>JALGPY010000002.1:106902087-109402087 GCA_023055425.1 Linanthus parryae | reverse complement strand
CAGTTGAATTCAAGAGAAAGGGAATAATTCTAGAGAATATTCATAGAGAGAGGTTGAAATCGTTCATAATATTCATAATATCTCTGGAAATGCAATTACATACCTTATACCCCCTTGGGTCAATTTGTAATTATCATAACTTAAGGGAAACAACATAATTAAAGTAAATTCATAACTAACTAGTGCACTGAGGCTCCTTCTCAGCAACTGATGACCGCCTTCTCCTGATGTGGACCAATCAACGCTGAGGAGTCGTGAATAAGCAATACGGTGACGTTCCACTTAATGTTTGTTGAAGGATTTAAACCACAATGTCTCCTAGATCTAACAGATGCGATTATAACCTGTAATCTCCATCGAACGGCTACTGAAAAAAATAACATTTACCAAATGAGCAGTATAATTACGGTTCATTTGGCCAAACCAGTAACTTGAATTTGTCTTTCTTAGCTCTTCCTTTCATGACACGGTGGCGTGGCGGTGGTGATCCAGATTTGGTTTTCCTCTTGTGCAGATTCTTGGTCTCTTTTTTCTTCTTCTGCATCTTCTGTAAATTCAAAAGAAATGTGTTGATGTTGATTTGTTAGATTAGGTGCTGTTTAAATCTATCATTATGAAAATGTTGTTTTTTTGTGTGTTATTGAATGGTTTCATGATGATTGTGATATGTAGATTTTTTATGTTTATTTGATGTTCTTAGACTAAATAATGAGCTTCTTGGAGCTAATAACATGATGGAATGGTGGGAGAAGGTTATTGATCTAGCTGAAATGATGCCATCAAGCAGGGATTTTTTGAGTTTATTCGTATATGTTTGCTGGAACATTTGGAAGGCGAGAAATGACTGGTATTTCAAAAATTTGAGATGGCTGCCCTTGCAGTTTGTGCATAAAGCTGGATTTCAATTTAATGATTTATTCTGGCTTTGCCTGACAGGTTTGTGTCTCAAATAAGTTGCCAGAGTTGAAAAACTATGAGGCAGAGAGTGTGGATGGTGCTATAAAGATTTTTACGGATGTAGCTGTTGATCTTAAAGGTAATAAAGGGGGAGTTGCAGCTACTGTTTTAATGGACAATGGAGAAGTCAGTAATTTTCTTCAAAAATCTTTTAAGTGTATGACTGATCCTGCTGTCCTGGAGGCCTTGACCATCAGAGAAGCCTTATTGTGGAGCAAAAACAACCATTGGAGCAGTGTGATAATTCATTCTGATTGTCAAAAAGTGATCAAGTGCCTCAAAGATGAAAATGCTGCTAGTCTGGAGAAATTTCGTACCATTATTGTTGACTGTAAGCGTCTAGCCTTAAGTTTTCATTCTTGTATTTTCTTGTTTGTTCCAGGAGAAAGTAATTTTGTAGCTCATGTTTATGCTAGAGAGGCTCTGTTCTTGTAATGTGGTTGCACAGTGGTGTGCCACCTTGTTTTGAGCTGAGGTAGCTCTTTTAATGGAATTATAAAGTTTTTTGAAAAAAAAAGTTCATCTATTTTGGTGGAATTACCGAAAGTTGTTGAGTGGTGGAATTTTTGAAATGACGAGGGGTAATATAGTCTTTACGGCAGTTTTTCTAATTTCCGTGCCTCCAGATTTTTTTTTCTGGAGAAACAGAGGAATAAGTATTAGAATCGTTAAAAATATGTACTTTAAATATCTCAACACCTTTACTTTTAACTATTTATAATTTATAAAAAATGGAAGGGAAAAAAAATGGAGGAACGTCTTCTTCTATATGGGTTTCATTTTTTGGTCTATTATATCTAGTAGATGGGACAATTTCCAGAGAGTTAGGCATACCGCACTACTTGGTTTATCTGAGCGAAGTCATTGTGTTTCCTTCACGAAGTTCTATTTTTGACTTAATTTGTCAGAAAATGGGAATTCACTTGTTGCAATGATGGTGGTGGTATGGATTACAACTGTTGCCTTGTGTCATGGGCCGCGTTATTTACTTGATAATTTTCGGACTTGGACTTGCCCATGACATCTTTAGCCCACATGGAGATAGCTAGTTTGGGCCTAGGGGATGTCCTAGCCCATTGTAGCCCATTAGATAGTCCATTTTCTAGAAGCTTCCCAAGTTGTATGGATGTAACCTTGTAGGGAGCTCCAGAATTCTCCATTGTAAATATCTAAGGCTAGAACATGTAGGAAATTTCTAGGCCGATTGATCATAGCCGTTAGATCGTTAGATCTCTAGATCCTTACAAGGGGGAGGGACTTGTATAAATAGGGAGGAGCTCATTTGCTCCAAGCCATCCAAGATTTGTAAGCTCTCTACTTCCATAAAGCAATACAAAGCTCTTTCCTTCATAGCTCTCTTTCGGTTGTTCTTAATCTTCCGCATTCGGGTGTGAGGTAGGCTGACTTAGTGTTTGCAGAGGGAATAGAAGACACTAAGTGCCGCACGGGAAGGTCGTGAGAAGCAGCCCGTGACAGTTGGTATCAGAGCAAGGTCGATGGAGGGAGACGGTAGCAACGTCACCAACGCAGGAGCCAAGGGTGGTCGTGGCAAGTCCAAGGATCAGATAGCCGGCTTGGAGTCTCGTATGGTCCGGTTGGAGAAGAACTGGAGGGAGTTCCTCGAGAGGGTGGAGGAAGAGTTCCCAAACAACGAGACCGTGGAGGAGCTGAGGGGAGAAGTCCAAGGACTTCTCAATGCTTCTTTGGCTACTTTGAGGGAGGACTTGGAGGCTCAACTCGGTAGCGCCATGGCCGAGGTGGCGGCTCTCAAGGAGGAAATGAAGTCCATCAAGGGGGATTGGACTTTATGCAAGGAGGCGGTCGTGAACCGTACTCTTAGCACGGTGGCGGTCCCGAAGATCGACGTCCCTAAGCCAAAGAACTATGGAGGTAAGAGGGATGCCAAGGAGATCGACTCGTTCCTATGGAGCGTGGAGCGGTACATGCAACATCTAAGGATCGAGGATGATCAAGCCAAGATCGAGGCGGCAACCATGTTCTTCGTGGAGAACGCTTTGGCATGGTGGAGACTAAGGACTGGCGAAATCCAACGAGGTACGAACGTTCTCAATACTTGGGATGATTTTAAAGTTGATCTTAAGCGTCAATTTTATCCTGAAAATGCTAAGTATGAGGCCCGGAAAAAACTTCGTTATCTCAAACACTGGGTCTATTAAGGAATATATTTCGGCTTACACTAACTTGTTGTTTGAGATACCCGACATAAGTGACAATGACAAGTTCTTCAACTTTATGAGTGGGTTGCAACAAGAGCTAGACCGTCGTGGGGTAACAAGCTTGACCCAAGCCATTGCAGAGGCCGAGAAGCTAATCGAGTTCCGGAAGAGTGGCTCGGAGGCACGTCCAAAGCCTTCGAAGCCGGACCATGCCAAAGGTGGGGGAGACAAAGCGAAGGACAAGGGAAAGGAGGTGCAAGGAGCCAAGCCGCCGGCTAAGAAGGACCAAGGGAACAAGACGAGTGGACCTGGTGGATGCTATTGGTGCAAGGGGCCGCACCGCATAAGGGATTGCCCTAACCTTTCCAAGCTCAACTCACTTTATTCCGAGGTGGAGACACGAGGTCACGAGGCACGGGAGATGGAGGAGGACGACAAGGTGGGCTCGTTGCAACTTGTCAACGCCGTGCAGACCAAGGTGGAGGCCAAGACCAAGGACAAGGACAAGGGGTTGATGTTCGTGGAAGTCAAGGTGAACGGCATGACCTCTAAGGCATTGGTGGACACGGGAGCTACCAACAACTTCGTGTCCAAAGAGGAAGCTAGACGGTTGGGCTTGTCCGTGGCCAAGACAGGGGGAAACGTCAAGGCGGTGAACTCGGAGGCCAAGCCGATGGATGGAGTGGCTCGAGGCGTGCCGGTGCAATTCGAGTCGTGGAAGGGAGCCGTGGACTTCTCGGTGATCCCTATGGATGACTACGCCATGGTGCTGGGCGTAGAATTCATGGACAAGGTACGTGCTATCCCGATGCCACCATTCAATACCATGTGTATTATTGGAGATGGATCGTCTTGCTTGGTGCCGGTGACTAGGGAAAGCACTAAGAGAAAGGGTGGAGCTTTGTCGGCACTAAAACTCTCCAAGGGGTTCAAGAAGGGGGAGGCTACGTTCATTGCGACATTGAAGGCGGAAGCCAAGGAAGTCCCTAAGGAAGAAGTGCCGGCGTGTGTGGAAAAAGTCTTGGAGGAATTCACCGATGTGATGCCAAAGGAGTTGCCGAAGCGGCTACCACCAAGGAGGGAGGTGGACCATGCCATAGAGTTGGAGCCAGGAAGCAAGCCGCCGGCTAAGGCGCCATATCGGATGTCCCCACCGGAGCTCGAGGAGCTCAAGAAGCAATTGAAGGAATTGTTGCATGCGGGCTACATCCAACCATCAAAGGCACCGTATGGAGCACCGGTGCTATTCCAGAAGAAGAAGGATGGCTCGTTGAGACTATGCATCGACTATCGGGCACTCAACAAGGTGACGGTGAAGAACAAGTACCCGATACCGTTGATAGCAGACTTATTTGACCAACTTGGTGGTGCGCGGTATTTCTCGAAGCTGGATCTCCGTTCGGGGTACTACCAAGTTCGGATCGCGGAAGGGGACGAGCCTAAGACAACGTGTGTCACGAGGTATGGGGCTTACGAGTTCTTTGTAATGCCATTTGGTTTAACTAATGCTCCCGCGACATTTTGTACTTTGATGAACAAGGTGTTCCACCCATACTTTGACAAGTTTGTGGTGGTCTACCTTGATGATATTGTGGTCTACAGCTTAACTTTTGAGGATCATGTGGAGCACTTGAGGACGATGTTCCGAGTGCTTAAGGAGAACGAGCTCTACGTCAAGAAGGAGAAGTGCTCGTTTGCAATGGAAGAGGTCGAGTTCTTGGGCCACAGGATCTCTAAGGGGAGCTTAATGATGGACGAGGCCAAGGTGCGAGCCATATCGGAGTGGGAGGCCCCTACCAAAGTGACGGAGCTACGGTCTTTCTTGGGGTTGGTCAAGTATTATTGCCGCTTCATCAAGGGCTACTCGGCGAAGGCGGCACCGTTGACGGACCTCCTCAAGAAGGGCAAGGCGTGGGAATGGTCTCCTAAGTGCGAGGAGGCCTTTATGGAGCTAAAGAAGGCGGTGACAGAGGAGCCGGTCCTCAGTTGCCGGACTTGAGTCTACCGTTCGAGGTGCACACGGACGCGTCAGACTTTGCCATCGGAGGGGTATTGATGCAGGAAGGACACCCCATAGCATTTGAGAGTCGCAAGCTCAATGACACGGAGAGGAGGTACACGGTCCAAGAGAAGGAGATGACGGCCGTGGTCCATTGCTTGCGAACGTGGAGGCACTACTTACTTGGCTCTAGGTTCGTGGTGAAGACGGACAATGTTGCTACGAGCTACTTCCAGACGCAGCCGAAGCTAAGCCCAAAACAAGCTCGTTGGAAGGACTTCCTTGCGGAGTTTGACTTCAACCTAGAGTACAAGCCGGGGAAAGGCAACGTGGTTGCTGATGCTCTAAGTAGGAAGGCGGAGTTGGCCAGCATAACCCAAGCCACTAGCACGATTCTGGATCGAATTAAGGAGGGATTGGTCCAAGAACCAGCAGCACGGAGCCTTGTGGAGATGGCTAAGGAAGGAAAGACCAAGAGGTTTTGGGTGGAGGACGGTCTTCTCTACGCTAAGGGAGGACGGATCTACGTGCCTAAGTGGGATGGGCTACGGCGGGACATTCTCAAGGAATGCCACGACTCTCGGTGGGCCGGACATCCAGGGATGCACCGCACGTTGGCACTAGTCGAGGAGAAGTACTATTGGCCCCAACTCCGTGATGACATTGAGGGCTACGTGAAGACTTGTCTTGTGTGCCAGCAAGACAAGATTGAGCAGAGACAGCCGGGAGGATTGTTGGAGCCATTGCCGATACCAGAGAGGCCTTGGGAAAGCGTCTCCATGGACTTCATCACGTGTCTACCTAAGTCGGAGGGGTATGGCACGATCATGGTGGTGGTGGACCGATTCACCAAGTATGCAACTTTTTCTCCAGCCACACCAGGGTGCACGGCAACGGAGGCGGCCACACTCTGCTTCCGGAATGTGGTATAGTATTGGGGAGTTCCAAGGAGCATAGTGAGCGATAGGGACGTGCGCTTCACCGGGAAATTTTGGACGGAGCTCTTCAAGTTACTTGGGACGGAATTGAGCTTCTCCACAAGTTTTCACCCGCAGACGGATGGCCAGACGAAACGGGTGAATGCCTTGTTGGAGTTGTACTTGAGGCACTACGTGAGTGCCAACCAGAAGGACTGGGCAAAGCTCCTGGACGTAGCCCAGTTTTCGTATAACTTGCAGCGGTCAGAGGCGACAGGGAAGAGCCCATTCGAGCTAGCAACGGGACAGCAGCCTTTGACGCCGAGTACACTCGTAGCTTCCTATGGAGGGTCTAGCCCAAGGTCGTACAGGATGGCTAAGGATTGGCAGGAGCAGCGGGACTTGGCTAACGCCTATCTCCAGAAGGCCGCGAAGAGGCGACGGGTGGAGTTCCAGGTGGATGACCAAGTATTTGTGAAGTTCTTGCCGCATCAGTTCAAGCATACCCGGCCATTGCATAAGGGACTTCTAAGGAAGTACGAGGGACCATTCCGGGTGACGGCCAAGGTCGGCAAGGCTTCGTATCGGGTGGAGTTGCCCCCCAAGTTCAAAATTCATCCGGTATTTCACGTGAGCCAGTTGAAGCCCTATCACGAGGACAAGGAAGACCCGGACCGTGGGGAGTCGAGGCGAGCACCACCAATGATAGCCACTTCATTCGACAAGGAGGTGGACGAGATTCTCAAGGAGCGGACCGTTAGTCGCAAGGGCGTGCCGAAGCACAAGGAGTACTTCGTCAAATGGAAGGGGACGCCCGTGGAGGAAGGGACATGGGAAAGCGAGGAATCATTATGGCAGTTCCGGGACAAGATCGAGCGATTCCGAGCCGACGACGCGACGAGGACGCCGCGACGAGGACGCCGCATCATTAGGTGGGGGAGAATGTCATGGGCCGCGTTATTTACTTGATAATTTTCGGACTTGGACTTGCCCATGACATCTTTAGCCCACATGGAGATAGCTAGTTTGGGCCTAGGGGATGTCCTAGCCCATTGTAGCCCATTAGATAGTCCATTTTCTAGAAGCTTCCCAAGTTGTATGGATGTAACCTTGTGTAGGGAGCTCTAGAATTCTCCATTGTAAATATCTAAGGCTTGAACATGTAGGAAAGTTCTAGGCTGATTGATCATAGCCGTTAGATCGTTAGATCTCTAGATCCTTCCAAGGGGGAGGGACTTGTATAAATAGGGAGGAGCTCATTTGCTCCAAACCATCCAAGAGTTGTAAGCTCTCTACTTCCATAAAGCAATACAAAGCTCTTTCCTTCATAGCTCTCTTTCGGTTGTTCTTAATCTTCCGCATTCGGGTGTGAGGTAGGCTGACTTAGTGTTTGCAGAGGGAATTGAAGACACTAAGTGCCGCACGGGAAGGTCGTGAGAAGCAGCCCGTGACACTTGGTTGGTGATGTGGTGTTTGATATTTTAAGCGTCATAGTACGTAAGGCTATCCACTTTCATGTCCTATTTAGTCTAGATTAGTTCTTTTCCTTCTTTTTCTCCTCTTGTTTTTCAGTTTCTTTTTGTAGTTTTGTTGAATGTGTTTTGGTTGGGGGGGGGGGGGGCACGACACAACGGTATACATTTGAGGTTATGTACATCTTTTTTTTTTCACCGGCAACGAAATATAGCATTCGTAAAAAACAGATTACAACGAAAAGGGGCATATCCCAGAAAGGAAAAAAAGACACAAGATCCAAATGTGCACAAGTCCAATCCTCTAAAAAGCAGCTGGTCCTAGTGGTATAGGGCTCAGAGGCCACCAAAAACAAACCCTAAGCATTGAAACCGTCCTAAGGACCATAAGAGCCTCTTATGCCCAAGACAATGCAGTAATACAGCCCAACAAACATCCCAGTAACAAAAGAAAGCCAAAAAGAAGCCCAAAATAAAGAAACAAGCCCACAAACAAACCCTAAGATCTAAACAATACAGCGCAGCTACACGATGACCGGCCAGGGGCAATGGCGAAGCGGCGGCCCTGAAGCAAACAGCCAGCGAAGATGGCTTCACGACCCGAGAGGAGAGGGACTGTGGAACACCCAAAACCAGAAGAAAAAGAGGGCTCCGAGTGGTGTTGGTGGGCGGTGAGAGGACTGCTCTGGGGGACTCGGACATGCCCTAGATTGGGCATATCAGAGGGGGATGGGGAAAGAGTAGCCTCACAACCGGGGGAGGGGGAAACAACCACCATAGAGCCTAAATCCAACTGGGGGGAGGGGGGAAGGGTACTCACAATATCAAAACCAAAGCCGAAAAGGGGGGGGGGGGGTCCGTAGGCGGCAGCGGAGGGCGGCGACGGCGCTGGAGAGGGGCGGAGGGCAGAGATGGCGCAGTTGATGGGCGGCGCGGCGGAAAAATCTGAGTCGTCGGAGCAGTTTTGGGCACCAAGTGGCAGCACGGAGGTGGATCTAGGCGGAGCAGAGGCTGGACCGGCGTTGAGACGGGCGGCGGGGTAGTTGAACAGTCTGAAGGTGGCCCCTCCGTCCAGGGGAGGAGGGGAAAGCTGGTGATGACGCACCGGAGACGATGCAAACCGGAAGGCGTGAATCCCAAAAAAGAAACCGACAAGGAGCAGGAGCTAGCGGCAGAGGCGAAAAGGCGGGGGACGGGAAAAGCGAACCAGGGGGAGAAAGCTCCGGCCTCGCCGGCATTCTCGCCCAGAGAAGAAACCAGGCAAATGTAAGAACCAGAGAAATGCCGGCGGACTTGCGGGAGAGAGGAGGGGGAACAGAGGTGGCTAGATCTGGTGGTAGGCGGAGTGCAAGTGGCGAATTCCCGGCGGCAACACCATTTCGGAGCCACCGCCGGAGGTGGGTAGGTATTAGGGTTTGGGAGAGGCAGTTTTAGAGAGAGAGAGACATTATTTTTCTGATAAACACATGTGGTGAGGGTATGTACATTGAGGCTATTTTTGTCGTTGACATAGTTTTTAATGAAACCACGGAGAGGATTTCGACAACATTTAATACCACTTGGGGGTGTTTCACACAAACCCTTAACCATGGGGTGTAACATGAAATTAACTCATTTTTTTTTACCGATAAAAAAAATGCTTACCTTATTGCTAGGGAACTCGAACCTTAATAAAATTGAACTGCCTCAATGCCTTGACCACTAGAGTAAACGACTAGTTCTGTTATCTAACTTGTCTTTGGGTGTGAATCAAATGGTTAGCTATCTGGCACACATTATGAATCTGGATTAGGGTGTGCAGATTAACTTTGGAGGTGATAACCATAATCTGGTTGTTTTGGTTAATGAAGGCAGAAAAGCTCAAGATTGTGCAGTGCTTTTGCATGATATAGAAAGAATGAGTTTCCAAAAGTCCATGAAATTTAGCTGACCAAATTATCAAAGTTTTAAAAGGTGGTGCTAGAATAGAAGAAGATACAGGTAAGGAGATAGAAAGAATAGCTGAAAAAGATTTGTAATTGGTTGGGTCTGTTTTTTTGAAATATATATGTTCTTGACCAAAAAAATAATAACCCACGCAGTTGTGTTCTCAATAAAAAAGGACTCAACCATCTACCAGTTGTGCCAAACTTTGTTGGTGTGGTTAAAAATGTAACTACATTGAAATATTTCAGTCGTCTGGAACCTCGAGAAACCCGTAAGCACGCCCCACGAGGGTCGCGAGGTCAGCCGTCCCCAACCCTGAACCAGCAAGCTTGTCATATGCCACCACGATACTTTCGATAAGGATATGAGCATACCTGAAATTAGACCACCAAGATCAGTACCAACATATATGAAGGTCACACATTCCACACATTTCAATCTTGCCACGCACAGGGTTAGGGAACGAGCACTAAAACCGTGACAAGCTTCCCCACCCAATCCGCTAACATCCTTGTCGCAGAGCCTGAAGAGAAACCCGTCAGCGCACACGACCGTTTCGAGAGCTGGATCCACACACGAACAGCGATACCATCCCATGCACAGGTTCTTTGTGCTCCCTCTATGCACAACTTGTGGTGTTCACCACCTGCCTCATCAACAAGATTCAGTCTCGACCTTCACCTCATGCATGTGCGCATCAGTACCTGAGTTGAACGTCCTGCTCATCAATGGCTCAATGTGATCTCATATGTACATTGCGCTACCAGGACCCTGAAAGTTGGACCATAACATTGGGGCCACTCATAGCCAACACCATCCCAAAGCTTTCTCACCTTGAAACTTACTAATCCAGATGCGACATGCATTGTGACCACACCTTCCATGCTTGTTTCGCGGGGACACCACTCCAGACAACGTCCCATACTGTCACATCTTCTTCTAATGTCCAAACAAAATTCTGCCCTGATGTTACTTGTAACGGCTCAGCCATCCGGCACCTCGAGAAATCCGTAGGCACACCCTCGTATTAAGTGATTTGTGGAATATGCCTTGAATCAGATTCTTGTACGAGTTACTACAGGAATTCGTACGAGCACAAGCCAACAAGAGGTGTTTCTGACAAGCTGCAGGAGTTAGAGGTGAGCAAGAACTTGCACGAGTTCATAGGTGTGCGCACGAGCACAAAGCAACTTGCACGAGGTCATCAGTGCTGGCACGAGCACAAACGAACTCCCATGAGCAAATCACAACCCGCACGAGCAGGGATGTGCTCACACGGGCACAATGTTGCTCGCACGAGTTGCTGAGGAGGCTGCGGAACTTAGGTTACCTACAGGACTAGTCTACACTGGCATCATAGATACTTTCAGCAAAGAGATTGAGAAGAAGAAAAAAAACATCAAACATCTGATTTCACTGTCCATTAACCTGTTCAAAAAATTGTGGCCAAAAGATTACCAAACTGATAATACTAAAATTATAAGAGGATAAAAGGTATTCATTGAGGACTATTAAGAATCCCATGTGAAACACATCTACATTAATAGCCTTCATAGCCCATTGACCTGTACAAACAATAGTGCGGAGATTCATTAACCAAACTGATCCTTCGAAATAAGGAATACAGAAAAACAAGAGGTCTTTCCTGTGTTCACGGAGTGATAAATCAAGATACTAAGATATAGGGCTGATTGCACTTTACCCCCTGTAGTTAGGGTTTTGTGCAACACCCCCCCTAAGTGTTCAAAATGTTACAATAACTCTCCTCGTGGTCCCATTTTTGTGCGGCAAGGGAGTAACTTACGTGAAACGACCTAAATACCCTTCTAATTTAAACTCATATAGTATGCGGACAAGAGTAGGAAGATGAACAAGAATCATAACTTGGTTCATAGCATAAGTATCGACAACTGAATCCAAATCTCTCTCATGGTCATTCTCTTCTTAATTGATCTTTGTCAAGGATCAACTCAAAATTTACATCCAAAAAGATAAGAACCCACATGAATCAAACTCATAAAAACAAGAGGTCTTTCCTGTGTTCACAGAGTGCAAAGTCCAAAGTAGGCAGAAATGAACAATAGAGATTAACCACAGATAAACAAACCTGCAACACAGTTGCTTCACAGTGTATAACCAGGATGAGGTTTCCAAAGGGATTAGTTCACTGCTTGCATTGTTTAAGGAGACTTAAGATATGCAGGTACTTCTTTTTCTTCGGACTTGGAACTGGAGCATCACTGGTACCAACTTCAGGCAAACCCAGAATGTGACTGTTACGACGAACCACATTCAACTCTTTGAAACGGTTCATAACATCTTCCATTTTTGGCCTAACCATTGCGTTTTCTTGCAAACACTCCATTGCTAATTTCGTAATCTTTAGTCCGTCCTTGGCATCAAACAAGGGGTCTATTTCAAAGCTTTTGTGAGCAAGTGAGCCAAATTTCCTTTTCTTGTACTCTTGCATCGCCCAGGGGTGTACTGGACACTCGTGTACATTAGCATCATAGATCCTTTTAGCAAAGAGATTGAGAAGAAGAACCCCATATGAAAAAACATCTGCCTTAACTGTCCATTGACCTGTTCAACAAATTGTGGAGAACGGTTACCAAAATTGATAATACCAAAATTTAAGAGAAAATAAGGTGTACTACGAATCCCACGTGAAAAACATCTGATTTCATAGCCCTGTGAACGATATTGCGGAGATTCATTAACCAAACTGATACTCGAAATAACGAATACAGAAACTCAAGAGGTCTATCCTATTTTCACAGAGTGATAAATCGAGAAATTAAGATATATGGATGCACACAACAGAAGTTTGAGCTCTTCATTGTAGCACGTAAGACATTCTCCTGACAACATAGAGCCATAAATATTGTTTGAGCAGTTGAGCAGTTATCCAATAGACTTTTTAAGTTTCAGCCCTTGTTTCGTAAGCTATGCAAAGACATTATGACATCTGGTTTTGCAGATTTAAAAAGTTCAAATAAAAGTAACTTCAAACTGAACTAAACTGATGTAACTAAGGGCATTACCAACCATTAGGAGGGAGGGAGAGGGAGAAGTAAGAATGATCTCCAACCATTGCTACAAGGGTGAGGACTTGGGGCACCATTTTTCGTTTATTAATTACAATTGTGTTTGTAATACAAAAAGGTATTATAGATTGCATTAGTTGTAAATTGTATGTATATTTTGTATATAGTTAAATATAGTGTTTTTTCTGTGTAAGATTTAACATTTTGTCTATTGTATAATTTCAGCAGTCATAAAATTTAACAAATTGTATTCAAACACTTAAAAACTTAATCAGATATTATTTAACTTCAACTAAAATGTATAAGTAAACTATATCCATTACTTTCATCATTATTTTGTATTCATAAGAGGACTGCGGAGTGGAATTAATTGGAGGGGAAGGTGTTCGGTTGGAGAAGATAAAGGAGGAGGAGAGAAAGGGGAGATGAAGGGAAGGGGGATCGGTTGGAGATGCCCCAATGATGTAGCTCCTTGTTCCTCAAAATATAAAAAAGGAGCCCTCTGATACATGACAATGTGGTTGTGTATACAATAACTAACCAAGATCCAATATGTTTCAGAGAATTGTCAACTAGAGACATGTAAAAAACTTTTTAATACTTCCAAGTGTAGTTTCATCCTAAATTTAACCCACAGAAAAAAACTTCATATAACCGGTTATAAACTCAATCGAAAAAATGGTGAAGAAACAAAATCAAATAGAAGTCATTTTACACCTCAAAGATTTCAGTTTACTGTCAAATTATCCCTGTGGCTCAAACTATAAACAGTGAACTATTCAGAGGTTTCACTTCGTAACCAACTGAATCCTTACTATGCCTACGTAAATTTGCAGTAAAGGGAAATATCACACAATGCTGACAGCTGGCAAAATCTAGAGTTTTATCTTTTTCTAAATGTAACGGTGTGAACAAAAAATGCAGTGATAATAGAAAGATAAGAGAGCAACTCTCTTTTCTGTCAGCAAAAAGGAATGTTAATCCTCTCTCCACAAAATCACTTTTCAATTACTACCTCTTTTTGTAAGATCTTTTAACCTAGGAAGCATGGACACTCCAAAATAGGTGCCGTATCCATGTCCGACACCTGGGACACTTGTATGACACTCCAAAATACGTGTCAGACACTCCAGCTCGTGTGTCCAAGTATTTTAGAAAATTTCATTACACTTGACACTTGAGAACACATCAGGGACACATAGAAGACACGACAGTATCCGTATCCGTATACGTATCATGTGTCCGTTTCGGTATCGTATCCGACACCCGTATCCGTATCCGTGCTTCTTAGCTTTTAACAAAAAAAATTTCAGACTGAAACCTACATCCCCAGCCCTGTTTCGGACAAGAGCCAGACCAAAACCTCTACTGCAACATGAAAACCGGTTTTGATAAACACTATCTTACATTTCTATTTTTGGTTATTTAAGTAAATCAGGAAACCCTTTTGAATGACCTACCTTTCAGGTTTTAGCTACTTCGACTTCTTCATCAGAAAAATCGATTTACCACCCGTGACTCACCTGCAGGCCCGGCTTAACTACTAAGCAATTAATTTGGTTGCTTAGGGCACCATAATTTTAGGGGGCACCATTTTGTTAAAAAAGTAGGGGTATTTTGTAACTTCCCTACATCAACAGTTATTAAATGTTGCAGTTATTGTTGGACTACCGCCTTAGTCTATACCATAATTACATTTAGTTCTCAATTGCAATGTGTATATTCTGCAATGCTATTCTCCAGCTATGAATCAGAGGTCCAACAGAACACAAACATTATAACTATATAACCATAACTGTCCACGGTCCAGAATAAATTATGCACCAACATGTTGAATAACAAACCTATCATACGGATATGGGGATCAACGGTACGAAAATTGAAGCAACCATAATCCGTCCGTATCGTTTCATCGGGAGGAACAGTGCCCAAGTCTCCACCAACCAGCGTACTGAAGTCAAACAATATCGGATTGGAAACCTGCATGACAACTAGGATTAGAACTTCTACAACTTACCCGGTACTCATCTTTTATGATACGTACTGCTATCAAAGAGGAACTAAGTACGGATATAAGATGACTACCTGATCAACTAATAGGTAGGCTGGATCAATATTACGAAGCCAGAGTCCTTTACCATGAAATTGTTTGAGGAGAAGGGCGAAGCTGAATGCTACCTTGACTCGAGCAAACCATCCAAAATCGTCTACAGTTATTACAAACATTGAACTGCTGATCATATTAAAATTTGGTAATGCTGGGGAATGAACTGATAACATATTATATCTAATAAAAGATACATTATTTTTTTTAGAATTATAACAGGAACACTACAAAAAAATAGCTTGCATTTTCTGCAAGACTCCTTCAAGTTTGTATACCCAAAAATTAACTAATCAAGCTATAGATGATTCTAATATCTATCTCAGCAGACAATAATAAACGTTTTCCTCTTTCATGTCAGGCGTTTGCATCAAATAAGGAACTGAAAATCCAATCAGGTTGTACTACTTCTTTAAACAAAAACACAGCACAAGTAATTGCCCTTGCCAAACTCTAGAACGCGATGATAATTAGTCATCTATAATAATATGAATACACTAATGGATTGGCATACCCCGAAAGAGCATGTTGAGTAAAGTGTCCAGTGGCTGTTGCTTGTATACAACACCCATATGTCCATTTTCGTAACAGTACCCAATTAGCTTTATGATGTTCGGATGGCTTCGTATGTCTGAATTTGTCAATAACTTGATTTCTTTCTAAGATAAAAACAAACATAAGTTGCTCAGAGATGGAGAAAATGATCATAGATGTGCTAGCTCAAACAAACAAATTGTTACATTGAGCTACATACTTTAAATCTAGATTGTTGCAGGTCTGGACGACCTGCTGGTGTTGGAGAATCTAACCATATTTTTACCATAACTTCTTGGACGTCCAAAGCATCCTGAATCTTCCCCTTGTAAAGTTTACCAAAATGGGAATTCCCTATAAAATTCTCCGAGCTGAACTCCCCTGTGATAGATTTCAGCTCTTCATAACTGTATGCCACCAAATCACAAGCTCCTTCCATTCCTTCATCCAACAGGCAATACACATCAAGTTTATAACATTGTCGAATTATATTGCTAAATGTTGTTGCAAAAGGCCTTTCTGCTGATGATGGGTAAAGAGACAATCTATGCCCATATGACAGAGGCTTAGTGAAAAAGTAAATTTCTGAAAAATGGTGTAACTTAATGTATCATGATTCATGGGGATTTTTTTTGCGGCCGATTACGAGCTCAGGTGACTTTCACGTCATACTACGGCATACATAAGAAAACAGAACATTCAATGCACGTCCTAGAAAATTTCTAAATTAAGCAGATCGAATAAACTCAATTTACAAGCGCGGGGTATCAAAATGAACACCTATGGCTATATCCCGAGACAAAGTTCTGCAACTACTTCACCCCAAAGCCCAAAGTGTTACCCGGGTGGCAACGGCCCTGGTTAAGGATATGTTACTTTCGAGGTCCAAGGTACCAAATCACACCAAGACATTCAGTTTCTGAGGGCCACTCGAGGTTTAGATGGTCACTGACATAATAAGTGAATATTGTGGGGCTGTAACATACCTGAAGATCCTAGTTACCGACTCGACGTGAAACTGAATACTTAATTAATTATGGTATTTGAGAAAATAGAATCAACTGTGGGAATGGATTTATGGGGAACTGTCACTACAGTTCAGCACACAGTGATAATTAACCTGATTTGAGTGGATGAATATGACAGACAACATACAAGAAAATAGGGGTTTACATATGAAGGTCAGAGTTTTACACAACTGACCATCCCACAAATTCCAATTTAACATCTAAGATCTTACATATTGAACTAACAAAAAAGGCAAATGAAAAAGATAATGAGATACCCAAAAATGAGATGAAGAAGATGTATCAATGAGAGCAATGGAACTTAGTCGAACCCTAAACAGACTGAATCGACCGCGACCAAGTTCATATTACCATTTACCAGTACTCAAGAGTGAAAATCACAAGAAGCTCATTATTCATCAAACTCCCAATAACCGGGGATCATAATAGCAAGGGTTTGGAAAACAAGAAAGGAATAAATTAAACACGCCACGAGGCAAAATAGAAAGAATCAAAGAAGAACACAGCTGGAGAAGAACCTGTAAACTAGGGTTTCGCAATAATCAATCAAAAACTTGGCCTGCATGCCCTTTTTCCAGGGGAAAAGAAAATGAAAACACCCCAATCATGCATCGACGTCACGACGTTACGAATATGTTTCATGTAGCATAGAGAAAAAAGAAAATTGACATAGAGCCATCTCAAGCGTGGCCTTTGCCTAGCGCTGAGGAAACACAGCCATGAATTAGCACTCTTACCTAGCAACTGTCTGGCCGTTGCAGCTTCGTAAACGTTCCTGTAGAAATTTCCACCAAAATAGTCTTTCTTTTGGCCAGCTAAATACTGGAATTTAACTTTTTTAGAAAAAATAGAATTTCAGTGTGTTAAAACCAAGACATTTACTACCGTAAAATCTCTATAAATTAATACTCGATAAATTAATAATTTCGATAAAATTAATAATTTGTCCAGTCCCAACTTGGGACCAGTAATCAATAAAATAATAAGATAATAACGTTTCTGAAACTCCAGTGTACATATATTGGTCACAATGAACTATAAATTAATAAACACTAAAATATTTCAAATATTCTAAGATTGTCTAGCTAAAAATAAATCTATATTCACTTGTTTTCTGTTGAGCTTCAAGTTTATATTGAATTCATCTTTAAATCTCCTCATTGCACTTACATGTGAAGAAAAATAAATCATTCTTTAATTTTTAACTTTAATTTAAAGATGAATATGTGCTAAGCATACTGCTTCCATCCTTGATGATAACGGTTCTATTAGAATTCCTAGTTTGGAGCTTGTGTTGCACGTGAAATTTTATTTGCTATAAGGGATTAAATTGTTTTCTACAAGAGCACTACCAAGTATGACTAATGGCAAGTATAGCTAAATTTATGTTGTAATTGGGAAGCAAAAAATTAAGACTTGAAAGTATTTCGAAGTTAAATAAATATGCTGAGTTCATCTTTAAATCTCCTCATTGGACATGAAAATTTTAAAAATCATGCATACAACTTCTTTAAATTAATAAATTATTAATTTATCGATATAATAATATATCGCTAAATTAATAAAATATGTCGGTCCCAACAATATTAATTTATAGAGGTTTTACTGTATAAGTTTTATGGCACGTTTGGTTTTCAGGACTATCCGGGTTGGACTGGACTGGACTAAATTTTCCGGATATAAATCTATGATATAAGTCTTCATAGCCAAGGGGACATCTGACTGGGCGCACTTGACAATGGCCATTATGAACAAGTTGGACCAGTAATTTGCTTGGGCTGTTACAAATTGACTATACAATTTAGAAGGTTGCATTCCATTACATCATTTTTGTTTTCATTGTTTTCCCATGTTAACAAAGGAGGTATATATAGGGTTTCTAATAGTTTCTCGTTGTTTCCTCTTTCTGGTCTCTAAAGTTGATTTTCAGATGTTGTGTTGTGTGGTATACGTTGTGACTTAGTTGTGTGGTTCTAGTAATCAAGAGATATAAAACTAGGATTTAGGAAAAGTAACTAGGGCTGTAATCAAGTCAAGCCGCTCACTGACAGCTTGGTGTTCAGCCTCGTTTGAAACTTTGCGCGATTTCAAATGAGCCTAGCCTGAGCTTGCTTTTGGGGCTTGGCTTATAAATGCTTGTAGCTTGAGAAGACTAATACTCGGTTCGTCAAGGCTTGCTTGCCTGATTGTGTTTGGCTCTTGAGCTAAATAAGGGTGTTAGCTTGTTTCCTAAGCAAACTCGGGAGTTATGTTGTTGGAAGTCTATTCTTGTTATGTTATTATCCTAGCCTATTCCCTTTTGTAAGTCCTCTTATTAAATATATTAGAAAACAGGTACTACCTCCGTTTCGTCTGTTTCGTCTGCGTTTGACTTTTAACCCGTAACTGAGACACTTTGACTTGGTGATTTGGGTACCAAAACGATGTAATTTTTTAACAATTTTTTCATGGTATTTTAGAATAAACTTTCTTCTGTAACACCATGTAAAGATTACCAAATTCTTGTATCGTTTTGCTAATCAAATCACCGGATGAAAGTAACTCAGTGAATAGTGACAAAAAGTGAAGTAGGCTGAAGCAGGCGAAACAGAGGTAGTACATACTACCACAAATGAACTCATTATCAAGCCCACCTTTTTCCGTACGAGTTGATAAGTAAGGATCAGATTACCACAAAGAAGTTTAAAGATGAGCAACTCGAACTCATGCTCAAGCTAGTTCCAATAGACAAACTCAGCTCGGCTTGAGCATAGAAAATTATAATTGAGCCATGCTTAAGTTGCATCTGGGCTCGTACGGGACTCGAGTTGATGTAAATATTTGGTTTGTAAAATTGTAAATCCCTAATGTTCTCAGAGGACTTCCCCTTGTTACCTCAATTTTCTCCTTCATAATGTGTGGATTTCGCGAACTTGTGGGGTTCATAGTGTATGAAGGTCAGAGGGTAAAATTCCTGCAGAAATCCGGTTGCATGGATGCCTCATTCATTTTTCTTAACTTGTCGTGGTGGATGGAAACCATTGTTAGAAGTGCAGATTCTCAATCAATTGAAGTTTCTCTTCAGGACTAGGGATGAGCGTGTCTTTTAGTCCGATGTGGGACTTCTCAACACGCCGCCTCACGAGTGGCATTCCATGGCCTACACGTGGATCTTTTGTATGCGGATAGCAGTGAGTATGTGGGTTGTTAAATCATTCACGCGTGTGAACGTTCTCTGATACCACGTAAGAAATCCATAGAGTCCCACCTCGAAAAGAATTAAAAGACAAAACCAAAGAATTAAAATTTGATAAAAAAATGAAATTAATAAACACAATATGAAGTAGTAGAACAAACCAAAATTAATATCTAATAGCAACTACTCATGGATCCATCCAATCCTCCAACACAAATCCATGAAAACCAAGTTTGCGCAACTTTTTTTTTAAGCTAGAAACATCATCGATGAAGAACACGGAGAGATTCAAGAAGAAAAGAGGAGAGAGATTTGTTCACACTCAAGTCTTCCAAATGCCCCAAATCCTTTGCCTCTTCTTACTTGAGCTCCTCCAATGTGTAGGCAGTGAAAAAGATGAGAAAAGTTACATGTATGGCCTCCAAAACTGAGGGGTCGGCTACCAAAAGTTGCACAAAAGTACCAAAAAAGGACAAGCTAAAAATGTGGGTTTTCAGATCCAGGTTTGGACCCGGCGGCAGAAACTTTCTGATTTGCTGCTCAGGTCCAAACCTAAGGTGCCAACATATGTACCTTCATCTCTGGATGTTTGAGTTTGTGACCTTGCACTTGAATCAATTGTTCTTACTCCACCCAGATTGTCTTTTCCCTGTGGGGTTAGGACGAAGTGCCACTTTCAGATGCTATAAAGCTACCAACATACTGTCGTGTATGACGCATTTAGAGACATTATATGACAGGATAAGAATTTGAGAATTTCAGTAGAAAGAAAGTGGGTTTCTGTCTATGTTGATGGAGATGACATTAAAACTTAAAACCATAGTTAACCTCAAAATTGTGGTTTGTTTGTGGCTTTGTGCTTATTCATCTCTGTATGAAGAGTTGAATAACTTTCTGATGTTTACTTGTCACAACAAGAGTATACGGATGCTTCTCTGGAGCATTCAACTTGTAAGCTCTTCTTGTGGTCAATCCATAATTTGTTTGTTGGTTTACTAGCAATATTCTGACTTTTTGGTGATTATTTCTTCATTCTGCAGAAGCAGCTGGGGTTTCACTGCCCAATAACAAATCAGTTGTTGGTGTGCTTCCTCAACAATGGTCTGGTGGAAACAGGCAAGAGAAGGAATTACTAGATCTTCATTGCTAAGTCTTTTAGTTTTGTATTTTTCAGCATGTGTCCATGCATCTAATTCTGTCATAGCACCATTAGTATGTGAAGCGTATCTCCTTCTGTTATTTTTAGTTTTCTCAGCATTAATATTGGTAAATATTTAGTTACATTGGTATAATTATGTCCACAACTATGTAAACATATCGAATTAATTATCTATCTAAAAAATTTGTGTGATTTTTTAGATATTTTCATGACCTTGTTATTAAAAGCATTTTGACGTGCTGATGATCATACAACAGATAATTAATTCGATATGTTTACATAGTTGTGGATATAATTATACCAATGTAACTGTATATTTAGTTTTGCAATATTACTTTTTATGACCGTTTTGCCCTTATTTGAATTTTTTGTATTTTTCTTGGTGTTCTAGGTGTTCTTCGCCACGACCACATCCCCACCGACCCATCACCACCGACCCAGAATCATCTACAAAACCCAGAAAAATTCAGAGAAATCAGACCGAGATTCACTCAGTTAGAAATAAATTAACAAAAAACCCTAGTCGAATCAGACCCAAAATTCTCTTTTCATCCTCACAATTCACCAACAGAACACACCACCATTACACCACTGCCGGAAACCAAACCCAGAAATCACCTCGTTCAACCATTTACTCCACGAATCAAACCCACCTGCTACTATTATCTCCCCCAACCAACACCCTCATTCAACAACAAGCAAGACCAGATCAGAAAGTGAGAGAGAGGGAGAGGAGGGCCTGAAGACCCGATCGGGAACTAAATCCAATTTCTTCTCCATCTGCCCTTGTCTCTATCTCCAACTCCTCTGAAAAATTCTCTTCTCCCTTCCCCGATTTGTAAACCAGAATGAAAAGAGAAAATCCAGCACTTTGCCAGAGTGTAGAGTCAGATCCCAATTGATGTTCAACTTCAATTATTGATAACCCACTTTGACAGAGAGTCGAATCTAGCGGCGAATCGATGGTGGTCACTGTGGGGGCTGCCTTGCTTGGGTCATTTGGGTTTAGACGGAGAAGCAACAGAGAGCGAGAAGGAAGCCTCGGGCAGAGCAGGGGAGAGAGGGAGCAGTGCTTCGGTGGTTTCCATCGAGGTCGCCGACTACCGGAAGACGACGACGAGGAGAGAGGGAGCAGCGGCTTCGGTGGTTTCCATCGGGGTCGCCGACTTCCGGGAAGACGATGGCGACCGGAAAGAAGACGTGACCGAAAAAGATGATGGGGACTGGTCAGATTTGGGGATGGGGATGAGTCTGGCCAGATCTGCTGCCGTGAGTAGTGAGAGAAGAGAGAGAGTGGAAGAGATGGTTTAGGCTTACAAAATGGAAGGAAATTGTATTTATAGTGAGTGATTTCTCAAAATTTTAGGGGTATTTTTGTCTTTTAAACTTCCGTTAATTGACGGGGTGGTTTTTGTAATTTCCCAAAGACTAAGAATGTTTTTGTCTTTTACCCAAATTCGAGGGGTGATTTTTGTCTTTTACCCATAAAAAAATGATGGCTAGCAGTTAGAATTAAGGAAGGTCACACAACTAATGAGAAGTAGAACGATTTTTAGCTAGAAGATAGTTAGAAGAGGAAGAAGCCCAAATCTAAAGAATAAAGATATGATGGTTTCATTTCCTGAAGTGTAGATGGTTTCATATAATGGATAACGTTGAAGGATTAGAAGATTGCAAAACCTTAGAGAATTTACGTGATCATATGTGGTACATGTAACAATAACATAGCATTATTAGGGAAAGGTGAGGACCTGCTTGTTCTATTGCAAGTTCTTCGGCATGGATTTTCCTCCGAAAGACTTCGACTTTTTAATTGTGCTTAACTTATGGCTCCCTACTAGAAAGTCTTGGATATTTACCCTCTTCATTAGTAGAAATTACAACTCTTACTCAAATATCTATACCTTATACTTTGTCATAACTTATCAGTGTCTGACAGATTAACTAATATGCAGACTGGTCATTGCTTATGAAAATGGATTGATCATATTATGGGATGTTACCAGTGATCAGGTTGTTCTTGTTAGATGCTACAAGGATCTCAAACTAAAAGATGATAAGGCAGTTGGTTCTCCCCATAATGCTAAAGATGAGAAAGAATTGGCGTCCTACCCGTCTGGTGAATTGGTCTTTGAAAAATACCCGTCTCTCACTTATGTTCGGCGTGTGTAACCCACGCGTGGGTTACACAATTTAATAAACTAAATTAACACTTAATTAGGCAAATTTTTAAAACAAACCTATACACATCATCGTCCCAGTTGTTTCTCGTCCCAGTTTTTTCTCGTCCCAGTTTGTATTGCTCGTCTCAGTGTGGCAATATACTGAGACGAGAGTTCTGCTCGTCTAAGTATATTGCCACACTGATACTGAGACGAGCACTACAAACTGGGACGAGAAACTGCTCGTCTAACACAGAAACTGTGTTTTTTCCAGAAAAAAGTACGAATACATAATCAAAACATGAACCAGTTCAGATAAAAGTACGAATACATAACCAAACATGAAACAGTTGAGAAACAGAGAAGTTCATTACATTAAAAACTTAAAAACATGAAGATGATTACATTTTTTTGGGCTTTTTGGGACTGCGAGGCCAGAACTCTGGATCTTCTTCTTCACTGCTGTCGTCGTCTCTGTTTCTTTTCTTCGGCGTCCATGGCGGAGATGGCGGCCAATCCACGGAGTCGTCATCATCTTCCTCGTCTTCATCGTCACTGTACTGAGTAGTTTCAGATCCCCTTTTTGCCCGGAAATAGGATTGTTCACGGTCAGTTTCACTGTCACTGTCTTCCTCTTCATCCTCATCCTCTTCCTCGTCCTCGTCCTCGTCCTCGTCCTCGTCCTCGTCCTCTGACCTTTCAGTGTCCTCCTCCTCCTCCTTGTCCTCGTCCTCGGACACCTCCTCCTCCTTGTCCTCGTCCCACTCCTTTGGTATCTTCTTCTTTTCCATTTCAGAATGTGGTGAGTTTTGGAGAGAAGAGTGGCTTTTGTAGTGCTTCCTGGGTAGATGAAGAGACGGAGAGAGATAATGGTTCATGTGCCGGGTATAATTGCATTTTCTAGAAAACATGCATGTATGTTTTCTAGAAAACATGCATGTATGTTTTCTAGAAAACATGCATGTATGTTTTCTAGAAGGTTTGTAATAATAACATTGTTGAAATGCGTAACAGTTTTTTTTGTAAGAAATGCATATTCATATTAAATAAATTTAAAAAAAGAAATTGTTTATCTATGTATTAAAATGCAGATTCATATTAAAAAACACAAGAATTGATCGAAATAAAAGATATATTGTTTATTTATGTATTAAAATGCATATTCATAGTAAAAAACACAAGAAAAAGATATATTGTTTATTTATGTAATAAAATGCATATTCAAATTAAAAAACACAATAATTGATCGAAACAACAGATATATTGTTTGCGCAATCATCAAAAGAGGTTGCGAACTAATAATTACATTACAAAGAACGAAGAACAACGACTTTTATCACAACATTAATTTTTCAATTGAGGGCAAATCTTTCTGGTGTGCCCTTTTACATGGCAATGGCTACATCCGTACGTTCCCGTTCCTCGCTTTTTTTTCACGAACGGTTTCGACCATTGGCTTGTGTCTTTTCTCCTTGTCCCTCCCAACTGTTACAACTTTCTTCGGTGGAAGTGGGCGAATGTTTCTTATGTGTGCAGGTACTTCGCTTGTGACTGCGCTGGTCCAAGTTGCTGGGTTGGGAGGAGTCTTAATTGTACCTGCATAAGCCAGATGGTAGTTTTCCAGTGAATAGAACCTGCTTGTGTGGTCGTACATGACCTTCATATCATATTCGGCATCGTAACGGCCAAGTTTTCTGAGTTCTTTTGCACAAGCACACGCATGCACACACGGGAACCACATCTGTTGGTATTTGTCGCACGTGCAGGTTCCGAGGCAATGTCCAGGTTTGAATTCCACAATTTGAGTTTTCAGATGATTACCGCGGACTTCATACAGAGACTCTGAAATTGGTCGCACTCGAAAATCTATACACTTTATAGAACGACTCAACATTCTTTTCTCCATTTTCGCAGTCAGGTAGGTGTTGCCCATTTCAAAGCCGAGGTTTCGTTTTTTAAGGTGCCACTCGCTCTGATGATCGCTTATTTGGGAGAACATTGTAAGAGCTTTGTCAGACCTGGTCGGCAGCAGGCACGAGTTAATGGACTCAGCATAGTTGGATGTAAGAATCTCAAACCGTGCTGTTTTACAATGGGACCTTGCCCATTTCTCTAGACCGGCATCCCGTAAGTAACGTTCGACGGTCTTGTCGTTAACGCTGTTTACTTTGTCGCACTCAATACCCATGTCTATCAGATGTGACTCACACGCGTCCTTATCAAATGTGTAGGCCGCATTGTGGTAATGAGGCACCCACTTTTGTGTATTGTAATGCTTCAGAGCGTTCATTTTCAAATGGTAATAGCAGTGGACGTGGTTGGATAAGGGGTACACGGCCTTGACTGAATTGATGATAGCCCGGTGCCGATCTGAAACGAACGTCAACTCCTCATGATCCTGGACAACATACCTCAGTCTGTTTAAGAACCAAGTCCATGAAGCGGTGTCTTCATTGTCCACTAGTCCCCATGCAATGGGATAGCACTGTTTCTGGCTATCAACCATTGTGCATACGACTAATTGCAGGGGTTCCTTCTTCATGTGCGACATGTCGATGACAATTACTGGTCGCATATACGGTATCCTCTGAATTTGTGCCGCGAACGCAAGGAAACAGTACAAGAAAACACCACCTTCATCCACTCCCATATCCCATTTAGTACCGGGGTTCAGAATTTCACATAATGCCATGAACACGGGAAGATCAGCGTAATTTTGAGCACGAGTACCCTGGATCATCTGTTTGGCCCTTTGACGTGCATACCATGCCGGCCAGTACATATTCTACTTCCCATTTTTAAGGCGATGTTATGTACTTCCTTGATTGTGGGTGTGTTTTTTGATTGGCCCATCATTCCCAGCAATTCATACGCGATCACTTCGCTATTAATGTTACGGTGCTTCCCATCTACGCTGCATGCCGTACATGTATGAATGGGGTTATGTTTCTTCACCTGGTAGTGCACGGAATCTTTTTGCTTGTAAGCCCCAAGCATCCATTTGCATTCCCGATTCTCGCACCGCAGTATAATACGAGTCTGGTCTCGCTTATATACGTAAAAAGTCCATCTCTTCGAACCTGCAACCGTTCTAATATGGTGGGACAACGCCCTCCCAGTATACAAACCTTTCATCTCTATTTCCAGACCGTCTAGCCTTCCCACACCAGTCTGTCCACGACTCTCTGTACAATCTACCACAACAGTTGCCAATGCAAGATTATTTTGCCCCATTGCCTCATTAGTGGCAACCATAACTCTGTCAGCTAATTGCACAATGTCGTTACAGTGAACCGGAGACGGAGTGAGATCCATTGCGTTATATGCTACCCTGTCTTCGTCACGATCCTCGGCGAGTATCTCTATACCCTGAAAGTAATCCTCGCGGTATGTAAGGGGGGGGGGGGCTCAAAGGAACCAACTGATTGTTAGGGGTTTCAGTTTGATCCATCACATCCTCGTCAGCAACATCAGCATTAATGTATGGTTGATCCACCAAATCCTTTAACGTGACGTACATGGTTACAATAGTTCCCTTTTCCGTAATATCAAAGATATCTTTGATTTCTATATCTTTAGTGAGGACATTAGGCTCGATCAGGTTAGCATCTGGAAATTGGAAATGATAAGATAAGACAACCTTTTTGGTAGGCGGACAATCTGTATCCATTCTGACCGAAACTTCGTGCTCCAAAGATTCCACGGTAATGCCTTGAATTATCTTGAATACTGCATTCTTCACGGCATGACCTATGTATATGTGTCTACCTTCGGCACGCGTCCATTCACCATTCCAAACAGCACGGAACATCAATTTTCTCACCATTTCTACATGTCAAGAGAGAGAATGATTTTAGGGTTTAGGGTTCGCATATTAGAAAGAGAGAGAATGATTTTAGGGTTTAGGGTTCGCATAGTAGAAAGAGAGAGAATGATTTTAGGGTTTAGGGTTTGGATGAAATTAGGGTTTGGTCAAACAAAGAAAAAAGTTTTCTGATGGGTAACAGAATTTCTGTACTTTTTTCAGGAAGGAGAGGGACCACCACCAGCTCAGACAACATATTTATTTTAAACTGTGACGAGAGTATACTCGTCCCTGTATTTACAACTGGGACGAGAGAATGTTCGTCCCTGTTTTTACAACTGTGACGAGAGTATACTCGTCCCTGTATTTACAACTGGGACGAGAGAATGTTCGTCCCTGTTTTTACAACTGTGACGAGAGGTATTTACAACTGGGACGAGAGAATGTTCGTCCCTGTATTTACAACTGGGACGAGAGTATACTCGTCCCAGTCTTAGGTGTACAATCTTAGGTTTACTTAAAATGCTTGGATGATCTGTGATTTATGGATTCATGTTTAGTATTATTATTGTTTATGACTTACAATTAACATCTTTAGTGGCTATAGGAATGATACTTAGTTGGTTATAGTGTTTAGTGTCTACAAATGTAGGATTTTGGGAGGATGTTACTTGGTTTAATGGTATGTATAAGGTTTAGGCATTACATGATTAAGATATGATGATTGTAGGATGTTGAGTTTATAGTTTAGATTACATGATTATATGGTTTAGGACTTACAATTAACATCTTTAGTGTCTATAGGAATGATACTTAGTTGGTTATAGAGTTTAGTGTCTACACATGTAAGATTTTGGGATGATGTTAGTTGGTTTAATGGCATGTATAAGGTTTAGGCATTACATGATTAAGATATGATGATTGTAGGATTTTGAGTTTATAGTTTAGATTACATGATTATATGGTTTAGGACTTACAATTTTAATATTGAATACCATTTTTCATGATAAGAGAGGATTTCAGGGTTTAGGGTTTAGGGTTTAGGGTATGCTCGTCTCTGTCGTCCCTGTCTTGTCATCTTTGGGTATCGTACTCGTACGAGTCTATCACACCCCAGTCTGGGACGAGAGATTACTCGTCCCACGAGTCTATCAAATGCCAGACCGGGACGAGTCCTCGTCTGTGATTTGAATGCCAGACGAGAGATTTCTCGTCCCAGTTTGGCAGGTCTTGCTCTTCCCAGTTGTGCATGGGGAAGACTGGTACGAGCATAGTTCACGTCTCAGTCTTAGTCTTATGAGAAGACAGAGACGTTGAATATACTCGTCCCAGTCTCTCCACATACAACAACACACATCAAACCAATAATAATGAAGAACAGAGCAGAAATATAACAAACGTAACCTACATTTTAGAGTAATGTGATGAACATATTGGAAGGATGAAAGTAAATAAAGAGAATACCATACATTTCAGAGTACTGTGATCAACATATACTAAGGACAAACATACAGTACAGAGATGAGAGTTTAAGTTTTTACCGTAGCTGAAGAACAAAAGTGAGGAAAGAGAGAGACTTGTACAGACAAATGGGATACTTCTATGGGAGAACTGGAGCCAATGAGAGTGACAAATGAGCCATATTCTTGAGGAGTTTAAGGTATACATTCATAAAGTTTACAGTTGGAGTAAATTCAACTGTACTTGGTAGGTTGAGGTAGATAGAAACAATTCAATGTTGGAGAGAGAGAGTACGCGTTTTTAGGGTTTGTTTTTAGAGTATTTAACTATTGTGTTTGGAAAGGTTGGTTTAAGGCTTCTGTGGAAACTGATGCTCAAGTGATAGTAAATGCAATCAAAAACAATGTTGCTAGCCGTTGGAATTGGAGGACCAGAGCCTCCCTGTTCAGCCTTGTTAAAAAATTTCTCTAGTTCAATTAATTATGTACCCAGAGAGTTAAATGCCAGAGCACATAAACTAGTTGGTGCAGTTTTGTAATGATCTTAGTAGTGGGAGTGATCAACCCAGTTTTGGTATGTATAAGGGTGGCCTTTTCTATAAAAAAAAAACTATTGTGTTTGGAGACGAGAGAGAGAGAGAGATGCAGACGAGAGAGAGAGTTGGAGACGAGAGAGAGTTGGAGACGAGATTGGAGACGAGAGAGAGAGTTGGAGACGAGATTGGAGACGAGAGAGAGAGTTGGAGACGAGAGACAGTTGGAGACGAGAGAGAGAGATGGAGACGAGAGAGAGAGTTGGAGACGAGAGACAGTTGGAGACGAGAGGCAGATGGAGACGAGAGAGAGAGAATGGAGACGAGAGAGACAGATGGCCCCACTACACTGCTAACAACTAGTGTTTAAAAAGGAGGGTATTTTTCAAAGACCAATTCACCCGAATGCATTTTTCTAAGACCAATTCACGGACTGGTATTTTTCCAATTGCCCCTAAAGATGAGCAGTTTACTAATACATCAGATTCTGAAGAAGCAGAAAAAGAGATAAGTTCTCTGTGTTGGGTATCTTCCGATGGATCTATTCTTGCTGTCGGTTATGTAGATGGATATATATTGTTCTGGAACTTATCAGATCGTATTTCTAGCAAAGATAAGCAAGTTCGGAAGGCATCAAATAATGTTGTTAAGCTGCAATTATCATCATGTGACAGGAGAATTCCAGTTATTGTTTTACATTGGTCAGGGAATAAATCACACGCTGAAAGTGGTGGGAAGCTGTTCGTCTATGGTGGTGACGAAATCCGATCTGAAGAAATTCTTACGGTGTGCTCTAGACCTGACTTGGCATATTACAAACTCTTGCTTCTTTGATTTACATTAACATGGACAGATATTTAAGCTGTACTGCATCTGATAATACGATTGTAATACAGTTTCTCGAAAAAACTCTCCTTAACAGTATGCTCTTTGTTTCGGGTTCCATCAATTTCTTACAGAAGGGCCAACATGTAGTTGCTTTTACCCTGACCGGACCTACTACTCTTTTATTATTAGGCCCCAATACCTATCTATCTATAAAGGCTTGGGCGCGTGGTTCATAAGATACTAGATGAATCTAGATGAAGCAATGTGGTCAAATGCCAGAGCAACTCACTTGTGCGAGTTCTCCTTTGTCTCTATTGTTGCTTCCCACTTATCTCCTTAGCTTATTATTATTTGGTGGTCTTGACTCTTCAAACGTGACACTCAACTATAGTGAAAGGGCATCGCAAACTTAACTAATCTTCTAATATTAACCTAAGGTCATTGCCATATTTTCTGTTACTCATTTCCGGTTCATTTTGACCACTGAATTCTGAGATATTCACTTCTGCCATATATAATATTTCGACTCGTTCTAGGCAACAACCTGGTTATTGTCCACTTGGGTTTTCAGTTGGAATGTTATCTACAAACCTATGCGATCTAGTGTCTCAGGCCCCACCTATAAGTGCCACAATATACATGTAACGTACCTTTGACTTCTCACTTTTGACGCTTCCATAGAAGAATGGCACCGTTTTTCAGTGTGTAAGTGGTCGAGTACTATTGTATGTATTTTTGTTTGCACGTGTATGCATACTTCTAATGTCTTGATACCTGCATTGCTCTAAACTTTTGGATCTTACTTTGCCGATCCTTAGTCTTGATTGGTCTGGTGGTTTAGAAAGCTTAAAGTACATTGGTCGGGTGGACCTCACACTTAACGGCTCTTTCGCGGATATGATGTTGGTGTAAAACGCTGGTGCAACAAAAAGATCTGACTCCTCTGCATTCTTCATTTTGAGTAATCCAGGACAGTTGCATTTTTACGATGATTCCTGCTTGCCTCCCCTAATGTCTCAGCCAGAGAAAAAGCACTCTGTTCCCGCAGTTCAACATCCTGAGGTGATTCCTACTGTTGAACCATACCTGACTGTAGGAAAGCTCAAATTTGTCCAGAAACAAGGAATTTTTTCAAGAGCCCGTTCAGAGGTACTGCATCGCACGTACGGATCTTTTTAATAATTCGTTAGAGCATCTCCAATACTATTAAAGAAATTTAGTCAAATGTTAACAAAGTCTAGTTTGCATTTCAATTATCCAGATTATTTGTGTCGTTTTCTAGCAGTACTAGCTAAAAATTAGGTACGTTCTGTTTCTAGAGGATTTCACATTAAGGGTGAGTTTGGGAATGCTTCTGCTGCCAGCACAGCTGCTTTCCGACAGCAGAAGCAGTTTTAGTGTGTTTGGTAAAAATAAAATTTCTGCTTTTCCGGACAATTTCTGCTGTCCCACAGCAGTTTTCAGGAAGCAAGGGGGGAGATGCTTTTCCAGAAAGTGCTTTTGATTAATTTATCTACAACCGATTTTGACCTTACAATTTTTTAAAGTATCAATAGTTATCTTTCCGAAAATGACACGTGTCATATATTTTTGTCATTTTACCCTCTCACAGCAACTTCACAGTTGATTTTACCAAACACAAAATTACTATAGCAATATTTCACAGCAGCTTCTACATAATATTTACCAAACAACATTTTATCAAGAATTCACAGCAACTTTTTACAGTGTTTTCACACAGCAGCTTTCTACCACCGCCACAGCATTCCCAAACTAGCCCTAAGAGTATCGCTGAATCATTTTTCATGTACAAATGTGCGTAAGACTTGTTTGACATGGACATCAATGATAATTGGGTTTTAACCAAGTCCAGGTCACCTTATGTATACTATTCTCTATTTATAACCCTAATGAAACACTACTAAACGCATAATGATTGGTAGAAAGGAGGCCAATGATGTCCCTTGCATGAAGAAAAAATGTGCCTAAACACACCCCAAATATTGTAAATACATGGACTTGAACGTGGGATCCTATTAAGCTAAATTTTTGGTAAAAGATGCATAATGATATAGCGATTGAATTTTTCTCACCAGTAATAGCGAGAGATATGCGTATCTGTACACCTATTTTGCCTAATCTTTTGGAGTACAGTATTCTATTAACTTATCTAAAAACTTAACTGAAGTAGCAGTGTGCTTAACCTATTGCAGATGCTCTAATGTTATATCTTCCACTCATCATACTTGTAACCACTTTTATTTTAATTTAATGTAGTTACTACACATCTGATTCTGTAGATAATTTCTGAAGCAAAACACCGTCTGCAAAGTAGTGTGACTGCACTAGGTAATAAGTGGCCTCTAACTGGAGGAGTTCCCAGTCAGCTGTCATTGGATGAAGACAATGGTGTTAGGCGAATATACATTGGGGGCTACCAAGATGGGTCTGCTCGAATATGGGATGCGACCTTTCCTGTTCTTTCACTCATTATTGTCTTAGGATCTGAGGTCAGTATTAGCTGCTTGTGTTAAATTGTCAAGACCTCTTGGCCACTTAATTACCCACTCATTGTTGTCTTTTATTTATATGAGAGTGTTGGACAGTGGACACTATGTCTCAAATTTGACTTGGCCCTTGACACAGTTGGAAGCCATTGGAGTTGATGGAACAAATGCAGCGGTATCAACTTTGGAGTTTTTATCCTCCACATCAAGTTTAGCAGTTGGCAACGAATGTGGTCTTGTAAGATTCTGTTCTTTTTTTGCCGAGTTTGCACCTCTCTATGGGTATACACCCGTTGCCTGTTTCCTTGACTACTTCCCCCGGGCTATCAGTGTCAAGTGATCAAAATCGTGATCGTCGCCTCTTATTTCTCTCTCCTGGTCTTTGCAGGTTAGGCTATATAGGCTAATTGAGAATACAGATCAAACAAATTTGCATGTTGTGACAGAAAACAAACAAGAAGGTGGACATATTTGCTGTGTATCTGTTATTTTCTTTGTGTTCTTGCGTGCTGCTATCTTAGTTTTCTTTCTATTCCAACGAAATGGTTCAATCTTAGTCTATTAACTGCTCTATTAACTTATTTGCAGTTCGTATGCATGTTGAAACCCGATTTCCATGTAGAGCTGTATTTTCTGTCGTCAATTCTCCAGTGCGGTCCCTTCAGTATGCAAATTCTGGAGACAGTTTGGTAGTAGAATTTGAGTGTGGACGTGTAAGCAATATTATGCCTTTCAATTTATGAACGTCGTCTGTTATGTTAAAATATTAATTTGCTCACTCAGTTGTGACACTGACATGACTGACATTTCAGGTCATGATGCTTGATGTCAGTTCATCATCAGTTCTATATTGTACTGACAGTCTAAACAGTTCAGGTTCTCCAGCAATCTCTCTAGCCTTAAAAAAGTTTTCACATACTAAGAGCTGTCAGGAGCCCTCTGAAAACAAGATAACACAGGAAATTGTGGAAGAAATAATTTTAATTCTGACAAGAGATGGACACAATTTCGTCATGAATAGTACCACTGGCAAAATGATAAGTTCCTCGTTGACACACCAAGTGGAACCGACTGCACTTTCTCTTTATATTCTAGGTAAGTACTCTTCGTTTGCTGTTACTTGCCTGTTTATGTTGCCAGAATTACTTTTATGAGCGCATGTTTACCATCTTTCTGCAGCTGACAGTATTAACTCGTCTGAGACTTCTGAAGGAGAAACTGATGGGCTAAACACCAGTTCTCATCACGAACATGGTTCAAACAAAACAAAATCTGACTCCTCTTCTGAACCCACATATTTGGACAAGGATTCCGCTGACCCTCTTGTGTTAATTTGGTCTGAAAATTCTCTCAGTTTGTACTCGTTGAAGACTCTGATAATGGTAATCTACAGCAATCGTGTTTCCCTTCAATTATATGCTGTATCCTAAATAAACTAAGTTCAGTTGACTTTATTTTAGGGAGAGAGGAAGTGCATCAGGAAGGTGAATCTTGAATATTCTTGTTGCTGGACGACAATCTTCAAGAAAGATGGAAAAACTTGTGGGTTGATTCTGGTTTACCAGACTGGACTGGTCGAGATAAGGTGAAGTGCCACACTCATTCCTATCCTGAACCCTTTTTAAATATTCTCATAACCAAGTTCAAATGCAACTTTTCCATTTAATGGGTGTTATTGATAAAATGTATTCTGAATGAGTTTCCATTTGATTCTGAATTGTGATGTTTTATTTCATGAACAAGTTTTCCATCATGTCATAATAAGATGAACTGATGAAGGTTTGTCTATCTTACCTTAGGGCAGGTCCCTCCCAGAGCTTTCCCTGGCAGGAGAAAGTTCATTGATGTCAATTCTTAGATGGGACTTCAAGTCTAGCATGAGCAAGACCATAAGCTCCTCGGAAACAGGGCAGATTGTGCTGGTTGTATTCTGTTTTGAAAACAGATCAATACACACACACACATATATATGCATATACATATGTATAGTTTTAAATCGCGGACACATTATCACCGATAGAATATTTTCTGTCCCATTTTCTGTTTCATGTTTGGGTCAGTTCAAGAGAATTTGTTTAACTATATGTTTTCAAAACTATCCTTCATCTTATTTGAAGATTTTTCTTAGAGGTTCATATTGTATAACTATTTTACCAGTTATCAACAGTACCTTTGCCACGGCTGAAAGTGGCACAGATGCATGACTTTAAAAAAAACCTCATAATTAAGCTTTCTATTGATAGGACTTTGGAGGGCCTAATTTCTGGAAATGTAATTTGGCGTTGTAGTTACAGATCCCACTCCACAATCAACACAGAAACAACAGACTGTTGTATATTTCGGAAGAAATAACTTGGTGAATATTTGAATATATTATATACAGTGCATAGATATGCATATATAATTAATTACGCTGTAATTTCTTTCAATATATGTGGACATCTTTTGGCCAAAACGTAAAACTAATTTCCGGATCTGACTTCCAGATCCCCCAAGACAGAACCCCCATGCTGGACATTACTTTTATGGTTGCATCATCTCATTTGTAGGATTGGAAGTTGGTCAACTTGTTATTCATTGCAAGTTCTGTTTGTTGCTTTGGAATTTGATTAGAGTATTTAATTGAGTTAGATTAAGATTAAGAGTCTTGAATCAAAATCTCTTAGGGTTGTTGGAGAAAACCTTTTTGGGTTGGCTTAATGTCGTTTCTGGGATTGGAAGTTGCAGCAACGTAATCAACTTGTAAGTCAGGGCAAGTTCTGTTTATTGCTTTGGATTTGATTCGAGTACTTAAGAGAGTTAGTTTAAGAGTCTTGAATCAAAGTCTTACCAGGGCCTATAGAGGTTTCAGTTACTAACTATCATGTCACATTTCAATTATTATCTGTAAGCCCATGAAAGCTTGTCAAATTCTCATTTGAAAATTTACCAAATGGGTGCATGTTAAGCAAAATGCTCACTCTTAGTTGCCGTCTGAAATTAATCGTACTTGTTATACCAGGAGTTTAAGGTTCAAATTTCTTTTTCGATATATATGGTATATAGATTCTAAAAGGAGTAGCAAAGGAAGAAAATATGAGAAGTTGACACTCAAAATGGGCACAGTAAAGATTTTGTGAATTAAAGCTGGAAGCCGACCATTTGCTCCAAGGCACTAGTTGTTGAATGATATGGGGTAAAACTTAAAGGGTCTGTTTTAGAATAGCTGCATTACTATAAACGACATAAAAACAGGAATCCAGAATAACTCGGTAAGTGAAGGAAATTTGGATACAGAATCTGTTTCTTTTGACATCTGTAACAGTGGGAAGTACAAAGCCATAAGCTAATCCCTAAGGATTAAGCTGATTTTTTTAGCTCCAGACGGGAATGTTCTGCAAAGAAGAAAATATCGCAAAACGAGGTTAGTAGAATCTATCCGAAAAATGGTTCGTTGGCATCTGTGCTTACGGCATCACGACAATAATCTCACTGACTGATGATATACCAGTAGAGCGCATAGTTGATGTTCGTATTACCTTTTAAAAGATGTGCAAAAATAAGTTGAGTTTGAACAGTCAGTAACCAAGTCTAGGCTTTAACAAGTTTGGGGTAAATTACAATTTTGGGGTGGGATATGTTGGCTACTGTGCTTAGGGGAGAGCACGGACCGGGTTGGGCGGGTACGAGCCGTATTTCCTACCCAACCCAATGATCCCGGGTAGGCCTATCCACAACCCATACCCAATCGAGTAACTCCCAAACCCAAACCCAATCGAATTCCTCGGCTCGGACCGGACCGGACCGGTTATAGCGGGTTTAAAAAACACAAATGATGACTCAAAATTTCCACTGTGAATTGGAAATATTAGCCTAAGTATGGACATTTACCGTCATATTTGTGCATAATTGCATCCGATAAGAAAACACATCTTCACATTACAAGTTTATATAACTACATCGACAAAATATGTTACATGAATATCCAACATCGTACATTTAATTACAGCAATTCAACAACCCCCATATAGTGGAGCAATAGATCATTCAAGTGTCCTGTAAAAAACAATCTAAAAAATAGTTTTGGGTTTTTTAACATGTACGGGGCGGGGCGGGTTGAAACGGGTTTATTAATATAGTACCCATGCCCCACCCGACTTTGGCGGGTATTTGTTAAATCAACCCATAATCAATCATATAATCCGGGTTTGACTCTTTTACGGCATCACGACAATGATCTCATTGACTGATGATATACCAGTAAAGCGCATAGTTAATGTGAGTATTACCTTTTAAAAGATGTGCAAAAATAAGTTGAGTTTGAATAATCAGTAACCAGGTCTAGGCTCTAACAATTTTGGGGTAAATTACAGATTAGTACCGTGTTTTGGAGGTAGGTAAACAGAGCCCGGTGTTTAATAAGTGCTCAAAAGGAGTAACAGAAGCTAGAGCCCTGTTCGTGACATCAACCCAGGAGTAAACCACCAAAATGTGTAGTCGCAGTTATACCCACTCAATCCTAGATACAGTATGGCCTCACATAAAAGGTGCAAGCTTTCACACCTCACTTCTTCTGGGAAAAGAAGCTTTCACACAGAAGGGGTTCAGGAAAAAGAGCTGAAGCCTAACGCAGGTGTTTTGACCTTCATTATTCAACAGCACTTTCCTGGGTTTGTTTATACTCTCATCATCTTTTCTAGGATTATATTCATGTTCGAAACCACATGAAACCCAGAACCAACCATCAATAATTTCTGAAATAAAACCTTATAAAACTAAATTCAAACCACAAAATTTCAAACCTAACACCACCACAGCAACTATAGTGGGCTCTGCAAAACCAGATAGGAGAAGCATCATTGGGTCGCTTTCACCGGAAGAGACTTTTGGGGGTTCCACTTTTCATTAGATGGAACAATTTCAGAATTTGGAGTTCCAGAAATTTGTTCCTTTACTGTGGTTGTGGGTTGGTGTTTATCTGATTTAGAGATAAACGGAAGTACAACAAGGGATCGTTTGGCTGTTGGTGTATGAGAGATTGTTTGGCTGATTTAGAGATAGACAGAAGTTGAAGTGTTTGAGTTCAGTTCGTGGTGGTGGTTGTTAGAGTGTATGGGATGGCATGGCGTCCGTGGTCGTGTTTGAAGGAAGTTTAGGTTGGGTTCTTGGTGATGGTAGGGAGCGAGTATTTCGTGTGTGTGTGTCTGGGGGTATGGGGGGGGGGGGGGGGGGGGGGGGTGTATAAGGATTTTTTTTCCGTGGCTGTGTGAAATCCAAACCCAACAGAATTGAGGGAATGGTTATTTTCCAGACCATTTTTTTCAGACCATAAGAGTTATGTGCTGATTGTGTAGTGTGAGTTGTGTTTTACAAGTACCAAGATCCCTGAGGTTTAAAAAAATCGTTCATCTCCAAGAATAGGTGGAAATCAGACTAAACTTTCCTTATTGTTCGTCCCTGAACCAAATTGGAAGCTACCAAGTTAGCGCAATCAGGTTGATTTTTTTACTGCACTATCCATATATAAGAAGGCACTGAATGATCCCAAATGTAAGCTTTTTAGTCTACTAGTAACATTTAGTTAAAAATAGTTTTTATTCACTTTGGTTAACTTTAAAAAATTTAGTCTTACTCTATCATTTTTGTATGTCCTCACCACGCAACCATTGCTGTTCTGTGATTTGAGATCCTGGTGGCATAGGTTCCAGTCATTTAACTACATGCAAGTAAAACTTGGCACACGTTGAAGAATAATTTGAACGTAAAAGTTGTATTCTTTTGTTGATTAAATTTTACCTTGGAGTGAATGGAGACTGCAGAGTCAGCTAAGAAGTAGTTCTATTTTGCTCAAGTATTGGTGTCTAAATTTTTCAGGTGAATGGTTGTGAAATTGCTTTTGTTTCTCTTTTCTCCTCCGAGAATGACTTCAGGTTCTCTCTCTCTCTCTCTCTCTCTCTCTCTCTCTCTCTCTCTCTCTCTCTCTCTCTCTCTCTCTCTCTCTCTCTCTCTCTTATTGCAATATCATCTGCTGCATTTGTATAATATCATTTTGCCTATTCTTCTTAAAATTTTATATTTTGGTATAGTTAACTTTTTGTCAAAAAAAATACATATTCATATATATTTTTAAAATTATCATCTTGCGGTTATTTGACGAATGTTGATGGAGGTACTGTTAATCGTGTGTATCATTTAGGATTCCGGAAGCTTTGCCTTCTCTTCATGATAAAGTACTTGAAGCTGCTGCTGAAGCTGCCATTAGTGTTTCTCAAAATCAGAAAAAGCAGGTTAGTCACATGATCTCAAGGTTTATCTTTCTTCCATATCTTACATGTTAACGGACTTGTTGTCTTCTCAATCACAGGATTCTACCCCTGGACTTTTGGGTGGTATTATGAAGGGATTTAAAGGGGGTAAAGTGGAGAACAGTGGGGACCTGGTTGAAGGTCATACAAATATAGAGTTACATTTAGAAGAAATCTTTTCCAGGTTCCCGTTCTCAGACCCTTTTGCAAGCATCACAGATGACCTGGATGCTATTGAACTTGACATAGGTTCATCTTCTTCTTCTTCTTCTCTTCTTCGGCCATATTCCCTCTTTCCTATATATAGTTTAATTTTTGATTTTTTTGTAAATGTTGTCATGTAGATGATATTAAAATTGATGAACCTGTTCCTGTCTCATCGTCATCTCAAAAGACTGAGATTGAAAGAAAAGGTTCAACGCATCTTCTGTATGTCTAATTATACTTAAAAGGTTAAAGTTGGCTTAAACAGCTCATTGTCTTGTTTGCAGACAAGGCAACAGAGAGAGAAAAGTTATTTGAAGGTGGTACTTCTGATTCAAAGCCAAGAATGAGAACGGCTGGAGAAATTAAGGCTAAATATAGGAAGACGGGTAATTTCATGCGGACTTTAATGATTTAACGGACAGAACAGGTCGCCTGACATAGTCTCTTTTGCAGGATGCATCTGAAGCTGCTCTACAAGCTAGAGATAAGCTTGCAGAGCTTGGGGAAGAGCTTGAGGTGGGCCAACATATCATCTCTCTCTCTCTCTCTCTCTCTCTCTCTCTCTCTCTCTCTCTCTCTCTCTCTCTCTCTCTCTCTCTCTCTCTCTCGTTATGGCCGAAATATATCGCAGAAACTCCTATGTGCATAGTCCCGTATTGTACCATTCAGTAACAGCCTGTATATGCAGGTTGATTCTATTTTTAGGTTTCCTCCTCTCTTGAGTGCTTCTGAAGCTCATATGCGTAATATACATGTCATATCAGCTGGTACACTTTTAGGAAAGCCTGTAGTGTTAGGAATTTGGATCCCGTCATTGCTGCACAATATAAATTCTTGAGTGTAGATAGTCCAGTATTGTACCGAAACAGCCTATATGTGCAAGTAGCCATCTGTCTTTGGGATTCAGGAGGAATGCTTTCAGAAAAGAATTTGTATAAGATAGCTGCGACAACTATGCATAATAGATCAACCTATTACGAAGGGTAAATATTCTTATTGATGGGTCGTGGAAAATTGCAGCCTTGTGGGAAGTTAACAATTCAATCCAAGGGGTACATCGACAGAACTTGGATAAGAGATCTGAATGGTACAATACATGGACATTAAATTGTAACTATACGTCACAAGGCTAGTAACTATTCGTAAAGTTTTAACTCAATTCTCTCAGATTTAACCTGGACTCTATGAAGGAAAAGGAAGAAGGCACTAATCTATGCAACTAGCCAATAGATTAGATTTTTATGCTACTAGCCAATAAGGATAGCAAAAACAACTAGATTTTATTTAATTTTTGTGAGAATGGTTAATTTTATTTAATTTTTGTGAGAATGAGCGAGTTATTTATATCTAGATTTCAGGCGTCATTATTTATATTTTTAGAGTATTGGCTAGTAGCATAAAAATTAACAACTAGATTCGGCGTCATTATTACATGTGTGCCTTTTAAGTTATGATCTGATCGGTCTAAGTGCATTCAAAGAAAAGGTGATTGTAGCTTCCACTCCGAGAAATTTTTGTTTGCTCTAGAGCAATACAGCACATGACACGTGCTGTATTGATTAGAGCACCATGTCATATTTGCTCTTAGAGCAAGCAATAATTACTCCTTCCACTAACTTGTTGAACAAGTGTTTTATCTTTCTATATACAAATACTTTTAGTATTTTGTGTCATACAAGTGGCAATGAAATGTTAACTGCATGGGCAATAAACTTGAATCAAATAATTTTTGCACGCATGATACATGAGTTAATGTCGATGAATTGCACAAACATTTGATCAACTTGAATGGGCAGATTTTAGGAAGATGTAAATTATGATTCTAAATAATTGGAATGAGACGAGGTTCAAATTCTCAGCCCTCAGGGTTTTTAATTGTAACAAGGATTCCTAATGTCTGCTCAAAATAGGCCTACTCGTGCTGCAGCAAGGGATGACGAAATTTGCAACTGGTAGATGCTGGACTCCTTGAACATGAGGTCATCTGACGAAATCCTAGCGCTTGCGCATGGAAATCCTCTTTGTTATGAGAGACAAAACTCACTTTGGTGAACTCTGTCTGGTTCTCCCGCTGGTGGCTAATGGCTATGGGACAGCTCCTGGTTCTCACTTAAGTACGCGCTGCTGATAGAATAGATTCAGCTTCAAGTCTCAAACACCCTACTAGCAACTCTAGCCTAATAACCTTAATCTTCCCGTGCGATAGCAATAAAAAGTCATCTAAGGCGAGAATAAGCAACTGTTGTAGCGCGGGGGCTGAATGGAAACAAGATGTGATATGTGTTGGAATGCGTCAATAAATATCACAATAGCATAAAAATCGTGTATAAAGAAACTGATTGTGATCCATTTATGATTGGCAGGAAATAATCTCGAATTCTCTTTCACCCTATATATTCCATAAGTCTACCAAAAACTCGCAGAAGGGACCAGAAAGATCGTGGTATGCAGAAATGTTAAAGAGAGATGATGTTGAACGGAGTAAGGTTTTGCCACAGTGGGGGCTGAAAAATTCTAACATAGGTAGTGGACGTTATTGTATAATTTAGTGGGGGCTAAATTGAATTTATTTCATAAAATTCATGGTAAAATTACAATTTTCTAAAGTTGAGTAGGGGTAGCCCCACAATCTTCTACTGGCTCGGCCCATAATGATGAAACCGTCTGTATTTATGCCATTCTAGCTAAATTCTGTTCAGCAGTAAAGACGACACTCCACACCACACAACACAGACACTACATTTTCGACAGACAAAACCCTTTGATGGCTTTTGGCTAAGGGGGCACTCCAAGGTAGGGATGGCAATATGGTCCTATCCGATCTGAGATCCGAGCGATCCGAGCCGAATGGATCGGATCTGAATCCGATCCAATTGAAAATGGATTGGATTTGGATTCGGAAAACCAGACCCGAACGGATTTGGATCTGAGGGATAATCCACCAGGTTCCGACCCGATCCGATCCGACGTATATGTGTGCTTTACAAATATATCCCTATTACCTTCCCACTTACAATTACTAGAAGAATACTATATTAACTTCAACCTACAAATCTATTTCTTCTTTGGGCTTCATTACTTACGAACATGTCTTAGCGCATGAAATAGTGTTTATTTTTTTATGTTATTTTTTCTATTTTATTGCAAACTCGAGCCGGATGTGATCCGAATCCGATCCGACCACGTACTATATGGATCTACGGATCGGATTTGGATCAGCTGAATGAAACCCGATCCGATCTGATCCGAATCCGGTGATGATCCGAACGGATCTGGATCCCATTTCTTCTGGTTGGATCTGGATCAGGAAGGGTCTGATCTGATCTAGATCCGACCCGTTGCCATCCCTACTCCCATGCTGACACTAAAGAAAATAAAAATAAAATCAATTTTGAGACTACAGAAGAAAATATAATAAAAGAAATGAAATAAAATAAATTTTGAGACTACAACAGCACAGACACCAATCTTGTGCATGATCAACGAGTCAAGCTCTGGTTGTCATCTTTTTTTGGGACACAGATCTCACTCCATGCAAGCAAGTTTGATAAAATTTCAACTTCTAATCCCAGAACCAAAAGTTGGTAACCAGATTGAGATCTACGTCTCATTAGTAGTATCGTGCTAATATATATATATATATATATATATATATATATATATATATATATATATATATATATATATATTTCTCAGTTTCAAGAAGTATGCCATCCATCAATCAAGAATAGTTCAGAGATTCTACTCCCCTCATGAAAGAAAATATCCGGGATTCCTCCTTCTGAATTCCATCAGGACCACAAATGCCGCTGCTGACATCAATTCCATCTGGTCTAAGGGTAGAAAGAGCCTCACGAGCATTGTCAGGGTTGATTCCGCCTGCTAAAAGCCAACCATGTTTGCTACTAATCCGCGGCAGTTTAAACTTGGACCAGTCGAATCCTTTACCACTGCAGAAAACAAATATTTCAACAAACTCAATTAAATTTTGCCTCCCAAGCACTTTAGTCTGAAATAAATGAAACACCACCAAACTAAGGATCTATAGGTCTTGGACTCTTAAAGTAAAATATAAAGTAATATTTTCTGCACTAAGACGGGTTCACAAGTTCGAACTATGGAAGGAATGAATGCCAAGGTGTTTAGGCATTTTGCTCCCGTTCAATTGACCCTAGGAGTAATTCTCCTGATCATGGACTTAGTTAATTACCTAGTAACTACGCCTTCAATGGAATTGCTTCTTCTCAACAACAATCGTCCAGAAGAAAGAAAAGTACTCCTTAGATGTCTCAGATAAAGGAGTCATAAAGTGGAGATAATGATCTACCTGCCACCCTTGGCGCTATCCACCAGAATCCAATCAACAAAAGGACATTCTTCATCTGGAATGTGATTCAAAAGCTCCCCATCTTCTTTGGCATGAAGAACATAAATTACCCTGTTCTCTTTCACTAAAACTGGAAAAGCAGCTCTAGAAGCATCCCCATGGAGCTGCATAGCAACAGATAGTTTGATTATGTTCTAAACAAAATACACCTATATGCTATAATATGTACATAAATGACAAAAAAAGAAATAAATAATAATATATGAACTATGTATACCTGCACGTATTCAAGGTTAGCTGCCTCAGAAGCTCTTAATATTGTATCTGCGTCATCATCCACAAATACTCCAACGGGCTCTGCTCCATGTTCTCTTGCAACTTTGGAAATTTCCTTTGCAACCGAAATCGAAATAGAGCGTTTTGAGTTGGGCCAAAGTATCATTCCAATAAAGTTGGAACCTGCTTTTGCTGCTAGAGCAGCATCTCTAGCTGATGTAATGCCACACATTTTGACCAAAGGGCGGTGTTCTTTATGTTCCTTAAAGATAGGTGAGCCTTCTATGGACTGATCTAATGTGCATCTAATTGTACTCCTGCGGTGTAAACTTATTTTCGACAAATTCAACCCTGATCCCTGTAAACCTGTGAATGATGAAAAAGAATATTCATCTGGATCGTTCTAGCCTTCGAATACAATTGGTTTCTAGGGTATACAGAAATCAAAACTTTATAAATTATCTGAGAGAATAAATCTCTCAACTCTTGGTTCCCCTAACATTCTATCCCGTTATTCTCAAGTCAGTACGAAAAAGTAGTAGTATTTAACAGGTTTGAGACTGGAATTAAAAAAGCTTATTGGCGAGATTTATCTCACAATATCTTTGTCACATTCTTGCGATATAAACTTATAAAACCCAGGATGTATAACTACTCATTAGGGCGGTTCAACTAACTTAGTGAGAATATGGAGTTCATATAATTCATTCATATTGGAAGTTACGACTATTATAATGTAATTAAGATATCCTTACAAGACGAACTAATTCCTGAAATGAGGTTAAGACAAAAACAGCTAAATTCATTTGAAGTTCTGGAAAAACTAAAGGAGCTCCTGAGGAGTCCTAACATTTCTTTCATATCCCTACACAAGAATCTGCCCTATTACCTCTCCAATAATAGGGTTGAATTAACTCTCTATTGGGCTTACCCAACTATTAGGGCCGACTAACCCCTGTGCAGGTGACATTGACGATGAAGCTTCCCCCCGCTTAGTACTCAGTATTTCTCATTTTAATATTCACTCTACAGTCAAGATTATGCACAAATGGATTGGACCGATATGCGAGTATCAGGATCAGTGTCCATATGTTATCAGAACCTCCGTTGTCAAATAACATATGAAGTGTGAAGCCTGATTGCGGGATTTCATTTTCTTCTTCTTTGCAGTGACATAAGAAGTTAATTATCTAATTGTTGGTGATAATAGAATTTGGATGTTGCACTGAATCCATAAAGCTATTCTCAGCCAACAAGTTAATTAAAGTGAAGAACAACATAGAATTACATGAGTGAACTATGGACTAGAGGTTTCTTCAATATTAAGCACACAAAAAAAGAACATACCAGTAGTTTGAATGGGCTTCAAGCGCATGGTTTCAGGCTGAAGAAGCTGCGTTCCCAAATGTTGTCCTAGAAAGACAAAAGGCAAAGTCAATGGTGATGGAAATTACAATTAACAGAAGCCAAACAGGTAAAAACAACTATTGTCACAGGCTTGGTACAATAGAGGATTTTAATTAACCATTGAATGATTTAGAAGAGACCTACCGGTGAGCGCCATCTGGGTCTGTTGGATGAACTGATGCGGAGTTTGCTTCTTGTTTCAAGGAGAAATGGATAATTCGCGTCACGGCGGTGGACGGCGGCTTCTGTCAGCGGTCGGCCACGGCAATTGAGCACAAGAGTTAAGATAGAGAGAGAGAGAGAGAGACAATGGCGGCTGAGTATCATTAAGAATTGACTCATGAACCACGGCCCATTGCAATTTCTTTTAGATTAATTGCATTTGTATCCTTGTGATTAGGGTTGTTTGCGAAGCACCCTTATAGTTTCAAAAGTTATACTCCTTTTTCTGGAAACGAGTTCCTGCTGTGAGAGATTTGATCTCAAATGAGGCCATCAAAGTTATTGGCAATGGGAGAAATATAAACTTTTGGACTGACCCCTGGGTGCCTAACATTGAAAACATGAAGCCAAACCCACCGGATGATCTTACAAATGCCCCTAAGTTTGTGTGGGAGCTTTTCAAAGAAGATGAAAATTGTTGGGATCAAGAAAAATTGCAATGTTGGATGGATGACATTGAATGCACATAAATTCTAAAGCTGCATATCCCTGCTCTGGATGTGGAAGACAGATATATGGATGTGGAAATTTGAGGCAAAAGGAAATGTGAATACTAAAGGTATGTACTTCTGGCAAACTAGAAGCTCAAATAATTCAAGTTCTGAGAGCACCTTTTTTACTGACATATGGAAAGCAAAAGTCCACAACAGACTCAAAATGATGATCTGGAGAGCTGCTTCTAACTGTCAACCTGTTCTAAATTTTTTCTCAAGAAACTCCTCCAATGATGGTCTGTGTCTATACTGTAGCTCCTCTGTAGAAAATGAAGACCACATTTTCCTCACATGTTCAGCTGCAAGAGCAATCTAGTTCAACACTTTGGGAATCAGAACTGACATGATTCAAGACATCAATCTGAAAAAAATTCTTTAAGTTTCTGCTAGATGGCTCTCATTCTTGGGCAAATGATGATATTTGGCTAATGAGTGGTCTGATCATGGAAAGGATATGGCTTCGTAGAAATGGAAAACTTCACAAGAATAAAGTCTCTAGCACCCAGCAGATCATTGAAGAGATTTGGTCTCTTTGGATGGAGCACAAAAGCACCATTACAGAGGAGCATACAAGCACTGAAACTACCATAGAAGTCCGATGGAGAACCCCACCTCTAAATGGGCTCAAATTAAAACTGTGATGCAAGTTTTAAAAAAGGAAAGATTAATGCTGCTTATATTGCAGAAATGACACTGGAAATGTCATCCTAGCTAGTGTAGCATGTGAAGATAGTGAAAACGCAGAAGATGCTGAGCTTAGAGCAGTGGAATGCGCCATTCAACATATCTCAAAAACTAACTGGAGTAAAGTGGAGTTTGAATCAGACTGTCTCTGGATAATCTATAGCTTCAATGATGTCAATAAAGCCAAATGGAACTGAAAAACTAGAATTGAGGCATCTTGCAAACTCTTGGAAGGAAAAGAGGTAAGTTTCTACCATGTTAAAAGAAAATGTAACTCTGCAGCTCACAATTTGGCACAGTGGGCTTCTCAGAGTGGTTTTTCTGGAATTTTAGATTGTAATTTGCTTCCTTCCTCTGTTTTAAGTGCTGTAAGGGACGACACTCCCTCTTAGTGTCTTTGTTATGAAAATCTGAATTCATCAAAAAAAAATGTACTTTAGATATCTCAACACTTTTACTTTTAAATATTTCAAGATATTAAATAATTATAAATTTATAAAAAGTTGAAGGGAGAAAAATGGGGGAAGAACAACAACAAGAAGACGTCTTCTTCTTCGACGATCTGTTATGGGTTTCATTTATTGATCTATTAGATATGTTAGATTGAACGATTTTCAAGGAGTTAGACGTACCACACTACTTGGTTTATCTGAGTGAAGTCATTGTGTTTCCTTCACGGACTTCTATTTTTGACTTGATTTGTCGGTTCGGGTTTGAGAATTTAGGGGCATATTCCAATTTGGGAACTCACGTGTTACAATGATGGTGGTGATTTAGGTTGTGAATATGGATTACAAGTTTACAATTGTTGCCTTGGTTAGTGATGTAGTGTTTGATATTTTAAGCGTCATAGTACGTAAGGCTATCCAGTTTCATGTCATATTTAGTCTAGATCTTTCTTCTCCCTCCTTTTCTTCCTCCTCTTATTTTTCAGTTTCTTTTTGTAGATTTGTTAAATGTGTAGAGAGAATTGGGGGGGGGGGGGGGGGAGAGAGAGAAAGTGGCGACATGAGGGTATGCATTTGAGGGTATTTTTGTCGTTGACATAGTTTTTAATGAAGATATTCTCATGCGCACATAGGCGAAACCACAAGGAGGATTTTGACAACATTTAATATCACACAGGAGGTGTTTCACACAAACCCTAAATCATGGGGGTGTAAAATGAAATTAACTCATTCTTTTACCGATAAGAAATCCTACCTTAACTTATTGCTAGGGAAGTCGAACCTTAAGAAAATTAAACTGCCTCGATGCCTTACCACTAGAGTAAACGACTAGTCATGTTACCTAACTTCTTTTTTGTGTGTGAATCAGGCGGTTAGCTATCAGGCACAATATGAATCAGAATCAGGGTATGCAGATTAGTTTTGAAGGTGGTAACCAGAATCTGGTTGTTTTTGTTAATGAAGGCAGGAATGCTCAAGATTGTGCAGCGCTTTTGCATGATATGGAAAGAATTGAGTTTTCAAAAGTCCAGTTGATATTTAGTTGGGTGAATAGAAATGCTAACAAGTTAGCTGACCAAATTATCGAAGTTGTAAATGGTGGTGCTAGAATAGAAGAAGATATAGGTAAGGAGATAGAAAGAATAGCTGGAGGAGATTTGTAATTGGCTGGTATATAGTATATGTTTCTGACAAAAAAAAAGGCGGTTGTGTTCTCAATCATAAGGGACCCAACCATCGATCCGTTGTGCCAAACTTTGTTAGTGTGGTTAAAATTGTAAATACATTGATATGTTTCATTCGTCTGGCACCTTGAGAAACCCATATGCACGTCCCACGAGGATGACAAGGTCAGCCGTCCCCAACCCTGAACCAACAAGCTTGTCATATGCCACCACAATACTTTGGATAAGGATACGAGCATACCTGAAATTAGACCACCAAGGTCAGTACCAACATATACGAAGGCCATACATTCCACACATGTCAACTCTGCCGCGCACATGGACAGGGAACGAGCGCTAAAACCGTGACAAGCTTCCCCACCCAATCCGCTAACATTCTTGTGGCGGAGCCTAAAGAGAAACCCGTCAACGCACACCACCGTTTCGAGAGCTGGTTCCACACACGAACAGCGACACCATCCTCATGGACAGGTTGTTTGTGCTCCCTCTATGCACAACTTGCGGTGTTCACCACCTGCCTCATCAACAAGCTTTAGTCTAGACCTTCACTACATGCATGCGCGCATCAGTACCTCAGTTTAATGTCCTGCTCATCAATGGTTCAATGTGATATCATCTATACATTGCGCTACCACGACCCTGAAAGTTGAACCATAACATAGAGGCCATTGACTGCCAACACTGTTCCAAAGCTTTCTCACCTAGAAGCTTACTAATCCGGACGTGATATGCATTGTGACCGCACCTTCTATGCTCGCTTCGCAAGGACACCACTCCAGAAGACATTGACGTCCCATACTGTCACATCTCCTTTTAATGTCCAAACAAAAGGCTGCCCCTGATATCACTTATAACGGCTCAGCCATCCAGCACCTCGAGAAACCCGTAAGCACACGTATTAGGTGATTTGTTGAAATAGGCCTTGAATCAGATTCTCGTACAAGTTACTACAGGAATTCGTACGAGCACAAGCCAACAATAGGTGTTTATGAAAAGTTGCAGGAGCTGGAGGTGACCAGGAACTTGCACGAGTTCATACACGCACGAGCACAAATCAACTTGCACGAGGTCATCAGTGCTTGCACGATCACAAACGAACTCACATGAGCAAATCACAACTCGCACGAGCAGGAGATGTGCTCACACGGGCACAATGCTGCTCGCACGAGTTGCTGAGGAGGCTGCGGAGCTTAGGTTACCTACATGACTTGCCTATATTAGCATCATAGATCCTTTCAGCAAAGAGATTGAGAAGAACAACCTCATATGAAAAGAATCTGATTTTACTGTCCATTGACCTGTTCGAAAAATTGTAGCAATAGAATACCAAACTGATAATATAAGAGGACTATTAAGAATTCTATGTGAGAAAGCCTTGGTAGCCCATTGACCTCTGTACAAACAATAGTGCGGATATTCATTAATCAAATTACCAAACTGATCCTTCGAAATAACGAATACAGGAAAACAAGAGGTCTTTACTGTGTTCATGGAGTGATAAATCAAGATATTAAGATATAGGGTTAATTGCATTTTACCCCCCATGCAATTAGGGTTTTACGCGAAGACCTCCTAGAATTACAAATGTTACCATAAGCTTCCTCATGCTCCCATTTTTGTGTGGTAAACTCATATAGTATGACGAACAAGAGTAGGAAGATCAACACAAATCATAACTTGCATTGAGTTCTTACTTCAAAGCATCCAAATCTCTCTAATGATCATTCTCTTCTTAATTGATCTTTGTCAAAGGATCAACTCAAAATTTACCTCCAAAAAGATAAGAACCCACATGAATCAAACTCATAAAAGCAAGAGGTCTTTCCTGTGTTCACGGAGTACAAAGTCCAGAGTAGGCAGAAATGAACAATAGAGAATAACAAAGGATAAATAGACCTGCAACACACTTGCATCACAATGTATAACCGGGATGAGGTTTCCAAAGGGATTAGTTCATTGCTTGTATTGTTTGGAAAGACCTAAGAAACGCAGGTACTTCTTTTGCTTCAGAGATGGAACCGGAGCATCACTGGTACCCACTTCAGGCAAACCCAGAATGTGACGCCGAACCACATTCAACTCTTGGAAACGGTTGATAACATCTTCCATAGTTGGCCTAACCATTGCGTTTTCTTGCACACACTCCATTGCCAATTTCGTAATCTTTAGTCCGTCCTTGGCATCAAACAAGGGGTCTATCTCAAAGCTTTTATGAGCAAGTGAGCCAAATTTCCTTTTCTTGTACTCTTGCATCGCCCAGGGGTGTACTGGACACTTGTCCACATCAGCATCATAGATCTTTTTAGCAAAAAGATTGAGAAGAATAACCCCATATGAAAAAACATCTGCTTTCACTGTCCATTGACCTGTTCAACAAATTGTGGAGAACGATTACCAAACTGATAATACTAAAATTATAAGAGGAGAAAATAAGGTGTACTAAGAATCCCACGTGAAAATCATCTCATTTCATAGTCCACTTCCTTGTACAAACGATAACAAACTGATCCTTCGAAATAACGATTACAGAAAGTCAAGATGTCTTTCCGGTGTTCACAGAGCGATAAAATCAAGATATTAAGATATACGGATGCGCAAAACAGAAGTTTGAGCTCTTCATTGATAAAGTCAAGATGTTAAGATAAAGTCAAGATGTCTTTCCTGTGTCCACAGAATGATTAAAAAAAACACATTCTCCTGACAATATAGAGCCATAAATATTGTTTGAGCATGTTGAGCAGTCATCCAATAGACTTTCTGAGTTTCAGCCCTTGTTTTGAAAGCTATGCAAAGACATGATGACATCTGGTTTTGCAGATTTAAAAAGGTAAAATAAAATTAAATTCAAACTGAACTAAACTGATGCAACTAAGGGCAATCCCAACCGTTAGCAGGGAGGGAAAGGGAGAAGTAAGAATGTATTATAGACTGATTTGTGGTAATAGTATTGTATTTATGTTTTGTAAAGAGTTAAATACATTGTTTATTCTGTGTATGATTTAACATATTGTTTATTGTATAATTTCAGCAGCCATTATAAAATTTAACAAAATTATATTCGAACACTTGATTAAAAACTGAATCAGATGTTATTTAACTTCAACTAAAATATATGAGTAAACTATATCCATTACTTTCTATTATTATATTGTATTCATAAAAGGACTGCGGAGTGGAATTAATTAAAGGGGAAGGTGTTCGGTTGGAGAAGATAAAGTAGTAGAGGGAGGGAAGGGGGATCGGTTGGAGATGCCCTAATGATGTAGCCCCTTGTTCCTCAAAATATAAAAGAGGACCCCTCTGATACAAGACAATGTGGTGTGGTCGTGATGCAATCAAGCTCCAATATGTTTCAGAGAATTGTCAACAAGAGACATGTAACAAACTTTTTAATACTTCCAAGTGTAGTTTCATCCTAAATTTAACCCACAGCAAAAAACTTCGTATAACCGGTTATAAACTCAATCAAAAAAATGGTGAAGAAACAAAATCAAATAGAAGTCATTTTACACCTCAAGATTTTCAGTTTACAGTCATATTATCCTCGTGGCTTAAACTATGAACAGTGAACTATTCAAAGGTTTCACTTCGTAACCAACTGATTCCTTTCTATGCATACGTAAATTTGCAGTAAAGGGAAATATCACACAATGATGACAGCTGGCAAAATCTAGAGTTTTAACGTTATCTAAATGTAACAGTGTGAACAAAAAATGCAGTGACAATAGAAAGATAAGAGAGCAACTCTATTTTCTGTCAGCAAAAAGGACTGTTAGTCCTCTCTCCACTAGATCACTTTCAATTACTACCTCTTTTTGTAAAATCTTTTAACCTAGGAAGCATGGACACTCCAACATAGGTGCCGTGTCCATGTCCGACACTTGGGACATTCGTATGACACTCCAAAATACGTGTCAGACACTCCAGCTCATGTGTCCAAGTATTTTAGAGAATTTCATTAGACTTGACACTTGGGGACACATCAGGGACACATAATGAGACACGACAGTATCCGTACCTTGTCCTAAATTTTTTAGAAAATGACGTATCCCGTGTCCGTGTCCGTATCGCATCGGACACCCGTATCCGTATCCGTGCTTCTTAGCTTTTAACAAAAAATTCTTCAGACTGAAACCTACATCACCAGCCCAGTTTTCGAGAAGTGCCAGATACCGAAACCTCTACTGCAACTTGAAAACCGGTTTTCATAAACACTATCTTACATTTCTATTTTTGGTTATTTAAGTAAATCAGGATATTATCAGTTCGAATGACCTACCTTTCAGGTTTTAGCCTTCAGCTTCTTCATCAGAAAAATCGATTTACCACCCTTGATTCACCTGCAGGCACGGCTTAACTGCTAGCAATCAATTTGGTTGCTTAGGGCACCATAATTTTAGGAGGCACCATTTTGTTCAAAAAAGTAAGGGTCCTTTTGTAACATACCTACATTAACAGTTATTAAATATTGATTTATTACCTCTCTCAGTCCTAATCTCTCATTTCATCATCCCTATCAAGTCGCTTAACCCTATGAAATCGTGGGAGAAAATCATCCCTTACCTCCTTGACTGCAAAAATTTCTCCTTCGATCTTTCTATTCCACCACTCCCTTTCTCTAAAACAAGAAAAAATCCATCACTCCCTTCGATCGCTGCACCACAATTTCCGATTGTCAAGACAAAGTGTCAATAAACAATTCAGAGTTTTTTCATAGAAGTTCATCCAATCCTTTTGAGTGAAAAAGTTTTTGTTTGTTCCTCACAAAAAAAAATTTTTTTTGTTTGTTCCCCACAGTTTTTCATAGAAGTTCATCCAATCCTCTCAGAGAACGATATGTTACTCTGTTTTGTGCGGGTTACAATAGGCATACAGTGAGTGGGGAGAAAGAAACTACGTAATATAACCTCTCTTAGTCTTAATACATTAATATTGGGATTCTACAACACAATTTTAAAAATCTGCTCTTCTCAAAAAAAAAAAAAAAACTGCTAATTGGGGGAATAAGGAAGCTTGGGAACAACCTCTAGAATTCTAGAAATCAAATACCTCAGAGGAACTGGTATATAGGAAAGTTGATTTCCAAAAATCTAGAAGGCATATTGCAACAGTTGTGATTTCTGAATAAGAGAAACGTAAAATTTTCGAGCAGTCATTATAAGACATATATGGATAGACTGCTGATGAAGTGCGACTACCACAGAAGTGATCCCTCATACAAAGAGACTAATTGCAGTTATTGTTGGACTGCCGCCTTAGTATATACCACAATTACATGTAGTTCTCAGTTGCAATGTATATATTCTGCAATCTTATTCTTTAGCTATGAATCAGAGGTCTAACAGAACACAAACATTATAACTATATAACCATAAACAACTGTCCACGGTCCAGAATAAATTACAATGCACCAACAAGTTTAATAACAAACCTATCATACGGATATGGGGATCAACGGTATACAGATTGAAGCAACCAGAGTCCGTCCGCTTCGTTTCAGCGGGAGGAACAGTGCCAAAGTCTCCACCAACCAGCGTACTGAAGTCAAATAATATCGGATTGTAAACCTGCATGACAACTAGGATTAGAGCTCTTACCAACTTACCCAGTACTCGTCTTTTATGATACGTACTGCTATCAAAGAGGAACTAAGTACGAAAATAAGATAACTACCTGGTCAACCAATAGGTATGCTGCATCAATATTACGAAGCCAGAGTCCTTGATCATGAAATTGTTTGAGGAGAAGGGCAAAGCTGAAAGCTACCTTGACTCGAGCGAACCATCCAAAATCGTCTACAAATTACAAACCTTGAAAGCTAATCATATGGAACTTTGGTAATGTTGGAGAATGAACTGATAATATATTATATCTAATAAAACATAGCATCATTTTTTTAGTATTAAAACAAGGACACTACAAAAATAGCTTGCATTTTCTGCAAGACTCCAAGTTTGTATACCCCAAAATTTAACTAATCAAGCTCTAGATGATTCTAATATCTATCTCAGCAGACAAGAATAAATGGTTTCAACTTTCATGTCAGGCGTTTGCATCAACTAAGGAACTGAAAATCCAATCAGGTTGTATTACTTATTTAAACAAAAAGCACAGCACAAATAATTGTACTTGCCAAACTCTAAAACACAATGATAGTTGATCATCTGAAATAATATGAACAGATTAGTGGGTGGAATTACCTCGAAACAGCATGTTGAGTAAAGTATTATGTGGCTTTTGCTTGTATACGACACCCATATGTCCATTTTCGTCACAGTACCCAATTAGCTTTATGATGTTCGGATGGTTTCGTATGTCTGACTTTGTCAGTAACTTGATTTCGTTCTGAGATAAAAAACAAACATAAGTTGCTCAGAGATGGAGAAAATGATCATAGATGTGCTAACTCAAACCAACTAAATGTTACATTGAGCTACATACTTTAAATCTAGATCGTTGCAGTTCTGGACGACCTGCTGGAGTTGGAGAATATACCCATATTTTTACCATAACTTCTTGGACGTCCAAAGCATCCTGAATCTTCCCCCTGTAAAGTTCACCAAAATGGGACTTTCCTATAAAGTTCTCCGAGCTGAATTCCCCCGTGATAGATTTCAGTTCTTCATAACTGTATGCCACCAAATCAGAAGCCTCTTCCATTCCTTCATCCAACAGACAATACATCTCAACTTTACAAGTCGTCAGTGGAAAGAAACAAGTCAACAAAATTAAGATTTTATATTACTGGATTTTGTTGCAAGAGTAAGGTCTTCCTGCCGATGGGTAAAGAGACCATTTATGCTTAATGGACAAAAGCATGGTGAAAAAGTACAAATTTTAGACAAATTGAGCAACTTCATGCATCATGATTCATGAGGCTTCATTTTCTGCAGATTACTGGCTTGGGTAACTTTCATGTCATACAATGTTATACATAAGAAAGCAGAATAACAGATGCAAGTCCTAGCAAAATCAAAATTAAGCAGATCGAATAAACTCAATTTACAAACGTTGGGTATCAAAATGAACACCTATGGCTATCTCCCGAGACAAAAGAACATTCAAATCAAGAAAACATAAGACAACTGCTTTTCTCCAAGAGTCACCATTCAAAAGATACTAGTAGAATATAATAATTGTAATAAACGTAAGAGTGACATGCCTGGAGGAAAAAAACAAACAGGAAACAGCATTGTTAGGAGAATAACCAAGTCGACATAGAGGACCACTTAGCATGCTTGAACTTCAGAAAATCACTATATGGGATGGTATGCCCAAGGGTGCAGAATTAACTATCTTCTGATAAAGTTTTGCAACTACTAAAGCCCGAAGTGTTACCCGGGCGGTAACGGCCCTGGTCAAGGATATGTTTCCTCCGAGGTCCAAGATACCAAATCACACCAAGACTACAGTTTCTCAGGGCCACTCGAGGTTTACACGATAAGTGACAATTAGGGGACTGTAACATACCTGAAGATCCTTGTTGCCAATTACACGTCAAACTGAATAGTTAATTACGTAGAATCAAATATGGGTATTGATTTATGGGGAACCGTCACTACAGTTCGGCACACTCTGACAATTAACCTGATTTAAGTGGTCGAATACGAGGGATGATTGACCAGAAAATAGGGGTTTGCATATGAAGGTCGGAGTTTTAACATCAAAGATCTTTAGGGTTTGGATATGTATTTAAAGGAGAAGAGGAACATATCGCAACAAAACAACGTGTACGCGCAGAACACTTCTCACGATCCATGCGAGGGAATGACAGGATGGACGAGGTAGATGGGACACACATCTCCTGTTGATGCTCGACACTTACTCTCTCTATGCAAGTTGTTTGGCATTTCGATCTCACATTCACTTCGACAAGTGTTTCTGCATTTTGATGATGGATGCAGCTGATCTCAATATGCACCTCCTCACACTGCAATTAGGGTTTGGGGCGGGTCGAACCGCAACCATATACTGTTAACATACTGCCCAAATTCCGCATGCGCCGGTAGTAAGTAGGTTTCTAAGGGCTAGTTTGGGAATGCTGTGGCGGTGGTAGAAAGCTGCTGTGTGAAAACACAGTAGAAAGCTGCTATGAGTTTTTGATAAAATGTTGTTTGGTAAATATTACGTAAAAGCTGCTGTGAAATATTGATAAAGTAATTTTGTGTTTGGTAAAATCAATTGTGAAATTGCTGTGAGAGGGTAAAATGACAAAAATATATGACATGTGTCATTTCCGGAAAGATAACTATTGATATTTTAAAAAAATTGTAAGGTCAAAATCGGTTGTAGATAAATTAATCAAAAGCACTTTCTGGAAAAGCATCTCCCCCTTGCTTCCTGAAAACTGCTGTGGGACAGCGGAAACTGTCCGAAAAAGCAGAAATTTTATTTTTACCAAACACACTAAAACTGCTTCTGCTGTGGGAAAGCAGCTGTGCTGGCAGCAGAAGCATTCCCAAACTCACCCTAAGCGGGCCTACATAGTATCAGTGCTTTTTTTGGGCTTGTTAAAGTATGTGTGTGGGTCGGGCCACACTGTTCACATATAATAGTAGAGGTCTCTTCTTCTTTCTTTGTCCTTTCTTCAACTTCTTTCTCTCTCTTATCCATGTTTGCAGTCTTTCAAAACCCCATAACTTCACCGCTGCAATTCCCGACCGCCAACTCCTCTCCTTGTCGTCGCCACCTTGAACTTATTACCCGCCTGAGCCACTGCTCCGCAACACCAACTAAGCCACGTAGCACACAACCACCGCGAAATCAACACTCGGACACATGTCTCGAATTTCCATACACCACCACCAGTGGCAACTCTGCAAATCGAATCGGCAGACGAAAAATTGGTTGGCGCTTCTCCAACAGCGGCGCGTAACTACACATCCCCTCTGCTGTTCCCTCGACTCGGGCAGTCGCATCAGGTGAAGAGAAACACCAGCAGAGGGTGGTTGCGACTTTAATTGATGGTTGGCAGGATGCCATGGGTGGTGGGTGAGGTGCTGTAATTGCAGCCAGAGAAGGTCCTGGTGGTGGTGGGTTTCGAGGAAGACGAAGTGTGATTTGGGGATTGGGGTTGTGAGTGCAATTTCATAAGCTTTGTATAATTATTAATTATACTTTACACCCCTCTGCTACTTCGATTGATTTGAGTTTCTTTTGATTTGGATTGGAAGTAATTTGGATTGCATTATATTATAAAATGTAGTTTGGCTGCATAGTTTCTGCTTAGAAGCGGGTATGGGGCGGGTCGGGTATGTGTTCAGGCCGAATGGGTCTTAATTCGGCTGGGTGCGGGCCGGTGTGTAGTAGCTTGAGCATGGAGTCTTTGTGCGGGCTGTCATAGCTTGCTGCGAGGTTGAAACAAGGATTGTCTATTTATAATTTCTAATTGTTTCTAATCGTTAACAATTCCAGTTCAAAAATCTCATATCATGTAAATTGATCTATAGGTAAATTATAAATGGTCTGAGAACTCTTTATTTACATATTTTTGTTATAATGACCCTATTCCTGCTGATAATTCAAGCATATTGAATTCAGTGAAATAAGTTCTCAATGAAAGGGTATTCAAATAATTTCCTAGTTCCAAGTCTTATTCGTATGTGTAGGAATTTTCGGTAGCATATGAAAAATTTAGAATAAATATTTAACGACCAAACAACGAAGCAAAAGGAAGCCAAAAGAAGGCCACAGCCGGTCAACACCATTGTTGAGCGCGCGAACAAAACCCAACGCGCGGGTCCTTGATTGCTTGTTGTGTTAGAAGTTTAATCTCTCTAGATCTCTTTTTATAGGTTTCAATCTTATCATTCATGTGAGAGTGTTTAATTTGGATAAAAATCCACGTATTTTAGTTATATATAATTAGTGATATGAATCACAAACTTTAAAAGATTTAATTTCCTTCTAAACTTGTATGAATTTTAAGTAGTCTTATAATTAAAGTAAGTTGGAGGAGTATTAATCCCAATCTATTTCTGTGTAGTAATAAGAGTTTGAGTAAAGTTATATTCCCTCTTTTATCAAATAGTATATTAATTAGATGTATATCAATTGGAAATATTTTATAAATTAGTTATATTTTCTTGATTAACAAATAAAATATCCAATGATTTTATTTAATGAATACACTTTTAAATGTTGGAGATAATATATTAAAGATTTTCTTTAATGAATATTGTTTAACTAAATATTTTTCTTGATTATTAGGTACAATCTTCCAACGATTTTATCAAATGATTGTTCATTAATTATAGGAAGATAATATTTGTTTACGAATAGTATTAATTAGATATCTGATAACTCAATAATTGGAGTTATATTCTATTGTGATTACTTGTCGTTTCGTGTACTTTCCGATGCATTTATATGTGTTTTAGGCCGAGTTTTGGTAGTTTTGAGCATACTTGAGTATTTGGACTTCATGGTGTAATCCGGGCGTTTTATGCATGTTTTATGCTTTATTTGTCGCATTTGATCTTCCGGTATTTGTTCGTGTTGTGAATTTCAGGAACCGGAAGCGTGGAGTGCGGAGTTTGGAGATGATGGCCGGTTTTGATAGATTGCTCGGGACGCGCAAATGGTAAGTGTGGGGATATTTGATAACTCAATAATTGGAGTTATATTCTATTGTGATTACTTGTCGTTCCGTGTACTTTTCGATGCATTTATATGTGTTTTAGGACGAGTTTTGGTAGTTTTGAGCATACTTGAGTATTTGAACTTCATGGTGTAATTCGGGCGTTTTATGCATGTTTTATGCTTTATTTGTCGCATTTGATCTTCCGGTATTTGTTCGTGTTGTGAATTTCAGGAACCGGAAGCGTGGAGTGCGGATTTTGGAGCGGAGCGAACTTCGGAAAGAAAGAAACTCAAGGAATGCATGAGAGAATAGAAGAAGAGGAGAAGCTAAGAGGAGAAAAAGACTTAACCAAATTTTCAAGAGGTGAAAAGAAGCAACACACATGGAAGATCAAGGTGATCCTACAAGACAAAAGGTGATCCTATGATCACAAGATCAAGTACAAGACCACCAACGTGATCCTACAATCAAGTAAGGTGATCCTAGGAACACGAATTGTGATCCCAAGATCACATTAGTAGATCTGACGTGATTAGAAAAGGGGTAAAAAGTGTAATTTTTAAAAACTTGAAAGAAGTGACGTGATTTAACAAGAGGCAACGACCGAGGGCTTGGATTATTCATCATTCTACGCCATTGGAGAGCAAGGAGCATTCTTGGAGCTTGGAGACCATCGTTTGATTCTCTATCTTCTTCCCCTCTTTAGTTTTTGTTTATGATCATTGAAACTTTTTACTTTGATCATGTGTTTTAGTAGCTAAACCCTCTATTCGGGATATCTCATAGGGAACTAGGGTTTTGAACACCATATTTTGGTGATTTATGGATTATGCTTCATGTTTATTGACTTAATTGGATGTTTATGCTTAGTTACGCTTGATTCATATGCATAATCCTATCTTTCATATTGTTTGACGTCACAATAAGATTGATCTAGGTGATAATTATTAGAGGAATCAATAGTTATTGCTTGAACTTGAATCTTGCACTAGTCGAATCTAGGGTTGAGGAATCTTGCTGATTAACTAGAACTAAGAGTTGATATCAAGATCATAATGCATATTTAAACTTAAGTAGGCTAGAGGAATCAGGTACAAGAGTTTAAATATAGACTTTGGTTGAGGAATCTTCAAAGTGAAATTGCTCGTTTGGCTAAGTAGAAAATATCCGTGTCGCATGAACGTAAATCATAAGTGGTGTGAATTCCCTAGTGAACCCGTAGAGATATCCTGAACTTGTCCACTTGTTAAGTAACTTAAAAATCATTCTTTGTCAATCGTGAATCTTTTCACCTGATTAATTGAGATCTTTGTCTTTTAATTTTCTATAGGGATTAGAAAATAAACAACGTGATTTGCCCACATAAGGTTTAGAATAAGTAGCTAATTTAAAAAGAAGTCCTTTGGGTTCGACAACCCGGATTTACCGGATATTATTACACACGACGACTGTGCACTTGCAGTTGGAACGTGTCAATATCCTATATATTTTGTATGCTGTTTTTTTTTTTCTTTTAAAGACAGTAGGACTATAACTCTATAACTAGATATCAATCAAATCTTTTTAATAGTGTTAAATTTAAAATAGTTTTCGAAAGTCTAGATTCATCTTACATTTCTTACTTGGTGAATAAGTATCTACAAAAAGAAAAATACTAGAGTTGGGTGAGATGAGATCACACCCTTAAAGAGAGAGAGAGAGAGAGAGAGAGAGAGAGAGAGAGAGAGAGAGAGAGAGAGAGAGAGAGAGAGAGAGAGAGAGAGTTTTGAAGACCCCAACAGGTTCGGTGCAGTAGGAGGCTGCTCAAACTAACTTTGCTCCACTAGGAGAGAGCTGAAGCTCCCAGCTCTCGGCCAGAAGCAACCAAAGTTCTCCCATGGGTATTGGGGTTGGAGTTGTCCCCCTCCCGTGATCTAGTTCAGCGCTGATCACTTTGTTATCATGTGACCGTTTTTATCCTCGTTTCACTTTGTTATATTGTGGCCATTTTTATCCTCGTTCATGTTAGGAGTTGTTTCGTTGTTTCTAGACTACATGTAAGATATGTTCTTCAACTTTAATTCAGGATCACTCTCTTCTCAGAACTATAACTTCTATCATTATGCCTAAACGTGTCAAGATCGGCCATAGAAGTTCCGTTTTATATCCTTATAAATGTTCATATTCTTTAGATTTTTATAGTCATTAATGTTTTTAGAGTATATTTCCTTATACGAGTCTGGAAGATCTTGAAAACTAGGATTGTCTCTCTCAATCGTTCGAACCTATTAGGTCCCAAACCTATACTGGTAGGACTTTGTGTCGCTAGGCGTATTTGAAACACGATGAGTCAAGATGTGTTCAATCTATGATCCTGCACTATTTCCAAGTGTTCGTCAATTCATGAACAAAAAAACTCAGATAATGTAGTGCATTGTCTAGGATTATTAAAAATGATACGAGACTCTTTATTTAGATACTCTGTGATTCTTACCCATGATCATGTAGGCAATTCAGGCTACTTGATCTAGTTTTGCAAGTAATCATCAGTATTTTGATCATTGGGTTTTAGGTATTCTCCTAGAAGTTTCTGAGTCATTATTAGGTCTATGATCATTCCTGTAACATCTATCCAGGTGTGTAGAGACTAAACTGTCAACCCTGCAAAACAGAAAGGGACGAAAGAGTAGCAGAAGCTCTCTAGTGCACCTGGGGCTTTGCACGAAACCCTAAGAGGCTGTGGAAGCCTAGGGACGACTAGATTGAGATTTGCAAGCCCTTTTATTTTTTCTTTAACTGTTTCGGAAATTTTAGTCAGTCCATTATTATTTTGTACATGTTCTCTAGGATTTATTCCTTGTCTTCCAACAAAAGAGAGTTTAAATTGGAATTGATTGCATCTTTTATTAAAATAATATATTCAGTGACAATTATCACAATAAGATGTTTTTTCCTATTAAAACTTCATTATGTATTGAATTAGTTTCTTATTAAAGTTAAATTGGAAGAGATTAAATGTAAATCAAATTGAATATAGTATTTTCTTATTTTATATTTTCATTTTTTGGATAGAGATATGGCCAAGGTTGGCACCTAGTTTTTGGTCTAGGGTTTTGGATTTGGATTATAAACTTATCTTTGAGGCGATTGCTGCCATAAGTGTTTTGGTCACAGTTTACTTTGAATCTGGTCATACTACGGATGGTTTTGGTTGAAGCGTTCTTAATTCGATTAAGGATGTTTCATCGAAATTTTTGGATGCTTCCTCTAGAGTGGTAACTGAGATTCTTATGGAAGCACGCTATATTAAGACACATACGATAGGAATGGATGAACAAGTTCCCTAAAGTTAGACTGCTTAGGACTTCGTCTTAAGTTGCTTTACCTTTATCTATTTTCTTGCCTTGTAGGAAACGCAAAACGAAAACCAATCAGTAAATCTGTAATGGCTATCGAGCACTTACAACTTATTCATTCGCACGTGTGTCCATTAAATGTTAGAGCTAGACATGGTTTTTACTTTCTCATCACATCATAGATGTATGTACGCGTTTCAGATATGTGTACGTGATGTCACATAAGTCCGAGGTACTAGAGTGCTTCAGACAGGTATCTACAAGAAGTTGAGAACCAACTAGACAAGAGCATTAAGACTCTTGGAAAAGACTGAGACCGCGAGTATCTATGTGAGCAGGAGCTTTGCGAAGAAAGGGAATAGTAAGGCAATTGTCCATTCCTTATACTCTGCAACAAGATGTTGTAGCGGAAAGAAGGAATATGACAATGTTAGACATGGTTAGATGTATGATGGCGCGTGCAAACTTGAATGTTTCCTATTGAGGAGACGATGTGCTAATCGTAGCCTACATACCAAATGAGTGCCTACCAAGTCTGTAGCCCCTACCCCCTCGAGATATGGGCTAAAATGACACCCGACTTAGGTCACCTTAGGACATGGGGATCGGCATCTTATGAGCGAACCGACTCCCGCAAGAATTGGAATTTGGGCCGTAAAGGGAAGAAGTGCATCGTCATCCGCTATTCATAGAATTCTAGGGGATGTGAATTTGTAAAGCATCAGCCGAAAGGTAATATGATGGAAATGGATTTACAAGGCGTGGGATTCATCAAGGAAGATTTCTAAAGCCAGGGACAAGATCGTGGAGATGTCTATCTATACAAAATGGAGGAACCATTGGTTGGCACCCCATCCTTAGTCGATTGTGAAGGAACAGTTCCTCAAGATCATTTGGAAAGTGGGAGTGACTTGCCCAGCTAGTAGCCCTCCAAAAGGATGCAAGTGTTGATGGTTCTACTATGCAAATTAGTTCTCACGTAAGCGCACCCCATCGAAGATTTAAGATCGAAGGGGAGGCCTTGATTATCACCTTCCATGAAGAGGATGTGCCAGAGACAGTATCCTAGGCCTTATCCTCCCCTTCTTGTGAAGAATAGAAAGTAGCTTCACATGAAGAGTTGGAGTTTAAAAGGGATAACCATGCCTAACACTTGGTTAATTTTTTGGATGGACACAAGACTATTGGAAATAAGTGGGTTTCCAGAGTCAAGCACCGACGGAAACATAGAAAGTTATAGTACTTTCATGGAAGCGAAAGGCTAGACCCACCTGTAGGGTGTGGACTACGAAAAGAAATTCTCCCATGTAGTTAAGGTGTTGAGAATTGCATCGATTTGACGAGAAATTATTCTTAGTAATCTGGGTAGTGAGGATTGCGTCGATTCACTTAATTCTTGGCAATAGAAGCGAACATGGACCAAGAGCTCCATCAGATGGACGTGCTGGCTGCATTTATCAATTGAGATATCTAATAGGAGATCTATATGACTCAACAAGGGTTTTTGAGACAAAAGGTCAAGAGCATAGAGTGCGCAAAATGATCAAATCCATATGTAGTTGTTTACATTTTTCTAGACAACAGTGTTGAGATTTCATCCGGACGTCGTTATTGTGTGTTTGAGATGATCGATGAACATTACGGCATGTGTTTTAAGCGCTCTGGGAACAATTTCATGGTCTTGTCACTTTATGTGGTTGACATACTATTGGCGAGTAATGATCCAGGATTGTCCGTATCCACTAAGGGTTGGTTATCATCTCGATTTGCGATAAAGGATATTGGTGAGGAGAGATACATTCTCGTTCGTTAAAAAGTACTTATATCATTGTCCCTATATGTGCGTTCAAGAAGATACTTCGACGCTTCTGTATGTTGGACTCCGAACCATAATACAATCATGTAGCTCGTACAGAAGCTTTAAGCCTAAATATGTTCCCTAAGATGCCATAGTGGATAGACCAGATGACCATAGTACCCGATGCAAGGGCAGTTGAGAGTCTTACGTACGTTATGATGTGTACGAGACCCGACATATGCTATGCAGTCAGATTGGTTTGCAGATTTCAGGCGAATCTCGACTTAGGAAACTAGAAAGTAGTTAATGGGATTCTCAGATACCTCAAAGGGACCAAGGATCACATGTTGTTCTATCGGCGTTTGAAACTTCGACTTGTCACATACACTAATGCTGACTAGGGGTGGGAACCTAGACACACGAAACCTCCTCATGCAACATTTTTTCATACTTGGTGGCAAGTCCATCACATGGAATAGCAATAAGCACTATTGCGCCGCTCTATCGAGGATGGAGGCCGAGTATATTTCTTGTTCTGCCGTGGAGTAGAAATGTGTTTGGTTAAAAGGTTTTGTCCCAGGGCACCACGGTAAAGGAAAACACATAGGGATAAATTATCATTTCATCAGGGATGTGGTACCTACCTGCGAGGTTACCTTGGAGTGTATCCTTACATACCAATCATTTTCTCATCCCATTCCTAAACCACTTATGGAATTTCTCTTTGTGGATCATGTCGAAATATGGAAATCCGTAGCTGGGGACTTGCTATGTGATTGATGAATATTTGAGACATTAACATTTGAATTATGATTGGATTTACTGGTTTATTATGCATATTATGTTTGATATGTGCGTGATCTGTTGTATTTCCTTTATTAGCATTAAACATGACACATAGATTGAGATCGGCTCACTCACACGAGCGATCGTATTTGGCGCCATATATGGTGAGCAAAGATGAGACAGATTCCTCGTTAAGCTAGAACGCTGATTGGAAGGATTCATTTATTGCCTCGGATAGATTCCAAGATGAGGGTAGCTCGTAAGCATCCGAATCATGGTGAATTCCGTTAAGCTATGTAAGTATGTTGAAAAGCCATACGCGAGAGATGATTTTGGGGTGCATTCGCATGCGATATTTTGGTACTTGGGTTAACAGCCAGAGGGTCACTGAACTAGAATCTTCATAATGGTCCTTATGAGATACACGTGTGCTCCAGTGGGAGTTTAAACACTATGACGTGTTTTTCCGTAAACATGTGCTAAAGAGCAGCATGAGATGGTGAGTAGAGTAGTTCCATAACTCCTCACCGTGTGAGCCTCGTCTATCATCCGAGGATGATTAACACTATATACTCTTAATAATCCTGATTTTCGTGAAGTGACGGTTTGGTGGTGCTACTTTGGCATGCCACCTACATGTTATGATGGTTTGGCCTTCCGAACATCGCCGGGAAAGCAGTAAACCCGGAACCAAATGACACATGGGCAAGGGAAAGATTCTTAATGCAACACGCTACGCTTATTCATTGGGCCCGTTTGTGAGACCCATGTAGGGTCATTTGAATAAGCAGTAGCATGCTAGACGCATTCAAGCGTAGCCTATGGGACTAGACACGTTCATGATCTATGAGATGGCATATGACAAAATCTGGGGCATACGAGAGTTAGACTATTCATTACCTTTTTAGAGGTTGAGCCCTCCTACGCTGGAATAGATGAGTTTGGTGTATGGATCTCCTGAAATGCAGGTACTCTCAGCAATCGCACGGAACAATCACGCAATATTCTTGTCGATGTTGGTCGTAGATTGAGAAAATTGGTAGAGTTACACGCAGCCCATGGATGATTGGGTGATGTTATATATATTACATGATGCACCCAAGGGGGATGCATTGTAAATTCTACAAACTTAAGGGGTTTAACATCGCAAACTCTAGAGGGGATTAAACTTCAAATAGCTAGAAACTTAGTCTATATATACAGACTGTTTCTACAAAGATTAGCATGTCTCTGCATAGCTCTCTCTACAATTATTCTCTCTCACACATCCAAGGAGCGTACAAGTTGTGGATATCAATGTTCGCCCAAGAGGTTCGCGTTTCTTCTGGGAGCTAAAGCACGTGAACATGAACACCACATGTCTGGTAAGATAAAGTTATCGCTTCAGATTCTAGTATTTGTTGGGTTTTGACGTAGGTTACGCAGCGGAATAACAAAATTTAATTCCTACTCAAAGCCCACAAAGGATCACAGGAAGAGACATTCATAACATGATGAAGGACATAGAAGATGTGTACCTTTTGGTTCGGGAGATCACACGCTGAATATTGTCCTCGTCTCTACGGTTGATCCACGTATAGAGGTGAGATCTAGATTCTTCCTTCTCCTAGTTCTAGCTTGGACCGGAGGAAGAGGGAAGAACGAATCACGCAACAAGGACAAGAGAGGGGTTCGGCCCTATCTTGTGGCCGACGGGTAGGGGGCGGCTAAGGGGCTTTGGCATCTTTATCTTGTCTCTTGCTCTCTCTTTCTTTCTCTCCCACTCACTTATTTTATGAGCATTAGTTGTGGGAAGGAAGATAGAGCATCCTTTATATAGTACAACAACTCCTTGTTAACTACATAAGGCCCTTCCTAGTTCTACATGAACTTGGATTAGTCCCTTCCTTGCATATTAGTACTAATAAGTTTGCAAGGTGTTGCAAAGTGATCCTGCTCATTTAAATAATCATATTAATTAATCCCAAATCTAGTTCAACTCTATTTGACGTGTGACCCCATAGGTTTCTACTTAGTTGCTAGTAACTAATTACTAACATGGAGCGGTGTCTAGCAACACATCCATGCCACCCAATAATAGAAATAAGTCAGTGATCCCGACAAACCTTGTGCCCAATATCACATATTGCATTATCCCTTTGTCTCCATATCCGGATTGGACACGAGACATAAATAGTCACACTCGTATATCCAATCCATAGTTTCTCGATCCTGGGAATATGATTATGCAAGAAGATAACATCAATATCTCCATATTGATTCATCTGAGTCTGGCCAGACATTCAATAAGCACCATTCCTCGAGTGGCCATGGATATTTGCTCCCATTATGTGGGAGGGACAAATCCTCTCTACATCACTACGATCTCCAAGCTTGCTTCCTATCATGCCCGACAACTACCTTTATAGTTACCCAGTTACGGTGTAACGTTTGATAACATCAAAGCACAATATTCCACAACTAGTGTATCTAGTGACTTCAAGTCTAAGGATTGCAATTATATTAGCACTACGAGAAGCGATTGTGACTTTAACATAATCTAATGTATCCTTCTCGTCGTGGGTCAATCCAGTATGCCATTACTCCTAATGCATGCCCACGTGTTAGACTTGATATCTCCATATCAATCTACACACATACTAGTCTATATTTGATCATCCTATTTAATCAATATAATCGACTTGGGTTATTTTAGAGTATGTCATTTATATTCTAAGGACTTCATTCATGTTAACATATCTCTATATTGATAACATAATGAATAGTAAATCCACACATGTCACAAGAAATAAATTGCCTCTAGGGCATATTTCCAACAGTCTCTCACTTGCACTAGGGTCAATCTCCTGCACCATATGCCTATTGATCTAGCGCGACCCTCATGCTTTCACTGCGCAAGGTAAGAGAGACATACCGATATTCTGCAAATATTCACATATCCTCTATCAACAATTGATTGAGATTGAATATTCTGAGTAAGTGCATCTTATGCATTGATATAATCAGTCCTCTGTGTTAGAATCGACAACTTAATCTTGCCTAGAACCTTTCCAGCTCATACTCCCTCGCACTAGTGCAAAACATAAAACTTGACTATAACCTGAAAACTTATTTGTTAGATTGGAAGTTCTCATCATTGTAACCTCTCACAGTGAACTCTTAATATCCTCCTTTAATCAAGAATTCATTATAAGTTCTTCTCAAGTACTTCAAAGATAATCTTGATATTTATCCAGTGACGCTCACCCGGATTTAACTGGTATCAATGTGTCATACCATATGAAACGTCTGGCCTAGTACATGACATGGCGTATCTCGTGAATCTCATTCATACGGTCCTTTCTCAATTAAATTGGAAAGACAATTATTTCTTCTAAAGACTAATTCCATGTGACATGGGCAAGAATCCATATTCTTACATGTTAAACCATTTCAACACCTTGTCGATATATGTACCATGACTCGGACTGAGAAACTACTTTGATATATCTCCATAGATCTTTATAGATTGTCTCGCCTAAGTCTATCATTGAAAATCAATTTCTCTAGCCAATCCTTAATATATTGCAGAGTAGAGACATTATTCCCAATGATTAGTATGTCTCCACATACAAGACCAGAAATATAACTGTGCTCCCACTAACCTTCTTGCAAACACAAGCCTCATCTTCTTTCTTGATGGAACCAAAATCCTTTGATTGCATAATCTCAAAGAATCCAACTCCAAGAAGCTTGATTCAATCTTTAGACATGTAAGATCAGGTTGTGCAAGGCTTGTAATAGTCTAACTATTTCAAGGCCTTGAACCAGCTTTCAAAGACTTGAATCAGTTATCATAGGGCCTTGAAACTGGATTCAAAGCCTTGAAGTTGCTTAACCTGTGTGAACAATCTCAGGGGGAGATTTCTGAAAACTCTCCTGAGTTGATTTCCCATCTATCCTTCATGTGCTTGATTTACTGTTATTTGATGATGAAAGACAAAGCATTCTTACTCGTTTTAATATAGTATATCATCTATTTGATTTTTTTGCGGGATATCTTATTTACTAAGTTTTCATAGATTGTTTCCTAATCTGACTTATGCAGGGAAGGAAATAATCAAGAAGATGATTTTGTGTTTGATCTGAATGACTTGACAGGTTCTCAACCTATTCAATTGCAAGATCACGACATTATCTCTGAGGATTGTGATCACTTAACCGTTGGAGAAGATTGTCAAAGAGTCAAAGTCTGTTGCCTACAAAATAGGAGATTTGTTGCTAAAAATCTGGGAAGATATTCAGAGCTGTTTGAAGTTTAAATAGAGCTCAATTCTGAAGAAACAAGACACAACACTCAACGGGCATAAAGATAGAAAGATTTATGGATTGACAAGAAACAAAGAAGTTCATCAATCTTCGAATCCATTCACAGAAGATCACTGCATACTTCACTGCAGTTTTTACACACGAAGTGTTCTTCTGTATTGTGCTTTATTGGTAGATAATTTCTTTAATATTTCTATCTTCATTCTCAAGGATTGTTCAAGGTGAACAATAGAGAATTCTTAGTTAATCATTTAGCTAGAGCAGGTACTAGATAAGTTTGGAAGAACCACAAGCTGTAATAGAGTAAGACAATTCTCTGTGCTTGAGATCTAGGGCTTAGCTTTTGATTATTAAGAATTGAGTTGAAAATCCTGCAGGGAGAAGATCCCTGAGGTAGAGACGTAGGTCCAAGTGGACTGAACTCTATAAATCATATGTCTCTTGCATTTATAGTTCATTCATTTTTATAGTTCTTGAAGCACACTAAACTGACTGTTTTTCAAGGGTTTGTAACTCTTTTCAAGGCCTTGAAAAAGGCTTATCTGTTCTATATCAAACTGCATCTCTTCCAAGGTCTTGAACTTCTTTTTAAGGCCTTGAACTTCACTAGTTTTCACAAGATCCCATCTTCCTAGCTAGTTTTGCAAAAAGTTGGCATACTCTATTCAAGCCCCCCTTCTAGAGTATCTTAGCTGCATTACCACCTGCACACTCACACTTTCAAGACAGATTGCTACAAGCAAGATGCGAATGGATTTAAGCATCACAAATGAGGAAAGATTTCGTCATACTCTATACTATGAACTCACGTGAGATCCTTACCCAACTAACTGTCCTTAAAAGTAATCATAATACCATCCATGTTGGTTTCCTCATAACCCACTTGTACCTATGGATCCTACCCTTTCAGGTGGTTCCACCAAAGTCCATACTTTGTTGGTACACATGGATTCCATATCGTATCTCATGGCTCCAAGCCATTTCTGAGAGTATGGCCCACATGTGTCCATCTAATAAGTTGTAGGCTCATCTCGATGAGCAATATATCACGGGTTATGAGAAATCCTTATTTCTCTAGTCCCTTGATATATCCTACCTGTCCTACGAGGTTCTTGCGTTATCTGAGTAGGTTGCTTCACAACACATTGTGATCCTGCTCATGTTTCATCGAAAGAATCAATGTTCTATTGTGGTTCTTTAACTCCTTCAAGTTCTACTGTCCTCCCGCTGTTTCTTTTAGAGAAAACCTCTTTCTCAAAACACTGTGGTTCGAGCAACACAAATTTTTTCTCGGTTGAATTGTAGAAATAACGCCCTTTGTTTCCTCAGGATATTTCCACATATCACATTTATCCAACTTAGGTTCAAGTTCATCTGTAAATGCCTTTACATAAACTTCATAACTCAAATCATTATGAATGACATACTAGGACACTTCCTAGTCCATATCTCATATGGTGTTTTTCATAATCTGTTTTTTGGTGGAACAAGGTCAGGGGCGAAATTAGCTGTAATCAGAACATAGCCCCTAAAAGTAAACTGGAAGTTTTGTTTGACTCATCATGGACCGAACTGTGTCCAACAAGGTCCGGACTCTCCTCTTAGACAGGCCAAACCAATGTGGCGTGTTGGGTGGAGCGAGTTTGGATCATATCCAACACTCCCATAGATTCTTGTCAAACTCCTGGCTCAAGTACTCTCCTCTATGATCCAATCGTAGAGCCCTAATAATTTTGCCAAGCTGGCTCTCTACTTCATTCTTGAATTCCTTGAACTCTTCAAAGGATTCTGATTTATTTCTTCATAAGATACAGAATTCCATATTTCTCTGATCCCATCAATAAATATGATGAACTACTGAAAACCATCTTTAGTATCTGTGCTTAGCGGCCTACATAGATCGATATGTATGATTCCCAAAAGATCATATCTTTGCCTAATAAATAAGTCTTACATGTCTCATATGATTCAATAATCAAATGAGTTCTAGAAATCCATCCATATGGAGTTCTAGATATGTATCTCTTATTCATGTGGCCTAAACGATAATGCTAAAGGTAAGTGAGTTCATATAATTATATGCAAACCTCTTGGTATTAATGTTATAGATGGAATTATCATGATCAAGGATATACAATCCTTTAGACAAAATTACATTACAATAATGCTTATCAGAATAAATGGAACAACATTTGTCCTTTATTATGATAGAGAGCTTTCTTGTCCAAACAAGAAACTATGATAATGATCCTACTCATAGCAGGGTCATAATCACTTTTGTCTAATTCATGAAAAATTTCATAAAGATAAAATAATTCCCTACGGCTAATTCAGCAACGCCTTGCTTTATTGCTCGCGTGTAGGACTATTTCTTCCTTATCCAATTGTCTTCATCTCTTGAGATCCTCTGCACTTCTATAAATGTGAGATCCTCATCTAGTATCATATACTCATGATGATGAGATATACATATTGACTTCTATAACAAAAATTCCTAATTTGGAATTCATAATTCCTTTATTATTTCCTTCCAGGTATTTTGGGCAGTCTCTCTTCCTCCACACCACCTATAGTAATTTTAAGGCAACTTTGTTTTAGCTACAAGCTTGATTTATACCCATGGGGTCGGCGCAAACCCTTTTGCCTTTGCCCATGTTGTTAATCGTTAACATGTTTTGCCTTTAGCCCTTTGTGAGTGCTTTGTATAGCGATTCTCAATCATATTGAGTAATCACCTTTGAACAAAACTATAATTTCATCCAATTCAATCCTCGGTCCATTTGGGAGAATAACTATTTATTCTTTATCTATCTCATAGATAACTCCCAGTCTCTAACCTTTAAATCCTATTGAAGTAGCTTAGTTGCGTTTCATATCTTGCTTCAGCAGTCACACATTACTAGGTTGTTTCGTCGCGTCATATCTCGATGAATCAAGTCTCCTTGCTTTGGCAACCCGAACTCATTCCATCTTGATCATGACGAGTGCTAAGCAAGAGAGTGCAAAGTGGAGCAACACTTCAAACCTTTCATGTCAAGCTCGCTCCTTGAAAGAGCTTCTTTTAATGTATCATCACATCATATGCCTCCATATTTCTCATCTTGCTTCCAAAGCTCAGAGTTCATAGGAGCTGACATGAGACAATTTACATCCAAAGAACCATTCTTTGATGTTTCTTAGGCTTTTAGTGTGTTTTGGTATTCGGTGGGAAGAGAACTTTATGTTTTACGATGTACAACATTTTTCCTTTCATTTGAGAATCATTCTCAATTTTATAGCTAGTCTAGAAAATTTATTTCAGACAGCTTGTCCTTCCTAAGGGCATAAAGTCGCATTTTGTTTGTTTTAATGCCATGGGTATTTAACAAAATATGATTTATGCAAAGAATTGTGACGTTTGACTATATTTAAAAAGGACTTAAATCATTAAACATAGCCCCCACTATTTTTCTCGGATTAATAGCCCTCACTATTAATGCGGAAAATATCATGTATATTTTCTAGTAGGTCCAAGATCCATATTTCACTTCTTCTTGAGTTTGCTTTGGCAAGTCACTCAAGAATTGGTTATTTTAGGTAGGAACCATTCCATTTGCATACCATGCAACAATTGGTCCAATTAGGTGAATAACTCATTATTATTTATCCTTTAGATAATGCCTAATTTTCATGCCTCTAGGTTTTATCAATCAAATTGATTCTTAACCAGTTGCGTCCAACCTATTTCTTCAACATACACACATTAATAGCTTGTGTCGTCCGCAACACATCATGGTGAATTAAAATCGCCTTGCTTTGGCAAGCCCGAGTTTTAATAGACCCTGATCATGAAGGGTGTTTAGGAAAGAGAAGGCAAAACGCAATATCTTATTTGAGGGATTTAATCATTCTTAATTTGTTTGGTTGATCAAATAAACATGATCTACTTATTTGGATTGGGCAATCCACAATAAAAGACCATCTTTGTTTATTATTATCTTGTTAACGTTTTGCTAGTATCGGCATACACACAAAAATAAATAACAAGACATAAATAATAAACATCCACAAAAAGAAAAAAATAACGTGGCATAGATATGACCCATAGACTAAGATATTATAAAGCTAATTATAATATCTATATGCCCTAAAGTGACAAGCTCGTCTCCATGTGCTCCACCATAGCTGCGCACCTAGGGTAGGGTGTCTTCATCGTCTTTTGGCTTCTTGGTTCTCCCGTATTCTTCTCCATGCTCTTGGCTATCATCTAAATATTTCTAATTCTAGCCTAACATCTAGAATAAATAAATAAATAAAGTCTCACATGTCGAGGAGAAAAAGGACTCGCAGGCCGTAAAACCTAATTAATTATTACATTAATTTTATCAGCTCGCAGGCCGTAAACCAAACCACAAAAACATAAAACATCCACAACCTAGGCCATATCCATCCACCATGCAACAAAGCACATAATATAGTTAAAACCAATTTTTAACGCGCTTGTTCAATTTTAGTTTTTTTGGACATACTAGGGTCAAAACGGTCCAAGAGGTTCACCAAGGGAATGGCCGAACCAACCAAGGGACCGCCACACTAGGGCCGGGCTGACCGGCCCCTAGCCCACATGGCTAGGCCGTGTGCTAGGGTGCGCCTGCCCCTTTGGGTCGTGTGTCTTGGACGGCAAGCAAGGGAGGGGCGGTTCCCTTGTGGGGCCGCTCCTTCCATGGATTTGTTTCCAAAAAAAATTCCTTCCTTAATGGGTTGTTTCCAAAACACCCTTTTGCCTTGATCCCCTAGTTTAATTGTATCCATACTTGAAAAAACCCTTTCCAAGCATGTGCCCAAACCCTAGATCTAGATCCAAACTTATTCACATCCTATGTGATCAAACTCACTAATTCCTACATCCCATGTAAAATTAGATCTTGTTTGTTCTTGAATCAATATTCAATTTGCATCTACTATGCTAAATTATTTCAGTTTCGCGTAAAATTAACAATATGGTGTATAAACTGAAATCGTAACACATAAAATCATGTTATGCACTACGACCTGTGGCTCTGATACCACTGTTGGGTTTTGACGTAGGTTACGCAGCGGAATAACAAAATTTAGTTCCTACTCAAAGCCCACCAAGGATCACAGGAAGAGACATTCATAACATGATGAAGGACATAGAAGATGTGTACCTTTTGGTTCGGGAGATCACACGAAGAATATTGTCCTCGTCTCTATGGTTGATCCACGTCTATAGGTGAGATCCAGATTCTTCATTCTCCTAGTGCTAGCTTGGACCGGAGGAAGAGGGAAGAACGAATCACGCAACAAGGACAAGAGAACGGTTCGGCCCTCTCTTGTGGCCGACGGGTAGGGGACGGCTAAGGGGCTTCGGCCTCTTTAGCTTGTCTCTTGCTCTCTTTTGCTTTCTCTCCCACTCACTTATGTTATGAGCATTGGTTGTGGGATGGAACCTAGATCATCCTTTGTATAGTCGAACAACCCCTTGTTTACTACATAAAAGCCCTTCCTAGTTCTACATGAACTTGGATTATTCCCTTCCTTGCATATTAGTCCTACTAAGTTTGAAAGGTGTTGCAAAGTGATCCTTCTCATTTAATTAATCATATTAATTTATGCCGAATCTAGTTCAACTCTATTTGACGTGTGACCCCATAGGTTTCTACTTAGTTGGTAGTAACTAATTACTAACATGGAGCGGTGTCTAGCAACACATCCATGCCACGCAACTAATATAAATAAGTCAGTGATCTCGACAACCCTTGTGCCCAATATCACATATTGCATTATCCCTTTGTCTCCATATCCGGATTAGACACGAGACATAAATAGTCACACTCGTATATCCAATCCATTGTTTCTCGATCCTGGGAATATGCTTATGCAAGAAGATAACATCAATATCTTCATATTGATTCATGTGAGTCTGGACAGACATTCAATAAGCGCCATTCCTCGAGTGGCCACGGATATTTTCTCCCATTATGTGGGAGGGACAAATCATCTCTACATCACTACGATCTCCAAGCTTGCTTCCTATCATGCCCGACAACGACCTTTATAGTTACTTAGTTACGGTGTAACGTGTGATAACATCAAAGCACGATATTGCACAAAAAGTGTATCTAATGACTTCAAGTCTAAGGATTGCAATTATATTAGCACTAAGAGAAGCGATTGTGACTTTAACATAATCTAATGTATCCTTCTCGTCATGGGTCAATCCAGTATGCCATTACCCCTAATGCATGCCCGTGTGTTAGACTTGATATCTCCATATCAATCTACACACATACTAGTCTATATTTGATCGTCCTATTAATCAATATAATCGACTAGGGATATTTAAGAATATATCATTTATATTCTAAGGACTTAATTCATGATAACATATCTCTATATTGATAACATAATGAATAGTAAATCCACACATGTCACAAGAAATAGACCGCCTCTAGGGCATATTTCCAACAATATTAATCTAGGGTATAGTTAGTCCCAAACTACATACTTCCTTTTTTTATGACGGACTTCCCAATGTAGTTGGGAACATTTACTAAAAAAATGTTTCAAAACACAATTTTAAGCCTACCATCCTTTTTAATTATTCTTCTCTCTCTTTGGTAGTCTCTTGCTCTGTGTGTCTAGTTCTTGACAAAAAAGCTAAAATACACAACGACATCAATGATAGTTCATACTCTTCGTTTGAATGAGTTTACAAAATCAGGGGGAGCTATAACCTCGATGATGAAAGCCATAAGATCAGAGACATTTAGTTTCAAAGCTTTGAAATATTGTAGTGCTCATGCTAATTGTGCCTACCAGGTTCTATAGTGCAGGCTTGGATTGAGTGATGAGGTTATCATTCAATAGTGTCTCTTGAAAATATTATTGAGTATATGATATGAGCGTATACGTCTCACAGGTTGCAGGATTCAGTGTTAAGCTCAAACTAGTGAACTGGCACTCAAAGATCCAAAGCTTTGAGATTGTCTTGTGTTGTTAACTGATGAACTGTGCTTAACTGTTTTATGCTTGCAGGAGGACTTAGATGGATTCAAATGGATAATGTGTTATACTCTTTATTCTGTTATTTATCTTGTCTTATTAATATGTGACTATTTTTATTCATTTTTATCTAAGGCAAAAATAGCTAGGGTTTATGCATGAATTGTGTGAATAACAGATCAGATTCTGTAACTATTTTGTCTAGATATTTTTGGATCTTTGTGATGAGATTTTGCAGATTTTTTGGTCTTTCAAACGTCCATAAACAAACTGAATAGATATCCAAGAATAGATGTTGAAAGAAGCATATCATGGGTGGGGAATTGTAGGAATTCAGTTCCTAAAATCTCTTAAGCAGTTGCAAGTTGTTGATAAAAGCTGGAGTCTGAATTTCAAACGAGAGACACATTGAGAAAGGCTGATCAACAGGATATTGAAGAGAGTGTCATACGTGGGAGATCGAATCACACAGTTATTCAATCATTCAAGTCAATCAACACTGCAAGAGAAGAAGAACATTCATCGAATCTAGAGAACACTTCAAAGCTTCATTTTCTTATATCTTCTGTGTTCTTCAAATTGTACTTAGATTTTTTTATTCATTATGAATTCTTAAACCTCACAAACTTAGAAGTTTAGTTTTTCAAGTGAGCAACAAAGAGGTTCTTATTGCTTCAACATGTTGTAGCTGTTACTAGATAGGTTGGGAACCACAAGGTGTATAAGTGTAAGGTAGTTCACTTAGACTTGAGATATAGAGCTAAATATGGGTGATTAATATGAAGTGTGTTGAAATCCTGGAGGGATCAGATCCCTCAGGCAGAGACTAGGTCCAATTGTGACTAAACTCTGTAAAAATCCATGTGTTCAATAACTTTTATTTACTGCTTTTCATTACCATTACAAATCAGGTTCAAGCAGTGAGCACCAAAGCTTTGAAGAATTTCTTATCTCAAAGATTTGAAGCTTCTGACAATTACAGTTTTATCTCAATCATTACAAACTAGTTCCAAATCTTTGAGATCTTGTTTAAACATTGGCTTAAACTTTAAAAAGACTAGTGTTTGGCAAAAGTATTCATACTCTATTCACCCCCCCTTCTAGAGTATTAGATCCTGTATTTTACTTACATTAAAAACTTTCAATTGGTATCAGAGCTTGGATCACTACGTAAAGATCTAACAATCTTGTGACTATGAGTAGTGTAGGTGATGGAGGATTTTCACAGGGAAGAGCAGCCAATAGACCTCCACTGTTTTTGGTGATAATTTTGTGCATTGGAAGGCATTGATGAAAATGTTCATCATAGATCAGGATATGGAGCTCTGGTTAATTGTCGTTACTGGTCCCGATGTATACTATACTACCTCTGATGGAGTCAGGACTGTCAAACCAGAAGAAGATCTCTCAGTTACTGAACTGGAAAAGGTATAAAAGAATTACAAAGCTTTGAACTTATTATATTGTGCTCTTAGTGCAGATGTGTTTAACAGAATATCAAAATGCAAGAGTGCCAAGGAGATCCCGGAATAATTAACTTTCACTTACGAAGGAACAAGCCAAGTCAAGCAGACCAAAATCAATATCCTTCTGAGGCAGTATGAACTGTTCAAGATTCTGATGAATCCATCAAGGACATGTTCAAGAGGTTTACTGATATTGTGAACAACTTGGAATCCTTGGGAAAAGCTTTCTCAAATGAATAAAAGGCCAGAAAGATCCTAAGGAGTTTGCCTAAAACCAAGTTGGAACCAAAGACAACTAAAATTGAGGAGGCACATGATTTGAGTATCTTAGAGCTGGATGATCTGCAAGGCAAGCTGCTCACTCATGAGATTTCAATGAAGGAAGTAGATGGTGACATGAGTGACAACAGCAAGAACCTGGCACCCAAGGCAAATGATAATGAAAAACCTCAAAGCCTTGAACATGATGATGATGATGATGATGATGATGATGAGGCCTTAGCCCTGATTTCCAAATCTTTGGCCAGAATCTTGAAGAAGAAAAAGAGCTTTGGAAACAAAGACAAATCCAGATCCTCAAGTAGAAAGGATCAGAGAGGTAAATCTTCTTCACATTCATATAAACCTAAAGTAATGAACTGCTTGAATGTGGAGATGCAGATCATTTGGTAAGAGATTGTCCACAAAATAAGAAAAGCATGAAATTTCCCAGAAAGAAAAATGACAACAAAAGGAAGAAAACAATGGTGGCTTCATGGAGTGATTCTGTTTCTTCAACAGAATCAGATTCTGATGATGAACAGACTAATATTTTCTTAATAGATGAGCATGAAGAAGAAGAAAAAGGCTCAGAAAAGCATATTGAAGAAATGGTAAAGAATCTTCTTGCTAGTCCTTCTGATGTTTTGCCTGAAATCCTCAAAATTATGTTTTTAAATGAGGAAAGTTACAGGAATGAGATTGTTTCTTTGAAAATAAAGGTTCAGGAGCAGGCCAGGGGGAATTTAGATTTGATCTTCCAAAAAAAAGTGTCTTGAAGGTATTTAGTTGAAAATTGATAGTGACTTCGAAGCCCTGGGCAGTAGATTCAAAGCTTTGAAGGCACTACATAAAACTTCTTTGATTGAGAAATTTAAAGAATCTAAAAAAATCTTATCAACCTATGTTGTCTCAGAACACAAGCATAATCTCATGCTTCAAGGAAGTTTGCATTCAGTTTTACAAAAGTGGGATTGGTTATAAACCAATTTTCCAAAAAGAACCAAAACACATTTGTTAAATCTGCAAGCAGACATTCTCCAAAATGTCATTACTGTGGAAAAATTGGACATATTAAGTTGACTTGCCCCTTTAGAAGGAAATAACCTCATATATTGAGGAACACCTATCCTTATCAGCTTAAGGGACAAGTGAGACAGATTTGGTTTCCAAAAAGAGTCAGACCACCTAAAATGGTTGATTTTAATTATGAATAAAAATTCTACACTTGGTCTAATAGCCTGTTAAGACATTGATTGAATTTTGCAGGATGTCACCAAAGCTTTGAAAGATCAGAAATTGATTTTGGAAAGCGGATGTTCCTGCCATATGAGTGGAAAGAAATCTTTATTCACTGATCTTAAATAGAGAAATCTGGAGGAACAATCACACATGGTGAAAAAGCTAAATACAATACTATTGGTATTAAAGTATAATCTGCTTAGTATATCTCAGTTGTGTGATAAGGGTAACAAAGTAGTATTTGACAGAAATGTGTGGTGCAAGATGAGAAATCTGACAACTGCATACTCGCTGCTCCTAGGTCATATAATGTTTATTCTTTGAGTTCTAACAAAGTTGCAGGTGAAATTCTGAAGTGTTTCAAAGCTTTGAAGGAAAATTCAAAGCTTTGGCACAGAAAGCTTGGGAATATTAGCATGCATACAATGAACAAGCTCATATCAAAAGACTTGGTAAGGGGTTTAACTACCGTGAAATTCAAAAATGATGAGATTTGAAAGGCTTGTACCCAAGGTAAACAGACCAAGAGTTCCTTCAAGCCAAAGAACTTTGTAAGTACTTCTAGACCCTTGGAATTGATGCATATGGACTTGTGTGGTCCTATGATGGTTCAGACACCCAAAGGTAAGAGATATATGCTTGTTGTGGTAGATGATTATTCTAGATTTACATGGGTTATGTTCATTAGAGATAAATCTGAATTATTATCTGAATTCTCAAAGCTTTGTAAAGAGCTTCAAACTTTTAAAAATTTACCTGTTGCATCTATTAGGAGTGATCATGGTAGAGAATTTGATAAGCTTGATTTTGATTTATTTTGTGCAAATCATGACATCTCACACAACTTTTCTGCACCTAGAACTCCTCAGCAGAATGGAGTAGTTGAGAGGAAAAATAGGACACTTGAAGATATGTCTAGAACCATGCTACTTGAAAGTAACTTGCCAAATTATTTGTGGGCAGAAGCTGTTAACACTGCCAACAATTGCTGAATAGATGCCTGATTAGACCTATTTTAAAGAAAAATCCTTATGAGCTGTCTAAAAGTAGAAAATCAAGTGTTTCTTATTTTAAACCTTTTAGTTGTACTTGTTATGTGAATCATAATGGTAAGGATAATCTTGGTAAATTTGATTCTAGAAGTTATGAAGGTGTATTTCTTGGTTATTCTCATACTAGCAAAGCTTATAGAATTTTCAATAAGAGAACTAAGATTTTAGAGGAGAGTATTCATGTGATCTTCAATGAGAGTACTGATGATTCCTTGAGTGAAAGTTTTGCAGATCTCAATTTGAATAAATATGAGGAAGATGATGATTGTGAAGGAGAAAAAGGAAGAAAAACTAACTTGCATGAACAGTCAAAAGAAACTCAAGGCCTTGAACATCCTGTTGAGTCAAAATCTCAAAGCCTTGAGACTGGAACTGACAAAACTCAAAGTGCTCCAACTACTGCATCAAGTTCTCAAAGTTTTGAAAAGACCTATGGAGAACCAGAACCATGCACACCAAGGAAGAGGTTCAAGTACATTTTAGCTCATCCAACAGACAATATCATTTCAGATCCCACAACTGGTACAGAGACCAGAGGACAGTTAAGAAACATGTGTGCATTTAGTGCCTTTATATCCATGATTGAACCTAAGAATGCAAAGGAGGCACTAGAAGATGCAGATTGGATCATTGCAATGCAGAATGAGCTGAATGAGTGTGAGAGGAACACGGTTTGGAACTTAGTCCCAAGACCAAATACATGGTCCGTTATTGGAACCAGACGGATATTCAGGAATAAACTTGACGAAAATGGTAAGGTTGTGAGAAACAAAGCCAGACTTGTGGCACATGGGTATAACCAAGAAGGAGAAATTTATTATGAGAAGATATTTGCTTTTGTTTCCAGGTTAGAAGCTATCAGAATACTTCTTGCATTTGCATCCCATAAACACACAACGATTTTTCAAATGGATGCCAAATGTGTTTTCTTAAATGGCTATTTATAAGAAGTATATGTTGCTTAAAACCTTGTTTTGAAGATGAAAATTTCCCTGATCATTGATAACTCTTTTTAGGAGTTATTATATACTTCCATATCGCTTTTATTAGGCATATTTCACATGATTTATATGTTATATTTGAACAAATATGTAAATTTGACGATTTATAAGCCTAAGTGTCAAAAGTTGTGTTTCTAGCTTATTTGTGCATGTTTTCTCTCATATTTGCAATGATAATTGCACGGGTTGTTTAGTGTTTTGTAACTCAGGTAAAATAGGTGAAATGGAGCTTATGATAGGCTTGGATATGCTTGGTATGGAGCTAGATGACGAGGAGAAAAAGATCGCAAAAACGAAGCAAAGTTGGAAAAGTCGCACAGAACCAGCCTGCAATATTTTCAATTCTCAGGAAAATCTACTAAGAGTTTGGAATCAAGGCCTGCGGCATTGGAAAGTAGACATCCGTAGCTTTCCAACGATATATTGTAGGCCCGAAGACGAGTCCGTATGAGGGAGATACAGCCCGCGCAAGATCAGCTTACAATTCTGCCCGAGAATCACAAACTGGAGGGGCTGAAGTGCAATTTCGGCCAAGTTTAATTAAAAAACGTGCCCAGACCTGGGGAAACGTTTTCTCAGACCAAAAAACCACAGTTTGGAAGTTGCTTTGGAGGCCTTGGAGCTTAGGGAACGATTGGAAAAGCTTGGGAGCACTTGGATCATTCGTTTGGCTTCTAAAATCTCCGTTTCTTCTCTAGTTTTGGATTTTGATCATGAAAACTTGTACTTTGATCATGTCTAAGCGTAGCTAAACTCTTATTTTGGGATATCTCGTAGGGAACTATGGTTTGATCACCTTGTTGGATGATTTATGGATTTGCTTGCATGCTTTAAAACTTAATTGATGATTATTTCTCTAGTTATGTGTGTTTTATGCGTTTGATTCATCTTTTCTATTGGTAGACGTATTAATATGATTGAGCTAGGTTGTAAACGTTAGAGACATCAACGTTTGTTTCCCGGAAAATTAAAATACAAACTAGTCGTATCTAGGGTTGCGAAATCTTGCTAGTTAGTTAAGAACAAAGAGTAGACTAACGATTTTAATGCACACTTGAACTTGATTAGACTAGAGACATCGGCTATGATAGTTTAAGTGTAGAAGTTGGTTGAGAAATCTTCAACGTACGAGTGCTCGATTAACTAGAGAAAGAATCATCGTGTTAGCAAAATGTAAATCCAACATAGTGTGAAATTCCTAGAGATCCGTAGAGATATCCTGAATTTGTCATCTTATTGAGAAACTCCTACAAATCAATATCTATTAATTGTGAATGAATTCATCGAATTAATTGGGATTCTTGTCTTTCATTTTCTGTAGGAATTAGAAAACAAACAATTGCGCTTTACCCACATAAGGATTGAAATTATTAACTAATTTAGATAGAAGTCTCTTTGGTTCGACAACCCGGATTTCCGGAATATTATCACTACACTGACAACTGTGCACTTGCAGTTGGAGCGTGTCAAGTTTTTTGTGCCGTTGCCGGGGAATTCGGCTAAATTAGTTATAATTCCTAGCCCCAGGTAATTTAATTTTTCTGTTTATATCTGTTACTCACTTGCTTTCTTTGTGCTATTTGTAATTTCAGGTTGATTGTCACGGTGCATGACCCGTTCTAGAGACGGAACTTTGTACCCAGTACTTGAGGACCCAGAACCCTTATTGCGCACATGACGTAGAGACTCGAGGAAATCAAGCTCAGTTACCATGGACGATGAAACTAGAGCTGAGATTGAAACAATCCGCAAAAATATGCAGGATGCGGAAGCAGCTAGAATTACAACTGTAGAGGATGCAGCTAATCGAGCAAGGGAGACTGAGGAGCTCAGAGCCCAGTTGACCGAGATGCAAGCTGCATTGGCACGCTCGAACCCTCCAAATCCACAACAACTTCCTGGTGCGGGGGTAGTTGATAGAAACAAGGGAGGAGCGAATGGTGGAAACAACGGTGGAAATAGGAATAATGGGGGAAATAATCGGATCGATAATGGTCAGAATGCCGTAGAATAGGTCAACAATGCTGAATTTTATGAGCTTCCTTTGGTGGACTACTTCAGGACCACACCAGATGGATACCTGCCCACGATTGTCAGACCCCAAATCAACGCAACTCACTTTGAATTGTGTCAGCCGCTGATCAATATGGTTCGTGATGAATGTCTGTTCACTGGAGCTCCTGGGGATGATCCGAATGCCCATCTACTCAACTTCAACCAGATTGCCGCCACCATTCATGATCAGAGGGTGCCAGATGATACGGTAAAACTGATGCTATTTCCCTTTTCCTTATCGGGGAAAGAAAAAACATGGCTCATGGAGCTTCCAGCAGGATGTATCTCTACATGAGCAGAGTGTTGCCAATAGTTTCTCAGGAAATATCTTCCACCATCAAAGGTTGCACTGCGAATGGATGACATCACCAAGTTCACTCAGCAAGAAGATGATTCTTTGGGAGACACATGGAGGAAATTCAACCAGCTTCTTCGCAGATTCCCCACTCATGGGGAGCCATGGTACAAACTGTTACACTATTTCTATAATGGCTTAGACAGGGAGACAACAAATGAGCTGGACATGTTGGATCAAGGAAACTACATGGGTTTAGGAATACAGAGATGTCGGGATCTGCTGGACAATGTGGCAAAACGTGAGTCTACGAGGTCTGATACTCGTAGAAATTCAAAATCTGAGCAGCTTAAAGCTATTGCCCAAATCCGCGAGTCCCCAATCAAAGGACACGGTTGAGAAGAAAGAAGAGACAAAGAAGCACTGCAAATCCGGCTACTTATGAGCCACGGATACCATATCCGGCGACAATAAAGAGGAATGATGAGGAACCCTTTGGAAGATTTATGGACATATTCAAACAAATGCATATAAATATTCCTCTTTTGGAAGCGCTTGCTCAGATGCCCAAGTACAAGAAATTCTTGAAAGAAATCTTATGGGGCATGAAGAGAATAGACCCTTATGCCACGGTGAAGCTGACAGAGACATGTAGTACTGTAATTCAGAGGGACATTCCCAAGATGAGAGATCCGGGCAGTGTCATATTAGGTTGCACTCTTGGGGTTGGATATCATACACATGGTCTTTGTGATCTGGGTGCGAGTACTAATCTCATGCCTTTATCCCTATTTCAGAGATTGGGCATTGGTGAGCCAACCCCGGTGAAGATGGGTCTGCAACTGGCAGACAATTCATATGTTACAGCAAAGGGGGTGATCGAGAATTTGCTTGTCAAAGTGGGTGCATTTGTCTTCCCAGCTGACTTTGTGATAGTGGATACCAAGGAGGATCGTGATGTTCCACTCATCTTTGGAAGACCGCTTTTGAAGACTATGCGCGCTAATGTGGATCTAGAGAGGAGCTTATATCAAGGCTCTGGATTCATCACTGGTGTTCAAAGTATTTCATCCGTAAAAGGGGAAGAATAAGTTGGCTATGATCAAGTTTAGAGAAGATCGTGTGGATCCTTCTCTTGGGTTGCCTACAGTTTTGCAGCCAGATCCACCCGAATCAGAGAAGAAGCCAAATGTGGTGAGTGCACATGATGTGGTACAAAAGATCAAGAGCAAGAAATTGAAGGAGGAGGCACGTCGTGTTAGACCTCCTTAACATATCTGAGGTAACTGGGTCGGTCCGTCGACCTTAAATTACAAGCGCTTGTTGGGAGGCAACCCAACCTATTTATTGCTTTAGTGTAGTTTTTTAATTCTGTTTTTTTTATTTTCTTTTGTTTGATTTATTTGAGAGGTGCGAGAGAGTGGGACTAATCTTTCCAATGAGTGTGTGCAAGAATTTTAGGTAAAAAGGCCTATTCCGTATCCCCCCGTCTTGATGCACGTGTGAAGAACAACATAAAAATCGAGAAATAGTAGCCCAAAACGCGTATCGGGATCCGGAATGAAGAATGGGGGTGAAGGATGTCATTCCAACACGCACTCAAAACACGCACCTGGTGAAGAGCAAGTATTCGGACTCCCGGTCTTCATGCAAGAGAAGAATGCAGTGCAAAACAGAGAAAGCTGACACAATGGCACAGATTACGAGGCAAATCTTTGCAAACAAGACTGTGAGATGAAATGGTGAGTGAAATTGTGTGCGGGTTTTTGAGAGCTTTCTGTTGATAGGTGGATCGCATGCATCGGAGTCCGGACGCGAGAGTTATGGCCATTTGGATGTTTTCGTGAAGAAGAAGCGGCGAAAAGCATCCGGAATTGCCAAACGGGACTTTGGAAGAGCAAATTTTAGGAATAAAGAATTCCCCGGACGTTGGGAATTGTTTATAGTCAAAATGGAGTCTCGAGGTCGAGGAGATCCATGAAAAAGCAAAGGAACGACCAAAAAGGCGAGAAAGGATGTTTTCGTGAAGAAAAAGCGGTGAAAAACATCCGGAAATGGCAAAAGAAGTCAAAATCATGGGCTAGGGGTCGAGATTGTGAAACGCCTTGTTGGAGGCCAAGTGTTTGGGCGAAACATCATGTTTGAGCCTATCGGAAGCTGATGGAGCTAAAACTTCAAGAAAAAGCAAGCCGGGAGAAATAATTTTTTTGCAGGCTACCAACTAGGTCGCACAACCTAGTCACTAGGTTGCACAATCTAGTTGGTCAAAACAGTGAGTTTCACTAGGTCGCACGACCTGGTAAGTAGGTCGCACGACCTAGTCGTGGTTGATTTCGGTTTGGTCCAGAGGGAGTCTTTGTGCAATTGTTTGAAACTATAAGGGGGACGAGTGTCACATCTTAAAACTTCTTTATCTTCTTCCTCTACCGTCGGGAAAAACTCAAACACAAAACCCTCCTCTCTTCTCTTCACCTCACGCTTCCACCAGACACCACCACCACCTCCGACCACCATCACCGCTCAACCGACCGACCACCACCGCAGCCCTCTCTGCCCTCCTCGGTACAGCCCTAATGGCCAACTGAAACACAGAACCCACCTTCTCCCTCTCCATCCAAAGCCACCATCGCACCCTCTAACCTAACTGCAACCTCCAATTTCTGAAAACCAAACTCCAGTCGACTCGGGCCCAGAAATCACCGAACCACATGTGATTGAAACAACCACGACAGCCATCACCACCTCCTCTCTCTGTGCTGACCACCACCATCACCGACGACCTACTCAACAAAACCCAGACACCACAAACCCATGAACTCCCTCCTCCTGCAATCATCGCCTCCACCATAGACGACCAACATCGATGCCCATAACCCATAAATTCATCGGACCTTTCTCCGCCGTTCAATTTGAAACCCAATCAGCCACATCACTAGGAAATGCAGAAAACCTTCGCCGTTTTGAACCACTACGATTCGATCTCTCTGCCTCGATTCAGACCCAATCCCAATGAAGAAAGGGAAACCCTCAACTCAATTGAGCAACCCAACCCTCGATCTGGGCACCAATTCACAGAATTGACAATCCTGAATTATTGCGAAGTTCCCACCACAGCTTGATTCGTTTTTTGATTCGTTGTTGGCGGTGCTCATTAGATGATTGAAGAAGAAGAAGTGGAAACAACTGGGTTGTTACAAAAAAGGACATAAGAAAAGAAAAAAGGCAGACACTGATGCTATTTTAAAGTAAAAATCGTTGTTTGCTTGGTTCTACTCGGTGCCTTTTGTCAATAGGGAAGTTGGTAATAAATGGCATAAGATGATTGTGGTATAAATACAATGTTGGGGTTATGTGAAGTAAGAAAGTTCATGACATCGCGTTCAAAGAACATCTGGTACTGGTAGCCTTAATTCAGAAAAAATTGGACGAGGACATTGACCCCGCTGTGATCTACACACTCGACCGCAAGGGAGCTTGCATTGTTCCGGACAATGTTTGCTCGGGGATTGTTCTTGCTATCTCAGTCAGCATCTCTCGGATTTCGTCCCCGACCTTGTGTCGGCTGTGAGTATTTTTTTCTCTCTCTTTACTTATCGTTTTAGGCACATCGTACTTGCTCTAGGATTTTGTTTGACTACTTGGTTATGGTGCATAATCACCGCTGGGATTAGCTTTTAGAATCTTAGGGAATACTTGAGTACTTGCTTAATTTCGGTACACACAGCTTGTCACGTGCACGTAGCTTGAATTATTCCTAAATTTATTGTAGCTACCTTCTTGTGCCGTGGCTTTGACTTCGAGTAGAATCACTGCCCCTCGCATTTGAATGCCAAATCTTCTTTGTTGATCTCTAAATTCGTTGAGGACAACGAAACACTCAAGTGTGGGGGGATTTTTAGCTATTTGCTAGCCATATCCGTGTCTTGCATCACCAGTTACATTTAGATTAGAATGTTGTATGGTGAGTCAGTGTCGTATTTGTAGTCGGTGTCGTGTTTTCCTTATATTGTCGTATCGTGCGTTTATTTATATTGCATTGTATATATTATTGTTGCACTTTCATTTATTGAGTCCTCCTACCCCAAATGTGTTGGTTAATCAAGTTGGCCAAATGCATATAGAGTTAGAAGAAAAAAATGAAAAAAATTAAAAAAAAAGAAATAAAAAAGAAATAGAAAAATCCTAAAAATTGAAAATTTTGAGAAAAAGGGCAACTTAAGACCTAGAAACCGAAGAGAATCTAGTGAAAGAGATCATGAGAGTAGAAAGCACCGCAGCAGGAGGACTTTAATACTAGTATTTTGTGCACAAGTCTCACGAAGGGATGTCCCGGGTATCTAGGGAATGGTGAAGGAAGATTACGGGCATCCTTTTGACTCCTTTATTGTGCTAGGAGAATTGAGTCTCTAAGTGATTGATTATTCCGTTTCTGGTGGAAACTTGTGGACTCTTAGAATCCGGGGTGGACCTTCGTGTAGATTCGGTTTCATGTGGTACGAGTCTTCGGCCTAAGAGAAGTCGGGGAGCGTGCACCACCATCCCTTAAGGTGGTTCTAAGAGAAAATCTGAAAAAGCCCACACTCTTAAGCTCTATTGCACGGTTGTAAAAACAGAGGAGAATAATGGAAAAAAAATGAAACGAAATAAAATAAAAAAGAAAACATATAATTGAGCTTCAAAGATGAAACAACCTAATGTGCTTCCGTGTGCATGGAAAATTTGGATTCAATCCCACATAGAGCTTAAGAGGGAAACTAATGTCAAGCTGTATATCACAGGAGTTGTGTCTCCCAGAAATGGTACAATTTGCATTCAAAGCAATAACGGCTAAGAGAGTCTAAAAACCTCAAATGACTTGACGAAGAAAGATCAATTAGAGCTTGGGATGACTAGACGCTTTGAGTCAACAAACGTGCCGTTTCTTGGGATGATATGGTGGATGTTTGGGGACGCCTTGGTGAGTTTGTGTATAGGATCATCATATCATATTTCTTGCTCCGTGTCGTGAAATTTCAAAGTGAGCTTGTGAGGATTTGATGATTTCGAGAGGTTGCCCAATGTCGTAAAAAATGTTTTTTTTTTTAATTTTATTTAATTGTACATAATTGAGTTTCATTGTATATATCATGTAGTTGCATAGTCGAGAGTCGTGTTGAGTCGTTTGCGTCTTGAGTCGGCTAGTAAACATTGATTCGCTCGGGACGAGGAAAAGGTAAGTGTGGGGGTATTTGATAACTTTTTTTAGGAGTTATTATTATGCTTCCATATCACTTGTATTAGGCTTATTTCACATGATTTATATGTAATATTTGAACAAATATGTGAATTTGACGATTTATAAGCCTAAGGGTCAAAAGTTGTGTTTCTAGCTTATTTGCGCCTGTTTTTTCTCATATTTGCGATGATAATTGTACGGGTTGTTTAGTGTTTTGTAAATCAGGTAAAATAGGTGCAATGGAGCTTATGATAGGCTTGGATATGCTTAGTATGGAGCTAGATGACGAGGAGAAAAAGATACGCAAAAACGAAGCAAAGTTGGAAAAGTCGCACATGACCTGCCTGCACCCTTTTCAATTCTCAGGAAAATATACAGAGAGTTTGGAAGCAAGGCCTGCGGCATTGGAAAGTAGACATCCTTATATTTCCAACGATATATAGTAGGCCCGAAGACGAGTCCGTATGAGGGACATACAGCCCGCGCAAGATCAGCTTAAAATTCTGTCTAAGAATTACAAACTGGAGGGGCTGAAGTGTAATTTCGGCCAAGTTTCATTAAATAACGTGCCCAGAACTGGGGAAACGTATTCTCAGACAAAAAAAACACAGTTTGAAAGTTGCTTTGGAGGCCTTGGAGCTTAGGGAACGATTGGAGAAGCTTGGGAGCACTTGGATCATTCGTTTGGCTTCTAAAAACTCTGTTTCTTCTCTAGTTTTGGATATTGATCTTGAAAACTTGTACTTTGATCATGTATAAGCATAGCTAAACTCTTATTTCGGGATATCTCGTAGGGAACTAGGGTTTGATCACCTTGTTGGATGATTTATGGATTTGCTTGCATGCTTTAAAGCTTAATTGATGATTATTTCTCTAGTTATGTGTATTTTATGCGTTTGATTCATCTTTTCTATTGGTAGGCGTATTAATCTGATTGAGCTAGGTTGTAATTGTTGGATACATCAACGTTTGTTGGCCGGAAAATTGAAATACACACTAGCCGTATCTAGGGTTGAGACATCTTGCTCGTTAGTTAAGAACAAAGAGTAGACTAACGATTTTAATGCACACTTGAATTTGATTAGACTAGAGACATCGGCTATGATAGTTTAAGTGTAGAAGTTGGTTGAGAAATCTTCAACGTATGAGTGCTCATTTAACTAGAGAAAGAATCATCGTGTTAGCTAAACGTAAATCCAACACAGTGTGAAATTCCTAGTGATCCGTAGAGATGTCCTGAATTTGTCATCTTATTGAGAAACTCCTACAAATCAATCTCTATTAATTGTGAATTAATTCATTGAATTAATTGGGATTCTGGTCTTTCATTTTCCGTAGGAATTAGAAAACATACAATTGCGCTTGACCCACATAAGGATTGAAATTATTAACTAATATAGATAGAAGTTTCTTTGGTTCGACAACCCGGATTTCCAGAATATTATCACTACACCGACAACTGTGCACTTGCAGTTGGAGCGTGTCAATCATGTTTACAAATTAGACAAGGCTCTTTATGGCCTTAAGCAAACTCCAAGGGCTTGGTATGACAGACTCTCAAATTCTTTACTTGACACTGGTTTTAAGAGAGGTCTAGTAGACAAAATTCTTTTTTATCAAGAATCATGAAAAGGATTTGTTAGTAGTACAAAATTATATTGATGACATACTCTTTGGTGCTACTACTGATGCTCTTTCAAAATAGTTTTCAAGTATAATGTGTAGGGAATTTAAATTGAGCTTAATGGGAGAACTCAATTTCTTTCTTGGACTTCAAGTTCATCAGATGAAGAAAGTAATTTTTACATCAAGGGAAATATACCAAGGCCTTGTCAAACAAGTACAACATGTCTCAGTCCAAGGTTGAAAAGACTCATATGATTTCATCTTTATCATTAGACAGGGATACAAGTGGTAAGAGTGTGAATCAAAAATATTATATAGCTATGATGCTTTGTTATATTTAACTGCTAGTAGACCAAATACTATTTTTAGTGTATGCATGTGTGCAAGGTTTCAAGCAGATCCTTCAAAAATTCATTTGGTAGCTATTAAAAGGATTTTTAGATACTTGAATGGAACCAAAGACTTGGGGATTTGGTATCCAAGAAGGACTAATTTCTTGTTCAGTGGATATTCAGATGCAGATTTTGCAGGCTACAAGGTGGATAATAAGAGTACTTCTGGATGTGTCAATTTATTGGTTCATCATTGATTAGTTGGCATTCAAAGAAACATAATTCAAAAGCTTTATCAATTGCAGAAGTTGAATATATTGCAGCTGGTGCTTGTTGTTCACAAGTACTATGGATTGCTCAACAATTGAGGGATCTTGGATATGATTTCAGAAATGTGCCTATCAAATGTGACAATACAAGTGTATCAAAGAACCCAGTGCAGCATTCCAAGACTAAGCATATTGATGTAAGACCTCATTTTATAAGGGATCATGCTGAGAAAGGTGATGTATCTTTATCTTTTATTTGAACCTCTATGCAGATAGCTGATATTTTCACTAAACTTTTTCCAGATGAGAGGTTTGCATCGCTAAGGCTTGAATTGGGTATGCTAAACAAGGATGAATTGGTTTAGGGGGAGTATCAGTTCTTATATGTATTATGTGTGAGAATCTCAAAGCCTTGAGATCATACTTTCCTAGCCTTGAAAGTATGCTTCAAAGCTTTGAAGTTTTCTGGCAGCCTTGAGATTTCTCAAAGCTTTGGACTGCTATTTTAAAGCTTTGGTGAATAAGCTGTGTAATTTTATTCAAAAATTGGATCAAAAAATATTTTACCCTATTTTATGGATAATTGTGAAATATTTTAAATTTTCGGATATTTATCTAAAATATCCCGAAAATACTCTAGTATATCTTTAAAGATCTGATTTTGCATGCAATCTTTTTGAATCAAAATTTTCTACCTACTTAAGCCAACTCCAGGGCTTATTTCTCTCATTCTCAACCTCTTTCTCTTCGTCCCTATCCATCTCTTCTAATCTCTCTCTAACCCTCTGAAACCCTAAAGCCCAATGGAGCGAAAATCTGAGAGAATCAAGCAGCAGGGTCAGATTTCAAAAAAGATAATCAATTGGAAAGCTGATAGAACCTTTTAGGTGCTATATTTCTTGAGCATTTACCACTTGATTGATAGGTTTTTGGATAGTTTTGAGCCTACTTGAGTTGGGATTAGCATGATTTATCACTTGTTCCTTCATGTGCTTAATGTTAGTCCAGGCATGTTCTTTACTTTGATTTGAGCTTTATTTGCGGATTTAATCGCTTGGTATAGTTGTTGTTTTTGTCTTTGACAGGATATATAGCTATTGTAGTGATTTGGAATCAAGGACCTGAACTTTGGAAGCAAGGAAGGGCAAGGAAAGAGGCTTAAAGAACTTGAGGGGAAAAAGTGAAGTTTCAAGAAGTTGAGTGTTAGAGCATTTCGGCTAGCATTTCGGGCCGAAATGCCAGCCGAAACACACTGACCAATGTGCGGGATTTTGGGGCTAAAATGAAATTTCTTGATAGTTTGACTTCACTACTTCGACCTAGTCACCAAGGGACGAAAGGAGACGATCATTGTGAGTCAAGAACACTAAGGAAAGTGATGCGCAAACTAACGTGCTATCGCAAGTGTACGAATCTTGTAGTACCGGGTGCAATTAGACTCGGATTATCGTTCCCACGAGGACTGTTATGGGTTTACTCACGTTGTCAGTTTCGGTTTTCCAAGAGTAGTAACAAGGAGGAGTAGATTGTGATTGTAGTGACTAAACTAAAAACAGAAATTAAAAACGTAAACGTAAATATTTTTGTGACGTTTTCTGAAATAAGCTGATTTGGTTGCAACGATAATAGATGAAGGCTAGGCTCCAGGATCCCCTAGGGTTTCTACAGATTTCAGTTTTACGTTCGATTATGAAAACACTCAGCAGTTTCGATATCTGTGCAACGTACCAGTTGTGCAGTGACTTTTCAGATTCCACACGTAATCTCGATCCTGCAGACTTTCGGATTCTTGTTAAGCTGCCTAAATCTGCAGTCTCGGTCTAGTCCTGTTAGGGTTTCTAACCTGTCCGAATGGCCCGGGTCAAAGTCTCTAACAGTTGGTCTCACGTTTTTCGATGCTAGCCCTATCTCCCTTTCTCTGGTCGGTCTATCACGGTAAGGTACTAAATCCCGGTTTTTCTTCCTAACCCTAACTTGACGTTTTCACCTACAAGATCGGGTCTATAGCAATCCTGGGTGATCAATCCTATCATGCATGTACGATAATAATCAAAACCAGAATAACAGATACAACTTGCTGAATTAAGACAATCATCATGAATCCATAAACGTAGTAATCATAAAATCTGAGTACGAAACCCTAGGTTCACCGAGAACCTAGGTGAAAGGTTTAGCTACGACTAGACATAGTACAAAACGCAGTTTCTGAATATAAAGAGAGAGAACGAAATCAAACTAAGTCTTCGAATCTCGAATCGCGCTTTCGTGCTCTCCGTGAATGCTCTGACTTGTCCTTCGGTTGTGCTGAGAATTGTGCTGTGTCTCCGTGATATCTAGAAACGAGTCTGGACGAGTCTTTAAATAGTGCTGTTTCCCGAAAACGCTTGTGCCCGAAATTACGGAATCTGCCATCGGTCCACCGTCTTTGACCAAAAGTCAAAACTGGCTGCGTATATACGCAGGGTTGCGTATATACGCAACCAGGGCCCAACCAACAACCCCCCCTCTCCCTCACTGCCTGCGTATATACGCAAGGCTGCGTATATACGCAGGCCTGCGTATATACGCAGGCAGTGGGTGGAGAGGTGGGGCCCACTTGGTCCTTTGGTGGGCCAGGTTTGGTCCCCTGGGTCCCACTCTTCTGCCTGACGCTCCCGGTTTGCCTCTTCGGTGTACTTCTGCTTTTCCGTGTTTCCGTTGTGTCCCGGTCTTGTGCACGTTTCCCGAGACGGTCCCGGCTTGGTCCCAGCACGCTTCCCGATGCACCTCCCGAACCTGTTCCTGAAAAGGCGACACAAACGAAAACCCGCGATCATATCCAAATATAGCAAGAAATAAGCAGAAATCCAGCAAGTACAAATAAACGTCTCGTTCTAGATTCCCGAGGCATTCTAAGGCATTTACCGGCAAAAACTGCTAATTCCGACACAAATACTCGTGAAATCAGGCTAAAAGATAACCCCTAATTGGGCGTTATCAAATACCCCCGCACTAAACATTGCTCGTCCCGAGCAATCCTGCCAACTCTAGCCTGCATTTCTGTCCTCGTGACTGACTCTGTACATACCCTACCGTTGCATATGCTTTCGACCCGAACCTTTCAACCGGACGACTCGATAGAAAAACTGACGCAGATAGAATATACACAGACTCAAACGACTCAAAACAGACTAGTGACAAAAATATTTTTGGCGAGATCGGGCAACCTCAAAAACATAAACAGTGTGTCCTCGTGATCTCATCCTTTTCAGAATTTACTTCCCTGCAGGCGATCGGTAAGTCTGAACATATTTATATGGTGGATTTAAGCACTGGACCGAAGTACTATTACTTTAGTTATCAAACTGAGCAAATCCCTAGCTAACTTACCATCCGAGCTGTTTCCGAAAGGATCTATGTCTAATTAGGTAGGATAGATATATGTATCAAGGTACAGCATAATCCTACATGTTATGACATTCTCACAATTTACCAAACTCACACCCCTCACCGAGATCCCGAAAAACTGCCCGAAACACCTAAGTTCCTGCTTTCCCAATTCTCCTGTCCCCCGGTGTGTCTTTGCCGTGCTCGCGGCCACAAATGTGAAGCGGTGTGAAACGTCTCGAAAATTGTGCCACTCACTCAGCTTTTTATTTAAATAACAAAAACACAAACCAACTAAAAACTAGATCATAAAATTTTTTCCTTCTTTTTCTTTTTCTTTTTTTCTTTTTTTTTTTCTTTTTTTTTTTTCCTTTTTTTTTTATAACACAACTATATATACACACGTACACGAATATCAACAATACTAAACTGACTAAAGCTGAGTGAGTGAAAATAAATCTCTGTCGTGGGGTATATAAAATGTCCTCATGTGAAGTACCCCCACACTAATCCTGAAGCACCGATCCTGTAGTCGAGATAATACTGTGCAGTCCCACCGAACCTCCTCATCACCAAAGATGTAGAAAAACGGCACAACCACCAATTGACCCTACAACCCCCCGGAACCCCGGTTTGTGCGAAAAGATGCTCGCACGCGACTAACTCCTCCTGTGGTCACTATGTAATAAAGTGATCCACCTCCGCAAATTAATGCATTGTCGCCTCTCACTCACCCTGTCCTTCCCTCGAAAAACGTGTCGAAATCGAAACTGTCCAAAAATGATAACTCATGAAGCTCTCCCATCTAAAACCTGCCCCTACTCACTCCCTCCGTCATAACACGCAGAATAGCCAACTATCGACTGATGAGGTCTCAAAGAAGGCTGCCTAGGCTAAAGTGGCTACGAAGAAGGGGGTAAATGGCTTCAAACGGGTTGACTAGTTGGACCTAGGGGTAAGAAACAGGACGTGAGGTCCCTTGATAGCCAGTCACTCCACCGAAAAATGCGATGACCGTGACGGCGCCCGTGGGCGGGTTGTCGACTACCTATGTGACGGTGGTGTAGCAACTAGTCGGATTTTTCGCTCAGTTGATAATTACTTGCGGATTCCAAAGATCACTGGCTCTCACCTATCTACTATACCTCGGTGCAAGTTTTCTTTTCTTTTAAAGGATTCAAACTCAATTTCTTCACTGTTTTCGTTATCTCGATTGCCCTTTCTCAAAATTTTCTGATTTTAAATTTTTTTTTTTTTTTTTTGAAAAATAATGTATACTTGCTGTTTGCGTATATACGCAGGTCTGCGTATATACCCAACTAGCAGCATATTATTTATTTTTTATTTTTTTTTTAATTAATTATATACAATGCATGGCCAGAATGATTATGGTGGGTTGACTCAAATAAAGAAAATATGCTGACTCAAAAATAAAATAAAAAAATAAAAATATATACGAAAAAACGTGCAGACCGGGTTAATGCAGACACGACTACCACCCCCCCACTAAGGGTGGCATGCCCTCATGGCACTCACTCGTCCGGAAAAAATGTCGGGTCTGACCCGGTCTCGGACGTACCGGAAATGCTACCCGGCGAGCTGCTCTCTGAATCAGTCCTAAATACCGGCTGACGTGCCCGTGTACGGGGCCGGTAATCGGAGGACTGCGACTCGGACCCAGTCCAACTGCTAGGTGGCTGGGATCGCAAAGTCGTCCTGCCACTCGAATGCTGCTGAGTACGGGCCCCAGCGTGCTGGGTACGGGTCCCAGCCTGACGACCTGTAGGCTGCCGGGATCGTGTCCCAGGCTGCCGTCTCTCCTGTCGGGCAGGTGGCTGTGCTGGCTGAGTCGGTGGAGGTGGCTGGGTCGGGGGTGGTGGGGCCGACGTGCACTCGCTAGAGTCCCCGTCATCCGACCATCCCTCGGTAAAGCTGCTGGAGTAGGTAGGTGGAAAATACAGCGGGAGTGGCGGTTCTCGGCCCGCGTGCCGAGCCGCATCCCGCTGCTCCTCTCGAATACTAGCTAGGGCAGCCTGGGTGTCCTTCGTGACCTTCCGCTGAGCCCGCGGTTATGCGTCAACGCTCTCCAAAGCTTGCCCACGCTCTCATACACCTTCTCTCCTATGGACTTGCGTCCGCCCTGACACCCCTCAAATCTCTCGTCCACTCGGGGCAGTCTACGTGGCGGGGCCGGTCGAGCTCGTGGGGCCGGGTTGGCCCGTGGGGCCGGCTCACCTCTCTGACGGGCAGGCTCGGGCTGGGCATTCCTCTCAGTCCCCTGTCTACTCGACTCGGGGCGCTCACTCTCTCTACTAGTACGGCATCGCCGAAGTCCGGCCGATGCCTGGCGACTGACTGGTCGCTCCTGAGTCGAACGCCTCCTAGGGGCAGGGGCAGGGGCAGGTGCAGGTGCCGGGTCCTCCTCCATAAAATCGTCATCCTCGTCGAGGTCAACCACTGGCTGTGGTGGGCCCGGGTGACGAGCGATAAGCTTCCTATAAGGCCGAGGCTTAGGAGGCTGTAGGTCACCCTCTAAATTGTGCAACGGAACCTCAAACTCCCGTGCCAGTTTGGCAATAAGGTTGGCATACCCCAATCCCTTATGGCTCCCGGAGCAGTTCCGCTCCTGCATGTACACCCAAATCCGACGAGGAATGTCAACCTCTCGTCTCAGAACAAGGCAATAGACTAAGAGTACGTACTCAAAGTCAAGGTAGGTAAAGTGTTTAATACCCACGACCCTGTTTACTACCCACTCGGCCCACCACCGTGGCGGGCCGGTAAGAAAACGAGAATGCAATTTCTTGCCTATCTCGCCTGTCCCCTCTCTCTCGAAATGGGCACCCGGGTACCCCCCAGTCACAACCCGCAAAAGCTCAGCATCGCTAGGCGGGTAATCTGCACACTCAGCATATGCGCACGAGAAATGGCGCATCGGGATCTGGTACGCTTGGCGGATGGTATCCGCCGTGAGCAACAGAAACGTACGCCGCAAATAAACCCAACGAACATCCCCGTTGGCCTCACCCTCCCCCTTGTGCATGAGGTTCGCGTAGAACTCACGCACCAAGTCAGAACTGGACAAGTCCGGAAACCCCGCTAGGGACGTTCCGAAAATGTCCGTTCGACTCGCATAGTCTGCCATCTCTGGCGGCATGTTCGTATGGTCGACCTCAAACAGATAGTCTACGGGAAGGCCATGACCCATTTTGGTTCCGGTCATAAAGTAATGTTGGGCATGATGGTTGACAAACCTAAAACTGTCAAACAGCGTAGGGGAAAGCTCATCCGGCTCATAGTCAGTCGGGATGTCATCTCGCTCGGGGTCTAAGACGGGTACGTGAAACTCCATAACAAACTCAAATCTCGTAAAACGTGCCAACTCGGGAAAATAAGTAAGAACGTGAAACGTGCACAAAAATAGTGTGTCTCAATAGATAGTCCACCTAAGAGCTACCAGAGGTCCACACGGCAAGTGCCGCTCCAAATGCAAAATTACCGAAAATAACGGGCCCGGCTACGGGCCGTGCCAAAACGGAAAATAAAGCGAGGGATGAGATTTTCGACCTTCCCTAAACAGGGTTGAAGACCGGAGATTCTGCCCGGAAAGTCGCCGGAAAGCCGCCGGCGGTCGCCGGAAAAGTCGTCGGAAAAGTCAACTGCCCGGAATTGAAATCCGAGCCCACCAAATCGAAGCCCTCGATCTCCTCGTTCACGTTCCCTTGTACGGTTTTTGCTAGTTCTTGCTCTAACACCTTCGAATCTGCACTTTTCCTCAAGAACACCTCACTTTTTGATGGAAATTGCCCGCTCGATTTTCGCTTGTTTCTGGATTTAGATGGATGAATCTTGCTCCTTGCGACGAGGGGATTCCAGAAATGTGCCCGGATTTTGATTTGGAGGTCCGATGCACAATTCGTGTTCTTCAAGTGAGAGGAAATGGAGGTAGAGAGAGAAAGAGAGGTGCCAACAATGGTGAAATCCGGCCACCTCTCTCCTTATAACCCTAAATGTTCGAAATGACCAAAATACCCCTGGGGTTTTGAAAAAATTTCGATTTTTTTTTTCTTTTCTGTTTACGTATATACGCAGTACTGCGTATATACCCAACCAGAAAACAACCAAAAAAAGAAAAAAAATTGCATTTTTCCCCACGGGTTGCGTATATACGCAGGGGCTGCGTATATACGCAACCCGAGGCAAAATCCATTTTTTTTTTTTTTTTTTTTCAGATTTTCTCTCTTCCCCTGTTTCCTCGGTTCTGGCTGTTTTGGATGTTTCTGTATCTGCACACTCTCAAATTCAAAGTCAAAAACCCGCTCATCTCGCCTCTCTCGAAAATTCAGAACTGACATAATAACGTAACAACTAATAAAACTAAATAAATAAACGATAAATTTTGGGTTGCCTCCCAAACATCGCCTTGTAATTTACGGTCGACGGCCCGACCTTGTTACCTCTTACGGGTCATCAAAATAGACCGGGTCTATTTTGACGACTTCGGCGGTCTCGAGATACGGCTTGATCCAGTTCCCGTTCACCCTGAAACTGGATTTGTCTTTTGGATTTTCCAGCTCGAATGCCCCCCAGGCAAAAATCTGCTTGATGATGAACGGTCCCGACCAACGAGACCTCAACTTCCCCGGAAAGAACCGCATCCGGGTATTGTAGAGAAGCACCTTGTCTCCTTCATTAAACTGCTTTGGCGTGATACGGTTATCATGCCACTTCTTTGTCTTCTCTTTGTAAATTTTGGCGCTCTCGAAAGCCGTTCTGCGGAATTCTTCCAATTCCAGCAGTGCCATCTTCCTCTTATCCCCTGCTAGATTCTGGTCCAAGTTCAGCAGTTTGATGGCCCAATACGCCTTGTGCTCCAGTTCCACCGGTAAGTGGCACGCTTTCCCAAAAACGAGCTGGTACGGTGACATTCCCAGCGGTGTTTTGAAAGCTGTCCTGTAGGCCCAGAGCGCATCGTCTAGTCTGACGGACCAATCCTTTCGGCCGAGATTCACTGTTTTCTCGAGTATGCTCTTGATCTCTCGATTCGACACCTCGGCTTGTCCGTTCGTCTGCGGATGGTAAGGTAACGATACTTTATGAACTGACACACCGTATTGTTTCAGAACTTTCGCAAAAACTCGATTGATGAAGTGAGAGCCCTCGTCGCTGATCATTGCCCTGGGAGTCCCGAAACGAGTGAAAACGTTGCGTTTCAGAAAACGCTCAACGGTAGCTGCATCGTTTTTCTGACACGCGATCGCTTCGATCCACTTTGTCACATAATCTACTGCCAACAGAATGTAAAGATTCCCCATCGAAGACGGGAACGGACCCATGAAGTCAATCCCCCATACATCAAATGGCTCTACCTCCTGCCACACGGTCATCGGCATCTCGTCCCGGTGTGACGTGTTTCCTGTCCTCTGGCACCTATCGCATCCCTGCACATAGTCGTGACAGTCTTTGAAGATTGTCGGCCAGAAAAACCCGGACTGCAGTATTTGATGCGCTGTTCGCGTTCCCCCAAAATGACCCCCACACTGTGATGAGTGGCAGTGTCGGATCACGTTCCAGGCCTCGTGGGTCGGGATACACCTTCTCAGGATGTTGTCGGCCCCCTGTTTGAACAAGTACGGGTCGTCCCAGAAATACTGTCGACTTTCGGCAATGAACTTTTTCAGCTGCGACGGGGTGAGATCCTCGGGAAGCGCGCCGGTTACCAAGTAGTTGGCTATGGCGTAGTACCACGGTCTCCCGATTTTGACTGCCATGATGTGCTCGTCCGGGAAGTTTTCCTTGATCGGCACCGGGTCCACCTTTACGTTCTCAAGTCTGGATAGGTGGTCCGCTACCACGTTCTCCACTCCCTTCTTGTCCCGGATTTCCACATCGAATTCCTGCATTAGTAGTACCCACCTCAACAGTCTCGGTTTCGGGTCCTTCTTGTCCAGCAGGTATTTCAGGGCACTATGGTCGGTAAAAACGATAACTTTTGACCCGACCAAATAGGGCCTGAATTTATCCAGGGCGTACACCACGGCCAGCAGTTCCTTTTCTGTCGTGCCATAGTTGAGCTGGGCATTGTTGAGTACCCGGCTCGCATAATAAATGACGTGGCATACCTTATCCTTCCGCTGTCCCAAAACTGCCCCGACTGCGTAGTCGCTGGCGTCACACATCAGTTCAAACGGGAGTGACCAATCCGGTGTGGTTATAACCGGGGCTGTGGTCAGCTTTTCATTCAAATGGTCAAAAGCCTGCCGACATGCTGCATCGAAATCAAAGGGTACGTCTTTTCCGAGTAACGCGCAAAGTGGCTTTGTGATCTTGGAAAAGTCCTTGATGAACCTTCGATAAAATCCTGCATGTCCCAGAAAACTTTTGATCGCCCTTACGTTCGTCGGGTATGGAAGCTGCTTTATCACCTCGATCTTAGCCCTGTCCACCTCGAGTCCTTTGCTGGAAATTCTGTGACCCAGCACGATCCCCTCGGTGACCATAAAGTGACACTTTTCCCAATTGAGTACCAAATTTGCCTTCTTGCATCGGATCAGAACCTGGCCCAAATGGAACAGGCAGTCATCGAAACTATCCCCGAAGAGTGAAAATTTGTCCATGAAGACCTCCAGATTTTTCTCGATCATGTCGGAAAAAATCGCCATCATACATCTATGGAATGTGGCAGGAGCATTACACAACCCGAACGGCATGCGCCGAAACGCGAAAGTACCGTATGGGCAGGTAAACGTCGTCTTTTCCTGATCTTCCGGGGCTATGCAAATCTGGTTGTACCCGGAGTACCCGTCCAGAAAACAGTAATAGGCGTGGTGGGCGAGCCGGTCCAGCATCTGGTCCATGAATGGCAGCGGGAAGTGGTCCTTCAGTGTTGCATCGTTTAGCCTCCGATAGTCCATGCAGATCCGCCAGCCTGTAACGGTACGCTGCGCAATCTGCTCCTGATCTTTATTCTGCACTACCGTAATACCCCCCTTTTTAGGCACGCACTGGACCAGGCTGATCCACGTGCTGTCCGATATGGGGTAGATGATTCCTGCTTCCAGCCACTTCATGACCTCTTTTCGCACAACGTCCTTCATGTTCGGGTTCAGTCTCCGATGGGGCTGAATCACCGGTTTCTTGCCTTCTTCAATTCGGATCTTGTGCATGCAGTAGGAGGGGCTGATCCCCTTGATATCTGCAATCGTCCAGGCGATTGCTTCCTTATGCTCTCGCAATACTTCCAGCAGTTTCTGCTCCTGTTCCTGAGATAAACGAGACGAAACAATTACGGGCAGAGTGCTATTTTCACCAATATACGCATACCTGAGATGGCTCGGGAGCGGTTTCAGCTCCAGTGCGGGTGGCTCCTTGAGTGACGGGACCAGAATCATCTTTTGCCCGCCGTCTTCGTCCCGGTGCAAAGTGGTCCAGTCCTCGGCTCTCATGGCGTGCTCGCACCGAGTCTTCTCTTTTTCTTCCCCGTACATGCTGTCAATCTCTTCCCACAACTGGTCCATCTCCTCGTTTTCCCAGCCTTCGTCCACCACATCGATAGCAAAGATGTCCTCGTGGTCGTAGTAATTTGGCAGTTGCAGATTTTTAAAAACGTTGAATTTCACTTTTTCCTCGTAAATCTGCATGGTCAGCTCCCCGCTCTTGCAGTTTATCATTGCTTCGCCCGTGACCAAAAACGGCCTGCCAAGTATGAGCGGTACCTCCCCTGCCTCCATGTCCAGGATGACGAAATCTTCCGGAAAAATCAGCTCGCCGACCTTGACCAGAATATCCTCGATAACCCCGTAGGCCTGTTTTACGGACCTGTCTGCCATCTGCAGCATGATTCTGGTGGGTCGGGGTTCACCGACTTTCAAACTTTTGAAAATCGTCAATGGCATCAGATTGATGCTTGCCCCTAGGTCACACAGAGCCTTTCCTGTGTAAGCGTTCCCTAGGGTAACCGGTATAACGAAACTGCCAGGATCCTTTCTCTTCCTCGGTAGCCCATTCTTCACACAATTGCTCACTTCTGCCGTCAAGTTTATGGTCTCGAAATCGCTCATTCGCCTCCTCCCATACAAGATGTCCTTGAGGAATTTGGCGTAAGTGGGCATCTTAGCCAAAGCCTCAGCAAAAGGTATGTTAATCTGCAGCTGCTTGAACATCTCGAGAAACCTGGCGTAGTCCTTGCTGTCATCCTCTTTCGTGTTCGCAAGGGGTACGGGACCTCCTTGGAGACGGGTACAGTTTCTGCACCTGTCTCGTTCTGCACTACATCCTGCTCAACCGAGCCCTTTGGCTGGGGGCGGTCGACTGTGCTGTTATCCTGGCCCAACAAGTTGCGTTCTACTTCTTTCGAATTTTCTGCACGTGCGTGGCTAGGATACGGTGGATCCTGCAGTGCCAATCCACTCCGAGTGGAGATAGCATTGATCTGAGCCCGTGGATTGTTTACTGTGTTTGAGGGTAGGTTTCCTGGCTGTCTCTCCGTTAGCTGCTGTGCTAACTGCCCCACCTGTACTTCCAAAGCGCGCAGTGACGTTTTGGTTGTCTGCATATCTGCCGTCAAGGTGTCCATGTGCTTGAACCGGGACTCCATAGTCTGGAACATGGACTTGATCTCTTTCATCTGAGCGTCGTACTGCTGTGCTTACGGGACTGACTGAGCCTGCTGGGCTGGGGCAGCCTGCTGGGCTGGTGGCCTGTGCTGGAATCCCGGTGCATAAGCTGCTGCGTTCGGGTTTCCGTACCGAAACCCGGGATGGTCTCTCGTACCCGGTCGGTACCGGCTCGGGTCCCACTGCTGCTGTACGTAATTGGTATCTTCGGTCCTTAGCTCCTCAATGGCTGTGTCCAGATCCGGTTCCTCGACTGCTGCAACAGTCTTCTTATCCGAGTAGACCTTCTTGACCAAGTCGTGAACGATCTTGGCCAGGTTGTCTATACGGTCATCCTCTGCGGGTTCGGCTCTAGCCGCCATCCTGCGATCATCAAACAGTCGGGTGTCCTGCTTGGCCAACTGCTTCATCAGGTCATACGCACCTTCTTTGTCCACGTGATACAAGAAGTTTCCTCCGGCCTCTCTGTCAATCCTGTCGGCGTTCTCCCTGTCTAGGGCATGGTAGAAAACCTGCAGGATTTTCGCGTCTCCAAAACCGTGGTTCGGGCACCGTTTGACCAATCTCATGAGCCTGTCCCATGCGTCCACCACCGTCTCCCCCATATTCTGTCTGAATGACAGGATCTCGCTCTGTAACTGTATGACTCGGGAGGCGGAATAGAACTTTGCCAGAAAATCCGTGACACACTCCTCCCATGTGGTGATGGATCGGGGTGGTCGGGATTCAAGCCAGTCTTTGGCTACTCCATAAAGACAGTACGGAAATAAGATCAACATGAGTGCCTCTGCTTCTACCCCCTTGTATCTGACCTTGTTGCAGTAATCTTCGAATTTCCCGATAAAATCGTTCGGGTCTTCGTCGGCCCTGCCATGAAACGGGCAGAGAGTTTGTACCGTCTGGATGGTGGATGGTTTGATGTCAAAGTGCTCGGCGGTGATCTCGGGCACCACAATAGCTCGCTCATGCCCCCCGGTGGGGACTTCGAAATTTTCCACCAACGCCTTCCCAGATCGGTTATATGTTCTCTGGTTGCTTCGGGCAGCAAGTCCTGCTGTGACAAGCTCCTCAATGTACCGCGCCATCTGGGCTGGGGTACGTGTCTCTCGTTCTTGTCCACCGGCTTCGGTGTTCTCGGGTGGATCTCTCTGGTTGGTTGCCATCCTGATTTCTCGGTTTCTGCGGTTCTGTTCGGTATACAGTTTTTCCGGGTTGTCGAGTGGTGACACCAAATTGCGAGGCAATCTGGGCATCAACTAAACAGTCCTGAAAAAGCAGATTCAAAAACGCAGTGAGATAAAAAGATAAATAACAAAACTGAAAATAAATAAAAACTCAGAAAACTAATTCTGACTACTAAATAGACCCTAAAGAGTCCCCGGCAACGGCGCCAAAAACTTGATGCGCAAACTAACGTGCTATCGCAAGTGTACGAATCTTGTAGTACCGGGTGCAATTAGACTCGGATTATCGTTCCCACGAGGACTGTTATGGGTTTACTCACGTTGTCAGTTTCGGTTTTCCAAGAGTAGTAACAAGGAGGAGTAGATTGTGATTGTAGTGACTAAACTAAAAACAGAAATTAAAAACGTAAACGTAAATATTTTTGTGACGTTTTCTGCAATAAGCTGATTTGGTTGCAACGATAATAGATGAAGGCTAGGCTCCAGGATCCCCTAGGGTTTCTACAGATTTCAGTTTTACGTTCGATTATGAAAACACTCAGCAGTTTCGATATCTGTGCAACGTACCAGTTGTGCAGTGACTTTTCAGATTCCACACGTAATCTCGATCCTGCAGACTTTCGGATTCTTGTTAAGCTGCCTAAATCTGCAGTCTCGGTCTAGTCCTGTTAGGGTTTCTAACCTGTCCGAATGGCCCGGGTCAAAGTCTCTACTAGTTGGTCTCACGTTTTTCGATGCTAGCCCTATCTCCCTTTCTCTGGTCGGTCTATCAGGGTAAGGTACTAAATCCCGGTTTTTCTTCCTAACCCTAACTTGACGTTTTCACCTACAAGCTCGGGTCTATAGCAATCCTGGGTGATCAATCCTATCATGCATGTACGATAATAATCAAAACCAGAATAACAGATACAACTTGCTGAATTAAGACAATCATCATGAATCCATAAACGTAGTAATCATAAAATCTGAGTACGAAACCCTAGGTTCACCGAGAACCTAGGTGAAAGGTTTAGCTACGACTAGACATAGTACAAAACGCAGTTTCTGAATATAAAGAGAGAGAACGAAATCAAACTAAGTCTTCGAATCTCGAATCGCGCTTTCGTGCTCTCCGTGAATGCTCTGACTTGTCCTTCGGTTGTGCTGAGAATTGTGCTGTGTCTCCGTGATATCTCGAAACGAGTCTGGACGAGTCTTTAAATAGTGCTGTTCCCGAAAACGCTTGTGCCCAAAATTACGGAATCTGCCATCAGTCCACCGTCTTTGACCAAAAGTCAAAACTGGCTGCGTATATACGCAGGGTTGCGTATATACGCAACCAGGGCCCAATCAACAACCCCCCCTCTCCCTCACTGCCTGCGTATATACGCAGGCTGTGGGTGGAGAGGTGGGGCCCACTTGGTCCTTTGGTGGGCCAGGTTTGGTCCCCTGGGTCCCACTCTTCTGCCTGACGCTCCCGGTTTGCCTCTTCGGCGTACTTCTGCTTTTCCGTGTTTCCGTTGTGTCCCGGTCTTGTGCACGTTTCCCGAGACGGTCCCGGCTTGGTCCCGGCACGCTTCCCGATGCACCTCCCGAGCCTGTTCCTGAAAAGGCGACACAAACGAAAACCCGCGATCATATCCAAATATAGCAAGAAATAAGCAGAAATCCAGCAAGTACAAATAAACGTCTCGTTCTAGATTTCCGAGGCATTCTAAGGCATTTACCGGCAAAAACCGCTAATTCCGACACAAATACTCGTGAAATCAGGCTAAAAGATAACCCCTAATTGGGCGTTATCAGAAAGCCAGAAGAATTAGTTTGGATCATCATCAAGCAAGGAGACGAGCCCGGATCATCGCCATATCTTCGTTTTTAGCGTTTGATTCAATTTCTCCTTATTCTTGTATGAAATATTTGAGCACGATGTTATCTTTTTCTATGAGTAGCTAAACTCATACCTAGGCATCTATGGAGAGCCTAGGGTTTATGTTTTGATGATCTTTTCCGGATTTTGGATGAAATTTCACGTTAGGGTTATGATTTTATGGAAATTCTTATGTTCTATTTCATGTTGAGTTCTTCCATTGACAAGCTAGAACTAGGATGTGTGATGTTGATTATCTATTTCTCCATGTAATCATGAACTATGCTTAAAGATAATTCGTAGTAGTTAATTACTTGTTTATTGTGCTTAATCGTTAGTAACGTAGGAGTCATGACCCGAAATTACTACATAACTAGTGAGTGTGTGAAAGCAACTCTACCTTAGTTGGGATGAATAGACAAGGACATTCGTAATCAATTAGACTGAGAAGTGAGTTGAATAGGGATGGCTAGATGAGGGTAAATTCAGTAGGATGTAGTGAATTGCTCGTGAATTGTGGTCTGATAGGACATTATCCCTTACAATATCGTTAACCTACTAGAACACATAAGTAGTATACTTGGACTGAGAGGGACAAATCATTACTATTGTGTAGAACGACAAGAGACCGATAGGTAATTGTCAAATCCATTACCCAGCTTAACTAACTATGAATTGTCGTGTTAGAACATGAAATCCAGAATCGTCAAAACTACCCTAGGTGATCTATAGATTGCCTAGCTTTCTCTCCTTTGATTTACATCAAATCATTTTATTTGCGTTATTTCACTACCATTTCTAGTCACTTGTTTGAGGGTGACAACCCTTCAAACTACAAACCTTTTTTACCGGTTACTTGTGTGAATTGAATTTAATTGCTAAACTGGATACATAGTAGACACCTTCCCTTAGGTTCGATAACTCGGAGTCTATAATACTCCACTATATTACTTGACCGTATACTTGTGCAGCAACGCGTAGTTTACACGCGTCAAAAGCAAAAAGGAAGATCACCATTGATGTATTAGACTCTAAATATATAGCAAGCATGCAAGAAACCTCTCCACCATCGAATAAAATCAATAAGGGGAAGGAAGTTCAGGATGCTAGGTCAGGATCTGAATCAGAAACAGAAATAGTGGTGAAGGAGAAGGAACATGGGGACAAGGATGAAGGTGATCAGTCAAGCAAAAAGAGAAAGAAGTTGCTGAAAAGAAGGAATCTAAGACTGAGAATAAAGTGCTCAATCTCCAAAAAGAAAGAAGTGAGAGGAAAAGAAGGATGATCCATCTATAGAGAAGAAGAGAGTCAAGCACAGTGCTGTAAAAACCAAGAAGGCTTCTAGTTATGGTAAGAATATTATTCCAGAGTCTTGTTTTATAAATCCATAAGGTAAAACTTTGTGGTTAGATGGGTATGCTTCTTCTAGAGTTTCCTATTGTAGTCTGATTTATGAAGAGTTTTTAAAGAAATTGGACATTGCCTGCATTAGGAATTAAGAGTTTCGCATGTTTGGAAGATGCTTAACCCAACTTCTGAGGCTTATCCTAGGTTGATTAGGTTGTTTATTTGAATTTGGTTCAAGATGTTGATGATAGTGATAGCTATGTTTTGACCTCTAAAGTTGTTGGGTTTGATTTGAGGCTAGACCACATGATTTTCTCAAAAGTATTGGGAGTTCCTAGAAAATATAGAGTGCACAAGCATCCTGAAAGGAAGGAGTGGTTGGAGAAGGCAAAGTCTATGTTTTTCTTTGAGGGAACACCAACTGGACCAAAAACAGTTGACACACTCTGTGTCCAACTTTGAAGTCAAAATCCTTTTCTCAATCATCATGAGGTGTGTAGTACCAAGGGAGCATTTTGAATAACTTGTGACTGATAGGGTGTTAGTTCTGATGTACTTAATTTTTCAAGGCTTTGAAGTTGATTTGCCTACTATAATAGTGGAGCACATGGTTTACTGTGGAACTAGGACTAGGAATCACTCTTTTCCCTATGCAAATATGCTACCATTGTTCTTTAAACACTTTGGGGTGCCCATGAAGGATGTGGAGAAGATTACAAGTGGTTTTCGATTGCTTGATGAAGCATCCCTTCAAAGGATTGGAGTTGTTCAGACTAGTAAAGGGAAGTGGAAGTTCTATTCTGAGTTGTCTGCAAAAGAGCTAAAGGAAAAGGACTATATCAAACCAAAAGCAGCAACAACTTTAAATGTTTCTGGAAATTTGGATTTCTCTCAGTTTCTTGACAGAGTTGAAGTTTTGGAGGATGTTATTGAAGATCTTAGCCAAGGACTGTTTGATTGGTCTACTGTGCACAAGAGATTCTGGCGGGGAGACCTCCGTGTACACCGTATGTAGAGGATCAGAGATGGCACAGGAAGAGTTGGGTTGTGCGTAGGGAGAGAGTAAGGTAGTAGCAATGTCTGAGAGAGAGACAGAGGTTTGGCAGAGCTTCCGCGTATGGCTAGTGCGTCCTCCTTTGTATGGAAAGGTTAACGTCCTATATATAGCAGGGAACGTGACCGTTGTAGTGTGGTTAATGCGCCCATTAATGGCGGCTTAATTAGCTTAACCACAACGGCACATTCGTCCTCATATATAGGGACCGTTACAGCACGTTATGCGCGAATACTGGAACCGTTACGAGGTTGACCGGTTTTGACCGGATTGACCGGGTTTATGGAGCTCGTGCCATAAATCTCTCAAAGCAGTTACTAAAGGTCGCGTGCGGGCTTGGCTCGCACGCGACAGGGCTTACTCTAGCCTCCAAACCACTAAGTCCCTACAAATCCCGTGCAGTGGTATGCGAGGGCTCTGTCTCGCAGCCCCCACATGGATCAGCTCGGCTGGTGATCCAGTGTGTATGGAGCACAATATGGTGTGCTGGATGGTTGCCACGTGGCCAAGATCTGTCAGCTCAGAAAGCACTATCTACATTAGCCCCCTTTCTGGCGTGAAGACTCATAGCTGTATAGACTTCCATGCGCGGAAACCAACATACGCGTCGCCGCCACGCACCAATTCAAACACGAGTAAATTCAGCCCCCGTGCGTGCCATTATGACCTTAAACCCCTAGAGTCGTGCCGCCTGGCCTTTAGGGTTTTAGGCGTGACGTCAGCTTGTCCTGTGATTGCGCGATTCGTTGGTGACGGTTGCGATTCGACTACTGAAAGGACGCAACCCTTCATTGTTTTTGGATAAATACTTTGTACTCTCCATTGTTGCAAAGCATCACTTCTTTCTCTTAAAGTGAATGATACCCGGAAGTCTTCGAGAGCAGATTCAGATAATCAATCACCAGTTCAGAACTACAAATCGTCTTCTTCAACTGTGTGTATCCAATTATGACATGAACAATTGATATTCTGCTTGATTTTCGCGCTAATTTCTCATAAGATAAGCACGCTTTCCTTGGGAAGTCCATCCGAATCATGACCATCCGTCATTAATTAGGATACGCAACTGAATTGTCGTAGCCTTTAGTAGGGTAATTGATCGTTACCGCTTTTCAAGGCGTAAGTGATTGACCTTACCCTCTCTTCGAATTCTGCTGACTCATCTTAGCAACTGAAGAGTCTCCACAAGGTCTATATAAACCCTGTCTTTGCCATTTGGGTTCTTCATCCCAAAAATGTGCTTTGCCGTGAGTCCTTACGACTACTGGCTTCAACGCTTGTTTTCCGTTGATTCATGGCAACTCCAAGGTGTGAATCCTGAGTTTGCGCTTTGTGCTATAGAAATAGTTTCCAAGATCCGCTCTATGAGGCTTATTGATCTTTATAACCATCATAAAGAAGATGGAGATGATATCTCATGTGTGTTCAAAGAATTTTCTTCGTCTATTATGTTTGCAGGTCATGTTTCCGGCCACCTCTCGGTGAGGTGCAACGCCGTAGTGACCGTGCTACCGACTCGTAATGAACGGCGTGATTCTCCTCCAACATTGCTGGAGGAGAACCTACTGCCCCCACGTTCGTGAGCTCAGGGTGGCGAACCGTTGTGTTCGTTCCCGCAGATAAGGCCCCCCTGTCATTCAGAGTTTCTGCCTGCATGTTGTACGCCGGAACCGGTGGTTCCTTAGGCGCGTCTCATGGGGTAATGATCAGATAAGGGCCTTGTCAAATGCTGGGATCTTGAACGTATGGCTTCATGTGGCTCTCGTAGGGTGCTCTTTTTATAGCAAGTCCCTACTTGCGATAGATCTTCGGCCGCAGATCTCGCATAGCCGGTGCTAGGACCGTTAGATTCATCCTTTCTCAGTTAGGATTCCCGCGATGTGTAACTTCGTGCTTGTAAGTTACTTTTCGAATGCATTGTAAGCCATGTTGGCTGCGTAGTTAGATTTAAGCTTTTTCGCTTGTAAGCTGCTATCTAGACAGATAAATTGTAAGTCTTTTGACTCATAATGATAAATGGCTTTTGTATTATCTGCTGTGTCGTTACAACAAAATACAATTTCGCATGCGTATCGGCATATTTCGCCTTGTGTAATGCTATATACATATTTCGCATTTGCTATCTGCTGTATAAATTCGCAGATGTCTTATTAGATCGTTCGAGACCGTGTTTGCGCGGCTGTGCCATCTTGGCGGATGGGCTTGTGATTTGCTTACAGATTCAAATGCAAGTGTTATCACATCAGATAGACCTTTGTAGATCACTTAAGATCATTTTGCATAATGTTGCTATCGCAATAGATAGTCTTAAGGACGAATTTTAAATCGCATTTGTATAACGCTGCTATCACGGCAGATAGGCTTGAAAGATCGTTTAAGATCACGTTCTCATATGTTGCTATCGTGGCAGATAGGCTTTGGAAGATCAATTAAGATCATTTTTCGCATGAGCTGCTATCGTGGCAGATAGGCTTTAGAAGATCAATTAAGGTCATTTTGCGTAGGCTGCTATCGTGGCAGATAGGCTTTAGAAGATCAATTAAGATCATTTTTTCGTATGAGCTGCTATCGTGGCAGATAGGCTTAGAAGATCGATTAAGATCGCATTTGCATAGGCTGCTATTGTAACAGATAGGCTTTAGAAGATCAATTAAGATCATTTTCGCATGAGCTGCTATCGTGGCTGATAGGCTTAGAAGATCAATTAAGATCATTTTGCGTAGGCTGCTATCGTGGCAGATAGGCTTTAGAAGATCAATTAAGATCATTTTTTCGTATGAGCTGCTATCGTGGCAGATAGGCTTAGAAGATCAATTAAGATCGCATTTGCATAGGCTGCTATCGTAACAGATAGGCTTTAGAAGATCAATTAAGATCATTTTTCGCATGAGCTGCTATCGTGGCAGATAGGCTTAAAGGATCAAATAAGATCGCATTTGCATAGGCTGCTATCGTAACAGATAGGCTTTAGAAGATCAATTAAGATCATTTTTCGCATGAGCTGCTATCGTGGCAGATAGGCTTAGAAGATCAATTAAGATCGCATTTGCATAGGCTGCTATCGTAACAAATAGGCTTTAGAAGATCAATTAAGATCATTTATCGCATGAGCTGCTATCGTGGCAGATAGGCTTAGAGGATCAATTAAGATCGCATTTGCATAGGCTGCTATCGTAACAGATAGGCTTTAGAAGATCATTTGAGATCGCATTTGCATAGGCTGCTATCGTAACAGATAGGCTTTAGAAGATCATTTGAGATCATATTCGAATAAGTTGCCATTGTGGCGGATAGCCCATCGTTAACAATAGTAACAAACTAGATGAAATAACATTAACAGCTAGGAATATGAAGTTCTCATTTGGGAGAATCCTTTTATTATAGTGCTCTCATATGGGAGAGATGAGCTTACAATTCTCTCATATGGGAGAGGAGATTGTGTAAATCATAGCCATACAAGACATGAAGCAACGTTATAATAAAACGCATGAAATGAGAGAAGTCAAGGATAGTACTTCTTAATCCAGCGCATGTTGACTGAACTCGGGGTTGAGGTCGTTCCGTGCAACCTCCGTATGCTGCAGTAGCCACTGTCAAAGACTTCTGTGACTTCGAAAGGTCCTTCCCAATTGGCTGCGAATTTTGGATGAGCCGCCTCTCGCATGCAATGGTCAGATGCGCGCAGGACCAAATCTCCAACTGCGAAATCTCTTCGCTGGACCGTCTTATTGTAAGCACGAGCGATCCTTTCTTGATACCGCTTTTTGGTCCTTTTAGCTTGTTCTCGCTTTTCCTCCAGCAAGACTAAGTCATGATCGCGTTGATTGTCGTATAGTGCGTGGAAGGCCAATCTCGCCGAATTAACTCTCACCTCCGCAGGTACCACGGCCTCGGCCCCATAGCATAGTAGGAATGGTGAGACCCCCGTGGGTGTCCTTGGAGAAGTTCGGTAAGCCCACAGGGCTATGCTTAGAGAATCAGCCCACTTCTTGTGGTCATCTGCGACCATCTTGCTCAAAATCCTCAACAGCGTTTTGTTGGTCGCCTCGGCTTGCCCATTCCCTTTCGGGTAGTAAGGGGTGGAACATATCTGTCTGATATTGTACTCTGCTAACTTCGCAGCCACCTGGCCATTAACAAAAGGAGTACCATTATCTGAAAGGATAGTGTTGGGAATTCCGAACCTGCATATGATGTTTTCTTGGATGAAATTGACCACAGCTAGCGCATTTGCCGTCTTCAGTGGTATCGCCTCCACCCACTTGGTGAACAGCTCGGTTGCGGTGAGGATAAAATGATTCCCATGCGAAGTTGGTCGGATGGGACCAATGAAATCCAGCGCCCATGTGTGAAATGGCCATGGCGTTCCCAATGCATGTAGATCCACAGCGGGAGCGTGCACTAGGTTTCCTTTGAATTGACACTCCTGGCAGCGTCGTACTTTGGTGCGGCAATCAGCCTCCATCGTGGGCCAGAAATATCCAATTGAGAGGAGCTGCCTGCATAATTTCGCACCTCCTTGGTGTTCCACCTGATGAGAAAGGTCCATGACTTCTTGTGCTTCCCTGCCGTCTAGACATCGCAGCAAGTTGCCCTCATGACCTCTTCGCCAAAGTAAGTTCTCCTGCACCACATATCGGGATGCTTTCCTTTTCAACTTCTCCGCTTCTTTTCTCGAATCGGGTAAGTTGCCCTGGGTGAGAAAGTCAAAGAGTGGCTTCCTCCAATCCGTGTCATCATCAATTAGAGCGATGAGTAGAGAATCTTTGATCAGTGCGCAACTCTCGCACTTCCCTTGTATCAGGGCCGCGGCTGTTGACATGTCTGGCCAATGAATGCCATATCTCTGAGCCTTCCGATAGATTGACACCTCGCTTTCTCCGCAAGCATGTTGGTGAATCTTTTCTAACAGCAGCTGTCCCTCTTGCTCGGAGACGCATCGCATGAGTATTCCGCCAGGGCCCTTGTAGTAAAGGGTGTTGTCATGTATGCAATACCCGTTTGTGAGTGCCCAGCTTTCACTGCTTGTGCCTTCTGCGATAGCTCGTAAGACTGCTTTTCTCCAGTCCGTATCATCCATGTGTTCGTCGTCGCACGCATCTTCTGTCAACGCCGACGATGTTCGCACTTCGATGGAGATCCTTGCGGGACATTTATCTGTACTAACCTTGGATCCCAAGGTGGCCAAAGCATCTGCATGCCTGTTGTCTGCTCGGGGCTTGTGCTCGTACCTCACATCGCAGAATTGCTGCACCATCTTTTGTACCAGAGTCCGGTAGGACAGAAGGTTAATCTCCTTCAAACCGTACTCGCCCGAGGCTTGCTTGACGATCAACTTGGAGTCTCCCATGACCGTCAGATTGCTTACTTCCAAAGCCTTCGCTGCACGCAGCCCCGCTATGAGGGCTTCATATTCTGCCTCGTTATTGGTGACTGCGAAGTGGAGCTTTGCGGACATCTGTATGACCTCCCCATCTGGCTTGGTCAAGACTATCCAAATGCCCCCGCATTTCCTTGTTGACGAACCGTCGAAATGCAGCGTCCAATAGGGCACGTCGACTGCATATATCTCAGGTCCCTCGAATTCTTCTTCGATCACGGGCTCGTGGCTGTTGTCGGGGAACTGTGCCAATAGATCCGCTACCGCCTGCGACTTGATCGCTCGCGGTCGCACGCATGTGATATCGTATTGAGAGATGGTCATGTACCATTTCGCCAACCTTCCTCCAGGAGTAGTGTGAGTTAGCAGATATCGTATGGGATCGCTCTTGGTGACCACTACTACTTTGTGCGACGCAAAGTAGTGTTTCAACTTCTCTATCACGAAGAACAAGGCAAGACAATGACGTTCGATGTCTGTGTACCTTGATTCACCAGGCTGCACAATGCGAGAGATATAGTAGATAGGCCTCTCTTGACCCTCGTACTCCTGAGCCAAGAGTGCTCCTATGGACCTCCTCGTTGACGTCAGATATAGCAGAAGCGGTGATCCCAGTTGAGGTGCGATCATTATTTTTGAAGACGTCAGCAGATCCTTCAGCTTTTCGAACGCAGCTTCGTGCTCTGGAGTCCAGCTGTATACGGCATCTTTCTTGAGAAGGGTACTAAAACAGCAGGTGATTTCGGCAATCGCTGGGATGAATCTCCGCAGATATGATAGCTTTCCCAAAAATGTCTTCAAGGCACTTTGGTTATGGGGCGGCGTCATGCCAGTGATGGCTGATACCTTCGCAGGGTCAGGCTCGATTCCTTGGCGATGAACCACGCATCCCAAGAACTTCCCTGATATTACCCCGAATGCGCACTTCATGGGATTCATCTTCAGTTGGAAGCGTCTACATCTATTGAACACTTTCCGCAAATCCGCGAGGTGATCTGCTTCCTGCTTGGATTTAACCACCAGGTCGTCCACATAAAATTCCACTTCCTTCTGCATCATGTCGTGGAACAGGGCCATCATGGCCCGCTGATAGGTTGCACCCGCGTTTTTGAGACCGAACGGCATCACTGTGTAGTTGAACACCCCCACCGGAGTGATGAATGCAGTTTTCCGCGCATCTTCAGGGTCCATCTTGATCTGGTTGTACCCGCTGAAGCCGTCCATGAAACTGAACATGCGATGGCCCGCTGTTGAATCGATAAGCAAATCGATGTTGGGCAGTGGAAAATCGTCCTTTGGGCAGAAACGATTGAGATCCCGGAAATCCACGCAGATGCGAAGCTGTCCGTTCTTTTTTACCACTGGCACAATGTTGGCCAGCCATGTGGGATGATGATTCGGCTCTATGAACTTGGCATCCAGGGGTTTGACAATCTCCTGTTTGATCTTCACGTTAAGCTCCGGCCTGAAGCTTCTTGTGCTCTGCTTTACCGGTTTAGACCCTGGGATGATGTCTAAACGGTGCATAGTGATACTTGTATCCAGACCTGGCATCTCATCATACTCCCATGCGAACACATCCTTGTATTCAGTTAGGAGTTGTAGCAGTCCTTTCTCCTCTTCGCTTGTGAGGTCCGCACTTAGAAAGACTGGCCTCTTCTTTTCCTCGTTCGGGCTGAGGAACACTTCCTTTAGCTCTTGCTTTTGTGGTCTGGGCCTGTCTTCCATTCATTCGGGTGCTTCTTTGAGTTTCTCATCTGGAGTGCTCTGCGTTGGCTTTTCCATTACCGCAATCTGCTCGATTTGGTTGATTTGCCCAGGGATATCCCCATGCCCGTGTGAGGACATCCCCGCGCACCTTCATATGCGATAGCACTTTTTCCCGTTGGCGTAGAAACTCTCTATCTCTTTGCCTTCAGGGTCATGCTTTGCTATTCTCTTCAACGTGTACACGTTCTTTCGCTGGTAGGCGATCCGTGGCGCCTCTTCCCGCGTGGGCGGGTTTTCCTTGGTGTCTTCCCTTGTCACCATTACTCCCGCAGGTGACTGGTCCTTGATATCTTCCCATAGGGGTAAAGGAGTAGGGTTGAATGGTCCCGGTGTTTGCTCGTCCGCCATCTCGCTGAGATGTGCTTCATCCAGGTTGAATGGATTTGTTGAAGCCGGTATCTCGACTATTCTGTCGTTCCAGATAGCTTTCATGACCTGGTGAGCTGTTGAAGGAACCGCGTCAAAGCGATGAATCCAGGCTCGACCTATGATCATGTGATACGTGGTGTTCGCATCTATGACATAGAACTTCGCTGAGCACTTGATTTTGCCAATCTGAACGCCCAGGCGGATCCATCCGATCGTCATTCTAGAGTCGCTTCCAAATCCCATCAGCGGAGATGGACGCCTAACAATCTTGTGCTCGGGGATCCCTGCTAGCTTCAGTGTGTGGAGCGAAATGACGTTGACCGCTGCTCCTCCATCGACGAATGCTCTTTTGAACTCGACGCCATTGATGATGGCTGTCACATACAGAGGCCTCTGGTGGCTCGCATCTGTCTTTTTGTCGCTGGCAGAAAAGGTCATAATCTTTTCTGTAGAGCGGGACGCCCTGATGACTTTCCCGTTGGAGACTACAAGATCCTCCTCGTAGTCCTCTGCTATCCTCAAGATCGCTTTCGTCATTTCTGTCCGGCATTTCTCCGAGAATTTCATCTCGTCGAAGAATCTGCTGAAGCCGTGCGACCCCTTCATCCGGTCAGCACGTTCATCCTCCGTGTCTACGCTGTAGTCCTCATCCTTATGGACTTCGGCAATGATGGGTAGACCATCCTCTGCGACCTCTTCTAGTTCCATAATCGAGATCATGGCGACCTCTTTACCCTTCGAGTCTTGCTCCGCATGAGCAGGAAGTGGATTATTGCGCACATCCTTCCTGTGATCGCTGACGATCAGTTCGCCGTTCTTCATCTTCTGATTGAATACAATCATGAGCTTCTTACATTCCGCTGTGGGATGCATGACCTTGCCGTGGTACTCGCACCACTTCGGGTCCCTCACCATATCCTTGGAGGGTACCTTCTCGAGCGGCGGTAGGACACCGTCCTTGCTCCATTGCCTGCAGAGGTCGCTTGCCTCCTCCACCGAACATGGCAGAGGTGGTACGTCGAAGTTTACAATCTTCGCCTGCTTCTGGGGCGAAACTGTATTGACCTCAGCTTCGCGTCCCCTCTTGTAACTGAATCTCCCGATTTTGTAGGTAGTACCGCTCGAGGATCGCTCCGGAGCGTTTTTCTTTTTCTGTCTCTCCACTATAGGCTCGATGTTCTTCGTGCACTCGATGAGATTTAAAAACGCAGGTGTTTGCAGGTTGATGAGCATACCTTTGTATTCGTCTCGCATGCACTGCAGGCATATCTCTACAAGCCGACTTTCGAGCATTGGATCTTTGCATTCCAAGGACTTCGCCCTGAACTTCTTGATGAAAGTTATCCCGTCCTCCTCGCGCTTCTGATACATCCGCGAGAGGTGGATCATTGTCACCTTTTCTTCCATCTGGAAGAACTTGGTATAGAACTTCTGGACCATGTCGTCCCAAGTCTTCACGGATCCGGCCTCCAACGTTCTGTACCACTTGTACGCTACGTTCCCCAAGGATTTTGGGAACTCTCGCATCAGCAATTTGGGATCGGCTCCGTATGGCCCCATGTCATCGATGAAACGCATGACATGCTCATGAGCGTTCCCGTTGACATCCTCGAACTTTTCCCATTTAGGAGCCTTATACCCCACCGGGTTAGGCATGAGATAGATCTCCCGCGGGATGGGTGGATCATTGTCCAGCTTCGGGATGATGGTATCCGCGAATGATTGGTGAGCTAGAATAGTGTCCATGCGCTTCTGCAGAGACGTCATACATTCTGGAATGCTTCCCTCGGTAGCAGGAGGAGGGGTTGCCGCAGGCGGAGGCGACACATATGCCGCCGAAGGATTGGGGACACATTGGCTGCTCGCATTGCCCCAGATCGCCGTTGGAGGAGGCAAGGGATACAGCGACGCCGAATTAGGTACCAAAGCAGGAGGCTGAGGAGTATGAGCAGTGAGAGGCAACATCTGAGCTGTTGACCCCTGAATTGAAGGTAGTTGCGTAGTCGCCGGTGGAGTCTGCAGATTAGGGTTGGGAGGTGTGGTTGACACTCCCAGTCCTGGAGCGGTAGGGGCTCCTCCTCCTTGAGGGACGGCGGTGGCTGGTGAAGGGTTCGGCGCGAGGGTGCCCAGAACGGCCAGGATCCGTTCTAGCTGTGCAGACTGAGCTTTGAGAGCTTTCGCCTGACCTTGGACGGTAGCGTCCAAGGATTCTAGCGTCGGTGCCTCGCCGGGGATCGTAGGAGTACGGCGGGTCTCCTCTCCCGAGGCAGCTTCGGTGGAAGGCGATCTGTTGCTGATATCATCTTCCTGAGACATGGTTGCTTTTGTTGGTAAGTTCACGTCGGGTTCACCAAAATGTGCACAAGAGATTCCGGCGGGGAGACCTCCGTGTACACCGTATGTAGAGGATCAGAGATGGCACAGGAAGAGTTGGGTTGTGCGTAGGGAGAGAGTAAGGCAGTAGCAATGTCTGAGATAGAGACAGAGGTTTGGCAGAGCTTCCGCGTATGGCTAGTGCGTCCTCCTTTGTATGGAAAGGTTAACGTCCTATATATAGCAGGGAACGTGACTGTTGTAGTGTGGTTAATGCGCCCATTAATGGCGGCTTAATTAGCTTAACCACAACGGCACGTTCGTCCTCATATATAGGGACCGTTACAGCACGTTATGCGCGAATACCGGAACCGTTACGAGGTTGACCGGGTTTGACCGGATTGACTGGGTTTATGGAGCTCGTGCCATAAATCTCTCAAAGCAGTTACTAAAGGTCGCGTGCGGGCTTGGCTCGCACGCGATAGGGCTTACTCTAGCCTCCAAACCACTAAGTCCCTACAAATCCCGTGCAGTGGTATGCGAGGGCTCTGTCTCGCAGCCCCCACATGGATCAGCTCAGTTGGTGATCCAGTGTGTATGGAGCACAATATGGTGTGCTGGATGGTTGCCATGTGGCCAAGATCTGTCAGCTCAGAAAGCACTATCTACATCTACTGACTTTGTGAAGTTCAAAAATGGATGTGATTATCAAAGGTTTGGACTTGGAGAAGATACCATATGCTGAGAGAAAAGATACCAGCATTGATTCTGATGGGGTTCTTGTAGATGTGTTGAAGAAACATAAGAAGAAGAAAGTTCTAATAGTTCTTGCTTCAAAGGATCTGTTTGAACAATCCGAGGATGAAGCTGGTGGTGAGGAGACTGCTGGGGAAGCTGATGAGAAGACTGCTGAAAAAGTTGAAGAGATAATTGCTGAAGTGGTTGCTGATGTAGAGGCTGAGAATGCAGAAGAACATGATGAGAATTTGGAATAGAAAGCTGAGATTGGTGAAGGATCAGATGCAGAAAAAGCAGAGGAAGATCAGGTGGAGATGAAGACAAAGGCAAGGGAAAAACTCAGAGTGGGAAGAAGACTGCTAAGAAGAGTGCTGGTGGTGGAACCTCAAAGCCTTTGAACTTCTTCGGATCTTTTCTTTTTCTATTCATCCCTGAAGTACTTTCATTTATTTTGTTTCTTTCAAAACTCTCTGAACATGATCCTACGTTTCTTCTACTCTTTTGGTGAAAGTCAAAAAGGGGGAGAAGATTATGTGTTATGTGTTTTCTTTAGTTTTTGGATTACTCTGAGTTTTATGTAATAATGTGTTGTAGAATCACTGGTTTTCTTTTTATGCTATCTGTTTTTGTTCTGATTTATCTGTGTTATTTGTGTTGATTTATATTTATCCTGTTGAGTTTTAATGTTGACAATGAGTCGCAGGATATCTTTGAAAGCAATAATATTTGTTTTATCTTTCATCAAGGTGGAGATCGATGGTTCAGACTCTTGGTTTGAATGAGTTTACAAACTCAGGGAGAGCTATAACCTTGATGATGAAAGTCATAAGATCAGAGACATTTAGTTTCAAAGTTTCAAAGCTTTGAAATACTGCAGTGCTCATGCTAATTGTGCCTAACAGGTTCTATTAGTACAGGATTGGATTGAGTGATGAGTTTATCATTCAATAGTGTCTCTTGAAAATATTATTGAGTCTATGATTAGAGTGTATACATCTCGCAGGTTGCAGGATTCAGTGTTAAGCTCAAACTAATGAACTGGCACTCAAAGATCCAAAGCTTTGAGATTGTTTTGTGTTGTTAACTGATGAACTGTGCTTAACTGTTTTCTGCTTGCAAGAAGACATAGATGGATTCAACTGGATAATGAGTTATTCTCACTCTCTATTATGTTTTAATATGTGACTGTTTATATTGATTTTTATATAAGGCAAAATAGCTAGGGTTTATGAATGAATTGTGTGAATAACAGATCAGATTCTGTAACTATTTTGTCTAGATATTGTTTGATCTTTGTGCTGAGTATGTGCAGGTTTTGTTGGTCGTTCGATAGGTAATTGTCAACGTCATTACCCAACTTAACTAACTATGAATTGTCGTGTTAGAACATGAAATCCTGAATCGTCAAAACTACCCCAGGTTATCTATAGATTGCCTAGCTTTCTCTACTCTGATTTACATCAAATCATTTTATTCGCGTTATTTCACTACCTTTTCTTGTCACTTGTGTGAGGGTGACAACACTTTAAACTACAAACATTTTTACCGGTTACTTGTGTGAATTGAATTTTATTGCTAAACTGGATACAAAGTAGACACCTTCCCTTAGGTTCGATAACTCGGAGTCTATAATACTCCACTATATTACTTGACCGTATACTTGCGCAGCAACACGTAGTTTACACGCGTCAAGTTTTTGGCGCCGTTGCCGTGGAAGGCATTGATTACTATTCTTGTTTAGCGATTAGTTTGATTTACCTTTTTCTTTTTGTTTTCTTTTTCTTTGATTTCTGATTTTTGTTTGAATTGTGATTCAGGCTTTCAATGAATGCACCGGATCTCTCGAGACCTTGTGCCCCCATTCAAGGACCCTGAACATCTATTCAGAGCAAGAAGAAGCAATCCAAGACAGATTGTAATGGGTGAGCAATTGGCTAATGCTCAACTGAATACGAAGTTGACTGAGCTCCAACAAAAGCTCGATGAGCAGAAGAACCAGATGTCGTACAATAAGTCGGGCCAAGATTTGGTGGAGAAGTTTCAGTCAACTCATTGAGGACACAAGGCAGCTATTGTAGTGCCAACCATTCAGGCCGAGCACTTTGATTTGAAGACTGCCACCATTGCGACATGCAGAATCAGTTCCAGTACTATGAAAACAGGGATGAAGACCCAAATGACTTCATTGGGAAGTTTTATGCCTACATCAACACAGTGAAGTACAAGAACATCACTGATGAGACCCTGAAGCTGATTCTTTTTTCCTTATTGTCTGAAGGGTGCGGCAGAGAAGTGGCTAGAGTCAGAGAGCCAGAATCGATCACCACATGGGTGCAGAGATTCTTGGTTTACAACTAGACCTATTGAAGTGCTTCATATGGATCTATGTGGTCCTATGAGAACTCCTACTCTAAAAGGTAAAATGTATATGCTAGTTGTTGTAGATGATTTTTCCAGATATACTTGGGTTATGTTTCTCAAATAAAAATCTGAAGCCCTCTCTGAATTTTCAAAGCTTTGCAGAGAACTTCAAACTATGAAAATCCTACCTGTAGCTTCAATTAGAAGTGATCATGGTAGAGAATTTGATCAATTAGAATTTGATTTATTCTGTGATAAGCATGGTATTTCTCACAACTTTTCAGCTCCAAGAACTCCTCAACAGAATGGTGTTGTTGAAAGAAAGAACATGACTCTTGAAGATATGTCAAGGACCATGCTTCTTGAGAACAAGCTGCCAAAACATTATTGGGCAGAAGCTGTGAATACAGCAAACTATATACTGAACAGGTGCTTGATCAGACCTATTCTGAAGAAGACCCCCTATGAACTATTCAAAGGGAGAAATCCAAACATTTCATACTTCAGGCCCTTTGGATATACATGCTTTATCCATAACAATGGAAAAGAAAATCTTGGTAAGTTTGATGCAAGAAGTGATGAAGGTATCTTTCTTGGTTACTTTCTGAATCGCAAAGCTTATAGAGTTTACACTAAATAACCAAAGTGGTTGAATAAAGCATTCATGTTATTTTTGATGAAAGCTATGATGGTTCTTTGAGTGAAAGTTTTGCAGACTTGAATTTGAACAAGCATGAATTAGAGGAAGAGACTGAGAATCCACTAGGATTCAAGAAAGGCTCAGAAGAAAATAGAATACATTTTCAAGACCTTGAAAATGGTGCTCAAGGCCTTGAAAATATGCCTCAAAGCCTTGAAAAAGATGATCATAAGGATACAAAAGATAAAGCTACCACTTCAAGACCAGAGAACATCTATGGAGAACCTGAACCCTGGTCTCCAAGAAAGAGATTCAAATATCTCTCCTCTCATCCAGTTGACAATATCATTTCAGATCCAACCACTGGTACACAAACTAGATCACAGTTGAAGAACATATGTGCTTTTAATGCTTTTATCTCTCTTGTAGAACCAAAAACTGTGAAAGAAGCAATACAAGAAGCAGACTGGATCATTGTTATGCAAAGTGAACTCAATGAGTTTGAAAGGAATAAGGTGTGGAACTTGGTTAATCCACCTACAAACCAGTCTGTCATTGGTACCAGATGGGTGTTCAGAAATAAGTTGGATGAAAGTGGAAAATTGATCAGAAACAAAGTAAGGGAATTTGAAATGAGCATGATGGGAGAGCTGAACTTCTTCCTAGGACTTCAAATTCATTAGTTTAAGAAGGGCATCTTTCTACATCAATCAAATACACAAGAGACTTGTTAAGCAAATATAACATGACTCAATGTAAAGAATCCAAGACTCCTATGAGTTCTACACTGTCCTTAGACAAGGATGAATTTGGTAAGAGTGTCAATGTGAAAGAGTACAGAGGTATGATTGGATCATTACTCTATCTCACAACAAGCAGACCAGATATTATGTTTAGTGTATGTATGTGTGCTAGATTTCAAGCTGATCCAAAAGAATCACACTTGACTGTTGTGAAGAGAATATTCAGATATCTCAATGGTACAAAAGACTTAGGGCTTTGGTATCCAAGACATTCTAAATTCTCATTGCATGGATTTTTAGATGCTGACTTTGCAGGTTACAAAGTTGATAGGAAAAGCACTTCACAAACGTGCCAATTTATTGGATCATCCCTGATCAGATGTCATTCTAAGAAACAGAATTCAGTTGCTCTATCAACAACTGAAGCTGAATATATAGATGCAGGAGCATGTTGCTCACAAGTACTATGGATTGCTCAACACCTAAGAGACCTTGGATTTGATTTTAGATGCATACCTATCAAGTGTGATAACACCAGTACAATTTCAATTACAAAGAATCGAGTTCAACATTCTAGAACCAAGCACATTGATGTCAGACACCATTTCATCAGATATCATGCTGAGAAAGATGATATTGTCCTTGATTGTGTTGCTACTAACATGCAGATTGCAGATATCGTCACTAAAACATTAGCAGATGAAAGATTCTCAGCTCTAAGATTGGAATTGGGAATGCTAAATAAAGATGCATTGGTTTAGGGGGAGCATCAGGTAAAGAAAGGTAAGTTGTTTGTGTTTTCAAAGGTTTGAACTGATTTTCAAAGCCTTGAAAATCACTTCAAAGCTTTGACTTTTATTTGTTGCAATTTTACAGCATTTCAAGACCTTGAAAACCTTTTCAAAGCCTTGAAAATGAGTCTGCTATTCTAGTAGTCAATAAACATGGATCATTGTGTATTGGGTGATATCTTTGTATATATTTGCTCTATATAGCCCCTACCTTTTTCAAAAACACGTTTTAGCCAAAAATAGTATTAAAATATTTTATTTTCCAACAGCCTAAAAGATTTGAATTCTCTCTGATTATTGCAAAACTTTTGAGATCAGAGAGATATTCTAGTTTCCTTTTGAAACGCAAACTCTCTTAGTATTTATCTTCTTCTCTTCTCTTCTCTCCGTATCTTTCCTACCTCTCTTTATTCTTCTCCCAAACCCAAATGATCACAAGGAGAGCCTCAGACAGAATCGAGATGGCTGGACGATTAAAACCTGGTTCAGAGAAGAAAAGAAAGGCAGCAGTGGATGAAGTTCAAGAAGTCAGTGGAGACTCTAGTTCTAGAACTCCTAGTGCAGAGGCAGTTCCAGATCTTCCTCCAACCAAGAAGAAAGTCAAGAAGGTTACAACTTCCTCCTCAGAAAAGAAGAAGAAGCAGAAAGAGAAGGCTGTTAGATAGAAGCAACCTGAACAGAGATCACTAGTTCCAAGAAGTTGAAGAAGAAGGCAACTCAAGCAGAAAAATGAAAAGGAAAGGTGACAGAAGAACCGCCAGAAGATCAATTGGAGAAGGCCTTGCAGATCTATTCAAAGACCTCAACAATGAACTCAAATCCTGATGAGACTTGGTTTGTCTCAAAAATCTCCAAAGGTCAGTGGTTAGATGGTTTTGCTTCCAGATCTATTGGTTTCTGTATTATGATCACTATGCATATGGTTGAACACATGAAACTTAAGTGCATCTCTATGTTAAAGAAGAGCTCTTGATGGTCTATGCTGAACCCAAAAGAATTAGCCTACCCTAGACTCACCAGTCTCTTCTACCTGAACTTGAGTCAAGTTAAGAGATCTGCACACGTGGTGATCAAATCTAGAGTTGCTGGGATAGAAATTGAATTGGACCACTCTGAGTTTGCCAATGTGCTAGGCTGTCCCAAGAGGTATGACACTAGCAATCATCCACCTAAGACAGAAACCCTGAAGCTAGCCAAAAATGTGTTCATTTTTCTAAACATTTCCTCCTCAGCCAAACAGTTAACACATTCTGTGTTAAATGTTGAAGACAAGGTCCTTCACACCATTTTGGGTAGGTTTATTTATCCCAGAGAGCACTCTAGAGAATTAGTAACTGAAAGGATGCTGCACATCATGTATCTAGTTATGCGTGGCTATGAGATTTATCTTCCCAAACTAGTGATTGAACATATGCTCTTTAGCCTTACCAGTCAAAGGAAACACCCTCTACCCTATGCAAATCTGCTCACTTTGTTCTTTGAACACTTTGAGATTCCAACTGGTGGAGAGGAATCAGTTAATTTTGGTTTTGAAATGCTTAATGAGAAAGCTTTTGAGAAAATTGGAGTGGTAAAGACTAGGCAAAAACTTGGAAGTTATACTCAGATTTGACTGAAGAAGAACTGGGTGCAAAGAAGTTTCTTAAGACCAAGACCTTAACTCCCTCTTGTAGTCAGACTTCTCAGCCTACAGACAATCAGAGACTTGATGGTTTGGAGTTGGATTTGGAGGACATCAAAGCAACTGTTTATGGACTTGAAACTGATATGGGGCAAGTCAAGTATATGGTGGAAAGCATCTTCAGAAGCATGACCTGATTGATGTTCCTGAGGATGATAAAGGTACAAAGAAAGGAAACTCTGACAAGGATCTACCTAGTGAACATTCAAACCAGGAAGAAGTTGCTCCAGTCTCAGATAAGGGAAAGCAGGTGGCTGAACAAGCTTCACATGAAGGAGATGAAGTAAATATTCCTCACTCAGATGATTTGCTGATTACTTTGAAGAAAAAGAAGAAATCACCAAAGGCTGCTACACAGGACAAGACCGAAGAAGTAACTGTTGCTGGTGAGAATGAAGAGGAACAGGAAGTGCAAGATAAGACTGATGCTGAAGACAGTTAGGAAGAAGAAGGAGATGAATATGGAGATCAGGACCCAGAACCTTAATCTTGCCTACTCTTTCTTCCCCATTCTATCTTCTTAAAGTTTTTTTTTAAGTTTTCAAAATTTTCCAGACACATGATCCAACATCCTCTCTATCTTTTTGAGGAAATTTAAAAGGGGGAGAAATTCTAGGTTTTAGGATTTATTCTTAGGTGTCATTTGCTATTAGCTAAAATGTTTACCTTTTGTTGGTAATTTGAATAAGTTGGATCTTTTTGGAATTACTATGTTATTATGCATGGTGAACTAATCAGTATTTTTTGCAGAGACTAAGGATCAAACAGAATTTGGTTTTGTCTTTCATCAAGGGGGAGACTGTAAGATCAGGTTGTGCAAGGCTTGGAATAGTCTGGCTATTTAAAGGCCTTGAACCAGCTTTAAAATCCTTGAATCAGTCTCATAGTCTTGAAATAGTTTAGCTATTTTCAAGGCCTCGAAACTGGATTCAACGCCTTGAAACTGCTTAACCTGTGAACAATCTCAAGGGGAGTTTTCTGCAAACTCTCCAGAGTTGATTTCCTCTCTATCCTTCATATGCTTGATTTATTGTTATTTGAAGATGAAAGACAAAGCATTCTAACTCGTTTGAATGTAGTATATCATCTATTTGACTTTGTTTTTGCAGGAGATCTTATTTCCTAAGTTTGCAGAGATTGTTTCCTAATCTGACTTATGCATGGAAGGAAATAATCAAGAAGATGATTCTGTGTTTGATCTGAATGACTTGACATCTTCTCAACCTATTCAAATGCAAGATCACGACATTATCCCTGAAGATTGTGATCACTTAACCGTTGGAGAAGATTGTCAAAGAGTCAAAGTCTGTTGCCTCCAAAATAGGAGATTTGTTGCTGAAAATCTGGGAAGATATTCAGAGCTGTTTGAAGTTTAAATAGAGATAAATTTTGAAGCAACAAGACACAAAACTCAACGGGAAAAAGAGAGAAAGAATTCTGGATTGACAAGCATCAAAGAATTTCATCAATCTTCCAATCCATTCACCGAAGATCACTGGATACTTCTATGAAGTTTCTACACACTAAGTGTTCTTCTGTATTGTACTTCATTGGTTGATCATTTCTGTATTATTTCTATCTTCATTCTCAAGGATTGTTCAAGGTGAACAATAGAGAATTCTTAGTTAATCAGTTAGCTAGACCAGGTACTAGATAGGTTAGGAAGAACCACAAGCTGTAACAGAGTAAGGCAATTCTCTGTGCTTGAGATCTAGGGCTTAGCTTTTGATTAATAAGAATTGAGTTGAAAATCCTGCAGGTAGAAGATCCCTGAGTTGGAGACGTAGGTCCAAGTGGACTGAACTCTATAAATCATCTGTCTCTTGCATTTACAGTTCATTCATTTTCATAGTTCTTGCAGCACACAAAACTGACTGTTTTTCAAGGGTCTGAAAAACTCTTTTCAAGACCTTGAAAAAGGCTTATCTGTTTTATTTCAAACTGCATCTTTTCCAAGGGCTTGAACTTGTTTTCAAGACCTTGAACTTCACTAGTCTTCACAAGATCCAATCTTCCTAGCAAGTTTTGCAAAAAGTTGGCATACTCTATTCAACCCCCCCCCCCCTTCTAGAGTATCTTAGCTGCATTACCACCTACACACTCACACTTTCAATGCCCAACCCTATGGGATACAAAGCACCCAAGTAGGAGAAATTTGATGACATCAGCGGGAACGCACACGAGCATGTGATGCGATTCGTTGACATGACGGGCCCGCACGGGGTAGACACCAGGTTACTGATGCGTGAGTTTCCCAAGTCTCTGGGGCCTGTCGCGTACAAGTGGTATAGGACCCTGGAAGCAGGATCTTTCAAGACGTGGGAGGACATGGTGAAGAAGTTCTACACCACATTCTTCCAAGTCGAAGAAAAGGTCACCACTATCCACCTCTCACGCATGTACCAGAGGCATGACGAGGAGGGGGTCACCTTCATAAAAATGTTGTCTGGCACATTCAGACGTTCAAACCTCAACAAGGATGACACACAGTCCACCAGACAACATTTTTTTATCAAAATTCTAAAAATTTGGTACGTAACAGAATTTAACAAATAATTACACCAGCTCGTCAAAAGTGACAGTTTTTATAAATATCTGGCCGAAATAATTAATTACAACAATTCACTAAAATAGCTAAAACATGCTATTTTAACTAAAAATCAACTTTATAGCAACTACACCGCGATCCATTCACGCCCCGGCTCAACCTGTAAAACAGAGGGGTGAGCCAAATAGCCCAGCAGGTACCGCCTAAGCACTGGCGTAGAAATTTAAAAGCCACTTAAACTGTACCGGCTAATAGGAAATCATACAACACATACCACATCAATAACATGATTATTCACCCAACAATCACAATATAGCTTAAAAAGCTGTAAATAATCAACCCACATACGTATACACACATAATCCGTAAACACAGTAAACTTGGAAATTAAATTTCCCCTACTTCTTTCGAATCAAATAGAACAGATGATTACTCCAAACCAACCCTCCAGCCTGATCTTCATCCCCAACGGAACAAACTTCACTGACCCAAGCTTCCTCAAATTCAAAGAGCAAGTTCTTTTTTGTATAAGCAGAATATGCTTTATGTAGAATCTACTAATGAATTGTTCTCAAAGAAGAACAAGGTTGCTAATGGTGACCCTTATACCTGCGATAAACATGGTGTAAACAAACCTCTCTCACTTAAGTCTTCCTCTCTCCAGCACACACTTCTCTTTCATTTAAAAGAATTTCTCCCCAAACTAGCTCTAAAAAAATCAATTAGCCACTAAAAGGGAGAACACATCATCAGTTTTAAAAGTTGACACATGTGATTTGGGATGACAAAGCACACAATTAATCACCAATCCCAAAGGGTACCTTGAGGTGTAAAGCAAGTCAACAGATTGATATACATGAAAACCAAATGACTCTTTTAAGAGCCTTCCCAATAATTTACGTCTTTTGTTTTTTAGATAAACTAATATAATAATCATAATTATCACATGAAATAACTACTATTATATTTTACACTCTACATTAATGTACACTGGGATCATACAAATATTCCAATAGCAACTTGAAAGCCACATGATGACTAAAAAAAAAGAAGATAACTTTGTGACCAAGTTATCTCATCAAATTACACTATGATTTCTACCAACACTAATTAAATTCACCCACAAGAACATGACGACAGTTCACAATTTTTATATATGAATAAATAAAAATTCGTTTTACCTACTAAAATTTCCCGTTTAACTTTCTTTGTTAACACGAGGTCTCACACAAATAGCCATGATTTCGATCTTGGACTTCGAAGAGGTCGCGAATGTAGAGGCCCCATACATTGCGGAGATCCATGAGGATGAGGGCTATGGTGTTGACACAAAGGATTCACGCACTAAGTGGATAGAGAACTCAGCCAGGTTCGTTGAGTTCTTTGACGGAATGAATCTTTCATACGGCTGCAGACTTGAGGATAACAAAAGCGATCCTCAAGGTAGCCGAGGACCATGGTGAGAATCAGTCACCTACAGTTGGGAAGACAAGGGGGCCGTGCAAACAGGAGGTCTGGTCATGACATTTGATGGCTCGGACAGAAGTAGCAATGCCAAACATTAGAAACCACTGTACGTAACGACCACCATCAACCACGTCAAATTCAAGCGGGCATTTGTCGATGGTGGAGCGGCGGTGAATGTGGCTTCACTCAAAACCTTACAACTAGCGGGAGTCCCTCAAAGCAAAATCGTAAAAAATCCATCATTGCTGGCAGGCTTCGGAAGTGACTCCAGAATGATGGTCGGCGGGGGTCGATTAGAAATCTAGATCTGGCAGATTATCTGTTTCACCAAGTTTCACGTCATTGACGCTGACACAACTTACCATATGATCATTGGGCGAGCATGGCTTCATCGCTTCAATGTCGTGCCTTCTACGGCTCACCAAGTAATGAAAGTTGTCTGGAAAGACAGGGTGGATGTGATACCCGCCTCAGTAAGTCCCTTCGACCTAGAGGAAGCACACTCGCTTGAAGTAGTGTGGTTCGCAGATAGAGCAACCCCAGCATCGAATCGGCTGACCCCACTACCCAAAGGGGAAAACATCCAGTGTCAATCAACGGTCGGAGTAATGACAATGCGACAGGAGTCAATGGAGAAGTGGTCTAGGCAGGGAGAAATCCCCAAAGTAGCTTACAGTGAGAAAAAGGTTTATACCTTAAAAAGAGCTGTACAACACGACGGTGAAGAGCAACAGGACGAGAGGAAGTGCTATCGCATCCAAATACGTTCGGGGTCGCCCTCGACCTGCCCCATTGAAAGTGCCCCTGGACAAGTTTATGATCTCAGGGAAGCTCTGGATAAAGACAAGGATTTATTATCAGGAAAAATCAAGGAAGCTCCTGAATGCATGGAGGATCACCCAAGGCCACAGAAGCAAGAATTAAAGGAAGTATTCATGAGTTCCGCCGAGGAAAAGAGGAGACCAGTCTTCTTGAGCGCGGATCTCAGCGAGGGGGAAGAACACGAGCTGATCCAAATATTGAAGGAGTACATGGATGTGTTCTTATGGGATTATGACGAGAGGCCAGGGCTAGATCAAGGCATCACTATGCATAGGCTGGACATTGTTTCAGGGTCAAAGCCAATCAAGCAAAGTGCGAGGAAATTTTGGCCTGAGATAAATGTCAAAATCAAGGAGGAGATTGTCAAGTTGTTGAATTCCAAATTCATCGAGCCTAACCACCATCCGACTTGGCTCGCAAATATATTCCCTTCTTTGAAAAAGAATGGGAGCCTTCGTGTATGTGTCGATTTCAGGGACCTGAACAAGTTCTGCCCGAAGGAAAACTTCCCTCTACCAAACATAGACCTTTTGATAGATTCCACCGCAGGCCAAAAAATGTTCAGTTTCATGGACGGATTTAGTGGCTACAATCAGATCAAAATTGATCCATAGGACACAAAGAAGACGGCGTTCATCACGCCTGTAGGGGTCTTCAATTACACTTTTATGCCATTCGGTCTGAAAAATGCAGGAGCCACGTATCAGCGCGCGATGATGGCCTTGTTCCATGACATGATGCACCAGGAAGTCGAGTTCTATTTGGACGATCTAGTAGTTAAATCAAAACTAAAGCAAGGACACCTAGAGGACTTGAGGAAAGTGTCGAAATATGCCGAGTGTTTCAGATAAATATGAACCCCATGAAATATGCGTTCGGATTAACCTCTGGAAAATTCCTAGGTTGTGTGATTCACAGACATGGGATTGAGCCTGACCCCGCGAAAGTATCGGCAATCACTAGTTTACCAACACCACAGTCCCAGACCAAGTTAAAGGGATTTCTAGGAAAATTGTCCTACCTGAGGAGATTTATACCAGCTATTGCGGAATTGACCTTTTGCTTCGGCAGTTTGCTAAAAGAGAACGCGGTATTATTATGGACACAAGAGCACCAAGCTGCGTTTGAGAAGCTGAAAAAGCTTTTGGCATCTCCTCGGGTAATGATCGCGCCTCAATTGGGATCGCCTCTGCTGCTGTACTTAACCTAAAAAAAAATCTATCGGGGCACTTTTGGCCCAGGAGTGTGAGGGACAAGAAAGACCGGTGTATTACATCTCACGCATGATTCAGTCTGCAGAATCCAGGTACACCGATATTGAGCGCCATTGCTTAGCTCTATTTTTCGGTATTGAGAAATTGAAGAACTAATTCGCTTCCTATAAGTTCGTCATCATAACAAAGAATGATCCTATACGTTACCTGCTGGGTCATTCACCACCCTGTGGGAGGCTGGCAAAATGGCATATGACCATTTCACAGTATGACATTGTTTGCGCACGATTAAAGGCCATCAAATCCCAGACGTTGGCGGATTTATTGGCCCACTTCCCAGATAACAATCATGAGCCGGTAGTAGAGGAGCTTGAGGGGCCACAAATATACGCGATTAATGAACAGTACTGGAAACTGCACTTTGATGGATCGTCAACAAAAACAGGAGGAGGGATTGGAGTAGTGCTGATCAAGCCAGAGCAGGAAGTCATCCAAATGTCAACCAAATTAGACTTCGCGGTGACTAATAACGAATCCGAGTATGAAGCCCTAATTGCGAGATTGCTGGAAGCTAAGGCTTTGGAAGTCCAGAATCTCGTCATCATGGGGGATTCCAAGTTAATCGTCAAACAAGCCTCTGGAGAATATGCGCTCAAGGAGATTAACTTGCTAAAATACAGGTCAATGGTAAAGAGGTTGGTTCAGAAGTTCCAATCTGTCAGATACGAACATACCCCCATGGCTGATAACCGACATGCAGACACACTGGCTACCCTGGGATCAAAAATCAGCTCCAATAAATGCCCGAAAAAGATCTCGATCGAATTCAAGATGACTCCGTATTTGGTAAAGGGATTTCGCATACATGATGGTATGCTATATTACAAAGGTCCCGTGGGGAATATGCGTGATGGAAGAAGAAGGTCGAGAAACGTTGGAAAAGATCCATAAACATTCATGCGGAGACAATGAGATTTCCATTTACAGGAAGGCCCAGAGATATGGTATCCGTTGGCCGCAGATGTCATACTTTGCAGCCATCATACAAAGAAGCTGCGAAAGATGCGCTTTGGTTAAAGACTGAATGGAAATTTCCGCAATCGAGGACGAAGATTGGCAAAAGCCCATAATTGACTACTTGCAAGAGGGGACCCTGCCTACTAACCGAAAAGAGGCTGATAAGCTGAGAAGGAAAGCAACTCGATACGTCTTGCAGGAAGGATTGTTATGGCGAAAAGGACATAAAGAAAACTATCTTAGATGTTTAAGCGGGCAAGAGACCCAGGAGGTCATGGAAATGTCTCATCAAGTAGAGCATCAAGGAGGTGCAAAGTTATGCAGACAACTCCTAACAGTCGGATACATCTGGCCAACCGTGTAAGCTGATTGTCGTGTGAAAGTCAAAAGATGCCAGCAATGCCAATTCCATGGAAATTTAGTTCATGTCGACTTACACGCGTTGGGAACTCCATGGCCTTTTCATACGTGGTCACTGGATTTCATCGGACCGATACGACCGCCTTCGCGCAGAAATGAATATATACTCACAGAAACAGAGCAAACGCGAGGTGATCGAAAAATTAATGGAGTACAACATTAGACAAATATGCTCAACGCCCTATTATCCAAAGGAAAATGGGCAAGCAGAGGCCACCAACAAGACATTACTGCGGATATTGAGCAAAATGGTTGCGGATGATCAAAAAGATGGGCAGATTCCTTGGGAACAGCGCTTTGGGCATATCGCACATAGCCTAGGACTCCTACAGGGACTTATCCGTTCTTATTATGCTATGGGGTTGAAGCAGTTGTCCCCTCTGAAGTTAAAGTGAACTCAGCAAGACTGGCTTTCAGTGCCCTATATGAAAACAAGCGTGACCATGATCTCGTCCTACTAGAGGAACGACGTGAGGAGGCTAAAAGAGCAAAAACAAGATACAAAAAATATCTCGCGTGCCTATAACAAAAAGTCCAGCATAGGGACTTTGCAGTAGGTGACCTACTCCTACGAGCCTCTTACCATTACATGCGCGAGGCAGCTCATCCCAAGTTTGCGGCTAACTGGGAAGGACCCTTTGAAGTCAAAGAAGTCTTCGACAGTGGTTACTGCAACATCCTACGCTGCCACAGAACGGCCACCACTCCAACACCGGTCAACATGCGGTGGCTGAAAAAGTATTATCCCTAAACTTTCCTTTGATCAAAAAGTTTGCATTGGATATCTTTCGAAAAATCCTACCATATGAGGATGCATATAAATAATAGGCTTAATAACTTAGTGCATACCCCCAGTTTGTCAAAACTATCACATTACAACCCCCAGTTCTAGAACTAGCTGATTGCATCCTCCATTTGCAAAAAATACGTCAATGTGCAACTGGGAACATAATTTCATCGCAAAATTAACGTACCCAAAGGGTATTTTCTCAAACAATGTGATGCGATTGTATCATAACGATGTGGACCTAATGAAAATACCTTCATCGGGTTTGAATTTAATGATTGAATTTTGTTCCCAGTTGCACATTGACGTTTTTTTGCAAATGTGGGATGCAATCAGCTAGTTCTAAAATGGGGGTTGCAATGTGATAGTTTCGACAAACTGGGTATGCATTAAGTAATTAAGCATAAATAATAACTCTCCCATATGAGAGCTCTTTTTTGGCTACGAATCTTATCTTATCATTCCAAAAGCGTACGCCTATCTCATATGATAGCAGTATAAAGCCTATCTGCTTAGATAGCAGCCAAACATAAACGTAAGCCTACCTCATATGGTAGCAGGATTGCAAATTTAAAAGCCTACCTACCTAGATAGCAGCCAAACATAAACTCAAAAGCATGCCTCATATGGTAGCAACAAGCATAAACGTAAGCCTGCCTCATATGGTAGCAGTGCCGCTGACTCAAAGCCTATCTATTTAGATAGCAGCCAAACGAAACCAAAGCCTATCTCTCTACGAGAGCGGCAAAATTCATAAAAATTTAAGTGTAAGCCTACCTGTCTAGGTAGAAACGAGACGCGTGCATAAGCCTGTCTCATATGGAGGAAATCGAACGCAGCCATGCGCAAATATGAACTCGTCTCATGAGGGAAAATGTGCACACCACGTGTGAGTTCACCTGCCTAGATGGTCAGAACTCACAAAGGCCTAGGCCTGATGGCGATATCGTTCAAAGGAGCAAAAACATAAGCCCTTGTGAGCATGAAAGTAAAAACATGAACCAATCAAAAGCATGAAAGTATTATTTCAATAATGCACGGAACAAGTACACGCAAAGAACAAGCAGACGATCCAAGGATCATTCTCACAAGAAACACAAAAATTCTACAGGCGAGAGCTCGAAGGAGTAATTTTAGAAAAAACTCAATCCTAAAAAAGATCCTTCAAGAGGGAATCTCTTGCAGACAACATAATGCTATTAGCAGCCAGTTCCTCTAAGCGAGCCTTGTCATCTGCATGGCATTTAGTGGTTGTTCCAAATTCTCTGGCCATTCGTTCCAACTCCACATTGCGCACGGCGAGAGCAGCTGTCTCCTCCCTATAGGCGGCATACTCGGATCTGAGTTGTGCAGAATTACGGATCTTTATCAATCTCTGCACACGGAAGCCCAAATCCAAATACCCCGCCCAATCAGCTGAAGCTCCTCTGCACTAGAAAGGAGGGCCTTGGCACTATCAAGCGTGGTACTCGTGGGCGTAGTTGCATGAATTCACTCCAAAAGAGATACCATCTTTCTTAAGAGTTCCCCTCTGTCTTTTGGGGACATCTTCAGCACCCTAGCGAATACAGTTGGGAAAGACAAGCCAACCTTCATCAGCCATTCATGGCAAAAATGATCGATACCTGCGCACAAAGAAGTAAGAACAGTATTCATCAGAAACATGAGTTCAGCAACCAAAGATCACGAACAAAAGGAAAAAGAGTCTTACTAGTTCCTTCGACGATTGCCGGAGAGGGGCGGCATGTACCACTGTCTGCGAATTAGAGATAACCGCCTCGGCTAGCCTCTGATCTACTTGAGATTCCCGCACGAAGTACGGCTCAGAAATTACGAAACTGTTCTCAGTTTCAGTGGGATTCGTAGCCTGCGAACCCCATACTTCAAACATGTTCTCGGAGAAGAGAGCATCCACATCCAAGTTTAGATCTCCAACAGAGGCCGCATTCCTCGAAGAGATCAGCACATGAGGAGCGTCGCGCCCGGTTGACTCAGTTCTCCTGACATTCTGACTAAAAGAAAGGTTGTGCCCGGCCAAAATAGCAGGAACGACACACTCACATGATATGATATTATGATTATGGGGATCAGGCTCTCCAGAACTCTCTTCTTCCGAAGAAATATGTATCGCTGGGGTACAAGGAGTAGCATCGTGTTCTTGCCCTTGGGCCTTGGAATGCTCCCCGTAAGGGAAACCCCCACCATGGGAGTTCTTTCTATCTTAGTCTTCCTTGTAGAGCCTGCATCATAAACAAGGGGAACTTCTTCTGTACCCCCTTATCGGAGTTATTCCCTGCGGCAGAAGAAAATGGATTAGCGGCAGACCGCATGGTGATTGCCGTGTGAGAACGCTTCGGTTACCGAGAAGCTATGTCGCTAGTGTCAGGCTCGTCACTAGTTCTCTTTCTCGTTGAGCTTTCACCGGTTGAATTCAGAAAGGCTTATAAAGCATCAGAAACAAGTTGCTGGACTTCAGGAGTCATGGGCCTGGCTGGGTCGATACAACCATCAGGAAAGGATGACTTCTGTAAGATTGCCTTCTCCTCGCGCAAGCGGTCGATGAAACTCGCGCTACGATTTTCAGAGGAGAAACGCCTCAAGTAGAACTGATACAAAGGAAAGGGAAAAATGAGACATGGCACATGAAAACATGAAGACAAAGGGAAGGAGGTTCGAGCAAACCTGGATGAATGAGTCAACATATCTAACTTTGGTTGTAAAAGATTTTTGTTTGAGGACGTAATCTTTTCCTCCAGAATGAATTGAGCACACTAGTGTCGATCTTTAGCCAACAAAGAGTAAAAGTCGTAACGCGAATCATCACGATTACGGGTTGTTTTAAAGGGGTACTCCTTTGTTGAGAGTGCAGACACCTTGCTAGGCTGAAGAAGAGCATGGCTGGGACTGTTCTGAAAATTGATGAGACGATGGGTTTGAAAGTTCCAGAAATCAACTCAGCTAGGACTATTCTTACCTCTCCTGCTGCGCGACAGTTGAATCAGAGGGAGTTCCGCGAGGAGAAGGGAAGTACCCCGGTCGTGTATGACACTGTGATAACATTCGTTGACAATAGAATCGAGCCACAACGGAGGGGCGACAGCATCATAACCAAACTGGGGGCTCACGCAAATGGGATCGTGGAACACGGTTAGCTTCTCATAACTGGAGGTCTCAGGGCCAGGCGCATATTCAGACAAAGCGGGTCGATGTCCCCTTCGCACCCAGTTAACAAACCTGCTGTAGACCCAATCTCTTTTGGTAATTTTATCAGCAGTAATTTCACAGTTTTCCTCGGGATAGAAATCTTCCCAGAAATCTATGTTTTTGTCTTCCGTACGAGTAACGTATGGTCGAGGTTGAAAATAACGAACATCATCGCATATAATATCAAAATAGCGTTGGGGAGCTTTTTTTTTGTACCAACACCACGATCGAGGAGAAAGGTAATGGAGTTTGGCATTGGGCGTGTTCCAAAAATCCACAGCAGCAGGGTCCGAGGCATACGCAGACCATCTTTCGAAATGCCACATAGATAAAAATGCATTATTGACAAAGGTAGTAATATCAACCGTCCCTTGCGACTGCTCAGCAAGCTCCATAGCTTAATCAAGACGGTAATATAGGGACCCTAATACAAGGAGCCCTAAGGCTACTTTTTGGCCAAGCGACAATCTCACGGCAAGGGAGAGTACATGGGTAAAAAGTCCGTCGCGAGGAAACCCATCTATCAGGTAGCGCGATAACCACATGCACAGGTAGCCACCGAGGGTAATATCCAGTCCCTTGCCTTCGACAATAATAGCAGCCTCTGCGTATTTTTATTGCCACTCACGAGCTGCATGTGGTTCAACATAATCCCTGAAGAAGTACATCATCCACTTTGACCAGCTGTTTTTAGAACTAGAAGGCGTATACGCAAATTCCTTGCTAGCGCTGGTCGCGGCTGACTTCCATCTCGAAGTAGCCTTCTTCAATTCTGCTATGCAGACCTTAATATCTTCGAAAATTTGAAGCTCTTTCGGATCGGTCAAGGCGGCCAGAGGATCAACGACCCCCATACTCGGAAGATGCAGCAAAACTTCAGTGTCTTCCAAGGTAGGAGCAGCTTCGAAATCCGGAAAGTGAAAGTTGTGCGTAGTACCTCGAAAAAGGGGTCTGAAGCATGATGTTGTCAACCCTGATATGTAACCCCTTTGTGGCACGGACGGCGTGGAAAATGTTGGCTTGCTTCAAATCCCTTGCATAGTTAGTGAGAATGAACTCTGTCCATTCTTCCATCCAGTCGGGCCCTTCCATACAAGTTTGTGGAAGGATATCAGTGAAGCCATACAAACCATCTTCGATACCAAGCCTGTGGACATCTTGGGTATTAGCCACATCCCAGTCAGAGCTTAAAGGCTCGAGCGCAATTTGGAGAAGATCGACTACTGGAGACGCCCGGAGAGTGGTTTCCTTAATAGTACCCACATAAAAATCATCGCCACCCAGATAAGGAGCCTTGTACCAAAGTTCCATGTGAAGCTCCGGCACTTAGACGGCCTCCTTGTTTGACTTCTTTGGGGCCATTACTGTGGGCATAAAGCAGCAGACAACAAATCAACAAACATGCAAGAGGAAAGAAAAGGGGGGAGAAGAATAGTAGCTGCAAAACTCGATCACAAAAAAAAGGTTTTAAACACTCACCGTGTTGACGATTAAGAGCTTGGATCGACTGAGAAAGGTGTCGATGAGCTGATCAAGAACTTGGTCGAAATTTTCCGCTTCTTGAGGATTCTCTCTCCAATGCATACGAACTTGGAAGCAACAACAATGGAAAAGTTCTAATTCAAGGAAGCAAAGGGTTTAAATAGCCTTCATATCGAAGAGTCACAACTGTTGACGTCTGCTGAGTCAGCGACGCTTCGATATCCTACGAGATTGGCGACCCATCAAATCCTTCCGAGTTTTTCTTGCCATGAAAATAGGCAAAAAATTTGGATGGCGTTTGATTAGCTTCACAGTGACCACGCTTCGTCAGAAATCAAACGACGCTTCTAAACCCTAGCTAATCATGGCTATGACCATGGGCTAGGAAGTTGAACTTCATTCGAAATTCAAAGCATCTGCGTGGAGCCCACGCACGGCTGATTTTGCGCGACTGCACAACGGATGCGCGCGTGACATTTGCGCAAAAGGGGGCTAATGTAGATAGTGCTTTCCATACAGACAAATCACAGCCACGTTGTGGCTATCTAGCACACCCATCTATTCTCCATACAGACCGGATAACTACCTATGCTTATCCACGTGGGGGCTGCGAGACAGGGCCATCGCGTACCAACACGGGACTTGTAGGGACTTAGTGGTTTGGAGGCTAGGGTAAGGCCCGTCGCGCGCGTGCGACAACCAAGCTCGCGCGCGACCCATTGTAACTGCTTTGAGAGACTTAATGGACACGTCCTATAAACCGGGCTTGACCTCATAACGGTCTCCGGTATGTACGGTCAGGTGTCTAACGGTTCCTATATACACAGTCGAACGTGCCGTTACGGGGGCTACCATTAAGCCACCATTTATGGTGCATTAACCCCCTCACAACGGTCACTTCCTCACTATATATAGGATCGTTAGCCCTCTGTTGCGACAGATTTATTTCTTCTGGACTTACCGACGGCTTTGTGATTAAGTTGTCTCTCTCTCTCCCACAGTTACCATTGCTTACCCGCTCCCTACACACATACTACAACTCTCTGTGTCCTTATTCTCTACTTGAGGTGCACACTTAGATCTCTCCGAGGGATTTCAGGGAGCACATTGGTACTATTTTCTCTCTCTCGGATTTAATTCTTGCTTAGGCACTCCTAGGGCTTAATTTTCTCGCAAATTGTACGTGTTCATTGCTTGTACCCTGGGTTGCTTGGTGTAGTTCACGGCTAAAACTCACGAGCACTCGTTTTTATTTTTCAAATCACTATGTCCACATCTAGGAATGTTAATAAGAGGAGACGGGGTCTTGTTCTTGATGACCGACCGGTCTTCAACCCTGAGGAAGATGTAGTTATGAGTGAGGAGGAGAAAGAAGTGAACGAAGGTGACGGGTCGGGAAACCGCCGTCAGGTTCCTCCGTCTCCAATTCTTTATGAGCTTAACACGGAGATGCCCCCACTCCCTAAGATAGGAACTCGAGGCACGGAACCTAAGGATGTAGACCTTGATGCTATCTCCAGTACCAAATTCTACAGCTTCAGGTTTGTTAGTGCAAATGCCCACAAGGAGTATTGCACCGACAAGTTTCTGAAGAGGGAAGGGACTTCTGAAAAACCCTTCCCGCTTCACCCTAAGATGCCCCAATAACTTAAGGACCTCTTTAAGAATAAGAAGTTAGACAAATGGTTTAAAATCTGTAAGAAGTCTAGCTCCGCTCTTGCAAGAGAGTTTATAGTGAATGCGCGTTTCTATAATGAGGGAGAGGGAGATGATGAGAGGCACATATTTTGCCGATGTGCTTATATAGTTCTCACGCCCGAGACTATAGCGGCTGCCATGAACTTCAAACCTCTAAAAGAAGGGACTTGTGCCTACCATGAGACTATCCGTAGAGTTGATGCTGTTGAGGTTGTGAGCGCCTTTTATTTGCGGGGGTGCCTGGGGCGAGATGGAATGAGAGGCCCACCCTACATGAGTGGAACGTTTCTAGGAGGGTCGTGCTTCCACATGCGAGGTGGTTGTGCGAACTTCTTGAGAACTGGGTTGTGGGCCTCACTACTCAACCCACTTACTCCTTCCAGCTTTGCACCATGGCCTACTGTTTGTGGATCGGTAAGAGGATTAACATCCCGTACTTCATTTATTGCTTTATTATGGAGAAGACCGTTCCTAATAACCGTAGATCTCCAGGCCACACTTTCCTTCTCCTAAAGCTAGCAAAAGATGCTGGCTCAGATTGGAAGGGTCTAGTTTATGACCTATCTAAAAAGAACGATGGAGAGCGTAAGTGGGAGAGAGTAACCAACCCCCTCAGAGCCCAAGAACCTTTTGATCCCACACACCCTAGCGAGACAAGTACCTCTAGTTCTAGCTCTACGATTGAGAGTCAGCTGACCCATATCACCCACTTGCTAGAGAAACAGAGACTGCAAGAGGATGCTGACAGAGATAGGTCTAGGAGGCAGTTTGAGCATGTCCGGAGTAGTCAGCGTCACCTTGGCCGAGGCTTAGAGCGGCTAGGCGTGGATAGTGCTGAGCAGAGAGGATGGATTCAGGATATGGCCCTCGCGGCTAATGTCACCTTGCAGCATCCTGACACCTACGAAGGACTGTACCATTACATGTTCGATGTGTACCCCGAGTCGAGTCCAGACCCCCCAGTCGCTGAGGACGAGGGGGCCCACTTTGACTAAACCCACCGGCCCTGCATTTGAGAAGTCGAGTCCTCTTGATTTTATTTTATCTTTCGTTAAGGGCAACGAAGCGCTTAAGTGTGGGGGGGATTTTAGCTATTCTCTAGTTGGCTATTGCATAGCCTTGTTACATGTAGATTAGTGAGTCTGTTATGCATATAGAGTTAGTCCATAGGATTGCATTTGCATGTGCACGTTCAAATATTTGCATTGTATATATAATTGTTGCACTTTTATATATTGAGTCCACCAAATTTATTTTGTTGGTTAATCGAGTTGTCCAGTTACATATAGGGTTTATGTTTAAAAAAAACAAAAACAAAACAAAAACAAAAACAAGAAAAATCCTAAAAAAATTTATTTTTTTAGAAAGGGAAATTGAAGAGAGTAAGCGTGGAGAGGGCTTAATGATAGTATTCCCTAAGTAGTATGAAAATATGAGGTGAGGTAGACGCGAGAATCTGGAGTAGGAAGGCTATAGGGCCAATGCACTCGAGAATTGTGTAGTTGTCTCTCAGACTAGTTATCCTACTAGAGCTACACCACCGTCACTTAGGTAGTCGTCAAGCCTCCTCGTAGTGGCAACGGAACAGCTGTGAGTGATTTTTATGAGGACCTCTTATCCCGTCTCCATCTCCTAGGTCCACTTGTTACCCCAATTTGATCCATCTACCCCTTTTATTCACAGCCCCGAGCCTAGGAAGCCACTCCTTGTAACTTTCATCACTAGTTAGAATGGTCCATTCCTATGCGTCATGATAAAGGGAGTTTAGTTAGGGAGGTTCGTTGAGGGTGAGATGATATTATACATCTTGAGTGGATACTCATACATGTCATCATTTGAGGGGATGTGAGGGTGAGTTAGAGACGGCAGCACACTTCGATGTGGCGGTGAGTGGTGTCCATACATCACGACCACAGGTGGAGTGTAGTAGTGCGTGACATTCTCTCCGCACGATAGGGGGTGGGGTTGGTTGATCTTATAGGAGGACGTTCTTGTGCTTCATTTATATTCTCTATATCTTAGGTGATGAGGAGGATTGCTTGGAATTAGCACGTATTACATTAACTGCCGGGTTAGTGAAATGCTTTACATTGAGTTAGGAGGTGTTGACATATATTGATTACATCGTTGATTTGACACATTCCATCCCCACATTATCTATTATTTGATCTCCTTCGATATTGTTATCATCATTGGTGGCTCCATGTGCTTATTGTTGAAACTAAAAAAAGAAGAGAAAAACAGTATTTGAAAGTGAAATGGAATAGGGAGCCCGATATTAAACTTCATGAACGAGGACATGAGCTATGATTTTTGACCACTTCTTCACATTTGTGGCCGCGAGAACGGCATTGTACCAAGATTTAGGGAATGAGGGCCTGAGTAGCTAGTTCGGTGGGGTTCCTTGGATTTTGGTGAGGGAGTGTGAGAATGGGTTTTTTTGATCTGTATCATGACCTCTAGGACTGCGCTTCTAAATATCTTATCCTACCTGTTCTAACCCGTCAACAATTGTAACCCAAGGAGAAATAGCTCGGATGGTAAGTTCTAGGGATACGTTTGATGAGTGTGCGGAAGCAACCTATTTTGTGTTTGTGCCCGTTCTGTCTGACGAAAGTGGCCGCAAGTTCTACCGATCACCAAAGTTATATAATATTCTAGGGGATGTGAGAGCCTTATGACATGCCGGTTTGTTCTTTGAGGTTCCTCAATCTTCAACTAAAAAGATTTTTTTTTTAATTCCTTGCTGTGTACATACTTGAGTTGCGTTGTATATATCATGTAGTTTGCATCGTCGTGTCTTTGGGTATTGAGTCGTGAGTCGTGTTGGCTAGTGGAAAGTGAAGTATGCAAAGCGGTGGGGTATGCATCGGTTTTGTATTGGTATATGTATGCAATGTCTCAAGTGTGGGGGTTTGAGCGTCATTGTTGCTCGAGACGAGAAAAGAGTAAGTGTGGGGGAATTTGATAGCACCTTTTAGGAGCTATCTTTCTTGAGAATTTACCACTTGATAGAAAGGTTTTTGGATAGTTTTGAGCCTACTTGAGTTGGGATTAGCATGATTTATCCCTTGTTCCTTCATGTGCTTAATGTTAGTCCAGGCATGTTCTTTACTTTGATATGAGCTTTATTTGCAGATTTAATTGCTTGGTATAGTTTTTGTTTTTGTATTTGAAAAGATATATAGCTATTGTGGTGATTTGGAATCAAGACATGAACTTTGGAAGCAAGGAAGGGCAAGGAAAGAGTCTTAAAGAACCTGAGGGGCAAAATTGAAGTTTCAAGAAGTTGAGTGTCAGAGCATTTCGGCTAGCATGCACTGACCAATGCGCGGTATTTTGGGGCTAAAATGCAATTTCTTGATAGTTTGACTTCACTACTTCCACCTAATCACCAAGGGACGAAAGGAGACAATCATTGTGAGTCAAGAACACTAAGGAAAGCTAAAAGAATTCATTTGGATCATCATCAAGCAAGGAGACGAGCCCGGATCATCGCCATATCTTCGATTTTAGCGTTTGATTCACTTTCTCCTTATTCTTGTATGAAATATTTGAACACGATGTTATCTTTTGCTATGAGTAGCTAAACTCATACCTAGGCATCTATGGAGAGCCTAGGGTTTATGTTTTGATGATCTTTTCCGGATTTTGGATGAAATTTAACGTTAGGGTTATGATTTTATGGAGATTGTTATGTTCTATTTCATGTTGAGTTCTTCCATTGACAAGCTAGAACTAGGATGTGTGATGTTGATTATCTATTTCTCCATGTAATCATGAACTATGCTTAAAGATAATTCGTAGTAGTTAATTACTTGTTTATTGTGCTTAATCCTTAGTAACGTAGGAGTCATGACCCGAAATTACTACATAACTAGTGAGTGTGTGAAAGCAAGTCTACCCTAGTTGGGATGAATAGACAAGGACATTCGTAATCAATTAGACTGAGAAGTGAGTTGAATAGGAATGGCTAGATGAGGGTAAATTCAGTAGGATGTAGTGAATTGCTCGTGAATTGTGGTATGATAGGACATTATCCCTTACAATATCGTTAACCTACTAGAACACAAAGGTAGTATACTTGGCCTGAGAGGGACAAATCATTACTATTGTGTAGAACGACATGAGACCGATAGGTAATTGTCAAATCCATTACCCAGCTTAACTAACTATGACTTGTCGTGTTAGAACATGAAATCCTGAATCGTCAAAACTACCCTAGGTGATCTATAGATTGCCTAGCTTTCTCTCCTCTGATTTACATCAAATCATTTTATTCGCGCTATTTCACTACCATTGCTAGTCACTTGTTTGAGGGTGACAACCCTTCAAACTACAAACCTTTTTTACCGGTTACTTGTGTGAATTGAATTTAATTGCTAAACTGGATACATAGTAGACACCTTCCCTTGGGTTCGATAACTCGGAGTCTAAATACTCCACTATATTACTTGACCGTATACTTGTGAAGCAACGCGTAGTTTACACGCGTCAAAGGCAAACAGGACGATCACCATTGATGGTCACACTCTAAATCTATAGCAAGCATGCAAGAAACTTCTCCACCATCGAAGAAAATCAATAAGGGGAAGGAAGTTCAGGAAGCTAGGTCAGGATCTGAATCAGAAACAGAAACAGTGGTGAAGGAGAAGGAACATGGGGCCAAGGATCAAGGTCATCAGTCAAGCAAAAAGAGAAAGAAGTTGCTGAAAAGAAGGAATCTAAGACTGAGAAGAAAGTGCTCAATATCCAAAAAGAAAGAAGCCAGAGGAAAAGAAGGATGATCCATCTATAGAGAAGAAGAGAGTCAAGCACAGTTCTGTAAAAACCAAGAAGGCTTCTAGTTATGGTAAGAATGTTATTCCAGAGTCTTATTTTATAAATCCAGAAGGTAAAACTTTGTGGTTAGATGGGTATGCTTCTTCTAAAGTTTCCTATTGTAGTCTGATTTTTGAAGAGTTGTTAAAGAAATTGGACATTGACTGCATTAGGAAATTAAGAGTGTCACATGTTTGGAAGATGCGTAATCCAACTTCTGAGGCTTATCCTAGGTTGACTAGGTTGTTTATTTGAATTTGGTCCAAGAAGTTGATGATAGTGATAGCTATGTTTTGAACTCTAAAGTTGTTGGGATTGATTTGAGGCTAGCCACATGATTTTCTCCAAAGTATTGGGAGTTCCAAGAAAACATAGAGTGCACGAGCATCCTGAAAGGAAGGAATGTTTGGAGAAGGCAAAGTCTATGTTTTTATTGGAGCGAACACCAACTGGACCAAAAACAGTTGACACACTCCATGTACAACTGTGAAGTCAAAATCCTTTTCTCAATCATCATGCACTGTGAAGTCAAAATCCTTTTCTCAATCATCTTGAGGTGTGTGGTACCAAGGGAGCATTTTAAGGAACTGGTGACTGATAGGGTGTTACTTCTGATGTACTTAATTTTTCAAGGCTTTGATGTTGATTTGCCTACTGTAATAATGGAGCACATGGTTTACTGTGGAACTAGGACTAGGAATCACTCCTTGCCCTATGAAAATCTTCTACCATTGTTCTTTAAACACTTAGGGGTGCCCATGAAGGATTAGGAGAAGATTACAAGTGTTTTTGGATTGGTTGATGAAGCATCACTTCAAAGGATTGGAGTTTTTCATACTAGTAAAGGGAAGTGGAAGTTCTATTCTGAGTTGTCTGCTAAAGAGCTAAAGGAAAAGGACTATATCAAACCAAAAGCAGCAACAACTTCAAATGTTTCTGGAAATTTTGATTTCTCTCAAGTTCTGGACAGAGTTGAAGTTTTGGAGGATGGTATTGAAGATCTTAGCCAGGGACTGTTTAATTTATCTACTGACTTTGTGAAGTTCAAAGGTTTGGTGACTTCAAAACTGGATGTGATTATCAAAGGTTTGGACTTGGAGAAGATACCATATGCTGAAAGCAAAGATACCAGCATTGATTCTGATGGGGTTGTATATGTGTTGAAGAAACATAAGAAGAAGAAAGTTCTAATAGTTCTTGCTTCAAAGGATCTGTTTGAACAATCCGAGGATGAAGATGGTGTTGAGGAGACTGCTGGGGAAGCTGATGAGAAGATGATAACTCTCTTTTAGGAGTTATTATTATGCTTCCATATTACTTGTATTAGGCTTATTTAACATGAGTTATATGTTATATTTTCACAAATATGTGAATTTGACGATTTATAAGTCTAAGAGTCAAAAGTTGTGTTTCTAGCATATTTGAGCATGATTTCTATAATATTTGCGATGTTAATTGCACTGGTAGTATTTTTTTTGTGTTTCTCAGGTAAAATAGGTGCAATGGAGCTTATGAGAGGCTTGGATATGCTTGGGATGGAGCTAGATGAACAGGAGAAAAGGGGACACAAAAACGAAGCAAAGTTGGAAAAGTCGCACAGGACCAGCCTGCACTCTTTTCGATGCTCAGGATCTACAAATAATTTTGGAGCAAGGCTTGCGGCATTGGAAAGTAGACCTCCGTAGCTTTCAAAAAATATATGGTAGGCCCAAGATGAGTCTGTATGCGGGAGATACAGCCCGCGCAAGATCAGCATACAATTCTGTCCGAGAATTACAAACTGGAGGGGCGGAAGTGCAACTTCGGCCAAGTTTCATTAAAAAACGTGCCCAGACCTGGGGAAACGAATTCTGGGACCTAAAACAGAGTTTGGACGCTGCTTTGGAGCTCTTGGAGCTTAGGGAACGATTAGAGAAGCTTGGGAGCACTTGGATCATTCGTTTGGCTTCTAAAAACTCCGTTTCTTCTCTAGTTTTGGATTTTGATTATGAAAACTTGTAATGTGATCATTTCTAAGCGTAGTTCGAGATATCTCCTAGGGAACTAGGGTTTGATCACTTTGTTGGATGATTTATGGATTTGCTTGCATGCTTTAAAGCTTAATTGATGATTTCTAATCTAGTTAGGTGTATTTTATGCTTCTCATTCATCTTTTCTATTGGTAGACGTATTAATAGGATTGAGCTAGGTTGTAAACGTTAGAGGCATCAATGTTTGTTTCCCGGAAAATTGAAACACACAGTAGCCGAATCTAGGGTTGAGAAATCTTGCTTGTTAGCTAAGAACAAATAGTAGATTATTGATCGTAAAGAATGCTTAGACTTGATTAGACTAGAGAAATCGGTTTTGATAGTTTAAGTATAGGTGTTGGTTGAGAAATCTTCAACATGTGTATGCTCGTTTAGCTATAATAAAGAATCATCGTGTTAGTAGAACGTAAATCCAACATAGTGTGAAAGTCCTAGTGACCCGTAGAGATATCCTGATTTTGTCAAACTTGAGAAAAACTCACAACAACTCGTCTTTATTAATCATGAAGCAATTTAATCGATTAATTGAGATTCGTACTTTCTTTAATTTCGGTAGAATTAGTAAACACAAACAATTGCGATTTTCCCACATAAGGATTGGATTTAAAACTAATTTACAAAGAAGTCTCTAGGGTTCGATAAACCCGGAATTACCGGATATTACTACACGCGACAGCCGTACACTTGCGGTTGGATCGTGTCAAGTTTTTTGCGCCGTTGCCGGGGACTTCGGCTAAATTAGTTTTAATTCCTAGCCTTAGGATTTTACTTTTCTGTTTATATCTATTACTCACCTACGTTTTATTTGATTTGTGATTTCAGGTTGATTGTCACGGTGCATGACCCGTTCTAGAGACGGATCTTTGTACCCAGTACTTGAGGACCCGGAATCCTTATTGCGCACAGGATGTAGAGACTCGAGGAAATCAAGCTCATTTACTATGGAAGACGAAACTAGAGCTGAGATTGAAACAATCCGCAAAAATATGCAGGATGCGGAAGCAGCTAGAATTGCAGCTATAGAGGAAGCATCTAATCGAGCAAGGGAGACTGAGGAGCTCAGAGCTCAATTGACCGAGATGCAAGCTGCAATGGCACGCTTGAACACTCCAAATCCACAACAACTTCCTGATGGGGGGGTAGTTGATAGAAACAATGGAGGAGCGAATGGTGGAAACAACGGTGGAAATAGGAATAATGGGGGCAATAATCGGAACGATAATGGTCAGAATGTCGTAGAACAGGTCAACAATGCTGAATTTGATGAGCGTCCTTTGGTGGACTACTTCAGGACCATACCAGATGAATACCTGCCCACGATTTTCAGACCCCAAATCAACGCAGCTCACTTTGAATTGCGTCAGCCGCTTATCAATATGGTTCGTGATGAATGTATGTTCACTGGAGCTCCTGGGGATGATCCGAATGCCCATCTACTCAACTTCAACCAGATTACCGCCACCATTCATGATCAGAGGGTGCCAGATGATACGATAAAACTGATGCTATTTACATGGGCAGAGTGTTGCCAAGAGTTTCTCAGGAAATATCTTCCACCATCAAAGGTTGCACAGCGAATGGCTGACATCACCAAGTTCACTTAGCAAGAAGATGATTCTTTGGGAGACACATGGAGGAAATTCAACCAGCTTCTTCGCAGATGCCCTACTCATGGGGAGCCATGGTACAAACTGTTACACTATTTCTATAATGTCTTAGACAGGGAGACAGCAAATGAGCTGGACATGATGGCTCAAGGAAACTTTATGGGTTTAGGAATACGGAGATGTCGGGATCTGCTGGACAATGTGGCAAAACGTGAGTCTACGAGGTCTGAGACTCGTAGAAATTTAAAATCTGATGGGGAACTGGTAAACAAGATTGAAACAATGGTGGAGCAGAACTTTGAGCAGCAAATGGCAGTCATGACTTCGGCTTTCAGCAATATGAATCCATCAGCACGAGTAAAGTCTGTGGGGGAGATGATGGAAGATGAGAATCAAGGATATGGCGCTGCAATTGAGGATGTGAACTACTTGGGTCCATCACGACAGCAGCAGTCGCCGAATACTTATCATCCCAACAACCATAATCACCCCAACTTTAGCTATGCCAACCTAAACAGTGGGTTATATGCACCGGGTCATAAGCCAAATCCTCCATACCAGGCTCAGAGACAAGAACCAAAGAAGCAAGCTCCGCGGCAAGAGGAACAAGAGACAAATGCTTTATTGAGAATACTGCTGGCTAATCAAGATAGAATGGAGAGTAGAATTGTCTCCATGGAAGCTACAATGAAGAGTCATGAGACGCAGATTGGGCAAATTTCCAATCAGAATGCTAACGTTCCACCAAGTATGCTTCCTTCTAATACCATTCTCCCTACTGAGCAGCTTAAAGCTATTACTACTCGCAGCGGTGTGACTACTCAGGATCCTCCATATCCTAGTCATGCGAGAGCTGAAGCTACAAAGGCCACATAGAAGGAATTGGGTGAAGAGGTGCCCAAGGTCTTGAGTCCCTAATCAAAGGACGCGGCTGAGAAAAAAGAAGAGCCCAAGAACACTCTAAATCCGGCTAATTATGAGCCACGAGTACCATATCCGGCGGCGATAAAGAGGGATGATGAGGAACACTTTGGAAAATTTCTGAACATATTCAAGCAACTCCATATAAATATTCCTCTTGTGGAAGAGCTTGCTCAGATTCCCAAGTACAATAAATTTTTGAAAGAGATTTTGTGGGGCAAGAAGAGCATAGACCCTTATGCCATGGTGAAGCTGACAGAGACATGTAATACTGTAATTCAGAGGGACATTCCGAAGGTGAGAGATCTAGGCAGTGGCATTTTAGGCTGCACTCTTGTGATTTGGGCGTGAGTATCAATCTCATGCCATTGTCCCTATTTCAGAGATTGGGCATTGGTGCACCAACCCCGATGAAGATGGGTTTGCAATTGGCAGACAATTCTATTGTTACAGTAAATGGGGTGATTGAGAATTCGCTGGTCAAAGTGGGTCTATTTGTCTTCCTAGCTGACTTTGTGATAGTGGACGTCAAGGAGGATCGCGATGTACCGCTTATCTTTGGAAGACCGCTTTTGAAGACAATGCGCCCAAATGTGGATCTAGAGATTGAGGAGTTGACTATCAAAGCTTTAGATTCATCACTCGTGTTCAAAGCATTTCATCCGGGCAAGGGGAAGAACAAGTTGGCTATGAACAAGTTTATAGAAGATCGTGTGGATCCTTCTCTTGGGTTGCCTACAGTTTTGCAGCCCGATCCACCCGAATCAGAAAAGAAGCCAAATGTGGTGAGTGCACATGATGTGGTACAAAATATCAAGAGCAAGAAATTGAAAGAGGAGACACGTCGTGCTAGACCTCCTAACATATCTGAGGTAACTGGGTCGGGCCGTCGACCTTAAATTACAAGCGCTTGTTGGGAGGTAACCCAACCTATTTATTGCTTTAGTGTAGTTTTTCTTTTTATTTTGTTTATTTTATTTCGTTTGATCTATTTGAGATGTGCGAGAGAGTGGATTTAATATTTCCAATGAGTATGTGCAGGATTGCGAGGTGATAGGCCTATTTCGGATCCCCCTTCTTGATGCGCGTGTGCAAAACAGAGTAAACATTGAAGAATAGCAGCTTAGAACGTGTATCGGGATCCGGAAAAAAGAAATTGAAGATTGACGCCATTTCTACACTCACTCAACACACGCACCTGGGGAAGACCATGTTCCCGGACTCCCCGTCTTGATGCAAGCGAACAATGCAGTGTAAAACCGAGAAAGCTGAAGCAATGGCACGGATTACGACGCAAATTTTTGAAATCAAGACCGTGAGCTGAATTGAAGAGTGTCATTGTGTGGGGTTTGTCGAGAGCTTTCCGTTGATAGGTGGATCGCATGCATCGGAGTCCGAACGCGAGAGTTATAGCCATTTGGATGTTTTCGTGAGTAAAGCGCGGCAAAAAACATCCAGAATTGCCAAACGGGCCTTTGGAAGAGAAAATTTGAAGAATTAAGGATTCCCCAGACATTGGGAATTTTTTATAAGGTAAATGGAGTCTCGAGGTCGAGGAGATTCAATAAAAAAAGCAAAGGAACGATAAAAATGCGAGAAAGGATGCTTAAGCGGCGAAAAACATCCGGAAATGGCGAAATGTCAAAACCGTGTGCTACCGGTCGAAATGGTTAAACAACATTTTGGATCCCAAGTGTGGGGGTGAAATATCATGGTTGAGCTTATCGGGGGTTGTTTCAAGCTCAAAATTCAAGAAAAAACAAGCCGGGTGAAGTTAAAAGTTTTGCGGGCTGGTAACTTGGTCGCACTAGGTCGCACGACCTACTTTGCCAAAACATATATTTTGACTAGGTCGCACGACCTAGTAAGTAGGTCGCACGACCTAGTGCTTCACCAGTGTTAATTTGGTCCAAGGGGGTGCTAAGTGGAATTTTATGGGGGAGGTTCTTGTCATTCATCATAAGTAAAGTTATCACTTTGATAACTACACTCACGGTCAAAACCCTCTTCTCCCTCCAACCCGTCGTCCTTCTTCCTCTCACCATCTCACCCGACAGCCACCACCGCTCAAACCACCGGCCTAAATCAACCATCCACCACCACGACCTCCATCTCTCTCTGCCCTGCACCGCCCTCTCCTCTCTCACTGAATTCACCCAGAGAACCCAGACCCCGAACCACAGCTCCGACCACAATCCACCATCGTCCTCTCCTCTTTCCTCGATTCAACCACCATCTCCGAGCAAAACGACCTCCACAGAAACCCACTCCACCAATTAGTGCCGTCGTCGCCCTACTCCCCCTACTCGCCGTCGACCTCCATAAAAACCGGCCATGATTCAAGCCCACAACCCCAGCCACAGCCGCCAGTGGCCTCTGACCCAGCCGCCGGCGGCTTGCTTCGTCTAAACCCAGAAAACTTCATGATTTCTACCCGCAAAATCCTGAACCGGCGAACCCCTCAATCCTAATCCGCAGACCTCCAAACCACCTGTTCGTGGCCAATTGATTCCGGCCACAGGTCTGGACACCATCGAAGCCCGAAACCGAGACATCCATCCGACGGTTCTGGGTCGTCCAATTCGAAACCCAGTCATCACCACCATCAGCCACTCTCTCTGACTTCGTCGATTGGAGGTCTGACCCTCACCCAACGCTATCTCTTTCCCCCCCAACTTCTCTGTTTAATCAAATTGCAGACGTTGTTTTAATGCAATTCCACACACAGAAACTTGGCAGACACTGATGATATTGTGAAGTTAAGAGGATTATTTGCTTGGTCATTAAATGTGAAATTGTTTGATTGAGATTTTTGGAATCTTAACTTTTCGATGGCATAAGGGGTTGTGGTCTGAAGGCAGAGGATTGGAATTATTGTGACAGGTTCTTGATATATAGCTTCAGCTAATACGAAAATGATTACAGTTAGTCTCGGTGAGTCGCGGTGCTCTGTCACTACAAAACTAGTGAAGGAGCATATATGTTAGCCCGAGTTCGAAACTGGATGAGAAGTTTGACGAAGCAATCGACCCCGGTGTGTTTCGCACACTCGACCGCAAGGGAGCTTGCATTATTCCGCACAATGTTTGTTTGGGGATTGTTCGTGCTATCTCAGTCAGCATCTCTCGGATTTCGTCCCCGACCTTGTGTCGGCTGTGAGTATTTTTTTCTCTCTCTTTACTTATCGTTTAGGCACATCGTACTTGCTCTAGGATTTTATTTGACTACTTGATTATGGTGCATAATCACCGCTGGGATTAGCTGTTAGAATCTTAGGGAATACTTGAGTACTTGCTTAATTTCGGTACACATAGCTTGTCACGTGCACGTAGCTTGAATTATCCCTAAATTTATTGTAGCTACCTTCTTGTGCCGTGGCTTTGACTTCGAGTAGAATCACTGCCCCTCGCATTTGAATGCCGAGTCTTCTTGGTTGATCTCTAAATTCATTGAGGACAACGAAGCACTTAAGTGTTGGGGGATTTTTAGCTATTTGCTAGCCATGTACGTGTCTTGCATCGCCAGTTACATGTAGATTAGAATGTTGTATGGTGAGTCAGTGTCGTATATGTAGTCGGTGTCGTGTTTTCCTTATATTGTTGTATCGTGCGTTTATTTATATTGCATTGTATATATTATTGTTGCACTTTTATTTATTGAGTCCCCCTACCCCAAATATGTTGGTTAATCGAGTTGGCCAAAAGCATGTAGAGTCTAGGAAAATATTTAAAAAAATAATATTAAAAAAATAGAAAATCCTAAAAATTGAAAATTTTGAGAAAAAGGGCAACTTAAGACCTAGAAACCGAAGCGAATCCAGTGAAAGAGCTCATGAGAGTAGGAAGCGTCGTAGTACGGAGACTTTAATCCTAGTATCTTGTGCACAAGTCTCACGAAGGGATGTCCCGTGTATCTAGGGAAAGGTGAAGGTGATTACGGGCATACTTTTGATTCCTTTATTTTTCTAGGAGAATTGAGTCTCTAAGTGATTGATTATTCCGTTTCCGGTGGAAACTTGTGGACTCTTAGAATATGGGGTGGACCTTCGTGTAGAGTCGGTTTCATGTGGTACGAGTCTTCGGCCTAAGCGAAGTCAGGGAGCGTGCACCACCATCCCTTAACGTGGTTCTAAGAGAAAATCCTAAAAAGCCCACACTCTTAAGCTCTATTGCACGGTTGTAAAAACAGAGGAGAATAATGAAAAAAGAAAAAATGAAAAAAAAAATTGAGCTTCAAAGGTGAAACAACCTAATGTGCTTCCGTGTGCATGGAAAATTTGGATTCAATCCAACGTAGAGCTTAAGAGGGAAACTAAAGTCAAGCCGTATATCACAGGACTTGTGTCTCCCAGCAATGGGACAATTTGCATTCAAAACAATAACGGCTAAGAGGGTCTGAAAACCTCAAATGACTTGACGAAGGAAGATCATTTAATGCTTGAGATGATTAGACGCTTTGAGTCAAAAGACGTGCCGTGTCTTGGAATGATTTGGTGGATGTTTGGGGACGACTTAGTGAGTTTGTGCATAGGGTCATCATATCATATTTCTGGCTACGTGTTGTGAAATTTCAAAGTGAGCTTGTGAGGATTTAATGATTTCGGTTTATGATAGAGAGGTTGCCCAATCTCAGAAAAATAGAAAAAAAATAATTGTTGTTTATTTCATTGCATTGTGTATAATTGAGTTGCATTGTATATATCATGTAGTTTCATAGTCGAGAGTCGTGTTAAGTCGTTTGCGTCTTGAGTCGGCTAGTAAACAGTGATTTGCTCGGGATGAGCAAAAGGTAAGTGTGGGGGTATTTGATAACTCTCTTTTAGGAGTTATTATTATGCTTCCATATTAATTGTATTAGGCTTATTTCACATGAGTTATATGTTATATTTGCACAAATATGTGAATATGACGATTTATAAGCCTAAGAGTCAAAAGTTGTGTTTCTAGCTTATTTGAGCATGATTTCTATCATATTTAGGATGTTAATTGCACGGGTAGTATTTGTTGTGTTTCTCAGGTAAAATAGGTGCAATGGAGCTTATGATAGGCTTGGATATGCTTGGGATTGAGCTAGATGAAGAGGAGAAAAGGGGACGCAAAAACGAAGCAAAGTTGGAAAAGTCGCACAGGACCAGCCTGCACTCTTTTCGATTCTCAGGAAAATCTACAAATAATTTTAGAGCAAGGCTTGCGGAATTGGAAAGTAGACATCCGTATATTTCCAACGATATATGGTAGGCCCGAAGACGAGTCCGTATGAGGGAGATACAGCCCGCGCAAGATCAGCTTACAATTTTGTCCAAGAATTACAAACTGGAGGGGCTGAAGTGCAATTTCGGCCAAGTTTCATTAAAAAACGTGCCCAGACCTGGGGAAACGAATCCTGAGACCTAAAACAGAGTTTGGACGCTGATTTGGAGCTCTTGGAGCTTAGGGAACGATTGGAGAAGCTTCGGAGCACTTGGATCATTCGTTTGGCTTCGAAAAACTCCGTTTCTTCTCTAGTTTTGGATTTTTATTATGAAAACTTGTATTTTGATCATGTCTAAGCGTAGCTAAACTTCTATTTCGGGATATCTCGTAGGGAACTAGGGTTTGATCACTTTTTTGGATGATTTATGGATTTGCTTGCATGCTTTAAAGCTTAATTTATGATTTCTTATCTAGTTAGGTGTATTTTATGCTTCTCATTCATCTTTTTATTGGTAGACGTATTAATAGGATTGAGCTAGGTTGTAAACGTTAGAGACATCAACGTTTGTTTCCCGGAAAATTGAAATACACACTAGCCGAATCTAGGGTTGAGAAATCTTGCTAGTTAGCTAAGAACAAATAGTAGATTATTGATCGTAAAGAATGCTTAGACTTCATTAGACTAGAGAAATCGGTTTTGATAGTTTAAGTATAGGTGTTGGTTGAGAAATCTTCAACATAAGTATGCTCATTTAGCTAGAATAAAGAATCATCGTGTTAATAGAACGTAAATCCAACATAGTGTGAAAGTCCTAGTGACCCGTAGAGATATCCTGATTTTGTCAAACTTGAGAAAAACTCACAACAACTCGTCTTTATTAATCGTGAAGCAATTTAATCGATTAATTGAGGTTCGTACTTTCTTTAATTTCGGTAGAATTAGTAAACACAAACAATTGCGATTTGCCCACATAAGGATTGGATTTAAAACTAATTTAAAAAGAAGTCTCTAGGGTTCGATAAACCCGGAATTACCAGATATTACTACACGCGACAGCCGTACACTTGCGGTTGGATCGTGTCAGAAGACTGCTGAAAAAGTTGAAGAGATAATTCCTGAAGTGGTTGCTGATGTAGAGGCTGAGAATGCATAAGAACATGATGAGAAGGTGGAAGAGCCAGCTGAGATTGGTGAAGGATCAGATGCAGAAATAGTAGAGAAAGAACAGGTGGAGATGAAAACAAAGGCAAGAGAAAAACACAGAGTGGGAAGAAGACTGCTAAGAAGAGTGCTGGTGGTGCAACCTCAAAGCCTTGAAACCTTTTCTGATCTTTTCTTTTTCTCTTCAGCCCTGAAGTACTTTCATTTATTTTGTTTTCTTTCAAAACTCTCTGAACATGATCCTACATTTCTTCTACTCTTTTGGTGAAAGTCAAAAAGGGGGAGAAGATTATGTGTTATGTGTTTTCTTTAGTTTTTGGATTACTCTGAGTTTTATGTAATAATGTGTTCTAGGATCACTGGTTTTCTTTTTATGCTTTCTGTTTTTGTTCTGATTTATCTGTCTTATGTGTTATGTTGATTTATATTTACCCTGTTAAGTTTTAATGTTGACAATGAGTCGCATGATATCTTTGAAAACAATAATATTTGTTTTGTCTTTCATCAAGGGGGAGATCGATAGTTCAGACTCTTGGTTTGAATGAGTTTACAAACTAAGGGGGAGCTTTAACCTTGACGATGAAAGCCATAATATCAGAGACATTTAGTTTCAAAATTCAAAGCTTTAAAGTACTGTAGAGCTCATGTTAATTGTGCCTAACAGGTTCTATGAGTGCAGGCTTGGATTGAGTGATGAGTTTGTCATTCAATAGTGTCTCTTCAAAATATTATTGAGTCTATGATTAGAGTGTATACATCTCGCAGGTTGCAGGATTCAGTGTTAAGCTCAAAATAACGAACAGGCACTCAAAGCTCCAAAGCTTTGAGATTGTCTTGTGTTGTTAACTGATGAACTGTGCTTAACTGTTTTCTGCTTGCAGGAAGAAATAGATGGATTCAACTGGATAATGAGTTATTCTAACTCTCTATTATGTTTTAATATGTGACTGTTTATATTGATTTTTATCTAAGGCAAAAATAGCTAGGGTTTATGCATGAATTCTGTGAATAACAGATCAGATTATGTAACTATTTTGTTTAGATATTGTTTGATCTTTGTGCTGAGTATGTGCAGGTTTTGTTGGTCGTTCAAACGTACATAAACAAACTTAATAGCTATCCAATCATAGTTGTTGAAAGAAGCATATGAGGGGCGAGGATTTTTAGGAATTCAGTTCTAAAATCTCTCAAGCAGTTGCAAGTTGTTGATAAAAGCTGGAGTTTGAATTTCAAACGAGAGACACATTAAGAGACTGATAAAGAGGAGATTGAAGAGAGTTTCATACGTGGGAGATCAAATCACACAGTTCTTCAATCATTCAAGTCAATCAACACTGCAAAAGAAGAAGATAATTCATCAAATATGGAGAACACTTACACGCTTCATTTGCTTATCTCTTATGTGTTCTTCAAATTGTATTTAGATTTTTTTATTCATTCTGAATTCTTAAACCTCACAAACTTAGAATTTTAGTTGTTCAAGTGAACAACAAAGAGTTTATTATTGTTTCAACAGGTTGTAGCTATTACTAGATATGTTGGGAACCACAAGTTGTATAAGTGTAAGGTAGCTCACTTAGGCATGATATCTAGGGCTAAATCAAGGTGATTAATAAGAAGTGTGTTGAAATCCTGGAGGGATCAGATCCCTCTGGCAGAGACTAGATCCAGTTGTGACTGAACTTTGTAAAAATCCCTGTGTTCTGTAGCTTTTCTTTACTGCTTTTTCATTAACATTAAAAATCAGGTTCAAGCAGTGAGCTCCAAAGCTTTGAAGAATTTCTTATCTCAAAGATTTGAGCTTCTGACACTTACAGTTTTATCTCAAGCATTACCAACTAGTTCCAAAGCTTTGAGATCTCTTTTAAACATTGGCTTAAACTTTAAAAAGACTAGTGTTTGGAAAAAAAATCATACTCTATTTGACCCCTCCCCCCCCCCCCCTCTCTAGAGTATTAGATCATGTATTTTACTTACATTACAAACTTTCAATCAAGAATATCTGCAACAACAACAACCCAAAGTGAACAAAACCAAGAATCAAATAGCACCAACAACTTATCTTGAACCTAAAACATACAGACCTAGAAATACATTGAAGAATAAAAAATAGATTTACAGTTCAAATAGTACTGTTTTCAATTTCTGGAAAAAAAACTAAAATAATATGTATAAATCTGTAAAGAAGAAGAAGAAGAAGAAGAAGAAGAAGAAGAAGAAGAAGAAGAAGAAGAAGAAGAAGAAGAAGAAGAAGAAGAAGAAGAAGAAGAAGAAGAAGAAGAAGGTGGATGATGAGGAGGAGGACACAATACCCGAAATCACAGAATAGGAATCGAAACCTTGGATCGGCAACCGCCACAGCCGCCACCAATGACCAACAACACCACCTAGCATCCTTAACCAGCAGTCTCACAGGACCTGAAAAACAAATCAAATAACCAGATCTTGAACAGAAGAGAGAGAGAGAGAGAACAAGGTAGAGTGATAATCGAAGATGAAGAATAGAGTGAGAAGATGTTTACATCAGATCAAGCGAGTGGTAGTAGCCGGAAAAGGGTCATGCGACGAAGCAAAGCACCGCCAAAAATAGTCTTGGACTCCTCAACGCCAAAAACTATTGAGGAAGATATCATCGATGTGAGAGTGAGAATCGAAGATGAAGAATAGAGTGAGAAGACGTTTACATCAGATCAAGCGAGTGGTAGTAGCCCAAAAGGGGTCATGCGACGAAGCGAAGCACCGCCGAAATTAGCCTTGGACTCCTCACCGCCGAAAACTATTGTGGAAGATATCATCACTGGACTCTTTGTCACCAGCCTCGGACTCCTCGGCGCCTGAATCCTTGTCTGGAGCATCAAAACAGTCGAAGATCTGAGAAAGAGGTTCCTGACAAAAAAATTAAAATACTCAAAAACATCACGAATATCAGCAACATCAACAACCCACAGTGAACAAAAACGACTATCAAACAGCACCAACAATTTATTGGAACAAAAAATATACAGATCTAGAAATACATTGAAGAACAAAAAATTGATCTACAGTCCAAATAGTTTCAGTTTCAATTTATGACAAAAAATAAATCTAAAAAAATATGTACAGATCTGTAAAGAATACTGAGAAGAAGAAGAAGAAGAAGAAGAAGAAGAAGAAGAAGAAGAAGAAGAAGAAGAAGAAGAAGAAGAAGAAGAAGAAGAAGAAGAAGAAGAAGAAGAAGAAGAAGAAGAAGAAGAAGAAGAAGAAGAAGAAGAAGAAGAAGAAGAAGAAGAAGAAGAAGAAGAAGAAGAAGAAGAAGAAGAAGAAGAAGAAGAAGAAGAAGAACAAGAAGAACAAGAAGAACAAGAAGAAGAAGAAGAAGAAGAAGAGATGGATGATGAGGAGGAGGAGGACACAATACCCGAAATCACAGAATAGGAATCGAACCCTTGGATCGGCAACCACCACAGCCGCCACCAATGACCAACAACATCACCTAGCGTCCTTAACCAGCAGTCTCACAGGACTTGACAAACAAATCAAATACTCAGATCTTGAACAGAAGAGAGAGAGATAGAGAGAAAGTGAGAGAGAAAGAGAACGAGTGGGAGTGATAATCGAAGATGAAGAATAGAGTGAGAAGATGTTTACATGAGATCAAGCGAGTGGTAGTAGCCAGAAAAGGGTCATGCGACGAAGCAAAGCACCGCCAAAAATAGCCTTGGACTCCTCTCCGCCGAAAAGATTGTGGAAGATATCATCGATGTGAGAGTGAGAATAGAAGATGAAGAATAGAGTGAGAAGACGTTTACATCAAATCAAGCGAGTGGTAGTAGCCCAAAAAGGGTCATGCGACGAAGCAAAGCACCGCCGAAATTAGCCTTGGATTCCTCGCCGCCGAAAACTATTGTGGAAGATATCACCACTGGACTCTTTGTCACCAGCCTCGGACTCCTCGCCGCCAGAATCCTCTTCTGGAGAATCAAAACAGTCGAAGATCTGAGAAAGAGGTTCCTAACAAAAAATTAAAATACTCAAAAACATCAAGAATAGTAGCAACATCAACAACCCACAGTGAACAAAAATGACAATCAACAGCACCAACAACTTATTTGAACCTAAAATATAGAGATCTAGAAATACATTGAAGAACAAAAAATAGATCTACAGTCCAAATAGTGCTAGTTTCAATTTATGGAAAAAAAAATAAATCTATTAAAATATGTAAGGATCTGTAAAGAATACTGAGAAGAAGAAGAAGAAGAAGAAGAAGAAGAAGAAAAAGACACATTACCCAAACCCGCGTAATAGGATTTGAACCCCTGTATTGGCAACCGCCACTGCCGCAGCCAATGACCAACAACAACTCCTAGTGTCCTTCATTGGCAGTCTCACATGACCTGAAAAAACAAATCAAATACTCGGATATAGAACAGAAGAGAGAGAGAGAGAGAGAGAGTGTGTGTGTGTGAGAGAATCGAAGATGAATAATAGAGTGAGAAGACGCTTGCCTCAGATCGGGCGAAGTGGTAGTAGCCGGAGAAGGGTCGTGTGATGAATCAAAGCACCAAAAAAATAGCCTCGGATTCCTCGCTGCTGGACTCCTCGTCTGCAGCATCATAACCAGCAAAGATCAAAGAAATATAATAGAGATCATATGCAGGATGAGAAAGAGAGATAGGAAGAATGGCCGTGAGAGAGAGAGAAGGGAGTGGCGGCGGAGGGGGGAAGAAGATTGGAGATCAAAGGATATGGGAGATTCACTGTTTGGTCACTCTCTCTCTATATCTCAACAAGAGTGTGTGGTGTATAGTAGGGGTAGGTGGTGGGACATAAGGGGTTAGGATTGGGATGGGTATTTTGGTTAATTAGCATCTAAAAGTAAATTGGTAAAGTGGGAAGTTTCTGGCAAAACAGAGGAAGTATATGATACCTTTATTTATTCTATGATGTCACATATTGTCATTTGACACTTAAAAAACTGGTCTGAAACAACAATTATCAAACACAAAATATCGTAAATACTTTTACACAGCGGATTATAGGGATACAAGTTTAAACCGGGAAAATCACAAACCGAATAGAACTGTAAAAACCGATTTGGGACAAATCGTAAAAAAAACAAACCTGACTGGACCGAGCTGGTTAAACTGCACTGGACTCTATAAACCGTATTGCATAGAATCCGTGTACCCAAAACGTAGTACAATTATTCTTTCATGTAAATGATAAAAATTCATTCAAATTCCCTAAGTTCTGGCTTGAGCTTTCCTTCAAAGGTTCTTAATAAATCAAGAAAACAATTGTACATTCGATCAAGTTTACTTTATTCTCTATATTTGAATTTTTTTTTACATTATTTTAATTTTTTAGTTCAAGTATCTAATTTTAAGTAACAATGTGCATTATAAACTGCCGGTTTTAACTTGACCCAACCACGTTAAATCGAGACCGAGACAAAACCGAACCGAGATGAATCGAACCGTCGAGGTTTGCACTTTTTTAGCTCAAACCGGACAGAACGAAACGGTTTGTATCCCTAAAGGATTAGGTATGAAATTTACCAAACGCTTCATACGTGTAATTCCAAGACAGCTTTCACACTATACTTCTTTTAACAAAAATTTCTAGAACGCTACAGTAATCTCCAAATTGCCATAAGTTAAATTGAGAAAGAGAAGTCACAATTTGTTAATTTCGATAATATTCTCAGGGAAATATTGGAATAATCTGTTGAAGGTACAACTACGTGTTGTCACGGACATCACTCACAGACGGAGGTATTGGAATTTGGAGATGGCGCCAGTAATGAATTAATGATAAGAATATTAGAGTTTTTATCAGAAAAAGATATGAATATTAGAGTAATTATTTATAAATAAATTGATATTTTTAACTGCCATACTAAGACAAAATAGGTCATACTAGTCACTGTATAAATGGTTGATTACGAAACCCTTTCGAGCTCGTCAGCAACTTTCTCAAAGTAGGGAGTGACGAAGGAGATTTCCTTTTGACAGGTACGTTTTTCATCTCTGGGATCTCACTCCATCTTCTATTTCAATAGTAATGTACCACACAAATGCTAGTTCAGAGTTGTTTCGTCTCCTTGCATTCATATTTTCTGATACGATTGTGTGCTACAACTCGAATCGGTTACATTCCTCAAAAAAATATTGTCTTTTTTGAACTGTTGTTCTCGATTAGAGATCAAATACGATAATGATTTCCTGTAAAAACACCTTCTTTCTCAATTACTTTAGAGAGAGCTTACTTCACTTGATTTATGGATGGGATGGAGCAAATAATCCCGTTCCTATTTATACAAGGTGTTCCCCCATGGAAGGATCTAGAGATCATCTAATCTAACGGCTAGGATCGAAGGCCTAGAACCTTCCCATATGATCTAGGCTAAGATTTTTACAATGGACTATTCTAGAGTTCCCTACACAGCTATTTCCTCCTTACAACATGGTAAGCTTCTAGAATAGGGAGGACAATTCCTAGACCCAGAGTAAGCTAACTCCAAGTGAGAAAACGTATCATGGGCAAGCCCAAAAGCATAAACCAAGAAAAATATCACTTAAAGAAAATTTTCACATACCACCACAATTCATCACCTCCACCACCTGAATAGTACTAGACTGTGTACCTCTAGCTCGACAGCGCGGTGGCTCACAAGTGTATTCCACTTCTACAACACCCGCCAACCTACACCCTCCATGTCCCAGATACACTATCCGTACTTCCAGTTGGGCTCGGCTTTGATACCATTTGTGATGACCCGTCACCCATTTAGTAATAAAATATCAATTTACCTCATGGTTTAATATCAACCCGTTTCACACTTTCAGACGTCCAAAACTCAACCAGCATGACACATAGTCCTCTGAACAACATTTTAATCAAATTCTTGAAAAACTGGTACGTGACTGAAATTACTAAAAATGTCATTGTTTTTATAAAATATCACATTTCAACAATGTATTACAGCTTTCACTAAAAATCGGTAAAACAATTACTTTAGCTAAAAACACACTATTTAGCAACTACAACGCGATGCAGTCGCGCTCTGGCTCAACCTATAAAACAGATGGGTGAGCCAACCAGCCCAGTAGGTACCGCATAACCACTGGCGTAGAAATCTAAAATCTACTTAACGCGATAGACAGTTAGCATGCGACACCAAATACACAATCAACGTGATTTATCAATCACCATACATAATCAGAGAGCTGAAAAGCTGTAAATTATACCAAGAAATAATATAGGTTTAGACTGTAACTGCAGAAACTTAGAAGATAGATTTCTCTTACCTGATACAAAAAGCTGGCAAAACTATATCTAAACTGGGTCGTAAACAAACCAACTACTTCATCCTCTCATTTTATTCTCAAATTTCTATCGAGAGGTCTAACAAACCCACCGAGACTCTCTGTCTAACAAAATTAGAGAAAAATATGCAATTACTTACTCTTCCTCTCCTCGTCAACCTTAGAGAGTGACTAATGAAAACTAATAGTGACTAAGCATGTAAAAAATGGTTTGCTGAGCTCAATTTCAAACTAAATGTAAGAAGTCTCATCTTTTAAGAAGAAACATGGAATTTGGTAATATAAAGTAAGATATACATGAAGTTTCATTAAGAAGATATAAGAAATGATTCACTAAGTCACATAGACTTGTTCACATGGTAAGAATTTGATAGAAGTAATGCTCGTTAGCAAACTTGCATAGAAACAATGCACACGGATTCTTCTCATAATGGGTCACGTACTTGTTCTCTAATCTATCAATCACAATAATTCAAAACCACATATTTCAACTTAAAATTAACTGTAATCCAAAGAATAAGAATATCACATATTTCATTTAGAAATTTACAAGTTTGGGGGTCACAAGTTGTCTCTCTCTTCTGTGGCTCATGTGGCTTATTTCCACCCCATTCTTACTCCTATGGGTCTTTTCTGTTTCCATTTCATCGTGGTTCATAGGATTTTCCGACGATGCATATTTGATATCCCTGTAAGCAAACCTCGTCTACGGTACTAAATTTATAAAATTATATTCCTAAAATTTGAGGTTGAAGATATTTTGGTGTGCATATATTACTCTACCAATTAGTGATTTGGAATTTATGATAATTTTTTTATAAAAGAATAAAAGAAATACTATTCAGAATAACTTTTGTAGACTACACAGGAAATACCTACCCACTTTCACCACACTCATGTTTTCCTCTTACTTTCGTATGGTTTTATCTTATTTTGTTTTATTTTTATCTTTTATATTTTTCATATACACTTCCACTGGAAAGGGAAATATATTGGAATTTACAAAGAAGTTTGCACTACCAGTGTCTCTCAATGTACATGAATATTTCCTTGATAAAAAATGTGCATGTTCGATGATGCTAAATTAGTGATATGTAATAGCCTTGATTCCTACCATTTTGTGAGGTAATATGGAGAATTTAGGGTCATTCTGAGCATGCTTATGTGCAAATTTCATGATGTAAGTTCAAATGCGTTAATGTGAAATTCGAACGTTTTATGCATTTGTTTAAGAGATTTTGTTGGATTTAATCGCTTGGTATGGTTTTTCATGTTATCTTGATAGGAGAAGATGCTAAATGGTTGCTAGGAGGCTTGAACCTTATGTCCTCATCCCATTCAGCCAACCCCAGTTACACGTACATTGTTGTACGTGCAATTTTTTCCAAAATATAATTTCAAAGCCAATTCGGAACGTCATTACTTTCAGAAAGTTGGATTCGTCTTGTCGAGATACACATTTTCCATATATCACACACCTTCAACCAATTGTTGTAGCTCAATTTACGATTCAAAGATCATAGCATGACTTGTACAAAATTCTGCTTCGAATCAACAACTTTGATCAAGGATACATGCAGTTATACCACTACAATCAATCCACAATTTTCTCCTAATACTAGGTTGTTCTTCTATTTACAACTTATGGGTTTTTGACGAAAAAAATTTGTCATTATCGATTTAGAGATTGAAACATGATGAGTCAAAATGTATTCAAACTAGAATCCCGCACTATTTCAAAGTGTTTTTCAATTCAGGAACAAAAAATCTTAGGTCATGTAGTGCATTATATATGAATATTATAAATAAATTCGAGTCTCTTTATTTAGATACTATGTGGTGCTAACCCATGTTCTTTCATGCATTTTAGGCAATCTAGTTATGCAAGAAATCATCAGAAATCATCAGTTTTAAGATCTTGGGGTTTCAAGTATTGTCCTAGAAGTTTTCGAGTCATTATTATGTCTAGAATTATTCCTATAGCATCAATCCATGTGTCTTTGCACAAAATGTCAATATTGCGAAAGAAAAAAAAAAGACCAAAGAGCAGCAAAACCACATATGGTAGGCCTAGGGTTTTGCATAGGTCTCAGGGGTCTGTGGATTACCTAGGGGCGGCATGGTAGGGTTTTTCAGGCTCTTTGACTTTTTGTCTAACTCTTTTGGCAATTTCAGTCAGTCAATTATTCTTCATAGAGATTCTTTATGAGAGTTTAGCTAAGAATAAAATATATCTTTTGAAAGAGAGATTAATTAGGAATAAAATATATCTTTTATGAAAATAATATATTTGATCACAATAAGATGTATTTTCCTGTAAGAACTCTTTTATGAAATTAACGTTTTTTGTTTAAAGTTAATTGGAAGAGTTTCTATATTAATTAAGAAGAATATAGTGATATTATCATCTCTACAAAATTCGGCCATCACTATATATTTTATTTCATAAATTTTGGCCATAACATATGTAGCTATTAGTTTATTTTCCGAAGTTTTATATTGAAGACTCGGTTTATATTGATCAAAAGTCTTTTCATAATTATTAAATAAGAATATTTGGCAGCTTAATTTCTATTATAAGTAAATTAAAATTAATTTTCGAAATGGATTAATTCTTTATATTAATTATTTTATTTAGAAATGGAAATTAAGAATGAATCTTTCTCTATGGAAATTAGATTTTTTATAAGTAAAACTCATTTATTATTAATTTACTATTCTATAAATAAGATATGGAATTTATATTAATTTCTATAAGTCTAGATTCATAATTTATTTTTTCTGAAACTTTCTTGCCTAGAAGTCAAGTAATCTCTTATATAATATAGAGGTAGAGTTGATAGAAAATTAATCTGAAATAAATGAGCATTAGGTGAGGCACCCTATACATGTGAGAGAGAGAGATAGAGAGAGCGAGAGATAGAGAGAGCTTATCCAGCATTTCGTTCACCCCAGCAGGAGTGCTCTGGCCTACGGTTCAACTTCCTCTGACCGACGGTTCAGCTTCCAGAGCTCTCCAGTGGCGCTTCAACTTTCCTCAGCTTCGATTCTTCATTTGAAGTTGTTGTTGTCTCTTCTAGGATCAGTCCATGTATTTCTGGTCTTTTTTTAGTTGAGTTTCTGGATGAATCTTTATCTATTGATCTAGAAGTCTTCTGCCAGTTTACCTGAGTCTAGAATCGATTTAATGTTTACATAGATAAACAAGTTATTTGATTACTTCTTAGTTTAATTTTGCGCCAGATATGTGTTTTAGACTATCACTTCTCTATAGTCGTCCCACAAAATCTAAACACTGTGATCTCCCTCTCAAATTCATCCTAGAGTCTATATTGTTTCAAGATATGTTATCCTGAACCGATGCATATTGATATTGTCAGATCTGAAGTTGTTTCCTCTTTATCGAGACATGTAGAGTCAATCATAATGTTTGTCTCTTGTATCTGTTAGGTCAAGGATTCGTCTAGAGTCTCCTATCCTACAGGTGCAGATTTTATCTTTCTTATAGAGTTGTTCACTCATGAACTAACATGAATAGAGTTGGTCATTTGACGAACTACATAGGAAAGGTCCTAAGTACACGCCAATACGAGGTACACCGTGTATAAGGTCAGTAGCTCGAGGAGTTAGTGTAATACTGATGACTAGATTAAAGCGAGTATTGGACTGTCAAGGCATGGGGTGCTACGCAAGAGATTGCAGGAACTAGGGAGATAGATGCTAATGATAGTAGTTGATCATGTGTGATAATTCGTGACATAACTTGTGTAAGTTAAACTCAGTTTCAAATGCTTGAAAGGCCTTGAAACAGCTTTCAAATATTTGAGACTGACTATGCTTTATATGCATGAACTTAGGGTGAGTTACTGATCTTGATTCAACTCCTAAACCCCTGTGCTTGACCATTTTCTATCTGATGATGAACGACAAAGTATTTTGACATTCTAAACTATGGTTAGTCCAACTGTTTGACTAAGTTTTGCAGGGATATACAGTTGCCTATTTTGCAGGAATCAATTTCTAAATAGGAATGATGCATAAAAGGAAAATGAGCTGTAGATATGATTCTTTGGTGATTCAAATCTGATCCAGACCTTCCTAACTTACTCCTAAACAAAGTCTAGACAAATATCCTTGAAGATACCGAGCAACTAGCCGTTTGAGGAAGCTGTTATAAGAGTCAAGATTTGTAGCTAGTTTTCAGGAAAGTTTGTTGAGAAGATTCTAAAGATCTTCAATTCAATCTGGGTGTTTAAAAGGAGAATTGCCGAAGGAATTTGTAGACACAACATAGAGCAATTCACAGAGACACTCAAACACATTCAGGGATCGACACGCAAAAAAGAAGCAGATCCATTTCTCTCAATCCAAGCATCTGAAGAACACTGGATACTCACTGTAGACTTAGTTCTAGTGTTCTTCTATTCTGAGCTTTATTTGTATATAATTATGATAATACTTCTAGTTCTTATTATCGAGGATTGTTCAAGGTAAACAATATAAAATTATTAGTTAATCAGTTCGCTAGAGCTGATACTAGATAGGTTAGTGAGAACCACAAGCTGTAACAGAGTAAGGCATCTCTTTGTGCTTGAGATCTAGGGCTTAGCTTTTGATTGATAAGAATTGAGTTGAAAATCTTGCAGGGAGAAGATCCCTGAGGTAGAGACGTAGGTCCAAGTGGACTAAACTCTATAAATCATACTCCCTCCATTTCACTAGATACTTTAAAAAATTCTGAGGCACGGGAATTAAGGAATGGGTGGGAAAGACTAAAAAGCCCCTGTGACTCACTATTTGGTGAGTGGAAATGTCTCCCATCTCTGGTTTAACAAAATTAACAGTTCTGTGAGGCAAGAACATCACCAGCAAGAACACCACAACCAGAATGAACATGAGCATAATCAAAATCACAACAAAATAAAATATGCTGAACCACTATAACAGACCAAAATACAACAAAAAGTAACAAATATTTAAATCTGCTATTTATACAGAGGAATTTGCAGATCTGAAACATCTGCAGGAAGAAGAAGAAGAAGAAAGAAAAAGAAGAAGAAATTCATAAATAAGAAGATGAAGAAAGAACGCTGGCTATCGATGATTCGGTTGGAGTCTGATCTTCTTCAAGTCTGTAGAAGACCTCGGAACGCTGGCTATCGAAGAGGAAGAAAGACGCCATCGTGGCCTCCGGCGACTTGGCAATCGACGAGATCCGGTTGCCACAGTGGTTGTCACGCCGTCGCTCACCGCCACCGTTGGAGAAGATCGATCGGTTCTCCCTCTACACCGATCTGTTCTTGTCTCTTGCGGCGTAGGGGAGATCTTCAGATGCAGAAGACGAAGAAGACTGAGATCTGGGTCGTCGGGTGGCCACCGTTGCTGCTCCTTCAACCTTTTCTCTCTTTGACTCCCTTTCTCCCTTCCATGGACGCGACGCCGGCGAGAGAGCGAGATGAGAAGAAGAAGAGAAAGCAAGATAAGAGGCGGAGTGACAGAGAGAGAGAGACGGAGGGAGATGAGAGAGCAAGAGGGAAATGAAATGTGTTGGGGAAGAACAGTTGAGAACAAATAGGGTTTGTTGTGGGTAATGGGCTCATGGGTTATGATTAGTAGCCCAAAATTACATTTGGGCTTAATTAATCAGGTTTAGTAATAAATCTGATTAGTTAAGCCCAAATAAAATGTGAGTTTGAGTTTTTTTAGCAAGGGTATTGTTGTATTTTGCCAGTATCAAAGTTTCCATATTTGGAAATTTTGAAGAATCTGGCGAAACACCCAAAAAGGAAATTTTGAAGAATCTGGTGAAACGGGGGGAGTATGTCTCATTCTCAGGTGGATAACACAGTGAAGGTGTCCCTTCGATAAATATCTTGTGTGCTGCATCTTTTACTTTTCCTATAACAGTTAGATTACTTCCACATTTCACTTATACTGCTGCATCTGTTTTATCTTTACACAGTTCTTGTAATTGGATATATCTTATTTTTGAGCGTTGTCTATTATTCGATCTATTGAATTGTCGTACAAGAGTCGTTCCTTTAGGCTATACGATTGTAGTCTTCCGCTATATCGCGTAGAGTCATAGATAGCAGACACACTCATACTCATGTGTATTACAGTCTGCAACAGTGCTCTCCCCTCCTTTTTTGGACATCATCAAAAACATATGTACAGGCTGCAATATGCATATTCATTAATCTTCAATCAAATTTTTCATAAAACCATATTTTGAATGCACCGAGTGTTGTAAAAACTGTTTGCAATCCATTGCATCAATGAGTACCCTAGAAATCTTTAATACAATAATATGTGAGTACAATGAAATGTTAGATACCAACATGTAACTAACCCTTAGTTGGCGGATTAATCGAAAAATAGCACCGCAAAAAAGAAGACGGAGAAGAAGTAGAAACATAAACAAAATTAAATGTATATGAACTTTAAGGGACGATCTCGTGTATTCACACGATGTTCTTAAGGCTTTATTCGTCCATCCATTTGGTCCTCACCATATCAATACGATTAGCCTCACAGGATAATCTCCCAGTGCCCACACGAGTCAGCGAAGCACTTGCAACTCGTTCCCATCGAACAAAGTTGTGTTATGATATCTGTCTTGGAAGACGTAGAATAAAAATTTAGATTAAGTGCATGTTTGGTTGGAGATTTTAATCTTCAAAAAAATTTAATGTTGTTTGTTTCGTAAAATTTTTGAATCATATTTTAATTTAAGTTGGCAAATGATCTATAGAGTATATATTCTAAAATTTTGGAGATTTTTTTAGGTATAACTTATGAAGTAGCATACTCTTCCCTATACTTTATGCATGAATTGTTAATTTGTGCAAACGCATAACATCATAGACCATCTTAGACGTATCATAAGTTCGAATAAGGAAGGGTTTTGTTCGTAATTTGTTAGTAAAATCTATTGTGGTGCCAAATGCACTTAAACTTTAATTCAAATTTTCACCGCTGCCCAAACATTTTTCATATTATAATTTCAACGAGCTTATTATCCCAAGATTATTTTCCCATGATTATTGAAATCTTAAGCTGGAACCAAACAGACTCTAATAACAAAATTCTCAATTTGAGGACTTTGGAGAGAATTAGAAGAGTATGAGGAAATGTTGGAATGAACAATCGAGTGGTGAAACCACATTATAATCGAATAGGTGCTCATGTATGTGCCAATGAATAGTCGTATCTATTTGTATTTCTAAACTGTTAGAAATTTTGAGGCGGAGCTGTAATAATATAAATCTTTAAATAAGGTTTATAAACCCATTAATTATTTCAAAGCAACCCTATTAGTTAAAAAAATAACCCCTTTGAGTCCATTTTAGAATTATAATTTCGCCCTAACTGTATCCGACAGAAGGATTTGTTCTTACACCCATATTTAACAATAATTTTCATTTGACTAAACCCATTAATTATTTCAAAGCAACCCTATTAGTTAAAAAAAATAACCCCTTTGAGTCCATTTTAGAATTATAATTTCGCCCTAACTGTATCCGACAGAAGGATTTGTTCTTACACCCATATTTAACAATAATTTTCATTTGACTAAGTCATATCGTAAAAATAACATCTCACAGTGATGTATAAAAAAATTGAATTAATTTTAAAGAAATCAATTTCTTTAATTGTCCGAAAATCTAAATTGTCCAAAATATTTACCGTAGCTTATAGGTAGACGCAATGGTATATGAATTGCGATAGAAAAATGAGATAAAAGGAGTAACCACTTCTGAATGGCCTGCATTGATGGTACATTTCTAGAACGCTAAACTTGGCATAAGAAGAATTTGAATCTACATTTATCATTTGTGAATGCCCTGCAAGCTGTTACAGCCAGCTGCAGAATGAAAAAGAACATAGTGAAATTGAGAAATGAGCGCTTCAAGATAAGGGCCATTCTGGTTGTTGAAATGTATACTTTAAAATGCTTACTTTAAGCGTAGGGTCCCGCGTATGTAAGCTGGCCGGTGTGTGGGTTCTCGGGGTTGTATATAGTTGTTCTAGCCAGCAATTTTGACCTGCAAAGACACAATTGCAGAAAAATAGACCAATTAAAAAAAAATTGACCAAATCATTTTCGTTTCTGCTTCAGTCTTCATGGACCATACTTTGTGCATAAACAATGGAACAAAACGGCAAAGTCCCTGGCTGCTCGACACGGCTGTAGAATACTATCGACAATGTCTACATGATGTACGACACTTCCGCCTGCAATCTTCGAAGGCACGGGTTGAGCCTGTGGTTTCAGTACTCCACCCATACTCTCTTCGATTCTCCCGTACTCAATCTTTACCAGCGATCTCGGGTTACCTGACGGCCGTTGGAATTTCTTTGCAAGAACCTTCAATACCCTCAGAGCTACTCGCGCCTTTGCCACGCAGATTCCCCACTTCAAATGGAATTACTTGCTATTTATTACCGTCTAGTAGTAGCATCACATTTTCACTTGTCTACTATCATGATTTTCACTGATAGTCTCCTTTCGTACAACATATTGCAGGGGACTAGTGGCAGCACGTACAAGGACGCACTTATTTTGGCTCTTATCAGGCAGGAGGCTATGAAGTTTAGTGACTGTCTTATCGCTAAAGTCCCCCGTGGACAAGTTTTGGAAGCACACCGTTTAGCGAAGGCAGCTACCACTAGTAGATATGTTTAGTAGTTGTTCATGTCTTGTCTCGTAGTTTATATGGCTCTCTGTTTGTTTGCCTGGTTTTGTTGTATATTTTGGCTTCCGAAGGTCTGTATTATATTAGTAGTATGCTAGGCTGTTTCTCAGATATGTGGGCTTGTAATCTCTGTAACCTGCCTTGGTGCGTCCTTTAATGAATCCTAACCTTATTATAAAAAAAATGGAACAAAACAGGTCATTTAAGTTATAATACAAAATAGGTCTCCAGTATATAAGAATGAATAAAGAGTAGTTCATCATTAGCAATAAGGAGAAGGGCCTGTTTATTCTCAAAACTAAAACTGATTCTACAAAAGAAAGTGTATACATATAGGCAAGAGTGATTTCCTCTCTGCCTTGAGTCCTTGCTTGATCCAGTTAGGGTTTTTGCTGCATTCAGCAATCAAACTAGTTCCCTTCAGCTAACCGCTACTTCAGGATATGTAAATGAATAAAAATATATATGAATGTAAAAACAAATCTTGTCAAAGATCAATCTTCTCGGAGCAAAATACCCATGGCTGAAAAGAAGATGATGGTTTTACGCCGCCATCTGCATCTGCTCCTGCTCTATGTACATTTGCTCCAGCCATGGCGGTATCACCTCCCCACGGCCTCCACCATTTTTCTGCTCAGAACTGTATAACCCCCCTGGCGTAGTAGTTCCAAAACGAGGAACATCTTTCACCAATGTATTAACCCACGAAACATCCGGCTCATCCATTGATGATTTTGCTTGCATACCATTATTATTATTATTCCCACTCCGATACTGAAAAGATGCCGACTTCTTGAGCTTGTTGCTCATATCTTCCCCTTGGTATCCCCAGTCCAACTTCCCATCAGGTGAGCCCCAACTAGAGATGTTAGAGGACATCATACTGGCGGAGTTGGCAGCTGCCGCCAGACCAAGCCCGCCAGGGCGGTGGTAGTTCATAGCACCACGGTCCACAAAGCTCTGGCTGCGTTTCGCAAAAGCAGCAGACCGCGAGTTCATGACCGCTGACCCTGATGAGTCAAAGCCATACATGGAGGATTTCCTCACTGGAGAAGATGATCCATTTGTAGGGTAACTTGCCCTCATCTGGTTCATGTTCTGCCGCATTTGATGAGCCGAAGGTGACTGCAGTTGAGAGTTTACTACATTTGGGGAGAGACCCTGCAATTGAGAAGACATCAGGGAAGGATCTGCAGCTCCAAAATAATCGTCAAGGTTAGTAGGCTTGAACTCCCCCAAATGGCTGCCATTACTCCAACTGGTTGGAGAAGAAAGACCAGACAATTCATCTATCAACTGCTGTCTTTGATGGTGCTGATTGCGAAGACTTTCTAATCCAAGAAACTCCATTTCCAATTCAAAATCCCTAGCATTCAGCGCAGCCTTAAGCCTGCTACCAGGAAGCTGCAGCGCCGGTGGGGTGAGATTCACCTTGTTCTGCCACATGTTACCCGCCATCGGCGACGACGAAACCGAAGATGGAGACATAGGCGGCGTCGAAGTCGGAGGCATCATCGAAGGCGATGAGGCAAGAGACAATGGGCTCAATGCTGACATATCCAAGGAATGGGACTTTGGTGAAGGCATAGCTGACCCCGTAGAAGCATAAAGCGGCCTCAATTCCTCAGTCTTGTGTGCAAAGAAGCAGACTTTGCGGGCACAACCAGTTTCGTCCTTGCAAAGCCTGGTTCTGTATTGGGCAGGATGAAGCCAAGACTCAAACACACCATGAGCATATTCACAAGAATCTCCTTTGGCACAAGTCCCTTTTCTGAACTCTGGGCATGGCACACAGCTGTAGAAATGCTTCCTAGGATCACGCCTCCTTGCATTCTCCCCCGGGTGGGCAAATGGGCACTCGGTCCAGTCGTGGGAGTATGCCCTAGAGCAAGGCTTGACCTTGAATGAGTACATCCTGAACTCGTCGGATCCGTAGACTCCAGTGTTTATGTCTGGTAACGGTACATCGATAGGGTATTCTTTCTTGTCACTCCCTTCCTTGGCCAATTGATGAATTTGGCTTGGAAGCTCTTCCACCTCAATACCCTGACCAATCCAACCAGATGGGAAAGATGATTCCTCAATATCATTACCCCCTTTCAATAACATCTCCAATGTTTTTCTCCTCAAACTGTTTGATGATTTCAAGCTCCTACCGATCAAGTTTATGGGTTTGTTTCCATTTGCATCAACTGAATTGACATCTGCAGATGCATCAATCAAGAGCTTGACTGTCTCGACAGATGAGATAGAGCCACCGGAAGCTGCACAGTGAAGGGGAGTGGCCTTGTCCGAACCGCAAGACCTATTGACATCAACCTTGTTAGTGCCAATGATGTATTCCAAAACCTTGGTGCTTCCAAACATGGAAGCAATCAAGAGAGGTGTTCTCTCTTCAAGACTCATCTTGTTTGAGCCAATTCTTCTACCATACCACAAGCTGGCTTCATTAACACCCAGACGGTGTTCTTCAACTGCGAGTTTGAAGCTCTCTACGTCATCTGAAGCTGCGAATTCAAGTAGAAGAGAGGCTTCATAGAAAACACCACCTTTCAGCTTTTGAACTTCACCTTCCATGATTGCAGTGTGAGGACAGAGTTCACTCTTAGAACCACTGCACATGAATCCTGCAAAAGATCACAAGTAAGGTCAATATACATAACAGGATTATTAACATCTGAATTCAAAAATGAAAAACCCAGATACATGCTTCTCTTGTTTCCTTATCTAAACCTAAACCCTCAAACAATAGTTGTGTTTATTTTTCTTTCTTTCCTGAAATCATGTTCTTTGAACTGTTCTCACAAGAGCCAATTGAACTAATCAAACCCTAACTGGATGAATGAACAGTCCAAAATTACTTCTAGAATCTAATAATTGAAACCCAATTGTAAATAAACATCTGAAGACTGAGTCAACTAGGAATCATTCTAAGCTAATCTTGAACAAAGATCGGATTTTTCAAGCATGCCCAGATAAATTCAATATCATTCAAGCAAAACCCACAAAACAGAATAATCAATAATGAAACGAGCAAGTACATACCTCTATGTAAGTAATGATTGGGATGTGGATAAAATCCTGGGATCTTTGACGAGGCTTCAGAGGATGAAGACCTTGTTGTTCCTTTGAGAGATATATATGGTGATACAAGGAAATGAATTGAATTTGAATACTAGTTGAAGAATGAAGATTGCATATATATGGGGTGAGCTGAATGAAGAGAGGACACGGATTGAGAAGAAGGAAGGAGGAAGGTGTGACTTTTCTTCTTCCCTCTTTCTCTTACTTCCTCTTCTTCCCTGCTTTACTCATTTGTGGTCAAAGTCAAAATTCAAAATATCTGGGACCCACCCATTCCACACTTCTTCTGTGTATCACTTGCTCTTTCAACCATGAAATGAAAATGCAGTATAAATGAAAACCAAATTGAAACTCAAATGCAGATTCAAATCCAAATCCAAATGCAAATGCAAATTCGAGTTTCCCCCACTGACCTGTTCACCGTCTGAGTGGGTTTTTCCATCACGTTTTGGAAGGACATTGCTGGCGCGTGCTAGCACTACTAGAATTATTCATAGGTGGCAAAAATCTGTGACAATAAATTTCTGGCCATTTTTATTACTTAATGTGGCAGGAACGTATTATTTCCACTTCAAATTGTTAATAACGGAGAGAATAGTTTCTATCTGTAAATAATGACCCAAAAACGGCAAGAATTTACTTTTTTATTGGCAAGAATTATTACTCTCGGGCAAAAATGCCATCAAATGTGGCAAGAAAATATCAAGAACGGAGGGTACAGTTCTCTCTGCAAAAAAAAAAATACCAAACCTACCGAGAATTTTTTTACTGCCGTGTTAGAGTATCTGACTCGACAATAATTCCCGCCCCAAAAAATGTTGGAGACGTGGTGAAGTTTTATCCAAAAGAATTCAAGCCCGCGCGGGCAAATTAATTTTTGGTAAAATTTTTTAAGTGCGCGCCATATCACCATCGACCTAATCGGTCAACAGCGCTGTTCGATTCCAGTCCATAAGACAAAATCGCTCCCAGAAGTAAAATCGCTCCGAAAATTTTTCGATTCCAGTCCAAAGAAAGAAAAGATTTCGATTCCAATCCGAGAGAGAAGATATTTCGATTCCAGAAGAACTTCCAGAGAGCTTGTACGAGGCCACAACTTCCAGAGCTTGCTCAAGTTTTGTGTTCCAGATCCAGGTAGGGTTTCGTGAACTTAGTAGCTAGTTGTTTTCATTTGAGTTTCTGGCTTCCGTGAACCTGGTTATAGGTTGTGAAGAGAACAAGAGGAGGGAAACCCCCTTTTACTTGCCAAAACCCCCTGTTCACATTTAATTTTATGGCTTGTAATGGTGGTTCGAAGGTGGTGGCAGTGGGTCAATATATCTGCCAGGGTGGGTTGTGTTGGTGGGGAGAAGGTGGTGGCAGTAGTGGGTCAATGTACTTGCCAAAATTCCCCTTTTTAGTTGTTTTTCTTTGAATATTTTAAATGGCGAGAATTTTACCGCCACGAAGCAAAAACGTCAATCTCTCGACGGTCGGAGCCTTACCGCCACAGGTACTGTCGTTTAAACCTTAAATGACAATTACTGGTTTTCTGACTTGGCAATAGGTTCATGCCGTTTTTGATATAAATTCTAGTAGTGTGGGGAGTGTATTGGAGGCTTTTAGAGCCAAGTAGGGAGCATCACTAGTATTAGGGCATGTCCACTCGTTGGGCACCAGGGCAGAAGGCAAGGGGCTCTCAGGCTCTGGGGCAAGACACTGTTCACTGCTTTTTGAAGTCTGTTTCCACCCATTTGGGACAGGGCGAGAAGCAAGACACTGTTCACTATTAAAAAAAATAAAATGATGTATTTTGTCTTTAAATTTTTTTGCAGTTTTACAAACTGTTTTTTAAACTGCTTTTTCCAGTTTTTTTTTAAACAATTTTTTTCAGTTTTTGCAAATATTTTAAAAATTGTTTTTTTTTAGTTTATACAAACGTTTTTTTCCAATTTTTACAAACTGTATTTTAATTCTAGTTTTTGCAAATTGTATTTTTTCCAATTTTTCAAACTGTTTTGAAACTGTTTTTCCCAGATTTTTAAAACTGTTTTTAAAATTATTTTTTCCAGTTCTTACAAAATAATTTAAAAACTATTTTTTATTCAGTTTTTACAAACTGTTTTTTTTTTTCAGTTTTTTGCAAACTGTATTTTTTTCAGATTTTTCCAAACTATATTTTTTACCAGTTTTTTCAAACACTTTTGAAACTGTTTTTCCCAACTTTTCTAAACTGTTTTTAAAATTGTTTTTTCCAATTTTTTCATATTTTTTGAAACTGTTTCGTTTTTACGCAAACTGTTTTTGATGGGGGAAAAACTAATATATGTGGGAAAACTAGTATTTGAAGGTGAAAAGTAGGTGGAATGTCTAGGTGGCACTGGGGCTAGAAGGCAAGAGGTTACAATTGTCCAACCCATTGCGTTGGGACAACTCTAACCTTGACAAAAAAGTGTTAGTGGAGAGGTGAATAGTTGCAAAAAGATGGTTGGAGAAGACTAGAGTGAGATGGTGCCAAGGCCAAAACCCTTAGTGCCTAAAGGAAGTGAAATAAGTTCAATTTTACATCTTTTAACTTTTGCATTATAGTATATTTTTAGTGTTAAATATATATCTATATTTTTAGTGTTAACTTCATTATTACAATTTATATTTTACATTCTATAATAATGAGAAATTAAAAATCTAAGTACATCTTCTCAAAAAAAAAAAAAAAAATCTAAGTACATGAAAGATTAGGGAGAGAGATATCCACATAAGTTTATCCTCTATTTCGTAATTGTAAAAAGTATGATGCATATTTTGTAAGATGTATGATCATTTGAGAGAGGGTAAAAGACATTTTTCACCCTTCGATTATGGGGAAAAGACATTTTTCCCCCTCCCCCCGATTTATGGAAAAAGAACTTTTGCACCCTAATAGTTTTTATGTGACCATGTTACCCTTGTATGGATGGAATGACTTAAATACCCTCACCCCCTTAAAGACAACTTTGCCCTTTACTCTAATATTTAAATAAATACTAATTAATTATATTTATGACATCACCTATTAACAAGATTACATAACACCTGGTATTCTAAAATGACCATTATACCCCTGGTACTGTTCACGCGGACAGTTACCACCCCTGGTACTGTTCACGTGGACAATTACCACCTCTGGTACTGCTCACATTGACACTTTGCACCCCTATTTTTTGGACAGTTTGCACCCCTAATTTTGTGGACACTTAGCACCTCTAATTGTGTGGACACTTTGTACCCCCTAATTTTGTGGACATTTTGCACCCCTCTGCTGTTTTAAAATCAGCTGTTTTTTTAGCTGTGAGTAGGATCCTTACTCAAATACTATTTTCCCTCCTGTAGCTTCCCTCCAACAGCTTTCCTCCAAAAAAAATCCACCAAAAAAGTGCATCTTAGACGTAGTTAATCTCTACATCTTACTAGTTACTACTTCACTAGTAAAGGAGCTAGTGCCAACAACAAGACAATTCAGAGAGTCAAATTTGTTGGTGCTTGGTTTGACTTCTGAGACTGCGTTGCGACGACCTTTTCAATCCTTTACACATCCATTTAAGGTCACGCGAATCGGAAGATGTAGCTCCCTGCCCAATAGGGTCGCACCAACTCCATAAGTTACAACAATCATTCCTACAAACATAGTAGAGTCTACCCCGATTGCTGTATATGTTAGAGCCCGTCACTCGTATATCTGCCGTAAGGGGAACTTCACAGAAGCAATACTTCCTCTGGTACGTTAGGAACTCTTCTCTCCGTCTTGTTGTTCTGCTTGAGCTAGACATTCCACCTAAACAAACAAAAACATATTATTACAACAAGGCAAAAAATATCTAAAATTACACCATACTAGCTAAAATAAAGAGCATCATTCTAAGAAAACTACTAGTATTACCATGCCTTAATTGTTAGGGAAGTATGATTGGAGCTACAAGTGGGTAAGAGTTTGGGTGGAGATCATTGTGAACATGGGATGTCTATATATATGACTTTTTTGGAGGGGGGTTTATTGGAGGGAAGTTATTGGGGGAAAAGTAGTAATTGCGTAAGGATCATACTCACAGCTAAAAAAAACAGCTGATTTTAAAACAACAGAGGGGTGCAAAATATCCACAAAATTAGGGGTGCAAAGTGTCCACAAAATTAGGGGTGCAAACTGTCCAGAAAATAGGGGTACAAAGTGTACATGTGAACAGTACCTGAGGTGGTAGTTGTCCACGTGAACAGTACCAGGGTGGTAACTGTCCATGCGAACAGTACCAAGGGTATTATAGTAATACCCCATTTTTATACAAGAGGATAAGTTAATAATTTTGATAGAGTTTGGGGTTATGATTATGATTTACAAAAGTTCTAAATGAATTAATTAAAGATTAAAACTGAAATTGTAAGTTTTGGGACATTATAAAGTAGATGGATAAAATTTGAGGGGTTATAATTATAGTTTTCAAAAATGTAAAGTTGTTAATTTGGAGAGTTATAGTTTAGAAAAGTTAAAACTAATTTAGTTCAAAATTGGGGAGGTAGTTGTAGTTTCATAAAATATAAACTAGTTAACTAAATATTGTTTGGGGGCACAATTGTAGTTTTCAGAAGTTATAATTGAATAGTTGGGGAGGTAAATGTAGTTCAGAAACGTTTAAAACTATACTGAATAAAATTATGGGGAGGTTAGTGTATTTTAGACAAATAAAAGTGTGCAAATATTTTTACATGTAAGGGGTTGTAATTGTCTTTTATCAAAGTTAAAGTATGCAAATAACTTACACTTGTACACAATACGTATAAAATGCTTTTAACTATTCGTATTTTGTTTAACCCGACCCGTATAAAAGTATAACCCGATATAGTTGGTCGTATAATACGCGTAACCCGTATTTTATTTTAACCCGACCCACAACCCGCATTTTTTATTTATTTATTTATTTATTTATTTATTTATTAGTTTTCTTCCTCTCTCATTCTTTTCTCTTCTTCCTCCTCTTGTTTCTTTTTCTTCACCCGTACACACACCCACACACATATCCAACTCCTCTCTTTCTCTAGCAATTTAATACATCTCCCTTCCTCCTCCTATTCCCCCTATTAAAAATTTCATCTCCTTCCTGTTGGAATAGATGCCCTAGAGGCAATCTAGTTTAGTATGAATTATTTGTGGCTAGAAATTCATTTATTATTTATTGGATATTTAATATAATGAAGTCCTTAGATTTACAATTGTGTTGTTTATCTTAAATATCCCTAGTCAAGTATAATGATTAATGGGACAATCATCTATAGACTAGTATGGGGTTGGATTGATATGGAGATATCACGATCCAACACATAGGTGTGCATTAGGGAATGTTGCACTGGATTGACCCATCTCCGAGAAGGCTACATACACGTTATGTTGAGTCACAAGCGCTTCTCGCGGTGTAATGGTATTGTCATCCTTAGACTTGAAGTCACTAGATATTCTAGTTGTGGATTATTGTGATCTTGATAGCGTTAAACGCTACACCGTAACAGGGTAGTTATAAAGGCGTGTACTGGATACAATAAGAAGCAAGCTTAGAGATCGTAGTGGACGTAGATACGATTTGTCCCTCCCACATAACGGGAGCAAATATCCTAGGCCACTCGAGGGATAGTGCTTATAGAATGTCTGGCCAGACTCAAATAAATCAATATGGGATATTGATGTTATTTGTACGAATAAGGCTATTCCCATGGATCGAGAAACTATTGATTGGATATACGAGTGTGACTTGTATGTCTCGTGTCCAATCCGGATATAGAGACAAAGGGATGAGACAATTACTTGTACAAAGGTTGTCAAGATGACTATTCTATTAGTTGGCTAGAATGGATGTTTTGCTAGAGACCGCTCCATATTAGCAAATAGTTGCTACCAACTAGATAGAACCTATGGGGTCACACGCTATATAGAGTTGAACTAGATTTGGGAATTAATTAATTGGATTAATTAATTAGAAGGATCACTTTGCAAACCCTTGCAAACTTAGTAGGGACTAATTTGCAAGGAAGGGACTAAATTGAATTCTAGTAGGACTAGAATAAGTCTTTTAGGTAGGTAACAAGGAGTTGTTGGACTATATAAAGGACCTTCCTTCCTTCCTTCCCACATAACTTATGCTCATTAGTGAACATAACAAAGAGTGGGAGAGAACAAAAGGAGAGAGAGCAAGCAACAAGGAGGCCCAAACCGCCCCCTTGCCGCAGCCCCGTCCCCGTCGGCCAAAGGAGGCCGAGACCCTCCTTTAGGTCTCGTTTTGCGTGATTTCTTCTTCCTCTTCCTCTTCCGGGCTAGCACCAAGGAGTTGGGAGATCTAGGATCAACTATAGGCGTGGATCAACTATAGAGAACGTGACACAATTCGCGTTTGAAGTCATCAAGGAGAACCCAAAGGTGTGTTTATGATTTCTAACCCTTACCATCTTTATGTCTCTTGACTTGTGATCCTTGGAGGGTTTTGCATGGTTTTATGTTTGTTTATGCTTCCATTGTGCAATCCATGAATCAAAACCCTACAGTGGTATCAGAGCCACAGGTCGTAGAGCATAAACGTGGTTTATGTGTTACGTTTTAGTTGTTTTACACCTTAATTTGATTGTTTATCGCGTAAAACAAGACAAATCAAGCATGGGATGCAATTTGTCAACAATTAATCATAACAAGATCCAATTTTTTGCATTGGATGCATGAATTGGTGAGTTTGAGAAATTTTAGGATTTAAGATCTAGGGTTTGGGCATCCTTGGGGAAGAAGGAGTTCTCCCAAAACAAGGAAACAACCAAACTTGGGCACCAAGCAAGGGAGTTGTTTTGGAAACAACTCCCTCAAGGAGGTTCGGCCCCCCCTAGGGACCGCCCCCTTGCTTGCCGCCCAAGATTGGCCGCCCTAGGGGCCGGGCGGCCCTAACCCGCGGGCCTAGCCTCGTGGGTTTTGGGCCGGGCCGGCCCTAGGGCCTTGTGGTTCACTTTGTTGGGCCCGGGCAATTTGATTGTTGGGCCCATGGACCGTTTTAACCCTAGAAATCCTAAATCAATTAAAATTGACCAAGCGCGTTAAAATTGGATTTTAATGTGCAAATCACATGGTGATTGGATATGGCCTTAGGATGTGGTTTGATATGGATGTTTAATTTTGTGGTTTGGTTTTACGGCCTGCGAGCTGATCAATTAATTGTAATAATTAATTAGGGTTTTATGGCCTGCGTGCCATTTTTTTCCTCTCAACTTGTGAGATTTATTTTATTTAGTATAGATATTAGCTAGTGCTAGATAAAGTAGATTGTTAGCCAAGATTGGAGAAAAGAAGCCCAAAGCCGAAGAAGCCACAAAAGATGGAGCATGGAGCATGGAGCATTCCACAAGACTATGAAGGATGGACCAAAAGATCAAGACGCATGGAGATGTGTTTGCTTTAGGGTTCATAGACAATTCCATTGGCTTGGAATTGTCTTAGTCTAGAAAAGGCCATATCCACATCACGTTTAATTTCTGTTTTGTGGTTGTTTATTTTAATGTCTTATTATTGTGTGGTTGGTGTATGGATGATGCATGCAATTAGGATAATAAGATAATTAGACAACCCGGATCTATTATTTGGAGTTGTGCCCAAACTCAAATAGATAGATTAGTTGATATTGATCAACAAAACAATTAAAAATTGAATTTAAAATCCCTCAAAATTCAAATATTGTGTTCTTGCCTTCTCGTTATTTAAACACTCATTATCATCATTATTTATCAAGTTCGTGCGTGCCAAAGCATGGCGACTGGGTTCATAATGATGGAATGCGATGGAACGTAACAATGTGCAATTGTTTAGATAAGAGGTTGAACACAACTGGGCTATTAATTTGATTAAGAAACCTAGAGGCAATCAATTGGGATTATCCATATGGATGGATAAATAAGGAGTTATTTGCCCGATTGAACCAAGAGTTGCATATGGGATGCAATTGGAATTGTTCCTACCTAAAGTAGTCAAATTATGGGTGACTTGCCAAAGCAAGCTCATAAGGAGATGAAAGATGGATCTTGGCCCACTAGAAAATATAAGGATATTTTCCGCATTAATATCTTGAGGGTTATTAATCCGTAGAAAAATAGTGGGAGCTATATTTGATAAACTAGCCATTATTGAATATAGTCAAAAATTCACAAATACTAAAACTTGCGTATTTTCCTTTTGTAGAATTCCAACTGGCAAACAACTAATCGAGTTCACAACATTCCCTACGATCTGTCCTTGAGAAGGACAAGCTCTCTGGAACCAACTTTCTTGATTGGTACAGAAACTTGTGAATTGTTCTCAAGCAAGAGAAGAAACTGTACGCAATAGAGGAGCATGTTCCAGAAGGTCCAGAGAACCAAACACCTGCTGCCTTAAAGGCGTATCAAAAGCGTGTTGATGACGCTAATGATGCGGCCTGCCTAATGCTTTGCACCATGACTTCTGAGCTTCAGAAGCAACACGAAAACATGAATGTTGTCGATATGATCGAACATCTAAAGCAGCTCTTCCAAGAGCAGGCGAGGGTAGAGAGGTATGAGGTCTCAAAGGCACTGTTCAAATGTCATCTGGCAGAAGGGAACCCGGTGGGACCCCATGTACTCTGAATGATCGGGTACTTGGAGAATCTCGCCCGACTGGGGTTCCCGGTCGGCCAAGAGTTGGCAACCGATCTCGTGTTGCAATCGTTGCCCGAGAGTTATGGGCAGTTCATTATGAACTATAACATGAACGGGATCGTTAAACCACTGCCAGATTTACTCAACATGTTGAGGAAGGCTGAACAGAGCATCAACAAGGGTAAGGGCAAGGCCATAATGATGGTACAGAAAGGAAAGGGCAAAAGGTTTGCCTCTTCCTCCAAGGGCAAAGGCAAGTCAGTTGTCAAGTCCAAGGAACCTGCCCTTAAGCCTGTTGGTGGCATTGCCAAGGCCATGACTAAAGGTGAGTGTCACTACTGCAGTCAGCATGGACACTGGAGGAGGAACTGCCCAAAATATCTGGAGGACAAGAGGCTTGGAATAGTGATTCCACCACCACCAGGTATTTTTGTTGTAGATGTCAATTTAACTGTCTCTACATCATGGGTATTAGATACTGGATGTGGATCTCATATTTGTCGAAATATGCAGGATCTAAATAGAAGTAGGAGATTGGCTAAAGGGGAGGTAGATCTACGCGTTGGGAATGGAGCAAAGGTTGCTGCGTTGGCCATAGGCGTGTGCGAGCTATCTCTGCCTTCAGGATTAGTTTTAGAATTAAATAATTGCTATTTTGTGCCTGCTATGAGCAGAAACATTATTTCTATTTCTTGTTTGGACAAGGATGGTTTTATTATTTCAATAAAGAACAATTGTTGTTCCTTTTATTTAAATAATATTCACTATTTTAGTGCGCAATTATTTAATGGACTTTATGTCCTTGATCTAAGCAATCCTGTCTACAACATTAATACCAAGAGGATTAAAATAAATGATTTAAATCCTGCTTACTTATGGCACTGTCGTTTAGGCCACATAAATGAGAAACGTGTATCTAGACTCCATAAGGATGGATTACTAGACTCATTTTATTTTGAATCATATGAGACATGTGAGGCTTGTTTATTGGGAAAAATGAAAAAGTCCCCTTTCAATAAGAAAGGTGAAAGGACTAGTGAGCAATTGGCACTCATACATACCGATGTATGTGGGCCATTTGCCACGCCTGCCAGGGGTGTTTATGTCTACTTCATTACATTTACTGATGATTACAGTAGATATGGATTTGTGTACCTTATGAGGGAAAAATCCGAATCCTTTGAAGTGTTCAAAGAATTCAAGAATGAAGTAGAGAAGCAACTTGGCAAAAGTATCAAGGCTCTACGATCGGATCGTGGAGGAGAATACTTGAGCCAAGAGTTTGACGACTATCTTAGAGAGTGTGGGATCGTGTCCCAACTCACTCCACCCGGAACGCCACAGTGGAATGGCGTGTCCGAGAGGAGGAATCAAACCCTATTGGATATGGTTCGATCTATGATGTGTCAAACCGATCTTCCATTATCATTTTGGGGCTACGCTCTATTAAGTGCAGCTTTCACCATTAACCGTGTTCCATCTAAGTCAGTCATGAAGACACCATATGAGATGTGGAGTGGGAAGCGTCCCACACTGTCGTTCATGAGGATTTGGGGCTGCGATGTCTATGTAAAACGTTTACAATCAGACAAGCTAGGGCCGAAATCGGATAAGTGCAAATTTGTGGGGTACCCTACGGAAACTAAGGGATACTACTTCTACAATCCAACCGAGAACAAAGTGTTTGTTGCTCGGACAGGCGTGTTTCTAGAAAGAGAGTTTGTCTCTAAAGAAGCAAGTGGGAGGAATGTAGAACTTGAAGAGGTTCAAGAACCACAAATCACTGAACGATTATGGAACATGAACAGGAACCACAAGAAGTTGTGGAGAAACCTGTTCAGGTAACACAAGAGCTTCGTAGATCTAGTAGAGTGCGCCAGGAACCCGAGAGGTATGGACTTCTCGTAACCGATTCCGGTGACACGATGCTCATAGATGATGAGCCTACTACCTATGAGGAGGCCATAAGTGGCCCAGACTCTCAGAAGTGGCTGGAAGCCATGAGATCCGAGATGGAATCCATGTACACCAACAAAGTATGGACTTTGGTGGAACCACCCGATGGGGCGCGACCCATAGGGTGCAAATGGGTCTTCAAGAAGAAGATCGACATGGATGGTAATGTGATTACCTATAAGGGCCGATTGGTGGCTAAAGGATTCAGACAGATTCATGGTATTGACTATGATGAAACCTTTTCACCAGTCGCTATGACCAAATCCATCCGAATCCTACTTGCGATTGCAACATACCACGACTATGAGATTTGGCAGATGGACGTCAAAACAGCATTTCGTTATGGGAATCTCCTCGAGGACGTGTATATGATACAGCCGGAGGGTTTTGAAGATCTAAAGCAAGCCAACAAAGTCTGTAAGCTGCAACGATCCATTTATGGATTGAAGCAAGCTTCTAGGAGTTGGAATCGACGTTTTGATGAAGTGGTCAAAGAGTTTGGCTTCATCATAAACGAAGATGAGTCTTGTGTCTACAAGAAGGTTAGTGTGAGCTCTGTAGCTTTTCTTGTCTTGTATGTGGATGACATACTACTCATTGGAAACGACATTCCCATGCTGCAATCTGTGAAAGATTGGCTAGGAAAGTGTTTCTCAATGAAGGACTTAGGGGAAGCAGCCTATATACTCGGTATAAAGATCTATAGAGATAGATCTAAGAGGTTTCTAGGCCTAAGTCACAGTACATATATTGACAAGGTGTTGAAACGGTTCAACATGCAAGATTCCAAGAAGGGATTCTTGCCCATGTCACATGGAATCACTCTTTCGAAGAGTGGTTGTCCTTCCAATGAGATTGAGAAGGAACGCATGAGTAGAATACCCTATGCCTCGGCCATAGGATCTATCATGTACGCCATGTTATGTACTAGACCAGATGTGTCATATGCCTTGAGTATGACAAGCAGATACCAATCCAATCCGGGTGGGAGTCACTGGATTGCAGTCAAGAACATCCTAAAGTACTTGAGAAGAACTAAGGATGCTTTCTTGATATTTGGCAGTGGGGAAGAGTTGCGTGTAAGGGGTTACACTGATGCAAGCTTCCAAACCGACAGAGATGACTTTAGATCACAATCGGGATATGTGTTTTGCCTGAATGGAGCAACGGTGAGCTGGAAGAGTTCCAAGCAAGAGACGGTAGCTGATTCTACAACAGAGGCTGAGTACATTGCTGCAAATGGCGCAGCAAAGGAGGCTGTTTGGATCAGAAAGTTTGTTTCTGAACTTGGTGTGGTCCCTAGCATTGCGGATCCAGTGGAGTTGTTCTGTGACAACACTGGGGCGATCGCGCAATCAAAGGAACCCAGATCGCACCAGAAGTCCAAGCACGTGCTCAGGAAGTTTCATCTGATTCGAGATATTATCGATAGAGGAGACGTTCGGATATGCAAGATTCCTACAGATGATAATCTGTCAGACCCGCTTACGAAGCCTCTCACGCAATGGAAGCATGAACGGCACAATAGAAGTATGGGCATACGAGATGCGCCAGATTGGCTCTAGTGCAAGTGGGAGACTGTTGGAATAGATGCCCTAGAGGCAATCTAGTTTAGTATGAATTATTTGTGGCTAGAAATTCATTTATTATTTATTGGATATTTAATATAATGAAGTCCTTAGATTTACAATTGTGTTGTTTATCTTAAATATCCCTAGTCAGGTATAATGATTAATGGGACAATCATCTATAGACTAGTATGTGGTTGTATTGATATGGAGATATCACGATCCAACACATAGGTGTGCATTAGGGAATGTTGCACTGGATTGACCCATCTCCGAGAAGGCTACATACACGTTATGTTGAGTCACAAGCGCTTCTCGCCGTGCAATGGTATTGTCATCCTTAGACTTGAAGTCACTAGATATTCTAGTTGTGGATTATTGTGATCTTGGTAGTGTTAAACGCTACACCTAACAGGGTAGTTATAAAGGCGTGTACTGGATACAATATGAAGCAAGCTTAGAGATCGTAGTGGACGTAGATAGGATTTGTCCCTCCCACATAAAGGGAGCAAATATCCTAGGCCACTCGAGGGATAGTGCTTATAGAATGTCTGGCCAGACTCAAATAAATCAATATGGGATATTGATGTTATTTGCACGAATAAGGCTATTCCCATGGATCGAGAAACTATGGATTGGATATACGAGTGTGACTTGTATGTCTCGTGTCCAATCCGGATATAGAGACAAAGGGATGAGACAATTACTTGTACAAAGGTTGTCAAGATGACTATTCTATTAGTTGGCTAGAATGGATGTTTTGCTAGAGACCGCTCCATATTAGCAAATAGTTGCTACCAACTAGATAGAACCTATGGGGTCACACGCTATATAGAGTTGAACTAGATTTGGGAATTAATTAATTGGATTAATTAATTAGAAGGATCACTTTGCAAACCCTTGCAAACTTAGTAGGGACTAATTTGCAAGGAAGGGACTAAATTGAATTCTAGTAGGACTAGAGTAAGTCTTTTAGGTAGTTAACAAGGAGTTGTTGGACTATATAAAGGACCTTCCTTCCTTCCTTCCCACATAACTTATGCTCATTAGTGAACATAACAAAGAGTGGGAGAGAACAAAAGGAGAGAGAGCAAGCAACAAGGAGGCCCGAACCGCCCCCTTGCCGCAGCCCCGTCCCCGTCGGCCAAAGGAGGCCGAGACCCTCCTTTGGGTCTCATTTTGCGTGATTTCTTCTTCCTCTTCCTCTTCCGGGCTAGCACCAAGGGGTTGGGAGATCTAGGATCAACTCTAGGCGTGGATCAACTATAGAGAACGTGACACAATTCGCGTTTGAAGTCATCAAGGAGAACCCAAAGGTGTGTTTATGATTTCTAACCCTTACCATCGTTATGTCTCTGGACTTGTGATCCTTGGAGGGTTTTGCATGGTTTTATGTTTGTTTATGCTTCCGTTGTGCAATCCATGAATCAAAACCCTACACTTCCTCCATCACATCTCTCCCTCCCTACCTCTCTACCAATTAAATACATCATCTCTACCATGTGTTTCTTCTCCTCCCTCACACATCTCCATCTCTTCCCCATACTATTAATTAATTACCCCTCTCCATTATTTTTTTTCACTTCTCTCACAAAACTCTCTCTCTCTCTCTCTCTCTCTCTCTCTCTCCCTCTCTCCTTCTCCCTCTCGGCAGACACACAAACACCCTCATCATTTTTTTCCTCTTCTCACAAAACATCATCTCCCTTACTCTCTCTTGCTCCTCTTCTCCCTCACGGCAAAACACACACACACACCACCCGACCCATCTCACACCCCCCTCAATTCCCTACTCCCCTTCTCTATAAAACCACTACCTCCTCTTCCCCCTCATCACAAAACAAACCAATAACAAACAACCAACTTCACCATCATCTTCTCCATCTTTGCTCAAACAACACCACCACTGCCACTACCCTTCTCTTCTCATCGCCACCATCCCTCCTCCTCCACCTCAATCTCTTTCCCCCTGCCACAAAAAAATAGTAGCAGCAGCTACAACAACCCACAAACAACACCACTGCCGACACCACCACTTCCATCATCACCACCTCCACCTTCGGCACCACCACAAGCGCCACCATCACCACCACAATCGTCCTCCCCCTCTGTTTTTACTTCATATCTCTCTCTCTCTCTCTGACCTCTCTCTCTCCCTCCCCTTCTCTGTTCTTCCACGAAACAACAACATGGAGCAACAACGGCAGTGGCCAAAGGCCACCACCATTGCCGACCCGAATTCGACGCGAATCATCACCACCACCCAGACCTTTCTCTCTTTCTGCCATCCCTCTCTACCCTCCTTTCTGGTCTTGAAACAGAGCAGGAGAAGCAACGACAATGGCGGCAGGGACCACCATCGCCAGCGACCCGACGACCCGCAACCAATCGGGTCACCTCCAAAACCTCGCTGCCCTCTTCCTCCTCCACTCTCCGGCGACTCACCAACCTCCCTGAGGTCCGAAGACCCATAAGACACCTAGAACCGGCCACCAACGCCGCCAAAACGCCATAAAATCCGGCGAGTTTCCGACCCGACTTCGGCGGGCGATTTCTCTCTGATCCGGTAACGATTTTGATCGATTCTTGGCATGAAACTCCTTAATTTGACTTGAATTAGATTTCTAGATGATCAAAACAACATGGGTATCATTATATTAAGAGATTCGTGAGTTAAAATTTGAGGTTGAAGAAGAGGCTGTTTGTGGGTATGAAAAGGGTGATTTTTGTACTTTACAGAAACTATGGGGAAGGTATTTGTGTTTTAACTAAACTGTTTATAACTTTTTCAATAACCTAAAGAATTATTATTTCTTTATCATCATTATATTAACTAATTAACTATTTTTAATATATATGAGAAAATAAATATTTTTTTAATTGAAAGTAAAAAGGTAAAATTTCTATGCTTTTAAATAAGTAATAACTAAATAATATAATAAGTTAACAAAGATTTTATTTCGTACATATATAATTATAATTGATAAACTTGTAGGCGATTGAGGTCATAAACAAGAGCTAAGCCTACCCGTGAGGACTATTCCGAGCTATTTAACGTTTCGATTGAGGTAAGTTAATATGCCTAGCCTCGCGTACCTTTCATTCTTTCGCGTATCGCGTGCGTTATTTGTGAAATACTACTATACATGTTTTATTTGAGTCGTTTACTTGTTTTTGGAAAACTCTTCTTTGGAATTGTTGCATGAAATTGGTATCCAAATCTACATAAAAATCCGAAAGAAGAACGTATAAATTCAATTGTGAAATGAGGACTACCATATTAGGCCGTTCACGGGCCACGATTATTCAAAAGGAGCACACCGCTCACATATTGCTCAATTTCTAATATTTCTCATATATCAAATGTTATGAACGTGCCACACCGGTTTTACTTGGAGCTCCCGATTCACATCTTGTTACATCTTGAAAGAAAATTCGTAATTATGTAAAGTGAAAGCTGTTGTGCGTGGGTTTGTGCCATAACCCTGATACGATACATTTCTGACATATTGTGATTGGTTACTGATATGAGATTATGAGGCGATGACCTCCTTTTGATTAGTTATGGTTATGAGGCGCTGTGATGCGAACCTCCTGTGATTGAGTTATGGTTATGTGGGTGCGTTTGCACATTATGAGAAAGAGGTTGTGGATTGGATATGGTCACTCCCCGTATCAACTAGTTACTAAAATGAATTTCTGGACTCGATTCCCATCGATGAGAACGTTATTATCTTGAGATTTAAAGTAATATTGTGAATTGCTATTAACAGTGATCTCCCGAGATGGACCACATCTTTGGGTTGGAATACGAAATTTGAGATCGTTACGGAGTTTGACACATCAAATCAACGTGAACGCTTTTCCCGCGAATATTTGATATTTATTTATCAGCGAATATGTTATTCCTGTCATATGCTTCACAATCTGTTTACGTGCTATGGGTGTTAGCTTACTCAGCCGTTTGCTGATCATTTTCTGTAAAACTGCGTCGGCTTTTGCTATTTTAAAACCGCAGGTTACGAGTAAGGTGGGAGCCGTTCACGACACCGCTGGCTAGGGTATTGAGCTGCTTAGTATTTCACATAGCATTTGTCATTTTGTAAATTATTGTATTTATACCATTCAGACAATGTCACTGATTTTTCGAATGTATAATAATTATATTTGGATATTCGATGGTTGTACTAACTGTGAACCGACGATCCTTATCCGTTCCCAATGAGGCTCATCACCTCGGGCGGAGGCATCTCTACCGAATCATGCGGCCCGGCCGGCCGTGGGGTTTGGTGGGGTGTTGCTATAATGGTCATTTCACAATACCAGGTGTGATGTAATCATGTTAATAGGTGATGTCATAAATATATTTAATTAGTATTTATTTAAATATTAGAATAAAGGACAGAGTGGTCTTTAAGGGGGTGGGGTAGTTAAGTCATTCCATCCTTACGAGGGTAAAATGGTCACAAAAACACTATTAGGGGTGCAAAAGGTCTTTTTCCATAAATGAGGGGGAAAAATGTCTTTTCCCCATAATCGAAGGGTGGAAAATGTTTTTTACCCTTTGTGAGATTATTACATATACTACCACGGTTTCCTCACTTTCTTTCTGGTTTGACTTTTTTACCCGTTATTGGGTCATTTTTGACTTGGTGATTTGGATAACAGGACGATGCAATTTTTTGATAGGTTTTGAAGTGTGCAACACCATGCAAAAACTATCAAAAAATTACATTATTTTACAATCCAAATCAACGAGTTAAAGAGACCCAGTAAATAGTAACAAAAGTGAGTACATGAAAGAAGAGAGATAATAGAGGAAGTATTATTTTACGAAGTTCTGCATATGTTATCTAATATAGCATTTTGCATGGCTTATTGAATGTGGTCTCTTTTGAGACTTTTAGAATTGACAAAATGCGTGAATTAATAATTTGTAAGTAGCTATATATTTGTAGATTATCTCATATTTTATCGTTTTCATTTCTCCGCAGCTCACATTAAGCAAATTCTTTTCTATATTTCCATTACAAAATTCTTATGCGGATGTTTCAGTTGATTCTTGTTAACCTTCCACCAAGTAGTGAACAGAATATAGTGAATGGGTTTAACAAGGGTAGGAGCGCGTGAGAGGCCGGTGAAAAGGTGACCGACTACTGGTAGGAGCAGCCGGTAAGAGGCATAACGCGTCCTGGTGTTGAGTTTTTGTTGTGTTGTGGTTTGGGTGGGTAACAAGAAAGCAGGAAGATAATGAAATCAAAGAAAAAGAGTCAGTGACTTCATCATCATCACTTCCATTATTTGTTTAAACCAAAATTTGAAACAAAAGGCTTTGCTTTCTATTGATATTTCTCATTGTCATCTTTCCACTATAGAGGAAGGACCCTTTCTTTCTTCTTTCCTTGCCACTTTTGTTCCCGTGCCTAAATTTCCTTTTATTTATAAACCTCACAACTCAATCATTCAATATCCTTTCTAATTATGTGTCTAGAGAATCTTAAATTCTTGGAAACAAGGGTGGACAATTGCCCTTTTTTAATATTTAAGTTGGATTTATTCTTTGTGAGTACTGGTATGTGCTTAGGGGACCTTTGCATGGACTCGTGAGTTTTTTTATTCATTTTGTGGTTGTTTGTGGATAAAGGCATTTATTCTTTTTGTTTCTTCTTTTCGCAAAGCCGTGTGATGATATTTTGAATTAATAGTACGCTATTCTCATATGTAAAGATTTTTTTAAAAAATATTATCGTGATATCTGAACTAACTTGTGCGCATCTCGACTAAATTTACAGGACTTCAATTTTTTTTTATCGTCATGGAGTTGAACCTGAGATCTCAAGAGGAGCATACCCTTAAGTCTCAAGTGTCCACTAGACCAACCCTTTGTGATTATATTTAAAGAACTCATTGTAGAATAATTAGACCAAAGTTTACATGAAAGATGATTGTTATAGTGAAGAGGTAATCGTTAACTATGAACTGTGAGTCTCTCTGAGTTTCAGTCATGGGAGTTTTGAAGGTTGTGATGGATGGTAAATCAGTAGGATTGTGCCTATTTAATTGGAGGAGTTGGGAGATTTTCGTTTGTAATTGAGCCAAATTTGTGACGGATATGGGTGTCAAAGCGGAGATTTTTTCCAATTTATATTTCACTTGTGCCGATGGGGGGAGTCATCTCATTTCATAATCCTAATGTGTGTCCAATTCAGTACTTGGTCTAATTACGACCATGTCGAACGCAATGTTCCATCAACTTTCCGATGACAAAGATGATTGCCTGGTCGAGATCAAGAAAAGCCTATGTACCCGGGAGGAAGAAGGTTTTGTAGCCAGCTTGATAGGAAAGTTCTTGTTGGATCAACCTATCAAAGAGCAACAATGATTGAAGTCTTGAAAAAGGTGTGGAAGATGAATCGGTCGTAATCCATTACGAGGGAAGGTGACAACCTTTTCCTCTTTCGTTTCGATTCAATCACTTTCATGGAACGAGTCTTGGCCGTGGTCGTTCGACGATGTGGTGTTGGTGGTAGAAAAATGGGATTCATCGGTGCCCCAACCAAGTATAGATTTTGGAGCTTCCAGTTTGGATTCATACGTGTGGGTCTTCCAACCCACTTGAGGATCGAGGCGGTGGGTCACCCGATGGGTCAAAAAGCTCAGTTTTATGTGTACAAATTGATGTTTTCAAACCTTTGAAGCGATCGGCAAATGTTGCAATTGGGAAGGGCGAGAGATGCAATGTTGTCGTTATGAGTGAATTCATTCGGTTTGTTTCCACTTCGGATTAATTACCCATAAGCTCAGTTCTTGTCCTCTGCTAACTTCTACACAGACTAGCTATGAAGGGGGATCGGAGTTCAAGTACAGATCGTGGTTTCTTCTGCAAAACGGATTTATGGAAGCAGGACAGAAGGGGGAGAAACATCAGAAGCACCCAACTACTTCCATGGCAGATTGATCCTCCAGCAACGGAAGGGTAACGACTACCATCAATACAGACAAGACGGATGCTAGAAATATGCCTTCGATTACGTATGAAGATCTTGAAGAGGAGTTAAGAATTGCGGCAAAAGTCTCGGGTAACGTGCACTCCCTGATCTCTGAGATTGTTCGACCTAATGACAATTACAGAGCATTGATGAGGGAGAATTTCAAGTCTTTCCCAATCCTTTTTCCGCATGAACTTTAATAATGAGGACAAAATTATGGTTCTTCCTAACCTAGAGTTGAGGGGTTGGCTATTGGAAAGAAGGAAGGCCCAAAGGCTTCAGGGTCCAGTCCAGGCTCAAAGAAGGTCCACTCATGAAACAAAGTTGAAGTCCCAATTGTCTTCTCGTCCCAAAGCAGTGGGTGTAAATCACCCATGACTTCTAAAAAGAAGGCTTCGGCTATGGTGGTTGAACCGGATAATAAAACAAAGGGAAGTAATTTATCCACTCTTAAGGAACAAATCTGAAATGGAAAGGGAAAAGTGGGAGAAGAACCAAATGCGCTAGTGCCCCGAAAGAACAAATTGCAGAAGGACGATGTGCCTTTCAACTTCACTATTGACAAACAGGGTGAGGAAAAAAAAGTCAAGCATCCGGGGAAGGAGGAAGATGAAGGTTATCAAGACATGCTTATAACTCAAGATGAAGCGGCGATAGGGTGTTGAGCGCCACCGCCGAGACCAATGATCACCTTAAGTTGGAACGTGTGGGGATTGGGAAATCCTCGCACGTTCTGTGCTCTCCGCGATCTTGCGAAGAGAGAACGCCCTAGTGTACTTTTTCTTATGGAGACCAAGAGGAGTAGCAAGGAGGTGGATTTGATTCGGTACACTTGTATTTCAATAATGGGTTCCATGTTAATTGTCTTGACCGTCGCAGGGGGGGTGTCCCTTTTATAGGATAGTTCGTTAAAATTTTCCCTTCTTACTTATTCTAGGTTCCATGTGGATTTTTTAATAAAGTCAAGCGATTCGAATCAGTACGCGTGGTGGAATTTCACGAGGTTGTATGGGGATCCAATAAGATCGGAATGTTTAAATACATGGGCACAACTACGGAGTGATGATATTGGGGCTTGGTGCCACATGGGTGATTTCAATTCCATAGTCTTGTAGATAGTGCTTTCCAGACAGACATATCACAACCATGTGGCAGTCATCCAGCACACCTAGTTGTGCTCCATCCACACCGGATCACCACCCGTGCTGATACACGTGGGGGCTACAAGACAGAGCCCCCACGCACCATAACACGGGACTTGTAGGGACTTAGTGGTTTGGAGTCTAGGGTTGTTGGAATTGTGCCCTAGAGGCAATCAATTAATTGTGACAAATATATGGATTTACGATTCATTATGTTGTCGATATGGAGATATGTTAACATGAATGAAGTCCTTAGAATATAAGTGTTATATTCTTAAATATCCCTAGTCAATTATAATGATTAATGGGACAATCATCTATAGACTAGTATGGGGTTGGATTGATATGGAGATATCACGATCCAACACATGGGTATGCATTAGGAGTAATGGCATACTGGATGACCCAAAACGAGAAGGCTACATTAGATTATGTTAAAGTCACAATCGCTTCTCGTAGTGATAATAATATTGCAATCCTTAGACTTGAAGTCACTAGATACTCTAGTTGTTTAATATTGTGCTTTGATGTTATCAAACGTTACACCGTAACTGGGTGACTATAAAGGTAGCTATCGGGCATGATAGGAAGCAAGCTTAGAGATCGTAGTGATGTAGATAGGATTTTTCCCTCCCACATAATGGGAGCAAATATCCACAGCCACTCGAGGGATGAGGCTTATTGAATGTCTGGCCAGACTCAGATAAATCAATATGGAGATATTAATGTTATCTTCTAGCATAATCATATTCCCAAGATCGAGGAACTATGGATTGGATATACGAGTGTGACTATTTATGTCTCGTTTCTAATCCGGATATGGAGGCAAACGGATAGTGCAATATGAGATATTAGGCACAAGAGGTTTGTCGGGATCACTGACTATTTCTATTAGCTGGGGTGCATGGATGTGTTGCTAGACACCGCTCCATGTTAGTAATAAGTTACTACCAACTAAGTAGAAACCTATGGGGTCACACGTCAAATAGAGTAGAGCTAGATTTGAGATTAATTAATTTGATTAATTAATGAGAAGGATCATTATGCAACACCTTGCAAACTTAGTAGGACTAGTTGTGCAAGGAAGGGAACTTTTATGGAAACAACAAGGAGTTGTTGGAGTATATAAAGAAGGCTCTAGCTTCCCTCCCACAACTAATTAGACATAAAAAATAGAGTGGGAGAGAGCAAAAGAGAGAGCAAGACACGCTTAGAGGCCCGAACGCCCCTAGGCCGTCCGCCCTTCCCGTCGGCGCAAAGAGGAGGCCGAATTCCTCCTTGTGCCTTTGTTGTTTGATTTATTCTTCATTCTTCCTCCGGTTCAAGCTAGAACTTGTTGAAGGAAGAATTTAGATCTCATCTCTAGACGTGGATCAACCGTAGAGACGAGGACACTATTCTTCGTGTGATCTCCCAAATAACAAGGTACACATCTTCTATGTCCTTCTCATCATGTTATGGTGTCTCTTCCTGTGATCCTTGGTGGGCCTTGAGTAGGATTAATTTTTGTTATTCCGCTGCATTACCTACGTCAAAACCCAACAGTGGTATCAGAGCCACATATCGTAGAGCATAACATGATTTTATGTGTTACGATTTCAGTTCATACACTGTATTATTGTTATTACGTGAAAACTGAACATTAATTGGCATAGTATATGCAATAAACAAGATCTAATTTAGCATTGGATGTATAAACTAGTGAGTTTGATCACATGAGATGTGTGTATTTTGGATCAAGAACTAGGGTTTGGGCACATGCTTGGAAAAGGGGTTTTCCAAGTATGGAAACAACTAAACTTGGGCAAAAAGGAAGAAGTTATTTTGGAAACAACTAAACTTGGGCAACAAGTAGGAAGTTGTTTATGGAAACAATTAAACTCGGGCATCAAGGCATAAGGGTGTTTTGGAAACAACCCAAACAAGGAAGGAATTTTTTATGGAAACAATTCCATGAATTGTTTATGGAAACAATTACATGAAACGTTTATGAAAACAATTCCAAAGAGGAGGAGTGGCCCATTCGACCGCCCACCTCCTTGCTTGCCGCCCAAGACACGCGGCCCTAGGGGCCGGCGCACCCTAGCGCACGGCCTAGCCGTGTGAGCTAGGGGCCGGCCGGCCCAGGCCTAGCGTGACGGTTCCTTGGTTGATTTTGGCCATTATTTGGTAAATCTATTGGACCATTTTGAACCTAGTATGTCCAAAAACAACTAAAATTGAACAAGCGCGTTAAAAATTGGTTTTAACTGTGTTATGTGATTTGTTGCATGGTGGATGGATATGGCCTAGGTTGTGGATGTTTTATGTTTTTGTGGTTTGGTTTACGGCCTGCGAGCTGATCAAATTAATGTAATTATTAATTAGGTTTTACGGCCTGCGAGTCGTCTTTATCCTCGACATGCGAGGCTTTATTTATTTATTTATTCTAGATGTTAGGCTAGAATTAGAAATATTTAGATGTTAGCCAAGAGCATGGAGAAGAAGACCGGAGAACCAAAGAAGACAAAAGAAGACGAGGACTCCCTACCCTAGGCGCGCAGCTATCGTGGAGCCCATGGAGACGAGCTTATCACTTTAGGGCATATAGATATTATCAATAGCTTGGTAATATCTTAGTTTAGGGTCCATATCCATGCCACATTAATTTTTCTTTTGTGGATGTTTATTATTTATGTCTTGTTATTTATTTTTGTGTGTATGGCGATACTAGCAAAACGTTAACAAGATAATAATAAACAAGGTTGGTCTTTTATTGTGGATTGCCCAATCCAAATAAGTAGATCAAGTTGATTAGATCAACCAAACAAGTTAAGAAAATTTAATTCCTCAATTAAATATTACGTTTTGCCTTCTCTTGCCAAAACACCCTTCATGATCATGGTTCATTAAAATTCGGGCTTGCCAAAGCAAGATGGTTTTAATTTACCATGGTGTGTTGCGGACGACACAATCTAGTCATGTGTGTATGTTCAAGAAAGAGGTTGGACGCAACTGGGTAAGATTCAATTGGATTGATGAGCCTAGAGGCATGACAATTAGGCGTTATCTAAACGATAAAGAATAAAATAGTTATTCACCTAATTGGACCAAGAGTTGCATGGAATGCAATTGGAATGGTTCCTACCTAAATAACCAATTCTTGGGTGACTTGCCAAAGCAAGCTCAAGGAGAAGTGAAAAAAGGGATCTTGGACCCACTAGAAAATATATATGATATTTTCCGCATTAATATGGAGGGTTATTAATCCGAGAAAAATACGGGGAGCTATGTTTGACAATTGAAATCCTTGTTGAACATAGTTATACATCACAATGCTTTGCATAATCCTATAAGTGTTGAATACCCATAGCATTAAACAAACGAAACACGACTTTGTGTCCATGAGATGGACAGGCTATCTGGAATCTATTTTCTAAATTTGTATAAATCGAGAATTGTTCTCAAATAGAGGAAAAATGTTGTACATTGAAGATCATAAAGTTCTCTTCCCACCAACTACCAAAACACACTAAAGCCTTATGTAAGGAACATCAAAGAATGGTTCTTTGGATGTAACTTGTCTCATGTCAAGCTCCCATGGACTCTGAGCTTTGGAAGCAAGATGAGAAATATGGAGGCGTGTGATATGATCATACGAGCTTGTCATGAAAGGCATGAAGTGTTGCTCCACTTTGCACTCTCTTGCTTAGCACTCGTCATGGTCAAGATGGAATAAGTTCGTGCTTGCCAAAGCAAGACGACTTAGTTCATCGAGATATGACGCGACGACACAAGCTAGTAATGTATGACTGCTGAAGCAAGAGGTGAAGCGCAAACTAAGCTATCTCAATAGGATTGAAAGCTCAGAGACTGAGAGTTATCTATAAGATAGATAAAGAATAGATAGTTATTCTCCCAAATGGACCAAGAATTGCATTGGATGCAATTATAGTGTATGATCAAAAGTGATTTACTCAATATGATTGAGAATCGCTATACAAAGCACTCATAAAGGGATAAAGGCAAAACATGTTAATGGATAACAGCATGGGTAAAAAGCAAAAAGGTTTGCGTGGACCTCATGGGTATAAGGCAAGCTTGTTGCTAAAACCAAGTTGCCTTAAAGATCCCATAGGTGGCATGGAGGAAGAGAAACTGCCTAAAGTACCTGGAAGGAAATAATAAAGGAATTATGAATTCCAAACTAGTTATAGAAGTCAATATGTCTATCTCATCATCATGAGTATATGATACTAGATGAGGATCTCACATTTATATGAAAATGTGGTGGATCTCAAGAGAAGTAGAAAATTGAATAAGGAATAAATAATCCTACACATGTGGCAATGAAGCAAAAGGTTGCTAAATTAGCCGTAGGAAATTATTTCTACCTTTATGAAATTGTTCATGAATTAGACAAAAGTGATTATGACCCTCCTATGAGTAGGATCATTATCACAGTTTCTTGTTTGGACAAGAAAGCTCTCTATCATAATAAAGGACAAATTTTATTCCATTTATTCTGATACACATTATTGTAATGCAATTTTGTCTAAATGGATTGTATATCATTGATCATGATAATTTCATCTATAACATTACTACCAAGAAGTTTTCATATAATGATATGAACTTCACTCATCTTTAGCATTATCGTTTAGGCCACATGAATAAGAGATACATATCTAGAACTCCATATAGATGGACTTATAGAACTCATTTGATTATTGAATCATATGAGATATGTAAGACTTATTTATTAGGCAAATATATGAGCTTTTGGGAATCACACATATTGATGTATGTAGGCCGCTAAGCGCAGATACTAAAGATGGTTTTTCAGTACTTCATCATATTTACTGAATTGATCAGAGAAATATGGATTTGTGTACCTTATGAAGGCCAAATCTGAATCCTTTGAATTGTTCAAAGAATTAAGGAATGAAGTATAAATCCAGCCTGACAAAAGTATTAGAGCTTTATGATTGGATCATAGAGCAGAGTACTTGAGCCAAGAGTTTGACAAGCATCTATGGGAGTGTTGGATATGATCCAAACTCGCTCCACCAATCACACCACATGGGTTTGGCGTGTCTAAGAGGAGAGTTCGGACCTTGTTGGACACGGTTCGGTCCGTGATGAGTCAAACAGAACTTCCAGTTTACTTTTAGGGGCTATGTTCTAATTACAGCCAATTTCGCCCTTAACCTTGTTCCATCTAAATAAATTATGAGAACCACCATATGAGATATGAACTAGGAAGTGTCCTAGTAGGCCGTTCATAATGATTTGGGTTATGTAGTTTATGAAAATGCGTTTACAGATAAACTTGGACTCGAATCGGATAAATGTTTGTGGGATATCCTGAGGAAACAAAGGATATTATCTCTACACTCCAATCGAGAACAAATTGTTTGTTGCTCCAATTGCTGTGCTTCTAGATATATATTGTCTCTAAAAGAAACAGTGGGAGCACTTTAGAACTTGAAGGAGTTCAAGAACCACAACAGAAAATTGATTCGTTTGATGGAACATGAGCAGGATCACAAGTGTTGTGGAGAAACCTAATCAAGTAACACAGAAACCTCGTAGGTTATGTAGGATATGTCGAGGGACTAGAGAAATAAGGATTTCTCATAAGCTGTGATATATTACTCATCGAAATGAGCCTACAACCTATGAGATGGCCACGTGTGGGCCATACTCTCAGAAATGGCTTGGAGCCATAAGATACGATATGAAATCCATGTATACCAACAAAGTATGGACTTTGGTGGAACCACCTGAAAGGGTAGGACCCATTGGGTGAAAGTGGGTTATGAGGAAACCAACAAGGAAGGTAATATGATTACTTTTAAGAAACAAACTGGTTTGAAAAGGGTTTCATGTGAGTTCATAGTATAGACTATGACGAAATCTTTCCCCTGTTGTGATGCTTAAATCCATTCACATCCTGCTTGTAGCAAGCTATTTATAGATTGAGTCAAGTTTCTTGGAGTTAGAATCTTCGAATTTATGGTGCAATCAAAAGGAGTTTGGTTCCATCAAAATTGAATATCAGAATTGTGTCTACAAGAAGGTTAGTAGGAGCACAGTTATGTTTCTAGTCTTGTATGTGGAGACATACTAATCATTGGGTATAATGTCTCTACTCTGCAATCTGTTAAAGATTGGCTAGAGAAATTAAATTTTCAATAATAGACTTAGGCGAAACAACCCGTGAAGGATCTATGGAGATAGATCAAGATGGTTGTGAGGCTTAGGTTATATTACATGAATTGATAAAGGTGTTGAAATGGTTCAACGTGTATAGAATATGGATTCTACCTATGTCACATGGAATTAGTCTTTGGAAGACTAATTGTCTTTCCAATTAAATTTGGAAAAGGACTGTATGAATAAGATTCATGAGATACGCCATGTAATGTACTAGGCCAGATGAGTCATATGGTATGTGTGCACAAGAGATTCCGGCAGGGAGACCTCCGTGTACACCGTATGTAGAGGATCAGAGATGGCACAGGAAGAGTGGGGTTGTGTGTAGGGAGAGAGTAAGGCAGTAGTAATGTCTGAGAGAGAGACAGAGATTCGGCAGAGCTTCCGCGTATGGCTAGTGTGTCCTTCTTTGTATGGAAAGGGTAACGTTCTATATATAGCAGGGAACGTGACCGTTGTAGTGTGGTTAATGCGCCCATTAATGGCGGCTTAATTAGATTAACCACAACGGCACGTTCATCCTCATATATAGGGACCGTTACAGCACGTTATGCGCGAATACCGGAACCGTTACGAGGTTGACCAGGTTTGACCGGATTGACCGGGTTTATGGAGCTCGTGCCATAAATCTCTAAAAATAGTTACTAAAGGTCGCGCGCGGGCTTGGCTCGCACGCGACAGGGCTTACTCTAGCCTCCAAACCACTAAGTCCCTACAAGTCCCGTGCAGTGGTATGCGAGGGCTCTGTCTCGCAGCCCCCACATGGATCAGCTCGGCTGGTGATCCAGTGTGTATGGAGCACAATATGGTGTGCTGGATGGTTGCCACGTGGCCAAGATCTGCTACCTCAGAAAGCACTATCTACATTAGCCCCCTTTCTGTGCGTGAAGGCTCATAGCTGTATAGACTTCCATGCGCGGAAACCAACATGCGCGTCGCCGCCACGCACCAATTCAAATACGGGTAAGTTCAGCCCCCGTGCGTGCCATTATGACCTAAAACCCCTAGAGTGGTGCCGTCTGGCCTTTAGGGTTTTAGGCGTGACGTCAGCTTGTCCTGTGATTGCGAGATTCGACGGTGACGGTTGCGATTCGACTACTGAAAGGACGCAACCCTTCATTGTTTTTGGATAAATACATTGTACTCTCCGTTGTTGCAAAGCATCACTTCTTTCTCTTAAAGTGAATTATACCCGGAAGTCTTCGAGAGCAGATTCAGATAATCAATCACCAGTTCAGAACTGCAAATCGTCTTCTCCAACTGTGTGTATCCAAGCAGGCTTCGCGAAAACAAGGTTGGCCTTATTCAATTTCAATTTAGAATACCGGTGTATGCTTTGAACTGTGTTGGATCTGCAAACCCATGACATATTGTCTGTTGAAACTTGTGAAGAAGCTCCAATCTTTGAACCCAATTTTGATTTAATCCTCTAACGATAAGGATCTTGGGTGTAGGGCTTTGAAATCACTGATAATGCAACCCTCTAATTTTTGAAATCGATACCAGAAACTGTTCGTCTTTCTTTCCACAGATCTTGAATCTCAGAATTCGAAATGAAGTGTGGCATATTTCTCCCCCTTTTTTCTTGCTTTTCCGCAGGAATGACAAAGACAAAAGGAACTCGACCCACCAAGGAGGACGAAGAGATACCTGATCTTCCGCAAGCTTTATGGCGAAAAGCCCCCTATCTGGGTGGCAAAGACTTGTACCATGCGAGGGTTAAGGCGAAGAAATTGCCTGCTTCTGTCCCCAATGAGGGATTGCTAACACTGACTCCCCCAGTTAACTCAGCCTTGCTCGAGTTGATTGGCTCCGAGGACGTGGTTCGATTGGGAATCGAAAATGGGTACTTCCCCTATGCTGCGATTTCCACGCAAGCCTTTGTCCAGAAATTGGACTATATGGATGAGTGGATTGACCATGTGTTGACCAATCATGCTGCGACCCTCAACGAGGCCGGCGTATACTTCGCTGTTCGTGCTATGAAGGGTGCTGCCGTGAAGCTGGACCAGTCCATGCTTCTAAACCTTCTTTCCCGCTACTCGCCTGCGACTCACACTTTTCACTTTGCTGAGTTCGAGGCTGTCCCCACGCTCGAGGACGTGCATATGCTGTATGATCTATCTCCAATGGGTGAAGTGGACCCCTGAGTCCCTTGAGGACGGATGCGGAGATCGCTTTGTACACGCAGATGGAGGAGTGTCTGTCAGAGGTAAAGAAGATCTCCACCCGGTGGACCACTACCAAAGCCCTTCCTAACTGGCAGTTGGTCGATACGTCTGCGAAGAATACTTGGAACAAATGGGTGCAGTACTTCTTCCATGACTACGCGAATAGCAGCATCACCAAGAAGCTTCTGAGTCAGGACCCAGAGGCCAAGAATTATGTGGAGGGTAAAGGCTATCACTTGACCCTTTGTGCTTTCCTCTGTGCCTGGCTGTCGAGGTACTTGATCGATGGTCACCCGCACGATGGGGTCTTCTACCATGTTCTGCCGCTCGCTGTGAAACTGGCCCTTGGCCAGAGAGTCGCACTCGGACCCTTGGTCTTGGGCACATTGTACTATAGATTGGATCAGCTGGTTGTGGCCATGAAGGAGTCGCGTGGCCGCCTCGACATACTGACCTTTGTCAACATTGCCTTCTTGACGATGTGGGTCTTTGAGCGGTGGCCTTCTTATGCCCCAACTGCCTCCAAGCCCAACAAGTGGTGTCCCCCAGGCGAGGTGGAGGAGCGTAACTGCGGCAGAGCTGCTAGGTGGTTCGGAGCGAACAATACCAAGTGCGTTTGGAGCTTGATATGTGACAACCGGCAAGAGTTCATTGCCAGGCCCTATGCCGCGCGTATTGAGAACGTGCGATGGTTTCCAAAGCTGTACCCTTCTAAGGGCCTTGTCTTCTCAGAAGAGCTCCTCTTTGAAGAGGGATCGCGTTTCCATGAGCGCTACCGCGAATTCTTTTGCTGGTGCCTGCGGGGTTCCCTACCTGCTCTCGCAGAGCATATTCGTGAGCTCGCGCCGAGATACGAGAGGATTACCGTGGATGTTGACCCCACTCGAGTTTCTCCCCAGTTCGGCTTTGATGCAGTGGCACCATCAATCTGGCCACAGTCCATTATCAGAGGTTGCTATAAGCGCTTGCTAACAAAGGAGTGCAAGACAGTCTTCATGAATAATCTTCCCTTTGAGCAGCCTGCAGGTAACTGCGAGGGCGGTTGTTCCAAGAACTGGCTCGCATATTGGATCGCCCAGCAGACGAGGATTGAGACACAGTCGGCCCCCCAACCAAGTAGAGCTCCTTTGATCAAAAGAAACTCTTTTCCGTTTCGTCCCAATTGCAGTCTGAGCGAGTCTGAATATGGTCGCTACTCATTGTTGGATCATGAGAACCATTTGTGCCCTGACGTCATTCTGAATGAAAAGATCGCCGCAGTTAAGAAAGGCGACTCGCATGTCATCAGATATAGCGAGACATTTGCTAAGGTAAGCAACTTTTTCCGCGTGCGTTAAGCTTCTTGATTTCCACATGTTGATGTCTTTATTTTATACTGTTTGCTGCAGTGTCATGTGCGGAGATTCGCATCTGGTGATCGTTCCAAGTCGCTGTTTAACACCATTGTTGCCACCAGAAGACAAGGATAGTCGTTCCTGCTAGCATCGAGGATGGACCCCGAGGTCGAAACCAGGATTCGCGCAGTCATGAATGCTTTTGCTGACTCGCTGATAGATAATGCTCCAGCCTCGTCTCCACCCAGAGATAATCCGTCTCCTCCAGCGACTTCCGCGCCGAGAGCGAAGAGACCCAGGCAAAAGGGAATTACAATTTCTTCCCCTAGAAGTGCTCCATTTTCCCCTCCATCGAGGTCCCTTTCTGCCAAGGACAAGGGTAAAGGTCGCATGCCCAGTAGAGCGCGGAAGGAGCTCGCAGTCGAGACCTTCGTTCCATTCAACCAGGAGGAAGAAGAGGAGAGGCAGGAGCCAAGATAAGGAGATGAAGAAGAAGAAAGAGCAAATGTGATACATGAGGAAGAATCAGGAGGTACCTCCATCGCGTTTCCTCTCTCATTATCGTAATTCTTTTGCAACTTGATCTTGAGCCAATCGTTTCTTCGCAGATGATGATGATGATGAGACCATCGGTGGCCTTTTGGCCAAAAGACAAAAGAGGGATGCTCATTCTGGCATCCCAGACGAACCCATAAGCGAGGACGTTCTTGCTGAGTCCAGGAAGACAGCCGCGGAAGCTGCTGAAACGAGAAGGAAGCGAGAAGAGGAGGAGCTCGAGCGTGTGAGGCAGCGGAGCCTCGAAGAGCAACATGTTGACGACTTAGTGCGTCCCACTGATGAGGAAGATGTTCTTCCCGAAGAGGTAGCTCCTCAGGCTGAGGAGGAGGATGTGGCTCTAGAAGAGGATGCAGCAGCTCTGGAGCAAGCCCAAGCAGATTTTGAAGAAATCGCAGGCGGCAATAAAGGTGAGATTTTTAATCTCGCAGTAACTTATAGAGATGTTGTAGTGGGTGCATTAAAGCATGGTGTGTCAGAAGCTGACATTCGCCGTTGGCTAGTAGGCAAGTGCGGTGAACCCTTAGGTAATCACTTGATCGATGTGCATGGACTGGACTTAGCAACTTGAATCATTTTCATGACTAGTTTCTTCGCATCCCAGGTCACGCTCATTTTAAAGACATGCTTAATGAGGACACGCTAATAGGGCATGGTTCCACGTCTTTAGTGTATGACGAAGATACTCCAATCCCACCTTCGCGTGGAGGTGCTTGCTCTTAGCTTTAGCAAAGATAGTAAAATAACGTACAATACGAGTTACCTCATACTATCGCATTTTGTATCGCAGGCGATGCTGATGAACCTATGTTGGAGCAAAGAAGTCAACCTTCTGCGTCCTATGTTCCGATTCCGAGTTCCCATACCGAGAAGCCCGTCGCAACTGCTGCATATGTAGGAGAGCCTCCTGAGGACATCATCGAACTTTCTGATGATGCCGAAGCTGATGGTGTGCTAATGGAGGAAGATGCCCATGCTGGCGCTGAGGAAGTAAGAACAAGTACTGTTGATGCTACCGCATCTGAGAGTGTCCCTCGCCAAGCGACTTCGGCTGTCACTATGTCTCCAACGATGACTGAGTCGGCGACACCCCTTCCTGCGTGGAGATTTTGGGGCTCGCAGGTCGGGACTGCAATCGCAGCTGGTGCGACTTATACTCTTCCTCCTAACTATGAGGGGTTAGAGCTCGCAGCTGATAGGAGAGCTATGGAGCGAGGACAGTCTTCGACCGCTCCAACAATGCGCATTCCTTCTCTTCGTGAGATCCTTGAAGGAACTGGTAAGTAGAGGTTTGCTGTTTGCATCTCGCATCATTCATTTGCGAGTTTGATAGCATAACTTAGCTTTGACATTGCTTTAGGTTTGAAGCAAACTGATGTGGACTGGCTAGTTCGGATGCGCCTCACCTACCCCCAATCATTTGCAAGATCTCTGGAGATAGGGCCCTTTGACAAGAGGCTGTTTCTTACCGAAGCCATTTGGATTTTGGAGCAGCTGTCTGCGGCCACGCCTGCGACCATTTCTGTCCAGAGTGCCGAATTGCTTTTTGGCATGTGCCAAAATCTTCTTGCCAAAGTCCAAGGCAGACTGGGTTTCAGATTTCTTATGAAAAGAGTTACCCTGATTCGCGCAGCCGTAACTTTGAAACTCGGCCACCAAAACTTCGCAGCTGAGAAGCAGAAGGTGGAGCAGCAAAAGCAAAAGGCTGAAGAGGCTCTGAAGCTCTATCATGAGATGAATGTTAAGTGCGAGCAATTGAAGCAGGAAGTGGAGCAGGTAGAGAATCTGAGCCATCAGTTCGCCCCTCATGACTCCTTGATCAAAAATTTGCTTTGACTTTTTGAATTTGAAAAGCAGCGAACAAATAGCTGGAACATTAATGTAATGCTGAAACATTAATGTAATGTTGCTAGGGTTTATCCCCCTTTTTTTAACAAAAGAATCGACATGCCCGTTTTGCCCTTTCCGGGATTTGATGGGATATCTCTGTGCGTATCCAATTATGACATCAGCAATTGATATTCTGCTTGATTTTCGCGCTAATTTCTCGTAAGATAAGCACGCTTACCTTGGGAAGTCCATCCGAATCATGACCATCCGTCATTAATTAGGATACGCAACTGAATCGTCGTAGCCTTTAGTAGGGTAATTGATCGTTACCGCTTTTCAAGGCGTTAGTGATTGACCTTACCCTCTTTTCAAATTCTGCTGACTCATCTTGGTAACTGAAGAGTCTCCACAGAGTCTATATAAACCCTGTCTTTGCCATTTGGGTTCTTCATCCCAAAAATGTGCTTTGCCGTGAGTCCTTACGACTGCTGGCTTCAACGCTTGTTTTTCGTTGATTTATGGCAACTCCAAGTCATGAGACCTGAGTTTGCGCTTTGTGCTATAGAAATAGTTTCCAAGATCCGCTTTATGAGGCTTATTGATCTTTATAACTATCATAAAGAATATGGAGATGATATCTCATGTGTGTTTGAAGAATTTTCTTTGTCTATTATGTTTGCAGGTCATGTTTCCGGCCGCCTCCCGGTGAGGTGCAGCGCCATAGTGTTCGTGCTACCGACTCGTAATGAACGGCGGAATTCTCCTCCAGCATCCCTGGAGGAGAATTTCTTGCCTCTTCGTTCTTGAACTCAGGAGGCTCGTCAATGCCCTTGTCTATCAGGACAAGGAACCCAGTACCAGAGGAATGACTGCTTCCCCTATTTTGCACGACTGCATACGCCGGAACAGGTGGTTCCTCTGGTACATATCTTGATCAGACAGAGGTCTTTGTCAGATCCTGGGGTCTTGGACGTACCGTCACCCAGATCTTGCTGCTAGGGATGTAGCGAATGGCGAGTTGATCTCTTCGCAGAAGCATCCTACTTGCTACAGATCTTTGCATAGCCGGTGCTAGGACCGTTGGGTTCACCCTTTCTTAGTTGGGATTCCCGCGATGTGTAACTTCGTGCTTGTAAGTTACTTTTCGAATGCATTGTAAGCCATGTTGGCTGCGTAGTTAGATTTGAGCTTTTTCGCTTGTAAGCTGCTATCTAGACAGATAAATTGTAAGTCTTTTTGACTCATAATAATAAATAGCTTTTGTATTATCCGCTGTCTCGTTACAACAAAATACAAATTCGCATGCGTATCGGCATATTTCGCCTTGTGTAATGCTATATACATACTTCGCATTTGCTATCTGCCGCATAAATTCGCAGATGTCTTACTAGATCGTTCGAGATCGTGTTTGCGCAGCTGTGCCATCTTGGCGGATGGGCTTGTGATTTTCTTTCAGATTCAAGTGCAGGTGTCATCTCATCAGATAGACCTTTGTAGATCACTTAAGATCATTTTGCATAATGTTGCTATCGCAATAGATAGTCTTAAGGGCGAATTTTAAATCGCATTTGTATAACGCTGCTATCACGGCAGATAGGCTTGAAAGATCGTTTTAAGATCACGTTAGCATATGTTACTATTGTGGCAGATAGGTTTTGGAAGATCAATTAAGATCATTTTTCGCATGAGCTGCTATCGTGGTAGATAGGCTTTATAAGATCAATTAAGATCATTTTGCGTAGGCTGCTATCGTGGTAGATAGGCTTTAGAAGATCAATTAAGATCATTTTTTGCATGAGCTGCTATCGTGGTAGATAGGCTTAGAAGATCAATTAAGATCGCATTTGCATAGGCTGCTATCGTAACAGATAGGCTTTAAAAGATCAATTAAGATCATTTTGCGTAGGCTGCTATCGTGGTAGATAGGCTTTAGAAGATCAATTAAGATCATTTTTCGCATGAGCTGCTATCGTGGTAGATAGGCTTAGAAGATCAATTAAGATCGCATTTGCATAGGTTGCTATCATAGCAGATAGGCTTAGAAGATAAATTAAGATCGTATTTCGCATAGGTTGCTATCGTAGCAGATAGGCTTAGAAGATCAATTAAGATCGTATTTCGCATAGGTTGCTATCGTAGCAGATAGGCTTAGAAGATCAATTAAGATCGTATTTCGCATAGGTTGCTATAGTAGCAGATAGGCTTAGAAGATCAATTAAGATCGTAGTTCGCTTAGATCGCTATTGTGGCGGATAGCCCATTGTTAACAGTAATAACAAACTAAATGAAGCAAAATTAACAGCTAGAAATATGAAGTTCTCATTTGGGAGAATTCTCTTATTATAATGCTCTCATATGGGAGAGATGAGATTACAATTCTCTCATATGGGAGAGGAAATTGTGTAAATCATAGCCATACAAGACATGATGCATCGTTATAATAAAACGCATGAAATGAGAGAAGTCAAGGATAGTACTTCTTAATCCAGCGCATGTTGACTGAACTCGGGGTTGAGGTTGTTCCGTGCAACCTTCGTATGCTACAGTAGCCACTGTCAAAGACTTCTGTGACTTCGAAGGGTCCTTCCCAATTGGCTGCGAACTTTGGGTGAGCTGCTTCTCGCATGCAATGATCAGATGCGCGCAGGACCAAATCTCCAACTGCGAAATCTCTTCGCTGGACCGTCTTATGGTAAGCACGAGCGATCCTTTCTTGATACCGCTTGTTGGTCCTTTTAGCTTGTTCTCGCTTTTCCTCCAGCAAGACTAAGTCATGATCGCGTTGATTGTCGTATAGTGCGTGGAAGGCCAATCTCGCCGAATTAACTCTCACCTCCGCAGGTACCACGGCCTCAGCCCCATAGCATAGTAGGAATGGTGAGGCCCCCGTGGGTTTCCTTGGAGAAGTTCGGTAAGCCCACAGGGCTATGCTTAGAGAATCAGCCCACTTCTTATGGTCATCTGCGACCATCTTGCTCAAAATCCTCAACAGCGTTTTGTTGGTCGCCTCGGCTTGCCCATTCCCTTTCGGGTAGTAAGGGGCGGAACATATCTGTCTGATATTGTACTCTGCTAACTTCGCAGCCACCTGGCGATTAACAAAAGGAGTACCATTATCTGAAAGGATGGTGCTTGTAATTCCGAACCTGCATACGACGTTTTCTTGGATGAAGTTGACCACAGCTAGCGCATTTGCCGACTTCAGTGGTATCGCCTCCACCCATCTGGTGAATAGCTCAGTTGCGGTGAGAATAAAATGATTCCCATGCGAAGTTGGTCGGATGGGACCAATGAAATCCAGCGCCCATGTGTGAAATGGCCATGGTGTTCACGTCGGGTTCACCAAAATGTGCACAAGAGATTCCGGCGGGGAGACCTCTGTGTACACCGTATGTAAAGGATCAGAGATGGCACAGGAAGAGTGGGGTTGTGTGTAGGGAGAGAGTAAGGCAGTAGTAATGTCTGAGAGAGAGACAGAGATTCGGCAGAGCTTCCGCGTATGGCTAGTGTGTCCTTCTTTGTATGGAAAGGGTAACATTCTATATATAGCAGGGAACGTGACCGTTGTAGTGTGGTTAATGCGCCCATTAATGGCGGCTTAATTAGCTTAACCACAACGGCACGTTCGTCCTCATATATAGGGACCGTTACAGCACGTTATGCGCGAATACCGGAACCGTTACGAGGTTGACCGGGTTTATGGAGATCGTGCCATAAATCTCTCAAAACAGTTACTAAAGGTCGCGCGCGAGCTTGGCTCGCACGCGATAGGGCTTACTCTAGCCTCCAAACCACTAAGTCCCTACAAGTCCCGTGCAGTGGTATGCGAGGGCTCTGTCTCGCAGCCCCCACATGGATCAGCTCGGCTGGTGATCCAGTGTGTATGGAGCACAATATGGTGTGCTGGATGGTTGCCATGTGGCCAAGATCTGCTAGCTCAGAAAGCACTATCTACAGTATGACACAAAGATTCCAATCAAATCTGAGTGAGTCACTGGATAATTATCAAGATTATCCTTAAGTACTTGAGAAGGAATAAAGGATGAATTCTTGATTAAATATAGGATAGGAAGAGTTTACAGTAAAGAGTTACAGTGATGCAAAATTCAAAGAAGATTTCAGATTATACTCAAGTTTTATGTTTTGCACGAGTGGGAGTGACTGTGAGCTGGAAAAGGTTCCAGGCAAGATTCAGTCATTGATTCTAACATGGAGGACTGAGTAAATTATAGCATGAGATGCACTTACTCAGAATATTCAATCTCAATCAAATTGTTGATAGAGAAGATGTGAATGATTGCAAAGTACAAGCACATGTCTCGCCTACCACACCCCTACACAGTGTAAGCGTGGAGGGCCGCGCTAGATCAAAGGCATAAGATGCAGGAGATTGACTCTAGTGCAAGTGGGAGACTGTTGGAACTGTGCCCTAGAGGCAATCAATCAATTGTGACAAATATATGGATTTACGATTCATTATGTTGTCGATATGGAGATATGTTAACATGAATGAAGTCCTTAGATTATAAGTGATATTCCCTAGTCAATTATAATGATTAATGGGACAATCATCTATAGACTAGTATGGGGTTGGATTGATATGGAGATATCACGATCCAACACATGGGTATGCATTAGGAGTAATGGCATACTGGATGACCCAAAACGAGAAGGCTACATTAGATTATGTTAAAGTCACAATCGCTTCTCGTAGTGTTAATAAATGCAGTCCTTAGACTTGAAGTCACTAGATACTCTAGTTGTGAAAATTGTGCTTTGATGTTATCAAACGTTACATCGTAACTGGGTGACTATAAAGGTAGCTATCGGGCATGATATGAAGCAAGCTTAGAGATCTCAGTGATGTAGATAGGATTTGTCCCTCCCACATAATGGGAGCAAATATCCACGACCACTCGAGGGATGAGGCTTATTGAATGTCTGGGCAGACTCAGATAAATCAATATGGAGATATTAATGTTATCTGCTAGCATAAGCATATTCCCAGGATCGAGGAACTATGAATTGGATATACGAGTGTGACTATTTATGTCTTGTGTCCAATCCGGATATGGAGACAAAGGGATAGTGGAATATGAGATATTGGGCACAAGAGGTTTGTCGGGATCACTGACTATTTCTATTAGTTGGGTGGCATGGATGTGTTGCTAGACACCGCTCCATGTTAGTAATAAGTTACTACCAACTAAGTAGAAACCTATGGGGTCACACGTCAAATAGAGTAGAGCTAGATTTGGGATTAATTAATATGATTAATTAATGAGAAGGATCATTATGCAACACCTTGCAAACTTAGTAGGACTAGTTGTGCAAGGAAGGGAACTTTTATGGAAACAACAAGGAGTTTTTGGATTATATAAAGAAGGCTCTAGCTTCCTTCCCACAAATAATGTTATTAGACATAAAAAATAGAGTGGGAGAGAGCAAAAGAGAGAGAGCAAGACACGCCTAGAGGCCCGACAGCCCCTAGGCCGTCCGCCCTTCCCGTCGGCGCAAAGAGGAGGCCGAATTCCTCCTTGTGCCTTTGTTGTTTGATTCCTTCTTCCCTCTTCCTCCGGTTCAATCTAGCACTTGTTGAAGGAAGAATCTAGATCTCACCTCTAGACGTGGATCAACCGTAGAGACGAGGACACTATTCTTCGTGTGATCTCCCAAATCACAAGGTACACATCTTCTATGTCCTTCTCATCATGTTATGATGTCTCTTCCTGTGATCCTTGGTGGGTTTGAGTAGGATTAATTTTTGTTATTCCGCTGCGTTACCTACGTCAAAACCCAACTAGGGTAAGGTCCGCAACGCGCACGCGACAACCAAGCTTGCGCGCGACCTCTGGTAACTGACTGAGAGATCCTAGGCTTACGTGTCCCATTAATGCGGCTGATCTCATAACGGTCTCCGATACTTGCAGACAGATGCGTAACGGTTCCTATATACACGGTCGAACGTTCCGTTGGGGGTTCTGTCATTAAGCCGCCATTTATGGTGCACTAAACCCCCAACGGTCACTTCCCCACTATATATAGGATCGTTAGCTCCCCGTCGCAAAAAAACAAGACTCTTAAGACACATTGGTCCAGTTCCATAGCCTACTATCTCTCCTCTCACAAGCAGTTATCAGTGCTTACTCTCTCCCTACACACACCCTATAACTCTCCGTGTTCTTATTCCCTGTTTGAGGTGTACACTTGAAGATCTCTTGAGGATTTCCTTGTACACATTTTGATTATCTGTATTTTATCTTGGAAGCTCTCATAGAACATTCACTTTAGAGAGAGAAGTAATACCTTGCAACAATTGAGGACGAAGGGGATTTATTCAAAAACACTGAAGACTCACGTCCTTTCAGTGGTCGAATCGCAACCGTCACCGCCGAATCGCGCAATCACAGGCCAACGCTGACGTCACGCCTAAAACCCTAGAAGAACAGAAGGCACGACTCTAAGGATCCTAGGTCATAATGACGCGCACGGGGGCTGATTTTACGTGTACTTGAATTGGTGCGTAGCAACGACGCACACGCTGGTTTTTGCGCATTGAAGTCTATCCGATTAGGTGTCTTCACGCGCAAAAAGGGGGCTAATGTAGATAGTGCTTTCCAGACAGACAGATCACAGCCACGTGGCAGTCATCCAGCACACCTAGCTATGCTCCATCCACACCGGATCACTACCCGTGCTGATCCACGTGGGGGCTACGAGACAGAGCCCCCGCGCACCATAACACGGGACTTGTAGAGACTTAGTGGTTTGGAGGCTAGGGTACGGTCCGTCGCGCGCACGCGACAACCGAGCTTGCGCGCGACCTCTGGTAACTAATTGAGAGATCCTACGCTTACGTGTCCCATTAATGTGGCTGATCTCATAACGGTCTCCGATACTTGCGGACAGATGCGTAACAGTTCCTATATACACGGTCGAACGTGCCGTTGGGGGTTCTATCATTAAGCCGCCATTTATGGTGCACTAAACCCCCAACGGTTACTTCCCCACTATATATAGGATCCTTAGCTCCCCATCGCGAAAAAACAAGACTCGTAAGACACATTGGTCCAGTGCCATAGCCTACTGTCTCTCTCTCACAAGCAGTTACCAGTGCTTACTCTCTCCCTACACACACCCTATAACTCTCCGTGTTCTTATTCCCTGTTTGAGGTGTACACTTGAAAATCTCTTTAGGATTTCCTTGTACAAAAGTCTCCAATGAGGAGAAGAAGGAAGCCGTTTTATTATCTTTCGCTCAACTTTTACCGCTTGTGCAAGTTTTACACTTTAATAATCTCCGTGACCTTGGGTTTGCGGGCCCAAAATTCACTTGGTAAATTAATCAAAGTGATTCGAATTCAGTAAGGGAGCGATTGGATAGAGTGGTGGCTAGACTCGAGTTGACGAATTGTTTGGTAGCCACCCGAGTGGACGGATTTTTTGGTGGGTGCAACGGTTACACATTTAGCCGCAACCCATTCCGATCATTTACAGGTGCGTATTTATCTCAATTCATCATTACAACATAGGTTCTCTTCCCATAGGAGACACTTTACCTTCTACGCGGCGTGGATGGAACATGAGGGGGTGTCGGATGCTATCAGAAGGGGATGGGAGAGCAAAGAGGATATGTGGGGGGCTATGGGATCAGTGGCGCAGAGCCTCTGGCAGTGAAGCAAGTCCACAACCGGTAATATTGGGAGTCGACAGTGAGATATGCCGAAAAGGTTGGAGAGGCTAACTGTTGCTCGACAGACCTGGAGGGTGTGAATGAGGTTGAACAGGTTCGCTACGAGTACTATATATAGTCTCCTCCGTGCTGAGGAGATCTGATAGGAATACTCGGTATTTTCAGCGAACAAAAGTACGTTGGCTGCGTTGGGGGATTGGAATACTCGGTGTTTTCACAACAAAGCTGCGGATAGACGACGAAGGAACTTCATCTTAGGTATTAAGGATGAAAATGGCGTATGCAGGAAGGAATCAGACACGGTAACAATGGTATTGCAACAATACTTTTTAGAATTGTTCACCACTCAAAACCCTAATGAAGGGCAGATTCAACAGATTATAAGAAAAGTCCTGACTATTCTTTGCCAACAACAGGCCACTGACCATGATGCACCTTTCCTACAGGAGGACATTTCAGCGGCTATTCATCAGATGGATCCATTCAAGGCTCCGGACATAGACGGATTTCCGCCATTATCTTTTCAGCGTTTATGGCTGATTATTGGCGATAAGGTGATGACAACGTGCTTACGGATTCTTAACGATAGACAAGACATCTCTCAGCTCAGCAAGACATTACTTGTGCTTATCCCAAAAGTCAAGTAGCCTCGTATGCGAACAGATTTAAGACTGATTAGCCTTTGCACTATAACGTATAAGATTATTGCGAAAGTCATTGCTAATCGTATAAAATCAGTCTTGAATCTATTGATTTCCCCTTACCAAAGCGCTTTTGTATCGGGTAGATGAACCTCTGATAATGTGATAGTGACTTATGAACTTATTCATACTATGACTTCCCAGATGAAGGGTAAGACGGGATTCATGAATCTCAAGGCGGACATGAGAAAAGCTTATGATAGGGTTGAGTGAAGTTATTTGCTGGCAATCTTGATGAAAATTGAGTTTGGGCTGAATTTAGTGGAACTCATTAGGGATGTGTGTCCTCAGTCAAGTTTTTGTTTGAGAATGGAGAGGTGATGGGAGATGTAATTCCCCAACGTGGACTTAGACAAAGCTGTTCTCTACCACAATATTTAATTTTAGTATGTACTGAGGGTTTGTCTCCTTATCTTAAAGAGGCATGTGCAAACAATCTCCCCTATAAGGTCTTCACGAGGTAGTCCCCCAGCATCGCATCTTCTCTTTGTAGATGATAGCATTTTCTTTACTAGAGCCGTAGAAGGGGAGGTCAATGCTCTTATGCAGATTTTACACGACTATGAGAGTGCATCGGGACAAAAGATCAACTTGTGGAAGTCAGACGCCATGTTTTCACGTAATGTTGGATCTGACCTCCAAAACGAACTATGTAATTCGTTAAGGGTCCCTTGCGTGACGGTGTTTGAGAAATATTTGGGCATGCCCTCTAAGATTGGTCGGGAAAAATCTACAAGTTTATGCACATTTCCCAAGGTTTCAGTAGTCTCCTAGAAATCTATAGATTGGGACGAGAGTGACTAGTTTGAGAGAATCCGATAAAGAACATGTTTTAAGTATTCTTAGAAAAAATTATGCTATTCTTTGATAATTCTGGCTAATTGAGAGAGGGCTTAGTTCTTTGGGGTTAAATATAAGTGAGAGAGAGAAGAGAATGCTGATTAAAGCAAGGAATGAAAGAAAATTTAGATATTTAAGTGGTTTGTTCTCTCAAACTTATGAGTTGATTGCATAGTGATTTGCTGGAGATTTGGGCAATTGTCATACCAGTTTGTGAGTCGTAGTTGAGGGTGTAAACGATGGTGGTAGGACAAAAATCCATCAATCCGCACCGATCCGCAAATCTGTCCGATCCGTGACGGATTGAGTCCGAACCGATCCGTGACGGATTGGACTAGGATCAAGAAATATAAATCCGATCCGATCCGTCAATCCGTTTGATCCGTTTATACTTATTATTATGTTATTTTTACTAATTTTATCAATATGATTTGTTCTAATGGTAACTTTAACTTAGTAATGTCATTACTTATCAATATTGTGTTGAATAATTTTTGATTTTTGATGATATAAAGAGAAAGATATTTCGTACGTTAACTAAAAATATACTAAATAATAATTGTATAATAGTGTTTGCTTTGTTAGTTGAACATATTTAAAAATATTTTAAAATATTTGTAATCCGCGGATTAATCTGGTCTGATCCGCAAAACCGTGGATCCGATTGGATCCGATCCGTTTCGATCCGTAAACCGGCGGATCGAATTTACTAAACCTCAATCCGGACCGATCCGATCCATGTGCACCCCTAGATGGTGGAGAGTTTGAGCTCAATTTTCATAATTTGAAAGAATTTCTAATATGCCCCTCAATTTTGGTTGAGTACCGAATGATCCCAGATTCAAAGATAATTGCAAGTTACACTCAGAGCCTGTTTGGTACCAGCTGAAAATCTCAATAATCAGCTGAAAATATTCTGAAATAAAATCCAACTTAACTGAGAATCACAATCTGTTTGGTATGAGCTGAAATTATAGATTACTAACTTCATCCATTTAACAAAATCTAAAGAGCTCCAAATTTAAGTAATTGAATACACCTATTTATAAATGAACTGTGATAATGCTAATGTAAAAAAAATATCAAAATTATTTTTGTAGAGATTTTCAGCTGCATAATCCCCAATTTTGGAGATTCTACAATTGCACACAGATTATTTTAATCTGCAGATTATCAGATTAAAATTTACAGGCATAACAAACAGAATTGTTGAAAAGAGGTCGATTTTAATCCAATTGGATTAAAATCTTGGATACCAAACATGCACTCAAGCTTATCATGAAGGCAGAATACCTTTGATATGAATTTGAGTTGAAAACAATAAAATTGAGTTCCTAAAAAAAAAACACAATACACTTGTACATATATTCTATTTAGTCCTCCAATTTTTCTAAGTTTCATTTTAGTCCTTGCTTGTATGTTTGTTTGTTGTTTTTTTTTTTTTTTTTTTTTTTTTTTTTTTTTAAATGAGCAGTTTAGGCAATAAAATAATATTGTGACATATTTTTAGGCGCACTGTTTGAGGAACATATTATAAAGGCCAAATGCTAAAATCTCGGATAAACAGCTGTCTCCTTTACCCTTCATGTACAGTTGGAGGCTGTATTTCACAGACTTTCACTAAGTTGCACACTACACATGTTTTTATTATATTTGAAATGACTACCTCAAGACATGTTTGATCTTGTAGCGGTGTAGTGTTTGTTCTACAAAGAGATGCCAATAGTGGAGCTGGTACGATATATGGCAGCCAAGCTTCCTTTTTCCACCGAAGCCCTTACTAATACTGACTTGTTTTGGACTTCACGGATTTAGATTGATTATGGCTTCTCTTCGCCTCCTTGTTTCATTAATCTCACAGTAGGGTGTTAGGTAGTTTTGTTCTAGTTGTCTTGTTTTTAGTTGGAGGGAGACAAATATGCTGTAAGAAACTCTTCAGTTTATATATATGCAACTTGCTATCTACATCCTTTGACAATTTCGTTCCTCAATCAATCTCACGAGTCTTGGACTTGAGAGGACCCATATCCATTTTACGGTGTTGTTCGCATCTTCTTAATTGCTAGTGTTGCTTGGAACTTGTTAACTAAAAATTAGATGTTGCTTTGTCTAAGTACACAATTGTCCCAGTTTAGCGTAAAGTCTTTCTACTAGGAAAAAGAATTAGTACCATATGTTTGAAATTTGAAAAATGAGAAAAGAAAGTGAAAGCAATCCATTATTTTTATTGCCTATCAAACATGGATTAAAAGACTAACTTGGAACCAAAGCCCCGGCCCATTACATCATTTGATGACAAATGAAGGCCCAACTGGGGTCTCTAGTCCACCCTACAGCCTCTTCTACTTCTAACCCCTACTAGGCGAGAAATTTTTTAGTGCTCCAAAAGAGCACCACGTGGTGCTCTACTGCCAATTAAGTGTTGCAATTTAATTGGCTGTAGAGCACCACGCGGTGCTCTTTTGGAGCACTAAAAAATTGCTCCTACTAGACAGATAAATGAGCACTTTTATTTGCTTCCCGAGGTATGTGTAATAACTGAGGCGGTTCACTCCACAATACATCTTCCCACTTGCGACACATTCTTCATTTCTCTTCCCTTCCCATCAACTCCTCTTTGAGCTCCCTGGCTAGACGGAGAGAATCCATTTACATGGAGCAGCGCTCTAAACCCGTGTTGAGCAAGATCCGTACCTCTTTTGAGTGCTTCAGCCTCTTGCCATATTGAAAGTGATATGTGAGGAGATAATTTTGAGAGATTAATTTGAATTCGTCGAATTAGAAAAGATTCACAAGAGTCATATATATAGGCTATACAACATAAAATAACGACCTACTCCCTCAGAATAATACAAAATAATGTAGTGACCTATTTAGTTTACATACCATAATAGTCCTCTTCAAACTGAAGATGTCGTGATAAGCGAAAGTTTGGAGACCAAGTGTAACACCCCTGAATTTGGCGACCAAGCCCGAGACCCGGGGGTGCCACTCCGTACCCGAGAGGAACCCGGATACAAGGATGTTAAAAGCAGGTCTCAAGCTAACAACCAACCAAAATCAATAACTAAAAGCATTTTTAAAAGAAATTAAACCTTGTCTTGCCCCCAAACTTGGGCATACAAACTAAGTGTTTAAAATTAACAAACCGTTCCAAAACGAAAGGAAACATACTACTAACGTTCTCAAAAAAGAAACTAAGTGTTCAACTAAGAAATAAACTAATGTGTGATTCGCGATCCCTTCTAATCCAAAGTCCCATCTTCAAGACATGTGGTGCGGAAAGAAAAAGAAACACCGCAGCATAAAATCAGCAATAAATACTGGTAAGAAACATCCAAGCATGTAAAACGACAATACGAGTTTCAAAACCAGTGATTCTTTCTTGAGAGTAAGAGTTTTTCCAAATCATAGTGAAATATAGTTGACACTTGTATGAAACATATACATTTCCAATTCCATACGATTTCTATTACAACCATTATCCCTTAAAGGAAAATCAAAACATTGAAAATTCTTTTTCCATTAGCATACACAAATCCAAAATCATCATTATTAGTTAGTTGGGACGGGGGAACTCAAATAAACCACAGCTTCCATGACCTTAAGTGTCGACACCCCCCTAAGACTACATCGACCAGAGGAGTGAGTACATGCCGTTATCCGGGGACTTGCAACCGAATCGAAAGGGACGGGAACGCAGCCAACACGCCCAAAGATAATAATGATGGCCCCGCACAACTTCTTCCACTTTACGTTATAGTTCATTAATATCATGATGATGTTTTCAGCAAAAGCATTTAACAAGAAGAAATCATGTATTTCAAGTCATGTAGCACGTAAACACATTTTGAGACGTAACAAATCAAAGTATTCAGTTGACAGGAAAGAGATTTAAGCACACTAGGCTTGGCACGTTTACTTACCTCAAAGCAAAATCCAACTATCGTAATCAATCAAAGTACTCTACGTACTCGTCGTCCACGAACTCGTCACCTACACGTAAAAATATTCTAATCAACACAATTATTCTTGCAATATACTCGCTATACTATATACTTGCACATGATAGTAAATGGTTTAGGGTTTTAACACCAACCTAACATCCCACTTAATTCATACTTCAAAACAACACCCAAAACCTTGCCCCAAAATCCTCTAACCTGAAGCATACATAACCTATCATAACTCCACCAATTTATTTATCCAGTTTCCCAAACATATCATGGCTCAAAAACAGTTTCATTAGATTCAAAACATTCGAAATAATAGGTTTAGCCTCAAACGGATCTTAATTTCGATTCCTGGATCAAAAGTTACACTAATTCAAGTTTCCAATTTCACCCAAAACACACATACGGGAATTATTAATTTTCATGAAGCCCAAGCATATAGTTCATCCTATATTCACATTAAACCTAATATAACATGATTCCCAACATCAAATCAGGTTGTTACCCACATACTATAATCATCCAATCAACCAAATTGCTTAATCAAACTTCTCCTCCAAACTAGGGTTTTTCCCATCACCCATGAACATGATAAACCCTAAAACTTAGTTACTAATCATACGATTCCATGAACGATGAAACTAACAATATAAATCTGAAAATTTAAGATTACATGCTTCATACATGATTCGAAATAAAGAGTACAAGATATCAACAAGAACTCAAGAGCAAAAGAGAGAAAAAGACCGCTGCCCATGGAGGGTCGGACGGACGGACGGGAAGGGAGAAAAAAAAGAAGAAAAAGAAAAGAGAAGAGAGAGAGAGAGAGAGAGAGAGAGAGAGAGAGAGAGAGAGAGAGAGAGAGAGAGAGAGAGAGAGAGAGAGAGAGAGAGAAGATATTACCTGCGCACGAAAGAGAGAGAGAGGCGGCGGCGGTGGTGGTGCTGCCACTGCTTCTTCTTGCCGTCGGCCAAAGAGAGAGACGAGAGAGAGAGTGAGGGTCGGGTGAGAGAGAGAGACGTGAGTGATGGGAAAAGGAAAGTAAGGAAAAAGATCTAGGGTTTTATAGTTTTTTGGACCAAGAAAGAAAGAAATAATTGATGGGAAGGAATAAAAGTTTATGGGAATATTTGTTTCCATCAATTAAAATTCCCAGGTCAAACTGATAACTAATCAGTTGAAAAAGACACTTCAACCCCAATAGTTTAGCCAAAAAGGCGATAACGTCCCCCAAAATCGATTAAAAGACACTACAACTTTTAGATTAATGTCACAAAGACCCCCAATTGCTAGTAATCAATTATAAAAAACTCTCAATAATTACACTTAACTCCCAACACATATCATAATTACACGAAATACCCTTAGCTACAAAACGGGGTATTTCACCAAGTCTCGAAAATGTCCAGGCGGATGAGACTTCGTATAAATGTCTGCAGTTTTATCTGTCGAAGTCACAATTTGCAGATGAACTGTGCCAGCACGTCGATGATGGCGAGTACAGTGGCAGTCTACCTCAATGCGTTTCGTCCTCGCATGAAAGACATCATTGTGTGCAATCTCGATAGTACTGCATCTACATAATGTAGTAGCGGCGGACTATGGCATTCTCATATAAGCTAGTAACCATCGAAGCCGAATGAGCTCTTGCATGGCGCTAGCCGTTGCACGGTATTCAAATTTTGTGCTTGATCGAGCGCCTACAATTTGCTTCTTGCTACACCAAGAGATAAGTGAGTTGCATAAGAAGAAACTATAACCAATGGTAGACCGTGTGTAAGTTGGATCACCAACCTGTAGGGTTTTGATGCAGGTTACGCAGCGAAATAAAAATTAATCCTGCTCAAATCCCTCCAAGGATCACAGGAAGAGAAAACATAACGATAGTGAGGGAATAAGTATCATAATACCTTTGGGTTCTCCTGTGATGACTTAACTCGTGAAATAATATTCACGTCTCTATGGCTAGTCCACTCCTAGGATTGAAACCGGATCCTTCAAGCCTTTGTGCTAGCTAGGATTGAAGGAGGAAGATGAAGAAGATCATGATCACGCAAAACAGAGCCATGAGGTGGGCGGCACCTCTTGTGGCCGACGAGGTAGGGGCGGTCCCAAAGGGGGTTCGACCCTCCTTTGGGATTTGCTCTCTCTCTCTCTCTCTCTCTCTCTCTCTCTCTCTCCCACTCAATGTGTTATGAGAATTAGTGTGGGAAGGAAGATAGGATTGTCCTTTATATAGTCCAACAACTCCTTGTTGAGTGCATAAAAGCCCCTATCCTGATCCTGTCCATAAACAAATTAGTCCAACTTTCAAATTAGTCCTACTAAGTTTGTAAGTAGTTGCGTATAGATCATTCTAATTAATTAATCATATTAATTACTTTCCAATTCCGGTCTAATTCATAGAGAGTGTGACCCCATAGATTTTTACTTAGATGGTAGTAACAGTTTACAAACACGGAGCGGCCTCTAGCAAGACATCCACGCCACCCAACTAATAGAAATAGTCATCCGACAAACCTTGTGCAAGTATTTTCTCATCCCTTTGTCTTTATATCCGGATTGGGCACGAGACATACAAGTCACACTCGTGTATCCAATCCATAGTCTAGATCCTCGGAATAGTCTTATCTATGCAGATAACATCAATATCCTGTATTGATTTATCTGAGTTTGGCGAGACATTCTATAAGCACAATCCCTCGAGTGGTCATGGATATTTTCTCCCGTTATGTGGCAGGGACATATTCTATTTACATCACTACCATATCTAAGCTTGCCTCCTATTCATTCCGATAGATGCCTTTATTGCTACCCAGTTACGGTGTAGCGTTTGACGCTATCAAAACACAATATTCCACAACTAGAGGATCTAGAGACTTCAAGTATAAGGATGACAATACCGTTGTCACTACGAGAATCACTTGCGACTTTACATAACTTGTATGTAGCCTTCTCATTGTGGGTCAATCCAGTATGCCAATACTCCTAATGCATACCATGTGTTGGATTGTGATATCTCCATATCAATCCAACTCCATACTAGTCTATAGTTGATCGTCCTGTTAATCAATATAATCAACTAGGGATATTTAAGAATATAACATTTATATTCTAAGGATTTCATTCATGTTAACATATCTCCATATCGATAACATAATGTTGGAATAGATGCCCTAGAGGCAATCTAGTTTAGTATGAATTTGTATATGGCTAGAAAATTCATTTATTATTTATTGGATATTTAATATAATGAAGTCCTTAGATTTACAATCGTGTTGTTTATCTTAAATATCCCTAGTCAAGTATAATGATTAAATGGGACAATCATCTATAGACTAGTATGGGGTTGGATTGATATGGAGATATCACGATCCAACACATAGGTGTGCATTACGGAATGTTGCACTGGATTGACCCATCACCGAGAAGGCTACATACACGTTATGTTGAGTCACAAGAGCTTCTCGGGTACAATGGTATTGTCATCCTTAGACTTGAAGTCACTAGATATTCTAGTTGTAGATCATTGTGATCTTGGTAGCGTTAAACGCTACACCGTAACTGGGTAGTTATAAAGGCGTGTACTGGATACAATGAGAAGCAAGCTTAGAGATCGTAGTGGACGTAGAGAGGATTTGCCCCTCCCACATAACGGGAGCAAATATCCAAGGCCACTCGAAGGATAGTGCTTATAGAATGTCTGGCCAGACTCAAATAAATCAATATATGGGATATTGATGTTATTTGCACGAATAAGGCTATTCCATGGATCGAGAAACTAGGGATTGGATATACGAGTGTGACTTGTATGTCTCGTGTCCAATCCAGATATGGAGGCAAAGGGATGAGACAATTACTTGTACAAGGTTGTCTAGATGACTATTCTATTAGTTGGCTAGAATGGATGTTTTGCTAGAAACCGCTCCATGTTAGCAAATAGTTGCTACCAACTAGATAGAACCTATGGGGTCACACGCTATATAGAGTTGTACTAGATTTGGGAATTAATTAATTGGATTAATTAATTAGAAGGATCACTTTGCAAACCCTTGCAAACTTAGTAGGGACTAATTTGCAAGGAAGGGACTAAATTGAATTCTAGTAGGACTAGAATAAGTCCTTTAGGTAGTTAACAAGGAGTTGTTGGACTATATAAAGGACCCTCCTTCCTTCCTTCCTCATAACTTATGCTCTAAAGAGAACATAACAAGAGTGGGAGAGAACAAAGGAGAGAGAGAGCAAGCAACAAGGAGGACGCCGCCCCCTTGCCGCCGCCCCTCGTCCCCGACGCCAAAAAGGAGGCCGAGCCCTTCTTTTTGCCTCGTTTTGCGTGATTCCTTCACCCTCCTCTCATTCCGGGCTAGCACCAAGGAGATTGGAGATCTAGGATCAACTCTAGGCGTGGATCAACTATAGAGAACGTGACACTATTCGCGTTTGAAGTCATCAAGGAGAACCCAAAGGTGTGTTTATGATTTCTTACCTTCACTATCGTTATGCATCTAGACTTGTGATCCTTGGAGGGTTTTGCATGGTTGTTTGTTTGATTATGCTTCCGTTTGCGCGATCCATGAATCAAAACCCTACAGTGGTATCAGAGCCACATGTCATAGAGCATAAACGTAGTTTATGTGTTACATTCTTGTTGTTTTACACCTTAATTTGTTGTTTATCGCGTAAAACAAGACAAATCAAGCATTGGATGCAATTTGTCAAAGAATTAATCATAACAAGACCCAATTTTGCATTGGATGCATGAATTGGTGAGTTTGAGAAATTTTAGGATCTTAGATCTAGGGTTTGGGCATCCTTGGGGAAGAAGGAGTTCTCCCAAAACAAGGAAACAACCAAACTTGGGCTCCAAGCAAGGAGGTTGTTTTGGAAACAACCTCCACAAGGAGGTTCGGCCCCCCTAGGGGACCGCCCCCTTGCTTGCCGCCCAAGATTGGCGCCCAAGGGGCCGGGCGGCCCTAACCCGCGGGCCTAGCTTGCGGGTTTTGGGCCGGGCCGGCCCTAGGGCCTTATGGTTCACTTTCTTTGGGCCCGGTCAATTGGATTGTTGGGCCCATGGACCGTTTTAACCCTAGAAATCCTAAAATCAATTAAAATTGACCAAGCGCGTTAAAATTGGATTTTAACTGTTTATGTGCAAATCGCATGGTGATTGGATATGGCCTTAGGATGTGGTTTGATGTGGATGTTTAGTTTTGTGGTTTGGTTTTACGGCCTGCGAGCTGATCAATTAATTGTAATAATTAATTAGGGTTTTATGGCCTGCGTGCCATTTTTTTTTCTCAACTTGTGAGATTTATTTTATTTAGTATATATATTAGCTAGTACTAGATAAAGTAGATTGTTAGCCAAGATTGGAGAAAAGAAGCCCAAAGCCAAAAGAAGCCACAAAAGATGGAGCATGGAGCATGGAGCACACCACATGACTATGAAGGATGGACCAAAAGATCAAGACGCATGGAGATGTGTTTGTTTAGGGTTCATAGATAATTCCATTGGCTTGGAATTATCTTAGTCTAGAAAAGGCCATATCCACATCACGTTTAATTTCTGTTTTGTGGTTGTTTATTTATTGTCTTATTATTTGTGTGGTTGGTGTATGGATGATGCATGCAATTAGGATAATAAGATAATTAGACAACCCAGATCTATTATTTGGAGTTGTGCCCAAACTCAAATAGATAGATTAGTTGATATTGATCAACAAGATGATTAAAATTGAATTGAAAAATCCCTCAAAATTCAATATTGTGTTCTTGCCTTCTCGTTATTTAAACACTCATTATCATCATTATTTATCAAGTACGTGCGTGCCAAAGCATGGCGACTTGGTTCATAATGATGGAATGCGATGGCACGTAACAATGTGCAATTGTTTAGATAAGAGGTTGAACACAACTAGGCTATTAATTTGATTAAGAAACCTAGAGGCAATCAATTGGGATTATCCATATGGATGGATAAATAAGGAGTTATTTGCCCGATTGAACCAAGAGTTGCATATGGGATGCAATTGGAAATTGTTCCTACCTAAGAAGTAGTCAAATTATGGGTGACTTGCCAAAGCAAGCTTATAAGGAGATGAAAAGATGGATCTTGGCCCACTAGAAAATATAAGGATATTTTCCGCATTAATATCTTGAGGGTTATTAATCCGTAGAAAAATAGTGGGAGCTATATTTAATAAACTAGCCATTATTAAATATAGTCAAAATTCACAAATACTAAAACTTGCGTATTTTCCTTTTTGTAGAATTCCAAATGGCAAACAACTCATCGAGTTCACAACATTCCCTACGATCTGTACTTGAGAAGGACAAGCTCTCTGGAACCAACTTTCTTGATTGGTACAGAAACTTGAGAATTGTTCTCAAGCAAGAGAAGAAACTGTACGCAATAGAGGAGCATGTTCCAGAAGGTCCAGAGAATCAGACACCTGCTGCCTTAAAGGCGTATCAAAAGCGTGTTGATGACGCTAATGATGCGGCCTGCCTAATGCTTTGCACCATGACCTCTGAGCTTCAGAAGCAACATGAGAACATGAATGCTGTCGATATGATCGAACATCTAAAGCAGCTCTTCCAAGAGCAGGCGAGGGTAGAGAGGTATGAGGTCTCAAAGGCACTGTTCAAATGTCATCTGGCAGAAGGGAACCCGGTGGGACCCCATGTACTCCGAATGATCGGGTACTTGGAGAATCTCGCCCGGCTTGGGTTCCCGGTCGGCCAAGAGTTGGCAACCGATCTCGTGTTGCAATCGTTGCCTGAAAGTTATGGACAGTTCATTATGAACGAGATCGTTAAACCACTGCCAGATTTGCTCAACATGTTGAGGACGGCTGAACAGAGCATCAACAAGGGTAAGGGCAAGGCCATAATGATGGTGCACAAAAGAAAGGGTAAAAAGTTTGCCTCTTCCTCCAAGGGCAAAGGCAAATCAGTTGCCAAGACCAAGGAACAAGCCCTTAAGCCTGTTGGTGGCATTGCCAAGGTCGTGACTAAGGGTGAATGTCACTACTGTAGTCAACCTGGACACTGGAGGAGGAACTGCCCAAAATATCTGGAGGACAAGAGGCTTGGAATAGTGATTCCACCACCACCAGGTATTTTTGTTGTAGATGTCAATTTAACTGTCTCTACATCATGGGTATTAGATACTGGATGTGGATCTCATATTTGTCGAAATATGCAGGATCTAAAGAGATGTAAAAGATTGGCTAAAGGGGAGGTAGATCTGCGCGTTGGGAATGAAGCAAAGGTTGCTGCGTTGGCCATAGGCGTGTGCGAGCTATCTCTGCCGTCAGGATTAGTTTTAGAATTAAATAATTGCTATTTTGTGCCTGCTATGAGCAGAAACATTATTTCTATTTCTTGTTTGGACAAGGAAGGTTTTATTATTTCAATAAAGAACAATTGTTGTTCCTTTTATTTGAATAATATTCACTATTTTAGTGCGCAATTATTTAATGGACTTTATGTCCTTGATCTAAGCAATCCTGTCTACAACATTAATACCAAGCGGATTAAAATAAATGATTTAAATCCTGCTTATTTATGGCATTGTCGTTTAGGCCACATAAATGAGAAACGTGTATCTAGACTCCATAAGGATGGACTACTAGACTCATTTGATTTTGAATCATATGAGACATGTGAGGCCTGTTTATTGGGAAAAATGACAAAGTCCCCTTTCAATAAGAAAGGTGAGAGGACTAGTGAGCAATTGGCGCTCATACATACTGATGTGTGTGGGCCATTTGCCACGCCAGCCAGGGGTGGTTATGTCTACTTCATTACATTTACTGATGATTACAGTAGATATGGATTTGTGTACCTTATGAGGGCAAAATCCGAATCTTTTGAAGTGTTCAAAGAATTCAAGAATGAAGTAGAGAAGCAACTTGGCAAAAGTATCAAGGCTCTACGATCGGATCGTGGAGGAGAATACTTGAGCCAAGAGTTTGACGACTATCTTAGAGAGTGTGGGATCGTGTCCCAACTCACTCCACCCGGAACGCCACAATGGAGTGGCGTGTCCGAGAGGAGGAATCGAACCCTATTGGATATGGTTCGGTCTATGATGTGTCAAACCGATCTTCCATTATCATTTTGGGGCTACGCTCTATTAAGTGCAGCTTTCACCATTAACCGTGTTCCATCTAAATCAGTCATGAAGACGCCATATGAGATGTGGAGTGGGAGGCGTCCCACACTGTCGTTCATGAGGATTTGGGGCTGCGATGTCTATGTAAAACGTTTACAATCAGACAAGCTAGGGCCTAAATCGGATAAGTGTAAATTTGTGGGGTACCCTAAGGAAACTAAGGGATACTATTTCTACAATCCAACCGAGAACAAAGTGTTTGTTGCTCGGACCGGCGTGTTTCTAGAAAGAGATTTTGTCTCTAAAGGAGCAAGTGGGAGGAATGTAGAACTTGAAGAAGTTCAAGAACCACAAATCACTGAACCGATTATGGAACATGAACAGGAATCACAAGCAGTTGTGGATCCACCTGTTCAGGTAACACAAGAGCTTCGTAGATCTAGTAGAGTGCGCCAGGAACCCGAGAGGTACGGACTTCTCATAACTGATTCCGGCGACACGATGCTCATAGATGATGAGCCTACTACCTATGAGGAGGCCATGAATGGCCCAGACTCGCAGAAGTGGCTTGAAGCCATGAGATCTGAGATGGAATCCATGTATACCAACAAAGTATGGACTTTGGTGGAACCACCTGATGGGGCGCGACCCATAGGGTGCAAGTGGGTCTTCAAGAAGAAGATCGACATGGATGGTAATGTGATTACCTATAAGGGCCGATTGGTGGCTAAAGGATTCAGACAGATTCATGGTATTGACTATGATGAAACCTTTTCACCAGTCGCAATGACCAAATCCATCCGAATCCTACTTGCGATTGCAGCATACTACGACTATGAAATTTGGCAGATGGATGTCAAAACAGCATTCCTTTATGGGAATCTCCTCGAGGACGTGTATATGATACAGCCGTAGGGTTTTGAGGATCCAAAGCAAGCCAACAAAGTCTGTAAGCTGCAACGATCCATTTATGGATTGAAGCAAGCTTCTAGGAGTTGGAATCGACGTTTTGATGAAGTGGTCAAAGAGTTTGGCTTCATCAGAAACGAAGATGAGTCTTGTGTCTACAAGAAGGTTAGTGGGAGCTCTGTAGCTTTTCTGGTCTTGTATGTGGATGACATACTACTCATTGGAAACGACATTCCCATGCTGCAATCTGTTAAAGATTGGCTAGGAAAGTGTTTCTCAATGAAGGACTTAGGGGAAGCAGCCTATATACTCGGTATAAAGATCTATAGAGATAGATCTAAGAGGTTGTTAGGCCTAAGTCAAAGTACATATATTGACAAGGTGTTGAAACGGTTCAACATGCAAGACTCCAAGAAGGGGTTCTTGCCCATGTCACATGGAATCACTCTTTCGAAGAGTGGTTGTCCTTCCAATGAGATTGAGAAGGAACGCATGAGTAGGATTCCCTATGCCTCGGCCATAGGGTCTATCATGTACGCCATGTTATGTACTAGACCAGATGTGTCATATGCCTTGAGTATGACAAGCAAATACCAATCCAATCCAGGTGAGAGTCACTGGATTGCTGTCAAGAACATCCTAAAGTACTTGAGAAGAACTAAGGATGCTTTCTTGATGTTTGGCGGTGAGGAAGAGTTGCGTGTAAGGGGTTACACTGATGCAAGCTTCCAGACCGATAGAGATGACTTTAGATCACAATCGGGATATGTGTTTTGCCTGAATGGAGCAGCGGTGAGCTGGAAGAGTTCCAAGCAAGAGACGGTAGCTGATTCTACAACAGAGGCTGAGTACATTACAGCAAATGGAGCAGCAAAGGAGGCTGTTTGGATCAGAAAGTTTGTTTCTGAACTTGGTGTGGTCCCTAGCATTGCGGATCCAGTGGAGTTGTTCTGTGACAACACTGGGGCGATCGCGCAATCAAAGGAACCCAGATCGCACCAGAAGTCCAAGCATGTGCTCAGGAAGTTTCATCTGATTCGAGATATTATCGATAGAGGAGACGTTCGGATATGCAAGATTCCTACAGATGATAATCTGTCAGACCCGCTTACGAAGCCTCTCACGCAGTGGAAGCATGAAGGGCACACTAGGAGTATGGGCATACGAGATGCGCCAGATTGGCTCTAGTGCAAGTGGGAGACTGTTGGAATAGATGCCCTAGAGGCAATCTAGTTTAGTATGAATTTGTATATGGCTAGAAAATTCATTTATTATTTATTGGATATTTAATATAATGAAGTCCTTAGATTTACAATCGTGTTGTTTATCTTAAATATCCCTAGTCAAGTATAATGATTAAATGGGACAATCATCTATAGACTAGTATGGGGTTGGATTGATATGGAGATATCACGATCCAACACATAGGTGTGCATTACGGAATGTTGCACTGGATTGACCCATCACCGAGAAGGCTACATACACGTTATGTTGAGTCACAAGAGCTTCTCGGGTACAATGGTATTGTCATCCTTAGACTTGAAGTCACTAGATATTCTAGTTGTAGATCATTGTGATCTTGGTAGCGTTAAACGCTACACCGTAACTGGGTAGTTATAAAGGCGTGTACTGGATACAATGAGAAGCAAGCTTAGAGATCGTAGTGGACGTAGAGAGGATTTGCCCCTCCCACATAACGGGAGCAAATATCCAAGGCCACTCGAAGGATAGTGCTTATAGAATGTCTGGCCAGACTCAAATAAATCAATATATGGGATATTGATGTTATTTGCACGAATAAGGCTATTCCATGGATCGAGAAACTAGGGATTGGATATACGAGTGTGACTTGTATGTCTCGTGTCCAATCCAGATATGGAGGCAAAGGGATGAGACAATTACTTGTACAAGGTTGTCTAGATGACTATTCTATTAGTTGGCTAGAATGGATGTTTTGCTAGAAACCGCTCCATGTTAGCAAATAGTTGCTACCAACTAGATATAACCTATGGGGTCACACGCTATATAGAGTTGTACTAGATTTGGGAATTAATTAATTGGATTAATTAATTAGAAGGATCACTTTGCAAACCCTTGCAAACTTAGTAGGGACTAATTTGCAAGGAAGGGACTAAATTGAATTCTAGTAGGACTAGAATAAGTCCTTTAGGTAGTTAACAAGGAGTTGTTGGACTATATAAAGGACCCTCCTTCCTTCCTTCCTCATAACTTATGCTCTAAAGAGAACATAACAAGAGTGGGAGAGAACAAAGGAGAGAGAGAGCAAGCAACAAGGAGGACGCCGCCCCCTTGCCGCCGCCTCTCGTCCCCGACGCCAAAAAGGAGGCCGAGCCCTTCTTTTTGCCTCGTTTTGCGTGATTCCTTCACCCTCCTCTCATTCCGGGCTAGCACCAAGGAGATTGGAGATCTAGGATCAACTCTAGGCGTGGATCAACTATAGAGAACGTGACACTATTCGCGTTTGAAGTCATCAAGGAGAACCCAAAGGTGTGTTTATGATTTCTTACCTTCACTATCGTTATGCATCTAGACTTGTGATCCTTGGAGGGTTTTGCATGGTTGTTTGTTTGATTATGCTTCCGTTTGCGCGATCCATGAATCAAAACCCTACACATAACGAATAGTAAGTCCATATATATTTGTCACGATAAATTGATTGCCTCTAGGGCACAATCCAACAGTCTTCCACTTGCACTTGAGTCAATCTCGTGCATCATATCCCTATTGATCTAGTGCGACCTGTAGGGTTTTGATTCATGGATCGCGCAAACGGAAGCATAATCAAACAAACAACCATGCAAAACCCTCCAAGGATCACAAGTCTAGATGCATAACGATAGTGAAGGTAAGAAATCATAAACACACCTTTGGGTTCTCCTTGATGACTTCAAACGCGAATAGTGTCACGTTCTCTATAGTTGATCCACGCCTAGAGTTGTTCCTAGATCTCCAATCACCTTGGTGCTAGCCCGGATTGAAAGGAGGGTGAAGAAATCACGCAAAACGAGACACCCAAAAGGGGGTTCGGCCCTTGTGGCGTCGGGGCCAAGGGGCGGCGGCAATAGGGGGCGGCGTCCCTCTTTGCTTGCTCTCTCTCTCCTTTGTTCTCTCCTACTCTTGTTATGTTCTCTTTAGAGCATAAAGTGTGTAGGGAAGGAAGGAGGAGGGTCCTTTATATAGTCCAACAACTCCTTGTTAACTACCTAAAGGACTTATTCTAGTCCTACTAGAATTCAATTTAGTCCCTTCCTTGCAAATTAGTCCCTACTAAGTTTGCAAGGGTTTGCAAAGTGATCCTTCTAATTAATTAATCCAATTAATTAATTCCACAATCTAGTACAACTCTATATAGCGTGTGACCCCATAGGTTCTATCTATTTGGTAGCAACTCTTTGCTAATATGGAGCGGTTTCTAGCAAAACATCCATTCTAGCCAACTAATAGAATAGTCATCTAGACAACCTTGTACAAGTAATTGTCTCATCCCTTTGCCTCCATATCCGGATTGGACACGAGACATACAAGTCACACTCGTATATCCAATCCCTAGTTTCTCGATCCATGGAATAGCCTTATTCGTGCAAATAACATCAATATCTCATATATTGATTCATTTGAGTCTGGCCAGACATTCTATAAGCACTATCCTCGAGTGGCCTTGGATATTTGCTCCCGTTATGTGGGAGGGGCAAATCCTCTCTACGTCCACTACGATTTCTAAGCTTGCTTCTCATTGTATCCAGTACACGCCTTTATAACTACCCAGTTACGGTGTAGCGTTTAACGCTACCAAGATCACAATGATCCACAACTAGAATATCTAGTGACTTCAAGTCTAAGGATGACAATACCATTGTACCCGAGAAGCACTTGTGACTCAACATAACGTGTATGTAGCCTTCTCGGTGATAGGTCAATCCAGTGCAACATTCCGTAATGCACACCTATGTGTTGGATCGTGATATCTCCATATCAATCCAACCCCATACTAGTCTATAGATGATTGTCCCATTTAATCATTATACTTGACTAGGGATATTTAAGATAAACAACACGATTGTAAATCTAAGGACTTCATTATATTAAATATCCAATAAATAATAAATGAATTTCTAGCCAATTACAAATTCATACTAAACTAGATTGCCTCTAGGGCATCTATTCCAACAGTCTCCCACTTGCACTAGAGCCAATCTGGCGCATCTCGTATGCCCATACTCCTAGTGTGCCCTTCATGCTTCCACTGCGTGAGAGGCTTTGTAAGCGGGTCTGACAGATTATCATCTGTAGGAATCTTGCATATCCGAACGTCTCCTCTATCGATAATATCTCGAATCAGATGGAACTTCCTGAGTACGTGCTTGGACTTCTGGTGTGACCTGGGTTCCTTTGATTGCGCGATCGCCCCAGTGTTGTCACAGAACAACTCCACTGGATCCGCAATGCTAGGGACCACACCAAGTTCAGAAACAAACTTTCTGATCCAAACAGCCTCCTTTGCTGCGCCATTTGCAGCAATGTACTCAGCCTCTGTTGTAGAATCAGCTACCGTCTCTTGCTTGGAACTCTTCCAGCTCACCGCTGCTCCATTCAGGCAAAACACATATCCCGACTGTGATCTAAAGTCATCTCTATCGGTTTGGAAGCTTGCATCAGTGTAACCCCTTACACGCAACTCTTCCTCACCGCCAAACATCAAGAAAGCATCCTTAGTTCTTCTCAAGTACTTTAGGATGTTCTTGACAGCAATCCAGTGACTCTCACCCGGATTGGATTGGTATCTGCTTGTCATACTCAAGGCATATGACACATCTGGTCTAGTACATAACATGGCGTACATGATAGATCCTATGGCCGAGGCATAGGGAATCCTACTCATGCGTTCCTTCTCAATCTCATTGGAAGGACAACCACTCTTCGAAAGAGTGATTCCATGTGACATGGGCAAGAATCCCTTCTTGGAGTCTTGCATGTTGAACCGTTTCAACATCTTGTCAATGTATGTACTTTGACTTAGGCCTAGCAACCTCTTAGATCTATCTCTATAGATCTTTATACCGAGTATATAGGCTGCTTCCCCTAAGTCTTTCATTGAGAAACACTTTCCTAGCCAATCTTTCACAGATTGCAGCATGGGAATGTCGTTTCCAATGAGCAGTATGTCATCCACATACAAGACCAGAAAAGCTACAGAGCTCCCACTAACCTTCTTGTAGACACAAGACTCATCTTCGTTTCTGATGAAGCCAAACTCTTTGACCACTTCATCAAAACGTCGATTCCAACTCCTAGAAGCTTGCTTCAATCCATAAATGGATCGTTGCAGCTTACACACTTTGTTGGCTTGCTTTGGATCCTCAAAACCCTCCGGCTGTATCATATACACGTCCTCGAGGAGATTCCCATAAAGGAATGCTGTTTTGACATCCATCTGCCAAATCTCATAGTCGTAGTATGCTGCAATCGCAAGTAGGATTCGGATGGATTTGGTCATAGCGACTGGTGAAAAGGTTTCATCATAGTCAATACCATGAATCTGTCTGAATCCTTTAGCCACCAATCGACCCTTATAGGTAATCACATTACCATCCATGTCGATCTTCTTCTTGAAGACCCACTTGCACCCTATGGGCCGCGCCCCATCAGGTGGTTCCACCAAAGTCCATACTTTGTTGGCATACATGGATTCCATCTCGGATCTCATGGCCTCAAGCCACTTCTGCGAGTCTGGGCCATTCATGGCCTCCTCATAGGTAGTAGGCTCATCATCTATGAGCATCGTGTCACCGGAATCAGTTATGAGAAGTCCGTACCTCTCGGGTTCCTGGCGCACTCTACTAGATCTACGAAGCTCTTGTGTTACCTGAACAGGTGGATCCACAACTGCTTGTGATTCCTGTTCATGTTCCATAATCGGTTCAGTAATTTGTGGTTCTTGAACTTCTTCAAGTTCTACATTCCTCCCACTTGCTTCTTTAGAGACAAACTCTCTTTCTAGAAACACGCCGGTCCGAGCAACAAACACTTTGTTCTCGGTTGGATTGTAGAAATAGTATCCCTTAGTTTCCTTAGGGTACCCCACAAATTTACACTTATCCGATTTAGGCCCTAGCTTGTCTGATTGTAAACGTTTTACATAGACATCGCAGCCCCAAATCCTCATGAACGACAGTGTGGGACGCCTCCCACTCCACATCTCATATGGTGTCTTCATGACTGATTTAGATGGAACACGGTTAATGGTAAAAGCTGCACTTAACAGAGCGTAGCCCCAAAATGATAATGGAAGATCGGCTTGACACATCATAGACCGAACCATATCCAATAGGGTTCGATTCCTCCTCTCGGACACGCCATTCCATTGTGGCGTTCCGGGTGGAGTGAGTTGGGACACGATCCCACACTCTCTAAGATAGTCGTCAAACTCTTGGCTCAAGTATTCTCCTCCACGATCCGATCGTAGAGCCTTGATACTTTTGCCAAGTTGCTTCTCTACTTCATTCTTGAATTCCTTGAACACTTCAAAGGATTCGGATTTTGCCCTCATAAGGTACACAAATCCATATCTACTGTAATCATCAGTAAACGTAATGAAGTAGACATAACCACCCCTGGCAGGCGTGGCAAATGGCCCACACACATCGGTATGTATGAGCGCCAATTGCTCACTAGTCCTCTCACCTTTCTTATTGAAAGGGGACTTTGTCATTTTTCCCAATAAACAAGCCTCACATGTCTCATATGATTCAAAATCAAATGAGTCTAGCAATCCATCCTTATGGAGTCTAGATACACGTTTCTCATTTATGTGGCCTAAACGACAATGCCATAAATAAGCAGGATTTAAATCATTTATTTTAATCCGCTTGGTATTAATGTTGTAGACAGGATTACTTAGATCAAGGACATAAAGTCCATTAAATAATTGCGCACTAAAATAGTGAATATTATTCAAATAAAAGGAACAACAATTGTTCTTTATTGAAATAATAAAACCTTCCTTGTCCAAACAAGAAATAGAAATAATGTTTCTGCTCATAGCAGGCACAAAATAGCAATTATTTAATTCTAAAACTAATCCTGAAGGCAGAGATAGCTCGCAAACGCCTATGGCCAACGCAGCAACCTTTGCTCCATTCCCAACGCGCAGATCTACCTCCCCTTTAGCCAATCTTTTACTTCTCTTTAGATCCTGCATATTTCGACAAATATGAGATCCACATCCAGTATCTAATACCCATGATGTAGAGACAGTTAAATTGACATCTACAACAAAAATACCTGGTGGTGGTGGAATCACTATTCCAAGCCGCTTGTCCTCCAGATATTTTGGGCAGTTCCTCCTCCAGTGTCCAGGTTGACTACAGTAGTGACATTCACCCTTAGTCACGACCTTGGCAATCCCACCAACAGGATTAAGGGCTTGTTCCTTGGACTTAGCAACTGACTTGCCTTTGCCCTTGGAGGAAGAGGCAAACTTTTTACCCTTTCCTTTATGCACCATCATAATGGCCTTGCCCTTACCCTTGTTGATGCTCTGTTCAGCCGTCCTCAACATGTTGAGCAAATCTGGCAGTGGTTTAACGATCTCGTTCATGTTATAGTTCATAATGAACTGTCCATAACTCTGGGGCAACGATTGCAACACGAGATCGGTTGCCAACTCTTGGCCGACCGGGAACCCAAGCCGGGCGAGATTCTCCAAGTACCCGATCATTCGGAGTACATGGGGTCCCACCGGGTTCCCTTCGGCCAGATGACATTTGAACAGTGCCTTTGAGACCTCATACCTCTCTACCCTCGCCTGCTCTTGGAAGATCTGCTTTAGATGTTCGATCATATCGACAGCATTCATGTTCTCATGTTGCTTCTGAAGCTCAGAGGTCATGGTGCAAAGCATTAGGCAGGCCGCATCATTAGCGTCATCAACACGCTTTTGATACGCCTTTAAGGCAGCAGGTGTCTGATTCTCTGGACCTTCTGGAACTTGCTCCTCTATTGCGTACAGCTTCTTTTCTTGCTTGAGAACAATTCTCAAGTTTCTGTACCAATCGAGAAAGTTGGTTCCTGAGAGCTTGTCCTTCTCAAGGACAGATCGTAGGGAATGTTGTGAACTCGATGAGTTGTTTGCCATTTGGAATTCTACAAAAGGAAAATACGCAAGTTTTAGTATTTGTGAATTTTTGACTATATTTAATAATGGCTAGTTTATTAAATATAGCTCCCACTATTTTTCTACGGATTAATAACCCTCAAGATATTAATGCGGAAAATATCCTTATATTTTCTAGTGGGCCAAGATCCATCTTTTTCATCTCCTTATGAGCTTGCTTTGGCAAGTCACCCATAATTCGATTACTTCTTAGGTAGGAACAATTCCAATTGCATCCCACATGCAACTCTTGGTTCAATCGGGCAAATAACTCCTTATTTATCCATCCATATGGATAATCCCAATTGATTGCCTCTAGGTTTCTTAATCAAATTAATAGCCTAGTTGTGTTCAACCTCTTATCTAAACAATTGCACATTGTTACGTGCCATCTCATTCCATCATTATGAACCAAGTCGCCATGCTTTGGCACGCACGAACTTGATAAATAATGATGATAATGAGTGTTTAAATAACGAGAAGGCAAGAACACAATATTTTAAAATTTGAGGGATTTTTCACAAGTTTTAATTATTTTGTTGATCAATATCAACTAATCTATCTATTTGAGTTTGGGCACAACTCCAAATAATAGATCCGGGTTGTCTAATTATCTTATTATCCTAATTGCATGCATCATCCATACACCAACCACACAAATAATAAGACAATAAATAAACAACCACAAAACAGAAATTAAACGTGATGTGGATATGGCCTTTTCTAGACTAAGATAATTCCAAGCCAATGGAATTATCTATGAACCCTAAACAAACACATCTCCATGCGTCTTGATCTTTTGGTCCATCCTTCATAGTCATGTGGAATGATCCATGCTCCATGCTCCATCTCTTGTGGCTCCTTTGGCTTTGGGCTTCTTTTCTCCAATCTTGGCTAACAATCTACTTTATCTAGCACTAGCTAATATCTATTCTAAATAAAATAAATCTCACAAGTTGAGAAAAAAAATGGCACGCAGGCCATAAAACCCTAATTAATTATTACAATTAATTGATCAGCTCGCAGGCCGTAAAACCAAACCACAAAATTAAACATCCACATCAAACCACATCCTAGGGCCATATCCAATCACCATGCGATTTGCACATAAACAGTTAAAATCCAATTTTAACGCGCTTGGTCAATTTTAATTGATTTTAGGATTTCTAGGGTTAAAACGGTCCATGGGCCCAACAATCCAATTGCCCGGGCCCAAATAAAGTGAACCATGAAGCCCTAGGGCCGGCCCGGCCCAAAACCCGCAAGCTAGGCCCGCGGGTTAGGGCCGCCCGCCCCCTTAGGGCGCCAAGCTTGGGCGGCAAGCAAGGGGGGGCGGCTCCCTAGGGGCCGAACCTTCCTTGTGGAGGTTGTTTCCAAAACAACCTCCTTGCTTGGAGCCCAAGTTTGGTTGTTTCCTTGTTGTGGGAGAACTCCTTCTTCCCCAAGGATGCCCAAACCCTAGATCTAAGATCCTAAAATTTCTCAAACTCACCAATTCATGCATCCAATGCAATAATTGGGTCTTGTTATGATTAATTCTTTGACAAATTGCATCCAATGCTTGATTTGTCTTGTTTTACGCGATAAACAACAAATTAAGGTGTAAAACAACAAGAATGTAACACATAAACTACGTTTATGCTCTATGACCTGTGGCTCTGATACCACTGTAGGGTTTTGATTCATGGATCGCGCAAACGGAAGCATAATCAAACAAACAACCATGCAAAACCCTCCAAGGATCACAAGTCTAGATGCATAACGATAGTGAAGGTAAGAAATCATAAACACACCTTTGGGTTCTCCTTGATGACTTCAAACGCGAATAGTGTCACGTTCTCTATAGTTGATCCACGCCTAGAGTTGTTCCTAGATCTCCAATCACCTTGGTGCTAGCCCGGATTGAAAGGAGGGTGAAGAAATCACGCAAAACGAGACACCCAAAAGGGGGTTCGGCCCTTGTGGCGTCGGGGCCAAGGGGCGGCGGCAATAGGGGGCGGCGTCCCTCTTTGCTTGCTCTCTCTCTCCTTTGTTCTCTCCTACTCTTGTTATGTTCTCTTTAGAGCATAAAGTGTGTAGGGAAGGAAGGAGGAGGGTCCTTTATATAGTCCAACAACTCCTTGTTAACTACCTAAAGGACTTATTCTAGTCCTACTAGAATTCAATTTAGTCCCTTCCTTGCAAATTAGTCCCTACTAAGTTTGCAAGGGTTTGCAAAGTGATCCTTCTAATTAATTAATCCAATAATTAATTCCACAATCTAGTACAACTCTATATAGCGTGTGACCCCATAGGTTCTATCTAGTTGGTAGCAACTCTTTGCTAATATGGAGCGGTTTCTAGCAAAACATCCATTCTAGCCAACTAATAGAATAGTCATCTAGACAACCTTGTACAAGTAATTGTCTCATCCCTTTGCCTCCATATCCGGATTGGACACGAGACATACAAGTCACACTCGTATATCCAATCCCTAGTTTCTCGATCCATGGAATAGCCTTATTCGTGCAAATAACATCAATATCTCATATATTGATTCATTTGAGTCTGGCCAGACATTCTATAAGCACTATCCTCGAGTGGCCTTGGATATTTGCTCCCGTTATGTGGGAGGGGCAAATCCTCTCTACGTCCACTACGATTTCTAAGCTTGCTTCTCATTGTATCCAGTACACGCCTTTATAACTACCCAGTTACGGTGTAGCGTTTAACGCTACCAAGATCACAATGATCCACAACTAGAATATCTAGTGACTTCAAGTCTAAGGATGACAATACCATTGTACCCGAGAAGCACTTGTGACTCAACATAACGTGTATGTAGCCTTCTCGGTGATAGGTCAATCCAGTGCAACATTCCGTAATGCACACCTATGTGTTGGATCGTGATATCTCCATATCAATCCAACCCCATACTAGTCTATAGATGATTGTCCCATTTAATCATTATACTTGACTAGGGATATTTAAGATAAACAACACGATTGTAAATCTAAGGACTTCATTATATTAAATATCCAATAAATAATAAATGAATTTCTAGCCAATTACAAATTCATACTAAACTAGATTGCCTCTAGGGCATCTATTCCAACACGACCCTCATGCTCTTACTGCGCAAGGTAAGAGAGATATCTGCTGGTACCTTACAAATATTCACATCTCCCCTTTCAACAATTTTATTGAGATTGAATATTCTGAGTAAGTGCATCTTATATTAATATACTTAGTCCTCTGTGATAGAATTCACAACTCAATCTTCCCTGGAACCTTTCCAGCTCACAGTCCCTCCCACTAGTGCAAAACATAAAACTTGACTATAATCTGAGATCTTCTTCGTAATATTGGAAGTTCTCATCACTGTAACCCCTTACAGTAAACTCTTCATATCCTTCATTTACCAAGAATTCATCCTAAGTTCTTCTCAAGTACTTTAAGGATAATCTTGATAATTATTCAGTGACTCTGCCCGGATTTGACTGGTATCTTCGTGTCATACCATATGACACATCAGGCCTAGTACATAACATGGCGTATCTCATGAATCTCATTCATACGGTCCTTTCTCAATCTAATTGTAAGCATATATATTCTTAAATGTTGAACCATATCAACACCTTTTCAATATATGTACCATGACTCAAGCTGAAAAAATACCTTGACCTATCTCCATTGATCTTTATAGGCTGTCTTGCCTAAGTCTATCATTGAAAATCAATTCTCTAGTCAGTCTTTACAAGATTGATGAGTAGAGACATTATTCTCAATGATTAGTATGTCTCCACATAAATGACCAGAAATTTAACTATGCTCCCACTAATCTTCTTGTAAACACAAGCTTCATCTTCAATTTCGATGGTACCAAACTCCTTTGATTGCATCATCAATTCAAAGATTTCAACACCGAGATGCTTGACTCAATCTGTAGACAGATTGCTTCAAGCAAGATGCAAATGGATTTAAGCATCGCAACTGGGGAAAAATTTTCGTCATAGTCCATACCATGAACTCCAAGGAGACCTTTAGCCACCTAATTGTTCCGTAAGAATAATCATATTATTATCCATGTTGGTTTCCTTATAACCTACGTGCACCCTATGGGTCTTATCCTTTCAGGTGGTTCCACCAAAGTCAATACGTTGTTGGTATACATGGATTCCATTTCATATCTCATGGCTCCAAGCCATTTATGAGAGTCTTGCCCACTCGTGGCCTCCTCATAGGTTATAGAATCATCTCCTTGAGCAATACATCACCAGGCTATGAGACATCCATATTTCTCTAGCCTTTGACATATCCTACCTATCCTACAAGGTTCTTGTGTTACCTGATTAGGTTGCTCCAAAACATCTTGTGATCCTGCTCATGTTCCATCAAAAGGATCAATGTTCTTTTGTGGTTCTTGAACTCCTTCAAGTTCTACTGTCCTCCTACTGTTTCTTGTGGAGACAATCTCTATCTAGAAACACAGCGGTTCGAGCAACAAACAATTCGTTCTCGATTGGATTATATAGATAATATCCTATGTTTCCTCATGATATTCTACATAGTACATTTATCCGACTTGGGTTCAAGTTTATCTGTAAACTATTTACATAACCTTCGTAACCCAAATTCTTTATGAATGACATACTAGGACACTTCATAGTCCATATCTCATATAGTGTTTTTCATTATCGATTTGGATGGAACAAGGTTAAGGGCGAAATTTACTGTAATTACAACATGGCCCCTAAAAGTAAACAGGAAGCTCTGTTTGACACATCATGGACCGAACCGTGTCCAACAAAGTCCGATTTTTCCCTTTAGACACGTCATTCCATAATGGTGTTCTAGGTACAGTGGGTTGGGATCACATCCCATACTCCCTTAGATGCTCAAACTATTGGCTTAAGTACTCACGCCTCTACAATCATATCGTAGAGATTTGATACTTTTGCCAAAATAGTTCTCTACTTCATTCTTGAATTCCTTGAACAATTCAAAGAATTCTGATTTGTTTCTTCATAAGACACACAAATCCACATTTCACTGATGCCATCAGCAAATATGATGAAGTACTGAAAACCATCTTCAGCATTTGTGCTTAGCAGCCTACATACATCAATATGTATGATTTCCAAAGACCATATCTTTCCCATTAAAAAAGTCTTACATGTCTCATATGATTCAAAATCAAATGAGTCCAGAAATCCATCCATATGGAGCCTAGATATGTATTTCTCATTTATGTGGCCTAAACAACAATGCAAAAGATAATTGAGGTTCATATCATTATATGCAAACCTCTTGGTATTACTGTTTATAGATGAAAATACCATGATCAAGGGTATATGATCCATTAGACAAAAGTGCATTACGATAATGCATATTATCAAAATAAATAGAACAACATTGTCCATTATTTTAATAAAACTTATTTTTATTGTCCAAACAAGAAACCGCGATATTGTCCCTACTCAAAGTAGTGACATAATCGTATTTTGTCTAATTCATGAATAATTTCAAAACGGTAGAGATAATTCTCTACGGCTAATTTAGCAACCCTTTGCTTCATCACCCCACGTGTAGGTTTATCTTCCTTATTCAATTGTCTACATCTCTTGAGATCCTCCACAATTATATAAACGTGAGATCCTCATCTAGTATCATATACTCATGATGATGAGATAGACACATTGATTTCTATAACAAAATCCCTAAGGTGGAATTCATAATTCCTTTATTATTTCCTTTCAGGTACTTTGGGCAGTCTCTCTTCCTCCACAACACCTGTGGGACCTTTAAGGCAACTTGGTTTTAGCAACAAGCTTGCTTTATACCCATGGGGTCGGCGCAAACCTTTTTCCCTTACCCATGCTGTTAACCATTAACATGTTTTGCCTTTAGCCCTTTATGAGTGCTTTGTGTAGCGATTCTCAATCATATTGAGTAAATCACCTTTGAACAAAAACTATAATTGCATCCAATGCAATTCTCGATCCATTTGAGAGAATAACTATTTATTCTTTATCTATCTCATATATAACTCCCAGTCTATAAGCTTTCAATCCTATTGAAGTAGCTAAGTTGCGCTTCACCTCTTGCTTCAGCAGTCACACATTACTAGCTTGTGTCGTCGCGTCATATCTCGATGAATCAAGTCGCCTTTCTTTGGCAACCCCAAACTCATTCCATCTTGATCATGACGAGTGCTAAGAAATAGAGTGCAAAGTGGAGCAACACGTCAAGCCTTTCATGTCAAGCTCGCTCTTTGAAAGAGCTTCTTTTAATGTATGATCATATCATACGCCTCCATATTTCTCATCTTGCTTCCAAATCTCAGAGTTCATGGCAGCTGACATGAGGCAAGTTACATCCAAAGAACCATTCTTTGATGTTCATTCGATTAGGCTTTTAGTCTGTCTTGGTAGTCGGTGGGAAGGGAACTTTATGTTCTAAGATGCACAACATTTTTCCTTTCATTTGAGAATAATTCTCAATTTTATACCAATCTAGAAAATATATTCCAGACAGCTTGTCCTTCCTAAGGACATAAAGTCGCGTTTTGTTTGTTTAATGCCATGAATTTTTCAACACAAATGGATTATGAAAAGTAATGTGACGTATGACTATATTTAACAAGGACTTAAATTGTTAAACATAGCTCCCACTATTTTTATTGGATTAATAACCCTCCATATTAATGCATAAAATATTGTTATATTTTCTAGTGGACCAAGATCCATATTTCACTTCTTTTGAGCTTGCTCTGGCAAGTCACCCAAAATTAGTTATTTAGGTAGGAGCAATTCCAATTGCATCCCATGAAACTCTTGGTTCAATTGGGCAAATAACCCCTTATTGATCTATCCCCATAGATAATTTCAATTGGTTGCATTGGTTTTAATTTCAATTGGTTCCCAATAAACAAGCCTCACATGTCTCATATGATTCAAAATCAAATGGGTCTTGGAATCCATCCTTATGGAGTCTAGATACACGTTTCTCGTTTATATGGCCCAAACGATAGTGCCATAGATAAGCAGGATATAAATTATTCATTTTAATCCTCTTGGTATTAATGTTAAAGATAGGATTGCTTAGATCAAGGATATATAATCGATTAAATAATTGCCCACTACAATAGTAAAACCATCCTTGTCCAAACAAGAAATAGAAACAATGTTTCTGCTCATAGAAGGCACAAAATAGCAATTATTTAATTCTAAAACTAATCCTAAAGGCAAAGACAGCTCGTATACGCCTACGGCCAATGCAGCAACTCATGCTCCATTCCCAACACGCATGTCGATATCCCCTTTAGCCAATCTTCTACTTCTCTTTAGATTCTGCACATTTCGACAAATGTAAGATCCACATCCAGTATCCAATACCCATGATGAAGAGACAGTTAAGTTGGCATCTATAACAAAAATACCTGGTGGTGGTGGAATCACTATTCCAAGCCTCTTATCCTCAAGATATTTTGGGCAGTTCCTTCCCCCGTGTCCAGGTGTATTGCAGTAGTGACACTTACCTTTAGTCACACCTTTGGCAACGTCACCAATAGGCTTAAGGGCAGATTCCTTTGGTTTGGTAATTGCTTTTCCTTTTCCCATTGGAGGTAGAGGCAAACCCTTTGCCCTTTCCTTTATGCACCATCATTATGAATTTTCCTTTATCCTTGTTGATGCTTTGTTCAACTGTTCACAACATATTGAGTAAATCTGGCAGAGGTTTCACGAACTCATTCATGTTATAGTTCATGATGAACTATCCATAACTTTCTGGCAACGATTTCAAGATGAGATCGGTGTCCCACTCTCGAACCACCGGAAACCCTAGGCAGCCGATGCTCTCAAGATAGCCTATCATACGCAACACGTGCGGCCCCACGGGGTTTCCCTCTGACAGATGACATTTTAACAATGCCTTGGAAACTTCATACCTCTCAATCCTAGCCTGCTCATGGAAGAGCTGCTTCAAGTGTGCGATCATATTGACTGCATTCATGTTCTTATGTTGCTTCTGAAGCTCAGAGGACGTGGTGTAAAGCATTAGGCATGCAGCATCATTAGCGTCATCAACACGCTTCTGATACGCCTTTAGGGCTGCAGGAGTGTTGTTTTCCGGACCATCAGGAACTTGCTCCTCTAGAGCGTATAGTTTCTTTTCTTGCTTGAGAACGATTTTCGGGTTTCTGTAACAGTCTAGAAAATTGGTCCCGGAGAGCTTGTCCTTCTCAAGGACAGAGCGTAGGGAGTGAGATGAGTTTGGTGAGTTGTTTGCCATTGGAATTCTACAAAAAGAAAATACGCAAGTTTTAGTTTTTGTGAACAATTTAACGATATCTAATAATGGCTAGATTATTTAATACAAATCCCACTATTTTTTACGGATTAATAACCCTCAAGATATTAATGCGGAAAATATCATTATATTTTTTAGTGGGCCAAGACCCATATATTTCACTTCCTTTTGAGCTTGTTTTGGCAAGTCACCCATAAGTTAGTTATTTAGGTATGAACAATTCCAATTGCATCCCATGCAACTCTTGGTTCAGTTTGGCAAATAACCCCTTATTTATCTATCGCATAGATAATCCCAATTGATTTGGTCTAGGTTTTTAATAATTATTAAAATTACCTAGTTACGTCCAACCTCTTACTCCAACAAGTGCACACTGTGTGCCATCGCACCACATGATGATGAATCAAGTCACCCTGCTTTGGCACGCACGAACTTGATTAATCGATCTTGTGATGAGTGTTTAAGTAACGAGAAGGCAAAACGTAATATTTATTTTAAGGGATTTTTCGTTCAATTTTAATTATTTTGTTGATCCATATCAACTGATCTACTTATTTGAGTTTGGGCAAAGCTCTAAGTAAAAGATCCGGGTTGTTTAATTATCTTATTATCAAATTGCATGCATCATCCATACACCAACAAAAATAATAAGGTAATAAAGTAACATCCACAAAACAGAAATTAACGTGATGTGGATATGGCCTCCTATTCCCAAGCCAATGAGCATATCTATGAACCCTAGAATAGAAAACGCATCTCCATTTGCCTCCATCTCTTGGTCAATCCTTCATAGCCTTGTGGAATGCTCCATGCTCCATGTTGTGGCTCCTTAAATTTTCGGCTTCTTTTCTTCAATCTTTGCTATAATCTATTTTATCTAGTACTAGCTAACATCTATACTAAATAAAATAAATCTCGAAAGTTGAGAATAATACCGGCTCGCAGGCCGTAAATCCTAATTATTACATCAAATTGATCAGCTCGCAGGCTGTAAACAAACCACAAAAGTTAAACATTCACAACAAACCACATGTAAGGCCATATCCAATCACCATACGAATTGCACATAAACATTTAAAACCAACTTTTAACACGCTTAGTCAATTTTAGTTTATTTTAGAATTACTAGGGTGAAAACGTTCCAAGAGGGCCCACCAAAGCTTGGTCGAACTCCTTAATGGACCGTCCAAGGCCTTGGGCCGGACGGACCCTAGCCCACACGGCTAGGCCGGACCTTAGCCCACACGGCTGGGCCGGCCGGACCCTAGCCCACACTTCCTTTAGGAGTTGTTTCCAAAATTTCTTAATTGAAAAAACTCTTTTTTCCAATTGGATGCCCAAGAACCCTAGATCTAAGATTCTAAAAATTTTCTAACTAACTAATTCATACATCCAATATAAGAGTTAGATCTTGTTTGGTTGAATCATATTAAACATGCATCATATGCTTAATTTGTCGTTTTAACGCAATAATCAACAATTTAAGGTGATAAACAACAAAAAACATAATACGTAAACCACGTTATGCTCTACGACCTGTGGCTCTGATACCACTGTAGGGGTTTTGATCATGGATACGCAGCAAAATAATAATTTATCCAATCAAGACCCTCCAAGGATCACATGAAGAGAATTCACGACGATGGTAAATGATTCGTGTTATGTACCATGTATGTCTCCTTTGGTGACTTCTAACGCGAAAAGTATCACGTCTCTACAGTTGATCCAACCCTAGGATTGATATCTAGATCCTCCAATCTCCTTGTGCTAGCTAGGATGAATGGAAGAGGATGCATAAATCACGCAACAGAGCACTAAAGAGAGGGGCGGCCTCTCTCCTTTGGCCGATAGGTAGGGGAGGACGGCAAGGGGTTTCGGCCCTCTTGTTGTCTTTCTCTCTTCTTCCTTCTCTCGTACTCAACTTATGTTATGAGCATTAGTTGTAGGGAAGGAAGCTAGGAGCATCCTTTATATAGTCCAACAACTCCTTGTTACTACATAAATGCCCTCTCCTAATCCTACTCAAGTTCGGATTATTCTAACTTGCATATTAGTCCTACTAAGTTAGTAAGCTGATGGGTTTGATCCTTCTAATTAATTAATCATATTAGTTAATTCCCAAGTCTAGTTGAATCCTATATGGCGTGTGACCCCATGTGTTTCTATTTGGTTGGTGGTAACTATTTACTAATATGGAGCGGTCTCTACCAAGACATCCATTCTAGCCAACTAATAGAAATAGTCGTCCGACAAACCTTGTGCAAGTATTTTCTCATCCCTTTATCTCAATATCGAGATTGGACATGAGACATACAAGTCACACTCGTATATCCAATTCATAGTTCCTCGATCCTAGGAATAGCCTTATTCGTGCAAATAACATATATTGATTTATTTGAGTATGACCAGACATTTTATAAGCACTATCCCTCGAGTGGCATAGGATATTTTCTCCCGTTATGTGGGAGGGAAAAATTCTATCTACATCACTACGATATCTAAGCTTGCTTCCCATTGTGTCCAATACGTGCCTTAATGACTACCCAGTCACGGTGTAGCGTTTGACGCTGCCAAAACACAATATTCCAGAACTACAAGATCTAGTGACTTCAAGTGTATGGATGACAATACGATTGTCACCGCGAGAAGCACTTGTGACTTTACATAACATGTATGTAGCCTTCTCGTTGTGGGTCAATCCAGTATGTCATTACTCCTAATGCATACCCATGTGTTGGATCGTGATATCTCCATATCAATCCAACCCCATACCAGTCTATAGATGATTGTCCTATTAATCATTATAATGGACTAGGGATATTTAAGAATATAACACTTATATTCTAAGGACTTCATTCATGTTAATATATATCCATATCGATAACATAATGAATCGTAAATCCACATATTTGTCACAATTAATTGATTGCCTCTAGGGCACAATTCCAACATCTAGAGTCAATCTCCTGCATCATATGCCTATTGATCTAGCACAGCCCTCCACGTCTACTTTGAAAATATTCACATCTCCTCTATCAAAAATTTGTTTGAGATTGAATATTCTGAGTAAGTGCATCTTATGCATAAATATACTCAGTCCTCTGTGATAGAATCAATGACTAAATCTTGCCTGAAACCTGTCCAGCTCACAGTCACTCCCACTAGTGCAAAACATGACACTTGACTATAATCTGAAATCTTCTTTGAAGTTCGTCGTATTTTGGCTTCTTTGGTTCTCCAGTCTTCTTCTCCATGCTCTTGGCTAACATCTAAATATTTTTAATTCTAGCCTAACATCTAGAATAAATAAATAAATAGAGCCTCACATGTTGAGGAGAAAAGCGACTTGCATGCCGTAAAACCTAATTAATTATTACATTAATTTGATCAGCTCGCAGGCCGTAAACCAAACCACAAAAACATAAAACATCCGCAACCTAGGCCATATCCATCCACCATGCAACAAAGCACATAATACAGTTAAAACCAATTTTAACGCGCTTGTTCAATTTTAGTTGTTTTGGACGTACTAGGGTGAAAATGGTCCAAGAGATTTACCAAGAGAATGGCCAAAATCAACCAAGGAACCGCCACACTAGGCCCGGGCCGACCGACCCTAGCCCACATGGCTAGGCCGTGTGCTAGGGTGCGCCGGCCCCCTTTGGGGCCGTGTGTTACTTGGGTGGCATGGAGAGAGAGGGGCGGTCCCTTCATGGGGCCACACCTCCTCATGGAATTGCTTCCAAAAATAATTCCTTCCTTGTTGGGTTGTTTCCAAAACACCCTTATGGTATTGTTTCCTAAACAATTCCTTCCTTGGTTCCCAAGTTTAGTTGTTTCCATAAACAACTTCCTACTTGTTTCCCAAGTTTAGTTGTTTCGAAAACAAATTCTTCCTTGTTGCCCAAGTTTAGTTGTTTCCATATTTGAAAAACCCCTTTTTCTAAGTATGTGCCCATACCTTAGTTCTTGATCCAAAATTATTCACATCATATGTGACAAAACTCACTAATTCTTACATCCCATGTAAAATTAGATCTTTTTTATTGCATCTACTATGCTAATTAATTTCAGTTTCGCGTAAAATTAACAATCAGGTGTATAAACTGAAATCGTAACACATAAAATCATGTTATACACTACGACCTGTGGCTCTGATACCACTGTTGGGTCTTTGACGTAGTTAACGCAGCGGAATAACAAAATTTAATCCTACTCAAAGCCCACCAAGGACCACAGGAAGAGACATCATAACATGATAAAGAACATAGTAATTGTTACCTTTTGGTCCGGGAGATCACACGAAGAATATTGTCCTCGTCTCTACGCTTGATCCACGTCTAGAAGTGTGATCTAGATTCTTCCTTATCAAGTGCTAGCTTGGACCGGAGGAAGAGGGAAGAAGGAATCAAGCAACGAGGGACAAAGGAGGGTTCCGACCCTCCTCTTTGACGCCGACGGGTAGGGGACGTGCTAGGGTGTTCGGCCCTAGCTTTGTCTCTTGCTCTCTCTTTTGCTCTCTCTCCCACTCACTTATGTTATGAGCATTATTTGTGGGAATGAAGCTAGAGCATCCTTTATATAGTTCAACAACTCCTTGTTAACTACATAAAAGCCCTTCCTCGTTTTACATGAACTTGTATTAGTCCCTTCCTTGCAAATTAGTCCTACTAAGTTTGCAAGGTGTTGCAAGTGATCTTTCTAATTAATTAATCATATTAATTAATCCCAAATCTAGTTCAACTCTATTTGACGTGTGACCCCCTAGGTTTCTACTTAGTTGGTAGTAACTTATTACTAACATGGAGCGATGTCTAGCAACACATCCATGCACCCAGCTAATAGAAATAAGTCAGTGATCCCGACAAACCTTTGTGCCCAATATCTCATATTGCACTATCCCTTTGTCTCCATATCCGGATCGGACACGAGACATAAATAGTCACACTCGTATATCCAATCCATAGTTCCTCGATCCTGGGAATATGCTTATGAAAGCAGATATCATCAATATCTCCATATTGATTTATCTGAGTCTGGCCATACATTCAATAAGCCTCATCCCTCGAGTGGCCGTGGATATTTGCTCCCATTATGCTGGAGGGAAAAATCCTCTCTACATCACTATGATCTCTAAGCTTGCTTCCTATCATACCCGATAGCTATCTTTATGATTACCCAGTTATGGTGTAACGTTTGATAACATCAAAGCACGATATTTCAAAAATAGAGTATCTAGTGACTTCTAGTCTAAGGACTGCAATTATATTAGCACTACGAGAAGCGATTGTGACTTCAACATAATCTAATGTATCCTTCTCGTTGTGGGTTAATCCAGTATGCCATTACTCCTAATGCATATCCATGTGTTGAATCGTGATATCTCCATATCAATCCAACCCTATACTAGTCATATATGGTTGTCCCATTAATCGTTATAATTTACTAGGGATATTTAAGAATATAACACTTATATTCTAAGGATTTCATTCATGTTAAAATATCTCCATATCGATAACATAATGAATCGTAAATCAACATATTTGTCACAGTTAATTGATTGCCTCTAGGAACAATTCCAACATCTAGTACATAACATGGCGCACATGATGGATCCTATGGACGACGCTTAGGGAACCCTACTCATGCGGTCCTTTTCGATCTCATTGGAGTGACAGTCAGCCTTTGAAAGGGTGACTCCATGCGGCATGGGCAAGAATCCCTTCTTGGAGTCATGCATGTTGAACCATTTCAACACCTTGTCTATAAATGTACTTGGCTTAGGCCGAGAAGCTTCCTACATCAATCCATATAGATCTTGATACCGAATATATATGCTGATCCCCTAAGTCCTTCATTGAGAAACACTTTTCTAGCCAATCTTTAACAGATTACAAGGTAGGAACGTCGTTTCTAATGAGTAGTACGTCATCCACATACAAGACCAGAAACACAACAAAGCTCCCACGAACCTTCGTGTAAACACAAGTTTCATATTCGTTCTTGATGAAGCCAAACTATTTGACTGCGTCATCAAAATGTCAATTCCAACTCCTAAAAGCTTGCTTCAATCCATAAATGGATCGCTGTAACTTACAAACTTTATGGGCATGCTCTGGATCCTCAAAACCCTCTGGTTGTGTCATGTACACATCTTCAAGAAGGTTTCCATACAGAAACACTGTTTTGAAATCCATCTGCCAAATCTCATAATCGTGATAAGTTACAGTAGCAAGTAAGATACGAATGGATTTGGTCATTGCGACTGGGGAAAAGGTTTCATCATAGTCAATACCATGAATCTGTCAGAATCTTTTTTTCCACCAATTGAACCTTATAGGAAATCACATTTCCATCCATGTCGGTCTTCTTCTTGAAGTCCCACTTGCACCCTATGGCCCGAGATCTAGTCAGAATTCAGATTAACTATAAGTTAGACAAACGAGATCTAGTCAGAAGTGATAGTTACGAAGCTGGAAAAGATGGTAACATCAGACTAACTTAGGATACGTATATGGTATCAAGGTAAGAATTGGTAAGCTGTGTGAAGGTGGTTGAGCCTAGCAGAGAACTGGGGCAGATATAGCGACCCTATAGGTTGAACTCATGAAACGGACCTACCAGGGAGACTATGGTATCCTTGAGCATCCTATCAAAGCCTTTAGGGACTAACGGGAAATGATGTTAACGCTAAAAGTTATGTTAAGGTCTAGAAAATGATAGAAGAATTGTGAATATTGACTTGGAATTGTGAATATTGACTTGGAATTGTGACATCTAGGTTTATAATTGGTTTAAGGATATGTTAGTAGAACCTAAAATGGATCTAGTAGTGAACTAGGACTAAAGATTACAACAAGATGAAATCATGTCAAATTATTTTTGTGGATCAAGCCGATTGGAGCGCTGGAGAATCTAGGCAGCAGGAAATTTGGTCAGCTTAAGAAGGGCACTAAAACAAACAATATGAGTTTATAATTCAAAACTAGATGGATACTGATGTCACTCAGAAATTCAAAGAAGAATGAGCTATAAGGAACTAACAAGGATTTAGGATGGTGTGAGGAAAGGGCTATGAGGAACAGGTAAGAATGTGTGATCTTCGGGGACGATATTCTTTCAAGGGGGTAGAATGTAACACCTTTTAATTTCATAGGGGTCAATTTGCGATAATTTAAAATTTTGTATGAGTTGTGTAAATTTCTTGTTCCGCAGTATTGTTGACATCTAGCCAGAGCAATGATTTTAAAAATAATGTGGGGCCATTATGAAAGTACTGAAAATATTGAGCCATTGTCTAAATTATTGAAAAGTGAACTCTTAACTAAATCTTGACTAACCTGAGAATGCATGAATTGTGGGAGGTGGGGGGGGGGGGGGGTCACCATGTAAGTAATGTCAAATAATGGGGGCAAGGGTTTAGTTCCTAAATGTTGCCAATCCTCTCTAATTTTATTTTCTACCCCCAAACTTTAAGAAATTCAATTTTGTTTTCCCAACTCTCATGCTTGCCGTTTGTGGACTCCCCATTGTGACACCTTCCAAGTGAGATGTCACTCAATTTCTCTTCTTCTCTGTCGACATGAAATATCGTGAAACATCAACAATCTTCACCTTCTTCTTTACCAACATGAACAACCACCAACATTACCACCACAACACCACCACTTCAGCACCTCATCGGAAGTACAACCCAAGACTCTCCATCACATGGGGATCATTTCCCCCTTATCAATTTGGGGAACCAAGCCGTAGCAAGAGAGAAAACCGGTGAGTTTTGTAAGAACCCTAATTCAGTAATGGTCAAAATTCTCATCCTCCTCTTTTAATTGGTCGTTTCGGATGGTGTAATCGTGATGCTTGATGTCTGGAAAACCCAGGGGTGGGTCTAGGAGGTTCCAAATCATCGTTTGGAGTTTTAGTGGCCGGAAAATGCATGTGCAGTCGCCGGAAATGCGAGAATCGCCAGATAGGAGGTAATCTCCCTCTTCCTTTCATCTTTTATGTAATTCGTGCATGGAAATGATCCTTAGGATAGAGAGAACTTGTTAGAGACCAAAAAAATCTTCCCAAAACATGTTTTGATATGGTGTTTGATCGGTGTAAGTTGGTCTTTACGGTGAATTTCTACCCCTGGAAACATCATGGTTTCTCCTTCGTTTCTAGACCATTTATGGAACGGGTAATTTCCATGTAACCCTTCGTTTTCCCTCTATGAGTTGGTGTATTTTTGGTCCTCAGGTTTGAGATCGAAATCGCCTGAATTTAGATTTAAAGGTGGCGGTTAGATGAATCTTTGCTGCTGTGTTCTCGTGTCAGTTTCATGCCTGATTGTTTTGCTCATCTTTGAGCTCGTATAACTTCTTAAGTTTTTGTCCAAATTTAGTGATTCTTTATCCTGATTGTTCATAGAGCATAGCTCTACAAAGTCATGTAATAAATCACTCCTGTAGCTCTTCAGGTATGTTTAAAATCTGTCTCAAAGTGGGCTGCAAAATGTGTAGAATCCTGTCAAAGCAATAACATAATTTGTAACCAACTTTCGAACTTAATAACTTCTTCTAGAATTCTTGGATTGAGGAGCTATTTGGCTATGTATGGTCTTGTTTGATCAATCTACAAGTTGGAGGTGATTCTGGCTTTCAATAACACCTTTACGAGACTAAAAAAACTTGGGTAAAGAGGCTGAAATGTGAGATAACCTGCTAAATTTGTGAATTTGGCTTAGTATGGAAGTAGTTCATGCCCAAATTTGACCGGTCATAACTTCTTGTTTACTGTTAATATCCTGAATATGTTCTACGAATCTTGGTTCAACCAGCTACAATATCATGCTCTCAGATTTTCCAAACTCTTCCTCAATTGGTTATAGTGTAGCTTCAAAGTTGGGTGTTTGTGATGATTCCTCTTAGACTTTGACTTCCAATTTCTCAGTAAAAATGATCATTATGCCCTTCACAATATTAGAAAATCATTTCACTTTGTTATTCCGAACATGTCTGACAAATTTAACCAGGCTGATCTTCTGGAAAATATGATTTAACCAATATTATATGAGAGGGGCAAAATAGTAATTAACATAAAAATTATTGTGAGATCAAATCTATGTATTGGAGTTATCAACATAACCTACACGGATATTTGGAGTTATAATGAGCTGTTGTGAGTTAATGTTGACCAAGTCAACTGTCAGGGGTTCTTCTACAATTTTTCCAAATTTCAGCCGCCTAAGTGAAAATAATTAAAAGTTGCAATACGACTACCTAAAAATGTTAATGATGTGATTTGATGTTGTTAAGATTTTTTAACTTACTTGAGGATTTGAGGATAAATCGGGGACTAAAATGCAATTTAGACAAACTTCAGGGACTTGAGTGTAAATAGGCAGAATTTGAGAGACAATATTAGGTGGATAACTTGGAGACTTAGTAACTCTTAAGACTAGCCAATCACGCATAACTAAGGGGTTCAGGAACAGTCAGAGACTGTACTGATAAGAATAAGACTTCATGGGCAAAATAGTCATTCTAGACTAGACCGCTAACAAGATACTTGCATATGCATCATACCTCACTAATGAGGACGCGTACTAATAAGTATTTATACACTTGTATGTGTAGAGATTGTCGGAGATAGAGAATCAACGTTGCTGGTTAGGAGTACTAGGCAGGCTACCATGTAAGCATATGAATGCTTATTTACTCTTTAAGAATACTAGATTGGGTATATGAATGTCTCTATGTGGAGGAGATACGGGAATCATGGTATAAAAGAAACGCTGATCTTGGAAATTTATATATATGCACATGACTCAAGTAAGTATGAGTATTGGTCATAATTGTTTGAGAATACTTATTTAAGAACTGATCCCCGTACCCTAGACCTCTATATGGTCAAATATCATAGGACTCGGACTACGGGCTTTGTACCTTTATGGGACCCTTTCGGGCTTTACATTCCCGCCTTACGGGCTTCATCGGTACATTGATAACTCATGACTTGTAGGAAACTAGTACTACCCTCTGGACTGGCGATCCAGTTGAGGGTGTACACACTTAAGGTCTAGTTTGTCTTGCTGGATTAATGGGTGGTACAAGAATGGGGATACGAATACGGATTTTAGGAAATTATGTTATTAAATAATTGGAACTGGTATAACATTTCCCTCGCAATATGACTTGGGTTAGATTACTAGAGCTTATGCGTTACAAGTACATGTTATACATTGTCAAATCTGCCTCTGTCTATTTCATCATGAAGTCTATCTTGGTTGTTATAAACTGATGTAGTATCATCGCTGCCTTCTGTACTTGGCAGGTGAGTACGGGAGAGTTTGTGGAAAATAGCTCATCACTTTAAGGATCGTCACACCAATATTACAAGCTATAAAAGTAAGTTTATTTTAAGTTCCCGTTTCTTTAATTTTTTCTGGTACTCCTTGTTGGGAATTTCTGTGCTTAGCAGAGGACATCTCCGGAGAGTCGGGATCCAAATGTAGTTCTCTAGCACTCTAGGATGGCGGTTTGCTTATGTCCATAGAGAGAACATCGAAGGCGGCATACCAGTGACCTGGAAACCTCAAAACCAAGTGGAGGCTGCATGTACACCTCGTCCATGAGATCCTCATTAAGAAATGCATTCTTAACATCGATATGAAACAAATTCCAACGACTCTGAGCAAAAACGATTATCAGAATGCGTATTGTGGTCAGTCGAGCCACTAGAGCAAAAGTCTCTTCATAATCAAGACCGTACTCCTGTTTGAAGCCTCTACCCACCAAACGAGCTTTATATCTCTCAATAGTACCATCAAAACGAGTCTTAATCTTGTATATCCAATTGAACCCAATATCTTTTTACCCGGCGGTAATAAAACAAGATCCCAAAATTGGATTTTTTCTAAAGCATTCAACTCGTCCTCCATTTCCGTTACCCAACACGGGACAAACCTTGCTTCTGTATATGCCTAAGGCTCATGATTTTGATAAAAGTACTCCGAAAAAATCATGGAACCATGCAGAATTAATTGTCTTCTCTCTGGCGGATCAACGCAGTCCTACATCCTCATTTGGATAGGCAACATGATTATCCGTGTGAGGCTTAGGATTGTGTAGTTGCAACTCGTATAGGGTTTCATTATCATCATGATAATCATCAACATGCTCAATCAATGTGGTCGTTGATCCGTTAGAAGGAGAAGCTGTCCCAAGAGTTGGGCCCGGTGATGTATGATTGTTATGTAAGAGCTCAGACAGACTTGGTGACGGGTCCTCAGGGAAAAAATCATCTTATGGATCAGTGAATGGAGGATTATCAACCAATGTGGAAGAGTTAAATTAAGAGACACTTGATAACACTTTATGCTCCCCGAAGAAAACATGCCGAGAGATACGAAGACGCTTGGAGACTGGATCCTATAGACGATGCCCTTTGTGTTCAATATCATACCCAAGGAAAAAACAGATGCGATATCGGGGTTCCAACTTGTTGTGTTCATGAGGCTATAGAAGAACAAAAATAACACACCCAAACAAACGAAAAGAGGAATAGTCGGAGGAACACCATATAATTTCTCATATGGTGTACTATTTTGTATTATAGGAGTTGGAACACGATTTAATGTATAAACAGCAGTAAGAGCGGCTTCCCCCCGTCAAAATCAAAACATTATAACATATGAGAATAGCAGGAACAGAGTCGAGAATGTGGCGATGTTTGCGCTCGGCACAACCATTTTTTTTGGAAGTCCCAGGGCACGAACGTTGAGGGAGGGTGCCTTGAGAACGAATAGCGGCAAGAAATCCTGGTTCTGTGTATTCTCTATCATTTTCAGCCCTAAAGACTTTAATGGGGCAAGAAAATTGAGTTTTTACCATGGCGGCAAACTCAAGATAGAGTTGGGGTAGCTCAGACCAATTTTTCATAAGATATGTCCAAGTAACGAGTAAAATCATTAATAAAGATGAAAAAATATCTAGACCCCCATAGTGGCATGAGGAGAAGACCCCAAATATTAGAATAAACCAAGTCAAAAGGGTCTGAAGAAACTGAATTAATTTTATTAAATGACAGTGTGGGTTGTTTTTGGAGCTAACAAGGAAGACAATCAGTGATCGGTCTCAATTGTTCCTAGTCTGCCACTAGAAACAAGTTTCTATATAACACCTGAAGAAGCATGACTTAACATAGAGTACCATAAAATAAAAGAAGTGGGAGAAGTGGCAGCTAGGGAGTGACGAGACTCCAAAATACGCAGCGAAAGATGAAGATTGGTGAGCTTAAACAATCGTCCAAACCTAGAAAGATCCCAAGAAGATTCCCTGACTGTGGATCCTACAGACGACAACCATTATCAGAGATAATAACATCATGTCCAAGTTCGCATAGGTGCCCCACCGATATAAGATTCAAAGAAATCTTAAGAATTAAGTATGTATCAGGAAGCGACAAGCTGACAGTAGAAATAGATCTATTATGTGTAACATGCATGTTTGAACCGTCAGTAGTGTGAATGACGGGAGCAGGAATAGATGCAAATTTGAATGTACAAACAGATGCATCTGGCGTCATATGACTACAACATCCAAAATCAAAGTACCATGACAAGTTACTTGAATTTGCTGAGAGAGTTTGTTAGGAGTCTGCTAATAAAATAATTTTATTGAGAGAATTCTCTATGTAACACCCCCAAATTCCACCCCTTGGGAATTCAAAAGATCTCACTCTTCACTCGGGAATTCCTCCCATAGTGCAAGGTTTAAATAACAACAAGTATCCAACCATACTTAATTAACTGTACTTAAAAGTAAATTATTCAACATCTAGCACCACAAACCAGACATAAAACATTACCAATCTACTGAACGTCAAATTATTTGCGTGATTATTACTAAGCAATATAAAAGTGAAACGCTCCCACTAGATCATGCCTCCATCACCGGAACCTGGTGTGGGAAAAAGAAAGACACCACAGCTTGAAAATCAGCAATTAATACTTAGTGAGATATACCTAAGCATGTAAACACAAATATGAATGATAATTATTAATTTAAAAATAAATAATAAGAGTATTTGAAATAAAACAATTCTGTAAACTCATCCACTTCCTTTATTTCCTTTATACTTGGCAAAAAAATTCATTCCAAAACCTTCTCATTCATATTTTCCAAGAAAAGAAACATATACTTCAACAAACATAGTGTTACACTTTACTTTATTACGGAGAGGAGTAACCAACATCAATATGTCTGACCATAGATCTTATGTGTCGACACCCCCCTAAGACTTGAACGGTCAGAGAGGTGAGTAATAGAACTACTTGGGGCTCATAAAAGACCGAGTATATACTAAAAATAAAGAATCCGGATGACCAAAGTTTGCACGAAAATCGCTAAATAAAGAAGCCGGATTACCGAAGTCAAACCGTCAACTGCTAAATAAAGAAGTCGGATGACCAAAGTCAAACCGTCAACTACTCATGCCACATTATTAATCTCCGTACAACTCTTTCTACTTTACGTCATTACCCATTAAAACATTTTCCATGTGATTGCTCAAAATGAATACTTCAAGAAAGAAATCAACTTCCAATTAAAGCATATAACCATGAAACACATTTTGAGACGTATTAAAAAAACATCGTGTAGACAAGAATGAAGATAAAGCTAAGGGCATGACATATCAACTCACCTTAATTCACAAGCAAAACAAAATTCTTCCTTGTAGTACTCGGCGTATCATTCGTTAATGAAATCGTCTCCTACATATTTAAATATGCACCAGTCAAAACACAATACCACATATAGATTAACAATGCTTATACGATAAATCATTGGTAATAATAAATTTATTTTATTGTCTAAAGGTCACCGCTTAATCCATGCTCCAAAACACAATCCAACATTTGCTCCAAAATCTCACTAACGAATATGCACATAGCCTAACATAACTTTACTAATTTATTACTCCAACTAAAACACTATGAAAAATAATTCTAGCATCAAACGGATTAGATTTTCGATTCCCGGAACAAAAGTTATGCTCATTTTAACATCACTAGTCACAATTCTTCTATAACGACAGGTTTCATTCCTCACTGATGCTAAAATCCAGGATTTTCACATAAACCAACATCCAAAACATCTAGTTTATCATCCTGTCTTCAAGCCCTTTCAATGTACAATGATTAACCACTCAAAATCACGTTATGACCTATATACTATGATCATCAAATCACCAAAATCAACTAATTAAACATCCCTCCAAAGACTAGGGATTTTCCATAAACTGTGAACATAATTAATACTAAAAATTAACTATTGATGCTATAACTTCATGAATGATGAGACTAACATAAATATGAAAAATGAAGTATTGAGACGAATAATGGAACCAGGGTTTTGATTCACATACCGTTATATTAACGATGTTCTCAACGGCGTAACTGAAAATCAAACGTCACAATAATGTAGTCTAAACTATGAATCTCTTGATTTGTGATCATTTAGAGATTGGAGAGATAAACCAAACCTCACACCTTCTACTAAACCCATAACCAACATTACACCATAAACCATCAATTTCACATTAGAACCATTATCCATCACCTGCAGAAACATAAACCACACCGAATCACCATCTAAACTACCTCCAAGGCCTCTCTGCCTCAACCAAATTACAACTTTCTCACCCTTTACACCTATTAACCACCTTTACTTCAAACCACAATCAATTCACCATAACCATTACCTCCTAACAAGAGAATTCACCAATAGATACTTGCCTACACATAACCACCGAATAACAAACCAAAACCACCTCTGCCATGTATCTCCCAAAACCCATAACCTACCTCCTAACTAAACTAGTGCCAACATGACCACCAGCAGATTGCAATATGCTAAACCACCGATTAATCTCAGACCCAAACAAACCTCCATCTCCTTCACTATATCACAAACCTACAATTACACCTCCTAACTAGCTACTAAAACCAAATCAACACTTCCATCATCCATAACCTACACAAAATCCACTTGAACCTACACCCTGCTTCAGACCATAAACCGACGACCTAAACAACCACCAAAATCCAGAATCAATGGCTGCCAAATTAAGCCCAAAAATCCACCATAAACATAGCCAATCTGAGCATCGATCGAAACCCAGAAGAAGCCACGATCTGTAGCCAGTTCGAGGGAGGTTCATATCAAGAAAGGAGAAGGAATAATAATAAGAATCACATAAGAGAGCAGAGAAAGAATCAGCGAAGAAGAAAACAGAGGAGAAGAGAAGAAAGTTGCAGATCAGCTCCAGTGGTATTCGTGGGAATGTAAAGACTTAGAGAAAATCTGAGCAATCCATTCGCGCTAGGGATGGCAATGGGTCGGATCCAGATCGAATCAGGCCCTTGCCGATCCAGATTCGATCAGAGAAATGGTTTCTAGATCCGTTCGGATCACCGTCGGATTCAGATCAGATTGGATCGGTTTTCATTCATTCCAAATTTGATCCGTAGATCCATTTAGTACATGGTCGGATCGGACCAACTCGAGTTTGCAATAAAATAGAGAAAATAACATAAAAAATAAACACTATTTCATACGCTAAGGCATGTTCGTAAGTTATGACGCCTAAAAAACGAAATAAATAGTTTTGGAGGTTGGAGTTACTATAGTGTTCTTCTTCGAAGTGTAACTGGGGAGATAATAGGGGTATACTTGTAGAGCACACATATACGTCAGATCGGATCGGAACCTGGTGGATCTTTCCTGAAATCTAAATCCAGATCCAAATCCGTTCGGGTCTGGCTTTCCGGATTCAAATCCGTTCCATTTTTAATTAGATGGGATTCGGATCCGATCCATTTGGCTTGGATTGCTCAGATCTCAGATCATACCGAACTATATTGCCATCTCTATTTGCGCGAATAAAAAGCAAATGTCAGCTCTTTCGTGGGAAAAAGCTTGTCTCGTGGCGGCTGTGATTTTGGGTGAAGTGCAATTGCTGGGAAGTTAATGAAAATAAATGCAACTGGTTCTTTTTATTCCATACCTAGGGTTTAGGAGAGGAGGCCAATCATTGGTTAATAATTGGCAATGATGGTCAATGATTTGTAGTATCCCGTAATTTGTTTACATTAAACTATATTAATTTTCTCTTTAAGAAAAATGTTCTTTAGTATAATTATTCAAAAATAAAAAAATAGAAGAATGAAAAGCTGTAATTATATTTTTATTACCGTCGAGAGTTTTTATAAATGAAGGGTAGTTCTTTTAATGAAAAGTAGTTATTGAAAGAAAATGACATTTTTTATATACTACATTTTTTATAAATTTATATTAAAAAAATGAATATAAGCGGTGGTTATTTCAGTTCATTTTATTTCATATGCGACATCATTGTTCTAGTTCATGGTAGTATAAACTTCAATCACTGTGTTGGATCCATGGGTAATAGAGATGTAGTTTTTTCATTTATGAATGCATGAGAAGTAGTACATTGTGGGTAGGAGTATATATTGTCCACGTTTTCCTACCCCAAAGTTGGGGTCTGACTCATAGAAGGTCAACCAAATGAAAAAGAGCTAGTGTCTAGCTTATGCAAAGATTGTAGAGGCTTGTGCTAGAAGTGTGCTAGCATGTGTTAGACACAAAGACCACCTGTCAATTTATGAAGTTATCACTAATCATTACCTTTCTTAGTCACCTATATGCATAACATGTTTTTTTGGCAACCAAGTATGAGGTGGCCTCATTATAGAACTTCTGAACATATTAGTCATGGTATGAAATCGTAAGCCCTTACGTAATTTACTTCTAAATTCGTAATCCCTTACGTACCTAGCCTCCTTGCCTTGTTACTATAAATAGTGTCCCTCTGCTTATCAATTTTTCATTCCAAACGTTCAAATTTCACATCACTGTTCTAAGAGGAACTCCTCTGTTCTTCACTTTGTTCACTACAAATCAAAGAATTCTCTTTACACAGCCCCCTAGTTACTTTATTTGTAACTCACGCTGCGAGGGTGAGTAAACTTTGTCCATCGCTTTTAAATACTCGTATTTTTACTCTTTTAAATAAGTTGTCTAAATTGTTAAAATGATGGCTAAAATGTTATTTTCATGCTCCTCTATTATTAACTGTCTAAACTGCTTTACGGTTTATTGTTTTAACTGTCGTTACGATGACAAATTTTATAACTTTTATTTTATAGTCAATTTCCTAAATATTGCTTAAAATGATAAATTGACGAGATGCTTTGGACAACTTTTGTTGTTCTATCCACGAGACCTTATCGCTGGGTAATGTTAAGCGACGTGCCACTATGATGGCGCCAAGACATGTCAAATTACGGATATATTACTGGCCTACCAACTACTTACACGGGTGGGTAAGGGGATATATCACCTATAGATCACGAACGGTTACCCACTGCATCTCAACCAAATGAAAGTGATTGAAATGAAATGTTTACTGTTCTTTCTACTGGAGTTATATTATTGCCAAATGATGATCGAAAATGATGTTTCAGTTGCTTTCACTTAAAAGGAGGAGTAATCCCCTCACTGAGCTTTTCAGCTCACCCCTTTCAAACTAAATGTTTTCAGGACATGGATACGATGAAGATCAGTAGAGACTGGGATACTTTTAGAAGACCTATAGCAATATAGTTTTGTAGTATCATGTTGTGAGCTAGACTTATCTATAGTCCAATTTTTTGTATATAGCATGCTCACACGTGCCAGATAGATAATGTATAGACAGTATGCCTAGTCGTACTCTGTGTAATAGTTTAACCGATCATGTATAAAAGATGTACCGTTTGGTTATTCAAAGTTCTCTCTAATTTAAACTGCTCAGTTATCCATGTGTACTCTGATAAGTACTATCTAGTGGGATTGAATCAAGTTCTTATTTCCCAAACTTTTTTACAGAAACCTTTCAAATTGATTTCTCAAATGTCTCAATGAGACCCCTGTATTTTCAAATCGCTTCCGCAACGATCTATTTTTATTTCCTTTCTCATTTCCAGAGTTTCAAATTTTATTATTCATCCCACTGGATACGTAAAGAGGGCCACAAAGGCCAGTTATGACCCTTGATCCCGTTACTAATCGGGGTCAGGGAAACGGGGTCGTGACAACATGGTATCAGAGCCGGGTTTACTAAAACCAAATATAGCTATTGCCCTATAGTACTATAGGATCATATGAATGATTTGAGTGTCTTATGTGATAGAATTCGGAACTACATATGACATGCCTTAGACAACCGTTGAACAGAGACTAACCTAGCTTTATTTTTCTTTTTAGGATGAACACCCTTGGGGTAAATGGATCAGGGAACAACCATGCTGATGACACTGCGGGACACGGAAAGTCCCCAAGTCATGAAGTGAATGGTAATAGCCATATGGCTGGGTCAACCTTAGGTAATGGTTCAAATAGTGCTGATAGGATTGAACGAGCTCTTGAAGGTCTGGTAAACATGGCTGACTATAACTGTAGGACCTCCACTATAGATCACTTTCAAGGTTTGAAACCATCTACCTTTTCTGGAGCTCCAAACCCTGTTGTGGCCGAGTCTTGGTTATTGGAGATAGAAAAGATATTTGGAGCCAAGCCATGTACTGAAAGGCAGAAGGTTGAGTTTGCTACCTATAATCTTATTGGAGAGGGTTATCAGTGGTGGCTGACTATGTCTAGGAGAGAGCCCTATATGGAGTGGGTTCAGTTTGTTGAGCTGTTCAACGAGAAGTACTTCCCACAGCATCTTAGAGACCAAAAGATTGCCGAGTTTTTCACTCTAACTCAGGGGAATATGTCTGTGGCTATGTATGAGGCTAAGTTCACTGAACTTTCCCGCTATGCCTCACATGTTGTGATAAATGAGAACCAGAAGGCAAGAAAGTTTGAAGGTGGTCTTAGATGGAACATCAAAAGTAGAGTTGAACTTTTCAGGCTTCCTGCCTATAATGAAGTTGTTGATAGGGCCTTGATGGCAGAGAAAGGAAATGAAGAGTATCATCAACATCGGGATCACAGGAACAGGAATGACGGAGAAAGGAATGGAGTAAACAGGAATCACAATAACAGGCCAAACCATACTATCTCTTTCAAGAGGCCAGGAAACTCATACCATCATAATCATCCTCCTCCACGTGTCCCGAGTAACAACATCCCTCCTCAGTGCCCTAAGTGTCTCAAATATCATAGGAGCCCAGTTTGTTTTCTAGGCATTGAAAATTGTTACCGTTGCGGTAAACCAGGGCATCAGGCCATAAATTGTTACTCTTTCCCCCAGCATCACAAAATCCATTTGTCCAGAAACAAGCAACTCCTCGAAATGAGCCAACTAGGCAGGGAAAAGCTTTCGTTCTTGTCCGAGGAGATGTTCCTTCCACATCTTCAGTTGTCTCAGGTACACTTCCTATCGATTCTTCTATTGCTAATGTCCTTATTGATTCTGGTTCCACTCATTCATTTGTATCATATGCTTATGTTCAGTATCTCGTTAGAAAACCAGAACCATTAGGATATGCTTTAAACGTGTCAACACCTATTGGAGTTTTGCTAGCCAGTTCCTCTATCTACAGAAAATGTCAAATCAAAATAAACATATCTATGACTGTAGACTTAATCCCTCTCGACATTCATGACTTTGATGTCATTCTTGGCATGGATTGGTTGGCTTCTAACCATGCAACTATTGATTGTCATAAGAAAAGTGTCAACTTTCACACTCCATGTAAACCTGAATTTTCTTTTATCAGAAGTGGAATTGTACCTCCACCTCATCTAGTTTCATATATGCAAGCCCAAAATTTACTTCGAAAGGGTTGTCAGGGCTATCTTGCCTATATAGTTGACCAATCACAGGAGGAAGTGAAACTAGAAAACATACCCATAGTTCGAGAGTTTCCTGACGTCTTCCCTGATGATATTAAGGAGTTTCCACCAGATAGAGAGATTGAGTTTACCATAGACGTCGCTCCTGAAACTGCACCTATTTCCAAAGTACCATACCGTATGGCCCCAGCAGAGTTGAAAGAGTTGAAGTTACAACTGCAGGAGTTACTGGATAAGGGATTCATCCGACCCAGTACATCACCTTGGGGTGCACCGGTTCTTTTTGTGAAGAAGAAAGATGGAACCATGAGATTGTGTATTGACTATCGAGAGCTTAACAAGGTCACAACTAAGAACAAGTATCCTCTCCCTAGGATTGATGATCTATTTGATCAATTAAAGGGTGCATGTGTCTTTTCTAAGATTGATTTGAGGTCAGGGTACCATCAGTTGAAGATTAGAGCCGACGATGTTTCGAAGAGTGCTTTTCGCACCAGATATGGTCATTACGAAGTCTTAGTTATGCCATTTGGTTTAACCAATGCCTCAGCTGTTTTTTTATGGATTTGATGAATAGGGTGTTTAAACCATTTCTGGATGAATTCGTAATTGTCTTTATCGATGATATCTTGATTTATTCCAAGACCAATGAAGATCATGTTGGGCATTTGAAATCAGTACTCCAAACTTTGAGATATAGGAAGCTTTATGCAAAACCGAAGAAGTGTGAATTCTGGCTCTCGCAAATATCATTTCTTGGACATGTTGTTTCAAAGGATGGTATAGGCGTAGACCCACAGAAAATTGAAGCTATTGTTAATTGGCCTAGACCTACCAATGTCAAAGAGATTAGAAGTTTCTTAGGATTGGCCAGTTACTATAGAAAATTTGTAACTAAAAAAGAGTCACCATTTAAATGGGATGATGGTTGTGAGAAGAGCTTTCAAGAGTTGAAGAATAGATTGGTTACTGCGCCTATCTTATCTCTCCCATCTGAGATTGGATCCTATACGATATACGGTGATGCATCGAAGAAAGGGCTTGGTTGTGTTCTTATGCAGGATGGAAAAGTAATTGCCTATGCCTCTAGGCAGTTAAAACCCTATGAGTTGAATTATGCCACACATGACTTAGAATTGGCGGCAGTGATCTTTTCCTTGAAGATATGGCGTCACTGTTTATATGGAGTTTCTTGTGAGATTTACACAGATCATAAGAGTCTTAAGTACATCTTTACTCAGAAGGATTTGAATAATAGACAAAGGAGATGGCTTGAGACGATGAGATTTATGACATCACCATTCGTTATCACCCAGGTAAAGCTAATGTTGTAGCTGATGCCTTGAGCCGAAAGTCTAACTTAGCTTATTTGATCACAAGTGAAGTCACCCTACACAAGGAATCTGAGAGATTGGAATTAGAAGTGATCCCGCATAGAGCCTCTGGCAATGTTTATGCCCTTGTAGTAAAGCCTACACTTTTAGAAGAAATTCAAAAGGCACAATCGAATAATTTGGAGTTGAGTGCTATTTTGAAAGACGTATTTGGTGGTAAAGCCTCTGACTTCTCTATTCAAGATAACTTGGTCAAATTTAAAGGACGAATTTGTGTTCCAAGTTCACCGGAAATTAAGAAGCTCATAATGGAACAGGCACACGATTCTAAGTTTGCAGTTCACCCTGGTTGTACGAAGATGTATAGGGATCTACGGGAACTGTATTGGTGGAAAGGAATGAAGAGGGACATAGCTGACTTTGTATCTAAGTGCCTTTTGTGCCAGCAAGTGAAAGCAGAACACCAACGACCAGCTGGTTTATTACAACCTCTCCCTATACCTGAATGGAAGTGGGAACATATCACCATGGAATTTGTCATGGGATTACCAAAGTCTTCAAAAGGGAATTCGTCTGTTTGGGTAATTGTTGATAGACTGACCAAATCCACTCACTTCTTAGCCATGAAACCAACCGATTCCTTAGAGAAGCTAGCGGTCTTATATATCCGTGAAATCGTACGGCTTCATGGAACTCCAGTTTCCATCATTTCTGATCGTGATCCTAGATTTTTTTTAAGATTCTGGAATAGCCTCCAAACTGCTATGGGGACCAAGTTACGTTTTAGTACCGCCTTTCACCCACAGACAGACGGTCAATCAGAGAGAGTTATCCAAATCCTAGAAGACCTACTCCGATTTTCTGTCCTAGAATTCAAAGGAGGTTGGGACGAACATCTAACTCTAGTGGAGTTTACTTACAACAATAGTTCCCAGTCTAGTATTGGAATGGCTCCATTTGAGGCACTGTACGGTCGAAAGTGTAGATCCCCTACATGCTGGACAGAAGTTGGAGAAAGGCAAATACTTGGACCAGAGATCGTTCAGATCACTACAGATAAGGTGAGGATCATTCGTGATAAACTCCAGGTTGCTCAAAGTCGACAAAAGAGCTACAGTGACAATAGGAGGAGAGATTTGGAGTTTAGTGTTGGCGACTTTGTATTTCTTAAAGTTTCGCCGACAAAAGGGGTAGTTCGATTTGGAAAGAAAGGGAAACTAAGTCTAAGATACATTGGACCTTACGAGATCTTGGAACAGATTGGATCAGTAGCTTATCGTGTCGCGCTACCACCAGACTTGAGCAATGTTCATATTGTCTTCCATATTTCCATGATAAAGAAGTACGTTTATGATCCTAGTCACGTGATTGAGCATCAACCACTAGAGATACGTGGAGACTTGTCCTATACGGAAGTACCTATAGAAATTTTAAGCCGACGTGATCAAGTCTTACGAAACAAAGTCATACCTCTAGTCAAAGTCCTATGGCGCAATCATTTAGTGGAAGAAGCTACATGGTAACGAGAAGACGAGATCCGTGAGCGTTATCCACACCTATTCTAAGGTAACTTTAAGTTTGGGGACCAAACTTCTATAAGGACAGAAGGATGTAGTATCCCGTAATTTGTTTACATTACACTATATTAATTTTCTCTTTAAGAAAAATGTTGTTTAGTATAATTATTCAAAAATAAAAAAGAGAAGAATGAAAAGCTGTAATTATATTTTTATTACCGTCGAGAGTTTTTATAAATGAAGGCTAGTTCTTTCAATGAAAAGTAGTTATTGAAAGAAAATGACATTTTTTATATACTACATTTTTTATAAATTTATATTAAAAAAAATGAATATAAGCGGTGGTTATTTCAGTTCATTATATTTCATATGCGACATCATTGTTCTAGGTCATGGTAGTATAAACTTCAATCACTGTGTTGGATCCATGGGTAATAGAGATGTAGTTTTTTCATTTATGAATGCATGAGAAGTAGTAAATTGTGCGTAGGAGTATATATTGTCCACGTTTTCCTACCCCAAAGTTGGGGTCTGACTCATAGAAGGTCAACCAAATGAAAAAGAGCTAGTGTCTAACTTATGCAAAGATTGTGGAGGCTTGTGCTAGAAGTGTGCTAGCATGTGTTAGACACAAAGACCACCTGTCAATTTATGAAGTTATCACTAATCATTACCTTTCTTAGTCACCTATATGCATAACATGTTTGTTTGGCAACCAAGTATGAGGTGGCCTCATTATAGAACTTCTGAACATATTAGTCATTGTATGAAATCGTAAGCCCTTACGTAAGTTACTTGTAAATTCGTAATCCCTTACGTACCTAGCCTCCTTGCCTTGTTACTATAAATAGCGTCCCTCTGCTTATCAATTTTTCATTCCAAACGTTCAAATTTCACATCACTGTTCTAAGAGGAACTCCTCTGTTCTTCACTTTGTTCACTACAAATCAAAGAATTCTCTTTACACAGCCCCCTAGTTACTTTATTTGTAACTCACGCTACGAGGGTGAGTAAACTTTGTCCATCGCTTTTAAATACTCGTATTTTTACTCTTTTAAATAAGTTGTCTAAATTGTTAAAATGATGGCTAAAATGTTATTTTCATGCTCCTCTATTATTAACTGTCTAAACTGCTTTACGGTTTATTGTTTTAACTGTCGTTACGATGACAAATTTTATAACTTTTATTTTATACTCAATTTCCTAAATATTGCTTAAAATGATAAATTGACGAGATGCTTTGGACAACTTTTGTTGTTCTATCCACGAGACCTTATCGCTGGGTAATGTTAAGCGACGTGCCACTATGATGGCGCCAAGACATGTCAAATTACGGATATATTACTGGCCTACCAACTACTTACACGGGTGGGTAAGGGGATATATCACCTATAGATCACGAACGGTTACCCACTGCATCTCAACCAAATGAAAGTGATTGAAATAGAATGTTTACTGTTCTTTCTACTGGAGTTATATTATTGCCAAATGATGATCAAAAATGATGTTTCAGTTGCTTTCACTTAAAAGGAGGAGTAATCCCCTCACTGAGCTTTTCAGCTCACCCCTTTCAAACTAAATGTTTTCAGGACATGGATACGATGAAGATCAGTAGAGACCGGGATACTTTTAGAAGACCTATAGCAATATAGTTTTGTAGTATCATGTAGTGAGCTAGACTTATCTATAGTCCAATTTGTTGTATATAGCATGCTCACACGTGCCAGATAGATAATGTATAGACAGTATGCCTAGTCGTACTCTGTGTAATAGTTTAACCGATCATGTATAAAATATGTACCGTTTGGTTATTCAAAGTTCTCTCTAATTTAAACTGCTCAGTTATCCATGTGTACTCTGATAAGTACTATCTAGTGGGATTGAATCAAAAGTTCTTATTTCCCAAACTGTTTTACAGAAACCTTTCAAATTGATTTCTCAAATGTCTCAATGAGACCCCTGTATTTTCAAATCGCTTCCGCAACGATCTATTTTTATTTCCTTTCTCATTTCCAGAGTTTCAAATTTTATTATTCATCCCACTGGATACGTAAAGAGGGCCACAAAGGCAAGTTATGACCCTTGATCCCGTTACTAATCGGGGTCAGGGAAACGGGGTCGTGACATGATTAACTCCAACATTCTTGAAGGGTGAAAGTGTGAAAAGGCAACTTTCAAGTGATGCACGTCGTGGGTAGTAAAATGGGGTTGTTTTGAGATATTTCATTTGACTATTCTACACACGAAGGAGTACGGCTCGGATTTGCGCCGGTCGGATTTTCTGTGTGATTGCTTCTTCCCTCTCATACTCTTTCATGGAGAAATTTTGTTTTTCTATTTGTAAGATGATTATCTAAATACTTTTTCTAGTTTCTATGGAGAAGGACCTAGGGTTTATGAAATAGACAATTTCAAGATTGTTATTGATTAATTTTTTTGTTTCATTTGATCGTGCTGTTCTTCTTTGATTATTGTACATATTGATTGCTTAGGACTATTGACACGTATAGGGTGACAAGAACAACTTTGGGAAGATGAATCAATATTTTAAAAGAATCGTAGCTTAAAGACTATCATCGTTTTAGTTGGATTGCTTGTCCTGAACTTAATTCTTGGCGTGAACGGAATCGCAAACCGTTTAGGCTAGCTTTCTAGTTGGGTGATAGAAAGACATTTTACCTAGATACTAACGAGAACAAGAAATTAGTCCTGAATCATTGAGACTGAAAGGAGAGATGAGTAGGACTAGTCATATCACGTAGACGATGGTGGATCGACAGGACCCGTAGTCGACGGATAGGTAGAACGACATGTGACCAAGAGGAGATTGTCAGTGCTACTACCCGACACAACTAATTAGATTGTAGCGTGTCTCATTAAAACATCTGGAACTCTATATAAGCCTAGGGGATCCATAGATCACATAGTTGTTCTCCGTAATTGTTTTTTTTTTTTTTTTTTAAATATTAGTTTAGTTGTTATTTTAATTAAGTCAATTGTTTGAGGGTGACAACTCTTTAAATCATAATGCTTTCTCCTAGTTACTGTATTCTAAATTAATTTACTAACTGAATAATCTCGAGACAGTCCCTGTGGGTTCAAAAACCTGAGTTTTAATACTCACATTTTATTACTTCGACCATGCACTTGCATATACACGTAAGAAATCGTGTCAAATGTTTGGCGTCGTTGCTGGGGATAGCAGTAGATTATTTAGTTCGGAGTTAGTTTAAAGTATTTTTGTTATTATATTTTATTTTCTATCTCTTTGCTTCACAAGTATCTTTGAGTTTCTTTTCTTAGGAACACATGGAGCGTGAGATACGATTTCATCAACCCCAAGCCCCAACTCAGCCTAATTCATGTCACTCAAGTTTGTGATGAGTTGGAGAGATTGATATATGGGGATTGTAATGGGGAAGAGGGTCAGATCCTCAAGTGTGGGGGTGTGGATGAACTGCACGCACTAAATGAAGAGCATCAAGAGGTGCAGCAGAATGGGTACTACTTGGAGGATTTCATGGAGAGAGATGCATTCGAGCCCAGCAATGCGATGTGGAAGTTGATCCAAAAGAAAAAGTGCAAGATGAAAGAGGTTAATTTCCATAGCTTTCCACCACGTTCAAAGATCCTGTGTGCTCATGCGAAAAAGGTAATTGAGAAAGATGGTGGAAGAAGAAGAAGTGGAGGGATAAAGCTTCCTCAACTATCCTCTTTGGTTGAGGTAACCTGGTCGGGCCGTCGATCTTAAATTACAAGCGGTTCATGGGAGGCAACCCAACATTAGAGTAGGATATTTGCTATTTTGTTTTGTTTTTTCTTTTAGTTCTCCATATCTAAGAGTGAGGGGTGAGAGAGAGTGGACTAATTCTTCCAATCAGTGTGCAGGGACATAGGTACAAGAGACGCTCCGCGTTCCCCTTCTTGATGCGCGTGATAGAGAATCTTGAGTAGGTGCATCGAAATCCAAACGCGAGGTGAGACTTTGCCGGAAATAGTCAACGGTCCATGTGGCCCTTCTTGTTGCAGTTTCGCGGAAACGGTGCCCATGTAGGTCCGGGCACTCCAGGTATCCCTCACTCTCTCTCTCTCTCTTGGTGTCTAAAATTTAGCTGAGTAGGTCCATCACCCATGCATTTAAGCGCGGAGTCCTCCTATATAATCTCTACATTCGTTGAGGAGAACGAAACGCTTAAGTGTGGAGGGATTTGTGTATATTTTTCTAACCATGTCTGTCTTTCATAGCCAGTTACACGCAGTTTGTGTAGTTTTGTGAGTAGTGTAGTTAGTGTAGAGTGTCTAAATACATGGTTGTATTGTTGTAGAATTGTGCTAGTTTTTTAATTTATGCATTGTTAGCACTTTTACATTATTGAGCCCCCCTAACAATCGTCGTGTGGTTAATGGAGTTGGCTAGTTTCATGTAGAGTGTAGGAGAAAAATGAAAAAAAATAGAAAATCATAAAAATTTAAATTTTGAGAATAAGGGAAATTAATGAAACTATAAACCGAAGAGAGTTCAGTGAAAGAGTCTTTGAGAATAGGAAGCCCCGTAGCAGGATAACTTCATTCTAGTATCATGCACACCTGTTTCATGAAAGGATGTCCCGGGTATTTAGGGAAAAGTTGAAAGTAGATAAGGGCATACCTTTAGTTCCCTTATTATGCTAAGAGGATTTAGTCCTAAGGACTTGAATAGTCTGTTTTAGAGTGAAAACTTGTGGTCTCTTGAAAATTGGGGTGGACCTTCGTGTTGAGTAGGTTCCATGTGGTATATTTCTCTAGCCTGAGTGAAGTTAGGGAGTGTACACCACCATCCCTTACGGCGGAGCTAACTGAAAAAGACCACACTTAGTTTCTCTAATTGCACGGTTGAATAAATTAGAAGAGAATGAAAAATTAAAGAAATCAAAATCTTCTATTGGACTATATACGGTGAAAAACCTAATGTGCCTCTGTTCGCCCGGTGAATTTAGATTCAAATCCAAATAGAGCGTAAGAAAATTAAATTCAAGCCGTATTACACGGAGTTGTGTCTCCCGTCACTGGGACAATTTGTATTCAATGCAATTGAGGTTAAGAGAATTAACTCTCAAATGACTTGGCGACGAAAGACTATCGTATGATTTAGGATGCATAGACCCTCTGAGCTAAAGGACGTGCCCGAATCTTGGTAGATATTGGTGGATGTTTGGGGACCCCTTTAGTGAGCTGGTGCGTAGGATCATTGTATCTCATTTCTTGCTATTGGTTGTGATATTTCAAAATTTATCTGTGTGAACTTGATGAGTTTGGTTAGTGATAGAGAGATTGCCCGCTCTATAAAGAAAGAGAAACAAAAAGGCGTTATTTCAATATTTGCATTGTTAAATATCGAGTTGCATTGTATGGAGCATGTAGATTGCATAGTCGTGTGTGTAAGTCGTTTGAGTCACGTGGCTAGTAAAATGTATGCAAGTCGGTTGATTGAAAATCATAGTGTGGAAGTTCAATCGAGATTTTTCTCAGGACGCGGAAAAAGGTAGTGTGGGGGTATTTTATAACCCCGTTTACGGTGTTATATTTACACTTGAAATCTTACCGTTTTTTCGTTATTCCGGGTAGAATACATGAGAAATATGCTATTATCTTGAGACATGTGTGAGTTACAGCTTATTGTGCATATTTCATTAGTCCGGACATTTTCTAGTGTATTTAAAGCTGTTTGTCACATTTTACACCCGATGTGTTAGTTTTGTGATTTTGTGGTACCAGAGGCTCGGAGCTTGAATTTAATTTGAAAGCGAACTTCGGAACACGAGCAAAAAGCTCAGAATTGGTCAAGAAAGGAAGAAGGGGAGGTAATTGCAGTTCTTGCAGTTTAAGAAAATATGCTTGGCTCCCCCTTTCACCATCCATCTCCATGGACAAACTGTCAACCAATACCCAGTCCAATCCACCTAAACTACCACCACTGCATTCCTACTACCACCATGAAATCCTTCAAATTCTCCTAACAATTCAACACCATTACACACCTGCTACTAAAACCATAACCACCATTACATCATAAACCATCAATTTCACATTAGAACCATTAGCCATCACCTGCAGAAACATAAACCACACCAACTCATCATCAAAACTACCTCCAAGGCCTCTCCGCCTCTACCAAATTACAACATTATTTCTCACCCTTTACACCTTTTAACCACCTGTACTTCAATCCACAATCAATTCACCATCATAATTACCTCCTAACAAACCACTTCACCAACAGATACTTTGCCTACACCTAACCACCGAATTACCAACCAAAACTACCTCTACCATGTATCTCCTAAAACCCATAACCTACCTCCTAACTAAATTAATGCTAAAATGACCACCAGCAGATTGCAATATGCTAAACCACCAATCACACTCAGACCCAAACAAACCTTCATCTTCTTCACTATATCACATACCTACAATTACACATCCTATCGACTGAAATGAAATCACCACTGCCATAATCCATAACCTACACAAAATCCACTTGAACCTACACCTTGATTCAGACCATAAACCCACGACCTAAACAACCACCACAACCCAGCAGCCAGGGCTGCCAAATTAAGCCCAAAAATGCACCATAAACATAGCCAATATGAGCATCGATCAAAACCCAGAAGAAACCTAGGCCTGTAGCAAGTTCCAGAGCAGATCAGGATTAAGAAAGAAGAAGGAAGAATAAGAAGAATCGCAGAACAGAGAAGAGAAAGAATCAGCGAAAAAGAAAATAGAGGAGATGAAAAGAAAGTTGCAGATCAGCTCTAGTTGTATTCATGCGAAAGCTTTTGATTTCGTGCGAATGTAAAGACTTAGCAAAAATCTGAGCAATCCATTCGCGCGAATAAAAAGTAACTGTCCGCTCTTTCGTGCGAAAAAGCTTGTCTCCTGGCGACTGTGATTTGGGGTGAAGTGAAATTGCTGAGAAGTTTATGAAAATAAAAGAAACTGGTTCTCTTTCATTCCATCCCTAGTTTTTAGGAGAGGAGGCCAATCATTGGGTAATAGTTGGCAATGATGGTCAGTGATTAACTATAACATTCGTGGATGGTGAAAGTGTGAAAAGGAAGCCTTCAAGTGATGCACGTTGTGGGTAGTAAAAGGGGGCTGTTTTGAGATATTTCATTCGACTATTCTACACACGAAGAAAAGGATAAGAGGACAAGGACAAAGGAGACGAAGGAGAACGGCTCGGGTTTGCGCCGTAGTCCGATTTTCTGTGTGATTTCTTCTTCCCTCTCCTACTCTTTCATGGAGAAACTTTGTTTTGCTATTTTTAAGATGATTAGCTAAATACTTTTTCTAGGTTCTATGGATAAGAACATAGGTTTTATGAAATATACAATTTCTGGATTGTTATTTGAAGGTTGTGTAATGCAGGTATAAACAGGATCTTAATACTCTAGAAGGGGCGGGGTTGAATAGACTATGGATTTTTTTTCTTTCTAAAATTGAACTTTTAAAACTCTAACATAATGAACTAATGAACATTTCAAGGATTTGTAAAGATTTTTAAAAGAGTTAAAACAGTTTAAGACTATCTGAAGCTTCAAAGCTTTGAAGTAGAAAACTTCCCCAAAGCTTTGGAGCTTCCCTGTGTTGTGTAGAATGAAATGCATAACTTGTAAAGAGATGAACAAAATGTTTTTTTACGAAGTTCATCCACCAACGGGCCTACTCCCTGCCTGAGGGATACTATCCCTCCAGGATTTGATTCTTATTAATCACATATTTAGCCCTAGATCTCAAGCCTAAGTGAATTGCCTAACACCTATACAACTTTTGGTTTTAAACCTATCTAGTTTCAGCTACAATCTAATGAACCATTAAGAAATTCTTGTTGTTCACTTGAACAACTAACTTAATAAAGTTGGTGAGGTGATAAACTTATAATGAATTATACAATGAAAGTAAAATGAAGAACACATAAATAGATAAGCAGTACTGCTAGAAGTGTTCTTTAGAATCTGGATGATTGATCTTATGCTGTTGATGAATCCTTAAATGAATGAAGTGTGTGTTGTAGATCTTCAACAATAAACTCTCTTATCAAACTCTGTTGAAAAGCTCTCTATAGCTCTTTGAAATTCAAATTTGTCTTAAAAAACTGCAGAACCAAGTTGAGAGATTTCAGGAACAAACTCCCTGAAAATCCTCAACCTTCAACAACTTCTTTCAACAACTATGTTTGAATAGCTGATTGATTTGTTAGAAAGGTTTGAACGACGAACAAACCTGGAAAACTTCATAACAAGATCAAACACAATCAAGATAATATAGCACATATATACAGATAAGATTGACAAATCAGTTTAGACCATAAACTTAGCTAAAAACTGTTTGCAGATTTGATTATATACATACAAACTGTTTGTATATAATCAAATAGTAATCCACAATAAGATTGACACAAGACAAGTCAATAATCAAACAAAGCTTTGGAGCCTTGGATGACTGTCAAAGCTCTAGCCAGCAAGTTAAGAATCAGTTAGCCAAAATAGTTCCCGACAGAAGTTCAAAGGCACCTCCAAAGCTTTGGATCCTTGGTTGACTCTCAAAGCTTTGGCCAACAAAGCTAATCTATCAGGACAAATAATCTGTACACGTTGTCATCATTATAAGCACATATAACTCAAGAATATTTGTAAGAGACCATATAAGTCTTGTAAACAATATCCAGCACAAACATTGTTAGCCTGCAGTCAACAAGTGCATAAGCACAAAAGGACATCCTCAAAGCTTTGGAGCTTGAAAAAAACCTATCTTTCATCCTCTTCAAAATAGAACTCCCCCTGATTTCATGCCTGTCATTAATTCCAAAGGGATCGAATTATCATTATTGATTCGCGTATTGTTTCTTTTATTCGTGTTGTTCTTCTTTGATTACTGTGAGAGTGAAAAATCATTCCTAACACAATTGTGAGCTGAAGAAATCGCCATTTCTATTGACAAAAAATGAAATAAAACATCAAACGATTCACTTAATAACATATAATCTTTGATGATGGTTAATACATATGAGAAAAAATGCATTATTTTAATTAAATCAACCTACTATCGTTGTGAACGTGAGTTTTGTCTTCAACATCAAGACTTAAAACTATAAAAAAATAATCACCCGACTGACAAATAATCACGAGATAAGTATTTTCTATAGTTGCAGGTAATAGAAAGGTAATATTTATGAGATATTTCAGAAGAATTTTGGTGAAAAAGAGGAGTAAACAAACATTTCAGAGAGATTTTAGGCGAATTTTTTGAAGAAAGAGAAGCAGAAGAACCATATTCAAGAGATTGACTGCGAAAATTTTGGAGAAAGATAAGGATCACAACCTAGGCGATAAGATTAAGAAAATTTGGAAAGGGACCATGATTGATTGGTAATTACTGTATTTCTATTAATTACATTAACACATTTTATTAATAAATATTAAATGTATGAAAATTACTAAATATTCATACTTTTAGAAAATTTGGTGCCCCCTCAAATTTTAGGGCCCTAAGCAGCTGCTTCAACAGCGTACCGTTGAAGCCGGCCCTTCTTAGTACTATTGACACGTTTAGGGTGACAAGAACAACTTTGGGAAGATGAATAAATATGTTAAATGAATCGTAGCTTAAATACTATCATCGTTTTAGTTGGATTGCTTGTCCTGGACTTAATTCTGAGCGTGAATGGAATCGCGAACCATTTAGCCTAGCTTTCTAGGTGGGTGATTGAAAGAAATTTTACCTAGATACGAACGAGAATCAGAAATTAGTCCCGAATCATTGATACTGAAATGAGAGATGAGTGGGAATAGTCATATCACGTAGACGATGGTGGACCGACAGGACCCGTAGTCGACTGATAAGTACAACGACATGAGATCGAGAAGAGATTTTCATTGCTACTACACATCACAACTAATTAGATGGTAGCGTGTCTCATTACAACATCCGGAACTGTCTAGAACTCTAGGGGATCCATAGATCACCTAGTTATTCTCCGTAATGGTTTTAATAAGAAAAATACAAAAATAGTAGTTTAGTGTTATTTGAATTTCAGACACTTTTTTGAGGGTGACAAATCTTTAAATCACAATTCTTCCTCCTAGTTACTGTAAATTAATTGACTAACTGAATAATCTCGAGATTGTCCTTGTGGGTTCCACAACCTGAGTTTTAATACTCTCATTTTATTACTTCGACTGTGCACTTGTGTATACACGTAAGAAATCGTTTCAGGAATAGAAGATAAATAACTCACAAAAAAAGAGAAAACGAGAGCCAAAGAAGGCCGGCGGCAGCGGCGGCGTCGGTTCCAAGGCACGAGAGAGAGAGAGGGCACGGTTGAGAGAGGGCACGGGTAGGAGAAGAAGAAAAATAAAATAAAAGAGAGGTGATTCTTACATTATCCAAGAAACTTCTTACCCAATGATTTGATTGTGAAGACAATCGTACCCTTGACAAGACATTGGAAATTGATCTCTCCCTACCCTCTTCATTTACTCCATAGTTTGTGGACTACCACTTTCTCTTACCAGATCCCTACTTCAGTCCTCTTGCACCATTGTAAATTCATTCTCACTTTTCCACTTCTTCTCACAACAATGTGCTTCTTCTTGTTGAAACTATGTATAGTCTGCACTATGTTCTTGTTTGGTTGGATATTTTTTTTATCTCAAAAAATCTCTCAAAATATTTAAACATATTTGTTTCGTTGTTTTTTTTGTCAAATTTTAATTTAAAATGGTAACAATTAAAATATTTTTTTAATATTACTTTTGAAATATTATACTCTGTTCGCTCTTTTATGCACTAATTATTAATTTTGACAAATGCACGATATCTTAGACGTATTATTAGTTTAAATAAAAAAAAATTTAGTAAATTTGATAGTAAAAGCTTGAAGTCTTGTTATACGCATTTACGTTTTAATCCAAATTTTCAACGCATTATAATTCATTCAACTTATTCACTCCGAATTACATTCATCTGATTACTAGGATTTTAAGTCAGAACAAAAAATGCTCTATGTTTTTTCCTAGCACTACATTGAGGTAGCATTGAGAACCGAAACAATATAGCAAAACAGAACAAAGTGGTTGAAGATTTTGGTGTAATTATCAGTTGTTAACAAATTTGCAGTGATTGCTACGACAATTCTATATCTACGAGGGTTTCCTCGTCTTATAAACCCTGTACACTATATCTTGTTTTAAAATGCATTGAAGAATGAAACATCGTTCTTCAACTCATCCCTGTCACCATATGTTATGCAGGTTCTTTATTCATGTTTTAAAGTCTTCCCCTGTTTCGTTTCTTATTACTTGTGAGTTGTTTCTTTTAGTTCAATTCGATGATGGGTAAAAACTCATAACTTCAAGAAGCATTCATCATATTGTTAAAAAGGAATAGGTAACACTCATTTTTTCTCACATGCTCTATTTACTCACAAAATCATTAATTTTGTGCACAATTTTCCAATCGAACACAAAAGTGTTGACTGGTTTCTTTCAAAGTTTTGTCCATAAATATTCCACATTCATGAGTTGGTTGGGTTGTCTTAATTGGGGACTTGAGAGCAGACCCTTTTCGAGGTGGGTCAGATCCTTTATTTGGTGTTCTTGGTGTTTACTCAATGGATAATGAAGGGGAGCAGAAACGGGTGAAAGAAAGAGATCGGTATGGAGAGAAGAATATAGAAGAACATATGTGTACTTATGTCTTACATGAGTAAAGTAATACTAGTGCGAGAAGTATTCATTATTATTGTTATGGGTAAAAATGTCACCATAGGAAAATAGTAGTGTAAGAAGTTTTTATGACTAGTGTAAGAACCACCATCCTAAAAGAGAAAAATATAGAAGAAAAAGGAAAAAGAATAAGAGTAGGAAAAGAACTCTAGGGTTTTTGGAAACAATTCCATCACCAACTAAACTAATTCAATTTAGTCCACACTAACTTTATACTACTTCTCTAAATAGTCCCCAATTTATAATTAATTCACAATAGTTCCCCCAAAAGAATCTTTACTCATAATTTCTCTTCTCAAAGTCCCTAAAACATTATTTAACTCTATAATGAAAAATGAGGTATTTCATCCATCCCTCCTTAGAAAAAGCTTCGTCCTCGAAGCTTAAACCATAAAGCTCTGTCCGTAAAACAAACATTCCTCTTCTCATCTTAACCTTTGGCTTTTAAACTAATAGTCATGGTACTACTGGTACTAAGGATATAAAAAGGTATCGAATTCATACTACTGGTATTAAGGATATCAACTTCCATGATATGCATATGCAAAACATAAATGATGCTCCTAAGGTAATGCTATGCAGTGCAATAAAACACAAAGGGTTACATCCTCTCCCCCATTAGAAGAGAGACTTCCCTAGAACTCAATTACGTCTTCGGAAAAATGAGGATATTTCTTCTTTATTTCATCCTCAGCTTCCCATGTTCCTTCTTCCACTTGCTGATTCGTCCACACAACTTTCACCAACTTCACACTCTTGCTACGTGTATCTCTCGTCATAGTATCCAAAACTTGAATAGGCTGTTTTTCATAACTAATTGAAGAATCTATTTCAACTGATTCAGGATCCAGTACATGAGATGAATCAGGAACATACTTCTTCAACTGCGACACGTGAAATACGTTGTGCACTCGTGTACGGGTAGATGGTACTCCAATCGATAAGTGAATGGGTGTACAGTAGGCGGAAATACAGGATCAATAGTCTAGGGGGGGGGGGTTGAGTAGAGTATGCCAACTTTTGCTAAACTTGCAAGAAGAGTGGTTTCAAAATATATAATGAGTAAAGAGCAAGGCTTTGAAATAAGTTTCAAGCCCTTGGAATGAAACAGTTGAAGTAGAAAAGATAATTCTATTTCAAGGCCTTGAAATGAGTTTCAAACTCTTGAAATGTAACTGTTTTATTTGCTGCAAATAAGCTAAGTATCGAACTGGAAAGTAAATGCAAGAGACACAAGATATATAGAGTTAAGTACACATGGATCTACGTCTCTACCTCAAGGACTTGATCCCTGCTGGATTTTCAACTCAATTCTTATAAATCAAAAGCTAAGCCCTAGATCTCAAGCACCGAGAGATGCCTTACTCTGTTAGAGCTTGTGGTTCTCACTAACATATCTAATACCCGCTCTAGCTAACTGATTAACTAAGAATTATATATTGTTCACCTTGAACAATCCTTGAGAATAAAAACTAAAAGTATTATCAGTATGATATACAAACAAAGCTCAGAATAGAAGACAACTAGAACTAAGTCTGCAGTGAGTATGCTGTGTTCTTCAGATGCATGGATTGAGAGAAATGGATCTGCTTCTTTGTTGCTTGTCAATCCCTGAATGTGTTTGAATTTCTGTGTGAATGGCTCTGTGTTGTGTTCTCGAATTCCTTCAGCAATTCTCCTTTTAAACACCCAGTTTGAATTGAAGATCTTCAGAATCTTCTCAACAAACTTTCCTGAAAACTAGCTTCAAATCTTGATGCTTCTAACAGCTTCCTCCAACGGCTAGTTGCTCAAAATCTTCAAGGATACTATCTTGAATTTGTTTAGGAGTAAATTAGGAAGGTTTGGATCAGATTGGAATCATCACATAATCATTTCTACAGCTCAGTTCCTTTTATGCATCATTCATGTTTAGGAATTGATTCCTGCAAAATAGGCAACAGTATATCCCTGCAAAACTTAGTCAAACAGATTGATTAACCATAGTTTAGAATCTCAAAATAAATTTTCTTTCATCATTAAATAACAACTGATCAAGCACATGTGTTTAGAAGTTGAAACAAGAACAGAAACTCCCCCTAAGATTATGCATATAAAGCTTAGTCATTTTCAAAGCTTTGAAAACAGTTTCAAGGCCTTGAAATAGACTAGCTATTTCAATCCTTTGAAACTGAGTTGAAATTATAATATCCCCCTTGATGAAATATAAAACTACAATCTGTTTGGAGCTATGTTTCTGCAAAAAATACTCATTAGCACATAGCATAATAAATCATAGCACATAATGTCCAAAAAAATCCAACTTATTAACAAACTGAATAACAACAAATAACAGCAAAGTTCAGATAATCATATTGACCAAATGCAGGTCTATAGTCTCTAGTAAACATATAAGTAAACATAAAATAACCTAAATTTCTCCCCCTTTTTGACTTTCATTAAAAAAGAATGAGAAAATGTAGGATCAAAGTTAATAAAAAGTTTAAGAAAACTGTTTGAATTGATAGAATTTTCAAGACTTTGAAAATGATTTCAAGGGATTGAAAAAAATGAAAGAAAGAAAGTGTTGGCAAGAGTTAAGGGGTTGGGTCTCCATCTTCTTGCTGCTATGCATCTCCTTCATCACTATCTTCTTCATTGTCCTCTTCTTCTTCTTGAGCTCCAGCTTCTTCCTTCTCATCAGCAGCTCCACCTTCATCTTCAAACAGATGAGTCTCACTCACAATTTCTGGAATAATTGGTTTCTTTTGCTTCTTCTTAGAGTCCTTAAGCAATATTCCTGAATCTGGACTATCATCTTCATCTTGATTTTGTTTTTCATCACCTGGTTCCTCAACCACTTGCTTACCCTTGTCCTTCACTCCAGCAGTCTCTTCCTGAGTTGTGTGCTCACAAAAAGGTTCCTTGGTTGAGTCATTATTCTTGGTTCCCTCTGCAGCTTGAGAGACTTCTTCAGGCACATCAAAAACAGTCATGCTCTTGAACATGTGTTCAACCATCTACTTTTACTGTTTAAAATCAGTTCCAAACTCATGTTAATTCTCCTTCAGTTCATCCATGTCCTTCTCAAGTCCATCAAGTTTCTGAAGAACCAAGGAGAGATCTTGAGGCTGAGAGGTGTGGCTTGAAGTAGGGATCAAGGTCTTGGGTTGAAGAAACTTCTTGGAGTTAAGCTCTTCTTCAGTCAAATCTAAGTACAACTTCCAAGTCTTAACACCGGTTTTCACTACACCAAATTCTCAAATACTTTCTCATCACGCATACCAAAACCAGTAGTGATAGTTTCTTCCCTGTCAGTTGGAATTTCTCAAGGTGTTGAAAGAATGAGGTGAGCAGATTGGCATATGGAAAGGGAGGCTTTCCCTGATTGGTTTGACAATAAAGCATGTGTTCCATCACAGTTTATGGAAGATAAATCTCATAACCATGCATGATCATATACATTAAGTACATCACCCTTTCAGTTATCAGCTTCTTTTAATTCTCCCTTGGTACCACACATCTCATTAAAATTGTAAACAAGACTTTGGCTTCAACAGTTAGCACAGAGTGTGTTAACTGCTTGGATGTTGTAAAGGTGTTGGGTAGAAAGAATTATTCTTTGACCAGTTTCAGGGCTTCACACTTAGGAGGGTGATTACTAGTTTCATACCTCTTTGGACAACCTATAAGATTGGAAAACACAGAGTGGTCTAGTTCCATATCAATGCCAGCAACTTTGGTTTGAATCACAAGATTCACAGAAGACTTGAGTTGTTTCATATTTAGGTAAAATAATATGGAGACTATGGGGTAGGCTCTCTCAGGGGGGTTTAGAACAAACCAAAAAGAGCTTTTCTTCATCATCTTAATGCACTTCAGATTCATACAATTCAACATAGAAACACTGATCATACTACAAAATGCAACTGATCTAGGAGTAAATCCATCTAGCCATTGACCACTAGCAACATGAGTAATGAATCATTTGTTACCAAGGACTGATTTCGTACTAGTGGATTTCTTCTTTTCTGAATAGATATGTAGCGCCTTCTTAATGTTCTTCTCTGGCTCATTCTCTGTTATTTTTCCTTTTCCCTTGTCTGCTTTGTCAGCCTTTTTCTTTACCTTCTTAGGGCTACCAATCTGATTCCCTTTCTGCTTTTCTGGAGCAGACTCCACTGTCTTCTTCTTCTTGATAGAAACTAATGTCTAATCTTTCTTTGACTTCTTCTTGGGAGGAGGAGGGCCATGTCTTCTGCAGTAGGAGTCATTGAACTTGAATCGCCACTGATGGTCTGAACCTCTTCCTCAGTAGCCTTTCTTTGTCTTCTCTGTAGCAGCCTTTGAACCACCAACCATCTTTATTTTGTCAGAGGCTCTTCTAGTGCTCATTAGGGTTTGGGAAGTAGAAGAGAAAGGTAGGATAGATACGAAGGAGAGAAAGAGAGAAGAAGATAAATAGTAAACAGTTTCAGTTTGAAAAGGAAAGTGAATATTTTCCTAATCTTTGAAGATTTGCTGAATCAGAAAGATTCAAAATTGTGTGTGCTGTTGGAAGTAAATAATATAATACTATTTTGGCTGAAAAGGGGTATTTGAAAATTGAGGGGCAATATTGAGCAATTATCTACAAAGATAACACTCAGCATTGAAAGATCCATATTATTAATTAAACAACATACAGTCTTATTTTCAAGGCCTTGAAAACCTATATTCTTAAGGAACATACAATCAAAATTTGAAAAGATTTTAAAGGCTTTAAAAATCATTCCAAACCTTTGAAACATATAATACTTACCTTGTACTTACCTGATTCTCCCGCTAAACCAATACTTATTTATTTAGCATGCCTAATTCTAATCTCAAGGCTAAGAATCTCTCATGTGGCAATGGTTTAGTGAAGATGTCTGCAAATTGCATGTTAGTAGAAACAAATTCAAGAACAATATCACCTTTTTTCCGCATGATCTCTGAAGAAGTGATGTCTTCAATCAATGTGATTTGTTCTAGAATGCTGAACATGATTCTTTGTGATTGATATTGCACTTGTTGTCACACTTGATATGTATATATCTAAAATAAAATCCAATGTCTCTCATTTGTTGTGCTATCCATAACACTTGTGAGCAGCAAGCTCCAGATGCTATGTATTCAACTTCAGCTGTTGATAGTGCAACTGAGTTTTTCTTCTTTGAATGCTAGCTGATTAAAGATGATCCAAGGAATTGGCAGCATCCTGTTGTACTCTTTCTATCAACTTTATATCTTGTAAAGCCAGCATCTGAATAGCAACACAAAGAGAAATTAGATTGTTTAGGATACCAAACCCTAAGTCTTTGGTACCATTGAGATATCTAAAATTTCTTTAACTGGCAGTCAAGTGTGATTCTTTAGGATCAGCTTGAAATCTAGTACACATACAAACACTGAACATGTTATCTGGTCTGCTAGCTGTGAGGTATAGTAATGATCCAATCATACCTATATACTCTTTCACATTCATACTCTTACCAAATTCATCTTTTTCGTAGAACTCATGGGGGTTTTGATTTCTTTGGTTTGAGACATATTATATTTGTTCAAAAAATCTCTTGTATACTTTCTTTGATGTAGGAATATGTTTTTCTTCATCTGGTAAATTTGAAGTCCAAGAAAGAAGTTCAACTCTCCCATCAAGCTCATTTAAAATTTCATGCTCATAAGACTTGAGAATTCCTTGAAAATAAGATCATTAGTAGCTCCAAACAGAATATCATCAACATATATTTGAACTACAAGCATGTCTTTCTCATGAGTCTTTATGAATAGGGTCTTGACTACTAATCCTCTTTTGAAACTATTTTCAAGTAAAAACTTTGACAATCTTTCATACCAAGCCCTTGGAGCTTGTTTCAAAACCATAAAGAGCCTTGTCAAGTTTATAAACATGGTCTGGAAACTTGTCATTTTTAAAATTTGGAGGTTGAGGAACATAAACTTCTTCTTGCAGATAGCCATTTAAGAATGCACACTTCACATCCATTGAAAAAGTTTCATGTTCTTGTGAGATGCAAATGCAAGTTGAATTTTAATTTCTTCTAACCTGACAAAAGGAGCAAAAGTTTCTTCATAGTCACGACCTTATTCTTGATTGTAGCCTTGAGCTACCAATCTATCTTTATTTCTGATTACCTTTCTATTCTCATCTAACTTGTTTCAGAATACCCATCTGGTGCCAATAACAGACTGATTTCTTGGTGGAGGAAGTACATTCAAAACCTTGTTCCTTTCAAACTCATTGAGTTCACTTTGCATAGCTATAATACATTCTTCTTCTTGTAATGCTTCCTTCATAGGTTTAGGTTATACAAGAGAGATAAAAGCATTAAAAGCACATAGATTCTTCAATTGTGATCTGGTTTGTTTACCAATTGTTGGATAAAAAATAATGTTACCAGCATGATGAGATGATAGATATTTAAATCTCTTCCTTGGTGTCCAAGGTTCAGGCTCTCCAATTTGTTTTTTAAGTCTTTGATAACTTGAAGTAGTAGCTTGATCTGCTGTCTTTTCTGGAGATTTTGTTTCAAGGCTTTGAACCTCATTTTCAAGGCCTTGAAACTGCCTTCTTTGTTCATGTAAGTTTTCCTTGGAACCCTTTGAGGAATCTTCTTCAGTATCTGAATCATGCTTGCTCAGATTAAGATCTGCAAAACCATCACTCAAAGAACAATCATAACTTTCAACAAATATGGCATGAATACTTTGTTCAACAAGCTTGTTTCTCTTATAATAAACTCTGTAGGCTTTGCTTGTCTTTGAATATCCAAGAAAAATACCTTCATCTTGCATCAAACTTACCAAGATTGTCCTTACCATTATTATGAATATAGCTGGTACAACCAAAAGGTTTGAAGTAAGAAAAGTTTGGCTTTCTTCCTTTGAACAACTCATAAGGAGTCTTCTTCAGTATAGGTCTGATCAAGCACCTGTTAAGAATATAGTTTGCTGTATTCACAGCTTGCCCTATAGTTTTTTGGTAATTTGTTTTCCTGAAGCATTGTTCTTGACATGTCTTGATGAGTCATGTTCTTTCTTTCAACAACCCCATTATGTTGAGGAGTTCTAGGAGCAGAAAAATTGTGAGAGATGAGATGCTTAGAACAGAATACATCAAACTCAAGTTGATCAATCTCTCTACCATGATCACTTCTGATTGTATAAATTGGGAGGTTTTCAAGGTTTGAAGTTCTCTACAAAGCTTTGAAAACTCTGTGAGAGCTTCATATTTTCTCTAAGAAACATAACCCAAGTGTATCTAGAAAATCATCTACAATGAAAGGCATGTAATTCTTACCCTTTGTATTTGGAGTTCTCATAGGACCACAGAGCTCCATATGCAGTAATTCAATGGGTCTAGTAGTACTTACAAAGTTCTTTAGCTTGAATGAGCTTCTAGTTTGCTTGCCCTGTCAACATGCCTTGCACAGTTTTTCATATTTGAACTTGATAGAGGGTAGTCCTCTTACTAAGTTCCTGGAAACTAGCTTGTTCAAGGTATGCAGGCTAATGTGTCCTAACTTTCTGTGCCAAAGCTTTGAATCTTCTTTCAAGGCCTTGAGACACTTCAAGTTTCTCCTGCAACTTTGTTAGTTTGAAAAGTATAGACATTGTTTCATTTAGAGTTTGTGAGATTTTTCATCTTTCACCACACATTTCTCTTTGTAAAAAATAATCTTGTTACTATTATCACAACGCTGAGATACACTAAGCAAGTTAAATTTCAAACCATCAACTAAATATACATCAGAAATAGAATTTTCAGAATCTGTACCAACTTTACCAATACCTAGAATGCTGCATTTGCATTTGTTACCAAGTGTAATTGAACCTTCAGATTTCTCTTTCAACTCTGAGAATAAAGATCTCTTTCCACTCATATGTCTTGAGCAACCAATGTCCATAAATTATTTATGTTCTTTGGTCTTGGTGACAACCCGCAAACACAATTCACTGTCTTACCCAACTGTTAGCCCAAGTGTGGAATTTAGATTCATATTCAGGGTTAACTATGTTGGGTGGTATTACCCATTTAGGAACCCAAATCAGTCTAACTTGTCCTTTGAGTTGAACTGGAAAATGTATTTCTCATTATGTGATGATCTCTTCTTCTGAAAGGATAAGTCATTTTAACATGACCAATTTTATTGCAGTAATGGCAGTTAGGACATGTTTTGCTTCCAACTTTCACAAATCTGGTATTGTTCTTTCCTGGAAAATTTGGATTGTATCCAATACAATTTTTTTGAACAGATTTTAAGCTACCTCCAAGAATCAAGTTCAAGTCGTGTTCTGAGCCTCCAAATTTTGATATGTTTGATTCAGATTCTCGAAGTTAGTGAATTGGAGTAGTCTTTTGTTTATCCAATTCGTCAACTTGAAGCCTTAGATTAACAATACTGTTACTTAGAAGAGAGTTTTCAGTGACTACTTCCTTGACTTGTGTTTTCAGGGCTTTGAAATTGGTTTTCAAGGCCTTGGAATCACTATCAGATTTCTTCTGAGAAATTTTAAGTTTCTGATTCAGACAAACAAGATGCAAGTTTTCTTTTGCCTGCTCATGAACTTTTTCTTTCAAAACTCTGATCTCTTTCAGATAGTCCTCTTCATTGAAAAACATTGTTCTAAGATAATCAAAACATTGAAATTAAATAATTTACCATGACCTCCATGTTCTTTTCAGAACTTTCATCATGCTTGGCCACAAAGAATAGGTTGGCATGTTCTTCTTCAGATTCATAGTCACTTGAAGTTTCTGAATCACTCCATGAGGCTCATTGCTTTCTTTCTTCTATCATGGTCTTTCTTCTAATTTTTTTTTTCTCTTTTTGTGTGGACAGTCTCTAATCAAGTTTCTTGCATCACCACACTCACAACAATTCATTACTTTAGGCTTCTTGAAGAAGATTTACCTTTGTAGTCTTTGCTACTGGAGGATATGTATCTGTCTTTGCTAAAGTCATTGTTTCCAAAGTTCTTCTTCATTTTGAGGATTCTGGTCAAGGCTTTGGAAATCAAAGCAATAGGATCTTCATCATCATCTTCTTCAGTTTCAAGGCTTTGAGATGGCTCATTTTCCTTTCCTTGAGAGCTAAATTCATTACACCTTCAGATAGGTCTCCTTCATCTTCATTCATAGTAATTTCATGTGTAAGGAGTTTTCCTTGTAGGTCATCAACTTGAAGAGATGATAGATCTTGAGCTTCCTCAATAGCAGTAGTCTTTGGTTCCCATTTTGATTTTGGAAGACTTCTCAGAATCTTTCTTACCTTTTCTTCATTGGAAATATGTGTTCCCAACGAGTCAAGATTGTTGACAATATCAGTGAATCTTTTGAACATGTATCTGATTGCCTCATCTCCATTCATCTGGAATAGCTCATATTGCCTGAGATACATGTTGATCAAGGTTTTCTTGACTTGGCTGGATCCTTCAAAAGTCACCACAAGCTTATCCCTGATCTCCTTGGCATTCTTGCAACCTGAAATCCTGTTGAACTCATCTGCACTCAAAGCACAATATAAGAGATTCATATCTTTATAATTTTTGGAAAACTGTTCTAACTCAGAAGCAGAGGGTGAATCTTCTGATTTGGGAATTTTAATCCCATCTTTATCTGTGTAAAAAGAGTGAGAACCATTCTGTATGATAGTCCACAGTTCTATGTCTTGATCAATGATGAACATTTTTATCAAGGCTTTCCACTGGACAAAATTGTCTCCACAGAAGAGATGAGGTCTGTTAGCAGCTCTTCCCTGATAGAAACCACCATCACCTACAGTACTCATAATCACAAGATGGTTAAATCTACACAGTGATACAAGCTTTGATACCAATTGAAGTGGTGTAAAGTAGGCAGAAATACAGGATCAATACTCTAGAAGGGGGGGGGGGGGGGGGTTGAATAGAGTATGCCAACTTTTGCTAAACTTGCAAGAAGTGTGGTTTGAAAAGATTTGTAATGAGTAAAAAAGTATTTCAAGGCCTTGAAATGAGTTTCAAGCCCTTGGAATGAAAACATTTGAAGTTGAAAAGATAAGTCTATTTCAAGGCCTTGAAATGAGTTTCAAACCCTTGAAATGATACTGTTTTTTTTTTTTTTTTTTTTTTTTTTTTTTTTTTTTTTGCAAATAAGCTAAGTATTGAACTGGAAAGTAAATGCCAGAGACACAAGATATATAGAGTTTAGTCCACTTCGAACTACGTCTCTACCTCAGGGACTTGATCCCTACAGGATTTCCAACTCAATTCTTATTAATCAAAATCTAAGCCCTCGATCTCAAGTACAGAGAGATGCCTTACTCTGTTGTAGCTTATGGTTCTCACTAACCTATCTAGTACCTCCTCTAGCTAACTGATTAACTAAGAATTCTCTATTTTTCACCTTGAACAATCCTCGAGAATAAGAAGTAGAATGATATACAAATAAAGCTCATAACAGAAGAACACTAGAATTACATGTATGTATGTATACATATCCAACGTTATTTAGTCCAAGCTCCGTGTATCATATATTCGTACGCACATGTATATATTCTCGCATTCCCCGATAGAAAGTTAATTATTCTTGTGCTTACCTGGCAGCATGCCTAGTTCTCTTGTTCAGGAGTGCTGATACTCTATCCCACCAATCTCTACACATACAGACACATATTTCACTTATTAGTACAATTCCTCATTGGTGAGGTACAAAGCATACACAATATCATCAAAGTTGTCTAGCCTAGAATTACCATTTAACTCCTGAAGTCTTAGTCTTATTAATACAGTCCCTGAATGTTCCTGACCCTCCCTCAGTTATGCCTACCCGGCAACTCTCATAAGTCTCCTAAGTCACAGAGAGTCGTCTACCTAAGACTGAATTCTCAAGTTCTTTCTATCTACTCTCCAGTCCCCAGAGATTTATTAATTGACACTTTAGTCCTTGTTACACTGTGAATAATGTAATCCTAGACCAGAAGGTCACAGTTGGACTCCAATTTCATATCATTATTACAGTGACATGAGGTCATATCCTGCATCAGGATTTGAGTGTCTGACTGAAGAAACAATGAAGTCACTATTTATCCCTCATAGCCAACTCAACTGAACTAGAGTTTTCAGAGAGTCTAACTTGGTCAAACCTGACCCTTCGATCAGAAATGTCATTACAAGAATCTTTTGTGAAGATCTATCAGGTCACAGAATTACAATTTTGCCCTTACTCCTAATATCAGAGTTCTAGATGAGTTTCATACATTAAAAAATAGTTTAAAAACCCACATTGGGTAGAATACCTCCTCATATACTCAATTCCTTAGACTCAAGTACATCAGATTCCCTAGTAAGTCCAAGGGAACAGATTGCCCATGTTTTGGTTATTTTCCATTAAGCCCATAAAGTTTAGCAAAATTACATAAAAACTCCCCAAAAAGTTGACTTGGTCAATGTTAACCCATAACTTATTATAACTCCAAATATCCATGAAATTCATGTTTATAACTCCAAGATATTGATTTCAACCTGACACAACTTTTATGTGATATTAACGTTTTGCCCCTCTATTAAATCTTAGTCCAATATAAAGTTTTTCTATGTGATAAACTTGGTTAACTTGACAGTTGGATGCAGAGTAACAATGTGACACTATAGAAAATCGAGTCTTTCTCGGTGGTTGAAACCGCTGGTAAAGAACCAAAAAATAGTGGGTAAAACTTTTTCCAGTAGTTTGCAGAACCGTTAGTAGGACAATTTTAACCATTGGAACATATGCGCTGGCAAAGTCTTCCTGCGGTTTCACAAATCGTTGTATCATGTTGCATGTAATAGCATATTTGTGGAATGCCGACGTACACTCAGAAACTACTGCCAAATGACCTAAACAGCCGTTTGTTGGTGAGTTCCAGACAAGGTTCACTACCTGCCTTGTCTATTTGCTGGTAATACACAAGATTTTTACCAAATGTTTGGATTACCAAGCCAAATATGTATAGCTAATCTGAATTCTATTTCATTTGGAATAGAAAGTTTCATGCTCATTGAAAAATATTACTATTGTTAACAAACTACTTCATCATAAGAACACAGTATGAATTAAATTTCTTTACAAACCAAAATTTACATTTAGGACTTCACATGAACTTCCAGATGAGTGTAAAACATTGTATCCTAATTACATAGTAAAATAACGTCAAAAGAATCAAGTACGAGGAAAAAGCGATATTCTAAATGAGAGTTTCATATACATCATAAACTTCATTTAGCTTCCCAACACGAGGCGAACAAAAGGTTAGCTCGTTATAGCATAAAATATGTTGGAGTATATGCCCTATAGGCTATCTTATTTTAGTATGAACATTGTTTTGTCTAGAATATTCTTTTATTATTTATAGAGATATTTAATATAATGAAGTCCTTAGATTGCAATTGTTGTTTATCTTAGATATCCCTAGTCATGTTTATTGACTAATATGACAATCACTATAGACTAGTATGTAGGTAGATTGATATGGAAATATCAAGTTTATCACATGGGTATGTGAAGGGGTGTACAGTAGGTAGAAATACAAGATCAATACTCTAGAAGGGGGGGGGGTTGAATAGAGTATGCAGACTTTTGCTAAACTTGTAAGAATAGTGGTTTCAAAAGATTTGTAAGGTGATTCAAGGCTTTGAAATGAGTTTCAAGCCCTTGGAATGAAAATAGTTAGAGTATAAAATGAACAAGTCTATTTCAAGGCCTTGAAATGAGTTTCATACCCTTGAAATGAAACTGTTTTGAATGCCGCAAAATTTCTAAGTATGGAACTGGAAAGTAAATGCAAGAGAAACAAGATATATAGAGTTCAGTCCACTTGGACCTACTTCTCTACCTCTGGGATATTTTCCATGCGGGATTTTCAAGACAATTCTTATTAATCCACAGCTATGCCCTAGATCTCAAGCACAGAGAGATGCCTTACTCTGTTACAGCTTGTGGTTCTCTCTAACCTATCTAGTACCTTCTCGAGCTATCTGATTAACTAAGAATTCTCTATTTTTCATATTGAACAATCCTTGAGAATGAGAACTAGAAGTACTATAAAAAATTTATAGAAATGAAGTTCTGAAGAGAAGAACACTAGAACTGAATCTGCAGTGAGTATGTAGTGTTCTTCTGATGATAGGATTGAGAGAGATGAATCTGCTTCTATTTTGCTTGTCAATCCTTGATTGTTTTTAGTGTCTCTACTTCTTGTCACGTTCAATCCTTCAGCTTCCCCTCTTTTTATAGAGTGGTCTGAAATGAAGATCTTCAGGATCTTCTCTTTAACAAACTTCATATTTTGTAGCTTCAGCTTTGACTTCTCTAACAGCTTCTTCAACGGATTTTTTGATCAGTATCTTCAAGGATACTGATTTGATATTGTATGAGTAACTTTTAGGCAACTTCCAAACACATCAGGATTGATCACAGAAACAATTCATCATTTAATTTCCTTTCCTGCAAAACTCAGGTTAGGAAACAAATCTTGAAAAATAGGAAACAAAAATCCCTTCAAAACTGAGTCAAACAGATGATTTTAGATACTGCAAACTGTGTCAAAAATACTTTGTCTTTCATCATCAAGTATCAACTAATCAAGCACAAGGGTTTAGGAGTTGAATTAAGATTAGAATCTCCCCCCTAAGTTCATGCATATAAAGTACAATCAGTTTCAAGGCTTTGAAAGCGGTTTCAAGGCCTTGAAATAGACTAGCTATTTCAAGTCTTGAAACTTGATTGAACTTACAATATCCCCCTTGAGAAAGACAAAACCACAATCTATTTTCTACTGTGATTCTGCAAAAAAATACTCATTAGCATATAGTCAAATATGGCACATGATATCCAAAATAAATCCAACTTATTACTTTGCTTAAAGTACCACATAACATCAAAGTTCAGATAATCAATTCTACTGACCAAACACCAAACCTGGTCAGATTTCCTAGTAAGCAAATAGAACAAATAAAAACCTAGATTTCTCCCCCTTTTTGACTTTCATCAAAAAAGAATGAGAAGATTTTGGATCAATTTTTTTGGAAAGATTTTAAAAGACTGTTTGAAAGGATGAAATTTTAAGGACTTTGAAAAGGATTTGAAGTCCTTGAAAAGGAGAAGAAATAGTAGGAAAGAGTTAAGGGGTTGGGTCTTCATCTCCTTGATGCTCTGCATTTTCTTCATGACTATTTCCCTCAACATCATCAACTTGTTCTTCTTCTTGTTGTTGAGCCACATCAACATCCTCAATGATTGAGCTTATGGTCTTGATCACACTGTTAAACAGAAAGGTTAACCCTTCTAATGCCTTCCTTCCATGTTTCAGTCTCATCTTTACAAAACACCTTTTCTTAGTCAAAGAAGAATTTTTCTTCCGATTCTTTCTCTCAGACTCCATGATGGATTCTGACTCAGCTTCTTAAAGTTCGTTCTCCTTTATGTCCTTCTTTGAAATTCAATAGATTCCATATGAACTTGAAGTTGCATCTGAATCCGAGTCATGACTGTAGATCTTCTCTTTTCCTTTTCCCTTGTATGTTATGTCAGCCTTCTTCATCACCTTCTTAGGACTGCCAATCTGAAGTCGTTTTTGTTTTTCTTGACCACACTCCACTGTCTTCTTCTTCTTACTGGACAGTGGTGTCAGATCTTTCTTTTCCTTCTTATTGGGAGGAGGGGGTGCCATGTCTTCTGCTGTTGGGGTCTTTGAACTGGAATCCCCACTGATGGTCTGAACCTCTTCCACATTGGCCTTTCTTTTCTTCTCTGTTCCAGCCTTTGAAGCACCAGCCATCTTAATTATGTCAGAGGCTCTTCTAGTGCTCATTAGGGTTCCGGGAAAACAAGAGAGAGGAATGATAGATACAAAGGAGAGAAAGAAAGAAGAAGATAAATAGAAGGGAGTTTCAGTTTGAATAGGAAACTAAATATTCTTCCTAATCTTTGAAGATCTGCTGAATCAAAAAGATTCAAATTTTTTGTGTGCCGTTGGAAATAAAAGATATAATAGTTTTTTTTGGCTGAAGAGGGGTATTTGAAAAATTGAAGGGCAGCATTGAGCAATCATCTACAAATATAACACCCAACATTGAAAGATCCAAATTATTGACTAACTAGCATACAGTCTTATTTTCAAAGCTTTGGAATGGGTTTCAAGGCCTTGAAAAGCTGTTTAAGTGAAAGAACATATAGTCAAAGATTTGAAAATATATTCAAGGTTTTTGAAAATCAGTTCAAACCTTTGAAACACATAATAGTTACATGATTCTCCCCCTAAACGAATGCTTCTTTATTTAGCTTGCCCAATTCCAATCTTAAGGTTGAGAATATTTCATCTGGTAATGGTTTAGTGAAGATATTTGCAAATTGCAAGTTAGTATAAACAAATTCAAGAACAATATCACTTTTTTCAGCATGATCTTTGATGAAGTGATGTCTGACATCATTGTGCTTTGTTCTTGAATGCTGAACTGGATTCTTTTTAATTGATATTGCACTTGTGTTGTCACACTTGATAGGTATATCTCTAAAATCAAATTTAAGGTCTCTCATTTGTGGTGCTATCCATAACACTTGTGAACAGCAAGCTCCAGCTGCTATGTATTCATCTTCTTCTGTTGATAGTGCCACTGAGTTTTGCTTCTTTGAATGCCAGCTGATTAAAGATGATCCAAGAAATTGATAGCATCCTGATATACTCTTTCTATTAACTTTATATCCTGCAAAGTCGGCATATGAATAGCCAGACAAAGAGAAGTTAGATTGTTTAGGATACCAACACCCTAATTCTTTGGTACCATTGAGATATCTAAATATTCTCTTAACTGTAGTCAAGTGCGATTCTTTAGGATCAACTTGAAATCTAGCACACATGCACACACTGAACATGATATCTAGTCTACTAGCTGTGAGGTAGAGTAATCATTCAATCATACCTCTATACTCTTTCACGTGCACACTCTTACCAGATTCATATTTGTCTAGAGATAGTGTAGAAATCATGGGGGTCTTAATCTCTTTGGACTGAGACATATTATACTTTCTTAGCAAGTCTCTTGTATACTTGATTTCATGTAGGAATATGCCTTTCTTCATATGATTAATTTGAAGTCCAAGAAATAAGTTCAATTCTCCCATCAAGCTCCTTTCAAATTCCCTTCCCATAATACTTGAGAATTCCTTGCACAGAAGATCATCAGTAACTCCAAACAAAATATCATCAACATATATTTGAACTAAAATCATATCTTTCTCATGAGTCTTTATGAAAAGAGTCTTATCTACTAATCCTCTTTTGAAATCATTTTCAATTAGAAACTTTGACAATCTTTCATACCAACATCTTGGAGCTTGTTTCAAACCATAAAGAGCCTTGTCATGTTTGTAAACATGATATGGAAACTTGTCATTTTCAAAACCTGGAGGTTGAGAAACATAACCTTCTTCTTGCATATAGCCATTTAAGAAAGCACACTTCACATCCATTTGAAAAATATTCATGTTCTTGTGAGATGCAAATGCAAGTAGAATTCTAATTTCTTCTAACCTGGAAACAGGAGCATATGTTTCTTCATAGTCAATACCTTCGTCTTGTTTTAGCCTTGAGCTACCAGTCTAGCTTTGTTCCTAATTACCTTTCCATTCTCATTTAACTTGTTTATGAATACCCATCTGATGCCAATGGTAGACTGATTTCTTGGAGGAAGAACTAGATTCTAAACTTTGTTCCTTTCAAACTCATTGAGTTCACTTTGCATAGCTATAATCCAGTCTTCTTCATGTAATGATTCCTCCACAGTTTTAGGTTCTACAAGAGAGATAAAAGCATTAATAGCACAAAGATTCCTCAACTATGATCTGGTTTGTGTTCCAGTGGTTGGATCAGAAATAATGTTATCAGGAGAATGAGATGAGAGATATTTAAATCTCTTCCTTGGTGTCTAAGGTTCCATCTCTCCAATTTGCTTTTCAAGTCTTTGAGAACTTGAAGTAGTAGCTTGTTCTGCTACCTTCTCCGGAGATTCTGTTTAAAGGCTTTGAACCTTAGTTTCAAGGCCTTGAAAATGCCTGCTTTGTTCCTGTGACATTTCCTTGGATCCTGTTGAGGATTCTTCTTCAGTATCTGAATCATGCGTTTTTAGATTGAGATCTGCATAACCATCACTCACAGAACCATCATAGCTTTCATAAAATATAACATGAATGCTTTCTTCAACAAGCTTGGTTCTCTTATTATAAACTCTATAGGCTTTGTTTGTCTGTGAATAACCAAGAAAAATACTTTCATCACTTCTTTCATTAAACTTACCAAGATTGTCCTTACCATTATTGTGGACAAAACAAGTACAACCAAAAGGTTTGAAGTAAGAAATGTTTGGCTTTCTTCCTTAGAACAGCTCATAGGGGGTCTTCTTCAGAATAGGTCTGATCAAGCACCTGTTAAGAATATAGTTTGCTGTATTCATAGTTTCTGCCCAATAATGCTTTGGCAGTTTGTTTTCTAGAAGCATTGTTCTTGACATGTCTTCAAGGGTCCTGTTCTTTCTTTCAACAACTCCATTCTGTTGAGGAGTTCTAGGAGCAGAAAAGTTGTGAGAGATACCATGCTTAGAAAAGAATACATCAAACTCTAATTAAAGCAATAGGTAGGTTTTTCAAAGTTTGAAGTTCTCTACAAAGATTTGAAAATTCAGTGAGAGCTTTAGATTTTCCTCTAAGAAACATAACCCAAATATATCTAGAAAAATCATCTACAATAACAAGCATGTACTTCTTACCCTTTGGAGTTGGAGGTCTCATAGGACCAAAAAGATCCATATGCAATGATTCAATGAGTCTAGTAGTACTTACAAAGTTCTTTGGTTTGAATGAGCTTCTAGTTTGCTTTCCATGTGCACATGCTTTGGAAACTTCTTCATCTTTGAACTTGATAGAGGGTAGACCTCTTACTAAGTTCTTGGAAACCCGCTTGTTCAAGGTATGCAAGCTAATGTGTCCAAAATTTCTGTGCCAAATCTTTGATTCTTCTTTCAAGGTCTTGGGACACTTCAAGTTTTCTACTGCAACTTTGTTAGTTTAGAAATTATAAACATTGTTTGATCTAGAGGCATTGAGGATGAAATTGCCAGATTTCTCATCTTGCACCACACATTTCTCTTTGTCAAAGATTACCTTGTTGCCATTATCACAATGCTGAGAAACACTAAGCAAGTTGAATTTCAAACCATCAACTAGATATACATAAAAAATAGAACTTTTAGAATCTGTACCAACTTTACCGATAGCGCCTTTTAGGAGCTATCTAGTCTTGTTATTTTCCACAGTATCATGGGATATTTGAGCTCAATTGTAGAGAATATGTTGCGTTTTATCACTTGATGCTTCACATGTGATGTACTGTTAGTCTGGGCGTTTCTATGCATATTTAGATGTTATTGTCAAATATGATCGCTTGGTATGTTTGTTCATGTTGTCTTGGCAGGAATGGATGCTAATCGGTTGATTCGAGGCATGGAACAAACTTCGGAAACAACGGAAGCACAAGTGGAATGAAGAGAAGCAAAGTTTCAAGCGCTTGGAGTCTGCACCAATTTGATAATAGCTGGATTTCTACAATTAATTTTGGAGTGAGACAATTCCAAATGGAAGTAGACTCAAAACCCTTTCCAACGATAGGTCACAGAGCTTAATCGGAGATCGGAAGAAGATGATATGGCCTGGAGAAGTCAGAGATCAAAATCAGAAGCACCATTGAGGCCAGCATTTCGGGCCGAAATGCTTGACACCAAAGTCCGATTTTTTGGGGAAAAAATTCAATATTTGAAGACTTATGATGTGAATTGACTAAAGAACTACCTAGGGGACGATTTTCTCATTCATTCACGCTCAAGAGAGGCAAGGACGAAGGAGGAGACGAAGACTTCACCATTGGAGAACCTAGTTTGATTCCTTCTCTTTTCTTACTCAAATTCATTGTGAAACTCTTTGCTATTGTTTATCTTACGATGAGTAGCTAAACTTCCATAGCAAGGAATATCATATGAGATTCTAGGATTCGTGTAAACGAATATTTTCCGGATTGAATCTATTTCATGCTTTGATGATTTCTTCTATTGAATAAGTTGTAATTCTTGATTCCATTAGTAATCCTAGTCTATTGACACGGGTAGGAAATGAACTATTAATCATGAGCTAGGGTTTTGTTCATTAGATGATTCATGATTAATTGTGATTGCGTTCCAAACTAATTGTTCATGTACTATGTAGTTAGTGAGTGCACGAAAGTGGCTTAATCTAGCTAGATGATATGAACATCAATCCTGACCATTGAGACCGAAAGGAAAATTGTTAGGATTGGCCTTTGAGGTTATGATCAGTAGGATTACTCAGTTGTACAGTGAAACGGTAGACCGATAAGACCTGTTAGTATATCAGTAGAGAACCTGCTAGAATGGACCGATAGACATAGGTGGACTGGCCCAAGGTGTTCCGTGACGTAAAAAGACCTGAGAACGATAGGATATGGACAGTGCTAGTACCCAACTTAGTTAGACCGAATTAACGTGTTATTTAGATTATTAGGAAATCATTTACAACCCAAGGTGATCTACGAAATTGCCTAGTTTTTCCATCAATCGATTAAGACTTCTTCTTAATTAACTTTTCTACTATTCTAGTCTTTACATAAAGCCACTTGTTTGGGGGTGACAACCTCACAATACTCAGCATTTTTTACCAGTTACTTAGTAAACTCAAATAATTCGTTAGTTAAAGCTTGTTACGAGATTGTCCTCGTGGGATTTGACAACCCGAGTATTAAATATACTCACACTTTATTACTCGACCATGCACTTGCGTACGCACGTAAGACTACATGTCAAGTTTCTGGCGCCGCTTCCGGGGACAACGGTTAACAAATTTTAGTTAGCGATTAGTTTAGTTTACTTTTTATTTTTGTTTTGTTTACTCTTAATTTCCTCACGGGTTTGCTAGTGCTGTTTTCTCAGGAATCGGTGGCAGAGGGACAAGAGCCGAGTAGCACTACCCGGGAATAGTTGGAAGCTTTTTTAGCTAAGGTTGAAGAGCAAGTGCGGGTAGCAACATCCTCAATGCCATATAACAGATCTGGGAAGCCAATATTCAAGGGATTTGGGTGAACCCGAAAGGAACTGAACCAGCAATTGTGGTGCCACCAATTTAGGCAGAGAATTTTTGCCTAAAGTTAATATATTCAATTTTTGAAGGAATAATTCCCATTTTCGAGCATAGAGGATGAAGACCCTCATGAATTTATTGGGGGATTTGAGCATTACTGTAATTATGCCCGCCCTAAGGTGGTCACTGCTGAAGCACTTAAACTAATGATGTTCCCTTTTGCTTCACGGGATCTGCTGAGGATTGGTTGGACTCTTTGCCATCGAACTCCATCAAAACTTGGGAAGAGTGTGTCTCACAGTTCATGGAAAAATCTTTTCTATTCTCCCGGATGATTCAATTTCAGAACGAGATTTGGAGTTTCAGACAAAGGCAGAGTGAATCATTGGTCCAATTATGGGAGTGCCTCAAACTCTTGATGCGTAAATGCCCCAACCATAGAATTTACAAGGGTCACATCATCCAGGTATTCTATGATGCACTTGACAAGTCTGATTAAGACAAGCTCGATATTGAAGGTGGGGGTAATTTCTTGTTCAACTGTGATTTGGAGGGCGCATATAAGCTGGTCAGATGTGTGGTTAAGCAGGAGGAGAGAATGGTTATTCTTACCAGCAGCAAGTTCCGGTGAAGCATAGCTCAGTGGCATACAACGCAGTTAAGGTGAATGCGAAGGAGGTAAAACTTGAAGCAGATGTTTCAGAGTTGTATCAACAGCAACATACAGCTTCAGAGCTAGTAGAAATGAAAAAGACGATGAAGATGATGGGTCAGCACATGATGACCATGCAAACTCAGTTCACTACTGTTGCAGCTTCACTCCAGGTGGCTAAAGCTGAAATTTTGTATTTGAAGAAACAACTCGACCAAAAAGCACTGGACCTCAATATTGATACATCTCAGGAACAGGATCAAGCGATCACTACTCGAAGCGGGATTGCACTCACTTACCCTCCATACCCGAGCCACGCCAGAGCAGAAGCGTCAAAGGCAAAGGAGCATGAAGTCTTTGATTCTGAGAAGACTCCTGTCATGGTCCCCCAATCAAAGGGCATGACTCCGCTAGCTGAGGAGGTGACCAATGAGGTAACTCCACTCCTTTCTTCTTCCAAGGATCTCCCTTTTCCATTGCATAACAGGATGAAGAAAGACGACTCTGAGGATTATAGGCAATTCGTATCTATCTTCTCCAAGTTGTACATTAACATACCACTGATTGAGGCAGTCAAGATGATTCCTAAGCATGCTAAATTCATGAAAGATGCAGTGTTGGGGAAGAGAGTTATTGATGACTTTCAGACAGTGGACTTGACCGAGCAGGTCAGCTCATGTGCCTTGCATGGATTAGCTCATAAACAGATGGATCCAGGAAGCTTCGTGATTGAAGCTACTCTAGGTGGAGCCTACACTGGACAGGACTTGCGTGACTTGGGGGCTAGCGTCAATCTGATGCCACTCTCGGTATTTCAGAAGTTAGGTGTGGGGGCGCGATCCCCCTGGATGAATCTTCAATTTGTATGTAATTCATCGAAGAAAGCCTATGGGGTGGTTGAAGATGTCTTGGCGAAGGTTGGGAGTATCATCATCCCAGCTGATTTTGTCGTTCTTGAGATGCCGCCAGGAGACGTTCCGATCATTCTAGGTAGGCCCTTTTTGGCTACTGGTCGGACATTGATAGATGTTGATAATGGGGAGTTGATCATGAGGGTCAATGATGAATGCGAGACCTTCAGGGTTTTCAATCCTACTCTCCAACAATCTCAGGGACAGTTAGCAGTTCCACATGCCGTGCATATAGTACACCAACATTCAGATGTAAAAAATGAGGATCCACCTGATCCTAAATTGATGCACAAGGATGTTTCGAAGATCTTGCAGAGACCACAAGAGCATTGTGCACGTCGTGCCAAGCCTTTCTACGTGGAAGAGGTAACTGGGTCGGACCGTCGACCTGAAATTTCAAGCACTGCTTGGGAGGCAACCCAATGTAGAGTAGGATATTTGTTATTTTATTTTTGTATTTGGTTCTCCATATTTGATTTTTTTTTGAGGAGTTCCATATTTGATTTTGAGGGGTGAGAGAGAGAGTTGTTTAAATATTTCTTATGAGTCTGCAGGACACATGTACCGAAGAACCCTCCGGATTCCCCTTCTTGATGCGTGCGCACAATTTTGCACGCAATACGAGGAACAACTAGCCAATCGGAAGAGTTTTTACATGTCAGATAAGCTACACGAGGTTGAGGAGTAGCTTATAATTCGTGAGGATCATGGAAAGTTGTTAAACTGGGGTTGCATGCATCAGAATCCCGAGTAGAGATCCGGGTTCAAGAAAGTAAGGAGCAAGATTCATGCTCATGAGAGCGGATTTGAGAAGAGACGGAAAATTCCCCGGATTTGGGAATATTTCAACCCAAAAATGGATTCCCTATTGAATATGGAGTCCATCAGTGCAAGAACCGCGCGAAACGAATGCCGAATGAAGAAGTTAGAGCAAAAACAAAATGACGAATTCTAGTGATTTCGGCCCCCATTTCGGCCGAAATGCCCCTATTTTGCGCCGAATAGAAACATGCTTCCTGCTTCGAAAATCACCAGCCATTTGGGCTACGATTTTGGGCTGAAATGGAGGCCCAAATGCCTCTATTTCGGGCGGAAATGGAGGCCGAAATGGACGGGTCTGCTCATTAAATGGGGGTTTTTTTACATTTGGGGGTATTTATGAGCCAAAAACCGGATTTTTGATCCTCCCCACCCCATTTTTGGATCAAAAGCCCCCTTCTTCATCTTCTTCCTCTCAAACCCTCAAGAACACCACACACACAAAACTAAAAAGGCATCAAAATCATGAAATTTGTGTTGGGTTTTGCTCATTGCAAGCCCAAATACAACATTAAATCTTGTGTTTTTGGGAGATAGTGAGTGGTTTGAGTGTGGGGGAAATCAAAGAGGAAGAGCACCAAGAACGAAAATTTTCCGATTCGTTGCTTTGGAGGGGGATTCGGCAAAAGCTCCAAGAGGGACTTTCAACGGGGACACCGAGGAGCACAAGGAGGTTGTCTTGCTTCGACTTGCTCGAGTTTTCGAAAAATTGGTTGACCAATCGGTCCATTCTTGACCAATTTTTGTGAAATCGGTCCCGTAAGAACGGTACTCCGGGACCGTAGGTACACATTTTCTCTCTCACTTTTAAATTCTTGCTTAAGCAATCCTAGGGCTTATTTTTCTCGCAAAATTTTACTTTCTCCTTAATTGTACCCTGGGTTACTTGCTGTAGTCACTCTAGACGAAATGAGTCATTTCGCGCGAAATGCCATGCAACACTTGTCATTTTTTCCCTTTAATCTTTACACTTTGAGATCATGTCTTTCTGCATAATCTCTAAATTCATTGAGGAGGGGGGGGGGGGGTTATGTCTACCTTTGCTAGCCATGTCCGTCGTGCATCGCCTTGTTACATGTAGTATGTGTAGTATTGTGTCGTATTCGTGGTTAGTGTAGAGTGTTTTATATATTGCCGTATTGTGTTAGATTGTGTATATTATGCATTGTTTTCACTTTTAAATATTGAGCCCCCTACCCAATAGTTGTGTGATTAATCGAGTTGGCACAGCATATATAGTTAGGAAAATATGAAAAAAAAAATTAGAAAGTGAAAAATCACAAAAATTTGAAATTTTTGACAAAAGGGAAATTGATGAAGCTTGAAACCGAAGAGAGTTCACTGAAAGAGTCTCTGAGAATAGGAAGCACCGTAGTAGGGAAAACCTTAATTTTTAGTATCTTGCGCGCCTGTTTAACGAAAGGATGTTCCTGGTATTCAAGGAAAAGTGGAATGTAGACGAGGGCATACCTTTAGTTCCTATATTGTGCTAGGTGGATTTATTCCCAAGGTGTTTAATGGTCTGTTTTCCAGTGGAAACTTGTGGCCTCTTGAAATCTGGGGTGGAACTTCGTGCTGAGTTGGTTCCATGTGGTACATTGCTCTAGCCTAAGTGAAGTTAGGGAGTGTACACCACCATCCCTTAAGGCGGTTTCAAGAGTTAACCGAAAAAGCCCACACTTAGTTGCTCTAACAGCACGGTTGAAAAAGTTAGAAGAGAATGAAAAACAAAAGAATCAAAATCTTCTCTTGGATTAGATATGGTGAACAACCTAATGTGCCCCCGTTCACGCAGGGAATTTGGATTCAATCAAATTAGAGAAACTAGGGAAAATTAAAGTCAAGCTATATTACACGGAGTTATGTCTCCAGTTACTGGGACAATTTGCATTCAAATGCAATCACGGCTAAGAGGGTCTGAAAACCTCAAATGACTTGGCGACGAAAGCCTACCTTAGTACTAAGGATGCCTAGACCCTATGAGCTAAAGGACGTGCCCGAGTCTAGGATTGTTTATGGTGGATGTTTGAGGACCCCTTAGTGAGCTTGTGTGTATGATAATTCTACTTCAATTTCTTGCTATCGGTTATGTAATTTTCGAATGAGACTTGTGAGAACTTGATGAGTTTGGTTAGTGATAGCGACATTGCTCGATATCCAAAGAGTTTCTTTTTTTTTATGTTATTTCAATATTTTCATTGTGAAATAATTGAGTTGCATTGTACAAAGCATGTAGATTGCATAGTCGTGTGTGCGAGTCGTTTGTGTCACATGGCTAGTAATGATAGATGCAAATAATTGGGGAGTGAAGCAAGTTGTTGCTCAGAACGAGCAAGAAGGTAGTGTGACGGAATTTTAGTCTTGTTATTTGCCACATTATCATGGGATATTTGAGCTAAATTGTAGAGAATATGTTGCGTTTTGTCACTTGATGCTTCACATGTGATGTACTGTTAGTCCGGGCGTTTCTATGCAAATTAAAATTTTATTTGTCAAATATGATTGGTTGGTATGTTTGATCATGTTGTCTTGGCAGGAATGGATGCTAATCGGTTGATTTGAGGCATGGAACGAACTTCGGAAACAACGGAAGCACAAGTGGAATGAAGAGTAGCAAAGTTTGAGGATCTTGGAGTCTGCACTAATTTGATAATAGCTGGATTTCTAAAATTAATTTTGGAGTGAGACCAATTCCGAATGAAAGTAGACTCAAAGAGCTTTCCAACGATAGGTCACAGAGCTTAATCGGAGATCGGAAGAAGATGATATGGCCTGGAGAAGTCAGAGATCAAAATCAGAAGCACCATTGCGGCCAGCATTTCGGGCCGAAATGCCTGACACCAAAGTACGATTTTTTGGGGCAAAAATTCAATTTTTGAAGACTTATGATAAAAAAAAAAGAAGACTTATGATGTGAATTGACTAAAGAATGACCTAGGGGACGATTTTCTCATTCATTCACGCTCAAGAGAGGCAAGGACGAAGGAGGAGACGAAGACTTCACCTTTGGAGAACCTAGTTTGATTCCTTCTTCTCTTTTCTTACTCAAATTCATGGAGAAACTCTTTGATATTGTTTATCTTACGATGAGTAGCTAAACTTCCATAGGTAGGCATTTCATATGAGATCCTAGGGTTCATGTAAACGAATATTTTCCGGATTGAATCTAATTTCATGCTTCGATGATTTCTTCTATTGAATAAGTTGTAGTTTCTTGATTCCATTAGTAATCTTGTCTATTGACACGAGTAGGATATGAACTATTAATCATGATCTAGGGTTTTGTTGATTAGATGATTCATGATTAATTGTTATTGCGTTCTAAACTAATTGTACATGTACTATGTAGTTAATGAGTGCACGAAAGTGGCTTAATCTAGCTAGATGATATGAACATCAATCCTGACCATTGAGACGGAAAGGACAATTGTTAGGATTGGCCTTTCTTGGTAGGATCAGTAGGATTACTCAGATTTTCTGTGAAATGGTGCACCAATAGGACCCGTTAGTATATCAGTAAAGAACCTTCTAGAACGGACCGATATACATAGGCGGACTTAAAGGTCCATAGGTGTACCATGACGTAAAAAGACCTGAGACCGATAGGATATGGTCAGTACTAGTACCCGGCTTAGTTAGACTGAATTAACGTGTTATTCAGATTATCTGGAAATCGTTTACAGCCCAAGGTGATCTATGATATTGCATTGTTTTTCCATCAGTTGATTAAGACTTCTTCTTAATTCACTTTTCTACTATTTCAATCTGTACGTACATCCACTTGTTTGGGGGTGGCAATGTAGGGTTTTGATTCATGGATGCGCAACGGAAACAATAATTAACCATGCAAAACCCTCCAAGGATCACAAGTCAAGAGACATAACGATGGTAAAAGAAGAAATCAATTAACACACCTTAGGGTTCTCCTTTGATGACTTCAAACGCGAATTGTGTCACGTTCTCTATAGTTGATCCACGCCTAGAGTTGATTTCTAGATCTCCCACTCCTTGGTGCTAGCCCGGAAAGAGGAAGAGGGAGAAGAATCACGCAAAACGAGACCAAACCAAGGAGGTTCGGCCTCCTTGGGGCCGACGGGGACGGGCGGCGGCAAAGGGAGGGGCGGCGGCTCCTTCCTTGCTTGCTTGCTCTCTCCCTTTGTTATCTCCCCCTCAAGTTATGATCTAATGAATCATAAGTGTGGGAAGGAAGGAAGGAAGGTCCTTTATATAGTCCACCAAATCCTTGACAACTACCTAAAGGACTTATTCTAGTCCTACTAGAACTCAATTTAGTCCCTTCCTTGCAAATTAGTCCCTAATAAGTTTGCAAGGTTTTGAAAAGTGATCCTTCTAATTAATTAATCCAATTAATTAATTCCCAAATCTAGTTCAACTCTATCTAGCGTGTGACCCCATAGGTTCTATCTAGTTGGTAGCAACTATTTGCTAATATGGAGCGGTTTCTAGCAAAACATCCATTCTAGCCAACTAATAGAATAGTCATCTTGACAACTTTTGTACAAGTAATTATCTCATCCCTTTGTCTCTATATCCGGATTGGACACGATACATACAAGTCACACTCGTATATCCAATCCACAGTTTCTCGATCCATGGGAATAGCCTTATTCGTACAAATAACATCAATATCCCATATTGATTTATTTGAGTCTGGCCAGACATTCTATAAGCACTATCCCTCGAGTGGCCTAGGATATTTGCTCCCGTTATGTGGGAGGGAAAAATTCTATCTACGTCCACTACGATCTCTAACCTTGTTTCTTATTGTATCCGGTACACGCCTTTATAACTACCCAGTTACGGTGTAGCGTTTAACGCTATTAAAATCACAATAATCCACAACTAGAATATCTAGTGACTTGAAGTCTAAGGATGACAATACCATTGCACCGCGATAAGCGCTTGTGACTTAACATAACGTGTATGTAGCCTTCTCGGAGATGGGTCAGTCCAGTGCGCCATTACTCCTAATGCACACCTATGTGTTGGATCATGATATCTCTATACCAATCCAACCCCATACTAGTCTATAGATGATTGTCCCATTAATCATTATACCGGACTAGGGATATTTAAGATAAACAACACAATTGTAAATCTAAGGACTTCATTATATTAAATATCCAATAAATAATAAATGAATTTCTAGCCACAAATAAATTCATACTAAACTAGATTGCCACTAGGGAATCTATTTCCAGCAGTCTCCCACTTGCACTATAGCCAATCTGGCGCATCTCGTATGCCCATACTCCTAGTGTTCCCTTCATGCTTTCACTGCGTAAGCGGCCTTGTAAGCGGGTCTGAAAGATTCTCATCTGTAGGAATCTTGCATATCCGAACGTCTCCTCTATCGATAATATCTCGAATCAGATGAAACTTCCTGAGCACGTGCTTGGATTTCTGCTGTGACCTGGGTTCCTTTGATTGCACGATCGCCCCAGTATTGTCACAGTACAACTCAACTGGATCCGCAATGCTAGGAACCACACCAAGTTCAGAAACAAACTTTCTGATCCAAACAGCTTCCTTTGCTGCGCCATTTGCAGCAATGTACTCAGCCTCTGTTGTAGAATCAGCCACCGTCTCTTGCTTGGTACTCTTCCAGCTCACCGCTGCTCCATTCAGGCAAAACACATATCCCGACTGTGATCTAAAGTCATCTCTTTCGGTTTGGAAGCTTGCATCAGTGTAACCCCTTACACGCAACTCTTCCTCACCGCCAAATATCAAGGAAGCATCCTTAGTTCTTCGCAAGTACTTTAGGATGTTCTTGACTTCAATCCAGTGACTCTCACCTGGATTGGATTGGTATTTGCTTGTCATACTCAAGGCATATGACACATCTGGTTTAGTACATAACATGGCGTACATGATAGATCCTATGGCCGAGGCATAGGGAATTCTACTCATGCGTTCCTTCTCAATCTCATTGGAAGGACAACCACTCTTCGAAAGAGTGATTCCATGTGACATGGGCAAGAATTCCTTCTAGGAATCTTGCATGTTGAACCGCTTGAACACCTTGTTAATATATGTACTTTGACTTAGGCCTAGCAGTCTCTTAGATCTATCTCTATAGATCTTTATACCGAGTATATTGGCTGCTTCCCCTAAGTCCTTCATTGAGAAACACTTCCCTAGCCAATCTTTAACAGATTGCAGCATGGGAACGTTGTTTCCAATGAGTAGTATGTCATCCACATACAAGACCAGAAAAGCTATAGAGCTCCTACTAACCTTCTTGTAGACACAAGACTCATCTTCGTTCCTGATGAAGCCAAACTCTTTGACTACTTCATCAAAACGTCGATTCCAACTCCTAGAAGCTTGCTTCAATCCATAAATGGATCGTTGTAGCTTACAGACTTTGTAGGCTTGCTTTGAATCCTCAAAACCCTCCGGCTGTATCATATATACGTCCTCGAGGAGATTCCCATAAAGGAATGCTGTTTTGACATCCATATGCCAAATCTCATAGTCGTGGTATGCTGCAATCGCAAGTAGGATTCGGATGGATTTGGTCATAGCGACTAGTGAAAAGGTTTCATCATAGTCAATACCATGAATCTGACTGAATCCTTTAGCCACCAATCGGCCCTTACAGGTAATCACATTACCATCCATGTCGATCTTCTTCTTGAAGACCCACTTGCACCCTATGGGCCGCGCCCCTTCGGCTGGTTCCACCAAAGTCCATAATTTGTTGGTATACAATGATTCCATCTCGGATCTCTTCGCTTCTAGCCACTTCTGAGAGTCTGGGCCCTTCATGGCCTCTTCATAGGTAGTAGGCTCATCATCTATGAGCAGCCGGAATCGGTCACGAGAAGTCTATACCTCTCGGGTTCCTGGCGCACTCTACTAGATCTACGAAGCTCTTGTATTACCTGAACAGGGTGCTCCACAACCGTTTGTGGTTCCTGTTCATGTTCCATAATCGGTTCAGTGATTTGTGGTTCTTGAACCTCTTCAAGTTCTACAGTCCTCCCGCTTCTTTAGAGACAAACTCTCTTTCTAGAAACACGCCGGTCCGAGCAACAACACTTTGTTCTCGGTTGGATTGTAGAATTAGTAACCCTTAGTTTCCTTAGGGTACCCCACAAATTTACACTTATCAGATTTTGGCCCTAGTTTGTCTGATTGTAAACGTTTTTCATAGACATCGCAGCCCCAAATCCTCATAAACGACAGTGTGGGACGCCTCCCACTCCACATCTCATATGGTGTCTTCATGACTGATTTAGATGGAACACGGTTAATGGTGAAAGCTGCACTTAATAGAGCGTGACCCCAAAACGATAATGGAAGATCGGTTTGACACATCATAGATCGAACCATATCCAATAGGGTTCGATTCCTCCTCTCAGACACGCCATTCCATTGTAAGAATGACTAAATGTCCTTTCAAAAAGAAAGATGAGAGGACTAGTGAGCAATTGTCACTCATACACACTGATGTGTGTGGATCCTTTGCCAGGCCCGCCAGAGGTGGTTATATTTATTTCATTATATTTACTGATGACTTCAGTGGATATGGATTTTTATAACTTATGAAGGCCAAATCCGAATCCCTTTAAAAGTTCAAATAATTCAAGAATGAAGTAGAAAAGCAACTTGGCAAAAGTATTAAGGCTGTAAGATCGGATCATGGAGGAGAACACTTATGCCAAGATTTTAACAACTATCTTAGAGAATGTGGGATCTTATCCCAACTCACTCCACCAGAAACGCCACAGTAGAATGTCATATATGTGTTAACTCTCTATTTAAGATTTATATTTCTTGCACGTTTTATATCGTTTTGCGTACTTTTCGTGTTGATAATCTTAGTACTACACTATGATTAGAGAGAAAACGTAGAACTTTAGCTCTAGGCGTTAGTTTGTTAATCCTAGCGTTTCTCATATGATTTTATGTATTTTTTGTCACGTTTGATCGCACGGGTTGTGTTTCGTGTTATTTTTACGGGAAATGGAGCTTAGGAGATGAAGCGGAGAGGAGAAACGAGTGTTGGAGATTATTCGGAAGCTAAAAAGGAGAAGAAATTGTGAAGAAAATGGTGTAAAGGCATGGAGAGGGGAGGCAAGTGTCATTTAATAGAGTTTGTGTAATGAAACTTTAACCCCCCTCCCAATACTTAGCCAAAATTCGGAGGAGAATGTTTTACCAACTCAATGACTTGTAGGATTAAAAGTTGATCGCATGATCAGAAGTAGATCGCACGATCAGACATAGGATCAGAAGTTGATCGCACGATAAAAAATTGTGTTCGCACAGTCAGACAGAGGAGCAGAGACGCCATTCTCGGGGAGATCGCACAATTAGGAATTTGTGGTCGTGCGATCTGCTGTTACCACCAGCGCACTCAAGGAAATTAAAGGGGGGGGGGGGGGGTTTGGGTTATTAATTAATAGTCTTTCGTGATTAATTAATGGATCCTAAGACCTAAACAAAAGAGGGGACGTGAGAAAGAACAAGACGTGAGGAAGAAAGGGAGGCCATTCTACAACCTACGGAGAAGACGAATGCCAAGACCATGATTGATTATCTAGGGTTCTTCTTCTTCTTCTTCTTCTTCTTCTTCTTCTTCTTCTTCTTCTTCTTCTTCTTCTTCTTCTTCTTCTTCTTCCTCTTTCAATCTTGTTATGGAGAAACTTGTTAGTTTTGCTAGTTTGATCAAGATTAGCTAGACGTTCTACTAGGCGTCTCTATGAGAGCCTAGGGTTTTATGTAGACGATTAATTTCCGGACTCAAGACCTGTTTCATGCTTTATGACTTGATCGTTGGATAAATATTTGTTTGATGGACTTGTTATTGAATCTTGTCTATTGACACAGCTAGATTAGGATATTAACATTCATGAAAACTAGGGTTCTTCGTGGTTCAAATCTTGCTTAATGTTGATTTCACTCATGTCAATTATTCGCGTGCTACACTTAATTCTTAGTGTTGAAGGATTCATGATCCGGAAACACTATTTAGCTAGCGAAGTGCGCGACAGTGACTCCGACTAGCCTTGATAAGATGTGAACAACAATCCGGAATCACCCGGGAAAAGGAGAATTGTTAGGATTGGCCTTAGTGTGAGTATATTCAATAGGATTATTCAGCTGTTCCGTGAAACGGTGGATCGACATGACTCGTTATCGTACCAGTAGATGACCTGCTAGAACGATTCGGTAGACAACATGACACTGAGAGGAGATTGTAGTTAACTGAGACGTAAAATGACATGAGACCGACACAATATTTTCATAGTCTATTACCCGACTGAACTAGAATAGGATTGACGTGTTACATAGTTGAAGCGGAATTTGCCTACAGCCCTAGGTGATCTAGCGATCGCCTAGTTTCTCCCTATTTGATTTCTTCATTATAAAAAAATGCAAAAATATAGCCTAGTTGTTAATTTAATTTAGTCGCTTGTTTGGGGGAGACAACTCTTTTAATCGCTCAATTTTCTTCCTTGTACCGTACTCTAAGTTAATAGTCTAGCTAGATAATGTCAATTTGGTCCTCGTGGGATCGATAACACGGGGTTGAAATACCACCCCTATATTACTTGACCGTGCACTTGCGCATATGCGTTAATGACGCTGTTTCCGGGGAGAGCGGTAGATTATTTAGTTAGGATTTATTTTAGAGTACTTTTATTTTAGTTTTTATTTTGTTTCTTTTCTATCTTTGTGCTTCACAGGTGTCTTATGAGTTTGTTTTCTTAGGAACACAAGAAACAAGAGACTCTACTAAGCATGTGGAGCGAAGACTATTCTTCGGTTCCCCCCTACTTTTCTACTGTAGGGGTAACCATGAAGACGGGGACGCATGCATAGTTTGGTGCTATCGATGTTGGGTTTTGACGCAGGTTAAACAGCGGAATAATAAAATCAATCCTGCTCAAATCCCACCAAGGATCACAGGAAGATACTACATTACGATAGTGAGGGATTAAAGTATCTACATACCTTTGGGTTCTCCTGTGATGACTTCTCACGTGAAATAGTATTCACGTATCTATGGATAGTCCACTCCTAGGATTGAATCCGGATCCTCCAAGCCTTTGTACTAGCTAGGATTGAAAGAGGAAGAGGAAGGAGATCACAATCACGCATCGAAGACGAGAAGAAGGGCTCGACCCTCTTTCTTTGGCCGACGAGGTAGGGGCGGACCATGGGAGGGTTCGGCCCTCTTTGGTCTTGCTCTCTCTCCTTGCTTCTCTCTCCCACTCATTGTGTTATGAGCATTAGTTTTGGAAGGAAGCTAGGAGTGTCGTTTATATAGTCCAACAACTACTTGTTGACTGCATAAAAGCCCCTATCCTAATCATGTCCATACACGAATTAGTCCAACTTGAAATTTAGTCCTTCTATGTTTTCTAGTAGTTGCGTATTGATCCTTCTAATGAGTTAATCATATAAATTAATTCCCATGACCGGTATAATCCATAGGGAGTGTGACCCTATAGGTTTCCATTTAGTTGGTAGTAAAAATACTAACACGGAGCGGTCTCTAGCAAGACATCCACGCTACCCAACTAATAGAAATAGTCATCCGACAAACCTTGTGCCCAATGTTCATGTATTGTATTATCCCTTTGTGTCCATATCCGGATTGGACACGAGACATATTAGTCACACTCGTATATCCAATCTATAGTTCCTCGATCCTGGGAATATGCTTATCCGTGCAGATAACATCAATATCTCCATATTGATTTATTTGAGTCTAGCCAAACATTCTATAAGCACCATCCTCCAGTGGACCACAGATATTTACTCCCGTTATGTGGGAGGGACAAATCCTGTCTACGTCACTACGATCTCTAAGCTTGCTTCCTATCATGCCCGATAACTACCTTTATAGTTACCCACTTATGGTGTAACGTTTGATAACATCAAAGTATGATATTTAAAACCTAGAGTATCTACTGACTTTAAGTCTAAGGATTACAATACCATTAGCACTACGAGAAGTGATTGTGACTTTGGCATAATCTAATGAATCATTCTCGTAGTGGGTCAATCAAGTATGCCATTACCCTCAATGCATACCCATGTGTTGGATCATGATATCCCTATATCAATCAAACCCCATACTAGTCTATAGTTTATTTTCATGTTAATCAATATAATCGACTAGGGATATTTAAGAATATAAAATTTATATTCTAAGGACTTCATTCATGTTAATATATCTCCATATAAAAAACATAATGAATAGTAAGTCCATATATATTTTTGAAAATAAATTGATTGCCTCTAGGGCACCATTTCAACAGTCTCGCATTTGCGCTAGAGTCAATCTCATGCATCATATGACTATTGATCTAGCGCGACCCTCATGCTTTTACTGCGCAAGGTAAGAAAGACATCTCCTGGTACTTTGCAAATATTCACATCTCCTCTATCAACAACTTGATTGAGATTGAAAATTCTGAGTAAGTGCATCTTATGCATTAATATACTCAGTCCTCTGTGATAGAATTGGCAACTGAATCTTGCCTGCAACCTTTCCAGCTCACAGTCCCTCCCACTGGTGCAAAAAATAAAACTCGACTATAGTATGAAATCTTCTTTGTTAGATTAGAAGTTCTCATCACTGTAACCCCTTACAGTAAACTCTTCTTATCCTCCATTTACCAAGAATTCATCCTAAGTTACTCAAGTACTTTAAGGATAATCTTGATAATTATCCAGTGACACTTCACCCGAATTTGACTGGCATCTCTGCGTCATACCATATGACACATATGGCCTAGTACATAACATGGCGTATCTCGTGGATCTCATTCATACGGTCCTTTCTCAATCTAATTGGAAAGAAAATTAGTTCTCCCAAAGAATAATTCCATGTGACATGGGTAAGAATCCATATTCTTACATGTTGAACTACTTCAACACTTTGTCAATATATGTACCATGACTCAAGCTGAACAACTACCCTTGATCTATCTCCATAGATATTTATAGATTGTTTGGCCTAAGTCTATTACTGAAATTCAATTCTCTATTAAATATTTACAAGACTGCTGAGTAGAGATATTATTTCCAATGATTAGTATGTCTCCACATACAAGTCCTGAAATATAACTGTGCTCCCACTAATCTTCTTGTAAACATAAGCTTCATCTTTAATTTTGATGGAACCAAACTCCTTTGATTGCATCATCAATTTGAAGAATCCAACTCCGAGAAGCCTGACTCAATCTATAGATAGATTGCTATAAGCAAGATGCGAATGGATTTAAGCATCACAACTGGGAAAAGATTTCGTCATAGTCTATACTATGAACTCACATGAAAACCCTTTCCAATCCAATTGTCCCTTAAAAGTAATCATATTACCATCCATGTTGGTTTCCTCACGACCCACTTGCACCTCATGGGTCCTATCATTTTAGGTGGTTCCACCAAAGTCTATACTTTGTTGGTATACATGGATTCCATATCGTATCTCATGGGTCCAAGCCATTTCTGAGAGTATGGCCCACTCGTGGCCTCTTCATAGGTAGTAGGCTCTGATCTATGAGCAATATATCACGGGTTATGAGAAATCCACATTTATCTAGTCCCTTGACATATCTTACCTGACCTACAAAATATTTATGTTACTTAAGTAGGTAGCTCCACAACACCTTGTGATCCTACTCATGTTCCATAAAAAGGATCAATGTTGTTTTGTGGTTCTTGAACTCCTTCAAGTTCTACTATCCTCTCACTGTTTCTTTTAGAGACAATCTCTTTCTAGAAGCGTAGCGGTTCGAGCAACAAACAAATTGTTCTCGATTGGATTGTAGAGATAATATCCCTTGTTTCCTCAGGATATTCCACATAATACATTTTTCCGACTTGTGTTCAAGTTTATCTGTAATCTATTTACATAAACTTCATAACCCAAATTCTTTATGAATTACATACTAGGACACTTCCTAGTCCATATCTCATATGGTGTTTTTCATAATTAATTTAGATGGAACAAGGTTATGGGCGAAATTTGTTGTAATTATCACATGGCCCCCTAAAAGTAAACTAGAAGTTCTGTTTGACACATCATGGATCGATCCACGTACAACAAGGTACGAATTCTCTTTTTAGACACGCCATTCCATAATGGTGTTCTAGGTAGAGATGGTTGGGATCACATCCCATATTCCCTTAGATTCTCAAAATATTGGCTTAAGTATTCTTCTCCATGATCCAAACGTAGAGCCATGATACTTTGGCCAAGGTGGCACTCTACTTCATTCTTGAATTCCTTGAACTCTTCAAAGGATTCTGATTCGTTTCTTCATAAGATACACAAATCCATATTTCTCTGATCATATCAGTAAATATGAAGAATTACTGAAAACCGTCTTTAGTATTTTGCCAAGTGAGGTTCATATTATTATATGCAGACCTCTTGGTTTTAATGTTATAGATGAAACTATCATGATCAAGGATATACAATCCACTTAGACAAAAGTGCATTACAATAATGCATTTTTATCAAAATAAATGGAACAACATTTGTCAATTATTTTAATAAAAGATTTTTTTTGTCAAAACAAGAAACTGTTATAATGTCCCTACTCAAATTGTGACATAATCGTATTTGTCTAATTCATGGATAATTCTTAAAAGGTATAAATAATTCCCTACGGCTAATTCAGCAACTCCTTGCTTCATTGTCTTACGTGTAGGTTTATTTCTTTCCTTATCCAATTGTCTACATCTCCTGAGATCCTCTACATTTCCATAAATGTGAGATCCTCATCTAGTATCATATACTCAAGATGATGATATAGACAGATTGCCTTCTATAAAAAAATACCTAATTTAGAATTCGTAATTCCTTTATTATTTCCTTCCAGGTACTTTGGGTAATTTCTCTTCCTCCACACAAAATGTGGGACTTTTAAGACAACTCGATTTTAGCAACATGCTTGCTTTATACCCATGGGGTTGGCGCAAACCTTTCTTTTACCCATGCTATTAACCATTAACATGTTTTGCCTTTAGCCCTTTATGAGTGCTTTGTATAGCGATTCTCAATCATATTGAGTAAATCACCTTTAAACAAAACTAAAATTGCATCCAATGTAATTATCGGTCCATTTGGGAGAACAACCATTTATTCATTATCTATCTCATAGATAAATCCCAGTCTCTAAGCTTTCAATCCTATTAAAGTAGCTTAGCTGCGCTTTACATCTTGCTTCAGCAGTCACACATTACTAGCTTGTGTCGTCGCGTCATATCTCGATGAACTAAGGTCCCTAGCTTTGGAAAGCCCGAACTTATTCCATCTTGATCATGAATAGTGCTAAGCAAGAGAGCACAAAGTGGAGCAATATTTCAAGCCTTTCATGAAAAGATTGCTCTTTGACAGAGCTTCTTTTAATGTATAATCATATCATACGCCTCCACATTTCTCATCTTGCTTCCAAAGATCAGAGTTCATGAGACAAGTTATATCCAAAGAACCATTATTTGATGTTCCTTCCATAAGTCTTTTAGTGTGTCTAGGTATTTGGTGGGAAGAGAACTTTATGTTCTACACTGTACAACATTTTTCCTGTATTTAAGAACAATTATCAATTTTATACCAGTATAAAATTAGATTCCCGACAGCTTGTCCTTTTGAGGACATGAAGTCACGTTTTGTTTGTTTAATGCGATGGGTATTCAACACAAAAGGATTTGAGCAAAATATTGTGACGTAAGACGATATTTAACAAGGACTTAAATTGTTAAGTATAGCTCCCACTATTTTTCTCGGATTAATAACCCTCCATATTAATGAGGAAAATATCATTATATTTTCTAGTTGGCAAAGATTCATATTTCACCTCTTTTGAGCTTGCTTTGGCAAGTCACCCAAAATTAGTTATTTAGGTAGGAAAAATTCCAATTGCATCCCATGCAACTCTTGGTTTAATTGGGAAAATAACTCCTTATATATCCATCACATGGATAATCCCAATTGGTTGCCTCTAGGCTTTTAATCTTATTAAAATCACCTAGTTGCGTCCAACCTCTTACTTCAGCAATCACACATTACTTGCTTGTGTCGTCCGCAACAAATCATGGTGAATTAAAACCACCTTGCTTTGTCAAGCCCGGATTTAATAGACCCTGGTCATGAAGGTTGTTTAGGAAATAGAAGGAAAAACGCAATATTCTTATTGAGGGATTTTGCTTTTCTAGTTTTAATTCTTTTGTTGATCCATATCAACTGATCTACTTATTTTGAGTTGGGCAAACTCACAAATAAAAGATCCGGGTTGTTAATTATCTTATTATCAATTTTGCATGCATCATCCATACACCAACAATAAAATAATAAGACAATAAATAAACAACCATAAACAAAATAAATGTGATATGGATATGGCCTCTAAACTAATATATTCTCAAGCCAATGAGAATATCTATGAACCCCAAAATAGCAAGCTCATCTCCATGTGCCTCCATCTTTTGGTCTATGCTCCATAGCTTGTGGAATGCTCCATGTTGTGGTTTCTTTAATTCTTTAGGCTTCTTCTCCTCCATCTTGACTATCATCTATTTTATCTAATACTGGCTAACATCTATACTAAATAACAAGATCTCACAAGTTGAGAGGAAGACCGGCTCGCAGGCCGTAAAACCTAATTAACTATTACATTAATTTTATCAGTTCTAGGCCGTAAAACAAACCACAAAATAAACATCCACAACAAACCACAACATTAGGGCATAACAAATCACCATGAAAAAAGCACATAAACAGTTAAAATCTAATTTTAACGCGCTTGTTCAATTTTAGTTGATTTTGGATGAACTAGGGTCAAAACGGTCCAAGAGGGCCCAGCATGTTTATGGCCAAATCCCTAAAGGACCACCACAAGGCCCTGGGTCCGGCCGACCCTTAGCCCACACGGCTAGGTCGTGCGCTAGGGAGGCCCGGCCCCTTTGGCTGTGGCTTTCTTGAGCGGCAAGGAGGAGAGGGGCGGTCCCATAGGGGAGCCTAAACTCATATGGAAGTTGTTTCCATAAACAACTTCTTCCTTGGTTCCCAAGTTTAGTTGTTTCCATAAAAAACTTCCTCCTTGGTTCAAAAGTTTAGTTTTTTCCATAAACAACTTCTTCCTTGTTTCCCAAGTTTAGTTGTTTCCAAAATAACTTCTTACTTGTTGCCCAAGTTTAGTTTTTCCAAAACATATTCTTCCTTGTTGCCCAAGTTTAGTTGTTTCGAAATTTGAAAAACACCTTTTTCCAACTTGTGCCCAAACCCTAGTTTTCTAGATCCAAAATTTTCACATCCTATGTGATCCAAATTCAATAATCCTTACATCCCATGTAATATTAGATCTTATTTGGCTTGAATCACATTCACAAGTTGCATCGATATGTTTGATTTGTCCGTTTTACACGATAAACAATAACTAATGTGTAAAAGAACAAAAATCGTAACATATAAACTACGTTATGCTCTACGACCTGTGGCTCTGATACCTGTGTTGGGTTTTGACGCATGTTACACAGCGGAATAATAAAACTAATCCTGCTCAAATCCCACCAAGGATCACAGGAAGAGACTACATAACGATAGTGAGGGATTAAAGTATCTACATACCTTTTGGTTCTCCTATGATGAATTTTAATGTGAAATAGTATTCACGTCTCTATGGATAGTCCACTCCTAGGATTGAATCAGGATCCTCCAAGCCTTTTTACTAGCTATGATTGAAGGAGGAAGAGGAAAGATATTACAATCACGCAACGAACACGAGAAGAAGGGCTCGACCCTCTTTCTTTGGCCGACGGGGTAAGGGCGGACCATGGGAGGGTTCGGCCCTCTTTGGTCTTGCTCTCTCTCCTTGCTACTCTCTCCCACTCAATGAGTTATGAGAATTAGTTTTGGAAGAAAGCTAGGAGTGTCCTTTATATAGTCCAACAACTACTTGTTGACTACATAATAGACCCTATCCTAATCATGTCCATACACGAATTAGTCCAACTTGCAATTTAGTCCTACTAAGTTTGCAAGTAGTTGCGTATTGATCCTTCAAATGAATTAATAATATTAATTAATTCCCATGACCGGTATAATCCATAGGGAGTGTGACCCCATAGGTTTCTATTTAGTTGGTAGTAATAAATACTAACATGGAGCGGCCTCTTGTAAGACATCCACGCTACCCAACTAATAGATATAGTCATCCGATAAACCTTTTCCCCAATGTTCATGTATTGTATTATCCCTTTGTCTCCATATCCGGATTGGATAATAGACATATTAGTCACACTCGTATATCCAATCCATAGTTCCTCGATCCTGGGAATATGCTTATCCGTGCAGATAACATCAATATCTCTATATCGATTTATCTGAGTCTGGCCAGAAATTCTATAAGCACCATCCCTCGAGTGGCCCATGGATATTTACTCTGATTATGTGGGGGGAAAAATCCTGTCTACGTCACTGCGATCTCTAAGCTTGCTTCCTATCATGCCTGATAACTACATTTATAGTTACCCAGTTACGGTGTAACGTTTGATAATATCAAAGCATGATATTTCACAACTAGAGTATCTAGTGACTTCAAGTCTAAGGATTACAATACCATTAGCACTACGACAAGTGATTGTGACTTTGACATAATCTAATGTATCACTCGTTGTGGGTCAATACAGGATGCCATTACCCTTAATGCAAACCCATGTGTTGGATCGTGATATCCCTATATCAATCAAACCCCATACTAGTCTATATTTGAATGTCCTTTTAGTCAATATAATTGACTAGGGATAGCTAAGAATATAACATTTATATTCTAAGGACTTCATTCATATTAATATATCTCCATATCGATAACATAATGAATAGTAAGTCCATATATATTTGTCACAATAAATTGATTACCTCTAGGGCACAATACCAACAATCGATGCAGCAGTTGGCACGATAATAGATACCCATGCCGATTTCATCCTCCCCAGCTCCATCAACAACCGCAAGAGGATTTAGGGAAAAGTATGAGATACTAGAGGGATATAGTGGATATGAATACGAAGGTAGTAGAGGAACTAACATTTTATGTGGCAAGTTTAATCAGATACGCAAGACCCACAACTGGAATCCTGGCCACATGAAATTGAGCTTCAAATTGAGCTTCCATCACCACCATCACAAGAGGATGATTCTGACGTCCCTGATTGGCTTCCATCTTTGCGAGAGATGAAGAATAAATTCAAGGCTAAAATGGAGCAAGAACAAGAGAATGCATCGCAAGCTGTAATTGTGGAAGAAGAGATACTTGGGTCGAGGGAAGAATGCAGCGTCCATGAACCATTGGTGGACTTTGCCATTTATGAGGACTCAGACTCTGATTCAGAATGGGGTGGACATGTATGACCAAGATGGGTGAACTTGCCGTATTGCGAGCCAAAACCACAGGATCCCTCATATCCATGGCATGAATGAGAAGAAACCGACATTGGAAGTATGTGGTGTGCCGATGATCATGAAGCTGATGAAACACTTGTGCTCAGTGCTATTGAGGTAAAAGCCCCAAGTTTGATTAATGATGAATTCTCCATATCCTATGTCATGAAAGTCTGTGATGAGCTGGAGCAACTACTATATGGAGAGTCATACGGGGGAGAACGTGATGATCAACTTCCAATCTCTTATTGTATGGGCGATTCTAATGATGATATACATGGCATAGTCAAGGAGTTGGAAATCAATAAGTGTAGGGGTTTGGATGAATTGCATGGGTCATTTGATGTGCATCTATCACCAAAGAGGTATTACTGGGATGACTTTATGGAGAGCCACGCATTTGAGCCCAGTGGTACTTTGTGGAAACTGATCAAGAAGATCAAATGCAAGATGAAAAGAGTGGGCTTCTACAACTCTCCACCATCGTGGCAGCACATGGGCGCACTTAAAGTCATTGAAACGAGATGGTGGAAGAAAAAGAAGTGGAGGGATAAAGCTGCCTCAACCATCCTTTTCAGTTGAGGTAACCGGGTCGGGCTGTCGACCTTAAATTACAAGCGCTGCTTGCGAGGCAACCCAATGTAGAGTAGGATGTTATTTTCTTTATTACTGTTTTTAGTTCTCCATACCTGATTTTCAGAGGTGAGAGAGAGAGATACTGCCGAGTTCTAGTTTTGGCAGGTGATGTTTAGCAAGATTTCTACCCCAGAGTGCCATGGCACATTTGACCCACATGGGGACTCGTGAGGGAATTGGGGATTTTTCGTGCACATTGCTCGTAGCATGGAGCAATCTACCCCGATGTGCAAATAACATTCAACCTTAGGGGAGCTACATTGTAGCATGATGTAGCTTGGGGATTTCTCAAGGGAGCTTCATCAGCGGGAAACTGTCAACGGTCCACAAGACCCCTTCTGGTTGTAGTTTCACAGACACGGTACCCATGTAGGTCCGAGCACCCATGTATCTCTTACTCTCTCTATTTTCTACGTTAGCAATACATGCTGAGATCACCGCTCTTACATTTAAGCGAGGAAACCTCTTAATTGATATCTAAATTCTTTGAGGACACATAAAGGCTTAAGTGTGTGTGTGTGTGGGGGGGGGGGGGGGAGGGGTTGTGTGTAATTGCACTAGCCATGATTTTGTCTTGCATAGCCTTGTTACATGTAGTTTATGTAATATTCTACGTTGTGTGGTTAGTGTCAGGTGATTTTAGATACATTTTTGTATTTTGTTAGAGTTTTAAATTTATGTATTGTTTTGCACTTTTACATTATTGAGTTCCCTACCCAATTGTTGTGTGGTTAGTCGAGTTGGCCAAAAGCATATCGAGTCTAGGAAAATATGAGAAAAAAAATAGAAAAACATATAAATCAATAAAAATTAAAAAATTTGAGTTGGCCAATTGATGAAGCTTGAAATCAGAGAGAGTTCAGTGAAAGAGTCTCAATGAATAGGAAGCACCGTAGTGGGTAAAACCTTATTTTTTAGTCTCTTGCTCACCAGTTTCACGAAAGGAAGTCCCGTGTATTCAAGGAAAATTGGAAAGTAGACGAGGGCGTACCTTTAGCTCCTATATATACTGTGCTAGGAGGATTTAGACCTAAGGGGTTGAATAGTCTGTTTTCAGTTGAAACTTTTGGCCTCTTGAAATCTGGTGCGGACCTTCGGGTAGAGTTGGTTTTATGTGGTACACTGCCTTAGCCTAAGTGAAGTTAGGGGGTGTACACCACCTTCCCTTACGGTGGTTTCAAGAGCTAACCGAAAAATCCCACACGTAGTTGCTCTAAGTGCACGGCTGAATAAAAAGAAGAGAATGAAAACAAAAGAAATAAAAATCTTCTCTTGGACTAGATATGGTGAACATCTTAATGTGCCCCCGTTCGCGCGGGGAATTTGGATTCAAACCAATTATAGCATCTAAAGAAAATTAAAGTCAAGCCGTATTACACGGAGTTGTGTCTCCCGTCACCAGGAAAATTTGCATTCAATGCAATAACGACTAAGAGGGTTTGAAAACCTCATATGACATGGCGACGAAAGACTACCAAAATACTAAGGATTACTAGACTCTCTAAGCTAAAGGACGTGCCCCGATCTTGGATTGAGTTTGGTGGATGTTTGGGGACCCCTTAGTGAGCTTGTACGTAGGATCATTATATTTTCAATTCCTTGTTGCGCTTGTGTGAATTGAAAAAAAGACTTGTGAGAACTTGATGATTCTGGTTCATGAGAGCGAGATTGCCCATCCCTTAAGAAGAAGAAAAAAAATAGGTTGTTTTAATTATTGCATTGTTAGATATCGAGTTGCATTTTTTATAGTCATGTCGATTGCATTGTGTGTGTGTTGTTTGTGTCGCACGGCTAGTGGAGTTGAATGCAATTCGGTGGATTGAAATGTAGTGTAAGACTTCATTTTTCGGGAAGCGCAAAAAGGTAGTGTGGGGAATTTGGTAACTCTCTATATAAGATTTATATTTCTTGCACGTTTTATATCGTTTTGCGTGCTTTTCGGGTTGATAATGTTATTATTACACTATGATTAGACAAAAAACGTAGAACTTTAGCTCTAGGCGTTATTTTGTTAATCCTAGCGTTTCTCATATGATTTTATGTATTTTTTGCCACGTTTGATCGCACGGGTTGTGTTTCGTCTTGTTTTGACAGGAAACGGAGATTAGGAGATGAAGCGGAGAGGAGAAACGAGTGTTGGAGATTATTCGGAAGCTAAAAAGGAGAAGAAATCGTGAAGAAAATGGTGTAAAGGCATGGAGAGGTGAGGCAAGTGTCATTTAATAAAGTTTGTGTACTGACACTTTAACCCCCCTCCCCATACTTAGCCAAAATTCGGAGGAGAAATTTTTACCAACTCACTGACTTGTAGGATCAAAAGTTGATCGCAGGATCAGAAGTTGATTGGAGGATCAGAAGTTGATCGCACGATTAGACATAGGATCAGAAGTTGATCGCACGATCAAAATTGTGTTCGCACAGTCAGACAGAGGAGCAGAGACGCCATTCTCCTGGAGATCGCACAATCAGAAATTTGTGGTCGTGCGATCTGCTTTTACCACCATCGTACTCGCGGAAATTAACGGGGGGTTTTAGAGTTATTAATTAATAGTCTTTGGTGATTAATTAATGCATCCTAAGACCTAAACAAAAGAGGGGACGTTAGAAAGAACAAGACGTGAGGAAGAAAGGGAGGCCATTCTACAACCTACGGAGAAGACGAATGCCAAGACCTCCATTCATGATCTAGGGTTTGAGTTCTTCTTCTTCTTCTTCTTCTTTCTCTTTCAATCTTGTTATAGAGAAACTTGTTAGATTTTCTAGTTTGATCAAGATTAGTTAGACGTTTTGCTAGGCGTCTCTATGAGAGCCTAGGGTTTTATGTAGACGATTAATTTCCGGATTCAAGACATGTTTCATGCTTTATTATTTGATCTTTAGATAAATATTAGTTTCATGAACTTGTTATTGAATCTTGTCTATTGACACGGCTAGATTAGGATATTAACATTCATGAAAACTAGGGTTCTCTGTGGATCAAATCTTGCTTAATGTTGATTTCATTCTTGTCAATTATTCACGTGCTACACTTAATTCATAGTGTTGAAGGAGTCATGAACCGGAAATACTATTTAGCTAGCGAGTGCGCGACAGTGACTTCGACTAGCCTTGATAAGATGTGAACAACAACCCCGAATCATCGAGACCGAAAAGGAGAAGTGTTAGGATTGGCCTTAGTGTGGGCATATTCAGTAGGATTATTCAGCTGTTCCGTGAAATGGTGTATCAACATGACTCGTTATCGTACCAGTAGATTAACTGCTAGAACGAATCTGTAGACAACATGAGACCGAGAGGAGGTTGTAATTAACCGAGATAAATGACATGAAAACGACAGGATATTTTCATAGTCTAACGAGAAGGCAAATCATAATATTTTTTTGAGGGATTTTTCTTTTAATTTTAAATTGTTTCGTTGATATATATCAACTGATCTACTTATTTTGAGTTTGTGCACAACTCCAAATAAAAGATCCGGGTTCTTATTATTAAATTGCATGCATCATCCATACACCAACAACAATAATAAGAAAATAAAATAAACATCCGCAAAACAGAAATTAACGTAATATGGATATGGTCTCCTAGACTAAGACATTCTCAAGCCAATGAGAACATCTATGAACCCTAGAATGAAAAATGCATCTTCATGTGTCTCAATCTCTTGGTCCATCCTTCAAAGCCTTGTGGAATGCTCCATGTTTTGGCTTCTTTAATTCTTTGGGTTTCTTTTCTTCAATCTTGGCTATCATCTATTTTATCTAGCACTAGCTAACAACTATACTAAATAAAATAAATCTCACAGGTTGAGAAAAAATACCGGCTCGCAGGCCGTAAACGTTAATTAATTACTACATCAAATTGATCAGCTCGTAGGCCGTAAACAAATCACAAAAATTAAACATCCACAACAAACCATATCTAGGGCCTTATCCAATCACCATAGAAATTGCACATAAACAATTATAGTCAATTTTTAACGCGCTTAGTCAATTTTAGTTGATTTAAGGATTTAATAGAGTCAAAAAATGGTCCAAGAGGCCCAACCATATACTTGGCCGAACCCGTAAAAGACCGCCCAAGGCCTTGGGCCGGCCGACCCCTAGCCCACACGGCTAGGCCGTGCGCTAGGGCTGCCCCGGCCCCTTGGCCAAGCCTTACTTGGGCGGCAAGGATGGAGGGGCGGTCCCCTAGGGGGGGGGACCTTCTTAGGAGTTGTTTCCAAAACAACTCCTTTCCTTGTTGCCCAAGTTTGGTTGTTTCCTTTTTGAAAAACTCCTTTTTCCAATAGGATGCCCAAGAACCCTAGATCTAAGATCCTAAAATTTCTCAAACTCACTAATTCATACATCCAATGCAAGAATTAGATCTTGTTTGGTTGAATCATATTCAACATGCATCTAATATGCTTACTTGTTATTTTAACGCAATAATAACAATTAAAGGTGATAAACAACAAAAAACGTAACACATAAACCATGTTATGCTCTACGACATGTGGCTCTGATGCCACTGTAGAGTTTTGATCATGGATGCCAGCGGAAGAACAATATAATTATCCGATCAAGACCCTCCTAGGATCACAGTAGGAGAAATCATGATTATGGTAAGAGAATAGTGTTATGTACCTTTGAGGTCTCCTTGATGACTTCTAACGAGAAAATTATTACAACTCTACGGTTGATCCACGCCTAGAGGCGAGATCTAGATCTTCCAAACGCCTTGTGCTAGCTAGGAGGAGTGGAAGAGGATGAAGAAATCACGCAACAGAGCACCAAAGAGAGGGGCGGCCTCTCTTGTGGCCGACGGGGTGGGCGGACGAGAAGGGGGCTTCGGCCTCCTTGTTTGTCTTGCTCTCTCCTTCCTTATCTCCTACTCAAAGTATTTTATGAGCATAATTTTTAGGGAAAGAAGCTAGGAGCATCCTTTATATAGTCTAACAACTCCTTGTTTACTACATAAAGGCCTTATCCTTATCCTACTCAAGTTCAGATTAGTTCAACTTGCATATTAGTCCTACTAAGTTAGTAAGTTGTTGCGATTTGATCCTTCTAATTAATTAATAATATTAATTAATTATTTCCCAAGTCTAGTTTACCTCTATATTGCGTGTAACCCCATAGGTTCTATTTAGTTGGTAGTAACTATTTACTAATATGGAGCGGCCTCTAGCAAGACATCCATTCTAGCGAACAAATAGAAATAGTCATCATGACAAACCTCGTGCAAGTATTTTCTCATATCTTTGTCTCAATATCCGGATTGCACACGAGACATACAGGTCACACTTTTAAATCTAATCCATAGTTCATCGATCCTGGGAATAGCCTTATTCGTGCAAATAACACCAATATCCCATATTGATTTATTTGAGTCTTGCCAGACATTCTATAAGCACTATCCCTCGATTGTCCTAGGATATTTTCTCCCGTTATGTGGGAGGGAAAATTCTATCTACATCACTACGATATATAAGATTTCTTCCTATTGTGTCAAATACGCTCCTTTATGACTACCCCTTCACGGTGTGGCGTTTGACGCTACCAAAACAAAATATTCCACAACTAGAACAACTAGTGACTTCAAGTATAAGGATGACAATATCGTTGTCACCGCGAGAAGCACTTGTGACTTTACATAACATGTATGTAGCCTTCTCGGAGTTGGGTCAATCCTGTATGCCATTAATGTATACTCATGTGTTGGATCAAGATATCTCCATATCAATCAAACCACATACTAGTGTATAGATGATTGTCCCATTAATCATTATAATTGACTAGATATATTTAATATAAACAACACAATTTTAAATCTAAGTACTTCATTATATTTAATATCCAATAAATAGTACAATGAATGTTCTAGCCAATTTATTGTTCATACTAAACTAGATTGCCTCTAGGGAACCTATTCCAACACTTTGGGCTATTGTTTTGGGTTCTTTATTCAACTAGAAATATGAAGTAAATTTTAGATATCTCCTAGATCTAGATCACATAATACAGAGATTGACATGTTTAACTTCTTTTTCTCAGTCGTTTTCTCGCAGGTTCACGTTCATTCTTCTCTTGTGATACACTTAGATCTGAAGAAACCAGTTTCTCCATCAAGTGCAATAGTTCCAGAAAATCTATGTCCATGCTTTTATCCATTTATAGTGCATCTGAGTGTGATGAACACTCTTGTATTAATCTTCTAAGTTATGTAATAGACTAATAGTTTCACCGTACTCCTTTTTTTGTGGTAGGTTCAAGAACTCAAACCCTTGAAAGTTGATGTACACATTCAATTTATTCATTTTATTAATAGTTATAATTGTTATTGAATATTACTACATAATATGTGTGCACACTTTCTAGTGGAACATATGTCCGGATATATGTGCAACAGATTTCCAATCTCAATAAGTATGTAGCAGTTCTAGAAAAACGATACAGCACAATCTTTTTTGTGGTGGGAGATTTTTTTATTATGGCGGGAGGTTATTGCTGCTAAAGAAACTATTTGGCGCCAAATGTTACCTTTTGTGGCGGGTGAAAACTGCCACATCAACATAAAAAGTTTTGGTGGCGGAATGAAACCGGCATTAACTTTTTACAACGGAGGCAGATGAGGCGGGTGGAGTACCGCCACAAGTCCCGCCACAAAAACCTTTTGCGGCGGTTTTGGGTGTACTTGTGGCAGTTTTTACCCACCGCAAAACCTATCATCTATGACAGCAAAAGTGTGAAAAATCCTTGTCCAAGGGCAGTAGTCCTTGTTCGAGGACTAAAATGTGCAGAAATTGTCTAGCCAATAATACAATGATAACCTTTCTGCAATAACAAGCACTTTAATACTATTCAAAGGAAAGATAACTACATGTCTTTGTTCCTCAAATAGAAATTCGGTGCTAATACGACATTTTAGAAAAAAAATCAAATAAAAAGACTTTGTCTAAATGACCATCGCAATCTATCTGGCGCAGTCTGTGAGTAAGATACTCCAATTCGCCGCCTAGATCAGCAGCGCTCTACATGGCTACATTTTGTGAATAGTGTGCTTGGTCAAACACCTTTAGAGATCTTTTTATGATTGTCGTGTCTTGTCAAGAAACATGCGCTTAGTTTCTAGGAAAACTTCAGAACTTGTGGATTCTTGGTGCCTATTCCTTTACCCTCTTTTTTCAATGCCAAAGGATCGTCCTCATCACCGTTTGACTCAGCCATCTACGAGAGGGCACCTGTTGGAGGCATCTCGTCCTTGAGTGTGAAACAACTGGAGAAGAATCAGCAAACATTCACCCTTGTAGTAAGGGTATAGATTCTTAGAGAGCATCGTATCATGCACCACTCACCTACGCTTGTATGTTTATATGTCGTGGAGGAGGGAGGAGGTCGTCCATTGCAGGTATGCGCACAACATCTGCTAAAATAAGAAAGATTAAACAGATAGCCATGAATAACGTACACCAGTTCGAAAGAATCTTAGCACCATTGGTTGTATCTGATGATTCGACTATCTGGTCCACTCGCCAATTTTGAACACTACAACGTGAAATCCCACGTGCAATAGCCTCTAGAAATATTGTCGATTCAGAGACAGCAAATTCAAAAAACCTTGCCCGTTTCATCGTGTGCTCCAATTATTTTGTTAAAAGTAATCTCGTCCTCCTCTAGGGGAGAAACTATGTCGCGCGACGCAACTTCCTCTTGGATTTTTCTCATGGCATCTTCGGTTTTGCGTTCTGCTCTCTGCCTATCACATTCTTTCTCTTATTCAGCCCTACGAGATTCTTCGGTAGCACTCCTTTCATGTTCTGTATAATCTTCCTTGTCGTGAGCATGGTCGTAAATGGATACTTCATAACTGGATAGTGGTCCAACTTGTTTCTTGGAGGGACGCTCATGCGAGCCTACTTGGGGATCTTTCCTTCTTTAGGGTCTTGGGCCTGCGGAAGAATGCGATCGTGTTGGGCATGCAGATGTGAAGAGAGGTGTCGTTATCCTCATTCTTCCCTATAAGAGGATGCAAAAATCAGCGTCATCAGTAGGGTTTTGATGCAGGTAACACAAAGAAATAACGAAAAAAATTAATCCTGCTCAAATCCCTCCACAGATCGCAGGCAAGTATTCATAACATGATTAGGGTTAACGAAACGTGTACCTTAGTTCGTGGGATCACCACGAAGAATTTTTTCTTCGTCTCTATGAATATCCACACCTAGGATTGCAGCTGAAATCCTTCTCCATGTCATGTTCTAGCAAAGGAAGAAGGAGGAAAAGATCACGCAAAACGGAGCACCAAAGCCGCACACCAAAGGACGGCCGACAGCTTGGAGGGGGTGGAGGGGTTGGGCCTCAGCCTCAACTCTCTTTTTATCCTTGCTTTTTATGTTCTCTCAATAATGACTTGTCTTTTTTTCATAAATTTAATAAGCTAGAGATCCCTTAGATAGTTAATAACTTCTTTTTTTAGAAACACTAGTTAATAACTCCTTATTAACTACATATTTGCCCCACTACTAATTATGTCAATACATAGATTAGTCCACATTTCAAATTAGTCTACTAACATTGCTTTGGTTGGGTTATGATCCTTTTAATAATTAGTATAACTAATTAATGTCCAAATCCAGTTTAATCCATAAGGTGTGTGACCCCATAGGTTTCACTTAGTTGGTAGTAACTATTACAAACATAGAGCGGTGTCTAGCAACACATCTATGTCATCCAACTAATAGAAAAGACAGTGACCCGACAAACCATGTGCCCAATGTTACCGCGTTCTGTCTATCCCTTTGTCTCTATATCCGAATTGGACACGAGACATAATTGTCACACTCGTATATCCAATCCATAGTTTCTCGATCCGGGGAATAGGCTTATCAATACAGATAACATCAATATATCCATATTGATTTATCTGAGTCTGGCCACACATTCCATAAGCATACCCCTCGAGTGGACGTGGATATTTTCTTCCATTATGTGGGAGGGACAAATCCTCACTACATCACTACCATCTCTAAGCTTGCTTGTTGTCATGCCTGATGACTGTCTTTATAGTTACCCAGTTACGGTGTAACGCTTGACAATATCAAATTCATGATATTTCACATCTAGGGTATCTAGTGACTTCCAGTCTAAGGATTACAACACCATTAGCACTACGAGAAGAACTTGTTATGTTAACATAACTTAATGTCCTTCTCGTTGTGGGTCAGTCCAGTATGCCATTACTCCTAATGCATACCCATGTGTTAGACTTGATATCTCCATATAAATCTACCCACATACTAGTCCATAGTGATCGTCCTGTTAATAAATATAATGGCCTAGGGATATTTAAGATAAACCACACATTGTAATCTAAGGACTTCATTATATTAAATATCTACATAAACAATAATGAATATTATAGCCAAACAATGTTCATACTAAACATAGATTGCCTCTAGGGAATGTAATCCAACAGTCTCCCACTTGCACTAGAGCCAATCCGGTGCATCTCGTATGCCTATAGATCTAGTGTGCCCTTCATGCTTGCGCTGAAAAAGCGACTTTGTCAGCGGATCAGAAAGGTTATTGTCCGTTTGAATCTTGCATATCTTCACATCTCCTCTATCGATGATTTCTTGAATTAGATGGAATCCACAATGCTAGGAACCACACCAAGCTCAGTGATGAACTTCCTAATCCAAACAGCTTCTTTTGTTGCGCCAGCCACAACAATGTACTCTGCTTTAGTTTTAGAATCAACAATTGTATCTTGCTTGGAACTCTTCCATCTCACAGCTCCTCCATTCGGGAAAAACACATAGCCTGACAGCAATTTGTAGTTGTCCTTGTCGGTTTGGAAGCTCGCGTCAGTGAAAACCAATTACACTGAGTTCTTCCTCATCTCCAAATATCAAGAATGCATCCTTAGTTCTTATCAAGTACTTAAGGATGTTCTTGACAGCAATCCAGTGAATCTCACCCGGATTGGACCGGTATCCGCTTGCCATACTCAACACGTACAACACATCTGGTCTAGTACACAACATGGCGTACATGATAGATCCAATAGGTGAAGCGTACAAGATCTTACTCATGCGGTCCTTTTCAATCTCATTGGAGGGACAATCAGTCTTTGAAAGGGTGATTCCATGCGACATGGGCAAGAATTCTTTCATTTATTCTTGCATGCTGAACTGTTTCAACGCCCTGTCTATATATGTACTTTGGCTTAGACCGAGCAGCTTCCTAGATATATCCCTATAGATCTTGATACGAAGTATATAAGCTGCATATCCTAAGTCCTTCATTGCGAAACACTTCCCTAGCCAATATTTAACAGATTTCAAGGTAGGAATGTCGTTTCCAATGAGCAGTATGTCATCCACATACAAGACCAGAAACACAACAGAACTCCCACTAACCTTCTTGTAGACACAAAGCTCATCTTCATTCTTGATGACGCTAAAATATTTGACTGCATCATCAAAACGTCAATTCCAACTTGTAGGAGCTTGTTTCAATTCATAAATGGATTGTTGCAACTAACAGACTTTGTTGGCATGCTCTGGATCCTCAAAACCCTATGGTTGTGTCATGTACACATCCTCAAGGAGGTTTCCATACTGAAATGTTTTTTTGACATCCATCTGCCAAATCTCATAGCCATAATAAGTTGCAATAGCAAGTAAGATTCGAATGGATTTGGTCATCGCGACTTGGGAAAATGTTTCATCATAGTCAATACAATGAAATTGTCTGAACCCTTTTTCCATTAATTATCCCTTGTAGGCAATCACATTGCCATCCATGTCGGTCTTCTTCTTGAAGACCCACTTGCACCGTATGGGGCGAGCCCCTTCGGGTTGTTCCACCAAATTCCACACTTGGTTAGTATACATTGATTCCATTTCAGATCTCATGGCTTCAGGCCGCTTCTTAGAGTCTGGCCCTTTCATGGCCTCTTCGTAGGTGGTAGGCTCATCATCCATGATTGGTATGTCATCGGGCTTAGTCACGAGAAGTCCATACCTCTCTGGCTCCTGACGTACCCTACTCGACCTACGAAGTTCTTGTGTTACTTTAATAGGTTGCTCGACAACAACTTGTGTTTCATGTTCATGTTCCACCTGTAACACCCCCAAAATGACCAAGCCGGAAGCCCGGGGGTGTCACTTCGTACCCGAGATGAAACTCGGATACAAGGACATTTAGAAGTGGATCCAAGCAACAACAATAAAGTATTATAGTATTACCTTATTACAATTTAAATTGTAGCGCCTCAAACATTGGCATACACCAACTATGAAGTAATGAAATAAACAAGGGGGTCTCTTTATTAAAATGAAAGTACTAAACGTCCTAAGTGATGATTCGCGTTCCCCTTCTAAGCCCAACTTCCATCATCTAGACCTATGGTGAAGAAAGCAAAAGAGAACACCACAGTTTCCAAAATCAGCAACAATTACTGAGCAAACAAACACCCAGACAAGTAAACAGATTATGAGGCATGTTTAGAATAAGACAACAACATTTTAAAATGAGGGAGATGAAGTATGAATATAAGTGATAAATAAGAATTCACCAACTTTTCATTTTAGCATTTCAATTGGGGAAACATTCCCAAACCCTCTTCATTGTCCAATCACGACTTCCAACAAAAATTTAAGTCATAAAAATCCACATTATTAACCTCTTGACACGGGGAAGAACCCACCATCAAGCTAACAAGACCATAAGTGTCGACACCCCCTAAGACTTCTTTCGATCAGAGAGGTAAGTACAAGGAGCGACTCGAGCCTAATGTGGCTGGGCATTCCAAATAAAAGTCGGTCGAGTGACCGTAGTCAAGGCCTACCAATCCCAAGAATAAAGTGTCCCTCGTACTATGATTTCACTTCACGTCATTACGTTTTATTAACTTTTTATGTGACAGTTGTGATAGAACGATTTTAGAGAATCAACCAGATGCTCAAGTAAACATATAAAACAGATATTTCATTTTGAGACAACAAATCACAAAACATAGTTTTGACATGAAGGAAGGAATGGGCGCTAGGCCTGGCAGGTTTACTCACCTCAAATAAAAGCAACTACAACAAATCAGCCGTAGTACTCAACGTACCCCTCGTCTGAGAACTCGTCGCCTACAAGTTAACAATATTCTAATTAAATACAATATTCTATCAATATAAGGGCTAAAATATATGATATGCACATGACGCTCAGTCACGGATTAGGTTCTAATTCCATCCTTACATCCCCGTGTGAACCCATTACACAAATGATAAGAACGATTAGTTATACACTAATGACACGGTTGTACTCGCCGGTTCATATTTAATACACAACTACACTATTTATTTTTAAACAAAGAGATTATTAATTACTTAATTTTATATTTTAGTAGAGAAAACTCACAAATTCTCTCAAACATACTTAGTTAGTGCCGGGATTACAAAACAACTGTCAAAACTCTCATATTGTAACTAATATCAACAACTAGACACTATTTAATAAACCCAACAGCATTAACGAAAAATTTAGCAACTTCCAGCAACCAGAAAGAGACCTATAGCGACAAATTCAGACCCTTTAGCGACCGGACAGATTGTTCATCAATCCTAGAGTACCCAATTATGCGTCTCGTTTTCAGCTCCAATTCAATTACCGGGCGATTACAATTCGCCTTAGCAACCCAATACCCAAACAAGTGATAGCCTCTAATCAACCTATTATTTCGGATTGCATTTAACCACATAGAAACACACCGGTCCGAGCAACAAACACTTTGTTCTCGATTGGGTTGTAGAAACAATATCTTTTTGTTTCCTTAGAATATCCCACAAATTTATACTTATCCGACTTGGGTCCGAGCTTGTCTGTTTGTAAGCGCTTTACATAGACATCGCAAACCCAAATCTTCATAAACGACACTATGGATAGCCTCCCAGTACATATCTCATATGCTGTCTTCATGAATGATTTGGATGGGACACGGTTATTGGTAAAAGCTGCAGTCAATAGAGCATGTTCCCAAAACGATATAGGAAGATTTGCTTAACACATCATAGACCGCACAATATCCAATAGGGTGTGATTCCTCCTCTCGGACACGCCATTCCACTGTGGTGTTTCAGGTGGACTGAGTTGGGACAAGATCCCACACTCTCTAATATAGTTGTCAAACTCTTGGCGTAATTATTCTGCTCCACGATACGATCATAGAGCCTTAATACTCTTTCCAAGTTTCTTCTCTAATTTATTCTTAAATTATTTGAAAATTTCAAATTATTCGGATTTGGCGTTCATAAGGTATTCAAATCCATATGAAATCATCAGTAAATGTAATGAAATAAAGATAACCACCTCTGGCAGGCATGGGAAACGCCCCACACACATGTATGTATGTGTTCCAATAACTCACTATTCCTCTTACATTTCCTTTTGATAGGAGACTTTGTCATTTTTCCTAATAAACAAGACTCACATGTCTCATATGATTTATAAGCGAATGAGTCCAGAAATCCATCCTTATGGAGTCTAGAAATGCGTTTTTAATTTATATGGCCTAAACGACAGTGCCATAGATAAGTAGGATTCAAATCATTAGTTTTAGTCCTCTTGGTATGTGTGTTATAGACGGAATTATTTAGATCAAGGCTATACAATCCATTAGGCAAAACTGCACTACAATAGTGCATACTCTCAAAATAAATGGAGCAACATGTTTCCTTTATTCTAATAGAAAAACCTTTCTCTTCCAAACAAGAAATAAAAATAATGTTTCTGCATATAGCAGGCACATAATAGGAAATGTCTAATTCTAATTTAAGTCCAGAAGGCAAAGATATCTCATAAACGCCTATGGCTAATGCAACAACTCCTGCTCCATTCCCCACGCGCAAGTACATCTCCCCTTTAGCCAGTAGTTTACTTCTCTTGAGATCTTGCACATTTCGACAAATGTGAGATCCACATTCAGTATCCAATACCCGAGATGAAGAGATAGACAAAATGACATCTATAACAAAAATACCTGGTGTTGGTGGAATCACTATTCCAAGCCTTTTATCCTCCAGATACTTTGGGTAGTTCCTCTTCCAAGGGCATGTCTAACTACAACAGTGACATGCGCCCTTAGAGATGCCACCAACAGCCTTTATGGTAGGTTCCTTGGATTTTGCAACTTTCTTTCTCTTTCTTTTGGAGGTAGAGGCAACTCGCATACCCTTTCCCTTACTGACCATCATTGTGGCATTTCTTTTGCCTTTGTTAATGCTATGTTCAGTAGTCCTAAACATATTGAGCAGTTCTGGAAGAAGTTTGTTGATCTCATTCATGTTATAGTTCATGATGAACTGGCTACAAATGTCCAACAACGATTGCAAGATGAGATCAGTTGCCAACTCTTGGCCGAACGGGAAGCCTAACCTCTCGAGATTCTCCATGTACCCGATCATTCGGCATGACGCCCGACTGGGTTCCATCTGAGAGATTGCACTTGAACACTGCCTTAGATACTTCATACCGCTCATGGCTCGCCTGCTCTTGGAAGAACTGCTTCAAATGTACGATCATATTGTACACCTTCATGCTCTCATGTTTCTTCGGAATCTTAGAGGTTATGGTACAATCATGAGACATGTCACATCATTAGAATCATCCACATGTTCCTGATGTTCCATCACGGTAGCTAGAACAACATCCTCAGCTGGTGGGTCTAGAATAGGATCGTCTAAGACATACAATTTCTTTTGTTTCTTGAGAACAATTCTCAAGTTTATATACCATTCCAGAAATTGGTTCCAGACAACTTTTCCTTCTCAATGACAGATCGTAGGGATGAAGTCGTTGCTTCATTGTTTGCCATTTGGAATTCTACAAAATGAGAAATATGCAATTTTAGTATTTTGAACAATTAACTATGTTTAACAATGGCTAGATTATTAAATATAGCTCCCACTATTTTTATCGGATTAATAGCCCTCTCCATTAATGCGGCAAATATCATATACTTTCTAGCAGGCCAAGATCCATATTTCACTTCCTCTTTGAACTTGATTTAGCAAGTCACCCAAAGACCAGTTATGTAGGTACGTACACTTTCCAATTGCATCATATGTAACTCTTGGTTCAATTATGTGAATAACTCCTTATTCTTTATCTATCCCATAGATAACACCTAATTTCCTTGCATGTAAGTTACTCAATCTCATTGAAACAACCTAGTTGTGTCCAACCTTTTAGTTTAACAATCACACATTGCTTGCTTGTGCTACCACATCACCCCATGAGGAACTAAATCGCTTTGCTTTGACAAGCCCGAATTTAATAGACCATGATCATGATGGGTGTTTAAGTAAGAGAAGGCATAACACAATATTTATCGTTTGAGGGATTTCTATGTCATTATTAATTATTTTATTGATCCTATCAACATGATCTACTTATTTAAATTGGGAAATTCCAAATAAAATATCAACCTTGTTTATTATTATCTTGTTATATTTTGCATGCATCAACAATACACCAAAAATAAATAAAAAGACAATAAATAAACAAAATAAACAAGAGTAATAAACGTGACATGAATATGGCCCCTAAGACTAAGATAGTCCCAAGCCAATGAGAATATCTATAAGCTCTAAAGTGAAAAGCTCATATTCATGTGCCTCCATCTTTAGTCCACGCGTCCTAGGCTTGTGGGTCCTCCAAGTTTTCTGGTTTCTTCAGTCTTTGATCTTGTTCTACATGTCTTGACTATCATCTAACTATCTAATACTAGCTAGAATATATACTAAATATAGAGACCTCACAAGTTGAGGAAGAAGAGGACAAGCAGGCCGTAAATTACTAAATCACATTAATTACAATAAACCAAAACAAAAAAAACGACAAAATAAACATCCACAACCTAGACCATATTCATCCACCTTGCAATAAAGCACATAATACAGTTAAAATCCAATTTTAACGAGATTAGGGTTAACGAATCGTGTACCCATCTATGCAAGCATTTATAACATGATTAGGGTTAACGAAACATGTACCCTAGTTTGTGTGATCACCACGAAGAATTGTGTCTTCGTCTCTATGAATATCCACACCTAGGATTGTAGATGGAATCCTTCTCCAAGTAAAGTGCTAGCAATGGAATAAGGAGGTAAAGATCACAAAAAATGGAGCACCAAAGCCGCGCGCCAAAGGGAGGCCGACGGCTTGGAGGGGGAGGACGGGTTAGGGCTCGGCCTCAAATCTCCGTCTCTCCTTGCTTTGTTATGTTCCTCAATAATGAATTGTCTTTTTTGAGAAAATAATAATCTAGTCATTATATAGTTATTAACTCCTTATTAACTACATATTTTCCCCAATACTAATCATGTCCATACACGAATTAATCCACCTTGAAAATTAGTCCTACTAACTTTGATTGTGGTTGTGCTATGATCCTTTTAATTAATAAGTCCAACTAATTAATGTCCAAATCTAGTTTAATCCATAAGGTGTGTGACCCTATAGGTTTCTATTTAGGTGGTAGTAACTATTACAAACATAGAGCGGTGTCTAGAAACACATCTATGTCATCCAACTAATAGGAAAGTCACTGATCTGACAAACCATGTGCCTAATGTTAACGCCCTGTATCTATCCCTTTGTCTCTATATCCGGATTGGACACGAGATATAATTGTCACACTCGCATATCCAATTCATAGTTTTTCGATTTTGGGAATAGGCTTATCTATACATATAACATCAATATATCCATGTTGACTTATGTGAGTCTGGCCAGACATTCCATAAGCACTACCCCTCGAGTGGACATGGATATTTGCTTCCATTATGTGGGAGGGACAAATCCTCTGTACATCACTACCATCTCTAAGCTTGCTTCATATCATGCCTGGTGACTATCTTTATAGTTACCTAGTTACGGTGTAACGTTTGATAATATCAAAGCACAATTTTTCACAACTAGATTATCTAGTTACTTCAAGTCTAAGGATTACAACACCATTAGCACTACGAGAAGTACTTGTGACGTTAACATAACTTAAGGTAGCCTTCTTGTTGGGGGTCAATCCAGTATACCATTACTCCTAATGCATACCCATGTGTTTGACTTGATATCTCCATATCAATCTACCCACATACTAGTCTATAGTGATCGTTTTGTTAATAAATAAAATAGACTAGAGATAATTAAGATAAACAACACATTGTAATCTAAGGACTTCAATATATTTAATATCTCCATAAAGAATAAATGAATATTCTAGCCAAAAAATTCTCATATTAAACATGGATTGCCTCTAGAGAATCTAATCCAACATAATCGTCACCATGCAAGACTACTTGGGACCGGTCCATGTTGCGTCCTCTCTTTCTCTCTCTCTCTCTCTCTCTCTCTGAGACGACATCTCTTTTAAAATTTCAAGGACAGCGAAAAAAGCAAAAGAAGAAACCCTACTTCAGTTTGCAGAATGAATCAAGAAAGCTACTTTAACAAAGATCTACAAGCAGAGCAATACCTGAGAAGTATGGTCTACATAAAAAGGAAGTGCTTGAAACAATGGTAAAAAAGTAGCTATTTGCGTCAACTCATAACTCTGCTTCAGATCATATTGGGAGAAGATGAAAAAGTTCCATAAAAGGGTCAACAGGGTTTAAAAAGCAATGCTCCGCATTCCAAGGCAAATCTCCAACATTTCGGTTTAAAGTCTCTCTGCAAATTGAACTGCCAAAACAATCGAGTTGTTTACATATATCTTAATCAAATCAGTTTCCCATATCAATCCGCGATTATTCCCTACCATTGTGTTCCCCATGCTCTACCGTAATCAAAACATTGTTAAATGACTCGTTTAATGGGGCTTTGCGATTGCAGTTGAGCCTCGGTAAAATAGGCTAATGCGCAAGGGGTCTAAATGTCAATAGTCAAAGCATGGTCCTAATTTGTAAGAAAGTTGACCAAACAATAATGCACACCTGATTATTCTGCAGTGCTCCATGCACACCAGGTCATGCTATGACAGGAAACATGGACCATGAGACAGGCTCCCTCACATATAAACAACTCACACAAGCCAGGGAATTAGTGCCTTGGAGGATGGAACAAAGCTTGTCGCATATGGCATCCGTTCCATATGCGCCCCTTGTGTATCATAATGGAGACTCGCGTAACCTCCTTTGTACTCAGTTTCACGTTATACCACGCGGTCTTGCCCACAGTGTTTCGAGATTCTCACCATGACCTGCTTAATGGCTTTAATGGGGGCTTAATTGGCTCATTTACTGTCACGTAACCCCCATTATGACCATTGGGGCTTGACTATAGGCATGATTGATTATAAACTATTGGTCAATTACACCCTGCAAGCTATCTCACTCCTTTGTGATACGCTCTGCTTGTTTTCATCGCGTATCCATTATCATCCCAGATTTTCACTCCAATATACGTGTCTGATTGTGCTTTCATTACTTCAAACTTGGACACAGTCATCCGACCCTATCAGGAACCTCCATCTAGACATATATTTTGAAACAAAACTCTACCATGTCTGTATTGTCATTTCGACGCTTGTAACAGTTCTAAAATAATAATTACCAAACACAAAAGCAAAAATTGATCTTTTCCAGCATGTTATATATAAAATTTACCAAACAATTTTTTAAGTTGATTTCCAAACTAGTTCCATGTACTAGACGACTAGACACGGATTTTCTTTTCTTGATATCATGTTTGCTACTATAGTTGGACGATAAGTTTCCAAGATTAGTAAAACACATGTATGGTATCCGTTTAAAAACAGAGAAAAAAATGCTAAAAGCACCTTTAAAAACAAAATCATAAAACGGTTTGGCATGTGTTGAAAAACACCGTTTAAAACTGAAACAGATACATTTGGCAACACTAGTAAATTTTAGTGTTACTTACTCTAACATCATTTCGTACATAAAACAACGATATATAGTTGATAATTTAGGCATTTTTCAAAAGTAGTAGTGTGTCTAACCACTAAAAGTATATAAAAAAACATTAAAAGAATACCTAAAATTGTGTTTCCAGAAACAATGTTTTTTCATCTGTTTTTAGTTTCAAACACTGCATTTTTTCACTCTCCCAAAACATGCATCTTGGAAAAACACTGTTTTAAAAAAATCTTGTTTAAAAACAATGTTCTAAAACATGCAGTAAGAGCCTATTTGTTTTTTTTAATAATAACAAGAAAAATAGTTAAAAGAACATGCTGAATGTAATAAAAAAATATATTTGTTATGTGTTGAAAAACAATGTTTAAAATAAAAAATTACAACATTACTAAATTCAATCTCAATTTACTCAAAATCATTTTTACGTACATTACTAACATATATTTCTGTTACATTATTCATCTAATCAGAGTTGAAATGTCTTCAACCACCAACTGTATGGAATCAACACTCAAAACACACTAAAATATGAAAATAAAAACACCACTGCCAAATGACTTTCTATGAAAAATTGTATCTTTAAACAAACGCGTTTAAAACAGGGATACTAAACATGCCCTAAATCTGCAAACTAAAATCTCGAAATTCAACGAACTCCATTGATTTGATAGCAAATATACCGTGAACATGCAATTTATGATGAATTTACAGAACTTTGCGCTCTTATGAAAGAAAATATGAAGGCAAAATTGCACCGGTAGTACTCATATTATACGTTTTGTTACGCTTTGATTTCAACATTTTCAATTTTAGCATGTGCGATAACTATATTTTTAAAATTGTTACACTGGTGATACATCCCACTAACACCGTTACTTTTTGGGCAAAATTCTACCAGTAGTAACGGTTTCAATTTAACATTGATGGTACATAAATTTTAATTTTGTTGCATCCATAGTATCCATAGCTACTGAAAAGATTATGATATCCTTAACATTTTTTCATATTGTCTCCATTTTCTTTTGAGGTAAAAAGATTTTCCATTAATACATGGTAGAAACAACCCAATCTGCTACAATCAAATGATTCGCCCAATGTGGAATACAGCCCATCCAAATTTTCGGGTTTTCCAAATCTTTTCCTACCTTCGCACCTTCAGGGGTAATACAATTTGCGTTCCTAGGGCACCATTTTAGTTGCACTTGTTGGAAGAAGCACAATTAAGCGTCTGCAGTACTCGACTAGTAGACCATATCCGGTACGGTCATCGTCTGAATTCAGTACCAGGACACCTGAAATAAGTTTCTTCCAGTACGCTTCGACCTCGATACCCATCCTTCGAGCCATCGCAAGACCTTCACGCATAGCTAGGGATTCTGCTAACTTTGCTGATCCAATGTCTGTGAGCGGGCCAGCCATTGCTGCGACCCAACCGCCGTTTGAATCACGTAAAACATCCCCTAACGATCCCTTCTTCGAACCCTCATACCACACCGCGTTCGTGTTGAGTTTGATGAAGCTTGCAGTCGGCCTGGTCTAGATTTGCGCACCACTTTCAGCTTCTTCACTTCGCCCAGGCAGTTCTGGTGGTCCGACCCAGCGTGGAAACCAGCGAGCTCAATGAGCTTGTCATTTATGCAGTGAATGACCTCGTCTTCATCTAATCGCCTCCCTTCAAACAACCTTTTTTCTTGCATAACCAAATTGTCCACATACCAATCAGGAACCTTTCTCTAGTCTCCATATTAAATTTCTCCAGGGAGCTCTCAATCAATCCCCTTGTGTCGTGGCAGCTAGTATGCAAGGATTCTGCCCCCAAAATCGACTCCCAAACACATTTCACATACTTAAATTGTAGAAAAATATTGTCGGAACATCAATTCCGCTACGGCTGAGGTTCACCTTGAAAGGTAGTGAACCATGGTAAGCTCTGCAAGTCGTGAACATCGTACTTCTAGGGATTCGGAGACACCACATTTTTAAGAGCAAACTATCTTTCCTACAGCTTGCTTGTCCCGAACCGCGATCTTCGTTCCTCATATCTTCGGCAACAACATACCCCGTCTTGACCGAATACACACCGTGCTTATCATAAACCAAGCCCATTTATCCTCCTGTTCCATAACAGGGAGTGTGATCGCTTCAATGGCCCTTGCATCATGGGCATTCAAGACTTCTCGTATTCCAACCATGTCCCATTGACAGGTGAAGGGATTTATCAGTGATTGTACCTGCATGGGGTTACCATTCACATTAGGAGTGATCACTTTGAAGAATTCGGTCTCAGGATCCAATGGTCCTTAAAGACATCCACCGAGCTACCGTTCCTAATTGTCTTGAAAATTCCCCTCAAGAGAACCTTACGCCCCGCCAAAACACTTAGAAACAGAGAGGGGTTAGACCCAAAGTAAGCGTCAACAAAATCCATCTGAGCAAAGTATTTGGCCTTCATGACTTGTGCGATTAAACAATTCGGATTATTAACAATTCTCCAACCTTGTTTCGCCAAAAGTTTCAAATTGAAAGAGTGGAAGTCTCTAAACCTCAACCCCTGTCGCTTTTTTTGTTTTCACCTTTTCCCATGCAATTATGCACAACCCCTTTTGTTTTTCGTGCTTCTTCCACCAAAACTCGCGAATAAGTCGCTCAATCTGATCACAAAGAGATAATGGTAATAAAAAGCACGACATCGTGTAAGTTGGAATAGTTTGGAGGACCGGTTCAGTAAAACTTCTTTCCCTGCTGTTGACAAATATTTCTTGTTCCACCCATAAACTCTTGCATTGATTCTTTTCAGCAATCCTGAGAACTGAGCTGTTTTGGATCGACCAATTTTGGTTGGCAATTCCAGATATTTGTCGGAAGAATCAACACATTGTATCCCAAAGGCTCACAAAGTAATGATTGAACATCAGTTGGGACATTGTTAGAAAACATGGTCACGGACTTCTACATATTAATTTTCTGTCCCGGTGCAAGCTCATACTCCTTCGAAATTGTACTAAAGCCGCAATCACTTCGTGGTTAGCTTTAGTGAACAAAAATGATGTCATCGGCAAAGAGAAGATGCGAAATAAGGGGCCATTTCTTGAAGCCTTCACTGGGTAATAGTTTTGGCTCCACCAGCCGAGACTAATGCATGGGACAAGCCTTCCGTACAAATCAGAATCAAATACGGCGATAGCGGGCACCCTTGGTATAACCCACGCTGAGGAGTCACATCTCCCATGACCTCACCATTCCTGACAAAAGAGAACCTGACACAAGTCATGATTTGATTAACAAAATTATGGTTAAACCCCAACTCAGTTAACATAGCGCATAAATAGCTCCACCCCACCCGATCATAGGGCTTACTCATGTCTGCCTTTAGCACCATAAACCCTGTTTTTTCTGTCATCCGTGTAGTCATAGAGTGTATCACCTCTTAAGAAACCGCCACATTGTCCGAGATCAATTGACTCGTAACAAAAGCACTTTGGAATGGAGAGATAATAAAATTGAGAACAATTTTCAACCTGTTAGCAATAGTTTTGGAAATAATTTTATAAATAACCGTGCACAGGCTGATCGGTATGTGGTCCGTCAGTTTGAGAGGCTGTTTGACCTTTGGTATGAAAACTATGAGCGTCTTGTTAAACTGACTAACATCTTCGGCATCGTTAAGTACCCTCAAACATGCTGCAGTAATCTGGGCCCCCACATCCGTCCAAAATTCTTGAAAAAACCCGGGCGGAAACCCGTCGATTCCTTGTGTAGAGTAGGACCACACATGCTTCTGCACCGTGTGAACTTCTTCTGGGGTGAACGGGGAAGATAGCCCTTCTCCGTGATGATACGAAAGAAGTGATGGAACCGAATCAACAAAATCATCCATCCACGTCTTCGATATCTTAGATAAAGTTACGTCTATGGCGGGAAGAAGCTTTGTTGTGGAAAAACCGCCTATTCTTGTCCCCCATTTCAGCCAGTCGATTCGAGACCGCTGAAACCATTTGATTCTTCTTCCTTAAGAATGTTTTTGTACTCAATGAGAAGCTCCCGGATTCGATTCGTAACCCACCTTGACTGGTGTCTATTCAAAAAAATCTGAATTTTCTTTCGGACATAATTAAGAGTGACCCTAGGCGAACACACCACATCTCTACTCCATTGCTGAAGGGCCACTTCGGTTTGTTTCATGGTGCTTCCCAACTCCGTGTTCAGACCCGGCCAAACCCCTCCTACAATCTCCCAAAGGTTCTTATGTCTCAACAGAGAAGCTTCAAAGAGAAATCATTTATTGGGCACCTGAAATAACCCCTGACTTTGTGTATCAAAGCGGAGACAAAGCGCGAGATGAGCCGAAGTGGTGGTAGCGATATGCGTCACTTGAGCTCCTGCAAAGATACCGACCATTCCGGCTTTGCCACTGCCCGATCTAAAAATCAAGTTTGTTTTGTCTTGATTATTACTCCAAGTAAAACACATACCTGAAAACCCAAGATCTCGAAGCTCGTTGCGTTGCAAAACTTGAACAAAAGGTGAAAGTTGGGAGAAAGTAACAAAGCACCCCTTCCTTCTCTTCATTAGATGAGATTGCATTAAAATCCCCCACTATACACCAACTTTTAACATCTAATCGGCGCAATCGATCAGTTAATGTCAACGTACGAGTGCGATCGGCAACATTAGGATCCCCATACAAGCCCGTGAAGTGACAAGAAAAACCGGAATCCTCCAATCTTATTAAAACATCAATATGAAAAAATGACGATGACATCACAATAACCGAAAGAGAATGATCCCACATTAGAGCGACACCACCCGTACGACCTCGAACCTTAAAATTGACATAAAAAAACGACTAAAAGTTAAGTATAGAACGAAGATGATCCATTTCCCACACCTTCTTTTTTGTTTCTATAAAAAACATCAAGCTTGGTGGCTCCCTTTCGACAAGGTCGCGGAGAGCATGGAACGCGCAAGTGTTACCCAACCCTGGCACATTTCAACTCAAGGCGATCATTGGTCTCGGAGGTGGTGCTCCGCACCCACCGCCGCTAAAATTTTAGTTTTGTCCGCCTCTGGAGTGACATGAATAGAGGCGCCATTTTCTTGAAAATTGACCGATTGTTCTGCACCAAGTTTCTCCCCATCAGCCTTGGACCGTTTCTCGTCCCCTTGCCTTTCGATAGTGAAGTTCGTGAAAATGAAGTCTTCAACCGTCTTTCATTTGGTCGCACGAGAGAGGTCGGCCTCAACATCGCAAATTTTTTTATTACCTTTGCAGATCTATGCTTTTAGCTCTGCTATGTTCCTCCCCTTGGATTTCTCATTTGGAGTATCGGAGATAGTGGGCTTAGCTTGCAGAAGGCCTGGGCAAAGGCGTGCCCTTCTCAGTAGCAGTGAAACCCATTTGTTCAAGAAGTGGGCCAGGAAAAGAAAGCCCTGGAAGTTTGGGCATAATCATCGTGTTTGGGCCTTGGTTATTAAGATGGAGGCCCTCTAAATTGTTGTAAAGGTCCAAAACAATTTTGATTGCATTAAAAGCCACATTAGAAGTCTCATTAAGGCGCTGCTCACCTCCTGTAGAATCCGCGGTGATCATCATTGAGCTCGGCGTAACTCCCTCCGTTACCAAAACAAAATCATCATTCCCCTCATCATAAAACCCTCGTCCGTCACTTTTGGAAGCCTCTACTAGAGCCTCCTCGAGGTCATCAATGCAATCATCCGTAACTGCGGGAAGTGGGTCCGGTGTCATAAACGCTCTACCACGACCCGCACCACCGATTGTCGCTGACTTTCGGGGATCCGTCCAAAGAGTAACCACCGGCCTTCCACGGCCAGCCACCCTGGATTCCCCCCCCCCATAATGTAGCGTGCAGGTAACAACAGCCAAGAACCACAGCTAAAACTCCCAGGGTCGTTAGAATGGATCGCAACTACTCCGGGACAAGACCCAAGCTGATGGGTAATACATCCAGACTGAAAACAAACGGATCTAATACGCTCGTAGAGAAACGACACCACACATTTGTCACCCGTATGAGTTTGACAGATGCTGATTTCTTGAGGGGAGAATTGTCACGAAGTTGAAGCAACCTTTCCGTTGGAATAGATGCCCTAGAGCTAATCTAGTTTAGTATGAATTTATTTTGGCTAGAAAATTCATTGTATTATTTATTGGATATTTAATATAATGAAGTCCTTAGATTTACAATTGTGTTGTTTATCTTATATATCCCCATTCCATTATAATGATTAATAGGACAATCATCTATAGACTAGTATGGGGTTGGATTGATATGGAGATATCGTGATCCAATACATGGGTGTGCATTAAGGGTAATGGCGCATTGGATTGACCCATCTCTGAGTACGCTACATACATGTTATGTAAAGTCACAAGCGCTTCTCGTGGTTACAACGGTATTGTCATCCTTAGACTTGAAGTCACTAGATTATCTAGTTGTGGATTATTGTGATTTTGGTAGCGTCAAACGCTACACCGTAACTGGGTAGCTATAAAGGCGTGTACCGGATACAATAAGAAGCAAGCTTAGAAGTCGTAGTGGACGTAGATAGTATTTGTCTCTCCCACATAACGGGAGAAAATATCCGACGCCACTCGAGGGATAGTGCTTATTGATAACCCCGTTTATGGTGTTATATTTACAGTTGAAATCCTACCGTTTTGTGTGATTTCCGGACAAAATACATGAGAAATAGGCTATGATCGTGAAGTATGCGGGTACTTGAGTTATTTGTGCATAATTGACTAGTCCGGGCGTTTTCTAGTTTATTTGAGTTATTTATGTCACATTTTACACTGGTATTTGTAGTTGTGTGATTTTCAGGTACCGTAAGCTCGGAGCGTAACGTGAAAAAGGAAACGAACTTCGGAAGCGATTAAAGCTCGAGAAAATGGATGAAGAAGAGAGAAAAGTTAGACAAAAAGCCGGATCTGCTATCAACAATCTGCCTACATTCATAGTACAACACAATTACCAACCTCTACCTCTAAAATTATCACCACTGCCTCCATGCTAGCCAATGTCACCATTAACCAAACCATCTGACATCAATCACCATTTACACCATACTACTAACCTCCATTCATCAAACTAAACACCATAGTCTCCAACATACTGCCTTCCTTCATAACCAATGCAAACACCAATTACTACATCTCTGCTATACCTTAACCACCAACTAAATCAATACCCAATTTTCTCCCAACAACTTGCAACAGCAACACACCCACCTCCTACTTCAACCAGCAACAACTATCACAAATGAAACCCAGTACATCACCACATCACCATGACCACATGCCACCTAAGTATATACAATTTAACCTCCTAACACCCACTGCCTATTCCCTTCCAATTTCACCTCTGAACCAATCCTAACCACCTAACTAACTACCAGCAAACTTAATTCAACAATTTACCATTTCTCCTCTGCTGCACCATGACAATTTCACCATCAACAACCAAATACTAACCTACTGTAACCTCAACCAAAATCATCTTCACATACCACAGCCTTCACCTGCAACTTCATAGGTTACCTCCAACTTACTACCAGCCAACACCTCCTACACCACAGTACCCACCAACTCCAACTAATCCAGCAACCCAATCCAGCTCTGCAACTCAGACCTTCAACTATTTTAACCACCAAATTAATGTCCTTTAATCACCATTAAACCCACCTTCAGAACCTGAACGAAACTCACGGCTAAAACCCATTATCACCAATACCATTAAACTATCTACAACCTGCAACCTAAACCCACCTAGCCAACACTCTGCCTTCAACCTACAAACCCACATAACCGTCCTCAATCCACCATGACCACCTGAACTCCATTAACAAACACCACAGCCACCAATAGAGCCTCCATAGCCACCGCAATACAACCTCAAACTTCCCCAAATTAAACACCAACCTGAACCCGACCTGCCTCTTAACTCCACAGCCATGGCCGCAAGAAAGTGCAGACGGAAGAAGAAGGATCAGAGAAGAAGAGAAGCAACAGAGCAGCGAGGAAGGAAAAGAAGAAGAGGGTGAAGAAATTGCAAGATAACCAAAACCCAGCAGAGAAGAAGAGGATTGCAGACCCAAATCAAGGCCGCATATCAACCCAGCAAAGCAGCGCAACAAATCAAAGGAGAAGAACCCACTGCAAGAAAGAAACAGAGCATAAATCAAGAAGAAGAAGAGAAGGTTCAGATCGCAAGACCAGCCCTCAGGTCGTGCGATCAGAGGAAGAAAGAAAAGAGAGAAAACTCTCTGCTTTTCACGATCAGAGAGAAGGTCGTGCGATCAGGACTAGAAGGTTGCACGGGTTTGTTTTAATAAAACCCTAGCAGCCAATTAGTGAAGTCCAACAAACTTGGAGGGGTCAAGCTGCAAAACGAAGTTTTTCACTCCTAGTGAACCTACGGGTCTTGTATTAGAAGAAAAGGGGGATTTTTCATAAAGGAATTAATCATTGACGAGATGATTGAACGAAAAAAGAAGACAGGACGTAGCAGAGAAAGGACGAAGAACAGGAGCTTCGGGCTGGAGCTCGGATTCGCGCCGAAGCTTTGATTTTCCGTTTGAGATTTCTACACTCTCTCTATTATCTATTGTTTGATGTTTACAATGAATTTCTTTCTTGTAAACACGAGTATGAGTAGCTAAATTCTCGTCTAGGTTTGTACGTTTGAACCTAGGTCATGAAACTTTTTCGGATTGTTTAAGCTTTGATTCATGAACTTGTTATATTAATATGATCTAGGTTGCGTTCTTCTTTCATTCTTGCACTTTATTTTATGCAATTGTAGTGTCGCGAACTATAGTTGCTACTTGGTGAAAATTGATGGACTGACAGGTGAAAACGATTAGCCTAGAATGAAGAATGAAAGTGAACCCCGTATCGTGATAGACCGACAGGAGAAGCGTTAGGGTTTGGGTCGTTACATAGAATTGTTCGTAAAGCATGCTTAGGTGATACAGTTTATGGATCGACAGATGACGACTGTGAAATTTTAGCGTAGTCTTACATGAGATCGAAAGAAGATTGTAAGAGCATATATGTGATCAAGAACGTAGTCTAGGTTATGTGTTTCTAAGTGCAATCCGGGAAAGTGAATTGATCTAGGGGATGCGTATAGAACCTAGTCTCCTCTTTATCAGTTGATAATTCACATCATTAAACAAAAATCACAAAAATATTAGCTTAGCTCGGTTATTTAATTTCAGTCACTTGTTTGAGGGTGACGAATTCTTAAATCACAACTTTTTCCTCCAGTTACTTTACTTTAAATTAATTGTTTAACTAAATAATCTCAAGATTGTCCCTGTGGGTTCGACAACCTGAGTTTCAATACTCATTCTTTATTACTTCGACCGTGCACTTGCGTATACACGTAAGAAATCGTGTCAAGTTTTTGGCGCCGTTGCCGGGGACAGCGGTAGTTTATTTAGTTAGAAATTAGTTTAGAGTTTTTGTTTTATTTTTCTTTTTGTTACTATCTGTTTACCTCACGGGTGTGCTAGTGTTGTTTTCTCAGGTTGCTATGGCGGAAGGCCAAGGGCTGATTAGCCTCACAACGGAGCAGCTGCAAGCTATGGTAGCTTCAGCCGTAGAGAAAGCACTAGCGGCAACATCGAGACCGCACCCGGCCTTAATGCCATATAACTGTTCTGGGAAAGCAATAATCCAGGCATTTGAGGCGGATCTTAGAGGAAGGGAGCCAGCAATTTTGGTTCCACCAATTCAGGCAGAAAGCTTCTGTCTAAAGCTGAGCACAATTCAATTCACTCAGGAACAGTGCACATTTGCTGGTACATATGAGGAAGACCCACATGATTTCATTGGGAGATTTCAGAGCCATTGTGGGCTAATCCGATATAGTGGGGTCACATCTGAAGCGCTCAAACTGATGCTCTTCCCCCATTGCCTCAAGGGAGCTGCTATGGATTGGCTGGATTCATTGCCATCCAAATCAATCAAGACATGGGAAGACTGTGCCTCCCAGTTCATGAGTAAATTCTTTCCCATCTCACGCATGATTCAGCTGCAGAACGAGATTTGGTCATTCAGGCAAAAGCAAAATGAATCCATGGTCAAAGCATGGGAGCGTCTCAACTTCTTGCTACGCAAATGCCCCAACCATGGCATTGCAAAAAGCCAGATCATACAGGTCTTCTATGATGCACTTGGAATGCTTGACAAAGACAGGATTGATAGAGAAGCTGGGGGCAGTTTCTTGTTCAAATGTGATGTTGACGGTGCATATGAGTTGATGAGACGTGTGGTTGAGCAAGAGGAGAGCTGGGAGTATGAGCACCAACAAAAAGAACCGATGAAGCATACCTCAGTGGCATATAGCACAGTTCAGGTGAATGCGGTAGAGGTAGTGCATGAAGAAAATGTGTCAGAGATGCATCAGCAGCAGCCAGTACCACCATTAGATTTGACCCAGATGACAGGGATAATAAAGACGATGGCTCAGCACATGACAGACATGTCAACACAGGTCAGCTCTGTAGCAATTGCACTTCAAGTTGCTCAAGCAGAAATAAAAGATCTAAAGGAACAACTTGAACAAAGGGCACTGGGTAGCATGGTTGACACATCTGAGGGACAGGCTCTAGCCATCACTACTCGTAGCGGTACTGCACTTAAGGACCCTCCCTATCCGAGTCATGTCAGAGCAGAAGTCTCAAAGGCAAAGGAACATGAAGTCTTTGATTCTGAGAAGACACCTGTCGTGGTCCCCCAATCAAAGGGCATGACTCCATCAGACGAGGAGGAGCATACTCAGGTACCACTTTCATCTTCTCCTTCTTCTTCAGAACTTCCATACCCATTACGAACTAGGGGGAAGAAGGATGATTCAGAAGAATACAGACGCTTTTTGAATGTCTTCTCTAAACTGCATATCAATATTCCATTGATTGAGGCACTTCAAAAGATGCCTAAGTATGCTCGATTTATTAAAGATGCAGTTCTTGGAAAGAAAGGGGTGGATGAATTTCAGAGAGTAAACTTAAATGAACAGGTTAGTTCATGTGTTTTGCATGGGTTACCTAAGAAAAAGAAGGATCCAGGTAGCTTTGTCATTGAGGCTACATTGGGTGATTCCTACACTGGAAGAGCTCTCTGTGATCTGGGAGCGAGCGTGAATTTGATGCCGTTGTCGGTATTCAAAAAGTTAGGTGTGGGGGAGCCCCCGAAAACCTGGATAACTCTCCAATTTGCAGATAAATCGACCAAGAGAGCATGTGGGATGATAAAAGATGTGCTTGTGAGAGTTGGGAGCCTGATAATTCCAGCTGACTTCGTAATACTACACATGCCAGCGGGTGATGTGCCTATCATTCTGGGCAGGCCATTCTTGGCGACTGTTCGTACTCTCATTGACGTAGAGAATGGAGAACTGATTATGAGGGTACATGATGACATGGAGACTTTTCGGGTCTTTAAACCGTCACCCCAACATTCATGGGAGTATCAGCCAGGGGTTCCATTTGCTGTGCAAGTGAAGCGACAGCTCCCTGAGTTATCGCACGGGGATCTACCTGATTATTGGGATAGGAACAAGCCATCAGCGGTGCATGCACATGCAGCAGTACTTCAGATTCAGCACGGGAAAGCCAAGTTGGATGCGGCAATATGTGCCAGACCACCCTCGTGAGGTGGCAGAGGTAACATGGTCGGGCCGTCGACCTTAAATTACAAAGCGCTGCTTGGGAGGCAACCCATGTAGAGTAGGATGCTTTATGTTTTTTTTATTTATTTATGAGTTCTCTATATTTGACTATGAGGGGTGAGAGAGAGTGGACTTATTTTTTTCAATCAGTGTGCAGGGACACAGGTACAGAAGACGGACCGGATTCCGCTTCTTGATGTGCATGCTAGAGATTGCACGAAATTGGGGGAAGAAAAAGCCCCAAAGGATTATGCATACAAGAATAGATAATTGCTCGAGGTCGAGGAGCGATTCCAATATGTTGGTTGCCACACGCATTAGAGGGCTACAATTTATATCTTAGCCGCACATCGGAATCCGGGCGCGTAGAGACTTCTCCGGAAATTGTCAACGTTCCACAAGACCCCTTCTTGTTGCAATTTCGCGGCAACGGTGCCCATGCAGGTCCGGGCACCCAGGTACCTCTAACACTCTCTTTCAAGTCTACGTTTTTGAGCGATGAATGTTGCAATCCACCGTCTACACATTTAAGCGATGAGTCCTCCTTCATTATCTCTAAATTCGTTGAGGACAACGAAACACTTAAGTGTGGGGGGGTTTTGTATCTATGTTCACTAGCCATGTCTTTGTTTGCATCGCCTTGTTACATATAGTTATGTGTTCATATTGTGTTGGATTGTGGTAGGAGTGTGTAGTTTATGAATTTTGTTAGCACTTTTACATTATTGAGTCCCCTACCCAAAACTTGTGTTTAATCGAGTTGGCCAAAAGCATATAGAGTTAGGAAATATTAAAAAAAAAGGGGCTAAAAAAAAATCACAAAATCTTAAATTTTTGAGAAAGGGCAATCGAAGAGAGTGAATGTGGAGAGGGCTTAATGATAGAATTCCTTAGGAGTATGAAAATCTGAGGTGAGGTAGACGCGAGAATCTGGAGTAGGAAGACTTATAGGGCTAATGCACATTAGAAATGCGAGTAGCTGCCTCTCAGACTAGTTATCCTACTAGCGCTACACCACCGTCACTTAGGTAGTCGTCAACCCTCCTCGTAGTGGCAACGGAACAGCTGTGCGAGTGATGTTAATGGGGGCCTCACGTCCCGTCTCCATCTCCTAGGTCCACTAGTTACCCCTATTGATCCGTTTACCCCTTTTATTCACAGCCTCTAGCCTAGGAAGCCTTTCATTGTGACTTTCATCACTTGTTAGAATGGTCCTTTCCTATGCGTCATGATAGAGGGAGTTGAGTTAGGGAGGTTCGATGAGGGTGAGCTGATTTGATACATCTTACGTGGATTCTCTTACATGTCGTCTTTTGAGGGGATGTGAGGGTGAGTTAGAGACGGTAGCACACTTCGGTGTGGCGGTGAGTCGTGTCCTTACACCACGATCACAGGTGGAGTACCGTAGTGCATGATATTTCTTCCGCACGTCATGGGGTGGGGGTTGGTTGATCTTATAGGAGGCCGTGCTTATGCTTTAGTTATATTCTCTATATCTTAGGTGATGAGGAGGATCGGTTGGAAAAGCACATTTACACATTGACTACTGGGTTCGTAATTTGCTTTGCATCAAGTGTGGGGGTGTCGACATCTATGTTATTATATCACTAATTTGACACATTCCACCCCCATGTTATCTAATTTTGACATTTGATCTCTTCGGATATTACTATCGTATTGTCGGCTCCATGTGCTTAATGTTATTGTGTGGAAATGAAAAAAAAAAAAAGTAAAATAGAAAGTGAAAGTGAAATTGAAAGGGAATAAAGGAGCAAGCTTGAAATTGAAGACCGGGGAGATTAGCTATTGTTCGAGATCATTTCTTCACATTTGTGGCCGCGAGAACGGCGTTGCACCAAGATTGAGGGAATGAGGGCCGGAGTAGTGAGATTCGGTGTGGTTCCTTGGATTTTGGTGAGGGAGTGTGAGAATCGGGTTTTGTGAGTTAGATCATGACGTCTAGGACTACGCTTCTAAATATCCTATCCTACCCGTTCTAAACCGTCAACAATTTAACCCGTGGATAAATAGCTCGGAAGGTAAGTGCTAGGTATACGTTTGATGAGTGTGCGGAAGCAACATTTTTTGTGTTCGTGCCCGTTCTGTCTAACGAAACTGGCCGCAAGTTCTACCGATCACCAAAGTTATAGAACTTCCGAGGGAATATGAGAGCCTTATGACTTGCCGGTTTACTTTTTGAGATTGCCCAATCTCTAACTAACTAAAAAAAAGTTTGTATTTCAATACTTGCATTGTGAAATAATCGAGTTGCATTGTATAGAGCATGTAGATTGCATAGTCGTGTGTGTGAGTTGTTTGTGTTACATGGCTAGTTAATATGTATGCAAAACGGTGGATCAAAAGATCATAGTGTGAGGGAATTTGAATGAGATTTTGCTCGGGACGCGCAAAAAGGTAGTGTGGGGGTATTTGATAACCCCGTTTACGGTGTTATATTTACAGTTGAAATCCTACCGTTTTGTGTGATTTCCGGACAAAATACATGAGAAATAGGCTATGATTGTGAAGTATGCGGGTACTTGATTTATTTGTGCATAATTGACTAGTCCGGGCGTTTTCTAGTTTATTTGAGTTATTTATGTCACATTTTACACTGGTTTTTGTAGTTGTGTGATTTTCAGGTACCGTAAGCTCGGAGCGTAACGTGAAAAAGGAAACGAACTTCGGAAGTGATCAAAGCTCGAGAAAATGGATGAAGAAGAGAGAAAAGTTAGACAAAAAGCCGGATCTGCTATCAACAATCTGCCTACATTCACAGTACAACACAGTTACCAACCTCTACCTCTAAAATTATCACCACTGCCTCCATGCTAGCCAATGTCACCATTAACCACACCATCTGACATCAATCACCATTTACACCATACTACTAACCTCCATTCATACACCTAAACACCATAGTCTCCAACATACTGCCTTCCTTCATAACCAATGCAAACACCAATTACTACATCTCTGCTATACCTTAACCACCAACTAAATCAATACCCAATTTTCTCCCAACAACTTGCAACAGCAACACACCCACCTCCTACTTCAACCAGCAACAACTATCACAAATGAAACCCAGTACATCACCACATCACCATGACCACATGCCACCTAAGTATATACAATTTAACCTCCTAACACCCACTGCCTATTCCCTTCCAATTTCACCTCTGAACCAATCCTAACCACCTAACTAACTACCAGCAAACTTAATTCAACAATTTACCATTTCTCCTATGCTGCACCATGACAATTTCACCATCAACAACCAAATACTAACCTACTGTAACCTCAACCAAAATCATCTTCACATACCACAGCCTTCACCTGCAACTTCATAGGTTACCTCCAACTTACTACCAGCCAACACCTCCTACACCACAGTACCCACCAACTCCAACCAATCAAGCAACCCAATCCAGCTCTGCAACTCAGACCTTCAACTATTTTCACCACCAAATTAATGTCCTTTAATCACCATTAAACCCACCTTCAGAACCTGAACGAAACTCACGGCTAAAACCCATTATCACCAATACCATTAAACTATCTACAACCTGCAACCTAAACCCACCTAGCCAACACTCTGCCTTCAACCTACAAACCCACATAACCGTCCTCAATCCACCATGACCACCTGAACTTCATTAACAAACACCACAGCCACCAATAGAGCCTCCATAGCCACCGCAATACAACCTGAAACTTCCCCAAATTAAACACCAACCTGAACCCGACCTGCCTCTTAACTCCACAGCCATGGCCGCAAGAAAGTGCAGACGGAAGAAGAAGGATCAGAGAAGAAGAGAAGCAACAGAGCAGCGAGGAAGGAAAAGAAGAAGAGGGTGAAGAAATTGCAAGATAACCAAAACCCAGCAGAGAAGAAGAGGATTGCAGACCCAAATCAAGGCCGCATATCAACCCAGCAAAGCAGCGCAACAAATCAAAGGAGAAGAACCCACTGCAAGAAAGAAACAGAGCATAAATCAAGAAGAAGAAGAGAAGGTTCAGATCGCAAGACCAGCCCTCAGGTCGTGCGATCAGAGGAAGAAAGAAAAGAGAGAAAACTCTCTGCTTTTCACGATCAGAGAGAAGGTCGTGCGATCAGGACTAGAAGGTTGCACGGGTTTGTTTTAATAAAACCCTAGCAGCCAATTAGTGAAATCCAACAAACTTGGAGGGGTCAACTTGCAAAACGAAGTTTTTCACTCCTAGTGAACCTACGGGTCTTGTATTAGAAGAAAAGGGGGCTTTTTAATAAAGGAATTAATCATTGACGAGATGATTGAACGAAAAAAGAAGACAGGACGTAGCAGAGAAAGGACGAAGAACAGGAGCTTCGGGCTGGAGCTCGGATTCGCGCCGAAGCTTTGATTTTCCGTTTGAGATTTCTACACTCTCTCTATTATCTATTGTTTGATGTTTACAATGAATTTCTTTCTTGTAAACACGAGTATGAGTAGCTAAATTCTCGTCTAGGTTTGTACGTTTGAACCTAGGTCATGAAACTTTTCCGGATTGTTTAAGCTTTGATTCATGAACTTGTTATATTAATATGATCTAGGTTGTGTTCTTCTTTCATTCTTGCACTTTATTTTATGCAATTGTAGTGTCACGAACTATAGTTGCTACATGGTGAAAATTGATGGACTGACAGGTGAAAACGATTAGCCTAGAATGAAGAATGAAAGTGAACCCCATATCGTGATAGACCGACAGGAGAAGCGTTAGGGTTTGGGTCGTTACATAGAATTGTTCGTAAAGCATGCTTAGGTGATACAGTTTATGGATCGACAGATGACGACTGTGAAATTTTAGCGTAGTCTTACATGAGATCGAAAGAAGATTGTAAGAGCATATATGTGATCAAGAACGTAGTCTAGGTTATGTGTTTCTAAGTGCAATCCGGGAAAGTGAATTGATCTAGGGGATGCGTATAGAACCTAGTCTCCTCTTTATCAGTTGATAATTCACATCATTAAAAAAAATCACAAAAATATTAGCTTAGCTCGGTTATTTAATTTCAGTCACTTGTTTGAGGGTGACGAACTCTTAAATCACAACTTTTTCCTCCAGTTACTTTACTTTAAAATAATTGTTTAACTAAATAATCTCAAGATTGTCCCTGTGGGTTCGACAACCTGAGTTTCAACACTCATTCTTTATTACTTCGACCGTGCACTTGCGTATACACGTAAGAAATCGTGTCAAGTTTTTGGCGCCGTTGCCGGGGACAGCGGTAGTTTATTTAGTTAGAAATTAGTTTAGAGTTTTTGTTTTATTTTTCTTTTTGTTACTATCTGTTTACCTCACGGGTGTGCTAATGTTGTTTTCTCAGGTTGCTATGGCGGAAGGCCAAGGGCTGATTAGCCTCACAACGGAGCAGCTGCAAGCTATGGTAGCTTCAGCCGTAGAGAAAGCACTAGCGGCAACATCGAGACCGCACCCGACCTTAATGCCATATAACCGTTCTGGGAAAGCAATAATCCAGGAATTTGAGGCGGATCTTAGAGGAAGGGAGCCAGCAATTTTGGTTCCACCAATTTAGGCAGAAAGCTTCTGTCTAAAGCTGAGCACAATTCAATTTACTCAGGAACAGTGCACATTTGCTGGTACATATGAGGAAGACCCACATGATTTCATTGGGAGATTTCAGAGCCATTGTGGGCTAATCCGATATAGTGGGGTCAAATCTGAAGCGCTCAAACTGATGCTCTTCCCCCATTGCCTCAAGGGAGCTGCTATGGATTGGCTGGATTCATTGCCATCCAACTCAATCAAGACATGGGAAGACTGTGCCTCCCAGTTCATGAGTAAATTCTTTCCCATCTCACGCATGATTCAGCTGCAGAACGAGATTTGGTCATTCAGGCAAAAGCAAAATGAATCCATGGTCAAAGCATGGGAGCGTCTCAACTTCTTGCTACGCAAATGCCCCAACCATGGCATTGCAAAAAGCCAGATCATACAGGTCTTCTATGATGCACTTGGAATGCTTGACAAAGACAAGATTGATAGAGAAGTTGGGGGCAGTTTCTTGTTCAAATGTGATGTTGACGGTGCATATGAGTTGATGAGACGTGTGGTTGAGCAAGAGGAGAGCTGGGAGTATGAGCACCAACAAAAAGAACCGATGAAGCATACCTCAGTGGCATATAGCACGGTTCAGGTGAATGCGGTAGAGGTAGTGCATGAAGAAAATGTGTCAGAGATGCATCAGCAGCAGCCAGTACCACCATTAGATTTGACCCAGATGACAGGGATAATGAAGACGATGGCTCAGCACATGACAGACATGTCCACACAGGTCAGCTCTGTAGCAATTGCACTTCAAGTTGCTCAAGCAGAAATAAAAGATCTAAAGGAACAACTTGAACAAAGGGCACTGGGTAGCATGGTTGACACATCTGAGGGACAGGCTCTAGCCATCACTACTCGTAGCGGTACTGCACTTAAGGACCCTCCCTATCCGAGTCATGCCAGAGCAGAAGTCTCAAAGGCAAGGGAACATGAAGTCTTTGATTCTGAGAAGACACCTGTCGTGGTCCCCCAATCAAAGGACATGACTCCATCAGACGAGGAGGAGCATACTCAGGTACCACTTTCATCTTCTCCTTCTTCTTCAGAACTTCCATACCCATTACGTACTAGGGGGAAGAAGGATGATTCAGAAGAATACAGACGCTTTTTGAATGTCTTCTCTAAACTGCATATCAATATTCCATTGATTGAGGCACTTCAAAAGATGCCTAAGTATGCTCGATTTATTAAAGATGCAAATCTTGGAAAGAAAGGGGTGGATGAATTTCAGAGAGTAAACTTAAATGAACAGGTTAGTTCATGTGTTTTGCATGGGTTACCTAAGAAAAAGAAGGATCCAGGTAGCTTTGTCATTGAGGCTACATTGGGTGATTCCTACACTGGAAGAGCTCTCTGTGATCTGGGAGCGAGCGTGAATTTGATGCCGTTGTCGGTATTCAAAAAGTTAGGTGTAGGGGAGCCCCCGAAAACCTGGATAACTCTCCAATTTGCAGATAAATCGACCAAGAGAGCATGTGGGATGATAAAAGATGTGCTTGTGAGAGTTGGGAGCCTGATAATTCCAGCTGACTTCGTAATACTAGACATGCCAGCGGGTGATGTGCCTATCATTCTGGGCAGGCCATTCTTGGCGACTGGTCGTACTCTCATTGACGTAGAGAATGGAGAACTGATTATGAGGGTACATGATGACATGGAGACTTTTCGGGTCTTTAAACCGTCACCCCAACATTCATGGGAGTATCAGCCAGGGGTTCCATTTGCTGTGCAAGTGAAGCGACAGCTCCCTGAGTTATCGCACGGGGATCTACCTGATTATTGGGATAGGAACAAGCCATCAACGGTGCATGCACATGAAGCAGTACTTCAGATTCAGCACGGGAAAGCCAAGTTGGATGCGGCAATATGTGCCAGACCACCCTCGTGAGGTGGCAGAGGTAACATGGTCGGGACGTCGACCTTAAATTACAAAGCGCTGCTTGGGAGGCAACCCATGTAGAGTAGGATGCTTTATGTTTTTTTATTTATTTATGAGTTCTCTATATTTGACTATGAGGGGTGAGAGAGAGTGGACTTATTTTTTTCAATCAGTGTGCAGGGACACAGGTACAGAAGACGGACCGGATTCCCCTTCTTGATGTGCATGCTAGAGATTGCACGAAATTGGGGGAATAAAAAGCCCCAAAGGATTATGCATACAAGAATAGAGAATTGCTCGAGGTCGAGGAGCGATTCCAATATGTTGGTTGCCACACGCATTAGAGGGCTACAATTTATATCTTAGCCGCACATCGGAATCCGGGCGCGTAGAGACTTCTCCGGAAATTGTCAACGGTCCACAAGACCCCTTCTTGTTGCAATTTCGCGGCAACGGTGCCCATGCAGGTCCGGGCACCCAGGTACCTCTAACACTCTCTTTCAAGTCTACGTTTTTGAGCGATGAATGTTGCAATCCACCGCCTACACATTTAAGCGATGAGTCCTCCTTCATTATCTCTAAATTCGTTGAGGACAACGAAACGCTTAAGTGTGGGGGGGTTTTGTATCTATGTTCACTAGCCATGTCTTTGTTTGCATCGCCTTGTTACATATAGTTATGTGTTCATATTGTGTTGGATTGTGGTAGGAGTGTGTAGTTTATGAATTTTGTTAGCACTTTTACATTATTGAGTCCCCTACCCAAAACTTGTGTTTAATCGAGTTGGCCAAAAGCATATAGAGTTAGGAAATATTAAAAAAAAAGGGGCTAAAAAAAAAATCACAAAATCTTAAATTTTTGAGAAAGGGCAATCGAAGAGAGTGAATGTGGAGAGGGCTTAATGATAGAATTCCTTAGGAGTATGAAAATCTGAGGTGAGGTAGACGCGAGAATCTGGAGTAGGAAGACTTATAGGGCTAATGCACATTAGAAATGCGAGTAGCTGCCTCTCAGACTAGTTATCCTACTAGCGCTACACCACCGTCACTTAGGTAGTCGTCAACCCTCCTCGTAGTGGCAACGGAACAGCTGTGCGAGTGATGTTTATGGGGGCCTCACGTCCCGTCTCCATCTCCTAGGTCCACTAGTTACCCCTATTGATCCGTTTACCCCTTTTATTCACAGCCTCTAGCCTAGGAAGCCTTTCATTGTGACTTTCATCACTTGTTAGAATGGTCCTTTCCTATGCGTCATGATAGAGGGAGTTGAGTTAGGGAGGTTCGATGAGGGTGAGCTGATTTGATACATCTTACGTGGATTCTCTTACATGTCGTCTTTTGAGGGGATGTGAGGGTGAGTTAGAGACGGTAGCACACTTCGGTGTGGCGGTGAGTCGTGTCCTTACACCACGATCACAGGTGGAGTACCGTAGTGCGTGATATTTCTTCCGCACGTCATGGGGTGGGGGTTGGTTGATCTTATAGGAGGCCGTGCTTATGCTTTAGTTATATTCTCTATATCTTAGGTGATGAGGAGGATCGGTTGGAAAAGCACATTTACACATTGACTACTGGGTTCGTAATTTGCTTTGCATCAAGTGTGGGGGTGTCGACATCTATGTTATTATATCACTAACTAGGGGATTGCCCGTGCCCGAGGGCACTACCACAAACAAAAAAGAACAAACGTCAGTTTAAAATATGCATGAAACAAAATGAGAACTTCATCTAAGAACATAGTTAAAAAAAAAAAAAAAAAAAAAAAAAAAGACGACCTAAATGTCCCCGATGTTTCTTATATGAATACCTTTCTTTTCCTCCCAAACTGTCTGACCACTCATTATTTGTAAGGTAACACAACTCTAATCCAAGACCAATACAGCTAGCATGTATTTGTAGGAAAAAAATAAAATGTGCAATTCATCTCCTTGCAGCATTTGAGAGAAATAAAGGATTCCAAGTGACCTGATCATTTACCCCCTTTTCAAGGCAACTTAAAATATGAACACAATGAATTTACAGTGAAAGAGAACTGAAGGTGACCTCCAAATGCAACACCCTTGATTGAATATTGAAATGTCACAATTCCTAGATTATGTATTGAATTGTTCTCAACTTCTTACAGATAATAAGACCAAGAACTGTGCAGACAACCTAATTAAAATATGAAAGTGAGGAATTGGGTAGTTACATATGATCTCCATCTGATTCTTCTCAAAAAAAAATGGTCAGGCTATAAACTTCATGTCATGTTGTGTCAAATTTGGGAAGAGCTTCCTCAGTCAACGAATCCTGTGCTGGTTCTTGTTTCCTGGAGTTACAACTAAATTTTAATACACTTTCACAGAAATGGGGATAATCATGAAAACTTACAACTAAAGTCCAGTATCATACCCATGAAACTTACCTTGAATGTTGAATCTGGTTTAGTCCAGAACCTTCATCACCACCCATGCCCTTTTTTTCCGTGAAAGAATATGATTGTTCCACCAAAGTCAGACCTCATCACTTCACTAAGTGTGTAGCTTCACCACGATTATCTGTCAACACAAAATACAAAGTCATGACTTATGACTGCTTGTATTTAACATTTTTTAGAAAAATCTTCATAAGTGGCAGTAACACAATCCATTTAACTATAAAAGTATAAAACCCCAATTTTCTATAACCCATTAACCCAATTTTCTACAACTTCAACAAACCATGGTTATGTAAAATTCAGTCAGTAACACAGACGCACTTACTTCACCAAACCCAAACACCAGCCTTAATGAAGATCAATTTTTGTTTGCTTTCATAGGGATCTGACCTCAAAAAGTCCAAACATTAATTTTCAAAACTTGCCTTAACCCCAGATGGGTCGTGTGGCTCTTACAGACAAAGAAGAAACCCCAACTTGACAAATTCAAACCCAATACGACCTCCAAATATCAACACACAACCCGGAACATTTAGTCCATGAACTTATCGCAACCATAGTTCAGGTCGGATTGCAGTTTCAAAATAATCGGTACTCCGATTGTGATTACTGGAACAAAGAATCGCTCATAGAACACACGAAATTGAACCTTCTATTGATGATCAACCTTAAACTGGCGTTCATGGGTGATTCGAATGGTGTTCATCGTTCGGTGAGAGTTTCTCTCTCTAAAGTTAGATCTGGAGCAAATGGACGGTCGCAGAGCATTAACGCATCCATCTATCCACATTAACCCAGCAGGGGTATAACAAATTAGTAGATTGAAATCACTGGTTATGAAAGATGAGAGCGTGATAATAGACTGAAGAACTCCAAATCACAGCAGATGTTCTCTGTTTCAGTCAAAATGTGTTGGTTGAAACATTGTTGGAGTGCCCTCAACCAAAACCCACCTGAGAAAAAGCTGTGAAATTGAAAGATTTATCCCAAAGATAAGAACTTTGATGATGAGACATGACTTGAACAAACTTGTGGTTTGATCAGTAAACTCACAGATTAAGCTATTATAGAAGAAGGCGAGTCTGCGTCGATCTCTGATCTCGTCGGCGAGGTCGGCGATCTATGCTTCCGTCCTGGTTGTCCACGGCGATTGCGATGGCGTCGGCGCGATAGAGAGCAAGTTATGAACAGATTGTTGGGATAAACTGAAATTCGTGAACTGAGAGAGGCCAAGCCTCAAAGGGAAGAAGGTGGAGATCGTGGGATTATGAGGTCATGTGTGTTTTTTTTTCAAAGTTTATTTATTGAAGTAGGTGAGATCTAAGGATGGGGTTAATTCAATCTAACGGCCTAAAAGACATTTTAAAGTCAACCGTCCTGTTTTATAATATAGATTTGACACATTCCACCCCCATGTTATCTAATTTTGACATTTGATCTCCTCGGATATTACTATCGTATTGTCGGCTCCATGTGCTTAATGTTATTGTGTGGAAATGAAAAAAAAAAGTAAAATAGAAAGTGAAAGTGAAATTGAAAGGGAATAAAGGAGCAAGCTTGAAATTGAAGACCGGGGAGATTAGCTATTGTTCGAGATCATTTCTTCACATTTGAGGCCGCGAGAACGGCGTTGCACCAAGATTGAGGGAATGAGGGCCGGAGTAGTGAGATTCGGTGTGGTTCCTTGGATTTTGGTGAGGGAGTGTGAGAATCGGGTTTTGTGAGTTAGATCATGACGTCTAGGACTACGCTTCTAAATATCCTATCCTACCCGTTCTAAACCGTCAACAATTTAACCCGTGGATAAATAGCTCGGAAGGTAAGTGCTAGGTATACGTTTGATGAGTGTGCGGAAGCAACATTTTTTGTGTTCGTGCCCGTTCTGTCTAACGAAACTGGCCGCAAGTTCTACCGATCACCAAAGTTATAGAACTTCCGAGGGAATATGAGAGCCTTATGACTTGCCGGTTTACTTTTTGAGATTGCCCAATCTCTAACTAACTAAAAAAAAAGTTTGTATTTCAATACTTGCATTGTGAAATAATCGAGTTGCATTGTATAGAGCATGTAGATTGCATAGTCGTGTGTGTGAGTTGTTTGTGTTACATGGCTAGTTAATATGTATGCAAAACGGTGGATCAAAAGATCATAGTGTGAGGGAATTTGAATGAGATTTTGCTCGGGACGCGCAAAAAGGTAGTGTGGGGGTATTTGATAACCCCGTTTACGGTGTTATATTTACAGTTGAAATCCTACCGTTTTGTGTGATTTCCGGACAAAATACATGAGAAATAGGCTATGATTGTGAAGTATGCGGGTATTTGATTTATTTGTGCATAATTGACTAGTCCGGGCGTTTTCTAGTTTATTTGAGTTATTTGTGTCACATTTTACACTGGTTTTTGTAGTTGTGTGATTTTCAGGTACCGTAAGCTCGGAGCGTAACGTGAAAAAGGAAACGAACTTCGGAAGCGATCAAAGCTCGAGAAAATGGATGAAGAAGAGAGAAAAGTTAGACAAAAAGCCGGATCTGCTATCAACAATCTGCCTACATTCACAGTACAACACAGTTACCAACCTCTACCTCTAAAATTATCACCACTGCCTCCATGCTAGCCAATGTCACCATTAACCACACCATCTGACATCAATCACCATTTACACCATACTACTAACCTCCATTCATCCACCTAAACACCATAGTCTCCAACATACTGCCTTCCTTCATAACCAATGCAAACACCAATTACTACATCTCTGCTATACCTTAACCACCAACTAAATCAATACCCAATTTTCTCCCAACAACTTGCAACAGCAACACACCCACCTCCTACTTCAACCAGCAACAACTATCACAAATGAAACCCAGTACATCACCACATCACCATGACCACATGCCACCTAAGTATATACAATTTAACCTCCTAACACCCACTGCCTATTCCCTTCCAATTTCACCTCTGAACCAATCCTAACCACCTAACTAACTACCAGCAAACTTAATTCAACAATTTACCATTTCTCCTCTGCTGCACCATGACAATTTCACCATCAACAACCAAATACTAACCTACTGTAACCTCAACCAAAATCATCTTCACATACCACAGCCTTCACCTGCAACTTCATAGGTTACCTCCAACTTACTACCAGCCAACACCTCCTACACCACAGTACCCACCAACTCCAACCAATCAAGCAACCCAATCCAGCTCTGCAACTCAGACCTTCAACTATTTTCACCACCAAATTAATGTCCTTTAATCACCATTAAACCCACCTTCAGAACCTGAACGAAACTCACGGCTAAAACCCATTATCACCAATACCATTAAACTATCTACAACCTGCAACCTAAACCCACCTAGCCAACACTCTGCCTTCAACCTACAAACCCACATAACCGTCCTCAATCCACCATGACCACCTGAACTCCATTAACAAACACCACAGCCACCAATAGAGCCTCCATAGCCACCGCAATACAACCTCAAACTTCCCCAAATTAAACACCAACCTGAACCCGACCTGCCTCTTAACTCCACAGCCATGGCCGCAAGAAAGTGCAGACGGAAGAAGAAGGATCAGAGAAGAAGAGAAGCAACAGAGCAGCGAGGAAGGAAAAGAAGAAGAGGGTGAAGAAATTGCAAGATAACCAAAACCCAGCAGAGAAGAAGAGGATTGCAGACCCAAATCAAGGCCGCATATCAACCCAGCAAAGCAGCGCAACAAATCAAAGGAGAAGAACCCACTGCAAGAAAGAAACAGAGCATAAATCAAGAAGAAGAAGAGAAGTTTCAGATCGCAAGACCAGCCCTCAGGTCGTGCGATCAGAGGAAGAAAGAAAAGAGAGAAAACTCTCTGCTTTTCACGATCAGAGAGAAGGTCGTGCGATCAGGACTAGAAGGTTGCACGGGTTTGTTTTAATAAAACCCTAGCAGCCAATTAGTGAAGTCCAACAAACTTGGAGGGGTCAAGCTGCAAAACAAAGTTTTTCACTCCTAGTGAACCTACGGGTCTTGTATTAGAAGAAAAGGGGGCTGTTTAATAAAGGAATTAATCATTGACGAGATGATTGAACGAAAAAAGAAGACATGACGTAGCAGAGAAAGGACGAAGAACAGGAGCTTCGGGCTGAAGCTCGGATTCGCGCCGAAGCTTTGATTTTCCGTTTGAGATTTCTACACTCTCTCTATTATCTATTGTTTGATGTTTACAATGAATTTATTTCTTGTAAACACGAGTATGAGTAGCTAAATTCTCGTCTAGGTTTGTACGTTTGAACCTAGGTCATGAAACTTTTCCGGATTGTTTAAGCTTTGATTCATGAACTTGTTATCTTAATATGATCTAGGTTGCGTTCTTCTTTCATTCTTGCACTTTATTTTATGCAATTGTAGTGTCGCGAACTATAGTTGCTACTTGGTGAAAATTGATGGACTGACAGGTGAAAACGATTAGCCTAGAATGAAGAATGAAAGTGAACCCCGTATCGTGATAGACCGACAGGAGAAGCGTTAGGGTTTGGGTCGTTACATAGAATTGATCGTAAAGCATGCTTAGGTGATACAGTTTATGGATCGACAGATGACGACTGTGAAATTTTAGCGTAGTCTTACATGAGATCGAAAGAAGATTGTAAGAGCATATATGTGATCAAGAACGTAGTCTAGGTTATGTGTTTCTAAGTGCAATCCGGGAAAGTGAATTGATCTAGGGGATGCGTATAGAACCTAGTCTCCTCTTTATCAGTTGATAATTCACATCATTAAACAAAAATCACAAAAATATTAGCTTAGCTCGGTTATTTAATTTCAGTCACTTGTTTGAGGGTGACGAACTCTTAAATCACAACTTTTTCCTCCAGTTACTTTACTTTAAATTAATTGTTTAACTAAATAATCTCAAGATTGTCCCTCTGGGTTCGACAACCTGAGTTTCAATACTCATTCTTTATTACTTCGACCGTGCACTTGCGTATACACGTAAGAAATCGTGTCACTTATGGAATGTCTGGCCAGACTCAAATAAATCAATATAGGATATTGATGTTATTTGCACGAAAAAGGTTATTCCCAGGAATGAGAAACTATGGATTGGATATACGAGTGTGACTTTTGTGTCTCGTTTCCAATTCGGATATGGAGACAAAGGGATGTGACAATTAATTTCACAAGGTTTGTCGGATGACTATTCTATTAGTTGGCTAGAATGGATGTCTTGCTAGAGACCGCTCCATATTAGCAAATTGTTGCTACCAACTAAATAGAACCTATGGGGTCACACGCTATATAGAGTTGAACTAGATTTGGGAAATAATTAATATTATTAATTAATTAGAATGATCACTTAGCAACACCTTGCAAACTTAGTAGGACTAATTTGCAAGGAGGGGACTAACCCGAATCTAGTAGGACTAGAATAGGGCCTTTAGGTAGTTGACAAGGATTTGTTGGACTATATAAAGGATGCTTCTTCCTTCCTTCCCACACTTATGACACTATTTTTCATAACTTGATTGGGGGAGAACAAAGGAGAGAGAGAAAGCAACAAGAGGGCCGAACCGACACCCTTGCGCCGCCCCCTACCCGTCGGCCAAAAAAGGGGGCCGAATCCTCCTTGTTGCCTCGTGTTATGTGATTTCTTCTTCCTCGTACTCTGGTCCAAGCTAGCACAAAGTATAAGGAAGATCTAGATCTCAACTCTAGGCGTGGATCAACCGTAAAGACGTGAGAAAATTCACGTTACAAGTCATCACAGAAAAAACCCTAAGGTGTGTAACATGATTCTTCATTTACCATCGTTGTGATTCTCTTCCTGTGATCCTTGGAGGGTATTGAATGGATAAATTATCTTTTCCGCTGCGTTTCCATGATCAAAACCCTACAGTGGTATCTTGGAAAAAGTCAAAAACAAACTCAAAGGCTAGCTGGATGGGAAGAAACTTACCTTCGCGGGAAAGGCGATTTTGATCAAGGTCTTGGCTCAAGCGGTTCCTGTCTATGCCATGTGCTATTTATTTCTACTACAAGGTTTAGATGGCCAATTAGATGCAGCTATTGCCAATTTCTGGTGGGGTTGCAAGGAAAATAACCGCAAAAGTCACTGGTTATCAAAAGATAAGCATAAAAGTCTAAAAGTTGAAGGTGGTTTGGGATTAAGGGATTTCACAAGTTTTAATAAAGAAATGTTTGCTAAACAGCTCAACCGGTCATTGTATAGACCGTCTTCACTTATAGACACTGTTTTAAGATCCAAATATTATGAGTCGACGGGGATTTTAAAATCCAAGGCAGATGTTCTTTTGTTTGGAGAAGCATTTTAGAGGGGCAGAAAAATGTCATCCAAGGGTGCTAGATGGGTGATTGGGAATGGTAAAATATAAGAGATTTTTCAGATCCATGTATAGTACGAGACTCTACTTTAAAACCAATTACTTCAGCTATTTCATTACAGCAAATAAATTTGACAGTGGCAGAGTTATTTCACGATGATAGTCGTACCAATGATGTGGATAAGCTGGATTCCTTTTTCTGGAAGGAGGATGATAACTCCGAATAGGAGTTAATGTTTGGCATTGTTTACTACCTATTTGTGGGCATATGGTTGGATTTAGTCGTCTTTTAGAGCGTTTTGTGAGATTTTTGTGAAAGTTGAGCTTGTCGTGGGTGATTGATAATCCTGGCGTTTTTCACATTATTTACATTTATTTTGTCACTTTTGATCGCACGGGTTGTTTTCGTGTTATGTTGGACAGGACATGGAGCACGGATCAAGAGGAGAGGGAAAACGAACTTCGGAACGTATGCGAAAGCTCAAGAGAGAGAGAAAGAGCAAGAAAATGTGCAAAAGATGGCAAGAGGGTGTTAAAGTGTCATTTTAACAAGTTTGATTAATGACAATTTAGCACCCCACAAAGGAGCAGACTTGGTGATCGCAGGAACTAAGGAGATCACAGGATCAGCTATAGGACTTGGAGCTTTTGCAAAGGAGATCACATGACTTGATTTAAGATGATCGTGCGATCTGAGCCCAGAGGTAGCGCACGTACGGGAGCATTAACTGAGGGGTATTGGGGATATTAATTACTACTTGGATGAATAATTAATATGCCCTAGATCTAAAAAGAAGAAGACAGACGTGAAAGAGGAGGCAACGAGCAAGGAGAGAGAGACGGACGAAGCAAGGAGGAGCGCCATTGACGAAGGATCTTCAACCTTTGAAGATTTTAGCGTTTGATATCATCTTCTTCATCTCTCTTCTATGATTATGGATATTTTGACTCTGTTAAACTATTTCATGTCCATCTAAACTCTCTAAGCTAGGCAATTGATGGAGAACTAGGGTTTGATTCGTATTTTTCCGGATTGAGGATTTGATTCATGTTTATGCTTAAATCTAGTTTATGTTCTATTTAGCTCGTTTGTTCTTGTGATTTAATCTTAGTATTCTTGGCTTGATCACCCATAGGGTACTATTTGTTGAGGTAGTTGCACGAATGTGAACTAATCGAGACGCGTTAAAGAACATAGTGAGTAGTCTTGTAGTTCTTTGAGACTGAGAGGAGATAAGAACTTGATTAACCAAGTGGGGGTTGTTTCGGTTGGAATTGGCTAGGACTTAGTGAAAACGGTGGACCGACAAAACCCGGTGAGCGAGCCTAACGAGAACATGCCGGTGAGCGAGCCTAACGATTAACCAAGTGGGGGTTGTTTCGGTTGTTTTGGTTGGAATTGGCTTTCGGCAACATGCCGATGAAACTGTAGTAGATGCATGGGACCGTTTTATGCATTTATTCAGGAAGTGCCCAAACCATGATTTTTGGGGATTACAAAATTTTGCAAGTCTTCTACTATGGTCTAGAATGTCACAATCAGGAGCTGGTTAACAGAGAAGCTGGAGGCAATTTTCTGTACTCTGTTGACAAGGAAGGAGCCTATGCGCTCATGAAGCAGCTCGCTAAGCAGGACTCACAACTCTATGATTCCAGGAGATTATCGGCATTGCCTGAACCTAGACATGATGAATGGAAGACTGGGATCAGCAAGATGGTGTCAGATTTAGCCAAGCATGTGTATCGGGATAAGAAGCCAGTTGCAAGAGTAGAGGAGCAGGAATTTGATTCAGCCTTGGCCCAGATTGCAAGTGAAGATGTGAACTTTGTGGGGGCACAAGGACAGCGGCAGAATTGGAACCAAGGGAACTACAGACCAGGCACAAGAGATCATCCATGTTTCAGGTATGGGGATCAGTCTGGAGCTATATACGCACTTGGTTTTCAGCACATGCCACAAGCACCAGTGTCGCAGGCTCCACCACCGGCCATTTAGCGCCAAACCCAGAGATTTCTGTACTCACTAAGGCGTTGACACAGCTGAGTAACAACATGAACGATATGACCACGACGGTCAATGCTATGTCTTCAGATTTGCAGGCTACGAAGACTTCTCTTCATGCACTAGAGGTTCAAGTTGGGAAAATTGCAACGCAATTATCATCTAGAGCACCTGGTTCTCTACCGTCTGACACAGAGAATGTGCGCCGGGTAAATGCCATTACCACTCGCAGCTGGGTTTCGTTGACTGATCCACCATACCCGAGCCATGCCAGAGCTGAAGCGTCAAAAGCTAAGGAGCACGAGGTCTTCGATTCTGAGAAGACACCTGTCATGGTCCCCCAATCAAAGGGCATGACTCCACATGATGAGGAAGATTCCAATGAGGTATTACTACCACCCTCTTCTTCTAAAGATGTACCTTTTCCATTGAAAACTAGAAAGAAGAAGGATGACTCTGAGGAGTACAGGAGATTTCTCAATATTTTCTCCAAACTGCACATAAACATTCCGTTGATTGAGGCGCTGTAGAAACTGCCTAAGTATGCACGGTTTATCAAGGATGCAATCTATGGGAGAAAAGCTATGGATAACTTTCAGACAGTGAAACTGAATGAGCAGGTGAGTTCATGTGTCTTGCATGGGCTACCCAAGAAGAAGAAAGATCCAGGTAGTTTTGTGATTGAGGCTACACTTTGTGGGGCATATACAGGCAGGGCTCTATGTGATTTGGGAGCGAGTGTCAACCTGATGCCGCTTTCAGTATTTAAAATGTTAGGTGTGGGGGAGCCTAGTAAAACCTGGATCAATCTGCAGTTCGCAGATAAGTCGTCCAAGAAGGCCATTGGGGTGGTAGAAGACTTACTTGTGAGGGTTGGTAGTTTGATCATGCCAGCTGATTTTGTGATCCTTGACATGCCAGTTGGTGACGTTCCGATCATTCTTGGTAGGCCCTTTCTGGCTACTGGTCGGACTTTAATTGATGTGGAGAATGGAGAGTTGATCATGAGGGTCAACGATACTGTGGAGACCTTTCAGGTTTTCAAACCGACTCCTCAGTACACTTATGAGGTGAAGCCAGACTTGCCATTTCCTGTGAAAGTTTTGCGTGGAATTTCAGAGCTGACACAAGAAGATCCGCCAGATCCTAAGGGTAAAGAATCGAGTGTGCAGGCGCACGAGGTAGTCATGAGTATCCAGCGCCAGAAGTTGGATGTGACACGACCTACCAAACCACCTTTCTGAGCCTCATGAGGTAACATGGTCGGGCCGTCGACCGTAAATTACAAGCGCTTGTTGGGAGGCAACCCAACGTATTTTATGCATTAGTATAGAGAGTGTGTTTTAAATACTGTCGTGTGTGTTTTCGTAATATTTTGTTATATGAGGGGTGAGAGAGCGAGAAGCTGACATTTGAAATAAGTCTCTACAGGAATACAGGTTGGAGACGCACCCGTGACTCCCCTTCTTGATGCGTGCAAAGAGGATTTGCGACGAACTGCGGAAGCACAAGACTAGCAACACTACCAAAGTGATAGCAAGAACGGAATTTTTGAGCTATACTCCAGAAATCTTGGAATCACTTTTGCAAAATCAGAACGAGCACGAAACGAGCTTTCCAAAGATATATTATACGCACGCGTCGGAGTCCGGGTGCGTAAGTTATAGCAAGATGAAGTCGAAAATTGTTTCGAAGAGGGGGAGTAGAAAAAAAAATAAGAAGAAAAAGCTTCAGGAGGTCGCATGACCTGAGTTGGCAGATCCTGCGACTTGCCCTGATACTTAGATTTTTTTTCTCGTGCGGCAAGTTGAAGAACTAACTGTTACTACGACTTGAGTACCAGATCATGAGATCTACTAAGCAAGTCGCATGACTTGATTTGGCAGATCCTGCGACTTGCTTTGGGACTTAAAAAAAAATTCATGCGGCAATTTGGTGAACTCACTGCTTCTGCTACTTGAGTAGCAGATCATGCGATCTGTTAAGCAAGTCGCATGACCTGATTTTAGCAGATCATGCGATCTACTTAACAATCCAACGTGTCCAACTATTTAGAAGGGGAGACGGGAAAGCAGGGGGGTCTAAGTGTCTTTTTCGCAAACCTGGGAGGAACTTAAGATCCTTACGGATCAAAGGACGCCATTTTCGTCCCTCTCTCTATCTCGTGGAGTTCTCTCAGTGCTCAAGAACAACGATTGAAGAAGTTGCTCAAATTCATTAACAAGATAGGGGTTTTGCTCGCCTCAAGATCCTCTACAACTATTGTGAAACCAATTTTGCTAGTTTGTAAGAGACAAGTGTGGGGGAGAAGAAGGAAGCCCAAGCCCTAGCACAAAGATTCGTCGATTCGTTCTCCGTTTTTTAGAATTTCAGCAAACCGTTTGCGGGGTTTTGACGGGGACACCGAGGTGAAGCTAAGGAGCTAAAAATCTCACATCGCAAAAAATAGCGAAAAATCAGTCAATTTTGACTGATTTTATCAGGTATTTCTGAACTTTCTCGTATTAACTGATTTTTGCGCTTATACTTGCTGCATTGGTTGGTTAATTGATACGTGTGTGAGATGGGGCATAATCAGGGCAAATCACTTACGGGTTCTTCGGCTAGAAAAGGGAAACGTAAGGTGGACGATGAGTAGATTCACCACCCCTCGCATTAGAAATGCTGAGTCCTCGTGATTGATCTCTACATTCGTTGGGGACAACGAAGCATTCTAGTGTGGGGGGATTTTTAGTCTTGACTAGCCAGTCCGTGTCTGTATTACCCTGTCTGCATATAGATTGTTAGGTCGTGCTGTGTTATATTTGTGTGGTCCATGTCGTGTTAGTTATGTTATTTTGTCATATCGTGATGTGTTAGTTGTGTATATATGTGCTTGTGTTTTATATTGCACGTTTTTCTTATTTGAGTCTACCTACCCTATCGAGTCAGTTGTGTAGTTTCTTTGTGTCGGCTTTGCATGTAGAGTAGGAATTATATGAACAAAAAAATTGAAAAAAAAAATTGAAAAAGAGAAAATTTTGAGAAAAGGGCTATCAAAAGAGGCTAAAATTTGATAAATCGCGAAGTGTGAGGATTTTAGGCGTAGAACATGATTTGCGACCGAGAGTGACGACGTAAGTCCCCCCTAGTAGGTATAGAGATACTTTCTTTAGGGAAGTGCCTACCTATTTCTAACACTTACGTGATTTTCAAACTCAAAGTGTGTGCCTATTTTCTTACAAGAGCTGAGTTAGGTGTGAGCTAAACAAGCCGAACATCCATGTGTACGTCTTAGGTAGTCACCAACCCGCCTCATAGTGGCACACGAAACAGCTGTGCGAGGTGTGTATTAGAGCACTCACTGCTTTTAGAAATCACCTTGTAGGACCATTAGATGCCCCAATTTGAACCTTGAATTCTCTGCTAGCCTTCGGATCTAGGATAACGATTCTTGGCCTTCATCACAAATTGATTAGAATCACCACTTTAGTGTGTCACGAGGGGGTTGTGTAGTTGAGGGGGTTCGATGAGGGAGTGATTATACAATTCGTTGAGTTCTACATCTCGCTTGCACTTCATTGATTATCTACGAGGGGATGCGAGGGTGAGTGAGTAGGCTTGCGCACTTGAGTGTGGCGGTGTTCCATGCCATTACATCATGGACACAGTTGTGGAGAGTCATGAGTGCGTGAATCTAATACGCGCGGAATTGGGTTGGGTGAACTTGAATTCGTGGATCGTGCTAGGTACCGGTTTCGATTACTTTGGTGTAGGAGGATCGGTTGGAGGCACGAGTTACATTCATCTTCGGGATTACTTGAGAGGGGATATGGTTACATTCGAGTGTGGGGGTGTCGACTTTTGACTTCGGACATTGAGAGTGAGCTTGCGACGACTCCACTCCCACACATGTATTTCATTGATTTTGCGACTTGGATTTGACATGGACTTTGATTGAGTTAGGAGGAGATGATATTTCTATGTGATATTCATTCATCGATTTACGTGTTTCCTTCTCCTAGCATATTTGATTGTTATTTGAAGACCACTCGGATATTATTGTTGGATTTTGATGGGATTTTGAGAGAATTGTGAAAATGAAAAAAAAAAGAAAAAAAAAAGAGAGAAAAAAAAACAGAAAATAAAAAAAATGAGAGAAAAAGAAAAAGGAGAGATGAAATAAAGTTTGAGTTGGAATTGAATTGAAACGAGTGGTGGAGCTACTTTGACGACGATGGTTCACGTTTCATGCACAACGAACGACGATGGCCACGGAGATCACTATTGTATCGGGGTTTGAGGGAATTGAGGGCCGGAGGTGGTGAGCTGCGGGTTTCGGTTTCTATCATTGTGGTGAGGGTGTGTGAGATATGAAATTTGATGTGAGAATGTGACGCTTAGGACTTTATTTCGACGAGATTATCTTTATGTCCCTAAGCCTCAGCATGTGAAAACCTTTAGCGGATTAGGAGCTCGGACCTTGGATGTGGCTTTTCCTAGCGTAGTCTCTTATTTCGTGGCACACACGAAGAGGTAGCGTACTCTTGTACTTAGTAAAGTTAGGCTTTCTATACTAACTAGGGGAGAGTCGCGTTGTCGAATTTAGTTTCAACTCATGCTTTGTTCCTAGGATTCTCATCACTTCATGATAATCGATTAAAGCCAATGGAGATTGCCCGATCTCAACCAAAAAGATAGAAAGTGTGTTTTGTGTATATATGTGTTTGTGTAGGATCGAGTCATAGTTTGCATTTGCATCATATTGTTGCATTGTCGAGTCTTATGTCGTTATTGAGTTGGCTAGTAAGGATATGTATGCAACGGTGAATTGAATGAAGTATGCAAGGTTGTGGTTGGTGGTGACATGGATTCGGGTTTGTGTAGTGTCTTGCGATTTTGCTCGAGACGCGCAAAAAGGTAGTGTGGGGGATTTGATAACTCCGAATAGGAGTTAATGTTTGGCATTTTTTATCACCTATTTGTGGGCATATGGTTGGATTTAGTCGTCTTTTAGAGCGTTTTTGTGAGATTTTTGTGAAAGTTGAGCTTGTCGTGGGTGATTGATAATCCGGGCGTTTTTCACATTATTTACATTTATTTTGTCACTTTTGATCGCACGGGTTGTTTTCGTGTTATGTTGGACAGGACATGGAGCACGGATCAAGAGGAGAGGGAAAACGAAATTCGGAATGTATGCGAAAGCTCGGGAGAGAGAGAAATTGCAAGAAAATGTGCAAAAGATGGAAAGAGGGTGTTAAAGTGTCATTTTAACAAGTTTGATTAATGACACTTTAGCACCCCACAAAGGAGCAGACTTGGTGATCGCAGGAACTAAGGAGATCACAGGATCAGCTATAGGACTTGGAGCTTTTGCAAAGGAGATCACATGACTTGATTTAAGATGATCGTGCGATCAGAGCCCAGAGGTAGCGCACGTACGGGAGCATTAACTGAGGGGTATTGGGGATATTAATTACTACTTGGATGATTAATTAATATGCCCTAGATCTAAAAAGAAGAAGACAGACCTGAAAGAGGAGGCAACGAGCAAGGAGAGAGAGACGGACGAAGCAAGGAGGAGTGCCATTGACGAAGGATCTTCAACCTTTGAAGATTTTAGCGTTTGATATCATCTTCTTAATCTCTCTTCTATGATTATGGATATTTTGACTCTGTTAAACTATTTCATGTCTAGCTAAACTCTCTAAGCTAGGCAATTGATGGATAACTAGGGTTTGATTAGTATTTTTCTGGATTGATGATTTGATTCATGTTTATGCTTAAATCTAGTTTATGTTCTAGTTAGCTCGTTTGTTCTTGTGATTTAATCTTAGTATTCTTGGCTTGATCACCCGTAGGGTACTATTTGTTGAGATAGTTGTACGAAAGTGAACTAATCGAGACGCGTTTAAAGAACATAGTGAGTAGTCTTGTAGTTCTTTGAGACTGAGAGGAGATAAGAACTTGATTAACCAAGTGGGGGTTGTTTCGGTTGGAATTGGCTAGGACTTAGTGAAAACGGTGGACCGACAGGACCCAGTGAGCGAGCCTAACGAGCCAACTAGAACGTGAAGGTAGACGGAGGTGGACCGAACGGACCCAAAGTCAATCGAAATGAAAATTCATATGAGATCGACTGAAGAGTGTGATGAGTGTAACCCGGTATAATTAGACATAACTAGAGTGTTTCAAGCGTAATCCAGAAATTGCTAAGAACCCTAGGGACCATTGATTGCCTAGTTCTTCTCCATAATCGTATCAAATTACAGTCATTCTTTTCAGCAGAAAAGCATACAAAAACAGTTAGCTTAGTTGTTATTTAATGTTAAGTCGCTTGTTTGTGGGAGACGACTTTATTAATCCAAACCCTTCTTACCGGTTACGTAGGTATCTTATAATTACTTTCTAGTCAACTAATAATCGTAAATTCCCTTGGGTTCGATACTCGGAGTCGTAAAATACTCCACTTACTACTTGACCGTGTACTTGCGTTTAGGCGCGTTAAGAATTCGCGTTAGAGGATGTTGAAGAAATTCTTCAAATTAGAATCCCTCTCCTGGACCAACCGGATAGATTTATTTGGCAGTACGAGGAAGATAGACGATACTCGGTTAAATCCGGGTTCAAGATGTTACAACAGGGAGATAGAATCAGTAGTTCTCTTTCTAATGGGATGTACAATGATACCTGGTGGAAAATGTTTTGCGAAATCACTATTCGGAAGAAGATGCTCTTCCCAGTCTGGCGTGATCTAAACAGGAGCCTCCCTGTTCGTTCGCCCCTGCAAAAAAGATGTATTGATACAGAAGAGAGTTGTTCGTTATGTGGGATGGAGCCGGAATCTAAAACTCATCTTTTCCTCAGATGTAAAAAAGCTCTGAAACTATGGTCGAACTATTTTGCAAAAAGGTTTTTCCAAGCAATTGGACGGTGACTTCCATAGTTTGTTCCTCATCACTTTTGATACCCTACAAACTCATAATCGGAAATTTTTAATCAGAGGGGTGTGGGCAATTTGGAGAAGATGAAAGAAATTAATCTTCAAAAAGTAATAGATAAGCTCAAGAGAGTTGCTTAGCTGCATGTGGGAGTTTCAGTCGGATAAAGACTCTCGAAAGAACACAGAGAAGAGTCCGGTTCAGACCCGTTTAGCTCCGCCACCGAAGTGGTCGAAACCGCCGACTAGTTGGCTGAAAGTCAACACAGACGCCACTTGGGAGGCCCGTACTAAACGATCTACCGTGGGAGTCGTGATTAGGGATGAACGAGGCTTCGTTAACGCCGGGAAAGCTTCAGAAATTCTTTTCGGGATCTCACGAAAGATTGCAGAGGCTAGGGATCTTCGAGAAGGGGTTCGTTTGGCTCAAAGTTTGAGCTCAAAAACCCTAGCTTTAGAAACTGATTCCATGAAACTTGTGAAACTATGGGTGGAGAGAAGAGCTAGAAAGGGAAGAGAAATGTATTGTGAGGATGATGGTCATATTTCTAAGGCGGTGGGTATAGTAGATGAATGCATTTCTTCGTTGGAACATGAACCAACCCACGTGATGGGTTGGGTTTCCCGAGAGAGAAATAAGAGCGCCCACTGTTTGCTGAACAAGGACTGTTCCCTTCCCAATTTAAAGTTTGGTTTTTCAATGCGCCCGTTTGGGCAAATGATGTACTCTCTGATGAATTTTTAGGCCATAGTGCCTAGTGGTTTAGTAGATCTACTTCAATAAAAATATGTTCATTTCCTAGTCCTTTGATGACATTATTTTAATTCTATTCATTCATTTTTTTTTTAAACTTGGATTGACTTGGTTTTAATTAGTTTTTGCATTTTTAAAGGTAGCATTGAAATTAATTTTAAATATAATTGGGGTAAAAAATAATAAAAAGTAATATGGGGACAATGTGAATTAATGTTAAGGGCATGATAGTCTTTTCAGTAGCGATGTATAATATGGATGCAACAAAAGTAAAATTTGAGTACCACCAATGTCAAAATTGAAACAGTGGGTAGTAAACTGTAACAGAAGTCAGAAATTGGGTACCACTGGTGCAATTTTTCCTTAGTTTTCTACAAGGTTGGTATGGGTATTTTGGTATTTTACTTAGATAAAATAAAAAAATTAACCGCTTGTTGGATAATAAATTTATTTTTTCAGGAAAAAGATTGCATTACTAGAAGCCAAAAGGCTCTATATCAAACACAATTACATCAATAGCCCAGCTGGGCTTCTGTATGAAAAGAGAGACAAAGTTTGAAAGCAAAGCCTTTGAGCAAAGAGATGAGCTACTTCATTTCCAGACCCGAGCACATGCTGGAAAATGAAGTCTTACAATCCTTTGACATTGCTAAAGAAAGCTTCAACCAACTGCTTGATTTCCGGGCTAATATCATCGAAGTTTCTCCTCAATATCCAACCGCTCAAAATATTGATGGCCTGCAAACTATCAGATTCAAAAACCACTCTAGAACACCCTGCACTCGTTACGAGGTCCAGACCGTCGACCAGAGCTCGAAGCTCAAGTACAAGGACTGAACAATGGGGTGTTGTTTGGAGATGTCTTCCGGCTATGAATTCCCCCGTTGAATCACGAAGAGGATACCCCAAACCCGCTACTTGAGTGTCCCTATGCACTGCTGCGTCGCTGTTCACCTTTACCCAACCCTCCGGCAGTTTACTCCATCGCTTCGGTGACTGATCCTCTATAACCCGAGTAGAAATTAGGCTCGAATCTGTTCTTTAAAGAAACGAAGATGCTCAAGAACCTTTTCTGACATTCCCTGGACTGTAAAGTCCTCTCCCCGAAACCGAATGGAGTTTCTTGTGAACCACATTACCCAAATAGCTGTTGCCCAGATTTCTTGTTCTTCGGTCCACCCAGTTGAAAACACGGTGTTCATCAAATCCTTAGCGTTCTTCCCCTTCATCCGTAGTTGCTCCTCTGCCAAACAAAATTTCAAGAATTGATCGATAACCACGCAGTTCGAGAAGAGGTGGTCTTCTGTTTCAAAACCTGAGTTATAGAAACAACACTCCCCATCGATTGAAAGACCCCGTGGACGAAGCTTAGTCACCACTGGAAGTGACTCATTCCACAGCCGCCAAGAAGGATATAAAATCTTCTTTGGAATTGTTAGCCTCCATAAGTTTCTTAACCACTTCCTATCCAGGCCATTCGAAGTAACACCCTTGTTTTGATTGAGTTCTTGTTGGAGTTTATACCCGGACGCTACAATATAAACCCCTGATTCGGTGTGAAGCCAAGTCCGTGAATCCTCTTCATCATGTACCGGTATCGAAATCTTCATGATCTCTTCTACATCAAGATCCCATAGATGTGTGCGTAGTTTCATGTCATGCCAACTGCCGTCAACAATGAAATCCGCTACCTTAAGCGTAACAACTTCCGGCGAGGGAGTGATCACTTTATAAGAATTTGGGTGCATAATCCATCTATGTGCAAAGGGATTAATATCCCGTCCACTGCCTAGTCGACAAAAGGTACCCATGTGAATAAGGTCACGTCCAGCAAGAATTCCGCAGAACCCATGAGAAATTGCCGACCTTGGTTTTGCTTCCATAATCGTTGAGTTCTTGTAGTATTTGTGTTGTAGCATTCTGTTCAAAAAACAAATGGGATTGTGCATTAAATGCCATGCTCATTTTGCTAACAACGCAACGTTAAAGTTGTGAACATCTTTGAAACCCAGCCCTCCAACCTCTTTTTCTTCTTTCAAACGGTCCCAGCTAATCCAACGATTCTTTCGTTTGTCCTCCATATCTCCCCACCAAGAATTGCGAAGCAACTTTTCAATATCGTCCCACAACCCTTTTGGGAAAAGGAAGCAACTCATAGCATAGTTTGGTATGGAGTGGGCCACCGCTTTGATCAAAGCCTCCTTACCCGCCGCTGATAGGGTCTTGTCCTTCCACCCTTTTAATAGTGCACTAAGACGTTCCACAATCCGTTGGATCAAAACCTTATTCTTCCTACCGAAAGAAGTTGAATCCGTCTTTAAACACAATTGTTAAATGCATTTTGACTCGTTGTTGAATTTTACACTCATCTTAACTAAAAAAATAGAAAAATACAAGAAAAAAACGCAAAAAATGAGTCAACCTCGAACTCACTTTAATACAACAATACTTAAATAAATAATGAGAAAGAAAATGCAAGAATATCTCTATACATGCTGGAGAATAGGATAAAGAGTTGAAGGAGGTGAAAATGCTGAGTTGAAGGAAGAAGACGGACCCCAGCCACCAGAGGTTGGAGGAGCAGACGACTGTCATACCATTACCTCTTCGGACAAAGAAAGAAGGATTGATCGGGTAGTTCTTCCTTCACATATTAGTTCTTCTCAAAAAAAAAAATTGGTCTCGGCTTAAACGGCCAAGAACGGTTGTGATTTTTCTATTCCAAATGGATTATCTGTTTGTAAGTGTTTCTGATTGTGACCAGGTCGGATCTAGTAGAAGAATGACTTGTGATTTCCATTATGGGTTTCGAAGGATGTAAAAAAAAGGCTGCAATTGAATTCGGTTTTTGGATGTTGTTATCGCAAACTGGGTTGTGGTGGTGTTGAATGGTGATATATGTGGCAGTGATAAATGTGTGTATTGGTGTTCGGTTGCTGGATCAACAATAAATATTCTTCTTTGAATCAAATCAATTGTTAACATTTCAAAAGAAAAATCAATAGTTTTACAAATGGTAATTTTAGGTTATTGTGGTCATTTTAGTTGTTGTTGAGAGAACCCATTTTATTAAGCAACTCGGCCCGAAAAACGGCCCAAAACATCTTTTTCTAAACAATACAAAGCCCACTGTGGAGCTATTTGGGTTACAGTGAATATATCAGTCATTTGTAGGGCCTTTTATGCAAAAACATGAGAACATTTATTCCACTTTCTTGAAACGTGGACAAGCTCGTAGCTCCGTGTCTTCTCGAGGAGACCGGTGGCTTCTTTAAGAACCATCTGGACCTCCGTTACATCTTCTGGCACTTTCAATTCTCTCCTTCTGTTCACCTCTCTCACTAGAGAGATGGCATCCGTCTCTATCCAAATTCTTGCATGTCCTCCTTTCAGTGCAAAATCGATTCCCTCTTTCAACGCCATGGCTTCTGCAGATTTTGCCGTGTTAGTAAAGGGGATCTGTTTTGATACTCCGGCGATGAAGACACCCGAGCCAGATCTGATAACAACTCTGACGGCTGCTTTCTTGATCGAGGAATTCCATGCCTCATTAGTGTTAATAATCACCCAATCCTCCAGTGGCCTTGGCGGAGGTCTAACCGTTGAGAGGCTTGTCTGAGCCGACGAAGAAAACCCATTTGCTGTTTGGGATTCGCCGGAAAATTCAGACAGGTAACTCCTCACCTGAGCTATCACCTCTTCTTTACTTCTTTGCTTCGTTTTGAAAATCATCGAATTCTTATTTTTCCAAATAAGCCAAATCAAGACACTCATACACTCTCTTTCTTCTGTTTTTGCCACAAGGAAAGTCTCAATCCACCAGATCTGTAAGTACATGTGCGAGTTTGGAACAAATTTTGGACCCAGCAATGAAGTCCAACAAGCTTTCGCAAAAGGGCATTAAAGGAAAAGATGAGTTTCATCCTCCCCTTCCCAATTACAGATCTCGCATTAATTTTCAATCTCAAAACCTTTTTTCAAAAGATTTTTACGAACCGGTAAACTCTTAAGCAGAGCTCTCCAAGTTGTGTAGAGGACTCTTTTGGGGAGTTTGAGTCTCCAAAAGATCCGCCACCAATTTGGGTTTGGGTTCGAACAACTTCCTGATTAAAAAACTTGTTTATGCTCTTCTTGTTTTTTAATCAGCTCATACCCAGATTGACAGTATACATCCCCGTTTCTGAAAAGTGTCATATCAGTCGATCTGCAACAGGAATTGCTGGAATTGTGATTCTCTGAATTTCCGTTATGTCTTCTTCCCAAAAAAATTGCTGTAGTTTGCTCATATCCCATTTTCTTTCGTCTGTAATTAGGTCCGAGACCCACACTTTAGTATTTGAAGCTGGGTTTGGGGTTATCGGCTTGAAGGATGGATCACGGAAAATCCAAGGATCTCTAAACGCGTTCAGCTTCTCACCATTGCCAAGACGCCATCTGAATCCACTAAGAACAAGTTTCTTACTAGCCATTATACTCTTCCACAGGTACGAACTATCTTGCTTTTAAGTAGCTCTTAGAAGTCATGAATCTTTGTAATACTTGTGCCTCAACACCTGCGCTAATAAGCTGGATGGTTTTATTAGGAGTCTCCAGAATTGTTTGCCTAGCATCGCTAAGTTTAAGAGCTGGAGATGCCGAAAGTTAAGCCCCCCCTCCTCTTTCGATTTCTTCAATTTATTCCAGGCAATCCAACTAATCTTCCTCTTCTTTTCATCAAAACCCCACCAGAACTTTTCCATATTAGCCTCGAGTTTGTCGCACTGATTGGATGGCAACCTAAAACAACTCATCGTGTATGTGGGTAAGGATTCAATTACTGATTTCAGCAGAATTTCTTTCCTAGCCTGAGACAAATAATTTTCATTCCAATTTGACATCTTATTTTGCGCTCTGTCTGGAATGTTTTGAAAACATGACATCTTCTTCCTCCCGATTTTTGTAGGTAATCCGAGGTAGCGCTCATGAATAGTTTCTTTCCGTACACCGCAGAGAGCACTAAGCTAAAAACCCTTCTCTTCAGACACATTGGTGGAGAAAACGGCAGAAGACTTCTCGAGATTTATTTTTTGCCCCGTAATTTTCTCATAAATCTGTAATAATTTAGTTACGGCTTTTATTTCTGCTTCTGTAGCCTTTGTAAAAATAAGGCTGTCGTTGGCAAAAAAGAGGTGAGAAACTTTTGGTCCACCTCTCGATGCAGCCTACCCTGTAATAGTTCCCGTAGACATAGCATACGAGAGAGCACGTGAGAGAAATTCTCCACAAAACAGGAACAAATAAGGTGAGATTGGGCATCCCTGACGAAGCCCCCGTTTGGGCACAATTTTACCCACAACTTGCCCTTTAAAAGCTAAAGAGAAGGTAGGAGTCGTAATGCAATCTTTCACCAAGTTTACCCATTTTTGACCAAAACCCATCCTCCTTAGGTTGTAGAAAAAATGACCATGCCACCCGATCATATGCTTTACTTATATCCATTTTTAGTGCTAAAAAACCTTCTTTGCCCTTTATTCTATGCCTCAATGAATGGAGAAGTTCAAAGGCAGTAATAGTGTTATCCGTAATCAGTCTGCCGGACACAAAAGCAGACTGAGATTCGGAAATTATATAGTGCAACACAAACTTCAATCTATTGGCCATAGTTTTAGCAACAAGTTTATAAATAACAGTGCATAAACTAATTGTCCTTAGATCAGTGGGTTTTCTAACCTGTTTAACCTTCGGAATGAGTGCTAGGAGAGTGTGGTTGAATGCAGCTACAGTCTCCTCTCCATTTAGGATCCTGATAACGCAATCGCCAACTTCATCTTGAAACAGGTCCCAGTATCCCTGAAAAAAGAGCGCTGGGAAGCCATCAACTTCCGGTGCTTTTAGCGGACCCATTTGCTTCAAACTTTCAGTAACCTCTTCAAGTGTAAAGGGAATTTCTAAGAAATCCCAATCATCAGCACTAATTCCTTGATTAATCACCTGTAAAATATCATCCATATCTTCCAAAGTTAGTTGGGAAGATTTGAATATTTCTTCAAAATAGTCCTAAAGGATCCGTATTAAATCTTCATCATCTGTTTTCCAATTTCATTCTTTGTCTTCCATCCCCTTGATTGTATATCTGGATTTTCTAGCTGACGCCTTTCTATGGAAATAAGCAGTGTTCTAATCTCCAAAATTTAACCATTGAACTCTAGAGCGTTGCTGCCAGATTTGCTCCTCCCTTACCAGTAAGTCCGCAAGCTCTCTTTTTGCTTTTCGTCTGAGGAAAGCAATATTAGCAGTTTGCTTCTGACGGTCAAAGCTTGCAATCTTCCTCTTCAAAAGTTGGATCTGTTCTTTGACATTTCCAAAACTATATTTGGCCCACAACTTAAGCTTAACTGCACAATCATCCAGTTTCTTTTTCACGTCCACAGGCTCTTGCCAAACGGAATGGACTGTACCATCACATCCATTTTGCTGAGTCCAGGCTCCTTCAAAATGAAAGAGCTTGGTACCTAATTGACACGTTTTTTATCCTTGATCACCAAAGTGTATTTTCAATTGGGGTATAATCCGAGGTAGCCGCTACTAAGTTGTTCACCCGAGCATAGCCGTACATCTTCCTCAAATTTAAGTTTGCCACAACTCTATCCAATCTTTCTCTAATATTCGCCTCATCATCTTGGTTGTTATTCCAAGTGTAAGGATTCCCGTTGAACCCTAAGTCCTTTAGATCACAATCTCTAAGGACTTGTTTGAAGGGGTTTGCTTGAGCATTCGTAACGCTCCTTCCACCCTCCTTTTATTTTTGGGATATGACTTCATTAAAATCACCCGACACGCACCATGGAGCATCTCCATGAGGCTTCAATCTAGAAAGCAAAGTCCATGAATGTTGACGTTCGGCTTTATCTGGGTCTCCGTAAAACCCAGTTAGGAACCAAGAGCCAACGTCATTCTCGATTTTCACCAAGCAATGAATGTGTCTAGCGGTTCGTGAGATCAACATAACATCAGTGGAGCTATCCCATAGGAGAGCTAAACCCCCACTACGGCCATTGCTGTCTACATAAATCCCTTTTTGCATACTGAATCTTCTTTCGAATGGTCTCCAACTCATGTGATTGCAATCTAGTTTCCATGAGAAAAACTAGATTTGGACGTCATTCCTTTACAGTATCGCAAAGGGATAAAACGTTGCAGACGTTTCCAAGCCCCTGCACGTTCCAGCTTAGGGCACTCATTGCTCTAGGCAGAGCTTCCTAGCAGACTCTGCCTCTGGTTTGTTAGGAGTTGGTGTGGGTTCACAACTCATGTTATCTTCAACACCAATTGATCCTTCTTCAGCAATTCTCGGATTCTCATTCTCTGGACTACCTGAGGTTGGCACCATCTCAGGAGTACAGGATCTTTTGCCCCACCCATCACTAGACCTTCTTCTAAAGCTGTTAGGTTGAGTTGACCTAATAGCTTTCTTTTTGCAGTGACAGTCCATTCGGTTTTTCCTTTTTGTTTACTCCTCGCCTTATCCTTGAGATTCAATCGCTTTCTTTTTTTGTATCGACGTGGCGCCAAAAGCGACTTCTCTTAGATCTGATGGATTTTCCGAAGCTCCCAAGGAGAACATGGATATATCCCCTTTAGGTGGGATAAACTCAATAGATAGGCCAATGATTTGTTGTAATCCCCACTCCGTCAATCTTGGGATTTGATTGCGATTTTGGAATCCATCTTTGGGATTGGGATGAAACCCCTATCTTTGACTTCCCTTTGTTTAGCTGATTTACCAAATCTTTGGTAGCCCCGAATTCACCAACTTGCCCTTCATTTGGCCTTCGTTTCCCCTCCTTGCCGCCGGTAGTAGCCGGATCTCTATGCTTCGCCGTTGGTTTTCCGAGCAACCATAGACCATATTCTGTATTTTTGTCCGCTTGAATCATTGCTTCTCGCTTTTCACAGCGACTAGCTCGATGATCCAAACGACCACACCATTCACAAACGTAAGGGACTCGTTCCTAAACAAGATTGACCCTGATTTGATCTCTAGTAGCAGTCTTCACAAACGCCCTACGTCTCAAAGATTTGTAGGTCTTGATTCTAACTCGAGCCCGGACACATCTATCTTTCTCGTCTCCTTCTATATGAATAGTGACTCGTCCGACGTCACCAATAGAAGCTGCTATAAGGGATGCTATCTCTTAATGAATAAGCTGATGAGGAAGACCCTTAATCTGAATCCATACCCATACATCATTGAAATGCTTCGAGTTTTGAAGCCCTTGAACATTCCACTCCTTGAGTAGTAGAAGTTGGTCATCAAAACTCCATGGCCCTCCGAACAAGGCCTTCTCAAAGGAAGTTTTGTTACAAAATATGAAGATGAACTTATTTCCTCCTTCTTCTATTACTTTGAGATCATCCTCGGGGCACCAGAGCCTCCTGAAAAGTTCCTACATATCCTGAGTATTGATCTTTTCATCACCAATGAACTTTTCTTCGAGACAAACCTTCCAATCTTCATTAACCTTATTGCAGATTTCTTCACCGATGATAATCGCCCTCTTCTCATCCTCCGAGAGAGTGATTCGATCGATCCAACCAACATCTTCTGTATCCATTGAATCAAAGAAAACCTAGCCGTCGACTTCTTATTGTGTTCATTTTTGCAATTGTGGGAATCAAATTCATATCAAAATAAAATAGTGTGTATTTATATTATTGAAATAAAAAATACAGTACAAAATTATAACAAAGTCATGAATAAGGGTGCTACTTGTGCTAATTTTTCTTTGCAAAATACCAAATACTCATTCTAACCGTTAGAAAAACTAACGTTGTTTGTAGGATATACCACGGGTGCAACAATTTAAAATGAGGGTACCACCCATGTCAAAATTGAAAATACGGGTTATTAAGGTGTAACAAAACATCTAATATAAGTACCACCAGTGCAATTTTTCCAAATGAGTACGAATCAAGAAAATGAGTTAGCTATGAAAAAGTTAAGCACCAAGAATTTGCATAATGTAAACGTGTCGGCCTGTTAGGTGACAAACAACTTTATGACCTAATGTTAGATGGATTGCTACTTCAATTATAAAAGTAGTATACCAATGATTCAATGACTTTGTGGCTCGAATGTTACTGATGCCGCGTTTGGTATCACTAGAAAGTCTAAAATTATATGATGAGATGTTATTATTGTACATATATAATGGAACTTTTCGACAGAAAACTCTCTCGTAGTTTCGCTTCGCTCACACTTAGGTACATAAAGTATTATTGGTTCTATCATTTCTTGTCTCTGCAGTTTGTAAATTTGCGGCACTTAGGTCCAAATGGACTAACACCGTTAACTTCCGTTAGATAATTGAGTTAAATTTTAGTATTTAATAAATTAAAAGGAATAGTGTGGTCTTTTCTCATTTGTTTTTCTTTTGTTTCTTTTCCGTTTCCCTCTTGTAATTTTATTTATATATTTTTTTCTTCTTCATATTTATCTAACGTAAGTTAACGGTGTTAGCCTATTTGGACCTAAGTATCACAATTTTACAAACTGAAGAGACGATAAGTGGTAAAACCAATAGTACTGCATGTAGCTAAGTGTCAGCAAGAAGAAAATGCAAGGGAATTTTCTGTCAAAGTTCTATATATTCACTCGATATTGCACTTATATATGGCTCACGAGCCAACCTAATCTATACAATAAAACATGACAGTTGATTTTAAAATGACTTTACTCATTTTGATTAATTTGATCTCAATCCTTAGATTGCATTCTCTTAAGGAAATCTTTTTACTTAAAAAGGAAAGTGGAAAATTTTATGACACAATTGGAATATTTGGACTACTAAAGGTGGTGAGAGTGAAAAAAAAAAGTGTAGAAATTTAGGGATGAAATCACTGCTACTTTTGAGAGTTCCCACACAGTTTTTTAGAACCTAAAGTTTCCACAAAATTTCTAACTCCCACAAATGTGTTAGAAATAGGCATTGGACCACCATTTCTTTACTCACTTAAATCACCACTAACGAGTTACTTTATCATACTATTGTTATAAAAATAGAATATGAATAAAAATGAAATCACGATAAGAGCTCCTAACGCATTAGAAAAAATCTTACAATGTTTTTATTCCGAACTCTTTGTTGTTAGTTTGATTGTGCCCTGAGGTGGAGCAGACTTTTACATCATACTAAAAAAGATTTTTTTCAAATATTTATTGTATGTATGAACCACTCAGTGCGAGAGTTTTGATAATTATTTGACTCATAAATATGAAGAAAAATTGATTTTCATGTACACTAATTTCAAATTCGGAAAAAAAAAATTGGTATAATTTCACGTGTTTAAGAATTAGTTATGACTCAGCAAAGTTGAAGTTTCTGTTAAATGATGTTTCTATGCACACCATCATGTGTGTATATTTAAATTGAGATTAAAAAACCTATAAACGAAATTTTATTGATTTAGATAGAGGAAAAATATGGAATGTTTAAGAATAAAATTTTACAATTGTCTCACAACTGGGGATATGAATTATGAAATCAAGAAGTGGGCATTACAAAATTTTCCAGTCACGTAGTTTAGCAATTTATACATTGTAATTTTTTTTTTTTTTATGTTTTATGACCAATTGATGGATATGAGCATGTTTTAGGGTTGAAATTGGTGTAAGTACCACTCCGTCTTTGCTCTCTGCTCTTTGTTCTCATTGGCACAAAACAAAAATTTTGATAATAGATACAATTAGAAAAATGTTTGTGATCTACTAAGTGATCTAACTTATGCTCAATGTCTTTGTATCGATCCGCATTCTCATCCAGACACGCAATAACCTGTGGTGATTTTGAAATAGCAAACGCAGACACCAGAGTTTGAAAGCAATCAGTAAAAACTAAGTAAATACACACTACGACATACTTGCTACGCGATTAATTATAATTGTTCCAAAGGTTTCCCAACTCTATTACTTATAATTCTTTCAAATCTCTTGATTTATTACAACTTATTCATGTGTGCGAATAATTGATTTACATGTCCTGGTGTGTATTTACTCATTTCTACTAATTTTTTTCGAACTGTGATGTTTGCTTTTGCTATTTCAAAACCACCACAGGTTATTGCGTGTGGGGATGGGAACGCGGATCGAGACAAAGATGTTGAGCATAAGTTAGATCACTTAGTAGATCACAATTTTTTTTTCTTCAAGTTGTATTTATTATCGAAACATTTGTTGTGTACCGTAATGTAAGCTTAATAGTTAATAATCTACTTTTGGTTATCGATTTTAGCATTAACCCTGAACTGAGATCCCGGGGTTGTTTTACATAATATATAGAGCATATGCATTTTCAATTCTATGTGTGGAACTTAGTAGTGATTAGCTTATTGTGTGATTGTAGATGATGACTTCGTAGGCGAAGGTACTTTCAGTTGGAGTACTAGGACATTTTCTCGTTTATTTTCGTCGTCTCTCATCAGTTTTTGCTAAGTACATATGTGCAACCCTTATGATAAAAATGTTATAGCGATCTGTGATATAGCCTAAAGATTGTAGCCTTGAGATTTGATATACCGAAAAGCATGTTTCCCATCTTGTAATTTCTTGATGTTAATCATATGAGAAATCTCTTTTGGAATCTTATTTCAAATATCCATTCGGAATCATTTGTGAAGAATTGTATTTTTTGTATAAATTAAATGTTGGTATTGTAGAAATGATGAAATGTCAAGTTACCTTTATTAGGTCGATGTGCCCAGCCCTTTGTTTTGTCTTCGGCCAAAAACAATTTGGTACTTCATAATATTTTCTATCTAACCTTCAAAGTTTAAATATCTTCCCCCGATCAGCTGACATGTATAGAGGAACTGTGAACTAGGATTAAGTTAAATCTCTAGAGTACTACATACATTTGTTAGGATCACTATTGTATAGGAGTATTGACATTTAAGGTCTTTTACTGATTTGTGAGCAGGGTGATGAAATGTCTCCTTGTAACGCTCTGGGTGAAATATGATTTTTTACCCTTAGAACATACATTATATTTGTAGAGTATCGTGATCCCTATGTTCAAATCGGTTCTATTGGTAGCTCGTTGATATGCCCCAACCAAATAACTAAAGTTGAAAGGAACTAGTTACTCGTGGATTATCATTTTTTTAGCTAAAAATAAATTGGTTACTCACTAGATGCCAAATGTTTAAAATAACAATCCTTGACTACTTGTCGTTTACTAATGTTTTTAATTTGAGAGTACTTAAATACTCACTTACGTTTTAGTTTTTAAGATTTCCAGTCTCACTTACTATTATTTTAAATGTTTTGTTTAGTTATACTTACAATTGTGGTGTCAGATCATCACTTTACATGTTCTAGTATGTATTTAATCAATTTTACTGGGTGATTTCAGTTTTTGATCTTTTAAAACCGTCATAGGTTAGTGCATGATGGGATGGGGAACGCGGATCAAGACGAGGACGTAGAGCTTAAGATAAGATAAGATCACCTAGTATATCAAAAATTCTTTAATTTCCAAACTTGTCATGCAACTTTTGATGCACTTGTTGGCTTAAATGTATTTATTGTGAATAGTATTCTACTTTTGGTTGTTGTTTGGTCGCATTCATTGTTAAGAGATATTCTAAGACGGAGGGCACTTCTTAAACATGTGATTGGGATGGTCACGAGATTTGGAGGTTGTAGTTGATTCCATATCCCCAATTCTTCGGTTGATGTGATCATTCGATTTCCATAAATAAAGAATAATTAAGAAATTTGTGTACATTTTTAAAATTCTAAAAATTGACCAGGACAACTAAACTTGATAATAAAATAGTAAGCAAGATATGAAAAATTAGTGTACTTACATGTTGTTTAAAAATGTTTTATGCTTCACTCGCTAATAAACTGTGAAGTGCTAGTTTAGACATGATTTGTGTAAAAGTTGTTGTATATTTATATTTGCATTACCTTATTAGTGATAGCTCACAAATAGAGTTAGTCTAGGGCGCTTTTTACCATTTGTTTTGACTCTATTGAGATTGATTTTGCCTGTTTTTGGTCAGTTTTCCACTGGATACAGGAGAGAGAACGCTGAGAGCATAATTGTTACATATGAGTAATTTCATGCATAATTTTCTTTATTTGGACAAGATCGCGGGTACTTGATGTCATGTGCAGGAAACAGGTACCAGAAATGCATGAAAGAGGCTCGGAATGGAGGCAGCGTGTCAAGATCTCAAAGCAGAAAACCGCAGAAAAAGACTAAGACTGTGCGTTCAGACGCACAGTGTGCGTTCAAACGCACTGCATAGTGTAGCAGCAGAAGACAGGGAAAACTGGCAGAGAAATGACCAAGTGTTGTGCGTTCAAACCCACATCCTGCGTTCAGACGCAAGAGACTTCAAATTTCAGAAGGTCAAAATCGGGCAGAAGACAACCAGAAGACCAAGTATGTGCATTCAAACGCACAACCCAGAAAGTCAACGAAATGCAAAAAGTCAAAATCAACATTGTGCGTCCAAACGCAGGGATGTGCGTTGAAACGCACATGTGCGTTCAAACGCAGGTGGGTGCGTCCGTACGCACAGCAGGACTTCCAGAAGCTACCCAGGGCGGTTTAGACAGGGGCAAAATAGGAATTTCAGGCATCAGTTTTGGAGGCTGTGGCAGTGTAAAAGTGGCGTCCCAACACAGAATTAAAAAACACACAATTCATCATCAGAAGCGGAGTACTGGAGCAGAGCAGAGCACGGAGCAGTTTCAGTTTTCAGCAATAATCTCGTTTGATCTCTCTTCTATTTATTTAATGAAACTTTGTTTTTCAATAATGTACGCTAGCTAAACCTTTTACCTAGGTTCTCGGTGAACCTATGTTTATGCATTCAGTGACGTAGTTTGTTTTGATTACCAGATTCATTATTGGTTTTGAAATCTTAATATAGTATTGGACTGTTTATTATATTGTCTTCCATTTTATATGTATGCATGAATGGCCAGATCACCCAGGAGTGCTACAGACATGATCTGGTGCGCGAGAGTGGCCAGTGAGAGTTAGGAAGAGAAGACAGGATTTAGTAGTCTGCCTTGATGGACCGAGAGGTGAAGAGAATCAGGGTACTACCCCAGAATCATTAGACCAACTGCTAGAAATTTAGGGGGAGACCGAGAGGAGAACCTGTAACCCTAGCATACTTTAAACAAACCTGCAGATCGAGGTGAACTAAGGGGATCCGAAAATCTATAGGAGAGTGATAGATGCATGAGACCGAGAGGAGATTAAATCACTGGTATGCTGGCATAAACAATACCGCTATGTGTTTCTGAAATCAAAGTAAACTGCAAAAGCTGAATAGTATCCCTAGGGGATCTTGGAGCCTGGAACTTTAACTCATCAGTTTTCAGACTTAGAAAAATTTTCAGAAAATTTACATCAAAAACAGTTTCTTTATTCACTGCTTTTATTTACTGCAATTCAGTTTAGTAAATCACATACAACTATTCCTCTTTTTTATAGCTTTGCAATTAGTTCTGATTTTCGAAAGTTAAAAATCGTCATGTTCTCGTGGGTTCGATAATCTGACTCACAAATACGTTACTCTGTATTACTTGATCGTACACTTGCGCAAAATCACACCTAGGTTTACGCTATCAAGTTTTAGGCGCCGTTTTCGGGGAACGGTGACGGTTTCTCTTAGGAATCAGAATTAGTTTCGAAGTTTTTTATTTTATTTTTATTTTTTATCTTATCTTACTGCTCTTAAAATATCTGTTTCTCAGACCATTCTAAGTGTATGCCCAGATTGCCTAGCGAACTGGTGCCACCACTCGAAGATCCAGAAAAACTTTTGAGAGAGCAAAACCGGAGACACCGAGCCAAGATGTCTGAACACGGAGATGATACACCCACAGAACCTGAGACACGCACCCCAGGACAGATGGCTCGTTACATTGAGGATCTGATTGCAGCAGGCTTTGCTGCCTGGAACAACTAGAGAACCTACAACAGATCTGGGAGGGTGATAGTTGAGAATTTCGAAGTTCCTACTGGAGGACATGAGCCAGCCATCGTAGTGCCTCCAATAACAGTGGAGCACTTCGATCTAAAATCATCCACTATCTAAACTGCCCAGACCCATTTTTCGTTCAATGGGAAAGCTGACGAAGACCCGAACGACTTCCTCGGGAAGTTTGAAGATTACTGTAACAAGATCAAATACAGAGGAGTTGAATCAGACACACTAAAATTGATCTTGTTTCCCTACTGCTTGCTCGGGACAGCAAAGGACTGGCTGGAAGCCAGATCGCCGAGATCCATCACAACCTGGGAAGGCTGTGTTTCAGACTTTTTGGCAAAATTCTACCCCGCTTCTCGGGTTATCAAACTCTCAAGGCAAAATCTTTTCTTTCAAACGGAGATGGGAGAAACGGTGGTAGACGCATGGGACAGGCTAATGAGACTTGTAAAAAGATGCCCTAATAACGGCTTCGGGGACGTGAAAATTCTGAAAGTATTCTATCATGCTCTGGATAGAGAGAATGCTCACAGCATTGACAGGGAAGCTGGGGGGTAATTTTCTGTACTATTTGGATAAAGATGGAGCCTATGAGTTGATGAAGCAACTAGCCAAGCAGGATACTCGCCTGTTTAATGAATGCAGGCTCACAGCACTGGCAGAACCAGTGGCTGATGATCGAATTGACAATCTGACGAAAGTGGTAAAAGACCTGGTCAAGAAGGTCTACACAGAAAAGAAGACTATAGCAGCAGTGGACGAACCAGACTTGGATGCAGCCATCCAGGAACTTTCGAATGAGGACGCTAACTACGTGCAGCAAGAGTGGGATACAAGCCGCTCTAGACCAGGCACACGTGACCACCCTGGCTTCCGGTACGGAAACCCTAGTGCAGCAGTCTATACACCAGGTTTTCAGCACAGGCCACAGATACAGCAGGCATCCCCTGCACAACAAGCACCAACAGCACAACCACAGCTTAACCTATCAATACAGCATTTTGAGAACTACATGGAAAAATTTAATAAACAATGGGAAAGAATTCTCGCAGCTTAATGCACTCACTGCTGATGTAAGTCAAATGAAAATTGCAATACGCACCTTGGAGGTACAGAATGGTCAGCTTGCACAGTATTAGGCAGAAAGAATTCCAGGGAATCTACCATCAAAGACAGTGAACAATCCACGCGCTCAGATCAATGCCATCACCACTCGGAGTGGAATTTCACTATAGGATCCGCCGTATCCCATTCATGCACGTGCAGAAAATTCGAAGAATATTGAACATGAAGTTTTTGACAGGGAAGACATTTCAACCGTCACCCCCCAGCCGAAGGGCACGGCCGGACAGTATGCACTACAGACTGATAAGGGTAAACCAGAAACAGTGTCGATTTCCAAGAAGGTACCATACCCTTTGAAGACACGCAAGATGGGTGATAGCAAAGACTACGCCAGAATTCTCGAAGTATTCAAGCAGTTGCAAATCAACATACAGTTTTCCGAGGCGTTAACTAAAATGCCCACTTACGCTAAATTCCTCAAGGACATACTGTATGGGAGGAGGCGAATGAGTAATGTCGAAATAGTAAATTTGACGGCAAAAGCGAGCAACTGTGTGAAAAACGGGCTACCACTGAAAAAGAAGGACCCTGACAGTTTTGTGATTCTGGTAACCCTAGGTAGTGCTTACACAGGAAAGGCTCTTTGTGACTTAGGGGCCATCATGAATCTGATGCCACTGACCATCTTCAAAAGTTTGGGGGTCGAGTTTTCCATACCAACAAGAATCATGCTTCAGATGGCTGACAGATCAGTAAAACCTACTTATGGAGTAATTGAAGACATTTTGGTGAAAGTTGGAGAACTGATATTTCCATCAGATTTGTGATCTGGACATGGAGGCAGGAGAAGTTCCAATCATTCTGGGCAGACCATTCCTATCAACTGGAGAAGCCATCATCAACTGCAAGAGTGTTGAGTTATCTATGCAAATTAATGAAGAAAAAGTGAAATCCAATGTTTTCAAGTCTCTCTAGCTCCCAGATTATTATGGTCATGAAAACTATTTTGCTGTAAAGAGATGGATGAATTATGGGCAGAGCTTGAGGAAATGTACCTAGAGGAAAAGGAGGAGCACCCGGATGAGCAGGCCATGCGAACTGAAGGCTGAACCACTTTATACAAAGATGAAGGCGAGCAGAAAGTGGCTCTGGTCCCATCACTCAAGGAATCACCAGTCTTGGAGCTGAAGCAACTCCCCGGCCACCTCAGGTATGCATATATTTGTGAAAATAATACTCTGCCAGTAATTGTCTCGTCTCTTCTATCTCATGAACAGGAACAGAAGATGCTGGAAGTGCTGAAAGAGCATAAAGAGGCTATTGGATGGACAATTGCCTTTCTCAAGGGAATCAGTCCCGACTACTGCATGCACAAGATCAGGATTTAAGAAGGAAAGAAGCCAGTAATTCAGCCTCAACGGAGACTGCATCCGATCATGAAAGATGTTGTGCCCAAGGAGGTCATGAAGTGGCTGGAAGCAGGGATCATATAACCCATATCAGATAGCACCTGGGTTAGTCTTGTTCAGTGTGTACCTAAAAAAGGGGGTATTACAGTAGTACAGAATGCTGATCAGGAACAGATCGCTCAGCGCACGTTTACAGGCTAGCGAATCTGCATGGATTATCAAAAGCTGAATGACGCAACACTGAAAGAACACTTTACACTGCCATTCATGGACCAGATGCTAGACAGATTGGCTCACCATTCCTATTACTATTTTCTTGACGGGCAGTCCGGATATAACCAGATCTACATTAATTCGGAAGATCAAGAGAAGACGACGCTCACTTGCCCATATGGTACGTTCTCCTTTAGACGTTTGCCATTTGGACTGTGTAATGCTCCATGAATATTCCAGCGATGCATGATGGCCATATTTTCAGATATGATCGAGAAAAATCTAGAAGTTTTCATGGATGATTTTTTACTATTTGGAGACAGTTTTGAAGACTCTCTGTACCATCTGGCCAGAGTTCTGAGCCGCTGCAGGAAGAATAATCTGGTCCCGAATAGGGAAAAATGCCACTTCATGGTTACTGAAGGCATTGTGCTAGGACACATGATTTCTAGTAAGGGCTTAGAGGTGGACAGAGCAAAAATTGAGGGGATAAAGCAACTTCCATACCTGACCACAGTAAAGGCGATCATGATTTTTTTGGGCCATGCAGGGTTTTACAGAAGATCCATCAAAGACTTTTCCAAAATTACAAAACCATTATGTGATTTGTTGGGAAAAGATGTGCCATTTGTATTCGACGAAGCCTGTAGAAAAGCCTTTGACGTACTCAAAGATCGGCTGACCACTGCACCAAAAATCACGACTCCATATTGGTCACGCCCATTCGAACTTATGTGCGATGCCAGTGACTATGCAAGTGGAGCAGTTTTGGGATAGCGAAAAGATAATGTCTGCCATGTGATTTACTATGCCAACAGAGTTCTAAATGAAGCACAAATTAACTATGGGCCTACAGAAAAAGAGCAGCTGGCAATAGTTTTTGCCTTAGAAAAATTCAGATCTTATCTGGTCGGGTCAAAAGTTATCATCTTCACTGATCACAGCACATTGAAGTACCTGCTTGAAAAGAAGGATGCAAAGCCGCGACTGCTGCGTTGGATTCTGCTTATGCAGGAATTCGATGTTGAAATCAGGGACAAGAAGGGAGTCGAGAATGTGGTGGCTGATCACTTATCGCGTCTGAGAACCCAAATGAGGGGTCAGTACCGATTCAAGAAAACTTCCCTGACGAGCATATTATGAAGGTCAAAGCCAAAAGACAACTATGGTATTATGCCATAGCCAATTATTTGGTAAACGGAGCACTCTCTGAAGACATCACCCGTCTGCAGATTAAGAAGTTTATCTCAGAATGTAAGCATTATTTCTGGGATGACCCTTTCATGTTCAAACAGGGGGCTGACAACATTCTACGATGTTGTATCCCATGTCACGAGATTCTGGAGGTAATCCAGCACTGTTACTCAGCACAGTGTGGGGTCACTTCAGCGGACCCAAGACAGCTCACAAAGTACTGCAATCAGGTTTTTTCTGGCCAAATTTTTTTAAGGATTGCCACGATTAAGCACAAAGCTGTGACCGCTGCCAGCGCACAGGAAATATTTCCCAACGAAATGAGATGCCCATGACACTTTTGCAAGAGGTTGAACCTTACGATGTTTGGGGTATAGATTTCATGGTCCCTTTTTCGTCTTCCTTGGGTAATCTGTATATCCTTCTGGCAGTTGACTATGTGTCAAAGTGGGTGGAAGATATGGCCTGCCAGAAAAATGATGCGGCAACAGTGGAGCGATTTCTCAAACGCAATATTTTTACCAGGTTTGGAAAACCAAGAGCCATGGTCAGTGATGAAGGCTCTCACTTTATTAATCAATTCTTTGCCAAAGTTTTAAAGCAGTATGGGGTGTCTATCCATAAGGTATCACTGCCTTACCACCCTCAGGCAAATGGGCAAGCGGAGGTGTCAAACAGTGAAATCTAGAGTATATTGGAATAGACCATGAATCCAGAACGGAAAGATTGGTCCTTGAAGCTTGATGATGCACTATGGGCGTATTGAACAACCTACAAGACCCCGTTGGGAATGTCCCCATACCAGCTGGTTTTTGGTAAGGCTTGTCACCTACCAGTGGAATTAGAGCACAGAGCTTACTGGGCAATCAAGCAGCTTAATATGGATCACTGTTTATCTGGAGATAAGAGGAAGATGGCATTTATTGAATTGGAAGAATTCCGTAAGACAGCTTATGGGAGTGCCAAAAATCAACAAAGAAAAAACAAAGAAATGGCATAACAACCGCATTCTACCAAAGAAGATAGAAATTGGGCAGAAGATTCTCATGTACAACTCAAGGATGAAATTCTATCCAGGGAAGCTGCGCTCGGGATGGTCTGGACCATTTATTGTGAAAGACATTACATCCTGGGGAGTCGTTGAGCTGGAAAAACCAAGGGACAACACAGTTTTTAAGGTAAATGGGAACATAATCAAGCCATACAGAGATCCGCAGGAGATAATAGAGGTAGAGGCCATCTACCTCGACAAGCCTCTAACAAACAGAGAGGTAACAAAGTCGGCCTGTCGACTGTAAATCACAAGCGCTGGTTTGGAGGCAACACAACGTAGAGTAGTAGTTTTTTACATACAGTGATTTAGTATTTATTAAGAAAACAAAAAATTTCATAAAAGAGAGAAAAGTGAGAAGAGGGGTTTAATGCTGAATTTAGTGTTTCAGTGAAAAATAAGCAATTTTTGCAGGAATCGGAGTCTGCGTTCAAACGCAGATTTGTGCGTTCAAACGCAGTTGTGCGTTTAAACGCAGATCTGTGCGTTCAGACGCAGGAGGCCACGTCAGCAAAAATTGACAGAAAAATGGAACAGTCAGAGCAAGGAGTTGCGTTTGAACGCAGATGACCTGCGTTCAAACGCAGATGTGCGTTCAAACGCAGATGTGTTGCGTTCAAACGCATAAACTCCAGGAAGAATTTTGACCAACACATGTGCGTTCAAATGCAGAAGATGTTCGTTCAAACGCACACCAAAGAAGAAAAATTTCAGACTTCCAGATGTGCGTTCAAAGGCAGCCTGTGAGTTCAAACGCAGAAGACTTGGACTGAAATTTTGATGAAGAAGAATGTGCGTTCACATGCAGCCTGTGCGTTCAACGGACAAGACTTGTTCCAAAAAATTTCTAGAAGGCAGATGTGCGTCCAAACGCAGGTTGTGCGTTCAAACAAACATCATCAGAGATTTGCAGAAATTCCAAAAACTGAAGCACTGTGTTTAGAAGCAGAATGTGCGTTCAAACGCACATCATCACCAGCCCAGAAATTCAATCAGCTAGCAGTTATGCGTTCAAACGCATAATCTGTGTTGAAACGCACATCATCAACACTCAAATTTTTTCCAGAACATGAAGCCTTGCTTTCAAATGCATGATGTGCATTCTAACGCACAATGAGCGGGATTACAAATTTTGAAAATTTTTGAAATATTTTGAATTTCAGGGGCCAATCTGCAATTTTTGAAAGTTTGCCTATATATACTGTACGGCTGAAAGTGACCATTTTCACTTCAGTAAAATAGCTTTCAACTCTCTCTCTAGAAAATTCTCTCTGCCCTAGTCAGCCGCAAGTCAAAGTTAACCGCCAGTCAAATCCGGCAACCGCCACAAAACCGCCTGACTGTCCAAAAACAGTGTGGGGGTGATCAGATCAGGAATATCAGACAATTCGAGATCTACATCAGAGACAATTTTCGGAGCTATACCCGTAAGATTTACTCCGGGTACTCAGGTTCTGTTTCTCTCTCTCTCTCTCTGCAGATTTATTTTTTTTGTCTTTTCATTTACTGAAATGGATGTGGAAAAACCCTACATGCGGCCAGATAGGGCCATTTCTCCTTTGAATATCATAGATTGTAGGTTGTTAAGGGAGGACCATTTCTGTGACCATAGATTTGTCAACAAAGAGGCCCACCGTTTCTTTCTGCAGGACAAAAAGATTAAGTTTTACATACCGGCTGAGAGAACTTTTCCCCGTGATAGTGTGGCCATGGGGAAAGACCTCTTCAACTACACCGAACAAGGTCAGTTTAGGGATTTGTTCACCGGGTTTACCAATATCCAGGTTAATTCTGTACTCGCTAAGGAGATTTTCAGCAATCTCCAGCAGTGCATGGACAGCGAGGCCCAGTCCATAGAGTGGATTTACTACATGAAGACATGGATTATGATCACCCCAAAGAGTATCTGAGAAATTCTAGGACTTGATTTGGTGTTGGAAGACTGCCAATTTTAGGAACTAAGACTTCACCCTTCTGAACAACTTAGTGACCAGATTCTCCAGACTGTGTGCGGGTGTACCAGGCACTGCATGGTACTACCCCGAACGGAGTCCTGCCTATAGGAAACTCCCTTCTACTTACCTGATTCAGGAAGCGAGATGGTGGACTGAGTGGGTCAACAACCGGATCGTGGCATTAAGCACATGACTCGGATGGATTATGATGTGACACTTTTGGTTTTCTGTTTGATGACTCGAGAGCTTGTCAGCCTTCCTGAGATTATTTGTGAGTTCTTTCAGGAGAGGATGAAGGTTGCTACAATAAAGGGGTTGGTTCGTTTGAGGATGCTGACCAAAATGGCTCAGGAATATCTGGTGCCAATCCCTGGTGAGCTGAGAGATATTCGACCGGTTCAGGTACGAAAGTACCGAAAGATGAGAAGTGCATTGGAGGAGGCTCTACATGGGCCTCCGGATTATGTTAATGTGGGTGATGGGTGATGATGATGATGGTGCGCCCCCTCAGGGAAGGGGTGATGACATGCCGCCGCCACCGCCGCAGGCTGGTGGTGGGCTGGGTACTTTACCAGGTCCCCTTGGACTGCCCCGGTCAGCCAGTTCAAGTGAACCCAGGCAGACCGAGTATGACCACAAACAGTCTAGCAGAGGGACCAGGCGCAGTTCTTTTGGACGCCTGGGGAGGACTGAGCATGAGGAAGGTTAGAAAGAATATTAAGGCCCAGGAAAAGATGTAGAAGTGTAGGGTTTTGATTCATGGATGCGCAACGGAAACAATAATAAACCATGCAAAACCCTCCAAGGATCACAAGTCAAGAGACATAACGATGGTAAAGGAAGAAATCAATAACACACCGTAGGGTTCTCCTTTAATGACTTCAAACGCGAATTGTGTCACGTTCTCAATAGTTGATCCACGCATAGAGTTGATTTCTAGATCTTCCAATCCTTAGTGCTAGCCCGGAAAGAGGAAGAGCAAGAATAATCACGCAAAACGAGACCGAAACAACGAGGTTTCGGCCTCCTTGTGGGCCGACGGGGACGGGCGGCGAGCAAGGGGGGCGGCGGCTCCTTTTGCTTGCTTGCTCTCTCCTTTTTGTTCTCTCCCACTCAAGTTATGATCAATAATGACATAAGTGTGGGAAGGAAGGAAGGAGTGTCCTTTATATAGTCCAACAAATCATTGTCAACTACCTAAAGGACCTATTCTAGTCCTACTAGAATTAAATTTTGTCCATTCCTTGTAAATTAGTCCCTACTAAGTTTGCAAGGTATTTCAAAGTGATCATTCTAATTAATTAATCCCATTAATTAATTCCCAAATCTAGTTCAACTCTATATAGCGTGTGACCCCATAGGTTCTATCTAGTTGGTAGCAACAATTTCCTAATATGGAGTGGTTTCTAGCAAAACATCCATTCTAGCCAACTAATAGAATAGTCATCTTGACAAACCTTGTACAAGTAATTGTCTCATCCCTTTGTCTCTGTATCCGTATTTGACACGAGACATACAAGTCACACTCGTATATCAAATCCATAGTTTCTCGATCTATGGGAATAGCCTTATTCGTGCAAATAACATCAATATCCCATATTGATTTATTTGAGTCTGGCCAGACATTCTATAAGAACTATCCCTCGAGTGGCCTAGGATATTTGATCCCGTTATGTGGGAGGGACAAATTCTATCTACGTCCACTACGATCTCTAAGCTTGCTTCTTATTGTATCCGGTACGCGCCTTTATAACTACCCAGTTACGGTGTAGCGTTTAACGCTACCAAAATCACAATAATCCACAACTAGAATATCTAGCGACTTCAAGTCTAAGGATGACAATACCATTGTACCACGAGAAGCACTTGTGACTTAACATAAAGTGTATGTAGCCTTCTCGGAGATGGGTCAATCCAGTGCGCCATTACCCTTAATGCACACCTATGTGTTGGATCATGATATCTCCATATAAATCCAACCCCATACTAGTCTATAGATGATTGTCCCATTAATCATTATACTGGACTAGGGATATTTCAGATAAACAACACAATTGTAAATCTAAGGACTTCATTATATTAAATATCCAATAGCTAAAAAATGAATTTTCTAGCCACAAATAAATTCATACTAAACTAGATTGCATCTAGGGCATCTATTCCAACAGTCTCCCACTTGCAGAGTCAATCTGGCGCATCTCGTATGCCCATACTCCTAGTGTGCCCTTCATGCTTCCACTGCGCAAGCGGATTTGTAAGCGGGTCTGACAGATTCTCATCTGTAGGAATCTTGCATATCCGAACGTCTCCTCTATCGATAATATCTCGAATCAGATGAAACTTCCTGAGCATGTGCTTGGATTTGTGTTGCAACCTGGGTTCCTTTGATTGCGCGATCGCCCCATTGTTGTCACAGTACAACTCAACTGGATCCGCAATGTTAGGAACCACACCAAGTTCAGAAACAAACTTTCTGATCCAAACAGCTTCCTTTGCTGCGCCATTTGCAGCAATGTACTCAGCCTCTGTTGTAGAATCAGCCACCGTTCTTGCTTGGAACTCTTCCAGCTCACCGCTGCTCCATTTATGCAAAACACATATCCCGACTGTGATCTAAAGTCATCTCTGTCAGTTTGGAAGCTTGCATCAGTGTAACCCCATACACGCAAGTCTTCCTCACCGCCAAATATCAAGAAAGCATCCTTAGTTCTTCTCAAGTACTTTAGGATGTTCTTGACTGAAATCTAGTGACTCTCACCTGGATTGGATTGGTATCTGCTTGTCATACTCAAGGCATATGACACATCTGGTCTAGTACACAACATGGCGTACATGATAGATCCTATGGCCGAGGCATAGGGAATTCTACTCATGCGTTCCTTCTCAATAAGGACAACCACTCTTCGAAAGAGTGATTCCATGTGACATGGGCAAGAATCCCTTCTTGGAATCTTGCATGTTGAACCGTTTCAACACCTTGTCAATATATGTACTTTTACTTAGGATTAGCAGTCTCTTAGATCTATCTCTATAGATCTTTATACCGAGTATATAGCCTGTTTCCCCTAAGTCCTTCATTGAGAAACACTTCCCTAGCCAATCTTTAACAGATTGCAGCATGGGAACGTTGTTTCCAATGAGTAGTATGTCATCCACATACAAGACAAGAAAAGCTACAGAGCTCCCACTAACCTTCTTGTAGACACAAGACTCATCTCCGTTCCTTATGAAGCCAAACTCCTTGACTACTTCATCAAAACGTCGATTCCAACTCCTAGAAGCTTTGTTCAATCCATAAATGGATCGTTGCAGCTTACAAACTTTGTTGTCTTGCTTTGGATCCTCAAAAGCCTCTGGCTGTATCATTTACACGTCCTCGAGGAGATTCCCATAAATGAATGCTGTTTTGACATCCATCTGCCAAATCTCATAGTCGTGGTATGCTGCAATCGCAAGTAGGATTCGGATAGATTTGGTCATAGCGACTGGTGAAAAGGTTTCATCATAGTGAATACCATGAATCTGTCTGAATCCTTTAGCCACCGATCGGCCCTTATAGGTAATCACATTACCATCCATGTCGATCTTCTTCTTGAAGACCCACTTGTACCCTATGGGCCGCGCCCCCTCGGGTGGTTCCACCAAAGTCCATACTTTATCGGTATAAATGGATTCCATCTCGGATCTCATGGCTTCTATCCACTTCTTAGAGTCTGGTCCTTTTATGGCCTCTTCATAGGTAGTAGGCTCATCATCTATGAGCATCGTGTCACCGGAATCGGTCACGAGAAGTCCATACCTCTCGGGTTCCTGGCGCACTCTACTAGATCTACGAAGCTCTTGTGTTACCTGAACAGGCTGCTCCACAACTATCTGTGGTTCCTGCTCATGTTCCATAATCGGTTCAGTGTTTTGTGGTTCTTGAACCTCTTCAAGTTCTACAGTCCTCCCACTTGATTCTTTAGAGACAAACTCTCTTTCTAGAAACGCGCCGGTCCGAGCAACAAACACTTTGTTATCGGTTGGATTGTAGAAGTAGTAACCCTTAGTTTCCTTAGGGTACCCCACAAATTTACACTTATCCGATTTTGGCCATAGCTTGTCTGATTGTAAATGTTTACATAGACATCGCAGCCCCAAATCATCATGATTGACAGTGTGGGACGCCTCCCACTCCACATCTCATATGGTGTCTTCATGACTGATTTAGATGGAACACGGTTAATGGTGAAAGCTGCACTTAATAGAGCGTGGCCCCAAAACGATAATGGAAGATCGGTTTGACACATCATAGATCGAACCATATCCAATAGGGTTCGATTCCTCCTCTCGGACACGCCATTCCATTGTGGCGTTCCGGGTGGAGTGAGTTGGGACACGATCCCACACTCTCTAAGATAGTCGTTAAACTCTTGGCTCAAGTATTCTCCTCCACGATCTGATCGTAGAGCCTTGATACTTTTGCCAAGTTACTTCTCTACTTCATTCTTGAAATCTTTGAACACTTCAAAGGATTTTGATTTTGCCCTCATGAGGTACACAAATCCATATCTACTGTAATCATTAGTAAATGTAATGAAGTAGACATAACCACCCCTGGCAGGCGTGGCAAATGGCCCACACACCTCAGTATGTATGAGCGCCTATTGCTCACTAGTCCTCTCACCTTTCTTATTGAAAGGGGACTTTGTCTTTTTTCCCAATAAACAAGCCTCACATGTCTCATATGATTCAAAATCAAATGAGTCTAGTAGTCCATCTTTATGGAGTCTAGATACACGTTTCTCGTTTATGTGGCCTAAACGACAGTGCCATAAGTAAGAAGGATTTAAATAATTTATTTTAATCCGCTTGGTATAAATTTTGTAGACAGGATTGCTTAGATCAAGGACATACAGTCCATTAAATAATTGCGCGCTAAAATAGTTAATATTATTCAAATAAAAGGAACAACAATTGTTCTTTATTGAAATAATAAAACCATCCTTGTCCAAATAAGAAATAGAAATAATGTTTCTGCTCATAGCAGACACAAAATAGCAATTATTTAATTCTAAAACTAATCCCGAAGGCAGAGATAGCTCGCACACGCCTACGGCCAACACAACAACTTTTGCTCCATTCCCAACGCGCAGATCTATCTCCCCTTTAGCCAATCTTCTACTTCTCTTTAGATCCTGCACATTTCGAAAAATGTGAGATCCACATCCAGTATCTAATACCCATGATGTAGAGATAGTTAAATTGACATCTACAACAAAAATACCTGGTGGTGGTGAAATCACTACTCCAAGCCTCTTGTCCTCCAGATATTTTGGGAAGTTCCTCCTCCACTGTCCAGGCTGACTGCAGTAGTGACACTCACCTTTAGTCACACCTTTGGCAATGCCACCAACAGGCTTAAGGGCAGGTTCCTTGGACTTGGCAACTGACTTGCCTTTGCCCTTGGAGAATGAGGAAAACCTTTTGCCCTTTCTTTTTGTGCACCATCATAATGGACTTGCCCTTACCCTTTTTGATGCTCTGTTCAACTGTCCTCAACATATTGAGCAAATCTGGCAGTGGTTTCACGATCTCGTTCATGTTATAGTTCATGATGAACTCTCCATAACTCTCAGGCACGATTGCAACACGAGATCGGTTGCCAACTCTTGGCTGACCGGGAACCCCAGTTGGGCGAGATTCTCCAAGTACCCGATCATACGGAGTACATGGGGTCCCACCGGGTTCCCTTATGCCAGATGACACTTGAACAGTGCCTTAGAGACCTCATACCACTCAAACCATGCCTGCTCTTGGAAGAGCTGCTTCACATGCTCGATCATATCGACATAATTCATATTTTCGTGTTGCTTCTGAAGCTCAGAAGTCATGGTGCATAGCATAAGGCAGGCCGCATCATTGGCGTCATCAACACGCTTTTGATACGCCTTTAGGGCCGCAGGTGTTTGGTTCTCTGGACCTGCTGGAACATGCTCCTCTATTGCGTACAGTTTCTTCTCTTGCTTGAGAACGATTCTCAAGTTTCTGTACCAATCAAGGAAGTTGGTTCCAGAGAGCTTGTCCTTCTCAAGGACAGATCGTAGGGAATGTTGTGATCTCGATGAGTTGTTTGCCATTTGGAATTCTACAAAAGAAAAATACGCAGTTTTTAGTATTTGTGAATTTTTGAATATATTCAATAATGGCTAGTTCATCAAATATAGCTCCCACTATTTTTCTACGGATTAATAACCCTCAAGATATTAATGCGGAAAATATCCTTATATTTTCTAGTGGGCCAAGATCCATGTTTCATCTCCTTATGAGCTTGCTTTGGCAAGTCACTCATAATTTGACTACTTTAGGTAGGAACAATTCCAATTGCATCCCATATGCAACTCTTGGTTCAATTGGGCAAATAACTTCTTATTTATCCATCCATATGGATAATTCCAATTGATTGCCTCTAGGTTTCTTAATCATATTAATAGCCTAGTTGTGTTCAACCTCTTATTTAAACAATTGCACATTACTAGCTTGTGCCATCGCATTCCATCATTATGAACCAAGTCTCCATGCTTTGGCACGCACGAACTTGATAAATCATGATGATAATGAGTGTTTAAATAACGAGAAGGCAAGAACACAATATTTGAATTTTGAGGGATTTTAAATTCAATTTTAAATTATTTTGTTGATCAATATCCACTAATCTATCTATTTGAGTTTGGGCACAACTCCAAATAATAGATCAGGGTTGTCTAATTATCTTATTATCCTAATTGCATGCATCATCCATACACTAACCACAAAATAATAAGACAATAAAGTAAAGAACCACAAAACATAAATAAACGTGATGTGGATATGGCCTTTTCTATATTAAGATAATTCCAAGCCAATGGAATTATCTATGAACCCTAAAAGCAAACACATCTCCATGCGTCTTGATCTTTTGGTCCATTCTTCATAGTCATGTGGAATGCTCCATGCTCCATGCTCCATCTTTTGTGGCTCCTTTTGGCTTTGGGCTTATTTTCTTCAATCTTGGCTAACAATCTACTTTTATCTAGCACTAGCTAACAACTATACTAAATAAAATAAATCTCACAAGTTGAGAAAAAAAATGGCTCGCAGGCCATAAAACCCTAATTAATTATTAAAATTAATTGATCAGCTCGCACGCCGTAAACCAAACCACAAAAATTAAACATCTACAACAAACCACATTCAAAGGCCATATCCAATCACCATGCAGATTAAACATAAACAGTTAAAATCCAATTTTAACGCGCTTGGTCAATTTTAATTGATTTTAGGATATTCTAGGGTTAAAACGGTCCATGGGGCCCAACAATCCAATTGCCCCGGCCCAAAAGGTGAATCGCAAAGGCCTAGGGCCGGCGGGCCCCTAGCCCACGCGGCTAGGCCGCGGGCTAGGGCTGCCCCGGCCCCTAGGCCGACCCTTGCTTGGGCGGCAAGCAAGGAGGGGCGGTCCCCTAGGGGGGCCGAACCTCCTTTGGGAGTTGTTTCCAAAACAACTCCCTTGCTTGGTGCCCAAGTTTGGTTGTTTCCTTGTTTGGGAGGAACTCCTTCCCCAAGGATGCCTGAACCCTAGATCTAAGATCCTAAAATTTCTCAAACTCACTAATTCATGCATCCAATGCAAAAACTAGATCTTGTTATGATAGAATATTGACAAATTGCATCACATGCTTGATTTGTCTTATTTTACGCGATAAACAACAATTTTAAGGTGTAAAACTATCAAAACGTAACACATAAACCACTATATGCTCTATGACATGTGGCTCTGATGCCACTGTAGGGTTTTGATTCATGGATGCGCAACGGAAATAATAATAAACCATGCAAAACCCTCCAAGGATCACAAGTCAAGAGACATAACGATGGTAAAGGAAGAAATCAATAACACACCTTAGGGTTATCCTTTGATGAATTCAAACGCGAATTGTGTCACGTTCTCTATAGTTGATCCACGCCTAGAGTTGATTTTTAGATCTTCCAATCCTTGGTGCTAGCACGCAAGACGAGACCGAAACAAGGAGGCTTCAGCCCCCTTGTGGGCCGACGGGGACGGGCGGCGAGCAAGGGGGGCGGCGGCTCCTTTTGCTTGCTTGCTCTCTCCTTTGTAATCTCTCCCACTCAAGTTATGATCAATAATGACATAATTGTGGGAAGGAAGGAAGGAGTGTCCTTTATATAGTCCAACAAATCCTTGTCAACTACCTAAAGGACCTATTCTAGTCCTACTAGAATTCAATTTAGTCCCTTCCTTGCAAATTAGTCCCTACTAAGTTTGCAAGGTATTGCAAACTGATCCTTCTAATTAATTAATCCTATTAATTAATTCCCAAATCTAGTTCAACTCTATATAGCGTGTGACCCCATAGGTTCTATCTAGTTGGTAGCAACAATTTGCTAATATGGAGCGGTTTCTAGCAAAACATCCATTCTAGCCAACTAATAGAATAGTCATCTTGACAAACCTTGTACAAGTAATTGTCTCGTCCCTTTGTCTCTATATCCAGATTGGACACGAGACATAGAAGTCACCCTCGTATATCCAATCCATAGTTTCTCGATCCATGGGAATAGCCTTATTCGTGCAAATAACATCAATATCCCATATTGATTTATTTGAGTATGGCCAGACATTCTATAAGCACTATCCCTCAAGTGGCCTAGGATATTTGCTCCCGTTATGTGGGAGGGACAAATTCTATCTACGTCCACTACGATCTCTAAGCTTGCTTCTTATTGTATCCGGTACACGCCTTTATAACTACCCAGTTACGGTGTAGCGCTTAACGCTACCAAAATCACAATAATCCACAACTGGAATATCTAGCGACTTCAAGTCTAAGGATGACAATACCATTATACCACGAGAAGCACTTGTGACTTAACATAACGTGTATGTAGCCTTCTCGGAGATGGGTCAATCCAGTGCGCCATTACCCTTAATACACACCTATGTGTTGGATCATGATATCTCCATATCAATCCAACCCCATACTAGTCTATAGTTGATTGTCCCATTAATCATTATACTGGACTAGGGATATTTAAGACAAACAACACTATTGTAAATCTAAGGACTTCATTATATTAGATATCCAATAGATAATAAATGAATTTTCTAGCCACAAATAAATTCATACTAAACTAGATTGCCTCTATGGCATCTATTCCAACAAGAATTACCTGGTAAGGACGGTCAAGAAAATGGCCAGGGGTCTTGGGAAACTATTTAAGACCAAGAAGCATATCAACCATGCTAACACTGCCGCTCTGCGAACTCATGAGGCAACCCTCAATGAGATTCAGAGCAATATGCGTGGTAAAAAATTTAACTTTCCATCCCGCTATTACAGTAATAATTGTCCCAGCTGGACGATGGAGGATAACAGGCCCAATGATAGCTTCTATGTCCATGACCCCACCCCGAGTCCAGAGCACGCAGACAGTGTAGGTGACCCTGGCAGACCCGGTACCCAGTACCCGCCCAAATAGCACACTGACCCAGGAGCCAGAAGTGCCCACCCTGGTGCCAGCCATGCTGGTACAGCAGCAGCCGCAACACAGGTTGCGAGGAAGAGACCGAGGGGGAGGCAGACTCCCAAACCGTCTCCTGAGCCGACAGACCAGTCTACTCCGAAGAACACATATTCGAGTTATAGACCAGATCAGTAGAGTCGCGAGGACGCGCCACCTCTAGTGTGGGGGTGGGGAATCGTGTCCTCCTGCATTGCCATGTCTGCATATTTTGGTTCACTTCATTTTTTATTTTATTTTAATATTTTTTTGAGTCAGCACGTTTTTTTATTTTTGAGTCCACCCACCTAATTTTTCTGACCTTGCATTACTATGAAAATATATATAAAAAAAAACTAAAAATCAGAATTTTTTTGAGAAAAAGGCAATCAATGGGACTAAAAACTAGAGAGAATTCAGGGGTAAAGTCTCCAAAAGGAAGGAAAATTGGCACTGAGGTGTAGGAGTTTTGTTTTCTGTGGATGTTTAGATCCAGTGTAACCCATAATTCTCCGGTAAGTTGTAACCAGAGTTAGGAATCCGACTAGTTGCCACACCACCGTCACTTAGGTAGTCGACAACCTGCCTAAGGGCGCCAGCATGGTCACTGCATTTTTCTGTGGAGTCTTTGGCTTATTTCAAACCTCACGTCCAGTTTCTCAACCTTAGGTCCAAACAGTTTGCCCATTTGCAGCCATATACCCCTTCATTCACAGCCACTGTAGCCTAGGAAGCCTGCTTTGTGACTGGCATCACTTGTTTAGTGGGCTAGTACTACGCGTTATGACAGAGGGAGTGAGTCTCGGAGGGTTTCAGATGGACGAGAGCTTCATATCAGATCATTTTGGAAAGTTCGAGGGTGTGGCAGGGTGAGTTAGAGGCGACATCATTAATTTTGTAGGAGGTGATATACTACGTTACACAGTGATCACAGGAGGAGTAGTCCCATGCGTGATATCTTTTCCGCACATATTTGGGGTCTAGGGTTGTCAGGATCAACTGGTGGTCGTGCCTATTTCTACATCTTTGGTGATGAGGAGGTTTGGCGGGACTGCACGGCATTTTCTGGACTACAGGGATCTGCGCTTAACGACTAATGTGGGGGTATTTATGAAACTTAATATCTTGCACACCCCACAGACTGGATTACTACACTACTTAGCTCAGCTAGGTCGTAGATGTTTTTATTATTGTATTGATATCTGTTTATTATTTATTGTATTGGACTATACACTGCTTCACAATTGTTGCCGCGAGAACGGCAAATCAGCACCAGGATTTCAGGAAAATTGTGATACAGGGACTTAGTTGTTCTGGACAGTTTTCAGGAACTTGGTGAGGGGTGTGAGTTGGGAACATTGAGATGTCAAAACAAGTGGGATTGGCGTAACTTGATATATACGAAAATCCTACCTGTTTAGACTTAGGATCCTCTGATGATAAATAGCTCGGAAGGTAGGATAACTAGGGATTTGCTCAGAATGCAGACGAAAGTAACTTTAGGGGAAGCAAGTGCTTATTTTCCACCCTGAGAAACAAACAGGCTCACCGATCACGTGTTCACCGGTACTTTCTGAAGGATGAGTGAACATTGAAGGACACATCAGTTTTAATTCTAGAGATTGCCCGATCTCAGCCAAAAAAATTTGTTTTGTCATATTTTAGTTTATACATTCTTTGTCTGAGTCAGTCAAATAGTCGAGTCTTCTGGTCTATATTTTGAATATGTTGAACGGGAAAGTATGCAATTAAAGTATGCAAAACAGGGTCTACAAGGCAGTATGCAAGGGTCTGCTCGGGACGAGCAGAGTTTAATGTGGGGGTATTTTGATAGCTCACAAATAGAGTTAGTCTGGGGCGCCTTTTTACCATTGGTTTTGAACCTGTTGAGATTGATTTTGCCTGTTTTTAGTCAGTTTTCCACTAGATACTGGAGAGAGAACGCTGAGAGCATAATTTTTATATATGAGTAATTTCATGCATAATTTTGTTATTTGGATATGATCGCGGGTACTTGATGTCATATGAATAAAACAGGTACCAGAAATGCATGAAAGAAGCTCGGAATGGAGGCAGCGTGTCAAGATCTCAAAGCAGAAAACCGCAGAAAAAGACTAAGACTGTGCGTTCAGACGCACAGTGTGCGTTCAAACGCACATCACAGTGTAGCAGCAGAAAAAGACTAAGACTGTGCGTTCAAACGCACAGGAAAACTAGCAGAAAAATAACCAAGTGTTGTGCGTTCAAACGCACATCCTGCGTTCAGACGCAGGAGACTTCAAACTTCAGAAGGTCCAAATCGGGTAGAAGTCAACAAGAAGACCAAGTATGTGCGTTTAAACGCACAACCCTGAAAGTCAACAGAAGGCAGAAAAGTAAAATCAAAATCAACATTGTGCGTCCAAACACAGGTTTGTGCGTTCAAACGCACATGTGCGTTCAGACGCACAGCAGGACTTCCAGAAGCTTCCCAGGGCGCTTTAGACAGAGCAGAACAGGAATTTCAGGCATGAGTTTTTGAGGCTGTGGCAGTATAAAATAGGCGTCCCAGCATAGAATTAAAAAACACACAATTCATCATCAGAACCGCAGTACTGGAGCAGATCACTGCACGGAGTAGTTTCCGTTTTCAGCAATAATCTCGTTTGATCTATCTTCTCTTTATTTTATGAAAATTTGTTTTTCAATAATGTATGCTAGCTAAACCTTTTACCTAGGTTCTTGATGAACCTAGGGTTTATGCATTCAGTGATGTAGTTTGTTTTGATTACCAGATTCATGACTAGTTTGAAGTCTTAATACAGTATTGGATATTTATTATTTTGTCTTCGATTTTATATTTATGCATGAACGCCCTGATCGCGCAGGAGTGCTACAAATAGGATCTGGTGCGCGAGAGTGTCCAGTGAGAGTTAGGAAGAGAAGATAGGATTTAGTACTCTGCCTTGATGGACCGAGAGGTAAAGAGATTCAGGGGACTAGCCCAGAAGCATTATACCAACTTCTAGAAGTTTAGGGGGAGACCGAGAGGAGAACATATAACCCTAGAAGACTTAGAACAAACCTGAAGATCGAGGTGAACCAAGGGGATCCGAACATCTGTAAGAGAGTGATAGATGCATGAGACCAAGAGGAGATTATATCACTGGTATGCTGGCATAAACAACACCGCTGTGTGTTTCTGAAATCAAAGTAAACTGCAAAAGCTGAATAGTAACCCTAGGGGATCCTGGAGCCAGGATCTTTTACTCATCAGTTTTCAGACTTAGAAAAATTCCTAGAAAATTTACATCAAAAACAGTTTCTTTATTCACTGCTTTTATTTATAGTAATTAAGTTTAGTAAATCACACACAACTATTCCTCCTTTTTACAGCTTTGTAATTAGTTATGATTTTCGAAAGTTAAAAATCGTCCTGTTCTTGTGGGTTCGATATTTTGAGTCACAATTACGTTACTCTGTAATACTTGATCGTACACTTGCGAAAAAGCACACCTAGATTTACGCTATCAATTAGCATGCTTTATTTTACTGAGATGCTTTGTTAGTCATGTGATGCACATCTATGCCTCTTTATTTTGTGTTATTATTCTTCCAACCTGCTAGTATCGACGTTCTGACTTTGAAGACCCTAAGACCCTTCTTTTCTCATATACGATTGACAAAGACACTTGTTGGGTGATTCAATTTGAGTTAACTCAACTTGGTGTTAGCTGAACGTGCTTTTGTTTCTTAACGACTATATGTATGTATGATCATCTTTGTTTACACATTATGAGGAATGTAGGGTTTTATGTTTTAAGTAGACTATATTGATAAAATATTTCTTAATTTGGAGTAGTTCTTGCCATAATAGAAAATTATATCAATGGCTTAAATGAATTTCATTTTAAGAATTATAGGAACGTCGAGCTACCAAATTCCAAGTGATAAGTACCAATTTATTTCCATTCTATCAGTGTGACTCATAGTATGACGATAATATATGTTATATGTAACACCCCCGATTTCCATAGGAGCCGGAAACCGATTGCTGCCCTCCGTACAGGGGATTTTACCCTATCGTACAACGAGTAGTAGTAACAAGAAAGTGAAAGGAAGCATCCATACTACTGATTAAAAGATTACACAATAACAATGTTCATGGCTGAGTCCAAACAAGACAACAAGCCTAGCAAAATAGATTTTACATCAAAAGCAGGCTATCCGGTTAATTACTAAGCTCTACTGTTTTCATGGGAGAACGAGATTAGATCCCAGCGCGTTACCCCAAGGAACCAATCATATACCTGCAGGGGAATCAAAATAACATAAGACCGCAGTTTTTCGAGTATCAGTAAAAACTGAGTGAGTATACAACTTAGCATGTAAAACAGAATGGCTAAGAAAGGTTATGGAGTTAACATTTGAAACAGTTAAAAACAGTAACAGAGTATAAGTATAACTATCAGAGTTTGCAATGTTTCGTAAGATTATTAAACGTTCAGTATTTCCATTGCAAGGATCTTTTCTCAAGTAGCATGTCTAATCAGAACACGACTTATACATAACAGTTTCCAGATTTAGAGACAAAGAAGTTGTATTATTAATTCGCAGTAACAAGGAGAGACCAGGGTGAATAGTAACAAATGATATTGGCTTATAGGGGTTCTGATAACCCGACCTCTCTGCCAAGTGTTGTGGATCGGGGTTTCCGATCCCGCTAGTCATCATACAAGCCAACTACTAGACCTTAAGTGTCGACACCCCCTTAAGATTGTAAGTCGGAAGGGTAGTACTAGAATGCTGGATTACGGCCTACGGCGAACAGAATCGGGGTGCACGCAGTCCTATGTCTTTAGGGGCCTGGCCCAGGGAATCATCACCCGAAATAATTTTAGGGACTGGACCCCACGGGATTATCCTGATATCTCTTTAGGGACTAGGTGCAAGGAATCATCACCCGATAGTAACGCAACGTGAAGTAAAGTAACACGATGTAGGCATATAGCACTGTCGTAGACCCAACTGGTTCTGGTATACGGGATTCTTTCACTTTACTTTATTAATGAATTCTGACGTAGTGACATTTGAACAACGAGTTTTCCGATTTGAAGACGAGTAGTAAAGTGATGATTTAAAAGCAAGTACGACAAGTTTAGAAATTTCAAAATAAGGTGCAACAATAATTTTCAAATAAAACAAGTATATCACATAAGAGGAATTGACTCTCAAACCTAAGAATATATTCTGAGACAAGACATAAATCATGTATTGACACAAAAAAAGATAAGCACACGCGACTAAGCATTAATACTCACCGTGAGAGCCGTAGATTGCTAGCTAGTCAACTACTCGCGAATAACGTTCGAATCAACTAGCTCGTCGAAGACAGGCTCTACAAACAAACACAGATAGTCTTAATCACAAACAAGTTCGATCGACAAGCGTGCGACGATGCACGTGACCTACGAAATATTCAAGCGACAACTTTAATCGGACTTCCCCAAGGTAGTTATAAACCCCTAAACTATTTTAGGAAATTTAGAGAATAATTTTTAAGAATATAAAACTATTTAATATCCAAATTACGATCACTAACGTTTACAAGAAATTAGAATTCTCGATAAATAGCGTAAAGGAATAATTCTTATAATTGTAAAATATATATTTTTATTTATAGAAACTATTTCTTAACATTTCACAATTAATATATAATTTCCAACCAATTTGTTTTTTACTGTAATAAAAATAATAATTAAATCCAACAAATCTATTTATTTGTAAAACGAATAATATCGATATTTGTAAACATTTCATAAACTCAATTCTTATTTGCTTAATACGAAAGTGACATTATTAAGATATCTCAGACGATATTATTTATCGACTATATAATTAAACGTAAATAAACAATATTTTTTATCTTAATGTTTAAGAAAACAAATTATCAATTATTTCAATATAATTAATTTCCCATTTCTAAAAATGTAACTTTTCATTTACATCCCAAAAACATTTATTTTAACTTATTTAATTAAACAAATAAATATTTAACTTTGGGAATAATAATATAAACTAACGAACAAAAATTAATTATATTAATAAAATTTGATTATATAAACTAAATACGGTCCCTTCAAGTTTAGTAGAAACAACAACTAGTAACCCCCACTAACACACAAACAAATATGGAAATAATAGAATATACCCTTAGAGTTTCAAAAAGTGCACAAATACCCCCCTTCATCTAAATTTTAAAAAACACCATCTTCTCCAAAGCGAACAGCGATTTCAAGCTTTCTAAATCAAATTTTGACAAAGAAAATTTAACGAGGACAAGATTTAGAGTATACCCACGCCAAGAATCGTGATAAACGCCAGAGAAACAGAGCGGGTCGAGATTGCATCGGCGACGTTGGACGGGGTTGCTCCGGCTGCCTTCGGTCTTGGCTTGGAGTCTCCTCGTGTTCCTGGGGTGCGCCGGAACGCAGGGAGAGCGAGTAAACGGGTTGGGTAAAGCTCGGTTTAATGGGCTGAACTTGTCGACGGCAACAATGGTGATGGCGACGGCGTTGGCTTGGGTTGATGCTAGTACTGTTATGTCTAGGCATGTTCTTGCTTCTTTGAGCTCACAGAGAGCGAGAGAGGGCAGAGACTGTGTAGGAGATGATGAGGTTGAAGATGGTGGTGTTGCTCGGCCGGTAATGGCAGTGGTTGGGTGTGGTTATGCCGGTGATTGTGGGGGCTGGTTCGGGGCTGTTTTCTTCTGCAAGATTGAGCAGAGAGTTGGAGATGCAGAGAGTTGGAGATGCAGAGGTGGAGGTTGTGGCTGGGTTGTTGGTGGTTGTTGTGGTGATTGACGAGGGAGCTTCGGGGTGGTGGTGTTCGGTGGAGTGAGAGAGAGGGGAGATTTGGAGGGTGTTTTGTTGTTGGTGAAGAAGAGGGTGATGGAACCGGTGGTGTTTTGTGTTCTTATGGAGGGTGTGATGGAGTTGATGGATGAAGGCAGTAGAAGGTGGCTGCCGCAGGGATAGGGGTGGCAGTTTGCAGGTGCTACGGGGAATAGACAACAGAGAAGAAAAACAAAAGAGAGGGGGATGTGGCCCAATTGTGGCCAAGTGAGGGAGAGGTTGTTGGGTGAGGTGGGAGCGCGAGGTAGGCGAGTCGCTCCGTACACGATTCGTGTTTATCACGCGGTGAGAAAGTTTGAACGCAACAATAATAATTGTGCGATGAATGAGTAAAACACAACGAGAAGTTCGATGTGCAATAAATAACTAATACGATAACAAATAGATAAAGTAATTTTTTTACTGAATAATTAAAGTTAGCAGATAAAAATAATGTCGACTGATAATCAAAATTTAACTACTATAATTAAGTTTGACTGATAAAGACAGAACGTTTACAGACAGAATAATTTTGACTGTTAAAAGTAGCTTAACTGCTATAAAATTAATTTAACTAATGATATTAAGTTTGTCTAATATTCTTACAAGGAATTCGAATTTTACTTTTGAGGAAACTACTAAACGTCTTATTTAATAAAAAATTCACTAAACGATTATTTAGAATTTATAACTAACTTATTATTTGAATAAACAAATTATTTAAAAATAACATTATAAGAATAACTAGGTTTATCAAGATAATTATAATCGAATAGTTTATCACTACGATATCACACATATTTTAATAATGAACTTACGTTCTCGCATTCTCGAGTAATCTACACGACATGCCAAGTTACTAAAATAACCCTAGAGTAAAATACGGGTTTGTTACATTTTACCTGCTGCCCAACTATGTTGGAACATTTGAAAAACATGCGAGTTGAAAGACAGTAATGTAGGCAATAATACAGGATCAATACTCTATAAGGGGGGAGTTGAATAACGTATGGCAACTTTTGCCAAAAGAGTGGTTTCAAAGAAGTTTGTGGCAAGCAGTGAGTATTGGCCTTGAAATGAGTTTCAAGTCCTTGGAATCAAAACAGAGAGTTAAAAGATTACTGATAGTTTTCAAGGCCTTGAAATGGCTTTCAAGTCCTTGAACTGAAATCCTGTTTTGTGCAATGAATAAGATAAGTACACAACATTAAGTAGATGCAAAGGCACAAGGATTTATAGAGTTCAGTCCGCTTGGACCTACGTCTCTACCTCAGGGAATTGATCCATGTAGGATTTTCAACTCAATTCTTATTAATCAAAAGCTAAGCCCTAGATCTCAAGCACAGAGAGTTCCCTTACTCTATTACAGCTTGTGGTTCTCACTAACCTATCTAGTACCTGCTAGCTAATTGATTCAACAAGAATTCTGTATTGTTCACTTGAACAATTCACAAGAACAAGATATGAGAAGTATTATAAGAATGATATACAAATTTAGTAAAAAAAGAAGAACACTGAGAACTGATGAAGCAGTTTAGTATGCAGTGATATTCAGATGATTGGACTGAGTGAAATGAATCTCCGTCTATGTCGCTTTTCAATCCTTGTGAATGTCTGATTATTTATGTGTGTGTTCTTATAGAATTTCTTCATTCATTCCTTCTCTTATGTAGTTTGTTTGGATTACAGATCTTTAGGATCTTCTGAAAACAAACTTTCTTAAAATCCAGTAGCATATTTTGACTTCTCTAACAGCTCTTACCAACGGCTAGTTGCTAAGTATCTTCAAGGATACTGACTTGCTTGATAAGTCCAAGCAAAATTGCATAAACACTAGATCAATTTGACAACCCAATTTCCTTTCCTGCAAAAGAACAGTTTAGGAAATAGTTCTTGCAAAACAGGTAACTATTTAACCCTGCAAAAACATAGTCAAACAGAGATATTAGCCACACTTTATAATATAAAAATGGTTTGTCTTTCATCATCAATTAAGATATAATCAAGCATCGCAGATCAGGAGTCTGATTTAGAATGAAAAGCTCCCCCTAATCTCATGTTATATACTGCAGTGTATACTTCAAACCTTTGAAAGCTGTTCCAAGGTCTTGAAACAGTGTTGCTGTTTAAAGCCTTTGAAACAATTGATAACTCCCATATATGAGTTATCTGTGAGCTTATAAAGGAATGTAATAAGCTGAGCTTCCAAAAGATTGAGCACATTTTAGCCAGCAAAGCCTCGTACTATGAAAAAGAGGAGTTTGAGCTTAATTGTGAAATCGGGGCGTTTTCATGCATAATTTGATGTTATTTGGAAAATATAATCGCTTGGTATGGTTTTTCATATTTTCTTGACAGGAATGGATGCTTAGCGGTTAATTAGAGGCATGGAACGAACTTTGAAGCGACAAGAGCTCAAGCGGAGTGAAGAGAAGCAAAGTTTGAGAAGTTAGAATGATTAGTCTCCAAGATTTTTATAAAATCTCGAGTTCTATAAATAACTTTGAAGTGAGACCGATGGAAAATGAAAGTAGACTCAAAGAAATTTCCAACGATATGTCACAGAGCTAAATCGAAGATTGGACGAAGAAGTTATGACGTTTTAAAGTTGGAAATGTTGCTGAGCTGCGTTTAGATGCAGCAGGGCTGCGTTCAAACGAAAAACATGCGTTCAAACGCAAGGCTTGCATCCAAACGCAGCCCTGAAGTACAAATTAACTTCCTTCCGAACGCAATATTGGTGGCCAAAAACAAAAACTGAGTCAGGGATGCCGAGAAAGTGCAGAAAATTGGCTATGTTAGGAAAGTTTCGTTCAGACGCAACTGACCTGTGTTCAGACGTAGGCATCTAGAGACAGGCACAGAAAAGGCAAAAATTTGGCTAAGGTACTGAATCTTCCTGCGTTTAAACGCAAACCCTGCGTCCAGACGCAGGAGGTTAACATGCAGAAAAGAAAACATGCGTTCAAATGTAGCCCCTCTGCGTTCAGACGCAGGGAAGAAAAATTCAAGGGAGAAAACGTCAAAGTAAACGTGGGGAATCTTCGTTCAAACGAAGCCCCTTGCATTCAAACGCACGTTAAGATTTCCAGAATTTTCTAAAGGCGGTGGAAAAAGCCAAACTTCAGCAAGAAAGTCAAAGGAGACCGAAATTGAGTACATAAACGGAATTTCAGCACAGGAATATGGAAACGTCGACACTATATAAAGCAACTATGCCCAGTAGTTTCGAATCAAGGTCTTAATTTCTCCTCTTTATGTTAGTTTTCATTAACTACACTTTTTACCTAGGTTCTCGGTGAACATAGGGTTTATAATTTCAGCAACTAAGTCTATCTTGACTTTGGATTCGTGACTAGTTAAGTCTTAATACAGTAGAGGTTTTTTTTTAATATTCTTTCTTCGATTGTTACTATTTATGCATGAAAAGAGTCACGCACCTGGATTGCTACAGACATGATCTAGTGCGCAAGAGTGGCCAGTGAGATTTAGGAAGAGAAGACCGAATTTAGTTTCTTACCTTGATAGACTGAGAGGTGAAGAGAATCACGGACTAGTCTGAAAAGCATCAGACCAACTTCTAGAAATTTAGGTGGGGACCGAGAGGAGAGCCTGTAACCATAGCAGACTTATAACGAACCTGCATATCTATGTGGACCAAGAGGACCCGAAAATCTTCAGGGGAGTGGCAGTTTCATGAGACAGAGAGGACATTGCAACATTGGTATGCTGGCATAAACAAGACCGCTGTGTGTTTCTGAAATCAAGATAAACTAGAAAAGCTGGATAGTAAACCTAGTGGATCTTAGAGCCTAGACCTTTTTTTATCAATTTCCTAATTTATAATATTAATAGAAAATTACCAAAAATATTGTTTAATTCTCTTTTTAACTTTTTAGTGCTTGGTTTAGATCAAAATGAGCTCAAAATTCCTCCTTTTACCTTTTACGTTTCTTACTCGTTAAAACCAGTTTTTGATTATACAGTAACCATGTCCTCGTGGGAACGATAACTCGGTGTTGAAATACGAGCCTTATATTAGTGGAAGTGTGCACTTGCGGTAACACGTAAGAGCTCGTGCCAAGTTTTTGGCACCGTTGCCGGGGACAATGTTTTATTTTTAATTAGGAATTAGTTTAAGGAGTTCAAATAAATGGAAAAAAAAACAATTCTCATATTTACCTAGTTACCTCACAGGTATTTCTAGAGTTTTGTTTTCACAGGAATACAGGATCAGAGTCTGCAGAGCGCAACACTCTAAAGATGTGGATGGGAGCTTATGACCAGGGTCCGCCTCGGTATTACCCTTACTTCTACCAGTGTGGGGGTGATCACGAGAACGAGACATGCAGGACTATTCAACCTTGGAACTTTCAGCACTACCAGGTAGGGGCGAATCTCGATACTGCTCTGTACTCTCCAGAGCCGCCTCTTTATACCTCCACCACTTTTTGGACAGCCAACTCAAGCAGTTTCATCCTCAGAGACGTCTGAATTGGAGTGCATGATGAAGGACTTTGAGCTGTCAGTTTCAGCACACTTTGACCGGATGGAAGCACGCTTTGACTCGATTTCAGAGGGGCTTAGAGAGATCAACAGTGTCATACTTCAAGTTGCAAACATGTTCCAAGAAATTTATGACATCCGTATCCTAGTTGATACACAGAGTTCATAACACCCGAAACTGATAAAGTGTACACTGTGACATCATCATATCCAATTGTGCTAGAAAATAAGTCTGCACCACTACCGCCGGAAGAAATTTCAGAGATTCCACATTGGCTTCCGGCAGTGAAGGAGATGTAGAAACGCTTATGGGCCGAGATGCAACAGGAACAACAAGAAGCTGCATCACGAGTTGCTGTCATGGACGAAGAGGTGTCCAAGCCAAGAGAAGTGAGAAACATTCAGTAGCCAATTTGATTCTCATGAGAACCCAAACTCATTCAGATTTGGAGGAAACAATGCCTGCACTGACAGAACTTCAGCCAAGTTCAAATTATGGGCATGTTTTGAAAGACATTAATATTGAGTACTCGAGGTGTACTGAGGAGGAAACTGTGTTGGAGACTGCATCCACTAACATGTATGAATTTGATGTTACAATCCAACTCAACCTATTCAAGCATTTTCCACGTCTTATGTTAATCAAGTCTGTGATGAGGTGAAGAGACTGCTATATGGAGATTCCAACACGAAAGCTGACCAAGGCCATTCTCCCAATCTATGTTTTATGGACTGTCCGAGTGACAACCCACATGACATTGAAAAGGATTGGAGATCACGCAGTGTGGGGGTGTGTCTGAGTTAATTGCACGGGTTGTTCGGGATGTTGAGCATCAAGAATCTACTAGGTATGAGCTGGAATTTCAGATTCCAAATCAAGCACCAAGGGGTGAAGTTCATCGGCATGATTTCATAAAGATATTCACAGACAAGCGGGTGAATAATGAGTGGAAGCTGCTCAAGAGGATAAAGTGCAAAATCAAAGTAACAATCTTCCGCAACTTTTCACCTCGTGAAATGAACATGTGTGCACGTGATATGAGGATCATTGAGAACAGATGGTGGATGAAGAATAAGTGGAGAGATAAAGAAGCCTCCAAATTTCTCAAAGGTTGAGGTAACTGGGTCGGGCCGTCGCCTGTAAATTACAAGCACGTTTGGGAGGTAACCCAACCTAGGAGTACGTTTAAATTATCAATTTATTTACTATTTAATAAATTCTGAGAGGAGTGATGAGGGTGAGATAATAGTTATTTGCAGGAATTTAGACGCAGGAAACTGGTGGCAGGAAGCTAAAATACAGAAACTGGGCCGCTATCAGCATCCAGATGCAGATTGGCGTCCAGTGGCAGCCTGCCAGAAAAAGGCAGATTGGAAAAATCCTGAAGAATCGACTCCGGTGCATAGGATGCACTCGACCTTCACAGGGACTCGTATGAGTTAGGGATTTTTCAGGAATAGTTATTAGCAGAAACAGACCAATCGACCTCGGTGTACAAATATACATTCGACCATATGGGAGCACATTTTCACAGACTATGGTGCTTGGGGATTGCACATTTGAAGCGTATACAGAGCCCGGAAGGTTGAAAACTTCCGTCGATAAATTTTCCGGCAACCGGTCAACGGTCCTTCTCTATCTAAATTTGCAGAAAAGTAGGCACATGTACGAACTAACTCCGGGTGCACAGGTTCAATTTCTGTCTCTCTCTTTAATATTCTGAGTATACTACCACCTGGTCGGCTGGCGGCCAGTCTCGAGCCAGTAAGCCAGTGGCTCTCTCGGCCATCAGTCAGTCGGTCAGTCCAGCAGTCGGCCGTATTGGTCGAGCCATCGCTCAGACTGGCTGACCCCATCCCATTCGATGAGGCACACCAACTCATCCAATCCAGATTATATGTCTGATGATTAGTACCATGAGTGCATGGCACCATCCAATGTGGGGGTGGTGGCGTTGTAACTGCATTAGTTTTATTTTATTGTAAAAACAATATCTTAAAAAAAAATTGAAAAAAATTGAAAAAAATGAAAATTTTGAGTTTGGGTAAAGGATTGAGCTTAAAATTGGAGAGCTTAATGATAGAAATTTCCTGAAAGTGGACGAACTTATGGGAGGAAGTGCTGTGGGAGCTGTCCAGGGGAGTTTATAGAGCCAATGCACTTCAGAAAACGCAAGTATCTCTCTCCCGAGCCACGTATCCTACTAGCTTCCAGACCACCGTCACCAGGTAGTCGTCAACCCGCCATGACTGTTGACACATATTTTGGTGGAGTGATAGGCCATAGGGGACCTCACGTTTTGTCTCGCGCCTTAGGTCCACTAGTGAGCCGTGTTGATCCGTTATCTCTTGTCTTGGTAACCCTTTTGACTTAGGAAGCCATTTTTTGAACTCGCAATATTGTTAGTATTTTAACCTTTCCAACGCGTCACGGCACGAGGGAGTTGAGTGGATGGGGATTTTCTGCGGTAGAGCATAGTTTGCATATTTGATAGTGGATAAGCTTCATTCTTATATCCGAGGGTGTGAAAGGCTTAGATAGTGACGGAAGCACACTTCGGTGTGGCGGTTACTCACGACATTACAACGTAAGTACATGAGGAGAGCCGTAGTGCGTGACTTTTTTTCTGCACGACTGGGGGAAATTGGGTTGACACGGTAATTTGGAGGTCGTACGGTTCTACTTAGACATCCTTGGAGTGAGGAGGTTTGGTTTGAAAAGCGTGATTATTTTACAGATTGACTATGTGGTTTCGATCTGTGTGGGGGTGCTCATTTCATATTTTATTTGCAGTATTTTTTTGCAACCCTACATTTTTTTGGTTTATCACAGAACTGGCCTGGTTTATATTATTCTTATTTACTGTGTTGCCCCGCATTGAAAAAACATTTAAAAAAAAGAAAAAAAATAGAAGAAAAGAAGAAAAAAACAGGAAAGGCATAAATTTTCGAGTGCTTAATTACTTTCTTTTGAAAATGCCAGGCTGGCAAATTCTTATAGAAGTTTCATAGTCTTTCACAATTGTCGCTTTGAGGACGGCATTTACTCCGGGATTGAGGAAAATTTAGTGTCTAGAATCTTAGGTGATTTGGGTCAATTTTTATCATCCTGGTGATGGAGTGTGAGATTTGGGTATTTGTGAGTGTGGTGTGACGTTTAGGAATTCTCTTCCAAATGCCTTATCCTACCGTCTCAAAGCTGGCAGATTTATACTACACCCAGAGTAAAAGCACGGATGGTGTGCGTTAGGGTTATGTTCGGTTTGCGTGCAAAAGCATAAGTAAGTAGTGTTCGTGCTTGTTCCTAACTTAGGCTGGCCGCGAGTTCTTCCGATCACTGAAGTTTGAGAAATCTAGGGGAATATGAGAGCTTGATGATGTCCAGTTTGAGTTGAAGAGATTGCCCAGTCTCACCAAAAATATAAAATGTTTTTAAAGTATTTGTACTGTTTTTAAATAAATGCAATTACAACGCTCTGGATTGATTCGGGATAGTATGCAGTTGTACTATATAGCAAGAGTTTGCTCGGGACGAGCAAAGTTCGGTATAGGGGTATTTGATAACTCTCATTTATGATTTATCTGTGAGCTTATATTGGAATGTAATAAGCCAAGTTTCCATAAGATTGAGCACATTTTAGCCAGCAAAGCCTCTGTACTATGAAAAAGAGGAGTTTGAACTTAATTGTGAATTACGGGCGTTTTCTTTCATAATTTGATTTTATTTGGAAAATATAATCACTTGGTATGGTTTTTCATATTTTCATGTCAGGAATGGATGCTTAGAGGTTGATTAGAGGCATGGAACGAACTTCGAAGCGACAGCTCAAGCAGACTGAAGAGAAGCAAAGTTGGACAAGCTAGAATGACCACTGCCCACTGTTTTGATTATATCTGGAGTTCTGAAAATAATTTTGGAGTGACACCGGTGGAAAATGAAATTAGAATCCTAGATCTTTCCAACGATAAGTCACGGAGCTAAATCGGAGATCAGACGAAGAAGTTATGGCGTTTTAAAGTTGGAACTGTTGCTAAGCTGCGTTCAGACGCAGAAGCCCTGCGTTCAAATGCAGTAGGGCTGCGTTAAAATGCAAAACCTGCATTCAAACGCAAGATCTGCATCCAAACGCAGCCCCAAGGTCCAAATTAAATTCCTTCCGAACGGAAGATTGGTGGCCAAACGCAAAAACTGAGTCCCAGAGGACGGGATAGCTGCGTTCAGACGCAGCTGACAAGCGTTCAGACGCAGGCATACTGAGACAGGCACAGAAAAGGCAGAAATTTGGCTAAGGCACTGAAGCTGTCTGCGTTCAAATGCAGACCCTACGTTCAGATGCAGGAGGTTAACATACAGAAAAGAGAAACCTACGTTCAAACGCAGCCCTTCTGCGTTCAAACGCAGGGAAGAAAAAGTCAACGGAGAAAAATTCAAAGTCAACACGGGGAAGTACGTTGAAACGCAGCCCTTCTACGTTCAAACGCAAGTTAAGATTTCCAGAATTTTCTGAGGGCGGTTGAAAACGCCAAACATCAGCAGAAAAGTCAAAGGCGGCCAAAATTGAGGACATAAACGGAATTTCAGCACAGGAATATGGAAACGTCGGCAATATTTAAAGCAGCTCTGCCCAGCAGTTTCAAATCGAGGTCAGAAAATTCATTATCAAATCCTAAAATCAGAGCAGAGCAGAAGTTGGATTTCAGGAGCAGTCTTGGGAATCGCCATATTTTTTTCACCTGTTTGATTCTCTTCTCTTCTTTATGTTTGTTTTCATTAGCAAACTTTTTTTACCTAGGTTCTCAGTGAACCTCGAGTTTATGATTTCAGCGACTTAGTTTATCGAGACTTTGGATTCATGACTAGTTAAGTCTTATTACAGTAGAGGTTTTGTTTATTATTATGTCTTCGGTTTTTACTGTTTATGCATGAACAGAGTTGCGAACCGGGATTGCTACAGACAGGATCTGGGGCGCGAGAGTGGCCAGTGAGAGTTAGTAAAAGAACACCAAATTTAGTTTCCTTCCTTGATAGACCGACAGGTGAAGAGAATCACAGACTTGCCTGAATAGAATCAGACCAACTGCTTGAGGTTTAGGGGGAGACCGAGAGGAGAGCCTGTAACCCTTGCAGAATTATAATGAAACTGTAGATATAGGTGGACCGAGAGGACACAAAAATCTATAGGGGAGTGACAGGTGCATGAGACCGAGAGGAGATTGCAACATTGGTATGCTGGCAAAATTAAAACCGCCGTGTGTTTCTGAAATCAAGATAAACTAGAAAAGCTGGATAGTAACCTAGGGGATCCCTGAGCCTAGAACTTTAGTTTATCAGTTTCCTACTTCAGAATATTACGATAAAATTACCAAAAAGATTGTTCAATTCTATTTCTACTTTCGGTAATTAGTTTAGATCCAAATCAGCTCAAAATTCCTCCTTTTACTTTTTATGTTTTTTACTCGTTAAACCCATTTTCTTATTATACAGTAACCCTTTCCTCGTGGGATCGATAACTCGGGGTTGAAATACCAGGCCTATATTACTTGAACCGTGCACTTGCGGTAACACGTAAGAATTTGTGTCAACAAGCTGAACTTACAATTTCTCCCTTGATGAAAGACAAAACCAGAATTCTTTTAAGAATGGTATCCCTGCAAAACTTAGAAATGAGAGAATAGAAGAATAATCATGATAATATCAAATAATAAATTGAATCATAATTTAAATAACAATCGATCTTATTAGACAGTTAAGCAGCAAAAAAATCCTACTGATCTAATAAAGATCTATAAACTAGTAGAAGTACCAGAATTAAACACCTAAATTTCTCCCCCTTTTTGACTTTCGTCAAAAAAGAATGAGAAAATGTTTGATCTCAGTTTTTGAAAGCTTAACAGAAAATAGTTTGGAAAGATAGGAAGACCAAGTAGTATTAGAGGCATGGAACGAACTTCGAAGCGACAGCTCTAGCGGAGTGAAGAGAAGCAAAGTTGGACAAGCTAGAATGACCAGTCTCCACTCTTTTGATTATATCTGAGTTCTACAAATAATTTTGGAGTGATATGGGTGGAAAATGAAATTAGACTCGGAGATCGAACGAAGAAGTTATGGCGTTTTAAAGTTGAACTATTGCTGAGCTGCGTTCAGACGCAGAAGCCCTGCGTTCACACGCAGTAGGGCTACGTTAAAACGAAAAACCGGCATTCAAACGCAAGCTCAGCGTCCAAACGCAGCCCTGAAGTCCAAATTAACTTCCTTCTAAACACAAGATTGGTGGCCAAACGCAAAAACTAAGTCGCGGAGGACGAGAAAGCGTAGAAATTTACTCAGTCAGGAAAACTGCACCCTGACGCAGCTGACATGCGTTCAGATGCAGGCATCCAGAGACAGGCACAGAAAAGGAAGAAATTTAGCTAAGGCAGTGAAGCTGTCAGCGTTCAAATGCAGACCCGGCGTTCAGATGCAAGAGGTCAACATACAGAAAAGAGAAACCTACGTTCAAACGCAGCCCTTCTGTGTTTAAACGCATGGAAGAAAAAGTCAATGGAGAAAGAGTCAAGGTCAACGCGGGTAAGCTGCGTTAAAACGCAGCACTTCTACGTTCAAACGCAAGTTAAGATTTCCAGAATTTTTTGAAGGCGGTTGAAAACGCCAAACTTCATCAGAAATGTCAAAGGCGGTCAAAATTGAGGACATAAACGGAATTTTAGCACAGGAATATGGAAACAGAAGCAATATATAAAGTGTTGGAATAGATGCCCTAGAGGCAATCTAGTTTAGTATGAATTTGTAATTGGCTAGAAATTCATTTATTATTTATTGGATATTTAATATAATGAAGTCCTTAGATTTACAATCGTGTTGTTTATCTTAAATATCCCTAGTCGAGTATAATGATTAAATGGGACAATCATCTATAGACTAGTATGGGGTTGGATTGATATGGAGATATCATGATCCAACACATAGGTGTGCATTACGGAATGTTGCACTGGATTGACCCATTACCGAGAAGGCTACATACACGTTATGTTGAGTCACAAGTGCTTCTCGGGTACAATGGTATTGTCATCCTTAGACTTGAAGTCACTAGATATTCTAGTTGTGGATCATTGTGATCTTGGTAGCGTTAAACGCTACACCGTAACTGGGTAGTTATAAAGGCGTGTACTGGATACAATGAGAAGCAAGCTTAGAGATCGTAGTGGACGTAGAGAGGATTTGCCCCTCCCACATAACGGGAGCAAATATCCAAGGCCACTCGAGGATAGTGCTTATAGAATGTCTAGCCAGACTCAAATAAATCAATATATGAGATATTGATGTTATTTGCACGAATAAGGCTATTCCATGGATCGAGAAACTAGGGATTGGATATACGAGTGTGACTTGTATGTCTCGTGTCCAATCCGGATATGGAGGCAAAGGGATGAGACAATTACTTGTACAAGGTTGTCTAGATGACTATTCTATTAGTTGGCTAGAATGGATGTTTTGCTAGAAACCGCTCCATATTAGCAAAGAGTTGCTACCAACTAAATAGAACCTATGGGGTCACACGCTATATAGAGTTGTACTAGATTCGGGAATTAATTAATAGGATTAATTAATTAGAAGGATCACTTTGCAAACCCTTGCAAACTTAGTAGGGACTAATTTGCAAGGAAGGGACTAAATTGAATTCTAGTAGGACTAGAATAAGTCCTTTAGGTAGTTAACAAGGAGTTGTTGGACTATATAAAGGACCCTCCTCCTTCCTTCCCTACACAACTTATGCTCTAAAGAGAACATAACAAGAGTAGGAGAGAACAAAGGAGAGAGAGAGCAAGCAACAAGAGGGACGCCGCCCCCTTGCCGCCGCCCCTTGTCCCCGACGCCACAAAGGGCCGAAACCCCTTTTTGTGTCTCGTTTTGCGTGATTCCTTCACCCTCCTTTCATTCCGGGCTAGCACCAAGGAGATTGGAGATCTAGGAACAACTCTAGGCGTGGATCAACTATAGAGAACGTGACACTATTCGCGTTTGAAGTCATCAAGGAGAACCCAAAGGTGTGTTTATGATTTCTTACCTTCACTATCGTTATGCATCTAGACTTGTGATCCTTGGAGGGTTTTGCATGGTTGTTTATTTGATTATGCTTTCGTTTGCGCGATCCATGAATCAAAACCCTACAGTGGTATCAGAGCCACAGGTCATAGAGCATAAACGTAGTTTATGTGTTACATTCTTGTTGTTTTACACCTTAATTTGTTGTTTATCGCGTAAAACAAGACAAATCAAGCATTGGATGCAATTTGTCAAAGAATTAATCATAACAAGACCCAATTATTGCATTGGATGCATGAATTGGTGAGTTTGAGAAATTTTAGGATCTTAGATCAAGGGTTTGGGCATCCTTGGGGAAGAAGGAGTTCTCCCACAACAAGGAAACAACCAAACTTGGGCTCCAAGCAAGGAGGTTGTTTTGGAAACAACCTCCACAAGGAGGTTCGGCCCCCTAGAGGACCGCCCCCCCTTGCTTGCCGCCCAAGCTTGGCGCCCTATGGGGCCGGGCGGCCCTAACCCGCGGGCCTAGCTTGCGGGTTTTGGGCCGGGCCGGCCCTAGGGCTTTATGGTTCACTTATTTGGGCCCGGGCAATTGGATTGTTGGGCCCATGGACCGTTTTAACCCTAGAAATCCTAAAATCAATTAAAATTTACCAAGCGCGTTAAAATTGGATTTTAACTGTTTATGTGCAAATCGCATGGTGATTCGATATGGCCTTAGGATGTGGTTTGATGTGGATGTTTAATTTTGTGGTTTGGTTTTACGGCCTGCGAGCTGATCAATTAATTGTAATAATTAATTAGGGTTTTATGGCCTGCGTGCCAATTTTTTTTCTCAACTTGTGAGATTTATTTTATTTAGTATAGATATTAGCTAGTGCTAGATAAAGTAGATTGTTAGCCAAGATTGGAGAAAAGAAGCCCAAAGCCAAAGAAGCCACAAAACATGGAGCATGGAGCATGGAGCATTCCACAAGACTATGAAGGATGGACCAAAAGATCAAGACGCATGGAGATGTGTTTGTTTAGGGTTCATAGATAATTCCATTGGCTTGGAATTATCTTAGTCTAGAAAAGGCCATATCCACATCACGTTTAATTTCTGTTTTGTGGTTGTTTATTTATTGTCTTATTATTTGTGTGGTTGGTGTATGGATGATGCATGCAATTAGGATAATAAGATAATTAGACAACCCGGATCTATTATTTGGAGTTGTGCCCAAACTCAAATAGATAGATTAGTTGATATTGATCAACAAAATAATTAAAATTGAAAAATCCCTCAAATTTTAAAATATTGTGTTCTTGCCTTCTCGTTATTTAAACACTCATTATCATCATTATTTATCAAGTTCGTGCGTGCCAAAGCATGGCGACTTGGTTCATAATGATGGAATGCGATGGCACGTAACAATGTGCAATTGTTTAGATAAGAGGTTGAACACAACTAGGCTATTAATTTGATTAAGAAACCTAGAGGCAATCAATTGGGATTATCCATAAGGATGGATAAATAAGGAGTTATTTGCCCGATTGAACCAAGAGTTGCATATGGGATGCAATTGGAATCGTTCCTACCTAAGAAGTAATCGAATTATGGGTGACTTGCCAAAGCAAGCTCATAAGGAGATGAAAAAGATGGATCTTGGCCCACTAGAAAATATAAGGATATTTTCCGCACTAATATCTTGAGGGTTATTAACCCGTAGAAAAATAGTGGGAGCTATATTTAATAAACTAGCCATTATTAAATATAGTCAAAAATTCACAAATACTAAAACTTGCGTATTTTCCTTTTGTAGAATTCCAAATGGCAAACAACTCATCGAGTTCACAACATTCCCTACGATCTGTCCTTGAGAAGGACAAGCTCTCTGGAACCAACTTCCTTGATTGGTACAGAAACTTGAGAATTGTTCTCAAGCAAGAGAAGAAGCTGTACGCAATAGAGGAGCAAGTTCCAGAAGGTCCAGAGAATCAGACACCTGCTGCCTTAAAGGCGTATCAAAAGCGTGTTGATGACGCTAATGATGCGGCCTGCCTAATGCTTTGCACCATGACCTCTGAGCTTCAGAAGCAACATGAGAACATGAATGCTGTCGATATGATCGAACATCTAAAGCAGCTCTTCCAAGAGCAGGCGAGGGTAGAGAGGTATGAGGTCTCAAAGGCACTGTTCAAATGTCATCTGGCAGAAGGGAACCCGGTGGGACCCCATGTACTCCGAATGATCGGGTACTTGGAGAATCTCGCCCGGCTTGGTTTCCCGGTCGGCCAAGAGTTGGCAACCGATCTCGTGTTGCAATCGTTGCCCGAGAGTTATGGACAGTTCATTATGAACTATAACATGAACGAGATCGTTAAACCACTGCCAGATTTGCTCAACATGTTGAGGACGGCTGAACAGAGCATCAACAAGGGTAAGGGCAAGGCCATAATGATGGTGCATAAAAGAAAGGGTAAAAAGTTTGCCTCTTCCTCCAAGGGCAAAGGCAAGTCAGTTGCTAAGTCCAAGGAACAAGCCCTTAAGCCTGTTGGTGCCATTGCCAAGGTCGTGACTAAGGGTGAATGTCACTACTGTAGTCAACCTGGACACTGGAGGAGGAACTGCCCAAAATATCTGGAGGACAAGAGGCTTGGAATAGTGATTCCACCACCACCAGGTATTTTTGTTGTAGATGTCAATTTAACTGTCTCTACATCATGGGTATTAGATACTGGATGTGGATCTCATATTTGTCGAAATATGCAGGATCTAAAGAGAAGTAAAAGATTGGCTAAAGGGGAGGTAGATCTGCGCGTTGGGAATGGAGCAAAGGTTGCTGCGTTGGCCATAGGCGTGTGCGAGCTATCTCTGCCTTCAGGATTAGTTTTAGAATTAAATAATTGCTATTTTGTGCCTGCTATGAGCAGAAACATTATTTATATTTCTTGTTTGGACAAGGAAGGTTTTATTATTTCAATAAAGAACAATTGTTGTTCCTTTTATTTGAATAATATTCACTATTTTAGTGCGCAATTATTTAATGGACTTTATGTCCTTGATCTAAGTAATCCTGTCTACAACATTAATACCAAGCGGATTAAAATAAATGATTTAAATCCCGCTTATTTATGGCATTGTCGTTTAGGCCACATAAATGAGAAACGTGTATCTAGACTCCATAAAGATGGATTACTAGACTCATTTGATTTTGAATCATATGAGACATGTGAGGCTTGTTTATTGGGAAAAATGACAAAGTCCCCTTTCAATAAGAAAGGTGAGAGGACTAGTGAGCAATTGGCACTCATACATACCGATGTGTGTGGGCCATTTGCCACGCCTGCCAGGGGTGGTTATGTCTACTTCATTACGTTTACTGATGATTACAGTAGATATGGATTTGTGTACCTTATGAGGGCAAAATCCGAATCCTTTGAAGTGTTCAAGGAATTCAAGAATGAAGTAGAGAAGCAACTTGGCAAAAGTATCAAGGCTCTACGATCGGATCGTGGAGGAGAGTACTTGAGCCAAGAGTTTGACGACTATCTTAGAGAGTGCGGGATCGTGTCCCAACTCACTCCACCCGGAACGCCACAATGGAATGGCATGTCCGAGAGGAGGAATCGAACCCTATTGGATATGGTTCGGTCTATGATGTGTCAAACCGATCTTCCATTATCGTTTTGGGGCTACGCTCTATTAAGTGCAGCTTTCACCATTAACCGTGTTCCATCTAAATCAGTCATGAAGACACCATATGAGATGTGGAGTGGGAGGCGTCCCACACTGTCGTTCATGAGGATTTGGGGCTGTGATGTCTATGTAAAACGTTTACAATCAGACAAGCTAGGGCCTAAATCGGATAAGTGTAAATTTGTGGGGTACCCTAAGGAAACGAAGGGATACTACTTCTACAATCCAACCGAGAACAAAGTGTTTGTTGCTCGGACCGGCGTGTTTCTAGAAAGAGAGTTTGTCTCTAAAGAAGCAAGTGGGAGGAATGTAGAACTTGAAGAAGTTCAAGAACCACAAATCACTGAACCGATTATGGAACATGAACAGGAATCACAAGCAGTTGTGGATCCACCTGTTCAGGTAACACAAGAGCTTCGTAGATCTAGTAGAGTGCGCCAGGAACCCGAGAGGTACGGACTTCTCGTAACTGATTCCGGTGACACGATGCTCATAGATGATGAGCCTACTACCTATGAGGAGGCCATGAAAGGCCCAGACTCGCAGAAGTGGCTTGAGGCCATGAGATCCGAGATGGAATCCATGTATACCAACAAAGTATGGACTTTGGTGGAACCACCTGATGGGGCGCGGCCCATAGGGTGCAAGTGGGTCTTCAAGAAGAAGATCGACATGGATGGTAATGTGATTACCTATAAGGGCCGATTGGTGGCTAAAGGATTCAGACAGATTCATGGTATTGACTATGATGAAACCTTTTCACCAGTCGCTATGACCAAATCCATCCGAATCCTACTTGCGATTGCAGCATACTACGACTATGAGATTTGGCAGATGGATGTCAAAACAGCATTCCTTTATGGGAATCTCCTCGAGGACGTGTATATGATACAGCCGGAGGGTTTTGAGGATCCAAAGCAAGCCAACAAAGTCTGTAAGCTGCAACGATCCATTTATGGATTGAAGCAAGCTTCTAGGAGTTGGAATCGACGTTTTGATGAAGTGGTCAAAGAGTTTGGCTTCATCAGAAACGAAGATGAGTCTTGTGTTTACAAGAAGGTTAGTGGGAGCTCTGTAGCTTTTCTGGTCTTGTATGTGGATGACATACTACTCATTGGAAACGACATTCCCATGCTGCAATCTGTGAAAGATTGGCTAGGAAAGTGTTTCTCAATGAAGGACTTAGGGGAAGCAGCCTATATACTCGGTATAAAGATCTATAGAGATAGATCTAAGAGGTTGCTAGGCCTAAGTCAAAGTACATATATTAACAAGGTGTTGAAACGGTTCAACATGCAAGATTCCAAGAAGGGATTCTTGCCCATGTCACATGGAATCACTCTTTCGAAGAGTGGTTGTCCTTCCAATGAGATTGAGAAGGAACGCATGAGTAGGATTCCCTATGCCTCGGCCATAGGATCTATCATGTACGCCATGTTATGTACTAGACCAGATGTGTCATATGCCTTGAGTATGACAAGCAGATACCAATCCAATCCGGGTGAGAGTCACTGGATTGCTGTCAAGAACATCCTAAAGTACTTGAGAAGAACTAAGGATGCTTTCTTGATGTTTGGCGGTGAGGAAGAGTTGCGTGTAAGGGGTTACACTGATGCAAGCTTCCAAACCGATAGAGATGACTTTAGATCACAGTCGGGATATGTGTTTTGCCTGAATGGAGCAGCGGTGAGCTGGAAGAGTTCCAAGCAAGAGACGGTAGCTGATTCTACAACAGAGGCTGAGTACATTGCTGCAAATGGCGCAGCAAAGGAGGCTGTTTGGATCAGAAAGTTTGTTTCTGAACTTGGTGTGGTCCCTAGCATTGCGGATCCAGTGGAGTTGTTCTGTGACAACACTGGGGCGATTGCGCAATCAAAGGAACCTAGATCGCACCAGAAGTCCAAGCACGTGCTCAGGAAGTTTCATCTGATTCGAGATATTATCGATAGAGGAGACGTTCGGATATGCAAGATTCCTACAGATGATAATCTGTCAGACCCGCTTACAAAGCCTCTCACGCAGTGGAAGCATGAAGGGCACACTAGGAGTATGGGCATACGAGATGCGCCAGATTGGCACTAGTGCAAGTGGGAGACTGTTGGAATAGATGCCCTAGAGGCAATCTAGTTTAGTATGAATTTGTAATTGGCTAGAAATTCATTTATTATTTATTGGATATTTAATATAATGAAGTCCTTAGATTTACAATCGTGTTGTTTATCTTAAATATCCCTAGTCGAGTATAATGATTAAATGGGACAATCATCTATAGACAAGTATGGGGTTGGATTGATATGGAGATATCATGATCCAACACATAGGTGTGCATTACGGAATGTTGCACTGGATTGACCCATTACCGAGAAGGCTACATACACGTTATGTTGAGTCACAAGTGCTTCTCGGGTACAATGGTATTGTCATCCTTAGACTTGAAGTCACTAGATATTCTAGTTGTGGATCATTGTGATCTTGGTAGCGTTAAACGCTACACCGTAACTGGGTAGTTATAAAGGCGTGTACTGGATACAATGAGAAGCAAGCTTAGAGATCGTAGTGGACGTAGAGAGGATTTTCCCCTCCCACATAACGGGAGCAAATATCCAAGGCCACTCGAGGATAGTGCTTATAGAATGTCTGGCCAGACTCAAATAAATCAATATATGAGATATTGATGTTATTTGCACGAATAAGGCTATTCCATGGATCGAGAAACTAGGGATTGGATATACGAGTGTGACTTGTATGTCTCGTGTCCAATCCGGATATGGAGGCAAAGGGATGAGACAATTACTTGTACAAGGTTGTCTAGATGACTATTCTATTAGTTGGCTAGAATGGATGTTTTGCTAGAAACCGCTCCATATTAGCAAAGAGTTGCTACCAACTAAATAGAACCTATGGGGTCACACGCTATATAGAGTTGTACTAGATTTGGGAATTAATTAATAGGATTAATTAATTAGAAGGATCACTTTGCAAACCCTTGCAAACTTAGTAGGGACTAATTTGCAAGGAAGGGACTAAATTGAATTCTAGTAGGACTAGAATAAGTCCTTTAGGTAGTTAACAAGGAGTTGTTGGACTATATAAAGGACCCTCCTCCTTCCTTCCCTACACAACTTATGCTCTAAAGAGAACATAACAAGAGTAGGAGAGAACAAAGGAGAGAGAGAGCAAGCAACAAGAGGGACGCCGCCCCCTTGCCGCCGCCCCTTGTCCCCGACGCCACAAAGGGCCGAAACCCCTTTTTGTGTCTCGTTTTGCGTGATTCCTTCACCCTCCTTTAATTCCGGGCTAGCACCAAGGAGATTGTAGATCTAGGAACAACTCTAGGCGTGGATCAACTATAGAGAACGTGACACTATTCGCGTTTGAAGTCATCAAGGAGAACCCAAAGGTGTGTTTATGATTTCTTACCTTCACTATCGTTATGCATCTAGACTTGTGATCCTTGGAGGGTTTTGCATGGTTGTTTATTTGATTATGCTTCCGTTTGCGCGATCCATGAATCAAAACCCTACATAAAGCACCTCTGCCCAGCAGTTTCAAGTCGAGGTCAGAAAATTCAGAATCAAATCCAGAAATTAGAGCATAGCAGAAGTTGGAGTTCAGGAGCACTCCTGTGAATCACCTGTTTGATTCTCTTCTCTTCTTTATGTTTGTTTTCATTAGCAAAACTCTTTTACCTAGGTTCTCAGTGAACCTAGGGTTTATGATTACAGCAACTTAGTTTATCCCGACTTTGGATTCATGACTAGTTAAGTCTTAATACAGTGGAGGTTTTGTTTATTATTCTGTCTTCGGTTTTTACTATTTATGCATGAACAGAGTCGCGAACCGGGATTGCTGCGGACAGGATCTGGGGCGCGAGAGTGACCAGTGAGAGTAGTAAAAGAAAACTCAACTTAGTTTCCTTCCTTGATAGACCGAGAGGTGGAGAGAATCAGGGACTTGCCTGAATAGAATCAGACCAACTGCTTGACGTTTAGGGGGTGACCGAGAGGAGAGCCTGTAACCCTAGCAGACTTATAACGAAACTGTAGATCTAGGTGGACCGAGAGGACCCAAAAATCAGCAGGTGAGTGACAGGTGCATGAGACCGAGAGGAGAATGCAACATTGGTATGCTGGCATAAACAAAACCGCTGTGTGTTTCTGAAATCAAGGTAAACTAGAAAAGCTTGATAGTAACCTAGGGGATTCCTTAGCCCAGAACTTTACTTTATCAGTTTCCTACTTCAGAATATTCGATAAAATTGCCAAATAGATTGTTCAATTTTTTATTTTTACTTTCAGTAATTAGTTTAGATCCAAATCAGCTCAAAATTCCAACTTTTACTTTTTATGTATTTTACTCGTTAAACCCAGTTTCTTATTATACAATAACCCTTTCCTCGTGGGATCGATAACTCGGGGTTGAAATTTCAGCCCTATATTACTTGAACCGTGCACTTGCGGTAACATGTAAGAATTTGTGTCAACAAGCTGAACTTACAATCTCCCCCTTGATGAAAGACAAAACCACAATTCTTTTTAGAACTGTATCTCTGCAAAACTTAGAAATGAGAGAATAGCAAAATAATCATGATAATATCAGATAATAAATTGAAGCATAAATTAAATAAAAATCCAACTTATTAGACAGTTAAGCAGCAAAAAAATCCTACTGATCTAACAAAGATCTATAAACCAGTAGAAGTACCTGAATTAAACACCTAAATTTCTCCCCCTTTTTGACTTTCATCAAAAAAGAATGAGAAAATGTTTGATCTCAGTTTTTGAAAGCTTAAAAGAAAATAGTTTGGAAAGATAGGAAGACCAAGTAGTATTAGAGGCATGGAACGATCTTCGAAGCGGCAGCTCAAGCGGAGTGAAGAGAAGCAAAGTTGGACAAGCTAGAATGACCAGTCTCTACGCTTTTGATTATATCTGAGAGCTACAAATAATTTTGGAGTGATACCGGTGGAAAATGAAATTAGACTCCAAGATTTTTCCAATGATAATTCACAGAGCTAAATCGGAGATCGGACGAAGAAGTTATGGCGTTTTAAAGTTGGAACTGTTGCTGAGCTGCGTTCAGACGCAGAAGCCCTACGTTCAGACGCAGTTGGGCTGCGTTAAAATGCAAAACTTTCCTTAAAACACAAAATCGGCGTTCAAATGCAAGCACTGCGTCCAAACGCAGCCCCGAAGTCCAAATTAACTTCCTTCTGAACGCAAGATTGGTGGCCGAACGGAAAAACTGAGTCGCGGAGGACGAGAAAGCGTAGAAAATTGGCTCTGTCAGGAAATCTACGTTCAGACGCAGCTGACATGCGTTCAGACGCAGGTATCCAGAGACAGGCACAGAAAAGGCAGAAATTTGGCTAAGGCACTGAAGCTGTCTGAGTTCAAATGCAGACCCTACGTTCAGATGCAGGAGGTCAACATACAGAAAAGAGAAACCTACGTTCAAACGCTGCCCTTCTACGTTCAAACGCAGGGAAGAAAATGTCAACAGAAAAAAAAATCAAAGTCAACGCGAGGAAGCTGCGTTGTAACCCAGCCCTTCTACGTTCAAATGCAAGTTAAGATTTCCAGAATTTTGTGAACGCGTTTGAAAAAGCCAAACTTCAGTAGAAAATTCAAAGGCGGCCAACATTGTGGACATAAACGGAATTTTGGCACAGGAATATGGAAACGTCAGCAATATATATAGCAACTCTGCCCAGCAGTTTCAAATCGAGGTCAGAAAAGTCAGAATCAAATCCAGAAATCAGAGCAAAGCAAAAATTTGAGTTCAGGAGCAGTCATGGGAATCGCCAGATTTCTTTCACCTGTTTGATTATCTTCTCTTCTTTATGTTTTTTTTCATTAGAAAAACTTTTTTACCTAGGTTCTCGGTGAACCTAGGGTTTATGATTTCAGCGACTTAGTTTATCCCAATTTTTGATTCATGACTAGTTTAGTTTTAATACAGTAGAGGTTTTGTTTATTATACTGTGTTCGGTTTTTACTGTGTATGCATCAACGGAGTTGCGAACCGGGATTGCTACAAACATGATCTGGAGCGCGAGAATGGCCATTGAGAGTTAGTAAAAGAAAATCGAATTTAGTTTCCTTCCTTGATAGACCGAGAGGTGAAGAGAATCAGGGACTTGCTTGAATAGAATCAGACCAACTGCTTGACGTTTAGGGGGAGACCGAGAGGAAAGCCAGTAACCCTAGCAAACTTATAACGAAATCGTAGATCTAGGTGGACCGAGATGGCCAAAAAATCTGCAGGGGAGTGACAGGTGCATGAGACTGAGAGGAGATTGCAACATTGGTATGCTGGCATAAACAAAACCGCTGTGTGTTTCTAAAATCAAGATAAACTAGAAAAGCTGGATAGTAACCTAGGGGATCCCTAGCATAGAACTTTAGTTTATCAGTTTCCTACTTTAGAATATTCGATAAAATTACCAAAAAGATTGTTCAATTCTGTTTTTACTTTCAGTAATTAGTTTAGATCCAAATCAGCTCAAAATTCCTCCTTTTACTTTTTATGCTTTTTACTCGTTAAACCCAGTTTCTTATTATACAGTAACCCTTTCCTCGTGGGATCGATAACTCGGGGTTGAAATACCAGCCCTTTATTACTTGAACTGTGCACTTGCTGTAACACATAAGAATTTGTGTCAACAAGCTGAACTTACAATCTCCCCCTTGATGAAAGACAAAACCACAATTCTTTTTAGAACTTTATCTATGCAAAACTTAGAAATGAGAGCATAGCAGAATAATCATGATAATATCAGATAATAAATTGAATCATAAATTAAAAAATAATCCAACTTATTAGACAGTTAAGCAGCAAAAAATCCTACTGATCTAACAAAGATCTATCAACCAGTAGAATTACCAGAATTAAAAACCTGAATTTCTCCCCCTTTTTGACATTCATTAAAAAAGAATGAGAAAATGTTTGATCTCAATTTTTGAAAGCTAAAAAGAAAATAGTTTTGAAAGATAGGAAGACCAAGTAGTATTAGAGGCATGGATCGAACTTCGAAGAGACAGCTCAAGCGGAGTGAAGAGAAGCAAAGTTGGACAAGCTAGAATGACCAGTCTCCACTCTTTTGATTATATCTGAGTTCTTAAAATAATTTTGGAGTAATATCGGTGGAAAATGAAATTAGACTCCAAGATCTTTCCAACGATAAGTCACGGAGCTAAATCGGAGATCGGACGAAGAAGTTATGGCGTTTTAAAGTTGGAACTGTTGCTGAGTTGCGTTCAGACGCAGAAGCCCTGCGTTCAGACGTAGTAGGGCTGCGTTAAAATGCAAAACCTGCGTTAAAACACAAAAACGACGTTCAAACACAAGCTCTGCGTCCAAACGCAGCCCCGAAGTCCAAATTAACTTCCTTCAGAACACAAGATTGGTGGCCAAAGGCAAAAACTGAATCGCGGTGGACGAGAAAGCGCAAAAAATTGGCTCAGTCAGGAAAGCTTCGTTCAGACGCAGCTGACATGTGTTCAGATGCAGGCATCCGGAGACAGGCACCGAAAAAGTTCAAATTTGGCTAAGGCACTGAAGTTGTCTACGTTCAAATGCAGACCCTACGTTCAGATGCAGGAGTTCAACATACAGAAAAGAGAAATCTACGTTCAAACGTAGCCCTTCTGCATTCAAACGCAGGGAAGAAAAAGTCAACGGAGAAAAATTCAAAGTCAACGCGGGGAATCTGCGTTGAAACACAACCCTTCTACGTTCAAGTGCAACTTAAGATTTCCAGAATTTTGTGAAGGTGGTTGAAAAAGCCATGACATAAACGGAATTTCAGCAAGGAATATGGAAACGAAAGCAATATATAAAGCAGCCTTGCCCAGCAGTTTCAAATCGAGGTAAGAAAATTCAGAATCAAATCCAGAAATCATAGAGGAGCGGAAGTTGGAGTTCAGGAGCAGTCCTGGGAATCGCCATATTTCTTTCACCTGTTTGATTCTCTTCTCTTCTTTATGTTTGTTTTTATTAGAGAAACGTTTTTACCTAGGTTCTCAGTGAACCTAGGGTTTATGATTTCAGCGACTTAGTTTATCCCGACTTTGGATTTATGACTAGTTAAGTCTTAATACTAAGAGGTTTTGTTTATTATTCTGCCTGCGGTTTCTACTTTTTATGCATGAACGAAGTCGCAAATCGAGATTTCTACAGACAGGATCTGGGGCGCGAGAGTGGCCTGTGGGAGTTAGTAAAAGAAAACCGGATTAAGTTTCCTTCCTTGATATACCGAGAGGTGAAGAGAATCAGGGACTTGCCTGAATAGAATCATACCAACTGCTTGACGTTTAGGGGGAGACCGAGAGGAGAGCCTGTAACCCTAGCTGACTTATAACGATACTGTAGATCTAGGTGGACCAAGAGGACCCAAAAATCTGCAGGGGAGTGACAGGTGCATGAGACCGAGAGGAGATTGCAACATTGGTATGCTGGCATAAACAAAACTGTTGTGTTTCCGAAATCAAGATAAAATAGAAAAGCTGGATAGTAACCTAGGGGATCCCTGAGCCTAGAAATTTAGTTTATCAGTTTCCTACTTCAGAATATTACGATAAAATTACCAAAAATATTGTTCAATTATGTTTTTACTTTCAGTAATTAGTTTAGATCCAAATCAGCTCAAAATTCCTCCTTTTAATTTCTATGTTTTTTACTCGTTAAACCCAGTTTATTATTATACAGTAACCCTTTCCTCGTGGGATCGAGAACTAGGGGTTGAAATACAAGCCCTATATTACTTGAACCGTGCACTTGTGGTAACACGTAAGAATTTGTGTCAACAAGCTGAACTTACAATCTCCGCCTTGATGAAAGACAAAACAACAATTCTTTTAAGAACTGTATCTGTGCAAAACTTAGAAATGAGAGCATAGAAGAATAATCATCATAATATCAGATAACAAATTAAAGCATAAATTAAATGACAATCCAACTTATTAGACGGGTAAGCAGCAAAAAAATCCTACTGATCTAAACAATATCTATAATCGATTAGAAGTACCAGAATTAAACACCTTAATTTCTCCCCCGTTTTTACTCTCATGAAAAAAGAATGAGAAAATGTTTGATCTCAGTTTTTGAAAGCTTAAAAGAAAATAGTTTGGAAAGATAGGAAGTTTCAAGACTTTGAAGAGAAATTCAAGGCCTTGGAAAATAAGAAAGAAGAGGCAAGAATAAGAGGGTTGGTTCTCCATCTCTCTTTGGCTCAACATCCTCTTCACCACTGTCTTCTTCATCATGCTCATCTTATTTTTGTTCTTCTTCTTGAGCAGCTTCATCACCAGCATCAACAACCACTTCTTTATAAAAAAGCTCTGCTTCAGCACTATCGCTGGAATGTTTGCTTTATTTTTTTTCTTCCAAAGATCCTTGATCAACATTCCTGAGTGTGGACTGTCTTCCTCTTGTTCATGTTCTTCACCACTTGTTCTTATGCAACTTTTTTCCCAGTGTCCTTTACTCGTGAAGTCTCATCTTGAGTAGTATGCTCACTAAGTAAGCCTTTGGTTGAACCAGTCTACTTTGATCCTTCTGCAGCTTGTGAAACTTCTTCTTCCACATGTATCACATTGATGCTCTTGAAGATGCTTTCAACCATATACCTCACTTGTTTGAACTCAGTACCAAACTCATGCTGATTTTCCTTCAACTCATCCATATCATTCTCCAGGACATCAAGGCTTTGAAGTACCATTGAAAGGTCTTGAGATCTATAGGGTCGGTTTTAAGGAGAGATCAAGGCTTTGTGTTTAGGGAACTTATTGGATTGTTTCTCATCTTCAGACAAATATGAGTATAACTTCCAAGCTCCTTCACTGGTTTTCACTATTCTAATCCTCTCACATGCTTTCTCATCAAGCATACCAAAACCAAGGGTAATAGTTTCTTCCCTCTCATTTGGAATCTCAAGGTGTTGGAAGAAAAGAGACAATAGGTTGGCATACGACAAATGGTTCTTTCTTTCCTTAGTCTGGGAATAAAGGATGTGTTCCATCATAATTGTAGGAAGATCAATCTCATACCCATGCATAATCAAGTACAACAGTATAACACCATGTCAGACAACAACTCTTTTGAATTCTCCTTAGGCACTACACACCTCATCAAGATGGTAAATAGAACTTTGGCTTCAACAGTTAACACAGAGTGTGTTAACTGCTTTGAGAGGCAGCAACATTGGTTAAAAATAACTCTTCTCTAGCTAGTTTCAAGGCTCCACTCTTATTAGGATAGGTGTCTGTGTTATACCTCTTGGGACAGCCTAAGACATTGGCGAATTATGGTGATCTAACTCCATGTTTATGCCAGCCACTTTAGATGTAATCACCAAGTTTAGGGCCTTGATTTGCTTCATGTTCAGGTAGAAGAATCTAGTGAGCCTAGAATAGGAAACTTCTCGAGGATTTAGAATTTTTCAAAGAGAACTTTTCTTCAACCTCTAAATTCAGCCCAAATTCATACTATTCAACATGTTAACACCAATCATACTGCCATAGGCTACTCGTCTAGAAGAAAAACAATCTAACCACATTAATCTAGCAAAGTTACTATTAAACCACTTGTTATTAATGCCAAATTTCTTACCAGGGGATGGTTGCTTCTCTGAATAGATCTGCAGTTCTTTTCTAGTGTTCTTCTCTGGTCCTTTGTCAGCTTTTGTAGGCTTCTTCTTCTTCTTCTTCTTCTTCTTCTTCTTCTTCTTCTTCACCTTCTTAGGATTAGCAATCTGTTCCTCTGGATATTTCTCAGGAGCATATAGATCTGTCTTCTTCTTCTTGATCTCATTAGGTTTTGAGTGTATAGAAGAGAGAGGCAGCAGAGATTTGAGAAAGAGAGAGAAAGGAGAAAATAAATAATGAAGAGTTTGAGTTTGAAAAGAAAACAAAATATTTACAAAATTTTTAAGATGTGCATAATCAGTTAGGTTCAAAATTGTGTGTGACGTGGGAAAGGAAATAGTATAATACTAATTTGAAAGAGAAATAATTTAAAAGGTAAAAGCAATATTGAGAAATTATCTACAGAGATAACACCCAACATGGACGATCCAATTTATTGACTATGTAGCATACAGACTTATTTTCAAGGCTTTTGAGAGCATTTCAAGGCCTTGAAGAGCTATACTGCTGAAGAAAATAAAATCAAGGCTTTGAAAAGATTTTCAAGGATTAGAAAATCCATTCAAAACTTTAAAGCATATAATACTTACCCGATACTCCCCCTAAACCAAAGCTTCCTTATTTAGCATGCCCAATTCTAATTTCAGGGCTGATAATCTTTCTTCTGTTAGTTGTTTAGTGAATATATCTTCCGATTGCATTATAGTAGACACACATTCAAGAATAACGTCACTTTTCTCAGCATGAACTCTGATGAAATGATGTCTAACATCTATATGTTGGGTCCTTCAGTGCTGAACTGGATTCTTTGTAATTGATATTGCAGTAGTGTTGTTACATTTGATAGGTATATCTCAGAAATCAAATCCAAGGTCTCTCATTTACTGAGCTATCCATAGCACTTGTGAGAAACAAGCTCCAGCTGCTATATTTTCAGCTCCTGCTGGTTACAAAGCTAATGAGTTTTGCTTCTTTGAATGCCAGCTAATCAGAGATGATCCAAGAAATTGGCAACACCCTGAAGTAATTTTTATGTCAACTTTGTAACCTGCAAATTCAACATCTGAATAGCCACACAAAGAGAAATTAGATTTTATCAAAGCCCTAAGTATTTGGTACCATTGAGATATCTAAAAATTCTTTTAACAGCAACAAAGTGTGATTCTTTAGGATCTTCTTGAAATCTAGCACACATACAAACACTAAACATGATATTTGGTCTACTTAAAGTGAGATATATCAATGATCCAATCATACCCCTATACTCTTTCAATCTTACACTCTTACCAGTTTTATCCTTGTCTAAAGACACTGTAGAGCTCATAAGGGTTTTTGCGACCTTGGACTGAGACATATTGTACTTGTTTAACAAGTCCTTGGTATACTTGTTTTGATGCAGAAAGTTTTCTTTCTTCATCTGATGTACATAAAGTCCAAGAAAGAAGTTTAACTCTCCCATCAAGCTTATCTCAAATTTCCTGCTCATAAGACTTAGAAAATCATTGCAAAGAGAATCATTAGTAGCTCCAAACAGAATATCATCAACATATACTTGAACTAATATAACATCTTTCTCATTCTTCTTTATGAAAAGAGTTTTCTCTACTAATTCTATTTTGGAATCATTTTCAAGTAAATTTTTTGATAGTCTTTCATACCAAGCCCTTGGAGCTTGTTTCAAACCATAAAGAGCCTTGTCAAGTTTATAAACATGATCTGGAAACTCATCACTTTCAAAACCAGGAGGTTGAGCAACATAAACATTTTCTTGAAAATATCCATTTAGAAAGGAACATTTAACATCCATGTGAAAAAGTTTAATATTCTTGTGAGATTGAAATGCAAGTAACATTCTAATTGCTTCTAACCTTGCAACAGGAGAAAAATTCTCCTCATAATCAATACCTTCCTACTGGTTGTAGCCTTGAGCTACCAGTCCTGCTTTGTTTCTAATTAACTTGTCATTCTCATCTAATTTTTCTCTGTATACCCATCTGGTGCCAATGACAGACTGATCTTTAGGAGGAGAAACCAGATTCCAAACCTTGTTCCTCTCAAATTCATTGAATTCACTTTGCATTGAAATAATCCAGTGTTCTTCTTGTAATTCTTCTTTCACATTATTAGGTTCCATGAGAGAAACAAAAACATTAAAAGCACATATGTTTTTCAATTGTGATCTTGTCTATGTACCAGTGGATAGATCTGATATAATGTTGTCAAATGGATGAGATGAAATATATTTTAATCTCTTCCTTGGTGTCCATGGTTCAGGTTCTCCAGGAAGCTTCTCTGATCTTTGAGAACTTGAGGAAGTGGCTTGTCCACTTTGATTTTCTTGATGTTCTTTTTCAAGGCTTTGAGACTCATTTTCAAGGCATTGAAAATTACTTTTGTTTTCCTGCAAGCTTTCCTTGGAATCATTTTAAAGGCTTTGCTTCATCCTCTGACTCATGCTTCTTCAAATTCAAGTCTGCAAAACTTTCACTCAAAGAATCATCATAGCTTCCATTAAAAAATGACATGAATACTTTCTTCAACAAGCTTGGTTCTCTTATTATAAACTCTATAATCTTTGCTAGTCAGTGAATAAACAAGAAAGATACCTTCATCATTTCTGACATTAAACTTACCAAGATTGTCCTTACCATTGTTGTGAACAAAACAAGTGCAGCCAAAAGGTTTGAAGTAAGAGATGTTTGGATTTCTTCCATTGAAAATCTCATAAGGAGTATTCATCAAGACAGTCCTAATCAAGCACCTGTTAAGTATATAGTTGGTAGTGTTTACATCTTCTGCCTCAAAAAGATTTTGGCAGCTTGTTCTCCAAAATCATTATCCTTGACATGTCTTCGAGAGTCCTATTCTTTCTTTCAACAACACCATTCTATTGAGGAGTTCTTGGAGCAGAAAAGTTGTGAGAGATGACATGCTTAGCACCAAATAAATCAAACTCAAGTTGATCAAATTCTCTACAATGATCACTTCTAATTGAAGCAATAGGCAGGTTTTTCAGGGTAGGAACCTCTTTACGAAGCTTTGAAAATCCAGACAGAGCTTCATATTTATATCTAAGAAACATTACCCAAGTAAATCTAGAGTAATCATCTACAATTACTAACATGTACATTTTACCCTTTAGATTTGGAGTTCTCATAGGACCACACAGATCCATATGCAGCTGGTCTAGTAGTACTTACAAAGTTCATTGGCTTGCATGAACTTCTTGTATGTTTACCTTGAGCACAAGGTTTGCATACCTCTTCATCCTTGAACTTGATAGAGGGTAGAGCTAATGTGTCCAAGATTGCTGTGAAAAAACTTTGAATCCTCTTTCAAGCCCTTGAGGCATTTCAGACTTTCTCCTGCAACTTTGTTAGTGTGCAAAGTATAAACGTTTTTGACCACACATTTCTCTTTGTAAAAAATAATCTTATTACCATTGTCACATAACTGTGATACACTAAGCAAATTAAATTTCAAACCATTTAACTAAATAAACATCAGAAATAGAGTTCTCAGAGTCTGTACCAACTTTACCAATACCTAGGATGTTTCATTTTCCTTCTTCACCAAGTGTGATTGAACCTTCAAGATTGTTCTTTTAATTCTGAGAATACGGGTCTCTTTCCACTCATGTTTCTAGAGCAACCACTGTCCATAAACAATTTATGTTATTTGTTCTTGGTGACACCCTGCAAACACCATTCAGTGCCTTACCCATATGTTAGACCAAGTGTGGTATTTAGATTCATATTCAAGGTCAACATGTCAGGTGTTCTAACCCCTTTAGGAACCCAAATTTTTCTAACTTTTCCCTTGAGTTGAATTGATAAAATGTTTCTCATTATGTGAGGGTATCTTCTTCTAAAGGGACAAGTCATCTTGACATCACCAATTTTGTTGCATTAATGGAACTTCATAGAAGTTCTGCTACTAGCCTTCAGAAATTTGGTGTTTTTTTTCTAGGAAAGTTTTGATTGTAACCAATACCAGTTTTGTGAACTGACTTTATGCTTCCTTCAAGAATCAGGTTTAAATTGTGTTCCGAGCAAGCAAGTTTTGTGATAAATTTCTTAGATTCTTGAAGTTTCTCAGCTAGAGTAGTCTTTTGTTCCTCCAATTTATCAAGGTAATCTCTTAGAGCAACAATATTGTCACTCAAAAGAGAGTTCTCAGTGACTACTTCCTTGACTTGAGTTTTCAAGGCTTTGAAACTGGTTTCCAAGGTCTTGAACTCTCATCAGATTTCTTCCGAGAAATTTCAAGATTACGACTTTAACAATCAAGTTTCAAGTTTTCTTTTGCTTGCTCATGAACCTTTTCTTTCAAAGTCATTATTTCTTTCAGCTAGTCCTCTTCTGTTAAAAGCATTGTTCTAAGATAATCATAGAGGACATCGGTTGGTTTTGAAATCAAACAGTTTACCATTACCTCAATGTTCTTTTCAGAACTTTCATCATGTTTGGCCATAAGGCAGAGGTTTGCCTTTTCTTCCTCAGATTCAGAATCACTTGAGGAATCTGAGTCACTCCAAGAAGCTATCATAGCCTTTTTCCTTCTGTCATGGTCTCTCTTCTGAAATTTTTTGCTTTTCTTGTGTGGAGAATATCTAATCAAATTTCCTGCATCATCAGACTTAAAGTAATTCATTACTTTAGTCTCATTACCATGAGAAGAAGATTTACCTTTGTAGTCTCTGCTACTAGAGGATTTGTGTTTATCCCTGCTGAAGTCTTTGTTTCCAAAGTTCTTTTTCATCTTAACATGGTCAAGGCTTTGGAAATGAGAGCAAAGAGATCTTCATCATCATCTTATTAATTTTCAAGGCTTTGAGATGGCTCACTCTCCTTAGCCTTTAGAGCCAAGTTCTTGACACTTTGTGGCAGTTCTCCATCAAATTCATTCATGGACATCTCATGTGTAAGCAGCTTTCCCTGCAAGTCATCAAGTTGAAGAGATGATAGATTTTGAGCTTCTTCAATGTCAGTAGTTTTTGGTTCCCATTTGGATTTCGGAAGGCTTCTCAAGATCTTCCTAACTTTCTCCTCATTGGTAAATTCTATTCCCAAGGAGTCCAGATTGTTGAGAATGTCTGTAAACCTCTTCAACATGTCTTTAATGCACTCATAACCATTTATCTTAAAAAATTCATACTGTCTTTGAAATATGTTGGTCTTTGTCTGCTTGACATGGCTGGTTCCTTCAAAGGTTACCACCAGTTTGTCCCATATTTATTTAGCAGTCTTGCAGTCTGAAATCCTGTTGAATTCATATGTACTCAAAGCACAATATAAGGAATTCATAGCTCTGTAATTTTTACTAAACTGTTCTAACTCAAAAGCAGAGAGTGAATCCTCAGTTTAAGGAGTTCTAATCCAATCTTTTTTATGTGTATAATGTATGACGACCATTTTGTATGATGCTGTAGAACTCTATATATTGAGCAATGATGAACATCTTTATCAAGGCTTTCCAGTGCACAAAGTTGTCACGACATAATAGAAGAGGTCTATTAGCAGCTCTTCCCTGAGAGAAACCACCATCACCTACAGTACCCATAATCAAAAGATGGTTAAATATATGCAGTGATACAAGATCTGATACCAATTGAAAGACTGTAATGTAGGCTGTAATACCGGATCAATACTCTGGAAGGTGGGGGGTGAATAAAGTATGGTAAATTTTGCCAAAAGAGTGGTTTAAAGAAGTTTGTGGCAAGCCGTGAGTATTTCAAGGCATTGAAATGAGGTTCAAGTCCTTGAAATCAAAATTTAAAGTTAAAATATAACTGATAATTTTCAAGTCCTTGAAATGGCTTTCAAGTCCTTGAACTGAAATTCTGTTTTGTGCAATGAATAAGATTAGTACATAACAGTAAGTAGATGGAAAGGCACATGGAGTTATAGAGTTAAGTCCACTTGGACCTACGTCTCTACCTCAGGGACTTGATCCTTGCCGGATTTTCAAATCAATACTTACTAATCAAAAGCTAAGCCCTAGTTCCCAAGCACAGAGAGTTCCCTTACTCTATTACAACTTGTGGTTCTCACAAACCTATATAGTACTAGCTCTAGCAAACTGATTCAACAAGAATTCTCTATTGTTCACTTGAACAATCACGAGAATAAGATATGAGAAGTATTATCAGAATGATACACAAATTAAGTACAGAAAGAAGAACACTAAGAACTGATGAAGCAATTGAGTATGCAGTGATCTTCAGATGATTGGACTGAGTGAAACGAATCTCCTTCTCTGTTGCTTGTCAATCCTTGAGAATTTTTGAGTATTTTTGTGTGTGTTCTCATTGAGTTTATTCAGTCATTCCCTCTCTTATGTTGTTGGTTTGGATTGCAAATCTTCAGGATCTTCTTTAAATAAACTTTCCTAAAATCCAGCAGCATTGCTGATTTCTCTAACAGCTCTTCCCAACGTCTAGTTGCTCAGTATCTTCAAGGATACTGAATTGATCTTGTATCTGAGAGTTTTAGGAAATTCCAGGCAAGATTGCATAAACACATAATCAATTGGACAACCCAATTTCCTTTCCTTCAAATGCCCAGTTTAGGAAATAGTTCATGCAAGATAGGTAACTATTTAACCCTGCAAAAACTTAGTCAAACAGAGAGATTAGCCAAAGTTTAGAGATCCAAATGGTTTGTCTTTCATCATAAAATAATATATAATCAAGCATAGGAGATCAGGAGTCACATTTAGAATGAAAAGCTCCCCCTAAGTTCATGTTATATACTGCAGTGTATATTTCAAACATTTGAAAGCTTTTTCAAGCCCTTGAAACAGTGCTGTTATTTCAAGCCTTTCAAACAAGCTGAACTTACACGAGTTAACATGGAGAAGTACGTTTTGTGCCAACACATAGATTCCTATAAAGGTAAGAGGTAAAACAATATTGGTGAGCAGGGTATGCCAAGAATGTTTAATATCCGTTGTTAATCATGAGTATTATGTGTTTAATGTTTTGGCTAGACATGTTTCAAATAACGGTCAGCTTTGGGACCCCATTGGAAATTCGAAAACATGTAGGGTGGTCTGGAACTCTTAAATTTTCTGCCAAGACTTTACATGTGATAATTATTTATATTCCTTAATGAAATAAGAGTGCAAGGTAATGTAAAAGCCCGAGTGCGCATTCTTTTCAATATAATTGTTGTGTGTGCATTATAAACGCATATAATGTCTGTGTGAATTAGTTGCATTCTTATAAAGTATGTTTGTAGTCTTATCATTCTTAAGCATTCTTAAGTATTAAAGACACAATTTTGTTTTAAGATGGAGATGATGAAATACCTCGTATTTTATTTGGTGTCATTTTCTAATTTTAAAAAGTTATAAGGATCTCAGGTAATACTATTTAAAATTTATTTTGTTACTTGGAACTTACTGGTAGTTTATAAAGTTCGGGGGTGTCATGTGAAATTTGTTATCATCAAGTCATTTAGCCAATTGTACAAAAGTCCCTAACTAGTGGAAATTATTAAAAAAAAAACCCAATATTTTTGAACCTTAGCAACTAAATCCACAAGTCTTGACACACTCCAGTATGTTATTCGACATCCATTTAGAAGAGCAACACTCATTACTTGCACCAACTCATTCCGATATGGTTACTCCCTTACATTCTACACTCTCATGAGTGCCCATCACTTCATCAACCACCACCATAATCTCTCTCTCTCCTTCTCTCTCTTGATGGACTTACTCATACTTGAATAGTAAGTTTTTCACGTCTTCGTCATCTCCTCTCAAGTTTTGAAACCATTTTCAAGCTCCAAAAAAGCTCTTTCTTGGCTCTATTGTGAGTATTTATCCCTTTTCTGTCTATAAATTGGTCGTGTATCTTTAGGATTTTGCGACGAATGTTTTTTTCTTATTAAAAACTTGATTATCTCAATCATGCATGTTCATTCTTGAAATTAAATCTGTATTTTAACTTAAATGTCTCATCTTTATGAATACATCATGTGTTTGATGATGATCTTATTCTCCGCCAGAAATATTACTAGCTTAACGCTTATTTTGGGCTTGCATGTGTCTTCAATGTTGAATATGTGCTTTTTTTAAGGTTAGATTCACATTTTACACTTTCAAGTCTCTATTTTGCATGATCTATGTTTATCTATTCGGATTTGACCAAGTTTGGCTATGTTAGAATTTTTGGAAAATCTTTGTATTTTGTTGGTTCTCTTAACTTTAAGCTTATCAATAAATTGCAAATACTCTTTAGATATTTAGTTACGAATTTCTAAAGTTGAATATTTTATTGTGCATTCTACATTGGACCTTTTCTAGTATTTTTGGTATAAAACAATCTTCTTGAATGAGATTATGCTCCATATTTCTGTTGTAGAAATAAGACACATTGCGGGTCGGTTTCAGAGAATATTGACCTTATTTCACAAGGTTATCTAATATTTGTGACTCTGAAAAGTTGAATTTTCTATTCAGTGATGTCTATGTGAATAGCTACATGTTTGCATTTATAATTTTAGTTTTACAAATCTATTCACTAAATATGTTTATTTAAATAGAAGATTAATTTCATAATGTTCTCAGAATTCGAGATATGGATTTTAAAAATACGAAGTAGAGACTACAAATTTGTCCTATCATATTTTTTAGAAATTTTAAAGTTACAAGTAAATTTTATCTTTGATGACCAAATAAATGGGTATGAGCATGTTTTAGGGTTGAAATCAGTGTTAGTATGATATTATTTGAGGAAGATAGAATTCATGAAACTCTAGTATGATATTGATAGCATATAAGCATATGATTTATCAAAGTAATGTGTGGAACTTAGTTGTGATAAGTTCGTAGGAGACGAGTATGTTCAATTGGAGTATTAGGACTCTTATTCATTCATTTTTTATTATTTCTTCTAGACTTTTTGGTAAGTACATTATGTACACATTTTGTGTAATTTGATAGCGATGTGTGCGATTGCTTAATGATGGTAGCCTTACACTTTGATAAACTGAAAACCATGTTTTCTATCTCATAATTACTTGATGTTAATTGTATAAGAAATCTCTATTGAAACTTGTTTAAAATATTTTTTTGGAATCACTTATGGATAATTGTCCCATTTTTAAAAATCAGACATTGGTACTATGAAAGTTATAAAAAGTGAAGTATCCTCTAATAGCATTAGGTCGCTGCTTAGATTTCTTTTGTTGTGGCTTTCGCCGGAAGCAATTTGATACTTTAAAGTATTTTGGACCCAACCTTGGAAGTTTACATATCCTCCCCCAATGAGCTTACATGTATCGATGTATTTCGAACAAAGATTAATAAAAATCTATAGAGTGCTACCTATATTTGTAAGGATTACTACGATATAGGGTTGTCAACAATGAGCTTACATGTATCGATGTATTGCGAACAAGGATTAATAAAAATCTATAGAGTGCTACCTATATTTGTAAGGATTACTACGATATTTGAATGTATCACATAGGTATGAGTTTAAATAAATCAAGAGATTTGAAAGAATCATAAGTAATAGAGTTGGGAACAATTTGGAACAATTATAATTAATCGCGTAGCGTGAACTCTCAACTTTAAAAAATTTTATAAATCACGAGTATTCAAGATATTCTTAGTCAAGTAAAGTGTCAACAATAAACAAGTCCCTTTGAAATGACAAAAATATTAATTCACAAGTAGCATATGATTTTCAATTCATTTCATTAGATTAGGCAATCAAGAGCCACACACAACATCAATAGAGTAAACAACTTTCATTCAAGTTCAATTAAACGTTAGATTTAGCTGAGGCATATCCAGAGCCACCAGCAGGATCGATGTATACAGAGGGATCACTAAATAATCACAAAGGGTTCGTTCTAGGGTCTATCAAACCCTATTTCACCCGAGCGTTAAGGGAGCCCATTCGTCAACCCCGGTCACAACATTAGCTAAAAGGCCTTAAGTGTTGACACCCCTATAACGTAGTGACCCTTACAAACTCAATATCTTGATACATTTTGGCTCACCGGGGGCGGATTTGTGAACACTAAACTTCTATCCAATAATACGAGGCATTGCTTCAATGGTCTTAGCCATAAGAAAATGGAGGATCGCTTGGCGACTCCCTTTAATAACAGTACTCTGTACATCGTCCTAAATATATTAGAAGTGTTTTAATTCTTCTATTCATCGGATTCGATAATTCACAAGTAATTTCCAAGAGTCCTCAAAGGATATTAATAAAATATTCCAAACAAGTTTCGAGTTTAAATCATGCATTCTCATACTTTTTCATATAACAAAACATTCCTTTAAAACATCACACACATACACGCATTTTGATAATAAAAGGCCGTACATATGTACTTACCTCTGAGCCATGGAAGGCGCAAAAAAAATATAGAACTCCTACAACGGTCGTCTCACATTGGATCCGGGTCTCACAGTCAACGCAGCAGCACAAATACATACGTCTACTTGGTACGAGCACAACGACTGGATATAAGCAAGTCAAATATACAGTCTATTAGCATTTACCCTCTATATGAGGTTGTATTCAAGAATTCAATGAAATGCGGGTCATGCAAGTTAACTTGACCAAAATGCCCCTGATTCTTTGAAACTGTCCAGTACAGTCCCTAATTGTGCCTGGACCCCATATTACATTCATACAGGCCCAAAAACATGCAAGAATGACTCTTAAATCTCTCATATGAACTTAGCATCTAAATCTACAACTTTCAGTAAATTACACTTAGGCCCCTAAAGTTTTCTAAATTTGCAAAAAGACCCCAACTATTGATTTGGTCACTCCCGAGTCAAATACATCCTTCTTAAGGCTCCAAATAACCTTCTAAGTCAGGTTGTTGGTCTCAAAATATTAACTTTGTCTCAAGTAGTTCAAATGTGAAGTTTTAATTAAATTCACATAGGCCCCGAAGTTTTGTAAAACTGCACAAAGGCCCCAACCGTTGACTTGGTCAACCCAAACGAGGAATGACATACGAGTACTCCGAATGCACATATAATACATGCTGACAAACTCCAATTTACTAAACGAAACTCAATTCAAATCTTATGTGAAATTACTCTTTTGTCCCTCTTATACAGTTCAGTCAAACTAGGGTTTTCGGAAAGTCAAACTTGGTCAAAATTGATATTTAGACTCATAATATGAATAAGAGCAAGTTTTGTGAAGAACGCTAAGGCCAGAAATGTCATTCAAATGCTCAAAACCGAAGGTTAAAGATAGCGAAACGTCATTTCAAGTAGTCAACTTTGCGTCTGATTTTTGATGAATCCGGAAGGAGTATTGAGAAACTGGAAATAGGTTTTTGAATATGAAAGTTCAAGGATTCGAGAACATATTTAAACTCCTAGAAACTCTACGTATTCAAAGAGATATCGCTACTCAAAGTTGGACAAAAATTCCGATTCAATACTTCAAAAAAATTCACCAGTGCTTCATGAGTTCAAACTACTATCTTTTGGCTCGTTTTGTGAGAAATCCGCTATAAATTTGAAGATGACCCAGAGACGATGAAATGAAGTACTATACACCAGCGTTACACAGGAGAAGATAGATCGAAATTTCATTAAGTTTTGAAGAAGATACAAGGGTTAAAAAAATGGATGATTCACCATAGTCTTCTATACTTCGAAATTTTTTTGAGCACTCAAATCCAAGAACACATCAAACACCTAGCAAAACTAGCCATGTTCAAGACCAATTTCAGGGGGTTTAGAGATCGAATTGGACCAAGAAATTAAAACGAAACTTGTAGCCAACATACCCAGGATTACAAAGGAAGAAACCGTGCATGATTTGGGCAAGAATTGAGGGAGTTACGAGCATTCGAATATGGGCCGTTTATGAACCAAAAACACATGAAATCTATGAATCAAACTATGATTATTTGTTAATACAGTCACGATTTGATGATCTACACGTGTTCAGGACATGATAAGGAGAATGCTCATGCTTAAAATCGATCTAAACAAGCAAAATTGAAGGCCGTACCGGTCTGCAACATTTTCCGGCGGCCATGGCAGAAATCGGCGGCCAGCTGCTCGGTTTCCGGCGATTCAACGTGTTCTCTGGTGATTCTGGATTCGCCTGAGTTGTCCACAACGCTCAGAGGCCTCAGAGAAACCGTTGGAAGGGAAAGTAATGGCCAAAGACGAAGAAAATTACCAACGCCGTCGGCTGTCGGCCGTCCCCGTCGCGTTTCAAGCCCAGAACCGGCGAGGGTAAAATCCGGCGACTTAGGGAAAATTCTGGTGCTTCCTAAGCTCGCCTTGGTCTCATGAATACAACGGATCAAGAATTAACAACTGAGAATCAGCAGAGAGAGAGAATTCGAGGATTGAAAAGTTAGGGTTCTTCACCTTTGAATGCGTTTTTCTATCTCTATACCCGATCAAACTTTGAATTGATTTGTGCGTTTTGATTAGCGAACCGAGGAGGTACTGCGGTAGGAGAAGTTTTTGATTTGGAAGAAAGAACAGGGTGGTTGCCTTGCTGGTGGTGGTGATTGCATAGTAGAGTTGTTGTGGAGGAGAAGATGAGAATGATGAAGTCTCTCTCTCTCTCTCTCTCTACAATCTGATGGTGGGTAAGGTGAAGAAGATGTTTCCAGATCACCTAGAGAGGTGTCAAATTGGAATAGACAAGTGTCTCTCATGCATTGGGGGTGAAAGTGTAGTTTTCCTAAAGTTTGGGGTACAAACTAGAATTAGAGGTTCTACTTAATTTCAGAGAATTGCACAACCACCCCAAATATCTCTAGTGCCTCAAAATCATTCTAACAACTTCCAAATATTGCTAACATTCCAAAATTCTAACTTTAAAGTCGTGACAAACTATTTATATATTCGCCTCCAAAGTCTTGATATTGCACTAAGAATTCTCTCGGGAATTAGGGGTGTTACAGTCTACCCGCCTTAAAAGAATCTTCTTCCCCGAAGATCTCATACTATACATACCCACATACACGAATTGCAGATGAAATGCAGCACATTGGCCCAATCTATGTTTCTTAAACAGACAAGTACATAAACCGCTCTCGTCGGATGTTCTGCTCCCAATAGATGGCTTCCTTAGTTGGTCAGTAAGCAATACATTAAAGGAAAGAAATTTCTCATTCTTACTCTCCGCATGACGAGGTCTATACTACATACCAGCCTAAACTTGTATCACATTAGGGTTTCATCTAAAATTAGCTCAAGTAAAAGGTTGCACTGAATTTTGAAAAGTTAGACCAAAATGCACCTTCTCACGTCTAAAAAGCAATCCGAAAATTTTCTATCATTTAATTAAGTACCGAAACTTTATAAAATACTTTGATCGCCACAAACATATCATTTCACTTGGCTCATCCGCATGAAAAATGTTGTCTTACCTTTACTGGATTAGATAAACCAATCACCTCAAGTGTTCCACGCATACGAGGGAGAAAGAACACTATGTTTCGTCACACATCGTGCCTCTCAAACACAACTCGCATTTGTTTCAAAGGTTCTAGCTTAGTCTACACAGCGGGTACAACTTATAGTACCGTCGTACTAAGAGTCACGCCAGCGGACTGCTAAACAAAGTGGTCCATATTGTTGACTCAAAGACTCTTAAGTGTGTTTTGAGAAGTAACTGTTTTGAGTGATGAAAGACAAAGACAGAGCATTTCTGAGACTCCAAGGCCTTGAGATACTGACAGAGCTTCAAAGCCTTGAGAGTAGTTTTTATTATGCTGAATGTTCTAACAATCTTGTGTTGCAGATTGGCTATCTGATAATTAAGATCAGAGATTTGCTGCAAATACGTATGTTTTATATTCTCTATATATCTAACACAATTGAAAATGTCCTGATCAGAGAGAATCAAAGATTTGTGATCTTTATTATTGTGATTGTTTAATGACTTCTAAGAGTATTAAACTAGTTTATCATGAGTTATATGTGTCAGAAGTTAATCAGATTATTCTTTTATCCCTTCATCGAGTTTTTATTCAGAAACTGGAAATCCAAACAGACTTAGTAATGTTATATTTCTGGATTTTGTTGTTGCTATGTTTTAATGTAGTTGCAGGTTTGTTAAACGTGCAAATGAAATCTCAACAAACTCTAACGGATATCTACTCAGAGCTGTTTGAATTACAGTTGAATCAGGAAGAGGATTTGTAGGAACAGAGATCATAAAATCTCTCATTCAGTTGCAGTGAGTAGATAAAAAGACTAGTTTGAATTTTGAAAGGAATAGAGGCTTGCAAAAACTGAGAGAGGTGTGAAATATTCGTGGGAGATCAATCATTCAAACACGCAGACATTCAAGCTTCAATTACAGATTTCAGAAGATTCAATCATTCCATTTTCCAGAAGAACACATCCAGGCCTTCACAAGCATATTCTTCTATTGTGTCCTTCATCTGTTTTGTAATCTGCTTATTTTTTGTACATCTAAAACCTCACTAAACCTAGTGGTTGGTTGTTCAAGTGAACAACAAGAGGTTCTTGTTAGCTCAACAGTTAGTAGCTGATACTAGATAGGTTTGGAACCACAAACTGTATAGGTGTAAGTGAAATCACATAGGCTTGAAGATCTCGGGTTGTTTTTGTGTGAGTAATAAGAAGTGTTTGCCCAATCCTGGTGGGATTAGATCCCTTAGGCAGAGATTAGCTCCATTGGGACTGAACTCTGTAAATTGCATTGTGTTCTTTACTTTACAGTTTTGTTTGTTGCACACAACTCAAATCAAACTAGGGTTTATAAGCTGTTCAGAACTAATAAAAGTTCAAGGCCTTGAGAAGGAAGTATTTTGCCTTTGAAAGTTTCTGACTGTTTTCTAAAATCTCAAGGCCTTGAGATTTGAGTTCCTCACTTAAGTTAATTTGTTAAAATCTGTGTTTTGCAAAAAGTTTCCATACTCTATTCACCCCCCCCCCTTCTAGAGTATTTAGGTTCTGTATTTAGTCTACATTACACACTTTCACATATCACTTGGCATTTGATATCTCCGCACCAATCATTTTTTCAAAACTATTTTTTAAAATAAAAAAAAATATATATATATATATATATATATATATATATATGGGTCAAAACTTTCTAATTTGGGAGAAACCATGTCGAATTAACTCAAAGTGAAACAAAACAGATTACTACATTAAAAGTCGCACTCATAGGTAAGAAAAGATTTGTCTCGGGATCTTCTGAGTAAAAATGCCATTACTCTCTCGTCGACAAGATAGCATAGAAACGTAAAGATTCATAGATACGCATCACACAACTATAGCAAGCATTATAAATAAGCAAGGGAATAAGTACTAAGCATGCAAATAAGCAAGTAAAATTTGTATGGTTCACATCTCAAATAGTCGTTAACATTTAATCAACAAGTATGGTACAAATCAATATTAATGACAGGTAAGTACCCCAACTCCCGACGGCTTGTTTAATTTGTTATTACCAAATTGGGTTATCCTAATCAATTTTAAAATTTTGAAAACGTGTTATCTTTCTTTTTCCCTACTAATGGAAATCGAAAAGTCACTTTAACCGGAGAACCGATGCTCTGATACCAGCTGAAACAAGCCGGGAACTTGGCTCAGGGTTAATGCGACAATCGATAACCAAAAGTAGAACTATATTTACAAATATTACAATTTATGTAATACAAAAATCTTTGAGACGATAAGTTTACAAAAGCAATGTGTGAAATAATCTAGGTGATCTACTAAGTGATCTAAACGTCTTCGTCTCGATCCGCGTTCCCATAACCCGACCTTGATTGATGACCTGCGATTTTAAAATGGTAAAAGCCGACGCAGTTTTGAAGAAAATGTTCAGTAAAAACTGAGTAAATACACACTACGACATGTAAAGCAACGAGTGGCACATAGGTATCAGTTTAAATAAATCAAGAGATTTGAAAGAATCATAAGTAATAGAGTTGGGAACAATTTGGAACAATTATAATTAATCGCGTAGCGTGAACTCTCAACTTTAAAATATTTTATAAATCACGAGTATTCAAGATATTCTTAGCCAAGTGTGAACAATAAACAAGTCCATTTGAACTGATAACAATATTAATTCACGAGTAGCATATGCTTTTCAATTCATTTCATTAGATTAGGCAATCAAGAGCCACAAACAATATCAATAGAGTAGACAACTTTCTTTCAAGTTCAATTAAACGTTAGATTTAGCTGAGGCATATCCAGAGCCACCAGCAGGATCGATGTATACAGAGGGATCACTAAATAATCACAAAGGGTTCCTTCTAGGGTCTATCAAACTCTATTTCACCCGAGCGTTAAGGGAGCCCATTCGTCAACCCCGCTCACAACATTAGCTAAAAGGCCTTAAGTGTCGACACCCCTATACCGTAGTGATCCTTACAAGTATAAGTAGCACTCTATAGCTCTATAAACCCCTTGGCCTCAATATTTCTTATACATTTTGGCTCATTGGGGGCGGATTTGCGAACCATAAAGTTCTATCCAATAATAAGAAGCATTGCTTCAATGGTCTTAGCCATAAGAAAATGGAGGATCGCTGGGCGCCTCCCATTAATAACAGTACTATGTACATCGTCCTAAATATATTAGAAGTGTTTTAATTGTTATATTCATCGTATTCGATAATTCACAAGTAATTTCCAAGAGTCCTCAAAGGAGATTAATAAAATATTCCAAACAAGTTTCGAGTTTAAATCATGCATTCTCATACTTTGTCATATAACAAAACATTCATTTAAAACATCACACACATACACGCATTTTGATAATAAAAGGCCATACATATGTACTTACCTCTGAGCCATGAAAGGCGCAAAGCAAAGCTACCACTCCTACAACGCTCGTCTCACATTGGATCCGGGTCTCACAGTCAACGCAGCCGCACAAATATGTACGTCTACTTGGTACGAGCACAACGACTGGATATAAACAAGTTAAATATACAGTTTATTAGCATTTACCCTCTATATGAGGTTGTATGCAAGAATGCAACGGAATGTGGGTCATGCAAGCTAACTTGACCAAAATACCCCTGGTACTTTGAAACTGTCCAGTACAGTCCCTAATTGTGACTGGACCCCATATTACATTCATACCGGCCCAAAAACATGCAAGAATGACTCTTAACTCTCCTATATGAACTTAGCATCGAAATCTAAAAATTCCAATAAATTACACTTGGGCCCCTAAAGTTTTATAAAATTGCAAAAAGACCCCAACTATTGATTTGGTTACTCCCGAGTCAAATACTTCCTTCTTAAGGCTCCAAATAACCTTATAAGTCAGGTTGTCGGTCTCAAAACATTTAATTTGTCTCAAGTAGTTCAAATGTGAAGTTTTAATTAAATGCACATAGGCCCTGAATTTTGTAAAATTGCAAAAAGGCCCCAACCGGTTACCTTGTCAACCCAAACGAGGAATGACATACGAGTACTCCAAATGCGCATATAATACGAATAAATTGGGGTTTAAACCGGCTACGAACTTGGTATTTACAATCTACCCGGCATTGACTAAAAATCACTTATTGACCTCGTTTGAGGTTAACAAGTGTAATTAATTAAAATAATAACAGTTTTATAAAATTAATCATTATATTAGAAAAAAAAATCAGATCTTTGTCCTTATCTTTCTGAGAAATCTGTCTCTCTCTCATCTACAACTTCTCTTTTTTCTTCATCTGCTTCCATGGCTTCTTCCTTTCCTTCTCTGTAATTGCTTCGTCGTCTTCATCGGTTTCCATGGTCGCTACGGCCTCCGGCAAATCTATTTCCCTCTCTCCACTCGCATCGTAATGACTTTCTCCTCCAATTTCATGGTAAAACTCTTTGTTAAGACCTTTGATTCAAATATTGTGGACTGATACTAGTTAGATCTAGGAGTGAGACGAGTTAACTCAATCTGGATGAAATTGAGACGACTGAGACAAACCAAATCGTCCAAGACGAAGCAAGTTGTGGCGAACCAACTCATCCCAGACGAACTAGGTCGTCACAGACGAACTAGGTCGTCGCAGACGATTTGGTTCGTCTCTGACGAGATGGTTCGTCTGGGTTTGTCTATTTTTAAAAACAAACAGATAATATATGAAATATTTACATTGCTACATACTCAGTAGCCTTAGTGGTGGAGTTGGTTACTTGATTGCTTATCACATAAGAGGTTGTGAGTTCGATTCTTACTAGAAGTAGTTTTTTTTTCTAATTTTTTTATTATTGATAAATATTTTTAAGCGATTATATTTGTATTTTTTTCTCACCCCCTTCAAACAAAATATGCTAAAGTACATGTACCAATTGAACAGACAAACAAAAGATGTAAAGTAAATCTACCAATTGAAGAAAATGTAACAATATTTTTTTCTTTAATAGAAAATTGTCTATATCTACCAATTTAATTAATAAAAATATATGCATATGTGATGCTGTTGATGTTCTCATTTAAGTAAATTTACAAGACATATTTATTAAAATATACATTATGTATATTGTGTGTGTGTGTGTGTACACACACTTATATATATATATATATATATATATATATATATATATATATATATATATATATATATATATATATATATATATATGTATATATATATATTAAAAAATGCGGTAAATTCGGAACGGATTGTCATTCCATCCGGATCCCAAATCGTTCTGTCCCACAAGAGAAAAACGCTACAGCGGCCGAAACGGAATTACAACTATGTCTTCCCTTACCATAATTAGTATTACCTACTTGATGAAAAAGTATTTCGATTGATTTTATTAGTGAAGATTGATAGTTCGGTCGAGTAGTGAGTCACAATTGATAGTCTATTTTGACTAATTAGTTGTTCGAATGAGTTTATTAGTGAAGAACGATAGTTCGATTTGATCAACTACTAGTTCGATTGAGTTTATAAGTGAAGATCGGTGGTTCGATTAAGTAGTGAATCACAATTGATTGTCCTACTTGATGACAAAGTATTTCGGTTGAGTTTATTAGTGAAGATTCATAGTCCGGTCGAGTAGTGAGTCACAATTGATAGTCTATTTTGCCTAATTGGTTGTTCGATTGAGTTAATTCGTGAAGAAAGATAGTTCGATTTGATCAATTACTAGTTCGATTGAGTTTATAAGTGAAGATCGATGGTTCGATTGAGTGGTGACTCACAATTGATTGTCCTACTTGATCACAAAGTATTTCGGTTGAGTTTATTAGTGAAGATTGATAGTCCGGTCGAGTAGTGAGTCACAATTGATAGTTTATTTTGCCTAATTAGTTGTTCGATTGAGTTTATTAGTGAAGAACGATAGTTCGATTTGATCAATTACTAGTTCCATTGAGTTTATAAGTGAAGATCGATAGTTCGATTGAGTTGTGAATCACAATTGATTGTCCTACTTGATCACAAAGTATTTCGGTTGAGTTTATTTGTGAAGATTGATAGTCCGGTCGAGTAGTGAGTCACAATTGATAGTCTATTTTGCCTAATTGGTTGTTCGATTGAGTTTATTAGTGAAGAACGATAGTTCGATTTGATCAAATACTAGTTCGATTGAGTTTAATAGTGAAGATCGATGGTTCGATTGAGTGGTGAATCATAATTGATTGTCCTACTTGATGACAAAGTATTTCGATTGAGTTCATTAGTGAAGATTGATAGTCCGGTCGAGTAGTGAGTCACAATTGATAGTTTATTTTGCCTAATTAGTTGTTCGATTGAGTTTATTAGTGAAGAAAGATAGTTCGATTTGATCAATTACTAGTTCGATTGAGTTTATAAGTGAAGATCGATGGCTCGATTGAGTTGTGAATCACAATTGATTGTCCTACTTGATGACCAAGTATTTCGATTGAGTTTATTAGTGAAGATTGATAGTCTGGTTGAGTAGTGAGTCACAACTGATAGTCTATTTTGCCTAACTGGTTGTTCGATTGAGTTTATTAGTGAAGAACGATAGTTCGATTTGATCAATTACTAGTTCGATAGAGTTTATTAGTGAAGATCGATGGATTGATTGAGTGGTGAATCACAATTATAGTCCTACTTGATCACAAAGTATTTCGATTGAGGTTTAAGGTTTACACCTAACATTATTGAATAACATATTTGAATGATTTTAGGGTTTGCACTTACGGTTTAGGGTTTAGCGTTAAAGTTTCATGATTTTAGGGTTTAGGGTTTAGGGTTTAGGATCCCAGACGAGTAATTATTTTAAAAAATTGTGTAAAGAATAAAAATGACAAACCCAGACGACCCTAATTGACAAACCCAGACGACCATGTTTGACCAACCCAGACGACCCTAATTGACAAACCCAGACGACCCTAATTGACAAACCCAGACGACCCAGTTAGACCAACCCAGACGACCCTAGTTGACAAACCCACGTGACCCTAATTGACATACCCAGACGAATGAGATCGTCTCCGGCGAGTTGGTCAGGGTTCGATGGTTTTTTAGTCAATGCATTTGAGGAGGGTAGCCTTGTAATTTAACATTTTTTTTCTTTAACACTTGGGACCACTTGTGTGTTAAGAACTATGTTAGCAATCCATTACATAGCCGGGTAGATTGGAAAGACAAGTTCAGCCAAAGGTGTAAAGCAAAGACATGTTCAGGGAAAGGCATATACCAAAAATCCCCATATAATACATGCTGACAAACTCCAAGTTACTAAACGAAACTCAATTCAAATCTTATGTGAAATTACTCTTTTGCCCCTCTTATACATTTCAGTCAAACTAGGGTTTTCGGAATGTCAAACTTGATATTTAGACTCAGAATATGAATAAGAGCAAATTTCGTGAAGAACGCTAATGCCAGAAATGTCATTCAAATGCTCAAAACCGAAGGTTAAAGATAGCGAAACGTCATTTCAAGTAGTCAACTTTGCGTCTGATTTTTGATTAATTGGGAAGGAGTTTTGAGAAACTGGAAATAGGGTTTTGAATTGAAAGTTCAAGGATTCCAGAACATATGTAAACTCCTAGAAACTCTAAGTATTCAAAGAGATATTGCTACTCAAGGTTGGACAAAAATTCTGATTCATTACTTCGAAAAAATTCACTAGTGCTTCATGAGTTCAAACTAGCAACTTTAGTCTTGTTTTGTGAGAAATCCGTTATAAATTTGAAGATGACCCAGAGACGATGAAATGAAGTATTATAAACCAGCTTTACACAGGAGAAAACAGATCTAAATTTCATTAAGTTTGAAGAAGACAAGGGTTACAAAATGGATGATTCACCATAGTTTTCTATACTTAGAAATTATTTTGAGCACTCACAGCCAAGAACACATCAAACACCTAGCTAACTAGCCATGTTCAAGCCCAATTTTAGGGGGTTTATAGATCGAATTGGACCAAGAAATTAAAACGAAACTTTTAGCCAACATACCCAGGATTGCACAGGAAGAAACTGTGCATGATTTGGACAAGAATTGAGGGAGTTACGAGCATTCGAATAGGGTCCGTTTATGAAACAAAAACACATGAACTCTAAGAATCAAACTATGATTATTTGTTGTTACAGTCACGATTTGATGATCTAAACGTGTTCAGGACATGATAAGGAGCATGCTCATGCTTAAAATCGATCAAAACAAGCAAGATTTAAGGCCGTACCGGTCTGCAACATTTTTCGGCGGCCATGGCAGAAACCGGCAGCCAGCTGCTTGGTTTCCGGTGATTCAACGTGTTCTCTAGTGATTCTGGGTTCGGCTGAGTTGTCCACGACACTCAGAGGCCTCAGAGAAACCGTTGGAAGGGAAAGGAATGGCCAAAGACGAAGATAATCACCAACGCAGTCGTCTGCCGGCCTTCCCCGTTTCAAGTCCAGAACCGACTATGGTGAAATCCGGCGACTTAGAGCATGTTCTGGTGCTTCCTGAGCTCGCCTTGGTCTCACGAATACAACGGATCAAGAATTAACAAATTAGAATCAGCAGAGAGAGAGAGAGAATTCGAGGATTGAAAAGTTACGGTTCTTCACCTTTGAATGCGATTTTCTCTCTCGATACCCGATCAAACTTTGAATTGATTTGTGTGCTTTGATCAGCGGACCGAGGAGGTAATGCGGTAGGAGAAGTTTTTGATTTGGACGAAAGAACAGGGTGGTTGCCTTGGTGGTGGTGGAGATTGCATGGTGGAGTTGTGGTGGAGGAGAAGATGAGAATGATGAAGTCTCTCTCTCTCTCTCTCTCTCTCTCTCTCTACAATCTGATGGTGGGTAATGTGAAGAAGATGTTTCCACCTCACCTAGAGAGGTGTCAAATTGGAGTAGGCAAGTGTCTCTCATGCATTGGGGGGTGAAAGTGTAGTTTTCCTAAAGTTTAGGGTACAAACTATAATTAGAGGTTCTACTTAATTTCAGAGAATTGCACAACCACCCCAAATATCTCTAGTGCCTCAAAATCATTCTAACAACCTCCAAATATTGCTTACACTTTAAAATTTTAACCTTAAAGTCGTGACAAACTATTTATACATTCGCCTCCAAAGTCTTGATAATGCACTAAGAATTCTCTCGGGAATTAGGGGTGTTACATCCGAGTGAATAATATTGCAGAATTTCTAAGATGTGCATATATAGTCAATCTAAAATTAAAGTTGAAGACTACTTGAAGTATTATATCAATTATTCAAGCAACCAGTCACTTAGTGATGCAAACGGTGACGAACTCAATCTTGATATTTCTAGACGAGTTCATGTCAAAAACCATTGATCTCTTCCAGAAATGATATGTCGTCTAGGTGCTCGATATAAGATATAAACATTTTTCAAATGTGAGATTCACAACATCCAAGCCACTTTAGGGGCTGACTATTAACTTTTTGGATGTTCTATGAGATTTGATATAGAATCACAACGCATAAACTAGGCGTCGGTTGGGCGATGCAATGCATCAATCCATTTTTATGACAAAATTCTCTACGTTGGATAGGCGGTGTAATGCACCGAGCCATTTTTATGAAGAAATTGTCTACGGAGAATGTCATTTATTTGTACAAAACTGCTTTATGTTCATAATTCAAGTATAAAACTTTTATAATTTCATTACATTGATCTCAAAATTCAAGGGAATTTCTTGTGTTAAAACAACACAAGGTGCTAAAAAGCTACCTTTGTGAGCCTTACAAGGTCTCATTTGCATCCTTGAATAGAGTCCTTTTTTTTTTCAATTGTCAGAACTTCTAGTTCGACAAATTGTAGGTTTCCTCTTCTACGGTACCTTTTTCATGGACTCGAATGTTTTATAACATGAGTCAATAAGCACAATAGGGGCTTATGCATTTTTTTTATTATTGTCTCTTTTTTGTCTTCTTGTGCGAGTCATAGAAGAAATAGGGTCTTCATAACAATCAAGCAGAAAATGAAGATGTAGAGACAATGTAAATAGAAGAAGCTAACCTTGATACTAACGAACCACATATGCTGTAGGATTTCTCTAGAATTGATCAAAAGAGAAATAAATATTTCTTCAAAAAATGCAACTTCACAGTATTATATATCTTAAAATTATATATAATAGATCTATGAAAAAATAAAAATATATTTAATTTAAGGATATTTATCGAATAACTTCTTTTTTGAATTCTTAACTTGAGAAATTAATAATCTTTTATCTAAATTGTGCTGCCAAAAATGGCGTGACAAGTTCGATGTGTAGCTTGTAATTGCCAAGGAGTTGGGAGGATAGTGAATCACTCAACCCAAAAAAGTGCATAGATATTGGGAGGATCTTGAATCAGTTCAACCAAAAAATTGCATATATATTGGGAGATCTTGAATCACTCAACCAAAAATTGTATAAATATTGGGAGGATCTTGAATTACTCAACCAAAAAATTTCATAGATATGTGCAAAAGGGTTTCAGCGTATGACAAGTACGCGATGAAGACCACTTAAGGGGTGGCTTATTTGTAACTTTTTTTTCTCCCCCTGGTTTTATGTAGTCTTTTACTACACAAGGTATTACAAGGGATCAATATAGGACCCTCATGGTACCAAAACCATACAACAATCGCAACTAAGTCTGTGACTGTGCAGTTGTTTCAACCATATAATTTATATGTTTGACTTCATGGGATGGCTCGCTATTCCCTTAAGGAATTGAGTCGAGCATAAAATCAATCATCCACTCCTGAGATCCACTACCACTAATGCTTGAGAATTGGTCAAACTAGTCAGATATTGACAAAATATTATGGCACGTGTTTTATTTTCTTTTATCCATAACTTCGGTTTATGGGAAAATATGTATTTCACATCAATGATAATTTTTTTGACTTCCGTATCCGTCATGAGTAACCTCCCGAGGAGTCTTTTTTCTCCTTTGCTAACTAGTGGACGTATAGTAAGAGGAGCAATGATGCATTAAAAATCGAATCTCCTAGTTCAATTATGCAATTCTCACTTCAGGGAGAAATCCGTCAAAAATATGCTCTAACTCTCGACTATAGATGGTCATAACATACTTCATAACTGAAAGTATGAAGACATGATTCGACTAAGCATATCAATAGCTTAGGACCAATGTATGGTCCTAAACCATGGCACATTTTTATTTCTCGTTCTTTCTCAAAACTCGTTAAACCTCTCATGGAGATCTCTCTTTTTCCACCAATAGATCAAATCGCTTGAGATTTTTACTATATCAAGCATGGGAATATAATTAAAGAGGGAGTCAACGAGAAAATTAATGACGAAGAAATTCCATCACGAACAATTTGCGATGCGAGGCTTAAACCATGGCACATTTTTATTTATTGTTCTTTCTCTACGCACATGTAAGCAAATGTAACCATGGAGCTTAACAATCTGAATAGCCTTGTGTGTTTTTCTTCTTTTTCTTTTCACCTAAAAATGTTCACGAGTTCAATTCGAACTCCAGCGACTCTTTTTATCTTTATAGAATAGGAAATTTGAGGTATGAATATTGTTGCATATTAGCAACCATTTTGCTTATATTGTGCGGGCTCGATTGTATGGGTTTTAATCCCATAAATAATTTTTTTTCGAACACAACGCAACAACAGTATAATCTTGTATAAGCGATAATCTGCGATAAAATCTGCGTCCTTTTATTTATCCGCGTTGTTTTATCCGGGCGAGCGTCTCGAGGTCACGAGTTCAAAACTCTAGTGACATCCTTTACAAATAACAAAAAGACAATAAAGTTGCATAAAAAATAAACAAACAAAACAAGTTGTAATTCTCAATCATTTTCATTCACGAGTTTAATTCTCAAGTGACGTTTTTTTCATAAGCCATTCTGTAAAGAATTTTAAAAATAAACACACTTCTTTCAGCAGTATTATTCATCGAGAAACTCACTATAGTTTAGCGGTATTGTCACGAGTATGAAACTCTAGTGACTTTTTATTATTATTTTTTCACATATGAAGATTGAATAATTAACATTCAAGAAACTCTCTAGAGCCAGAGCTCAGCGGTATGGTCACGAGTATGAAACTCTAGTGATTTTTCTTCTTCTTCTTCTTCTTCTTCTTCTTCTTCTTCATCTTCTTCTTCTTCTTCTTCTTCTTCTTCTTCTTCTTCTTCTTCTTCTTCTTCTTCTTCTTCTTCTTCTTCTTCTTCTTCTTCTTCTTCTTCTTTTGGATTAAATAATTTCAGCATAAAGAAAATACAAGTTACTTCACACTCAAGATCAAAATTGATCAAGGAAATGCATAAAGCGGAGAAATTAAGTGCACTATATTGGAGTAAATAATTGGGGCTAGAAGAAGAAACGCACTAAGCGGAGCATGTAAGTGCCCTTATAAGTATCTCCGTATTTTGTGTTTGTTCTAGAAGCTCAAATCTAGTGGCAGTAGAAGAACACAATAACAATAAAATTTTTTATTGGTTGAACTTTGGTAGCAAAAGTAGAGCAACAATAAATCTAATAATTTCTTGCAAAGTGTTGTTTGCTCAAAATGGCAGCGACACACCTTTTGGGTGCTTGCGCAAGCAGGACCTGGACCAGGGTTCAATTCTTATCAACAACAATTTTTTTTTGTTTATTAGCAGCAGAAGTAGTGATTATAACTAAATAAAGATGATGATCTTAAACAAGCAAGTGGTACTAGATCAATTGATAGCTGTAGATAAGAACGAGCTGTGCAGCGACCTGGGTTCGATTCCTATCGGCGTCAACTTTTGTTTTTTTTTCTTAGTAGCAGCAAAAATAAAAAATAAAAAATTGCAGAGCAGAAGAACAATTGATGCTACCTGCTCAGTGGTGGCAGCACTGTTGACGGGAACCTCTTTCTTCTAATCTTGTTTCCTGAGTTCAAATATCAGCATTAACTTTTCTTTTTCTTTTTTCTTTAGTCCGGATCATGCCGGAACAACATCGTTTTCGGTCCTCTCTAGATCTAAAAATAGATCCAGATCTTAGGGTTTGAGTAGTTTTGTTTCTTGATAAACCCATAGTATAGATCAATTTTATTTCTCGATATAAACAAGAAATCGCAAAGGAATATTATTGTTATGATATATCGTTGATTTGAATCAACTTTATATCAAGAAAGAGATTAGACAATCAAGATCAAAAATTAAGTTTTTTGTTTGATTATCTTGTTCTCGACAACATTCAAGAATAAATAATCGTACATTTTCTTGATTGATCATCTGTTCCAATAGAGTGTGTTGATAAAGTGTTATGAACTCAAAGTAGAGAAGAGAGAACAAAGTATGGAGGAATATCAATTGTGTATTATTTTCCACCAAACCACCATTTATATAGGGTGTGGGGGTCAATCAGTATCATCGAAAAAAGGTAATACAATGTGTTATGAATATTCACAATATCAATCGTATATTTCATAACACATCATTAAGTTTTAATTATTTTATGAACATTTTTTGGTGAACTTTGAGAAGAAATAACTAAAAAGAAAGTGAACATCCCGAAAATTTAATAAACACCTATAATCTAGGGACATAAGGAGTAGGGGTGTAAGGAAAACCGAATAAACCGATCAAACCGACCGAACCGAACCGAACCGAAATGCTAGGTTTAGATGGTTTTTTTGGATGTTCGAGTTTATCAATGGTTCAAATTTTCACAAACCGGTCTATTCAGTTTGGTTTTTGGTTTTTAAAAATATCACACTGCATCAAACCGACCCGAACCGATATTTGCTTAATGTACTTTCACTACGAAGTATATTGCCTAAAGTATATTAAATAATCTATAAAAGAAAAACAAGAGTAGATAGATTCATTAAAAAATATTGAATTAATCTTAATCTTCTCAATTTTTCTCACGTTTCATCATATTTTCTCTCTACAAAAGATAGTTATGCATAATTTTTAAGCCTATTTAATTTATTTTTCACTTAAAACTTGAAATTTGTTGAGAAATTAATATTATAATATCCATTCAATAATTTTTACGTAAACCGACCGGACCGAGCCGAACCGAACCAGACCGATATTTTTCGGTTTAGTTTGGTTCGGTTCATCCTTTCAAATGGTTTGGTTTGGTTACAAAATTAGTAAACCGATGTATTTGGTTCAGTTTATATTTTAGCAAAAATCGCACCAAACCGAACCTCTTACACCCCTAATATGGAGTATGACATATGGACAATCCTTGTGAATTAGCCCAATACGAGAAGCTCCATATGCAATAGTTTTTGAAGGGCAGGAAGGATCTAACACATTCAGATCTACAACATGAATTAAAGCGGAATATTCATGTGTTTACCTTGTCTTCCTTAGCTCCTTAATGCAGCGGATGATCGTTGTGTTGCTTGCTTTCACGTGCCTCCTCCTTGATCTTGCTCCCACCAATCTAGTGTGAATCTCGAGGACGAACACTGATTTCCACACCACGTTCCACCTCCTTGGATGAAGTTGGAGAGAGACTAGGGTTCTCTACAACTAGTATGAATCTAGACAGAGTAACTTTATTCTCTGGAATAATCTATTAGCCTTAGCATAATAGCACTATGGCACACCATAATGTGTAGGAGGCTACCTCTTTATATAGGCAAAACTTCTCCTAGGTTTGCACATAAACCCCTAGGGTTTGAGCCTTAGCTACTAACCCCTCTAGTTTGTGCATTAGTGCAACTAACCCCATAAGGTTATGATAATTGCATTGGGCACCCCACATGGGCGCACCAATTGCTAACATCTCCCACTCGCACAGTGGGGTTGCACAACTCATCTAGTCTCCATCAATCTCCAACTTTCTATCATCTACAAAAGAGTATTGTGTGGCCGTGGCGTGTGACCGGTGAGAGTACCTGCATTTCGGGAGATCCGTACACCAAACTCGTATAGCCAGCATGGGAAGGCACCCTCTCGGGAGATCCACATACCAAACTCGTATAGCCAGCGCAGGAAGGCACCCTTAAAACATAAAACAGTGATAATGCTCTCCGTAACTCTCGTATCCCCCAGATTCCTCCGATTGTCATCTCGTGGATCATGAGCACCTGCCTTGTCCCGAAGACCATGCTCCAATGAGTCCACATCTCCTTTATATTTTCATATCCTACATGATCCCATAAGATCTTGCAGGTGGGCCCAATGAAAGATAATAAAGAGCGATGCAACGAGAATCTTTCCTTACATACATGTGTAACTCAGATTCGGCTCAGCTGCTTTCCCAGCAGTGTCCGGAAGGCCGAATCATCCATAGCCGTAAGGTGTCACGCCAAAGTAGCACCACCGACCCGTCTCCTCATGACACAGATGTAAGTACAAAGGGTATACTGTGTCAATCATCCTTATACGATCGACGAGGCTCACACGATGAGGAATCCCAGGGACTAATTCTACTCATCACCTCATGGTCACTCATAAGCGCGCGTTATTGAAGGGGGAATATGCGCCATAGTGTTTAGACTCTGATCAGAGCGCATGTCTTATCCTTGCAAAAGGACCACTATGCAGATGTCTATCCGGTAGCCCTTATGGCCACCAGCCCGAGTGCTGCCATGTCACACTATTGTGAACAATTATCAGCTCTCGCATCTGGCTTCTTCTACACAGACTATACATGGTTCGGGGTAATAACCATGTTCGATTGGCCATAACCAACCTCACCTTGGAACTTATTTCCAATGCGACAGTCGAATCCGTCTGACAGGCTCCTAGCTCTACTGATAGACCTCAAGCTCTTATCATAGGCCATATGCTCATATGAAGAAGGCATCTCATATCATATCGCAGGCTTTCAGCGCTTATCTGGATTCCGTCTTATCTTCCGCCACACCCAGACATATCCAGGATATTGCGAAGGCGGTTGCTCGTGTGAGTGAGCCAACCTAGTGTCTGCGTGACATGCTCTATGCTAGTACTGGATATGTAACATATCATACATGTATCAAAATAACATGCTGCTTAAAAACAAATCCAATTAAAATCCCGTCAATCAATGTCTCGTGTGCTCATCAATCATATTGCTAGTTATCGACTACTAAGTCCCAATTTTTTTTAAAGAGATCCACACGGACGATTCTCATGTGGTTTAGGAATGGGATGAGCCAACATCCTGGCCCATAGTCGATCCACTCCAGGATTACTCTCTAGGTAGTTATTTCACCTTTTGTGAAATAGTACCCTCGTCTATGTGTTTGTCTTTACCGCAATGTTACAGCCGTATGCTAACACTACTCATGGTAATAGGTTTGTTGATAGCTCATAAGCTTACAAGAAACCTCCTCAGTTAAACACATTTCTATGGCGGAACAGGCAATCGTGCTTCGCTTCCATGTTCAATGGAGCGGTCCAATACGATCATGTAACACTTATATTGCATATGTTCCATGCGAGTCTGTCATCGAGCATGGACGATAGCCTGAGTCGGATCCAAGTGCATCTAGGTCCCCACCCTAGTTAGCATATGTGGCTAACTAGTCGAAGCATCATCTTCGATAGATATAGCACGTGATCCATCATATAGAGTATCCTGGTTACAATCTTGTGTCTTAAATTGGAATATCCTGAAAACCAATTCTTCCGATTGCATAGCGTTCGCTAGGTCTGAGTATACACCATAGTGCATATAAGACTCCTTCTGCATTAGGCACTCTGGTTATCTGGTCATTCTAATATGGTGTCTTTTAGGGCACATGCCTAGGCTCGTAAAGTCTTGCGCTGAGCTACAGGAGTACAATTACTCCTTAGGGGACTCGAACAATCCCTAAGCTCCACTAGCCAATAGTGTGTCATCGATATTAAGTGACGTGATCTTCAACTCTCTACTAGTAAGAGTGATACACAGCGGTTTCCATTTGTTATCGTAAACATATAGTAAACGATCCCTGATGAAATACCACTGTCCAGAGGACTAGCTAAGATCCCATATGGACTTAGTTAGCTTGCACACATTCTGTGCATTTGACCTTAGTCACCTCTAGGATTTCTCCATTGAGAAATTCAGTCGTCACGTCTATCGAGAATGGATCCACAACTATTGATTCCACCAAGCGAATCAAGGTAATCCTTACCACCCAAAACCTTGGGAAGGATACCTCGTTGAACCAACGCAAATTCGTCGGATCAACTCAAACTCGTCGATGTCTATCCTCAGAATGAGTGTAGACTTATTCGCTTCTACGCAAGTCATATGCCTTACCACGCTTCCGTCTGGGTCTCTGATTGACCTTGGAAATCCATTAATCTCCAATAGTCTTCCATCCAGTTGGAAATCCAACCTAGCCTTAAACTCGGTTGGCCCTTTATAGACTCTAATTTATCCTGTAAAGCTTACTATTCATTCTTCATAATTAGGGTACGATAAGGACTAGCATTCTATCCTATCGTTTATGCAAGATGATCCTTATGATCATCCCTTCGATCTCAAATAGTCGATAGGGTATGCTCCTTATGAGCAATTCCTTTGCATAGGAGGATCATCACTTGCTTTCATCCCTTATGGATGGAGCACCCTGCTTGGAAAGTCACTCCCACTGTCCGAAGGATCCTTGAGGAACTAATTCCCCATAATCAAGTAAGGATTAGGGTATCTTCCAGCGGTTCCTCCATGCTCGTGGAGATTATCATCTCTACGAACATATCCCTTAATTATGGCCATCTCCTATGAGAAATCATATATCTCGTGAATCCATTTATGTTACACTACTTATCGGCTGTTGCGTTTCAATTACGCAACCCCTATGATGCTCCGAATGAGAAGATACGTTACTCCATGAAGATACGTTTCTTCCATCTAGGGTCTAACTTCCAATTCCTTCCAGTCAGGTGATGAAATATCCTGGGACAATATCCTAGGTTCATCATTCTCTTGCGTGGTGACCCTTATGGTCTTCTTTTCAATGTCAATTCATCGATGGGGTACGCTCCAAAGAACGTTCCTACGCAAAGAGGGTTCCTCCTCATAGTCATAATCTATGATGGGCTTGTTCACTAGGCAAGTTACTCCCACTGTCCTAAAGATCCGTAGGAACTATTTCCTGTTGATCATTCAGGGATGGGGTGTCATCCAGTGAAACCTTTGTTTCGTAGAGACTTATTTCTCAACGAACCTCTTCCTCACTTGAAATTTAGTTAGTACATAAGCTGCCGATCCCCATGGCCTAAGGTGACCTCATTCAGGTTGCCTTTTGGTCCACATCTCGTAGGGTGTAGTGGCTACAGACTTGGTGGACTTATGGTTGCGTATGTTGATAGTCGTTTCGCAAAGTGTCTCATCCGAATAGGGAACTTGTACTTTGCACGCTCTATCATACATCATACCATCTCTTACAGTAACCTATTCCTCTTATTCTCTACAGCACCCTGCTGAGGCGTGGGAATAGCCAACTGCCTTACTATTTCTCCATCACATAGCGCTTGCTAAGATAGATACTTCCAGTCTCATTCTGGCCAAGGACATATCCTTTTATCCAGACGGTTGTTCTACCTTTTGTAGAGACCTGTCTGAAGCACCCTTGTGCCTCAGATTTATGTGGCCCAAGCACACATAGTTGAGACGCGGACAATCATCTACGAATGTGATGGAACAGTAAGCACCATGTCTTAGCTTTAACAATTTAATGGAACACAATAACAGAATGAATAATGTATAAAAGACTCAGTAGTCCTTAATGCTCTACTGGATAGTTTTGCGCTTTTGCCTTTCATGTCCGGCAAGAACTACACACAGGTAAGGGTACCTTGGGCAAAATCCAAGCAGGCCTGCCCTAGCTAGCCTGAACATCCTTTCCTGTCAGCGTGTGTCTTAATCTAGCGCGCCACATATCAGAATCTTAAGTCATACTCTTAAGCTTGACATCCAAGAATTCTGAGGCGTTACTCATGCTAGAATCTTAAGAACGCAAATACCATGATATAACCATATCCAAAGTTAAAACTGTGACCAAAACAAATTTTGGTGGCTACTCCCTCAAAGATAATCATATGGATCTTTACACGAGAAGTCAGTGCCAGGTCTGGCCTTCTAGTCTCAGGGAAACATCATTTTTCTCCTTTTCATTTGCCTGTCTTGAGATATTGGTCATGTACCAATACTTCGCCCTTATTCCCTTATCCTTGCCCCACCTGTTCCACGGTCCTAATACCGGGCTAGGGACTACATCTGCCTATACTTCATTCACAGTCTTTTAGCAATCATATATTGCTTAGACTTCAAAAGTATCCGAACTAGTATGCTTAGCAATCATATATTGCTTAGATCCTAGAACGGAGTGGTGTTTGGTCTCATCCAAACATCTTGACACTCTCAAAGTGTGTCATATAACGTTTTCATGGCACTTTCATGAAACGTGGCAGAGATAGCGACAAATTGCTAATCGGATAACTTAAACATCTCATCATAAATGGCATGAATCTCAGAAGCTATAGTTGAGTACTAATCTCATAGACTATAGTCGAGTGCTAAAATTTTATGATAGTTTAAGGTGGGATTTATGAGTCATTACTCACAACTTTTAATGAGGCAAATAGCTATGGTGGATCCAAGATTCTTCTTTGGCTCATTCCTACAATCTTTGAATCTCAAAGTGGTCTTGAACTTGCTGATGAGGTCATTTCCCCACCTTGTCATAGCACGCTCTATGACATTTATCTTGACTGCCTCCCACTATTGGTTAGCCTAAAGATAATGTTCATGTGCTGCTGTGACAACTATTCATCACAGGTTCGACCATACTTGTAGGTATTTTTGACAAACTATGTCCAACGACTTGGTTACATAGTACGATGACTTGTCATATCGTTTATTGTCACTATTTAGCCTTTACAGTTTCGATTTAGACACGATTGATAGAGACATTGTGGAAGTTAATCACTAGCATTTACATAGCTCCAAAATAACATGTGACATCGATTAAAACTTAATTGTTCCTCACAAGGACTCCACCAAAACCTAGCGTATATCCTAGGAATCAAATCTCATCACTTGTGATTTCCTATCAATTTTAATCATGTCATCATGTGAGCTCTTTTGTTTTAGTTTTTTAGCATGCGAGGTTAAACATATATATCCAATCACACGCAGTTATAACATAAAACAAGCATAAGCATAAATAAATATGCAATTGATGTGGCCCCTAAGGTGCACTCCCACTATTGAGAGCACTTCTTGAGCAAGTCCTGAACTCCATCTCATGCCATCTCGCCTATTTGAGAACTCCAAACTTGAGGCTCCATTGGACCGTCTAATTGCTCCATGCACCTTGCGCCATAGCTTTTGGTTTGACCACCTCTCTTGAAGCTTCAATCTTCAATCTCTACTAACTATCTTATTTCTAATAAGAAGTAACCTCATAGAGGCGAGTGGATGAGAAGTGAAGACACTAGAGTATAGAGAGGCACGACACGCAGGCCGTATTTTGATTACATATTCAAAAACCAATACCAAAACCAAAATATAAAACATCTATGCCACATCCATGCACCAAACACATCCATTCAACCCACAACAGCATGTATAACAATATAATAAACATACTGGAATTTTCTGAAAATTTCCGGAATTAAGCAATAATTACTGGAAATTAATAAGCAATAATCTAATCAACTAAAAAGATCGAAAATTGCTCCCTACCACTTAGGGTCTCACCACCTATGGCAAAACGTAGGGAAAATTGACCTAAGTCTCCAGAAAAAATTTGGGCTCAAAACAGTGTGTTTAAGGTCGTCAAACTGCCTCGGGAAGTGTGCTAAACACTAATTAATTAATCTGGAAATTACTAAAATTTTTCGTCACTCCAAAAATTATGAAAAAATATCCACAAAATAGGAAATTTAATTTGGAGTCCCTAGGAAAAAACCGGACGAAAAATGACGGCGGGAGGAGTCGGCACGCGCCCTCACGCGCCGCCGCGCGTGGGCGCGTCCGCCTCCGCCACGCGCCGACGTCGGCCCATGTGCCACGTCAGCAAGCCACGTGGCATGCCACGTCAGCACCTATGCTGACGTCAGCTTCCACGTCAGCCCGCCACGTCAGTTGACACGTGGCTGCCACGTCATCGCCACGTCAGCCTCTCGCTGACGTGGCACCGCCACGTCATCTGCCACGTCAGCCCTAGGGCCACGTCAGCAGCCGCCGCCAGCCCTTGGGCGCGTGCCGCGCGTGGGGGCGGCGTCGGCGGCGCGTGAAGCCCACGCGCCGCCTTCCCGTGCTCAGTTCGCGACGAAAATAATTTTGCCGTGATCGTCTCTTCGTCCTGATCCCGATTATGTGGTCAAAATCCAATTTTAACAAGTTTTTGAAAAACGTGTTCTATTATTGGATCTAGCAGTCCAGATTAATACAGTTCCGAAACTTTGAAAATTCATAACTAATTCACCGTAAATCAAAAAAATATAAAATTTATATATCTGGAATCCTCGTGAAAAACCCTACCTAACCATATAGGTTTCGTCTACTGGTTATGAAATTTCAGAAACACGATTTTTAATACAGGTTCGGGAACGCTTATCGAGGCACGAAAAACAAGCCTATGGCTCTGATACCAATGAAGGGCAGGAAGGATCTAACACATTCAGATCTACAACATGAATTAAAGCGGAATATTCATGTGTTTACCTTGTCTTCCTTAGCTCCTTAATGCAGCGGATGATCGTTGTGTTGCTTGCTTTCACGTGCCTCCTCCTTGATCTTGCTCCCACCAATCTAGTGTGAATCTCGAGGACGAACACTGATTTCCACACCACGTTCCACCTCCTTGGATGAAGTTGGAGAGAGACTAGGGTTCTCTACAACTAGTATGAATCTAGACAGAGTAACTTTATTCTCTGGAATAATCTATTAGCCTTAGCATAATAGCACTATGGCACACCATAATGTGTAGGAGGCTACCTCTTTATATAGGCAAAACTTCTCCTAGGTTTGCACATAAACCCCTAGGGTTTGAGCCTTAGCTACTAACCCCTCTAGTTTGTGCATTAGTGCAACTAACCCCATAAGGTTATGATAATTGCATTGGGCACCCCACATGGGCGCACCAATTGCTAACAGTTTTCATCATTCATAAATTGGGCTTAGTGGCATTACCCATTTCTTATAGGTTGTCTTGTAGAAACATTCATGTTTTAAGAAGTTTATGAGAATGAACTTTTTCTTTCTTATTCATGATAGCACATAATTACAACATAATAACGAAAGACTATGCATTCTCTACTTTAGTGTGATGTTTAGATGGAGAATTATATTTTCTTTGGCATTCATAAATGATGGGGTTTTAAATGAAATAATTTATAATTATGGGTATTTTCCTTTGTTTTGGGCCAAATAAAATTATTAATCACAACAACCAGTGACTGCAGACAACAACAGGGCCTTGCCGCAGTGGCGGTTTGTCATGTCTGAAGCTGATGCTGGGTGAGTTTGTGATGGATTTCTATGGGTGGCAACGATGTAAGTGATATGTGGTGGTGCTGGCACTTTTGTTGAAGTTGAGAAATATGTTGGAGGCCAGCTGGAAATCTTTCTGATCACTGAAAAATTAAAAGGCGAATCCTTCAAAGATTATGGTGGTTGTGGAGGAAAAAAAATGAGAGGGAGAGTTTCGTCAGCGACAGTACCTTCAAAATGACGCGCCCCTCGGTGGAAATTAAAACTGAGATTTCAAAGCAACAAATTCCATTTTAGTTCCACAGAATTTAAAAATTGAAGTTGATATACTATCCAAAAAGGTATCTCAATCATGGGATTTTTGAAATCACCAAAATTTCAAAATACGTTTGTTCATCCTTCATCCAAACGATCGGCTAAATTGTCAATTCGATGAGAAAATCTTTTGAAAAAATTATATAAGCGTAACGGGTTAATACTTAAGCTACTAAATTTTCTCCCGTTCTTCGGAACAAGGTATACATAAATAAGAATAGGCCCCAAAAGTGTTGCACTATGAAATACTGACATAGTTTTGAATTTGAGATTACTACTAATTGCTTATGGTACTCTGGCCGACTGACCAAGTCGCCAAGTTGCAAATAGGGTCAGCTACATACCAAAGTCACGAAGTGGTGGCATACATAGGCATACCGCATACATAGCCATACGAGGTTGTAAATAAGGTCTATTTACAACATTATATGTTCTTAATATTACTACATAATATCATAAATTATCAGTTAATGAGGTTCTATGATTGGTTTGGTATCTATAACCTGGGGAAAGTTGCATATGCGGTGTACCTTTGGAATCTGGAAAATAGGAGGAAAACGAAAAGGAAAAGAAAAATAGAATGAAGGAGAAACAATTTTTTGTTTGAGTGAGAAAATAAAAAGAAAATCAAAGGAAAAGAAGAATATTAAATGTTTTTGAAGAGGAAATCAATAAAATTAATTTCTGCCCAAATCAAGCCGAAGATCTGTTAGACTAAGGGGGCTGCATTGTAATGTCTGCAAACCTATGGGGGCCACCATTGTGAATACTAGAGGAGTTAAGTATGCAGACTGATATATACATTGTCTATAAACATATTGGTTCTTCCGTATTTGGATAGCAAGACGATGTAATTTTTGATAATTTTTTATGGTGTTGTTGAGTAATGTTTACTCAACAACACCTTGCCAAGTTTACTAAATTTTTGCATCGTTTTATTAATCAAATCACCGAACTAAAGTCACCAAGTAAATAGTGACATTATGCAAACTTGGAAGATGGAGAGAGAATTCATGAAGTACAATTTATGCTTTTCTCTCTCGTGCATCCAAGGAGCAGAAACGGGTTATGGAAATCAGCGGTCGCCCAAGTGGTGCTCGTTTAAGCTGGAAGCTGAAGCACGTGAACAGCAACACCAAAGTTCGTGATTTTCTTTCGATGAACGATCACGCTACAAGAGGTAAACCTAATCGCTTCCGCTATTAGTATCATGCTAGAGTTTACCAGTAATTATCCAACATTCGTATCATAATCGTATCATATTCATGTTGATGTTACGTGGTTTGTAATGTGTGAAACCTAGACAGTTCTGATCTGCCAATTTTTCATGCTCAGATTTTTAGTATATGAATCATATATCCGTGCGTAGATTTTTTTCGATGCGATCTTGAAATATAAGATTTTTATTTTTTGGATAAACGAGCAGAAAGTTATGAACGAAAAAAAAATTGCTTTGTATAACCGGTATTTATTTGATTTGTAGAATAAACATACTCCCTCCGACCCAAATTGTTTGTCATCGTAGCTTGTCCCAAAATTGCTTCTTCTTTTGGAGTACAACCACTTTTTACCACTACTTTTTCCAATCTTACCCTTCATTAGTTACTTATTTTTGTTCTTCCGATGCTGTCCCAAATGTACTACAACCAATAATGTATGAGAGCAAACTTCGTAATGCGTAATATTTTTTATTTTTTTCCATTACGTTAATATGTGTGAAAATTCAAACAACACAAATAATTTGAGACTGAGGGAGTAATGTTTTCAAACTAGTCAAAACCAAAAGTTGAATATAAAGTTGATTTAAGGACGAAAAACCGAGTCGGTCAGTGTAAGCTCCGTTGTAAAAGGATTAACAGAAGGCAGCATGGCGCCCTCATGTGCCTACTGACTATGCCTGCATGCGCGCCACACGCTTATGCTCCATGGTTGCCTGCTGCAGATGACGTGGCAACTTGCGTCAGGTAGGGCTGATGTGGCAATATGCGCCGCCTTGTGTGCTGGCTTGGCAGATGACTTGACGATCTATGTTGAAATGTTGTGGCATCCCGTGTGGCATGTGATGTCGCACTAATTCAGCGTCCACTTTGGCTATGGCTGACAAGGCATGGTCGAGGAGATTGGGGCATGACCGAAGCTAGCCCGCCGATGCGCGCCAGCGCATGCGGCTGCTCCTAGTCATGTTTTTCATCATTTTTTTACACTAAACTTGTATTTTTATTTCCTAATTTTTGAGTATTTTTTCATAATTTTTGGAAAAATAGATTATTTAATTTTGGGATTAAATCATTATTAATTGGGCACACTTCTCGAGGTAAGTTGCAGACCTATCACTGTTTTGTCGACCCGCTTTTTTTCTTGAGAATAGTGAGACTCAAATTGAGCCACTACCACAAGAAGAGGATTCAGATGTTCCTCACTGGCTTTCAGTTGTAAGGGAGATGCCGAAGAAACTATTGACTAAAACGGAACAAGAACAAGAGTATGCATCATGAGCTGCAGCTGTTGAAGAAGAGGTGTCTAAGCCGAGCGAAGAATGCAATGTCCATAAATTAGTTTTGGACTTTGCCACTTATGAGGACTTGACTCTAATTCAGACTTGGGTGGACCTTTTGTGCCCGGGATGGGAGGAACTAATGTTTTGTGAAAAGGAACCTCCAATCATCTCACATCCTTGGCATGAATGGGAAGAAACCAACAATGGGAGCTTGTGTTGCGCTGATGATCAAGCGACAATGTCCATTACAATTGGGGCAAAGGCCCCAACTCATATTAATGAAGAATTCTCCGTAACTCATATTAACAAAGTATGCGATGAGGAAAGACTTGTGTATGGAGATACTTATGGGGAAGAATGTGATGGACCACTCTCAATTATTGTTCTACTGGCCATTTTAATGATGATCTACACTCCATAGTCAAGGAGTTCTAAATCGTCAAGTGTGGGGGTCTGGATGAATTACATGGCTTGTTGGAAGAGCATCTAAGACCAAAGAGGTACTACTGGGATGATTTTATAGAGAAAGACACATCCGAGCCCATTAGTACTACATGGAAGTTGGTCATGAAGATAAATTGCACGATGAAAAGACTTAGGTTCCACAACTCTCCACCATCGTCACAGCACATGGGTCCAAGTGAGAAGATAATCATTGAGAAGAGGTGGTTGAAGAAGAAGAAGTGGAGGGATGAAGGATCCTCCCCTATCCTTGTTGGTTGAGGTAACTGGGTTGGGCCATCGACCTCAAATTACAAGCGCTGCTTGGGAGGCAACCCGATGTAGAGTAGGATGTTATTTCTTTTTGTTTTCTTTGAGTTCTCCATATCTGGTTTTCTGAAGTGAGAGAGAGATTGATGAGCTATCTAGTGTGTGTAGGTTATGTCTTGCAAAGAGTCTACCCCAGTGTGCCATGACACATTTTTCCTATATGGGGACTCTTGAGGGAGTTGGGGATTTTTCGTGCGCATTGCTCGGAACAAGGAGAAATTTACCCCGATGTGCTAGGTACACACGAACTTAGGGGATCCCATTATCACATTATGTAGCTTGGGGATTGCTCAGAGGAGCTTCATCAGCAGTGGTTTCTCGAAAGCTGTCAACGATCCATCGACCCCTTCTTGTTCCAGTTTCCCGGACATGGTGCCTATGTAAGTCCGGGCACCACAGGTACCTCTTACTCTCTCGGGTCTGCGTGTTAAGATGAAACCAAATAGATCCACCGCTCATGCATTTAAGCGCGAAGTACTACTTCATCGTCTCTAAATTCGTTGAGGAAAACGGAACGCTTAAATGTGTGGGGGGGGGGGGGTATGTGTATATTGTTGCTAGCCATTATTTGTCTAGCATCACCTTGTTACATGTAGTTTGTATTCGTATTTTATTGAATTGAGGTTAGTTTGGAGAGTTTGTGATATTTACGTATTGTGATAGATTGTTAGCATGCATTTGTTTGCACTTTTATATTATTGAGTACCCCTACCCGAGCTGTGTTGTTAATCGAGTTGGCCAAAAGCATATAGAGTCTAGGAAAATATGGAAAAAAAAGATTGAAAAAACAGAAAATCATAAAAATTGGTTTTTTTTAGAATAAGGGCAATTGATGAAGCTATAAACCGAAGAGATTTTAGTGAAAAAGTCTCTGAGAATGAGAAACACCATAGTAGGAAGAAATTTAAATTTTAGTATTTGCGCATCGGTCTCACCAAATGATGGATGTGGAAAGTAGAGTTTGGGCATACCTTTACTTCCTATAGTGTGCTAGGAGGATTTAGTCATGAGGTAGTCGAATAGTCTGTTTTCAAGTGGAAATTTTGGCCTCTTGAAATCTGGATGGACGTTCGTGCTGAGTTGGTTTCATGTGGTATGCTGCTCTAACCTAAATGAAGTTGGGGAGTGTACACCACCAACCCTTCCGGCGGTTTCAAGAGCTAACCGAAAAATCCAACACTTAGTTTCACTAAATGCATGGTTGAATGAGAGAAGAGAATGAAAAAAGAAGAAATCAAAATCTTCTCTTGGGTTAGATACAGTAAGCAACCTAATGTGCCTCCAATCATGTGGGGAATGTGGATTCAATCGAATTAGAGTGTCTAAGGAAAATTAAAGTTAAGCCGTATTACACAGAGTTGTGTCTCCCTTCATAAGGACAATTTTCATTCAATGCAATAACGGCTATGATAGTCTGAAAACCTCAAATGACTTGGCGACGAAAGACTATCGTAGGATTAAGGATGCCTAGACCCTCTGAACTAAAGTACGTGCCCGAGCCTTGGATTGTTTATGGTGGATGTTTGGGGAGCCCTAGTGAGCTTGTGCGTAGGATCTTTCTACTTAAAATTCTTGCCATTTGTTGTGAGATTTCGAAATAGACTAGTAAGAGCTTGATGATTTTGGCTAGTGATAGAGAGATTGCTCGATCTCTAGAAGAAAAAAAAAGTGTTGTTATAGTAATTGCATTTTTATAATTGAGTGGCATTGTGTATAGCATGTAAATTTGCATAATCGTGTGTGTGAGTCGTTTGTATCACATGGCTAGGAAACGGTATTCAATTTGGTGGATTGAGAATCATGGTGTGAGGATTTGTTCTTAATTTTCCTTGGGACGCGCAAAAGGGTACGGTGGGGGATTTGATAACTCTATGAAAGTTATATTTCTTACATTTATTACTATCGTTTTGAGTGATAAGTGTGAGATATCTTTGAAATACGATATTGATGTGGAAAAATCGTAGAAGTTGAGCTTTGAGCGCTTTATTGTTATTCCATGTGTTTCTATGCGTTTTAGATGTTATTTGTCTAATATAATGACTTGGTATGGTTATTCATGTTGTCTTGACAGTAACAGATGCTAAACGACTGCTAGAAGGCATGAAACGAACTTTCGAAACAAAGCAAGATCAAGATGAAGCAAGAGAAGCAAAGTTTGATGAGCAAAAGTGACCAACTTGCACTATTTCAATGATATCTTGAGTTCTACAAATACTTTGGGAGTGAGACTGGTAAGAAATGGAAGTAGACTCAAAGATCTTTCCATCAGTAGGTCAAGTAGCTAGAACGGAGATCGGACGAGAACGATATGGCATGTAAAAGAAGCTGATGCAATCTTATTCAAGCTTGCAGCCAATCGTACGAGTGGAGGGTTGAATCGTACGATTTCCCTATCCCAATCGTACGAATGGGCTGTAAAAGTGACGATTCTTTGGGGTTTTAAGGTAATTTTTTATAGTTATTGAGGGGAATGTGTACTAACCCTATAAGAACGAAAACAAAACATATTTTTGGGGATATACACGTTAGAGGACTCGCGTTAGGAAAAAGAAGACAGACGTACGAAGAGGAAGAACGACGAAGGAGACGAAGACGAAGCCGAACTCCAGCATGGGAGATATATGTTTTGTTAACTTCTTCTTATCTTCTCAATCTTTCTATGGAGAAACTCTATTGTTTTTCTCTTTGTAATACAATTAGCTAAACTCCATTAGCTAGGCATCTCATACGAGATCCTAGGGTTCATGTAGACGATGAAGTTTTCCGAAATTTTAATCTTTGTTTCATACTTATTGATTTCTTCTATTAAATGAATGTCAGTCCTTGAATCTTGCTAAGGATATTAGTATATTGACACGGATAAGATAGGAATTTATAATCAATTAACTATGGTTTTTTCGTTAGGTAAAAACATGCTTAAATGTCAGTTTTGTCCTAATTCAATTGTTCATAATCTATGCTTAATTCTTAACGGCGATAGAGTATTCAACTTGAACCATTATTTGGCTAGCGAATGTGCGATAGTGATTCAAACTAGCCTTGATGATACGTGAAAAACAATCCCGAATCACCTAGTATGGTAGGAGAATAGAGTAGGATTGGCTAGTGTGGGTAGATTCGGTAGGTGTAGATAGTGCTTTCTGAGCTGACAGATCTTGGCCACGTGGCAATCATCTAGCACACCATATTTTGCTCCACACACACTGGATCACCAGCCGCGCTGATCCATCTGGGGGCTACGAGACAGGGCCCTCGCATACCACTGCACGGGACTTGTAGGGACTTAGTGGTTTGGAGGCTAGAGTAAGTCCTGTCGCGTGCGAGCCAAGCCCGCGCGCGACCTTTAGTAACTGCGTTTGAGAGATTTATGGCACGAGCTCCATAAACCCGGTCAATCCGGTCAAACCCGGTCAACCCCATAACGGTTCCGGTATTCGCGCATAACATGCTGTAACAGTCCCTATATACGCGGACGAACGTGCCGTTGTGGTTAAGCTAATTAAGCCGCCATTGATGGGCGCATTAACCACACTACAACGGTCACATTCTCCGTTATATATAGGACATTAACCTTTCCATACAAAGGAGGACACACCAAACATACGCGGAAGCTCTGCCAAACTCCTGTCTCTCTCTCAGACATTACTACTGCCTTACTCTGTCCCTACACACAACCCAACTCTTCCTGTGCTATTTTCGATCCTCTGCTCTTGGTGTACACAGAGCTCTCCCCGCCGGATTCTCTTGTGTGCACATTTTGGTGAACCCGACGTGAACTTACCATTGCAAGCAACCATGTCTCAGGAGGATGATGTCAGTAACAGATCGCCTTCCACGGAAGCCGCCTCAGGAGAGGAGATCCGTCGTACTCCTACGGCTACCGGTGAAGCTCCGACGCTAGAAGCCTTGGACGCCACTATCCAGAGTCAGGCGAAGGCTCTCAAAGCTCAATCCGCGCAGCTAGAACAGATGATGGCTGTCTTGGGGACTCTCGCTCCAAACCCCGCACCAGCCACCGCCGTCTCTCAGGGAGGAGGAGCCTCCACCACTCAAAGATTGGGAGTGTCAACCACACCACCCAACCCTAATCTGCAAACTCCACCGGCGACTACGCAACTACCCTAAATTCAGGGATCAACAGCTCAAATGTTGCCTCTCGCTGCTCATACTCCTCAGCCTCCGGCTTTGGTACCCAATCCGGCCTCACCGTATCCCTTGCCTCCTACAACGACAATCTGAGTTCGCAATATGTCCCTAGCCCTCCTGCGGCATATGTGTCGCCTCCACCTGCGGCAACCGCTCCTCCTGCTGCTGAGGGAAACACTCCAGAGTGTATGACGTCGCTGCAACGGCGCATAGACACTATTCTGGCTCACCAATCGTTCGCGGATACCATCATCCCGAAGCTCGACAACGATCCGCCTATCCCGCGAGGGATCTATCTCATGCCTAACCCTGCTGGGTACAAGGCTCCTAAATGGGACAAGTTCGAAGACGTCAATGGGAACGCTCATGAGCATGTCATGCGTTTCATCGATGTGATGTGGCCGTATGGAGCTGATCCCAAACTGCTGATGCGCGAGTTCCCGAAATCCTTGGGGAACGTGGCTTACAAGTGGTACAGGACGTTGGAAGCCGGATCCGTGAAGACTTGGGACGACATGGTCCAGAAGTTCTACACCAAGTTCTTCCAGATGGAGGAAAAGGTGACGATGATCCATCTCTCGCGGATGTATCAGAAGCGCGAGGAGGACGGAATAACATTCATCAAGAAGTTCAGGGCCAAGTCCTTGGAATGCGAAGATGTGATACTCGAAAGTAGACTCGTAGAGATATGCCTGCAGTGCATGCGAGACGAGTACAAAGGTATGCTTATTAACTTGCAAACGCCTACGTTTTCAAAGCTAATCGAATGCACGAAGAACATCGAGCCTATAGTGGAAAGGCAGAAAAAGAGAAACGCCCCTGAGCGATCCTCGGGCGGTACTACTTTCAAAATCGGGCGGTTAAGCTACAAGAGGGGACGCGAGGCCGAAGTGAATACGGTCTCACCCCAAAAGCAGGCGAAGATTGTGAACTTTGATGCACCACCTCTGCCATGTTCGGTGGAAGAAGCAAGCGACCTTTGCAGGCAATGGCGTAGGATGGTGTCCTACCGCCGCTCGAGAAGGCACCCACCAGGGAGATGGTGAGGGACCCGAAGTGGTGCGAATATCACGGAAAGGTCATGCATCCCACAGCGGACTGCAAGAATCTCAGAATTGTGTTTAGCCAAAAGATGAAGAATGGCGAACTGATTGTCAGCGATCAAAGGCAGGATGTGCGCAACAATCCACTCCCTGCCCATGCGGAGCAAGAATCGAAAGGCAAAGAGGTCGCTATGATCTCGATTGTAGATCTTGAAGAGGTCGCAGAGGATGGTCTACCCATCATTTCCGAAATCCATAATGATGAAGACTACAGCATAGACACGGAGGACGAACGTGCCGACCGGATGAAGGGGTCGCATGGCTTCAGCAGGTTCTTCGACGAGATGAATTTCTCAGAAAAATGCCGGACGGAGATGACAAAGGCGATCTTAAGGATAGAAGAAGACTACGAGGAGGATCTCGTAGTCTCCAATGGGAAAGTCGTTAGGGCGTCTCGCTCTACAGAAAGGGTCATAACCTTTTCCGCCAGCGACAAGAAGACAGACGCGAGCCACCAGAGGCCTCTGTACGTGACAGCTATCATCAATGGCGTTGAGTTCAAAAGAGCGTTTGTCGACGGAGGAGCAGCAGTTAACGTTGTTTCGCTCCACACTTTGAAGCTAGCAGGAATCCCAGAGTACAAGATTGTCAAGCGTCCATCCCCGCTGATGGGATTCGGAAGCGACTCCAGAATGACGATAGGATGGATCCGCCTAGGTATCCAGATCGGCAAAATCAAGTGCTCAGCGAAATTCTATGTCATCGATGCGAACACTACGTATCACATGATCATAGGTCGAGCCTGGATTCATCGCTTTGATGCTGTCCCTTCAACAGCTCACCAAGTGATGAAAGCCATTTGGAATGACAGAATAGTCGAGATACCAGCTTCGACGAATCCTTTCAACATGGATGAAGCGCATCTCAGTGAGGCGGTGTGGTTCACCGAGATGGCAGATGAGCAAACACCGGGACCATTCAATCCCACTCATTTGCCCCGATGGGAGGATATCAAAGATCAGTCACCTGCGGGAGTGATGGTGACAAGAGAGGATGCCAAGGAAAAGTCGTCTACGCGAGAAGAGGCGCTGCGGATTGCCTACCAGCGAAAGAACATGTACACTCTGAAAAGAATAGCAAAGCATGACCCTGAAGGCAAGGAGATAGAGAGCTTCTACGCCAACGGGAAGAAATGCTATCGCATATGAAGGTGCGCGGGGGTGTCCCCACGAGGGCATGGGGATATCCCTGGGCAAATCAACCAAGTTGAGCAGGTTTTGGAGACAGAAAAACCAATGCCGAGCACTCTAGAAGAGAAACTCAAAGAAGCACCCGAATGCATGGAAGACAAACCCAGACCACAAAAGCAGGAGCTGAAGGAGGTATTCCTAAGCCCGAGCGAAGAAAAGAAGAGGCCAGTCTTTCTAAGTGCGGACCTCACGAGCGAGGAGGAGGAAAGATTGATACAGCTTTTGACTGAGTACAAGGACGTGTTCGCCTGGGAATACGATGAAATGCCTGGCGTGGAAACGAGCATCACCATGCATCGGTTGGATGTGATTCCAGGATCCAAGCCGGTAAAGCAGAGCACAAGAAGCTTTGGGCCGGAGCTCAACGTGAAGATTAAGAAGGAGATTGTCAAACTCCTTGATGCCAAATTCATAGAGCCAAATCACCATCCCACATGGCTGGCCAACATTGTGCCAGTGGTAAAGAAGAATGGGCACCTTCGCATTTGCGTGGATTTCCGGTATCTCAATCGTTTCTGCCACAAGGACGATTTTCCGCTCCCCAACATTGATCTACTTATTGATTCGACAGCGGGTTATCGCATGTTCAGCTTCATGGACGGCTTCAGTGGGTACAATCAGATCAAGATGGACCCTGAAGATGCACGGAAAACCGCATTCATCACCCCGGTGGGAGTATTCAACTATACGGTGATGCCTTTTGGCCTCAAAAACGCAGGTGCAACCTATCAGCGGGCCATGATGGCCCTCTTCCACGACATGATGCACAAGGAAGTGGAATTCTATGTAGATGACCTGGTTGTCAAATCCAAGGAGGAGGCAGACCATCTGGCGGATTTGCGAAAAGTGTTTAACAGATGCAGACGCTTTCAATTGAAAATGAACCCCATGAAGTGCGCATTCGGGGTAACATCAGGGAAGTTCTTGGGATGCGTGGTACATCGCCAAGGAATCGAGACTGACCCTGCGAAAGTATCAGCCATCACTGGCATGACTCCGCCGCATAATCAGAGTTCCTTGAAAACATTCTTGGGAAAGCTATCATATCTGCGAAGATTTATCCCAGCGATCGCCGAAATCACTTTCTGTTTCAGTGATCTCCTAAAGAAAGATGCCATATACAATTGGACTGCGGAACACGAAGCTGCGTTCGGGAAACTAAAGGAGCTTCTGACATCTTCAAAATTAATGATCGCACCTCAGCTTGGATCGCCGCTCTTGTTGTATCTGACGTCAAAAAGGAGGTCTATAGGAGCTCTCCTAGCTCAGGAGTATGAGGGTCAAGAAAGGCCCATCTACTACATTTCTCGCATCGTACAGCCCGCGCAATCAAGGTACACGTACATCGAACGTCATTGCCTTGCTTTATTCTTCGTAATAGAGAAGTTGAGACACTATTTCGCTTCGCACAAAGTGGTGGTGGTCACAAGGAGCGATCCCATACGATATCTTCTGACTCACACCACTCCTGGGGGAAGATTGGCAAAATGGTACATGACCATTTCCCAATATGACATCACATGCGTTCGGCCGCGGGCGATCAAATCGCAGGCGGTAGCGGATTTGCTGGCGCAGTTCCCCGATAACAGTCATGAGCCCGTGATTGAAGAAGAGTTGGAGGGACCTGAAATCTATGCAGTTGAGTTGCCTTATTGGACGCTCCATTTCGACGGCTCGTCAACAAGGAAAGGTGGAGCCATCGGGATAGTCTTGACCAAACCAGATGGGGAGGTCATACAGATGTCCGCAAAGCTTGACTTCGCAGTTACCAACAACGAAGCAGAGTATGAAGCTCTCATCGCAGGACTTCGCGCGGCAAAGGCCTTGGAAGTAAGAAATTTGACGGTTATGGGGGACTCCAAGCTAATCGTCAAACAAGCCTCGGGCGAATATGGTTTGAGGGAGATAAACTTATTGTCCTACCGGACCTTGGTGCAGAAATTGGTGCAACAGTTCTGCGACGTTAGATACGAACACAAACCTCGAGCGGACAATAGGCATGCCGACGCTTTAGCTACCTTGGGATCCAAAGTCAGCACGGACAAATGTCCCGCAAGGATCTTGATTGAAGTGCGAACATCCTCGGCGTTGATAGAAGACGCGTGTGATGATGAATGCATGGACGATGCGGACTGGAGAAAGTCAATCTTACGGGCCATCGCAGAAGGCACGAGTAGCGAAAACTGGGCATCCACAAAGGGGTATTGCTTACATGACAACACCCTTTACTACAAGGGCCCTGGCGGTATACTTATGCGATGCATCTCAGAGCAAGAGGGACAACTGCTATTAGAAAAAATTCACCAACATGCTTGCGGGGAAAGTGAGGTGTCAATCTATCGCAAAGCTCAGAGGTATGGCATTCATTGGCCGGACATGTCAACGGCCGCAGCACTGATACAAGGAAAGTGCGAGAGTTGCGCACTGATCAAGGACTCTTTACTCATTTCTCTGACCGACGATGATGCGGATTGGAGGAAACCACTCTTTGATTTTCTCACCCAGGGTACTGCACCCGAGTCGAGAAAAGAAGCCGAGAAACTAAGAAGGAAAGCAGCCCGATATGTGGTGCAAGAAAATCTGCTTTGGCGAAGGGGCCATGAAGGTAACTTGCTGTGATGTCTAGACAGCAGGGAAGCACAAGAAGTGCTGGACCTTTCTCACCAGGTGGAACATCAGGGAGGTGCGAAATTATGCAGACAACTCCTCTCAATTGGATATTTCTGGCCCACTATGGAGGCTGATTGTCGCACCAATGTAAGACGCTGCCAGGAGTGTCAATTTAAGGGTAATCTAGTGCACGCCCCTGCCGTAGATCTACATGCATTGGGAACACCATGGCCGTTTCACACATGGGCTCTAAATTTCATCGGTCCCATTCGACCGACCTCGCACGGGAATCACTTCATTCTCACCGCGACCGAGTTGTTCACCAAGTGGGTAGAAGAGATATCACTGAAGACAGCAAATGCGCTAGCCGTGGTCCATTTCATCCAAGAAAGTATCATATGCAGGTTCGGAATTCCCAACACCATCCTTTCGGATAATGGCACTCCTTTTGTCAATCGCCAGGTGGCTGCAAAGCTAGCAGAATAAAACATCAGGAAGATATGCTCCACTCCATACTACCCGAAGGGGAACGGGCAAGCAGAAGCAACCAACAAGACGTTATTGAGAATTTTGAGCAAGATGGTCGCAGATGACCACAAGAAGTGGGCTGATTCTTTGAGCATAGCCATGTGGGCTTATCGGACTTCTCCACGGACACCCACAGGGGTCTCACCATTCCTTTTATGCTATGGAGCTGAGGCTGTGGTACCTGCGGAAGTGAAGGTTAACTCTGCAAGATTGGCTTTCCATGCATTGTAAGACAATCAACGCGACCATGACTTAGTCCTGCTAGAAGAAAAGCGGGAGCAAGCTAAAAGGACTAACAAACGATACCAAGAAAGGATCGCTCGTGCATACAATAAAACAGTCCAACGTCGAGATTTCGCAGTTGGAGATTTGGTCTTGCGCGCATTTGACCATTGCATGCGAGAGGCAGCTCACCCAAAATTCGCAGCCAATTGGGAGGGACCCTTTGAAGTCACAGAAGTCTTTGACAGTGGCTACTGCAGCATACGGAGGTTACATGGAACGACCTCAACCCCAAGCTCAGTCAACATGCGCTGGATTAAGAAGTATTATCCTTAACTTCTCTCATTATATGCGTTATATTACGACGTTTTCTTTATACTCTGTATTGCTATGATTCGCACATCTTCTCTCCCATATGAGAGAATTGTAATCTCATCTCTCCCATACGAGAGTTTTATAATAAAGACTTCTCCCAAATGATAAGAACTTTATGCTTTTAGCTGTCTTTATTGCTTTGTTATTTCATTATTATTGTTAGCGAAAGCCTATCCGCCGTGATAGCAACCCGTGCGAATACGATCTTAAGTGATCTTCTAAAAGCCTATCCGCCGTAATAGCAGCCTACGCAAATACGCTCTTACGCGATCTCTTAAGCCTATCTGCCACGATAGCAGCTCATGCGAATACGATCTTAACTGATCTCTTAAGCCTATCTGCCATGATAGCAGCCCATGCGAATACGATCTTAACTGATCTCTTAAGCCTATCTTCCCTGATAGCAGCCCATGCGAATACGATCTTAAGTGATCTTTTAAGCCTATCTGCCACGATAGCAGCTCATGCGAACATGATCTTAATTGATCTTTTAAGCCTATCTGCAACGATAGCAGCCTACGCGAGTATGATCTTGAATGATCTTTTAAGCCTATCAGATACGATAGCAGTACCATACAAATGCGATCTTAAAGTGATTCTTAAGTCTATCTGCTATGATAGCACCATTATGCAAAATGATCTTAAGTGATCTATAGAAGCCTATCCGCTGAGATAGTGCTCTTACTTGGGTTTAACCTTAAGTAAATCTCAAGCCTATTCGTCAGGGTAGCAAAGCTGCACAAGCACGATCTCGAACGATCTAAAAACATATCTGTGAATTTATACGGCAGATAGCAAATCATAAGCGACAATGCAAAGTGTGTATACAGCACTACAGAAGGCGAAATCTGCCAAAACGCATGCAAAATCGTAATTTGTTGTAACAAGACAGCAAAACATACAAAGCGATTTATCATTATGAGTCAAAATGACTTACAATTTATCTGTCTAGATAACAGCTTACAAGCGAAAAAGCTCAAATCAATCTAACTACTCAGCCAACATGGCTTATAGTGCATCTAAATAGTAACTTACAAGCAGAAGTTACACATCGGGGGAATCCTAACTAAAAAAGGATCGACATAACAGTCCTAGCAGAAGCTATGCGATACAAAGATATGCGACCAAAGATATATAGCAAGTAGGGTGTTCCTGCGAGAGGAACCGCCCGTAGCTCGCCATGTCTACAAGACCTATGCGACGCGATGTTCAAGATCTTAGGATCTGACAAGGCCTCTGTCTGATCAAGATATGTGCCTGAGGAACCGCCTGTTCCGCCGTATACAGCTGTGAAGGACAGGCAAGCAACAGCTCCAAAGGCAAGAGGCTCCTTGTCCACGGAGACGAGCACATTGGCTCGCCACCCCGAGTTCAAGAACGAGGAGGCAAGAAATTCTCTTCCGGGCATGCTGGAGGAGAATTCCACCGTTCATTACGAGTCGGTAGCAAGGTCAGTACGGCGCTGCACCTCGCCGGGAGGCGGCCGGAAACATGACCTGCAAGCATAATAGACGAAGAAAATTCTTCGAGCAAACATGAGGTATTATCTGCATCTTCTTTATGATAGTTATAAAGATCAATAAGCCTTACGAAGCAGATCTTGGAAACTATTTCTATAGCACAAAGCACACACTCAGGTTTCATAACTTGAAGCTGCCATGAATCAACGAAAAGCAAGTGTTGAAGCCAGCAGTCGTAAGGACTCACGGCAAACCACATTGTGAAATGAAGAACCCAAATAGCAAGAGGCAGGGTTTATATAGACCTTGTGGAGACTTTTCAGTTACCAAGATGAGTCAGCAGAATTTGAAAAGAGGGTAAGGATCAATCACTTACGCCTTGAAAAGAAGTAACAATCAATTACCCTACTAAAGGCTACGGCGATCCGGTTGCGTTTCCTAATTAATGACGGATGGTCATGATTCGGATGGACTTCCCAAGGAAAGTGTGCTTATCTAATGATCAATTAGCGCGAAAATCAAGGAAAATATCAATTGCTGACGTCATAATTGATATGCACAGATATGCTCAAGCAAATCCCGAGAAGGGCAAAACAGGCATTCAAATTTCTTTTTGTAAAAAGGTGGGGAGAAACCCTAGCAACATTACAGTAATGTTTCAGCTACTCATTTGCTACTTTTTTTTTCAAAACAAGCCCTTGATCAAGGAGTCATGAGGAGTAAACTGACGGCTCATATTTTCCACTTGCTCCACTTCTTGCTTCAATTGCTCGCATTTGGCGTTCATCTCATGAAAGAGCTTCACAGCCTCTTCAACCTTTTGCCTTTGCTGTTCTACCTTTTGCTTCTCAGCTGCGAGGTTTTGGTGGCCGCGTTTCAAAGTCACGGCCGCGCGAATCAGGGTGACTCTTTTGATAAGAAACCCGAAGCCCAGCTTGCCTTGAACTTTGGCGAGAAGATTTTGGGACATGCCAAAAAGTAATTCTGCGCTCTGAGGAGAAATGGTCGCAGGTGTGGCCGCGGACAGCTGCTCCAAAATCCAGATGGATTCAGTCAGAAATAGCCTCCTGTCAAAGGGCCCTATCTCCAGAGACCTCGCAAATGATTAGGGGTAGGAGAGGTGCATCCGAACTAGCCAGTCCACGTCGGCTTGCTTCAACCCTAAAGCAACGTCAAAGCTAAGTTAGACTATCGAACTCACAAATGAAGAATGCAAGATGCGAACAGCAAATCACGACATACCAGTTCCTTCAAGGATCTCGCGCATAGAAGGAATGCGCATTGCTGGGGTAGTTGAAGACTGTCCTCGCTCTATTGCCCTTCTATCCGCTGCGAGCTCTAACTCCTCATAGTTGGGGGGAAGAGTATAAGCCGCATCAGGTGCGATTGCAGCCCCGACCTGCGAACCCCAAAAGTTCCACGCAGGAAGAGATGCCGCAGGCTCAGTCATTGCCGGAGGCATGGTGGCAACAGAAGTTGCAGCCTGATGAGGGATACCTTCAGGTGCGATGGCATCAGCAGCGTTCGTTCCTATTTCCTCAGCACCAGCATGGGCATCTTCCTCCATCAACACAGTGTCAGCCTCGGCATCGTCATAAAGTTCGATGACGTCCTCGAGGGGCTCTCCTGCATATTCAGCAGCTGCGACGGGTTTCTCAGTATGAGAACTCGGCACTAGGAAATAGGATGCAGAAGGTCGACTCCTTTGCTCCAAAACGGCTTAATCATCATTACCTGCGATACAAAATACGATGGTGTGAGGTAACTTGTATCGTATATTATTTTATTATCTTCGATAAGCTAAGAGCAAGCACCTTCACGCGAAGGTGGGATTGCAGCATCCTCGTCATACGCTAAGGACGTGGAACCTTGCCCTATTAATGTGTCTTCATTAAGCATGTCTTTAAGGTGAGCGTGACCTGGGGCGCGAAGAAACCAGTCATGATTATGTTTGGGTTGCTAAGCATAGTTCACGCATATTGCTCAAATGATTACCTGAGGGTTCACCGCACTTGCCTACTAGCCAACGGCGAATGTCAGCTTTTGACACACCGTGCTTTAGCGCATCGACAATGACATCTCGATAAGTTACTGCGAGATTAAAAATCTCACCTTCATTACCGCCTGCGATTTCTTCAAAGTCTGCTTGGGCTTGCTCTAGAGCTGCCGCATCTTCTTCTGAATCCGCATCCTCCTCTTCAACTTGAGGAGCCACCTCTTCTGGAAGCACATCTTCCTCATCAGTTGGACGCACTAGGTCGTCGACGTGTTGCTCTTCTAGGCTCCTTTGCTTCACGCGTTCAAGTTCCTCTTCTTCTTGCTTTCTTCTCCTTTCAGCAGCTTCCGCAGCTGTTCTCCTGGACTCGGCAAGAATGTCCTCGCTTATGGTTTCATCGGAAACACCAAAATGAGAACCCCTCTTCTGCTTCTTGGCCAAAAGGCCACTGATGGTCTCATCGTCATCATCTGCGAAGAAACAATTTGTTTAAACCGGATTGCAAAAGAGTTGAGATAATGAGAAGAGAAGTACGATTGAGATACCTCCTGACTCTTCCTCTTGTATCGCATCTCTCTCTGTCTCTGACATCTTCAATTCTTTCCTCTTCTTCATTTCCTTCTCTTGTCTCCCTCCTCTCCTCTTCTTCTTCCTGGCCGAACGGAACAAAGGTCTCCACTGCGAGCTCCTTCCGCGCTTTACTGGTCATGCGACCTTTACCTTTATCCCTGGCAGTAAGGGATCTCGCAGGAGGGGAAGTTGGAGCGCTCCTAGGGGAAGAGATTGTGATTCCTCTTTGTTTGGGCCTTTGCGCTCTCTGAGCAGCAGTCGCTGGAGGAAATGGATCATTCCTGGGAGGAGACAAGGATGGAGTATTGTCTATCAGCGAATCAGCAAACGCATTCATGATCTCGCGTATTTTGGTCTCAACCGCGGGATCCATCTTCGATGCCAGCCGAACTGGTTGACTTTGCCTTCTTGCAGTAACAATGGTGGTGACCAACGATTTGGAACGTTCACCAGATGCAAACCTCCGCACATGGCACTACAACAGAAAGTGAAGCATGAAGTTTTTGACATATTGGAATAAGGAAGCTTAGCGCATGCAAGAGAAATTGCTTACCTTAGCAAAAGTTTCGCTATATCTGATGACATGCGAATCACCTTTCCTGACTGCGGCAGTCTTTTCATCAAGAATGATGGAGGGACACAGGTGGTTCTCGCGATCCAGCAATGAATAGAAACCATATTCAGACTCGTCCAGGCTACAATTGGGACGAAAAGGGAAAGAATTCCTTTTGATAACAGGAGCTCTGCTTGGCTGAGGGACCGACTGCGTCTCAAACCTTGTCTGCTGGGCGTTCCAGTAAGTGACCCAGTTTCTGGAATAGCCACCTTCCTGGTTACCTGGAGGTTGTTCGAAGGGAAGATTGCTCATCAAGATTGTTTTACACTTCTTGGACAACAACCGCTTATAGCAGCCTCTGATGATAGACTACGGCCAGATTGACGGTGCCACTGCATCAAAGCCGAACTGGGGAGAAACGCGAGTGGGATCAACATCCACGTTAATCTTCTCGTACCTAGGCGCGAGCTCACGAACATGCTCCGTGAGAGCAGGAAGGGAACCTCTCAGGCACCAGCAAAAGAATTCGCGATAGCGTTCGTGGAAATGCTCTCCGCCCTCGAAAAGGAGCTCTTCTGAGAAAGCAACAGCCTTGGAGGGATACAGTTCTGGGAACCATCGCACATTTTCAACGTGTATGGCATAAGGCCTGGCTATAAACTCTTCCCGATTGTCGCATATCAGGCTCCAAACGCACTTGGGAAAGTTAGTTCCAAACCACCTCGCAGCCCTACCGCTATTGCGTTCCTCCTCCGCACCTGGGGGACACCATTTGCTGTGCTTAGAAGCAACTGGGGCATAAGAAGGCCATCGCTCGAAGACCCACATTGTCAAGAAAGCAATGTTAATGTAAGTCAGTACGTCGAGGCGGCCACGCGACTCCTTCATCGCCACGACCAGCTGATCCAGCCTGTAGTACAGTGTGCCCAAGACTAAGGGTCCAAGTGCGACTTTCTGGCCGAGAGCCAATTTCACGGCGAGAGGCAGAACATGATAGAAGACCCCATCATGTGGGTGGCCATCGATTAAGTACCTCGACAACCAGGCCCAGACGAAGGCGCATAGGGTCAAGTGATAACCCTTGCCATTCACATAGTTCTTAGCCTTCGGGTTATGACTCAGAAGCTTCTTGGTGATGCTGCTGTTCGCATAATCACGGAAAAAGTATTGGACCCACTTGCTCCAAGTGTTCTTCGCAGATGTGTCAACCAACTGCCAGTCAGGATGGACTTCTGTAGTATTCCACCGGGTCGAAATTTTCTTTACTTCTGACAAGCACTCTTCCATCTGCTTGTACAGAGAGATCCCCGCATCTGTCCTCAAGGGACTCAAAGGATCCACCTCGCCCATGGGAGACAGATCATACAGCATGTGCACATCCTCGAGTGTGGGAGCAGCCTCGAACTCAGCAAAATGGAATGAGTGAGTCGCAGGCGAGTAGCGAGAAAGAAGGTTTAGAAGCATGGACTGGTCCAGCTTCACGGCAGCACCCTTCATAGCGCGAACTGTGAAGTATACACCAGCATCGTTTAGAGTCATGGCGTGATGAGTCAATACATGGTCAATCCACTCGTCCATGAAGTCCAATTTATGAACAAAAGCTTGGGTGGAAATCGCAGTATACGGGAAATACCCATTTTCGACGCCCAATCGAACCACATCTTCGGAATCGATCAATTCGAGCAGGGCCGAATTAACTGGAGGGGTTAGCGTTTGCAATCCTTCACCGGGGACAGGGATTGGCAGCTTCTTCGCCTTAACCCTAGCATGGTAGAAGTCTTTGCCGCCCAGATAGGGGGCTTTTCGCCATAAAGTCCGGGGAAGATCAGGTATTTCTTCGACCTCCTTAATGGGTTTGGTTCCTTTTGTCTTTGCCATTCCTGCGGAAAAGCAATAAAAAAGGGGGGAGAAATATGCACACTTCAGTTTGAATTTCAAGATTCAGTTCAAAGCATACAAGGACTTATTGGAAGAAATATGAACAGTCCAGTGGCAATTTTCAAAATTAGATATTGGAATTGTTTACATTATCAGGGATTTCAGAAACCCTACATTCAAGATCCTTATCATCTCGGGATTAAGTCGAAACTGGATCCAAAGATTGAGAGTTTCTTCATAAGTTTTCAGTGGATAATATGTTACGGGTTTGCAGATCCAACACAGTTCAAAGCATATATCAGTATATTAAACGCAATTGAACAAGGCCAACCTTGTTTTGGTAAATCTTGCTTGGATGCGTACAGTTGAAGAAGACGATTGACAAGAGAGAACTGGTGATTGATTATCTGAATCTGATCTTGAAGGCTTCCGGGTATCATTCACTTTAAGAGAAAGAAGTGATACTTTGCAACAATGGAGAGTACAGAGTATTTATCCAAAAACAATGAAGGATTGCGTCCTTTCAGTAGTCGAATCGCAACCGTCACCGTCGAATCGCGCAATCACAGGACAAGCTGACGTCACACCTAAAACCCTAAAGGCCAGACGGCACGACTCTAGGGGTTTTAGTTCATAATGGCACGCACGGGGGATGAACTTACCCATATTTGAATTGGTTCGTGGTGGCGACGCGCACATTGGTTTCTGCACATGGAAGTCTATTCGGCTGTGAGTCTTCACGCGCAGAAAGGGGGCTAATGTAGATAGTGCTTTCTGAGCTGACAGATCTTGGCCACGTGGCAATCATCTAGCACACCATATTGTGCTCCACACACACTGGATCACCAGCCGCGCTGATCCATGTGGGGGCTACAAGACAGGGCCCTCGCATACCACTGCACGGGACTTGTAGGGACTTAGTGCTTTTGAGGCTAGAGTAAGTCCTGTCGCGTGCGAGCCAAGCCCACGCGCGACCTTTAGTAACTGCTTTTGAGAGATTTATGGCACGAGCTCCATAAAACCGGTCAATCCGGTCAAACCCGGTCAACCCCATAACGGTTCCGTTATTCGCGCATAACGTGCTGTAACGGTCCCTATATACGCGGACGAACGTGCCGTTGTGGTTAAGGTAATTAAGCCGCCATTGATGGGCGCATTAATCACACTACAACGGTCACATTCTCCGTTATATATAGGACGTTAACCTTTCCATACAAAGGTGGACACACCAGACATACGCGGAAGCTCTGCCAAACTCCTGTCTCTCTCTCAGACATTACTACTGCCTTACTCTCTCCCTACACAGAACCCAACTCTTCCTGTGCTATTTCCGATCCTCTGCTCTTGGTGCACACAGAGCTCTCCCCGCCGGATTCTCTTGTGCACAGTAGGATTATTCAGTTGTTCCGTGAAACGATGGAAAGACATGACATGTTATCATACCAGTAGATGACTTGCTAGAACAGGCTGGTAGACAACATGAGACCGAAGGAAGATTATAGTCAACCGAGATGGAAACTGATATGAGACCGACAGGAGATTGTCATAGCCTATTTACCCGCTTGATTAGGATAGAATTAACGTGTTACTTCGATAATCCTGAAATCGTCAACAGCCCTAGGTGATCTGGAGATCGCCTAGTTTATCCATGTATGTTTTATTAAATAAAAATACAAATATATTAGTTTAGTCTCTTATTGAACTTTCAGTCACTTGTTTGATGGTGACGCCTTTTTAAATCACAATTATTCCTCCCCGTTTTGGTACTTTAATCTAATCGACTAAGTAAATATTCTCAAGTGTGTCCTCGTGGGATCGATAACTCGGGTTTGAAATACCACCGATATATTACTTGATCGTGCTCTTGCCCATACGCGTCAAGAAGTTGTGTCACCAGTCTACAGATTGGTAGAAACGTTGTCTAGATAAATAGAAAATTTACATACAAATCATACACACCATAACATAGTTCCCTTCTACGCTTTTCTATCTCGCACATCCAGGGAGCAGCTCCCGTTGTGGAAATCAGCGGTGGCCCAAAGAGATGATCGTTGCTCCAGGGAGTTTAAGTACCTGAACATTAATGCCAATGGTCCAGATCATCGTTCGGCAAACGATCAAGCTACAAGAGTTAAGCCTAATCGCTTCTTTTATTAGTATCACGCTTGGGTTTACTAGTAATTATCCAACAAGATCTCTGGAAAATCTTACGGAGTTTGCAAACTTGGTCTACTTCTTCCTCCGTCTCTATCTCAACTGATCGTCGCCTCTCTCTCATTGTCTCTCTTATGATCACAGTGACACAACTTTCGACTTTTGATTCGATTTTTACACTGCGTGGTCACGTCTGTTCAATTGATTTTGAGGTGTCCATTGCTGTGACTTGTTGGGTTTCGAGGCACTCGTTTATGGGGTGGGCCATGGTAGTGTTTTGGGTTTGCGGGAAGTGGAGCAGGGGCTATGGCAGCACTTGTGGGGATGTTTTAATTGGACGAGTTGATCTTGAATTTAATCAATCGTCCATTTTGTCGTGGTGGTTGTCGTGGCATTGGAGGTGGGTAATGGTCATGCGGATTCTCCCGTATTGCGCGGGATGGTGGACCTTGAGCAGAGTCATGGGAGGGTCAATTTGTGAGGGACTAACACAAAGAAATTTGATAGAGTAGATGGGCTCATTATGCAATTGCAAAGTGGTTTCATATTTTTGTTAGGGTGGTTGTTAAACTATCTTAAGTATAGTGGTTTCAAATGTAATAATCAAAAGTATTACTCTTTGCAACTTCTATTTTGTTAATAACAATGAAAAAATAATTTAATGCTGATGTTTTTCATTTTCTTTGCTTTCATGATATGTAAACTAAATAGGTCACTACATGGTTCGTTCTTATTCTTCGCGGATTTTGTTTTTTCGTCTAAGAGTATCCACTCACGATCGTCAACCAGTAACACCGATTACACAAATAGATTCTTGTTCTTCCGCTTCAAGCCACGCGCCTAGCCTCCTGTGCCGCTACAGTGCGCATTCGACTTAATCCTGGCTCGATTCAGCGTTGTGGCTTCCTTGCGTGCCTTCGGCTCTGTTTTTCCATCAGCTTCCCCATGAGCCGAGGCTTCAGCACGGGCCACCAGCCTGTTCCAGCCGCCGTTTTTGTTCTTGATCCATTCCAACAGCTGTTCGTGCCAGTAGAGGGTTAGCCCCTTTGTTTGATCATTTCGTCTCATTTTCGCTTCGGATTTGGACTGTTTCTACATGTCCCTAAGGTTTTCTGAATCTCTACTTCTATTTATGGACTCTGTTCTGTAAGATTTGGACTTTTGGATACTGTTTTTGGATACTTTAGGGTTTTTTTACCCGTGTTTTTGGACAATTGCTCTCTTGTTTGGATATCGACTTTCCCTAATGAATAGATCAGACGTTTCTAAGTGGATTTTGACTGTTTTGGATGGACCTAATTATGATTTATGGTCGCGTGAGTTCTCTAACTTCTTGTGGAGTAAGAAATTGTGGCATATTGTTGTAGGGTTTTGGTGCAGGTTACACAGCAGAAATACAAAAATTTTCCTACCAAAACTCCCCACATATCTCAAGTGAAGCATCATAACATGATGAAGGGAGAACGGTTACCTTGTTAATTTGACAGATCACTGCCCAAAAGTAGTGTCCACGACTCTGCTGATATCCACACCACATGATAAGCAATTGGATCTTCCTCTACTGTTTTACTAGCAGTGTAGGGAAGGAGCAATCAAGAGCTTGATCAAATCAAGCAAAGTGCGCAACGATGGAGGAGGGAGGGGCAACCTCTCTTCTTGTCTTCGGGTAGGGGGCCGAACCTCTTCCTTCTCTTCTCTCTCTTGCACTACATATTTCATCTAATGAATAATTAGGGCTAGAATAGTCTTTTATAATTAATAACTCTTTATTAAATACAAAACTACCCAACTACTAATCCGATCAATAATATGATTAATTATAAGTTTAGTCCGAATTGCTATTTATTCCAACTAAATATGAACGTTGTTGCACTTTGATCCATGGTTCTTTTAACTGTTAATTAGTCCAACTAATTAACATCTACATCCAGTTTAATCCTTTGTTGTGTGACACTGGAAGTTTCTATTACATTGGCAGTAACAATTACAAACACTGAGCGGTGTCTAGTAACACATAAATGCTACACAACCAATAGGAATAGTCAATGATTTGACAAACCTCTATGACCAATGTTACCGTGCTATATTGTCCCTTTTTCACAAGATCCATATTGGATATGAGAAACAAATGTCACACTCATATATCTCCATAGTTTCTCGATTCTAGGAGTACACTTATCTGAACAAATAACATCAATATCGCATATTGATCTACCTGGAGCCTGGCCAGGCATTTGTTAAGTCCGATTCATCGAGTGGCCATCGATACATACTCCCGTTATGTGGGAGGGACCAATCCTCTCTACATCACTACCAACTCTCAACTTGCTTATCGCTTTTCTAGTTACCTTGTTACGGCGAAACGTTTGACGATATCAAAACATGATAATTCACAACTACATTATCTAGTGACTTCAAGTCTAAGGAACACAACACCATTGTCACTACGATAAGCACTTGTGACATTCACATAACTTCTATGTAGCCTTCTAGTGGTGGGTCAATCTAGTATGCTATTACTCCTAATGGATACCCATGTGTTAATGTTGATATCTCCATATCAATCTACCCACATAGTAGTCTCTATGCATAGTGATTGTCCTAATAGCCATTATACTTGACTAGGGATAATTTAAGATAACAACAATTGCAATCTAAGGACTTCACAATGACAGTCTAGCCAAAACAATGTTCACACTAAAATAGATTTCCTCTAGGGCATACACCAACAGTCTCCCACTTGCACCAGATCTAATCTGGTGCATCTCGTATGCCTACCGATCTAGTGTGGCCCTCATGCCTACGCTAAGCAAGGGGTTTAGTGAGTTGATCTGAAAGATTATCATTTGTTGGTATCTTGTATATCTTCACATCTCCTCTATCGACGATCACTCGAATGAGATGGAATCTTCTGAGTATATATTTGGACTTTTCGTATGACCTTCCTTAGATTGTGCGATCTACCTAGTGTTGTCCCAATACAACACAATGGGATCCACTATGCTAGGAACCACACCCAGTTCAGTGATGAACTTCTTGATCTAAACAACTTCATTTGATTCACTCTAAAACCTTGTAATGCAAGTAAATAAACAGGATCTAATACTCTAGAAGGGGGGTTGAATATAGTATGGAAACTTTTTATCAATAATTAGCCTTTTGAAACATAAAGCAAAGGTGCAGTTGAAATCTCAAAACTTTGGTGCTGTGACTGCTAGTTTACAAGTGTTAGCTTGAAACTAAATCCTGCAATCTGTAAGACTTATACAATCCAAACAAAGATACAATAATATTTGTAAGAGACATTAGTGAATGATACAAACAAAAGACTGTTAGACACAATATAAATACATGAGCACTACAGTATCTCAAAGCTTTGGAGCTTTGAAACTAAGTGTCTCTGATCTTCTGGCTTTCATCATCAAGGAAAAACTCCCCCCGAGTTTGAAAATTCATTCAAACTCAAGAGATTTGAAATAACACACTCGATGCAGCAATGTATCCGTCTTCCGTTGTAGAATCAACAACTATTTCTTGCTTATAACTCTTCCAGCTCACAACTCCTCCATTTAGGCAAAACACATAACCCAACTGCGATCTAAAATCATCCTTGTATGTTTCGAAGCTCGCATTAGTATAACCATTTACACTAAGTTCTTTCTCCCCTCCATATATCAAGAATGCATCCTTAGTCCTTCTTAAGTACTTAAGGATATTCTTGACAGCAATCCAGTGACTCTCAACCGGATTGGACTGGTATATGCTTGTCATACTCAAAGCATATAGCTCATCTTGTTTAGTACATAACATGGCATACATGATAGATCCAATAACCGATGCATATGGGATCTTACTCAAACGGTCCTTCTCAATCTGATTGGAGGAACGTTAGCCTTCGTAAGGGTAACTCCATGTGACATGGGCAAGAATTCTTTCTTTGATTCTTGCATGTTGAACTGCTTCAACACCTTGTCAATATGTTTACTTTAAATTAGGCCTATCAACTTCCTTTATCTATCCCTATAGATCTTTATACCGAGTACATAAGTTGCATCCCCTAATCTTTCATTGAGAAGAAATTACCTAGCCAATCTTTAACAAATTGCAAGGTAGGGACATCGTTCAATGAGTAGTAATTCATCCACATACATGACCAGAAACATTATAAAGCTCCCACTAACCTTGTATAGACAAGGTTCATCTTCGTTCCTGATGAAGCTAAACTCTTTGACTGCATCTTCAAACCGAAATGGATTCAGTCACGAGAAGTGTTACACTTTTAAATGTCCTTGTATTCGAGTTTCAGCTCGGGTACAGAGTGACACCCTCCCGGGTATATGAGGTTTTTGAATCCCCTAATTTGGATAATGAACATGTTCTGGAAAATACAATAAAATTGATAGAGAGTGAGTTGGGACAAGATCCTACACTCTCTAATATATTCGTTAAAATCTTGGATTAAGTATTCTCCTCCACGATCTAATCATAGAGCCTTAATACTCTTGCCAAGATGGCCATCCACATCATTCTTGAATTCTTTAAACATTTTAATGTATTCGAATACATTGAAAAGTTTAAAGAATTCAAGTATGTGGGATTCAAATCGTTAGATTTAATCCTCTTAGTATTTATGTTATGGACACAATTATCTAGATCAAGGATATACAACCCATTAGACAAAAGCGAATTACAATAATACATACTATCAAAATAAACGTAGCAACTCTTGTCCTTTATAATGACAGAAAAACGTTTCATGTCCAAACAAGAAATAGAAATAATGTTCCTACTCATAGCAGGCACATAAAAACAATTTCTAATTCTAAAATAAGTCCAGAAGGTAAAGATAAATCATAAGATCCCACGGCTAATGCAGCAACTCTTGCTCCATTCCCAACGCGTAGGTCAATCTCCCCTTTATCCAACCTTCTGATTCTCTTTAGATCCAGCACATTTTGACAAATGTGAGACCCATCCGGTATCCAATACATAAGAAGAAAAGATAGACAAATTGGCATTTATAACAAAAATACCTGGATTTGGAATGACTATTCCAAGCTTCTTATCTTCCAGATACTATGGGCAGTTCCTCTTCCAGTGGCCCTGCTGAAGACAACAGTGGAATGGGCCCTTAGAAACTCCACCATTAGGCTTTAAGGCAACTTCGTTGGGCTTTGCAACTACATTGCTCTTCCCTTTATGTTTCGGAGAAACATTCTTGATCTTCCCCTTGTTGACCATCATTATGTCCTTGCCATTACCTTTATTAATACTTTGTTTAGCGCTCCACAACATATTGAGCACGTCTGGAAGAGTTTTGTTCATCTCATTCATATTGTAGTTCATAATGAGCTAACAATAATTTTCCGGAAACGATGGCCGGATGAGATAAGTAGCCACCTCTTGGCTGAATAGAAACCATACGGGGTACATGAGGTCCCACTGGGTTTTCCTCTGGCAGACTAAACTTGAACAGTGATTTTGATGCTTCATACCGCTCATGCCTTTCTTTCTCTTGGAAGAGATGTCTCAAATGTATGATCATATCATACGCCTCCATGCTCTCATGTTTCTTATGAAGCTCATAGTTCATGGTGCAAAGCATTAGCCAAGTCACAACAGTAGAGTCACCAACAATATTCTGATGTGCCTTATTTGCAGCACCAGTAGCATCAGCAGGTGGTGCTTCTGGAATTGGTTTCTCTAGAATGTATAGCTTCTTTTCTTTCTTGAAAATAATTCTCAAGTTTCTGTACCATTATAGGAAATTCATTCTAGACAGTTTTTCTTTATCAAGGATCGAAGTCAAAGATAATGTTGATGTTTGTTGATTGTTTGCCATTGGAAATATACAAAGAATGAGAAATATACAATTTCAGTATGGTGAACAATTGTACTACACTTAACAATGGCATATTATTAAATATAGCTCCAGTTATTTTTCTCGTATAAGCAGCCCTCAATATTTATGCGGAAAATATTATATATCTTCTAGTGGGCCAAGATCCATATTACACCTCCTCTGGAGCCTGCTTTGGCAGGTCAATAAAACTTTGGTTATTTAGGTAGGAACAGTTACCAATTTCATCCAATGAAACTCTTGGTTCAATTGGGCGAATACTCCTTATTCCTTATCTATCTCATAGATAACCTCAATTTTCTTGCCTCTAAGATTTCAATCCTTTTGAAATAGCTTAGTTCTGTTTGACCACGTACTTCAGCACTTGCACATTACTTGCTTGTTCCATCGCGTCACATCATGATGAATCAAGTAGCCCTCCCTTGGCAAGCCCGAACTCAATACATCTTGATCCTGACAAGTGCTAAGAAAGAGAAGGAAAAAGGCAATATTATCGTTGAGGTTTTTTCTTGTAATTTTATTTGTTGATCATCGAATGATCTACTCATTTGGATTGGGCAAGTCCAAAAGAAAGATCTTGTTAATATTTGGATTGGGCAAGTCCAAGTTTTATAATTATCTTGTTATCATTTTGCATGCATCATCCATATATCAAAATGAAACAAGATAAAGCAATAAATAAACTTGGTGTGGATGTAGCCTCTAAAACTAAGATATTCCCAAGCCAATGTGAATATCTATAAGTCCTAAAACAGCAAACTCATTTCCCCGTGCTTCCGTCTTTAGTCCATACGTCCTAGCTTGTGTGTTATTCATCGTCTTGTGGTCTCTTCGGTCTTTGATATTCTCTCCAAGCTGCTAGCTATTCCTATCTACCTAATTCTAGCTAATACCAATAAACTAAATAGAGCAACCTCACAGGCGAGGAGAAAGACGACTCGCAGGCCGTAAAATTAATTACATTAATTACATCAAATCCAAAACCAAACCACATAAAATAAACAACCACACAACTAAGGCCACATTCACCCACCATGCAGTAAAACACATAAAAAGTTAAATTTCAAATTTATCACGCTGGGTCAATTTTAATTGAATTGTGATAACGAGGTTAAACAGTGAAGCTGGTCAAAACGGTTTGACCTCGCTGAACCGGTCGGACTTGGCTAAGCGTTCAACCGGTCAGCCTCATGGCCGGTGCACCTAGGGAACGGGTTGGACATCAGGGTCAAACCCATTGGGGTCAAACCCTTTTCTTCCCTATGTGGGACAGAAACCCTTTTCTTCCCCAGTTTTTCCCTAGCCCTAGTTAAACAGCAATTTACTTTGTATATCAATTATATACCTGAAAACCCATCATCTTTGCATCATATAAAAATTAAACGAATCTCCACATGAATCAGATTCATGGCATATCATAATACGCATATGAATTTTATTACTGTTTACGATCAAACTGATAGATACGGTCAAAACTGATAAAGTAGGTAACCACATGAATCACATTGAGCGCTATAAACATGTGGCTCTGATACCACTGTAGGATTTTGGTGCAGGTTACGCAGCGAAAATACAAAAAAATCTTTCCCAAAACTCTCCACGGATCTCAAGTGAAGCATCATAACATGATGAAGGGAGAACGGTTAGTATCCACACCTCTGTTGATATTCTCACCGTAGGACGAGCAATTGGATTTTCCTCTACTATTTGCGCTAGCAATGTAGGGAAGGATAAATCAGGAGCTTGATCAAGTCAAGCAAAGTGCACAACAATGGAGGAGGAAGGGGTCCCTCTCTTCTTGTCGTCAGGTAGGGGGCCGAACCTCTTCCTTCTCTCTTCTCTCTCTTGCTCTAATTTCATTTGGTGAATAATTAGGGCTGGACTAGTCTTTTATAACTAATAACTCTTTATTAATTACAAAACTGCCCCACTACTAATCCGATCCATACTTCGATTAATTTTTAATTTAGTCTAATTTGCTATCTCGTCCAACAAAATATGCTCGTTGTTGTACTTTGATCCCAGTTTCTTTTAATTGTTAATTAGTCCAACTAATTAACATCTACATCCAATCTAATCCTTTGTGTGTGACCCTGCAGGTTCTTATTACATTGGCGATAACAATTAATAACATTGAGCATTGTCTAGCAACACATCAATGCTACCCAAGCAATAGGAATAGTTGGTGATCTGACAACCTTTGTGACCAATGTTACCGTGCTATATTTTCCCTTTGTCACAATATCCAGATTCGACACGAGACACCGATGTCATACTCGTATATCCAATCCATAGTTTCCCGATCCTGGGGGTAGACTTATCTGAATAGATAACATCAATATTCCATATTGATCTACCTAAACCTGGTCAGGCATTTTTCTAAGTCTACGCGTCAAGTGGCCATGGATACATACTCCTGTTTTGTGGGAGGGACATATCATCTCTACATAACTACCATCTCTAAGCTAACTTCTATTCACGTCGGATTATTTCTCTTATAGTTACCCTGTTACATCGATACGTTTGACGATTTCAAAACATGATAATTCAAAACTACATTATCTAGTGACTTCAAGTATAAGGACCACAACACCATTTTCGCTACGATAAGCACTTGTGACATTCACATAACTTCTATGTATCCTTCTCGTGGCGGTTCAATCCAGTTTGCCATTTTTCCTAATGCATACTCATGTGTTAGACTTGATATCTTTATATCAATCTACCCACATACTAGTCTCTATGCATAGTGGTCGTCCTGATAACCATTATCCTTGACTAGGGACAATTTAAGATAACAAAAATTGCAATCTAATGACTTCATTACATTAATATCTCCATATCTAATAGAATGAATAGTCTAGCCAAAATAATGTTCATACTAAGCTAGATTGCCTCTAGGGCATACAACAACAATGGTCTTCGAAAAATTTCCCATCCCTAATGATTTTCCTCCTTTAAAGGCCCCTGCAACTGAGCATGTTGCTAGTCTTGAAGATATTCAAGAAGAATGGGATGCGTTTAATGCTGAGCTAATTACTTGGATTAATAATACATCGGTTCCAGCCATATGGAACCAGTTTGGTCGCTTTAAGGCCGCCCAATAGGTGTGGGAATTTGTTAGCTCAAGGTACACACTTCTGATCTCTCTCAGTAATATCAGAAGATGCATGAAATTAACAAATGAGATAAGAGCCTAGCCAATACATCCGTCCATTCTTAGCTCAAATTCATGACGCGTGGGATCTGATAGCACAGTCTAAGCTTCATGGAATTGTCTTGAAGATATGGCCTTGTACGTAATCTATTGAGATCGTTTTTGGCTCGTTCACTTTTTTTATGGCTCGTGATGATTCTTAGGAGCCTTTTCTCTCCTCTCTCCTCCACAGGTTACGCTCCCTACTCTTGATTGTACTGTTGATGAACTTTTGTCTGATGAAGTTCGTCTTGGGCTTCTACAAAATCAGAGGAAGAGTGACATGGTGCTTGCTACTTATCGTCCCCAATCTACTCCTAAGCCTCGCTCACATGGCAATAAGAAGGAATGCAACTATTTTCATGATACAGGTCATCACATATATGTTTTTTCGGCGTTGCAATGCCGAAACTGTCAGGACTATGGACATTGGGCCAGAGATTGTACTATGTCTAAAGGACAAGGAGGTGGCTTCAGACAGAATAATAAAGGAGGGAAACCGAAAGCATCAAGAAAAACATCAACTGCAGCAGTCACTACTTCAAGCCAGCCTGATCTTGTTCAGGTAGCCTGAAATACCCCGTTTTTTCATTATAGGGTAAAAAAATATTTTTTACAGACTTTGATGGAAGGCGGGATGATTAACTAGATGTTTTTTATGTTAGTTTATGTGAAATCATGGATTTTAGTATTAGCGATGGATGAAAACTGCCGTTAAAGCAGAATTGTGACTAGTGATGTTAAAATGAGCATATATGTTGATCCGGTCAAAATTCGAATGTGTTTTATGCTAGACTTATTGTTGAGAGTTTTTATGTATCAAATGAGACTATTTTTGAGTCATGATCTGTTTGGGAAGTTGGAGAAATAAATTAGTGAAGTTATGTTAGGTTATGTGTATATTAGTTAGTGAGATTTTGGAGCAAGTGTTGGATTGTGTTTTGGAAAATGGATTAAGTGATGACCTATAGACATTGAAATCAAATTAATAGGAAAAATGATTTTTCATAGAGGCATTGTTTATCTATATCTACTATTGTGTTTTGATTGGTTCATATTTAAATATGTAGGAGACGATTTCATTGACGAAGGATACGTCGAGTACTACTACGAAGTATTTTTTTTTTATTGCGAGTCAAGGTGCGTTTATATGCCAAGCCTTGAGCATTATCGTCTTTTGTGACTACACGATGTTTTATTTATACGTCTAAAAAAATCATGGTTATATGCTTTAATTTGAAGTTGAATTTTTTTTTCTTGAAGTATTCTTTTTGAGCAATCACATGGAACATGTATTAATACACAATGAATTACATTTGAAAGAGTTGTAGGGAGATTTATAACATGGCTTGAGCAGTAAATGGTTTGAATTTGGTCATCCAGTTTTTTTATTTGGCAATTGACGGTTTGACTTTGGTCAATCGACTTATTTATTTAGCAGTTGTCGTAGTGTCTTTGGGAACGCGACTTCTTTATTTTCAGTACATACTCGGTATTTAATGAGCCTCGAGTTGGTCTAGTACTCAACTCTTTGATCGTTCGAGTCATAGGGGGTGTCGACACTTAAGATCTAGGGCCAGAAGTATTGATGTTGGTTACTCTTCTTCATATAACCAAATAAAGTGCAACACAATGTTCGCTGAAGTAAATGTTTCTTTTCTTGGAAAAGATTAACGAGAAGCTTTTGGAAAGAATTGTTTTTGGCATGTACAAAGGAAGTAAAGGAAGTGGATGAGTTTAAGAGTTGTTTTCAAATACTTTAATTATTTATTTTAAGTCAATACTTATCATTCCTATTCATATTTACATGCTTTGGTATATCTCACTCAGTATTTCTTGTTAATTTTCAAACCGTAGTGTCTTTTGTTTTCTTTCCACACCACAGGTTTTGGTGATGAAAGCATGATCTAGTGGGAGCGTTTTACTATTATTTTTCTTAGTATTTATCACACAAACAATTACACGTTCAGTAGATTGTTAATGTTTTATGCCTCGTTTGTGGATTTTAAGTATTCTTAATTAAGTATGGTTGGATTATTGTCGTTATTTCAACCTTGCACTGTGAGGGAATTCACAAGTGCGGAGTGACATCGTTTGAATTCCCAAAGTGTGGAATTTGGGGGTGTCACAGTTGGTATTAAAGCCTGGTTGTCAAAAAATGACTTAAAATGTGTAGGGAAACTTAAATGAGCATAAAACAATAGCATTTGACAAGCCGTTGGGAATTGGTAAACTTAGGATGACTACTTTAAGAATATGATGTCCTAAATTCCTTGGAATGAATTGTGTTTTGAGACTAATAACTTATCCCTTACCTTTCGTAGACATGAAACCCATATTAGTGAATCCGACCGAGGAAGATTCTCAGCTTCACCACCCTACAAGAACGCATTTCTTGAAGGGGATGTCGATTTTAGAATTTGTTGAAGAAGTCATGCATAGATGTGATCATTGAGCTTTTACCTATGTTGGAGGATCTGCTTTTTTCAACCGTCCAGTTCAAATTCATAGCATTGTGGAGTCTTTTCCTAGCGTGGAGCCATGGATTTTGGTTAAAGTGAAATTCAATGACCTAGTTCACAAGGGAGGGTGGTACCATCTGAACCAGAAGTATTTGTATCAAGGCCAATGGATGATAACATCGTATTTCATAAAGTGTACATTGATGTTAGCTCTCAAGCTTTGGATTCATCCCATGGACAATGATGGAATAGAACCGGTGGAAGATTTAGGATAAGTGGTGGATTAAATAGTTAGCATTAGCAATAAGGCTTTCCCACCCATCCTCGCCTTAGAAGCATTTTTGGAATTCTTGTTAGTGATTGTTCTCTTTGGTTTTTGGATTTTAGTTAGAATCGCCTATAAGAATTTGTTGGAATGATGAATATCAGAGAATTGTGGGATCATTTTCTTTTCTTTAGGAGGTGGAATAATGTGCCTGATTTGGGTGAATTTCCGGTGTTTACGTTAGCTTTTATCCTTATGTGTTTCTCTATCATTCTCTTCTGTAGATGGCTAGAGCTACCGTTACAGCAAGGATAGGCCATTGAAGCATCTGATCGTGCCCAAGTGGAGGGAACTTGAGCGTCTATTCGAATTTGGTACGCGTGTTGTGATCCGATGTGAAGAATTGTATCAGCAGTACCATTATCAGCGTTATGGGGATCCTAAATTCAGCTGTTATTGTTAACTCCTAGCCTTACCTAGGAGGAGGATGTTCGCTAGAGTTCAGAGGAAGCATCGTGACTTGGTTCTTGGACGTAATAAAAATTCCCGTGAGTATATGGACCAGGGCGAGTACCTAATAGATCCTCTTTCGCTATGCTAGAAACTGATAAAAGCTCGTAAAACATGGTATCGGGAACAAGAAGATGAAGTAGATGAGGTGGATCACGAGAATCATGAATTCGATGGTAGTGTGGGAATGTGATAGAAATCAATTCGGATTAGATTAGTTTGCTTATCTCTAGATATTAGTTTCAATTTATTAGTTAGGTTCAGACTTTGCCATTTCGCCAAAGCTATTATTTTGGTTTTGGATGATTTGATTTGGAATTTTTACCTAGAAGTTGATTTTTTTTTTTGGTATTGAACTATGATATTTAAATTTTGGATGCATTTATTTTATAAAATGGTGAGTGTGTTATATTTTAGACTGTAAGAGAAGAACTGATGGAAATGTTGAAGTGTTCTGCTGGAATATTCAGCATGGTGTGAATCTGCGCAGTAGTTAGAATTTAATTTTTCCTAATATCTTAGACTTTGATTTTTGTTTCGGAGATTTTTCCCTGGAAACTAAACGCTTGGGGGAATCTAATCTAAATATTTCAGCCCTAGATAAGATACGATGATTTAGATAAAAATTCCCAAAGTGAGACATTTGCTGGCAATAGTGTGCAGAATGACCAATTGTAGAACTTTGGACCTTAGACTATCTTACGAATGTTGAATGACTCTAAATTTTTTATGGGTGAAATTAGACACATAAGGTTTTACCTGAACCACAGGTTGGACCTATTTGATCGAGTTCAAGTGTATTATTGATGTTGCAAAGTCAAAATTCTTCCTTAGGATTTTGTGACATTGACTGTAGTATCTCTATGATAACTTGAGATTTGTCATAGCTATTGAGTTGATTCTTTTTTATAATAAAATTAGACTCAAAAAAGAAAGAGGAGGGAGACTTTTATAATTTTTACTTTTATGATTGACGAGATTTGGAATTTTAATGTACATAGCAAAATTTTCGGTGGACTTAATGTGTTTATTCTTGAGATATGACAAACTTGTTGAATGCTTATGAGCCGATTAGTGTGATAATAGTTTGTTTTATAGCGTTATATGTCAGGAAATGATACAATATGTTATATTGTAGGTAAATGACTGATAAACCACTCCAATACTTCACCAGGAGAGCCTGACGTGAACACATGGCCTACCAGAACAAAAATGTGGAGCACTTATTTGCTCAGATGAATCTAATGATGAATAATATCCTGAATAGCACTAATTGGGCACAGAAATTAGCGGATATGAAGCCTGGAAACTTCTTGGGCAACGAATATCATGTAGAACTTGAGGACATGATCGACGAGATTGATAAAGTGCTTGAAAATTTCGAACGCCCTGAAGATCGTAAGGTCAATTACACAGTATTTTACTTCAAGAGCGAGGCAAACTTGTGGTGGAAAGGTTCGAAAAAGAACTTTTTGGACCCATCAAACATCGAGTGGGCGGGAATACAAGAAGCTCTTAGGTATCGATTCTATCCAGCTTATGTGAAGAATCTGAAATACCATGAGTTCATGAATCTGAGGCAGGGAAGTTATTTTGTCGCTAAGTATTTCAAGAAATTCATTAAGTTGACGCGTTTCGCAGGCAACATAGTGCTGGATGAGAATTCCAAAGTTGTCAAATTTATTTCTAGATTGCACCTATAGTTACAGAAATATTTGCTGAACAAGACGTACAAAACTTTTCATGAGGCTTATGATCGAGCATCAGATATTTGGCGAATTCAAGCAACCCAAGATGAAGTTTGAGGGAAGAGTAAACAAGACAAGAAGGGAGTGGTAGTAGCCAAATGACCAAGGGAAATGAAATTGAGAAGAAATTTAAACCCAATAATGGAGGAAATAACCAAGGACAGTACAAAGGTAATCAAGGGAATCAACAAGTTCGCCGCTACTACTGCAGGAAATATCCGCGCGACCATCTAGGAAAAGACTACGAAGGAAATCCTGTGAGTTGTAGAAACTATGGTAAGATGAGGCATAGAGCATACGACTGTTTGGTACAGCCAGCTAGGAATCAACAAGGTAACCAAGGAGGAAAAAATCAAGGGCGATACCAGAATAATTACCAAGGAAATCGTCAGTACAATGGAAATCAATAGAATGGGAATTGCAATAGGAATTGTGGCAACCGCAATTACAACAACAATGGCAAAAATATTTATGGACGACAGAATAACTACAACAACGGAGGTAACAATGGAGTTCATAATCATAATGCCAACAATAATGCTAGGAGTGGGAACCCACAACAACCATGCAACCGTCACTGGAGGAACTACAACCCAGAATACTAATGTGGGGAAAATAGTGGTGATGACAAGGGATGAAGAAGAAGCAAATCATGGAATCGTTACGGGTACTTATTTTGCGTTATTTGATTCTGGTGCATCTTATTTTTTTATATTGTCCTTGTTTGCAAATAAATTGGAGTTAGATAAGCGAGTTAGAAAATCCATACCTATAGCAAAAACATAGGGTCAAGTAACAGTGTGTGACATGTTCGAAGGAGTAGAAATCAGGATATTGTCGTGCAAGATGGTAGCTAACCTTATTAAGTTTGACCTTCTAGGTATAGACGTGATCTTAGGAATGGTAGATTGAGAAACTATCGAACATGTACTGACTCTCATGATAAAAAAAATCGTTTAAGAGGACCCAAAGGAAAAAAAAAACTATTGTTTCATGGAATCACAAGAGAATAATTCATTAAACTAGTATTGGGCTTAACCATCGTGAACCAGGTAAAGAAAGGGAATTCAGCGTATCTATGTTATATCCAAGATGTCTCAAAGGAAGACCGTTCCTTTTAAGGCTTAGCATTTATTAAGTGCTCCCTAGGATGACATAGGGGTTTATTCGGAGTCGAGTCCATCTTATAATGAGACTCCTTTAGAGCTCCAGCGCTTTTCATGAAGAAGAAGGACGGAAACTTAAGATTGTGCATCGACTATCGAGAGTTGAATAGCAAAATAGTCATGAACAAATATCCCTTACCCCGAATTGATGACTTTTTTGATAAGTTACAAGGGGCGAGTGTGTTCTCGAACATTGATTTGAGGTCTGGATATGATCAGCTTCGTGTCGCTGAAAATGTTATTCCAATATCAGCCTTTAGAATGAGGTATGGTCATTATGAATTTACTGTTATGCTTTTTGGTTTGACCAACGGAACCGTGTCATGAAACCATTCCAGGATTGTTTTGTGGTAATCTTCATTGATGAATTTCTCGTTTATTCTAAAAGCGAGGTAAGCCACGAACATCATCTCAGAGAAGTATTGCAAACTTCGAGGAAGGAGAAGTTGTATGCTAAACTGTCTAAGTGTGAATTTTGGGTACAAGTCTGTTTCTGGTTCCTATGATTTCGATGGAAGGATTATCAGTAGAACATCAATGATTTCGTCAGTGAAGGACTCGCCAAACCCTAAGAACGTGTCTGAAACACGAAGTTTTCTAGGATTGGCAGGAAATTATCGTCGTTTTGTGAATGATTTATCAATAATTGTAAGGCCATTAACCAATTTGACGAAGGTGACAGTAAGTATTAATGTAATGAAAGCTTTGAAGGAGCATTTCAGACATTGAAGGATAAATTGACAAGAGCACCAGTATTAGCATTACCGAATGACTTTGGAAAATTTAAAGTGTATATTGACGCATCAAATAAAGGACCGAGATGTGTTCTGATGCAAGAAAGAAGTGTAATTGCATATGCTTCAAGGAAACTAAAACTGCATGAAGAGAATTATGCCACACATGATTTGGAGTTAGCAGCTATTATTTTTGCACTAAAGATTTGGAGATACCATTTTTATGGATATGTTTGCCAGTTGTATACGGATCACAGTAATATATGTTTGAATAGATGCCCTATAGGCAATCTAGTTTAGTATGAATTTATTTGTGACTAGAAATTCATTTATTATTTATTGGATATTTAATATAATGAAGTCCTTAGATTTACAATTGTGTTGTTTATCTTAAATATCCCTAGTCCAGTATAATGATTAATGGGACGATCATCTATAGACTAGTATGGGGTTGGATTGATATGGAGATATCACGATCCAACACATAGGTGTGCATTAGGGAATGTTGCACTCGATTGACCCATCTCCGAGAAGGCTACATACACGTTATGTTAAGTCACAAGCGCTTCTCGCGGTGCAATGGTATTGTCATCCTTAGACTTGAAGTCACTAGATATTCTAGTTGTGGATTATTGTGATCTTGGTAGCGTTAAACGCTACACCGTAACTGGGTAGTTATAAAGGCGTGTACTGGATACAATAAGAAGCAAGCTTAGAGGTCATAGTAGACGTAGATAGAATTTTTCCCTCCAACATAACAGGAGCAAATATCCTAGGGCACTCGAGGGATAGTGCTTATAAAATGTCTGGCCAGACTCAAATAAATCAATATGGGATATTGATGTTATTTGCACGAATAAGGCTATTCCCATGGATCGAGAAACTATGGATTGGATATACGAGTGTGACTTGTATGTCTCGTGTCGAATCCGGATATAGAGACAAAGGGATGAGACAATTACTTGTACAAAGGTTGTCAAGATGACTATTCTATTAGTTGTCTAGAATGGATGTTTTGCTAGAAACCGCTCCATATTAGCAAATAGTTGCTACCAACTAGATAGAACCTATGGGGTCACACGCTATATAGAGTTGGATTAGATTTGGGAATTAATTATTTGGATTAATTAATTAGAAGGATCACTTTGCAAAACCTTGCAAACTTAGTAGGGACAAATTTGCAAGGAAGGGACTAAATTGAATTCTAGTAGGACTAGAATAAACCCTTTAGGTAGTTGGCAAGGAGTTGTTGGACTATATAAAGGACCTTCCTTCCTTCCTTCCCACATAACTTATGCTCATAATTGAACATAACAAGAATGGGAGAGAACAAAAGAAGGAGAGAGAGCAATAAGCAAGGAGCCGACCGCCCCTTGCTCGCCGCCCCGTCCCCGTCGGCCACAAGGAGGCCGAGAGCCCTCCTTTGGGTCTCGTTTTGCGTGATTTTTCTTCCTCTTCCTCTTCCGGGCTAGCACCAACGACTTGGGAGATTCTAGGATCAACTCTAGGCGTGGATCAACCATAGAGAACGTGACACAATTCGCGTTTGAAGTCATCAAAGGAGAACCCTAAGGTGTGTTATTGATTTCTTACCCTTACCATCGTTATGTCTCTTGAATTGTGATCCTTGGAGGGTTTTGCATGGTTTTATGATTGTTTGTGTTTCCGTTGCGCATCCATGAATCAAAACCCTACAGTGGTATCAGAGCCTGGTTCGTAGAGCATAAACGTGGTTTATGTGTTACGTTTTAGTTGTTTTACACCTTAATTTGATTGTTTATCGCGTAAAACAAGACAAATCAAGCATGGGATGCAATTTGTCAATAATTAATCATAACAAGATCTAATTTTTGCATTGGATGCATGAATTGGTGAGTTTGAGAAATTTTAGGATCTTAGATCTAGGGTTTGGGCATCCTTGGAAAGAAGGAGTTCTCCCAAAACAAGGAAACAACCAAACTTGGGCACCAAGCAAGGGAGTTGTTTTGGAAACAACTCGCATAAGGAGGTTCGGGCCCCTAGGGGACCGCCCCCCTTTGCTTGCCGCCCAAGCTTGGCCGCCCTAGGGGCCGAGCGGCCCTAACCCGCGGCCTAGGCTTGCGGGTTTTGGGCCGGGCCGGCCCTAGGGCCTTATGGTTCACCTTATTGGGCCCGGGCAATTTGATTGTTGGGCCCATGGACCGTTTTAACCCTAGAAACCCTAAAATCAATTAAAATTGACCAAGCGCGTTAAAATTGGATTTTAACTGTTTATGTGCAAATCGCATGGTGATTGGATATGGCCTTAGGATGTGGTTTGATGTGGATGTTTAATTTTGTGATTTGGTTTTACGGCCTGCGAGCTGATCAATTAATTATAATAATTAATTAGGGTTTTATGGCCTGCGTGCCATTTTTTTCTCAACTTGTGAGATTTATTTTATTAAGTATAGATATTAGCTAGTGCTAAATAAAGTAGATTGTTAGCCAAGATTGAAGAAAAAGGAGCCCAAAGCCAAATAAGCCACAAAAGATGGAGCATGGAGCATGGAGCATTCCACATAACTATGAAGGATGGACCAAAAGATCAAGACGCATGGAGATGTGTTTGTTTTAGGGTTCATAGATAATTCCATTGGCTTGGAATTATCTTAGTCTAGAAAGGCCATATCCACATCACGTTTAATTTCTGTTTTGTGGTTGTTTATTTTAATGTCTTATTATTGTGTGTTTGGTGTATGTATGATGGATTCAATTAGGATAATAAGATAATTAGACAACCCGGATCTATTATTTGGAGTTGTGCCCAAACTCAAATAGATAGATTAGTTGATATTGATCAACAAAACAATTAAAAATTGAATTTAAAATCCCTCAAAATTCAAATATTGTGTTCTTGCCTTCTCGTTATTTAAACACTCATTATCATCATTATTTATCAAGATCGTGCGTGCCAAAGCATGGCGACTTGGTTCATGATGATGGAATGCGATGGCACGTAACAATGTGCAATTGTTTAGATAAGAGGTTGAACACAACTAGGCTATTAATATGATTAATAAACCTAGAGGCAATCAATTGGGATTATCCATATGGATGGATAAATAAGGAGTTATTTGCCCAATTGAACCATGAGTTGCATATGGGATGCAATTGGAATTGTTCCTACCTAAAGTAGTCAAATTATGGGTGACTTGCCAAAGCAAGCTCATAAGGAGATGAAAGATGGATCTTGGCCCACTAGAAAATATAAGGATATTTTCCGCATTAATATCTTGAGGGTTATTAATCCGTAGTAAAATAGTGGGAGCTATATTTGATAAACTAGCCATTACTGAATATAGTCAAAAATTCACAAATACTAAAACTTGCGTATTTTCCTTTTGTAGAATTCCAAATGGCAAACAACTCATCGAATTCACAACATTCCCTACGATCTGTCCTTGAGAAGGACAAGCTCTCTGGAACCAACTTTCTTGATTGGTACAGAAACTTGAGAATTGTTCGCAAGCAAGAGAAGAAACTGTACGCAATAGAGGAGCATGTTCCAGAAGGTCCAGAGAACCAAACACCTGCTGACCTAAAGGCATATCAAAAGCATGTTGATGACGCTAATGATGCGGCCTGCCTTATGCTTTGCACGATGACTTCTGAGCTTCAGAAGCAACACGAAAACATGAATGCTGTCGATATGATCGAACATCTAAAGCAGCTCTTCCAAGAGCAGGCAAGGGTAGAGAGGTATGAGGTCTCTAAGGCACTGTTCAAGTGTCATCTGGAGGAATGGAACCCGGTGGGACCCCATGTACTCCGTATGATCGGGTACTTGGAGAATCTCGCCCGACTAGGGTTCCTGGTCGGCCAAGAGTTGGCAACCGATCTCGTGTTGCAATCGTTGCCCGAGAGTTACGGACAGTTCATCATGAACTATAACATGAACGGGATCGTGAAACCACTGCCAGATTTACTCAATATGTTGAGGACGGCTGAACAGAGCATCAACAAGGGTAAGGGCAAGGCCATTATGATGGTGCAGAAAGGAAAGGGCAAAAGGTTTGCCTCATCCTCCAAGGACAAAGGCAAGTCAGTTGCCAAGTCCAAGGAACCTGCCCTTAAGCCTATTGGTGGCATTGCCAAAGGTGTGACTAAAGGTGAGTGTAACTACTGCAGTCAGCCTGGACAATGGAGGAGGAACTGCACAAAATATCTGGAGGACAAGAGGCTTGGAATAGTGATTCCACCACCACCAGGTATTTTTGTTGTAGATGTCAATTTAACTGTCTCTACATCATGGGTATTAGATACTGGATGTGGATCTCATATTTGTCGAAATATGCAGGATCTAAAGAGAAGTAGAAGATTGGCTAAAGGAGAGGTAGATCTGCGCGTTGGGACAGGAGCAAAGGTTGCTGCGTTGGCCATAGGCGTGTGCGAGCTATCTCTGCCTTCAGGATTAGTTTTAGAATTAAATAATTGCTATTTTGTGCCTGCTATGAGCAGAAACATTATTTATATTTCTTTTCTGGAAAAGGATGGTTTTATTATTTCAATAAAGAACAATTGTTGTTCCTTTTATTTAAATAATATTCACTATTTTAGTGCGCAATTATTTAATGGACTTTATGTCCTTGATCTAAGCAATCCTGTCTACAACATTAATACCAAGCGGATTAAAATAAATGATTTAAATCCTGCTTATTTATGGCACTGTCGTTTAGGCCATATAAATGAGAAACGTGTATCTAGACTCTATAAGGATAGATTGCTAGACTCATTTGATTTTGAATCATATGAGACATGTGAGGCTTGTTTATTGGGAAAAATGACTAAGTCCCCTTTCAATAAGAAAGGTGAGAGGACTAGTGAGCAATTGGCGCTCATACATACCAATGTGTGTGGGCCATTTGCCACGCCTGCCAGGGGTGGTTATGTCTACTTCATTACATTTACTGATGATTTCAGTAGATATGGATTTGTGTACCTCATGAGGGCAAAATCCGAATCCTTTGAAGTGTTCAAAGAATTCAAGAATGAAGTAGAGAAGCAACTTAGCAAAAGTATCAAGGCTCTACGATCGGATCGTGGAGGAGAATACTTGAGCCAAGAGTTTGACGACTATCTTAGAGAGTGTGGGATCGTGTCCCAACTCACTCCACCCGGAACGCCACAATGGAATGGCGTGTCCGAGAGGAGGAATCGAACCCTATAGGATATGGTTCGATCTATGATGTGTCAAACCGATCTTCCATTATCATTTTGGGGCTACGCTCTATTAAGTGCAGCTTTCACCATTAACCGTGTTCCATCTAAATCAGTCATGAAGACACCATATGAGATATGGAGTGGGAGGCGTCCCATACTGTCGTTCATGAGTATTTGGGGCTGCGATGTCTATGTAAAACGTTTACAATCAGACAAACTGGGGCCTAAATCGGATAAGTGTAAATTTGTGGGGTACCCTAAGGAAACTAAGGGATACTACTTCTACAATCCAACCGAGAACAAAGTGTTTGTTGCTCGGACCGGCGTATTTCTAGAAAGAGAGTTGTCTCTAAAGAAGCAAGTGGGAGGAATGTAGAACTTGAAGAGATTCAAGAACCATAAATCGCTGAACCGATTATGGAACATGAACAGGAACCACAAGCAGTTGTGGAGCAACCTGTTCAGGTAACACAAGAGCTTCGTAGATCTAGTAGAGTGCGCCAGGAACCCGAGAGGTATGGACTTCTCGTGACCGATTCCGGTGACACGATGCTCATATATGATGAGCCTACTACCTATGAGGAGGCCATGAATGGCCCAGACTCTCAGAAGTGGCTAGAAGCCATGAGATCCGAGATGGAATCCATGTATACCAACAAAGTATGGACTTTGGTGGAACCACCCGATGGGGCGCGGCCCATAGGGTGCAAGTGGGTCTTCAAGAAGAAGATCGACATGGATGGTAATGTGATTACCTATAAGGGCCTATTTGTGGCTAAAGGATTCAGACAGATTCATGGTATTGACTATGATGAAACCTTTTCACCAGTCGATATGACCAAATCCATCCGAATCCTACTTGTAATTGCAGCATACCATGACTATGGGATTTGGCAGATGGATGTCAAAACAGCATTCCTTTATGGGAATCTCCTCGAGGACGTGTATATGATACAGCCGGAGGGTTTTGAGGATCCAAAGCAAGCCAACAAAGTCTGTAAGTTGCAACGATCCATTTATGAATTAAAGAAAGCTTCTAGGAGTTGGAATCGACGTTTTGATGAAGTGGTCAAAGAGTTTGGCTTCATCAGAAACGAAGATGACTCTTGTGTCTACAAGAAGGTTAGTGGGAGCTCTGTAACTTTTCTGGTCTTGTATGTGGATGACATACTACTCATTGGAAACGACGTTTCCATGCGGCAATCTATTAAAGATTGGCTAGGAAAGTGTTTCTCAATGAAGGACTTATGGGAAGCAGCCTATATACTTGGTATAAAGATCTATAGAGATAGATCTAAGAGGTTGCTAGGCCTAAGTCAAAGTACATATATTGACAAGGTGTTGAAACGGTTCAACATGCAAGATTCCAAGAAGGGATTCTTGCCCATGTCACATGGAGTCACTCTTTCGAAGAGTGGTTGTCCTTCCAATGAGATTGAGAAGGAACGCATGAGTAGAATTCCCTATGCCTCGGCCATAGGATCTATCATGTACGCCATGTTATGTACTAGACCAGATGTGTCATATGCCTTGAGTATGACAAGAAGATACCAATCCAATCCATGTGAGAGTCACTGGATTGCAGTCAAGAACATCCTAAAGTACTTGAGAAGAACTAAGGATGCTTTCTTAATATTTGGGGGTGAGGAAGAGTTGCGTGTAAGGGGTTACACTGATGCAAGCTTCCAAACCGACAGAGATGACTTTAGATCACAGTCGGGATATGTGTTTTGCCTGAATGGAGCAGCGGTGAGCTGGAAAAGTTCCAAGCAAGAGACGGTAGCTGATTCTACAACAGAGGCTGAGTACATTGCTGCAAATGGGGCAGCAAAGGAAGCTGTTTGGATCAGAAAGTTTGTTTCTGAACTTTGTGTGGTCCCTAGCATTGCGGATCCAGTTGAGTTGTACTGTGACAACACTGGGGCGATCGCGCAATCAAAGGAACCAAGATCGCATCAGAAGTCCAAGCACGTGCTCAGGAAGTTTCATCTGATTCGAGATATTATCGATAGAGGAGACGTTCGGATATGCAAGATTCCTACAGATGATAATCTGTCAGACCCGCTTACAAAGCCTCTCACGCAGAGGAAGCATGAAGGGCACACTAGGAGTATGGGCATACGAGATGTGCCAGATTGGCTCTAGTGCAAGTGGGAGACTGTTGGAATAGATGCCCTAGAGGCAATCTAGTTTAGTATGAATTTATTTGTGGCTAGAAATTCATTTATTATTTATTGGATATTTAATATAATGAAGTCCTTAGATTTACAATTGTGTTGTTTATCTTAAATATCCCTAGTCCAGTATAATGATTAATGGGACGATCATCTATAGACTAGTATGGGGTTGGATTGTTATGGAGATATCACGATCCAACACATAGGTGTGCATTAGGGAATGTTGCACTCGATTGACCCATCTCCGAGAAGGCTACATACACGTTATGTTAAGTCACAAGCGCTTCTCGCGGTGCAATGGTATTTTCATCCTTAGACTTGAAGTCACTAGATATTCTAGTTGTGGATTATTGTGATCTTGGTAGCGTTAAACGCTACACCGTAACTGGGTAGTTATAAAGGCGTGTACTGGATACAATAAGAAGCAAGCTTAGAGATCGTAGTGGACGAAGATAGAATTTGTCCCTCCAACATAACAGGAGAAAATATCCTAGGCCACTCGAGGGATAGTGCTTATAAAATGTCTGGCCAGACTCAAATAAATCAATATGGGATATGGATGTTATTTGCACGAATAAGGTTATTCCCATGGATCGAGAAACTATGGATTGGATATACGAGTGTGACTTGTATGTCTCGTGTCCAATCCGGTTATAGAGACAAAGGGATGAGACAATTACTTGTACAAAGGTTGTCAAGATGACTATTCTATTAGTTGGCTAGAATGGATGTTTTGCTAGAAACCGCTCCATATTAGCAAATAGTTGCTACCAACTAGATAGAACCTATGGAGTCACATGCTATATAGAGTTGGACTAGATTTGGGAATTAATTAATTGGATTAATTAATTAGAAGGATCACTTTGCAAAACCTTGCAAACTTAGTAGGGACAAATTTGCAAGGAAGGGACTAAATTGAATTCTAGTAGGACTAGAATAAGCCCTTTAGGTAGTTGGCAAGGAGTTGTTGGACTATATAAAGGACCTTCCTTCCCACATAACTTATGCTCATAATTGAACATAGCAAGAGTGGGAGAGAACAAAAGAAGGAGAGAGAGCAATAAGCAAGGAGCCGACCGCCCCTTGCTCGCCGCCCCGTCCCCGTCGGCCACATGGAGGCCGAGAGCCCTCCTTTGGGTCTCGTTTTGCGTGATTTTTCTTCCTCTTCCTCTTCCGGGCTAGCACCAACGACTTGGGAGATTCTAGGATCAACTCTAGGCGTGGATCAACCATAGAGAACGTGACACAATTCGCGTTTGAAGTCATCAAAGGAGAACCCTAAGGTGTGTTATTGATTTCTTACCCTTACCATCGTTATGTCTCTTGACTTGTGATCCTTGGAGGGTTTTGCATGGTTTTATGATTGTTTGTGTTTCCGTTGCGCATCCATGAATCAAAATCCTACAATATAAAGTACATATTTACTCAAAAAGAGCTTAACAACAAACAACATTTTGGTTGGAAGTAATAAAGGACTACGATCTGCGTATCCAATATCATAAAGGAAAAGCTAATGTGGTAGTTGACACTTTGAGCAGTAAGTCGACTCATGCTGTGAATGCTATGCTAGTTTTGCCAGATTGGCTATGCCGTGAGTTTTGAAAACTCAAATCAAAGTTGTGAAACCCGGCGGAATGAATAACTTGATTTCAATTATGATAGTTTTTCTAGATGTATTTGAGGAGATCCGAAATAACCAACCAGGAGATGTGAAATTTGAAAGGATCAAGAAAAATATTTTCGAAGGACAAGCCAAAGGATTTAATATTAATGAGTACGGAAGTATTATCTATATTGGGAGGTGGTGTGTTCCACTAAAGTGTAAGGAATCTAAGGAGAAATTGATGCGTGAGGTGATAAGCTTTATAAGGATCTGAAGAAGACGTATTTGTGGCCGAATATGAAGAAGGAGTTAGCCGAATTCGTAGCAAGATGTTTGACATGTCATAAGGTGAAATTTGAATATAGACGAATGGGAGGGCTAGAGAAACCATTGGAAGTTTCGATTCTGAAATGGGACTCTATTTCGATGGACTTCGTTACTGCTTTACCGACATTCCATAAGGGATTGAACATGGTTTGGGTTGTAGTAGACAGATTGACAAAGATAGAGAGATTTATTCTGATGAAAGATACATGGAATATGAAACAAGGAGCGGATCCATATGTGAAGAATATAGTACGATATCATGGAGTACCGAGTTCGGTTGTATCTGATAGGGATCCTAATTTCCCATCACACTGTTGGAAAGCGTTGCAAGAAGCAATGAAAACGGAATTGAGGTTTAGTACAGCATTTCATCCAGCTACTGATGGACAGGAGGAGAGAACCATACAGACTTTGGAGATATGTTGAGAGCATGTTTTATGAATTTTCAAGGATCATGGGTAGACAGCTTACGGTTTATAGAGTTTTCTTATAATAATAGCTATCATGCCAGAATAGGTATGACACCACATGAAGCATTGTATGGAAGGAAATGTCGAACGCCGCTATGTTGGAATGACATTAGCGAGACTGTAGTGAATGGACCACAAGTGATTGAGGATATGACTGACCAAGTATGACTACTCAAGCACTAAATAAATGCAGCACATGTTAGGATAGACTGAAGTCGTATGCGGATAAAAAAGAATACCAATTGAATTCTAAGTGGGAGAAAATTTTTTTTAGAAATTATCACCTACAAAGGGAGTTATGAGGTTTAATAAGAAAGTAAAGTTGAGCCCGAAGTTTATTGGACTGTATGATATTCTAGAAAGGATTGGAGAAGTTTCTTATTGTAAGTTCAACCTAGTTTCAAAGGCTTGAAATAGCTAGTCCATTTCAAGGCTTTGAAACAGCTTTCAAAGATTTGAAACTAACTATGCTTTATATGCATAATCTTAGGGGGGAGTTTCTGATCATGATTCAACTCCTAAACTCATGTGCTTGATCATTTGTTACGTGATGAAGAAAGAAAAAGTATTTTTGACATTCTAAACTATGGTTAATCCATCTGTTTGACCAAGTTTTGTTGGGATATAGAGTTTCCTATTTTGCAAGAATCAATTTCTAAACAGGAATGATTCATAAAAGGAAACTGAGTTGTAGATATGATTCGTGATGATTCAAATCTGATCCAGATCTTCCTAACTTACTCCTAAACAAATTCAAGACAGTATCCTTGAAGATATTGAGCAAATAGCCGTTGGAGGAAGCTGTAAGAAGAGTCAAGACTTGAAGCTAGTTTTCACGAAAGTTTGTTGATAAGATTCAGAAGATCTTCAATTCAAACTGGGTGTTTAAAAGGAGAATTGCTGAAGGAATTTGAGAACACAACACAGAGAAATTCACACAGACACTCAAACACATTCAGGGATTGACAAGCAACAAAGAAGGAAATCCATTTCTCTCCATCCAGGCATCTGAAGAACACTGCATATTCACTGCAGACTTAAAAATAGATACGATTCATGATTGTCTTTAAGTTACTTATATTTGAATCATGAATACTTTAGACCTTGTATGATCATTACAGTCTTCGGATGTCTAGCTGCTAGCGGTGCGAATACTCATGGACCCGGTGTACGGGCTTTAAGTCTTTACATTGTTAACTCCCGACTGTAGACAACTAGTACTACTCTCTAGACTAACGATCAAGTAGGGGTGTGCACACTTACGGTCTAGTTGTCTTGGTGGAATATTGGGTACTGGGATAGGGAATTGAGTTTGGATATCTCATAACTGGGTATTAACTGATATATACTTTAATGGTATAAACGTTCCCTTTACTCTTTGATGTGGGTCACGTTGTTGTGCTATATGCATTACAAGCTCATGTTAAACATTTTCAAATATGTATATATCTATTTCGTTACAAAGTTTATTTTATTCTTTCTAGTCTGGTGTTGTGACGCCACTGCCTACTGTACTTGGCAGGTGAGTACACGGGAGACTGGGAAGTAGGCTAACACTTAGAAGTTATCATATAAGCTTATGCAAGCTATAATAATAAGTATATTTTAAGTTTCAGTTTCTTGAATTTCGTCTTCTAACAGAACAGTTACGGTTGGACTCATTGCTGAGCATTTATGTGCTTAGCAGAGGACATCTCTGGAGAGTCTGGGGGATCTAAGTGTATTTATTCGATACTCTAGGATGGGGGTGTCACACATGCTTTTGGTGCTAACAAGTTTGAACTATACGACCAAACATGGGGTGTACATTGATACTAGTGGAGGCTATAGCCGCACTGAAATTATCAAATTCTTAATTGTGTCCATATTTTGTAACGTTTTTTCAGTTTAGTGGCACAAAAATGAATTATAGCTCCCACTCAAATTGCAAAATTAATTTGCCCTCTTATCATTTTATTTTTCCAATTTAACTCCCACTCCTATGAAGTTATGAATCAGCCCCAGGACTAGATGAATCAACTCTTAAAAGACTTCCAACAAAATAGGAGGGATCTCTCTTCAAGTCAGAAGAAACTTTTATATGTCCTCTTTCCATGTTCGGGTAATTTGGAGATACTTTGTCCGTTTCTTCTCTTTCTTCGACTTTTGACTTTTTCATCTGTTGGCGTGTCACTTTGACCCGATAATATGGATAACAAAACGATGCAATTTTCCGGTAATTTTTCACAGTGTTGTAGAGTAAAATTTAGTGTACAACATCATGAAAATTTATCAAAAATTACATCGTATTGCTAATCAAATCATCAGATCAAAGCGGCGTAATGAATAGTGATAAAACTCATAAGTGGTAGTAGTAAAACTACCACAGATAGAGCAAGTAGCACAGATATTATGCGAAGAAGGTTGTGATGTAGTGGAAACAAAACATCAAATCTAACACCTTTTGAGGCACTTCTGCGTTGGAGTGTGTACTTCCTCTGTTTCTTCTCTTTCTTCCACTTTTGAGTTTTGCCACTATTCATCAGGCCGCTTTGACCCGATAATTTGATTAACAATACGATGAAATTTTTTGGTAAATTTTTATGGTGTTGTACAGTAAACTTTACTCTACGACACAATGAAAGATTACCGAAAAATTACATCGTTTTACTATTTAAATGACTGGGTCAAAGTGACATGCCTACGGAAGAAAAAGTCAAAACTGGAAGAAAGAGAAGAAACAGACCAAGTATGAATAGTCGCTTTGGAGGACAGTTTTCCAACCTTTTTGATTGAAGGGAAAAGAATAGGAGACCCACCACATAGAAAAGTTGACTGATAATGCTTTTCACATTCTATAAAGTTATGATGAATGGTATGTTTATGGTGGCCAGGCGACCTATCACGTTCAACCTTTACAATGTGAGGCGACCTCTCTTAGTGCATGTTTGGTATCTCTATTTTAATCAAGTTTGATTAGGAACTAAAATACTACTCCATCCGTTCCTCCAGGTTCTTCAAAAACTTATTCGGATATTATTTGGGCTTAGTGATTTGGTTAGCAAAACAAATCAAGAATTTGGTAATCTTTTCACGGTGTCGTTGAGTAAACTTTGCTCTACAATAACACAAAAAATTACTAAATTCTTGATTCGTTTCGCTAACCAATTTGCTATACCCAAATAATACCCGAATAAGTTTTTGAAGAACCTGGAGGAACGGAGGGAGTATCCGTTTTCGAGGGCACTATTCAAAATTAAGGATGGAAAAAAAATTCCTTATTCGATTAAAGTGACCCCTAAAGTCACCTAGGAATAAAAAGGCGAAAGAGAGGTAGTCAACAATGAACTTACAATACCGAATTTTCATTATCAACGACTGAAGAGAGAGCCCGAGAGGCGGAGTTGTGAGTGCATTCAAATTTATAATCAGTGAATGAACTCATGGAGGAGTACAAGTCATGATAATTCAATAGCAATAGTTTATCTAACAGTTTAAAATATAAAAAGTGTAGGGTAAATGGATGGATGGGATATATTTTTGATGGAGACCCACGCCACTGTGAATTAAAGTATAGATAGATGTATAGATATTGTATAGATATGGTATTTTTGTAAACTCATTTGTTAACACCTTTTTTGGCCTGGTAAAAACTAAAATATGCTGAAAAACAGTCATTTTTTGTGTTTTTTCGTACTATTGGTGGTTAAACGCATTTCAACTTAGATGCATAAAATATCAAATCTCTCAGTATTATACGAAAAATGATATTCAAGTAAATTAACATTGAAATTTAGTAATGTTGTCAAATGTGTTTTTGATTTTAAACTCTGTTTTCAGCACATACTGAACATTTTTTTATTCTGGTTTTAAACGTGTTCTTTTAGCATGTTTCTGTCAACTGTTATTCTTATTTTTAAACGGATAACAAACAAGCTCTAGTGCGTGTTTGATATCTTGTTTTTAAACAAAAATTAAAAATACTATTTTTCTGGAAAATTATTTGGTAGAGATATTTTTTGTTTGTTTTGAAAACAAACATGTTAAAAAATGGTTGTTTATAGAAAAGTTCATCCAAACTTAACCACTAACTTACTGCAGCTCATTCAAACAGCTCTCATGTACTTTGTTGGGGATGTTTGAATACGATTAAGTCGAGATGTAGAGTGTAGTAAAAAATGAGATTTTCAGTCAAACCTCACAAAACCAAAACGAAATCTCGAAATTTCTTAAAAATATATGGGATTTAGATTTCCGAAATTTCTAGCCGGGATTCTGTTTTGGAGTTCCGGATTTTTTTGAGGCAATTTGGGTTATTTTTGGGGATTTCTTGATTATTTTTGAGGGAATTCTGAAAATTTTGGGGGAGTTTCCAGAATGTAAAAATGAAGCTAGGAGCATCCTTTATATAGTCCAACAACTCCTCGTTACAACATAAATGCCCTCTCCTAATCCTACCCAAGTTCGGATTAGTCCAACTTGCATATTAATCCTACTAATTTAGTAAGTTGTTGCGATTTGATTGTTCTAATTAATTAATCATATTAATTAATTCCCAAGTCTAGTTCAATCCTATATGGTGTGTGACCCCATAGGTTTCTATTTGGTTGGTTGTAAATATTTACTAATATGGAGCGACCTCTAGCAAGACATCCATTCTAGCCAACTAATTAAAATAGTCATCCGACAAACCTTGTGCAAGTATTATCTCATCCTTTTGTCTCAATATCCGGATTGGACAGGAGACATACAAGTCACACTCGTATATCCAATTCATAATTACTCAATCATGGGAATAGTCTTATTCGTGCAAATAACATCAATATCCAATATTGATTTATTTGAGTCTGGCCAGACATTCTATAAGCACTATCCCTCAAGTGGCCTAGGATATTTGCTCTGGTTATGTGGGAGGGACAAATTCTATCTACATCACTACGAGATCTAAGATTGATTCCTATTGTGTCCAATACGCGCATTTATGACTACCCAGTCACGGTGTAGCGTTTCACGCTACCAAAACACAATATTCCACAACTAGAAGATAGAGCGACTTAAAGTCTAAGGATGACAATACCGTTGTCACCGCGAGACGCACTTGTGACTTTACATAACATGTATGTAGCCTTCTCGGAGATGGGTCAATCTAGTATGTCATTACCCCTAATGCATACCCATTGTTTGATCGTGATATCTCCATATCAATCCAAACCCATAATAGTCTATAGATGATTGTCCGATTAATCATTATAATGTACTAGGTATATTTAAGATAAACAACCCAATTGTAAATCTAAGGACTCAATTATATTAAATATCTCAATAAATAATACAATGAATATTCTAGCCAATTTATTGTTCATACTAAACTAGATTGCCTCTAGGGAACCTATTCCAACAGTATCCCACTTGCACTAGAGCCAATCAGGTGCATCTCGTATGCCAATGCTCCTAGTGTGCCATTCATGCTTGCGCGTATCAAGCGGCTTTGTAAGTGGATCTGACATATTTTCATCTGTAGGAATCTTGCATATCCGAACGTCTCCTCTTTCGATAATATCTCGAATAACATGGAACTTCCTGAGTACGTGCTTGGATTTCTGGTGTGACCTGGGTTCCTTTGATTGCGCGATCGCTCATGTGTTGTCACAATACAACTCCATTGGATCCGCAATTCTAGGAACCACACTAAGCTCAGTAATGAACTTCCTAATCCAAACAGCTTCTTTAGGATGTTCTTCTCAAGTACTTTAGGATGTTCTTGACTGCAATCAAGTGACTCTCACCTGGATTGGACTGATATATGCTTGTCATACTCAATGCATATGACACATCTGGTCTAGTACATAACATGGCGTACATGATGGATGCTATGGCCGAGGCATAGGGAACCCTACTCATGCGTTCCTTCTCAATCTCATTGGAAGGACAACCACTCTTTGAAAGAGTGATTCCATGCGACATGGACAAGAATCCCTTCTTCGAATCTCGCATGCTGAACCGTTTCTGTAACTTGTCTACATATGTAATTTAACTTAGGCCAATCAACTTCTTAGATCTATCTCTATAGATCTTTATACCGAGTATATAGGCTGCTTCACCTAAGTCTTTCATTGAGAAACACTTTCCTAGCCAATCTTTAACAGTAGCAGCATAGGAATGTCGTTTCCAATGAGTAGTATGTCATCCACATACAAGACCAGAAAAGCAACGGAGCTCCCACTAACCCTCTTGTAGAGACAAGACTCATCTTCGTTTCTGATGAATCCAAACTCTTTGACTACTTCATCAAAATATCGATTCCAACTCCTAGAAGCTTCCTTCAACCCATAAATGGATCATTGTAGTTTACAGACTTTGTTGGCTTGCTTTGGATCTTCAAAACCCTCAGGTTGTGTCAAATACACGTCCTCGAGGAGATTCACATACAGGAATGCTGTTTTGACATCCATCTGCCAAATCTCATAGTCGTAGTATGCTACAATAGCAAGTAAGATTCGGATGGATTTGGTTATTGCGACTGGTGAAAAGGTTTCATCATAGTCAATACCATGATTCTGTCTGAATCCTTTAGGCACCAATCGGCCCTTATAGGTAATCACATTACCATCCATGTCGATCTTCTTCTTGAAGACCCATTTGCACCCTATGGGCCTAGCCCCTTCGGGTGGTTCCACCAAAGTCCATACTTTGTTGGTATACATGGATTCCATCTCGGATCACATGGCCTCAAGCCACTTCCGAGATTCCAGCCCTTCTATGGCCTCTTCATAGGTAGTAGGCTCATCATCTATGAGCATCGTGTCGCCATACTCAGTTACGAGAAGTCCATACCTCTCAGGCTCATGGCGCACTCTACTAGATCTACGAAGCTCTTGTGTTACTTGAATAGGCTGCTCCACAACCTCTTGTGATTCCTGTTCATGTTATATAGTAGAATCCATGGTTTGTGGTTCCTGAACTTCGTCAAGTTCTACAGTCCTCCCACTTGCTTCTTAAAAAAAAACTCTCTTTCTAGAAACACGCCGGTCCGAGCAACAAACACTTTTTTCTCAGTTGGGTTGTAAAAATAATGTCCCTTAGTTTCCTTAGGGTATCCCACAAATATGCATTTGTCCGACTTAGGCCCTAGCTTGTCAGATATTAAACGTTTTACATAGACATCGCAGCCCCAAATCTTCATGAACGACACTGTAGGACGATTCCCACTCCACATCTCATGTGGTGTCTTCATGACTGACTTAGATGGAACACGATTAATGGTGAAAGCTTCACTTAATAGAGCGTAGCCCCAAAATCTAAATGGAATATCATTTTGACACATCGTAGATCGAACCATATCCAATAAAGTTCGATTCCTCCTCTCAGAGGCGTTCTGGGTGGAGTGAGTTGAGATAATATCCCACACTCTCTAAGATAGTCGTCAAACTTTCTCCTCCACGATCCGATCGTAGAGCCTTAATACTTTTGCCAAGTTGCTTCTTTACTTCATTCTTGAATTCTTTGAACTTGTCAAAGGATTCGGATTTGGCCTTCACAAGGTATACAAATCCAAATCTACTAAAATCATCAGTAACATTATGAAGTAGACGTAACCACCCCTGGCAGGCGTGGCAAATGGCCCATATACATCAATATGCACTAGCGTCAATTGCTCACTAGTCCTCTCACCTTTTTTATAGAAAGGGGACTTTGTTGTTTTCTCAATAAACAAGCCTCACATGTCTCATATGATTCAAAATCAAATGATTCTAGGAATCAATTCTTATGGATTCTATATACACGTTTCTCGTTTATATGGTCTAAACGACAGTGTCATAGCTAAGCAGGATTTAAATTATTCATTTTAATCCTCTTGGTATTAATGTTATAGACATGATTGCTTAGATCAAGGATATATAATCCATTACATAATTGCCCACTACAATAGTGAATACTATCAAAATAAATGGAACAACAATTGTTCATTATTGAAATAGTAAAACCATCCTTGTCCAAACAAGAAATAGATATAATGTTTCTGCTCATAGCAGGCACAAAATAGTAATTATTTTGTATACGCTTACGGCCAATGCTGCAACTCTTGCTCCATTCCCAACTTGCGGGTCTATCACCCCTTTAGCCAATCTTCTACTTCTCTTTAGATCCTGCACATGTCGACAAATGTGAGATCCGCATCTAGTATCCAATACCCATGATGAAGAGACAGATAAGTTGACATCTATAACAAAAAGTCCTGGTGGTGATGGAATCACTATTCCAAGCCTCTTATCCTCCAAATATTTTGGGCTGTTCCTTCTCCAGTGTTCAGGTTGACTGCAGTAGTGACACTCACCTTTAGTCAAACCCATGGCAACGCCACCAATAGGCTTAAGGGCAGATTCCTTGGGTTTGGCAACTGCTTTGCCTTTTCCTTTGGAGGTAGAGGCAAAAATTTTGCCCTTTCCTTTCTGCACCATCATTATGGATTTTCCCTTATCCTTGGTGATGCTTTGTTCAGCTGTCCTCAACATATTGAGTAAATCTGGTAGAGGTTTCACGATCTCATTTATGTTATAGTTCATGATGAACTGTCTATAACTTTCAGGCAACGATTGCAAGATGAGATCTGTGGCCAACTCTTGACCCACTGGAAACCCTAGGCGGCCGAGTCTCTCTAGATAGCCTATCATACGATACAAGTGCGGCCCCACAGGGTTTCCCTCAGAAAGATGACATTTGAACAATGCCTTGGAAATTTCATGCCTCTCAACCCTAGCCTGCTCCTGGAAGAGCTTCTTCAAGTGTGTGATCATATCGACTGCATTCATGTTCTCATGTTGCTTCTGAAGCTCAGAGGACATGGTGTAAAGCATTAGGCAGGCTCATCATTAGCTTCATCAACACGCTTCTGATACACCTTTAGGGCTGCAGGAGTGTTGTTTTCAAGATCATCACGAACTTGCACCTCTAGAGAGTACAGTTTCTTTTCTTGCTTGAGAACGATCTCATGCTTCTGTACTAGTCTAGAAAATTGGTCCCGGAGTGCTTGTCCTTCTCAAGGAAAGAGCGTAGGGAGTGAGATGAGTTCGATGAGTTGTTTGCCATTGGAATTCTACAAAAGGAAAATACGCAAGTTTTAGTATTTTTGAACAATTTAACTATATCTAATAATGGCTAGATTATTAAATACAACTCCCACTATTTTTCTACGGATTAATAACCCTCAAGATATTAATGCGGAAAATATCATTATATTTTTAGTGGGACAAGACCCGTATTTCACTTTCTTTTGAGCTTGTTTTGGCAAGTCACCCAAAAATTAGTTGTTTAGGTAGGAACAATTCCAATTATCCCATACAAATTTTGGTTCAATTGGGAAAATAACTCCTTATTTATCTATCACATAGTTAATCCCAATTGATTGCCTCTAGGTTTTTAATAATTATTAAGATGACCTAGTTACGTCCAACCTCTTACTCCAACAATTGCACACTATGTGTGCCATCACACCTCATGATCATGAATCAAGTCGCCCTGCTTTGGCACGCACGAACTTGATTAATCGATCTTGCGATGAGTGTTTAAGAAACGAGAAGGAAAAACGTAATATTTTTGTTTTGAGGGATTTTTCTTTCAATTTTAATATTTTGTTGATCCATATCAACTGGTCTACTTATTTGAGTTTGGGAAAAGATCCAAATAAAAGATCCTGGTTGTTTAATTATCTTATTATTAAATTACACGCATCATCCATACACCAATAAGACAATAAAGTAAACATCAACAAAACATAAATGAACGTGATGTGGATATGGCATCCTAGACTATGATATTCCCAAACCAATGAGAATATATATGAAACCCAGAATAGAAAACGCATCTCCATGTGCCTCCATCTCTTGGTCCATCCTTCATGGCCTTGTGGAATGCTCCATGCTCCATAATGTGGCTCCTTTAATTCTTTGGGCTTCTTTTCTTCAATCATGGCCATCATCATTTTATCTAGTACTAGCTAACATCTATACTAAATAAAATAAATCTCACAAGTTGAGGAAAATACCGGCACGCATGCCATAAATCATAATTAATCATTACATCAAATTGATCAGCTCGCAGGTTGTAAACAAACCACAAAAATTAAACATTCACGACAAACCACATCTAAGGCCAAATCCAATCACCATACGAATTGCACATAAACTGTTAAAGCCAATTTTTAACGCGCTTAGTCTATTTGAGTTGATTTTAGGATTACTAGGGTCAAAACGGTCCATGAGGGCCCACCGTAGCTTGGCCGAACCCCTTAATGGACCGCCCAAGGCCTTGGGCTGGCCTGCCCCAAGCCCACATGGCTAGGCCGTGCGCTAGGGCTGCCCCGGCCCCTTGTCCGAGCCTTGCATGGGCGACAAGGAAGGAGGGGCGGTCCCCTAGGTGGGCCGAACCTCCTTTAGGAGTTGTTTCCGAAACAACTCATTTCCTTGTTGCCCAAGTTTGGGTGTTTCCTAATTGAAAAAACTCCTTTTTCGAAATGGATGCCCAAGAACCCTAGATCTAAGATCCTAAAAATTTTCGAACTCAACATGCATCTAATATGCTTAATTTGTCGTTTTAAAGAATAATCAACAATTAAAGGTGATAAGCAACAAAAATGTAACACCTAACCCACGTTATGCTCTACGACTTGTGGCTCTGATACAACTGTATGGTTTTGATCATGGATACGCAGCGGAATAATAATAATTTATTCGATCAAGACCCTCCAAGGATCACAGGAAGAGAATTCATGAAGATGGTAAAGGATTCATTTTATGTACCTTGTAGGTCTCCTTTGATGACTTCTAACGCGAAAAGTATCACGTCTCTACGGTTGATCCACTCCTAAGATTGAGATCTAGATCCTCCAATCTCCTCGTGCTAGCTAGGATGAATGGAAGAGGACGAAGAAATCACGCAACAGAGCACCAAAGAGAGGGGCGACCTCTCTCCTTTGGCCGACGGGTAGGGGCGGATGGCAAGGGGGTTTCAGCCCTCTTGTTGTATTGCTCTCTCCTTCCTTCTCTCCTACTCAACTTATGTTATGAGCATTAGTTGTAGGGAAGGAATCTAGGAGCATCCTTTATATAGTCCAACAATTCCTTTTTACTACATAAAGGCCCTCTCCTAATCCTACTCATGTTCGAATTAGTCCAACTTGCATATTAGTCCTACTAAGTTAGCAAGTTGTTGTGATTTGATCCTTCTAATTAATTAATCATATTAATTAGTTCCCAAGTCTAGTACAATCCTATATGGCGTGTGACCTCATAGGTTTCTATTTGGTTGGTATTAACTATTTACAAGTCTAACATGTTATTTTAAGTTACTTTCTTTTCATATAAAGTTGGATAATTTATATGTCAATTTTGTTGTGTTCTACAGAATGGTGACTTAAGATTGAGCGCATGATTTTGATTAAAATAAGGCATGAAAATGTCTACATTGGGGTTCGTTTTGTTTATTATAATATTATTTGTAAGGGATCATTATCCATTCTTCAATTACAAATATATGAGGTGTCTAAAACGCTTGTACGTGGCTTGTATTTACTAAGCCTTCACTAAATTTCCAGCCAACAATCAGTTTTATGCTTAGTCATGTATATGTTTAGTCATCACAAATGATATTTAATTCATTAAAAGGTTAATATTTAGAATCTCTACTTCCTAGAGTCTGCTAAGTCGAATGGTGGGAAACCAGCTTGTTTAGAAACAATAACTTCTTGCTTTTTTGTTCGTAACTTATTTTGTGAGATAATTAGAGGGTTTTGGGAAATCAAAGACTTTGTGGTGATGAGCTTAGAGGATGATTATTTGATTTCTTCACCATGTGCATGGTTATTCGCGGTTCAGATTTGTTGTAACAGAACTCCTGTTTCAGATCTCTGCTACCAGTTTGTTATAGCCTGGGGGTATTCGAGCAAGAACGATGAGATGAAACAAGAACGAGACAGATATTTAACGTGGATCACTAACAAATTCGTAACGAACCCGCTAGTTACCTCCACGATCATAACCAGATATATTATTGAGAAGAGAACCCGATTACTTGTGGCCACGGCGGCCACCCCGAAAAGTACCACACCTGACACACTACAAATAAGCTCTTAAGCTTTACCAATTAACCCGTGTATACCCTGTATGTTACTAACTAAGTCCTTTATATATAGCCAAAGTATGTGCAAGACTTGTTGCTTTGGACTTGTTGCCAAAGCAACAAGTCCTTTGACAATTTGACCGTCCAAAACATTACCAAAAGAAACTAGGAAACAAACTTCACAACCTTTCTTCCTTTGACCTTTTCTTTGTTGCCTAAATTGATCCAAGTCAAAATCCAACAAATCTCCACCTTGACTTGAATCATCTCAGCAACCCAAAACCGGAACCTAATGTTTCTCTCCTCAAACCTGAACCGGATGCGTCTCCCTGAACCAGAAACGAGCACGCCTCTCCAAACAGATGTTTTGCAGCTGTATGCGAAACCCGAATTGCCAAATCGTTACTCCAACTACCATCATTCATGCAACGAGTGCGCCAGATGTGGTTGCACTTCCAGAAACGAAAACAAGTGCACCACCCAGAACCAGACTCGAATGTATTCACTGAGACAGGACCGAATACATTCCAGATGCGCCAAATTGCGCCAGACATATGCACCATGACAAGTGCCCAGATGTCATTCAGACCAAATGCACCAATGACGAGTGCCACAAATTTTCATGCGAGATGCGCCCCGTATGCCTCAGATGCGCCAGATGCTTGCCAAAAACAGATCGCGCCAGATGCGAGTTCAATGCGTGTCATGGTACACGCCCCAAAACCATATGCACGCCTGAAGAAACTCGTGCATAATGCGCGCCAGAACCAGAACCAGATGTGCGTGCCACAAATCTCACGCGACAGATGCTCCATGCTATTGCTCCAACTACAACAAATTCCCGCAACGCATGAGCCAGAACCAGATTCAATTCACACACCAGATGCTCCACGCAGGGAGCCAGATTGTGCCTGGACGTCAATCGCCAGAACACCAGATGCGCGTGAACCGCCAGATTCGCGCCAGTACCAAATTCGTGCTGGATTTTCCAGATCCCTTGCACGCCAGACCTGATGCGCGTCAGATTTCTCCGAACGGAGCCCGGATAGCCCCTTCCACGAGGCTTCATATGGTGGGAGTACCTACTTCTCTCTCACGAACAGATCGCTCATGATCGCCAAACCAGGCATCGTTCTTGGAGGAATCTCGAAACTCTACTCCTGAAAGCCTGCTCCACCTGAAGCGCGAAACCCTAGCTTTGAGTTCCACCAAAACATGAAACCCTAGCTTTTGGCTCCACCTAGATCATGGAACCCCAGCTCTGATACCAGTTTCTTGTAACGGAACTCCTGTTTCAGAGCTGTGCTACCAGTTTGTTATAGCCTGGGGGTATTCGAGCAAGAACGATGAGACGAAAAAAGAACGAGACAGATATTTAATGTGGTTCACTAACTAATTCGTAACGAATCTGCTAGCTACCTCCACGACCAGAACCAGATATTTTATTGAGAAGAGAACCCGATTACAGTGCACGCTGTGGCCACAACGGCCACGACGACCACCCCGAAAAACACCACACCTGACACACTATAAATAAGCTCTTAAGCTTTACCAATTAACCCGTGTGTACCCTGTATGTTACTAAACAATTCCTTTATATATAGCAAAAGTGTGTGCAAGGCTTGTTGCCAAAGCAACAAGTCTTTTGACAATTTGACCGTCCAAAACATTACCAAAAGAAACTAGGAAACAAACTTCACAACCTTGCTTCCTTTGACCTTTTCTTTGTTGCCTGAATTGATTCAAGTCAAAATCAAACAAGATTCAATATGTAGCTTTGATGGTCTATTATCTTTTATTTTCGACTTTGTAAAAGGTAGGGGAAATCTAACTTCTAAATTTTTGCAGTTATTGTGTATATCTGTTTATACTGGTAGAGTTACTTATACTGCTTTTTAGCTATATGATGTTTGACTGGTGATTGATAAATCACTTTAACTGTATATTTGGTAACGCATGCTGATGTGTAATAACTGGCAGTTGTGTTAAGTAGATTTTTGATTTCTACGCCAGTGGTTAGGCAGTACCTGCTGGGTTGTTTGGCTAACCCCTCTGTTTTACAGGTTGACCTGGAGCGCGTCTGGATCGCGGAGTAGTTGTTAAAAAGATTGTTTTTAGTTAAATATGTTGTTTTTAGACATTTTAGCGATTTGTTACAAATTCCTATTTCGACCAGTTATTTATATAAAATGTCATATTTGACAGGGTAGTGTAATTATTTGTTAAATTCAGTCACATACCAGATTTTCAGAATATTGATTATAAATGTTGTCTGGTGAACTGTGTGTCTTCCTGTATACCCAATCCATAGTTCCTCGATCCTGAGAATAGCTTTATTCGTGCAAATAACATCAATATCCTATATTGATTTATTTGAGTCTGGTCAGACATTCTATAAGCACTATCCCTCGAGTGGCCTAGGATATTTGCTCCCGTTATGTGGGAGGGACAAATTCTATCTACATCAGTACAATATCTAAGCTTGCTTCCTATTGTGCCCAATACGCGCCTTTATGACTACCATGTCACGGTGTAGCGTTTGGCGCTACCAAAACATAATATTTCGCAGCTAGAAGATCTAGTGACTTCAAGTCTAAGGATGGCAATACCGTTGTCACCGCGAGAAGCACTTGTGACTTTACAAAACATGTATGTAACCTTCTCGTAGATGAGTCAATCCAGTATGTCATTACCCCTAATGTATACCCATGTGTTGGATCGTGATATCTCCATATCAATCCAAACCCATAATAGTCTATAGATGATTGCCCGATTAATCATTATAATGTACTAGGTATATTTAAGATAAACAACACAATTGTAAATCTAAGGACTCAATTATATTAAATATCTCAATAAATAATACAATGAATATTCTAGCCAATTTATTGTTCATACTAAACTAGATTGCCTCTAGGGCACCTATTCCAACAGTATCCCACTTGCACTAGAGCTAATCAGGTGCATCTCGTATGCCAATGCTCCTAGTGTGCCATTCATGCTTGCACTGATCAAGCGGCTTTGTAAGTGGATCTGACATATTTTCATCTGTAGGAATCTTGCATATCCGAACGTCTCCTCTTTCGATAATATCTCGAATAACATGGAACTTCCTGAGTACGTGCTTGGATTTCTGGTGTGACCTGGGTTCCTTTGATTGCGCGATCGCTCATGTGTTGTCACAATACAACTCCATTGGATCCGCAATTCTAGGAACCACACCAAGCTCAGTAATGAACTTCCTAATCCAAAACAGCTTCTTTAGGATGTTCTTCTCAAGTACTTTAGGATGTTCTTTATTGCAATCAAGTGACTCTCACCTGGATTGGACTGATATATGCTTGTCATACTCAATGCATATGACACATCTGGTGTAGTACATAACATGGCGTACATGATGGATGCTATGGCCGAGGCATAGGGAACCCTACTCATGCGTTCCTTCTCAATCTCATTGGAAGGACAACCACTCTTCGAAAGAGTGATTCCATGCGACATGGACAAGAATCCCTTCTTTGAATCTTGCATGATGAACCATTTCTGTACCTTGTCTACATATGTAATTTAACTTAGGCCAATCAGCTTCTTAGATCTATCTCTATAGATCTTTATACCGAGTATATAGGATGCTTCACCTAAGTCTTTCATTGAGAAACACTTTCCTAGCCAATCTTTAACAGTAGCAGCATAGGAATGTCGTTTCCAATGAGTAGTATGTCATCCACATACAAGACCAGAAAAGCAACGGAGCTCCCCCTAAACCTTTTTTAGAGACAAAACTCATCTTCGTTTCTGATGAAGCCAAACTCTTTGACTTCTTCATCAAAATATCAATTCCAACTCCTAGAAGCTTCCTTCAACCCATAAATGGATCGTTGTAGTTTACAGACTTTGTTGGCTTGCTTTGGATCTTCAAAACCCTCAGGTTGTGTCATATACACGTCCTCGAGGAGATTCACATACAGGAATGCTGTTTTGACATCCATCTGCCAAATCTCATAGTCGTAGTATGCTACAATAGCAAGTAAGATTCGGATGGATTTGGTTATTGCGACTGGTGAAAATGTTTCATCATAGTCAATACCATGAATATGTCTGAATCCTTTAGGCACCAATCGGACCTTATAGGTAATCACATTACCATCCATGTCGATCTTCTTCTTGAAGACCCATTTGCACCCTATGGGCCTAGCCCCTTCGGGTGGTTCCACCAAAGTCCATACTTTGTTGGTATACATGGATTCCATCTCGGATCTCATGGCCTCAAGCCACTTCCGAGATTCCAGCCCTTCTATGGCCTCTTCATAGGTAGTAGGCTCATCATCTATGAGCATCGTGTCGCCATACTCAGTTACGAGAAGTCCATACCTCTCAGGCTCATGGCGCACTCTACTAGATCTACGAAGCTCTTGTGTTACTTGAATAGGCTGATCCACAACCTCTTGTGATTCCTGTTCATGTTATATAGTAGAATCCATGGTTTGTGGTTCCTGAACTTCGTCAAGTTCTACAGTCCTCCCACTTGCTTCTTTAAAAAAAACTCTCTTTCTAGAAACACGCCGGTCCGAGCAACAAACACTTTTTTCTCAGTTGGGTTGTAAAAATAATGTCCTTTAGTTTCCTTAGGGTATCCCACAAATATGCATTTGTCCGACTTAGGCCCTAGCTTGTCAGATATTAAACGTTTTACGTAGACATCGCAGCCCCAAATCTTCATGAACGACACTGTAGGACGATTCCCACTCCACATCTCATGTGGTGTCTTCATGACTGACTTAGATGGAACACGATTAATGGTGAAAGCTTCACTTAATAGAGCGTAGCCCCAAAATCTAAATGGAATATCATTTTGACACATCGTAGATCGAACCATATCCAATAAAGTTCGATTCCTCCTCTCAGAGGCGTTCTGGGTGGAGTAAGTTGAGATAATATCCCACACTCTCTAAGATAGTCGTCAAACTTTCTCCTCCACGATCCGATCGTAGAGCCTTAATACTTTTGCCAAGTTGCTTCTTTACTTCATTCTTGAATTCTTTGAACTTGTCAAAGGATTCGGATTTGGCCTTCACAAGGTATACAAATCCATATCTACTGAAATCATCAGTAACATTATGAAGTAGACGTAACCACCCCTGGCAGGCGTGGCAAATGGCCCATATACATCAATATGCACTAGCGTCAATTGCTCACTAGTCCTCTCACCTTTGTTATAGAAAGGGGACTTTGTTGTTTTCTCAATAAACAAGCCTCACATGTCTCATATGATTCAAAATCAAATGATTCTAGGAATCAATTCTTATGGATTCTATATACACGTTTCTCGTTTATATGGTCTAAACGACAGTGCCATAGCTAAGCAGGATTTAAATTATTCATTTTAATCCTCTTGGTATTAATGTTATAGACATGATTGCTTAGATCAAGGATATATAATCCATTACATAATTTCCCACTACAATAGTGAATACTATCTAAATAAATGGAACAACAATTGTTCATTATTGAAATAGTAAAACCATCCTTGTCCTAACAAGAAATAGATATAATGTTTCTGCTCATAGCAGGCACAAAATAGTAATTATTTAATTCTAATGCTAATCCCGAAGGCAGAGACAACTTGTATACACTTACGGCCAATGCTGCAACTCTTGCTCCATTCCCAACTTGCGGGTCTATCACCCCTTTAGCCAATCTTCTACTTCTCTTTAGATCCTGCACATGTCGACAAATGTGAGATCCGGATCTAGTATCCAATACCCATGATGAAGAGACAGATAAGTTGACATCTATAACAAAAAGACCTGGTGGTGATGGAATTACTATTCCAAGCCTCTTATCCTCCAAATATTTTGGGCTGTTCCTTCTCCAGTGTTCAGGTTGACTGCAGTAGTGACACTCACCTTTAGTCACATCCATGGCAACGCCACCAATAGGCTTAAGGGCAGATTCCTTGGGTTTGGCAACTGCTTTGCCTTTTCCTTTGGAGGTAGAGGCAAACATTTTGCCCTTTCCTTTCTGCACCATCATTATGGATTTTCCCTTATCCTTGGTGATGCTTTGTTCAGCTGTCCTCAACATATTGAGTAAATCTGGTAGAGGTTTCACGATCTCATTTATGTTATAGTTCATGATGAACTGTCTATAACTTTCAGGCAACGATTGCAAGATGAGATCTGTGGCCAACTCTTGACCCACTGGAAACCCTGGGCGGCCGAGTCTCTCTAGATAGCCTATCATACGATACAAGTGCGGCCCCACAGGGTTTCCCTCTGAAAGATGACATTTGAACAATGCCTTGGAAATTTCATGCCTCTCAACCCTAGCCTGCTCTTGGAAGAGCTTCTTCAAGTGTGTGATCATATCGACTGCATTCATGTTCTCATGTTGCTTCTGAAGCTCAGAGGACATGGTGTAAAGCATTAGGCAGTCTCATCATTAGCGTCATCAACATGCTTCTGATACACCTTTAGGGCTGCAGGAGTGTTGTTTTCAAGACCATCACGAACTTGCACCTCTAGAGAGTACAGTTTCTTTTCTTGCTTGAGAACGATCTCATGCTTCTGTACTAGTCTAGAAAATTGGTCCCGGAGAGCTTGTCCTTCTCAAGGACAGAGCGTAGGGAGTGAGATGAGTTCGATGAGTTGTTTGCCATTGGAATTCTACAAAAGGAAAATACGCAAGTTTTAGTATTTTTGAACAATTTAACTATATCTAATAATGGCTAGATTATTAAATACAACTCCCACTATTTTTCTACGGATTAATAACCCTCAATATATTAATGCGGAAAATATCATTATATTTTTAGTGGGCCAAGACCCATATTTCACTTCCTTTTGAGCTTGTTTTGGCAAGTCACCCAAAAATTAGTTATTTAGGTAGGAACAATTCCAATTATCCCATACAACTTTTGGTTCAATTGGGAAAATAACTCCTTAATATCTATCACATAGATAATCCCAATTGATTGCCTCTAGGTTTTTAATAATTATTAAGATTACCTAGTTACGTCCAACCTCTTACTCCAACAATTGCACACTATGTGTGCCATTACACCTCATGATCATGAATCAAGTCGCCCTGCTTTGGCACGCACGAACTTGATTAGTCGATCTTGTGATGAGTGTTTAAGAAACGAGAAGGAAAAACGTAATATTTTTGTTTTGAGGGATTTTTCTTTCAATTTTAATATTTTGTTGATCCATATCAACTGGTCTACTTATTTGAGTTTGGGAAAAGATCCAAATAAAAGATCCTAGTTGTTCAATTATCTTATTATTAAATTACACGCCTCATCCATACACCAACAACAATAATAAGACAATAAAGTAAACTTCCACAAAACAGAAATGAACGTGATGTGGATATGGCATCCTAGACTATGATATTCCCAAGCCAATGAGAATATATATGAAACCCAGAATAGAAAACGCATCTCCATGTGCCTCCATCTCTTGGTCCATCCTTCATAGCCTTGTGGAATGCTCCATGCTCCATAATGTGGCTCCTTTAATTCTTTGGGCTTCTTTTCTTCAATCATGGCCATCATCTATTTTATATAGTACTAGCTAACATCTATACTAAATAAAATAAATCTCACGAGTTGAGGAAAATACCGGCACGCATGCCATAAATCCTAATTAATTATTACATCAAATTGATCAGCTCGCAGGTTGTAAACAAACCACAAAAATTAAACATTCACGACAAACTACATCTAAGGCCATATCCAATCACCATACGAATTGCACATAAACTGCTAAAACCAATTTTTAACGCGCTTAGTCTATTTCAGTTGATTTTAGGATTACTAGGGTCAAAACGGTCCATGAGGGCCCACCGTAGCTTGGCCGAACCCCTTAATGGACCGCCCAAGGCCTTGGGCCGGCCTGCCCCAAGACCACATGGCTAGGCCGTGCGCTAGGGCTGCCCCGGTCCCTTGTCCGAGCCTTGCATGGGCGGCAAGGAAGGAGGGGCGGTCCCCTAGGTGGGCCGAACCTCCTTTAGGAGTTGTTTCCGAAACAACTCCTTGCCTTGTTGCCCAAGTTTGGGTGTTTCCTAATTGAAAAAACTCCTTTTTCGAAATGGATGCCCAAGAACCCTAGATCTAAGATCCTAAAAATTTTCGAACTCAACATGCATCTAATATGCTTAATTTGTCGTTTAAACGAATAATCAACAATTAAAGGTGATAAGCAACAAAAATGTAACACCTAACCCACGTTATGCTCTACGACTTGTGGATCTGATACAGCTATAAGGTTTTGATCATGGATACGCAGCAGAATAATAATAATTTATCCGATCAAGACCCTCCAAGGATCACAGGAAGAGAATTCATGAAGATGGTAAAGGATTCATTTTATGTACCTTGTATGTCTCCTTTGATGACTTCTAACGCGAAAAGTATCACGTCTCTACGGTTGATCCACTCCTAAAATTGAGATCTAGATCCTCCAATCTCCTCGTTCTAGCTAGGATGAATGGAAGAGGACGAAGAAATCACGCAACAGAGCACCAAAGAGAGGGGCGACCTCTCTCCTTTGGCCGACGGGTAGGGCGGACGGCAAGGGGGTTTCAGCCCTCTTGTTGTATTGCTCTCTCCTTCCTTCTCTCCTACTCAACTTATGTTATGAGCATTAGTTGTAGGGAAGGAATCTAGGAGCATCCTTTATATAGTCCAACAACTCCTTTTTACTACATAAAGGCCCTCTCCTAATCCTACTCAAGTTCAAATTAGTCCAACTTGCATATTAGTCCTACTAAGTTAGCAAGTTGTTGTGATTTGATCCTTCTAATTAATTAATCATATTAATTAATTACCAAGTCTAGTACAATCCTATATGGCGTGTGACCTCATAGGTTTCTATTTGGTTGGTAGTAACTATTTACAAGTCTAACATGTTATTTTAAGTTACGTTCTTTTCATATAAAGTTGGATAATTTATATGTCAATTTTGTTGTGTTCTACAGAATGGTGACTTAAGATTGAGTGCATGATTTGGATTAAAATAAGGCATGAAAATGTCTACATTGGGGTTCGTTTTGTTTATTATAATATTATTTGTAAGGGATCATTATCCATTCTTCAATTACAAATATATGAGGTGTCTAAAACGCTTGTACGTGGCTTGTATTTACTAAGCCTTCACTAAATTTCCAGCCAACAATCAGTTTTATGCTTAGTCATGTATATGGTTAGTCATCACAAATGATATTTAATTCATTAAAAGGTTAATATTTAGAATCTCGACGTCCTAGAGTCTGCTAAGTCGAATGGTAGGAAACCAGCTTGTTTAGAAACAATAACTTCTTGCTTTTTTGTTCGTAACTTATTTTTTGAGATAATTAGAGGGTTTTGGGAAATTAGAGACTTTGTGGTGATGAGCTTAGAGGATGATTATTTTATTTCTTCACCATGTGCATGGTTATTCGCGGTTCAGATTTGTTGTAACAGAACTCCTGTTTTAGATCTCTGCTACCAGTTTGTTATAGCCTGGGGGTATTCGAGCAAGAACGATGAGACGAAACAAGAACGAGACAGATATTTAACTTGGATCACTAACAAATTCGTAACGAACCCGCTAGTTACCTCCACGATCATAACCAGATATTTTATTGAGAAGAGAACCCGATTACAGTGCACGCCGTGGCCAAAACGGCCACGGCGTTCACCCCGAAAAGTACCACACCTGACACACTACAAATAAGATCTTAAGCTTTACCAATTAACCCGTGTATACCCTGTATGTTACTAACTAAGTCCTTTATATATAGCCAAAGTATGTGCAAGACTTGTTGCTTTGGACTTGTTGCCAAAGCAACAAGTCCTTTGACAATTGACCGTCCAAAACATTACCAAATGAAACTAGGAAACAAACTTCACAACCTTTCTTCCTTTGACCTTTTCTTTGTTGCCTAAATTGATCCAAGTCAAAATCCAAAAAATCTCCACCTTGACTTGAATCATCTCAGCAACCCAAAACCGTAACCTAATGTTTCTCTCCTCAAACCTGAACCGGATGCGTCTCCCTGAACCAGAAACGAGCACGCCTCTCCAAACAGATGTTTTGCAGCTGTATGCGAAACTCAAATTGCCAAATCGTTACTCCAACTACCATCGTTCATGCAACGAGTGCGCCAGATGTGGTTGCACTTCCAGAAACAGAAACAAGTGCACCACCCAGAACCAGACTCGAATGTATTCACTGAGACAGGACCGAATACATTCCAGATGCGCCAAATTGCGCCAGACATATGCACCATGACAAGTGCCAGATGTCATTCAGACCAGATGCACCAATGACGAGTGCCACAAATTGTCATGCGAGATGCGCCCCGTATGCCTCAGATGCGCCAGATGCTTGCCAAAAACAGATCGCGCCAGATGCGAGTTCAATGCGTGTCATGGTACACGCCCCAAAACCATATGCACGCCTGAAGAAACTCGTGCATAATGCGAGCCAGAACCAGAACTAGATGTGCGTGCCAGAAATCTCACGCGGCAGATGCTCCATGCTATTGCTCCAACTACAACAAATTCCCGCAACGCATGAGCCAGAACCAGATTCAATTCACACACCAGATGCTCCACGCAGGGAGCCAGATTACGCATGAACGTCAATCGCCAGAACACCAGATGCGCGTGAACCGTCAGATTCGCGCCAGTACCAAATTCGTGCAGGATTTTCCAGATCCCTTGCACGCCAGACCTGATGCGCGTCAGATTTCTCCGAACGGAGCCCGGATAGCCCCTTACACGAGGCTTCATATGGTGGGAGTACCTACTTCTCTCTCACAAACAGATCCCTCTTGATCGCCAAACCAGGCATCGTTCTTGGAGGAATCTCGAAACTCTACTCCTGAAAGCCTGCTCCACCTGAAGCGCGAAACCCTATCTTTGAGTTCCACCAAAACATGAAACCCTAGCTTTTGGCTCCATCTAGATCTTGGAACCCCAGCTCTGATACCAGTTTCTTGTAACAGAACTCCTGTTTCAGAGCTGTGCTACCAGTTTGTTATAGCCTGGGGGTATTCGAACAAGAACGAGACAGATATTTAATGTGGTTCACTAACGAATTCGTAACGAATCTGCATGCTACCTCCACGACCAGAACCAGATATTTTATTGAGAAGAGAACCCGATTACAGTGCACGATGTGGCCACAACGGCCACGGCGGCCACCCCGAAAAACACCAAACCTGAAGCACTATAAATAAGCTCTTAAGCTCTACCAATTAACCCGTGTGTACCCTGTATGTTACTAAAAAAGTCCTTTATATATAGCAAAAGTGTGTGCAAGACTTGTTGCCAAAGCAACAAGTCTTTTGACAATTTGACCGTCCAAAACATTACCAAAAGAAACTAGGAAACAAACTTCACAACCTTGCTTCCTTTGACCTTTTCTTTGTTGCCTGAATTGATCCCAGTCAAAATCAAACAAGATTCAATATTTAGCTTTGATGGTCTATTATCTTTTGTTTTCGACTTTGTAAAAGGTAGGGGAAATCTAACTTCTAAATTTTTACAGTTATTGTGTATATCTGTTTATACTGCTAGAGTTACTTATATTGCTTTTTAGCTATATGATGTTTGACTGGTGATTGATAAATCACTTTAACTGTATATTTGGTAACGCATGCTGATGTGTAATAACTGGCAGTTGTGTTAAGTAGATTTTTGATTTCTACGCCAGTGGTTAGGCAGTACCTGCTGGGTTGTTTGGCTAACCCCTATGTTTTACAGGTTGACCTGGAGCGCGACTGGATCGCGGAGTAGTTGTTAAAAAGATTGTTTTTAGTTAAATATGTTGTTTTTAGACATTTTAGCGATTTGTTACAAATTACTATTTCGACCAGTTATTTATATAAAATGTCATTTTTGACGAGGTAGTGTAATTATTTGTTAAATTCTGTCACATACCATATTTTCAGAATATTGATTATAAATGTTGTCTGGTGAAATGTGTGTCTTCCTGTATATCCAATCCATAGTTCCTCGATCCTGAGAATAGCTTTATTCGTGCAAATAACATCAATATCCTATATTGATTTATTTGAGTCTGGTCAGACATTCTATAAGCACTATCCCTCGAGTGGCCTAGGATATTTTCTCCCGTTATGTAGGAGGGACAAATTCTATCTACATCAGTACAATATCTAAGCTTGCTTCCTATTGTGCCCAATACGCGCCTTTATGACTACCATGTCACGGTGTAGCGTTTGACGCTACCAAAACATAATATTTCACAGCTAGAAGATCTAGTGACTTCAAGTCTAAGGATGACAATACCGTTGTCACCGCGAGAAGCACTTGTGACTTTACAAAACATGTATGTAACCTTCTCGTAGATGAGTCAATCCGGTATGTCATTACCCCTAATGCATACCCATGTGTTGGATCGTGATATCTCCATATCAATCCAACCCCATACTAGTCTATAGATGATTGTCCTATTAATCAATATTAATGGACTAGGGATATTTAAGATAAATAACACAATTGTAAATCTAAGGAATTCATTATATTGAATATCTCAATAAATAATACAATGAATATTCTAGTCAATTTATTGTTCATACTAAACTAGATTGCCTCTAGGGCACCTATTCCGACATAGGATCCATCTGCTAGCTGTATTTCCTTTCCTGTATATTGACACTTTAGGAAGGAGTTCCTGCAAAATAGTTAGCTAATTAATCGTGAAAGAAACTCAGTAAAACAGTGAGATTAAGTCAAGATTAAGTATTTGATTAGTTTGTCTTTCATCATCAAATAGAACATGATCAATAAAATGAGGATAGAGATCATAATACAAGGAAAACTCCCCCTGAGTTTATTCAGTATAGTGCAACATTGTTTCTATGCCTTTGAAAGTTGTTTCAAGGCCTTGAAACAGTATGTGAACTTACAGATTCCAATTAGTTATGTAACAGTTGATAATTAAGTTGCCCAATAAAGTGATTTAATGGAGTAACCCACTGTCAGTTTTAAACGCTGCGATGGTTACTATTAACTGATAGTGTTACCTCATTGAATGTGGCCCTCTTCTCTCCTCTGTAATAGAGCCATGCCTCCTCCTCCATAAGTTGTCCAAAAAACACATTCATTCAATCACTCAAAGAAATGTAATGGATTATTTAATTAGAAGAAGAAGAAGAAGAAGAAGAAGAAGAAGAAGAGTATGCTGATGCAGGATCATTCTAGAGGAGGTACTAAGTCTTATATCAAAGCAAGCGCGACCACAGTTTCAGAAGTTCATTGTAAACATTCATCGATTTCCATGGAAAATGGTACGCTTTTCTGATTTTACAGTCTACGACTTCTTGAACCGAAATGATTTTAAGATCCAGTGCAATTAGAGTTTCCGTATAATTTTTAAATTACAACTTATAGAATCCACCACTCACTCACTGAATCCCCATCCGCAACCTTCGAGCCAGCCTCTCCATGGATCTGACCACAATCCCCTTGATTCAATAATCCTAGAATCGAGGATCCCCAATTTGACAATGATGGAGCAAGAGAGAAAGATAACAAAGGTGATGGTGAAGGAGAAGGATACAAATATGTAGGTGAAGAAGAACATATCCTAAGGTGAATAGTGACAATACTCGTCTTGGAGGAATCGAGCAGAACGGCGGTGTTCCACAAGATGACTGTAGCTTCCGAAGAAAGCGACGACGAGGGGTTCGAAAGTCCTCTCTCCATCCCCCCTCCCTACCGATTTGTCTCCCCCTCCCCCCTTTGGGTTTCTAAAGCACAATTTTTTTATGCGGAGAGGAGTGGAGGCGGCGGTGACAGTTTCGAAGACGGTTGTTGGTGGCGAGACGAGGTTCTTCTTCATCTTCTTCAAATATGTTACTTTTGTTTAGATATTTTATTTTCCTACTTTAGATCCATTTTTTATTTCCTTTTGTTAAATTTTATACAAGATCTCTGTTAAATTGTTATTATTATTGTTGTTGCTGGTGGTGTTACTGGTGGTGGTGATGTATGAAAACCAGAGAGAGGTAGAGATTGTGTGAGAGAGAGAGGGGGGGAGATAGTAGTTGCATGGACATAGTTGCGGTAAAATGGTCATTGACATAAATTTCTTAAAACATGTGCTATTTGTAACTAGAAAGATAGAACAGGAACAATATATATATATATACATATATTGACACACACACCGCGGTTTCGTTGCCACTTAAAAGTACAACATAGAATTAAGAGTATCAACACTTTAAATGATGTTGTGTAATTGAATTATTGTTAACTTTTCTTTCTCAAAAATAATTTTAAATTACTTTTATGATGATCCAAGGACCGTGATTATAACTTTCAAATGTTGAATCATTTAGAACTGTATACGAAAGAAGTTCAGTGTGGGTGTTATTGCATCTTACAATTCCTAGGTGTAAACTATTCGAGGATTATACAAGCTAATATATTCACAAAGAGTCTATAATACTCTCATGACACGTTTGTTTTTCAGGAGTAAGTGGAATGTATTGAATTTGTATATAGTTAGCGGGATTGGTTTGACTAATTGAATTAAAATAAATATTGTCTATAGTTTCATGCAGTATGAACTTAATATTATATTATGGATAGTCCAATTAAGCTAATTCTCTCATAGAATTAGTTAAGGATCACCAAAGACAATATTTAGGCCCTATTTTCTTTCCCTAAATTTCGGTAACTTTTTACCTTTTTAATTCATAAAAAAAAATCTAATTTACTCATTTTCGTCACAACTTGTTTTAGGTCATTTTTTTTACCTTTTTATAAGACTAAAAAATTAAGTTTTTTCTAACTTCAACTTTTCTTACTTCTTACTCCTAAAACTGACTTTTTATGAGCTAAAATAGAACATAAGTAAGCAACCTTTTTTTTAGGAAAATGTTCTTAAGACTTGTTAGAAAATCTAACAATACCAAAGTAACCAATTTTCTTTTTCTAAAAAAAACTAAAAAGTCACCTAGATTAGGCAAAGAAAGCAAGGCCTTACTATGCACTAAGCATGGCCATAATTAACCCAATCACAAGTAATCACTACTAGAATTTATATCAAAAACGGCAGGAACCTATTGCCAAGTCAAATACCAGTATTTGTCGTTTAAGCCTTAAACGGCAATACCTATGGGGGTAATGCTCCGATCGTCGAGAGGATTGACGTTTTTACTTCGTGGCGGTAAACTTCTCGGCATTTAAAATATTCTTGGCGGGAGTCACATTACCACATTTTTAGCCGCTCTTACGTGGCAAGAGTTACTCCCATTTTTTATGGCACATTTACGGCAAGAATACTATCTTTGTTTTTAAACACTCACAAGTGACAAGAATAAGTTGCCTGTTGTGAAAAACGAAATATGCATAAAGAAAGAACTAAACAAACAGATTTACGTGGTTCGGCAAAACAGCCTACATCCACGGAGTTGCTGAGATTTCACTAAAAACAGACGAAACGTCTCACAGAGAATTACAAGCGAAATCAGAATGCTCAACATACTTGCTATGAACCCTAAGAAATCTATAAATAGACGACCTATTAACCGGGCCAAATCCAAGCCCAAACTCTATAAGTAGACGACCTATTACCGGCACAAGCCTTCGCTCCACGAATCATGTCTCCTTTTACGTGTCGTAGCAAAACATGAACGGGGTCGATTCATAAAACGGTTTGCCCATAAACAAGGGCTCCACCCCCAACATTGCCATTTTGATTTTGTATTGTCACATTTAATTCCATTATATGTGACAGTAATTTTCTTACCTCCATTTTTGGTTTTACCAAATATGAAAATAACTAAATGCCACTACTGCAATAAGGATACTACACAACATGCATACCCCTATATATTCAGTACTAAAATTCCTGTTTTCAAGGAGGCACACAACAACAGTTTTCAAGCAAGCACACAACTACAGATTTTCAAACCGTGCGCGCACACGTCTTTCAAACGCGACTCTTACATTAAATAGTGTACAAAATAACATTTGCGAGCAATATCTTCGAATTCGGGCTCTTAGCTAGCTCTATATATATTAATCTCTGAAGTTACTTCAAACAAAACAAAAATATGTATGCAACTTCGTTCCCAAAACTTAGGCTAGTTCCAACAAAAAATGCAAGCTATTGCTAGGTACTTTCTTCAACATCGCGCTCTAATTGCTATAGCTTGAACCTGCGTATGTACCATCTGTTAAAAACTGCAACCCATTGCTTCATCAAGTCGGCGCTCTTTCCTAGCATGAACTTGCACAATGATAGCTATAGTTAATCAAGCTAGCTAGCGACCCAACCTATGTGCAAACAATTAGTGATGAGCAAGTTAAAATGCAAGAAGTAGCAGCATGATCAGGCCATGCCATCTTATATGAAGGCAATGCTCTATTACGACCTAAAACATTTTACTCCTGCATTTTGAAGATGGAAACAGAAATTTTGCAATCACTAAACTACGACATCTACTGTGCAAAACTAGAACAAAGGGGGAACAAACTACGAAATCTAAAGTACAGTTACTGAGTTTGAGCAACCATGAACTAGAACCAAACCGGGATCCACGACCACCACTCACAGCTAACTCCACTGCCTCTTGGATATCACCATTCCGAATCAAAACCCATTCAAAATCATAGATGGACAAAACCAGGATACAAAAGCATGAACCGTTACAAGATTCCGCAAAGAATTAATCGTGGATCATCTTTCTACATTTTGAAGATAGGAACATAGATTATGAAATCAACAAACTACGACATCTACTGTGCAAAACTAGAACAAAGGGAGAACAAACTACGACATCTACTGTACAGTTAGTGAGTTTCAGCAACCATGAACTAGAACCAAAACCACGATCCACGACCACCACTCACCGCTAACTCCACTGCCTCTCGGATATCACCATTCCCAATCAAAACACATACCCGATCACAGATTAACAAACGCAGGATACAACAGCATGAACCGTTACAGGATTTCGCAAAGAATTAATTGTGGATCATCTTTCTCAAGAAACATCAAGAATATGCTACAGAAACATCAAGAATATCGCAATAATGGTGGATCATTTTTGTAATTCATACTGGTGAATTATGTACTTATAAAGAAGGGCAATACATATATCCATAGATTGGTGTACACAAGGCAATCTATATATATATATATATATATATGTATATATATATATATATATATATATTTGAACGGAAAATTAGTGCAGTTGAGGAATATATATGGTAGCTAAAATTATGTCAGTTCTCTAGCTAATTAAGGTGCAGCCTATACATCTTGTAAACATGGAAATCTATCCACAGTTTATAGCAGTTCAATAAGTTGTACCATTTGTAGCCAACTACCCGTACCATTTATCATGTACACTCACAGTTTATCCACAGAAATTTACGCATTTCATTTGTACCCAACTACCCATCACCACCAACAAAACTTCATCAGCGCCACCAATATCCACCAATAAACATTATTGTAGCACAAGAATTCAGTTTCATCATCATGAAATTACATAAACAGAAAGAAGGTGAACTCAGGACAGGTTCAGAGTTGATGATTTAACTATCAAAATGCATGATAAACGTGTACAATTCTTGAACAGATTGAGGCACCAACATAAATTGAGAAGCTCCGAAAACAGATCATCTAACTGTACCCGGGGTTAAACCCGAATACAGGGAGGTTTTACAACAGAAATTCCAAACCAAATCCATAAAAATATTTAATTGAAACTTTAAAACTTGTCTTGCCACAAGTATGGGCATTATTCCAAACCTAAATTCAAACTACTAGCTAATGTTAAATAAACTAAATGTAAATGTTACTACTAGCGTGAGTCGCGTTTTCCCCTCGGACAAACCTCCCAACTAACCTGTGGTGCAGAAAACAAAAAGAGAACACCACAGTTCTAAAAGTCAGTGGAAATACTGAGTAAGTAACACCCAAGCATGTAAAATGATGAAGAAGTAATTTGCAAACCAGTTTGTAGTAGTTTTGCTAAAACAAAATAAAAGTAAAAGCTTTGACCCTTTTTATAAAAGAAGTAAGATGAGAGATTCCAAGTTCATTTATATTTTTCAAATCACATCCATTATCCAAGTAATGGGATTCCAAAACTCATAATATTCCATTTTTCCATTAAAAACATCCAATACAAAACCAATTTGTTAATTTGTTGATACGGGGAAAACCAACCATCTCGCAAGCATCCAAGACCTTAAGTGTCGACACCCCCCAAAGACTCTTGCGGCCAGAGGAGTGAGTACAGGGAGCTATCCGGGGACTTGCAACCGGATTAAATAAAATAAATTGGACGAGAGACCAAAGCCAACACGCCCAATGCCAATAGTAACCAATAATAAAGGTCCCCGCACAACTCTTCCACTTTTCGTCGTCGTCGATTATTAGACTACAATGATATTTTCAGAGAAATATTTCAACAATCTGAAACAAGTATTCATGTACCACATATTTCACATAAAATCATTTTGAGACAAGTAGGAATGAACAACATTTGACACGAAAGAGGAATGGGCGCTAGGCCTGGCATGTTTACTTACCTCAACAAATAGCATTCACAGCAAATCAATCGTAGTATTCGACGTATCCTTTGTTGGAGAATTCATTTCCTACAATTCGATAATATTCTAATCAATTATCGCTAACACACAAATACAAACAAGTCCTATATGAAATGCAAGTGTAATCCCCTTATTATTTCCCCACATTTTAATAATAATATTCCTACTATTTCAACACAATATTTAATGTATTTTGATTACTATTATAAAACATAACTTACAATATTTTCTAATTTTTACTACTATAAAACATATCCCAAGAGTATTAATTTTCAAAAGATTAACCTTTTAACAAGAAAATAAACTTCCTAAAGAAATAATTCTCAAGTGTTTTAACAAGACTTTCATTCCCCCAAAACTTCTCTTTTAAATATTGAGTGTAGAGTAGTAAAAAAAAGAGTTGTCAATGGTGAGATTCCAACCCAAGACCAACACTAACACTAATAGTCACTTTAACCACTGGGGCACTGCCCCACTTGTTACCTCCTTCCCACTACTATCTTTAAATAACCTATCAAGTCAACTACATGATGAACAAAGAAATAAAACAAGCAGTACCAAATTCAGAGAGAGAAGCAGCGGGTTTGTACCCGAACAGAGACGAGGAAGGAAACGACGCCGGCGGTGGCGACGAACGGAGGTGGTGGCGGACGGAGGCGACGGTCGGCGGCAAGGACGGTGGCGACGGGGTGAACGGCGGCGGCGGGCATCGGGCTCGTCTCCGTTCGGGTTCGCTTTCAAATCCCAACGGGAGAGAGAGAGAGATTGGTGAGAGAGAGATTGAGAGTTATGAATTGGTGTGATAATTGCTCTAAGATTGGGGGGGGTTTATATAGGCTAGAGGGTGAGAAATCGGGCGAGGATTAGGAGACCCACTTCGGAAATTTTAGTTTTGAATCGGGACAAAAAATTGGCAAATTTGGGTTGCTTGATGCTAAGTTGTCGATCTTTGTTGAGTTTAAATCGTATTGGGATTGAATTGGGACGAAAATAAACAAGTTTGGAGAGAATTGGAGTGGTGATGGTGGTGGATGGTACTCTTCCGTCCATGGAAGAGTTGGAGGAAGAAGATGATTCTTTTTAGGGTTAAAAACACTTTCACCCCACTAACTTTAGGCTTAGTACAACTACCACCCCTTTAGTTAAATAAAAGACACTATAATAGTTATAGGAAAATACATAAAAGCACCTAGGTAGTTTATAACATTAAAAATTAACTTTTAAATAATTATAACTAGTACCCAAACTTATACTAATGTTATTTTAACACCTAATATTGTTATAAAATACCCGTTTTAACATACTAACACCTAATATTACCTAAAGTGCACTTAATACTATATAAAATACACCTAATACCCGTTTCCAAATAACGGGGTATTTCACTAACAGGGGCAGAAGGATTTAACGAGAACTTTCTTACCAAAATTTCAAAAGCTTCAAGGGAACATGCTCCTCATACCATGCCCGTTTAACCTGAAATTTATCAAAACTTGTCAAAGATGTACGCGGACGTAAATGCTAAATGTTTTACAAATGTGTGTGTGTGTGTGTGTAAATGGCCTAAATTAAAACACATACAAGAGAACGATGCCATGGTATTTTTTTCTTCGAAGTATCTCCCCACTTCTGGTATCCAGGTATTTCTAGAACAAGGGGAGCTTCTGGATTTAAAACTTATTTGATATAAACTTTGTAATACTCTTGGGCCAATGTTATTCCGCTTACAACTTTATTAGAGTTCTGAGAAACAAAAAACCAATGGCTACATGTTTGGATGGTCCCATCGAGAATATATGTAGGGGGATGAGAGAAGGCCTCTTCTTTCCAGATAACAAGATAAGATTCAGTAATACGCAAAATGTTATGTCATAAAATAAATTTTTTTAGATTAAGGTTGACATTTACCTGATCAACATTAATTGAGCGACAAGCAGAAGATGATGAATTGACAACATCTTGAGCAGGCAATGGAGAAACACCATGAGTTGCAAGAGCTCCTACTCGGGCATTCTCACCTACTCGAGCATTATCACCTAGGTTGACATTCTCTCCTACTTGAGCAGACGATGGAGAAACTCCATGAGTTCCAGTAGGCCCAACATGAGTACATCCATTTCCAGCAGCAACAACATTGTTACTCAATCTGGTTTGTAATAATACCTCCATCTCCTCTCGTAACTCTTGTCGCAACTCATCACTTAGTTATTCACCGAAATCATCTCGTAACTCCGTCGAAATTCTTCACGAAAACTCTCACACATATTACCAATTTCAAAGGATACATTTGCCTTCCTCTTACCAAAGACTTCACTTTGACAAAATCCAGTGCCTATGGTTCGTACAAGACCTTTTCAATCTGGCCCCATAACATTGACAAACACGGATTCTCAAAACTCGTCGGTGTTTCACAATCTTCGAGTGGAACAAGTTGCTCATCCAGTTTCTCCTGCAACATGAGCCGTAATTGTTATTATAGACAGTAAAGTAATCAAATTTTCTTCTGATGAATCTCAAAATAGAAATGCACATACAATGTTCTGAGCTATTGGATCTGATCATGAATCTGTGGCCATGTAGACTGTCGGACGATCATATTCTTGTCCTACATTCTTCAGCTGAAATAACAATTCATTGACGAATAAGGTAGCTAGGAACCATCAGGGGATTCATTAAAAGAAAAACAACTTAACAATAAATTTTATCGATTAATACATCCTCTCAAACTTGCTTGTATCTTGTCCTTCCACTTCTATGGATACTAAGTTGGTGACTTCTATTCTCCTTGTTGCATGCACTCTTAAACTTGACAAATCACAGACACGAGACACATAAACACATAAAATAAGAAACGTACAGTGATTTAAATCAAATAATTATCCATGAAATGTACACTGACATAAAATATACACTAAAACACAATTAAGGGCTTTTCGTTACATTCAGGTGAAAGCAAGTCCTCTGAGTCACTTAAAGACTTGTTTGAATTTAATGTGTCTATGTTCTATAAATCCTACATAAACATCATCTTTCTTCCCACATTTCAGTAATGATGCTTTGGAATAAGGATGCAATGAAGAAGAACCTATTTCGTATCCGTTTAAAAACAAGAAAAACGGTGGGAAAAAACATATAATGGGTTACCATAAGCAGCCAATGATCCAAGGTGAATGATCAATACGAAAACATTCTTAAGTTTTGTGACAATTAATGCATAAACTGAATCAAATGACTTCAATCTAGAGTAGCATTCAAAATTAACCTACTTCTGAAAATTGGAATGAGATAAAGATTATAATCTGAATTCAGAATAAACTGGAACTCCAACACTTTTCCCCACATCTTTGAGGAGAAGAACTATGTTACCACAAATAGTAACATGGTTCATCACAGAATAACAAGTATTATTGTTATGAATTCAACAAAATTATAAGTACCTTAGCTTCCTCCCCTGCAAAATACTTAACCAAGATCGGCCACTCATCTGGCTTCACCCGTGGAAGAAATATGGCTAACATATAAAGATCATCTTTTCAGGGGTCGTAATAATCATTTTTCTGTTCTTGCTTATAGTTCGACCATTTTTGCCCAAGATCTCGCAGACAACTGTTTTTGTATCCCTCAACAATAGTAGCATTTAACTAAAGAACCAAACATCATGTCAATACGATGTTCAAATATGATAAGCATAGTTTATCAATTTATCACCTTTATATGTTCCCACATCTCTTCATGCTTCTCTTTCAACGCCGGCTCATGATCACTCCAATCTGTGTATGTGAGTGGCAACATTCCGCCTTCTTCGCGATCCTAACTGTTTCTTAGGCCTTTTCCTCCATGGTCCTACTAGGACAGAGAACTCATTAAAACTGGATCGAAAACTTTTCCCCTGATCCCCATTTAGGCCATGGTCTAGCATTTCCCCTAACTTTCCTTCCTGCATTTTGTTGACAAGATGAACCACCTAGTTTCCGAAAGTAAATGTAAAATATAATTAATAATAAGAGGGAAGAAACTGAAACTAAATGCCACGAATGTTACAACATTACTTGAACCACCGTCGACAAACCTTGCTCTACTAGAATGAGATGAGCCTCCTAGTTGTTAAAACAGAAAGAAAAAATATCATAATATGAATGAGGGGTTAAAAACATTACTAATTCGCCTGAAACATGTGGGGATGAAGCTGGGATAACAGCTGCTGAAGGAATACTCATAGGAGTCGGTGCAGGGATAATAACATGTTCAGAAGCTCCATGCAGAGGTGGTGCACTAGGGACCGTATAAGATTGTGGAAGGAGAGTTTGAGTATTTGCTAAATCTTCAGGTTGAGGTGGTAATTGCAGCCCGTCTGAGATTGTGGAGGGAGACTTTGAGTATTTGCCGAAGCTCCAGGCTGAGGTGATGAATTCCGGACCGTCTGAATTGTGGAGGGAGACTTTTAGTATTTGATGAATCTCCATACTGAGGTGGTGAATTGCAGACCGTCTGAGATTGTGGAAGGAGACTTTAAGTATTTGCTGAAGCTCCAGGCTGAGGTGGTGAATTGCGGAGCATTAGAGATTGTGGAATGACACTTTCTGTATTTGCTGAAGCTCTCGGCTGAGGTGGTGCAATGCGGACCGGCTGAGATTGTGGAAGCAGAGTTGGAGTATTTTCAGAAACTCCGGGTTGAGGTGGTTCATTGGGGACCTTATCAGATTGTGGAGGGAGACTTTGAGTATTTATTGAAGCCCGAAGTGAGGTGGAGCATTGGTGCAAGATAGAGATTGTGCAAGGGTAGTGTCATTTTAACTGATACCAAACATAGAATGAGCTGTAAATCGTGGCCGCTTATTCGCCGTCATAGTTTCCAAGTTAAACAAGAAGCCGATTAATTCATAAACAAAAAAATGCGAAGACTTTGAGTACTTACTTAAACTTATTTAATTAAATAAGGTAGCTAGTTATCATCATTGATAAGAAAATCAAAATCATCATCGTCTTCGCCATCATTATCACTACCATCAGAGATGAAATCATTTTGGTAAGACGGTGTACTCCATCATCACCGTCGATGCCAGCTTCAGTTGTTGCGTTGTTCAATTCTACTTCAATTACATCCACATATTCTCGAACACACTCATTATCATCTGCTATTTAGTGATCACGTAAGGCTCTATCTGTGCGCATGTCGTGTTATCCTCCGCCGCAAATCATAAGAATCCCTATGTATCATTTTAACGTCAACATGCCAGTCGATATCAATTGGATCCTTCACATACCAAACTTGTTGAGCTTGTGATGCAAGGACAAAAGGTTCAGCTGACCCATTATTGTTTTTATACAAGAAATGATTGAAATTAACCAGTGTCAATTTGAATTCGTCTTCTTTCATACCCACGCGATTGTCCACCCAGTCACACTTGAACAAAAAAAACTTGTACCCCCCGTATATCGTAACTCAACAATATCTTTCAAAACACAAAAGTATGGTACATCTCCAGTAGCTAGTCTCCTATCAGTCCAGTAGCGTAGCCATCAGTAAACGATGTTACCCAAACCCCACTGTTATAAGTCTTCCTCCTCATTTCACGTTGTTTTGTGTGAAATTTTAAAACATTGATCATATATCCTGAATAGCGACATGCATGAAGGTCCCAAACACAGTGTTCTCCCTTCGTCAGATTTGCAAGTGCGACCTAAACTTTGAACCTACATATTTCAAAAACTTTAGAAAAAGTATAACTGAGACTATTTGAAACTAAAATTTTATTAAGGTCAGATGCGTAACTTATAATGATCTCTCAACCATTTTGGGAATGTGTTATTGTGTAGTTCAGATAGCTCCCATCCTGATAATCGAGGGTTTCCGCTTTTCAAAAGTGCCTTTTGTTCACTACATATGAGACAGATAAATATTATATTCTTTCAATAGTTAATTTGGAAACTTATGAGTTAGATGCAAAACTTACTCTCGGAAAGGGTCTATTGATTCTGAATTTGCTAAGACATATCTATGAGCTTGTTCCCGCGTGATTGGATCAAGATATACAGTCCTCCCTGCACCAAAGCCACGACCTACTTCACTGCTATTATTTTGACTCGGACGTGTCAACTTGGTTTCAACATCATCCAAATATCTCGAATATAATGTTAAAATTCTTCTATTAGGTCCCTCAGCAATGGATCCTTCTGGTCGACTTTTATTACGGACCTATTTCTTCAGTGTAAGTAAATTTCTGTAGCACGTATATGTAACTGGACCATATGGTTAGTAGACATTATAATATTAATCACATTAATACTAAATCTTGAATTAGTTTAGCGATTACCATACCTTACGACATGTTACATCCATCGGTATGTTACACGACCAGCAATGCCTGTCTCATGAGCCAATTGGATTGGGAGATGCATCATGATATCAAGAAAGGATGGTGGAAATATTTTCTCAATATGGCAAAGAGTCAATGTCACTTTTTGTTGTAATTCAAGTACATTGGATGTATCCAAGGACTTTGAACATAAATGCATAAAGAAGGAGCTTAACTCAATTAGTACTTGGACGACATGCTTCCGAAGTATCCTTCTCAGTGCAATGGCCAATAATTGCTGCATAAGAATATGGCAATCATGACTCTTTAAACCCATGAGAGTTCTTTCCTTCAAGTTCACACGCCGGGATATGTTAGATGAATAAGCATCTGGTACTTTAACATCTTTCAACACTCTATAAGATATGTCTTTGTCACGTTTTCTCATGGTGAATTGTGCAGGGGGTATCACAATTTTGCCACGAGCAGACTGTTGAGGATGAAGTGACCCTTGTATACCCATATCATTGAAGCCAGGGCGGGAATTCAAATTATCTTTACTTTATTTCATATCGAGTATGGTATTGAGAATACTATCACACACATTCTTTTCTATATACATAACATCGAAATTATGGCGTATTAAGCCTTCCAATACGGCAATTCGAAAGAATATTCCTCTTTTTCCAATTTTAAATAAGCATGCCTTTATCTGCCTCTAAAGTGGTCTTTCCCTTCTTTTGGTGTGTGACTCTATCTCCATATACTCTCCTCGTTTTTCATATTTTTTTGATATGTTCCACCTGTTTAAAAACTTCTTCTGTGGAAAGTAGTGGTGGTGCCCCTCCTAATTCAACTTTACCATCAAAACTGTTAGCATTTTTACGGAACCTGTGCCTTTCTGCCAAGAAACGTCGATGGCCCCCATACAAAAACTTCTTACCATGCTTCAACCATTTAAACTAAGTTTCTTTATTTCAAGGGTAACATGCTAATTCTCCTCTCGTACTCCATCCGGACAAATTCTCATTAGCCGGAGAATCATTTATGGTCCACATAAGGGATGAACGAGTTGAAACATTTCTTTACTTGATGCATCAAATGTAGGTACACCTACTTCCCAAAAATCATTCAAATCCTCAATCAACGGTTGTAGATAAACATAAATATCATTTCCAGGAGGTTCATGACTATCAATCAAAATCGACAAAATAATATTAGATAGTCTTTTACATGATCACGGCCCTGAGTTATATTGCATCCACAACACTGGTCATGTGCTGGGAGGCATAGTAATTGTCCTAATGGGTTAAATCCATCTCATGCCAACCCCAATAAGATATTGCAGGGATCAGAAGCGAAGTCCGGGTATTTCTCATCAAAATACTTCCAAGCTAAAGAGTCGGCTGGATGCCTAAGGATCACATCGTTAGCTCGTCCTTCGACATGCCATCTCATCGACTTTGATGTTTTTGAGAACATAAATAATCGTTGAAGCCTCGGCTTCAAAGGGAATTAGCGCATTTGTTTGCGAGGAATCCTGCCAACCTTAGTAGTTCCATCTTCTGCTTCTACCTCATTAGATATTTTATATCTATGTTCGCACAAAAATCACGTTGATCTAAATCTGCCTTATCTTTCCAGTACAACATGCATTTTTGGGACAAGCGTCATACTTCACGTAATTAAACCCCAATGAATCATTCAACTTGTTTGATTCATAAAATGAATTGGGTAAGATATCATCATCAGGAAGAGCCTCTTTGATTAGTTGAATCATCATGTCAAAGCATACATTGGGCTAGTTATATAATACATTCAAATGCAACAACCGGACAACATATGCCAATGTCGTAAACTTCTTACAACCAATGATAGAGTTCACGCTTAGCAAGTTTGAGTATTTTAAAGATTTTTTTAGTTTCTTCATCGGGTCCATAACTTCTTTTCTTAGAACTAAAAATCTGTCTTGAGCGGAACTCCAAATGCATCGTGCAACATAGTAACCACGTCATCTAGAATGAAAACAAACTGGCAGGATATTGTGCAAAAATCCGACCAGTTCGCACGAATTGAAGGAGCCAACAAGTTGCTTCTTGTATGTGATCTAGAATTCAAACTCTGTAAATGGTACAGAATTTTTACGCGGTATTTACAAATAATTAATTCATAACAACAAGCCCGTGCTCACTTGGAAACTTGGCTTTTATGCTCGCTTTTAAGCTTCACAGTGTGTTTGCATAACGTGTATGTCTCAGTGTTTCTGAGTGAACTAATGAATCTCTAGAATTTTAGTGTTTTCTTTTGTCTTGTGGTTGGCTTCCTAATATTCGATTGTATTTTCATTTTGAGTGGAATGATAGATTTCTACCCAAAGAAAACTACAACTAGATAGAAAAATTTAAAAGAAAGTAAATTCTGATAACAAAAAACTATACTGAAATAGAAAACCAGTCATTTAAAACATGTATTTATCATACATGGTTACTCCAACTGTAGTTATCATTAGTACTAAATAAGTTCATTTTAAAGGTCTAACGTCTCTGGCTATACTTTAAACATTCATACACTTTTCTATTTTTCTCTCTAGTCAAAGTGCTCTTCAATCATATTACAGAAACTGTATTGTTTGGCTACACGTTGATCTTTGTTTTCTTAGCTAACCGTGGTGTCTGACTCAACTTGTCTGCTTATAGACTAGCTTTACGGAGCTCTAAACTCACTACTAGCCCCAAATATCATTCATGAAAGGTTCTCTTTTCAATAATGTGCAAGATTTAGTTACTAGGTGAGTAGATTCTTCTAAGAAAGCATGGTGTTTGTGTGGGATGCTAAAGATGTACTAGTGTGTATTTGTAAGGGAAGAACTCCCCTTGTATGATGTCATCTCGCCATGTTCGTGACATCTACGGCTAGTCCTAGGCACATATTGGGCACTTCTCTAACTTTCTTTTTAGTACATAGAGGGTTTAAAATAGATAGATCTCAAAAATTCAAGAGAAACGAGCAGGAGAATAAAATGCACACACGGACTAACCAGTTAATAGGAGCGTTTAAATTCCAAGATACTTGCTGGATATAGTAGACGGCAAGGGAAAGCCTAGAGGAGATCTGGAAAAAGAATATAAACACGAATTAAATCAAACGTATTAGAATAGAAGTTTCAGTAACATAGATAAGGCTGATAACACATCCTTACCACAGAAAATTAACTGCATAGACTTTCAATTTGAACACATCCATATATACCACAAAAAGCATCATCCCAGAAATTCAAAGAAAACTAGTGCATACACAAATTTTAAAATCGATCTTCTTAGTTAAATTCAATTATTCCCCAACTTCTCCCACCAACACAACCCACCCTAGAAGATACAATTACCCACTGCCACCACCTCCGAACCACCATTACAAGCCAGAAAATCAAACATGAAAACGTGGTTTCGGAAAGTAAAAGGGGGTTTCCCTACTCTTGTTCTATTCGCATTCCATCCTCAACAAATTTCACAACCTAACTATATGAAACACAATATGTAGGCACACAATATAGGATCAAAACTCTAGAAGGGGGTTGAATAGAATATGGAGGTTTTTTATAAAAAGTGGAGATTTTAAAACAAAATGAGAAAGCTAAGTGTATTTCAAGGCCTTGAATATAGTTTGAAGCCCTTGGAATCAATTAAGACTAAGAAATTTTTTTCTCAACTTTTCAAGGCCTTGAAAAGTCTTTCAAGCCCTTGAACTGAAAACCTGTTTTGAAGCTTTAAATAAGATAAGTACATAACTGAAAGTAAAGAGCTAGGGACACAAAGTATTTATAGATTTCAGAACTCAATGACCTACGTCTCTACCTCAGGGATCTAATCCCTGCATGATTTGCAACTAAATTCTTATTAATCAAAAGCTAAGACCTAGATCTCAAGCAAAGAGAATTCCCTTGCTCTGTTACAGCTTGTGGTTCTCACTAACCCATCTAGTATCTGCTCTATTAACTGATCTAATAAGAATTTTCTGTTTTTCCTCTTGAACAACACCACGAGATTAAATGATTATAAGTATAGCAGAAAAGATAAATGAAGAACAGTAGGAGAACACTATAGAACAGTATAAGCAGTGCATCTTGAAGTGTTCTTCTGGATGTTGGATTGAATGGAATGATATCCTTCAGTGATGCTTCTCAATCCTTAAGAGTGTTTGAAAGTCTCTTTAGAATTCGTGAATGAATTCTCTTAGTAATCTTGTTATGTGGTGCTTTGTTTGAAATGCTGATTTATAGTATCTTCTTTAAACAAAATTTTCTAAAATCAAGCACCATATCTTGACTCTCTAACAGCTCTTTCCAATGGCTAGTTGCTCAGTATCTTCAAAGATATTGATTTGATATTTTATCTAAGGATGTTAGGAATATCCAGAAATGATTCCACAAGTGTAGGATCCATATGCTAGCTGGAAAAAAAAAATTGAAAAAAGGAGAATATTTTCAAGGCTTTGAAAAGGATTTCAAGGCTTTGAAAATAGGGTAGAAATAAAGGCTAGAACCAAGGCATCGGGTCTGCATCTGGCTTGTCTCCACCATACTCCCCTTGATCACTTTCTTCCTCTTCCTCATCTTCAGCATCATCACCCTGGTCAGCTTCGTCTCCAGGTTCATCAACAGCCACTGTTTCAAACAGTTCATCAGAAGTCATAGGTTCCATTCCTTTTCTGCAATGAATCTTTGAGCAGCTCCTAAGTGTCAATGTTGTCTTCATCAATCAATCCCTTTTCTTCTGCAATCTGTTTCCCATATTCCTCTTTATCAGCTTTTTTCGCATTACCCTGATCTCCTGCAGTTTCATCCTCTGTTGTGTTTTCATCAAACAAGTCTGTTCTAGAGCCTGTCTTCTTTGATCCCTCTGGAACTTATGAAACTTCTTCCTCAACATGGATCAAATTGATACTTTTGAAGACACTCTCAACCATATATTTCATCTGTTTGAATTCAACACCTTGCTCAAAATGCCCCTGCTTTAATTCATCCAATTCATTGTCAATGAAGTCTAACCTTTGAAACACATGGGATAGGTCTTGAGATGGAGGAGATAGGGTTGAAGGATAGGGTAGGGACTTAGGTTTGGAAAATTTCTTGGACAGTAGCTCCTCAATGGACAATTCAGAGTAGAGTTTCCAGACTCCCTCACTGGCTTTTACTATTCCAATCCTTTGAAAAGCTTTTTCAACAAGCATTCCAAAGCCAGTTGTTATAGTCTCTTCCCTGCCTAAAAGTATGTCTAGGTGATCAAAGAATAGAGTAAGGAGGTTGGCATAAGACAGAGGGTGCTTCCTTTTCTTGGTACAGGAATAAAGCATTTGTTCCATCACAATAGTTCGCAAATCTATCTCATAGTCATGCATGATCAAGCACATCAAGTATAGAACTCTATCAGAAAGAAACTCATTAGAATTCTCCTTAGAAACTACATACCTCATTAAAATGTTAAACAAAATTTTAGCTTCAACAGTTAACACATAGTGTGTCAGCTGTTTGGAGGATGTAGCTACATTTGGTAGAAAGAATTCTTCCCTATCCAATTTCAAATATCAGCTCTACTAGGATGATTTTCAGTGTTGTACCTCTTAGGACACCTCGTAACATTAGTAAACTCAATGGGATCTATCTCCATCTTCACTCCAGCAACCTCGGAAGAGATATTTAGATTCAAGGTCTTGATTTGCTTCATGTTTAGATAAAATAAAGTCTAGTAACTCTAGTGTAACACCCCTATTTTTCAAGCCGACTCTAAGTGCAATATCAAGACTTTGGGGGCAATTATGTAAATATTTTTTCACGGCTTTAAAGTTGCAATTTTCGAGTGTTAGCAATATTTGGAAGTCTTTAGAATGATTTTGAAGCACTGAAGATGGTCGGGGTGGTTGTGCGATTCTCTGAATTTAAGTAGATGCTCTAATTCTAGTTGTACCCAAAAATTTAGAAAACTGCACTTTCACCCCCCTATGCATGTTGACCATTTGTCATTTCCTCTTGTAGCTTACCACCTACCCCCATGAGGTGGTAGCTTCACAACAGCATTTAATCACCTCAATTCAGTTGAGTTATCTCTCCTCTCACCATTCTTTTTTTTTTCCTTTTCTTCTTCTTCTTCATGAACCACCACCAAGACCACCTCTACACCACCCCCTCCCACGGTGGAACCACCAAAGCCACCACCTGCCATCACCTCAAGCCAACCTGCTGCTTCTGGGAGTTCGTGAGAACATAGCAACGAAAACCCCCAAATCAATTTTGGCGTTCGTCAAGCAGTGGCTTCGGAAATTCGAGGGTAAGGTCGAAGAACCCTAACCCTTAATTTGTCAAATTCGTCTTCCCCGTTGATATTCAGTTGTAATAAGCCCCATATTCGTGATCTCCGTCTCCAGGCGAGCTCAACGACACCAAGAAAACGTTGTAACTCGCCGGATTCGCGACGGGTCGCCGGATTCTGCAGAACCCGTCGCCGGCAAAGCGCGAACCGGCGATTTCTTCGTTGTTTCCAGCGATTATCGCGTCATTGTGATCCCCAGACCTTCTGTAATCACACTAGGACTCTGTAAACAACTCAGAAAGTGATAGGAACGCGTGGAAGTGCCGGTACCGAGCAGCTGGTCGCCGGAATCCACCATGGCCGCCGGTAAGTTCATAGCTTGGTTTCAGACCTTTTTCTTTCTTGTTTTGATCGATTGAAAGCATGAGCATGCTCCTAATAATGTCTAGAACACGTTTAGATCATCCAATCATGACTGTAACATCAAATTTGTCAAGATTGATTCGTGCATGTAGAGTTTTCCGACTTGAAAACCTGCCATGTTCGTGGGCCAGTAACTATCTCGATACTTGATGTGTTGACCTGATTCTTGTTGCTATGGATTCCCTACATTTAGTACTCCAACTTTCGTGTTGATTTCCTGGTCCAATTCGATCTCTACACCCCTTGAATTTGTGTTCGAAGTAGCTGCAGTGACATGTTCTTGAGACTCATGCTCTTGATTGCTGCATTTCTTGTCGACTTTGGACACTTGTATCTTCCTCGTTTTAATCCGTTTGAAGTGATTCTGGACTTTCTGGAAAGCTTAGACTTAGCTCTACAACATCTATTTGAATTCTTGAGCTAATCTTCCCTCTAACTGGTTTAAATCTGAGCCTAAAGTTGAGAAAAAAAATGTTGTGTTCTTGGGTGTCAAGTGCTCAAAATTTTCTAAGTATTGAATGTTATAGTGAAACATCCATTTTGTAACCCTTGTATCTTCTTGAAAACTTAATGAAATTTAGATCTGTTTTCTCCTGTGTAAAGCTGGTGTATAATACTTCATTTCATCATCTCTGGGTCATCTTCAAATTTATAACGGATTTCTCACAAAACGAGCCTAAAGTTGCTAGTTTGAACTCGCGAAGCACTATCGGATTTTTCTAAGTATTGAATCGTAATTTTCATCCCACTTTGACTAGCGATATCTCTTTGTATACTTGGAGTTTGTAGGAGTTAAAATATGTTCTGGAATCCTTGAACTATCGTCTTCAAAACCCTATTCTCAGATTTTCAAGTATCCCCCTCAATTGATTACAAATCAGCTCTAAAGTTGACTAGTTGAGTCGATTTTCTTCTATATTTGACTTTTGAATTCGACACTCTAAATGACATTTCTAGCCTTAGTGTTCTTCACGAAACTTGCTCGTATTCATATTCTGAGTCTAAATATCATGTTTGACCAAGTTTGACTTTTCGCAAACCCTAGTTTGACTGAACTGTATAGGAGGGGCAAAATAGTAATTTCACTTAAACTTTGAATTGAGGTTAGTTTAGTAACTTGGAGTTTGTCAGCATGTCTTGTATGCGTTTTTGGAGTACTTGTCTGTAATTCTGGTCTAGGGTTGACCAAGTCAAATGTTGGGGTCTTTTTGCAATTTTACCAAACTTTAGGGGCCTAAGTGCAATTTATTGAAAGTTGTAGATTTCGATGCTAAGTACATATGGGAGAGTTTAGAGTCATTCTTACATGTTTTTGGGCCAATATGAGTATAATTTGAGGACCGGGCAACTAGACAGTTTTGGAGTATGAGGGGCGTTTTAGTCATTTATCTTACATGACCCGCTTTCCATTGCATTCTTGCATACAACCTCATATAGAGGGTAAATGCTAATAGACTGTATACTTGAATTGTTTATATCCAGTCGTTGTGCTCGTACCAAGTAGACGTACGTATTTGTGCTGCTGCGTTGACTGTGAGACCCGGATCCAATGTGAGACGAGAGTTGTAGGAGTGCTAGCTTTGCATTGCGCCTTTCATGGCTCAGAGGTAAGTACATATGTACGGCCTTTTCATATCAAAATGTGTGTTTGCGTTTAATGTTCAAATGAATGTTGGTTATATGAAATAGTATGAGAATGCATGTTTTCGACTCGAAAGTTGTTAAACTCTTTTATTTATCTCCTTTGAGAACTCTCGGAAATTACTTGCGAAGTGTTGATATTATGATTCTGGTTATGTGAAAGAGAAGAAATAAAATACCTCTAATAGACTTAGGACGATGTACAGAGTACTGTTATTAATGGGAGGCTTCAAGCGATCCTCCATTTTCTTATGGCTGTGACCATTGAAGCAATGCTTCTTATTATTGGATAGAACGTCAATGTTCACAAATCCGCCCCCGATGAGCCAAAATGTATCAAGATATTGAGGCCAAGGGGTTTATAGAGCTATAGAGTGCTACTTATACTTGTAAGGGTCACTACGGTATAGGGGTGTCGACACTTAAGGCCTTTTAGCTAATGTTATGAGCGGGGTTGACGAATGGGCTCCCTTAACGCTCGGGTGAAATAGGGTTTGATAGACCCTAGAAGGAACCCTTAGTGATTATTTCGTGATCCCTCTGTTTACATCGATCCTGCTGGTGGCTCTTGACACGCCTCAGCTAAATTAAACTGTTGATTGAAGTCGAAATTAAAAATTGACTACTTTATTAATGTTGTTTGTGGCTCTGGATTGCCCTAATCAATTGAAATGATTTGGAATGCTTTGGCTATTCATGAATTAAGTTATCCTCTTAAATGGAATTGTTTACTCTGGGTATGTTACGAACTACTCGTGGTTTCTCAATGTTATTAAATTGAGAGGTTTTTGTTACTCGATTACTTCCAGTTGTTCCAAATTCTCCAACATGATAGCTTTACTGTTTAAATCCTCTAATTTTTTTCAACTCATGCTTTCGTGCCGTTGCTTTACATGTCGTAGTATGTATTTACTCAGTTTTTACTGATTATTTCTTCAAAACTGCGTCGGCATTTGCCATTTTAAAACCGCGGGTCGTCAATCAAGTTTGGGGAATGGGAACGCGGATCGAGATGAAGAAGTATAGGTTGACTTAGATCACTTAGTAGATCACACACGATTTGTTTAGATTGTACTTATTATCGAAATTTTGTTATGTATATTAAGCGAAATGTAATCTTAATAGTATATTTCTACTTTTGGTTGTCGATTGTCTCTTTAACCCTGAACCGAGATCCCGGATCGTTTCAGATGGTATCAGAGCCTCGGTTCTCCGGTTAAAGTGACTTTTCGATTTCCATTAGTAGAGAATTAGAAAGATAAAACGTTTTCAAAATTTAAAATGGATTAGGATAACCCAATTTGGCAATAAGAAAGTAAACAAGCCGTCGTGGAATTTGGGTACTTACGTTTTCTTTTTAACTTGTTTTGTACTGTACTTGTTGATTAACTGTTAACGACTAATTGATGTGATTCATGCAATTTACTTGCCTATTTACATGCCCAGTACATATGTGACAAGCTTATGTATGTCAATATGTTTACTATAGTTGCGTGATGCGTATTTAAGACTCTTTATGCTTCTGTGTTACTTTGTCGACGAGAGAGTAATGACGTTTTAACTTAGAAGACCCCGAAACTATTATTTTCGTACCTACGAGCAACGACGTTTAAGACAATACTTTGTTTTATTTTATTTCGACTTAATTTGACATGGTTCTTTACAAAATTAGGAAGTTTTGACAATAAAAAAAAATGTTTCTAAAAATTGTTGGCGTATCGAGATACCAAATGCCAAGTGATATCGACCACTTTGTTTACCAGTCCGCTGGCGTGACTCTTAGTACGACGGTACTATAAGTTGTACCCGCTGTGTAGACTAAGTTGGAACATTTGAAGCACATGCGAGTTGTGTTAGAAAGGCACGTTGTGTGACGACACATAGTGTTCTTTCTCCCTCGTATGCATGGAACACTTTAGGTGATTGGTTTATCTAACCCTATAGAGGTAAGACAACATTTTTAACGCGAGTGAGTCAAACACAACGACATTTTAGTCTTGATAAAAGCATTTGTCTAAAAGTTTCGAGATTTGTATAAATTCTAGCAAATTTTTGAATCGTTTCTAAAATTGAGAACTTGTATGTTGTTATTGAACTTTCAAAATCTTGTTTCGAACTTTTACTTGTACTAATCATATACGAAACCCTATTGTGATGCGAGTCTAGGCTGGATAGTAACATAGACTCACAATAGACCCCGTCGTGCAGAGAGTAAGAATGAGAAATTTCTTCCAGTTAAGGTGTTTCTAGCTGATCATCTAAGGAAGCCATCTTTTGGGAGCAGAACATTCGACGAGAGCGGTTTAGATACTTGTCTGGCTAAGTCAAATAGACTGAGTCACCGTTTTGCATTTCATATACATTTAATGTATGTGGGTAAGTATAGTTTGAGATCTTCGGGGACGAAGATTCTTTTAAGGTGGGTAGACTGTAACACCCCTATTTTTCAAGCCGACTCTAAGTGCAATATCAAGACTTTGGGGGCAATTTTGTAAATATTTTTTCACCGCTTTAAAGTTGCAATTTTGGAGTGTAGCAATATTTGGAAGTCGTTAGAATGATTTTGAAGCACTGGAGATGGTCGGGGTGGTTGTGCGATTCTCTGAATTTAAGTAGATGCTCTAATTCTAGTTGTACCCAAAAATTTAGAAAACTACACTTTCACCCCCCTATGCATGTTGACCATTTGTCATTTCCTCTTGTGAGAGCTTACCACCTACCCCCATGAGGTGGTAGCTTCACAACAGCATTTAATCACCTCAATTCAGTTGAGTTATCTCTCCTCTCACCATTCTTTTTTTTTTCCTTTTCTTCTTCTTCTTCATGAACCACCACCAAGACCACCTCTACACCACCCCCTCCCACGGTGGAACCACCAAAACCACCACCTGCCATCACCTCAAGCCAACCTGCTGCTTCTGGGAGTTCGTGAGAACATAGCAACGAAAACCCCCAAATCAATTTTGGCGTTCGTCAAGCAGTGGCTTCGGAAATTCGAGGGTAAGGTCGAAGAACCCTAACCCTTAATTTGTCAAATTCGTCTTCCCCGTTGATATTCAGTTGTAATAAGCCCCATATTCGTGATCCCCGTCTCCAGGCGAGCTCAAAGACACCAAGAAAACGTTGTAACTCGCCGGATTCGCGACGGGTCGCCGGATTCTGCAGAACCCGTCGCCGGCAAAGCGCGAACCGGCGATTTCTTCGTCGTTTCCAGCGATTATCGCGTCATTGTGATCCCCAGACCTTCTGTAATCACACTAGGACTCTGTTAACAACTCAGAAAGTGATAGGAACGCGTGGAAGTGCCGGTACCGAGCAGCTGGTCGCCGGAATCCACCATGGCCGCCGGTAAGTTCATAGCTTGGTTTCAGACCCTTTTCTTTCTTGTTTTGATCGATTGAAAGGATGAGCATGCTCCTAATAATGTCTAGAACACGTTTAGATCATCCAATCATGACTGTAACATCAAATTTGTCAAGATTGATTCGTGCATGTAGAGTTTTCCGACTTGAAAACCTGCCATGTTCGTGGGCCAGTAACTATCTCGATACTTGATGTGTTGACCTGATTCTTGTTGCTATGGATTCCCTACATTTAGTACTCGAACTTTCGTGTTGATTTCCTGGTCCAATTCGATCTCTACACCCCTTGAATTTGTGTTCGAAGTAGCTGCAGTGACATGTTCTTGAGACTCATGCTCTTGATTGCTGCATTTCTTGTCGACTTTGGACACTTGTATCTTCCTCGTTTTAATCCGTTTGAAGTGATTCTGGACTTTCTGGAAAGCTTAGACTTAGCTCTACAACATCTATTTGAATTCTTGAGCTAATCTTCCCTCTAACTGGTTTAAATCTGAGCCTAAAGTTGAGAAAAAAAATGTTGTGTTCTTGGGTGTCAAGTGCTCAAAATTTTCTAAGTATTGAATGTTATAGTGAAACATCCATTTTGTAACCCTTGTATCTTCTTGAAAACTTAATGAAATTTAGATCTGTTTTCTCCTGTGTAAAGCTGGTGTATAATACTTCATTTCATCATCTCTGGGTCATCTTCAAATTTATAACGGATTTCTCACAAAACGAGCCTAAAGTTGCTAGTTTGAACTCGCGAAGCACTATCGGATTTTTCTAAGTATTGAATCGTAATTTTCATCCCACTTTGACTAGCGATATCTCTTTGTATACTTGGAGTTTGTAGGAGTTAAAATATGTTCTGGAATCCTTGAACTATCGTCTTCAAAACCCTATTCTCAGATTTTCAAGTATCCCCCTCAATTGATTACAAATCAGCTCTAAAGTTGACTAGTTGAGTCGATTTTCTTCTATATTTGACTTTTGAATTCGACACTCTAAATGACATTTCTAGCCTTAGTGTTCTTCACGAAACTTGCTCGTATTCATATTCTGAGTCTAAATATCATGTTTGACCAAGTTTGACTTTTCGCAAACCCTAGTTTGACTGAACTGTATAGGAGGGGCAAAATAGTAATTTCACTTAAACTTTGAATTGAGGTTAGTTTAGTAACTTGGAGTTTGTCAGCATGTCTTGTATGCGTTTTTGGAGTACTTGTCTGTAATTCTGGTCTAGGGTTGACCAAGTCAAATGTTGGGGTCTTTTTGCAATTTTACCAAACTTTAGGGGCCTAAGTGCAATTTATTGAAAGTTGTAGATTTCGATGCTAAGTACATATGGGAGAGTTTAGAGTCATTCTTACATGTTTTTGGGCCAATATGAGTATAATTTGAGGACCGGGCAACTAGACAGTTTTGGAGTATGAGGGGCGTTTTAGTCATTTATCTTACATGACCCGCTTTCCATTGCATTCTTGCATACAACCTCATATAGAGGGTAAATGCTAATAGACTGTATACTTGAATTGTTTATATCCAGTCGTTGTGCTCGTACCAAGTAGACGTACGTATTTGTGCTGCTGCGTTGACTGTGAGACCCGGATCCAATGTGAGACGAGAGTTGTAGGAGTGCTAGCTTTGCATTGCGCCTTTCATGGCTCAGAGGTAAGTACATATGTACGGCCTTTTCATATCAAAATGTGTGTTTGCGTTTAATGTTCAAATGAATGTTGGTTATATGAAATAGTATGAGAATGCATGTTTTCGACTCGAAAGTTGTTAAACTCTTTTATTTATCTCCTTTGAGAACTCTCGGAAATTACTTGCGAAGTGTTGATATTATGATTCTGGTTATGTGAAAGAGAAGAAATAAAATACCTCTAATAGACTTAGGACGATGTACAGAGTACTGTTATTAATGGGAGGCGTCAAGCGATCCTCCATTTTCTTATGGCTGTGACCATTGAAGCAATGCTTCTTATTATTGGATAGAACGTCAATGTTCACAAATCCGCCCCCGATGAGCCAAAATGTATCAAGATATTGAGGCCAAGGGGTTTATAGAGCTATAGAGTGCTACTTATACTTGTAAGGGTCACTACGGTATAGGGGTGTCGACACTTAAGGCCTTTTAGCTAATGTTATGAGCGGGGTTGACGAATGGGCTCCCTTAACGCTCGGGTGAAATAGGGTTTGATAGACCCTAGAAGGAACCCTTAGTGATTATTTCGTGATCCCTCTGTTTACATCGATCCTGCTGGTGGCTCTTGACACGCCTCAGCTAAATTAAACTGTTGATTGAAGTCGAAATTAAAAATTGACTACTTTATTAATGTTGTTTGTGGCTCTGGATTGCCCTAATCAATTGAAATGATTTGGAATGCTTTGGCTATTCATGAATTAAGTTATCCTCTTAAATGGAATTGTTTACTCTGGGTATGTTACGAACTACTCGTGGTTTCTCAATGTTATTAAATTGAGAGGTTTTTGTTACTCGATTACTTCCAGTTGTTCCAAATTCTCCAACATGATAGCTTTACTGTTTAAATCCTCTAATTTTTTTCAACTCATGCTTTCGTGCCGTTGCTTTACATGTCGTAGTATGTATTTACTCAGTTTTTACTGATTATTTCTTCAAAACTGCGTCGGCATTTGCCATTTTAAAACCGCGGGTCGTCAATCAAGTTTGGGGAATGGGAACGCGGATCGAGATGAAGAAGTATAGGTTAACTTAGATCACTTAGTAGATCACACACGATTTGTTTAGATTGTACTTATTATCGAAATTTTGTTATGTATATTAAGCGAAATGTAATCTTAATAGTATATTTCTACTTTTGGTTGTCGATTGTCTCTTTAACCCTGAACCGAGATCCCGGATCGTTTCAGATGGTATCAGAGCCTCGGTTCTCCGGTTAAAGTGACTTTTCGATTTCCATTAGTAGAGAATTAGAAAGATAAAACGTTTTCAAAATTTAAAATGGATTAGGATAACCCAATTTGGCAATAAGAAAGTAAACAAGCCGTCGTGGAATTTGGGTACTTACGTTTTCTTTTTAACTTGTTTTGTACTGTACTTGTTGATTAACTGTTAACGACTAATTGATGTGATTCATGCAATTTACTTGCCTATTTACATGCCCAGTACATATGTGACAAGCTTATGTATGTCAATATGTTTACTATAGTTGCGTGATGCGTATTTAAGACTCTTTATGCTTCTGTGTTACTTTGTCGACGAGAGAGTAATGACGTTTTGACTTAGAAGACCCCGAAACTATTATTTTCGTACCTACGAGCAACGACGTTTAAGACAATACTTTGTTTTATTTTATTTCGACTTAATTTGACATGGTTCTTTACAAAATTAGGAAGTTTTGACAATAAAAAAAAATGTTTCTAAAAATTGTTGGCGTATCGAGATACCAAATGCCAAGTGATATCGACCACTTTGTTTACCAGTCCGCTGGCGTGACTCTTAGTACGACGGTACTATAAGTTGTACCCGCTGTGTAGACTAAGTTGGAACATTTGAAGCACATGCGAGTTGTGTTAGAAAGGCACGTTGTGTGACGACACATAGTGTTCTTTCTCCCTCGTATGCATGGAACACTTTAGGTGATTGGTTTATCTAACCCTATAGAGGTAAGACAACATTTTTAACGCGAGTGAGTCAAACACAACGACATTTTAGTCTTGATAAAAGCATTTGTCTAAAAGTTTCGAGATTTGTATAAATTCTAGCAAATTTTTGAATCGTTTCTAAAATTGAGAACTTGTATGTTGTTATTGAACTTTCAAAATCTTGTTTCGAACTTTTACTTGTACTAATCATATACGAAACCCTATTGTGATGCGAGTCTAGGCTGGATAGTAACATAGACTCACAATAGACCCCGTCGTGCAGAGAGTAAGAATGAGAAATTTCTTCCAGTTAAGGTGTTTCTAGCTGATCATCTAAGGAAGCCATCTTTTGGGAGCAGAACATTCGACGAGAGCGGTTTAGATACTTGTCTGGCTAAGTCAAATAGACTGAGTCACCGTTTTGCATTTCATATACATTTAATGTATGTGGGTAAGTATAGTTTGAGATCTTCGGGGACGAAGATTCTTTTAAGGTGGGTAGACTGTAACACCCCTATTTTTCAAGCCGACTCTAAGTGCAATATCAAGACTTTGGGGGCAATTTTGTAAATATTTTTTCACCGCTTTAAAGTTGCAATTTTAAAGTGTAGCAATATTTGGAAGTCGTTAGAATGATTTTGAAGCACTGGAGATGGTCGGGGTGGTTGTGCGATTCTCTGAATTTAAGTAGATGCTCTAATTCTAGTTGTACCCAAAAATTTAGAAAACTACACTTTCACCCCCCTATGCATGTTGACCATTTGTCATTTCCTCTTGTGAGAGCTTACCACCTACCCCCATGAGGTGGTAGCTTCACAACAGCATTTAATCACCTCAATTCAGTTGAGTTATCTCTCCTCTCACTATTCTTTTTTTTTCCTTTTCTTCTTCTTCTTCATGAACCACCACCAAGACCACCTCTACACCACCCCCTCCCACGGTGGAACCACCAAAACCACCACCTGCCATCACCTCAAGCCAACCTGCTGCTTCTGGGAGTTCGTGAGAACATAGCAACGAAAACCCCCAAATCAATTTTGGCGTTCGTCAAGCAGTGGCTTCGGAAATTCGAGGGTAAGGTCGAAGAACCCTAACCCTTAATTTGTCAAATTCGTCTTCCCCGTTGATATTCAGTTGTAATAAGCCCCATATTCGTGATCCCCGTCTCCAGGCGAGCTCAAAGACACCAAGAAAACGTTGTAACTCGCCGGATTCGCGACGGGTCGCCGGATTCTGCAGAACCCGTCGCCGGCAAAGCGCGAACCGGCGATTTCTTCGTCGTTTCCAGCGATTATCGCATCATTGTGATCCCCAGACCTTCTGTAATCACACTAGGACTCTGTTAACAACTCAGAAAGTGATAGGAACGCGTGGAAGTGCCGGTACCGAGCAGCTGGTCGCCGGAATCCACGATGGCCGCCGGTAAGTTCATAGCTTGGTTTCAGACCCTTTTCTTTCTTGTTTTGATCGATTGAAAGGATGAGCATGCTCCTAATAATGTCTAGAACACGTTTAGATCATCCAATAATGACTGTAACATCAAATTTGTCAAGATTGATTCGTGCATGTAGAGTTTTCCGACTTGAAAACCTGCCCTGTTCGTGGGCCTGTAACTATCTCGATACTTGATGTATTGACCTGATTCTTGTTGCTATGGATTCCCTACATTTAGTACTCCAACTTTCGTGTTGATTTCCTGGTCCAATTCGATCTCTAAACCCCTTAAATTGGTGTTCGAAGTAGCTGCAGTGACATGTTCTTGAGACTCATGCTCTTGATTGCTGCATTTCTTGTCGACTTTGGACACTTGTATCTTCCTCGTTTTTAAACCGTTTGAAGTGATTCTGGACTTTCTGGAAAGCTTAGACTTAGCTCTACAACATCTATTTGAATGCTTGAGCTAATCTTCCCTCTAACTGGTTTAAATCTGAGCCTAAAGTTGAGAAAAAAATGTTGTGTTCTTGGGTGTCAAATGCTCAAAATTTTCTAAGTATTGAATGTTATAGTGAAACATCCATTTTGTAACCCTTGTATCTTCTTCAAAACTTAATGAAATTTAGATCTGTTTTCTCCTGTGTAAAGCTGGTGTATAATACTTCATTTCATCATCTCAGGGTCATCTTCAAATTTATAACGGATTTCTCACAAAACGAGCCTAAAGTTGCTAGTTTGAACTCGCGAAGCACTATCAGATTTTTCTAAGTATTGAATCGTAATTTTCATCCCACTTTGACTAGCGATATCTATTTGTATACTTGGAGTTTGTAGGAGTTAAAATATGTTCTGGAATCCTTGAACTATCGTCTTCAAATCCCTATTCTCAGATTTTCAAGTATCCCCCTCAATTGATTACAAATCAGCTCTAAAGTTGACTAGTTGAGTCGATTTTCTTCTATATTTGACTTTTGAATTCGACACTCTAAATGACATTTCTAGCCTTAGTGTTCTTCACGAAACTTGCTCGTATTCATATTCTGAGTCTAAATATCATGTTTGACCGAGTTTGACTTTTCGCAAACCCTAGTTTGACTGAACTGTATAGGAGGGGCAAAATAGTAATTTCACTTAAACTTTGAATTGAGGTTAGTTTAGTAACTTGGAGTTTGTCAGCATGTCTTGTATGCGTTTTTGGAGTACTTGTCTGTAATTCTGGTCTAGGGTTGACCAAGTCAAATGTTGGGGTCTTTTTGCAATTTTACCAAACTTTAGGGGCCTAAGTGCAATTTATTGAAAGTTGTAGATTTCGATGCTAAGTACATATGGGAGAGTTTAGAGTCATTCTTACATGTTTTTGGGCCAATATGAGTATAATTTGAGGACCGGGCAACTAGACAGTTTTGGAGTATGAGGGGCGTTTTAGTCATTTATCTTACATGACCCGCTTTCCATTGCATTCTTGCATACAACCTCATATAGAGGGTAAATGCTAATAGACTGTATACTTGAATTGTTTATATCCAGTCGTTGTGCTCGTACCAAGTAGACGTACGTATTTGTGCTGCTGCGTTGACTGTGAGACCCGGATCCAATGTGAGACGAGAGTTGTAGGAGTGCTAGCTTTGCATTGCGCCTTTCATGGCTCAGAGGTAAGTACATATGTACGGCCTTTTCATATCAAAATGTGTGTTTGCGTTTAATGTTCAAATGAATGTTGGTTATATGAAATAGTATGAGAATGCATGTTTTCGACTCGAAAGTTGTTAAACTCTTTTATTTATCTCCTTTGAGAACTCTTGGAAATTACTTGCGAAGTGTTGATATTATGATTCTGGTTATGTGAAAGAGAAGAAATAAAATACCTCTAATAGACTTAGGACGATGTACAGAGTACTGTTATTAATGGGAGGCGTCAAGCGATCCTCCATTTTCTTATGGCTGTGACCATTGAAGCAATGCTTCTTATTATTGGATAGAACGTCAATGTTCACAAATCCGCCCCCGATGAGCCAAAATGTATCAAGATATTGAGGCCAAGGGGTTTATAGAGCTATAGAGTGCTACTTATACTTGTAAGGGTCACTACGGTATAGGGGTGTCGACACTTAAGGCCTTTTAGCTAATGTTATGAGCGGGGTTGACGAATGGGCTCCCTTAACGCTCGGGTGAAATAGGGTTTGATAGACCCTAGAAGGAACCCTTAGTGATTATTTCGTGATCCCTCTGTTTACATCGATCCTGCTGGTGGCTCTTGACACGCCTCAGCTAAATTAAACTGTTGATTGAAGTCGAAATTAAAAATTGACTACTTTATTAATGTTGTTTGTGGCTCTGGATTGCCCTAATCAATTGAAATGATTTGGAATGCTTTGGCTATTCATGAATTAAGTTATCCTCTTAAATGGAATTGTTTACTCTGGGTATGTTACGAACTACTCGTGGTTTCTCAATGTTATTAAATTGAGAGGTTTTTGTTACTCGATTACTTCCAGTTGTTCCAAATTCTCCAACATGATAGCTTTACTGTTTAAATCCTCTAATTTTTTTCAACTCATGCTTTCGTGCCGTTGCTTTACATGTCGTAGTATGTATTTACTCAGTTTTTACTGATTATTTCTTCAAAACTGCGTCGGCATTTGCCATTTTAAAACCGCGGGTCGTCAATCAAGTTTGGGGAATGGGAACGCGGATCGAGATGAAGAAGTATAGGTTAACTTAGATCACTTAGTAGATCACACACGATTTGTTTAGATTGTACTTATTATCGAAATTTTGTTATGTATATTAAGCGAAATGTAATCTTAATAGTATATTTCTACTTTTGGTTGTCGATTGTGTCTTTAACCCTGAACCGAGATCCCGGATCGTTTCAGATGGTATCAGAGCCTCGGTTCTCCGGTTAAAGTGACTTTTCGATTTCCATTAGTAGAGAATAAGAAAGATAAAACGTTTTCAAAATTTAAAATGGATTAGGATAACCCAATTTGGCAATAAGAAAGTAAACAAGCCGTCGTGGAATTTGGGTACTTACGTTTTCTTTTTAACTTGTTTTGTACTGTACTTGTTGATTAACTGTTAACGACTAATTGATGTGATTCATGCAATTTACTTGCCTATTTACATGCCCAGTACATATGTGACAAGCTTATGTATGTCAATATGTTTACTATAGTTGCGTGATGCGTATTTAAGACTCTTCATGCTTGTGTGTTACTTTGTCGACGAGAGAGTAATGACGTTTTGACTTAGAAGACCCCGAAACTATTATTTTCGTACCTACGAGCAACGACGTTTAAGACAATACTTTGTTTTATTTTATTTCGACTTAATTTGACATGGTTCTTTACAAAATTAGGAAGTTTTGACAATAAAAAAAAAATGTTTCTAAAAATTGTTGGCGTATCGAGATACCAAATGCCAAGTGATATCGACCACTTTGTTTACCAGTCCGCTGGCGTGACTCTTAGTACGACGGTACTATAAGTTGTACCCGCTGTGTAGACTAAGTTGGAACATTTGAAGCACATGCGAGTTGTGTTAGAAAGGCACGTTGTGTGACGACACAAAGTGTTCTTTCTCCCTCGTATGCGTGGAACACTTTAGGTGATTGTTTTATCTAACCCTATAGAGGTAAGACAACATTTTTAACGCGAGTGAGTCAAACACAACGACATTTTAGTCTTGATAAAAGCATTTGTCTAAAAGTTTCGAGATTTGTATAAATTCTAGCAAATTTTTGAATCGTTTCTAAAATTGAGAACTTGTATGTTGTTATTGAACTTTCAAAATCTTGTTTCGAACTTTTACTTGTACTAATCATATACGAAACCCTATTGTGATGCGAGTCTAGGCTGGATAGTAACATAGACTCACAATAGACCCCGTCGTGCAGAGAGTAAGAATGAGAAATTTCTTCCAGTTAAGGTGTTTCTAGCTGATCATCTAAGGAAGCCATCTTTTGGGAGCAGAACATTCGACGAGAGCGGTTTAGATACTTGTCTGGCTAAGTCAAATAGACTGAGTCACCGTTTTGCATTTCATATACATTTAATGTATGTGGGTAAGTATAGTTTGAGATCTTCGGGGACGAAGATTCTTTTAAGCTGGGTAGACTGTAACACCCCTATTTTTCAAGCCGACTCTAAGTGCAATATCAAGACTTTGGGGGCAATTTTGTAAATATTTTTTCACGGCTTTAAAGTTGCAATTTTGGATTGTTAGCAATATTTGGAAGTCGTTAGAATGATTTTGAAGCACTGGAGATGGTCGGGGTGGTTGTGCGATTCTCTGAATTTAAGTAGATGCTCTAATTCTAGTTGTACCCGAAAATTTAGAAAACTACACTTTCACCCCCCTATGCATGTTGACCATTTGTCATTTCCTCTTGTGAGAGCTATCCACCTACCCCCATGAGGTGGTAGCTTCACAACAGCATTTAATCACCTCAATTCAGTTGAGTTATATCTCCTCTCACCATTCTTTTTTTTTTTCCTTTTCTTCTTCTTCTTCATGAACCACCACCAAGACCACCTCTACACCACCCCCTCCCACGGTGGAACCACCAAAACCACCACCTGCCATCACCTCAAGTCAACCTGCTGCTTCTGGGAGTTCGTGAGAACATAGCAACGAAAACCCCCAAATCAATTTTGGCGTTCGTCAAGCAGTGGCTTCGGAAATTCGAGGGTAAGGTCGAAGAACCCTAACCCTTAATTTGTCAAATTCGTCTTCCCCGTTTATATTCAGTTGTAATAAGCCCCATATTCGTGATCTCCATCTCCACGCGAGCTCAACGACACCAAGAAAACGTTGTAACTCGCCGGATTCGCGACGGGTCGCCGGATTCTGCAGAACCCGTCGCCGGCAAAGCGCGAACCGGCGATTTCTTCGTCGTTTCCAGCGATTATCGCGTCATTGTGATCCCCAGACCTTCTGTAATCACACTAGGACTCTGTAAACAACTCAGAAAGTGATAGGAACGCGTGGAAGTGCCGGTACCGAGCAGCTGGTCGCCGGAATCCACCATGGCCGCCGGTAAGTTCATAGCTTGGTTTCAGACCCTTTTCTTTCTTGTTTTGATCGATTGAAAGCATGAGCATGCTCCTAATAATGTCTAGAACACGTTTAGATCATCCAATCATGACTGTAACATCAAATTTGTCAAGATCGATTCGTGCATGTAGAGTTTTCCGACTTGAAAACCTGCCCTATTCGTGGGCCTGTAACTATCTCGATACTTGATGTATTGACCTGATTCTTGTTGCTATGGATTCCCTACATTTAGTACTCCAACTTTCGTGTTGATTTCCTGGTCCAATTCGATCTCTAAACCCCTTGAATTTGTGTTCGAAGTAGCTGCAGTGACATGTTCTTGAGACTCATGCTCTTGATTGCTGCATTTCTTGTCGACTTTGGACACTTGTATCTTCCTCGTTTTTAATCCGTTTGAAGTGATTCTGGACTTTCTGGAAAGCTTAGACTTAGCTCTACAACATCTATTTGAATTCTTGAGCTAATCTTCCCTCTAACTGGTTTAAATCTGAGCCTAAAGTTGAGAAAAAAATGTTGTGTTCTTGGGTGTCAAGTGCTCAAAATTTTCTAAGTATTGAATGTTATAGTGAAACATCCATTTTGTAACCCTTGTATCTTCTTCAAAACTTAATGAAATTTAGATCTGTTTTCTCCTGTGTAAAGCTGGTGTATAATACTTCATTTCATCATCTCTGGGTCATCTTCAAATTTATAACGGATTTCTCACAAAACGAGCCTAAAGTTGCTAGTTTGAACTCGCGAAGCACTATCGGATTTTTCTAAGTATTGAATCGTAATTTTCATCCCACTTTGACTAGCGATATCTCTTTGTATACTTGGAGTTTGTAGGAGTTAAAATATGTTCTGGAATCCTTAAACTATCGTCTTCAAAACCCTATTCTCAGATTTTCAAGTATCCCCCTCAATTGATTACAAATTAGCTCTAAAGTTGACTAGTTGAGTCGATTTTCTTCTATATTTGACTTTTGAATTCGACACTCTAAATGACATTTCTAGCCTTAGTGTTCTTCACGAAACTTGCTCGTATTCATATTCTGAGTCTAAATATCATGTTTGACTGAGTTTGACTTTTCGCAAACCCTAGTTTGACTGAACTGTATAGGAGGGGCAAAATAGTAATTTCACTTAAACTTTGAATTGAGGTTAGTTTAGTAACTTGGAGTTTGTCAGCATGTCTTGTATGCGTTTTTGGAGTACTTGTCTGTAATTCTGGTCTAGGGTTGACCAAGTCAAATGTTGGGGTCTTTTTGCAATTTTACCAAACTTTAGGGGCCTAAGTGCAATTTATTGAAAGTTGTAGATTTCGATGCTAAGTACATATGGGAGAGTTTAGAGTCATTCTTACATGTTTTTGGGCCAATATGAGTATAATTTGAGGACCGGGCAACTAGACAGTTTTGGAGTATGAGGGGCGTTTTAGTCATTTATCTTACATGACCTGCTTTCCATTGCATTCTTGCATACAACCTCATATAGAGGGTAAATGCTAATAGACTGTATACTTGAATTGTTTATATCCAGTCGTTGTGCTCGTACCAAGTAGACGTACGTATTTGTGCTGCTGCGTTGACTGTGAGACCCGGATCCAATGTGAGACGAGAGTTGTAGGAGTGCTAGCTTTCCATTGCGCCTTTCATGGCTCAGAGGTAAGTACATATGTACCGCCTTTTCATATCAAAATGTGTGTTTGCGTTTAATGTTAAAATGAATGTTGGTTATATGAAATAGTATGAGAATGCATGTTTTCGACTCGAAAGTTGTTAAACTCTTTTATTTATCTCCTTTGAGAACTCTCAGAAATTACTTGCGAAGTGTTGATATTATGATTCTGGTTATGTGAAAGAGAAGAAATAAAATACCTCTAATAGACTTAGGACGATGTACAGAGTACTGTTATTAATGGGAGGCGTCAAGCGATCCTCCATTTTCTTATGGCTGTGACCATTGAAGCAATGCTTCTTATTATTGGATAGAACGTCAATGTTCACAAATCCGCCCCCGATGAGCCAAAATAAATCAAGATATTGAGGCCAAGGGGTTTATAGAGCTATAGAGTGCTACTTATACTTGTAAGGGTCACTACGGTATAGGGTTGTCGACACTTAAGGCCTTTTAGCTAATGTTATGAGCGGGGTTGACGAATGGGCTCCCTTAACGCTCGAGTGAAATAGGGTTTGATAGACCCTAGAAGGAACCCTTAGTGATTATTTCGTGACCCCTCTGTTTACATCGATCCTGCTGGTGGCTCTTGACACGCCTCAGCTAAATTAAACTGTTGATTGAAGTCGAAATTAAAAATTGACTACTTTATTAATGTTGTTTGTGGCTCTGGATTTCCCTAATCAATTGAAATGATTTGGAATGCTTTGGCTATTCATGAATTAAGTTATCCTCTTAAATGGAATTGTTTAGTCTGGGTATGTTACGAACTACTCGTGGTTACTCAATGTTATTAAATTGAGAGGTTTTTGTTACTCGTTTACTTCCAGTTGTTCCAAATTCTCCAACATGATAGCTTTACTGTTTAAATCCTCTAATTTTTTTCAACTCATGCTTTCGTGCCGTTGCTTTACATGTCGTAGTATGTATTTACTCAGTTTTTACTGATTATTTCTTCAAAACTGCGTCGGCATTTGCCATTTTAAAACCGCAGGTCGTCAATCAAGTTTGGGGAATGGGAACGCGGATCGAGATGAAGAAGTATAGGTTAACTTAGATCACTTAGTAGATCACACACGATTTGTTTAGATTGTACTTATTATCGAAATTTTGTTATGTATATTAAGCGAAATGTAATCTTAATAGTATATTTCTACTTTTGGTTGTCATTGTCTCTTTAACCCTGAACCGAGATCCCGGATCGTTTCAGATGGTATCAGAGCCTCGGTTCTCCGGTTAAAGTGACTTTTCGATTTCCATTAGTAGAGAATAAGAAAGATAAAACGTTTTCAAAATTTAAAATGGATTAGGATAACCCAATTTGGCAATAAGAAAGTAAACAAGCCGTCGTGGAATTTGGGTACTTACGTTTTCTTTTTAACTTGTTTTGTACTGTACTTGTTGATTAACTGTTAACGACTAATTGATGTGATTCATGCAATTTACTTGCCTATTTACATGCCCAGTACATATGTGACAAGCTTATGTATGTCAATATGTTTACTATAGTTGCGTGATGCGTATTTAAGACTCTTTATGCTTCTGTGTTACTTTGTCGACGAGAGAGTAATGACGTTTTGACTTAGAAGACCCCGAAACTATTATTTTCGTACCTACGAGCAACGACGTTTAAGACAATACTTTGTTTTATTTTATTTCGACTTAATTTGACATGGTTCTTTACAAAATTAGGAAGTTTTGACGATAAAAAAAAAATGTTTCTGAAAATTGTTGGCGTATCGAGATACCAAATGCCAAGTGATATCGACCACTTTGTTTACCAGTCCGCTGGCGTGACTCTTAGTACGACGGTACTATAAGTTGTACCCGCTGTGTAGACTAAGTTGGAACATTTGAAGCACATGCGAGTTGTGTTAGAAAGGCACGTTGTGTGACGACACATAGTGTTCTTTCTCCCTCGTATGCGTGGAACACTTTAGGTGATTGGTTTATCTAACCCTATAGAGGTAAGACAACATTTTTAACGCGAGTGAGTCAAACACAACGACATTTTAGTCTTGATAAAAGCATTTGTCTAAAAGTTTCGAGATTTGTATAAATTCTAGCAAATTTTTGAATCGTTTCTAAAATTGAGAACTTGTATGTTGTTATTGAACTTTCAAAATCTTGTTTCGAACTTTTACTTGTACTAATCATATACGAAACCCTATTGTGATGCGAGTCTAGGCTGGATAGTAACATAGACTCACAATAGACCCCGTCGTGCAGAGAGTAAGAATGAGAAATTTCTTCCAGTTAAGGTGTTTCTAGCTGATCATCTAAGGAAGCCATCTTTTGGGAGCAGAACATTCGACGAGAGCGGTTTAGATACTTGTCTGGCTAAGTCAAATAGACTGAGTCACCGTTTTGCATTTCATATACATTTAATGTATGTGGGTAAGTATAGTTTGAGATCTTCGGGGACGAAGATTCTTTTAAGCTGGGTAGACTGTAACACCCCTATTTTTCAAGCCGACTCTAAGTGCAATATCAAGACTTTGGGGGCAATTTTGTAAATATTTTTTCACGGCTTTAAAGTTGCAATTTTGGATTGTTAGCAATATTTGGAAGTCGTTAGAATGATTTTGAAGCACTGGAGATGGTCGGGGTGGTTGTGCGATTCTCTGAATTTAAGTAGATGCTCTAATTCTAGTTGTACCCGAAAATTTAGAAAACTACACTTTCACCCCCCTATGCATGTTGACCATTTGTCATTTCCTCTTGTGAGAGCTATCCACCTACCCCCATGAGGTGGTAGCTTCACAACAGCATTTAATCACCTCAATTCAGTTGAGTTATATCTCCTCTCACCATTCTTTTTTTTTTTCCTTTTCTTCTTCTTCTTCATGAACCACCACCAAGACCACCTCTACACCACCCCCTCCCACGGTGGAACCACCAAAACCACCACCTGCCATCACCTCAAGTCAACCTGCTGCTTCTGGGAGTTCGTGAGAACATAGCAACGAAAACCCCCAAATCAATTTTGGCGTTCGTCAAGCAGTGGCTTCGGAAATTCGAGGGTAAGGTCGAAGAACCCTAACCCTTAATTTGTCAAATTCGTCTTCCCCGTTTATATTCAGTTGTAATAAGCCCCATATTCGTGATCTCCATCTCCACGCGAGCTCAACGACACCAAGAAAACGTTGTAACTCGCCGGATTCGCGACGGGTCGCCGGATTCTGCAGAACCCGTCGCCGGCAAAGCGCGAACCGGCGATTTCTTCGTCCTTTCCAGCGATTATCGCGTCATTGTGATCCCCAGACCTTCTGTAATCACACTAGGACTCTGTAAACAACTCAGAAAGTGATAGGAACGCGTGGAAGTGCCGGTACCGAGCAGCTGGTCGCCGGAATCCACCATGGCCGCCGGTAAGTTCATAGCTTGGTTTCAGACCGTTTTCTTTCTTGTTTTGATCGATTGAAAGCATGAGCATGCTCCTAATAATTTCTAGAACACGTTTAGATCATCCAATCATGACTGTAACATCAAATTTGTCAAGATTGATTCGTGCATGTAGAGTTTTCCGACTTGAAAACCTACCCTGTTCGTGGGCCTGTAACTATCTCGATACTTGATGTATTGACCTGATTCTTGTTGCTATGGATTCCCTACATTTAGTACTCCAACTTTCGTGTTGATTTCCTGGTCCAATTCAATCTCTAAACCCCTTGAATTTGTGTTCGAAGTAGCTGCAGTGACATGTTCTTGAGACTCATGCTCTTGATTGCTGCATTTCTTGTCGACTTTGGACACTTGTATCTTCCTCGTTTTTAAACCGTTTGAAGTGATTCTGGACTTTCTGGAAAGCTTAGACTTAGCTCTACAACATCTATTTGAATGCTTGAGCTAATCTTCCCTCTAACTGGTTTAAATCTGAGCCTAAAGTTGAGAAAAAAATGTTGTGTTCTTGGGTGTCAAGTGCTCAAAATTTTCTAAGTATTGAATGTTATAGTGAAACATCCATTTTGTAACCCTTGTATCTTCTTCAAAACTTAATGAAATTTAGATCTGTTTTCTCCTGTGTAAAGCTGGTGTATAATACTTCATTTCATCATCTCTGGGTCATCTTCAAATTTATAACGGATTTCTCACAAAACGAGCCTAAAGTTGCTAGTTTGAACTCGCGAAGCACTATCGGATTTTTCTAAGTATTGAATCGTAATTTTCATCCCACTTTGACTAGCGATATCTCTTTGTATACTTGGAGTTTGTAGGAGTTAAAATATGTTCTGGAATCCTTGAACTATCGTCTTCAAAACCCTATTCTCAGATTTTCAAGTATCCCCCTCAATTGATTACAAATCAGCTCTAAAGTTGACTAGTTGAGTCGATTTTCTTCTATATTTGACTTTTGAATTCGACACTCTAAATGACATTTCTAGCCTTAGTGTTCTTCACGAAACTTGCTCGTATTCATATTATGAGTCTAAATATCATGTTTGACCGAGTTTGACTTTTCGCAAACCCTAGTTTGACTGAACTGTATAGGAGGGGCAAAATAGTAATTTCACTTAAACTTTGAATTGAGGTTAGTTTAGTAACATGGAGTTTGTCAGCATGTCTTGTATGCGTTTTTGGAGTACTTGTCTGTAATTCTGGTCTAGGGTTGACCAAGTCAAATGTTGGGGTCTTTTTGCAATTTTACCAAACTTTAGGGGCCTAAGTGCAATTTATTGAAAGTTGTAGATTTCGATGCTAAGTACATATGGGAGAGTTTAGAGTCATTCTTACATGTTTTTGGGCCAATATGAGTATAATTTGAGGACCGGGCAACTAGACAGTTTTGGAGTATGAGGGGCGTTTTAGTCATTTATCTTACATGACCCGCTTTCCATTGCATTCTTGCATACAACCTCATATAGAGGGTAAATGCTAATACACTGTATACTTGAATTGTTTATATCCAGTCGTTGTGCTCGTACCAAGTAGACGTACGTATTTGTGCTGCTGCGTTGACTGTGAGACCCGGATCCAATGTGAGACGAGAGTTGTAGGAGTGCTAGCTTTGCATTGCGCCTTTCATGGCTCAGAGGTAAGTACATATGTACGGCCTTTTCATATCAAAATGTGTGTTTGCGTTTAATGTTCAAATGAATGTTGGTTATATGAAATAGTATGAGAATGCATGTTTTCGACTCGAAAGTTGTTAAACTCTTTTATTTATCTCCTTTGAGAACTCTCGGAAATTACTTGCGAAGTGTTGATATTATGATTCTGGTTATGTGAAAGAGAAGAAATAAAATACCTCTAATAGACTTAGGACGATGTACAGAGTACTGTTATTAATGGGAGGCGTCAAGCGATCCTCCATTTTCTTATGGCTGTGACCATTGAAGCAATGCTTCTTATTATTGGATTGAACGTCAATGTTCACAAATCCGCCCCCGATGAGCCAAAATTTATCAAGATATTGAGGCTAAGGGGTTTATAGAGCTATAGAGTGCTACTTATACTTGTAAGGGTCACTACGGTATAGGGGTGTCGACACTTAAGGCCTTTTAGCTAATGTTATGAGCGGGGTTGACGAATGGGCTCCCTTAACGCTCGGGTGAAATAGGGTTTGATAGACCCTAGAAGGAACCCTTAGTGATTATTTCGTGATCCCTTTGTTTACATCGATCCTGCTGGTGGCTCTTGACACGCCTCAGCTAAATTAAACTGTTGATTGAAGTCGAAATTAAAAATTGACTACTTTATTAATGTTGTTTGTGGCTCAAGATTGCCCTAATCAATTGAAATGATTTGGAATGCTTTGGCTATTCATGAACTAAGTTATCCTCTTAAATGGAATTGTTTACTATGGGTATGTTACGAACTACTCGTGGTTTCTCAATGTTATTAAATTGAGAGGTTTTTTTTACTCGTTTACTTCCAGTTGTTCCGAATTCTCCAACATGATAGCTTTACTGTTTAAATCCTCTAATTTGTTTCAACTCATGCTTTCGTGTCGTTGCTTTACATGCCGTAGTATGTATTTACTCAGTTTTTACTGATTATTTCTTCAAAACTGCGTCGGCATTTGCCATTTTAAAACCGCAGGTCGTCAATCAAGTTTGGGGAATGGGAACGCGGATCGAGATGAAGAAGTATAGTTTAACTTAGATCACTTAGTAGATCACACACGATTTGTTTAGATTGTACTTATTATCGAAATTTTGTTATGTACATTAAGCGAAATGTAATCTTAATAGTATATTTCTACTTTTGGTTGTCGATTGTCTCTTTAACCCTGAACCGAGATCCCGGATCGTTTTCTCTAGGGTATGCAACCTCTTATGGATTAAGAATTCTACATAAAGAGCTTTGTTTCACCCTCAATGCATTACAGATTCATACTATTCGGCATGTTGTTGCTGATCAGACTACAATATGCAATAGGAGAATGGGCGAAGCCATCCAACCATATTCCTCTTGCTGAATGAATAATAAAACATTTACTAGAGAGAGATTTCTTACTTTGAGAGGTTTGTTTTTCAGAAAAGATCTGAATTTCCTTGCATGTCTCCTTCTGTGGTACATCAATCTCTTTGCCAGTAAATTTCCATTTTCCTTTGTCAGACTTCCGAGGCTTCTTCTTTGTGGATTTAGGGCTTCCAATATGAATCCCATCTGTTTCTCAAAATCCCCTGATGGATCTGATTTATTCTTCTTTCTTGAGACAGCAACATGTTCTTCCTTGTCCTTTTTGTTCTTATTCTTAGGTGGAGGAGAGGAGGTTTTAGGTGGACTAGGAGTTCTTTAAGTAGATTCATCACTGATGGTTTGCATTTCCTCTTCTGCAGCCTAGTGAAGATGTCTGCAAATTGCATATTAGAAGGCACAAATTCAAGAGATATATCACCTTTATCTGCATGATATCTTATGAAATGGTGTCTAACATCTATGTGTTTGGTTCTTGATTGTTGTACTGAATTGTTTGAAATAGAGATTGCAATAGTCTTGTCACACTTGATAGGAATATCTCTGAAATCAAATATCAAGTCTCTCATCTGTTGAGCTATCCATAGAACTTGAGAACAAAAAGCCCTAGCTGCTACATACTCAGCTTCTGTAGTAGATAGGGCTAATGATTTTCGTTTCTTTTAGTGCCAGCTTATCAAAATAATCCAAGGAACTGACAGCATCCTGAAGTACTTTTTCTGCCAGCCATATAACCTGCAAAGTCAGCATCTGAATATTCACACAAAGAGAAGTTAGACTTTTTAGGATACCAAATCCCTAAGTCTTTGGTACCATTGAGATATCTGAAAATCCTTTTAACAGCAACTAAGTGTGATTCATTTGGATCAGCTTGAAATCTAGCACACATGCATACACTCAACATGATGTCAGGCCTACTATAAATAAGACTGAGAAGTGAACCAATGATACCTCTATATTCTTTCTGGTCCACACTCTTACCATCTTGATCTTTGTCTAAAGATAGAGTAGAACTCATAGCAGTTCTAACTACCTTGGACTTGGACAAGTAGTATTTGCTTAGCAAGTCCTTGGTCTAGTTGCTCTGGTGAAGAAAAATTTCATTCTTCATTGATGCACATGAAGGCCAAGAAATAAATTTAACTCTCCCATCAAGCTCATTTCAAACTCCCTGCTCATAAGACTTGAGAAATCCTTGGAAAGACAATCATTAGTAGCACCAAATAGAATATCATCAACATATATATGTACTACAAGAATATCTTTCTCATTAGTATTTATGAAAAAGGTTTTGCCAACCAGTCCTCTTTTGAAACTATTTTCAAGTAAAAACTTTGACAATCTTTCATACCAAGCCAATGGAGCTTGTTTCAAGCCATAAAGAGCTTTGTCAAGTTTATACACATAGTTAGGAAAATCATCACTTTCAAAACCAATGGTTTGAGCAACATAAACTTCTTCTTGCAGATAACCATTCAAGAAGGCACATTTTACATCCATTTGGAAAATTTTGATGTTCTTATGAGATGCAAAGGAAAGTAACAATCTAATTGCTTCTAACCTGGCACCAGGAGGAAAATTCTCCTCATAATCTATAAATCTTCTTGATTGTAGCCCGGAGCAACTAATCATTCTTTTTTTATAATCTTACTATTATCATCAAGCTTGTTTCTTAACACCCACCTTGTGCCAATCACAAACTAATCTTTGGGAGGAGGAACTAGATTCTAAACCTTGTTCCTTTCAAACTCATTGAGTTCATTTTGCATAGTAATGATCCAGTCTACTTCTTGCAATGCTTCCTTCAAATTTTAGGTTATACAAGACAAAAAAAACATTAAAAGCACACAATTTCTTTAATTGAGATCTAGTTTGAGTAAAAGTGGATGGACCAGAAATCATTTTGTCTGATGGATGTGTTGAAAGGTATTTAAATCTCTTTCTTGATGTCCCGGGTTCTGGTTCTCCAGGAAGCTTTTCAAGTCTTTGAGAACTTGAAGAGGTGTCTTGATCATTATGTTTTTATTGAAGATCTTTTCAAGTATTTGAGATGTATTTTCAAGGCCTTGATAATGTCTTATATTATCCTGCAAGTTCTCTTTGGAACCACCTTCTGGATTTTCATCATTTGACTCATGCTTGTTCATATTTAAGACTGCAAAAATTTCACTCAAAGAACCATCATAGCTTTCATCAAAAATAACGTGAATGATTTATTCCACAAGCTTGGTTATCTTGTTATATACTCTATAAGCTTTGCTAGTCAGTCAAAACCAAGAAAGATACCTTCATAACTTATGGCATCAAACTTGCCAAGATTTTCCGTACCATTGTTGTGTACAAAACAGGTACACCCAAAAGCCTTGAAATAAGAAACATTTGGCTTTCTTCCTTTGAAGAGTTCATACGGAGTTTTCTTCATAATAGGCCTAATCAGGCATCTGTTCATAATGTAGTTGACAGTGTTTACAGCTTCTGCCCAAAAGTATTTTTGGCAACTTGTTCTCCAGAAGCATTATCCTAGACATGTCCTCAAGAGTCATATTCTTTATTTCAACTAATCCATTATGTTGAGGAGTTCTTGGAGTAGAGAAATTGTGAGAGATACCAAATTTAGCACAAAAAATCAAATTCAAGATGATCAAAGTCTCTCCCATGATCACTTCTGATAGAAGCAATAGGCAGGTTTTTCAAAGTTTGAAGCTCTTTACAAAACTTTAAAAATTCGTATAGAGCTTCTGAATTTTCTCTCAAAAACATTACCCAAGTAAATCTAGAGAAATAATCTATAATAACTAACATATATCTCTTACCCTCTGGAGACGGAATTCTCATAGGATCACATAGATCCGTGTGAAGCAATTCAACGGGTCTATTATTACTTACAAAGTTCTTTGTCTTGAAAGTTCTCCTTGTCTTCTTACCTTGAGCACAGGCTTTGCATACATCTTCATCTTTGAGATTAATGGAAGGTAAACCTCTGACAAGGTCTCTGGAAATTAGTTTGTTCAAAGTATACAAGCTTATGTGTCCAAGCTTTTTGTGCTAAAGTTTTGTATCTTCTTTCAAGGCTTTGATACACTTTGGACTTTATCCTGCAACCTTGTTAGTAGTCAAAGAGTAAACATTGTTTGATCTAGAGGTTGTGAGTATGCAATTGCCTGATTTCTCATCTTGCACCACACATTTCTCTTTATCAAAAATAATCTTATTTCCTTTGTCATGTAATTGAGAAACACTGAGCAGATTAAATTTAAGACCATCTACAAGAAACACATCTGAGATAGAATTTTCAGAACTGTTACCAACATTCCCAACTCCTATGATGTTGCGTTTCCCTTAGTCACCAAGTGTGATTGTTCATCCTGAACGTTTTTTCAATTCTGAGAATAAATACTTCTTGCCACTCATGTGTCTGGAGCAATCACTATCCATGATCTACTTCTGTTCTTTGCTCTTGGTGACAACATGCAAACACAAATCATTGCCTTACCCAGTTTTTAGACCAAGTGTAAAATTTGGACTTATATTCAGAGCCAATCATGTTAGGTGGTCTAACCTCTTTAGGAAACCAAATATTTCTAACTTGTCCCTTGGGTTGCAGTGGAAAAGAATTCTTCATAATGTGAGGTTATCTTCTTCTGAAGGGACAAGTCACATGACCAATTCTGCTACAGTAATGACATTTTAGAGAAGTTCTGTTACTTTCTTTCACAAAACTGGTACTGGTTTTATTTAAAAAATTTGGATTATATCCAATGCCAGTTTTGTGAACAGATTGTAGACTTCCTTCAAGAATCAAGTTAAGAATGTGTTGTGAGCCAGCAAGTTTTGTCTTAATCTTTTGGGAGTCTTAAAGTTTCGTAGTCAGACTATCTTTTTGTTGCTCTAATTCATCATGTTGATGTCTCAGAGCAGCAATGTTATCACTCAGAATATAATTTTCTATGACAACTTCTTTGACCTGAGATTTCAAGGATTTGAAATTGGTTTCTAAGGCTTTGAAATCTCTATCAGTTTTTGCCTGAGAAGTTTTAAGATTCTTATTTTGGCAAACTAGTTGTAAATTTTCTTTGCTTGCTCATGAACCTTCTCTTTCAAAGACTTAATTTCATTCAAATAATCCTCTTCATTTAAAAGCATTGTTTTCAAATCATATAGCATACTTGAGGATTGAGACATAAGAATTTTTACCATTACCTCAATGTTTTTCTCAGAACTTTCATCATACTTTGCCATGTGGCATAAGTTTGCTTGATCTTCTTCAAATTCATAATCAATTGAAGACTCAGAATCACTCCAAGAGGCTACAATAGCTTTTTTCTTTCTGTCAAGATCCTTCTTTGAAGAATGCTTGTTTTTCTTGTGTGGACAGTTGATCAAGTGTCCTGCATCACCTCACTCAAAGAAGTTCATAACTTTAGGCTTATGAGAAGAGTTTTGACCTTTGTATTCCTTGCTACTGGAGGATTTGTATTTGTCCCCGCTGAAGTCTTTTTTTCCAAAGTTCTTCTTCATCTTGAGAATTCTGGTCAAGGCTTTGGAAATAAGAGCAAAGGGATCTTCTTCATCACCTTCCTCATTTTCAAGGCTTTGATATGGCTCATTCTATTTAGCCTTTAGTGCTAGGTTCTTCACTATTTCTGTAGTTCTCCATCAACTTCATTCATAGAGATTTCATTAGTGAGTATCTTTCCTTGTAAGTCATCCAGTTGAAGAGATGATAGATCTTGAGCTTCTTCAATAGCATTGGTCTTTGGTTCCCATTTGGCTTTGGGAAGGCTTCTCAAGATCTTTCTAACTTTCTCTTCATTTAAAAAATATTTTCCCAAGGAATCCAGATTGTTGAGAATATCTTTGAACCTCTTGAACATATTCTTGGTGGATTCATCTCCATTCATTTTAAACAGTTCATAATGTCTAAGGAATATGTTGATCTTTCTCTGCTTCACTTGGCTGGTTACTTCAAAATTCACCACCATCTCGTCCCATATTTCCTTAGCAGTTTTGCAGCCTTATATCCTGTTAAATTCATCTGCACTAAAAGCACAATATAAGAGATTCATAGCTCTGTAATTTTTAGAATACTGTTCTAATTAAGAAGTAGAAAGTGAATCCTCGATTTTAGGAGTTCTAATGCCTCCTTTTCTGTGTAGAATGTATGAGGATCATTCTGGATAATAGACCACAACTCAAGCTCTTGATCAATGATGAACATTTTCATCAAGGCTTTCCGGTGCACAAAATTGTCTCCACAGAATAAGGGAGGTTTGTTAGCAGCTCTTCCCTGCAAGAAACCACCATCACCTACAGTACTCGTGACCACAAGATTATTAGATCTATGTTGTGATACAAGCTCTGAAACCAATTGAAAGACAGTATGTAGGCACACAATACATGATCAATACTCTAGAAGGGGGTTGAATAGAGAATGGAGGTTTTTCTCTAAAAAGTGGAGATTTTAAAACAAACTGAGAAAGCTAAGTGTATTTCAAGGCCTTGAATGTAGTTTTAAGCCCTTGAAATCAATTCAGACTAAGAAATTTTTTTATTAACATTTTCAAGGTCTTGAAAAGCTTTTCAAGCCCTTGAACAGAAAACATGTTTTGAAGCTTTAAACAAGACAAGTACAAAACTGGAAGTAAAGAGCTAGGGACACAAAGGATTTGTTGACTCAAAGACCCTTGAATGTGTTTTGAGAAGTAATTTTTTGAGTGATGAAAGACAAAGGCAAAGCATTTCTTATACTCCAAGTCCTTGAGATACTGACAGAGCTTCAAAGCCTTGAGAGTTGTTCCTATTGTGCGGAATGTTCTAACAATCTTGTGTTGGAGATTGGCTACCTGATTTTATAGATCAGAGATTTGCTGCATATACTCATGTTTTATATTGTCTACATATCTAACACAATTGCAGATGTTCTGATCAGAGAGAATCAATGTTTTCTGGACTTAAATTTGACAGATTGTGAAGCATGTTCAGAGCTTCAAGGCCTTGAGATGTGCCTTGAGCTGCTGACAGTTTTACAGAACTAATTTGATTCTTTCTTGCAGGGTTTGACCTTTATTAATGTGATTGTTTAATGACTTCTAAGAGTCTTAAACTGGTTTATCATGAATTGTATGTGTCAGAAGTTAATCAGATTTTTGTTCTAATCTTTTATCCAGTTTTCATCAGAAACCGGAATACCAAACAGTCTTAGTACTGATATACTTCTGGATTTTGTTGTTGCTGTGTTTTAATGTTGTTGCAGGTTTGTTAAACGTGCAAATACAATCTCAACAAACTCCAACGGATATCTACTCAGAGCTGTTTGAATTGCAGTTGAAAATAGAAAGAGGATTTGTAGTAACTGAGATCCTAAAATCTCTCATTCAGTTGGAGTGGGTGGATAAAGAGACTGGTTTGAATTTTGAAAGAAAGAGGCTTGCAGAGTACTGAAAGAAGTGTGAAAAGTTCGTGTGAGATCATTCATTCAAACACACAGGCATTCAAGCTTCCATTCTAGATTTCAGAAGATTAATCATTCCAGTTTCCAGAAGAACACATCCAGGCTTCACTAGCTTAATCTTCTAATGTGTTCTTCATCTGTTTTGTAATCTTCATATCTTTTGTATATCTAAAACCTCACTAAACCTAGTGTTGGTTGTTCAAGTGAACAACAAGAGGTTCTTGTTAGCTCAATTGTTAGTAGCTGATACCAGATAGGTTTGGAACCACAAGCCCTATAGGTGTAAGGGAAATCACTTAGGCTTGAAGATCTAGGGCTGTTTCTGTGTGAGTAATAAGAAGTGTTTGCCCAACCTGGTGGGATTAGATCCCTCAGGCAGAGATTAGGTCCATTGGGACTGAACTCTGTAAATTTCTTTGTGTTCTTTACTTTACAGTTTTGTTATTTTCTGTTGCACACAACTCAAATCAAACTAGGGTTCATAAGCTGTTTAGAACTGGTAATAGTTCAAGGCCTTGAAGCTTTCTATTCTGCCTTTGAAAGTTTCTGACAGTTTTCTAAAATCTCAAGGCCTTGAGATTTGACTTTCTCACAAAGCTAATTAGTTTAAATCTGAGTTTTGCAAAAAGTTTTAATACTCTATTCAACCCCCCCCCCCTTCTAGAGTATTGAGGTCCTGTATTTAGTCTACATTACACACTTTCAGGATTTATGGAGTTCAATCCTCAAGGACCTGCGTAATTAACTTAGGGATCTAATCCCTACAGGATTTGCAATTCAATTCTTATTAATCAAAAGTTAATCCCTAGGTCTTAAGCACAGGGAAGTCCCTTACTCTGTTACAGCTTGTGGTTCTCACTAACCTATCTAGTACCTGCTCTAGCTAACTGATCTAATAAGAATATTTTGTTGTTCCTATTGAACAACACCACAATATTAAATGATTATACAAATAAAGAACAGTAGAAGAACACTATAGAACAGTATAAGCAGTGCAGCTTAAAGTGTTCTTCTGGATGTTGGATTGAATGGAATGATCTCCTCCAGTGATGCTTCTCAATCCGTTAGAGTGTTTGAAAGTCTCTGTAGAAGTTGTGCACGAATTCTCTCAGTAATCTTGTTATTTGTTGCTTTGTTTGAAATGCAGATTTATAAGATCTTCTTCAAACAGAATTTCTTAAAATCAAGCAGCATATCTTGACTCTCTAACAGCTTTTTCCAACGGCTGGTTGCTCAGTATCTTCAAAGTTACTGATTTGATCTTTTATATGATGATGTTAGGAAGGTCTATACATGATTCCACAAGTGTAGGATCCATCTGCTAGCTGTGTTTTCATTCCTACGTACAATCAGTTTAGGAAAGATTTCCTACAAAATAGGTAGCTAATTAATCCTGCAAAAAACAATTTTAAATGGAAATACTATTTTTCGGCCACATTAAGTAACAAAAATGGCCAGAAAATTATTGCCACATATTTTTGCCACCTATGTGAATAGAACTCTTAGTGTACGTTTGATTTTCTAGGATTAGCAGTATTAGTTGGGATTGAACTAAATATAGTCGAGGTATTAGTTAATAATGTGTTTGATTATTTTGGTTTAATTTTAATACCAGAATTAAATGAAGAAATGATGATGTCTACTAACCCAAATTAGTCGTCTCTCACATGAGTGTATTAGTTGGATTGAACTATTTATACTTTAATGTTGAATTACTACTATACGAAACCAAATGCATAATTAAGTATTGTTCGACTAATTCAATCCAATCAAATCTTATCGAAAATATTTAATCTAGTCCAATCCAATTCGATAAGTTCCGGAAACCAAACATGTCACTATTGGAAATCCTAACATAGTAGCATTACTACAAAGTACCACTCCGTTCCCTCTCTTCCTACCTCCTGGAGAGGGCACGGAACTTAAGAAAAAACTGTCTTTTACCATCTTACCCTTTTCCTTTTCTATATTCTCCCTTATGTCCTCAGTCTCTCTCAAGCTTAGCAATGATTTTGTCAAGAACACTAGCAACACAACCACAAGTCCCTCCTCCACCACCAGTCCGCCACCACTACAAACACCAAAATTAAATTGTCAGGAGATTGAGGGAAGGACTAAAGTGAAATGAAGTGGAAACTGATGACCTGTAATATGGACTGAAGTGCAAAGGGGTAGAAACTAATGACATGAACTGAGGAGTAGCAGTAGCCGTACGATTAAGAAATCGGGATCATCTGAGCCGTTGATGGGTTTTAAACGTTGGATTTGAATTCATTTAGTGGAACGGCATCGTTTCACCCCAGAGTGGTGGCGTGGCATCTGGCGTGGCACCAGCTTAGCTGCTGATTGGTCGAAGGGTGTCACGATGCCAGCGTGGCACAGGCCGTTAGACATTTAGCTTAATTACAATGCTACCCCAAAGTTCTGTTATTTCTATTTCTACCCATCTGTGTATAAGTTCTGTATTTTCCATTGATTTGGTATGAAATTGATTAGTTTCTATAATTCTTTCTCTTCCTCTCTCTGTCGAATCTCTCTTCCTCTGTGAATTCTAGGTCAGGAACTTGAAGTTCCTGACAAATTGGTATCAGAGCCTTCTTCCCTCTGTGTATTCTGAGCCATGGGACAGAGAAAGAACACTCCAGCTGTTGAAATGGAGGCTATGGATGGTGTGATGGGACATTTACACGCCGTTGATGAGGCGATTCTGGAGCTGCGCCAAGAGTATGGCGAGCTCAGGCATGGCCAAGAGGAGCTCAGGCATGGACAGGATCTGATTCATGGACAACTTCTGCAGCTCAATCAAATTGGGGATCTGAAGCTAGGTCATGAAGAACTCAAAGAGGAGCTACGGAAACTGACAAATTGCTTGAATCTAATGGCTAATAACAAGGAGAAAGAGCGAATTGAAGCTTCCAGTTCAGCCACTAGGTCACCAGCTAGCCTTCTGGGGAAAGGAAAAGCTCCTCAACATTCATCAGGTACTCCATTGAGCTCTAAGAGATTTGAAAAGTGTGAAGAACAATGCAATGACATGTCTAGGGTTTCAAATTCTTATAAACTGCCTATTCCAAAGGTTGAGTTTCCTAAATTCACTGGTGAAGATCCACTAGGCTGGATTGTGAAGGCTGATAGATATTTTCAGTTGCATAATTTGAGTGATTTGCAGAAACTCATATTAGTATCTCTCAATTTGAGTAAGGAAGCAGAAACCTGGTTTAGTGCTGAGTTTGAGTCTCTGGATGGACTCACCTGGAAGGAGTTTTGTGAGATGTTGTGTGAGGAGTTCCTAGAGCCTGGACATGATAATGTGTTAGCTGAATTACAAAAGCTAGAACAGAAGGGAAGTGTTGCTGATTTTCAAAGCAAATTTGACACACTTAGGCCTAGAGTGAAAGCTCTCTTTCCCTGGACTGATGACAATTATTTCATGAAAACATTTTTGGGAGGTTTGAAGTTGGAAATCAGAAGTCAAGTGCAGCAACTAGCTCCTAGCAGCTTAGCACAAGCCAAGGCAATGGCTAAGCTACAGGAGCTGTATTGTAATCAGCAACACCAAAATGTGGTGCAGACAGTGAGTAATATGATGAAAAACAGTAACAAAAATGTGCAGCTAAAAGCTTACACCCCATTCACAAATGAGAAGAAGAATTTGGCAACTTCCACAATGCCTTATAAGAAGCTCACACAAGAAGAAATGAAGGCTAGGAGAGCTAAGAATCTGTGTTATTTCTGTGAAGAGACTTATGTGCCAGGACATAAGTGTAAGAAGCCACAGTTATTTATCATTTCTGGTGAAGAGGAGACAGGAATGGAAGAGGTTTTGAATCAAGAGAGTGACATTGTGATAGAAGAAGAAGAAGTTGAGCTAGTCAATAATGCAGAAATGGAAATTTCTTTGCATGCTATAACTGGTAATATGGGAGCTCAAACTATCAGACTGCAAGGTTATGTTGGCAAACAGAAAGTGCACATACTCATTGATTCTGGTAGCACTCATAATTTTATAGATAAAGATACTGCTAAGAGAATTCAGTGTGTTGCACTCCCTAGTCACTCAATGAGGGTCACAGTAGCAAATGGCAGTCAAATTGAGAGCTCAGGGGTGTGTCCTAAAGTGAAATTAAAGCTACAAGGCCAGGAGATTGAAGCTGACATGAGGGTGATAGCTTTGGGAGGCTGTGACATGGTTTTAGGAGTGCAGTGGTTACAAGAAGTTAGTCCTGTGAAAATGGATTTCAAAGACATGACCATCACTGTTAACTTGCTTGGATCACCAGTTCAGTTCAAAGCACACAAGGAGGAGTGTCAATACAAGGCAGCTAATTTCCACTCATTGCAAGTTTATTGTGCAGAAAATGAGTTTGTAACAGTGGGCCATCTCCATAGCATCACTGGTACTGAACTTAAGGAAATTACCAAACTACCCCAAAAGTTTGGAGAAATGCTAGATAAGTTCAAGGCAGTGTTTGATGAGCCTAAAACACTTCCTCCTCAGAGGAGCCATGATCATCACATTCCTCTTAAGCCAGGATCTCAACCAGTGTGTTTGAGACCATACAGGTACCCCCATGTACAGAAAACAGAAATTGAGAATTTAGTACAAGAAATGTTGAACAATGGAGTCATTCAGCACAGTACTAGTTCTTTTGCTTCTCCAGTATTATTGGTCAAAAAGAAGGATGGTTCCTGGAGATTTTGTGTTGATTATAGGGGTTTAAATGAGATTACTGTCAAGGACAAGTTCCCTATTCCTATCATTGATGAGTTGCTGGATGAACTGCATGGTGCTCATTGCTTTTCTAAATTGGATCTGAGGTCTGGATATCATCAAGTTAGGATGGCTGAGGAAGACATTCACAAGACAGCTTTTAGAACTCATGAAGGACTGTATGAGTTCAAAGTTATGCCCTTTGGATTAACTAATGCTCCAGCCACTTTTCAAAGTTTGATGAATAAAGTGTTCAAACCTTACCTCAGAAAGTTCCTACTGGTGTTCTTTGATGACATTCTAGTCTACAGCAAGACTGAGGAGGAGCATTTGCAACATTTGCAGTCAACTTTGGAGTTAATGTTGAAAAATGAGTTGTATGCAAAGATGTCAAAATGTTCATTTCTGCAATCATCTATTGAGTATCTGGGACACTTGATCAGTTTTGAAGGAGTGCAAGCAGATCCCAACAAAATTGCAGCCATGTTGTCCTGGCCTATTCCCACCACTATTAAAGCTCTAAGGGGATTTCTGGGTCTCACTGGCTATTATAGGAGATTTGTGAAAGAATATGGGGTGATAGCTAGACCACTCACTGCCTTGCTCAAGAAAGGAGCCTTTGTGTGGAATGCAGAAGCTCAAACAGCTTTTGAAAAGCTCAGGAAGGCCATGAGTACTACCCCTGTCTTGGCATTGCCTGACTTCACCAAAATGTTTGTCCTGGAGACTGATGCCAGCCATTGGGGTATTGGTGCTGTGCTGATGCAAGAAGGGAGACCTCTTGCATATTTTAGTAAGTCATTGGCTGATAAACACTTGGGGTATTCCACTTATGAGAAGGAGTTGTTAGCTGTTGTGCAAGCTGTATCTAAGTGGAGATCTTACTTAGAAATTGCCAAATTTCAAATAAGAACTGACCACTACAGTCTCAAGTTCTTCTTGGAGCAGAAGATTAGCACACTCCTGCAACAGAAATGGGTTAGCAAGTTAATGGGGCTGGATTATGAGATAGTATTCAAAAAAGGTAAGGAAAATGTGGTAGCTGATGCATTGTCTAGGCTAGCACCAGAAGGTCAGTGCCTAGCCATCTCTGTGGCTGTGCCTAAGTGGGTAAAAGAAGTCTGCAAATCCTATGAGGGTGATGAGTGGGCTACTCAACAGATAGCAAAGTTGACTATTGACCCTGGTGACAGTGATGGAATCTTATTACAAGATGGACTACTCAAGAAAGGGAAGCTGATATATGTGGGCACCACTTCTCAATTAAGACCAACTTTGATCTCTGAAATGCATAATAGTGGTGTGGGGGGTCACTCTGGTATTAGGGGCACTTATAAGAGGCTCTCTGCTGTGTTTTTTTGGCCACATATGAGTAAACATGTCAAGACTTGGGTAAAAGAATGTGATGTGTGTCAAAGAATGAAGGTGGAGAATGTGCCTTACCCTGGGTTACTGCAGCCATTACCTGTTCCAAACAGGCCTTGGACTCACATTAGTATGGATTTTGTGGAAGGGTTGCCTAAATCTGGTGGGAAGAATGCTATCCTAGTGGTCATTGACAGATTCTCTAAGTATGGACATTTTTTGGCTCTCACTCACCCCTATAGTGCAGCTGACATTGCTCAAATCTTTCTGGATAATGTGCATAAGTTACATGGGTTACCAGAGACTGTTGTTAGTGACAGAGACAGTATCTTCCTCAGTCAGTTTTGGAGTTTGTTATTCAAGGGAGTGGGAACTAAGTTGCATTATTCAACTGCATATCACCCCCAAACTGATGGCCAGACTGAGAGGCTAAATCAGTGTTTGGAGAATTATTTGAGGTGTGTCACAGCTGATAGGCCTCATCATTGGTCTAAGTGGCTGCCATTAGCTGAGTTTTGGTACAATACCTCCTTCCACAGCAGTCTCAAGATTACTCCTTTTGAAGCATTGTATGGTTATGCACCAGTTATTCCTACATTCCATCAGCTCAATAAGAGTGGGGTGCCAGAATTGGATCAGTTCATGGAGGAGAGGAAGAAGATGTTGTTGCTGCTAAAAGCTAACCTACTCAAAGCTCAGGAAAGGATGTGTCATTATGCCAATCAGCACAGAAAAGAAAGGGAATTTCAGGTGGGGGATAAGGTCTTTCTTAAGTTGCAACCCTATAGGCAGGGTACTGTAGTTCACAGAAGCAACCAGAAGTTGGCTGCCAAGTTTTATGGTCCATTTACTGTATTAAAAAGGATTGGTGCAGTTGCTTATCAGCTGGAATTGCCTCCACAAGCTCAGGTACATTCTGTCTTCCATGTATCTCAGCTTAAATTAGCTCATGGAGCTGCTGCAGTGGCTGCTTCACCTCTATTGCCAAGAGTGGGACCTGCAGGACAGCTCTTGTGTGAACCATTAGCTATTCTTGACAGAAAATTGGTTAAAAAGAACAATGCACCTGTAGTGATGGCTTTGGTGCACTGGGCCAACTCATTGCCTTCTGAGGCAACTTGGGAAGACTACTTGGCTCTTAAGAGTCAGTTTCCTGCCTTGGAATGATTCATGTGGGCATGAATCTTGAAGGGGGGTGCTTTGTCAGGAGATTGAGGGAAGGACTAAAGTGAAATGAAGTGGAAACTGATGACCTGTAATATGGACTGAAGTGCAAAGGGGTAGAAACTAATGACATGAACTGAGGAGTAGCAGTAGCCGTACGATTAAGAAATCGGGATCATCTGAGCCGTTGATGGGTTTTAAACGTTGGATTTGAATTCATTTAGTGGAACGGCATCGTTTCACCCCAGAGTGGTGGCGTGGCATCTGGCGTGGCACCAGCTTAGCTGCTGATTGGTCGAAGGGTGTCACGATGCCAGCGTGGCACAGGCCGTTAGACATTTAGCTTAATTACAATGCTACCCCAAAGTTCTGTTATTTCTATTTCTACCCATCTGTGTATAAGTTCTGTATTTTCCATTGATTTGGTATGAAATTGATTAGTTTCTATAATTCTTTCTCTTCCTCTCTCTGTCGAATCTCTCTTCCTCTGTGAATTCTAGGTCAGGAACTTGAAGTTCCTGACATAAATTTGCAGATCTAATAGATCCAAACAATAAAATTACAGATCAAATAAATAAATTTACAAATTTAAGAAAAAAAAAATCACATATGAAAGAAGAAGAGGAAAAAAAGAAAAAAAACAAGTTGATCTTTCACCACCACCACACAACCAAGATCAGTCGCCGTCAAGACTGCCACTGCCAAGATCTTTCACCACCACCACGCCGCCAAGACTGACCCTGTCAAGATCTGCGATTCAAAAATTGCAGATTTACATGGTTGATGTCAAAATAGAAGAAGAAGAAAGTGAGGGGGGGGGGGACAAATCGCATACCTGGTCGCGAACCGTCCTTGCTCCATCGGCGTGCTCCGCCACCAGTCCGCCTCGTCGTCGAAGACCTCCGTAGTCATCGTCGTCGAAGACCTCCGTAGTCATCGTCGTCGAAGACCTCCGTCAAATCTCCGTGGTTGGTTGCCGGCGTGCTCCGCCTCCCTCTACTTCTCTGACCTTTCTCTCTCTCTCTATCCATTCGGTTCTGCGTATTGAGGGAAATGAGAGGAGCGGTCCTGTGTTTTGAGGGAAATGAGAGGAGTTGTTAATCTTGTGTGTTTGGGTTGATGTTTTTGGGTTTAGGGTTAGATTAGAAGGGTTTGGGTATGTTCAGTACCATATTGGGCTACTAATCTAAGTTGATTGGTGGCCCAATTTAATTATAAAAAGGGTTTAATAAAAATATGGGGTAATATTGTGAGGGTAAATTGGTAAATGAACATCATTAAATTTGCCAAATGAGGAAAGTGGTAGGAAGAGAAGGAACGAACAGAAATAAAAAGTGGTAGGAAGAGAGGGAACGTAGTGGTATCGAGAACGAACAAATATACAATGAATGAAGCTTGGACGCGTACTTGGAGCCATGACTACTCGGAATTGAATCCCGTATGAGGTTCTTTGGTCAAGTGATGTTTGGTCTAGAAATAATTTGACAAAGCAAATGACTTTTGCTAGGTGATGGGAAATAGAGAAACCATTGATTCTGCACAAAACAGGACACCAATTGACCAAATACACACACAATTGATGACGACACTACTAGTGACATTATGCAGTATCATCTTCATTTGGTCCACTAAAAGTAGTGGCAATGGCATCTTTCCCTCTTCTCTTCTCTCATCTTTCTCTCACACTTCACTATCAACAGTCCCCTTTCTTTCCTCTCTCGAAAAGAAGAAAGGAGCATGATGATGATCGCAAATGAAAAGTGAAGAAAAAGAAAGAGAGAGCGAAATGGGAATCCAGGTTTCCATGTCTAGCTGAGCAGATTAGGAAGAAGTTGGTGACAGGGAGATCTCATCTTTCTAAACTCTCAGCTACTACTCTGTCCCAGCTCTTGCCCATCATTAGGAATATTTGACTCGTATATGGGTCACTTTGACCGGGTGATTTCGATAGCAAAATAATGCGATTTTTCGACAATTTTTTCACGGTGTTATAGAGCAACTTATACTCTACAACACCATGAAAAAATTATCAATAAACTAAATTACTTTGCTATCCAAATCACCGAGTCAAAGTGACCCAGTGAATAGTGGTAAAAGTCAAAATGATGGGGAAGAGCTGGGACAGAGGTGTACAAGCCAGTCTGGATACGTGCGTGTTTGGAATGACATATAAGCTAAGTGCATGTTTGGCATCTCTGTTTTTAATCAACTTTCATTAAAACTATTATGTATTTTTAAACTTATTTGGTATGTTTGTTTTTTTGGTCTGTTTAAAAACAAAAAGATGCTGAAAAACAGCTGTTAAAAAAATGTGGTGTTTCTTTGGTGTTATTTTCATACTATTGGTGATTAAAGACATTTCAACTATAATTAGATGCAAAAAGTATCAAATATATGTTGGTATTGTACGTAAAAATGATATTCAAGCAAATTAATATTGAAATTTAGTAATGTTGACAAATGTGTTTTTTATTTTAAACACTGTCTTTATACGGATACTAAATAGTTTTTTTATTTTGTTTTTTAACGTGTTTTTTTTCGCACATTTTTTTCCACTGTATTTTTTGTTTTTAAATAGATACCAAACAAGCTCTACCCTAAATTGTGCATAAATAATTTAATTCCCTTTGTTTCATAACTTATAATCTATATATTAGTATTTTACTAATAATCTGCAGATCATATAATTTGAGTAGAATTTTTATAGTTATGAGTAACTGAGATACCGTATTTATTATATTTTTCATGAATAAATAATTGACTTTTCAAAAACAAATAAAATTTAAAATGTAACGTAAGCTCAAGTGAGACATTTTACCGTAAATTTGATAGTAAAAAAAATGCAAGTATTGACAAATATAATTAAATTTAAATTTAAATTTTCGCGCATGAATAATATTTAGATATTCTACTCCAAATTATCATATTATTAGATTTTAAATTGGAATCAAACATACTCTCTATAATTACATACATTGATGATTTGCCACTTTCATGTAGTCGACAGATTATTGAACAATACCAATGCTAATAAAACTAATAAAGTTTGACTATTGTTAATCAATAATTGAGAGAGACAAAACAATTAAGAGAGACCATAGTGTAGGGAGAATTGTATTGACATGTGTATATTCTCTAACCTTAAGTCTTCTTACATTAGGGTGGTCCAGCGGGCTAATACCAATATAAAAGTGAGCTTTGGTAGATATTCATTAAATAAATTAGCCCATATTTCATAACATTCTTCTTTGAATATTGACCACTTATGGTACCTCGTTAAAAATTTGTCATGAAAAATTCAGTGGGACAAACTCAATGACTAAGAAAAAAGAGTACATCTAGTGAATTATATTAGTTCAATATAGGAGATGACATTCTTCTGGAACGCATCTGAATAATCTCTACAACCTCGTTGCTAGGAAAAATCTCGTGGGACTCGTAGCAAATGAAAAAGAGTGTCGCGCTACTACCATTTCATGGTATCTCCCCCTCATCAGAACATCTTTGTACTTGAAAAATAAAATTCATTTCAAAACAAGAATACAGTAAAACTACTCGCGAGTATACACTTTCAATTTGCTTTAGGCAAAGACTATTTCTAATGGGGTACCAATCTCCATGGAGTTTCACAAATTTGTGATTCACAATATCGTATTTGTAACTAGTTACTTTTCAAACAATGGTTTGTTTTCCCTTATTCCCAAGATTAGCACGACATTATCATTATTCTGACAATAAGATGATTATATTAATGAGAATTTATGATGATTCATTACATATCATGTTCTCATTTATGAGTCTCAGGCTTAAACGCGGATATAAGTCTCAACATAAGTCCTACGGGTAGCGAACATGTAATATTTACATATATCACACACTTAGTAGCGGATATGAAATATCAACATGTATCCCGCACATAATAGTGGATATGTAGTATTCACGTGGATTGTAATTTATGCTTCGGGTTGTTTGTACTTTGGGTACTATATGTTATACTCTACAGATTTAAATGATTATGTAACCCGAGCAATTGTTTACGCGTGTGTTGACTTTGTTATGGTCATTAATTATCTAGTCAACACATTTTCCTTAAATTTACCTCATGATTTTAGAGGGCTTAATACAATAATTACTAACTGTAGGATTTTATGATTGTATTAAGGTACCTTTAGCTACCTTTTCAATTACCAATGTTGGCTTTGATTCATATTAATGATAGCATTTCAAGATTTTTCTCATAATCTTGTGCTCTTTTCTTGTAGAGCAATATATCCATATTCCAACTTATTTTGGATGCTTGATTTATGTTCTTTAGTTATCTATATAAAAAACGAAGACGGTGCATATTCTCATGTTTCTAAAATGACTAATGGACTAAAATATATTTGAACCATTGAATGCAGCCTTCTTAATAAATTATTTTCAAAAAGTATGAGACAGGAAAATTAAGGCCATAAAATTATCTTTCCAATCATTTTTATAGTAAATTTTCGCTCCCACTTGAAAAAAATAAGAAATGTAATCATTACATATCCACTGACTTATCATGTTTTTATCCGAATACCTACTATTTTTTTACTTCTTGATCTTGTGATGCTCATATTTTTTACTTGTTGAGAAAATAAAAATATTATGATTGACCAAAAAATAAAGTGGACAAATATTTTGGGGTCAATCTAAATAAAATATTAGAGTGGTGCGGATTCTCATATTTTAAAAATGGCATTTGGCACATTAGATCAAATGAATTTGAACTATTTTATGTAACATAAGAAAACTTTTTTTAAGGAATAAGATAGTGAGAATTTATGCCATAAAATTATCTTTTGACTCATTTTTACAATAACTTTTTACACTCACATTTGGAAGTTGGAGTTTGAAAAAATGAGAAATGCAATTAATACATCTCCACTAACTTTATCTTATTTTTTATTTGAATACCGGTTATTTTTTACTTCTTGATAATGTGATTCTCACTTTATTTTTTTACTTCTTGAGAAAAATACAATATTGTGATTCACCAATAATTAAAGTGGACAAATACTTTTGCAGATCATCTATAAAAAAAGTAGGACAGTTCGATTTCCTAGAGGGTAGAATTACTTTTTTTTCTTTGAATCAAATTATTAAGAGACCTTAGATGATATTTGATTAAGATAATTTTTAAAAATTAAAATATGTGCAAACTTTTTTGCACCAAAAAGGTAATTATCTCCCTAATTATATTTTTTACGAAAAATATGTATAACTTTTTTGAAATAACTTGAGAGTAGGAGTCTATGAATTTGCAAGTATGAGAAATGAGTTTAGAGAAAAATTACTGCTTACAAACTTTAATTACAAATTGCATTTCATTTTAATTTATTTTTAATTTGTAGCGCTCTTTCACATGAATTGTCATTTATATTTTTATTCGAGTTGATTTTTTTTTTTTTAGTATTGTAGCTCTTGAAAATTCTTTTTAAGTCTTATGATCCTTTTGATCTCAATTATTGGATTATCATCGTGGGAAGATTATTTTTTTAAAATAAAATGGGTGGGGGGGGGGGGGGTGGTAAGGAATTTTTTTCATAATATTGGAATCACCTCCATCCAGCCATTTTTTTTCCTGGTCTGACTTTTTTATCTTTAATCAGGTTATTTTGACCAAGTGGTTTTGATAGCAAAACAATTTGTTTTGTTTTGATAATTTTTTTTTTGTGGTGTTTAGAGTAAAGTTTTTTCTACAAGACCATGCAAAGATTATCGATCTTTTTGTCGTATATCTAACCGAATCATCAGGCAAATTGACCCGACAAATAGTGGTAAAAAATAAAGTAGAAAGAATCTCGCAAGACGAAAGTCGTAATATAGAATTAACGTGTAGGCATGTACAATATTTCTTTTCTGTTTTTGGTTAGTGCCCTGAGAACACGGGCTATTACCTAGAATCTAATATGGCATTGGACTTCTTACACTAAACATTGGAATTTTTTAGAAAGTACATTGATTTACCTTTTTTTGGGGTACAAAATCCGGGACGAAGCCCTAAAACAACAACCTAACACAACTTACACCTGTAAGGTCCCCATCTACTAAATTTTTACACTCAGAAGGAGGAACAAAGAAAACTCTTCTTTGGCATTTCCAGATACCAACATGAGCCAAAGCATCTCCAACTCTATTCACATCTCTTCAGCCAAACACTAGAACGCTTCCTGACAAAATAAGAAGCTTCCTTATCTTGTCAATTTGAGCCCATAGAGGATAATGGCCTTGAAGCTTCAAAAGTAACTCCACATCTGAATAAGAATCAGATTTTACCACTGCACCTTGAATCTCCATTTCCACGTGAGCAGAGAGGCCTTCCACAATAGCCCAAATTTCACCATCCAGAACCTCAACCAAATCAGTTCTATGTAAACCCCACATCCAACACCCTTGTTCATCTCTGCAGACCACCCCAACAGCCATCTTCTTAGTAGCAGAGCTTAGAGCACAATCAACATTTACTTTTAAACTACCAGAAGGAGGTGTTCCCCATTTAACCAGAACTAGACAAGCATTCTTAACGCCAACTGAAATACCCCGTTTTGTAGTTATGGGTATTTCGTGTAATTATGATATGTTTTGGGAGTTAAGTGTAATTATTGGGAGTTGTTTATAATTGATTACTAGCAATTGGGGGTCTTTGTGATATTAATCTAAAAGTTGTAGTGTCTTTTAATCGAGTTTTGGGGGGAGGTTATCGCCTTTTTGGCTAAACTATTAGGGTTGAAGTGTCTTTTTCAACAGATTAGTTATCAGTTTGATCTGAGAATTTTAATTGATGGAAACAAATATTCCCATAAACTTTTATTCCTTCCCATCAATTATTTCTTTCTTTCTTTGTCCAAAAAACTATAAAACCCTAGATCTTTTTCATTCTTTTCTTTTTTTTCCAACACTCACGTCTCTCTCTCTCTCTCACCCGACCCTCACTCTCTCTCTCGTCTCTCTCTTTGGCCGACAGCAAGAAGAAGAAGCGGAAACACCACCGCCGCCGCCGCCTCTCTCTCTCTTTCGTGCGCAGGTAATCTCTTCTCTCTCTCTCTTTCTCTTTCTCTCTTCTCTCTTCTTTTTCTTCTTTTTTTTCTCCCTTCCCGTCCGTCCGACCCTCCATGGGCGGCGGTCTTTTGCTCTCTTTTGCTCTTAAGTTCTTGTTGATCTCTTATACTCTTGAACTCTTGATTTCGAATCATGTATGAAGCATGTAATCTTAAATTTTCAGATTTATATTTTTAGTTTCATCGTTCATGGAATCATATGATTAGTAATCAAGTTTTAGGGTTTATCATGTTCATGGGTGATGGGAAAACCCCTAGTTTGGAGGAGAAGTTTGATTAAGCAATTGGTGATTGGATGATCATAGTATGTGGGTAACAACCTGATTTGATGTTGGGAATCATGTTATATTAGGTTTAGTATGAATATAGGATGAACTAGATGCTTGGGGGAAAAGTTTCATGAAAATTGATAATTCCCGTATGTGTGTTTTGAGTGAAATTGGAAACTTGAAACTAGTGTAACTTTTGATCCAGGAATCGTAATTAAGATCCGTTTGAGGTTAAACCTATTATTTCGAATGTTTTGAATCTAATGAAACTGTTTTTGAGCAATGATCTGTTTGGGAAACTGGAGAAATAAATTGGTGGAGTTATGATAGGTTATGTATGCTTTAGGTTAGAGGATTTTGGGGCAAGGTTTTGAGTGTTGTTTTGAAGTATGAATTAAGTGGGATGTTAGGTTGGTGTTAGAACCCTAAACTATTGACTATCATGTGCATGTATATAGTATAGCAATTATATTGCTAGAATAATTGTGTTGATTAGAATACTGTTACGTGTAGGTGACGAGTTCGTCGACGACGAGTACGTAGAATACTTTGATTGATTGCGATAGTCGGATTTTGATTTGAGGTAAGTAAATGTGCCAAGCCTAGTGTGCTTATATCTATTTTGTGTCAATTGAATACTTTAATTTGTTACGTCTCAAAATGTGTTTACGTGCTACATGAATTGAAATACATGATTCCTACTTGTTAATTGCTTTTGCTGAAAACATCACCATGATATTAATGAACTATAACGTAAAGTGGAAGAAGTTGTGCGGGGCCATTATTATTATTATTTTTGGGCGTGTTGGCTGTGGTCCCGTCCCTTTCGATCCGGTTTCAAGTCCCCAGATAGCGGCATGTATTCACTCCTCTGGTCGACGTAGTCTTAGGGGGTTGTCAACACTTAAGGTCATGGAAGTTGTGGTTTATTTGAGTTCCCCCGTCACAACGAATTAAAAATGATGACTTTGGATTTGAGTATGCTAATGGAAAAAGAATTGGCAATATTTTGATTTTCCTTTCAGGGATAATGGTTGTAATGGAAATCGTATGGAATTGGAAACTTATATGTTTCATACAAGTGTCAACTATATTTCACTATGATGGAAAAACTCTTACTCTCAAGAAAGAATCACTGGTTTTGAAACTCGTATCGTCGTTTTACATGCTGGATGTTTCTTACCAGTATTTATTTCTAATTTTATGTTGTGGTGTTTCTTTTTCTTTCCGCACCACAGGTATCGAAGATGGGGCTTTGGATTAGAAGGGATCGCGAATCATTCATTAGTTTATTTCTTAGTTGAACACTTAGTTTCTTTTTGAGAATGTTAGTAGTATGTTTCCATTCGTTTTGGAACGGTTTTTTATTTTGAAACACTTAGTTTGTATGCCCAAGTTTGGGGGCAAGACAAGGTTTAATTTCTTTTAAAAATGCTTTTAGTTATTGATTTTGGTTGGTTGTTAGCTTGAGACCTGCTTTTAACATCCTTGTATCCGGGTTCCTCTCGGGTACGGAGTGGCACCCCCGGGTCTCGGGCTTGGTCATCAAATCCCGGGGTGTTACACCAACCACATAAGTGGAAAACTTACTCACAAATTGAGCTTGGTGAATGATAAAAGCAGCCATGTCAGTATGAATTCTTACAGTGGACTCATGAGGCTTTACATTATGTTGGAACCAAATAAAATTAACTCCAGCTGAGAAAATATTTGCCCACTTAATTCCCTTCACTCCAATTCCCTGGGTGGACCAATTTCCTCCAAACTTCACTTACCCATTTACAGCCTCTCACTGCATGCATAGAGGATTCATTATGAACATGACAAATAAGGAAAGATCCATTGTCTTTTATGCACCTCATGTGCTTCATTTCTTGAGTGACAAGTCTATAATGTCTTAGAAGCCATAGAAAAGACCACCATCTCTAATAGCCACCACTTCTCCAGATTTTCTTCCACCCTGCACAACTATAACCCTCCACCATAGAGCTATTCATCACTCTGTAAGCCTCTGCAACAATAAACATACCAGTAGGAGAGCCCAACCAAGAGACATAATCACTCTAATCAAAGCTAGGATTCAAAGTGACAGTGGTTAACAACTCAACAAATATCGAAGGGAGATCTTCAGCCAGAGAACAGGACCACCCTCCTTCCTCATCCCACAAACTCTCCATAGTCATAAGAAAACCATTATTAAGAAGATTTTTTAGAGAAATATCCATTAATCTAAATTCACCAACCATTTATCCACCAAGAAGAGAGTATTCTTACCAGACTTGACAATTCTCCCAATATTGCTTCTAACAACATTTAAGCTTTTCACAATCTGCTTCCAGCATCTAGAATGTGAAGTCTTAATTGTATCATCCTTAAGAGGGGAGCCATACTTCTTCACCATCTCTTTCCCCCATAAATAGGAGGAGTTGCCTACCATATTCCAACCATATTTAGCAAGTAGAGCTTTATTGAGCACTTTAAGATTTCTAAACGCTAAGGCCCCTTTATCTTTAAGAAGAATAGCAGTATCCCAATTTACCAGAGACAACTTGGCATTCTCAATAGAGCCCCCTCCCCATAGAAACCTTTTAAAAATTTTATGAATCTCCCCCACCACATATCTAGGAAGAAGAGTAGACTGCATAATGTATGAAGGCATTGCCTCAAGGACATAGCTAATTAAAGTGGTTCTACCAGCCAAAGAGAGCTGAAGAGACTTCCACCATGACAATTTCCTATGAACCTTATCAATAATAAATTGAAACTTTGATTTACTCCACTCATGGCATACCCAAGTGATACCCTAAATCTGGAGAAAGCTTCACACCAAACAAAGAGCTCAGATTGTTAGCCACAACCTACTCACATAAGGAGAAACATACTTTTTTGATTTTTTCAAAGCTTATAGACTGACCTACTTCCAAACAGAAATCTTCTAAACCAATATTCATAGTCTCCACTTGCTTACTAGTAGCTTCCCCAAAGAGTAACTAATCATCTGCAAAGAAGAGGCGAGTAATTGGAATCCCTCTCCCCCCAATTTCGATACCCTTCTAAATACCATCATCTACAGCTTTTTGAATTCTATGAGCCAAACATTCCGTGGTGAGTAAAACCAAATAGGGAGAAATTGGATCTCTTTGAGGAGATAAAACCTCGTTTAACTCCCCATTCCAAATAACCTGAAATTTAGGAATAGTGACTCAAGCCATGATCAAAGTTCTCAAATTACCAGGCAACCCAATATGATCCCAAAAAAATTGAGAAAAGACCACCTGACTTTATCATAAGCTTTAACTAAGTCAATCTTGAAAGCTAAAGCTCCTTTCCTGCTCTTCTTGTGATGCAGAACATGAAACAACTCATGGGCAAGTAAAATGTTCTCTATAGTACGCCTACCAGGAATGAAGCTATACTGAAAATGATGAATAATCCTCTAAAGTGCAGGCCTCGGCCTATGAGTAATAGCCTTAGTAATTATCTTAATAGAGACATTACAAAGGCTAATTGGTCTCAGCTGACTAAAAGAAATGAGGTGTTCAACTTTGGGAATTAGAGCAATATGAGTTTAAGTTAATGTTACTAGGAAGAGAACCAGAACTAACATCATTCTTCACCATATCCACAACCAACCCATGGATCATATCCGATTATTAATGCTAGAACACAGGGGAAGCCCATCAGGGCCTGGACTCTTATAGGCACCCATATAAAAACTGCTCCCTTAATCTCTTCATCTTTAAATGGAGCTCTAAAGACTTCAATTTCATAGTAAAAGAACCCCTCTTTTCCAAACAGAATCCACCTAAAATGGGATCCCAGTCAGAATATAGTTTTTTGAAATCCTTGGTGACCTCCACTTTAAGTTTGTCAACATTATGACACCACACCCCAGGACTTAGTTGGATCATATCAATATTGCTCCTTCTTCTCTTAGCCACAATAGTGAGATGGAAGAACCTAGTGTTTCTGTCCACAAGGAAAAGCTTAATCAACCTAGTCTTCTAAAACCAGAAGATTCCTTCTTGTAAGAGTACAGAGTTAAGCTTATTCTGCAGTTTGACCTCCAAATCCATCAAGAACCTATTTTCACCCAATGCCCAGGCTCTCTGAATACCAAGAAGCCTGGCTCTAAGTCTCATTTTCCTCTTAATTTTTTTCCAAAGCACTCGACATTCCAAACATTAAATTCCTTAGTAAACTTATCCACAATGTCATCAAAATAGTCTCTATTTAACAAAGACTCCTTAACTAATAACTTTAAGATGTCTTCAACGAACCAAGATACTTCCAATCTAAAAGGCTTCAACCCAGCAGAAGGAACATGAATACCATCTGTATCAAGCAAGATAGGATGTTGATTAGAATTCTCCCAGTTTACATGCTTTACTAAAGCTTCTGGAAAAAGAATCCTCCAAGTACTGTTACAAACAGCCCTATCAAGTCTCTGCCTAATTACATCACCTGGCTGACAATTAAACCAGGTGAATTTAGGACCTGAAAACCCAAGATCCATTAACTGACATTGCTCATGGCACTCAATCATTTGCTGCATTTACTAGAGCTCAAAGTTCTACCTCCTCTCTGCTCAGAACCCTCAATAATTTGGTTGAAATCCCCATTACCAGCCGGGGGAGGACATGTGCCTCATTCACAAGTTTCTGGTGAGTCTAAAGACCCTCCCTAATAGCAACCACATGATTGGCATAGATAACTGTAAACAGAATATCAGGTTGATTCTTCAAATGAACCAAACTTGTAACAACCTGAGTACTAGAGTGAATAATATCCAACTCTATCTCATCACTCTTCCAAAAGATACATATGCCACCAGAGAAACCCCTTAACTTCTGCAGTGTGACATTTATCAAACCCAGAGAATTTGCAGAACTTTTGAGCATGAGACCCATCAACTTTGGGCTCCACTATAACCACTACTGAAAGCATGTAAATGTTACAGAGATTTGATAGAGACCTTACCATGGCTCTCTTACCAAAACCCCTGCAGTTCCAGGACATCAAATTCATTGAGAAGGACCTGGAAAAATTCAACCAATCGACTCTGGTTCAGTGGGAGATGAGCTCCCATTCCTGGAAAAATTGACACTTCCCCATACTTCCTTTCGCCAGCCGTCTTGACCGAAATTCCCCCATGGGTCCCCAATTCCCAACGACCCTACTCTGTATCATCCCAGAAACGGGAATCGGTTGCAATCCATACTGTGAAATGGAGGTCTAGGGTTAGGGTTCTTTGAAATCTTTCCCATATGAAAATCATGGTTATTATGCTCCTTAACACATGGCATACGATCATTGAGTTTTCTAATCAGATCTGGCGCCACCTCACCATGCCCCGAATCAGGAGAGAGGAATGATCCTCTATGACCAGGAGCATCGCCCCCTTCATCAAAACTAGTGTAATTGAACAAGTCAAAATGTGTCCCACTTCTAGCTGACACATTTGGATCCAGTGCAGCTAGAGCAGCAACACCCTTACCCCGATCTGTACCACGTGCTTCTCCTTCTCGAGGAGCTGCAATCATCCATACCCCGAATTTCGGATTTGCAACTGTCTCTCTTATCGGAACTTCCACCATCTCCGGTGCCATCTTCCATCGTATCCATCTAGGAACTAGGAGGAGAAACACCGGAAGAATTCACCAGACACGAACTGTGGTTCATCGTCTATATAGATCCCCGCAGGAACCTGTGTAAGAACTTATATGAAACTATGATTCCAGAAATCTATTCATCTTCGTCCGAAAGGGACGAGCTAACCACGAATATGCATTTAAAGCTTGCGTGATTACGAAAATGGTCAGTAGGAGTTTCACCCGAAAGCTCCGGCAAAATTTGGGGATCGTGATGGAAAGAGAAAGAAGGGTTGTTAATGCTCATGGTAGATAGAGAAATTCTTCTGCAATAGAGATCAAGCACTTCAGTTATTTTAAACCCTAACGTGCTTGAATTTCAGTACAAGCAAAGTACACTGATTTCACTGTAGTTGAATTGGCCATAATATTATTCTTAAGTCTTCAGGCTTTCGCGTACGTCTTCAATTTAAAATTTTGAGGAATCTAAACAGTGCACCAACTTCTATACTTGATGGTAAAATTTGATTTTTTTGCCTCCCACATCAAATCACCAGATCATCGAAAAAATGGTGACCTTTTTGTAGGCCTCCCACAGTAGTTGACCAAAAAGATACAAAATCACCAAATCCTTTATTTGGTGTAGCTTTTTGTGAAATGGTCAAGTGCATCTCCCGCAGTGCCCCCAAATTCCATACTATATTACCAAATCATATTTTATGATTAAATTTGATGGAAAACTATGATTTGGTGTAATCTACACTAAATTCTTAATTAAAGTTTATGACTTATTTTTAGTTTACTTTTATATAATAATTTCATGTTTTGTAAATAATTAGCGTTAAAAATAATTTTAGATGATTAATATAATTAGATTTTTTGAAGTGTTATTTAACATTATTTTATTCCGATAAATTTATGTACTATTTTATTATATTATTTCTAAAGTACTTTGAAGATTGTACCACTCCATTCCCTCTCTTTGTCTCCAATTTGACTTTCCACCCTTAATGAGTCACTTTGACCCAGAGATTTGTATAACAAAACGATACGATTTTTTGATAATCGTTTGATGGTGCTGTAGAGTATTTTTTTTACTCTACAATACTATGAAAATATTATAAAAAATTGCATCATATTGTTATCCAAATCACCGGGTCAAACTGACCCAGTTAATCGTGGTAAAAGTTAAATTGGGGACAAAGAGAGAGAACATAGTGGTATGAGCAATGTTTTGCAATTTAATCATTTTGTGTATTATTATTTCGATAAGAAAATGATTTCATTATTTTGATACTTATGGACTTCATGATTTTGTGAAAAATTTGTTGATTTGTTATGGGAGGCCCAAAACGCCATTCTCTAAGGGCTAGTTTGGAAATGCTGTGGCGCTCTTAGAAGCTGCTGTGGGAAAAATAATAATTTTTGTTTGGTAAAATCAGTTGTGAAGTTGCTGTGAGAGGGCAAAATGACAAAAATATACGGCTCGTGTCATTTTCGTAAAGATAACAATTGAAATATTTTTTTTTTTAAAAAAAAATTAGGTTAAAATTGGTTGTAGATAAATTAATCAAAAACACTCTCTAGAAAAGTACCTCCCCTTGCTTCGTGAAAACTATTGTGAGATAGCTGAAACTGTCCGAAAAAAACTGAAATTTTAATTTTACCAAACACACTAAAACTGCTTCTACTGTCGAAAAACAGCTGTGCTGGTAACAGAAGAATTCACAAACTGACTATAAATTTGATGAAATGGTTACCAGTAGATAACTATATGATGTAAAAATTGGTGAAATCCGTATGAGACCAAAAATACTATATTTCCACAAAAAATGATGCAATTGTGTTTATGAGGATGAACTATGAGAGACCGAACCATTTCACTCCACCAAATATATTATTAGGTGCAAAATTTGATATCAAGCGTGGGAGATGCTCTAATATGTGCCTACTAATTTCATCTTGGGTAAAAGACACTGACCACCCCTGGATTTAGGGAAAAACCCACATACCACCCCTAGGTTTTGGATAAAGACACTCCACACCCATTTAACGGAATATTCCGTGGACACTTAGCACCCTTCTGTCCTATTCTGTTAGAAAAATGTGAGATAGACTTTTTCGGACCATCTTACCCCTCTGTTTTTTGGCCTTTATTTCACTTGTTCATCAATTGTTCATCAAGAACATCTAGAACACTAAGAACAAACCCATAAAAATTCCCAAAAAAAAAGAACTACAAGTTGTCAACCACTATCAGCAAGAATTCATCTCCCTCAACTGTAATGATCATCAATCTCTCATATGCCTTACAAACCCATCAATGTCAAAAAATTCAGTAAATTCACTGCAATGTACCAAATCTGACTAATTTCATTTCAATTTCAATAACAACATCAACTACAACATACAACAAGTAAATTTCAAAACAACAGTTTACCAATTCTGACCAATTTCAGTTCAATAGCAAGAACAACATCAACTTAATTTTAAAACCCAGAAACTTGAAATCAGAACTCACCCCCGCTTCGATTTGAACTCTCGATTGAACCCCATAAACTTGAAGAAGAAGAAGAAGAAGGAGTAAAGGAAGAAGCTTCTTCTGGACTTGAATGAAGGGAGTATTAGTTGATCTTTCCATGACCACTCCAATCCCAGAGATGCCATCACCGCCTTCTCCAATTTCGGCTATAGATACACCCTTGAAGAACATATTCACAGAAGCATCATCAAGTTCCTCCTTCCGAATTCCCTTTGGTAACTCTTCTCTTTCCTCCAATTCGTCTTCGTCCTCGCAACAGCTCCTAAACTCCTCTTCATCTTCTTCTAGTTTCACTTCCCTGTCTAAAATTGATTCTTCTTCCATCTAGAGTCTTCACCCTCAACAAAAAAAAGCCCCTCTAATGCTTCCAAGTCTGTAAATGAATTTGGAATCTAATGAAAACCCACCAACAATAGCAGGCGAAATTCTCAAGATTCACCTCGGAATCGTCCGAAGAATGGCGAAACATCGGTTCCGTCGCCGGGTTCGTTCCAGGCCATCACCACATCGTCTTCTGGGTCTTCTTCGTCGGGGTTGAGGAAGGAGCGGAGGAGGTTGGTGAAGAGATAGGGGTGGAAATCGCCGAGCCAGAGGAAGGGCTTCTCCAGAGAGTTGCGCCAATCGGGGAAGAGGACCTGTGCGACGTCGTCGGAGGCGGCGAGATCGAGGGCTTCGTCGTAGGAGATTGAGCGGCGATTGATCGGAGAATGAGCGGCGGAGGAGAGAGTGGGTCTTCGGCGCTGAAACCCTCCTCGCCGTTGCTGTCGGAGAACAATAAACACCAGGGTACTGTCGGAGGATTGCTTGACTGAAACCCTCCACGTCGCTGCTCAGATCCGTCGGAAACGGCAACGGTGGTTTCGGAGGTGGTGTTTGGCGGTGGATTTCTGGAATTGTGTGGATCTCTGAGGCTTCAGAGTTCAAATCGAGAGAGAGTGTGGAGAAGATGAGAGAAATGAAGAAGATGAGAGAAATGAAGGGCGGCGACTTGTTTCTCAGCAGGAGAAGAGAGAAAGAGGAGGGAGAGAGAGAGAACCTAGGGTTAGAAATGATGGATAGAGAAGTAAGGTTAATATATATGGTGTAATTAAATTACGTCTCAGGGGTAAAATAGTCATTTTAACTCGCACTGTTAGTAAATCGTTAGCCTCCATCCAAAAATGGTGCTCAGTGTCTTTATCCAAAACCCAGGGGTGGTCTGTAGGTTTTTCTCTAAACCTAGGGGTGGTCAGTGTCTTTTACCCTTTCATCTTATGTGACCCTAACAATCTGACTTTTCTCATATACCACTCTGTCCCAGCTCTTTCTTCCCAATTTGACTTTTGTCACTATTCACTGGGTCACTTTGACCCAGTGATTTGAATAGCAAACCGATGTAATTTTTTAATAATTTTTTCATGGTGTTGTAGAGTAAAAGTTGCTCTATAATATGGTGAAAAAATTATCAAAAAATCATATTATTTTGTTATCCAAATCACCCGGTCAAAGTGACCCTGATACGAGTCAAAAAAGTCAGATGGGAAGAAAGAGCTGGGACAGACTGATATCGCTTTAAAATAAAAGTCAGATGGGAAGAAAGAGCTGGGACAGACTGATATCGCTTTAAAATCATTGCATCAAAGAAAAAATAAAGGGGATGATAGGAATCAAAAGAATGTTGAACCCTGTTCCTCCAAATGCACCCAAATCGGCCGGCCCCACCACCACCACCACCAACATCACCATCAAACAGCAGCAGCACAAGTATTGGTATTAAGCTCCACCAACCAGCACCAAAAATAATTCATCCATCTTCACTCTCTCATCTGTTTTCGGTCAATCGAAAGGCATTTGCTGGATGCTTATGAATGATACCCACATAAACAAATCCTCCAATCTCAAATAACCCATCTCCAATTTTTAATTCTGGATTTTACCCACATAAACAAATCTTTCACCTCCAGAAAAAAACCCATTCCCAATTTTTAATTCCGGTTAGTTTATTTATTTTTAACTCGTTTGTTTATATGTTCGCCGCCGATGCCGACACCGGTGAGCACAGCCAGGCAATGCTTGACGCAGGAGGCGGCACATGCCCTCACGGAGGCCGTCTCCGTCGCGCGCCGTCGCAGCCACGCCCAGACGACGTCTCTCCATGCCGTCTCCGCCCTACTCTCCCTCCCCTCATCGCCGCTGCGGGAGGCCTGCGGTCGGGCTCGGACCGGACCCTACACGGCTAGGGTTCAGTTCAAAGCTCTCGAGCGCTGCTTGGGAGTCTCCCTCGACCGCCTCCCGTCCACCCCTCACCGGACCGACGAGCCTCCGGTCTCGAACTCCCTCATGGCGGCGATAAAGCGGTCTCAGGCGAACCAGAGGCGGCAACCCGAGTGTTTCCACCTGTATCAGAACCAGCAACAGTCGTCGGTTTCGGCCATCAAGGTTGAGCTCCAGAGCCTGGTGCTCTCCATTCTCGACGACCCAGTCGTGAGTAGAGTATTGGGTGAAGCCGGGTTCCGGAGCTGCGACGTCAAATTAGCCATTCTCCGTCCAGTTCATCAGCTGGTCCGATACTCCCGGTACAGAGGACCCCAACCCCCAATGTTCCTCTCCAACTTCACCGATTCGGATCGCCAAAATTTAAAGGGTTTCAGCTTCCCATTTGAATTCCCAAGTGACGGTGACGATAACTGCAGAAGAATTGGGGAGGTTCTCGTCAGGAACAAGGGCAGAAACCCAATACTCATCGGCGCCTCCGCCGACAGAGCTCTCCGGAGTTTCTGCGAAACAGTGGATTCAAGAAGAGGAGGATGTGTTCTGCCCATGGAAATATACGGGTTGGAGGTGATCAGAATGGAAAGTGATGTGTCCATGTTGTTGAGTGAGAATTGTAATGAAGAAATGGTGAGGTTGAGGTTTGGGGAAGTGGGTCAAAGAGTGGAGCAATGTTCTGGACCTGGGGTGCTAGTAAGTTATGGTGATCTCAAGGTGTTGATTGGCGGTGTTGCAGATGGTGTTGTGGCGGAGTTGACTCGGTTACTGGAAGTTCATTGTGGGAAGGTGTGGTTGGCTGGAGCTGCTGATAGTTATGAGACATATTTGAAGTTTTTGAATAGGTTTCCCTCTGTTGAGAAGGACTGGGATCTCCATACCCTGCCCATCACTTCACTAAACCCTGCCAGGGGAGAGTCATATCCAAGATCCAGGTAAGTCATCACAAAATTGTTTTGCTTATACTAGTTGGACTTTGTTATTATTATACTCGATATCTTTATTCTTTTGTAGCATGTCTTATTATAGAAATTACTCTATTTTTTTTAGAAAAAGAATTTACTAATGGTAGAAGCTTGTAGTGTATATATTTGATTTACGATCTTATGTTGCCTTGCCGAGGAATGAAAAGAAAAATAAATAACCACTTGAAGGTCGTTACTATATTGATGAAATTGTTATAGTATGTAGTAGAATGTTTGTGTTAGATACTTCTTCTGCCTCGAACATGCTTGAGTTGGCCCGACATGGCTGGGGGGAAGTAGGTATAAACTTTTGGATGGTTCTTTACTCCTTCCAAATTTGATTACGGATTCTTAGTTCTTAACCATTCAGAAAATGTACCGATACCAAGTGTCAGATGCAATACGATTTAGAAAATGAAGGCAGACACACGAGTCATGTAGAACATGAAGAACATGGCTAGAAAGCCTTGATCATATTCACAGGTTTTATTTTCCTTTGTTCTCTACTGGTTCCTTGTTACCTTATTTATCAACACATACCCATGATTGGCATAATCTTTCTCCCTCTCTATCTTCTATATTGATTTATGAGTAGCTTCTCTTTTCTATGTAAACAATTCATGATATTCATGTGTACGGCGGCTGGAGTTTTATCATGTTATTATGCTCCTTGTCATTGAATCCATATTGCTAACAATAAAATTTCCCTCAAGTACTTTATGAATATTGAACGAATATCATACTGTGTCTAACGAGTCTTTGTGGCACTTTCAATTGTTATTTTGGGGTGTCTCGTAACTGTCTTATTTTGCGGAAGGACAGCCCGCATGTGTAACATGGCGAGTAGGCCACTATACATGTATATTGATGAAATTGCTAGTTAATACACTTGTGAAGTTCCCAATTTTTTATTTTATTTACTTATTTATTTATTTATTTATTTATCTACATCTTATACAGTGCCTTGATACATAGATCACAATTCACAACTGAGATTAGATCGTGGACTTGTATTAAAACGACAGAATGCTGCTTTCAGTCACTGAACCGAGAAAATATCAAGAACATGTTGAGAATTATTGTTTATCCCACATCCGGACTCAGTGTGTTTCGCTTTGTGTCTAATAAGATACCTGGGCTACTCCCCTCATTGTCAATTGATTTTGAGGTGGAACCTTCTCAACTTGTTATCAGAGCACCTTGTTGCCTGTTTGTTTCGCACTCTGCACGTGAATTTGTCACCGCATCGGGACTTGATCTGTTTCGCATGTGCTTTATAAGATACCTAGGCTACTCCCCTCATTGCCTTGCGGACAAGGACATAAGTTTGTGGATCCTAATGCTGCATCTCATGTAACCTTTAATGTTCCTCTTTAGTTTAGTCAATGAAATACATCATGAAGTTTTAAATAGCACCCATTTATTGGTCAGGTTTTTTGTTCTATACTTCACTGGTAGCAGAAATGTTCTTCCACATCAGGAAAAAAATAAAATCTTATATAGAAACTCTTGATATGTTGTTCAATAGGAGCAGTTAAAGAAGTTGATCCTAGTAAGCTATCATGCTCTCCATTATGTCCTATTCTCAAATCTTATGGGGTAACCTGAACTGTGCTGTTACAAAGGTTCTCTTTTGATTAATTTGTTTATGTAGTTTCTCTAATTTAAGAGGATCGTATCTATCACATCAGCATCTTTGGACAATCAATACAGTCTCTCTGCCTCTTCATGTTCAATCTGAAAATATTGTCCTTGAAATCTCACAGTTCCATACTTGTGATATAACTACAGCTTGATGGAATCCTTTGTACCATTTGGAGGTTTGTTTTCCACATCATCTGAATTGAAGAGCCCATCTTGTGGGCCTTTCCAGTGCCAATCCCTTGGTCTGCTCTGCAATGACAAGTGCATGCAAGAAATATCTTCTGTTGCTAGTGAAGGATTACCTGCTTCAGTTGCCGATCAAGATCAATCTAGCTTGCCTTCATGGTTGCAGTTGACTGATGAACTTGCGACAAACATCGAAAAGGATGCCATGAAGGTGTGTAATTTTTTTACTTTTTGCATAGGGCATCTCGATAGAGGTCCAATTAATATCTGTTCCCGTTTCTTGATTGTTGTGACATCCTTTCAACTTTGAATAGCTGCTTCCTGAACAATTTGAGGAAATGATTTTCTTTCATATTGTACAAAGTATTTTTTTACGAAGAAACAGAATCCAATCTGTGAACCGTGTAGGAATTTTTAATAGAGATCCAATCAATATCTGTTCCCATTTTTAGATTGTTGTTGCAGTCTTTTAAATTTGAGCACCTTCTTTCTGAACATCTCTTTTAATACCGGAAACAGAAACCAATATGACGCATCTATAACATTGCTGTTACTGTAGTATAAACCATTACAGCTTCTCAAAGGGAAGACTGTTGTTGTAGTAACATCATGCAATAACTAACATTGCTTATGTACAACTTAGCTTCAGATTTTTGAAGTCAAAGTGGTCCAGTGGTGATATTTTCAGTGCCAATAAATAATATTTATATTACAAAATGAACGAACTCTGTGATAGTCATGTAAATTAGTTTCAATTTCTTCAGTGCAGGCCAGAAATGATGGCTTGGCACTGAGTGCTAAAGTCAAAGGGGTGCAAAGGAAATGGGATACTATCTGCCATCGTCTTCATCACGCTGAACGAGCACCAAAGGGAAATAATAATGAAGTAGGTTCTCAAATTCCAGCTCTCTTGGGCTTCCAAGTTGGTGTAGACAAAAAGGGAAATGGCAAAGACCATAGCAGCTACGACACAACTGCATCTTCAAATGGAAGCGGATGTGGGAAGGTCACATCTTGTGTCTCTACAGATGCTGAAAAAGCTTCTGGGAGGGCACAACAAAGGACTTCACACCCCGGAGCCTCAAAGTTTATGGATCCGAAGCTCCTTACGAAATTAGGGGAGAAGACTTTAGGATCTGAAGATCTTGGACTACGTGGATTAAGGCGTCCTCCATTGCATTCACCCAACTCTTGTGTTGGTGATGATCACAGGTCTCCACCTTCTGCATCGTCCATAACTACAGATTTGGATTTGGCAGTGTACTCGGTACCTATGGGAAGTTCGACCTTAGCCCTATCTTCTCGCTCTTCATCCTACACTTTTCCAACTTTCGGCAGTCAGTGTGATCAGAGGGATTTCAAACTTCTGTATAGGGCATTGAGTGAAAAGATTGGGTGTCAGGACGAAGCTGTAACTGCTGTTAGCCAAGCGATATGCCACTACAGGACAAGGAATCAAAAGAGATTTGGTGCAAGGATGAGAGGAGACATCTGGCTAACTTTTCTAGGACCAGATAGTTTCAGTAAGAAATGGATTGCAATAGCCCTCTCTGAGATTTTATATGGAAGTAATAGGAACTTTATCTGTGTGGATTTATGTTCTGAAGAAGAAATTACCAGTAGAAACCCTGCAGTATCAGATAGTCGTGAATTGGATGACAACGGTTTCATGTTCAGAGGCAAAACTATTGTTGATTATGTTGTTGAGGAACTGAGAAAAAAGCCATTCTCTGTTGTGTTTCTTGGTAACGTTGATGAGGCGGATGTTATGACTCAGAATTGCTTATCACAGGCTTTGAGGACGGGCAGATTTATGGACTCACATGGAAGAGAAGTAGGAATCAGTAATGCCATTTTTGTGGCGACCTCAAATATCCCAAAAGATGGTAAAACTCCCTCTCCTGGAAATGAAACCAGCATCTATTCCGAAGAAAGTATACGGAAAGCCAAAGCATGCCAAATGCAGATAATTATAAGGAATGACGTGTCTCTTCCAAAGACTAGCCCTAGAGAAGGCGTTTCGAGCTCATTCAGCTTGAACAAAAGAAAGTCAACTGGTGCCGATGGAATCTCAGAAAAGCTTGGAACAACAGAAATGGCTAAACGATCTCACAGGACAGCTAATATGAATCTGGATTTGAATCTTCCAGCGGAGGAAATTGATGTGGATAGCACAGACAATGGGAACTCCAGGATGGACTTGAACTCTGACCCCTCCTTGGCTTGGTTTGACGATTTTGTTCAGTTGGTGGACGAAGTAGTAGTTTTCAAGCCATTTGATTTCGACAATCTTGCTCAGAAAATATCAAAGCATATGACAAAATGTCTATACAACAGTGTTGGCTCAGAGGCCTCATTGGAGATCGATTCAAACGTCATGGAACAGATTCTTGCTGCGGCATGTCTCTCAAAGGACAATAAAGTGGACGATTGGATCGAACAGGTTCTTAGTAAGGCTTTTGTCGAAGCCCAGAAAAGGTACAAACTCTCGGCTTCATGTGTTGTGAAAATTATACCCTGTCATGGCATTTATTTGGAGGATCGTGCATGGGGAATTCGCCTTCCATCTAGTATTATCGTGAACTAGTACCCATCCACCGCGATGTAGCTTCTTTTTGTATGTACATGTATTTTCTGATACTTTTAGCATCTACAAATCTCCGATATCATTGGGGTTTATAGGTTTGTGCACTAGTTCTATAGGCTTTAACTAAACCATGTATTATGAGTACTATAGGGTGTTGTTTCATAATATAGTTTGCTTATTTATCGTGTCGTGCACCTTCTTGTTTAGCTGAAATTGAGAATGTGCAGCAATGAAGGATCTACTCAATGTAATCAATAAAGCGTGCCATTTTGTTTATTCTGCTCATTTGTTCACTTAATTCGGGTCATTTTCTCCAAGTGAAAGACAGTCTGAAATGGAATTCTAATGATGAACCCTGAAAATGTTGCGTTTCTCTATTATGTGAAGTTGATTTCATTCACCAGGTCTCTAGGTGTGTCTTGCTTTTCTTTCGATGAGACTTAATCTAGAGATGGTTTTCATCAATTCGAAAGCTAGGATGTTTCTTGCTTTTCAATTGGTTGTTGTTTTGTTTTTTCGTTCATATTCATTATCTTTCACTCAATTGTTCTGAAACCACTCTTCATACAAGGAGTGTCACTAGAGCTGCATTTCGGTTCGGTTTTAACCGGCGGTTCCAGTTAAAACCGAACTGAATTAATCGAAATATGGCAACCGGTACTCGAACCGACATCATAGGGACCGAAACCGGACCCGGACCCGGTAATATACGGTCCCGGTTCGGTTTAGCATTATTCGGGACCGGAACCGGAACCGAACCGAGAACCGAACTACAACGGCTAAATTCAAATTTTCTACCGTTCATGATGTGTAACATCGGGTCAGAGACCGGTCCCCCCAGTGACCTTTTTTTTTTTTTTGTTTTTCAGATATTACTTTTCACATATTACAAATAGCCCCCCCTACCCTCCCATCAACTTCTATAAATACCCAACCCACTTCCAACATTTTTCCCACACTTCCTCATCAAACTCTCTCCATTTTCCTCACACTTCTTCACTCAGAATTCATCAAACACTCTCCAACTTCTTCATCTTTCCTCACTAAAAATCATCAAACACTCTTAAATTTTCCTCAATTCATCATACTTCCTCGGTTCTCGACGGCGAATTTCTCACATTCCTCCTCAATTGTGGTCATTTGAAGGGCCAAGCAACGCATCTACTCGTTCCTCCTCCAAGAATTATTCTTACAGTTTGTAAGTTTTATTTTTAGTTGTGTATTATATTGTGTTAGCTCTTGTTATTTGTACATTATTTGCTAAACTTAATTTTTTTTAATCCAATCTTTCTAAGAAAAAATGACTTCCTCCCGTAACGTAGACATGAATCTTAGTGACGTTGAAGAAGTAATTGGCGTAGGTGCCGCTAATGATTTTGAATTAGAGGAAGATGATCCGACACAAGGTGCGAATAAAAGAACTCGTATGTGTAGTAAAGAAGCAAAGTTTGGGATGATATGAAAAAATATCCGATGGCGTAGACGCCAAAGGTAAACCAAAATTTAAGGCCGTTTTGCAATCATTCTCAAAAATCATTTGTATATCATCAAACCGGTGGATTAGGATCAATGAAAAAACATTTACAAAATGCACACCGACTTTTTTTAGATACACCCGCCGTAGGTGACCCGTTGGTCCAAACCCAACTAGGATATGACGCACACGGTAACGTAGTTACTTTTATCTACGATGAACCTAGGGCACGAAAAGCATTAGCTCATTATTTCACCGCTACCGAAAAACCTATTAATATGGCCGACGACGAAGAGTTTGACAAATTGATTACTACCGCGTTTTGTCCTAGTTATAAGCATATACGTAGAAATACTACTAGGAATGATATAATTTCTCTGTATAGTGAGAGGAAAGCTGAAATTATTCAAACCTTTTTAAATTCTAATTTTACAATTGCTTGCACATCCGATATGTGGACCGTTCGAAATAATAAAGGATATATTTGTGTCACCGCACACTAAATCGATCCAAGTTGGACTTCACAAAAACGTGTTATTGCATTTCGAGAAGTTCCATATCCTCACAACGGCGTAAACATGGGAGAAGTTATAGTCGATGTTTTTAACGAGTGGGGTATTAGTGAATGAATCACATCAATGACTTTTGACAATGCATCGGCATGTGATAGTGCGCTAGACCATATGCAAACTTTGATACAAACACCCTTTCACGAATCTATTGTACATGTGCGTTGTGTATGTCACATTATCAATTTAATTGTACAAGATGGTTTGAAAGAACTATTTAATTACATTAATCATATTCATGACGCTAATCTCTATATTGCGTCTTCACCCCGTCGAACCAAACGATTTATGGATTTTGTGTTCAAAACAACAAGAGAAGAAGGAGATTTGGGGCCGATTGTAGGACAAGATGGAATTCAACGTACTTGATGTTGAATATTGTTGTTGGTTACGAGCTCCTTATCACACGTTTGTAAATGAATGTAATAGTCCACTTTCCGTTTCGTCTTATGATTGGAGAGTTGGGGATGCAGTAAGATTATTTCTTGAACCATTTTATATCGCAACCAATCTTCTTTCGGGTGTTTATTATCCTACTACGAACCAAGTTATTCAACAACTAATGTTTATGAGTTACGCTTTTACAGAATATAGGGATAATATAATTTTAGGAGACGAAATTGCGCCTATGGAAGAAAAATTTCTCAAATATTTTGAAAACATCCCTATGGATTTTTGTTTGGCATGTATTTTGGACCAAAGGTGTAAGGATGAAACCCTATGTTTTATGCTAGAACAAATTTCGGAAAACATGAGTACCGATTATAAAAAAACTAGTGGTATCACCATCTTTTGAAGAAGTTAAACAAACTCTTAATGTTATGTATAAAAAATTTGTTGTTAAGTTTGGTATTGGTAATCAAGGTTCTCAAGCATCATCGAGTGATCCGAAGGGTAAGGGTAAGACAGAAATTGGTGATTTCTTGAAGAGTAGACACAACAGCCCCCACCGGGGCGAATTGCGTCTCGGAATTATTGTTGTACATTAACACTAATTATTTCTTACAACAATCCACGGAAGAAATAGAATTAGTAGATGTACTCGATTGGTGGAGACAACGTCAAACCAACTATCCGATTGTTTCTATTATGGCACGTGATTTACTAACCCCTCCCGCTTCTACAGTCCCTTCAGAATCAACTTTTAGTGCAGGTAAACGAGTGTTGTCGGAGAAAAGGTCGTGTCTAACTTCAGAGATGTTGGAGGTTCTCATATGCTCAAAGCATTGGAGCGATGCTAACAAACGCACACAATACCTACACCTTTGGACGTGGTCGTGACCGAATTATTCAAAGAATTAGGAATAGGTGAGGACACTCCGCTAGATCAAGACGCCTAGGCTACGAGTTTAAGAATGAAGACTAGATTTTATTCAGTTCAATAAGTTCGTAATAAACAATGTAAGTCAGAAAAAATGCAAATGATCGATAGTTGAGTGGGCGTCAACCTAGTTGGGATGTACTTAAACTATAGTGATGCAATTTTTTTCTAACATTTTATATTTTATTTAATAATACAAGTTTGTTTCCTTTTTTTGATTATTTGTCTAAGTTTATGTTTTACATTTATTATCGCACAAAAAACTCTAAAAAAAATAAGGAAAGAAAAAAAAAAAAACTGTCCAGAACCGGTTAGGGACCGGAACCGAACCGAAAATCCAACCGGTTTCGGTCCACGGTTCCGGTCCGGTTCCGAATAATGGGAAATTTTGGTTCCGGTTCAACCGAACCGAAAGCAACTAAGAAACCGGTTAACTAAACCATGAATCGACCGGTTTTGGCTCTACCGGTTCGGTTCCGGTCCGGTTCAACCGAATAAGCAGCTCTAAGTGTGACCAAGAGTGGCAGTTGCCCCTCCAATTTTTATTTATCAATTTATTTATGTACTAGGTTTTACCCCACGTGCACGTATCGGGTGCAGAGCGATTGGAGACTAAGAGTACAATCTCAATAATAATACGCAAGTTCACTACCAATGCAAGAAAGGACGGAGGTGCACGTCAGAGGAAGTAACGATAACACACAACAACAAATCCTAGCATCTATTGACAGAAGAAGGCACGAGATGCATGATGCAACGATGACAAGAGTCAAAAAGTCCTAGCATGTACAAAAGTGGTGAAGTAGTTATTGAAGATGATATCTTGAGTAGTATTCGGACTTCCTTCAGTTAATTGCGTTAGGAACGCCATCAACGGCCGAGTAAACCCAGGTTTCGTATCCCTCGCGGGTGAAAATCATTCCGATCGTTTCGTCGTTTGGTGGAGTGAGGTTGGCCTGCACCTTGTTTGTCTTCCAACCTAGCCATATTCCTCCATTCATTCCTACGGCGTGAGTGTTCACTGTTTCATATCCGAGATCCTTGCTATTTTTTTCTCAATCTAGAATTTTTAGTTCTGTTTCGATAATGGCAGACATCAAGCTGATGCTCGTGACTACTCACCGTGGAAATGTAGTAGAAATGAGATTGCGGCCATAACGGTGCCGTGGATATGTCTAGTGTGCAAAGGAAAGAAAAATTAGAAAAGCTTACAAAGTTCATCAGGAGTGTCGAAGCAAGTTCACAGTTGAGCACTTCATTTAAGTTTTCTCTAGGTTTAAGTTCCATGAATATCTAAAGATAAGCAGAATGATATTTCTACCACGCTGATAAGAGAGAAGAGACAACTTGGGAACTAAGTGTAGGAGCTAACAAAACGCGATATGATGAATCTTCAAAAGCACTGGAATGCTTAAACATGTTGAATCAAAACTGCCACGTTTACATCTCCTAGTACCGATTAGACTATGAATAAACAAACGTGTCTTATTTTTCTGACATGCCATGTACCAAGTGCTTTATAATTTTAATGATTAAATCCATATTACGTTGTTGAAAAGTTATGCATAGCCGAATAGTCTAGTTTTAATATCATCGTCTTTTGCTGAAATGGAAAGAGTGGGAGATCCATAGTTGCAATCCCGGTCGAGTTCCCCCACCCCTGCAGGCATTTTTTGAATGAATAATTCCTCTCCCTGCGGTCATCCACTCAGAAATTGAATCAATCAGAGAACAGTAAGCAATGGAACATCTGTTAGAATCTGAAATCCACTCAGAATTGGGAAACATGAGCCATCCAATAAGAAATCTGTTAAACACATTGCAAATTGTAGTAGTACCTCCAGATCGCCAGTTTCTATAGTACCTTTGTTCCAGACGAAATCTTCATGTGTAACTGTTGGGTTTTGACATAGGTAACGCATCGGAATAACAAAAATTTAATTCCTACTCAAAGCCCACCAAGGATCACAGGAAGAGACATTCATAACATGATGAAGGACATAGAAGATGTGTACCTTTTGGTTTGGGAGATCACACGGAGAATTATGTCCTCGTCTCTACGGTTGATCCACGTCTAGAGGTGAGATCTAGATTCTTCCTTCACCTAGTGCTAGCTTGGACCGGAGAAAGAGGGGAAGAACGAATCAAGCAACGAGGAAGAAGGAGGGTTTCGGCCCTCTCCTTTTGGCCGACGGGTAGGGCGGACGGGCTAGGGGCTTCAGCCTCTAGTATTGTCTTGCTCTTTCTTTTGCTTTCTCTCCCACTCACTTATGTTATCAGCATTAGTTGTGGGAAGGAAGCTAGAGCATCCTTTATATAGTCAAACAACTCCTTGTTAACTACATAAAGGCCCTTCCTAGTTCTACATGAACTTGGATTAGTCCCTTCCTTGCATATTAGTCATACTAAGTTTGCAAGGTGTTGTAAAGTGACCCTTCTAATTAATTAATCATATTAATTAATTCCAAATCTAGTTCAACTCTATTTGACGTGTGAACCCATAGGTTACTTAGTTGGTCGTAACTGATTACTAACATGGAGCGCTGTCTAGCAACACATCCATGCACCCAACTAGTAGAAATAGGTTAGTGATCCCAGCAAACCTTTGTGCCCAACATTACATATTTCACTATCCCTTTGTCTCCATATCCGGATTGGACACGAGACATAAATATTCACACTCGTATATCCAATCCATAAATCCTCGATCCTGGGAATATGCTCATGCAAGCAGATAACATCAATATCTCCATATTGATTTATCTGAGTCTGGCTAGACATTTAATAAGCACCATCCCTCGAGTGGCCATGGATATTTGCTCCCATTATGTGGGAGGGACAAATCCTCTCTACATCACTACGATCTCTAAGCTTGAGACCTATCATGCCTGATAGCTATCTTTATAGTTACCCAGTTACAGTGTAACCTTTGATAAGACCAAAGCATGATATTTTACAACTAGAGTATCTAGTGACTTCAAGTCGAAGGATTTCAACTATACTAGCACTACGAGAAGCGATTGTGACTTTAAAATAATCTAATGTATCCTTCTCGTTGTGGGTCAATCCAGTATGCCATTACTCCTAATGCATACCCATGTGTTAGACTTGATATCTCCATATCAATCTACACACATACTAGTCTATATTTGATCGTCTAATTAACCAATATAATGGACTAGGGATATTTAAGATAAACAATTCATTGTATCTAAGGACTTCATTATATTAAATATAGATAGCCTCTATGGCACCTATTCCAACAGTCTCCCACTTGCACTAGAGCCAATCTGGTGCATCTCGTATGCCTATAAATCTCGCGTGCCCTTCATGCTTTCGCTGCGCAAGTGGTTTTGTGAGCGGATCTGAAAGATTGTCAGCCGTTTGAATCTTGCACATCTTGACATCTCCTCGATCGATCATATCACGAATAAGATGGAATCTCCTACGTACATGCTTTGATTTCTTGTGTGATCTTGGTTCCTTGGCTTGTGCGATTGCGCCAAAGTTGTCACAGTACAACTATATGGGATCCACGATGCTAGGGACCACACCGAGCTCAGTGATAAACTTCTTTATCCAAACTTCCTCTTTTGCTGCTTCCGCAGCAGCAAGTACTCAGCTTCTGTTGTAGAATCAGCAAGTGTCCCTTGCTTGGAACTCTTCCAGCTCACAGCTCCTCCATTCAGGCAAAAAACGTATCCAGACTCTGGTCTATAGTCATCTTTGTCGGTTGGGAAGCTCGCATTAGTGTAACCAATTACACTTAGCTCTTCCTTACCTCCAAATATCAAGACTGCATCCATAGTTCTTCTCAAGTACTTTAGAATGTTCTTGGCAGTAATCCAGTGATTCTCACCCGGATTGGAATGATATCTGCTCACCATACTCAATGCGTATGATACGTCTGGTCTAGTAAACAACATGGCGTACATGATGGATCCTATGTCCGAAGCATAGGGTATCCTACTGCTGAGGTCCTTCTCAATCTCATTGGAAGGACAATAATTCTTAGAAAGAGTGACTCCATGCGACGTGGGAAAGTGTCCCTTCATGAAATCTTGCATGTTGAACCTCCTCAACTCCTTGTCTATATATGTACTTTGACTTAGGCTGAGCAACTTTCTAGATCTATCCCTATAGATCTTTATACCTAGGCCTCGTTTGGGTAGAGGATAAGGAAGGAGCATAAGATAAGTTATACCCTCTCTTTTTTTATAAAGTGTTTGGGTGCCGGATAAGAGAGGGGATAAGTTATGTTGTATTATGCTGATGGAGCTTTTAATGAACAAATTTAATACCACCGACATGGAGGTATAAGGTCGGATAATAAAATATAGCATATTAGGATGCTAGTAGGTTGACAAAAATACCCCCACAAACTATCTAATTTCATACCCTTGTCCCCAAACCCTATCATTTTGGGATTGATAATTATTATTTTGGGATTGATAATTATGATTTGGGAGGAGGTCCTCATAGGTTTGATAAATATTATTTTGGGATTACATAAATTTATTTGGGTACGTATGGTTGAGATAAATATGAAGATATTTTACTGTGCTTGCTGAAATTTCGTTGAATTAATTTAACTTGTTTATTGTTGGACTTGTAACACCATGCCAATATGCCAATAAGTACTAGTAATTTATACTCCATACTTTGCTATGGCCATGTTGTATCCATGAATATTTGTTATGATTGCATGTTACTATAAGTTTATTTCGCGTATTAATATACATCTTGTATACATTTTGACAATGCCACTGTTGTGTAGAATGAGGAGTATTAAAATATACATATAAATACTAATACAATTTGTATACATTTTTTCTCATCAATTTGAAATATACAATCTTTTATACAAAATATCAGTACTAAGGGTATTACCTCAATTTTGGCACATATCCTGCTACATATCCTGCATCATATCTGACAGCACCCAAACACGGACAGCCAGCATATCTTATCAGGGCTTATTAGACAATATGCATATCCTTGCTCATATCCCAGCATAAGACTTATCCCTACATACCATATCCTCTACCCAAACGAGGCCCTAGTATATAAGCTGCATCTCCTAAGTCCTTCATTGCGAAACACTTTCCTAGCCAATCTTTAACAGATTGTAAAGTAGGAATGTCGTTTCCAATGATTAGTATGTCATCCACATAAAAGACCAGAAACACTACAGAGCTCCCACTAACCTTCTTGTAAACACAGGGCTTATCTTCGTTCTTGATGAAGCCAAACTCTTTGACCGCGTCATCAAAACACCTATTCCAGCTCCTAGAAGCTTGCATTTATCCATAAATGGATCTTTGCAGCTTACAGACTTTATTGGCATTCTCTGGATCCTCAAAACCCTCCGGTTGTGTCATGTACACATCCTCGAGGAGGTTCCCATAAAGGAACTCTGTTTTGACATCCATTTTCCAAATCTCGTAGTCGTAGTATGCTGCAATAACAAGTAGGATTCAGATGGATTTAGTCATGGCTACTGGTGAAAAGGTCTCATCATAGTCAATACCATGAATCTGTCTATACCCTTTAGCTACCAATCACCCCTTATAGGCAACTACCTTGCCATCCATGTCGGTCTTCTTCTTGAAGACCCATTTGCACCCTATGGGTCGAGCCCCTTCGGGTGGTTCCACCAAAGTAAGTCCATACTTTGTTGGTGTACATGGAATCCATTTCGGATCTCATAATAGCTTCTAGCCACTTCTTGGAATCTGGGCCTTTCATGGCCTCCCCGTAGGTTTCAGGCTCATTATCCATGAGTGGTACGTTATCGGTCACAGTCACGAGAAGTCCGTACCTCTGGCTTATGACGTACTCTTCCTGACCTACAGAGTTCCCGTGTTACCTGAACAGAATCTTCCTCAACAAATTGCGGTTCCTGCTCATGTTCCATCATCGGTTCAGTAATTTGTGGTTCTTGAATTTCTTCAAGTACTATAATCCTCTCACTTGCTTCTTTAGAGACAAAATCTCTTTATATAAACACTCCGGTTCGAGCTACAAACACTTTGTTCTCGGTGGGATTGTAGAAATAATATCATTTTGTTTCTTTAGGATATCCCACAAATTGACACTTATCCGCTTTGGGCCCGAGCTTGTCTGTTTGTAAACGCATTACATAGACATCACAACCCCAAATCTTCATAAACGACACTATGGGACGCTTCCCAGTCCATATCTCATATGGTGTCTTCATGACCGATTTGGATCGAACACGGTTAATGGTAAAAGCTGCCGTCATTAGAGCATGTCCCCAAAACGATATCGGAAGATCAGTTTGAGACATCATAGATCGTATCATATCCAATAGTGTACGATTCCTCCTCTTGGACACGCCATTCCATTTTGGCGTTCGGGGTGGAGTGAGATGGGATACTTTCCCACACTCTCTAAGATACTCATCAAACTCTTGTCTTAAGTATTCTCCTCCACGATCCGATCGTAGAGCCTTAATACTTTTACCCAGTTGCTTCACTACATCATTCTTGAATTCTTTGAAAAATTCAAAGGATTCGGATTTGGCCTTCATAAGGTATACAAATCCATATCTACTGAAATCATCAGTGAATGTAATGAAGTAGGTATAACCACCTCTGGTTGGCGTGGGCAACGGCCCACATACATCAGTATGTATGAGTGCCAGTAACTCACTAGTCATCTCACATTTCTTAGTGAAAGGGGAATTTTTCATTTTTCATAATAAATAAGATTCGCATGTCTCATGTGATTCCGAATCAAGTGAGTATAGAAGTTCATCCTTATGGAGTCTAGATATGCATTTCTCATTTATAGGATTTAAATCATTATTTTTAGTCCTTCTAGTATTTATGTTATAGATTGGATTATTTAGATCAAGGATATACAATCCATTAGACAAATGAGCACTACAATAGTGCATACTATCAAAATAAATGGAGCAACGCTTGTCCTTTATTGAAATAGAAAAACCCTTCTCGTCCAAACAAGAAATGGAAATAATGTTTCTGCTCATAGCAGGCACATAAAAGCAATTGTCTAATTCTAAAATAAGTCCAGAAGGCAAAACTAGCTCATAAGTGCCTACAGCTAATGCAGCAAGTCTTGCTCCGTTCCCGACGCGCAGATCTATTTCCCCTTTAGCCAATCTTCTACTTCTTTTCAAATCCTGCACATTTCGACAAATGTGAGAACCGCATCCAGTATCCAATACCCAAGATGAAGAAATAGAAAGATTGACGTCTATAACATAAATACCTGGCGGTGGTGAAATCACTATTCCAAGCTTCTTATCCTCCATATATTTAGGGCAATTCCTCCTCCAGTGACCCGGATGGCTACAGTAGTGACAATCACCTTTAGCCACGCCCCCACTAGGCTTTAGGGCTTCCATGGATTTTGCAACTTTCTTGCGCTTTCCTTTAGAGGTAGAGGCAACTCCTTTGCCCTTCCTCTTATGCACCATCATTATGGCTCTGCCCTTGCCTTTGTTGATACTCTGTTCAGCTGTCTTCAGCATGTTCAACAAGTCTGGCAGAGTATTACTTATCTCGTTCATGTTATAGTTCATGATGAAATGATTATAACTGTCAGGAAACGATTGCAAGACAAGATCAGTAGCCAAATCTTGGCTAAGTGGGAATCCCAGTCTTTCAAGGTTCTCAATTTACCCAATCATTCGGAGTACAAGAGGGCCTACAGGATTCCCTTCTGCAAGACTACTCTTAAACAATGCTTTGGAAACCTCATATCGCACATGCCTTGCCTGTTCCTGAAACAATTGTTTCAAGTGTATGATCATATCATAGGCCTCCATGTTCTCGTGCTGCTTCTGAAGCTCAGCAGTCATGGTGCAGAGCATGAGGCAAGTCACGTCATTATCATCATCAATATTTTTCTGACGTGTCCTTACATCTGCTAGAACAGACTCATCTTGGGGTGGGACTGGATTTGGAGTGTCCAAGACGTACATCTTCTTTTCTTGCTTAAGGACAATCCTTAAGTTTCTGTACCAGTGAAGGAAATTTGTTCCAGACAGTTTATCCTTCTCAAGGACAGATCGTACGGATGAAGTCGATGCGTTGTTGTTTGCCATTTGGAATTCTACAAAACGAGAAATGTGCAATTTTAGTATTTTAAACAATTTAACTATATTCAATAATGGTTAGATCATTAAATATAGCTCCCACTATTTTTCTCGGATTAATAGCCCTCAACATTAATGCGGAAAATATCATGTATATTTTCTAGTAGGCTCAAGATCCCTTTTTCACTTCTTCTTGAGCTTGCTTTGGCAAGTCACCAAAGAATTGGTTATTTAGGTAGCAACCATTCCAATTTCATACCATGCAACTCTTGGTCCAGTTAGGTGAATAACTCATTATTCTTTATCCTTAGATAAAACCTAATTGTCATGCCTCTAGGTTCACTAATCCGATTTATTCTTACCTAGTTGCGTCCAACCTCTTGCTTCAACATACACACATTACTAGCTTGTGTCGTCCGCAACACATCATAGTGAATTAAAATCGCCTTGCTTTGGGAAGTCCGAATTTTAATAGACCCTGATCATGAAGGGTGTTTAGGCAAGAGAAGGCAAAACGCAATATTCTATTTGAAGGATTTATCATTTTTTATTCGTTTGGTTGAACTAATCAACATGATCTACTTATTTAGATTGGGCAATCCACAATAAAAGACCATCTTTGTTTATTATTTTCTTGTTAACATTTTGCTAGTATCGTCATAAACACAAAATAAATAACAAGACATAAACAATAAACATCCATAAAAAGAAAAATTACGTGGCATGGATATGGCCCCTAGTCTAAGATATTATCAAGCCAATGATAATATCTATTTGCCCTATAGTGACAAGCTCATCTCCATGTTCTCCACCATAGCTGCGCGCCTAGGGTAGGAAGTTTTCTTCGTCTTTTGGCTTCTTGGTTCTCCAGTCTCCTCCTCCATGATCTTGGCTATCATCTAAATATTTCTAATTCTAGCCTAACATCTAGAATAAATAAATAAATAAAGCCTCACATGTTGAGGAGAAAAACGACTCGCAGGGCGTAAAATCTAATTGATTATTAAATTAATGTGATCAGCTCGCAGGCCGTAAACCAAACCACAAAAACGTAAAACATCCACAACCTAGGCCATATCCATCCACCATGCAACAAAAAACATAATGCTGTTAAAACCAATTTTTAACGCGCTTGTTCAATTTTAGTTGTTTTGGACATACTAGGGTCAAAACGGTCCAAGAGGTTCACCAAGGGAATGGCCGAACCAACCAAGGAACCGCCACACTAGGACCGGGCCGGCCGGCCCCTAGCCCACACGGCTAGGCCGTGCGCTAGGGTATGCCGGCCCCTTCGGGCCGTGTTAATTTGGCGGAAGGGAGAGAGGGGCGGTCCCCTTATGGGGCCGCACCTCCTTATGGCATTGTTTCCAAAAACAATTCCTTCCTTGTTGGGTTGATTCCAAAACATCCCTTTGCCTTGATGCCCAAGCTTAATTGTTTCCATACTTGCAAAACCCCTTTTCCAAGCATGTGCCCTAACCCTAGTTCTTGATCCAAAATTTCTCACATCCTATGCGATCAAACTCACCAATTTACACATCCAATGTTGAATTTGGTCTTGTTTATTGCATCTACTATGCCAATTAAATTCAGTTTCGCGTAAAATGATTAAGACGTGTAAAACTGAAATCCTAACACATAAAATCATGTTATGCACTACGACATGTGGCTCTGATAACACTGTTGGGTTTTGACGTAGGTAACGCAGCGGAATAATAAAATTTTAATTCCTACTCAAATCCCACCAAGGATCACAGGAAGAGACATTCATAACATGATGAAAGACATATAAGATGTGTACCTTTTGGTTCGAGATATCACACGAAGAATTATGTTCTCGTCTCTACGGTTGATCTACGTCTAGAGGCGAGATCTAGATTCTTCCTTCTCCTAGTTCTAGCTTGGACCAGAGGAAGAGGGGAAGAACGATTCATGCAATGAGGAACAAGGAGGGTTTCGGCCCTCTCCTTGTAGCCGACGTGTAGGGCGGATGGGTTAGGGGCTTCGGCCTCTAGTCTTGTCTTGCTCTCTATTTTTCTTTCTATCCCACTCACTTATGTTATGAGAATTAGTTGTGGGAAAGAAGCTAGAGCACCCTTTATATAGTCCAACAACTCCTTGTTAACTACATAAAGGCCCTTCCTAGTTCTACATGAACTTGGATTAGTCCCTTCCTTGCATATTAGTCCTATTTAGTTTGCAAGGTGTTGCAAAGTGATCCTTCTGATTAATAAATCATATTAATTAATTCCAAATCTAGTTCAACTCTATTTGACGTGTGAACCCATAGGTTACTTAGTTGGTCGTAACTGATTACTAACATGGAGCGGTGTCTAGCAACACATCCATGCACCCAACTAATAGAAATAGGTCAGTGATCCCGAGAAACCTTTGTGCCCAATATTACATATTGCACTATCCCTTTGTCTCCATATTCGGATTGGACACGAGACATGAATCGTCACACCCGCATATCCAATCCATTGTTCCTCGATCCTGGGAATATGCTCATGCAAGCAGATAACATCAATATCTCCATATTGATTTATCTGAGTCTGGCCAGATATTTAATAAGCACCATCCATCGAGTGGCCATGGACATTTTCTCCCATTATGTGGGAGGGACAAATCCTCTCTACATCACTACGATCTAAGCTTGCTTCCTTCCAGGCCCGATAGCTATCTCTATAGTTACCCAGTTACAGTGTAACGTTTGATACCACTAAAGCATGATATTTCACAACTAGAGTATCTAGTGACTTCAATTCTAAGGGTTGCAACTATATTAGCACTACGAGAAGCGATTGTGACTTTAAAATAATCTAATGTATCCTTCTCATTGTGGATCAATCCAGTATGCCATTACTCCTAATGCATACCCATTTGTTAGACTTGATATCTCCATATCAACCTACACACATACTGGTCTATATTTAATTGTCCTATTAACCAATATAATGGACTAGGGATATTTAAGATAAACAACACATTGTATCTAAGGACTTCATTATATTAAATATCACAATAAATAATAAATGAATATTCTAGCCAAAAAATTGTTCATACTAAATATATATTGCCTCTAGGGCACCTATTCCAACTGTAACACCCTCCCTAAAAAAAATACAACCTCAGAGACAACAACTTGATTCAGAGAGCAAAAAAGGTACTAAAATTGGGGAATGATGTTCTCCCAGAAACCTACTTTATAAGGAAGTTTTTGGCTTCATATAAAGTGCAGTAAACACGTAAAAAAAATTAGATGTGAATGCAAACTTACCACAAATTGCAAAAGAATCGCAGTCTACTGAAGATAACAAAGCAGCGCACCAAGAAAGCAGCCACAACAACGCAACTGCTACAACACAAATAAAAAGAAAGATAACAGTAGAATTTAGTCACCAACTTCTCCCGTTCGGGGTCGGCATAGCTTTCAACCCTTAAGCATCATCTTTTATCTTTCCACAAATTCATTCAGCTCATCAACTCGGAGAGATATCCTTTCTTGATGGTACATACGTCAGATTCGGATGCTCCAACAAATAGCGGTCTCTAGGAAAATATAACCTGAATGAGAATCGAGAAAATGTAGCAGAACTTGACAACAATTATGAAAACAGAAAAAATAACTTGCACAGCTCAATAATCTCCAACATAACTACATTAAAAAAATATTTCTGCTAATCTAAAATTTCCTTGCTAGACATTCTGAGTTGTACCCATGCCTCCAACAGAGAAAAAGACACTGCAGTAACAATCACCCTGCATAAATTAAACCTTAACATGAACCTACTATGTATCCACACTTTTCAAAAATATAAGTAAATACTATCCACCCAATAATTCTACTCAATCCACAAGACACATGTTAATAAAAAACTAAACTGTGACAGAAACATCAACCAACATTTTAACAAAATAAATAGACCAAAATACGTAGGCAATGATCATAAAGAAGATGTGTCATTTACTTTTATTTCATTCTTAGTTGTACTGTGGTTCCAAGATTTTCTTTAACACCATTGTTATATTCCTAATGTAATGTGCTGAGTGTTCGTTGAAACATGGATTATCAATATTACACAATGAAAAGAGATCACCGTCTTAGTTTCAGTATCGGGGGGAAACAATTAACCATACAAACTTGTGGAAAGAGACTATCGATGCAAATAGGTGTTCGGTGTTGCAATAAATCCTCACTTTCAATATCAGATAGTAGTTTAAAGAACAGGAGGAAACAATTAATTAATGAATCCACGATTCCAGGTAATGCATCCTACTACCTATATAAAAGAAGTTACAGCCAGTTTACGTGGCAGTGGTGGTCCAATCATGTGCTGCCAATTCGGACAAAATGCCAGCGAAATGCCTATGTAATAGTGACGTGTAGAAAAGGTCGGTTATGCCCTTGCTGACATGGAACAGGTAAGCTGTGGTTGAAGGGCGTTGTGGTCATTTTGGATCTTCTTTGACTGGTTTGTGTGTCCTTCACTCACGCGGCTTCGAAGAGAAGCCATTCCACTGGTTTCTAGAGAGCTCTGATCTCTCTCTCTCCAGACACAAAGAAGAGAGAGAAGGCGGTGGCGGTGTTGTCATCGACCATGCCGCCACTGTTGTGGTGGCGGAGACTTCTGGTCGTCGATTCGACCGATGCCTCTCTCTCTTCTCTCCGCCTCTCTTTGATGAGAAGGCTCTGGTTCATTCCCAGATACCTATCGTCTCTGTCTCTCTCTCACCGTGTTCTCTGTGTTCCGTCTTCTTCTGCTCTGTTGATGAATTGTTTCAGTTATTAGAGGCAGCGAAGAGAGTACCGGACATCCCAATTAGGGCGTTGCGGTGCTCTGTGGCGGGGTTGCATGTTCAGATCTGGTTCTTCTTCTTCTTTCTCCGCCACCGACGGTCAACCCTGGCACTTGCATGGTGCCTTCTTCGATTCGTCTTAGCTTCAGGTACTGGGTTTCCCCTTCTTCTTTATGCTTTTCAGTTTCATGTGCTTCTTCTTCTCTTTTTTTCCTACTTGCAGTAGATTGAGAAAGGGCACATAATTTGCAGAAATTGAGTTTATGTATGATGTTTATTGCAGTTAAATGTTCACATTCGTCCATCCCCTATATGCCAAATTATGATTGCTTACACCAGAATAGGAATATTCAGAAGTTTTAGGCTCGTGAGTATAATCAATCTAGCTTCACTAACACTTCGTTATCTCTTCACCATGTTTTTTGTTGGCTTCAGCTGCTTATAGAGTCGAGCTTGGTGGGTTATAGTGAGTACAAGTTTTCCCTTTATGAGTTGGCTGGGAAATAAAACAAGGTATGTTTTGGTTCTAGGTATTTGAAAAGAAGGGGAACATTTATAAACATAATGATAACACGTACTTCTCTTGTTTTCGCTTTGATTTTTTTATGATGTTCTAGACTAAAGAGACGTTTTTGGGGATGTCATAAAGATTATACGTAATAGTTTGTGATGCAGACGGCTGGCTGGAGTGGCATTATTAGCTCCAGTTGCGAACTACTGGTGGCCCGGATTCCAGCTGAACTGTCGATTGAAGCGTACAATGAACATTCTTCTTAAGACCAGTGGGCGGTCCGGGTCACTCATTACGCTCCTTGGCTTACCTACTGGTGGAACAATCAGAAATGGTTTCATGCTTCTAGCGTTCTATCCAGAACACCTAAATTCTCTAAGCAAGATATGCAGCTTATTATGAAGCTAGCTAAGGAGGGGAAATTGCCAAAGGTAGTTAAGTTACATGCGCTCTCTAATTATGTGTGTGAGACATGAAATGTTATTTGCCTTCTATTTGTTTTTCCTGGTGAAGCTACGTTTGCATTTGCGCCTGTGGACATCTCTCTCAGCTTGCTGAAGTACTTAGAATGTGCCAATTTCCTGCTAATTTTTTTATTTAGCTGTTCATGCTCTCTTTTGTAGGACATGTGTAGAAAGTGTTTACTAGCCCTTACTAACTGCTCAAACAGCTTTTGGTTTTGACTTCTGAGTATTTCAACTCTACGAATAATCTGATTGTACCCCTGAATTTGTGGGTATAATAATAATACAACATCTATAAGGCCACCTAATGGTTATTTGAAAACTGGATGTCAATATGGTTGAATATGGTTGAATATCTTAGTTTCATGGCCTAATTATTGAAACTTCAACAATTGGAATTTGTAGGATCTAGAGTCTTGTTGATTTGCTTGATGTTCGCTGTATATCTACATTTGGATATGTGAAGAGTAAGAGTCTGCAATATATTAGATATATAAAAAAATGAATCAATAAAGATTGAAGCAAATACATTGTCTTAGTTATAAAAGAGAACCCATCATCTTGTTCACGAAAAATATGGTTCGGCAATAATGTCTCACCAGGTAGTTGTTGGCACGTCATCCATGTTTCTGAAGTTTCAATTTCAAGAAAAATGGTCCAATATGACATTTTGCTGTTGAGATTTAAGTAATACTTGGGTATTTTATCACACACACGTATGTTGAATGTACTATTCTACTTCAAATATCTACTATCAAATGACAAGAGTTTGGTATGCACTATTGCACTGATCTTTATCATGTATGAAATTCAGAGACTGGCGTCTTGAACTCCTCTAAGATATTTTAATTTGTCAGTAAGGATTCCAGGGGTATTGCATTATACATAGGTCATGTAGATGTATTTCAATGCATTATTAGGTCATGGTTTGAAGCGCAGAAGAAGAAGCTCAGGTCATAGTACTAGGTTTTGGATTTGAGCAGATATTTCATCAACCAAACTTCAGTTAGATTTCAGTTAAGTAGTCACTTTGGATGAAATTTTGATGAAGTTATATGGAAAATTTCAAGGTCTTTGAGCTACTGTATTTCTTTTGTAGTGCCACTGAAACATATTTGGAACCGGAAGTAGGGTTTAGAGTAAGTAACTGGTTTGTTCTCTGCTGAGATTTGGGCATTTCTGGTTGTATAGTTTACACATGTTGCTGCCATTTCTGGCAGTTGCGGTGAGTTTTGTGCAGATAGGGGTGGAGGGGTATTACGGTCAAAGAGGGCTTGTCACATAGTGGTTCACGTGCTGTTGGTCAGTGCCGTTGCAGAATTTTGCCGTTCTGCCCTTCTATGGCTTTTTAATTACCGATGGTTAAACAACCAGTGGCACATGGTTTCGCCGGTTTAGGATGCCATTTGCACTTGGTCTCATCATCTTCAATACGGTGGCTTAGGCTTCTGCCGCACGTGGGTTGTGATTGTATTTGCTGGGTAAGTCTCGATTTTGACATGCATGAGGCTGTGATGATAAATTTTCTCAAGCAGATGACTCAGGCATATGGGATTCGAATCGCATAATGGCGAGGTGACTCTGTTGTTGCAGCCATGGCGATGTCGATTATTCTCCGTCTGATAACTCAAAACAGATCTGAGCCTCTCTTCACCTTCCATCTGATTGATTGCGAGTATGTTCTGGTAAATCTCGAGGGAAAGACTAATACTAATAAAATGACAAAACTTTTAATGACAAGAATGAATTCTTGCTGACGATTCAGGTAACTAATGGAGTGTGATGAAACCCAAATTTTTTAGATAGGGCACGTTCCTGCACCTAATATATCCGTACAGCTGTATTTTACGCGGGAGATCACATCTCTTCGCAATGAATTGACGTTTCGTTCCTGGTAAAATTTTGGTCGCACTGTTTTTTAGGGCCTATGGTTAATTAAACAAGTCGTTTACTGGCAAGTGCTTATAGATGATTGTTATGTTGATGTTTCTTATCTGTGAAATGATGCAGGTGTGAAGGCAGGTAGGTGTCATCCACCCGCAGATTACAGAATCCCTCCTTCAGGAACTATTCTCAAATACTGGTCCCATTGAAGGTTGCAAGCTCACTTGGAAGGACAAGGTTTGGAAAACCAGGTAAATCAATAGCTTACAAGAAGAAGAAGATCGAGCTTCAAATTCTTTAAATTACACTGTAACTTTAACTAAGAGCGGTATGTACCTGGGGTTTAGAACTCAGAAGAAGGAATGGGTAAGAAATTCCAAGTGGCAGTGCTTGTATTCATGGCCTCTGTGTCTCCTCTGTATGTATTAGAATCTTTCCTTTTCTTTTCCTTCCCTTTTGTGTGTTCCTGTAAATTACTGATTTCATATTTTAAATTTCTGTGATAAATTTACACTAATATGTCCAAAGGTATAGTAACATTACTGATTTCATATTCCCTTCTCTTTTTGTTGAATCAAACAACAAAAGATGCTGAAAGCTTAAAACACAATTGAAGGTATTTTATGCAATGTGTGATAAGATTTGACATTTATCTCGGTTCTTAGTTATGTATTTGCCAAGTTATTTATCTTTAGACTTATAAGTTGTTATAAGTTTTCTGTTTTACGTGAGTAATTTCATGATTGGTTGATGCGTTTGGCCTGGATTTCTATTCCTGATTTGTTGTCTGTTCTCTGTTGCTATAGCAAACTGAGCCTACCAGCCCCGACCTGTGTCCGTCGGAGTAACAGAAGCAGACGGTGTAGTCGGTCTGCAAGATTGTGACGGCGTCAGATACAATGGGGGTTTTGTTCATGCCCCTGAGTTTGATGACTACCACGTGCTGATTGCTTATTTTCCAAATATTGGAGCCTCGTTTCCCTTACAAGGCCGTGCTCATGTGAATGTGACTCTTTATTTATCGGATTAATTTGAAGCTTCTTTGCAACCCCATGGTCATATTCAATGTTTATATTATACGTTCATAACAGCAGTCAACTGGCAACTAATACTGTTATCATTTTCCTGTCTTTCTCGAGTACCTAGGCAGTGCAATCTGGGAATGTTGAGTATGCAATCAAAAAAGTCAATGACTTGAATCGTGAGGTACTATTTTCTTATTGACTATCTATTGTATGGAACGTGACATAAAAATAATTATGCTTTCGCCCGTTGTGTTATGGTTTTCTGTATGTCAGCGTTATATTGAAGTGTTTTTCCGTAAAAGGATGCGACTCGGTTGTGACATTTACGTGCACTATTTTCCAGGTCTATGGTTTCTATGATGAATGCCAAAGGAAGTATGGAAATGCTAACGCCTGCTGGTATTGCACAGACATTTTTGACTACTTGACTCTCTGAGCCATCATAGATGGAATTGTACGTAATCTCTTATAGGGGAAAAATCAGAAGAAAGACATTGAGCCTATTCTATTTGATCCTGGGAGCCAAATTTATATGTTTTACTAAGCAGCTTTTCCTCGTTTGCATTTCAGGTGTCGTGTGTCCATGCTAGCCTTTCTCCTCACATTAGGACTATTGATCAGGTTGCTCACTTGTCTTGTTGTTTCATTAGGATTCAGTTTCCTGTGGGAATCATTATATAGTTTTGGACTTGCATATTAGAGTTATCGCAGTGGCTGGGATGGGGGCTCTGGTTCGCTGTTGATGGTTTTGATGTTGCTTCTATGACTGCGAATTAACCTTGGCAGATTACCCATTCTGGTGACTGGTGAGTATGTAATGCACTTTTTTTTTTTTATTCTCCTTCCAATTTTGTTTCAAAGTTTCTTTTCCCTAAAGATAGATGTCTTGACATGAGCAGATGAATGCTTACACTTTTATCTACATTTGTTTCAGCTTCTTGCCACTCACTGAAGCGGAACTCGGGTTTTGATTTCACATCTTTTTTTGTGGGTTTTCTTGGCAGAGATTGACAACCTAGAAGTAGGAATCAGACCTGCGGTGTTGTCTTTGGCGGTGGTGACTGGCCTGTGGCGGTGGCGATGGTGACTGACCTCCGGCGGCGGTATAAAGGTAACCCCCTTTCATCACCACAGATTACATGGTTTCCGTTATGTGATACTTCAATTTCTCGGTGCCTCAGGGATTTATCATATGATTCTAAAGCGAAGATAATGGTGTCGATCGAAGAGCTCTTAGGTTTCAGCACGAGCTCAACTCTACGAAAGTCCAGGTGCTCCAGATGATGCTTCTTCTGAAACTAATCATGGGTTCCCAGGTTCGATTCTGTTTCTGTTTCTGTTTCTGATTTGGTTCTTGTCTCTGGTTGTGATTCTTTAATTTGGTTAGTTCAATGTGGACTGCTACTGTCTACTGCTGTTGAATTTGGTTTGACTCGGCCTAAGTCTGCTTCAGTGTGCTGTTTATTGTCTTCAGGAACCATATGTGAAGAGAATCACAACATGAGTATGAACTAATTACTAATTTAGGAAGTAAGGGGATTAATCAAGAATTTTTATATAAGCATCTCTATCAAGTTCTCTTGCTGGTTTATGTAAGCTATCAGATGAGTACGTGTAAAGCTTTGTACTTGGCTGAATATTGAAGTTGCAAGTTTTTTTTGGGGCCTGAGATGAAACCTGGCTGAAATCTAATATCAAGTCATGTTATCTGATGTATAACAGGTTGTAAACATCTTAATAATCAAAACATCTTAGGTTCAACATTCAAGAGCAATCATTTTGCAGCTCCTTTGGGTGATTTTTATTGCGGATGATTTTTGTTCTCAGTTATCTTATAGATCCTAAACTTTTTTGCTTGGTCATTGGTCTTATCCATTTGTTATTTAAGATATCGTGAAGAGTTGCTTTGTATTTTGATGGTGTTCTAACGGAACTTATTTTGCAAGTACTACATTCATCTGGGTTCAGTTTCATCGTTTGATTCCTTATGCAAGTACCACATACCTGGTGGAACTATTACCTGTGAAGTATGCTAAACTTGTCAAGGATTCGCCGTTCAAATATATATTTAAGAGGAACAAAGTACCTGGGAAACCTAAGAGAATGGCTTGGAGGAAATCAGAGTGACGATGATAGGCTGCATAGTGCAAGCATGTTCTTCCATTTGTTGAATCAAACATCAAAACCTGATACAGTTTTTGAAATGAACACATCAACTGAATATTGAACCTAAGATGCGACTATTTTCAATGATTAATATTCTATAATATTTTTGAGTCCAAAGTTGTGACTTTACTCTATTTTCTTAACAGATGCCAAGAATAATGGGTGGTTATGATCCGTGGCTCCGTAAATACACAAATAAATACTTGATAGACCCAATGTGCCAATGGCTATTCATGTAAGCGATGGTAACCGCCTCATGGACTGGAATATCTGCAAGTACTGTGACTTCTCTTCTATGAGTTTTTTTCTCCATTCTCTATTTTTTTCGGTTCTCGGTGGAAATAGGATTTTGTATATTTTCATGATTAATATGACTAAACTACAATTGTTTGTCTACTGAGTATGGAAATATTTAGTAGGTGGTCATATTCAAGACGATCTATTCTTCCCATATACAAGCTGATTATTGCTGCAGCACCTAGATTATGGGTCTACAGGTAATTGTCTGACACGCTGTACCACCCGTGGGAGGCTTCCTGGCAAATTAAATGTGACGTGGCTTGTATGACTATTTTGCCCTTTGGGGTTGTGCTTGTGTGTATTGAGCTGAAGGGGTGTTTTGGTCAGAGCCATTTTTTTCTTTAGGAGACAGCTTCATGAGAAGGTTGGATTTGGGTGTCGGTGGCATTGGATTTTCTGACATCCCCATGTTCTACATTGCCCTTTGTTGCGCAGCTCTCTATGTAGGCGTTCGTCGTCGCTGGGAGTGTGAGTGGGACAGGTGGCTTTGTTCCTGGATGGTTACATATAGGCTGTGATGATAGCTTTCTGCATATGGCAATTTAGACTGTGATTTGACTTCTTATTTTGGCGAGGCGATTCGGAGGGATGATGATCTCTCCGTCTCTCAGCCACTTACGTGTCGGCACAGTCTTTTTGCGTTAAAAGATCTGAGCCTTTTTACATGTTCCCCTTCTTGAGGATGGTCATATAGCTTGCGTGTATGGTGGGGCAACTCCGAGTTTCACTGTTTCGGTCACTGTATTTGTAGGTGCTGGTCCTGATTGGGTTGTGGTCATCTTAATTTCTTGGTGAAGGCTGTGATGATAGCTTTCTGAACTTGCAATTTAGACTGCGATTTTGATTTCTTATCTTGGCGGGGCGATTCGGAGAGATGATGACTCCTCCGTTTAGCAGCCATGTTCGTGTCAGCGCAGTCTTTTTGCTTTACAAGATCTGAGCTTATGTTGTACTCATATGCTTTAGCCAATTTCTTTCCCAAATTGCTTTTCCGTAGGTAATGTTGTTTTCTCTAGCATGAGCTTCCATTCACTGTCCAATCTGGATTTTAAAACTTCGCTACAACTATTAAAGGCTATGATGACACTTCAGTGGGGGTTCTAAGATACCAGAGATTGAATGGATATGAGACGTACTTACTGGCCAGGCAATTCCGTGGACACGAACGGAAAGGTCTTTGATTCCGGATTTTTCAGCCATCGTACGTACATCCGTTCTCTCCTCTGATGCTAATTTAGAACTACCAGATCTGAGCCTCGTAATTTCCAAGCAATCAAACACTATGGGTTTTCTGTTTCTACCCTTGTGACCCTGTTTGCATATTTATTTTTTACTGATTTATACTGCAAGTGTGTGCCTTTTGGAAAAGGAAACACAGGCCCATTCTATTCCCGTTCAATGACGCCAATGTAGCATGATCAAAGTTTTCTCTATAAACGACTGGTCTTCGTCGCCTTCATTTGAATTCTTGATGGCTATTGTTCAGATCCAGCAATGAAGAAATGCATAATTTCACATTTTATGTTCATTACTGAAAATCTTCTCCTTTGTGTTTCATTTTTTTTTTTGCTCTCCTGTTATGACTTACGACAGAATTTCATCATTTTGATTGCAGGCATTTGTGAATATAGTTCTCACATAATGTGATGCTGGGACCCCCTAGGTAATTTAATATACATGTATAGCTGTATGGTGTGCTGACATCTATGTTAGTAAAAGATTGTGAATCTGTTCTTAGAAGATTCCTTCTACTATTGTGATTACAAAATGTAAATAGCTTTATTGTCAACTTCTTGAATACAGCTACTTAACGAAATTGTCTAAAAATCCAGATTTTAATCCAAATCAGATTAAAAATCAGTGATACCAAACATGCACCGAAGCTCTATAGTTTTGTGCAGGAAATGCACTGCTAGGAGCATGCAACTGATCCAAGCTGCTATTGTACTACCTCCAACAGTTGTGGGTGAGAACAGAAATCCAAATTTGTATCTTAATTTCTCACTACTACTGTAAACAGCGAATGTTCTATGCTTACATATTACTTTTGCTTTAAAGGATCAGGAAGCATGTGAAAGACAAAGGTTGGAATCAATGGTAAGTGCTCAGACATTTATGAATTTGTCTTAGTTGTTTCTATTTAAATTATTAGCAAGTTATTATGCTAGCCGACTATGTAATGTATGTCATGGGATGTTTGGGCCTCAATCAGATTATGACAGCTCTCAAGTTATTAGGCTCTTTCAACGAGGTTAAGAAGTGACTAAAGTAGGTCTTGGTTTGCTGTTTCGAAGGACTGTGCTACTGAAACCAACTATAGTGAATGTATTTCTGGTTCATCAATATAAAACAATGTTTAAAGAGATTGAGGCAGTTATCATGCAGTAGCCACTGATAATTCTCTTACTTGTATGAATTGTAACCACATCTTTTACGATAATTGACACTTTATGAATTGCTCCTAATTCGTTTGGATTTCTCAATTCCGAGCGAAATCACGTCATTATTAGCATGAAGGAAGGTAAAACCCCATTCCCCCAATTTCCTTACTCTGTGAATCCGTCAATTTCGATACCATTTGGCTATGGTTTTCAACCAGTATGCCTTCTTAAGAATTGAATTGATAGCTTCTCTGAATTGGTGGTATTCTGTGTTCACATAAATTATCTTCACTGTGCTCGAATCGCATGTGTATTTAGCTTTTTGCCTAATTTGATCTTCTAAATGAGCTGACCGTTAGGGTTGTCAGTTTGTCACTATCTTCATTGGTTAAGCCTACCTAATGCAATCTTTTGTGTTGAGATAGGTACTTCTTCTCATGGTGATCAAACTTATGATGAGACCATTATATGGATTTTATCCAACTGTCACTGGTATAGTGAATTAATGAACTTGGTCACTTATGCAGTTAGTTGGCGTCTTGTCCTCTAGGCCCTTTTGTTGAAAAAATCTGATATTGGAGTACGATGGTGTACTTATGATAAGAGTATAATTTCCCTAGGAATAGGGTTGGTCAGGTTTCAGCACTTTTAGATTTAATATCTTGGAAGAATTAAGGAAAACTCCTACTAGTCTAGCCGCAAAGAAATTGCAAGTGAGGAAAATCCAACCCAAAATTAGCCATACCACTATGTTGTTGCCATGGCGGTGTCATCGTGGCCTGATCGCATCCACCGATCTGAGCCCCAAACAATAAACATGTTATTCTGTCAAATGCTACAGCAGGTAACTTGAAAGCATGCTCGATTTTGTGGGTTATATATCCCTATTATTAGCTTACAATTGGAAGAAGATGACGAGTTACCTTCGTTTTACCTGCATACAAAAACTATTTCCATTCAAGGGAAGCTGCATATGTTTTCATTTCTTGCGACTCCGCTTACTTTATGTTCTTATTTGCATTGACAGGCATCGTTTGTTTGCTACTATTACTGAGTCATTATGTGGATGCACTGAACGAGTACGCGTCAATGTTCAATCATCACTGCTCCTGCTGTTGTACAGTAAACTTAATTTTCTCAGAACTCTTATTTACTTATAGTATTATGAAAATCGCTTACATTTAAAAATGCCTCATTGTATTTGTTTGCCAGGGGTTGAATGTCTAACAGATTCTTACTAGATCTCTCATTGCCACGTTCTGCTTCCGTACCTAACAGTAGGTAGGATCTTCAAATTTCCTTTATTGCTTTGTTGTATGATAACTTTAATAACATTATTTTTCGGTGACCTGTGAGGTAGTTTGCACGCAAAGAAAACGTGTTTATGAGTAATCCTCTTTGTATTTGTTTGTTGAAGAGATAATTTGCATAATTTGGCCACTTTTCATATGTGTAGGCCATACTCTTTGATTTGGGACAGGAGAAGAGCTACTCAACCAGACCCCATGCTAATGAAATCGGGTGATTCCGGTGGGATGTTGCGCAGACTGGTATGGGGTAATATCCTATGCCGATTTATAATCAAGAAAGGTAATATCCTACACTAATTCATAATCAAGAAAGGTACTTATCCTTTCTGGCATGACTTTCTATGATCAGTTGCATTTTCTGCATCGTTGGATGAAGCATTTCCACTAATAGTTTCAGTAATAAAACATGATTTACTCTCAGTAATAAAACATGGTTTGTATTAGTTTGTTGAGATAAAACACTGATGGATCTTACAGCATATTGTCAATGATGCAGAACAACTTGGAGTAGCAGAATATGTCACCGATTAAACTGTAACTGTGAACCTGATTTTTTTTATTTTTTATTATTATTATTTTTTTTTTGATTCATCGGATTTGTCAACCTGATTATGCGATCAGTTATCTAATATAAAAAAGTATTGGCTTCTAGAATACTTCCAAGTTCCACACATAACCAAACTAAAGTGTCAATAAAAAGGAGACGAAGAGGAGGATTATTTCAAAATTTTGAATTATGTGTTCACCCTCAGAGACAGAAGAATGTATTATGTGAGCCTATCAAAATTATACAAAAGAATGATACAGTAACAATGAACTATTGTTTCATCTGCTGTAGCCATTTTGGATCTTTTTGTGCATTCTTATTAGCTGGTTCCATTGTTCCCAATAGAATTGTTATGACTAGCACCGATTACAGGATCTTACTATTTCAAATGAATCACCGTGCAGCTATACATTGGAATGTTGAGGATCCATGTGGAAAAGACTGGAGAGGTGGAAAAGCTGCTTCATTCAACATTATTTCCAGTACCAACAGATTATCAAGGTAGTTGCTGAATTCTCTTATTTCTCAGCTCTTCATAACTGCATTGGAACAATTGTTAAGTGGGCCTGAATTCTTACACTGGATTACATTGAAAGGGTACTAATTTTTGCGGTCATATCAGCAGTTGATCTTATTAGTTTGTCCGCAATTGAAAATGTGGACAGTCAATATCACATGGAATAATAACAAGGGAGGAGAAATATAAGGGGTGGCTAACGATACACAATTTATTTGAGATGATCTGTTGTGGTTGAATACATGAATTTTATTAGAACGAGGAATTTTTGTTTAATCAGCTTGGTATGGGGACTCAGGGTTGGATAGTACTTCCCCGTCCAGCCACTTCCAAATGAAGTAGCTCAATAATATGGGCGCACGTCCTAAATATATGCTATGGTATTGTGATAGTGTTTGAATCAGCCTGTAGTTGTTAGTTGTGGTTGAGGAGACTCATTTTCACCTCGCGCAGAGTTTCAGCTTTGTTGTCCCTGCTTCTGCTCAGTTCTCATGATATTTCTCTTTGTTCCTGAATTTCGAATCTCAAGCCTTTGGAGCCATTTGGATGACTAACCACTATATAGAAAACTAAAAAAAACCGACAAAAATGTTTCGCAAATAATATTTTTAGAGTTTACTTCTTAACACTTACAATTACTTGATTAACGTTTATTCAAATACCCCCAAAATGTAAGGTTCAAATAAGATCAATAATGTTGTGGTGTACGAGAAATTAAAGCAATGATATCACATATCCATATCTCATTACAAAAGGAATAAGTATCTGGTTGTCCAATCAGGGGCTCATCTTATTAAAACTGGGTCATCTCCAATAGGTTATTTATATGGCGGTTATCTTCAAAATATAAATAAAATGGGAAAAATATTATCTCCAACAGGCTCTCTATTACGCTCTTTATTTTAGGGAATAGTTATCCCGCTCACTATTTTTAACGAGCCGGATAAATAACTTCATATTTTGTTTACCCATGTTCTTAGCGGTTATGTCCTGAATTCCTTAAATTTGTCATACAAGAAATATTGAGAATGTGCCACGTGTTATTTAGCTAATCATTTACTAATTAAAATTTTATAATATCTAAAATAGAAATATTAAATTTTTATCAAATGCTCTGTCGTTTGGAGCCTCTTCATGTTTCCCTTTCTATGATTCTTTGTTCTTGTCAAGCTTGGTACTGTGATTCAGTATATATTATTTTTATTTAAATATCGCAGGTGAATTTGCCCAGTGATTTATGAATGGGAACAAAAGAAAGTGATTTCCTTCAGTAATGAAAGCAATCTGCCCTGTTTCGGAGGAGAAGAAATCGAATAAAGCAAAAAAAGGATATGGTTTGGCAAGGAGAAATTGGATGTTCCTACTTCTGATTCATCGCCTTGGACGTTTCAACTTCTTCAACGCCTGGGTACTTCACATTTTGACTGCGACTTGTCTATTGCAGGTTTGGAGGCTCGGATCAGCTATTCGTGCAGCTGATACTGCCAACGATTTAGTAGCAAGCAAGAAGAGGGATAGAGAAGACGGAGACGGGATTCTAATGGCCCGGAGAAAATTAACGCTGCCATGACATGGGTATTCACTATTCAATGGCTACACAAATAAGCAGCTTTTAGGGGAGTTTCTACAACTGGGTCGAAGAAGGAAATTATGCACATCTCTGTGCCATTCCACAGGACTCTAGAGGAGCTCACCGGTTCACCGGTTCTTCAGGAAACCTAGGTCAGAGGACCCTGTAATTTGACATTTTCTGTCTGTTTTATTCTTCTTCTAGGTTTTTTTGGTTTCCTGAAGAAAGGTTATTAAGGTATAATTAGTTGTTAAGTTTGTATTTTCATTTCAACACTAAGGCATAATTAAGGCATAATTAGGTGCATGAAATGATTGTGCAGGTGTGTGCGGCTACGTGACCTTTGTTAGGCGCGGTATTGGCGGTTAAATGATGGTGGAAGTTATGGTAATGTGTCCAGTGGCACTCTTATATGGAGACCAACCCCCACTCGAATTTTGAAATTTGCAATTTTTACCCTATATTTATTTATTTAATTATATTAGCCCCCACTCAAAGTTTTAATATTCACAACATTTAGCCTACATTCTATTAGTATAATTGCATTAGCCCCCACTCGTATTATATATTCACTTCAACAATCTATCAATTCGTCATTTTAGCTATTAAATACTTCAAAATTTATCAAAAGATCCGTCATTAAACTTGAAATTTTTCTTGTACTCACTCGGCCAAATTCTAAATCCGCCCATGTCCGTGTCAAAGCTTTTATAGAGACAAAAAAACACACTGGGTCATGTACACAAACATGGTAAGTGAAAATAGAAAACTCTCCAACTCTATCGGTATGATTTGATAAAATTCTTCTTATTCTAATACTATTCCTATTGATATTCAGATTGAGCTTTGAAGATTATGAATATTAAACGAAACAAAGGAGATAGAGAAAGAGAAGAACATAGGATATTACCTTTTCTTTGCGGTGAACAAATCATCAGACGAACAAGATCCCAAAATCGCCAAGATTTCTGTGATTAACTCTTTCGGGAGTGAGTTGATGGTGGAGGAATTGCTCTCCTTTGTGTTCCTTCTTCTTACGGATGACCTCAGCGGCGCCATGGTTGTGTTGAAAATAGCTAATCGTGTTCTTGTTCTTGGTGCTGCTGCACTTCAGAGAGAGTTGATAGAAAATAATACGTGGAGGGTGGTATATATAGAGAGTTGGTGCATGTATATAGATAAGTCTTCGGTACAAATAATGAGTATCAATCTGTATCTTAAATATCAAGTTTCCTACATTCAGCGAACACCGCTACGCTTTCATCCTATGCAGATGGTTGCTTCCAACAATTATCCAATGTATGCCTATTAAAGAAAACAGCTGAATTACTGTGTTTCATTTTATTGCCACACATACAGTGTCAATTCGTTCCTTCGTCGCTCATTGTTTGCCAAATATAATATCTGTGCCAATCTATGAATAACATAATCTAATACATCATTCTGAACGAGTATTAAGTCATGAAAAAACAAAAGCTGTATTGATTCGCAAAATATAGACTACGATAACATTAGTTCATAACTCCATTACAAAGCAAACATTACCAAGCTCAACATTACTGCTCATGAGGCATACTACAATTCACCATAACATAACACACACGGGACTCTATACTCTTGGTTTCTTTTTGCACGACTCTTGAGCATCTTCCTCAGTCTTCTTTCTCTTGCCGCCCTTCTCTGGTGCCGCATTCAGTGGAACAATTGATCTCGTCACCTGCAAATCTTCGCTACCTTTGGCTATCACTTTTTGCTTCTCTTTCCTGCTTGAACTGGAAGAACGCGAGCCAGAACCCTTCAGCTTCGGCGGATATGACGAGGCCGTGTCAATACCCCATAAGTCGACTTCTTCCTCCGTGTCTGAGTACACTGTAGTGTCCGATCCTTTCCCAACAACATAACCGTGTTCGGTCCAACTCTCCCACTCAGATTCGCTCTCTGTGAATTCTTCCTCGCTCTGATATTTCATGCTTCTCCTCATCTTCTTTTTACTCTCCTTTTTAGCAGTCTTCTTCCTATTGTCATCGGTATGTTCCTTAGGTGAATCCATTGCACCACAGTATGTTGTCAATTAGGCCAACTGCTTTTGATTTTATACCACAAGTAAGGAAGAAAGTCAAAAGACCATATCAAGTGATCATGACCTTTGATTAAACAGCTTAACATCATTACTCAGACAGACACCTCTTCAATTAATGAAATCTGCAATACAAGATTCAATACACAACAATAAATGCATTTACATTATGAAACCTAAAGCAGATGCAGAGATATAATGACTGATTAGGGGAAATAATAGGCATTGACAATGCACTGGGTTGTGCATGAACTGGTAATATATAGCACCTGTTCATGTCATGATTACATTAAACTGATTGACATGCATATTTAACCACACACATCTCCAATAAATGCAATCTGCAATACAAGTCAATCAAGCATCATCTACTGCCAAGCATACTTAACTTAAGAAAACATCAATACGCATCAAGCAAAGACGATGCACAAAGACGATGTTATCCACACATCTCACACCAAAAAAATATTACTCGTTCGATCAAGCAGACACAATATGCATCAATCCATGAATAACATAGTATAATACATCATTCTAAACGATTATTAGATTATGAAGAAAGCAAACTCTGCATTGATACACGAAATATAGACCAAGACGACATCAATCCATAACCCCATTACAAAGTAAACATGACCAAACTCAACATTAATACTCATAAGACGTGACATGAAACTACAATCCACCATAACATAGCACAAAAAAAAAACCTAGACACTCTATAATCTTGGTTTCTTCTTGCATGAATCTTGAACATCTTCTCCAGTATTCTTCCTCTTGCTGCCCTTATCTGGTGTCGCATCCAGCGGAAGAATTGATTTCTTCATTTGCGAGTCTTCGCTACCTCCGGCTATGACTTTTTCCTTCTTCTTTCTACCTGAACTGGAAGAACGAGAGACAGAATGCTTCAACTTCAGCGGATACGAGGAAGCCGTATCAGTTCCCCAGAAGTCATCTTCTTCCTCCGCATCTGAGTACACCGTAGTCTCCGATCCCTTCCCGACCGCATAACCGTGTTCAGCCCAACTCTCCCACTCAGATTCGTCGTTTGTGAATTCTTCCTCACTCTGATATTTTTTACTTTTCCTCATCTTCTCCTTGCTCTTCATCTTAGCAGTCTTTCTCTCTTTGTCATCGGTATTTTCCTTACCAGAGTCCATTGAATTACAGTATGTTGTAACTTAGGCCAACTGCTTATGCTTTTATACCAGAAGTAAGTAAGGACGTCAAAATACCATAGCAAGTTTTCATGTCCTTTAATTAAACTGATTGACATGATTACTTAGACAGACACATCTTCAGTAAATGTAATCTTCAGGACAGGTCAATCAACCACCAAACACTGCAAACCCTACTCAATCTACTTAAGAATTCTTCGATGCACATCAAGCAATGCATCTAAATGATGAAACCTAAAGCAGAAGGAGAGAGATGGTGACTCATTGGGGAAGATAATAGGCGTTGACAATGGAATAGATTGTGCATGAACTGTTAATACATAGCATCCGTTCATGTCCTCTCATTGAACTGATTGACATGCATATTCACACAAACACATCTCCAATAAATGCAACCTGCAAGACAGGTGAATCAAGCACAAGATACTGCAAGCCCAACTCAATCTACTGAATAAATCTTCAATTTAAATCAAGCAATGCATGTAAATGATGAAACCCAAACCAGAAGGACATAGATGTTGGGTGGTTGGAGAAGATAACAAGCATTGACATTGGAAGGTAACATGTTATAAGTATGATTTTGTTAGGCTCAGAGAGCTCATGATGCTCATAAGAGAGCAAAATAAGATAATTATAGATATCAATGCCACTCCAGCCAGCCGTCTGCATCACAAACTATTACGTATAATCTTTATGACATCCCCAAAAACGTCTCTTTAGTCTAGAACATCATAAAAAAATCAAAGCGAAAACAAGAGAAGTACGTGTTATCATTATGTTTATAAATGTTCCCCTTCTTTTCAAATACCTAGAACCAAAACATACCTTGTTTTATTTCCCAGCCAACTCATAAAGGGAAAACTTGTACTCACTATAACCCACCAAGCTCGACTCTATAAGCAGCTGAAGCCAACAAAAAACATGGTGAAGAGATAACGAAGTGTTAGCGAAGCTAGATTGATTATACTCACGAGCCTAAAACTTCTGAATATTCCTATTCTGGTGTAAGCAAGCATAATTTGGCATATAGGGGATGGACGAATGTGAACATTTAACTGCAATAAACATCATACATAAACTCAATTTCTGCAACTTATGTGCCCTTTCTCAATCTACTGAAAGTAGGAAAAAAAGAGAAGAAGAAGCACATGAAACTGAAAAGCATAAAGAAGAAGGGGAAACCCAGTACCTGAAGCTAAGACGAATCGAAGACGGCAGCATGCAAGTGCCAGGGTTGACCGTCGTACAGCTGTATTTTACGCGGGAGATCACATCTCTTCGCAATGAATTGACGTTTCGTTCCTGGTAAAATTTTGGTCGCACTGTTTTTTAGGGCCTATGGTTAATTAAACAAGTTGTTTACTGGCAAGTGCTTATAGATGACCTAAAGCAGAAGGAGAGAGATGGTGACTCATTGGGGAAGATAATAGGCGTTGACAATGGAATAGATTGTGCATGAACTGTTAATACATAGCATCCGTTCATGTCCTCTCATTGAACTGATTGACATGCATATTCACACAAACACATCTCCAATAAATGCAACCTGCAAGACAGGTGAATCAAGCACAAGATACTGCAAGCCCAACTCAATCTACTGAATAAATCTTCAATTTAAATCAAGCAATGCATGTAAATGATGAAACCCAAACCAGAAGGACATAGATGTTGGGTGGTTGGAGAAGATAACAAGCATTGACATTGGAAGGTAACATGTTATAAGTATGATTTTGTTAGGCTCAGAGAGCTCATGATGCTCATAAGAGAGCAAAATAAGATAATTATATATATCAATTAAAAACACAAAGAAAATTCCCGATACCTATCTCACGAATATTGAATATCTGAAAGCACTGCATTATATCAGCCGCTAGAAGTTTCCCAAGTTTGACTGCACAACCCATATATTATGTAGTTACAGCCCGATAATAAGGAAGATTGCCGAACTATATCATTGTAAAACATACTACTCAATATATGTTGCCAAAAAGACAACACCCAATTCAAAGGCAGGCGCAACCAATATCTATGTAGCCAATTTAAGTTGCCATCAATGACACGCTCGTCTACTACTCCTGTACTACCTCACTATGATGCTGAAATACTCTATGCCTACTATCTCGTTATTCTAATCTCGTGACTATACAATGTAATACAAATGTGATGCATCCAAACGCGGTACGTAAGAATCCTGCATTAGCAAATGTATATCTCCGCCCATCGGACAAGCAAACATGCCAAGGCCACACCGCGCGCAACGCGCGCGGGGTGGAACCTAGTTATACCAAAAGGGATGAGGTACAATAGAGCGAGACTGCAAAGGAAAAATGTTATGCAGGTGACTCCAATGAGATTATGTCCAGACTCGAGAAGCACCAATCCTCTTAGAGCCCTTTATCCTAGGCTCTCCCAAGGGCTTCAGCAGCCGGCAATAGCAATTCAGTATCTCATCAATGTGGTAACTCAAAAGGGGATATTTAATGGGATGCAATTTGGCGCACCTCGCAACTTCTAGTGCACTCAGTGGACACATTCGCGAGTGTCACCTCTGATTATTGCTTATGTTTGACCTTCCAGTAAGGTACTCAGGGTGGTTGACCTTTTCCGTTCTGATAATGTCATCATATTTTGGGCCTAAACCAGTGACACATGCAATTTGGATGCACACATCCTTTTCCAGCCTGAGATGAATGGTAATACAAGGACCTTCAGTCCACATTCTCCTAGCCAGTAGGTTCCGCAGCTCCTGAATTGGGGCTGCAACTCTCAATGCATCGAAATCCACCTGCAATGTTGACAAGAAATGAAATTAGTGAAGGGTTTTGATTCACTACAATATTGAAAATCAGATAAAACAAACATCAGAGTATCGCTTTAGTTCTTTAGCCATTTTCCACCACAACCCAGGAGCTACTACCTGAAAGCAACAGAACCATGCCAAGAAAAGTACAATTTCAGTGAAGATCAAATATTACCTTACATCGTGACAGCTCCTTCACGCATTTCACCAAACAATTAGCGTGCATCTAGAACAACCACTGCAGATGGGTGCTAGCTCAAGCGGTAGAGCGTGTAAAAAACCCTGCATGCGGTCCTTCTTTGAACCCTATAGATGACAAACAGGCATGTCTAAAAAAATCACAGCTATATTGCTGAAACAATAGAAACATCAAACACAAAAAGATGAGGGCACAAGCTGTGAGCTGAAACCATCATGACCCAAAAAAGGACATTTTACGAAAATCCTTGTTAAAACAGACCTATATAGATGCTTCTTCCTTTTGTCTGTGATTTGTGTGTTCGAGCAATAACAGCAAATACACATAGAGATAAGATTGAACCTCATTTACATAGCAGAAGTAACCATATTTGTTGTACTAACAAATATGTCGTCTGAAATATAGTAAACAACGCTATTGCCTTAAATGGGACCGTTTCCACAAATGTTGAGTGATACGCCTCAAGAACCCACACAGAATTACTTCGTTAGTTCTTTTAGATTACGAATTCCATAAGTATTGAGAAATCGCACCGTCCAAGAAAATCTTTGTTAAAGAAAAAAGTATGAATGGCCCCTCCTTGTATCTTTTGCTTGGAGAAGTGACTAGTAATAATATCCTTTCCTAGAACTGGTTAACTGGTAAACCTTCGATTGCGAAAAAGAAAAGTACCCCCAGAGTACTGATGTAGCAATCATCTTATGGATTGGCATGGCAGCAACACCTCCTCCAACCATGGTGGCAAGGAGCAAGTTGCTAACATGCTGTTTGTTGACCTCAACAGGCAACAAATCGTCAATCTCCTTCTCGATGTCAAAAACGGACTCATCAATTGGACCATTAATAATCCCTATGCCTGAAGCCAATTGTAGTGTTGCTTCCTTTAATTCATGAAGACCCTGATAAGAACCCACGAAAAAAAGGCCAGTTCTTGCACGATTTAAGTGAAAATTTTGGTTTCGCCCAACAAAACTACTCAATTATGGAGATGATTACAATACTTTATTAGCGATAGTGTTGTAAATAGAAGGACAAGATTGTCATTATCTATGTAAATACACTATATATTGATGAATAGACTTGGAGCCCGAGTGGGGACTCTTTCAGCATCTAACATGGTATCAGAGCTAGGGTTTTAGCTCTCTCTTATTCTCTCCGGCCTCACGCCAATACAGTTTATCCGGCGACCATAAAGGTCGATCAACGCCGTCCCTCACTAGCAGCCCGCGCAAATTGTTGGTTGATTTCATCCGCAATCGCCAAAGTTTGCTCTCCGTTTCGGTCCAAATGGAAACCCACGGACTAGGCTTGGCTAGCCCCTTCTACGGTCCGCTATTCATCTCACCACCCTTTCCATTTGACTCGGTTTGATTTTACGAGCTCCTCTGCGAAATTTCACGGTGATCGGAGGCCGGACGGGCCCGCACGCTCCGCCGGATCCCGTTGCGTCGCCGCCTGTCCGTTGTCACGCACTCGTCACTCCCGGCTTCAGCTCAATGCGTCCAGATCACACCCCGGCTCGCCTCCAGTCGCGGCTTTCGTGTCGGCTCGTTTCTTAGCCGTAGGCTTCCGCGTCGGCTCGATTTTTAGCCGTCGGCTTCCGCGTCAGCCGATCTCCAGCCGGCTTTCTCTCGGCTCCGTTCAGCAAAGTTAGCCGCCGTCAGCCGTCTGTTCCTGGCTCAACTTGCTTGCACGTGTCTTAGCAAGCCACTAACTGTTTGAACTCCTTTTAGACTTAATTTTGGACACGCAAAGACCTATCTTCAGGTTTTTCGACGTTCTGAATTCGATTTGTGGTCCGTTTTCTCATATTCGGACGTCTTGAATTCGGTTCTTCAGGTGCACTATCTATTGCTATATGGCATCCACCACTACATGGGCTACACCGAATTAGGAGGGCAGATGGATTTGGTGTCCTACACCATTACACCCTCCACCGTCTTCTGCACCTGACAAGAGTATAATTGAGCCGAACTCTGGCCACCGTCAACATGCTCTCACAGCGACACAGGACATAACTTGGTATATGGATTCGGGAGCCTCTTCTCATCTTACATCTAAGGCAGGTATGCTTTCTTCTGTAACCTCTGATAGTCATATTTCTCATATGTTAGTTAGAAATGGTATGAGTATTCCAGTTCGTGGTTCCGGTCAGCAGACTCTAAATACCGACACCCGACCCCTTCATCTCAATAAAGTTCTTTTCACCCCTCACATTATTAAAAACCTTGTCTCATTTCGTCAGTTCACCGTTGATAATAATGTATCCGTTGAGTTTGATCCCACTGGTTTATTTTTCAAAGGCCTTCGTAAGGGAGAATTGTTGCTGAGACGCAATAGTACTGGAGATTTTTATCCGCTTATAGAAGGAAAAGATTGTCATTACCTATGTAAATACACTATATATTGATGAATAGACTTGGAGCCCGAGTGGGGACTCTTTCAGCATCTAGCATAATTATATTACCAAAAAAGAAACAGTAGACAAGAGAACCATACTCATGCTGAGGGCTCCATATTCCGAAACAAGTGTCCCAAGCTTGAGTTCTTACTCATACTTTCGCGTGCTATTCTTACCAAGCTATTTCGAAGCAACTGCACAACAATGTTGATTATAAGTTTGTGCAAGGCTATCTAGGAAACCCGATTCAAAGATTTAGGATTATTTGACTAAACGTTTTTATGCTTAGCTGAGAAAGCACTCGGTAGTATACTTGATGCTTAAGTGTAGCTAAACTCTTGGTGTGCATGGAAGAGTGTGGGATCACATCGTTTGAAGGAGGAATCCTGGGCAGACCACATATTAAGGTCTGAAATGTTAATTAAAAAAGTTAAAACACATGGATCAAGCAGATAACTTCGGATAGAAAACTGATTGATCCCGACAAAAGAACACAGATATGAGCAAATAATTTATCTTTAGCATACCAAGAACCCCAAAAGCAACAGGTCATAGTGGAAAGTAGGAGGCTTTATCAAATTTATTTCATATTGCGGAGCAAGTTGAGATGCCGCACTGTGGTCGAAGTAGTATAGGACCGCAATCATAGTTGTTGGAACAAAAGCTCCAAATATGAAGATAAGCGGTACATCCAGCATGTCCCCAAGAGTGAAACCACGAATTAGGAATCCCTTTGGTCTAACGAATTTAAACCAATCAGTATAATGCAAAAATTCACATTTTTTGAGCTTCGTCATTCAATATAAGCCTTTATGCTCATGGTTGCACCCAGTGTTTCACTTGGCAAATTTTCTGGTCATCCAAGCTTGTTGCAGTCTAAGTTTCACGAGTTCAGGTAGTAATCCTGCTCTTTTCATTTCGATAACAAGTATTTCAGCTAAGGAAAAGCTGTCCTTTCTACTTGCCATTACAGGGTAGCTTGTAAGTTCACAAAAAATATGCATTAAAACTAAAGTGGCGCAAAAAATGAAAAAAAGATATACTTTAGTCACCGTCTAACTCCCATAAGTACCAGGTCACCAGAGGTGTTGGCCTAAAGTGGCGTATTGTAATACCATGAGGAACACTTCCTGCTGGAATATAGGAGACAATTGTCCAAGCCAGTGCCTTAACTGGCACACTATAGACTGCCGTAAGGCTTCTGAGACAACCTGTGAAAGTGAAATAGGATCAAGATTAGCAACTTAGAACAACCCAATTTCTTGAAATCTCCAAACCTGCACTTGAAATTGTTCATGATCTTTTCAAATTGTTCTGTACTACATCAAATGAATTGGAAATGCTACTGCAACTACTTTTCTTCTGATATAAACTACTGACATGTATGATATGTACCAGTCGCTCTCCCATAGCGGAGTAGATTGCAACAAGCTCTGCTTCTGAATATGCAATGGCTTGTCTGAGCTGAGCTCTACACCGGTTTGCCTTATCTACCTTTCTCTTGTGAACTTCTAGGCATTACCTCAGGATCATGTGGGTAGCTCACATTTGAAGTGGAAAGTTTCATCATATTTTGCCTTTTTAATTGCCCAGACTTAATCTCAATAGAAGATGCAATAGGTGTCCCAAATCAGTCTCCGTGACATTTGTAGACACAAATTTTTAAGAAGCTTGATTTATAGCTTTTGGTTTAAAATCTGTGTAACAAATATTTTTGTTTTGAGTGGATCCTAACTTCCTAAGGTTTACCTTATCTAAAAGAACCCCTGATTAATGAAACAAAAATTAAACAAATACGCAAGAACAAGAAAGAAATAGAATCTATAATTTTATTAAATTTGTACGGGTTTGGTACCCAAATTGATACAACTTATATGAATCGAAACAATATCTGTGGATCTTCCTTTGAAGGGTTTGATTTACAGATTATACGAATGGGAGAGAGAGATATATTTTGGGGGTTTGGAACCCTTTACCAGTTTGACGCCATTGATCGTCTTGGCAGACTTGGCTCCGGTGTTTGGGTCCTCGCCTCCTGGGACTCCCACTTCGGCTTTCTCCGACGTAGGAGTCGAAGTTTGTAGCGTTTGGGTTGGTGTTCTGTCTCTCGTAGTAACTTTATTCTCTCTCTATCTCTTTGCGTTTCTCTGCTCGAGAAGAAGAAGTCCTTGTGCTTGTGATGAATCTTCCTTTATGTAGAGGCTCCAGTCAATGGATTTGAGATCCGTACGATATCCTTTCGTAATTTGTGGATCTGGAGATAACCACTTATCTCCCCAGATTTGAAAATATTTTGGAGATCAACTTATCTCCTGGGTGCTTGACTTGTCAGCATATCTGATATCTTATCGAGATAGGCTTCTTGAGTTTGAATTTACTTGGGGCTTAGTTATATTTAACGCGTCTTGAAATTCCAAATTTTGGCATTTATTTTGATTTTTGAATGACAGTTACGCCTTCGAAACTTCGGTGCCAACAAACCCCCTCGTGATTCGTGTAAGAGGAGTTTTGGTCCCTTGCTCGAATCACGACAACTTGGCACTTTTCCTTCTTTGGAATATCGATTGTGATTTGCATGTCTGACCGTTATGGTTTAGGTCGTTCGACAGTTGACATAGTGATTTGGATCGTGGTTTGCTTGGGCTGACCATTTTGGGTTTAGCCGAGCGACATTTGATATAGCGATTTAGATCGCCAGTTCGTTTTGGCTGACCATTTTGATTTGAGCCGTGCGACATTTGATATAGCAATTTTGATTGCGATTTGCTTGGGCAAACTATTTTTTTGGGTTTAAGCCGGGCAATATTTGATATAGCGATTGGGATCGCCGTTCGCTCGGGCTGACTGTCTTGGTTTTAAGCCGGGCGACATTTGATATAGCAATTTGTGCACTTTACTTCGGCGATGTTGCCTTTTCAGGTGTTCGACTCGACTTTACTAGACTTGCTTTTGGGCTTTAATCTAGTGGATTTTTAGCACGTTAGGTGCATGTATAGGTGCAGATTTAGCCCATCACTTTCATTCTGGGCTTTGATCTTTCTTTTAGTGGGCTGATTTCAGCGCATGCTTTCCCACCCGCATAATTATTTATTTTATTTTATTTATTTTTTTGTTTAATTTTAGCCTTTGTTTTCACTCACATATGTGGGCATGTGCACTATGCTTCTCATTCGGCCCTTTTATGTCGAAGCCTACTTTTTAGCCAAACAGATATAGGATTATGCATGCACGTGAATACATGAATCACTGGCCTATCAATTCAAGGGGTCTGAAGAGTCCATGTTAGACCCAATATCTTTTCTGGATTGACTCAAAGCACAGTTTAAGTCTTTCTAGGAGTGGGCTCCTCTATAAACAAGGATATGTAGAAGGTGTATTTTCTCTTCACGTCTTTGCTTCTCCGAAAATTCGTTGTCGCCGCTCCGCGAGTATCATCAGGTATTTGTTCGTTTTTGTTTTCTCTGTATGATTCATGTATTGTTTCAACATATTATCCCTTTCTCAATGATTATGAGTATGGGCTGAGTATCACATGAGCACATGAAATCCATGTCTCATCGAGCAATTCTATGTACATGAGCGAACTTTCTTCCTCATGACGACTTATATAAGAAATTTTAGTTTAACTTTACCTCTAAACCTTAGTCAATCATGTACATGCTTGTGTTTCTTATGCGCTTGGTGATGCGTAGATACACTTGTGTTCATATTTCAGGGACTTTTGATCTTGACCTTTGGTTAGTTTTCTCAGCGATCGTGTGTTTTTTCTTGCCATTAAACCAAGGTTCTTCCCTTGTTTAGAATTATGCTATGTTTTTTTTTTTTTTTTGATGAAACCGACTCCATCAAATGTCTATATATAAGTGTTTTGTGCGTAACAAGATTAGGTTGCACCTCCGCTGACTTCAGCATTCTCATCTTGGCATACCCATTGTAACAACCCACTGCTTTAACACCTTCCCAGCTTCACTCAGCTTCACAAACCCATCAATAAGGGTACTGCACGTAACAAGATTTGGTGCGACTTTTCTTTGAAGCATTTAATACAACATATTTTTTACTATGTTGTACATATCTCAGCTTGCACTTTGCTGAATGACATTGAGCCTAATATCTTCACCTAAAATAAACTTGAGCATATTTTTTTTTTTTATTCTGCGTTCCCGGAAATGCTTCCCCATTTATTTTTATTGATAAGCTTTCCTCAGCTCAGTCGCTTGCATGGTCAATGTTTGACAACTTTAAATTGTCTTTCTTCTATTTGTACATAGGCATATGTTCACTGTAATGCACCATGTAATTATTTTAATCACACCTTTATATCTTCAAATGTTTTGCCTTTGGTACTTCAGTGATCATTTGCTTAAAATTCTCTCTCTCTCTCTCTCTCTCTCTCTCTCTCTCTCTCTCTCTCTCTCTCTCTCTTTTTGTTTTTTGTTTAGAGTTTCTCAGCATCAAGCCTGTTTTGTCGCCACCAATTTCGTTCACCTTTTCGCGAACTGTTTCAATCAAACAGGTATGACTTTCATGCTTAGCCATAAACATTTAAGTTCATATACATTTTCTATCATCTGTGACCTTATAGTGCTAGCTTGCATCTTGATGGGTGTTCGGTCGAGCATTCGCTCGACCTTCATCCAGACGGGTGTTTGGTCGCGCACGTCATGGGCTTGCATCCCTCCGGATGTTTGTTCGTGGCTTACATCCCAACGGGCGTTTGGTCGAGCGTTTTCTCGGCTTTCATCCTGACGGGTGTTTGGTCGCGACTATCATCCCTCTAGGTGTTTGGTCGCACACATCCTCGGCTTGCGTCCTTCCGGATGTCTGATCGCAGCTTGCATCCCAACGGGTGTTTGGTCGAGCATTCGCTCGGCTTTCATCATGCCGGATCTTTGGTTGCGGCTTTCATTCCTACTGGTGTTTGGTAATACACATCCTCGGCTTGTGTCCTTTCGGATGTCTGGTCGCAGCTTACATCCCAACGGGTGTTTGGTCAAGCATTTGCTCAGCTTTCACCCTGACGGATGTTTGGTTGCAGCTTTCATCCCCCCGGACGCTTGGTCGTTTTGATGTTGTGATTATGGGTTGACTTTCATATGTATCTAACCTTTAATTTTTACAACAGGTTGGATGGATGACTTTGAGTTTTTCAAGACCGAGAATCTTCGAAAACTCAACGAAGATGATCCCAATGACAGAACTGGGAGTAGGGTTAAGAGGCATCCTCCCATGATCCATCTGTTGACCCTTCCAATCAACAGTGGTCCTTTTCACGAAGATTATAACTTAATCCAATGGATTAATCGATCGTGCCAGGTCCGGGCTTTTTACGCAGAGCGGATCCGAACGACTTGCTCTTCTTCGCCCATTCTCGAAAGAGGAAAGCGATCCTACAGGAGCACCGAGCATCTTCGATACGCTTCACAAGACAATGAATAACAAATATTTGAATTGGGATCCAACCTTTGGTGTTCAGCAAACCAGCGAATTCTTTCGATCTTCAGAATGGCTGTTTTGGGTTAAGGAGGTGTGCTTCGAAAATTCGCTTTTTCTAGGAAAAGCTGAGATTTTCATGGCTCTTTATATCTGAATGTATTCATATCAGTGCTGTACTCATCTTTTTAAATCCTTCTTGGAGCGATGGTGTCCGGAGACTAACTCGTTTCACGCTGCATACGGGGAGGTAGGGATTTCACTATGGGATCTTCACCGGGTTAGTGGCCTACCCATCATGGGAGAGTTTTATGATGAGTTCAGACCGGAAAACTCTTCGTTATATACTGAGACGTCAACTGTGTGTCGGGATTTATTCCGCATTTATTCTCACGATAGTTCGTCAAAAAAGTTTATGAACTGGTTCGACTGCTTTGTTGAAAGTGATGGGGGAAAATATCGCCGTAGAGACAACATCACTCCTGACACCTTTCTTGCCGGTTGCCTCGCGTGTTGGCTTAGCGGTTTTGTGCTCCCTACCAATAAGAACGAGGTACGACCATCAACTTTTTATCCGACGTCTAAGATCGCAACTAAGGGGACTAAGTACAGTTTGTCTGTCCCTGTTGCCTACCTGTACCGCTCTTTCAAAGTAATTTCGAAAACTCTTCCGCCATGCAAGAAGACTATCCATGGCCCTTTCCATTACTTCTTGGGGTGGGTCTCCATGTACTTTCCACGGACATACTCTCGTGAAAAGCTCGAGCCACCTCCCATGATGCCGAAGAACGAATTCATTCCTTTCTTGGGCACTATCAGAGGTCAAGCAGGTTACAAGTTTGACAATGGGCGCTATGAAGCACATTGCTTATTTTAATACTTGAATGAGATACTATTTGTTGCCATCCCGCGGCCTGCATTCTTTGATTCTTTTGCTGACACCCCCAACCAGTGAGCGCACATACATGATTTGTTTGCATCCTGGGGTATTGACGTGCAGGAGTGGCTCAACTTTCATCGCTGAGCCTTACGCTCCAAACCGCTATGCTAGACAATTTGCATTTAGTCAAGCGTTCCCTAAGGATCTCACGGATATCATGGTGTCTTGCCGTAAGCTTTCTAACCCCGAGAGTTTTAACCTTGATATATTTTTGTAGTCATTGGCTTAACATGATGAACACCTATGCGAGTGATAAAGCGATCACCTTGCCGGCGAAGAATCCTAGTCCCAAGGATTTATATGTCACCAGGCCTTATGGATCTTGGTGGGTGGCATCCACCTTCTCCGCTCTTCAGGTATTGTCTCGTTCTGGTAAGCAGGAGCCTAACACTCCGAAGAGACCTCAAATAAGCAATTCGAGATCACGCCCAAAACGTCAGCATGTTCCTAAGACAAAGGCGAAAGGAAAAGGCCAAGAGGAAGAGTTTCTTGGGTCCAATAGGGTGGATTCTGACTTGGTTACGAGTGATCCCGTCAATGCCGGAACCCCGGAGGCTTATAGCTGTTTATCCCAGTCTAGTGAAAATGGCGAGTACCAATTAAAAGTTGTCTCCCCATATTCAAATGACCGCCTCGCTCTTTCACGAAAACTATTGCAACTTGTTCATGACGTATGCATGCATTTTTATGAGAGATCAAGCACTTTTGAGCAAGTGATTCCCGGCGCGGACCCAACAGCCTACAATGCTGAGTTTACGACGTCGCTTGTGAGGATGAAATGTGTGGGCATCCCGTCAGCTCCTTCATTTAACCTCACTCCTTCTGAAACCAAGTTCTCAGATTATTTACTGGAATTTTTTAGTGACAAAACCATTGATGAGGTCAGGGAGTTATTTGGTGATGAGGGGCATAGCCATAGTGTTCTTGGTGTTGTGAGGATCGTGAGCAGTAATGTTCCCACTCAGTCACTTGATTCTGAGAAGACTCAGGTGTTAAGTGATGGAGATGACGATGATGATGATGATGATGACATGTACGATGACTAAAATCCACTATTGGATGATTCCTCAGACATGGAGGTGCAGTCAAGTTGTCCGACCCGTGAGACAGGTATACTCAATACATTTTATGCATTTATCGTTGCTCATCTCTTTCTAACATGTTTTTTTTCCAGGTCCTGGGAACAAAGTGAGAGTTCGTTTGGACTTTAACTCATCAGATCTTCCTACTCCTACCCCTTCACCAGGTGAGCGTCGTTTTGTGTGCTCACATATTATTCCCTCACATATCTTTCATGACTCTGCGTTCTTTTTGCAGGAAAGGCTCTTATTGAATCTACACGCGACACCTCTTTGGCGGTCTCCATTCCCACCCCCTCACAAGGTAAACTTAGTTTTATATACGTACTCCTCAATTTTTATTTTATTATATATATATATATATATATTTAACACCGTAGGACATTGTGCAGGGGATAATTCTGCTTTCGTATCTCTTGGGAATGTCATGGAGACTTTAGTGTCCGACATAAAGGAGCCCGCACCTACTACTAACGATTTGTCCTTGAAGCGTGTTACAGAGGAATGGGTCTCGAAGACCATATGGGAGGGTCTTACCAGGGAGCTGAAACAATGCGCAATTTCCAACAACTTCTTCAAGATGATTGAAGATGCAAACAAAGCCTTCACTCATCTAGAACAAATGCATGTGGACATCGCACCCCTTTTTCTCAAAGTCAAAAATTTCATCCGAATCTCCATATCGCGTTATCAAGAAGAGCACCTTTTTTGAGATATTGAGGAAAAGACCCAACTTCTAAAGAAAACAAAAGCTGAGCTAGATTCCGAGTCTAAATTTCTTCAGAAGGAGAAAGAAAAGAATGCTGATTGTGAGAAGGCACTTCAGCGTTTCATAGCCGAGATGTCCAAGAAGAAGGAAGAGGTATTCGACATGGCCGCCATGTCGACATGATTTCGGCGAAAGTTGCTCAGCTGGAGAAGGAGATCACCCCCAAGGACGGCATGACTCCAGATCCCAGCGCTGAACATGAGACTTTTGACAAGGCCGCTGAGTCACTAGCTCTTGATGACTAGAGAACTCCCCGTATTTCATTTGTTTTATTTTTTTTAGTACTTTGGACTCTTTGTGTGGAATTGTTTTTTTCACCGCTTTGATTTCTTTCGAAACTTTCTTAGGCGTCTTGCTTTGCCACAATTAGAACATTATTTGATTTCCATGTGCCTTCATCTTCCTTGCATAGTAAATTTTTGAATTATAAATTTTGTGCCAAGTATACAAGAACGCATGGAATTTCACAGTTTCTCATTGGCGAACATGAGATTTTGGTGTGGGGTGAACTGAACTCGATTTTTGATTTCGAGCTGCCTACATACCCTTTCGGGATCAAGTCGAACGTAGTTCATTGGGGTAAAAAATTGTTTGGTGGACTGAACTTGAAATGAGATCAAGCTGCCTACGTACCCTTTCGGGATCAAGTCGAGCGTAGTTCAAAGGTGTTTTTTTTTTTTTTTTTTTTTTTTTTTTTTTTTGTGCACGGCCGCCCTTTCGGGTTTCAACCTTGCAGGTCATTTTCTTGTCCTTGATTTGGACTGGACCGCCCTTTCGGGTTTTCAGCCCAGTGGACTTTTCATATGAGCTATTCATGCGCCCACCCCCTCTTAAAGACATCTTTTAGGGGTAGTACCTTTTTAGGAACCTTGCATTGGTTGGTGGTAACATTCTTTCACCATCTTCTGTGATGAGTAAGTATGCTCCATTTGAGTAGAATTTTTCAACCACATATGTCCCTTCCCACTTAGGCTCCAACTTCCCTTTTGTCCTCTTAGTCACAATGATAGGTGTTCGGACCATTAGGACTAAGTCACCCTTTTTGAAAGAACGTAGGCGTACTCTTTTTTTGAAAGCATTGGTCATCCTTTGTTAATATGCTTCCAAGTTTTGTTTGGCGTGTAGTCTTCTGTCATCCAAGGTTTCCAACTCGGCTAATCGTACCTCTGCATGTTATCATTCGGGAAGGGACTCCTGCACTGCCACTCGTAGGGAGGGTATTTGAACTTCGAGTCGTAGAACCGCCTCACCCCCAAAAACAAGTGAATATGGCGTTGTTTGTGTAGCGGTTCTGTGGGATGTCTGGTAAGCCCATAACGCTTCCTGCAACTTTTCTGGCCATTTTTCTTTTTTTATCCACCATTTTCTTGAGAATTCTACTCAAAGTTTTATTGAACGCCTCGACCAAACCATTTGCGGGTGCATGATACCTCGTGGAATGGTTTGACTTTATGTTTTTTTTGGCATATAATTTGTACAATGCATCACTCTTGAACGGTTGCCCGTTGTCTTCCATGATCCTACCCGGAACCCCAAATCGGTAAATAATGTGGGTCCTTATGAACTTGGAGACAGTAGCACTTTTGAAGGCTACATCTTCCGCCCATTTGGAGAAATAATCTGTAGCAGTCAAGATGTATCTGTACACCCTTGGTGATGGAGGGACAAATGGCCCAATTATGTCCATACCCCAAGCAGAAAACGGCCATGACGTTGTGGAGGCGTGCAAGGGATCAGGAGCCTGGTGAATCAAGTCTCCATGGCACTGGCACACTTGATATCTTTTGGAAAAATTGATGCAATCTGTAATCATATTTGGCCAGTATTACCCCAAACGCTTGAGTTGCATGTGCAATTTTGGTCCACTTTGGTGGGCACCGCAAACTCCGGCGTGTACTTCGGCCATGGCTTCGTAAATGGACCTTCCAGCAAAACATTGAACGTACATCCAATCCAACGATCGTTTGTAAAGAACATCTTTTGGCATGATGAACTTTGATGCACCTTGTCTCACTTCATTTCTCTTTGCTTTGTTTTCAGGAAGCCTTCCATCTCGAAGATAGTGTATAAACACGTCTCTCCAGTCTTCCTCATCTTTATTTAGAAGAGAGCATCATCACTTCAATAACATTTAGGGTCTCCATGAGAGGCTCTAAGACTCTACTCTCTCCAACTAACAATATTTTTCTTACTGTCTGGGAGTGTTAGTGAAGCAGCTAAACTGGCCAAAGCATCGGCTTGTGAGTTTATGCCTCGCTTCACATGGAACAAGTGGATCTTTCTGAATTTTCAGAGTAGATGATCTGCTCTTTCGTGGTATGGGGTGAGGCTTTCTTTTCTCACAACATACTCCCCTCGGAGTTGCTTGATGAGTAACTCCGAATCCCCCTATATAGTCAGCTCATAAATGGGTATCTGGAGAGCCAAATCTAATCCGACGATTATAGCTTCGTACTCAGCTTCGTTGTTGGAGCATCCTTCTGTTAGAGAGAAGGAGTGTGGAATGATGGCCTTGTCAGGAGTGACAAAAACAATTCTAATACCGGATTTGTTGTTTTATGTTTCTTCATGTCTCTTTACATCGGGGCTCCTCGAAGCTCCATTAAAGTACATCTCCCACCCCCTCTGAACTTCGACCACCATCACATCTTCATCAGGAAGGTCTGTGGCTAGAGTTGAATCATCAGGTATAGGATGAGCTGCTAGGAAGTCTGCTACGGCTTGACCCTTTACTGCTTTTTGAGAGACATACTCCATGTCGAACTGCTGGAGAAGTACGACCCATTTTGAAATTCTCCCATTTAGAATTGGCCGGGACAATCCATATCTCAAGGGGTCGACCTTTGAGATTAGTTTGAATTCATGGTAAGACACATAATGCTTTAGCTTTTGGAGTGGGAACACTAATTCCAAACAAATTTTTTCAATGGGGCTATAGTTAACTTCTGCCCCTACGAGAGTTCAACTAAGATAGTAGAGGGAATTTTCCTTTCCTTGTTCGTTGTGCTGAGCCAAAAATACTCCCAAGGAATGATCGAGAGGTGTGATATATAGGAGCAAGGGCTTCCATTTTACAGGGCTCATGAGAATTGGAGGATTGACCAAGTATCTTTTAATCACATCAAACGCGTTTTGACACATTTGATCCCACTCGAAAGGTACTCCTTTCTTCATTAATCTAGAGAATGGCATACATCTTCCAGCGAGTTTTGAAATGAATCTTCTAATGTAAGCCAATCTCCCTTGTAATCCCTTCAGCTCGGTGAGGTTCTTGGGTGTAGGCATCTCAATGATGGCCTTGGTCTTTGAAGGGTCCACTTCAATTCCTCTGCTGCGCACCACAAATCCTAGGAATTTACCAGACGAAAACCCCGAATGCACATTTTAAGGGGTTCATCTTGAGGTTATGGCGTCTCAACCGGTCAAAAACCTCTTTTAAATCTTTGAGGTGGTTTTCTCTTTTACGAGTTTTTACCACAAGTTCGTCTACATAGAATTCCAATATGTCGTGAATTATGTATCCGAATATTATGGTCATAGCCCTATGATAAGGGGCTCCGGCGTTTTTCAATCCGAAATACATCACTTTGTAACAAAACACTCCCTTTGGTGTTCTGAAAGCGGTGAGCTCTTCATCTTCGGGGGCCATTCAGATTTGATTATAGCCAGAGTAACCATCCATGAAGGACATTCTCTCTTACCTGGTAGTCGCACCAACTAGAAACTCCGTCATGGTTAAGGGGAAATCATCCTTCGGGCACGCTTCATTGAGATCTCAGAAATCTATGCATACCCTGATTTGACCATTTTTCTTCTTCACTGGCACAATGTTCGGCAACCAAGTCAGATATTGGACTTCTCCAATGAATCCCGCTTTGATAAGTTTATCTACTTCAACTTCAAATTGAGCTGTCAACTCTGGTCGAGTCCGCCTTGGTGCTTGCTTGACTGCTTGTTTTTCTGGACAGATAGTAAGTCTGTGGACTGCGACTTCAGGGTCCAAATCGGGCATTTCGTCGTAGCTCCAGGCAAAGACATCACAATACTCCTTTAGAAAAGAAATGTACTTTTGAGCCTCCTCCTCTTTTAAAGAAGCACTCATGAAGATTGAACGTCTGTCTCAACCTTCTCCCAAGTCTACCTCTCGGAGCTCATCAGTTGTGGCCTGCCCGCCTTCTTCGAATTCCGAAGGTGCGTTGCAACAACCCCCTTATCCGGCTCGGACAAGACCTGTGACACACCGTACTTCTTCGTGGGAGAAATGCAGGATGTCGCCCACACCCCAAGATCGCTCCTGGGTGTGGGGGAACAATGGTAATCAAAACAAAAATCGCCATAGATATATATTACAAACCGTAACGTCTTCAACAGAGGAATAATACATACTATTAAACATGGTGAAATATTATCTAAGTGTTTCAAATATTTAGTACTAATCACAACTATATGAGTCCGCGTTTCCCCTTAAGCCGAGCTCCCTTCACCTAGACCTGCGGGGGAAAGAAACAAAGACCGCCGTTTTTCTAAAGTCAGCACAAAAATGCTGAGTAAGTAAACACCCCAACGTGTAAACCGGAAAGAGACATATTTTTATTTTAAGAAAATAAGGATGACATGTGAGAAGTAAACAAATGTGTTCTCATGTGGAAAAAGAAATATATTTTCAAACTTTTAATTCTTTGTTTCCAGAAACGTGTTCTCAAATCATCACAGTACAAATAGACATTTATCCAAAGGAATCATTCAAATCCATAATATTTGTCCCAATTAGGGAATTCCCAAAATCCAATATTCATCCATCATCCACATCTCAAAATTCACATTTTTATTTAGTTGTAGCGGGGAACGAACCAATCCAACAATATAGAACCAACCATATCCCATGCATCCAAGACTTTAAGTGCCGGCACCCCTTTAAGACTTCTTGCAGCCAGAGAGGTGAATACATGGAGCAGCCCGGGGCAATTGCAACCGAGCGAAATATCATAATCACAATAAATAGTAATCCGCATATGGTTCCACCGCACAACTGTTTCCACTTTACGTTATTACGTATTATTAACTACATGTAATAGTTTCCAAAAGAATTGATAAACGAGTATTTGAAATTCCAAGACAAGCAAGTATTTCATAAATCACATTTGAGACATAAAAATCATATTGGGACACGAAAGAAGGACGGGCACACTAGGTTATGCATATTTACTCACCTCAAGTAGCACGGCAATTATCACGATAAAGCTTCTACGGATACACGTAGCCTTCGTCTACAAATTTGTCACCTACAATTTATAATTCCTAAATCAATTTACAAGTTTAAATGTGCAAGTATGATATGTGAAATGCTCTAATTTCTAACGAGACTCATTTGAGATTACCCCCACTACCCCATTAATTATTAGCATGCAACAATTACTTAATTAACGCTTATATTTTTCTCATAAAAATATTATTACTTATAAAAATACAAACTCGTAAAATTATTGAGTAATAAATCCAATATTAATTCCATACACTCTCCTTATTTAGTAAATATAATTTATTAGAAAACATATTTATCTTTTAAATGACTATATAATTCGAACGAATCCATTTATAGCTACTTGTTTATTAGAAAGTATATATATATAAACTATAAAAGAATTAAATTCACAAATGAAATTCATAAAATGTTTATTTCAATAAAGCAAGTCATATATATCTATAAACTTATGTTGGATAAATAAATTTCTAGTATCTAGGAAAGAAAAATAATAATAATCAAGTAATATTAAACTAGAGAAGTATAGATTTTTATTTGAAAAGTCTACTTAATAGTTATTCCATGAACTAACTTCCAACTTAATTATTTTTATCAATATTCTCAAAATAATATATTTTACTCAAAATACTAGTTTACAAGCACTTAAAACAATTTAGTTAAACAAACAAAAATTATCTAATTAAACCAAATCGTACATTTTTATCTTGCTCGTTTTCAATAGGAACAACAATATTTCATACAAGTATAGTCATATGTAATTTTTTACAACCTATTTACTTTTATATAGCCAAAATAATATTTAGAAACATTAGGATATAACATTAATTCAAAAATCACATTTTAAATTATATATATTATATGCAGTTTCACATTATACACAAATCACCCCTAACTTTTCAGAAACTATACATGCAGTGCACTACTCACCCTCAACTTCTCAGAAATTACATAATACCTCGCTTTATGAACACAAGCATACAACTTCAAACCAACATACCCGATTCGATTTAGAGCTAACAAGATGCGATTTCGATGATTAGAAATGAACTAGAGGGTGATTTAGGACTCACCTACGCGAAAAATCGCGAGAACTGGTCAAGAAACGGAGCGGGTCTCGTCTCCGAAGGTGGTGGTCGGCGGTGATGAACACCGATGATGAATCCGACGTTATAGCCTCTGTTTGATGTTGCCAATGCACTCGTCAAACCTCCAGGAGTATTTTGTACCAACGGGAGAGAGTGGGTCGCTCCGGTTAGCTCCGGTGAGCTTCTCGCCGGAAATAATGGTGGCCGGCGGCGGATGCGGTGGTTCTGGGTCTACTGCAGCGAACTGCTGCTCTTATTCTTGTCCTTGGGTCGCCGCAGAGGGAGGAGGAGGCTCAGGGGTCACAAACAGAGTGAGAGAGAGAGAGAGAGGACGGAGGTGGCGGCTTTCCCGTCGGGTTGGTTCACCGGCAGTAGCTGGTGGCCTCCTCGTCGGGGAAGCTGCTGCTTCTGCTGGTGGTGTGTGGCAGAGAGGGAGAGGGGAGAGATGAGGGAGAGATGAGGAGGACATGAAGGTTGTGGTGGTGAAGGTGGTGGTGCCGGTGGTGATGGAGGTACGGCGGTGGTGGTGGTTTGTGTTGTTTCCTGTGGGTTTTGCAAGAGAGAGTGAGAGATGTTTTAATTGTTTTGTTTTGTTTGTGAGGAAGAGAGAGAGAGATCTGATGGTGTGAGAGAGAAAAAGGTGAAAGGGACACCTATTAAATAATTGGTGTTACTTGGAGAGGTGAATTTGCTTCACCGACCTTGGCATTTTTCTTTGTCTTCTAGGTAGTTAAGCTAGAGTGTTTTAGGAGTACCAAATGTATGTGTCATCTAGTGGGTTGGGTACACACTTTGGTATATTTAAATAAATCACATAAAATGCTAAATAAAATACTCAATAAAAATATCGTTTTCTATAAAATTATTATATGAACTTCCCGAATATATTTTCAACCCAAAATAACCCAACTCGTCACTCGCAACAAAATTAAATTTTATTTCTAAATTACCCAATTTACCCCTTCAAAATCAAACGGGGTATTACATCCTTCCCCCCTTAAAGAAAAGCTCCGTCCTCGAAGCTAAAATCAAACAAATATTTGTGATGCTAAAACCACGCAACCAGTCACCAATTCTCAAAGTTTGAACCATGAAAACTCTCATTATCGATAAACCTCCATTTATATGAAATGTATATGAAATATCAAGTAATGCTATAACTCATTTAAGTTACAAAAATTAAAATTCTAGACCCGACATAATGATTATAAGGCTCTAATCAAGTAGCGGTCTCACATAGCATTTCTAAACGAAGGATGCTAAACGAAGGGTGACATCCTCCCCCCCCCCCCTAGAGGAGTGACATCCCAGGAACTCAATATAATTTGCCACGATGGATGGTCATACATGGCTAATACAAGTTGTGGATTTACTTATTTAGTTGTAACATATGGACCATATTATTTTTGCTCCAGGGTAAATCCTTATTTGAAATTAGGTCTATCTTCCAAAATAAGTTGAGCCGGAAATTTAGTTACCTTCCAAGACCCTACGGCTTTAAATGACATTCAGAAGTCGCTTTCCTATTTCTATTTCTTATCGTAACCTTTATCGTCTACCCGTACATGATGATCCAATTGGAGGTTGCTTCACCCAAATACCACGTAAGATATAGTCTCCACTTGCCATTTCTTCTAGATAACTCGTTTCACAAGGTCTGCTAAAGAAAATTTATAACATTTGGTTCAACAAATAAGATTTAGAGTAACCCATAAACTTGTGTATCACCCGAAAATAGTTAATAAGAGAACGAACATCCCATGGACCCAAATATCTATTTAGTGACAACACTCTTATTTGTACACTTGCACTGTTGAATCGTACTAACTATCTGAAGCTGCATTTTTACCATAATTCGATAGACATAGCCTAATTACACCAAGTGATAAAAATATTTCAATAAACCTCCAAATCCTTGATAAACTACTACTAAAGTCACCCTTAGTACGTACTTGATATTACCAGTAGTCCAGAACGTAAATCAACAAAGGACTTAAAATGTATTCCCCTGATACGTAACACATAATCCTGCTGTTTCCGTGACTCCAACAGTAATTCATGACTCAAAATTTATGCTCCTCTGGTGATGTTCAAGTGACAAAACTTCATACAGCAACGGCCAAAGAAACTATCAGCTTCTTAGACACGCAAGCGCTTTATTCATCCCAAACATGACTTAAGAAAATAACAAGCAAGACTTTAAAATAAATAGTTCTTCTTAATCTTAGAAATCTAGCTACCAACCCAAATTTCACGACCATAATACTGTTTCAAATGATTAGAGAAGGCTCGATTCGAATGACGGATTCCCAAGAAACTTGTTATGATTCAATACTCGTAGCCAAACATCGATCAGCGAACAGTTTATATCACGACAAGACATTAGCAACAAGACCTCAATTAAGAGTTAAGGGACGAGTATGTACCTCAAGTAAGGAAAAATTGGGCTACCGAGACATAGTATATGCTACACAACTCCAGAAAGCTTACAAAGACTTACTAGTCCACACATATTATGGAGAATTTCCGACAACATCAATAACTAGATTCCTCAGGGTAGTTGATCTAAATAATAGAACTCTAAATAAACATCTCGAAACCGAACTTAGTGTCTCCAAACCAAGTTAGCCTAGGGAATCTAAAACTTAGTGGTTTGGCCCCCTGACTTTTGATCCAACTGCCAACATTTCTTTGAAGTTCTTCCAAATACCACATGACAGAGTCCCCTTTTAATCGCATGTTACCCAAATATACCTCAAATCATGTTGATCTAATCAAGCACCGAAGCAATTACTCTCTATGGTTGTATGTCTTACTAAAGTCTTCATATTCGATTTGGTGCTAATTACCCATTTGCTTCTACCAAGTATTTAACTGACCCCAATCAACCATTCAAATCCACAATTTTTCTTAGTCCAAATTTGTTACTCCAATGAAAAATGTAGATTCGTGAAAATTCAACTAAATAACTTGAAATACTGATGTCATGCCTATATTGAGACAATTCTCCAAACATAAAGCTGTAATATGCCTTTAATTTCCCACACGAACTCTAAGCTTTTCTTAACATTTTCTTCCTAGGTAATTGGTACCATCATCTCCATAAAGTTCGTATCACCTACTAAACCAAATAAAGCGAAGTTGGAGAATGTACAACTTTTCCCCTAAACCCAACATAATATTAGAACTTTAGAACAACATATGCTAAAATATACATCCCTTAGGGCAATTCTTAACTGAACACATTCCCCGATCATAAACAACAGTATTGCGACGACACCCCAAGTATGCAATAGTTACATATAAGAAACTTCATTAATTTCTTATAAAATGATGTCTCCCGAGCAACCGTCTTAAAATATGAGGCTCCAAATATAAATTTATTAGGCTCTAAACATAAATTGTAAAATCTGAGTCAGAACTCCAATGCAAGACTAAATGTGTGACTTCATAATAAACCGGCTTAGATCAGTCATAGGGTGCGTCAAAATATAGTAAGCGACCATCAATGAACTAGCAATACTTCTTTCAAAAATTTACCTACCATCTCTCCCAAGTGAATCCTAAAATTCCGAAAATAACAATTTATCAAGTAGACATCCCGATTATCAAGCAACATTAGAGTAACCGGAATACAAGTAACGCCTAAAATAGTTATGTATCACCGGTACCTTCAAATGACAAAGCAATCTAACACAACTCTTAGAATAATATGATGAAGAGGTAGACTCCAATGATCCATTAACATATCCTAATTCCTTTGATCACCAAGACTTTAAAACTAGTTAAAACTCAAAGGGTTGATTTCATAATTTCTTAGGTGTGGGTGGGTGGGACCTTTCCTCGAATAACTTTCTTTGATCACTAGAAAAGACTCCAAAAATGAATTTATTTTCGACCGCTGATTCTAAATTAATATCTCAATTGGTACCTTAAATATATCATCAAAGCTTTCACATATCTAGCTAATGGAACTAGGTTTCACCATCAAAATATTTTAACATTTCCGTTACTTCTCTCCCAAAGTTGTCACAAGAGTCATGTATTCCTACAACATTTCCATCGAATGTAGAAGTACTCCATGTGATTATTTCTCTGAACTGTCTATCCTTATCAGGTCCTCCTAGTATATTACCACAATTGTTTACCATTTACATTCTCCTGTATTCACTTGTTGTACATTGATTTATTCTATCCTGGTCTCAGGGATTTTAATTCACCTTATAAATGCATAACTATCATGTCACATTGAGCAATTCATATGAATCTTGTACACAACATATACATTTTCAAATAGGGCACGCATCATTCATAATTCACAATCCAATTTCTATAATTCATAATCAACTTCCTCGTATTTTAAGAGCGTTATTTATCTAACAACCAATCAAAATGAAGACACCACATAATCCAAGTATCAACGACCTTATAGAGGTCAAATCATGCAGGATATAGTTATTTTCATATACAGTCCATCTTTTCAAATCACTTACAATCCATAATTTGGTTTCAATAATCCATATTTCTTATTCTCCACAAACATAGTATCACTGGTCACTCCACCCATCAGAAATGAGATCACCAATTTAAAATAATAATCCAAGATCCATCTAATCACATAACAATTAGCAAGAAATGACGTAAGTGGGAACAATATCAGCACCTAGGCTACCCATAACCCGATCGGCTTTTTCAGTTTTATTATCTTTCCCTATATCAATTTTAAGTTTCCCTACATGTTTTAATCCCTTATTGAATTGCCTGCTCTGATACCACCTGTGACACCCCGTACTTCGTCGTGGGAGAAATACGGGATGTCACCCCACACCCCAAGATCGTTCCCGCGTGCGGGGGAACAATGGTAATCAAAACAAACATCGCCATAGATATATATATTACAAACCTTAACGTCTTCAACAGAGGAATAATACATACTATTAAACATGATGAAATATTATCCAAGTGTTTCAAATATTTAGTACTAATCACAACTAGATGAGTCAGCGTTTCCCCTTAAGCCGAGCTCCCTTCACATAGACCTGCGGGGGGAAAAAAAAACCGCAGTTATTCCAATGTCAGCACAAAAATGCTGAATAAGTAAACACCCCAACGTGTAAACCCGAAAGATGCATATTTTTATTTTAAGAAAATAAGGATGACATGTAAGAAGTAAACAAATGTGTTCTCATGTGGAAAAAGAAATATATTTTCAAACTTTTAATTCTTTGTTTCCAGAAACATTTTCTCAAATCATCACAGTACAAATAGACACTTATCCAATGGAATCATTCAAATCCATAATATTTCCAATTAAAGAATTCCCAAAATCCAATATTCATCCATCATCCACATCTCAAAATTCACATTTTTATTTAGTTGTAACGGGGAACGAACCAATCGAACAATATAGAACCAACCATATCCCATGCATCCAAGACCTTAAGTGCCGGCACCCCTCTAAGACTTCTTACGGCCAGAGAGGTGAGTACATGGAGCAGCTCGGGGCAATTGCAACCGAGCAAAATATCATAATCACAATAAATAGTAATCCGCATATGGTTTCACTGCACAACTGTTTCCACTTTACGTTATCACGTATTATTAATTACATGTGATAGTTTCCAAAAGAATTGATAAACGAGTAGTTGAAATTCCAAGACAAGCAAATATTTCACAAATCACATTTGAGACATAAAAATCATGAAAATATTTGGACACGAAAGAAGGACGGGCACACTAGGTTAGGCATATTTACTCACCTCAAGTAGCACGACAATTATCACGATAAAGCTTCTACGGATACACGTAGCCTTCGTCTACAAATTTGTCACCTATAATTTATAATTCCTCAATCAATTTACAAGTTTAAATGTGCAAGTATGATATGTGAAATGCTCTAATTTCTAACGAGACTAATTCGAGATTACCCCCACTACCCCATTAATTATTAGCATGCAACAATTATTTAATTAACGCTTATATTTTTCTCATAAAAATATTATAACTTATACAAATACAAACTCGTAAAATTATTGAGTAATAAATCTAATATTAATTTCATACACTCTCCTTATTTAGTAAATAATAATTTATTAGAAAACATATTTATATTTTAAATGACTATATAATTCAAGCTAATCCATTTATAGCTACTTATTTATTAGAAAGTATATATATACACTATAAAAGAATTAAATTCACAAATGAAATTCATAAAATGTTTATTTCAATAAAACATGTCATATATATCTATAAACTTATGTTGGATAAATAAATTTATAGTATCTAGGAAAGAAAAATAATAATAATCAAGTAATATTAAACAAGAGAAGTATAGATTTTTATGTAAAAAGTCTATTTAATAGTTATTCCATGAACTAACTTCCAACTTAATTATTTTTATCAATATTCTCAAAATAATATATTTTACTCAAAGTACTAGTTTACAAGCACTTAAAACTATTTAGTTAAAAAAACCAAAATTATCTAATTAAACCAAATCGTACATTTTTATCTTGCTCATTTTCAATAGGAACAACAATATTTCATACAAGTATAATCATATGTAATTTTTTACAAGCTATTTACTTTTATATAGCCAAAATAATATTTACAAATATTTGGATATAACATTAATTCAAAAATCACATTTTAAATTATATATATTATATGCAGTTTCACATTATACACAAATCACCCCCAACTTTTCATAAACTATACATGCAGTGCACTACTCACCCTTATTTTTTCAGAAATTACATAATCAACCCCCATTTTTGAACACAAGCATAAAACTTCAAACCAACATACCCGATTCGATTTAGAGCAAACAAGATGCGATTTTGATGATTAGAAATGAACTAGAGGGTGATTTAGGACTCACCTACGCGAAAAATCGCGAGAAATGGTCAAGAAACGGAGCGGGTCTCGTCTCCGAAGGTGGTGGTCGGCGGTGATGAACACCGATGATGAATCTGACGTTATAGCCTCGATTTGATGTTGCCAATGCACTCCTCGAACCTCCAGGAGTATTTTGGTACCAACGGGAGAGAGTGGGTCGCTCCGGTTAGCTCCAATGAGCCTCTCGCCAGAAATAATGGTGGCCGGCGGCGGATGCGGTGGTTCTGGGTCTACTGCAGCGAACTGCTGCTCTTATTCTTGTCCTTGGGTTGCTGAAGAGGGAGGAGGAGTCTCAGGGGTCACAAACAGAGTGAGAGAGAGATAGGACGGAGGTGGCGGCTTTCCCGTCGGGTGGGTTCGCCGGCGGTAGATGGTGGCCCCCTCGTCGGGGAAGGTTCTGCTGCTGCTGGTGGTGTGTGGCAGAGAGGGAGACGGGAGAGATTAGGGAGAGATGCGGAGGAGAAGAAGGTTGTGGTGGTGAAGGTGGTGGTGCCGGTGGTGATGGAGGTACGGTGGTGGTGGTGGTTTGTGTTGTTTCCCGTGGGTTTTGCAAGAGAGAGTGAGAGATGTTTTAATTGTTTTGTTTTGTTTGTGAGGAAGAGAGAGAGAGATCTGATGGTATGAGAGAGAAAAAGGTGAAAGGGACACCTATTAAATAATTGGTGTTACTTAGAGAGGTGAATTTGCTTCACCGACCTTGGCATTTTTTTATTTTTTTTTGTCTTCTAGTTAGTTAAGCTAGAGTGTTTTAGGAGTACCAAATGTATGTGTCATCTAGTGGGTTGGGTACACACTTTGGTATATTTAAATAAATCACATAAAATGCTAAATATAATACTCAATAAAAATATCGTTTTCTATAAAATAATTATATGAACATCCCGAATATATTTTCAACCCAAAATAACCCAACTCGTCACTCGCAACAAAATTAAATTTTATTTCTCAATTACCCAATTTACCCCTTCAAAATTAAACGGGGTATTACAGGACAGGGAGGGCGATGCTAAAAGTAACGGCGGAAATCGAAAGCATAACATCCCAACTTATTTATTTATTACATAATATTAAACATTACATGAGTCTCTAGATATTACACAAGCATTCTCAGAACTACAACGTTATTCTTGCTCACAAAACTAGATTCTACTCGAGGTGAAATCCAACTAAGTGAGTCTCGTACCCAGCTACACCTTAGTCTTCAGCTCCTAAACATGCGGTGGGAAGGAAACAGGAACCGCAGTTTTCAAAGTCAGCATGGAAATACTTAGTAAGTGACACCCAAGCTCGTAAAACGGAAGACGAAGCATAACTTTCTTTTCACAACAAATATACAGAGGAAATGAATCATAAAAATGTAAAATTGCAGAGTCAATCAAGGAACTCAAATATAAACTGTAAAACTGTAAGAAATGAACTTGTTGTATCCAGTAAGAACACTTATAAAATTCTCATTCCTTGATCTTCCTTTCTCAACTTTCAAACGGGGAGGATTAGTCCCAATATCTTTCTTCTTCTCTTTCTTAAATATACAAATCTCATAGAAACTGTACTATTAACTTTTTTGATACGGGGAAGAATCTACTATCACTAGCAGCCATGACCTTAAGTGCCGGCACCCCCTTAAGACTCCTCGCGGCCAGAGAGGTGAGTACATGAAGCGACCCGACAGGTTGCGACCGGGTTAAAATAAAAACGGGTCGAGAGGACGAAGCCAACACGACCAATCTAATCACAGGCCGAGTGAACGGAGTCAACACGGCAATAATACACTTCTCCCGTACAACTCGTTCCACTTTACGTTAATTACGCATTATTAACTTTTGTGTGACAGTATCAAAGTAAAACAGCTTCTTTTAAACGTAAGAAAATATCAAATAAAACCATATAAATAACAACCACATTTTGAGACAAATACTAAAATAACTTGAAACACGAAAGGATCTTGGCACGCAAGGTTTGGCATGTTCACTTACTTTACTTCCGTAGCAACTAGCACCTAAGAGCTCCTGCAAATGCACTTTGTCGTCGTCTACAAAGCTGTCACTTATAAATTATATTTTCTTATTCAATCACAAGTCCAAGTATAACGCTACAAATCCTATCAACAATACTTATTTAGTCTTTTAGATAAACCCAATCCTCACTATTTAATTTTCTATAATTCTATTATTTAGAAACAACGCGTCTATTTTTAACCCACTGTTATTATTATTGATATTATTATTGACTAAAAGTGGTTAACTAATTAGAGAAGTTATAAAATACTTGATATAATAGTAAAAACGAAAACTAGTTTATTTTAGAAATTATTTTTAATCCGAAGTTATTATATTTTTAGCGAAAAGTGTGAAGTTTAATTAAAAGACATATAAACCCTAAGTTATATCAAAAGTCGACAAACACCCCAATTATTCTCAAAACAATTAAGTTAAAATACTCTAGTCACGTTCTAGTTTCTGAAAATACAAAAACAGCCCCCCTATATTATGTTATAATAGTTTATGTAAACTACACTTTTACCCCCCTATATCAACAACTTCAATTTTATCAAGCTAAATAGGATTTAAGCTAGCAACTTTTGATTTTGAATATCTAAATCAAAAAATAAGAAGGTTTAGGACATACCTAGGCCAAAAATGGCAGGAAACCGTTACGAAACGAGTCGGGTCGAAGCTCGACGTCGCCTTGCTCGGAGGTGGAGATGGTGGCGGCTGCTGGAGCATCCTCGTTTGACACTGAGTCTTCCAATGATCTGTTCGGAGTCCTAGGAGGTTGCTGGAAGCATCTAACGGGCGTGGGTGGTCTCTGAATCACTCCGGCAAGCTTGCCGGAGTTTGGCGGGCAAAAATGGAGACCCGAAAGTGGGTCTTCTTTCTCCTCTGTTTCTGGGGCTTCTGGACTCTGTTCTGGGCAGAGGAGTTCATGAGATAAAGAAAGGAGATGGGGGAAGCAAGAGAGAGAGATGAGCAGTGGGTTCTCTTCTTGAGCTCTGGTGGTGACAACCGACGGTGGTGGCAGCGGGGTTAGCAGCTGCTGCCCCTGATCTTGTCTTTGCTTCTGCTGGTGTCTGCCTCGTATAGCAGAGAGGAAGAGGGAGGGCTGGGCAGAGAGATGGAGGTGGGTTGTTCTTGCTCGTCGGTGGTTGCCGCCGGTGATGGTAGCGGCTATGGTGGTAGCGGTGGCCATTGCCATCTCTGCTTTTGTGGTTGCTGCTACTGCCTTCAAATATCAGAGGGAGACAGAGTGAGAAGGAGGCAGAGAGTGGAGAGGTGGGTTTGTATTTTCTTTACCGTGACCAAACGGTGGTGGTGATGGTGAGGATGTTGACGTTGGTGATGGTGATGGTGATGGAGGTGGCTGCTAGTCAGGGGTAGCTGGAGAGTGAGTCTTATATAGGCTGAGTTGGGCGGAAGTGTGGAGGCGGTGATTGTGCCTTTGCCGTGAAGGCAAAGGATATGGAGGCGGTGGAAGGTAAGCTTCGCGAAGAAGATAAAGCTTTCACCTGGAGATGTTGATTTCAAATAAAATATCATTTGTTAGAAGTGATAAGGTGTGGGTGAGTGTACTAGTGACTAGGGTGATTGGGTGTAGCCTACGCGCTTTATTTCGCGGTGGTCGTACACGCGCTATCAATCTAAAAATTTAAAGAAAAACCCGCTTATTTATTTTCGAATATTTTTCTAACGATTTCTAAAATCTTACCCGGAAATTTCTTAGCTACAAAATAACACAATATCTCACCCAACTTATTTGTTTATTTATTTTGTAACTAAATTCTTATTTTAGCCTTCTCAAATTAACTCACTATTGCTAATATAATGTTTTCTAAAATCTCACAAAAATTTATTAGCTATAAAATTGCAATAATTTACCCAACCTTATTTTTCTCAATTTATTTCTTATTTAACTTCGAAAATTACTGTTTTGCCCTTGCTAATCGGACGGGGTATTACATCCTTCCCCCCTTAAACGGAGCTTCGTCCTCGAAGCTAAAGTCACAACTAATCAAGATGCTATGACTATCTATCAAGCAATTATCTATCATAGTCAAGATCACATAGCAACCAAATAATTTAACACAACAAATAATAGTAAGTAACTATTTTCTGCAACACACTTAACATCGAATAAAGTCGTAGTCACGTCTATCTACTAAAGTTGTCATAGTCTCATTTAGTTACTAAGGGTCACGGTTTATAATGTTGTAAGCACGCATATTCCTTTTATGTCGATCTCCGAGTTGCTAATTTCCATACCGCTGATAATGCCTGTGATTGCTATGCTGAAGTGGCCCTGCATCGGTTTAACTGTTGATCACCCAAATCTTACAAACTTTTGAAGTACTCCGCCTTCGAGCTACTGTTTTGTTTTGAGCTCATGAACTCTTGATACTTCCTTGCTCTCACCTGGCCATGGTAAAAGCAAGATCCGAGAGCAACCTGAAGTGCTCCCCAGTTAAAGTTGGACCTTGCCAATAGTGCTTCTTGTGAGTTCCTCCTTCAGAGGTTCACTTCACTTCTCCAAATAAAATACTGCGCAGTTTGACCCTTCGATCTTCAGGACATTTTACAAGTCCCTTAGGGTCTTGTCAATTCTCATGATCCAGTGTACTAGCCCTACGGGATCTTCTTTTTCCGTGGAGTCTACTGGCCTCATGTCTGCCACTTTCTTGGCTCAATAGTCTGAATAGTCTGAACGAAGAACTACGTTGTAGTTATCTTCAGTCATCCATTCTTGTCGACTCGTCTTCGCAATGGTCTACCAGTCGCATTCCTATATTTTTACTTATCATTCCATTTATCATTCTACTATAGTCTGAAGGGTTTATATCTTCTTAACAATGCACAACTAGCGTATACAGAATACCACATAGTACATCACACACATGAATCTTATATAGCTTGGCAATCTCAACTAAAGCAACACGTCATTCATAATTTGCAGTCTAACTTTTATAAGTCACAACCAAATGAAGAATGAACACACAATTAATCCATACCAGAACACACAGAATATATCTATTCTCAGTCATGCACATACAATTCAGAATTCAAATTCACATATCTTTCCCCCTTATAGGAGTAGCATTCCTTTCTAATAACTTATCTCATCAAATAACACAATACTTCTTCCATAATCCGGATTCTAATCCATACTTCTGAATTTCATTCATCAATCAAACAATGAAGTTCTATCAAGCAAAACAATACTAAAGGATGAGGACGGAGATAATCAGGGCCTCGGCTACCCATAACCCGAACGACTTTTCCAATTTTTATTATCTTGCCCTATGTTCATTTTTAAGTTACCCTACAGGTTTTATACTGGAACGAATGCTCTGATACCACCTGCAACAACCCCCTTATCCGACTCGGACAAGACTGGGGGGGGGGGCGATGCTAAAAGTAACGACGGAAATGAAAAGCATAACATCCCAACTTATTTATTTATTACATAATATTAAACATTACATGAGTCTCTAGATATTACACAAGCATTCTCAGAACTACAACGTGATTCTTGCTAACAAAACTAGATTCTACTCGAGGTGAAATCCAACTCAGTGAGTCTCGTACCCAGCTACACCTTAGTCTTCAGCTCCCAAACCTGCGGTGGGAAGGAAACAGGAACCACAGTTTTCAAAGTCAGCATGGAAATACTGAGTAAGTAACACCCAAGCTCGTAAAATGGAAGACGAAGCATAACTTTCTTTTCACAATAAATATACAGAGGAAATGAATCATAAGAATGTAAACTTGCAGAGTCAGTCAGGAACTCAAATATAAACTGTAAAACTGTAAGAAACGAACTTGTTGTATCCAGTAAGAACACTTATAAAATTCTCATTCCTTGATCTTCCTTTATCAACTTTCAAACGGGAAGGATTAGTTCCAATCTCTTTCTTATTCTCTTTCTTAAATATACAAATCTCATAGAAACTGTATTATTAACTTTGTTGATACGGGGAAGAATCTACTATCACTAGAAGCCATGACCTTAAGTGCCGGCACACCCCTAAGACTCCTCGCGTCCAGAGAGGTGAGTACATGGAGCGACCCGGCAGGTTGCGACCGAGTTAAAATAAAAACGGGTCGGGAGGACGAAGCCAACATGACCAATCTAATCACAGGCCGAGTGAACGAAGTCAACACGGCAATAATACGCTTCTCCCGTACAACTCTTTCCAGTTTACGTTAATTACGCATTATTAACTTTTGTGTGACAGTATCAAAGTAAAACAACTTCTTTAAAACGTAAGAAAATATCAAATAAAACCATGTAAATAAATAACAACCACCTTTTGAGAAAAATCTGAAATAACTTGCGACACGAAAGGAGCTTGGCACGCAAGGCTTGGTATGTTCACTTACTTTACTTCCGTAGCAACTAGCATGTAAGAGCTCCTGCAAATGCACTCTGTCGTCGTCTACAAACCTGCACTTATAAATTATATTTTCTTATTCAATCACAAGTCCAAGTATAACGCTACAAATCCTATCAAGAATACTTATTTAGTCTTTTAGATAAACCCAATCCTCACTAGTTAATTTCCTATCATTTTATTATTTAGAAACAACGCGTCTATTTTTAACCCACTGTTATTATTATTAATATTATTATTGACTAAAAGTGGTTAACTAATTAGAGGAGTTATAAAATACTTGATATAATAGTAAAAACGAAAACTAGTTTATTTTAGAAATTATTTTTAATTCGAAGTTATTATTTTTATTTTTAGCGAAAAGTGTGAAGTATAATTAAAAGACATATAAACCCTAAGATATATTAAAAGTCAACAAACACCCCAATTATTCCCAAAACAGTTAAGTTAAATACTCTAGTCACCTTCTAGTGTTAGAAAATACAAAAACAGCCCCCCTATATTATGTTATAATAGTTTATGTAAACTACACTTTTACCCCCCTATATCAACAACTTCAATTTTATCAAGCTAACTAGGATTTAAGCTAGCAAATTTTGATTTTGACTATTTAAATCAACAAATAAGAAGGTTTAGGACATACCTAGGCCAAAAATGGCCGAAAACCGTTACGAAACGAGTCGGGTCGAAGTTCGACGTCGCCTTGCTCAGAGGTGGAGATGGTGGCGGCTGCTGGAGCATCCTCGTTCGACTTTGAGTCTTCCAATGATCTGGTCGGGGTCCTAGGAGGTTGCTGGAAGCATCTAACGGGCGTGGGTGGTCTCTGAATCACTTTGGCGAGCTTGCCGGAGTTTGGCCGAAAAAAATGGAGACCCGACGGTGGGTCTTATTTCTACTATATTTTTGGGGCTTCTGGACTCTGTTCTGGGCAGAGGATTTCATGAGATAAATAAAAGAGATGGAGAAGCAAGAGAGAGAGATGAGCAGTGGGTTCTCTTCTTGAGCTCCGGTGGTGACAACCGCCGGCGATGGCAGCGGGGTTAGAAGCTGCTGCCCCTGATCTTGTCTTTGCTTCTCCTGGTGTCTGCCTCGTATAGCAGAGAGGAAGAGGGAGGGCTGGGCAGAGATATGGAGGTGGGTTGTTCTTGCTCGTCGGTGGTTTCCGCCAGTGATGGTAGCGGCTGTGGTGGTAGCGGTGGCCATTGCCATCTCTGCTTTTGTGGTTGCTGCTACTGCCTTCAAATATCATAGGGAGACAGAGTGAGAAAGAGTCAGAGAGTGGAGGTGGGTTTGTATTTTCTTTACCGTGAGCTAACGGTGGTGGTGGTGAGAATGTTGACGGTGGTGATGGTGATGGTGATGGAGGTGGCTGCTGGTCAGGGGTGGCTGGAGAGTGAGCCTTATATAGGCTGAGTTGGGCGGTGGTGTGGAGGCGGTGATTGTGCCTTTGCCGTGAAGGCAGAGGAGATGGAGGCGGTGGAAGGTAAGCTTCGCGAAGAAGATGAAGCTTTCACCTGGAGATGTTGATTTCAAATAAAATATCATTTGTTAGAAATGATAAGGTGTAGGTGAGTGTACTAGTGACTAGGGTGGTTGAGTGTAGCCTAAGCGCTTTATTTTGCGGTGGTCGTACACGCGCTATCAATCTAAAAATTTAAAGAAAAGCCCGCTTATTTATTTTCTAATATTTTTCTAACGATTTCTAAAATCTTACCCAGAAATTTCTTAGCTACAAAATAACACAATATCTCACCCAACTTATTTGTTTATTTATTTTGCAACTAAATTCTTATTTTATCCTTCTAAAATTAACTCACTATTGCTAATATAATGTTTTCTAAAATCTCACAAAAATTTCTTAGCTATAAAATTGCAATAATTTACCCAACCTTATTTTCTGAAGTACTTGAGAAGAACTAAGGTTGCGTTCTTGATATTTGGAGGTAAGGAAGAGCTAAGTGAAATCGGTTACACTAATGCAAGCTTCCAAACCGACAAAGATGACTACAGATCGCATTCTGGATACGTATTTTGCCTGAATGGAGGAGCTGTAAGCTGGAAGAGTTCCAAGCAAGGGACAACTGCTGATTTTACAACAGAAGTTGAGTACATTGCTGCTGTGGAAGCACCAAAAGAGGCAGTTTGGATAAAGAAGTTAATCACTGAGCTCGGTGTGGTCCCTAGCATCGTGGTGTTGGAATAGATGCCTTAGAGGAAATCTAGTTTAGTATGGATTTATTTTGGCTAGAACATTCATTGTATTATATATTGGATATATAATATAATGAAGTCCTTAGATTTACAATTGTGTTGTTTATCTTAAATATCCCTAGTCCAGTATAATGATTAATAGGACAATCATCTATAGACTAGTATGGGGTTGGATTGATATAGAGATATCATGATCCAACACATGGGTGTGCATTAAGGGTAATGGCGCACCGGATTGACCCATCTCCGAGAAGGCTACATACACGTTATGTTAAGTCACAAGTGCTTCTCGTGGTGCAATGGTATTGTCATCCTTAGACATGAAGTCGCTAGATATTCTAGTTGTGTATTATTGTGATTTTGGTAGCGTCAAACGCTACACTTTAACTGGGTAGTTATAAAGGCGTGTACCGGATACAATAAGAAGCAAGATTAGAGATCGTAGTGGACGTAGATAGAATATGTCCCTCCCACATAACGGGAGAAAATATCCTAGGCCACTCGAGGTATAGTTCTTATAGAATGTCTGGCCAGACTCAAATAAATCAATGTAGGATATTGATGTTATTTGCACGAATAAGGCTATTCCCATGGATTGAGAAATTATGGATTGGATATACGAGTGTGAATAGTATGTCTCGTGTCCAATCCAGATATAGAGACAAAGGGATGAGACAATTACTTGTACAAGGTTTGTCGGATGACTATTCTAGTAGTTGGCTAGAATGGATGTTTTGCTAGAAACCGCTCCATATTAGCAAATTTTTGCTACCAACTAGATAGAACCTATGGGGTCACACACTATATAGAGTTGAACTAGATTTGGGAATTAATTAATAGGATTAATTAATTAGAAGGATCACTTTGCAACACCTTGCAAACTTAGTAGGACTAATTTGCAAGGAAGGGACTAAACTGAATTCTAGTAGGCCTAGAATAGGTCCTTTAGGTAGTTGGGAAGGATTTGTTGGACTAAATAAAGGATGCTCCTTCCTTCCTTCCCACACTTATGAGCCTTTATTTCATAACTTGAGTGGGAGAGAACAAAAGGAGAGAGAGCAAGCAAGCAAGAGGAGCCGAACGCCCCCCTTGCTACCGCCCCCTTCCCGTTTGCCCAACAAGGAGGACGCCAACTCCTTGTTGCCTCGTGTTGCGTGATTTCTTCTTCCTCTTCCTCCATTCTGGGCTAGCACAAAGGAGAAGGAAGATCTAGATCTCAACTCTAGGCGTGGATCATCTATAGAGAACGTGACACAATTCACGTTACAAGTCATCACAGGCGAAACCCTAAGGTGTGTAACCCGATTTCTTCCATTGCCATTGTTATGTCTCATGTCCTGTGATCCTCGGAGGGTATTGCATGGATAAAATTTGTTTTTTCCGCTGCGTATCCATGCTCAAAACCCTACAGTGGTATCAAAGCCACAGGTCGTAGAGCATAAACGTGGTTTATGTGTTACGTTTTGATAGTTTTAAACTTTAAATTTATTGTTTATCGCGTAAAATAAGACAAATCAAGCATATGATACAATTTGTCAATAATCAATCATACCAAGACCTAGTTTTTGCATTGGATGCATGAATTAGTGAGTTTGAAAAATTTTAGGATCTTAGATCTAGGGTTTGGGCATCCTATGGAAAGAAGGAGTTCTTTTCATAGAAGGAAACAACCAAACTTGGACACCAAGCAAGGGAGTTGTTTTGGAAACAACTCCCAAAGGAGGTTCGGCCCCCCCTAGGGGACCGCCCCTCCTTTCTTGCGGCCCAAGCAAGGGATGGCCAAGGGGCCGGGGCAGCCCTAGCCCACGGCCTAGCCGTGTGGGCTAGGGGCCGGCTGGCCCAAGGCCTTGGCGGTCCTCTTTTGGGGTTCGGGCAATTTGATTGTTGGGCCCCATGGACTGTTTCAATCCTCGAAAATCCTAAAATCAATTAAAATTGACGAAGCGCGTTAAAATTGGATTTTAACTGTTTATTTGCAAATCGCATGGTGATTGAATATGGACTTAGGATGTGGTTTGGTGTGATTGTTTAATTTCGTGGTTTGGTTTACGGCCTGCGAGCTGATCAATTAATTGTAATAATTAATTAGGGTTTATGGTATGCGAGCCATTTCTTTCTCAACCTCTGAGATTTATTTTATTTAGTATAGTTATTAGCTAGAGCTAGATAGAATAGATTGTTAGCCAAGAATGAAGAAAAGAAGCCCAAAGCCAAAGGGAGCCACAAAAGATGGATCATGGAGCATTCCATGGGACTATGAAGGATGGACCAAAAGATGAAGACGCATGGAGATGTGTTTGCTTTTAGGGTTCATAGATAATTCCATTGGCTTGGAATTATCTTAGTCTAGAAATGCGCCATATTCACATCACGTTTTATTTTGTTTTGTGGTTGTTTATTTTATTGTCTTATTATTTTGTGGTTGGTGTATGGATGATGCATGCAATTAGGATAATAAGATAATTAGACAAACCGGATCTATTATTTGGAGTTTTGCCCAAACTCAAATAGATAGATTAGTTGATATGGATCAACAAAAACAATTAAAATTGAAAAGTCCCTCAAAATTCAAATATTGCGTTTTTGTCTTCTCGTTATTTAAACACTCATCATCATCATGATTTCCCAAGATCGTGCGTGCCAAAGCATGGCGACTTGGTTAATAATGATGTGGTGCGATGGCACACCTCGTGTGCAAATTGTTCAAGTAAGAGGTTTGACGCAACTAGGTGTTTAATAGGATTAAAACCTAAAGACAATCAATTGGGATTATACATGAGGATGGATAAATAAGGAGTTATTTGCCCAATTGAACCAAGAGTTGCATAAGGGATGCAATTGGAATTGTTCCTACCTAAAGTAGTCAAATTATGGGTGACTTGCCAAAGCAAGCTCATAAGGAGATGAAACATAGATCTTGGCCCACTAGAAAATATAAGGATATTTTCCGCATTAATATCTTGAGGGTTATTAATCCGTAGAAAAATAGTGGGAGCTATATTTGATAAACTAGCCCTTATTGAATATAGTTAAAAATTCACAAATACTAAAACTTGCGTATTTTCCTTTTGTAGAATTCCAAATGGCAAACAGCTCTTCGAGTTCACAACATTCCCTACGATCTGTCCTTGAAAAGGACCAGCTCTCTGGAACCAACTCCCTTGATTGGTACAGAAACTTGACAATTGTTCTCAAGCAAGAGAAGAAACTGTACGCAATAGAGGAGCAAGTTCCAGTAGGTCCAGAGAACAATACCCCTAAAGCGCGGTGTTGATGACGCTAATGATGCGGCCTGCCTTATGCAATGCACCATGACTTCTGAGCTTCAGAAGCAACACAAAAACATGAATGTTGTCGATATGATCGAGCATCTGAAGCAGCTCTTCCAAGAGCAGGCAAGGGTTGAGAGGTATGAGGTCTCTAAGGCATTATTCAAGTGTCATCTAGCAGAAGGGATCCCGGTGGGACCCCATGTACTCCGTATGATCGGGTACTTGAAGAATCTAGCCCGACTAGAGTTCCCGGTCGGCCAGGAGTTGGCAACCGTTATCGTGTTGCAATCGTTGCCCGAGATTTATGGACAGTTCATCATGAACTATAACATGAACGAGATCGTTAAACCACTGCCAGATTTGCTCAATATGTTGAGGACAGCTGAACAGATCATCAACAAGGGTAAGGGCAAGGCCATTATGATGGTACAGAAAGGAAAGGGCAAAAGGTTTGCCTCATCCTCCAAGGGCAAAGGCAAGTCAGTTACCAAGTCCAAGGAACCTGCCCTTAAGGCTGTTGGTGGCATTTTCAAAGGTGTGACTAAAGATGAGTGTCACTACTGCAGTCAGCCTGGACACTGGAGGAGGAACTGCCCAAAATATCTGGAGGACAAGAGGCTTGGAATAGTGATTCCACCACCACAAGGTATTTTTATGTAGATGTCAATTTAACTGTCTCTACATCATGGGTATTAGATACTGGATGTGGATCTCACATTTTTCGAAATGTGCAGGATGTAAAGAGAAGTAGAAGATTGGCTAAAGGGGAGATAAATTTGCGCGTTGGGAATGGAGTAAAAGTTGTTGCGTTGGCCGTGGGCGTGTGCGAGCTATCTCTGCCTTCAGGGTTAGTTTTAGAATTAAATAAGCTATTTTGTCCCTGCTATGAGCAGAAACATTATTTATATTTCTTGTTTGGACAAGGAAGGTTTTATTATTTCAATAAAGAACAAGTGTAGTTCCTTTTATTTTAATAATATTCAGTATTGTAGTGCGCAATTATTTAATGGACTGTATGTCCTTGATCTAAGCAATCCTGTCTACAACATTAATACCAAGAGGATTAAAATACATTATTTAAATCCTGCTTACTTATGGCACTGTCGTTTAAGCCATATAAACGAGAAGCGTGTATCTAGACTCCATAAGGATGGATTACTAGACTCATTTGGTTTTGAATCATATGAGACATGTGAGGCTTGTTTATTGGGAAAAATGACAAAGTCCCCTTTCAATAAGAAAGGTGAGAGAACGAGTGAGCAATTGGCGCTCATAGATACTGATGTTTGTGGGCCATTTTCCACGCCTGCCAGGGGTGGTTACGTCTACTTCATTATATTTACTGATGATTACAGTAGATATGGATTTGTGTACCTCATGAGGGCCAAATTCGAATCCTTTGAAATGTTCAAAGAATTCAAAAGTGAAGTAGAGAAGCAACTTGGTAAAAGTATTAAGGCTCTACGATCGGATTGTGGAGGAGAATAATTGAGCCAAGAGTTTGACGACTATCTTAGAGAGTGTCGGATCATGTCCCAACTCACTCCACCCGGAACGCCACAATGGAATGGCGTGTCTGAGAGGAGGAATCGAACCCTATTAGATATGGTTCGATCTATGATGTGTCAAACCGATCTTCCATTATCGTTTTGGGGCTATGCTCTATTACGTGCAGCTTTTACAATTAACCCACACTATCGTTCATGAAGATTTGGGACTGCGATGTCTATGTAAAACATTTACAATCAGACAAGCTAGGGCAAAAGTCGGATAAGTGTAAATTTGTGGGGTACCCTTAGGAAACTAAGGGTTACTACTTCTACAATCCAACCGAGAACAAAGTGTTTGTTGCTCGGACCAGCGTGTTTATAGAAAGAGAGTTTGTCTCTAAAGAATCAAGTGGAAGGACTGTAGAACTTGAAGAGATTCAAGAACCACAAATCACTAAACCGAATATGGAACAAGAAAAGGAACCACAAGCAGTTGTGGAACAGCCTGTTCAGGTAACACAAGAGCTTCGTAGATCTAGTAGAGTGCGCCGGGAACCCGAGATGGTATGGACTTCTCGTGACCGATTTAGGTGACACAATTCTCATAGATGATGATCCTATCTTGCAGTCCATGATGATCCCTTTGGCTACCAATCGCCCCTTATAGGCAACTATCTTTCCATCCACGTCGGTCTTCTTCTTGAAGATCCACTTGCACCCTATGGGCTGAGCCCCTTCGGGTGGTTCCACCAAAGTCCATACTTTGTTGGTGTACATGGAATCCATTTCGGATCTCATGGCTTCTAGCCACTTCTTAGAGTTTGGGCCTCTCATGGCTTCCCCGTAGTTTGCAGGCTCATCATCCATGAGTGATACGTCATCGGGCTCAGTCATGAGAAGTCCATACCTCTATGGCTCTTGACGCACTCTTCCTGACCTACGGAGTTCCTGTGTTACCTGAACAGGTTCCTCCACAAAAGCTTGCGAATCCTGTTCATGTTCCATCATCGGTTCAGTGATTTGTGGTTCTTGAATTTCTTCAAGTTCTACAGCCCTCCCACTTGCTTCTTTAGAGACAAACTCTCTTTCTAGAAACACGCCGGTCCGAGCAACAAACACTTTGTTCTCGGTGGGATTGTAGAAATAATATCCTTTAGTTTCCTTAGGATATCCCACAAATTTACACTTATCCGCTTTGGGCCCGAGCTTGTCTGTTTGTAAACGTTTTACATAGACATCGCAGCCCCAAATCCTCATAAATGACACTAGTGCATGTCCCCAAAATGATATCGTACGATCTTTTTGAGACATCATAGATCGCACCACATCTAATAGCGTGCAATTACTCCTCTCGGACACGCCATTCCATTTTGGCGTTCCGGGTGGAGTGAGATGGGATACTATCCCACACTCTCTAAGATACTCATCAAACTCTTGGCTTAAGTATTCTCCTCCACGATCCGATCGTAGAGCCTTAATACTTTTGCCAAGTTGCTTCTCTAATTCATTCTTGAATTCCTTGAACAATTCAAAGGATTGTGATTTGGCCTTCATAAGGTACACAAATCCATATCTACTGAAATTATCAGTGAATGTGATGAAGTAGGTATAACCACCTCTGGCAGGCGTGGGGAATGGTCCACATACACCGGTATGTATGAGTGCCAATAACTCACTAGTCCTCTCACCTTTCTTATTGAAAGGGGACTTTGTCATTTTTCCTAATAAACAAGATTCACATGTCTCATATGATTCCAAATCAAATTAGTCTAGAAGATCATCCTTATGGAGTCTAGATATGCGTTTCTCGTTTATATGGCCTAAACGACAGTGCCATAGATATGTAGGATTTAAATCATTAGTTTTAATCCTTTTAGTATTTATGTTATAGATTGGATTATTTAGATCAAGGATATACAATCCATTAGACAAATGTGCACTACAATAGTGCATACTATCAAAATAAATGGAGCAACACTTGCCCTTTATTGAAATAGAAAAACCCATCTCGTCCAAACAAGAAATGGAAATAATGTATCTGCTCATGGCAGGCACATAAAAGCAATTGTCTAATTCTAAAATAAGTCTAGAAAGCAAAGATAGCTCATAAACGCCTACAGCTAATGCCACAACTCTTGCTCCATTCCCGACGCGCAGATCTATCTCCCCTTTACTCAATCTTCTACTTCTTTTCAAATCCTGCACATTATGACAAATGTGAGAACCACATCCGGTATCTAATACCCAAGATGAAGAAATAGAAAGATTGACGTCTATAACATAAATACCTGGTGGTGGTGGAATCACTATTCCAAGCTTCTTATCCTCCAGATATTTAGGGCAATTCCTCCTCCAGTGACCCAGATGGCTGCAGTAGTGACATTCACCTTTAGCCACGCCTCCACTAGGATTTAGGGCTTCCTTTGATTTCAAAAATTTCTTGCGCTTTCCTTTGGAAGTAAAGGAAACTCCCTTGCCCTTCTTCTTATACACCATCATTATGGACTTGCTCTTGCCTTTGTTAACGCTCTGTTCCGCTGTCTTTAGCATGTTCAATAAGTCAGGCAGAGTCTTACTGATCTCGTTCATATTATAGTTCATGATGAACTGATTATAACTGTCAGGAAACGATTGCAAGACAAGATCAGTAGCCAAATCTTGGCCCTGTGGTAATCCCAGTCTCTCAAGGTTCTCAATGTACCCCATCATTCGGAGTACGTGAGGTCCTACCGGATTCCCCTCTGCAAGACTACTCTTGAATAATGCTTTAGACACTTCATAGCGCTCATGCCTCTCCTGTTCCTGAAACAATTGTTTCAAGTGTATGATCATATCATAGGCCTCCAATTCTCATGCTGCTTCTGAAGCTCAGGAGTCATGGTGCAAAGCATGAGGCAAGTCACGTCATTAGAATCATCAAATATGTTTCTGACGTGCCCTCACATCCGCTAGAACAGACTCATCTTGTGATGGGTTGGAATTGGAGTGTCCAAGACGTACATCTTCTTTTCTTACTTAAGGAAAAATTTTAAGTTTCTGTACCAGTCAAGGAAATTCGTTCCAGACAGTTTATCCTTCTCAAGGACAAATCGTAGGGATGGAGTCGATGCGTTGTTGTTTGTCATTCGGAATTCTACAAAACGAGAAATGTGCAATTTTAGTATTTTTGAACAATTTAACTATATTCAACAATAGCTAGATCATCAAATATAGATCCCACTAGTTTTCTCGGATTAATAGCCCTCACCATCAATGCAGAAAATATCATTATATTTTCTAGTAGGCCCAAGATCCCTTTTTCACTTCTTCTTGAGCTTGCTTTGGCAAGTCACCCAAGAATAGGTTATTTTTTATCTCAAAAAAAAGAATAGGTTATTTAGGTAGGAACCATTTCAATTGCATCCCATGCAACTCTTGGTCCAATTAGGTGAATAACTATTTATTCTTTATCCCATGGATAACGCCTAATTGTCATGCCTATAGGCTCATCAAGCCAATTGAATCTTGCCCAGTTGCGTCCAACCTCTTGCTTCAACATACACACATTACTAGCTTGTTTCGTGTGAAACACACCATGGTAAATTAAACTCGCCTTGCTTTGGCAAGCCCGAATTTTAATGAACCCTGATCATGAAGGGTGTTTTGGCAAGAGAAGGCAAAACGCAATATTTAATTGAGGTATTTTTCTTTCTTAATTTGTTTGGTTGATCCAATGAACATGATCTACTTATTTGGATTGGGCAATCCACAATAAAATACCAACCTTGTTTATTATTATCTTGTTAACATTTTGCTAGTATCGCCATACACACAAAAATAAATAACAAGACATTAATAATAAACATCCAAAAAAATAAAAAATAAAAAAAACGTGGCATGGATATGGCCCCTAGACTAATGATATTATCATGCCAATGATAATATCCAATTGCCCTAAAGTGACGAGCATATCTCCATGTGCTCCACCATAGCCGCACGCCTAGGGGGTGTCTTATTTGTCTTTTGGCTCCTTTGGTTCTCCAGTCTTCTTCTCCATTCTCTTGGCTATCATCTAAATATTTATAATTCTAGCCTAACATCTAGAATAAATAAATAATAAAAGCCTCACATGTTGAGGATAAAATACGACTCGCAGGCCGTAAAACCTAATTAATTATTACATTAATTTGATCAGCTCGCATGCTGTAAACCAAACCACAAAGCAAATAAACATCCAAAATTCTAGGCCATATCCATCCACCATGCAACAAAGCACATAATACAGTTAAAACCAATTTTTAACGCGCTTGTTCAATTTCAATTAGATTGGGTAATTAGGGTTACAACGGTCCAAGGAGTTCAAGCCAATAAGGGCCCGAACCCCTAGGAGGACCACCGCCCGCCACACGGCCCGGCCCAAGGCCGGTCGCCCCATGTGGCCCGTGGCGTTTGCTTGGCGCGCAAGGAGGGGGCGCACGACTAGGGTTTCGGCCCTAGCCTCCTTCCCTTCTTCGTTATTGCCCAAGCAAGGTTTGTTTCCCTATGGATTTGTTTCCATAAATTTGTTTCCATAATTGAAAACCCCTTTTCAATTATGTGCCCATGAATCCTAATTTTCAAGAACCCAATTGTTCACATCTTATGTGATTAAACTCACCAATTCTATCATCCAATGTTAAATTAGATCTTGTTTATGTTGAATCAAATTCAATTTGCATCTACTATTCCAATTATTTTCAGTTTTCGCGTAATAAAAATAATTCGGTGTACGAACTGAAATCGTAACACATAAAATCATGTTATGCTCAACGACCTGTAGCTCTGATACCACTATTGGGTTTTGACGTAGGTAACGCAGCGGAATAACAAAAAAATAATCCTACTCAAAGCCCACCACGGATCGTCAGGAGGAGATATCATAACATGATAAAGGACATAGTATTGTGTACCTTTTGGTTTGAGAGATCACACGAAGAATGATGTCCTCGTATCTACGGTTGATCCACGTCTAGAGGTGAGATCTAGATTCTTCCTTAAACAAGTGCTAGCTTGAACTGGGGAAGAGGGACGAAGGAATCAAAGCAACAAGGACAAGGAGGGGTTCGTTCCTCCTCTTGGTGCCGACGGGAAGGGGCGGACGGCCTAGGGGCGTCCGGCCTCTAGGTTGTCTTGCTCTCTCTCTCTTTTTTTCTCTCCCACTCTCTTGTGTTATGTCTCAATAACAATCACTTAGTGGGAAGGAAGCTAGAGCCTCCTTTATATACTTCAACAACTCCTTGTTGTTTCCATAAAGGTCCTCCCTAGTTCTCTATGAACTTGGATTAGTACCTTCATTGCAAATTAGTCCTACTAAGTTTGCAAGGTGTTGCACAATGATCCTTATTATTAATTAATCATATTAATTAATCCCAAATCTAGCTCTACTCTATTTGACGTATGACCCCATAGGTTTCTACTTAGTTGGTAGTAAATTTTACTAACATGGAGCGGTGTCTAGCAACACATCCATGCCACCCAACTATAAGAAATAGTCAGTGATCCTGACAAACCTCTTGTGCCCAATATCTTATATTGCACTTTCCCTTTGGCCTCTATATCCGGATTGGACACGAGACATAAATAGTCACACTCGTATATCCAATCCATAGTTCCTCGATCTTGGGAATATGCTTATGCAAGCAGATAACATCAATATCTCAATATTGATTTATCTGAGTCTGGCCAGACATTCAATAAGCCTCATCCCTCGAGTGGCCGTGGATATTTACTCCCATTATGTGGGAGGGACAAATCCTATCTACATCACTACCATCTCTAAGCTTGCTTCCTATCGTGCCCGATAGCTATCTTTATAATTACCCAGTTACGGTGCAACGTTTGATAACATCAAAGCACAATATTCCACAACTAGATTATCTAGTGACTTCAAATCTAAGGGTTGCAATTATATTAGCACTAAGAGAAGCTATTGTGACTTTAACATAATCTAATGTATCCTTCTCGTTGTGGGTCAATCCAGTATGCCATTACTACTAATGCATGCTCATGTGTTAGACTTGATATCTCCATATCAATCTACCCACATACTAGTCTATATTTGATCTTTCCATTAGTCAATATAGTGGACTAGGGATATTTAAGATAAACAACACATTGTATCTAAGGACTTAATTATATTAAATATCACAATATATAATAAATGAATATTCTAGCCAAAATAATGTTCATACTAAATATACGATTTCCTCTAGGGCATCTATTCCAACAGAGCGAGGGGTAGATGGAGATTCTGTGATTAACCGAAAGAGAGGGAGGGACACTGTTGAGGCTGGAGTAGGTGTACCCGTTTATAATTGGGGAAAGCAGAGTATTTTCTTCAAATTGCCTTATTGGAAGGACAACTTAATACACCATAATCTTGACGTTATGCATATAGAGAAAAATGTATGTGATAGTATTCTCAACACCATACTTGATGTAGGGAAAAAAAGTAAAGACAGTTTGAATTCTCGTCTTGACCTGGAGGAAATGGGTATACGAGGGTCACATCATCCACAAACTTCGGGTCGTGGCAAAGTTGTGTTGCCCCCTGCAGCATTCACCATGAGAAAAAGCCAGAAAGACATATTTTGCAGTTTGTTGAAAAATGTTAAAGTACCTGATGGTTACTCATCAAACATATCACGACGTGTATCCATGAAGGACAAGACTCTCATGGGTTTAAAGAGTCACTATTTCCATATTCTAATGCAGCAGTTGTTGCCCATAGACGTGAGAAGGACACTTCTGAAGAATGTTGTCCACGTACTGATTGAGTTGAGCTATTTCTTCAGTCAATTATGTTCAAAGTCACTTGATTCGGCTAGTTTACTTCAGTTACAGCAGAAAGTAACACTAAATCTGTCATCTTGAGAAAGTTTTACCGCCGTCCTTTCTGGATATCATGTTACATCTCCATATCAACTTAGCTCACGAGGCGACAATTGCTGACCCTGTAACATATCGGTGGATGTACCATGTTGAAAGGTGTACATAAATAACTATAAAATGATGTAAATTGAATATTAAAGGTGTTGTTTATATAATATATACCATGGGCCAATTGTAATGCAGGTATCTGCTCACTCTAAAAATATATGTACGCAATAGGAGTCGTCCAGAAGCATCCATAGCAGAGGGATACCTACTTGAGGAATGCTTAATGTTTTGTTCAAGATATTTGGACGAGGATGTTAAAACCAAAATCAGGCGTCTGAGTCGCAATAACAGCAGTGTATTAGGTCGTGCTTTGGGTGTAGGGAGGAGTGTACATCTAGATCCAATCATGCAGGAACAAGCGCATAGATACATTTTAGCGAATTCAGAATCAATTGACCCCTACCAAGAGTAAGTCTTTCATCTAATTCTAACATACATGGGTCTTAAAAATTATATCCTAGAAGTCTAATATTATTTTCCTTTCTCAAACTGCAGCGAACACAAAGCGCATATCAAAAGGGAAACCCTCATTTATCGGGATGGGAGCTGGATAAATTACACAATATGAAGTTCTCAATATGGTTAAGAGGTCGTTTAAGTTAAACATGTAACATCAATGAAATAAACAAAAAAATAATAGTCTCAATTATATTTGCTATAGCTTCTGAAAAATGTAGGTGCAAAGCTTAGGCGGGAATGACGTATCCGACGATGTCAAAATCTTTCACAAGGAATTTCGGAATGGGAAATTCCATATTTTGGATATGTAATAATGGTTTCAAATTTCACACCAAACGACGTGAGTTGAGGAGTAAGCCTCAATACAGTAAGGTTTGGGTTAGTTCGTCAACTGATAGCTACGCTAGTCGAGCGGATAGGAGACCAGCCACTGGTGATGTACCATACTACGGTGCTTTGATTGATATTATTGAGCTGCAATATACTTATGGTAATAGTTTTTTTTCTTTTTCAAGTGCGACTGGGTGGAAAATCGTTACGGTATGAAAGAGATGAGTTTAAATTCACATTGGTCAATTTTAAGCATTTGTTGTATAAGGATAACATTGTGTCAGCTGAAACATTTGTCCTTGAATCGCAAGCTCAACAAGTTTGGTATTTGAAGGATCCAATTGATACAGATTGGAGTGTTGTTGTTAAGATGGTGCCTAGAGACAACTATGGTTTGCCAGTGACATGTGCACAAGCAGAGCCATATTGTGATCAGCAGATAGCATAATATGGTCCAGATGACAATGAGTGTGTTAGAGAAGATATGGAGGTAGTTGAAGTAGAATATGAACCAATAGTCGTTCCAGAACACATCCGCGACAATCCAAATGACATCTCTGTTGATGATGGCGAAAACGAAGATGATTTCAGGATGATGAGAACTCCTACGAGGACGATGGTGGTGATGATACTGATGAAGACGATAACGATTTTGACTATGATGTCAATAATGATTAGTTTCACCTCAGTATTAGGTATGTAATGGGTTAGCTAGTCGCCAGTATCCATTTTTATGGGTTATAGTTATTTGTGTAATTGTAATAAAATAGAAGGACCGTTTAGTTACATTACAAGATTTGTCGTGTATTGTCAGTTCTGGATTTGTTTTGTCTGTCTATCTGAACATCTCAGCACCTGGCCAACTAATTTTCAGTATGTGTACATTACTTTCACTCTTCGATTGAACGCGCATGACTTTTCATGGACAATTTTGGAATCATGTATTATGTGAATCATTTAGTAGTATTTTATTTTCAGGATACCATGGTGGTGAGGAAGCCTAAAAAGTTTTGCGCTCGCACTATGTGTGATATCATAGAAAATGGTTCCATTATCCGTGATCTACACGCCAATGCACTGCCTGATCCTGACCCTCCATCAACACCTGAGGTTCACCGCAAGAATCCACACAATGCATAAACACCACAAGAAGGAGGTTCAGGTAAACTGGTAAATTTTTATTTGTGTGAATTTATTCCCTCCTATTTATATTGTGATGTTTGTCATAATTTTTGAACGAATATGAGGTTCTTCTAATCAACCAAATGGAAAAACAAGAGTCGAGAATTCGAGTCCATTTTTAGTACATTCACCAAGTGTACCACGTGACTCTCGCCCTGCACCAACCCCTGAGACGCCTTCTCCAAATGCTCCAACCCCGCAAGATGGTGGTTCAGGTAACTCTTGACGTTTGGTTCGTTTAAATTTATTCCATCCCACGTATTACGTTGCGCTGTCAAATTCCTTTTTAACAACTAGGAGGGCCTACTAATCAACCAAATGCTACAAGGATCATTCCTAGTTCAGGTAAAGTCGCGACGTCTGTCGAAGTTTGTCTGAATTTCTCTGTTGTTATTAATTAATTATGTTGCTCATAAATATATGTACTTTTCATTTCTACTGAAAACTAAGAGGAAAATAATCTTATGGAGGACAAAGGAAAAGGAAAGCTAGAGGAACTTCTAAACTAGGGGTGTAACCGGTCCGGTTTGGTCCGGTTTGGGGTCGTACCGTATACCAAACCGAATATACCGGTTTGGTAGTTTACCAAACCAAACCAAACCAAACCAAACCAAACCAAACCAAATGACACGAACAAACCAAACCAAACCATCGGAATTTTATCGGTTTGGTACGGTCTGGTTTGGCCGGTTTGTACTATCTAGACATGTTTTATATTCCAACCTGACTATCTAATTTGGATCAGTAAGTAAAAAAAAAAAGAACTAGATAAAATACACCACAAATTTAGAAACCAGGCTGCTCACTATTCACAACACCAAAAGGCTGTCTTACAAGAAGACATTATTCAACAAAAACATGACTAAATCTCAATTTCAACAGTGCAAACTAAAATGCCCAAGAAAAACCTTGTCCAAAACTGTAAATAAATAATTTAAAGCAAAATGCAGCTGCAACTTCAACAATGGACCAGCAGAATGATCAAAATTGGAGAAGCAGCTTCAACAATGCATCTACAGCAGCAGCAGCACCAACAACATCAGCATCAGCAGCAGCAGTCAGCAGTCAGCACTAACATCATCAGCAGTCAGCAGCAGCAGCAACAACATTAGCTGCAACGTCAACCCAATACTTCAGCAGCCCAAGTAAAATGCATTCCTGAATCCAGAAAATAATACAGACCAGAACAAGTCAGCAGTAGCAGCTTCTAACTTCAGAAGTAATAACAAATTTCAAAATCAGTAATTGCAAAAACATTAAGTCGTATGAATTTAACCTGATTCAACACCTGATTCAATGATCTCCATCACCCTCCTTAGAAGCTGTTCCACCAAGCAATTTTGCAAAATTATTCAACGTTCAAAATATTAGACAACAAGAAAAGATCAAGAAAAAGCAATAAAAATGAAAAATAGCTTCGAGAAATCAAAATACCTGATTCAATATTTTCATAAAGCTGCAGATCTTTCATTGATTCAGTGATATTAATGATTGCACGATTTTGAAGCCAACTCTGTGTGCATAGGAGAGTTTGGAAAGAGGAAGGACTTAGTGAACTCCTAAAGCAATCAAGAATACATCCACAAGTACTGAAGGCAGATTTCTGACGCTACTGTCGATATTGGAATTGCTAAGACATCGCGTGCAATTTGAGATAAAACATGATATCTACCTGAATTTACTTTCCACCAATTCAATGTAGAGACACCTACACTTTCATCTTCACAATTTTCGGCCAAATACCTCTCAACCTCAGATTTGCTTCCGAGATCGTTTTCTTCCTTCAACTACTTTTTAAACTGCTTGATTAGTCGAGCTCTATCATCTTCTTCAAGACCATCAACCTCCATGTAATTCATAGTTTCACGAGTTTCTTCACGAGGAGAGGTAACCTCATACTTAGAATACCACTCATACATTCTTCTAAAAGCATCTTTGACTTTCTCAGCCATATGTTTAGCTAAAGCAGATCATAAATATTATTGAAGTAGAAATTCATGTATCTCAACTTGTACCTGGGATCAAGAAAAACTACCACAAATAATAAGAGCGCCTTATCCATATTACCCCAATACTTGTCATACTTTGTCTTCATTTGAATTTTCATTGACCTTAACAGCAAATTGTTAGTTAAGGATAACTCGCGCAACTTATTTTGGATGAAATAGAGCTCATGAAAAAATTCATTGGAAGTAGCATGCAATGAACCCAAAAATCTCACTGTAGCGTCATAAAAGATTTTGAGAAATTTCACAAAAGTGTTTGCATTATCCCAATCTTTATCACTTGGAGCTCCCTTTATGTTTTTGCGGCCTTTTCCTCTCCCTTTACAGTTTCCTCTTGCTGTCCCATTTCCACTGGCAATGTCATATTCAAGTACACCACCCTCTTCATTCAATCCATCGATGTCATCCTCCAACCCCTCATCCTGTCCAATGCGAAAAAAATGCTTATAACTAGAATCATCCTCTCCCATCATCTCAAAAGCTTTCTGAAAATTACATGCTGCATCCAACATCATGTAAGTTGAGTTCCATCTAGTCTCAACATCAAGGCACAACAATCTTTTACTTTCAATTTTTTCTTTCTCAACCGCTTTCTCAAAATCAAGAAGTCTAGAAGGGGAAGACCTCACATATTTGACAACATTTCTCACCTTCTCAATTGAGACATGCATTTCATTCAACCCGTCATTAACTACCAAGTTATGAATGTGCGCACAACATCTCATATGCATAAACTCATTATTCAAAATAGTATTCCAATTCTTGCTCTTCTTTTTCAAAACTTGGACAGCTACATTATTAGAGCTAGCTTTATCCATCGTAACGGTAAGAATCTTATCTAAGCCCCACTCTAACAAACATGCTTCAAATGTCCTTCCTATAGTTTCACCCTTGTGGTTCTCCACCAAACAGAAATTGATTATTTTCTTGTGGAGACACCAATTGTCGTCAATGAAGTGGGTAGTAACACACATATAGCTTGTGTTTTGTAGGGAAGTCCACAAACTCTACAAACTTTCATGAACGCCATCAATTTCATTTTCTCTTCTAGATATAACTTCAAGAGGTCTTTTGCTATAGTTACCCTAGAAGGCATATTAGAAAATTTTGGCTGAACAACCCTCATGAAATGTTTAAACCCGGGAGCTTCAACAAATCTAAATGGAAGCTCATCAACCACAATCATATGAGTTAAAGCTTTTCTACATGCTTCAAGACTAAAAGAATAGGGCACAAGGCTGTTACCAACCCCATCAGATTCCTTTTTTGGTTCATAAAGAAGTGTTGTTTGGCCCTTTTCCTTCTTCAATGGCTTCTTTTTGCAAGTATTCTTAAGATGATTTGTTAGTGAACTCGTGCCATTTCTACTAAGATGGCATGCATAATCCATCCCACAATGCACACACTTAGTTCTACGATTGTCTGGATTACTATCTTAAATTATAATAAAGTGGTTCCATACCATAGATCTTTGATGATTACCACCATGATCCACTTTTCCACCATTTTTCTTTTCCGGATTTACAGCATTTCCCCCCCCCCTTCCGGCTTCAACACCTTCTGCATTTGCCTTATCACAAGTTTCAATGGTACTGGTTCTAGTTCCTTCTGTTTTCTAGCAGCATCACTCATCTACAATCATAAAAATAGTACAAGTAATTAGTAACTTGGACTCATGAGAAAAAGCAGCATCAATCACCATGAATTAGGAATAATTAGAAAATTCGTGGAGACCCAGAAGAATAGGACAAAGCATTACATGGTTCTCACAGTACACAATGAAAACAAAAATAGAAAGATAATAGGGGCAGAAAGCAGTAGATTGTCATTGTAATTGAAACTTCATTGTCATTGAAACATTATTGAACTGATTATACACACTAGCCTATACATCTATCTTTTTTTCCAACAATAAAGCTATCTTTGATAACTAAGCTTGAGTTGATATACTGTTAAGCTTTCTGCTTGATTTCAAATGCTTTAGCAATGGAGACCATTATTATTTCCTCTCAGGTCCATGCACAGGAGCACAACAAAGACAATAAACTATAAATCAAACAATGATTCTAGAATAAAACGCATGATTACGGAGACAAAATTGAAGTACAAAATTGAAAATCAAAACCCTAGGTGCCAAAACTAAAAATTGAAACCCCATGACTCCTAAGAGAAACGCCGGTCGGTGAGTGAAAATGTCGTGGGAGAGAGAGAGAGAGTTATGAGAGAGGTAAAAAACTGAAAATTACAAGCATAAAATGAAGTGTAAGATGTAAATCTAGGAATTAAACACACGATTGTACCTTGAATAGCTTGAAGAAACTGTAGATCGACCTTCGAATTCTTCAAGTACTCGACCTTCAAATTGACTGCTGTGATTGATTGAGCAGCCGAGATTATAGTTACAATCGTCCAGAGACTTTCGGTGTGAGAACTGAGAATAAACGATCTCCATCGAGGACTTTTAAAGGGATGAAGAGCAGAAGTCTCGCCGAAGAAGAAGAACCGTATCTCAATTAACTGGAGAGATTTGATCGGAGAGTCCAAGATTGAAAGTCTCTGAAAGGTAAAGAGATATATCATTAAAGATAATTGATAGTAAGTACATAAAAATAGAAAAGGAATATAGCCTTAATGTACGGTCGGTCGGTTGACCGCGGTGTTGTAGCCTCACAACCCGTGAACCGAACCATTTTGGCCGGTTTGGCTAAAATTGAACCGGATGTGTACCAAATCATTTACCAAACCGACCATAACCATTGTATTTGGTACGGTTTGGTCGGTTGGTCCGGTTCGGCCGGTTACTCTTACAGCCCTATACTAAACCATTCAAGGAATGGGGAACATGGTTTAAAATTCCCCTCCAGCTTAACGAGTATAATGTGCCAGTAGGCCATGGAGAAGTGTGTTTCAAAGTCAGATGGGGCAGATGTGGTATCACATAAACGTCGTAGAATTTACCCTTTATATTTGCTTATTATATTTTCGCAATTAGACAAACGAAGTGTTTGGTAATTGTACCAGCAAAATGCTACCGTTATTGAGGAATACAGTGAAGTTTGTATGCGAGATCTTGGGCGAAAATGGTCAAATAGAAAGCATGCACTAGAAAAGGAATACTTCTAACCATTTAAGGACGATCCTAGACTGTTAGCCGTATGTCCGCCACGGGTGAACCCACAACAATGGCCGATATTGGTCAAATATTGGAGGACGAAGGAAGCTAAGGTACTTCAGTTAGTTCTGTCGTATTATTATTATTATTATTATTATTATTATTATTATTATTATTATTATTATTATTATTATTATTATTATTATTATTATTATTATTATTATTATTATTATTATTATTATTATTATTGATTTTTATTTTTATTATTATTATTATTATTATTATTATTATTACTATTATTATTACATTTCAAGTTTAATGTGAAATTATGCTTCATTAATATTAATGATAAAATTGAGATTTTTAGATTTTGTTACTCAATCCATTATTTATCTCTGATCCTGCTTCTCGTGTTCATGACTCCTGCTTCTATGTTCTTCTCAGGCCATGAGTGAACATAATAAGGTCAATAGAAGAAACCAAAAGAGCATTCATAGAAGTGAAGGAAAGGCCAAATGCAAGTGCGAGAAGAGGTATTTGCGACATAAACTGATTTGTGTTAAGTTATCTTTTATTGATTGACTGTGACGGTTCGAAGCTCTTGTCAGCATCAATTGGGTATTTCAGCTGAAAAACCAGGTCAAAGACTTTGATCGTCCTGAAGTCTACATGAACATACTCGAATGATCCAGAGGCTGCTGAAACATTGTACGTGTGTACATACACTTCGTTGTTTACGTATAGTATTTGTGTATATTATGTCTAAATCACATGCGCAAACAAAATTTTTGATATGTTAACGGTTACGGCTCGTTTTGTAGGCGAAATTGAATGAGAATTGTGAAATACCTGTCAATGAGTATAGTGAATAAGTGTTCGAAGAAGTTTCGCGACCGGGAAATAGAAGTCGTATGCGGACAATGGGCATTGGATTTGTGTAGAGTAGGTTAAGGGTTGGAGGAACAATTTGGAAGTTGGTAATATGCGTGAGAGGCTGCGTGAAGAGCTGCCGGAAGTGGTACAACAGGAGTTGCAAAACAAAATTCCAGAGGAGGTGCAACGACAGGTACAACAACAGGTAAATAAGCATTACTTAAAATGACCCAAGCTAGTACTCTACCCCCTTTCAACCTTGGTTAGAATGGCGGAATAGGCCTTCTCCATCGCCTGCTGAAAATGTAACTCCATTGCCTGCTCAAAAGGTAACACAATACCTGCTCCTAAAATTCACCGGCCTCCCTCACCTGCTCATCAAAATTTCCGGCCTCCATCGCCTGCTGAAGTTATTTCTTTAGCGCCTGCTCAAGTTGGTATCGATTCATCATCTTTTGCTTGTCGCCCACCTAAACCTGCTCAGGTAAATGTAAACCTTAATAATGCAATATGTCCTAATATAATGTTACATGTGCTAAATGTTTTTTTTTGTTTGAAAAGAAACCTTTCGTCCCCCTATTGTTGTTCGCTGGCGGAACAAACAAAAGCGTTTTGGCCAGAGGGTATTTGGCTTCAGGGATGGAAAAAAAAAGTGGTACAGGGAATAACATTCGGCAAAGAGTACTTCGAAGGTTTTGTTAAGGAAGTGACAAGAGCACAAAAAAGAGATTATTCTTGTTAAAATGGACGGTATCAAGACATGGTCAGACGCTGCGAAGAAGATAATACCATGGCCTCGTAGTCTTGTAAGTATATATGTATAGGGTTTTTAATGAGCTTTAGCTGTTTATAAGCCAAGGTACCTTTTTGATAAGTATTCAAAAATTGCAGGATAAAAAGCCGTCACTGGTATTGGTGTAGGATACTGCTCGTTTTCAGGTTGAGACTGTAGGGTTTTGATCATGGATACGCAGCGGAAAAAACAAATTTTATCCATGCAATACTCTCCAAGGATCACACGACAAGAGACATAACGATGGTAAGGGAAGAAATCAAATTGCACACCTTAGGGTTTCTCCTGTGATGACTTGTAACTTGAATTGTGTCACGTTCTCTATAGTTGATCCACGCCCAGAGTTGAGATCTAGATCTTCCTTATCCTTTGTGCTATCCCGGAACGGAGGAAGAGTAAAAAGAAATCATTCAACACGAGGCAACAAGGAGGTGACGTCCTCCTTGTTGGGCCGACGGGAAGGGGGCGGCGGCAAGGAGGGCGTTCGGCTCCTCTTGCTTGCTTGCTTTCTCTCCTTTTGTTCTCTCCCACTCAAGTTATGAACTAAAGGCTCATAAGTGTGGGAAGGAAGGAAGGATAATCCTTTATATAGTCCAACAAATGCTTGCCAACTACCTAAAGGACCTATTCTAGTCCTACTAGAATTCGGTTTAGTCCCTTCCTTGCAAATTAGTCCTACTAAGTTTGAAAGGTGTTGCAAAGTGATCCTTCTAATTAATTAATCCTATTAATAAATTCCCAAATCTAATTCAACTCTATATAGTGTGTGACCCCATAGGTTCAATCTAGTTGGTAGCAACAATTTGCTAATATGGAGCGGTTTCTAGCAAAACATCCATTCTAGCGAACTAATAGAATAGTCATCTGATAAACCTTGTACAAGTAATTGTCTCATCCCTTTGTCTCTATATCCGGATTTAACACGAGACATACAATTCAAACTCGTATATCCAATCCATAGTTTCTCGATCCATGGGAATAGCCTTATTCGTGCAATTAACATCAATATCCTATATTGATTTATTTGAGTCTGGCCAGACATTCTATAAGCACTATCCCTCGAGTGGCCTACGATATTTGCTCCCGTTATGTGAGAGGGACAAATTCTATCTACGTACACTACGATCTCTAAGCTTGCTTCTTATTGTATCCGGTACACGCCTTTATAACTACCCAGTTACGGTGTAGCGTTTGACGCTACCAAAATCACAATAATCCACAACTAGAATATCTAGAGACTTCAAGTCTAAGTATGACAATACCATTGCACCACGAGAAGCACTTGTGACTTAACATAACGTGTATGTAGCCTTCTCTGAGATGGGTCAATCCGGTGCGCCATTACCCTTAATGCACACCCATGTGTTGGATCATGATATCTCCATATCAATCCAACCCCATACTAGTCTATAGATGATTGTCCTATTAATCCTTATACTGGACTAGGGATATTTAAGATGAACAACACAATTGTAAATCTAAGGACTTCATTATATTAGATATCCAATCAATAATACAATGAATGTTCTAGCCAAAATAAATTCATACTAAACTAGATTGCCTCTGGGGAATCTATTCCAACAGTCTCCCACTAGCACTAGAGCCAATATGACGCATCTCGTAAGCCCATGCTCCTAGTGTGCCCTTCATGCTTCCACTGCACAAGCGGCTTTGTAAGTGGATCTCAGAGATTGTCATCTGTAGGAATATTGCATATCTGAACGTCTCCTCTATCGATAATATCTCGAATCAGATGGAACTTCGTGAGCACGTGCTTGGAATTCTGGTGCGACCTGGGCTCCTTTGATTGCGATCGCCCCAGTGTTGTCATAGTAAAACTCAACTGGATCCTTAATGCTAGGAACCACACCAAGTTCAGAAAAAACTTTCTGATCCAAACAGCTTCCTTTGCTGCACCATTTGCAGCAATGTACTCAGACTCTGTTGTAGAATCAGCCATCGTCTCTTTCTTGGAACTCTTCCAGCTCACCGCTGCTCCATTCAGGAAAAACACATATCCCGACTGTGATCTAAAGTCATCTCTGTCGGTTTGGAAGCTTGCATCCGTGTAACACCTTACACGCAACTCTTCCTCACCGCCAAATATCAAGAAAGCATACTTAGTTCTTCTAAAGTACTTTAGATGTTCTTGACTGCAATCCAGTGACTCTCACCAGGATTGGATTGGTATCTGCTTGTCATAATCAAGAAATATGACACATCTAGTCTAGTACAAAACATGGCGTACATGATAGATCCTATGGCCGAAGCATAGGGAATTCTACTCATGCGTTCCTTCTCAATCTCATTGGAAGGACAACCACTCTTTGAAAGAGTGATTCCATGTGACATGGGCAAGAATCTCTTCTTGGAATCTTGCATGTTGAACAGCTTCAACACCTTGTCAATATATGTACTGTGACTTAGTCCTAGCAGTCTCTTAGATCTATCTCTATAGATCTTTATACTGAGTATAAAGGCTGCTTCCCCTAAGTCCTTCATTGAGAAACACTTCCCTATCCAATCTTTAATAGATTGCAGCATGGGAACGTCGTTTCCAATGAGTAGTATGTCATCCACATACAAGACTAGAAAAGCTACAGAGCTCCCACTAACCTTCTTGTAGACACAAGACTCATCTTCATTTCTGATGAAGCCAAACTCATTGACTACTTCATCAAAACGTCGATTCCAGCTCCTAGAAACTTGCTTCAATCCATAAATGGATCGTTGCAGCTTACAGACTTTGCTGGCTTGCTTTGGATCTTCAAAACCCTCTGGATGTATCATATACACGTCCTCGAGGAGATTCCCATAAAGGAATGTTGTTTTGACATCCATCTGCCAAATCTCATAGTCGTAGTATGTTGCAATTGCAAGTAAGATTCGGATGGATTTGGTCATAGCCACTGGTGAAAAGGTTTCTTCATAGTCAATACCATGAATTTGTCTGAATCCTTTAGCCACCAATCGGCCCTTATAGGTAATCACATTACCATCCATGTCGATCTTCTTCTTGAAGACCCACTTGCACCCTATGGGCAGCGCCCCTTCGGGTGGTTCCACCAAAGTTCATACTTTGTTGGCATACATGGATTCCATCTCGGATCTCATGGCTTCTAGCCACTTCTGAGAGTCTGGCCCTTACACGGCCTCTTCATAGGTAGTAGGCTCATCATCTATGAGCATTGTGTCACCGGAATCGTTGACGAGAAGTCCATACCTCTCGGGTTCTTGGCGCACTCTACTAGATCTATGAAGCTCTTGTGTTACCTTAACAGGCTGTTCCACAACTGCTTGTGGTTCCTGTTCTTCTTCCATAATCGGTTCAGTGATTTTTGGTTCTTGAATCTCTTCAAGTTCTACAGTCCTCCCACTTGCTTCTTTAGAGACAAACTCTCTTTCTAGAAACACGCCGGTCCGAGCAACAAACACTTTGTTCTCGGTTGGATTGTAGAAGTAGTAACCCTTAGTTTCCTTAGGGTACCCCACAAATTTACACTTATCCGACTTTGGCCCTAGCTTGGCTGATTGTAAACGTCTTACATAGAAATCGCAGCCCCAAATCTTCATGAACGACAGTGTGGGACGCCTCCCACTCCACATCTCATGTGGTGTCTTCATGACTGATTTAGATGGAACACGGTTAATGGTGAAAGCTGCACTTAATAGAGCATAGCCCCAAAACGATAATGGAAGATCGGTTAGACACATCATAGATCGAACCATATCTAATAGGGTTCGATTCCACCTCTCAGACACGCCATTCCATTGTGGCGTTCCGGGTGGAGTGAGTTGGGACACGATCCCACACTCTCTAAGATAGTCGTCAAACTCTTGGCTCAAGTATTCTCCTCCACGATCCGATCGTAGAGCCTTAATACTTTTGCCAAGTTGCTTCCCTACTTCACTTTTGAATTCTTTGAAAATTTCAAAGGATTCGGATTTGGCCCTCATGAGGTACACAAATCCATATCTACTGTAATCATCAGTAAATGTAATGAAGTAGACGTAACCACCTCTGCCAGGCATGGCAAATGGCTCACACACATCAGTATGTATGAGCGCCAATTGCTCACTAGTCCTCTCACCTTTCTTATTTAAAGGGGACATTTTCATTTTTCCCAATAAACAAGCCTCACATGTCTCATATGATTCAAAATCAAATGAGTCTAGTAATCCATCCTTATGGAGTCTAGATACACGCTTCTCGTTTATTTGGCCTAAACGACAGTGCCATAAGTAAGCAGGGTTTAAATCATGTATTTTAATCCTCTTGGTATTAATGTTGTAGACAGGATTGCTTAGATGAAGGACATACAGTCCATTAAATAATCGCGCACTACAATAGTGAATATTATTAAAATAAAAGGAACAACAATTGTTCTTTATTGAAATAACAAAACCTTCCTTGTCCAAACAAGAAATAGAAATAATGTTTCTGCTCATAGCAGGCACAAAATAGCAATTATTTGATTCTAAAATTAATCTTGAAGGCAGTGATAGCTCGCACACGCCCACGGCCAACGCAGCAACTTTTGCTCCATTCCCTACGCGCAGATCTATCTCCACTTTAGCCAATCTTCTACTTCTCTTTTGATCCTGCACATTTAGACAAATGTGATATCCACATCCAGTATCTAATACCCATGATGTAGAGACAGTTAAATTGAGACCTCCAACAAAAATACCTGGTGGTGGTGGAATCACTATTCTAAGGCTCTTTTCCTCTAGATATTTTGGCAGTTCCTCCTCCAGTGTCCAGGCTGACTGCAGCAATGACACTCACCTTTAGTCACACCTTTGGCAATGTCACCAACAGGCTTAAGGGCAGGTTCCTGGGACTTGGCAACTGACTTGCCTTTGCCCTTGGAGGATGAGGCAAACCTTTTGCCCTTTCCTTTCTGCACCATCATAATGGCCTTTCCCTTACCCTTGTTGATGCTATGTTCAGCTGTCCTCAACATATTGAGCAAATCTGGCAGTGTTTTAACGATCTCGTTCATGTTATAGTTCATGATGAACTGTCCATAACTCTCGGGCAACGATTGCAACACGAGATTGGTTCTCAACTCTTGGCCGACCGGGAACCCCAGTCGGGCGAGATTCTCCAAGTACCCGATCATACGGAGTACATGGGATCCCACCGGATTCCCTTCTGCTAGATGACACTTGAACAATGCCTTAGAGACCTCATACCTCTCAACCCTTGCCTGCTCTTGGAAGAGCTGCTTCAGATGCTCGATCATATCGACAGCATTCATTTTTTCGTGTTGCTTCTGAAGCTCAGAAGTCACGGTGAATAGCATAAGGCAGGCCGCATCATTAACGTCATCAACACGCTTTTGGTACGCCTTTAGGGCTGCAGGGGTATTCTTCTCTGGACCTGCTGGAACATGCTCCTCTATTGCGTACAGTTTCTTCTCTTTCTTGAGAACAATTCTCAAGTTTCTGTACCAATCAAGGAAGTTGGTTCCAGAGAGCTTGTCCTTCTCAAGGACAGATCGTAGGGAATGTTGTGAATTCGATGAGTTGTTTGACATTTGGAATTCTACAAAAGGAAAATACGCAAGTTTTAGTATCTGTGAATTTTTGACTATATTCAATAATGGCTAGTTTATCAAATATAGCTCCCACTATTTTCCTACAGATTAATAACCCTGAAGATATTAATGCGGAAAATATCCTTATATTTTCTAGTGGGCCAAGATTCATGTTTCATCTCTTATGAGCTTGCTTTGGCAAGTCACCCATAATTTGACTACTTTAGGTAGGAACAATTCCAGTTGCATCCCTTATGCAACTCTTGGTTCAATTGGTCAAATAACTCCTTATTTATCCATCCGCATGGATAATCCCAATTGATTGTCTCTAGGTTTTAATCCTATTAAACACCTAGTTGCGTCCAACCTCTTACTTGAACAATTTGCACACGAGGTGTGCCATCGCACCACATCATTATTAACCAAGTCGCCATGCTTTGGCACGCACGATCTTGGGAAATCATGATGATGATGAGTGTTTAAATAACGAGAAGACAAAAACGCAATATTTGAATTTTGAGGGATTTTTCAATTTTAATTATTTTTTTTATCCATATCAACTAATTTATCTATTTGAGTTTGGGCACAACTCCAAATAATAGATCCGGGTTGTCTAATTATCTTATTATCCTAATTGCATGCATCATCCATACACCAACCACAAAATAATAAGACAATAAAATAAACAACCACAAAACAAAATAAAACGTAATGTGAATATGGCCTTTTCTAGACTAAGATAATTCCAAGCCAATGGAATTATCTATGAACCCTAAAAGCAAACACATTTTCATGCGTCTTCATATTTTGGTCCATCCTTCATAGTTATGTGGAATGCTCCATGCTCCATCTTTTGTGGCTCCCTTTGCCTTTGGGCTTCTTTTCTTCATTCTTGGCTAACAATCTATTTTAACTAGCTCTAGCTAATAACTATACTAAATAAAATAAATCTCACAAATTGAGAAAAAAATGGCTCGCATGCCATAAAACCCTAATTAATTATTACAATTAATTGATAAGTTCGCAGGCCGTAAACCAAACCACAAAAATTAAACAATCACACTAAACCACATCCTAAGGCCATATCCAATCACCATGCGATTTTCACATAAACAGTTAAAATCCAATTTTAACGCGCTTGGTCAATTTTAATTGATTTTAGGATTTTCTAGGGTTAAAACGGTGCATGGGGCCCAACAATCAAATTGCCCGGATCCCAAGAGAGGACCGCCATGGCCTTGGGCCGGCCGTCCCCTAGCCCACACGGCTAGGCCGTGGGCTTGGGCTGCCCCGCCCCCTTGGCCGTCTCTTGCTTAAGCGGCAAGCAAGGAGGGGCGGTCCCCTAGGGGGGCCGAACCTCCTTTGGGAGTTGTTTCCAAAACAACTCCCTTGCTTGGTGCCCAAGTTTGGTTGTTTCCTTGTATGAAATGAACTCCTTCTTTCCATAGGATGCCCAAACCCTAGATCTAATATCCTAAAATTTCTCAAACTCACTAATTCATGCATCCAATGCAAAAACTAGGTCTTGTTATGATTGATTATTGAAAAATTGCATCATATGCTTGATTTGTCTTGTTTTACGCGATAAACAATAAATTTAAAGTGTAAAACTATCAAAACGTAACACATAAACCACGTTTATACTCTACGACCTGTGGCTCTGATACCACTGTAGGGTTTTGATCATGGATACGGAACGGAAAAAACAAATTTTATCCATGCAATACCCTCCAAGGATCACAGGACAAGAGACATAACGATGGTAAGGGAAGAAATCAAGTTACACACCTTAGGGATTCTCTTGTGATGACTTGTAACGTGAATTGTGTCATGTTCTCTATAGTTAATCCACGCCTAGAGTTGAGATCTAGATCTTCCTTCTCCTTTGTGCTAGCCCGGAACAAAGGACGAGAAAGAAGAAATCACGCAACACGAGGCAACAAGGAGGTGGCGTCCACGTTGTTGGGCTGACGAGAAGGGGGCGGCGGCAAGGGGGGGCGTTCGGCTCCTATTGCTTGCTTGCTCTCTCTCCTTTTGTTCTCTCCCACTCAAGTTATGAACTAAAGGCTCATAAGTGTGGGAAGGAAGGAAGGAGCATCCTTTATATAGTCCAACAAATCCTTGCCCACTACCTAAAGGACCTATTCTAGTCCTACTAGAATTCGGTTTAGTCCCTTCCATGCAAATTAGTCCTACAAAGTTTGAATGGTGTTACAAAGTGATCCTTCTAATTAATTAATCCTATTAATTAATTCCCAAATCTAGTTCAACTCTATATAGCGTGTGACCCCATAGGTTCTATCTCGTTGGTAGCAACAATTTGCTAATATGGAGCGGTTTCTAGCAAAACATCCATTCTAGCGAACTAATAGAATAGTCATCCGATAAACCTTGTACAAGCAATTGTCTCGTCCCTTTGTCTCTATATCCGGATTGGAAACGAGACATACAAGTCACACTCGTATATCCAATCCATAGTTTCTCGATCCATGGGAATAGCCTTATTCGTGCAAATAACATCAATATCCTATATTGATTTATTTGAGTCTGGCCAGACATTTTATAAGCACTATCCCTCGAGGCCTACGATATTTGCTCCCGTTATGTGGGAGGGACAAATTCTATCTACGTCCACTACGATCTCAAAGCTTGCTTCTTATTGTATCCGGTACACGCCTTTATAACTACCCATTTACGGTGTAGCGTTTGACGCTACCAAAATCAAATTAATCCACAACTAGAATATCTAGCGACTTCAAGTCTAAGGATGACAATACCATTGCACCACGAGAAGCAGTTGTGACTTAACATAACGTGTATGTAGACTTCTCGGAGATGGGTCAATCCGCTTCGCCATTACCCTTAATGCACACCCATGTGTTGGATCATGATATCTCCATATCAATCCAACCCCATACTAGTCTATAGATGATTGTCTTATTAATCATTATACTGGACTAGGGATATTTAAGATAAACAACAAAATTGTAAATCTAAGGATTTCATTATATTAAATATCCAATAAATTATACAATGAATGTTCTAGCCAAAATAAATTCATACTAAACTAGATTGTCTCTAGGGCATCTATTCCAACAGACATACACACACACACACACACATATATGCATATATAGGTAAGCTTTCTTATTCTGTGTTTTTTGTGGTAATTAAATTTTGTGTGTTAGTTGCTCAATTTTGATGAAGAGGTTCATTTGCTGTGTGATGGACGATAAAATAGTAGGTATTCATATTTTCTTCTGTTTTTTTAGCCCTCATGGTTCAATATTGAGCTTCCCTTAACACGATCCATTTGTTAGTTTGTCACGTTCTATAGTTTTTTCAGGGTTCCGATTAAGTGGCTAGATTTTTCAAGGCAACAGTTGAATAAGTACAATTCGAACACCCATTAGGTCACCTTTGAACGACGAGAACATGGCACTGCATAATTAGCATGACTGTGCTTGGGCAATTGCGGCATCGGTACGGCTCCGGCTGATGTTACTGCTCTGTTCCCCAACCACCACATTTGTCTGGGCGACGTCACGAACCGATCCCCAAACTTCATAAACTGCTTCATCTGGGTGGTTGACCGAGGAGCGTAGTAGATAGGGGCAACTAGAAAATAGTACCTATGGAATTGTCAATGCCATTGTGTTGTTTTGTAGTTGCACCTGTCTGCTACGCCCATCAGCCACCCACCCAGACGAGGCGGTTCATGAAGTTCGAGGATACTTCATAGATCGACGGCAAGCCATATAGAACGGACAAGCGACAACAGCCGGAGCCGTTACAGTACCGCAGTTGCCCATGCTCTATGATGTTGTATCCTATTTCATGTTCTCATGTTCAAAGGCGACTTCCAGGGTTTTGGACTGGTATTTATCAAGTGTTGGATTTTTTGTGCTAGTCACTATCTTTAACGAACCATGCACATTGAATTTCAAGTAAGTTTGCCCTTATATTAGCAACCTAACCAACATCTCAGAATCAATCTTATCGCAGTCAAATTTTAGTGTATTTTTCGTCTTCGAAATCAACTTGGTTTCTTTGAGTTCTTCGTTAAATACGTTAAATGTGTACAGTTGGGTCTGCTGCTTATAGTTGTATTGTATGTATACTTCTGATGCTACCTAGATTAGGCTTAGTATGGATATATACTGTTATCTTCTTTAGGGATATCCAGGCTTCGGCACGTGCACGTTATCGTGACCGTTTTTCGCAGCGCTCAAATGTGAAGCAGGAGCGCACGTATTTGAATCCATTTTGTTGCACTTAGTGATAAAGAGGAATAACTTTTGGGTATACTTCAAAATAGCTAGCTCAAAAGTCGCAGAGTATAGATTTTGGGTATAATGGAATTGTAAAGTTGGGGTATATTTTTGCAATGTACCGTTTGGTGATTTATGCGTTAAAAAACCGTTTTGTGGAGACATATATATATGTATATATATACAATTAGAGTTTTTGATATTTGTTTTTTGTATTTATTCAAGTTTAGTAGATGGTTGTGCCATGTGTTTGATTTGTTGATGTGTTGGAATGTGCCTAGAGGCTAGAGGTTGGATGTGTTTGATCAACTAAAGGGTGTGTTTGATTTGTTGGATGTGTTTGGATTGTGCTTAAAAGGCTACATGTTGGATTTCTCCAGTAACAAGCTGCAGTGGTTGGAGGGTTAAGCTCACATACTGCGAGAACACACCTTTTCCGCTTTAATTAAACACAAAAATGAGAAAAGTAAATATGTTGCCGTCAAAGGATGCTCTTAAATACGGCGAAACAACTAGTTAATATGGCTGTAATTTTGCCGTAATCATAACATCATAAACAGCGAGAAATTGACTTCGCCGTATTTGATGGTAACCAAAAATAGCAATAACACATGAATTGACGACAGTGGTGACTTCCGCATAAATGAATTCAAACACCGCGAGATAGATTTATTCGTTGTATATATTCCAACATGACCGGCGATTGTTATCGCAGTTTGTTATGCACAAATATGACGATAGCTCATAAACAACGTTGGTATTTCTTGCCGCATAGCATAAACGTCAAAATACCTAGCGGTCGAGCCAAATATTGCCGTGTATGCCTTAAACGGCGAGAAAAACCTCAGAAACAGCGTCATATTCTTGCATTTTTTCGGTCTGTTTCCAGTAGTGCAATGTTTTAAAAATCGGAACAGACTGGCCGGTTTGACCGGTCAGACTAGTGAAGCGGTCAGTGAACGGTCCAGTTTTGTTGTCGGACCGCTCATGCAGTGAACCGTCAAAACCGGGTTTACAGCCCAACCGGTGAACCGGTTCGGTTGAAAACCGGCCGATGTTCAATACTTCTGAAAATTAAATGACCAGAGTGGGAATCAAACTTGAACTAACACCCACTCATCAGCATTCTTAACCGCTAGGCCACTAGGGAACTTGTGAATGTAATTTCACATTAAGTTATTATTATTACACCTCTCAATGTTACGTTCATTTTTTGAGGAATATTAGTTTCTTTCTTTGGGGAAAAGTTATGATTTGTTTAGGAGGAAAAGTTATGATTGTTACTGAGAATGTTACATTTCTTCATATTTGTTTGTTTTTTCTTTCTTTTATTAGTTTTGTAAAACATAACTATTAAAACACTCAAAATTAATTTTGAGGAAATGATCGATTGGTATAATTGCGTATTTTACTACATTTAATGCGAAAAGGTTTGAAATTACGGGTTTTTTATAATTAGTTAATGTTCTTGTTGTGTAATTTGACTAATATGTTTGTCACATTTTGACGTTTATGTCGTAATCATTTTAATATATTATGTATTTATTAAAAAAAATATTGTATATTATAAAAAATGCGCGGTTCAACCGGTTGAACCACAAACCGGTGCCTCACCGGTTCAATGACCGGTCCGATTTTTAAAACTTTGGTCCCAACTGCCACCTTCTTTCTTTATAAAAGCCAGTCACTTCTCTCATTTTCGACACAAACAAAATACAACATTCATACTATCTCTGCTCTGCCAACAACATACTATCTCTACTAATCTTTCGGTTCGTCGCGCTTCGTGGTTACATGCTTTCGACCACCGTGCCGGAAACACTTTTTTTCCTGAGAAAAAAGAATCCACTCTTAGCAGGCGGCTAATCTGTTTTAAGAAAACCATACCCCTTATGTACAAGATTGTCTCTGATATCATTACAAAATTCAGAAGGCTATCAATAAGTGAGTTTTATTTACAATATATGGTTCCTTATCTGTGTTTATTATTATTTGAAGGAACTTCTTGGCCTGAATTGGTTAAAATATCTGAAAATCTTAAGAAAATTATGTTTATGTAGTTCTTGTTTACGTTCTTTTGCTTCAGAGTAATCTTTATGTTTCAACTCCTTTCTTACGAACTAAAGATGTTACTCTTTAGTGCATCATTTATCTGCCAAAAATTCTGACAGAGCACAATTATTTTCACAATGCATAATTCATCTGTTGAAAATTTTGACAGTGTAGAATGCATCTGCTAAAAATGTAATTTTTTTATTTCACAGTGTATAATTCATACGCTAAAAATTCTGACAGTGCTGAATTATTTTTCAGAACGCTTAATTCATATGTTGAAAACTCTGATACCTCAGAATTATTTTTACAGTGCAGAATCATTTGCTAAAAGTGTAGAATTATTATTTCACAGTGCATAATTTATCTTATGAAAACTCTGGAAATGCATAATTAATATTTCACAGTGTAGAACTTTTCTCCTAAAAATTCTGATAGTGCATAATTAATATTTCACAGTTCATTTGTCATCTGCTGAATATTGTAACAGTGTTGAATTAATGTTTTCACAATGCACATTTTATCTGCTGAATATTATGTCGGTGCAAAATTTAAATTTTTGTTAGTAATTTTTGGACAAGTTTTATCTGTGTAACTGTTGTATTAGTGCAGGATTTAATAGTTAATTTTGCTGTTAGTATCTTTCCCGACAAACTTTATCTGCTGTATGTTTTTATCAGTGCATAATTTAATCATTAAATATTTTTTCATTAAATTTTTGAAGATATTTCATCTGTGTATAATTTGTGTCAGTGCAAAACTTAACTTTAAAATTTTCAGTCAAGCATTTTCTTGAAAGATTGCATATGTGTAAATTTTATGACAGTCCAGATTTTATCTAGTTGAACTTTCTATTTGTATAATTTTAGACATCTTTCACTAAGGAATTCTATGACAGTATAGATTTTATCTGGTTGAGTTCTCTATCAGGAACCTTAGTAATTGCATTTCCATAGCAGATAACCGAATTACCCATAAAATTCAGAATGGTTGATTCAAATCAAATTCATGAATTCAATGTGCTGCGAAAGAGCTCCATATCCGTCTTTGGATTGGGAAAGGGAACGACCCCTCCATTGACAAGTCGTTGTTTAGTTTTCTCTCAAAGCCTCGCATGGTGAAGAAGATACCAATGTTCAATTTCAAGAAGAAGTTCTGAAAATGAGAAAAAGAAATTCATAGGAAAATGCTTCAACTGTGGAATAGCAGGCCACAAGATAAAAGGGTGTCCAAGAAGGAAGAACACCGCCAAAGAATGTTCAAACCTACCGAATTTTCGGAACATCGAACAATGTGATATCATAAGGATGTGTAGTCTAAGCTAATTGCCATAACGATTATGAATAAGAACGCACCATCTAACTTCGTATCGAATATGTCATATTGATTTCCAGTCATTTCGTAAATTAATAAACTGAACCATCGTTAAAAAAGCGCGATAATTTTAGATCACAAATGTGCGATGTGTATATGTATCGCTACTTATTGCATAGTCAAAATAAAGCATAAGATGTTTTTATACAATATAAGTACAAGGTGAATAATGAGTAATTCCTTTTCATTCGTAATAATGGAATGAGAAAAATATGATTCTCCAATTGACATACGATTCCAACCATTAGTTGGACAATTTGAGTACACATTCAAGAACTTCGGTTAAAGACAACCGAAATTTTAAGTATATTGTGGAAGGTTACATTCCAAAGGATTTAAATGATGTCTTAGTAATTGCTCGTCAATTATATATATTTTTCAAGAGTTCTCAAGCACTCATGGAGATCCAAGAGTTTAAAAGCACTCATGGTTATGTAATTTAATATAACGCAAATCAGGAGTTTAATGGAACTTATGTTTTGTTTACTAAATTGCAGAATATTTAAACAAAAAAAATCACGAGCCTATGATCTTATTAGGCACATAAACTTCAGCGATAATGGAATGAAAGTCTCCTGAATGAATTCGGTTTGTGTTTTAGAGACAAAGCAATCTAAGTAAGTGGAGAAAGAGCAATTGGTTTGAACTCTTTGTAGGTAAAAGAATAACTATTTGACTACCATACCAGTTACTCGGTAGATAGGTGAAAATGAAATCGTATAGTTAGCGGGAAAAGAGAGTAATACCATATGTAAGACATGAAAATGAATTGAATTGTGGGGGTACCTCACAAGGATACTTATAAAAATGTGAAGCAACTCAGTGGTTGAGAATATGCTCACAAGTACAAATCAATTACCAAATTGACATAAAATTATTAGTTCAAGAAAACTACTGATCCATGTTTTTAATACTATCATGGTTAAATCTTTTGATATCACTTTAGAAAAAGAAATCTATATCAAACACCAGAAGATGTTAAATTTCTTGGAAGAGACGGCGAATATTGTAGAATTAAGAAATTCCTCCGGTCTAAAACAAGCTCCAAGACAACGGCACGAGAAAATTCGATAAAGTTATGAAAACCATGGATTTCGAAATAACGAATGCGAAAAATGTGTTTATTCTAAAACATTTGCAAAAGAATGTGTCATCATATTCTTATATGTAGATGACATGCCAATCATAAGAGAAGCAAAAAGACAAAATCCTCAAGACAAAGAAGTCATTGTCTACGAAATTCGACATGAAAGATCTTGGAATCGCTGATGTGATTTTAGGAATTAAAATCACAAAGACTGTTGAGGGTTACAATATTTCCCAATCTCATTACATTGAGAAATTACTCGGAAAATTTGATAAATGGAATAATAAACTGGTTACAAAGCCGGTGGATATTAGGTTACATATCGCCAAAAATTGTGGAGAAAGTGTTCGAGAACTAGATTACATCCTGATAATAGGAAGCCTTATGTACATCTTGAAATTCACAAGACCTGACATCGCACAAGCTACCGGGAAACTTAGTCGCTTTACTAGTAACCCCTGAAAGGATCACATGATAGTTTTAACTCGAGTATTAGGGTATCTTCGATACATTAAAATATAAGTGTACCATACTCAAGCTATCAAGCTGTCATGGAAGGATATTATGATGCCAATTGGATATCTGATTCAACAGATTCCAAATCCACCAGTGGATATGTGTTCACTCTTGGAGAAGCGGAAATTTGTTGGAAATCTTAAAAGCAGACGTGCATTGCAAGGTGTACTATGGAAGCATAATTCATAGGAGGGCAGGGAAATAAGCAGAATGGCTTCAATGTTTCCTCAAAGATATTCCAACATGGCCAAAACAAGTGCCTCCTATTTGCATTCACTGCGACAGCCAATCGACAATAGGCAAAGCACATAGCATCATGTATAATGGTAAGTCTTGAACATACCTCGGAGACATAATACCATTTGGAAACTTCTTTAAATTATAATTTCGATTGATTACGAAAATGCAAAAGAAAAGGTAGTGTATCCGTTGACCAAAGGTTTATCGAGAGAACTAGTTGCAAGTGTGTCAATGATGCAATTTCTTAACGCGTATGCGCAAGTGCACGGTCAAGTAGTAAGAGTTGAGTACTCTTACGACTCTGTGGTTGTCGAACTCACGGGTATAAGTCGTAACTATGTAGCTAAATATTATTTAAAAGTAATTCTGTAACAAGGATGAATTGTTAATTTGATAAAAGGCGTCGCCCACAAACAAGCGACTAACAATATAGAGACAATATTTTTTGTATTTCGATTAAAATAATTTAATTAAACTATGGAGATAAGTAGACCATCTATGGATCACCTAGGGTCTTTAGACAGTTTTGAAATTCACACTGAAACACGCTATGTAATAATTAGCTATGTGGGGTAACAAGACTTACAATCTTCTATTGAGCTCCTGTAATTTTACATACCGGTATGTCGGTGCAACGTATTTTACCATTACGTTCTAGCTAGCTGATCAACTTTGTCACCGAGTCCTGTCTGTCCAACGACTTACTCACCTAACTAGTTCAACTGAATCTACCCTCTCACAACTACTCCTTTTCATCTCTCCTATCGGTCTCAATGATCAGGGAGTAAAAACATGATCTTATTCACATTCGGGTAAAGTCTCTGCCGAGCAGCCGCCTAGACTACTAACAACTCCGGTTCGAGAATGCCTCATTTCTAAGATTTAAGCCTAGATCATGACTTGGAACCAATTAGTTTGTAACATTAAGCTGTGAATTCAACTAATTCATCATCTTCATCTAACATGGTCGCTCCATTCATCACTAATGTGTGTCGATGGCCTTAGTCTAAGGAATCACAATACAAGACGAAGAATAATAAGCATTAATATGATCAAACGCATGAATCAATAAAAAAAATCCGGAAAATATGTCAAATTCGTAACCCTAGGTTCTCCATAGAGCCTAGAAAAACGTTTAGCTACTCATCATTATGCTAAAGTCGCAATTATTCTCCATTGAATGATAAAGATGGGGTAAAAGAGAGATCAAACTATGCAATCGCCAAAGATTTGGCGAATCCATGCTCTTTACAAGCTCTCACCTGCTATCCAATGGCATCCCATACGTTGTCTCGTCCAAAAAATATGACCTTTTATCGTTTTCATAGTTTAGGAAACATTCCCATTGATAACTATCAAAAATTTTCATTAAAACCCCCAAAAAACACGTCGCTGGTACCAGTCTAATAGTATTACTGGGATAGGGAAGTCGTACAATTGGACCCTCCAATCATTGGATTACCTGCAAGCTTGTATACAATTTCTTCAGCTTCTTTCTTCGTCTTTGATGGACCATAACGTCCTCGTCAGGTCCCCGTTTTAGCTCTGTGATGTATCGTTGGAAAGCTCTTTGGGTTTACGTTCATTTTCCAATAGTATCGCTCCATATTTATTTGTAGAACTCACGATATCATTGAAATAAGGAAGGTTGGTCACTTTTGCTTCTCCAACATTGCTTCTCTTGCTTCCTCTTGAGCTTGCTTTGTCTCTGAAGTTCGTTTCATGCCTCCTAGAAACCGTTTAGCATTCGTTACTATCAAGAAAACATTAAACAATACCAAGCAATAACAAATTACATCTTAAAAACGCAAAGGAACGCCCGGAACAACAATAAAGCATAACAAGCTCATTCTTCACAAGTATTTCAATATAATGATCATTTACACATCAAAATACATTGATAATCATGCGAAATGGTAGATAACCAATATAGAATATATCTCTCGTTATGGAGTTATCTAATACCCACACACTTAACATATGCGCACTACGAGAAACAATTTAAAATCGACCACGACTTCTCCTAAACCGAGGCACCAACCGTGACATTTGCATACTTTTTCAATCCACCTTTGCATACGAATATAATATGATAAAATTAAAAACAAAATAAGACTCAACTATGCAAAAACAAGATGCTAATGCAAGCTACTACTCGATCCTACACAACCCCATATTTACACAGACACACGAAATTTCTTCTTTGTGGTTGAGATCGGGCAATCTCGATAAAGTGAACCGGTAATTCATATGGTTCTCACATCCCCATCAGAAATTCTACAACCCCAGTGATTTGGAAGAGCTCGCGGCCAGTCGAGGTAAAGAGAACAAGCACGAGCACTTAATAATCTGCTTTTACACACTCATCTTACATATCCCTAGTACTTACCATCTGAGCTATTTATCCACGAGTTTTAATCTGCTAAAGGATTAGGAAAGGTGGGATAGAATATTTAGAATAGTAGTCCTAGACGTCATGAAAAAATGCGTGCAACCTGATTCTCACACTCACTCGCCGAAATCTAAGGTACCCACCGAATCTCACCTACTCCGGCCCTCGTTCCCCCATTCCCGCTGCAAGGATGTTCTCGCAGCCACGAATGTGAAAGAGTTCCTGAATGAAAATTGAATAATCTCCCCGTTCTTGAACTTAAAAGCAAGATCCCTTGTTCCTTTTAACATTCCTTTCTCTATTTTGTTTCTCATTTTCTATTTTGCCTTTATTTTTTCAAACTTCCCAAAAATCAATAAAGCGTGGAGCATAATATAATAAAGTAAGTGTTGGATGAGATGCCCTAGAGGCAATCTTATTTACTATGAACGTTGTTTGGGCTAGAATATTCATTTATTATTTGTGGAGATATTTAACATAATGAATTACTTACATTGCAATTGTTGTTTATCTTAAATATCCCTAGTCCATTATATTGACTAATAGGACGTTCACTATAGACTAGTATGCGGGTAGATTGATACGGAAATATCAAGTCTAACACATGTGTATGCATTAGGAGTAATGGCATACTGGATTGACCCACAAGGAGAAGGCTACATTAGATTATGTCAATGTCACAAGTTTTTCTCGTAGTGAAAATGGTGTTGTAATCCTTAGACTTGAAGTCACTAGATACTCTAGTTGTGAAATATCATATTTTGATATTATGAAACGTTACAATGTAACTTGGTAACTATAAAGATAGTAATCGTGCATGATATGAAGCAAGCTAAGAGATGGTAGTGATGTAGAGAGGATTTGTCCCTTCTACTATCGGAGTAAATATCCACGACCACTCGAGGGGTAGAGCTTATGGAATGTCTGACCAAACTCAGATAAATGAATATGGGATATTGATGTTATCTGTATAGATAAGCCTGTTCCCAGGATCGAGAAACTATGGATTGGATATACGAGTATGACAATTATGACTCGTGTCCAATACAGATATTAAAACAAGTCTAGAGTCCTTCAACACATTTGTGCTAGAATTTGATGGAAGAGGAAGAAGAAGATCACGTAAAACGGAGCAAAGGGGCAGTGCGCCTCCTTGAGGCCGATGGCGGACAAGGAGGGTACGGACGGGTAAGGCTTCTGCCTAGCCTTGTCTTGCTCTCTCTCCTTGCTTGTTATTTCACTCAATGATGGAACATTGAAATAACAAGCTAGAGTTTTCTTTTATAATTAAAAACCTCCTTTTTAAATACGTATTTCCCCAATACTAATCATGTCCCTACATGGATTAGTCCACCATGTAAATTAGTCTTACTAAGTTTGCTTGTGGTTGCGTATTGATCCTTCAATTTAATTAGTCCCACTAATTAATTTCCAAGTCTACTTTAATCCATAGGCCGTGTGACCCCATAGGTTTCTACTTAATTGGTAGTAACAATTACTAACATAGAGCGGTGTCTAACACCACATCAATGTCACCAAACTAATAGAAATAGTCAGTAATCCAACAAACCTTGTGACCAATGTTATCGTATTGAATTATACCTTTGTCTCCAAATCCGGATTGGACATGAGATATACAAGTCACACTCGTAAATCCAATCCATAGTTTCTCGATACTGGGTATAGTCTTATCCATGTAGATAACATCAATATCCCATATTGATTTATCTTAGTTTGGCCAGACGTTCTATAAGCACTATCCTTCGAGTGGAAGCGGATATTTGCTGTCGTTATGTCGGAGGGAAAAATCATGTTTACAACACTACCATATCTAATCTTGCTTCCTATCATTCCCCATAACTACCTTTATAGTACCCGGTTTAAGACGCAAGGTTTGATAATATCAAAGCATGATATTTAACAACTATAGAATCTAGTGACTTCAATTCTAAGGACCAAAATACCATTGTCACAACAAGAAGCACTTGTGACTTTACATAACTTGTATGTAGCCTTATCGTGGTGTGTCAATCTAGTATGCATACCCATGTGCTAGACTTGATATCTCCATATCAATCTACCCACATACTAGTCTATAGTTGATCATCCTGTTAATCAATATAATCGACTAGGGATATTAAAGATAAACAAACACATTTATAATCTAAGGACTTCATTATATTAAATATCTCCATAAATAATACAATGATTATTCTAGCCAAAATCATGTTCATACTAAAAAATATTGCCTCTAGGGAATCTATTCCAACAGTCTTCCACTTGCACTAGAGCCAATCTGGTGCATCTCGTATGCCTATAGATCTAGTGTTCCTTCATGATTGCGTTGAACAAGCGGCTTTGTAACTGGATTTGACAGATTTTGTAGGAATCTTTCATATCTTCACATCTCCTCGATCGACGATCTCTAGAATGAGATGGAACTTTCTGAGTACGTGCTTGGATTTCTAGTGTGACCTGGGTTCCTTGGATTGTACGATCTCCCCAGTTTGTCACAATACAACTCTATTGGATCAGCAATTCTAGGAACCACACCAAGCTCAGCAATGAATTTTCTAATCCAAACAGCCACCTTTGCTGCACCCAATTCAGCAATGTACTCAGCCTTAGTTGTACAATCAGAAACCATCTCTTGCTTGGAACTTTTCTAGCTCACAGCTCCTCCATTCAGGCAAAACATGAATCCCGACTGCGATCTAAAATCATCTTTTTCGGTTTGGATGCTTGCATTAGTGTAACCCCTTACACACAATTCTTCCCCCCCCCCCCTCTGTATATCAAAAACGGATCCTTAGTTCTTCTCAAGTACTTAAGGATGTTCTTTAACGCTATCTAGTGACTCTCACCCGGATTGGACTTATATCTGTAAGTTAAACTCATGCGGTTCTTCTCAATCTCATTGAAAGGACAATCAGCTTTCGAAAGAGTGATTCCATGCGACATGGCCAAGAATCCCTTCTTGGAGTCTTACATGTTGAGTCGTTTCAAGACCTTGTCCATATATGTACTTTGACTTGGGCCTAGCAACTTCGTCGATCTATCCCTATAGATCTTCATACCCACTATATAAGTTTCATCCCCTAAGTCCTTCATTGAAAAACACTTTCATTGCCAATCTTCTACATATTATAAGGTAGGAATGTCGTTTCGAATGAGTAGTATGTCATCCACATAGAAGACCTGAAACACAACAGATCTCCCACTAACCTTCTAGTAAACATAAGGTTCGTCTTCGTTCTTTATGAAGCCAAACTCTTTGATTGCGTCATAAAAACATAGATTCTAACTCTTAGAAGCTTTCTTCAATCCATAAATAGATCGCTGAAAGTTACACACTTTATGGGCATGCTCTGGATCCTCAAAACCCTCGAGGAGGTTTCCATACAGAAACGCTGTTTTGACATCCATTTTTCAAATCTCATAATTTTGATAAGCTGTAATAGAAAGTAAGATTTGAATGGATTTGGTCATCGCGAGTGGGGAAAAGGTTTCATCATAGTCAATACCATGAATCTGTCTGAATTCTTTTGCAACCAATCGGCCCTTACAGGCAATCACATTGCCACTCATGTCGGTCTTCTTCTTGAAGACCCACTTGCACCCTATGGGCCGAGCCCCTTGGGGTGGTTCCACCAAAGTCCATCATTTCTTGTTATACATGGATTCCATTTCGGATCTCATTACCTCAAGCCAATTTTGAGAGTTCGGCCCTTTCATTGCCTCTCCATAGGTAGTAGGTTCATCATCTATGAGCAAGACATCACCAGGCTCAATAACGAGAAGTTCGTACCTCTATGGTTCCTGGCGCACTCTACTCGACCTACGAAGTTCTTGTGTTACCTGAACAGGTTCCTCCACAACATCTTGCGGTTCGAGTTCATGTTCCGTAGTAGGATCAGTGGTTTGTGGTTCTTGAATTTCTTCAATTTCTAGTGTCCTCCCACTTGCTTCTTTAGAGACAAATTCTCTTTATAGGAACACTCTGGTCCGAGCAACAAACACTTTGTTCTCGGTAGGATTGTAGAAATAATACCCCTTCGTTTCCATAGGGTATCTCACTAACATACACTTATCCGACTTGGGTCCAAGCTTTTCTGTTTGTAAACGCTTTACATACACATCTCAGCCCCAAATCCTCATAAAAGACAACGTGGGACGCCTCCCACTTTACATATCATATGGAGTTCTCATGACTGATTTAGATGGAACACGGCTAAGGGTGAAAGCTGCACATAATAGAGCGTGCCACAAGAAGGATAATGGAAGATCAGCTTGACACGACATACATCGAACCATGTACAATAGAGTTCGATTCCTCCTCTCGGACATGCCATTCCATTTTGGCGTTCCGGGTGGAGTGAGTTGGGACAAGATCCCACACTCTCTAAGATAGTCGTCAAACTCTTGGCTTAAGTATTCTCCTCCACGATTCGATCGTAGAGCCTTATAACTCTTGCCAAGTTGCTTCTCTACTTAATTCTTGAAATTCTTTGAACTTTTCAAAGGATTCGGATTTGGCCTTCATAATGTATACAAATCCATATCTACTGAAATCATCAATAAATGAAATGAATTAAACATAACCATCTCTTGCAGGCGTGGAAAATAACCCACATACATCAGTGTGCACGAAAGCCAACTGCTCACTAGTCCTCTCTCCTTTCTCATTGAAAGGGGATTTTGTCATTTTTCCCTAAGAAACAAGATTCACATGTCTCATATGATTCATAATCAAATGAGTCTAGGAATCCATCCTTATGGAGTCTAGAGATGCTTTCTAGTTTATATGGCCTAAACGACAATGCCATAAGTAAGTAGGATTTAAATTATTAGTTTTAGTCCTCTTAGTATTTTTTTATAGACATTATTACTTAGATCAAGGATATACAATCCATTAGATAATTGCGTACTACAATAGTGCATACTATCAAATTAAATGGAGCAACATTTGTCCTTTATTGAAATAGTAAAATCTTTCTCGTCCAAAGAAGAAATAAAAATAATGTTTCTTCTCATAGCAGGCACAAAATAGCAATTATCTAATTCTAAAACTAATCCTATAGGCTAAGATAACTCGTACACGCCCCGGCCAATGCAGCAACTTTTGCTCCATTCCGAACGCACAGCTCTATCTCCCCTTTAGTCTTCTACTTCTCTTTAGATCATGCACATTTCGACAAATGTGAGATCCACATCCAGTATCCAATACCCAAGATGAAGAGATAGTTAAATTGACATCTATAACAAATTACCTGGTGGTGGTGGAATCGCTATTCCAAGCCTTTTATCCACCAGATACTTTGGGCAGTTCCTCTTCCAGTGTCCAGGCTGACTGCAGTAGTGACACTAACCCTTAGTCACGCCCTTGGCAACGCCACCAGTAGGTTTAAGGGAAACTTCCTTGAGTTCTGCAACTGCCTTGCCTTTCCCTTTCGAGGTAGAAGCAACTCGCTTGCTCTTTCCTTTGTTCACCATCATTATAGCCTTGCCCTTTCCGTTGTTGATTCTTCGTTCAACTGTCCTCAACATATTTAGTAGATATGGCAGAGGCTTCTTGATCTCATTCATTTTATATTTCATGATGAACTGTCCATTCAGGAAATAATTGCAAGATGAGATCAGTGGCCAACTCTTGACAACAAGAAATCTCAGGCGTGTGAGATTCTCCAAGTACCCGATCATACGTAGTACGTGAGGTCCCACTTGGCTTCCCTTGAGAGATGACATTTGAACAATGTCTTGGAAACTTCATATTGCTCAACCCTTTCCTGCTCTTGAAAGAGCTTCTTCAGATGTATGGTCATATCAAGGCAACCATGTTCTCATGTTGCTTCTGAAGCTCAGAGGTCATGGTGCAAAGCATAAGGCAAGCCACATCATTAGAATCGTCAACTATCTTCTGATATGCCTTTAAGGCTGCAGGAGTATTATTATCTAGAACATGAGGAACTTGCTGTTCTAGAATGTACAGTTTCTTCTCTTGATTCAGAATGATTCTCAAGTTGATGTACCGGTTCAGAAAGTTTGTTCCTGAAAGTTTGTCCTTCTCAAGGACAGACCGTAGGGATTGTGATGAATTCGATGAATTATTTACCACTGTAATTCTACAAAAAGAGATATATACAAGTTTTAGTATTTTGTGAACAAATTACTACATTTAATAATGGCTAGATTATTAAACATAGCTCCCACTATTTTTCTCGGATTAATAACACTATATATTAATGCAGAAAATATCATTATATTTTCTATTGGGACAAGATCTATATTGCACTTCTTTTTGAAGTTGCTTTGGCAAGTCACCCAAAAATTAGTTATTTAGGTAGGAACAATTCCAATTGCATCCTATGAAAATCTTGGTTCATATGGGCAAATAACTCCTTATTGAAGTAGCCTAGTTGCGTCCAACCTCTTACTTCAAGAGTCGCACATTACTAGCTTGTGCCGTCGCGCCACATCATGATGAATCAAGTCGCCTTGTTTTGGCAAGCCCGTACTTGATAAATCATGATTATGACGAGTGTTAAGTAACGAGAAGGCAAGAACGCAATATATAAATTTGGGGGATTTTCCATTTAAGTTTAATTGTTTGGTTGATCTATAACAACTGATCTACTTATTTGGGTTGGGCTGTCCCAAAATAAAAGATCCGGATCGTATTATCTTATTACCAATTTCATGCATCATCCATACACCAACAATAAATAACAAGACGATAAATAAACAATCACAAATAATAAATAAAAGTGATGTGGATATGGCCTCCTAAAACTAAGATATTCCCAAGCTAATGAGAACATCTATGAACCCTAAAAAATAGCAAGCTCATCTTCATGTGCCTCCAATTTTTAGTCCATGCGCCTTAGCTTGTGGAATGCCGCCATCTTGTGGTTTCTTCAATGCTTTAGGCTTCCTCTTCAATTCTTGACTATAATCTACTATATCTAATACTAGATAGAATCTATACTAAATAGAGAGACCTCACAAGTTGAGGAGAAGACCGGCTCGCAGGCCGTAAAACCTAATTAATTAATTTTTACAATAAAACCAAACCACAAAAATAAACATTCACAACATCCACATCTAAGACCATATCCAATCACCATACAAAAGCACATAATACAGTTAAAATTCAATTTTAACGCGCTTCATCAATTAGTTGATTTTGGATGTATTAGGGTCAAAATGGTCCAAGAGGGCCGACCAAAAACTTTGGCCGAACCCCTAAAGGACCGCCACAAGGCCTTGGGTCGGTCGGCCCTAGCACACGCGGCCAAGCCGCGCGCTAGTCGGCCTGGCCCTTGGACGTGGCTTCCTAGGCGCGCAAGGAGGGGGTGGACGGCCCTAGGATTTTGGCCCTATGTTTGTTTCCTTCCTCTCCATCCTCGTTTCCCAATTTTGCGTGTTTCCAAATTAAGAAAAACCCATTTTTCCTAATTTTTGCCCAAACCCTAGTTTTCTAGATCCCAAATTTCACATCATATGTGATCCAAATTCACTAATCGTTACATCATATGTAAAATTAGCTCATTCTTGTTTGAATCATATTCAAATTGCGTTATTATGCCAAATTTAATTTTACGCGATAAATCATAATTATGGTGTAATAACAAACTAAAAAATAACACATAAACCACGTTATGCACTACTACCCGTGACTGTGATACCAATGTAGGGTTTTGATACGGATTACGCAGCGGAAAAAACAATAATTATCTTTGTTCAAGACCCTTCAAGAATCACAGGACTAGACATCATAATGATGGTAAGGAATAAAATCATCATGTACCTTGTTTGTCTCCTTTGATGACTTCACGTAAAATAGTGTACACGTCTCTATGGAAGTCCACGCCTAGGATCAAGTCTAGAGTCCTTCAACACATTTGTGCTAGAAATTGATGGATGGAGGATGAAGAAGATCACACAAAATGGAGCAAACGGGTAGCGCGCCTCCTTGAGGCTGACGGCGGACTGGGAGGGTACGGACGGGTGTGGATTCGGCCTTGCCTTGTCTTGCTCTCTCTCGTTGCTTGTTATTTCACTAAATGATGGAACACTTAAACAACAATCTAGAGTTTTCTTTTGTAGTCTAAAACCTCCTTGTTAAATCTTTGCTCAATGGTTTGAGTTTTATCTGTTATATATATAAAAATAGCTTCCATCTCACATTTACTATCCATGTTCATGTTTCTTCATTATATTTCTTTAAATGGTTATAACTATTATCCAAAATCCTGACCCAACTCTCTTTCCATTTTACAGATTTTAGTTGGGTGAAAATAATCAGTTACAAAGCATATTCTTGTGTGACCTGAGATGCCAAAGTAATTATGAATGGTTTGGGGACGTGTTGGTGTTTGGCTCCACCTACAAAACTAACATGTACCTAAAGTCTCTTGTCATACTCTCCGATGTTAACAACCACTTCTAGACTTGCATTTTTGCAATTTACGTTCTATAAGACGAGACCACAGAATCATAGAAATGGGTCCCGAATTCCTTCCTATAAGGAATGGATAACAAGGTACCCATATAGGTTATAACAGATGGACACTTAAAAATGAATGTCGTGATTGTCCAAGTTCTTCCACAAGTGAAGTACCGTTTATGTGCATGGCATCTATGTCGTGATGCCAAAGAAACCCTGAAGTTGGGTTCATAATTACGAAGGAATTTGGCAAATGCTTGAGGAAGAGATCTAATTTTAACCAATGAAACGATGATTGGCAATACATCATCGACAATTGGAGTATTGCGCAGAAGTGGTGGATAACGGGTGCCTACATGAAGCGTCAATTATGGGCAGGGGCTTTTCTCAAGGACACTTTTTTCACGGTTCAAACAACTACAAAACGACGTGAGAGTATCAACAAAGTTTTCAAAGAATATTTAAACTACAAGAACAATCTTTTCGATCTTTTCCAGGGATTCATGCTGGGCCTCTAGAAGCTTCATGACAAAAAACGTGGTGAACATTGTACTTCTCACCAATTCCATCTTAAACTAACTAGCCAGTTTAAGCAAATTTAAGATCACGCGGAAACGTTCTACTCTAGGGCTGTGTATGCAAAGTTGGAGGAGCAAGCAATGAAGGTAAGCCACTATAATGCTGTTGACATTCAATTATTACCTGAATGTGATATGTGTGCAATCTATGTCAGAAGGGATAAGGTGGCATCTATGGTATGTTCATACAATATACTATCGGTTGTTGTTGCTTTAAAATGTTCCTTATTTGTTGAAATATCTGATGTCCCTTGTTTACTGAGCATTTATTTCCAGTACTTGTTTAGTTTTCTCAATGTTTAATGATTCTATCTGAAATATCAAATGAAATATATGTATTACTTGAATTTTGTTTTTTCAGGACACTGTTCTCAGTCAACGAGATAATAGCACTGTCAACGAGATAATAGCATGCTCTGCTGTTCCTGCATGAGATTTGAGTCATCACATATGATTTGTGGCCACACAATTTTTGTGTTCTGCCATAAAGGAGTTCAATTCATTCCATAAAGGTTATGATCTAAACGATGTCAAAATACGGATTGTGATTCTAAGAGGATGATCCAGCCATGAACGAACCGAAAACAAGAAGGTGTGACGACATAAAAACCATGCATGTCATCGGAGTTCATGAAGGGGAGAATGGATTTGATTAATGACTTGGGTGGAACATCGCAAGAGACTTAGGACTATTAGCGAGAACATGTTGACTTGAAGATAGCGGGTCTTAAAAACATTATTTTGAAGATTGAAAATGAAGAGCATGTGGTTAATTTCAACTTTCAAGAGTACGCTCACATAAGTACTTTATTGAAAGTTGATACAAAACCCAATGGGAGCTCCAAAATATTAAAAAGAAGTGCGGGAGATGTCAAGAATATGGACACAACTTGCCCGAACCCTCTAGTTGGTGTTTCCGGTCAAGATGTCTACCAATCGGAATTGCAACCGCAAGACGTATCTCAATCAACACAACAAACGATGATTTCCAATGTCAAATACAACTGGTCTCAGGGAATTAGTGACCAATACCCTTTCGGGGGTGTTGGGGATAGCTGACTTTGAGTTATTTCAAGAACTAGATTAAATTTGTGCTTCTTTTGTTACATACCTTAACATTTTTATCCGTTATTTTGTGTGTTTTGCCTGATGCTTTAGTGTGTTATCTGGTTCCATGCATGTTTATCCACTTTTATAAAATTCTTTTAAGTTATGAATCTAATTGTTTGCATTTTTATCCGATTTCTGCTTTGTTTTATCTCCTGAGGGTAGTGACCTGCTAGAACTGATAAAATCCCATGATTATACTTTTATTTGTCTTCTAGTGGGGGCACTACTTCTTTACATGAATTGTTAAATATATAACATTATTAAAAAAAATATCATGTTTCTATAATTCTTGTTAACGTTCGTCTGCTTCAGAGCAAACTCTCTGTTTCTACTCCTTTTTTACAAACTAAAGATGTATCTTTTAGTGTTAATCTGCTGAAAATTCTGAAATTGCACAATTATTTTCACAGTGAGAAATTAATTTTTTGAGAATTCTGAGAGTGTAGAATTATTTTTTTACAGTGCAGAATTTGTCTGCCAAAAGTGCTAAATTATTATTTCAGGTTGAATAATTCATCAGCTGAAAATTCTGAGTGCACAATTATTTTTTACAGTACGGAACTCATATGTTGAAAAATCTTACAGTGCATATTACTTTTTATAGTGCAAATTCATCTACTGAAAGTGTAGAACCATTATTTCATAGTGCATAATTCATCTGCCGAAAACTTTGAAAGTGCATGATTAATATTTCATATTACATAATTCATCTGCTGAACATTTTAACAGTGGAGTACTAATGTTTTGACAGTGCATATTTTATCTGCTGAATATTATGACGGTTCACAAGTTAATTGTTAAAATTTATGTCAGTATTTGTTGGACTGTTTCCTTCTGTGTACTAATTGTATTAGTGCGGATTTTAATTGTTAATTTTGTTGTCTGTATTTTTTTGGACAAACTTTATCTGTTGTATATTTTTTAAGCTCAAATTAACTGTTAAATTCTCTTTCAGTAATTTTCTGGACAAATTTCACATGTGTATAATCTGTGTCTGTGCATAATTTAACTGTTAAATTTTTTTGTCAAGCATTTTCAGAAAAGATTGCATCTGTGTAAATTTTATGATAGTCCAGATTTATCTAGTTGAACTTTTTGCCAATATTTTTTGAACATATTTCACTATGGCATTTTAAGATCGTACATATTTTATCTGGATGAATTCCTTGTCAGGCACCTTACTAACTGCATTTTCCAAAGCAGATTACCAAATTATCCATGTAATTCAGAATGGTGGATTCAAATTAAATTTATCAATTCAATGTGTCGTGAAAGAGCTCATTATCTGTCTTCGGATTGGGAAACAGAACAACTCCTCCATTGACAAGTCGTCGACTAGTTTTCTCTCAAAGTCACATGTGGTGAAGAAGAAACCAATGTTCAATTTCAAGAATAAGGACGGAAACAAGAATAAGAAATTCAGAGGCAAATGCTTCAACTCTGGGAAAGTAGGCCACAAGATAAAAGGGTTTTCAAGAAAGAAGAACACCGCCAAGGGACGTTCAAACCTACAGAAATTTTGAAACATCTAACAATGTGATAGCATAAGCATTCATAGTCTAAGCTAATTGTATTGACTTCATTTTCGATTTTGAATAAGAACACACTATTTAACTACTTATCAACAAAGTCATTTCGTAAATTAATAAACATGACCATCGTCAGAAAAGCACAATGATTTTAGATCACAAGTGTGCAACGTGTATATGTATCGCTACTTATTGCACAATAAAATTGCTTTAGATGCTTTTATACAATATAAGTACAAGGTGGACAATGAGCAAGTCCTCCATGGTAATCAAATGAGGAAAATATAATTCTGCATGATTCTCCAATTTACATACGGTGCCAACCATTAGTTGGAAACTTTGACTAATCTTTCAAGAACTTCGGTTGAAGACAAGTAAAATATTAAGTACATTGTGGAAGGTCATTCCAAAGGATCTTAAAGGATCTTAATTTTGTCAGAGTAATTTCTCGTAATTTATACATTCGTCAAAGAGTTCCCAAGCACTCATGGAGATCCAAGAGTTCAAGCACTCGTATTATGCAATTTATTATAACGCAAATCAGGAGCTTAATATCACTTATGATTCATTTACTGGATTGCAACATATTTGGACAATATAAAATCACGAGCCTATGATCTTATTAGCCACATAAAAGTACTAAAACTTGAGTGCTAATTGAATAAAAGTCTCATGAATGAAGGCATTTTATCGTGTAGAGATAAAGCAATCTAAGTAAATGGAGAATGAGAATTTGGTTTGAATTAGTTTGTTCCTAAAAGAATCACTATTTGACTACCATACGAGTTAAGTCAGCAGATAGGTGAACATGAATTCGCATAGTATGCGGAAAAAGGTGGCAATACCCTATATAAGGCATGCACATAAATTAAATTGTGGGGTACCTCACAAGAAGAATTATAACATTGTGAACGAACTCAATGGTTGAGAATATGATCACAAGTAAAAATTAACATAAGATCATTAGTTCAAGAAAACTAGTGATCCATGATTTTATTACTATCGTGGTTAAATATTGATTGATATCAACTTTAGAAAAGAAGTCTATATGGAACAATCTGAAGAGGTTAAAGTTCCTGGAAGCGACAAAAAGTATTGTCAAATTATGAAATCCCTCTACGGTCGGAAAAAACTACAAGGAAATGGCACGAGATATTTGATGAAGTCATGAAAAACCATGAATTTTGAATTAACGAATGCGAAAAATGTGATTATTCTAAAACAATCGCAAAAGAATGTGTCATTGTATGTTTATATGTCTATGACATGCCAATATATGGGGAGTAAAAAGAAAATCATCCTCTAGACAAAGAAGTTATTGTCTACGAAATTTGACGTAAAAGATCTAGGAATCACTTATGTGATCTTCGTGGTTAAAATCACAAAGACTGCTGAGGGTTACAGTCTTTCCTAATCCCATTACATCGAGAAAATACTCGGAAAATTTGATAAAGGGAATAACAAACCGATTATAACATCCGTAGATGTTAGCTTACATCTCGAAAAAAATTGTGGCTAAAGTGTTCGACAATTAGAATGTGCGCATATAATAGGAAGCCTGATGTGCATCACGAACCTTACAAAGCCTGGCATTGCACAAGCTATCGGGAAACATAATCGCTTTACTTAGTAACCCATGAAACGATAACTGGATAGTTTTAACTCGAGTATTAAGGTATATTTGATACATTAAAATATATATCTAAAGCCATGTGTGCATTAAGAAACCCGTTGACTAAAGTTTCATTAAGAGAACTAGTTGAGATTTCGTCAAGGGAATGGGATTAAAGCTAATCTTGTAAGATTTGAACTTTGCGGCAAACCAAACCTAGGTGACTGGAGTTACCAGGAATTAGGTTCAAAAGAGACAACCCAACTACTTGTGCAAATAAACAAATCACTCACCCGAAAATAAAGTTTCCAAATCTATTCATTGGGTGTACATCGAGTGATAGGGACATGGTAAGAAAGAAAAGTCATTTATTTTGACCATACCTTAAAGGAATTTAATGAGAGTATGATGGATACTCGTTATGTGTCTCACCTATGTGAGTGGGAACGGGCGGGTTCTAGGAGGATAATGTGGCTATCTCCTCTAAGTCTACTAATGATACCCTGACAGTGTTTTAAGACCGAAATGAAGACAACTATGAGAACCAAATTTGGTTAGGTCATTAATTATGTGGTTGCTATCGACTAAGTATACAACTCAGCGAGAAGTTCAAGGCGCTTCATCCTATGACAAGCTAGTATGCCCTATTGCATCTCACTGAGGAAAAAATTCAAAGTCTATGACTACTATCTCTTAAGTGATTAATGAACCACTTAAGGCGGGTAACCACTGACTGGCATTTTCAGCATTAGCGCTAATCTGTCATTTGTGTGGGGGATCATTGGAAAAACAAGGAAAAACAATTTTTTCAACACAACTTTACGAGCATCCCATAGATTGCTCACTTACGACCTCGTGATATTTCTCGCTCAACCTCACACTAGATAGGTTAGAGATCACATAGGTAGCTCACTTTTCGAAAATCGTTAATGTATGAATGATCTAACAAGCGTTCAATATACTTGTTCGTCGTGAGAAGTTTAATGTGTACAACATCTTATCTAAAGATGTTCTTAGGGTAGTTTATCTACTTCAAGGTTGGACTTCAAGGGCACGCCCTTTGGGCAAAGCAATTTATTGCAGGGGAGAGGACCTAGACAAAAGTTTCTCGAATCGCACCGGACTCGGATCGAACTGAACCGGACTCGGGCACAAGCCGGGCCATGACGTGGTGTGGTTGGGTTGGGCTGGGCTAGGCTGGGCAGGTTGGTAGTTAGGGCTTACATCTTTTTGGGCCAGAAACTAATTATTTAAGTAATTTATTAGTTTAAATAATTAGTATAACAGTTGCAAGCGTTCTGTTCAAAATTCTGAACAGACAACGGTTACAACCGTTCAATCCCAACCGCCACCTTCTCTCTCTATAAAAGCCAGTCACTTCTCTGATTCTCGGCACAACCGAAATACATCATTCATACTAATTTTTCTCTGCCTACAAGAGACTATCTCTCTCAATTTTTCGGTTCGTCGGACTTGGTGGTTACGTGCTTTCGACCACCGTGCCGGGAAGACTTTAAGCCTGAGAAACAGAAGCCATTTCTACCAAACAGCTAATCCTTTTTAAGGAACCCGTAACTGTTACGTACGAAACTGTCATCGATTTCATTACAACGTTCAGGAGGCTATAATCAGTGAGTTTTATTTACAATATCTCGTTCATTATATGTGTAGATTATTATTTGCAGGAACTTCTTCGCGTGAATTGTTAAAATATCTAACAATTTGTACATAATTTGGTAGTCCGTGGTTGATAATTTGGTAGTCCGTGGTTGAAGATGACCAAAATAGATGATCGGGAATGCTTTGATTTCTTAAGAAAAGTTGAAGGGATTAAATTGATTTTTTTGGCGATGGAAAATAATGAAGCAATGTTTGGTGGGATGTAATGTGTTCTGAAATATCTTCATCAATAATTCGACACGTTTTCATTTGATGACATGACTAATACTTTTTTTCCATTGTAGACATAACTAATCTTCACAATTAGACCCACAATTGTTGGGCAATAATGTATGTTGAGCACAATTATGTTTTAATAATACACATCCCTCTCAACATGTGCATGTCGCCGAATAATTTTTCAGATAGAATAGTGATAGCATTTGGTTGATAACTTAAAAAAAGAATCCAAAATGTCAAAGAACTACGCAAAATTTTAAACTATATCCATTCAAATGACCTGAGAAGTTGACGATGTCGATAGCTTCGTTGAAACAAAATTATTCATTCGTATAGATATTAAAATTTTAATTAATTCAAACACTAGTATTGAGGAGTCATTATCCATTGGCTCATTGTTTGAAACACGAAATAATGTAGTCTACGAGGACAACAAGGACAATAATCAGAGACTCGGCAAGGCTGTAAATTAAATGGCTTAAGGAAAAAATAGAAAGCTTCCAATAATTTCACTTTAATCAAACCCAAATTAAACCAAAATTTGAAACAAGAGTGCGGTCAATAGCTTTGTTAGTTACTGTCACCCACTTGTTTATTACTTCAATTATTTTTGTCAAGTGAGGGACACAAATACATAATACCACAAATTGATGTACTATCAAATCTCTAAAAAAATGTTCAAGAAAAATCTCTAAAAAGAACACCATTCATATTCATTTATTTTTTTGGAAAAAGAAGACATGTAAAATGATAGGTTTTATAAAAACATGAATTATCTTAGGTTGGTATAAAATCCATACTGTAAGCCCCCCATGGACACTTTGGAAATTTACATATGTAAAGAAATTACGTACGAGTATTTCACTTCTTTGTGCATCACTCATCGATCTCTCGTTGTCAACATTTTAAAATTTAATACAATTATGTTGAGGAAAGAAAGACCAATTAGTAACGTTGACGAAGTGGTGCCTGAAGAACGCATAAAAGTTTGTGCTATCTTGGAGATTTGAGAGACTCCACTTGAGATTTTCCTTGCGGACCTCTCATTCTAATGAATAGTCTGTACTCATCAAAAGTCATTCCAGGATATAAGGCAGGAGTCTCGGGCGTCACCAACTCCTTGGCAGGTTCGATTATCAGATCGCTCTTGGGGTTGTAGAAGAACGCAAGTGAGACGCGCTCGTGTCCAGAGTTCACAATCACTCTATGCTCCACGCTCTTGTAAATCGCATTGCTTAGAACCTTTAAAGATTAAGCATTCTAGTTAGAACACAACAAAGGAACACTTTAACAGTTTTTATATAATTATTTGTGTATGAACTTCCTTATTTTTAAATGAAAATAGTTGCACATAATCAAACAACTATTTTCGCAATAAAGCTTATGCAGTATGCACAACAACCCTTCAACGAAAATATGTTAATTAAGAGTGAATAAATGAGAAAGTGGCAACTGATAAATGAGCTAAGAATTATACATGGCTTTTGCCAGTTAGCCCAATAACGAGGGTTTATGAGACAGTTCATCGGATCCCGGATTCAAGACCCTTAATAAAGTAATATCTCCGTGTGTAAAAAAAAAAAAAAAAAAAAAGAATTGTACATGAGAAACGCGAAGATGCTTACACTCGAGATTATGTAAGTATGGAGTTAATAAACTTCAAAGTAAGGGAGTTAATAAACTTCAAAGTAACTTATATATCATCTTACCAAAACAAATTGTATTCTCCTGTCATGCTCCCAAGTCCAAAAATTAAGAAGTTACTTCGAGCTTTACCCAGTTAAGAAATAGATACATGGTTCATGGGTTGGCCACTTGGCTTAGCAGAGTAATATTTCCTAATTTTAATATTTTAAATAACTTAATGGATTGCGTAACACTAAACAATCTTTACAATACTTCTTAGTTTTAACTCAAAAGTAATATTTCTTAGTTTAATAGATAAGACAAAAATAGAAAACATATTTTCAATAAGCAAGAATTTGTTTTATTAACAATACTTTTATCCATTAGTCAATGTATGTTTGCTAATCACTAGTGGTAGTTTTATAGTCCCTATGGCTGGATTAGTTTATAGAAGTCTTGTTGTGCTCTACATATTTATTTGAATCTTCATATAATATCACTCTTTGACCAGAGATATAAGAGATGATTGCTTGACGTGCTTGTTATGTGTTCTTACATAATACATACTACTATATCATTATCAAAATAAAACATGTGACTAAAATCAAGACATGTATGAGATAAAATTGCTATGTTTATGGTCATCTGTCTCTTTCTTGCCACATGGGAAATAGTTCATTTTCTTTATTACGTTGGGCCACTTGATTTATTTTTTATGCAAGAAAAAGTTAAATAATCTACAGATGAAAAAGACGTTAGACATGGAATTGTGGATTAGATTGATATGTGCGAGTTTTAGTTTATTGAGCTGAAAAAGACATTATGTGCGGACAAGATCGATTTGTATGAGTTTTATTTATTGAGCTTTTGCGTATGATAGAATAAGCACTTTTTTAGAATATCAGAATTAGCTATCCAAGAATTCTGTCATTTTATTTACCGAATTCTCTCAAAAAAACTGAAGAAAAATGTTATAGTGAATAACACTTTATAGACTTGATTAAAAAGTGGACAATAACAATAATGATAAGTAGGGGCCTGTTATACTATAGCTACTCAATTACGAATAAAAGAAAATTACATTTCAACATTTCAAATTGTCTACAATCCACACTAAGAGAAGTTTCAATCTGCAATGTCATCAGATTATGGCAGACAAAAGGTATAATGGAGGATATCTGGGTGTTGCTACAAGGGAATCCAGCTGGAATCAAATGGATGAGTAGGCTAGCAAATGCTGCAGCGGATAAGATTACCAAATTTGTTGTTTCTAATGTAGCAAATAGTTATCAGTTAGATGTTTCTCCGGATCTTGGTAAGATTCTGGAAATGGATGCTTGTAATGGTTAGTTCTTTTATATAATTCTCTCTTGACCAAAAAAAATAAATAAATAAAGAAAAAAAGAAAAACTGTAATGTCATCTCAAGGAGTTAGCTTAGTGGTGGAAGTTTGTGACTTAAGGGTTTGCCCATGACGATCATCAAATACATTTTTTGAGGCCTCATAAATTTAGTCGAGGTAGGCCGTAGGCTGGGCGGACACCAAGTAATTTGAGAAACAAAAAAAAAACAACTTTCTTTTATTTCGTGCTAAATATGAGAATTAATATACGACTTGTTGGTGTGGAAGCAAATACCTTTGAAAAAGAAAAGTAAATGTTGCTTTAGAACTTCTGACAGAAAACCCCCTGCAGTATGGTATCGCTGACACTTAGCTACCAGCAGTATTGATTTTGTCACAAAACCCCCCTGCAGTTTCACTTTTACCGACATCCCGCACCATTTTTGAAACCAAAACCTCCCTGCAGTTTTACTTTTACCGACACTTAGCTACCAACAATTTTAGTAAAATGGTGCGCGATGTCAGTAAAAATGAAACTGGGGGGGGGGGGGGGGGGGGGGTTTCTGACAAAATTAATAGTGCTAGTGGCTAAGTGTCAGCAAGATCGTACTGCAGGGGGGTTTTCTGTCAAAAGTTCGTTGCTTTATTAAAAACGTGACGAAAAGCCATAATACCCCCTTTTCCTTCAAACATATTACCCTCTATATCCCTCTCTCTCCCTCCCTCTCATTTCTCTCACCTTGGTTAACAAAAACACCAACAAAAACCAACACCATTGTCACCACGAGCTTAACAAGTCTGATGTGCCAAGGCCACGACCACAACCACACCCTGTTGTCGGAGAACTGCCATCGCCACCGCTACTACAAAAGTCGGCGCCACCGCTGAAACAAAAACAGAAGACGGAGAAGAAGAAGAAGAAGCAGGGGGGAGTTGTCCCCCCTGAAATTTGAAAATTTCTACTAGTACTCCTAGTTTTATTGATTTTCAATGACTAAATCGGAAGAAATATAGAATTTTGCCCCCTCTAAATTTCCAAAACTGCCCAGTTGGCCGAGTGGTTAGTTGTTGTAGTTGACAAATCCTACTATATGGGTTTGATTCTTCTCCTAGACAACAAATTTTTTGCATTCCTTTTTTTGCCAATTTACCATTTGTCATTAAAAACTCATTGTCTGCTCGAAGAAAAGAACAAATTGTTACTTGTGAGTATTGTGTTCATTATCAATTGATGTTTGTGTGTATAATTGCTTATGAAATATAACAAATTTTGACTTCGGAATCTTGCCTCGGCTGATTTGATTTCCTGGCTCCGCCACTGCCCACAAGGTTTCCCTGTGTATATATGGGTCATGGTCGTGCGGATCTGGCTTTTGATTGCTCAGGACCTAGCAGATCTACGAGATCAAAGCCGCCACTTGCACCGCCGGCGCACATATCTCGTACCTGGTTTATGCGGCCACCTCCACTGTTAGTAGGATGGCAGTTCGTGTAATATAAATCGGGTTTCGCCCTTACCCTGCCCGTTCGGGCATGAACCGGACATTCATTGAGAGAGTCTCTCCCTCCCTCCTCCTATCTGAATCGTTCTCTGCGTAGATCTCCGGACAAAGAGATGGAGATAGAGATCAATCTGCTGTCCTTCTCCCCACCCCCCTCTCCTTCCCTGACTTTTCCTCCTGTCTCTATCTCTCTCCCTCTCATGCGGCTGACATGAAGAACAGGAAGAAGATGAAAAAAAAAATGGGGATGTTTGATCAATTATGGTTACGAAAAATGGGCCAAATGGGTTGTCAACTGTTTTAGTTGACTTTGTTAGTGATAATCTAATCTGTTTTGAGCCTAAATAATTTGCTAATTTTTCTAATCCAATTTGGTTAGGCCCATTTGAAATAAGGCGGTGTGTTTTTTGTTAGGGGTATGATGGTATTTTGTGGTGTGAAACTTGCCATATTTGAATTTTTTTTAAGAATTGATTGGGACAACTAATTTAGGAAAAATTTAGAAAAATTGGTTGGGACGGAGGGAGAATAATTGTTCTTCTATAGCAGAGGTACAAACCACAAGATATTGAGCATATGTTGCAAAATCTATAGAGTAATTACCCATAGATACTGAGCATTGTATGGGCCATACATAGAATGCTAGAATACAAAAAATTGGGACCACGTCAACTAAACTTATTTGTTTCAATTAGTTTGTCTATTCTTCATTTCTTCTTGAATTAGAGCACATGTAGAGAATAACAGAGTAGACTTGCTATTTCAAAGATGCTGATGACCTTACATTTATTTTCTGAAATTATTTGAAATAATTTTTTGTTTATTAAATATATTTTTGGAAAACTATTCAATATTTCAAATAGTCCATCATCTGTGACGATTGAGTGATTCACAAATATTAGAACAAAATCTAGCGGACGACAAGAATTAAAGAATGATGAGATATTTTTATTTGAACTTTTGAAAGAAAACCATTCTGCAGTATCGTATTGTTGACACTTAGCTACCAGCAGTATTGATTTTGTCAGAAAATCCCATGCAATTTCACTCTTACGCATATCACGCGCCATTATACTAAAACTGTTTGTAGCTGTTTCACTCTTACGCACATCACACACTATTTTACTAAAACTGTTGGTAGTTAACTGTCGATAAAAGTTTAATTAGCTGTTTCACTCTTACGCACATCACACACTATTTTACTAAAACTGTTGGTAGTTAACTGTCGATAAAAGTGTAGAGAGTTTCTGTTTGCATTGTGATGCGCGAAGTTCGTAAAATTAAAACTGCAAGGGGGTTTGTGACAAAATAAATACTGCTAGTAACTAAATATCAACAAAACGATGTTACTTGAGGGTTTCTGTCAAAATTTCTTTTTATTTTGGAACCTTGTACCCGATATTCACAAGAGCTACCTCTGCTACGTGTCGTCGACTTTGCCATCAATAATATTAACATTGAATTTAGTTCTTTAAAAGAAAATCTAACTTAAACGCACATGTCTATAACCACCAAAAAGGGCTTTTTTGACCGAAATTTAATGATTGGTTGCAGCAATTAAAACCCTTCTTGAAACTTGATCCTTCCATGTTCTAGTTCATGAACCCACCCTGTCAATATATTCTTATAATGGACCACTAAAGCAGATTTTTTTTTTTCAATTTAAATATTAGTTTCTATTATCGACTGAAAAACTGAAAAATAAGAATCAATATAAGTTAAGTGCTAGTCTAAGATTTATTCAAAAAAAAAAAAAAAAGTGCTAGTCTAAGACTAGTATTTCACATAAAGCTCGGATCCGACACCATATATCGAATTTAGTGTTTTAATTTCTCTTAAGAAGCACTTGATATCTCGAAATTTTATCAATCCTTGTCTAAGTGACATGAGAAAATGGACTGACCTGAATTTGATCCCCGATGTTCACGATAAAAGCATGTGGAGCCGGTTTGACTGTAATCCAGCTATCACTTTTACGGACTTGAAGTCCTGGTACATTAGCGTCGGGGAGCAGAATTGTCATGCCACCGGGGTCAGAATGGGAAGAGAGACCAAGAGTAAGGTCAGGCTGAGGACACTTGGGGTAGAAATTAACCCTCATGCAAGCGCCAACACTCTCACCTCCAAAACAGTTCTGCAGTTGCTCCTCCTTTAACCCGAGGTTACTAGACAAAGCCTTCATAAGACGGCCTCCAAGTTTCACCAATTCCACTCCGTATTCATCTATCACTTCCCTGCATCAAACAATTACATTTTATTGTTTCAGTACTTAATCTTCAATTTGAAGATTTGCTCTGGATGTTTTAAGCTCATGTCAAACGGTGTTACAATATTAACTGCTTTAAATTTTAGCTAGTTTATTTTTACAGATTAATTTCACCAAATTATTTAGATTTTCAGTTGGTTCCAAACATTGACTCACTGCAATAAACAGTAATTTATATAGTTTTACTTTTAAGAATTTCCTACTTCAAACTTAACCACACAAATTTAACCATGATCATCTTCAACATAGTTTAATATTAATTTTTATTTTTTTTGGGTATAATATTAAATATATTAATTTTATGTAGATTGCTAAAATACGAAGACATGGTAGGTGTAAGGTATCAAATGTAACATCTAAAATAGTGTTTTAGTCACAGAAACAGACCCTACACGAAATGGATCAAAGATAGAAAGTAACCTACTATTTATGGATACAATCATGCATACTAGGAGACTAGATACATGTAGCGAATTATGAAACTACTTTTTACCTGAGAGATTCTGGCAGGTGAGGCCACTTTTTATGGTCCATCAACGTCGGAGGAAGGTAATGAAGAAAGTAGTAGTCACTCCAATCAAGAATGGCACCTTTCTGCACCCCTAATCTACTCCCGTAGCCCTCGTAGGTCGTCGGTGAGTTTGCGTAGTTTTGCTTCTCTTCCATAGGTAGATGGAAGAAGCCGCGCCAGACCTCTCTGGCGCGGTCCATCAGGTCAGGGTCCACTCCATGGTTTACGACCTGAAAGAATCCCCACTGGCGACAGGCCTCAGATATCTGACAAAGAGTGGTGGCACGTTGGTCGGGGTCGTCGGAGGACAGGCCTCCGAGGTCAACTAAGGGGATGTTGGTATGAGTTTGGTTGTCGGAGTTGGCTATGACCGGTCTATCGGTTGGTGGTTTCACGTAGCGGTCGGGGATGGTAGTTGTGCCACTTTCGGACAAGGATTGGACTCGAACTATGGGTTCTGGCCAATCTGTAGAGCAATTCATGTCTCCTTTTTTGCTTCTTAGAGGAGAGAGATAGAGAGAGAGAGGTTTGAGAGGAAGTTGGGAACTTGGTTGTTAAAAGGAGGGGCTAGAAGTGAAAGAAGCCTTGTGGATTGAGGTGGACGTGAAAGAGAACGTGAAATTTGTGTCATAAAAAAACGAGGGATTTCTTTTTCTATTTTGTCAACTTGTAGTTAGAAAAATATATACTCTTACACTTCAAAGCCACACAGTATTTCTCAAAAAAAAGCCACACAGTATCAATGACACGTTCTACTTTGAAATATAAATATCGCTGTCTCACCTACAATATTAGTGTGAGATTAACTGATTAGTAGGTCAGAGCATTGAAACTCTAATCGAAGCCATTACAACTAGGCCGACAAATAAATACCACTCCGTCCCAGCTCTTTCTTCCCATCCTAATTTTTTGACTTGTATCTGAGTCACTTTGACTGCGTGATTTGGATGGCAAAACGATGCGATTTTTTGATAATTTTTTCACCGTGTCATAGAGCTACCTTTACTCTACAATGCCATGAAAAAATTATCAAAAAATAATAATATTTGCTATCCAAATCATCGGGTCAAAGTGACCCAATGAATAGTGATAAAAATTAAATTGGGAAGACAGAGCTGGGACAGAGTGGTAACGAGCTACAAAAAGTAGGAACATTATCCCCTTAAATTAACAAACACAAACATTTGAACGACTTGACACAAGATAGAGGATGTGCGGAAACTGCTACCACTCCGTCCCATCTCTTTTGCACCATTTAGACTTTTACCACTATTTACTATGTCACTTTGACCCGGTGATTTGAATAGCAAAACTTTGTATTTTTAGATAATTTCTTCGTAGTGTTGTAGAGTAATTCTTATTTACAATACCATAAAAAATTTATCGAAAGATTGTATCGTTTTGCGATCCAAATCACCGGGTCAAAGTGATCCTGTTACGGGTAAAAAAGTTCAAATGATACAAAAGGGGTGGAACGGAGTGGTATGTGTGCACGACCTTTTGCACGGTCATTGCATTGGAGGTGTGAGGGATCACTCTTTGGTAGAGGATAAAAAACATTGTGATATGATATTTAGTGGCATATGAACTGAGAAGTGAGTGCAGCGTGATGAGACATGATATTATATTATATTATATTATTGTACGCCTAAGGCGGATTCTCTGTATTTTCTATAAATTCAAGGGCGTGAACCTTTCAAACTTATGCTGCAAATAGGTAGGAATTTTCTCTATAAATAGAATTAGCTTCTAGACAATAAGTGAAGGTTTAGGTTGATTTAAACAAGCATAGATCTAAAGACATAATAAATCGGTGGATTTATGTGTTACCTCTTCGCCTAAGCTTCTTTGCGCAACGGAAGATGATATTTGTGATTGCTTGCTTTCACGTGCTTCCACCAACGTCTTGCTCCCACCAGTCTAATGCCAATCTCGAGGACGAATACTATGATTCACCCCACGTTCCACCTCCTTGGATGTAGTTGGAGAGAGATTAGAGTTCTCTACAACTGAGAATGAATCTAGACAGAATGTCTCTACTGACTAGCACTAGCATTAAAATATCTAGGAGGTTGCCTCCTTATATAGGCAAAATTTCTCTTAAGTTTGCATTTTACCCCCTATAGTTTATGCATTTTCTACTAACCCATAGAGTTTGGGTCTTTTTGCAGATAACCATATAAGGTTTGAAGTAATTACATGTGCACCCCCACATGAGCGCACCATATAATCTAATTACTGAAAATTTATAAGCAATAATTTAATTATCCTTAATAATAAAAAAATTGCTCGAATTCACCTAGGGTCTCACCACCTATAGTAGATAGTAGGTAATAATGGCTTGAGTCTCCAGAAAAAATTTGGACTCAAAAGAGTGTGTTCAAGGTCGTCTAATTGCCTCGGGAAGTGTGCTAAACACTAATTAGATAATCTGGAAATTATTAAAAATTTTGTAAATCAAAAAATTATGAAAAAAAAAATACTCAGAAAATAGAAATTCAATTTGGAGTACCCTGAAAAAAAACCAGACGAAAAACGACGGCGGGGACAGGCCGCACACGCCCCCACGCGCCACCGCTCGTGGTCGCGTCCACATCCGTCACGCGCTGTAGTCGGGCGTCGGCCATGTCAGCATGCAGTATGGCATGGCACGAGAGCACCTATGCTGACGTTAGCTGCCGTCACCCGACATGCTGCTTGCCATGTCAGTGCCACGTCATCAGCAGTCGTCGGCCCTTTTGGCGCGTGTGGCACGTGGCCGTGCGTGAAGGCCACCCACCGCCTTCCAATGCTCCGTTTCTGATGAATCTTATATCATAAGAATTGTCTCTTCGTCCTGATTTCGATTATGTGTTCAAAGTCCAATTTTAACAAGTTTGCAAAAACACGTTTTTCTAATCAGATCTAACGAGTCTAGATTAATAGAGTACTGAATCTTAAAAGGGGAATAACTTTCTCTAAGTTTGTCCAAAAAATACAAAACGTATATTTCTGGAACCCTCGTGAAAAAGCCTATCCAACCACATAAGATTCTCCTACTGATTATGTATTTCAGAAACTTGATTTTCTACAACAAGTACGATTTCAGACTACGAGGCACGAAAAACAATCCTAAAGCTCTGATACCAATGAAGGTTTTGTTGGAATTGTGCCCTAGAGGCAATCAAATAACTGTGACATTTATGGATTTACGATTCATTATGTTATCGATATGGAGATATGTTAACATGAATGAAGTCCTTAGAATATAAGTGTTATATTCTTAAATATCCCTAGTCGATTATAATGATTAATAGGACAATCATCTATAGACTAGTATGGGGTTGGATTGATATGGAGATATCATGATCCAACACATGGGTATGCATTAGGAGTAATGGCATACTGGATTGACCCATCTCCGATAAGGCTACATACACGTTATGTTAAGTCGCAAGCGCTTCTCGCGGTGCAATGGTATTGTCATCCTTAGACTTGAAGTCACTAGATTGTCTAGTTGTGGATCATTGTGATTTTGGTAGCGTCAAACGCTACACCATAACTGGGTAGCTATAAAGGCGTGTACTGGATACAATAAGAAGCAAGCTTAGAAATCGTAGTGGACGTAGATAGAATTTGTCCCTCCTACATAACGGGAGCAAATATCCTAGGCCACTCGAGGGATAGTGCTTATAAAATGTCTGGCCAGACTCAAATAAATCAATATAGGATATTGATGTTATTTGCACGAATAAGGCTATATCCAGGATCGGGAAACTATGGATTGGATATACAAGTGTGACTTGTATGTCTCGTGTCCAACCCGGATATTGGGACAAAGGGATGAGACAATTACCTGCACAAGGTTTGTCATGATGAGTATTCTATTTGTTGGCTAGAATGGATGTCTTGCTAGAGGCCGCTCCATATTAGTAAATAGTTACTACCAACTAAATAGAACCTATGGGTTCACACGCCATATATGGGTGAGCTAGACTTGGGATTTATTTAATTAATATGATTAATTAATTAGACGGATCAAATCGCAACAATTTGTTAACTTAGTAGGACTAATATGCAAGTTGGACAAATCCATGTATAGACATGATTAAGATTTTCCAAGGTGGCCTAATTCATGTAGAGACATGATTAGGATTAATTTGAAAATAGAACTAATCCATGTATTGACATGATAAGGACTATTTTGCAAAAGGGACTAATCCGAACTTGAGTAGGATTAGGAGAGGGGTTCTTTATGTAGTAGGACAAGGAGTTGTGGGACTATATAAAGAACACTCCTAGCTTATTTTTCTCTCTACACATACACAAATCTATATGATAGAGTAGGAGAGAATAAAGCAAGGAGAGAGAGCAAGTCCCAAGCAAGGGCCGAACCCCCCTTGGGACCGCCCCCTACCCGTCGGCCTAAAAGGGGAGCCGCCCCACCTTGGTGCTCCATTGTTGCATGATTTCTTCTTCCTCTTCCATTCTTCCTAGCTAGCATAGGGAGTTGGAGGATCTAGATCTCACCTCTAGGCGTGGATCAACCGTAGAGACGTGACACAATTCACGTTACAAGTCATCACAGGAGACCCCTAAGGTGTGTAACTTGATTTATTCCCTTACCATCGTTATGTCTCTTGTCCTATGATCCTTGGAGGGTATTGCATGGATAAATTTGTTTTTCCACTGTTTATCCATGATCAAAACCCTACAGTGGTATCAGAGCCACAGGTCGTAGAACGTAAACGTGGTTTATGTGTTACGTTTTGATAGTTTTACACTTTAAATTTATTGTTTATCGCGTAAAACAAGACAAATCAAGCATATGATGCAATTTGTCAATAATCAATCAAAACAAGACCTAGTTTTTGAATTGGATGCATGAATTAGTGAGTTTGAGAAATTTCAGGATCTTAGATCTCGGGTTTGGGCATCCTATGGAAAGAAGGAGTTCTTTTCATACAAGGAAACAACCAAACTTGGGCACCAAGCAAGGGAGTTGTTTTGGAAACAACTCCCATGGAAGGTTCGCCCCCCCTAGGGGACCGCCCCTCCTTGCTTGCAGCCCAAGTAAGGGACGGCCTAGGGGCCGGGGCAGCCCTAGCCCACAGCCTAGCCGTGTGGGCTAGGGGTCGGCCGACCCTAGGCCTTGGAGGTCCTCTTTTGGGGTTCGGGCAATTGGATTGTTGGGCCCCTTGGACCGTTTTAACCCTAGAAAAATCTTAAAATCAATTAAAATTGACCAAGCGCGTTAAAATTTGATTTTAACTGTTTATGTGCAAATCGCATTCCATCATTATTAACCAAGTCGCCATGCTTTGGCACGCACGAACTTGATAAATAATGATGATAATGAGTGTTTAAATAACGACAAGGCAAGAACACAATATTTAAAATTTGAGGGATTTTAAATTCAATTTTTAATTGTTTTGTTGATTAATATCAACTAATCTATCTATTTGAGTTTGGGCACAACTCCAAATAATAGATCCGGGTTGTCTAATTATCTTATTATCCTTGCATGCATCATCCATACACCAACCACACAAATAATAAGAGAATAAATAAACAACCACATAACAGAAATTAAACGTGATGTGGATATGGCCTTTTTCTAGACTAAGATAATTCCAAGCCAATGGAATTATCTATGAACCCTAAGCAAACACATCTCCATGCGTCTTGATCTTTTGGTCCATCCTTCATAGTCATGTGGAATGCTCCATGCTCCATGCTCCATCCTTTTTGTGGCTTCTTTGGCTTTGGGCTTCTTTTCTCCAATCTTGGCTAACAATCTACTTTATCTAGCACTAGCTTATATCTATACTAAATAAAATAAATCTCACAAGTTGAGAAAAAAAATGGCACGCAGGCCATACAACCCTAATTAATTATTACAATTAATTGATCAGCTCGCAGGCCGTAAAACCAAACCACAAAATTAAACATCCACATCAAACCACATCCTAAGGCCATATCCAATCACCATGCGATTTGCACATAAACAGTTAAAATCCAATTTTAACGCGCTTGGTCAATTTTAATTGATTTTAGGATTTCTAGGGTTAAAACGGTCCATCGGCCCAACAATCCAATTGCCCGGGCCCATTAAAGTGAACCATAAGGCCCTAGGGCCAGCCCGGCCCAAAACCCGCAAGCTAGGCCCGCGGGTTAGGGCTGCCCGGCCCCTTAGGGCGGCCAAGCTTGGGCGGCAAGCAAGGGGGCGGTCCCTAGGGGGGCCGAACCTCCTCTTGGGGGTTGTTTCCAAAACAACTCCCTTGCTTGGAGCCCAAGTTTGGTTGTTTCCTTGTTTTGGGAGAACTCCTTCTTCCCCAAGGATGCCCAAACCCTAGATATAAGATCCTAAAATTTCTCAAACTCACCAATTCATGCATCCAATGCAAAAATGGATCTTGTTATGAGTAATTATTGACAAATTGCATCCCATGCTTGATTTGTCTTGTTTTACGCGATAAAAAATCAAATTAAGGTGTAAAACAACAAGAATGTAACACATAAACTACGTTTATGCTCTATGACCTGTGGCTCTGATACCACTGTAGGGTTTTGATTCATGGATCGCGCAAAAGAAGCATAATCAAACAAATAACCATGCAAAACCCTCCAAGGATCACAAGTCTAGATGCATAACGATAGTGAAGGTAAGAAATCATAAACACACCTTTGGGTTCTCCTTGATGACTTCAAACGCGAATAATGTCACGTTCTCTATAGTTGATCCACGCCTAGAGTTGATCCTAGATCTCCCAAACTCCTTGGTGCTAGCCCGGAATAGGAAGAGGATGAAGGAATCACGCAAAACGAGACAAAAGAGGGGCTTCGGCCCTCTTTTGGCCGACGGGGTGAGGGCGGCGGCAAGGGGGTCGGGTCGGCCTCCTTGTTGCTTGCTCTCTCTCCTTTTGTTCTCTCCCACTCTTGTTATGTTCACTAATGAGCATAAGTTCTTGGGAAGGAAGGAAGGAGGGTCCTTTATATAGTCCAACAACTCCTTGTTAACTACCTAAAGGACTTATTCTAGTCCAACTAGAATTCAATTTAGTCCCTTCCTTGCAAATTAGTCCCTACTAAGTTTGCAAGGGTTTGCAAAGTGATCCTTCTAATTAATTAATCCAATTAATTAATTCCCAAATCTAGTTCAACTCTATATAGCGTGTGACCCCATAGGTTCTATCTAGTTGGTAGAAACTATTTGCTAATATGGAGCGGTTTCTAGCAAAACATCCATTCTAGCCAACTAATAGAATAGTCATCTAGACAACCTTTGTACAAGTAATTGTCTCATCCCTTTGCCTCCATATCCGGATTGGACACGAGACATACAAGCCACACTCGTATATCCAATCCATAGTTTCTCGATCCATGGGAATAGCCTTATTCGTGCAAATAACATCAATATCCTATATTGATTTATTTGAGTCTGGCCAGACATTCTTTAAGCACTATCCCTCGAGTGGCCTAGGATATTTGCTCCCGTTATGTGGGAGGGGCAAATCCTCTCTACGTCCACTACGATCTGTAAGCTTGCTTCTCATTGTATCCAGTACACGCCTTTATAACTACCCAGTTACGGTGTAGCGTTTAACGCTACCAAGATCACAATGATCCACAACTAGAATATATAGTGACTTCAAGTCTAAGGATGACAATACCATTGCACCGCGAGAAGCACTTGTGACTCAACATAACATGTATGTAGCCTTCTCGGAGATGGGTCAATCCAGTGCAACATTCCGTAATGCACACCTATGTGTTGGATCGTGATATCTCCATATCAATCCAACCCCATACTAGTCTATAGATGATTGTCCCATTAATCATTATACTTGACTAGGGATATTTAAGATAAACAACACAATTGTAAATCTAAGGACTTCATTATATTAAATATCCAATAAATAATAAATGAATTTTCTAGCCATATACAAATTCATACTAAACTAGATTGCCTCTAGGGCATCTATTCCAACAGTGTAAAGGAAGAGAGACTACCCAAAGTACCTGGAAGTAAGTAATAAAGGAATTATGAATTCCAATATAGGTATTCTGTTATAGAAATCAATGTGTCTATCTCACCATCATGAGTATATGATACTAGATGAGGATCTCACATTTATAGATATGTGGAGGATCTCAAGAGATAAAAACAAATGAATAAGGAAGAAATAATCCTACACGTGGGGCAATGAAGCAAGGAGTTGCTGAATTAGCCATAGGGAATTATTTCTACCTTTATGCAATTGTTCATGAATTAGAAAAAAGTGAGTATGTCCCTTCTTTGAGTAGGAACATTATCATAGTTTCTTGTTTGGACAAGAAAGCTCCTTATCATAATAAAGGACAAATGTTGTTCCATTTATTCTGATATGCATTATTGTAATGCAATTTTGTCTAAGTGGATTGTATATCCTTGATCATGATAATTTCATCTATAACATTAATATCAAGAGGTTTGCATATAATGATATGAACTTCACTTGTCTTTAGCATTATCGTTTAGGCCTCATAAATAAGAGATACATATCTAGAACTCCATGAGGATGGATTTCAGAACTCATTTGATTATTGAATCATATGAGACATGTAAGACTTATAAGGCAAAGATATGATCTTTTGGGAATCATACATATTGATGTATGAAGGCCGCTAAGCACAAATACTAAATATGGTTTTTAGTACTTTATCATATTTACTGACGGGATCAGAGAAATATGGATTTGTGTATCTTATGAAGAAACAAATCAGAATCCTTTGAATTGTTCAAAGTATTTAGGAATGAAGTAGAGAACCAGCTTGGCAAAAGTATTAGGACTCTACGATTGGATCATAGAGGAGAGTACTTGATCCAAGAGTTTGACAACAATCTATGGGAGTGTTGGATATGATCCAACACTCGCTCCACCTAGCACGCCACATGGGTTTGGCGTGTCTAAGAGGAGAGTTCCGACCTTGTAGGACATAGTTCGGTCCATGATGAGTCAAACATAACTTCCAGTTTACTTCGAGGGACTATGTTCTAATTACTGCAAATTTTGCCTTTAACCTTGTTCCATAAAAAACGGATTATGAATAACACCATATGAGATATGGACTAGGAAGTGTCCTACTATGTCATTCATAAAGATTTGGGGTTATGAAGTTTATGTAAAGGAGTTTACAAATAAAGTTGGACCCAAGTCGGATAAATATTTTGTGGGATATCCTCAAAATGATATTATTTCTACAACCTAATCGAGAACAAACTGTTTGTTTCTCGAACCACAGTGTTTCTAGGTAGATATTGTCTCTAAAAGAAATAGTGGGAGTACAATAGAACTTGAAGAAGTTCAAGAACCACAACAAAACATTAATCCTTTTGATGGAACATGAGCAGGATCACAAGGTGTTGTGGAGCAACCTACTCAGATAACACAAGAACCTCATAGGTCAGGTAGGATATGTCAACGGACTAGAGAAATAAGGATTTCTCATAACCCGCGATATATTGCTCATCAAGATGAGCCTACAACCTATTAGATGGCCACGTGTGGGCCATTCTCTCAGAAATGGCTAGGAGCCATGGGATACAAAATGGAATCCATGTACACCAACAAAGTATGGACTTTGGTGGAACCACCTAAAAGGTGCAAGTGGGTTATAAGGAAACCAACATGGATGGTAATATGATTACCTTTAAGGGAAAATTGGTTGGGTAAGGATTTTCTGTGAGTTCATAGTATAGACTTTGAAGAAATCTTTCCCAGTTGTGATGCTTTAATCCATTAGTATCTTGCTTGTAGCAATCTGTTTATAGATTGAATCAAGCTTCTAGGAGTTTGACTCTTCGAATTAATGATGCAATCAAAGGAGTTTGGTTCCATCAAAATTGAAGACGAGACTTGTGTTCACAAGAAGGTTAGTGGGAGCATAATTATTTTTCGGGCTTTTTATGTGGAGACGTACTAATCATTGGGGATGACGTCCCTACTTGGAAATCTTATGTAGATTGACTAGGGAATTAATCTTCGATGATAGACTTAGGCGAAGCAACCTATGAAGATATATGGAGATAGATCAAGATGGTTATGCGGCTTAAGTAATAATACAAAAATTGAAAAAGGTGTTGAAATGGTTCAACATGTATAGAATATGGATTCTACCTATGTGACATGGAATTGGTCTTTTGAAGACTAGTTGTCTTTCCAATTAGATTGGGAAGGGACCGCATGAATAAGATTCATGAGATACGCCATGTTATGTACTAGGCCAGTTGTGTCATATGATATGACACAAAGATACCAGTCGAATCCGGGTGAGAGTCACTGGATAAATTATCAAGATTATCCTTTAGTACTTCAGAAGCACTAAGGATGAATTCTTGATAAATGGAGGATAGGAAGAGTTTACTATAAGGGGTTACAGTGATGCTAACTTCAAATCAGACAAAGAAAATTTCAGATTATAGTCAAGTTTTATGTTTCGCACTAGTGGGAGGCACTGTGAGCTGGAAAGGTTCCAAACAAGATTCAGTCACTGATTCTAACATAGAGGAATGAGTAAGTTATTGCATAAGATGCATTTACTCAGAATATTCAATCTCAATCAAATTGTTGATGGAGAAGATGTGAATATTTGCAAGGTACCAGCAGATGTCTCGCCCCTACGCAGTGTAAGCGTGGAGGGCCGCGCTATATCAATAGGCATATGATGCAGGAGATTGACTCTAGTGCAAGTGGGAGACTGTTGGAATTGTGCCCTAGAGGCAATCAATTAACTGTGACATTTATGGATTTACAATTCATTATTTTATCGATATGGAGATATGTTAACATGAATGAAGTCCTTAGAATATAAGTGTTATATTCTTAAATATCCCTAGTCGATTATAATGATTAATAGGACAATCATCTATAGACTAGTATGGGGTTGGATTGATATGGAGATATCATGATCCAACACATGGGTATGCATTAGGAGTAATGTCATACTGGATTGACCCATCTCCGAGAAGGCTACATACACGTTATGTTAAGTCACAAGCGCTTCTCGCGGTGCAATGGTATTGTCATCCTTAGACTTGAAGTCACTAGATTGTATAGTTGTGGATCATTGTGATTTTGGTAGCGTCAAACGCTACACCGTAACTGGGTAGCTATAAAGGCGTGTACTGGATACAATAAGAAGCAAGCTTAGAGATCGTAGTGGACGTAGATATAATTTGTCCCTCCCACATAACGGGAGCAAATATCCTAGGCCACTCGAGGGATAGTGCTTATAAAATGTATGGCTAGACTCAAATAAATCAATGTAGGATATTGATGTTATTTGCACGAATAAGGCTATTTCCAGGATCGAGAAACTATGGATTGGATATACGAGTCTGACTTGTATGTCTCGTGTCCAATGCGGATATTGGGACAAAGGGATGAGACAATTACTTGCACAAGGTTTGTCATGATGAGTATTCTATTTGTTGGCTAGAATGGATGTCTTGCTAGAGGCCGCTCCATATTAGTAAATAGTTACTACCAACTAAATAAAACCTATGAGGTCACACGCCAAATAGGGGTGAGCTAGACTTGGTAATTAATTAATTAATATGGTTAATTAATTAGAAGGATCAAATCGCAACAACTTGCTAACTTAGTAGGACTAATATGCAAGTTGGACTTATCCATGTATAGACATGATTAGGATTTGCCAAGGTGGCTTAATTCAAGTAGAGACATGATTAGGATTAATTTGAAAATAGAACTAATCCATGTATTGACATGATAAGGACTATTTTGCAAAAGCGACTAATCCGAACTTGAGTAGGATTAGGAGAGGGGTTCTTTATGTAGTAGGACAAGGAGTTGTGGGACTGTATAAAGAACACTCCTAGCTTATTTTTCTCTCTACACATACACACATCTATATGATAGAGTAGGAGAGAATAAAGCAAGGAGAGAGAGAAAGTCCCAAGCAAGGGCCGAACCCCCCTTGGGACCGCCCCTACCCGTCGGCCTAAAAGGGGAGCCGCCCGACCTTCGTGCTCCATTGTTGCATGATTTCTTCTTCCTCTTCCATTCTTCCTAGCTAGCAAAAGGAGTGGGAGGATCTAGATCTCACCTCTAGGCGTGGATAACCCGTAGAGACGTGACACAATTCACGTTACAAGTCATCACAGGAGACCCCTAAGGTGTGCAACTTAATTTATTCCCTTACCATCGTTATGTCTCTTGTCCTGTGATCTTTGGAGGGTATTGCATGGATAAATTAGTTTTTCCGCTGTGTATCCATGATCAAAACCCTACAGGTTTAGGCTTATCTGAACATGCATAGATCTAAACACATAATAAAGCGGAAGATTGATGTGTTACCTCTTTGCCTAAGCTCCTTGCACAACAAAAGATGATCTTTGTGATTACTTGCTTTCACGTGCTTCCACCAACGTCTTGCTCCAACCAGTCTAGTGCGAATCTCGATGACGAACACTATGATTCACCCCATGTTCCACCACCTTGGATGTAGTTGGAGAGAGACTAGGGTTCTCTACAACTGGGAATGAATCTAGACAGACTGTCTTTACTGACCAGCACTAGCATTAAAATATGTAGGAGGCTGCCTCCTTTTATAGGCAAAACTTCTCCTAGATTTGCAATTAACCCCCTAGGGTTTATGCCTTTGCTACTAACCCCTTAAGGTTTGTGCCTTGTAGCAGATAACCCCATAACGTTTGTAGTAATTACATGTGCACCCCCATATGGGCGCACCATATAATACTAACACTAAGAGAGACTAGGAAATACAGTTTTCTCTCTTCATCTTCCTTAGTCAAGCATCAAAGGAGCGGTTCGTGTTGTGAAAATTAACCTTCCCCCAAAAGGTGCCCGCTCTTGCTGAGATCTAAGCGCGTGGACATCAGAATCAAGATCTGTGACATCGTTTGAGGAACGATCCTGCTACAAGAGGCAAACCCAATAGCATTCGCTATTGGTTCATGCTAGGGTTTACCAAAAATATCTAACATTGGTGTCAGCGCCTAGTTGTTGTCTCGTGCCTCATTTTACGTAAATTTGTATGGTTCTGTATACTTTATTTTCACTTTCTAGTGCCAAATTGTTCCCAGTATGCAAATCATATACTTGTGCGTATATCTTTTTGTTGCAGTTCCGAAATATAAAACTTGTAATTTTTTTATAATCGAGTAAAATTTTATGGAAGAAAAACCTTTATGATTTGGGCTGCGCAGTATAGATTAAATATGCAAAAAAACATTTATGAGTTGACGTTTCAATGTCTTGGATACACACTTGTGATCAGGACAAAAAAGTTTTGACAGGCGGTGTGAAAAAACAGTTCTGAATACACGTGAGCAACCCGAGGATTCACGCACCCAAGAAGGCTCGGCTGCTGACGTGGTGAGTAACGTTAGCTAGGGTTGACATGTCATGCGATGTGGCTGCATACCATGGAGAATAGAAGGCCACATGGTTATGTGACGTGGCAGCCCACGTGACACTGGTTTGTAGTCCTATGTGGCAGGTGCCATGGCATTGAATCAGCAATGATGTGGTGTTTGATGTCAGGTAGAGGTGATGTGGCACAATGCTGGGTCCAGTCTGGCGCGGTTGATTGACACATGCCGTGATTTCTAGCCACCTTTTTTGGCAAGTTTTTACACAACGCCCAAAATTTAATTTCCTGTTTAGGGATACTCTTTTAAGAGATTTTTTGGAAAGGAAAAAAATTATTATTTTTAAGGTTGAATAATAAATAATTGTGCACACTTATTAAGTCATGGGATGACATAAACAATATTTATTTAGACCCCAATATCTTGATTATTATGATAAATATCTTACTATTAAGAAAACGTTGCATGTAATTTATATTTTTGGAGCTTTAGTTGAGTATTTCGGATTAATTCGACAATTGCTTATTACTTCTTTGATTTTCATAAAGTTCTAAAAGAAATCCAGAATGTTTGTAATTATGTTATGAGTACGTTTACGTGATAATCTCGCATGTTTGATTGTGGAATTGAGATCTCGTAGCCATTCAATATTAAAACATGTCCTCTTTTGAGTACACATCGCACTTTGATTCTGGAATTGAGATCTCTTAGCCATTCGATATTAAAACAGGTTCTCTTTTGAGTACACATCATATTATATCTTGAATAACATGAGGCTGTATTAGGTGATTCCTCACAGAGAGAAGCATATGATGTTAGCTCACATTCGACATATTTTCGCAAATTAATACCGAAACTATAGTGGATGATTGATTCATAGGACTATGTGATTTTAGTTTAGTCCCAATGTGACTATTGTATTTTTATTAGTGTCCTATTTTCGAGCTTTGTAACGCACACATTAATTTACCTTTGTAACATCTCCTATATGTCATTTATGTCGAAATCGAACATTATTGTTGATTCCGTTAAAGATGTAAAGCTAAATGATGACAACTACATCATGAGGAGTCCGTTTCTGTGTACTATATATTGGACATAGATTTTTCAGACCACTTGCACATGTTCATTACCAAACCCATTGAGTCTAAATCAGGCGTACATCAGCATATAAACACGAACTCGAAGACGAACGGAGTCGGAATCCATGGACAAGAGAGTTTGTTATAATTTCTATGCCCGATGGAAGATGATCTCATCGGCGAATTAGGCCCCCCCTTGAGCGCGAAAGAAATATGGAAACTTATAAAATAAAGTATGAATCCACCTCTACCATCAAGTTGCGCTCCTTATGAGGTTTGAGTCATAGCATACCAAACCTGAGGACTCAACGACACAACATCTGAGAGCCATGTCATTTATGAACAATGAATGTGGAAAATCGATACATCACCTCTGTCACCAAGTTGCGCACCTTGAATATTATTTTTGATTCAAATCTGAAGAAACATGAGCACTCGACGACACATCATTTGAGAGCTATGTTGTCAAACTGTTACGCTCGTGGGATGGCATGAAGCTAAACATGACACACAATATGGGTGTCACGATATTTGGTGAAGAGATGAAATGTCAAATCTAGAGACATGATCAACGTTGTGTGCTACAATTTTCAGAAGAATGGACACCTTATGATTGCGCAAAGCTAAATGTATGGCTAAATCGAATGAATGGTTTTTTTTACTAGTCAAGTTTTCGTAGCTCATTCCTCCCATTTGTGGTTTGAAGATTCACAAGCGAGCGTACACCTAGCGTGTGATCGAGGGGGATGCGTGGATTACCAGTGTGTGCTAGTGAGCACTAAGAGGGTGTGAATGAGGAGCTTCTTCATTGAGATGATAAGAGTTGGCACATATAACATGACGTTGCGGTATAGCCAAACACTGATTCTTCATGATGTTTTGTAATCAACTGAATCATGTAGAACCAAGTTTCAGTTCAAGGCGTTTCGTAACAAACCACACCTATGAGCTGGAAATCTACCAGAACATCAGCGGACTCACGGGAGTGTCCTTTGCTAAGCCCGAAAATTCCCCAGCAAGGAGTTTAAATATTAAATATTCTGTTACAAGACAAAAAGAAAGAAACTGAAATTATGAAAGAGAAAGCATACGGTTATACTTTTAAGTACTAGATATGTGATGCTGACAGCTAGGTGTTTGATTGTACTTCCTAATTTCCCATGTGCTCTCCTGCAAAGTTATAAAAACATCTATATGAGATAGATTGTCAGAAATAGTTTAAGTAAACTCTATGCTTATAAAGAAGATACTCAATATCGAGTTTTGAAAAGCTTATCTTAGTACTTACACATAGCTCAGAAAACGGATCATTGAAATTAAATTATATACACATAACTCAGAGAGTTGATAACTCTATATTAGAGTTATATTTCTTCTACGTTTGTGTACCGTTTTTTGTAGTTTCCGGGTTGAATATATTAGAAATACACTATGAAATTGAGGAAATTGGATAAGTTTAGCTTTGAGTGATAAATTATTAATCCGGGCGTGTTTCACATTATTTACATTTATTTTGTCACTTTTGATCGCACGGGGTGTTTTCGTGTTGTGTTGGACAGGAAACGGAGCTCATGGATCAAGAGGAGGAGGAAAACGAACTTCGGAACATATGCGGAAGCTTGGGAGAGAAAGAAATTGGAAGAAAAGAGGACAAAGATGGAAAAAGGGGGTTAAAGTGTCATTTTAGAAAGTTTGAAGTGTAGGATCAAAAGTTGATCCTAGGATCAAAGCAGATCGCAGGATCAACTTTAGTGATCGCACGATCTGCTAGGGGAGAACTCACTGGAATGCACGATCAAGTAGCAGATCGCACGATCAGAGCAGATTGCACGATCTGCTAGCAGTACCAGCGACGCACGGGAAAGCCAGGGATTAGGGTTATTAATTAATTTTGAGAGATTATTAATTAATACACCCTAAGTGAAGATAAAAAGAGGTAAAAACAAAAGAAGGAGGATATACACGTGAGGAGAAGAGCCATCAACGAGAGAAGAAGGAGGATACGACGAGGAAGAAGACAAGCTTCACCATTGAAGCTCTAGTGTTTGCTTTTTCTTCTTCCTACCTTTCTTAATCAATTTTTATGGAGAAACTCTTTGTTTTTGCTTATTCAACTATGAGTAGCTAAAAACTCCATAGCTAGGCATCTCGATTTGAGAACTTAGGGTTCATGTAAACGATGAATATTTTCCGGATTTAATCTTTGCTTCATGATTTCTTGATCTCTTCTTTTGAATCAATTCTAGTTTCTTGTTTATGTTAGTAATCCTAATTGAGTGACACGATTAGGAGATAAACTAGGTTTCAAGAACTAGGGTTTCACTCAATAGTTGATTCATGCTTAAAGTTAGCTTATTTTTATTCAATTGTTCTTGTTCTATGCTTAATCTTTAGTATGAATGGAGTAGCTACCCGGACGTGCTAGCTAATTAGATGAGTGCACGACAGTGACTCAACCTAATTGTGTAGAGAACTTGAACATCAATCCCGTATCACTGAGACTGAGAAGAGACGTGTTAGGATTGGCCAATTGTGGGTAGATTCGCTAGGTGAGATTCGACGGTTTCGTGCAACGGTGGACTGGCAGGACCCGTTGTCGTGCATGTCGTTAGCCTACTAGAACGGACCAGTAGACACATGAGACCGATAGGAGATTGTATTCTACCGTGAAGTAGAATGACTTGAGACCGATAGGAGATAGTCAGCGCTGTTACCCGGCTTAATTAGAATATAGTTAACGTGTTGCTCAGATAATCCGGAAATCGTTTACAACCCTAGGTGATCAGCGAGATTTCCTAGTCTTCTCCATTAATTGATTAAGAATTCTTCTTAATTACAGTTTATTATTTATTTTTGACTTTATTCCAGCCACTTTTTTGGGGGTGGCAACACCACAAATCATCACTTTTTACTCTAGTTACCGAGTGAACTACTCTAAATTGTTAAGTATAAAACTGTTGCGAGATTGTCCTCGAGGGTTCGACAACCCGGAGTCCTAAAAATACTCCACTCTTACTACTTGAACGTGCACTTGCGTAATACGCGTTAGTAATCCGCGTCAAGTTTTTGGCGCCGTTGCCGGGGACAACGGTCAACACGTTTTTAGCTAATAATTAGTTTAGTTTACTTTTATTTTTCTGTTATATTTGCTATTTTGATTTCTCATTTGTTTTATGATTTTCTGCTATTTCAGGTACTTAGTGCATGCACAGGATCCCAAGAGAGCTTGTGCCCCCACTAGAAGACCCAGAGCAGTTGTTCAGAGACCAAAGAAGAAGACAAAAATAGAGCACCATGGGCGAGCAATTGACCAACGCGCAACTCAATCAGCGGAAGGAAGAGTTGTCTAAACTGATCAATGATCGCAACGCCCAGACACCATACAACAAGTCTGGACAGGCTATTGTGGAGAAGTTTCAGTCGTCCACCTATGGACACAATCCAGCAATTGTAGAGATACAGGCCGAGCACTTTGATCTTAAGCCTGCGACAATTCAGACGGTGACCAATCAGTTCCAATTCTATGGGAACAGGGATGAAGACCCCAATGAATTTATTGGGAGGTTCAACGCGTACATAAAGACTACCAAGTATAAGGATGTGACAGCAGAAGCGTTGAAGCTAATTCTTTTCCCTTACTGTCTGAAGGGTGCAACTGAGAAGTGGCTACAGTCAAGAGCTCCAGATTCGATCACTACATGGGCTCAGTGTGTGGATGAGTTCATGGCCAAGTTTTATCCAGTTCAACGGGTGACTGAGCTACAGGGTGATATTCTAGGCTTTCGGCAACATGCCGATGAAACCGTGGTGGATGCATGGGACCGCTTTATGCACTTGATCAGGAAGTGTCCAAACCATGATTTCGGGGATTACAAAATTTTGCAGGTCTTCTACTATGGACTAGAACGTCACAATCAGGAGCTGATTAACAGAGAAGCTGGAGGCAATTTTCTGTACTCTGTTGACAAGGAAGGAGCTTATGCACTCATGAAGCAGCTCGCTAAGCAGGACTCACAACTCTATGATTCCAGAAGATTACCGGCATTGCCTGAACCTAAAGATGATGAATGGAAGACTGGGATCAGCAAGATGGTGTCAGATTTAGCCAAGCATGTGTATCGGGACAAGAAGCCAGTTGCAAGAGTAGAGGAGCAGGAATTTGATTCAGCCTTGGCCCAGATTGCAAGTGAAGATGTGAACTTTGTGGGGGCACAAGGACCGCGGCAGAATTGGAACCAAGGGAACTACAGACCAGGCACAAGAGATCATCCAGGTTTCAGGTATGGGGATCAGTCTGGAGCTATATACGCACCTGGGTTTCAGCACATGCCACAAGCACCAGTGTCGCAGGCTCCACCACCGGCTGTTGTAGTGCCGAACCCAGAGATTTCTGTACTCACTAAGGCGTTGACACAGCTGAGTAACAACATGAACAATATGACCACGACGGTCAATGCTATGTCTTCTGATTTGCAGGCTACGAAGACTTCTCTTCGTGCACTAGAGGTTCAAGTGGGCAAATTGCAACGCAATTATCTGCTAGAGCACCTGGTTCTCTACCATCTGACACAGAGAATGTGCGCCAGGTAAATGCCATTACCACTCGCAGCGGGGTTTCGTTGACTGATCCACCATACCCGACCCATGCTAGAGCTGAAGCGTCAAAAGCTAAGGAGCATGAGGTCTTCGATTCTGAGAAGACACATGTCATGGTCCCCCAATCAAAGGGCATGACTCCACATGATGAGGGAAATTCCAATGAGGTATTACCACCACCCTCTTCTTCTAAAGATGTACCTTTTCCATTGAAAACTAGGAAGAAGAAGGATGACTCTGAGGAGTACAGGAGATTTCTCAATATTTTCTCCAAACTGCACATCAATATTCCTTTGATTGAGGCGCTGCAGAAAATGCCTAAGTATGCGCGGTTTATCAAGGATGCAATCTATGGGAGAAAAGCTATGGATAACTGTCAGACAGTAAAATTGAATGAGCAGGTGAGTTCATGTGTCTTGCATGGGTTACCCAAGAAGAAGAAAGATCCAGGTAGTTTTGTTATTGAGGCTACACTTGGCGGGGCATATACAGGCAAGGCACTATGTGATTTGGGGGCAAGTGTCAACTTGATGCCGCTCTCAATATTTAAAAATCTAGGTGTGGGGGAGCCTAGCAAGACCTGGATCAATCTGCAATTCCCAGATAAGTCATCCAAGAAGGCCATTGGGGTGGTAGAAGACTTACTTGTGAGGGTTGGTAGTTTGATCATGCCGGCAGATTTTGTGATCCTTGACATGCCAGTTGGTGATGTTCCGATCATTCTTGGTAGGCCCTTTCTGGCTACCGGTCGGACTTTAATTGATGTGGAGAATGGAGAGTTGATCATGAGGGTCAAAGATACTGTGGAGACCTTTCAGGTTTCAAACCGACTCCTCAGTACACTTATGAGGTGAAGCCAGACTTGCCATTTCCTGTGAAAGTTGTGCGTGGGATTTCAGAGCTGACACAGGAAGATCCGTCAAATCCTAAAGGTAAAGAATCGAGTGTGCAGGCGCACGAGGTAGTCATGAGTATCCGGCGCCAGAAGTTGGATGCGATACGACCTGCCAAACCACCTTTCTGAGGCTCATGAGGTAACATGGTCGGGCCGTCGACCTTAAATTACAAAGCGCTGCTTGGGAGGCAACCCATGTAGAGTAGGATGCTTTATATTTTTTTTATTTATTTATGAGTTCTCTATATTTGACTATGAGGGGTGAGAGAGAGTGGACTTATTTTTTCAATCAGTGTGCAGGGACACAGGTACAGAAGACGCACCAGATTCCCCTTCTTGATGTGCATGCTAGAGATTGCACGAAATTGGGGAAAGAAAAAGTCCCACAGGATTATGCATAAAAGAATAGAGAATTGCTCGAGGTCGAGGAGCGATTCCAATATTTTGGTTGCCACACGCATGAGAGGGCTACAGTTTATATCTTAGCCGCACATCGGAATCCGGGCGCGTAGAGACTTCTCTGGAAATTGTCAACGGTCCACAAGACCCCTTCTTGTTGCAATTTCGCGGCAACGGTGCCCATGTAGGTCCGGGCACCCAGGTACGTCTAACACTCTCTTTCCAGTCTACGTTTTTGAGCAATGCATGTAGCAATCCACCGCCTACACATTTAAGCGATGAGTCCTCCTTCATTATCTCTAAATTCGTTGAGGACAACGAAACGCTTAAGTGTGGGGGGGTTTTTTGTATCTATGTTCACTAGCCATGTCTTTGTTTGCATCGCCTTGTTACATATAGTTATGTGTTCATATTGTGTTGGTTTGTGGTAGGAGTGTGTAGTTTATGAATTTTGTTAGCACTTTTACATTATTGAGTCCCCTACCCAAAACTTGTGTTTAATCGAGTTGGCCAAAAGCATATAGAGTTAGGAAATATTAAAAAAAAAAAATCATAAAATTTTAAATTTTTGAGAAAGGGCAATCGAAGAGAGTGAATGTGGAGAGGGCTTAATGATAGAATTCCTTAGGAGTATGAAAATCTGAGGTGAGGTAGACGCGAGAATCTGGAGTAGGAAGACTTATAGGGCTAATGCAAATTAGAACTGCGAGTAGCTGCCTCTCAGACTAGTTATCCTACTAGCGCTACACCACCGTCACTTAGGTAGTCGTCAACCCTCCTCGTAGTGGCAACGGAACAGCTGTGCGAGTGATGTTTATGGGGGCCTCACGTCCCATCTCCATCTCCTAGGTCCACTAGTTACCCCTATTGATCCGTTTACCCCTTTTATTCACAGCCTCTAGCCTAGGAAGCCTTTCATTGTGACTTTCATCACTTGTTAGAATGGTCCTTTCCTATGCGTCATGATAGAGGGAGTTGAGTTAGGGAGGTTTGATGAGGGTGAGCTGATTTGATACATCTTATGTGGATTCTCTTACATGTTGTCTTTTGAGGGGATGTGAGGGTGAGTTAGAGACGGTAGCACATTTCGGTGTGGCGGTGAGTCGTGTCCTTACACCACGATCACAGGTGGAGTACCGTAGTGCGTGATATTTCTTCCGCACGTCATGGGGTGGGGGTTGGTTGATCTTATAGGAGGTCGTGCTTATGCTTTATTTAAATTCTCTATATCTTAGGTGACGAGGAGGATCGGTTGGAAAAGCACGTTTACACATTGACTACTGGGTTCGTGATTTGCTTTGCATCAAGTGTGGGGGTGTCGACATCTATGTTACATCACTAATTTGACACATTCCACCCCCATGTTATCTAATTTTGACATTTGATCTCCTCGGATATTACTATCGTATTGTCGGCTCCATGTGCTTAATGTTATTGTGTGGAAATAAAAAAAAAAAGAGAAAAAAAAGAAAGAAAGTTAAATAGAAAGTGAAAGTGAAATTGAAATTGAAAGGGAATAAAGGAGCAAGCTTGAAATTGAAGACCGGGGAGATTAGCTATTGTTCGAGATCACTTCTTCACATTTGTGGCCGCGAGAACGGCGTTGCACCAAGATTGAGGGAATGAGGGCCGGAGTAGTGAGATTCGGTGTGGTTCCTTGGATTTTGGTGAGGGAGTGTGAGAATCGGGTTTTGTGAGTTAGATCATGACGTCTAGGACTACGCTTCTAAATATCCTATCCTACCCGTCCTAAACCGTCAGCAATTCAACCCGTGGATAAATAGCTTGGAAGGTAAGTGCTAGGGATATGTTTGATGAGTGTGCGGAAGCAACATATTTTGTGTTCGTGCCCGTTCTGTCTAACGAAACTGGCCGCAAGTTCTACCGATCACCAAAGTTATAGAACTTCCGAGGGAATATGAGAGCCTTATGACTTGCCGATTTACTTTTGAGATTGCCCAATCTTTAACTAAAAAAATTGTGTTGTTTCAATTTTTGCATTGTTTGATAATCGAGTTGCATTGTATAGTCATGTAGGTTGCATGGGTGTGTGTGTTGTTTGTGTCACATGGCTAGTGAAGTTGAATGCAATTCGGTGGATCGGAAATCATAGTGTGAGAGATGTTTTTGATTTTGCTCGGGACGCGCAAAAAGGTAGTGTGGGGGATTTAATAACTCTATATTAGAGTTATATTTCTTCTACGTTTGTGTACCATTTTGTGTAGTTTCCGGGTTGAATATATTAGAAATACACTATGAACTTGAGGAAATTGGATAAGTTTAGCTTTGAGTGATAAATTATTAATCCGGGCGTTTTTCACATTATTTAAATTTATTTTGTCACTTTTGATCGCACGGGGTGTTTTCGTGTTGTGTTGGACAGGAAACGGAGCTCATGGATCAAGAGGAGGAGGAAAACGAACTTCGGAACATATGCGGAAGCTTGGGAGAGAAAGAAATTGGAAGAAAAGAGGACAAAGATGGAAAAGGGGGTCAAAGTGTCATTTTAGAAAGTTTGAAGTGTAGGATCAAAAGTTGATCCTAGGATCAAAGCAGATCGCATGATCAACTTTAGTGATCGCACGATCTGCCAGGGGAGAACTCACTGGAATGCACGATCAAGTAGCAGATTGCACGATCAGAGCAGATCGCACGATCAGCAAGAGCAGATCGCACGATCTGCTAGCAGTACTAGCGACGCACGGGAAAAGCCAGGGATTAGGGTTATTAATTAATTTTGAGAGATTATTAATTAATACACCCTAAGTGAAGATAAAAAGAGGTAAAAACAAAATAAGGAGGATATACACGTGAGGAGAAGAGCCATCAACGAGAGAAGAAGGAGGAGACGACGAGGAAGAAGACAAGCTTCACCATTGAAGCTCTAGTGTTTGCTTTTTCTTCTTCCTACCTTTCTTAATCAATTTTTATGGAGAAACTCTTTGTTTTTGCTTATTCAACTATGAGTAGCTAAAAACTCCATAGCTAGGCATCTCGATTTGAGAACTTAGGGTTCATGTAAACGATGAATATTTTCCGGATTTAATCTTTTCTTCATGATTTCTTGATCTCTTCTTTTGAATCAATTCTAGTTTCTTGTTTATGTTAGTAATCCTAATTAAGTAACACGATTAGGAGATAAACTAGGGTTCAAGAACTAGGGTTTCACTCAATAGTTGATTCATGCTTAAAGTTAGCTTATTTTTATTCAATTGTTCTTGTTCTATGCTTAATCTTTAGTATGAATGGAGTAGCTACCCGGACGTGCTAGCTAATTAGATGAGTGCACGACAGTGACTCAACCTAATTTTGTAGAGAACTTGAACATCAATCCCGTATCACTGAGACTGAGAAGAGACGTGTTAGGATTGGCCAATTGTGGGTAGATTCGGTAGGTGAGATTCGACGGTTTCGTGCAACGGTGGACCGACAGGACCCGTTGTCGTGCATGTCGTTAGCCTACTAGAACGGACCGGTAGACACATGAGACCGATAGGAGATTGTATTCTACCGTGAAGTAGAACGACTTGATACCGATAGGAGATAGTCAGCGCTGTTACCCGGCTTAATTAGAATATAGTTAACATGTTGCTCAGATAATCCGGAAATCGTTTACAACCCTAGGTGATCAGCGAGATTGCCTAGTCTTCTCCATTAATTGATTAAGAATTCTTCTTAATTACAGTTTATTATTTATTTTTGACTTTATTCCAGCCACTTTTTTGGGGGTGGAAACACCACAAATCATCACTTTTTACTCTAGTTACCGAGTGAACTACTCTAAATTGTTAAGTATAAACTTGTTGCGAGATTGTCCTCGAGGGTTCGACAACCCGGAGTCCTAAAAATACTCCACTCTTACTACTTGACCGTGCACTTGCGTAATACGCGTTAGTAATCCGCGTCAAGAGTCCACAACCTCTCAAGCAATATAGAAAGGATTCTGAATCGCACTGCTTAGAGGGTTGTGTAGACTAGATTCACTTCAGACAAGGATGGTTCAGTCAATCCACCAAGAAAAACTAGACCTTAAGTTTCGACACCCCCTACTTACTCATCAGTCCAGTCGAGTAGTACTAGTTTCCTACAACTGAGAACGATCAGATACTCAAGCTCATATAGAGAGCTGAGGAGACCTGCAGAGTCTCTACCCCCAGACCATGGTCCAGATCATGATGAAGACCCTTTCCGTAACAGATTTATAGTCTAATTAAAGTTCCTTAAGTTTCCATAGAATCATATAGGTGCCAATACGAATTTTTTTTTGGAAAAACAACATTTACCAATATAGTAAAATAAGCATACATATGCGTACCTGACTAATAGTTTAAAAGTCCCGATTGGCGGAGCTTGTTCTTTAGTCGAACAACCTCTAGACAATTTAAGTATGTTCACTATTAACACTTGTTCTCTAAGTGAGATATAATGGACTGTGCGGATGTCATGCCGACTGCCAAGCTAAATTTATTTTTTTGCCCCTCATAGCCCAGTCTTTTCAGTACAGCCTCTGGCTGTGCCGAAATCCTCCAGTCCTGCTAATATGAGTCTAATAATATGAAAACATGATACTTGCCATCCTGATACACTCGGTAATGATATATGTAACTTTTAATTAATTGTAGTCAGGTCCCCACAATTTGGTAAAATTTTAGAAAAACCCATAGAGTTGAATTTAAGTCAATCCCACCCCATAGGTACAAACTGACTCCAAACATTTGAAACTGATACAGAGGCATTGTGTATGCCAAGAGTTATGATTTGACAGTGCAATTCAAGGTACTATAAAATTACCATCTTTCCCCTCCTATACAGCTCAGTCAAACGAAGGTTTCCATAAAGTCTAACTTGGTCAAACTTGACCCTTCGACTTCAAATGTTATTTGAACAATTTTCTAGAAGGGAATTTTTTTATCAAGATATTCATCTAACAACTCAACTCTAAAAGTCGTCGATAACTGTGAAACTGTTTCACCGGGTCATCTTTGCAGTCAATTTATTATCAGTTGATAGATTATTTTAGAATCCGAAAACTTTAAGGATTCCAAAACATATTTGAACTCCCAAAAACTCAAAGTACTCAATGAGATATCCGTAGGGTTTTGATACGGATTATGCAGCATAATAAACAATAACAAATTCCGTTCAAGACCCTCCAAGGATCACAGGACTAGACATCATAACGATGGTAAAGGATAGTAGTATCAAGTACCTTGTTTGTCTCCTTTGATGACTTCACGTGAAATAGTGTCCACGTCTCTATAGTAGTCCACGCCTAGGATCAAGTCTAGAGTGCTTCAACTCGTTTGTGCTAGCAATTGATGGAAGGAGGAAGAAGAAGATCACGCAAAACGGAGCACCCAAGGCCGACGCCACACAAGGCCGACGACAAGAGGAGGGGCGGACGAAGGGGGTTCGGCCTCCTTTATCTTGTCTCTCTCTTTGGTTTGTTCTCTCTCTCTCTCTTGTGTGATGAAACTTATGAGAAACGTAAGCTAGAAGTTTCTTTATATATTCTAACAACTCCTTGTTAACTACATAATTTCTCCCAATACTAATCATGTTCCCACATGGATAGTCCACCTTGCAAATTAGTCCTACTAAGTTTGCAAGTGGTTGCGTATTGATCATTCGATTTAATTAATCACATTAATTAATTCCCAAGTCTAGTTTAATCCATAGGGCGTGTGACCCCATATGTTTCTACTTAGTTGGTAGTAACAATTACTAACATAGCGCAGTGTCTAGCAACGCATCTATGCCACTCAGTTAATAGAAATAGTCAGTAATCCGAAAAAGCTTGTGACCAGTGTTACCGTACTGTATTATCCCTTTTTCTCCGTATCCGGATTTGGCATGAGACATACAAGTCACACTCGTATATCTAATCCATTGTTACTCGATCCTGGGAATAGTCTTATCCATTGCAGATAAAATCAATATCCTATATTGATTTATTTGAGTCTGGCCAGACATTCTATAAGCACTACCCCTCGAGTGGTTGCGGATATTGCTCCCGTTATGTGGGAGGGACAAATCCTATCTACATCACTACAATCTCTAAGCTTTCTTCCTATCATGCCTGGTAACCACCTTTATAGTTATCCGGTTAAGGCGCAACGTCTGATAATATCAAAGCATGATATTTCAAGACTAGAGTATCTAGTGACTTCATGTCTAAGGACCACAATACCAGTGTCACTACGAGAAGAACTTGTGACTTTACATAACTTGTATGTAGCATTCTCGTTGTGGGTCAATTCAGTATGCCATTACCCCTAATGCATACCATGTGCTAGACTTGATATCTCCATATCAAACTACCCACATACTAGTCTACAGTTGATAGTCCTATTAATCAATATCATGGACTAGGGATATTTAAGATAAACAACATATTTATAATCTAAGGACTTCATTATATTAAATATCTCCATAAATAATACAACGATTATTCTAGCCAAAATAATGCTCATACTAAACAAGATTGCCTCTATGGCATCTATTCCAACAGTCTCCCACTTGCACTAGAGCCAATATGGTGCATCTCGTATGCCTATAGATCTAGTGTGTCCATTATGCTTGCGCTGAGCAAGCAGCATTGTAAGTGGATCTGATAGATTTTCATATCTCATCGATCGATGATCTGTCGAATAAGATAGAACTTTCTGAGTACGTGCTGGATTTCTGGTGTGACATGGGTTCCTCAGATTGTGCGATCGCTCCAGTGTTGTCACAATACAACTCTATGGGATCTACAATACTAGGCAGCACACGAAGCTCAATAATGAACATCCTAATAAAAAAAATCCTCCTTTGCTGCACCCCGATGCAGCAATGTACTCAGCCTCAATTGTAGAATCAGCAACTGTCTCTTGCTTAGAAATTTTCCAGCTCACATCTCCTCTATTCAGGCAAAACACGAATTCCGACTGCAATTTGAAATCATCTTTTTTGGTTTGGAAGCTTTCATCCGTGTAACCCCTTAAGCGCAACTCTTCCTCCCCTCCATAGATAAAGAACACATCCTTAGTTCTTCTCAAGTACCTTAGGATGTTCGTGACCGCTATCCAGTGACCCTCACCCGGCTAGGACTAATATCTGCTTGTCATACTCAACACGTATGACACATCTGGTCAAGCACATAACATGGCGTACATGATGGATCCTATGGCCGATGCATAAGGAATTCTACGCATGCGGTTCAATCTCATTGGAAGGACAATCAGCCTTCGAAAGGGTGATTTCATGCGACATGGGCAAGAATTCCTTCTTGAAATCTTGCATCTGGAACTGTTTCAACACCTTGTCTATATATTTACTTTGAATTAGGCCTAGCAGCTTCCTCGATCTATCCATATAGATCTTGATATCAAGTATATAAGCTTCATCCCCTAATTCCTTCACTGAGAAACATTTTCCTAGCAAACCTTTAACATATTGCAAGGTAGGGATGTCGTTTCCAATGAGTAGTATGCCATCCACATACAAGACCAGAAACACAATAGAGCTCCCACTAACCTTCTTGTAGACACAAGGCTCATTCATTCTTAATGAAGCCAAACTCTTTGACCGTATCACAAAAACATAGATTCCAACTACTAGAAGTTTGCTTCAATCAATAAATGGATCGATATAACTTACACAATTTATAGGCATGCTCTGAATCCTCAAAACCCTCTGGTTGTGTCATGTAAACATCCCCAAGGAGGTTTTCATAAATAAATAATGTTTTGACATCCATCTGCCAAATCTCATAATCGTGATAAGCTGCAATAGCAAGTAAGATTCGAATAGACTTGGTCTTTGCGACTAGGGAAAATGTTCATCATAGTGCATACCATAAATCTGTGTGAATCCTTTTGCCACCAATCGAACCTTATAGGCAATCACATTGCCATCCATGTCATTCTTCTTCTTGAAGACCCACTAGCACCCTATGGGCCAAGTCCCTTTGGGTGGTTCCACCAAAGTCCATACTTTGTTGTTATACATGGATTCCATCTCGGATTTCATGGCTTCATGCCACTTTTGCGAGTTCGGCCCTTGCATGTCCTCTCCATAGGTATTAGGCTCATCATCAATGAGCAATGCATCACCATGCTCAGTCACGAGAAGTCCATACCTCTCTTGCTCCAGGTGCACTCTACTTGACCTACGAATTTCTTGTGTCACCTGAACAGGTTCCTCCACAACGTCTTGCAGTTCCAGTTCATGTTCCATTGTAGGATCAGTGGTTTGTGGTTCTTGAATTTCTTCAATTTCTACTGTCCTCCCACTTGCTCATTTAGAGAAAAATTGTCTTTCTAGAAACATGCCGGTCCTATCAACAAACACTTTGTTCTCGGTAGGATTGTAAAAATAATACCCCTTTATTTCCTTAGGGTATCCCACAAACTTAAACTTATCCAACTTAGGCCCGAGCTTTTCTGTTTGTAAACGTTTTACATACACATCGCAGCCCCAAATCCTCATGAACGACAATGTGGGACGCCTCCCACTCTACATCTCATAGGGATTCTTCATGACTAATTTAGATGGAACACGTTTAAGGGTGAAAGCTGCACATAATACAACGTGCCCCCAAAAGGATAATCTAAATTCAATTTGACACATCATAGATCGAACCATGTCCAACAGACTTCGATTCCTCCTCTCGGACACGCCATTCCATTGTGGCGATCCGGCTGGAGTGAGTTGGGACAAGATCCTACATTCTCTAAGATGGTCATCTCACTCTTGGCTTAAGTATTCTCTTCCCCGATCCGATCGTAGAGCCTTAATACTCTTGCCAAGTTGCTTCTCTACTTCATTCTTGAATTATTTGAACTTTTCAAAGGATTCAGATTTGGCCTTCATAAGGTACAAAAATCCATATCTACTGAAATCATTAGTAAATGTAATGAAATAAAGATAACCACCCCTGACAGGCGTGGCAAATTCCCCAAATACATCTGTATGCACGAGAGCCAATTTCTCACTAGTCATTTCTCCTTTATTATTGAAAGGGGACTTCGCCATTTTCCCAATAAACAAGATTAACATGTCTCATATAGTTCATTATCAAATGAGTCTAGGAAGCCATCCTTATGGAGTCTAGAGATGCTTTCTCGTTTATATGTCCTAAACGATAATACCATAAGTAAGTAGGATTTAAATTATTAGTTTTAGTCCTCTTAGTATTTTTGTTATAGACATGATTACTTAGATCAAGGATATAAAATCCATTAGATAATTGCGCACTATAATAGTGCATACTATCAAAATAAATGGAGTAACATTTGTCCTTTATTGAAATAGAAAAACCTTTCTCGTCCAAACAAGAAATATAAATAATTTTTCTGCTCATAGCAGACACAAAATAGCATTTATCTAATTCTAAAACTAGTCCTGAAGGCAAAGAATCTCGTACACGCCCACGACCAATGCAGCAGCTTTTGCTCCATTCCCAACTCGCGGGTCTATCTCCTCCTTGGCCAATCTTCTAATTCTCTTTAGATCCTGCACATTTCAAAAAATGTGAGATCCACATCTAGTATCCAATACCCAAGATGAAGATATAACTAAATTAACATTTACGACAAAAATACCTGGTGGTGGAATCACTATTTCAAGCCTTTTTTCCTCTAGATACTTCGGGCAGTTCCTCTTCCAGTGTCCAGGCTGACTGTAGAAGTGACACTTACCCTTAGTCACGCCCTTAGAAACACCACCAGCAGGTTTAAGGACAACTTCCTTGGGTTTGGAAACTGACTTGCCTTTTCCCTTTGGAGGTAGAAGCAACTCGCTTTCTTTTTCCTTTGTTCACCATCATTATGGCATTTCCCTTTCCCTTATTGATGATTTTTTCAGCTATCCTCAACATATTGAGTAGATCTGGCAGAGGTTTGTTGATATCATTCATGTTGTAGTGCAGGATGAACTGTCCATAATTATCATGTAACGGTTACAATATGAGATCAGGGCCAATTCTTAAACCAATGGAAACCCTAGGCACATGATATTCTACAAGTACCCGATCATGCACAGTACGTGAGGTCCCACAGGGTTTCCCTATGACAGATGACATTTGAAAAATGCTTTGGAAACTGTATACCGCTCAATCCTCGCCTGCACTTGAAAGAGTTGCCTAAGATCTATGATCATATCAAACGCGACCATGTTCTCATGTTGTTTCCAAATAATAGAGCTCATGTTGCAAAACATAAGGCATGCCAGATCGTTAGCATTGTCAATGATATTCTGATATGCCTTTAGGGCTACAAGAACATTATTTTCTAGACCCTGATGAACTTGCTGTTCTAGAATGTACATTTTCTTTTCTTGCTTGAGAACGATTCTCAAGTTCCTGTACCAGTCTGGAAAATTTTTTCGAGAGAGGTTGTCCTTTTCAAGGATAGATCCTAGGTATTGTGATGAATTCGATGAATTGTTTGCCATTGGAATTATACAAAATGATAAATATACAAGTTTTAGTATTTTTTGAACAAGTAACTACATTTAATAATGGTTAGATTATTAAACATAGATCCCACTATTTTTCTCGTATTAATAACCCTCCATATTAATGCGTAAAATATCATTATATTTTCTAGTGGGCCAAGATTCATATTCCACTTCTTTTTTATCTTGCTTTGGCAAGTCACCCAAAAAATTATTTATTTGGGTAGGAAAATTCCAATTTCATCCTATGCAACTCTTGGTTCAATTGGGCAAATAACTCTTTTTTATTTATCCCATAGAAAATCCTAATTGTTTGCCTCTAGGCTTTCAATCAATTGAAGTAGCCCAACTGCGTCCCACCTCTTACTTCAACAATGCACATTACTAGCTTGTGCCATGGCCCCAGATCATAATGAATCAATTCGCCTTGCTTTGGCAAGCGCGAACTTGATAAATGATGATTATGACGAGTGTTAAATAACGAGAAGGCAAAAACACAATATTTAAATGTGAGGGATTATGCCATTTAATTTTAATTGTTTTTTCGATCCATATCAACAAACCTACTTATTTGGGTTGGGCAATCCTAAAATAAAAGATCCGGGTTGTGTTATCTTGTTACCAATTTGCATGAATCATCCATACACCAACAATAAATAATAAGACAATAATCTAAACAACTACAAACAATAAATAAACGTGATGTGGATATGGCCTCCTAAACTAAGATATTTTCAAGCCAATGAGAATATATATAAGCCCTAAAAATATCAAGCTCATATCCATGTGCCTCCATCTTTTAGTCCATGCGCCTTAGCTTCTCGAATGTCGCCATCTTGTGGTTTCTTCAATTCTTTAGGCTTCTTCTCCAAGACTTGACTATCATCTACTATATCTCACTACTGGAAACTGACAAAAAAACGTCAATAAATTCTCCCCGTTTATGAAGGTTTTCTTGCCTTTTTAGCAAAAAACGGAGAGATTTTGGGCGGCCGCAAGGTATTTTGCTGTTTTTGTTCAGCGGAAAAAAAAACTCTTGCCGTTTATGACGTAGCAAAAAAGGAATGAAATGTCGTCATTTATATAAACCTCTTATGCGGCAAACCTTCTTCTCGCCATTTTTAAAGAGGGTTATGTGGAAAAAATTATTGCCATATATATATAAATGTATATTTTTATTTAGTTTTAAACATTAATTAATTTTATACATTTTATATTAATTTGAACATTAATTAATATCAATCTTAACCCCCAAACCACCCTAAACTACATAAAAATCCCGCTCCTATAATCACCCCCTCCCTTATCTTCTACTTTCCCCATCTGGTTTGATTTTCTTGTGAAGAACATACCAAAGTTGAACAAGACCCAATGCACCTGCAATTTCACTCACCAAAGTACATATTCAAAGGTCGATCAATCACCCCTCTCCCTTATGAGATTGTTTCTCACCAAAATCACCTACTCCGTTTTTGCCAATGTGAACCCACCACCGCCACTGTTAACACCACCTGCATCATATGGTGGTGACGATGATGGCGACAATGATGGCGGTGATGGCTACAGAACGAAATCACCGAGAGAGAGAGAGAGGGAGAGACGCCGAGAGAGGGACAGAGAGGGATGGAAGGACAGAGGGGAGAGATGAGATGCACCAATAGATCTGGAGCTTCAATGTTAGGATCGGGTGGCAGCGACGAAACGCGACGACGACGGTGGCAGGACAGTGAGGACAACGATGGGACCACAGCTGCGACCTCCTCTTTGCATTCTTCTTCTTCATCTGGTTCTTCTAGCTAGCGATCGAACCTTATTCTCCGTCCTCTTTGCCTTCTTCTTTTTCCTCATGGAGATCGAATTGGCGATTTGGTGGGTTTTGAGAGCAGAGGCGAGGGACAATTGCAGAGAGAGCAGAGGGGAGGGAGATCGAAAATTTGTGCTACGTTATTGGGGCTAAATATAGAAAGGGTTGAAGATAGAGAAGGTTGGTGTGCTCACTAAAATCCCTCGGAGAGATCTAAGTGTGCACCTCAAGTAGAGAATAAGGACACAGAGAGATGTAGGGTGTGTGTATGGAGAGGGCAAGCAATGGTAACCGTGAGAGAGACAGAGACAACTTAATGTCAAAGCTTCGGTAAGTCCAGAAGAACTCGTGTAGAAATAGCGTTGAACTATTGTGTCGCAACGGAGGGCTAACGATCCTATATATAGTGGGGAAGTGACCGTTGTGAGGGGATTAATGCACCATAAATGGCGGCTTAATGGTAGCCCCCATAACGGCACGTTCAACCGTGTATATAGGAACCGTTAGGCACCTGGCCGTACATACCAGAGACCGTTATGAGGTCAAGCCGGGTTTATAGGACTTGGCCATTAAGTCTCTCAAATGATTTACAAAGGGTCGCACGCGATCTTGGTTGTCGCACGCGCGTGACGAGCCTTACCCTAGCCTCCAAACCACTAAGTCCCTACAAGTCCCGTGTTGGTACGCGAGGGTCCTGTCTCGCAGCCCCCACGCGGATAAGCATAGGTAGTTATCCGGTGTACATGGAGCACAACTAGGTGTGCTGAATGGCCGCCACGTGGCTGTGATCTGTCTTTCTGGAAAGCACCATCTACATTAGCCCCCTTTTACGCGAATGTCACGAGTGCGTCTGTTGTGAATTCGCGTAAAATTAGCCGTGCGTGGTCTCCACGCAGATTCTTCGGATTTTGAATTCTGATTCAAATCCCTAGCCCCCTGTCATAGCCATGATTGCCTAGGGTTTAGAAGCGTCGTTGATTTCTGAAGAAGCGTGGTCACCGTGAAGCTAATCAGACGCCACCCACGATTTATCGCCTATTTTCGAGGCAAGAACAACTCGGAAGGATTTGATGGGTCGCCAATCTCGCCGGGTATCGAAGTGTTGCTGACTCAGCAGACGTCAGCAATCGTGACTCTTCAATGTGAAGACTATTTAAACCTTTTGCTTCCCCCAGTTAGAAATTTTCCATTGTTGTTGCTTCCAAGCTCGTATTCATCAGAGAGAGAATCCTCAACAAGAAGCCACAAATTTTGACCAAGTTCTTGATCAAATTCTTCATTCTCTCTCCAAAGCAGTTCAAGCCCTCAATCATCAGCAAGGTGAGTGAATCCATTTGAAGCTTCCAAGTGAAATTTTGTAGAAATTGAATTTTGCAGATACTCTTCTCCCTCTTTTTTTTATTTCCTCTTGCATGCAATCGAATTGTAAAATATGATGTTCTTTATGTTTCTCAGTAATGGCCCCAAAGCAATCGAGCAACGAAATTTTCGAGGTCCCTGAGCTGCCTAGGGAATTATGGTTCAAGGCACCCTATTTGGGTGGCGATGATCACGATCTGGGGAGACGCCACCCATGTTTCTCCTCCAGTTGTTGCTTTTGAGCTGAAACCCGAACCAAACAGGGAAGATTGGGATTTAGCTTGCACCCATGATGTACATAGGCTTAGTATTGAAGCTGGCTTGATCCCTTTAACGATGTCATTTTTCAGGCTTTCTTGGGAAAGCTTGATGGAATGGATGAATGGACCACGTTCATCCTCAGCAACCACGGGGATGTATTAAAGCAGGATGGGGTCTATAACGCCATTCGTGCGACCAGAGGTTTCAACCTCCTAGACGACCGGACATGCTAAGGGTCTTATTCTCGCGTTACTAAAAAATACCCATTCGTTCCATTTTTCTTCTTTCGAGGTCACGTCTGCCTTTGAAGATGTGGAAAACCTATTGATGCTTCCGAGTATGGGAGCCTTTAACCCTTTGGATAAATTAGAGGGTGATGAGGAGCTTACTCTCTTTACGCAGATGCAAGAGTGTATTGCGACGCTGAAGAAGGCCGCCACACGGTGGGAACCTGACGAGATTCAACCTTGCGACACTTTTATGTCGGTTTCTTCTAGCGCGAAGAACATATGGTCTAAATGGCTCATGTTCTTTTAAAAAGAATACGCCAAGCCCGCCATCATCCAGAAATTGCTCAGAGGCAACCCTAACGCGATGATTTGTACTGATGGAGAGGGGCTCCCCTGGTCATTGTGTGGCTTCCTGTGTGTTTGGTTGTCACGCTTCCTTATAGACGGGAGTTCGCGTGACGGAGCTTTTATCCACGTGCTCCCACTTGCAGTAAAGCTCGCGCTTGGTCAAAAAATTAATCGGGGGCCCCTCGTTTTGGGGTCTTTATACTATGTCTCGACTTAGCCGTGTCTCATGTCGAGCAGTCGCGCGGAAGGGTCGACGTCATTTCCTTCGTCAATGTAGGATTCTTGACAATGTGGGTCTTCGAACGTTGGCCCGCATATTCTCCAACTCTTTCTGCTGTCGACTTGTGGAATGTGCGGAGCTCGAAGGAGGTACACCTGTGTCCCCGTTCGTGGCGTTGGTTTGGTACCAAGAGTACTCGCCGTAACTTTTCCTTGGCGTGTGATGATGCTGACCTCTTCGTGGCCCGGCCATATGTGGTGGAATTAGATAACATCGTTTATATTGAGGACATGTATCCCGAGGTTGATACCCCTTTCCAGGAAAAACACATCACTAGAGGGTATCGGCGTTATGGTCGGTACGTGAACTGGTGTAGAAGAGGTTATCTGCCTGAACTGGTTGAACAAGTGCCTGGTGCAGAATCTTACAACTATGAACGCATAACAGTTCCTTTTGATCCTCTTCGCATGGCCTTTCAAGTAGGTTATGACGCCGTCGCGCCTCCCATGTGGTGTAAGTCTGTTACCAAGGGTTGTTATAATGGGGTGCTTTATGGGAAAAGCAACGAACTGCTCCGCGCAGAACTTCCTTTTACTCAGCCTTCCAGAGGAAGGCAGGGCAGAATTTCGGCTAGTTGGGTGGCTTTCTGGAATACCCAGGTTCGTCATTTGACCAATCCCTAGACTCAGCTTCCAGTCGGTACAGCCCTTGCGCCTCTATCAAAAGATTATCCTTTCAAGACTACTCTGAACCAAAGTGCGGCCCATTATGGATATTACTCCTTGCTTGCTGAAGACCACCATCTTTGTCCGGAATTCATCCTGGAAGAGAAGACAACCGTTATCGGACAGAACTCCCTTGATGCTAGGACCCAGTATGCGCGGGACTTCTAAGCGGTATTATCTGAACCTTCTCATTCCCTTATTCGTTTGCATCCTGTAATTGAAAATATTGTTCCCTTATCCTTATTAGTGCTGCTTGAGATGCTTTGCCTCGGGGGATCGCAAGGATCTTATCGATCTTTGTCGCTCAAAGAAAAGCCAACCCGACGATGTCATCCTTCCAGAGACGCCCATGGATAAAGAAATCCAGCAAGAAATTTTGAAGAAACTTAAACTTTTCCATGCCCCGCATGTCAAAACGTTAAAGAAGAGGAGTGCAGGTCCCTCTTTGGTAGATGATTTAGTGACGCACCCTTTGAAACGCTCGCGGAATGAGCGAGTAGTGAAGAAAACTTCTTCTGGCAAGAGAACCATCTCAAAGAAGGGGGCCACTCCAGAATCAGGGGCAGGCTTTGTTGCCAGGGAGGAGGAAGAAGGTGAGATAAAGTGGCATATTAGCAAGGCAAGTCAATGCGTCAATACTCATTTTCGTTACTTCTGCCTGCAGATGGTGATAGTCCCTTAAACGGGTCAGTGGTTTTGACTGAGGAAGAGGCCATAGAAGAGTCGAGACATATGGCTGAGGAGAGATCTTTGCAAGAAAATCTATCAGAGGAAGAGCGAATCGAGATGGCCAAAGAGAAAAGTCTCGAGGAGATCGCCAAGGGGAGGTCTAGAGGGCGAAGATCACGCACGCGATCAACCCGTTCGCGCACACCTCGTCCCTCTCCCGGAAATGTGAATGAATTGCATCGAGCCCAACTAGCCCTTCATGAACTCGTCGATGAAGACGAAGACAGTACAATTTTTAAGTTTGCTTTATCCAATCATGAAACTGTGATTGGCGCTTGTACCATGGTGTGCCTATACATGATATCCGTAAGTGGATAAGGGATCAGTGTGGGGAATCCTCAGGTAACCTCTTTAGAAACATGCAACGTACTCATCCCACTTCACTCTTCTTTGAGCTGGGCTTAAATATATTTATCATAAGCAGGTCACACTAGTGTAAAAGGTGTTGATGATAATCTGCAACATGCTTATTGCGCGGACACCCCATATAAGTGGGGAAACACCGCTTCAAACACAGGTAGAGGTTTTTAATTCCCATTGTCTGTTTTTTCGAGAGTAACCCACTTGTTTTCGCACAGCCCGAACCTTTCCCCTTGAGGCCTCCTCGTCGCCGCAGCGCCATAGTGGTTCCTGATCGTGAAATTTCTATTGCAGGAATCTCGGAGCAGGGTCTAGTGGAAAAGGCTTCAATGGTTGAAGGTGACACTGATGTAGAGCTCCTCGAGTTCATTTCCGAGCAGGAGGAAGAGGACCGAAAAAGGTAGGGGGATGATGCTGCTCCCATTGCTAAAGAAATATTCCTCTCTTCGGATGAAGAAGATGTTGGGCGAGGAATAAGTGCTGAGCGAGCCCCCGGTTATGAATTATGGACATGATGTTTCCTCTAGGGAAAGTGCTGGAAGGGTCGAATGTGATGCTGAGTTGGGTGAACATGCCAACCCTGTTAAGGAAAGTACTGCAGGAGCTTCCTCAACCGAGCGTGACGCTCTTGATGATCACGGAATTGGGTCAACTGGGCGTGATGCTCCTGTCGCGCCAAGTGTTTGGGGGAGTGCTGATGTCACATGGGGCGTTGATTTTGATTTAGATGCCCTTCCGAGAACCCATGGGAGGTCTGGGGCTCACAGGTTGCGGACCCTGTTGTCGTGGCCTTGAGGAGTTTTGTCATCCCTGAGGCATACTCTGCGCGCGAAGCTCAGGCTGATCAGAGGATGGTCAAGGCAGCTGGTTCCAGCTCGCAAGCAGCGGCTCCTATTACCCCTCTTCGGCAAATTGTCGAAGACACTGGTAAGACCATTGCCCTTTTATTCATGATACTTAGTCGCTGAACTCATGTTTTTTCTGAGTGTTCCGCTCTTGTTTCTTTGTGTACAGATATCAACCAGGCCTATCTTGAGTGGCTAATGAAGGTGCGCCTATTGTATCCAAGAACATTTGCAGGATTGCTGAAGCTACTGCCCGGGGACAGAGTGGTTTTGCTCAAAGAGATGACTGACCTTTTGGAGAAGGTGTATAGGGATATCCGCAAGACCACGGTTGAAAGTGCCCAGAATCTCATCGCGAGCACAGACGAGCTTCAAGAAATCGCAGCAGAGAAATTCGATCTGGGCTTCCTCATAGAGAGGTTAACCAGGATACGCAATTTTGCTCAACTCCGGTTTGAGCGTTCTGGCTATAACAAAGAGAAGGCCTCCCTTCAGGCACGCAAAGAAGGGATGGACAAAGGCATCAGAGAGTTTAAGGCAGCTGACAAGCGTTATAGATACAACTAGGCTCGCTTGAAGCAATTGGCTGCCAACTCTATTCACCTGTCGGCAGGAGATTCTCTTCTGAAGGACCTCTTCACGGATTAATAATTTAATTTGGCAACAACTCCTTCTTTTGAACTGCTTTTTATGTAATCTTTATATGCTTTTTTGTGGCTGCGCTCCTTGGATTTCTTGAACATGTCCTGTTTTGCATTCGTTGGTTTTGCGCACTTTGAAATATTTTCTGGTTGGTTCCTGTTCATGAATAAGAAATTTTATGTGTCTGCTCCTTCTAGGTAAATAGCGTCTTCTTTTAAACAGAAAGGTTGTCATGGGCCAAGATTTCACGCGCGTCTAGTTGCGGCCCAAGCAGGCAGGCTCGCACTAGACTTAATGATTTTTGCCGCTATCGAAGACATATAGACTTGCGCACATGTATTGTGTTTTGCTGTAGTTTAGAACCGAATGTCTCAGGACTAATGGTGAGTCCCGAGTATTTAGACCTTTGTAGGCTCAAGTCCCCATGAGTCGCCATTATTATCAGAACTATCGTGCCATCATGGTATTAAATAAAGTGTGCTTGTCACCCAGTGGGCCCCACCTTCATCATTGCCTAGGGCTACTGTATCGCCGTAGTCTTTAATAGGGTCATTGATTCTTTCTCATTTTCGAGGTGCTGCTGACTCATCCAGGAAACTGAAGAGTCTCCTCTGAGTCCTATATAAACCACTTTGCTGTTTCATTCTTCATCTGGGCTCCTGTGATTGACAAAATGCCACCTTTGCTGAGTCCTCGCCACTCTTTTCATTGTTATTTACCCTTTTTCAATCCGTATCAGCTCTGGTCCATTGGATTTAAATCTGTGCGTTATGCTATAGAAATGACTCCCAAGGAATTAGCTGAAGAGACTCCTGATTCGCTTGATCTTTTTGAAGACCAGCCGTGTAAGCTCTTTCGTTGGAATGAAGACATCTTTTTCCTCATCATGCTTGCAGGAGTCATCTGCGGTGGTCCTCCGGCGAAGAGCAACTTTGCACCGGTTTTTATACCATCAAGTAATGAGTGGTGTGCATCTCCATTGGTCCACCGGCGGGAAACTATTTGCCACCATTGTCTCAAACAGGAAGTAACAAGTGGGTGTTCTCTTTCCTTACGCACGATTAACTTCCTACCCCATGAGCTGTTTGCAAACTTGTTCTTCACATCAGCAACCTTCATGGCTTGAGTTCATCTGGCTCCTTGCCATGTCAGGGCTATGAACAAGAGTTGTGTTCTGGTCGAGGATGTCGACGACAGCCTCAAGTTTCATAGTTTTAGAGTCATGTAGGGACGTTCCTTGAGAACACTTTGATTTTGGTTGCAATCTCTTTTTTTTTCGTTTGTAAGCCTTGCTTTAGGCTGCTATCTAGATAGATAAATTGTAACCCGCATTTGACTGTTACAAAAGTATGCTTTGCATTCGTTGTTTTCCTACTACAATAGACTTTTAACTAGCGAATTGACTTGCTATTCAATCGAACAGATAGACGGGTTTTGAGTGAGTTGCTATCTGGTCGGATAGGCTTTTTGTTTTTTCTTTTATCTAGACAGATAGGCTTTGATCGCGTTTGGCTGCTATCTAAACAGATAGGATTTTTGTTATGGCTTCTATCTAGACAGATAGGCTTTTGTCGCGTTTGGCTTCTATCTAAACAGATAGGCTTTTTATTTTTGCTGCTACCTAGTTAGATAGGCTTTGATCGCGTTTGGCTGCTATCTAAACAGAGAGGCTTTTTACTTTTGCTGCTATCTACACATATAGGCTTTGATCGTGTTTGGATACTATCTAAACATATAGGCTTTTTGTTTCTGCTGCTATCTAGACAAATAGATTTTTTTTTTTTTTTTTTTTTTTTTTTTTTTTTTTTTTTTTTTTTTTTTTTTTTGCAATTGGTTGCTACCATATGAGATAGGCTTACACTCACGTTTGGCTGCTATCTAAACATATAGGATTTTTAATCTGCGATTTAGCTTCTACCGTATGAGATAGGCTTACATTCGCATTTCGCTTCTATCTAAACATATATGCTTTGTTTTTGCGAGCGTCTGCTATCTAGGCAGATAGGCTTATACATCATGTATTGCTGTAAGGTGGTAAGATGAGTCTGGTAGTTAATCAGAAAAGGGCTTCCCCTTGAGAGGGTTATTATCACTTATGAAACCCTCAGATGAGAATATCTAGGGGGTACAATGGTGATCAAAAATCGCAGTAAAGAGAAGGCTAAAGATAACACCGTCGCGTGTTTGAGTGGCGTTGGAGTGATGGTAGTCCCGTGGCAGCTTTCAGATGCGGTAGCACTCTCTGCCATTTGAGTAGAAACTACTTACCTGCTTGCCCTCACTGTCATGCTCGACGACCCTTTTTAGGGTGTAGACACTCTTTTTGTAAGCAAACTTGGGAATCTCCTCCCGTGTGGACTCCTTCTCCTTAGATTCCTCTTGCATCATCATTAGTTCAGCTGGTGACTGTCCCTTGACGTCCTCCCACTTGGGTAAGGGATTTGACCGAACTGGGGCTGGAGTAGACTCATCCGCCAATTATGTAAACCATAGAGCCTCGGACAAAATTTGCTTCTTCTAGATTCAAGGGGTTCCCCGAGGCAGGTATTGCGACCACTCTGTTTTTCCAAATGGCCTTTATAACTTGGTGAGCCGTGGAGGGTACAACGTTGAAGCGATGGATCCATGCCCGACCGATAATCATGTGGTAAGTGGTGTTGGCCTCGATAACATGAAATTTGGCAAAACACTTGATCTGGCCAATCTGAATCCTCAATCGAATCCAGCAAACTGTCATTTGGAGTTGCTTCCAAAACCCATTAGTGGTGACGGCCTCTTAACAATCTTGTTTCGCGGAATTCCTTCTAACTCCAGGGCACTGAGAGGGATGAAATTTACTGTAGCTCCTCCATCAACAAAGGCTCTCTTGAACTCGACATGGTTGATAGTGGCCGTTACGTAAAACGGCCTCTGATGATTGGCATCAGCCTTCTTGTATGACTCGTCAAACGTCATGCTCAAACTGACTAGTCGCACGGCCGTCACAACCTTTCCATTGGAGATGAACAATTCTTTCCCATGGTCCTCAGCCACCCTCAAGATCGATTTTATCATCTCATGCCTGCAGTTAATCAAAAATTTCATCTCATCGAAGAATTTAACAAACTTGGAAGGGTCCTTCATTCGCTCATCACACGAATCTTCTGTGTCAACACCGTAGTCTTCATTCTCATAAACTTTCACGATCACCGGAGCCTCTGCATCCGAGACCTCCTCAAGGTCCATATTCGTTTCACACGAATGCCTCGTGTGAAACGGCATGGGGTTGTTGCGCACATCCTTGGTTAGATCATCAACCACCAACTGGCCCTACTTTATCTTCCTGTCTACCAACCACCTGAGCATTTCGCACCCTCTCTTTGGGTGCAGCACCTGCCCGTGGCACTTGCACCATCTTGGATCATGCAGCTGGTCTTTTGTGGGTTTATGCTCCAGGGTCAGTAGGATCCCGTCTTTGCGCCATCTCTTGCAAAGATCTATTGCATCCTCAATCGAACAGGGCAAGGGTGGAGCCTCCTTGGACGCGGGCCTCTGTTGTTTATTGGGGGATGATACAACATGGATATTGACATCTCGCATCCGCTTGTAGCTAAACTATCCCACTTTGAAGCTGGGACTCGCCTGTGTTCGCTCACTGGCATATCTCTTCTTCATTCTCTATACCAGTGGCTCAACATTCCTGGTGCTTTCAATCAATCTTAAAAAAATAGGCATATTCAATTTGATTAGCATACCGTTATACTCGTCGCGCATGACCTGAAGGCATATTTCCACCAGTCGGCTTTCCAGAACATCGTCGACTCATTCCAAGCATTTGGCCCTGAACTTCTTGATGAAGGCAACTCCTTCTTCTTCATGCCTCTGGTACATGCGTAAGAGGTGGATTGTGGTGACCTTTTCTTCAACTTGAAAGAATTTGGTGTAGAATTTCTTCACCATATCTTCCCATTTCTTGACAGATCCGGCCTCCAGGGTTCTATACCACTTATATGCAACGGCCCCCAGAGACTTTGGGAATTCGCGCATCAACAATCATGTGTCTACCCCATGTGGGCCCATAATGTCAAAGAATCGCATCACATGCTCGTGTGCGTTCCTGCCGACTTCATTGAACATCTCCCACTTGGGTGCTTTGTATCCAACAGGGTTGGGCATCAAGTAGATGTCCCGCGGGATGGGAGGCGTGCTGTCAACCTTTGGGTTGACAGTATCTGCGAAGCTCTTGTTCGCGATGATGCTGTCTATACGTTGTTCCAAGGCCGCGAAGCCCGGAATGTTGGGCATGCTTGGATCATAGGGAGGTGGTGGCGGGAGTGCATGGCTGCCTAAAGCCCCAACTGTGTGATAAGGCACCGCCGAGTATGACGTAGGGTTTCATATGGGAGAGCTATTATCGAAGTGAGAAGCAATAATGGAATGAAGCTTAGTAACTGATAAAATAGCTCTTATATGGGAGAGCTATTATCAATAATTTAGTCCTCATATGGGAGGATGTGGGAACATGTACAGCGTAAGCATAAAACAAAAAGAGAGGGCTAAGGATAATTCTTTTTGAGCCATCGCATGTTGATAACTCCATATTTGGAGTTATATTCTTATATGTTTCCTTACCGTTTTGCGTGTATTCCGATGCGTTTTGATGGATTTTGGATCATTTCTTGCTAAATTTGAGCATGTTGAGTCTTTGCACGTTAATGATGAGTCCGGGCACTTTTTGCATTAATTTTGACTATATTTTATCACGTTTGATCTTCCGGTATGTTTCTCGTGTTGTGGTTTTCAGGAACCGGGAGCTCGGGACGTGACATTGGACCAAAAGTGAACTTCGGAAAAGTTGGAGGCTCAAAGGGATGCTCGGGAAGTGAAGACGAAAGGAAAAAGAGCAAGAAGATGAAGTTTGATTGGTGGAAGACCAGAAGTAATCGTACGTTTACCTCAAGGTAATCGTACGATTACCTTCACTCAGAAGTAATCGTGCGTTTACTATTGGGTAATCGTACGATTACCTTCAATGCAAGTAGTCGTACGTTTACTTGAAAGTAATCGTACGATTACTTCTGCGGCCAGGATCGGATATTTGGGCTATTTTCGCTATTTTGGCATAGTTTTGAGAGTTTTGAGCCACGAAAGACTTAGGAAACATTGGGGAACGGTTTTGGCATCAGAACACACATTGGGAGACGTGCTTGGAGAGCTTGGAGCTAGGTTGAAGAGCTTGGATCATCCGTTTGGCTTCTAATCTTCGTTTCTTCTCTAGTTTTTCATATTGGATCATGATACTTTGTATTTTGAACATGATTATGAGTAGCTAAACCCTTATTTTGGGATATCTCGTAGGAGACTAGGGTTGGATCACTACACTTGTGATTTATGGATTTGCTTGCATGCTTTTGAGCTTAATTTATGATTTCTTCTCTAGTTATGTGTATTTCACGCATTTGATTTATCTTTTCTATTGGTAGACGTATTAATAGGATTGTGCTAGGTTATGAACGATAGAGGAATCTACGTTTGTTGCCCGGAAAATTGAAATACACACTAGCCGTATCTAGGGTTGAGGAATCTTGCTAGTTAGCTAAGAACAAGAGTAGAATTATCATCGTAATGCGTGTTTGAACTTGAGTAAGCTAGAGGACTCAGTTACGATAGTTTAGGCATAGTTATTGGTTGAGACATCTTCAATATAAAATTGCTCGTTTAACTAGAATAAGAACTCATCGTGTTAGTAGAACATAAATCCAACGTAGTGTGACATACCTAGTGATCCGTAGAGATATCCTGAACTTGATCAATCTTGATAAACATCAAAATCAAATCGTGCTTATTAATCTTGAAATAATTCTTTGAATTATTTGAGACAATTGTTATTTTTAATTATTAGTAGATATAGAACAAAACAACTGCGCTTTGCCCACATAAAGAACAAATTTAGTAGTTAATTTACACGAAGTCCCTTGGGTTCGACAAACCGGACTTTTCCGATTATTACTACACCGACAACTGTGCACTTGCAGTTGGAGCGTGTCAAGTTTTTGGCGCCGTTGCCGGGGACTTCTGATAAATTAGCTATTATTTTTCTCTTTAGGGATTTACTTTTCTGTTTATATTTGTTACTCACCTACGTTCTGTGAGTGATTTGTGTTTTCAGGTCTGATTCACTGGGTGCATGTCACGTTCTAGAAACGAGCCTTTGCATCCAACACTTGAAGACCCAGAATCCTTGTTGCGAACACATCGTAGAGACAAGAGAAAATCAAGCTCATCTATCATGGATGACCAAACAAGAGCTGAGATTGAAACTATCCGCAAAAATATGCAAGATGCGGAAGCAACTAGAATTGCAGCTGTAGAAGATGCAGCTAATCGAGCAAGGGAGACTGAGGAGCTCAGAGCTCAGTTGACAGAGATGCAAGCTGCAATGGCACGCTTGAACCCTCCAAATCCTCAACAACTTCCTGGTGCGGGGATAGTTAATAGAAACAATGGAGGAGCAAATGGAGGTAACAATGGTGGAAATAGAAATAATGGGGGCAATAATCGGAACGATAATGGTCAGAATGCCTTAGAACAGGTCAACAATGCTGAATTTGATGAGCGTCCTTTGGTGGAATACTTCAGGACCACACCAGATGGATACCTACCCACGATTATCAGACCCCAAATCAATGCAGCTCACTTTGAATTGCGTCAGCCGCTGATCAATATGGTTCGTGATGAATGTCTGTTCACTGGAGCTCCTGGGGATGATCCGAATGCACATCTACTCAACTTCAACCAGATTACTGCCACTATTCATGATCAGAGGGTGCCAGATGATACGGTAAAACTGATGTTATTTCCCTTTTCCTTATCAGGGAAAGCAAAAACATGGCTCATGGAGCTTCCAGCAGGATGTATCTCTACATGGGCAGAGTGTTGCCAAGAGTTTCTCAGGAAATATCTTCCACCATCCAAGGTTGCACAGAGAATGACTGACATCACAAATTTCACTCAGCAAGAAGATGATTCTTTGGGAGACACATGGAGGAAATTCAACCAGCTTCTTCGCAGATGCCCTACTCATGGGGATCCATGGTACAAACTGTTGCACTATTTCTGTAATGGCTTAGACAGGGAGACAGCAAATGAGCTGGACATGATGGCTCAAGGAAACTTCATGGGTTTAGGAATACGGAGATGTCGGGATCTGCTGGAAAATGTGGCAAAACGTGAGTCTACGAGGTCTGAGACTCGTAGAAATTCAAAATCTGATGGGGCACTGGTAAACAAGATTGAAACAATGGTGGAGCAAAAATTTGAGCAGCAAATGGCAGTCATGACTTCGGCTTTTAGCAATATGAATCCATCAGCACGAGTAAAGTCTGTGGGGGAGATGATGGCAGATGAGAATCAGGGATATGGCGCTGCAATTGAAGATGTGAACTACTTGGGTCCACCACGACAGCAGCAGTGGCAGAATACTTATCATCCCAACAACCGTAATCACCCCAACTTTAGCTATGCCAACCCAAACAGTGGGTTATATGCACCGGGTCAGAAGCCAAATCCTCCATACCAGGCTCAGAGACAAGAACCGCAACAGCAAGCTCCGCGGCAAGAGGAACAAGAGACAAATGCTTTATTGAGAAAACTGCTGGCTAATCAAGAGAGAATGGAAAGTAGAATTGTCTCCATGGAAGCTACAATGAAGAGTCATGAGACGCAGATTGGGAAAATTTCCATTCAGAATGCTAACGTTCCGCCAGGTATGCTTCCTTCTAATACCATTCTTCCTACTGAGCAGCTCAAACCTATTACTACTCGCAGCGGTGTGACTACTCAGGATCCTCCATATCCTAGTCATGCGAGAGCTGAAGCTACAAAGGCCACTGAGAAGGAATTGGGTGAAGAGGTGCCCAAGGCCGTGAGTCCCCAATCAAAGGACACGGTTGAAAAAAAAGAAGAGCCCAAGAACACTCTCAATCCGGCTAATTACGAGCCACGAATACCATATCCGGCGGCGATAAAGAGGGATGATGAGGAACACTTTGGAAAATTTCTGAACATATTCAAGCAACTCCATATAAATATTCCTCTTGTGGAAGCGCTTGCTCAAATGCCCAAGTACAAGAAATTTTTGAAAGAGATTTTGTGGGGCAAGAAGAGCATAGACGCTTATGCCACGGTAAAGCTGACGGAGACGTGTAGTACTGTTATACAGAGGGACATTCCCAAGATGAGAGATCCAGACAGTGTCATCTTAGGCTGCACTCTTGGGGGTGGGTATCACACACATGGTCTTTGTGATTTAGGCGCGAGTATCAATCTCATGCCTTTATCCCTATTTCAGAGATTGGGCATTGGTGAGCCAACCCCGGTGAAGATGGGTCTGCAACTGGCAGACAATTCAATTGTTACAGCAAAGGGGGTGATCGAGAATTTGCTTGTCAAAGTGGGTGCATTTGTCTTTCCAGCTGACTTTGTGATAGTGGATATCAAGGAGGATCGCGATGTACCGCTTATCTTTGGAAGACCGCTTTTGAAGACAATGCGCGCAAATGTGGATCTAGAGACTGAGGAGTTGACTATCAAAGCTTTAGATTCATCACTCGTGTTCAAAGCATTTCATCCGGGCAAGGGGAAGAACACGTTAGCTATGATCAAGTTTAGAGAAGATCGTGTGGATCCTTCTCTTGGGTTGCCTACAGTTTTGCAGCCCGATCCACCCGAATCAGAAAAGAGGCCAAATCTGGTGTGTGCACATGATGTGGTGCAGAAGATCAAGAGCAAGAAATTGAAGGAGGAGGCACGTCATGCTAGACCTCCTTAACATATTTGAGGTAACTTGGTCGGGCCGTCGACCTTAAATTACAAAGCGCTTGTTGGGAGGCAACCCAACCTATTTACTGCATAGTGTAGATTTCAATACTGTTTTGTTATTTTATTTTGTTCTAACTATTTGAGAGGGGCGAGAGAGTGGATTTAATATTTTTAATGAGTATGTGCAGGAATTCTAGGTGGAAGGCCTATTCCGGATCCCCCTTCTTGATACGCGAGTGAAGAATTGCACGAAAAACGAGAAAGAGCAGGCCAAAACGCGTATCGGGACCCGGAATGAAGAAGTAGATGATTTACGCCATTCCTACACTTACTCAACACACGCACCTGGGGGAGATCAAGTTCCCGGACTCCCCTTCTTGATATACGCAAAGAGGACATAAAGAAATTGAGAAAGCTGGCACAATGGCACGGATTACGAGGTAAATTTTTGAAGACAGGACTGTGAGCTGATTTGAACAATGCCATAGTGTGGGGGTGGTCGAGAGCTTTCTTTGGATAGGTGGATCGCGTATATCGGAGTCCGGACGAAAAAGTTATGCCAAAAAGGATGTTGCGAAGAGGAAAAAGGAGCCAAAAAGCATCCGGAAATGCCAAACGGGCCTTTGGAAGCGCGAAATTGATGAATGAAAGGATTCCCCGGACTTTGGGAATTTTTCTACACGAGAAGAGATCCCGCACTCCCCATCTTGATGAAGGTGATTGCAAAATTTTGAAGAAAGCGACGAATTTAGCACATTTTGGGTATTTTTCGCGTAATTAGGCGATAATTGAGGAAAGTCGGGGAAAACGATCCGGAAACGGGACGTGATTTATGTGAGCAAGACTTACGTCGAAAAAGGGATCCAAAGGTGCAAAAATCACACTCATCGGAGGTCGGGATCAAAATACGAGGTAAAGGTTATATTTGGATAATAAAAATTTTTCCCCTGCACAAAAGTAAACCTACGATTACCTAGAGGTAATCGTACGATTACTTTTGCCTTAGAAAATTTTTGGGGTGAATTGTTGGAAGCAGAAGGTTTAACTAGGTCGCATGACCTACCCACGAGGTTGTACGAGGTAGTAATCGTACGATTACTTTCAAGTAATCGCACGATTACTTTCAAGTAATCGCACGATTACTTTCAAGTAATCGTACGATTACATAAAAGTAATCGTACGATTACTTCCGAAAGGGCAGCTAATCGGGTTAAAAAAAAATTCAACAAAACGTTTTCTCCCTTTTGTTTTCCCTCTCGTCGCCTTCTTCTTCCTTCTCTTCCCTCTGCAATCACCACCCCGACCACCATCTCCAGCCGCCACCACCACGTCCATCCCTACAGCCTCCGACCACCGCTGCTCTCCCCTCCATCCTCCGACCACTGCAGCACCATCTAGCCGGCACCGCGACCTCCACCCCCCTTCTCCCAGATCGACGGGAGACACTCGCGCAGACCAACGGGCAAAACCCCGACCCCGACCCACAAAGACCCTCAACCCCCAGGTCTGACTCCCCCTCCAGCGCGCCAGGAACACCACGACCACCATCTCCTCCGACCAGCGCCGCAGATCTCTCTCTCTCCACCGCAGCAGTCACCTCTTCACTCCCTCTCGCACCAACGCCGTCGTCTCTCTCTCTCTCCACCGCAGCAGTCACCTCCTCCCTCCTTCACCGTGCTACGTAACCCCCATCACCACCGCGACCACAACTCAGATTGGTGGTGAATCGAAGAAAGAGGCATGGTTAGGGTTCTTGAGGAAAAATCTGAAATTGGGCAAATTGACGTTGGATTCGGCGAAATTGCTTTAGGGGTTTCGACGGGGACACCGCAAGGAGCAAAAGGCACACATTGATTGAAAAATTCGGAAGAAAAATTTGGGCGACCCGAAAACAGCCCGGGTTGTCGAAATTCTGCAAATTTGTGCCCGTAAGACTTGCTCCGGGCACGTAGGTACCTCCTAATCTCTCTCGCGATTTCAATACTCGAGTCTTAGGCACGATTGAGTAAAAGCCCGGTTTACTTTTCGTTGCACTTAGTAGCGTACTTGGGGGCGATTGACTAGAGTCCTAGGACTTAGTTGTTAATTGCGTAACTGTTTCCTTTCCGTACACACATCCTGACACTGAGCACGTAGCTTAATTCTTTTTGTCACTTTGATTGTCAATTTGTGCTACATTCTTGTGCCATGTCGAGTCAAAAAGATAAGGGAAAGGCCGTAGCTAAAGGAAAGGGGGTAGCTACGAGTCAGAATATAACCGGGGGGAAAAGGAAGAAACAAAAAGTAGTCGTCGATAGTGATGACGAGTATATCCCCGAGGGAGAAGTGAGAGAGACGGGGGACGCGGGTGGTAACCTAGCTAAGAATGCGACCTTTTGGGTTGTGGGGAGCATGGTTTCACCAGCTCCTCCGGACCCTGATGAGTTAGAAAGTGCGGAACCTGATAGAGTGCCAATAGCGAGGGCCACGAGAGAGTCTAGTCCTAGGGACCTTGACCCGGCGAAAGGAGTGTTTTGTGACTATCGGTTTATCACCCTTATAGCGCATTCTAGGTACACCAAGCGGGAGGGGAGTGTGTTCAGGGGGGCGAATGTAGAAAAGCATTTCCCGTTCCAAACTGAGATGCCCCAACAAATCCAAGAGTTCATGAAAAGAGAGAATCTTGCAGGGTGGTGTGACCTCGTCAAGGAGAACGCGAGTTCGGAGCTCATGTGGGAGATTTACTCAAACGCCGAGTGGTCTGGGTATGGGGAGGATGGAGAGTTGGATGATCGTAGGATCATTTACACCCGTAGGAATTTTTTTGTTTTCTCTCCGGCTAGCATAGCCGCGGCCCTACAATGGCCACCACTCGAGGGCGACTGTCACTTTGAGACCACCATGAAAATGAACGTAGAGGAGTTAGTGACCGCAGTGTCAATCTTTGCCTTTGGTGGGGTGATGGGAGCGCCGTGGGATACTCATGCGAGTCAGGACGTTAGAAAGTGGACGGTTTCGGTCAGACACTTACTTCGTCGAGCGCGTTGCTTAGTTAACATAGTGGAGGCATGGGTTGAGGGCGTTTCGACCCAGAACGACATACGGTTCGAGTGGTGTGTTATGGCTATGTGTTGGTATGAGGGCCATCGATTAAACGTCCCGAAGCGCATTTATTTGAGTTTACGATCGAGACTTCGGGACTCTAACCGACGGGCGGCCGGGTTTGGATATTTGCTAAAGCACTTGGCCACTAAGGCTGGTGCCGCGTTTTATGGTGGAGACCGTGCAGCCGAACCCCCGCGATGCTGGACTCAGGTACCCGACCCGAAGAAAGATGAGGTAGTCGTAGAGAGCAGCCGGCCCCCACCAAAAAAGGGGGCTCAGAGGGGTGGTAAGGGTAAGACTCCGGCTGTGAGTGAGGATTCGAGTCCGTCTGTCGCACCTAATGCTAGCCTCGAGGCCACTTTGCAGGCCATGCAAAGGATGATGATTGCAAATGAGAAAAAGGCCGTGGATCGAGGGCAAGAAGCAGAGAGGAAAGCCAAGTCAAGGGCTATGCATGCGCGACGGAACCAGCGCCAGCTCGGTTCTGCATAGGTAGAATCAGTGGTTACACGAGCTTGGCAGGGCAGGCGGGGTGACACTGACTCCGGAACCTCAGATTTTGATGTATTTGTCGAGTGACCACTCGGATGGCTCGGAGGAGAGCGAGTAGACTTACCACCCCTGCATTTGAATGCTGAGTCTTTTCGCTTGACCTATGCATTCGTTGAGGACAACAAAGCGTTCAAGTGTGGGGGGGTTTCTCAGCCTTTATTAGCCAAGTCCGTGTCTGCATTCACCAGTTACATATAGGTTGTTTGTGTCGTATTGTGAGTCTGTTTTTGTAGTCCGTGTCGTGTTTATATATATTGTGTGTGTCGTATTGTGAGTAGTTTATGTTTAGTGCACGTTTTATTTAATTGAGTCCACCTACCCAAATTGAGTCAGTTTCGAGTCTTCTTTCGAGTCGGCCCATGCATGTAGAGTAGGAAATATTATCTAAAAAAAAAAAAAATTAAAAAACAAATTGAAGATTAAAAAACAAATTAAAAATTGAGAAAGGGCAATCAAAGAAGCTTGAATTTGGAAAATCGAGGAGTGTGAGAACTTTAGGCATAGGGTATGACGTGTGACCGAGAATGACAATGTGAGTTTCCCTTAGTATGTATAGAGAGACTTTCTTTACGGGAGTACCTGCCTATTTTTAATACACTTAAATGATTTTCAAATCTAAAGTGTGTGCCTTGTTTCCTTACAAGAGTTGAGCTAGGTGTGAGCTAAACAAGCCGAACATTCATGTGTACGTCTTAGGTAGTCGCCAACCCGCCTCGTAGTGGCACACGAAACAGCTATGCGAGGTGTGTATTAGAGCACTCACTGCTTATAGAACTTACCTTGTAGGACCACTAGTAAACCCTGTTTCGAACCTTGGATTCTTTGATAACCTCTGGACTTAGGGTGACGATTCTTGGCATTCATCATTGATTTGTTAGAATCACCGCTTTAGTGCGTCACGAGGGTGTTGGTAGTTGAGGGGGTTCGATGAGGGAGTACTTCATGATATACTTGTGTGAGACTTACGTATCGCTTGTACTTCATTTCTGATTATCGAGGGGAATGCGAGGGTGAGTGAGAGTAGGCTTGCGCACTTCGGTGTGGCGGTGTTCCATGTCATTACACCATGGACACAGTTGTGGAGAGCCGTGAGTGCGTGGCATCTAATACACACAAATTGGGTTGGGTGATTTAATTGGTGGATCGTGCTAGGGATTGTTTCTTTTCATCATCTTGGTGTAGAGGATCGGTTGGATTAAGCACGAGACTTACATTGCTTTGATTACTTGAGAGGGGACATGGGTATATTCTAGTGTGGGGATGTCGACTTTTGACTACGGACATAGAGATTGAGCTTGTGACGACTACATCCCCATACTTGTACTTGGATTTGTTTGCGGCTTTGTTTGGTGGCACCGTGTATTTCATTGAGTTAGGGGGAGATGGATTTTACGTGTGATATATATTCATTGGATTGTTTACTTCCTCCCCTTAACGTTTTTGTTTGGCTTGACACTTGGAAGACCACTCGAGATATACGTTGTAGAAGTTATGTTTTTGGATATTGAGAGATTAAAAAAACAAAAAAACAAAAAAAAACAATAAAAAAACAAAAAAAAAAACAGAAGAAAAAAAACAGAAAAAAAAGAGAAAAAAAGAAAAAGAGAGAAAAAAAGGAGAGATGAAATAAAGGAATAAAGTTTGAGCTTAATGAAGACCGAGTGGTGGAAGCAAATATTTCATTGACGGCGATGTTCATTTTATGCATGTTTCACGACGGTGGCCACGGAAATCGTATTGTACCGGGGTTTGAGGGGATCGAGGGCCGGAGATGGTGAGTTTCGGGTTGCGGTTCCTATCATCGTGGTGAGGGTGTGTGAGATGTGGGTTTTAACGTGAGAATGTGACGCTTAGGACTTGTTACTACATGATTATCCTTTTGTCCCTAAGCCTCTACATTCTAACCCGTTAGCGGAATAGGAGCTCGGACCTTGAATGTGGCTTAGCCTAGCGTAGCCTCTTATTTATCGGCACACGCGAAGAGGTAGGTTATTCTTACACGTAGTAAAGCTAGGCTTTCTATACCAACTAAGGGAAATTCTTGTTGTCGAGTTTAGTTGCAATTCATACCTCGTTTCTAGATTCTTCATCACTCCATGAGAACCGGTTTAAGTTAATTGAGATTGCCCAATCTCGCCTAAAAAGACATGTTGTGTATATATGTGTTTTGTAGGATCGAGTCATATAATTGCATTGCATCATATTGTTGCATCGTTGAGTCTTGTATTGAGTCGTCGTGTGTATTGAGTCGGCTAATTGAGGCTAGTATGCAATTGGTAAGTTGAAAAGTATGCAATGGTCTTGGTTGGAATGGTTGACTCGAGAGGTGAGATGAGAGGAGGAAGGTTCGGATGATTTTTGATAATTTGTGATTTGAATTGTTGCTCGGGACGCGCAACGGGTAAGTGTGGGGATAGTTGATAACTCCATATTTGGAGTTATATTCTTATATGTTTCCTTACCGTTTTGCGTGTATTCCGATGCGTTTTGATGGATTTTGGATCATTTCTTGCTAAATTTGAGCATGTTGAGTCTTTGCACATTAATGATGAGTCCGGGCACTTTTTGCATTAATTTTGACTATATTTTATCACGTTTGATCTTCCGGTATGTTTCTCGTGTTGTGGTTTTCAGGAACCGGGAGCTCGGGACGTGACATTGGAGCAAAAGTGAACTGCGGAAAAGTTGGAGGCTCAAAGGGATGCTCGGGAAGTGAAGACGAAAGGAAAAAGAGCAAGAAGATGAAGTTTGATTGGTGGAAGACCAGAAGTAATCGTACGTTTACCTCAAGGTAATCGTACGATTACCTTCACTCAGAAGTAATCGTGCGTTTACTATTGGGTAATCGTACGATTACCTTCAATGCAAGTAATCGTACGTTTACTTGAAAGTAATCGTACGATTACTTCTGCGGCCAGGATCGGATTTTTGGGCTATTTTCGCTATTTTGGCATAGTTTTGAGAGTTTTGAGCCACGAAAGACTTAGGAAACATTGGGGAACGGTTTTGGCATCAGAACACACATTGGGAGACGTGCTTGGAGAGCTTGGAGCTAGGTTGAAGAGCTTCTATCATCCGTTTGGCTTCTAATCTTCGTTTCTTCTCTAGTTTTTCATATTGGATCATGATACTTTGTATTTTGAACATGATTATGAGTAGCTAAACCCTTATTTTGGGATATCTCGTAGGAGACTAGGGTTTGATCACTACACTTGTGATTTATGGATTTGCTTGCATGCTTTTGAGCTTAATTGATGATTTCTTCTCTAGTTATGTGTATTTCACGCATTTGATTTATCTTTTCTATTGGTAGACGTATTAATAGGATTGTGCTAGGTTATGAACGATAGAGGAATCTACGTTTGTTGCCCGGAAAATTGAAATACACACCAGCCGCATCTAGGGTTGAGGAATCTTGCTAGTTAGCTAAGAACATGAGTAGAATTATCATCGTAATGCGTGTTTGAACTTGAGTAAGCTGGAGGAATCAGTTACGATAGTTTAGGCATAGTTATTGGTTGAGACATCTTCAATATAAAATTGCTCGTTTAACTAGAATAAGAACTCATCGTGTTAGTAGAACATAAATCCAACGTAGTGTGACATACCTAGTGATCCGTAGACATATCCTGAACTTGATCAATCTTGATAAACATCAAAATCAACTCGTGCTTATTAATCTTGAAATAATTCTTTGAATTATTTGAGACAATTGTTATTTTTAATTATTAGTAGAAATAGAACAAAACAACTGCGCTTTGCCCACATAAAGAACAAATTTAGTAGTTAATTTACACGAAGTCCCTTGGGTTCGACAAACCGGACTTTTCCGATTATTACTACACCGACAACTGTGCACTTGCAGTTGGAGCATGTCACATGTTGATTGGTGTGGGCGTAGTAGAAGTCCCGTGGCATCGCAGGATGTTGCATTAGCCACTATCAAACACCTCCTTGGCATCAAAAGGTCCTTCCCAATTGGCAGCAAACTTGGGATGAGTTGCTTCGCGCATACAATGGTTAGAAGCTTGTAGGACCAGATCTCCTACTGCGAAGTCCCGATACTGGACAGTTTTATTGTCGACCCGCGATATTCTCTCTTTGTACTTGGTGTATGCTTTCTTAGCTAATTCGCGCCTTTCTTCGAGCAGATAAACGTCATGATCGCGCTCGTTATAATACAAGGCACTGAAGACTAGCCTCGCAGAGTTTTTCTTCACCTCAGCGGGGACCACTGCTTCAGCCCCGTAGCAGAGCAGAAATGGGGAAGTTCCGGTAGGAGTTCTTGGTGATGTTCGATACGCCCAAAGTGCCATTCCCAGGGAATCCGTCCATTTCTTGTGATCATCTACGACAATCTTACTTAGAATTCTAAGCAAGGTCTTGTTTGTAGCTTCAGCTTGGCCATTTCCATTCGGGTTGTAAGGCGTCGAACATACTTGCCTTACATTGTAATCTATTAGCTTCAAAGCCACTTGTCGATTGACGAAAGGAGTACCATTGTCTGATAGGATGGTGTTGTGAATCCTAAAGCGATGTATAATGTTCTGTTGTATGAATTTTAACACAACCGTTGCGTTTGCTGTTTTAAGCGGGACCACTTCAACCCACTTGGCGAATTGCTCCGTTCATGTGAGGATGAATTGGTTCCCAATGAAATCCAAGCACCAAGTGCGGAACAGACAGGGGGTTCCTAATGCGTGCAAGTCGACGGCTGGTGCATGGACTAGGTTACCATGAAATTGGCACTGTTGGAATCTTTTGACCTTCGCGCGACAATCATCGTTCATGGTCGGCCAGAAGTAACCAATAGTTAGGATCTGTCTACACAACTTCGCGTCTCCTTGGTTTTCTACTTGATGAGACATTTCCATGACTTCCTGAATCTCTTGACCATGTAAGCATCTGAGTAGGTTATCATTGTGCCCTTTCCGCCAAAGCAAATTTTGATGTAATACGTAACGAGCTGCTTTTCTCTTGATCTTTTCAGCTTCCTTTATGTCACTCGGCAATGTTTCATCCCGCAGATAATCTATTACACGTCTCCGCCAATCCTCGTCTTCGATTGCAGCAATCTCTAAGGAGTCCTTTATCAGCGCGCACTTTTCACAGTTTTTCTATATGGTGACGGCGAAATATGCCATCTGAGGCCAGTGAATTCCATATCTCAACGCCTTTCTATAGATGGAGATCTCGTTTTCTCCACACGAGTGCTGATGGATCTTTTCCAAGGTTGCTCGTCCTTCCTCCTCTGTTACACAACGCACCAGGATTCCAGCTAGGCCCTTGTAGTACAACATACTGTCATGTATGCAAAACCATTTTGTTGAAATCCAGCTTTCCTTGGTCGTACCCTCAGCTATCGCGCGTATTATGGGTTTTCTCCAGTCTGCCTCCTCTGCAAACTCCTCTTCGCATAGATCTTTTACCAAGTATGGAGTTGTCTTAACCTCGATTGATATTTTCGGTGGCCACTTATCGGAACTGATCTTGGATCCCAAAGTAGCCAAGGCATCTGCGTGTCGGTTATCAGATCGTGGAGTGTGCTCTTATCTGACAGATTCAAACTTCTAGACCAGCTTCTGCACTATTGACCTGTATTTTAGCAGGTTAATCTCTTTCAACGCGTACAATCCTGAAGCTTGTTTTACTGTGAACTTGAAGTCCCCCATTATGATGAGATTATGAACCTCCAAGGCCTTTGCTACAAGTAATCCTGCTATCAGAGCCTCATACTCATCCTCATTATTTATCACCGCGAAGTCCAGCTTGGTCGACATCTGGATGACCTCCAGATCAGGCTTGATCAACACCACTCCAATTCCACCTCCGGACCTTGTGGATGAACCATCAAATTGCAGCCTCCAATAGAGATTGTTCATCGCGTATATTTCCGGTCCTTCAAATTCCTCCCCTGCTAAAGGTTCACAGCTTTCATCCGGGAACTGGGCCAACAAGTCCGCCAGTGCTTGTGATTTCATGGCCTTTGGTCGCACGCAGACTATGTCGTACTGGGAAATAATCATGTACCATTTGGCCAATCTCCCAGAAGGCGGCGAGTGTCCCAACAGATAACGAATAGCATCGTTTGTAATGATAACCACTTTATGGGAAGCAAAATAATGCTTTAACTTTTCAATGTCAAAAAATAAATCAAGGCAGTGGCGTTCGATATCCGTGTTCCTGGATTCCGCAGCCTGGATCATGCGCGAGATGTAGTACACTGGCCATTGCTGTCCTTCGAACTCCTGAGCTAACAATGCCACAATATATTTATTTGTTGAAGTTAGGTACAGTAGCAGAGGTGATGCCAGTTGGGGTGCGATCATGACTCTCGGAGATGTTAATAATTTCTTCAGCTTCTCGAATGAAGCCTGAAGTTCCTCCTTCCATAAGAATGACGCATTCTTTTTAAGCAAACTGCCGAAGCAAAATGTCAGTTCTGCAATTGCTAGTATAAATCTTCTTAAGTAGGACAAATTTCCCAGAAATGTCTTCAAGGCACTCAGGGACTCTGGCGTTGGTAGACTTGTGACAGCCGAGATCTTCGACGGATCAGGCTCAATTCCGTGCCTATGGATCACACATCCTAGGAATTTTCCTGAGGTTACCCCGAACACACATTTCATAGGGTTCATATTGAGATGGTACGCTCGAAATCTCTGAAAGACTTTCCTTAAGTCTTCCTATGGTCATCCTTCTGCATGGATTTGACCACTAAGTCGTCCACATAGAACTCGACCTCCTGATGCATCATGTCGTGAAACAACGCCATCATTGCGTGCTATTAAGTATCGCCTGCATTCTTTAGCCCAAAAGGCATGACCGTGGAATTAAAGACCCCTACGGTCGTGATGAACAACGTCTTTTTCGCGTCTTCTGGGTCCATTTTTATCTGGTTGTAGCCGCTAAATTCGTCCATAAAGCTGAACATTTCATGGCCTGCAGTAGAGTCGACCAGGAGGTTGTTTTTTGGCAGCACGAAATCATCCTTCGGGCGGAATTTGTTCAGGTCCCTGAATCAACACAAACGCTGAGACTTCTATTCTTCTTCAAGACAGGCACAATGTTGGCAATCCAGGTGGGATTATGGTTAGGCTCGATGAACTTAGCATTCAGCAACTTCATGATCTCTTCCTTTATCTTGACATTTATTTCGGGGCGGAAGTTCCTCGCGCTTTACTTAACTGGCTTCGATCCTGGGAAACATCCAGTCTATGCATGGTTATGCCTTGGTCTAAACCCGACATTTCGTCATATTCCCATGCGAAAACATCCCTGTACTCTTTCAACAATTCCAGCAATTCTCTTTCTTCTTCTTCACAAAGATCCGCACTTAAGAAGACTGGCCTCTTCTTGTCTTCGGTTGGGCACAAGAATACCTCCTTTAGCTCTTGTTTCTGAGGCTTTGGGCGGTCCTCCATGCAATCAGGGGGCTCCTTTAATTCTTCGCTCAGTGTTTCCCCCTTATTCTCACCAGGAGCTTCTGTCAGCTCACAAATTTTCTCGGCGAGACCTTCGATGGGACGGGTCGAAGATAATCCCCCTCACCTTCAGATGCGGTAGCACTTCTTTCCATTAGAATTGAAGCTACCCACCTGTTTGCCCTGGTCGTCTTGCTTGACGACCCTCTTTAGGGTCTAGATGTTCTTCTTGCTGTAACTTACCGTGGGAGCTTCTTCCCGTAGGGGCTGCTTCTCCTTTAACTCCTAGCGCATCACCATCACCCCATCCGGTGATTGGTCCTTGATGTTCTCCCACTTGGGAAAGGGAGCTGGTTGGAATGGCGCTGGAGTGGCTTCATCTGCCATATCTGTAAACCACACCGCTTCAGGCAAGTGTGCCTCCTCCAAGTTGAAAGGATTCACTGAAGCAGGTATGGCAACCACTCTGTCTCTCCAAATGGCCTTCATCACCTAGTGGGCCATAGAAGGCACAACATCGAAACGGTGTATCCATGCTCATCCAACAATCATATGGTAAGTGGTACTGGCGTCAATAACATGAAACTTGGCAGAGCATTTGATCTGACCAATCTGGATCCCTAGTCGAATCCAGCCGACAGTCATTCTGGAGTCGCTTCTGAAGCCCATAAATGGTGATGGCTTCTTAACAATCTTCATTTGGGGGATTCTAGCCAGCTCCAGGGTGCTGAGTGGAATCACGTTTACCGCGGCTCCGCCATCAATGAAAGCCCTTTTGAACTCAACATTGTTGACTACTGCCATCGCATACAACGGTCTCTGGTGACTCGCGTCCGTCTGCTTGTCCGCCTCATCAAATGTCATGACTAGACCTTTCGATCTCGTGGCCCTTACAACTCTGCCGTTTGAGGTGACCAGTTCCTCGCCATATTCTTCTGCCACTCTTAAAATGGTCTTAATCATCTCATGCCTGCATCCGCTCGAGAAATTCATGTCATCAAAGAATTTCTCAAATATGTTGGAGTTCTTCATGCGTTCGGCATGTGTATCTTCTGTATCTACATCGTAATCTTCCTCCTCACAGACTTTGACAACCACTAGGGTATCTGTATCAGTGATCTCTTCAAGATCCCTGATCGAAATCATGGCTATCTCTTTCCCCTTGAGCTCCTGTTCATGGGACGACAAGGGGTTGTCGCGCACATCCTTGGATGGCTCATCAATGACTAGTTGTCCCTCATTGATCTTTTTGTCCACCAGCCACCTGAGCTTCTTGCACTCCCTCGTCGAGTGTGTGACTTTACCATGACATTAGCACCATCGGGGATCCTGAAGTTGCTCTCCGGTAGGCCTATGCTCTAGGGCAGGCAAAATTCCATCTTTCCGCCATCTCGTGCACAGATTTTTTACATCGTCAATTGAGCAAGGAAAGGGCGGTGCCTCTCTTGGTGCGGGTTGCTGCTTCTTGTGAGGGGACGACATTGCATTTACCCCAACGTCCCTTCCGCGTTTGTAATTGAATATCCCGATCTTGAAACCATAGCTAGCTGGCTTGCGGTCGTGAGTATTCTTCTTCCTCATCTTCTCCACCAGTGGCTCAATGTTCCTGGTGCAGTCAATCAACTTTGAAAACGTAGGCATGTTTAGATTGATTAACATACCTTTGTATTCGTCACGCATGCCCTGTAGGCATATCTCTACTAGGCGGCCTTCCGAGACCTCATCGATACATTCCAAGGATTTGGCCCTGAATTTCTTGATAAAAGCAACTCCTTCCTCATAATTCCTATGGTACATGCGAGAGAGATGGATAGTAGTAACTGTTTCTTCAACTTGAAAGAATTTGGTGTAGAATTTATTCACTATGTCCTCCACGGTCTTGACAGATCCCGCCTCGAGGGTTTGGTACCATTTGTACGCGACGACCCCCAGAGATTTAGGAAATTCACACATAAGCAGCCTGGCGTCGACTCCATGTGGGCCCATTAGGTCGACGAACCTCATCACATGTTCGTGTGCATTCCCACTGACTTCATCGAACTTCTCCCACTTGGACGCCTTGTACCCGGCAGGATTGGGAATTAAGTGTATGTCCCGGAGGATGGGAGGTGCAGTGTCAACTTTCGGGATGACAGTATCTGGGAAGCTTTGATTCGCGATGATATTATCTATTCGCTGTTCCGGGGCTGCGACACTAGCGGGCGTACATCCCCCGGAAGTTATTAAGGGTGTCGCGACAAACCTTGGGATGTAGGGCATATTTGGATCATAAGGAGGTGGAGGAGGAAGTGCATAACTCCCTGGTGCTCCATTCGCGTGCGAAGGCAACGCGAAGTACATAGAAGGATTCCAGGTGGATGTCACGGGCGAGCCTGATTGAAGCCTTGGTGCCTGGGCGCAGGATCATAGGGCAGGGAAGCTTGCGGGTTTGGCGGGACGAGCGTGTGCACTACAGAGGTGGTGGTTGCCCCTGATGGAGGCAACTATGTTGGAATAGATGCCCTAGAGGCAATCTAATTTTAGTATGAATTGGCCAGAATAATCATTGTATTATTTATGGAGATATTTAATCTCATGAAGTCCTTAGATTTACAAATCGTGTTTTTTATCTTAAATATCCCGAGTCAAATATAATGATTAAGAGGACGATCATCTATAGACTAGTATGGGGTTGGATTGATATGGAGATATCACGATCCAACACATGGGTATGTATTAGGGGTAATGACATACTGGATAGACCCAAATTCGAGAAGGCTACATACAAGTTATGTAAAGTCACAAGCGCTTCTCGCGGTGATAGGATATTATAATCCTTAATCTTGAAGTCACAAGATCCTCTAGTTGTGGAATATTGTGCTTTGACAACGTCAAACGCTACTCCGTAACTGGGTGGTTATAAAAGCGCATGTTGGGCACAATAGGAAGCAAGCTTAGAGATGGTGAGTGATGTAGATAGGATTTGTCCCTCCCACATAACGGGAGCAAATATCCGAGGCCACTCGAGGGATGGCGCCTATGGAATGTTTGGCCAGATTCATATGAATCAATATGGGGATATTGATGTCATATGCATGGATAGGGCTATTCCCACGATCGAGAAACATGGATTGGATGTACGAGTGTGACTTGTATATCTCGTGTCCAATCCGGGTAATGAGAAAAAGGGATGCGATAATAAGATCACAAGGTTTGTCAAGATGACTATTTCTATTAATTGGGTGGCATGTATGTGTTGCTAGACACCACTTCATACATGTAAATAGTTACTACCAATTAAGTAGAAACCTATGGGGTCACACGCCATATGGATATAATTGGACAAGAGACTTAATTAATAGAGATTAATTAAAAGGATCATATTGCAACAAGTTGCTAACTTAGTAGGACTAATTAGGAAATAATACTAGTCCATATATGGATATGATTAGTATTGGGCCCTTTATGGAAACAACTAGGAGTAGTTGGACTATATAAAGGAACTCCTTCCTTCCCTCTCAATACATGTTATTCATAACACATATTGAGCGGTTAGAAAAGAGTTGAGAGCAAGCAAGTAAGAGGTGTCCGCCCCTTACCCGCCGCCCAACCCGTCGGCCACACAAGGACGCCGAATCCCTCCTTTGTGGCTTTGTTGCGTGATTTGTTGTCTCCTTCCTCCATTCTAGCTAGCACAAGAAGGTTGGGAGGCCCGATTCTCTATCCTAGGCGTGGATCAACCGTAGAGAACGTGAAATTATTCAGGTTGAAGTCATCAAAAGAGAACCCAAAGGTAAACACATATTAATCCTTTACTATCGTTATGTGTTCTTGACTTGTGATCCTTGGAGGGATTTGAACGGAATAATTATCTTCTTCCGCTGCGATTCCATGTTCAAAACCCTACAGTGGTATCAGGTCCACAGGTCGTAGAGCATAACGTAGTTTATGTGTTACAATTTTCTTGTTTTAACACTTTAAATTCATGTTTATCGCGTAAAACGACAAATTAAGCATAGTAGATTCAATTGAATGGAGATATAATCTAACAAGATCTAATTGTGCATTGGATGCAACAAATTAGTGAGTTTCTTGGTTTGAAGATTAGGGTTTGGTAACATGTTTGAAAAAGGGGTTTTCAACATAGAAACAACTTGGATTGGGCAACAAGGAAGGAATTGTTTTTGGAAACAACTCCGAGAAGGGTTCGGCCCCATAGGGGACCGCCCCTATGCCTTGCCGCCCAAGACACGCACGGCCTAAGGGCCGGCCGGTCCTAGGCGCGACCGGCGGCTTGGGCTAGGCCGGGCCCTAGGGCCGTGTGTGATCCAATAAGGCTTTGGGAAGTTTTTTTTTGGATTGTTTTTTACCCTACTTCTTCCAAATAAAATAAAATTGAACAAGCGCGTTAAAATTGGTTTTAACTGTTTATGTGCTATTCACATGGTGGTTGGATATGGCCCTAGGTTGTGGTTTGTGTGTGAATGTTTGTTATGTGGTTTGTTTTATGGCCTGCGAGCTGATCAATTAATGTAATAGTTAATTAAGGTTTACGGCATGCGAGTCGTTTTTTTCCCCAACTTGTGAGATTTATTTTATTTAGTATAGGAGTAGCTAGTTAAAATAGATTGTTAGCCCAGATTGAAGAAAAGAAGCCCAAAGAAATTGGAGCTATGGCACATTCCACAAGACTACGAAGGTTGGACCAAAAGATGGAGGCTTATGGCGATGTGATCTATTTTGGGTGCATAGATATTCTCATTGGCTTGGGAATATCTTAGTCTAGAAAGGCCATATCCACATCACTTTTTTTTGTTGTGGTTGTTTATTTTATTGTCTTATTATTTTGTGATTGGTTGATGGTTGATGCATGCGATTAGGATAATAAGAAATTAGACAACCCGGATCTATGATTTGGATTTTTTCCCAAAACTCAAACAGATAGATCATGTTGATATGGATCAACAATGCAAATTAAAATTGAAAGAAAATCCCTCAATCAATATATTGTGTTTATGCCTTCTCGTTATTTAAACACTCATCATAATCACTATATCCCATGATTGTGCGTGCCAAAGCATGGCAACATGGTTTATCGTTGTAGACACGCAAAATTTGCGGCCAATTAAATAGTGCCACGTGTCTATTATCGCCTAATTAAGTGGTGGGATCAAATAGCACTCACTTTCAAATTAATGCCCCTAAGCATTAATTAATTAATGAAGGACTAAATTGTGAATGAGACCAAACTTATTTACAAGCAATGACTTCTTATGGCGATGCCACGTCAGTGCATGAATTGGCTACAAGTAAGCAAGTAAGGCCAATCAAATAGTGCCACTTGTCAAAATGATGTAGCTGTCAAGACTAGCGAGTTTAGCCAATCACATTGGGCCACTTGTCAAATTGATGCATAAAGTAAATAAATAATAAATATTATTTATTTTCTACCTTTGCTAACAAGCCAGCCCATGCCTATATAAAGGGATCACCTCAGGCATATGGGAGACAGACAATTACATCTTGCAAGAAGGAGAGAGCTCTAATCAAGCTGCTGAAGCCCCGACGAGTTCATCCATCATCAAGCCTTTCGAAGTTCTTCATTAAGTTCTTCGAAGATCATCATCGATTTCTTCAAGCCGTTGAAGATCTCCATCCGCGTTCTGCAAGACACTCGAAGATCCTCAAGTCGTTCATCGTGTTCTTCAAGGCGTTCACCCGGTTCTTCATCCACATCGAAGATATTCAGCCGTCCGATCCGAGATCAAGCCTCTAAAGCCCTCGCTCGGCGTTTGTGTTCTTCGAGACATTCATCGCGTTCTTCGGCTAAATCGAAGACGCTCATCCGTTCGATCCAAGATCAAGCTGCGAATCCCTCGTTCGATGTTTCAGGAGAAGAATGAGGGGATTTAATTTCTGTTTAAAGATTTCCTATCAGAGATTGTAATCCACTTATGCAAATCATCAATAAAATATATTTGACACCGAATTTCTCGCTTTTGTTTCCATTTGCCTAAATTTGTGTGTACAAATTTTGGCACGCCCAGTGGGACATCTCTGCCCCTCATCTCTTCTCCTCAAGTACAAGTGTTCGTGATGTCTCCTACAAAGAACAACAAACTTACATTGCTCAAGGCTGGAGACACCAAGTCTTCAAATTCAGAAGCAAACTCCGGAAACCAAGTCTTTCATCCAGTAACTCGTAGTATGTCTAAGGCCATGTCAACTGCTGGGGGAAAAGAAGATGGCGCTGCATCGGAAAAGTCACAGTCACAAGCGCCCACCCCTCAGGAGTCTTCAGCTGGCAACAAGTCTTGGGAGAAAGGTTGCAAAAGCAACTCTAAGGGTAATAATCATAATCCAATATGTGATCATGATGATGATATCATCATGCATGTCATGACTACTAGTACGGTTCCTCTCGAAGAGCAAGTAGCGAGCCTCACCAAGGGACTTGAAGACCTAAAGAAAATTGTGGAAGTTCGTGACGTTCAACTCGCAAAGCTGATTGAAAAACTCAACACACGCGAAGAATCAAGTCAAGTGTTTGAACATGCTCCCAAGGTCGCACCAGAAGCTAGAACGACAGATAGTGGACAAGAAGCGTTGCCAGGTGTGCAATTGTCATCCAGTGGCACCATTCCTATCGATCAACTACAAGAGATCATCATGAACACCATGAATGGGAGGCATGGAATACCGTTGAATTCATCTAAGTCCTACACCAAGCCTTACACGGAGAGAATCGAGAAGTAAAGCATGCCGAATGGTTACAATCCACCTAAGTTCCAGCAATTCTCAGGCAAAGGAAATCCTAGGCAGCATGTTTCCCACTTCGTCGAGACATGTAACAATGCTGGAACCGATGGAGACCTCCTCGTGAAGCAATTTGTGAGGACTCTTAAAGATGACGCCTTTGAGTGGTATGGTCAGCTTGATCCGAGGTCCACTGATAGCTGGGGGCAGATGGAGCAGGAGTTTCTCAATCGTTTCTATAGCACAAGGCGAACCGTCAGCATGGTCGAGTTAACTAACACTCACCAAAATAAAGGCGAGAAAGCAATTGACTTCATAAATCGTTGGAGGAACCTCAGCCTTAACTGCAAGGATAGACTCTCAGAACGTTCGGCTATTGAGATGTGCATCCAAGGCATGAATTGGGGTCTCCGATACATACTTCAAGGAATAAGGCCAACTTCCTTCGAGGAACTTGCCACTCGCGCTCATGACATGGAGCTTAGTATTGCGTCAAGTGGACGCCAGGGACCACCGCCTTTTGAAGCGTGGAAAGATGGAGGAAAACAAGATTATCATAAAGGCTTGAAGTTCACGCTTAAGGACGCCAATCAAGAGTCCATGGTTGTCACCACCACACCAATAAAGCTATCGGATAAGGCAAAGAAGAATTATATGGTCAATTCTAATGCAGAAAAGACACCATCAAGACCTACGCTCAAGGAATTGCAATCAAAGGTGTATCCGTTTGCTGATGATGAAGTTCCTTCAATGCTCGAACAACTGGTGGAACAAAATATCATTGAATCTTTGGAGTCAAAGCGACCTGAGGAAGCCGACAAATTCAACGATCCTACATATTGCAAGTACCATCGCCTCCTTGGTCATCCTACCACGAAGTGCTTCGTACTCAAGGATAAGATCATGCAGCTTGTCAAGGAAGGGAAGGTCTTGTTGGAAGAAGAAAGTGGATATGCTACAACAAATGTGACCTCCATCTTGGTTGAACCCTTCGAATGGCAAGTAGAAAAGAACTCTTAAAAAATGCTTCTAGTGGAATCACCTATCGGCGCCAAGAAGGAAGGAAAGAAGCAAAGTCATGCACAAAGAGCCTCTTCTCGAAATGGGGGCAGTCGTTGCATAAACACGAAGTTAAATAACGCGAGGACGAAGGAAGGATGCCAGTTACTCAAAAGAAGAAGTGGGTGCAACTTCAAAGTAAGCCAACACTATATAACCATCGCCATACATGTAATGACTCAAAGATGCGTGAGGTGGAGAAGGTATGGAAAAGGAAGAAAACCCAGCCAACGAAACTCTCTCCAGACAAGTCAAATCATAAGCAAGCTCAAGATGGAGTCCTCCAAGGAATGAAGTTAAAGATGACTTCTCCGAGTGAAGTTAAAGCGACCCAATCACAGAAAAGAAATAACTCAAGTGTGAAGACACTCATTATTTCTTTAGTTCAATGGCCACGAAAGATTCACGGCAAATCAAAGATGGGACGAGGTGATGTGAAGGGCACGGACTTCACTTCTCCAAAATCCACAAATTGATACCAGAAAGCTCCTGGATAAGAGCCTAAACTTTCTCGATCTTCGCATATGAAGATTGTCTATAGCTCCCGGATATGAGCATAAACTTTCTCAATCTTCACATGAGAAGATTGTATACCGCTCCTTTAGTACGAGCATAAACTGCTTCATAGCTCTAGCACGAGCATAAAACGCACCACCACTCCTTTAGTACGAGCATAAACTACTTCACAGCTCTAGCACGAGCATAAACCGCACCACCGCTCTTTAGTACGAGCATAAACTGCTTCACAGCTCTGGCATGAGCATAAATTGCACCACCGCTCCTTTAGTACGAGCATAAACTGCCTCACAGCTCTGGCAAAAGCATAAATTGCGCCGCCGCTCCTTTAGTACGAGCATAAACTGCTTCACAGCTCCTAAGGCATGAGCAAAAACCGCTTCACTACTCCTTTCACACAAGAGTATAAACTGTGAACGCACCCAAATTGAACTACGTTCGACTTGATCCTCAAAAAGGTACGTAGGCAACTTGAGGCATCGCCTTGAGTGCAGTCGTAACCACCAAAAACAACCCATTCTCCAATGAAGCAGAATTGCTGTATGTGGTTGGGTTTCCTTGCTTGAACGGACTTCATGGCGGTTCCTTCACTTGAACGAGCTTCATGGCATTTCCTTCGCTTGAACGCAGTTCCTTTTCTTGAAAGCGTTTCATGGCGGTTCCTTTTCTTGGACGCGGTACCTTGCTTCAACAATCTTCATGGCGACTCTTTTGCTTGAACGGGCTTCATGATTGTTCCTTCCCTTAGACGCGGTTCATTCTCTTGAACGGGCTTCATGGTGGTTCCTTCTTTTGAACGAGCTTAATGGCGGTTCCTTCGCTTGAAAGCAGTTCCTTTGCTTGAATGGACTTCATGGCGGTTCCTTTGCTTGGACGCGCTTCATGACAATTCCTTTGCTTGTACGCGGTTCCTTGCTTCAACAATCTTCAACACGGATTCTTTTCTTGGAAAAACTTCGTCGCGGCTCAGTTGCTTAAACAGACGTCAAGGACGTGAAACAAAACCACCATGGTGAAGACACAGTGTGGAGTCGGTTTACTCTGGTATTAACACGGCTCTAGCGCAAGTTGAACGAGTGTGGAGTCGGGTTATTCCGGTGTTAACACGGATGTAGCGCGAGTTGATCAAGTGTGAACTCGGTTTGTTCCGGTATTAACACGGTTCTAACACAAGTTTAACACTAGTGTGGAGTCGGTTAATTCCAGTGTTAACACGGCTCTCGTAGAGAACAAGTGCCGGACCGACCCGTTGAAGACTGCGAAAACCCTTGTGAAGATACAGGTGTCGGACCGAGTCGTTGAACACTACAGACACCTTGCGAAGATGCAGGTGCCGGACCGAGCCGTTGAACACTGTGCAAAATCCTCTAGAGATGCACGGGCCAAGTTGTTGGACGCTATCTAAGCTTTCAAGATAAAACCTGACTTAATCAAATTGGGATAAAAGATCACAAAGATTGCAAATAATATTCAGTAATATACAAGTGTTAATAAATAGAACCAAAGTGTTGTGGGTACTTGAAAGCAAAAGAAACAAAATTATAACCAGCAAACAATCTACGTTTTTTTTCCGGAGGAGGAGTTTTGTCCTCTGTGATGATTCAACGCAATACTTGAAAACAGGTCAATATGTTTGTATGTGCAAATTTCTCATGTTGATCGGGAATTTCCAATTAATTCAAAGAGTGACCAAATAAAGGGAGAAGGACGGTGCTAAAGAGAGAAGAGATGTTACCTCCTGATAACTCGAAGAAGTCCAGAGGTGATTGCAACAAGGAAGTCGAAAGCAAGAACCCCGATGTTGGCGGCACTTACAAGAAGCCCATAACCATAGTGAACTCCGCCGCAAATAAAGAGACGTAGAAACAAATCAAAGAGCTGAAACCCAGCAACGATGATCTGTTCGTTGATATAGCAAAAGCGCGAAAATAGCAACGCCGCAACAACAACAACAACAAGGAAAAAGAGTGAGCTCGAATTTCCCAGATCGTGGCTGGAGGTCTATTGTAACTCCAATCCAGCGAGGAGCAAAAGTCAGGCGAATATAGTAATAACAATGGCCATTGTAGCTGTTCTCACGCCAACATTGTAGCCAAAGCGAAGAAGGATGCAGCCCGATCGAACCATAGTCGTTGATCAGATTCTTCCTGCAAGGAGGGAAAAAAGTAGAAGATAAGTAACTTCAAAACAAAATTTATAATTTAATCCACAACAGTGGTTACAACGAACTCTGCGGAGTTCGCCATCAGATTTGAAATTCATGGCTAGTTTCTTGGGGCTAATTGAAACCATCACAAGAATAACAAAAGGGAAAAAAACAAAGTGTTAGCAGAGCATAATCAAAAGGAGCATGAGGACCTGGAAAGCACAAATACAAAAAAAAAATTTACGATCTGAGATAGGCCGCAAAGGGTCCCAGCATAGCATACATACACAAAGGATGCATGATGCATGTAAGGAAAAATTAAGGGAACGGCTGCTGACAAGGTCTCCCATGACGATGGTAACCCAAACGTGATAACAACGTCGCTACCTAAAATACTTACAGTCACAGTTTATCTTTGAGCTTGTCTACTGCTTGATACAATTAACAGCAAGTTTAGTGTGTATTGTGGCTTGTGGAAGTATAAACTGAAGGCAATGAACGATCGACAAGAAGTAAAGGACAGTGAATTACAGTGACAAGAAACATTACCAGAACGATGTTTGTTTTTGCGAGCTTCTGTTTTCACCAAGCTTACTGAAAGCACAAGGTAGTGAGTGTCTGCACGACCCCCTTTATAGAAAAATAACGGCAACCAACGCAGCTGAAGTGGCATGGATAGCGACAAGGGCTGCTGAAGCGGATTCGGCCTTCTAATCTTACAGCCACGACTATGGTAGCATTATTAAGTTAAAAGAAAGCAGCCACACAGCAGCAGTGGAAGTCACGGTAGAAGCAAGCATTAAAAGAGGTCGTCAAGCGGGCGAAGCAAATTCGCATAGGGCTTAGTGAACCCTGTTCAGATCAGCCTCTTTCTGCGAGAAGAAAAAAAAAAGAATTAGAAGAGAACCTTGTTATCAAAGCATAAGAAGTGGTTTATTTCTATAAGCTAATGACCTGAATAATCATACTTGGGGCTGTCTACACTTGAACTAGGTGAAGAGGCTTCCAAGGAATAATCAACATACAGAGAAAGGTACCATGTTACTTCTGATCAGTGCTCTTTGCTCGAAGAGTTCTTGCGTTTTCCTCCCTATTGCAGTCCTTTTATAGGGTGTAAAGGGGACAAGGAAAGTTCCGGAGGGAGTCGATCAGCGAAGGAAGCAAAAATTTCTTGCCCACAATTTGATGGAAACGTTTCCTAAATTTTGAAAGAAAAAGAAAAGAAACGTTGTTTCTGAATTGGCATACAAGACTCTTTAGTTCTTCAGGCCAAACGGGAACATTCCTTATAGGATTGATTGCGAGTTTCCTTTCTCTAAAAAAAAAGAAATAAAGAAAAAAAAAAACCATTGTCAGACTGACATTTGTGCAGAAAATCAAACTTTTCTAAATTAGCAAATAATGTTTCCTAAAGAACAAAAGAAAAACTATGAAGAATCTTTTGGCCGACACAATATGACTGGTTTAAGGAAACGTTTCCTTTACTAATACAGCCCAAACATAGAATGTGAGCATAAATGAGAAAAGGGGTAAAAAATTCATCGAACTCCGCGCATCACTCACTGCATGGTCGTGATTACCCAAGGAGCTACTGCTATGGTTTGGTTGTAGAAATTATCACTTACGAGGAGAATAAAAGAGTTAGCTTGACTATATGAGCAGGTCAATTCCACGTAAAAGTTTGGATCAAAGAAAGTGATGGGGCATTTAAATTCAATTTGGGAGAATTGGTAAAGTTAAATTTTGAAAGCCATCGCTTAGTCTCAAGGTTCACAAAGTGAAATTTCTTGTCGAGACTCGTCCACCAATAAGCTTAAGAGCCGGTATACAAGTCTCGAGGGGGAATTTGTAGACACGCGAAATTTGCGGCCAATTAAATAGTGCCACGTGTCTATTATCGCCTAATTAAGTCGTGGGATCAAATAGCACTCACTTTCAAATTAATGCCCCTAAGCATTAATTAATTAATGGAGGACTAAATTGTGAATGAGACCAAACTTATTTACAAGCAAGGACTGCTTATGGCGATGCCACGTCAGTGCATGACTTGGCTACAAGTAAGCAAGTAAGGCCAATCAAATAGTGCCATTTGTCAAAATGATGTAGCTGTCAAGACTAGCGAGTTCGGCCAATCACATTGCGCCACTTGTAAAATTGATGCAGAAAGTAAATAAATAATAAATATTATTTATTTTCTACCTTGGCTAACAAGCCAGCCATGCCTACATAAAGGGATCACCTCAGGCATATGGGAGATAGACAATTACATCTTGCAAGAAGGAGAGAGCTCTCATCAAGCTGCTGAAGCCCCAACGAGTTCATCCATCATCAAGCCCTTCGAAGTTCTTCATTAAGTTCTTCGAAGATCATCATCGATTTCTTCAAGCCGTTGAAGATCTCCATCCGCGTTCTGCAAGACACTCGAAGATCTTCAAGTCGTTCTTCGTGTTTTTCAAGGCGTTCACCCGGTTCATCATCAACATCCAAGATATTCAGCCGTCCGATCCGAGATCAAGCCTCTAAAGCCCTTTGGCGTTTGTGTTCTTCGAGACATTCATCGCGTTCTTTGGCTAAATCGAAGACGCTCATCCGTTCGATCCGAGATGAAGCTGCGAAGCCCTCGTTCGACGTTTCAGGAGAAGAATAAGGGGATTTAATTTCTGTTTAGAGATTTACTATTAGAGATTGTAATCCACTTCTTCAAATCATCAATAAAATATATTTGACACCGAATTTCTCGCTTTTGTTTCCATTAGCATAAATTTGTGTGTACAATCGTGATTAGATGCGATGGCACGTAAGAATGTGCAATTGTTTAAGTAAGAGGTTGGACACAACTAGGTAGATTTAATAAGATTAAAAGAACCTAGATGCATACAATTGGGATTATTCATGGGGATTGATAAATAATGGTTATTTGCCCAATTGAACCAAGAGTTACATATGATGTAATTGGAATGGTTCCTACCTAAATAACCAATTCCGGGTGACTTGCTAAAGCAAGCTCGGAAAAGGCAAAATATGGATCTTGGCCCACTAGAAAATATAAGGATATTTTCCGCATTAATATGGAGGGTTATTAATCCGAGAAAAATAGTGGGAGCTATATTTAATAATCTAGCCATTATTGAGTATAGTAAAATCATACTAAAATCTTGTATATTTCTCATTTTTGTAGAATTACAATGGAAAAAAAATCATCGAATTCATCACACTCCCTACGGGCTGTTCTTGAGAAGGACAAGCTTTCTGGAACCAAATTTTTGGACTAGTACAGAAATTTAAGAATTGTTCTTAAACAAGAAAAGAAACTGTACACACTAGAAGAAGACGTTCCAGAGGGTCCAGATAACAATACCCCAGCAGCCCTAAAGGCGTATCAGAAACGTGTTGACGATGCTAATGATGCGGCCTGCCTTATGCTTTGCACCATTTCTCCTGAGCTTCAGAAGCAACATGAGAACATGAATGCAGTCGATATGATCGAACACTTGAAGCATCTCTTCAAAGAGCAGGCAAGGGTTGAAAGGTATGAAGTTTCTCGTGCATTGTTCAAGAGTCACTTGGTAGAAGGGAACCCAGTAGGACCGCCTGTGTTGCGGATGATCGGGTATCTTGAGAATCTCGATCGCCTAGGGTCCCCGATTGGTCAAGAGTTGGCCACGGATCTCATTCTGCAGTCGTTCCCGGATAGTTATGTACAGTTCATCATGAACTAGAACATGAATGAGACCGCCAAGCCTCTGTCAGAGCTACTCAATATGTTGAGGACAGCTGAACAATCCATCAACAAGGGAAAGGACAAGGCCATAATGATGGTGCAGAAAGGAAAGGGTAAAAGGTTTGCCTCTACTTCCATGGGTAAAGGCAAGGCAGTTGCTAAACCCAAGGACACTACTCTTAAACCTGTTGGTGGCGTGGCCAAAGGCGTCATCAAGGGTGATTGTCACTAGTGTAGTCAGCCTGGACACTGGAAGAGGAATTGCCCGAAGTATCTGGAGGATAAAAGGCTTGGGATAGTGATCCCACAACCACCAGGTATTTTTGTAATAGATGTTAATTTAACTACTTCTTCATCATGGGTATTGGATATGGATGTGGATCTCATATTTGTCGAAATATGCAGGATCTAAGTAGAAGTAGAATGTTAGCAAAAGGAGAGGTGGACTTGCGCGTTGGGAATGGAGCAAGGGTTGCTGCATTGGCTATAGGCGTGTATAGGCTGTCTCAGCCTTCTGGATTCGTATTAGAATTAGATAATTGATTTTATGTTCCTGCTATGAGTAAGAACATTATTTCCGTATCTTGTTTGGACCAGAAATGTTTTACTATTTCAATAAAGAACAATTGTTGTTCCATTTGTTTTGATAGTATTCACTATTGTAGTGCACAATTATTTAATGGATCATATATACTTGATCTAAGCTATCCAATCTACTACATAAATACTAAGAGGATTAAAATGAATGATTTAAATTCTCCTTATCTATGGAATTGTCGTCTAGGCCATATAAATGAGAAACGTGTATCTAGACTCCATAAGGATGGATTTCTAGAATCATTCGATTTTAATCATATGAGACATGTGAGGCTTGTTTGTTAGGAAAGATGACAAAGTCCACTTTCAACAAGAAAGGTGAAAGGACTAGTGAGAAATTAGCACTCATACATAACGATGTGTGCGGGCCATTTGCTACACCTGCCAGAGGTGGTTATGTCTACTTCATTACATTCACTGATGATTTCAGTAGATATGGATTTGTATACCTATGAAGGCTAAATCAGAATCTTTTGAGAAATTCAAGGAATTTAAGAATGAAGTAGAGATGCAACTTGGAAAAAGTATCAAAGCTCTACGATCAGAACGAGGAGGTGAGTACTTGAGCCAAGAGTTTGATGATTATCTTAGAGAGTGTGGGATATTATCTCAACTCACTCCACCCGGAACGCCACAATGGAATGGCGTATACGAGAGGAGGAATCGAACCTTGTTGGACATGGTGAGATCTATGATGTGTCAAACAGATCTTCCGTTATCCTTTTAGGGATAGCTTTAATGTGTGCAGCTTTCACCATTAGTCGTGTTCCATCCCAATCCGTCATGAAGACACCACATGAGATGTGGAGTGGGAGGCGTCCCACAGTGTCGTTTATGAGGATATGGGCCTGCGATGTTTATGGAAAACGTTTACAGCCAGACAAACTTGGGACGAAATCGGATAAGTGTAAGTTTGTGGGATACCCTAAGGAAACTAAGGGCTATTACTTCTACAATCCAACCGATAACAAAGTAATTGTTGCTAGGACCGGCGTGTTTCTAGAAAGAGAATTTTTCTGTAAAGAAGCAAGTCCGAGGACTGTATAACTTGAAGAAGTTCAAGAACCACAAATTACTGATTCGGTTAGGGAACATGAACAGGAACCACAACAAGTTTTGGAGCAACCTGTTCAAGTAACACAAGAGCTTCGTATGTCGAGTAGAGTGCACCAGGAGCCAGAGAGGTATGGACTTCTCGTGACAGAAACTGGTGACAATATGCTCATAGGAGATGAGCCTACTACCTATGGAGAGGCAATGGAAAGGCCGCACTCTCAGAAGAGGTTAAAATCCATGACATCCGAGATAGAATCCAGGTACACAAACCAAGTATGGACTTTGGTGGAACCACCCCAAGGGGTACGCCCCATAGGGTGCAAATGGGTATTCAAGAAGAAGACCGACATGGATGGTAATGTAGTTACCTATAAGGGCCGATTTGGGGCTAAAGGATTTAGACAGATACATGGTATATACTATGATGAAACCTTTTCCCCAGTCGCTATGACCAAATCTATGCGAATCCTACTTCCAATTGCGACTTACTATGACTATGAGATTTGGCAGATGGATGTCAAAACAACATTCCTTTATGGGAATCTTCTCGAGTATGTGTACATGACACAACCAAGAGGTTTTGTAGATCCAGAGCATGCAAATAAATTCTGTAAGCTTCAAAGATCCATTGATGGATTGAAGCAAGATTCTAGGAGTTGGAATCGACATTTTGATGAAGCTGTCAAAGAGTTTGACTTCATCAAGAACGAAGATGAGTCTTGTGTCTACAAGAAGGTTAGTGGGAGCTCTGTAGCGTTCCTGGTCTTGTATGTGGATGACATACTACTCATTGGCAACTACATTCCAATGTTGCAATCAGTTAAGGATTGACTAGTGAAGTGTTTCTAAATGAAAGACTTAGGGGAAGCAGCCTTTATACTCGGTATAAAGGTTTATAGGGATAGATCTAAGAGGTTGCTAGGCCTAAGTCAAAGTAAATATATAGACAAGGTGTTGAAACGGTTCAACATTCCAAGAAGGGATTATTGCCCATGTCACATGGAATTGCTCTTTCGAAGAGTGATTGTCCATCCAATAAGATTGAGATGGACCGCATGAGTAAGATCCCCTATGCCTTGTCCATAGGATCTATCATGTACGCCATGTTATGTACTAGACCAGACGTATCATACCCGTTGAGTATGGCGAGAAAATATCAGTCTAATCCGGGTGAGAGTTACTGGATAGTAGTCAAGAACATCCTCAAGTACTTGAGAAGAACTAAGGATGCGTTCCTGATATTTGGAGGTGAGGAAGAGTTGCTCGTAACTAGTTACACGGATGCAAGCTTCCAAACCGACATAGATGATTTCAAATCGGAGTCGGGATTTGTGTATTGCCTAAATGGAGGATTTGTGAGCTGGAAGAGTTCCAAGCAAGAGACGGTTGCTGATTCTACAACAAAGGCCGAGTATATTACTGCAAGTGGTGCAGCAAAAGAAGCTGTTTGGATTAGAAAGTTTGTTTCTGAGCATGGTGTAGTTCCTAGCATTGGGGATGCCACAGTGTTGTATTGTGACAACTCAGGCGCGATCGCTCAATCTAAGGAGCCTAGATCAAACCAGAAATCCAAACACGTACTTCGGAAGTTCCATCTTTTTCGAGAGATTATCGATTGAGGAGATGTGAAGATATGCAAGATTCCTACAGATGATAATCTGGCAGATCCATTAAAGAAGCCGCTTGTTGAGCGCATTCATGAAGAGCACACTAGGGAGATTGGCATACGCGATGCACCAGATTGGCTCTAGTGCAAGTGTGAGACTGTTGGAATAGATGCCCTAGAGGCAATCTAATTTTAGTATGAATTGGCTAGAATAATCATTGTATTATTTATGGAGATATTTAATATAATGAAGTCCTTAGATTTAAAAATCGTGTTGTTTATCTTAAAAATCCCTAGTCAAATATAATGTTTAACAGGACGATCATCTATAGACTAGTATGGGGTTGGATTGATATGGAGATATCACGATCCAACACATGGGTATGTGTTAGGGGTAATGACATACTGGATTGACCCAAATCCGAGAAGGCTACATACAAGTTATTTAAAGTCACAAGCACTTCTCGCGGTGATAGGATATTATCATCCTTAGACTTGAACTCACTACATCCTCTAGTTGTCGAATATTGTGCTTTGACAACGTCAAACGCTACTTCGTAACTGGGTGGTTATAAAAGCGCAAGTTGGGAACAATAGGAAGCAAACTTAGAGATGGTGAGTGATGTATATAGGATTTGTCCCTCCCACATAACTGGAGAAAATATCTGAGGCCACTCAAGGGATGGCGCCGTTGAAATGTCTGGCGAGACTCATATGAATCAATATGGGGATATTGATGTCATATGCATGGATAGGGCTATTCCCAGGATCGAGAAACATGGATTGGATATACGAGTAGGAATTGTATGTCTCGTGTCCACTCCAGATAATGAGACAAAGGGATGCGATAATAAGATCACAAGGTTTGTCAAGATGACTATTTCTATTAAATGGGTGGCATGGATGTGTTGCTAGACACCGCTCCATGCATGTAAATAGTTACTACCAATTAAGTAGAAACCTATGGGGTCACACGCCATATCGATATAATTGGAAAAGAGACTTAATTAATAGAGATTAATTAAAAGGATCATATTGCAACAAGTTGCTAACTTAGTATGACTAATTAGCAAATAATACTGGTCCATATATGGATATGATTAGTATTGGGCCCTTTATGGAAACAACTAGGAGTAGTTGGACTATATAAAGGAACTCATTCCTTCCTCTCAATACATGTTATTCATAACACATATTGAGAGGAGAGAAAAGAGTTGAGAGAAAGAAAGTAAGAGGCGTCCGCCCCTTACCCGCTGCCCCAACCCGTCGGCCACACAAGGAGGCCGAATCCCTCCTTTGTGGCTTTGTTGCGTGATTTCGTTGTCTCCTTCCTCCGTTCTAGCTAGCACAAGAAGGTTGGGAGGTCCAATTCTCTAACCTAGGCGTGGATCAACCGTAGAGAACGTGACATTATTCGCGTTTGAAGTCATCAAAGGAGAACCCAAAGGTAAACACATATTAATCCTTTACTATCGTTATGTATTCTTGACTTGTGATCCTTGGAGGGATTTGAACGCAATAATTATCTTCTTCCTCTGCGATTCCATGTTAAAAACCCTACAAAATAAGCTAGCGGTGGTGGGACTGATGCTCTTTGGGCGGTGTTCTGAACAGCCCCCCCCCCCCCCCCAAGATTGCCATGGTCTGGGCGATCTGAATAGACTGAGCTTGCATGGCCTCCGCCTAGCTCTGAATTGTGGCTTAGAAAGCCTCTAAATAGGGACGATTCCTCGTAACCGTTTGAGTGTTTGTGTTGGTGTTGGGGGTCTTTTCCCCCTGGGTTTCATCTCACAAAGGAGATTGGTCTCCCTCACGGCGGTTGGTTTCAAGAGACATGGTAGCTAGGTTGATTGAGTAAAAAGGTTGAAGGTGAATGGATTCACTTCGGGTTCACAAAATTTTGTACAAGGATATCCTCAAGAGAGATCCAAGTGTACACCTCTAGTAGGGGATTAGAACACAGAGAAGTGTAGGGTGTGAGTAGGGAGAGAGTAAGAAAAGGTGTCCAAGAGAATCAGAGATATCTCCTGGAGGGCTAACGATCCTATATATAGTGGGGAAGTTACCGTTGTAAGGGTATTAATGCACCATAAATGGTTGATTAATCGTAGCCTCTATAATGGCACGTTCGACCGCATATATAGGGACCGTTACGGACCTGCCCGCATATATCGGAGACCGTTACGAGATCGTCTGCATTTATGGGATACGTGAGCCTTAAACCTCTCAGTCAGTTACCTGAGGTCGCGGGCGAGCTTTGTTGTCGCTGTTGCGCGACGGGCCTTACTCCAAACCACTAAGTCCCTACAAGTCCCGTGTGGTTGGTACGCGAGGGCTCTGTCTCGCAGCCCCCAAGTGGATAAGCATAGGTAGTTATCCAGTGTAAATGGAGCACAGCTAGGTGTGCTGGATGAACGCCACATGGCTTTGATCTTATTGTCTGGAAAGCACTACACCATTTTAATCCATAAGGTCTGTGACCCCATGGGTTTCTACTTAGTTGGTAGTAACAATTACTAACATAGAGAGATGTCTAGCAACACATCTATGCCACCAAAAATAATAGAAATAGTCATTCTTTCGACAAACCTTGTGACCAATGTTACCGTATTGCATTATCCCTTTGTCTAAATATTCGGATTGGACACAAGGCATACAAGTCACACTCGTATATCCAATCCATAATTTCTCGATCCTGGGAATAATCTAATGCATGCAGATAAAATCAATATCCCATATAGATTTATCTGAGTCTGGCCAAACATTCTAGAAGCACTACCCCTCGGGCCGTGGATATTTGCTCCCTTATGTGGGAGGGACAAATCATCTCTACATCAGTACCACCTCTAAGCTTGTTTCCTGTTAAGCCCGATAAACGCCTTTATTGCTACCCATTCACGGTGTAGTGTTTGACGATATCAAAGTATAATGTTTTTGAGAACTAGAGAATCTAGTGACTTCAAGTCTAAGGAACACAATACCATTGTCAGAACGAAAAACACTTGTGCCTTTAACATAATTAATGTTGCCTCCTGGTGGGGGGTCATTCCAGTATGACATTACCCCTAATGTATACCCATGAGCTAGACTTGATATCCCTATATCAATCTACACACATACTAGTCTATAGTTGATCGTCCTGATAATCAATATAAACGATTGGGGATATTTAAGATAAACAACAATTGCAATCTAAGGTATTCATTATATTGAATATCTCCATAAATAATACAATGATTATTTTAGGGAAAAAATAATATTAATACTAAACAAGATTGTCTCTCGGAAATCTATTCCAGCAGTACATCATCTTGACCTATAACATCATCATAAAGGTTAAATAACTGGCCTTGGGACACTCCTTGAATCACGGGAAAGGGGTTTCCCCATGTCTCTACCGATAGCAGTGATCCTTACCCCAGCATCATCGTACATCTTAATTAAGAGGTCTGTCGAACCAAACCCCTTGTGATAATCGGCTGATAACCTTTAACAGAACTACACACAGGTCAAGGCTGGTATGTCCACCCGTCTCCCCTTCTTCAAACAATAGATTATGAGACATGTGTCATAGTCCACCATGGTCATATGCTTAATCCCAAGGATGAGGTTATGGACACTTTCCTCCACCACTTTTCCGGTCTAATCAAATAGCAGTAGGCTAGCTTTGGCTATCGGGCCTGGCTCGGGCTTGTGCCAATGTTCTTTTGGAACCCCATGACTTTAAGGGCCTCCTGATTAGTGTGGGACACAATTTTCTTAATGTTGCGTACATGGGAAAACATTCGTCCCATCTCGCGTCCCAACCGCCTAATTTGCTCCTCTATGCTCTCATGACCCTCTAATCTCAGAGACACCTGTTGTCTCTATAAAATCTCTAACGCTGGTGCCAGATCCTGGACCGGAAAGTGAATCGTTAGGGACTCGTTATTACATAATGGATGATTGTAATGTATGTTGGGTTAGTTGATCATATGAACCAGGAGATGAAGAAATCACTAAGCAAGAAAAGTTCCACATGAGACCAGAAGGAGAGTGTGGATACTGATATGTGACCATGATCAAAACCAATGTTGCACGTTTTTATGCAAAATTCGAAAATGTGATATAATCTAAGGGATTCGTAGGAGGCCTAGTCCCTTCATCACTTGATCAATACAAACAAGAAAAATACATAAATATTGTTATTTCAACTATTACTCTTCCGTTAAGTAGTTATTGAAAAACAATCAACAGACCTTCTCAGTAAACTCAATGTTGTCTCCGAGGGATCAACAATCCAAAATTGAAATACTATCATATACAACTTGATCATGCTGTTGCGGCAACATGAGTTAGTTCGCGTTATTCTGAGTTCTTTGATCTTCTTATATCTTCTTATGTATCTTCTACCTCCACTAGGTCGGCCCTAATGTTTGTTTATCTATGTAGCTGGTTTGTTTTAGTGAAAAAATCCTACCCAGAGGAGTCTGTCAAATCAAGAAATCGTAGAAGACCTCTAGAATGGTGAACCCATACGAACCGAAACCCTCTGAGTAGCCGGCCCCTATACCTTGCGGACTCACTTGCCTGTCGTCTCCTATAGGTAGTTGTATCTCTTTTAGGCTTTAGACCACCTCATAACGTACTCTTCTCTAGTTCAAGGACTTCATAGATCAACCCTAGCACGACATATGTTAGGATCCTCAGATTAATTTACCCTAGGTATAAGTTAACCTTAGTTGTGTAATCCTAACTTGTGCCAGTTGATCCATGCCAAACAATTAGATTTGTATATCATGCTCTGCTGAATTGATCTAGTGTTGATAAACAAACCTTAGGTGTAGTTTTCATAAGCCTTTCCGAAGATCACATATGCGTACATTATACCTCACGGTACCAGCCGGATCCAACATAGTTTCTCACTCTACGAACACGGTGAAAACTTCAGGTTAACTCTCCTGTAACGGTGGTCACTAGTTCAGTGTACCGAACTAGTGTGTTGGTTGCCCATTCAGTCCTGAAAAAAGCGTATTGGATTATCTCGCCGGGGTGCTCACGGTTAGAGATTGTAGGTAGTGAAAGTTAGATATTTTATTGTCTAATAAAAGAACATCCTTGTAAAATTTCAGACGGCTTGTTGTACTAGTTGGTGTAGGCAAATGGTATTTTCATATTTTTTTTTAGAAAAAAACACTTTTTTTCTAATAGTAGTTTTACCAAAGATAATAAAATAGTAAAATTAGAAGTTATGGGTAGAAAACCAAAATTGTCGTTTTCCATAAAATGTAAGTTGGTGTAAAAACGTGGTGGATAGAGTGGATATGCTTCTCCCATTTTTGTTTTGGTGTGCAAATATGCTTTACACTACACTACGCCACTATTTGGGCAACTTTTTTACTTGGATGGCTCGTTACAATGCGGACAAACAAAATAATGCAACCATGTTGCGCAACTCCAATTGTCTCAGTGAAATGTATCATATTATACGTCCCACACCACGGGTGTGATTGAAACGCCATTTCGGCGCCGTGGACAAATTGATCTCCTCTTGTTTGCCTATTGGACATTGTTTAAGGGTAAAATGTACTTGCCCCCCTCAGGTTTCACTAAGGGTGCGTTCATTGTCACGGAAAGGAAAGGATTTGAACCGAAAACAACTTTCTTTCAACAATTTGGGTGTTAATTGTAAAGCAAAGTTACGGGCCTCACAGATTGTAACTTTCCTGATATTAATCAAATTCTTGTAAAATGCATCCTGGACAATTGACAGGATTTTGGGTGGAATCCTAAAATTTTGAACTATCTCCTAATTTTAGAAAAAATAATCCTATAAATTAGAACCACCTCTGAATAATAATAAAAGATAATCCTACAAAATCAATACAACCTCCTCATTGTTTAGGAATGAAATCAAAGCTAAGGTTCGATATAAGAAGTCACCATCTCCCAGTTTTTCCTCCTTAGCTTAATCATATTTTGAATAATTTTTATGAAACATATCCTTGGTTTTGATTTATACGAGCCGTGTAAAGTTATCTATTTTTCATATCATTTGATATTTTATAGCATTACTTAAGTTAATTTAACGTTTATTTCATTCCCGCAAAAAGTAGTATAAAATATATTCGTATACTTCTCTTTTCCTGCAAATTGAACATGTACAAGAAAGTGAGATTCTTTTTCCTTCCTTTACTTTTCATTCATTTTTCCTGGACCAACTTTTCAAGACAACTTTCTTGCGAGATGAGCACTGCCTTAAAGAAACTTCGCTCCATTTAGTTTGGGAATGACACTTAAGTTTTGTAGTGTTGCAAATTTTAAGATACATGCGCTCCTTAATTATGACGCCGATAATTTGCAGGTGGAGGTTATCACTGATAGTGGTTTTTGATTTTTTTGTAGGGTATGAAATGACGCAATTAGAGGATGTAAATGTTCTTAAGTTTGACACTTAATGATGGCAATGCGTTCTGCTCTGATACGTGATCCGGGATTATATGACCCAAAAGGAGCGGTTCGAATCCGATCCATTTTTCTTTGGATTGGATTTGAATCACAAATATGCGATCCGTTCTGATTTCGGATCATACATGTGGATATCCCATGATCCGATCTGATTCGATCCCGTATATATAAATATCTTATAATCCAATCCGATCCGACCTGATATAATATATATACAATCATGTATTATGAATATGCAACAATCCGATCCGATCCGAATATATTTACATATATATATATAATTATATAATACAATTACATATTATAAATATAAACATATAGTTATATACTCTCAAAAAAATTATATAGTTATATATAATCCGACCCGATCGGATTCGTGATTTATTCTTCTGATGCACTATTTGTTTTCTTTATGGATCGGATTCGTATCTTTGAGGTGATGCATTATATGACCTCATCCGGATCCGATCCTGATCCATACGGATTCGGATCAGCCGTATTATTTCCGGATGTGATTGGATTATGCAGAGATCTGATCCAAATCTGAAATGTTGCCATCCTTGTTTGGCACACTAAACGGGTGAAAGTATTTTTCCCAAAGTGGAAGGGGGTGAAAGTGTATCTGTTTCAAACTTGAGGTTGAACTTTTTTTATAATTCATTTTCGCTCTTTTGTATCTGATGCCCGGACTAAAAAATCCATTCGGAGTCACTTAGGGTTGGGTGGGGGGGGGGAGGGGGTCAGCGAGATGTAAGCGTGTCTTTGGTCGAGGAGGCTTCTATTTCCAACAAATAGAAAGTCTAACTCAAGGAAGAGCCGGTTCCCATCCAATTCGCAATGGTTCGCTTTCTTGACTCTCTCCCCCACACTTTCTTGTAAATAGCAGTCGATGATATTCCAACTGATTGTATTCAGCTAAAACAAATATAACAGTTATGATATGGCCACCGGGCTATAGCTGTTGCTATTTGAAAGCTAGAGTATGGACACGAATCCTACATATACGGGCTGCAAGCTGTTAAATTAGGCAAACGTTGTGGACACGAATGGTTCCACCACCATCGTGTGTGCTCACCCACGTTCGTCCGATAGCCTGTATATATAGGGCTTTTTCCCTTTCATGTTGATACACATAGACAAACGGATCGATCAAGAACATAAGCTCAAGCAATTGTTGTCTCCTCTCTCGATAACACACGTTTCCTTGATCTTACCTCAAACCTATTCTCATTATCCAACCTCAATTATATTGACTATGTGTCGTTTGTTTTGTTCTTGTTCTTAATGGAACACAGTCGAACTGCTCCTGATTCACCCTTGCATACATTAGTGAACCTGACGTGAATAACTCAGACGAGTCACCCAGTTACCTATCCCTGAAGCTTTCAAGATGGTTTCTCCTCTTCCCGGAATACCCGACGGCAAGAACCGATCATCACCACCAATGTAGTTATTGGATCACCAGGCCAATCAGAGCAAGCTCCCTAACCTGAAGGCACCAATCAAGCTGCGCTAACAACCCTGATCCAGAGACTCAATACGACCATCCACAACTAGGCAGTCGTGATACAAAACAAGATGGCCCAAATGGTGCGGATGTAGACCGCAATGAAAAACCACCTGACGCGGATGGCACAGATGGCAGCAAACGCACAAGGAATCCTTACCGGTCCGGTTCTGCGACCACGTCCATTCCTATCTGCGCACGCGTACGCAACGTGGATGACCACTAGAATGCGAGAGAACTCCTTCTCTATTGGAGCTACCTCGAAGTTTTCCCATAACGTGAGTCTGCAGCACCCTCCTCCAATTATGTATGGGGTACAACAAGTCCGCGTACCGCTCCTTGCAGTAGGTTGGCATCTCAAAGAACCCGTCTAAGGAACCCCAAACGCGTACGCAAGTACGCACAATGCCTACACCCATAATGTACCCTTATCGCAGATGCTTCCTGTTGGTCTCCCTCCTGCTGCGACAACCTTTGCTTCCTTGGAGCAGAGATTGGAGAAATTTGTGGCAATTCATGGCACGGCCAACAACACTCAACCCAACATAGAGTGTTCCCGCGTGATTCCAATGGAAGTCTACTTGATGCCCAATCTACTTGGATATAAGCCGCCAAAGTGGGAGAAGCTTAACGAGATAGAAGGAAATGAGCAGGAGCACGTCTTGCGCTTAATCGACCTCTTGAGGCCATATGGGAGTGACAAGAACCTACAACTTCATGAGTTTTACAAGTCACTAGGAAGTGTAGCATATAAATTGATAACAAGCTTGATCCCCGATCCGTGCGAACCAGGCGAGATATGGTCAGGAAGTTCTACACAAAACTCTTCCAAATAGAAGAACATGTCACATTCATTCTTCATTCGCGGATGAATCAGAGGCACGATGAGGGCGGGGTCCCTTTTGTAAGTACAACCTGTTTCAAAGGCTTGAAACAACTTGTCTGTTTCAAGGCCTTGAAACTGATTTAAAGGGTTTAAAACTAACATTGTAGATTCTGGCATGAACTTAGAGGGAGCTGATGATCTTATTCCAACTCCTAATCTCTTATAACTCATGATATGTTACTTGATGATGAAAGAAAAATCATTCTTCTATTATAAACTGTGATTAATCATGTGTTTGACTCTGTTTATGCAGGGATATTTAGTTTCCTATTATGGAGGATTATTTCCTAACTTATTTGGTTGTAGAATGGAAATCAATCTGGCAGAGTTACTATGCACTTTGATCTGCTGCATCTAAAACTTCCCAACCCTCCAACAAACAAGATGAAGACAGTATGTTTAAAGATACTGAGAAACTATCTGTTGGGAGAGTTGTTAGAAGAGTCAAAGGCTTGCTGCATATTTTTAGGAAAGTTTGTTAATGAAGATCCTGAAGATCTTCAATTCAAACAACTGCATAAAATATTGAAGTCTTGAAGAAATATGAATGGAACTTTACACAAAAACTCTCAAGCACTTCACAGATATTGGCAAGCAACAACGAGGCAGATGAAATCATCCAATCTGATAATTTGAAGAACACTGCATATTCATCTTCAGACTCAGTTCTAGTGCTCTTCTATTCTGAGCTTTATTTTTATATCATTCTGACAATACTTTTACTTCTTATTCTCGTGGATTGTTCAAGGTGGACAATAGATAATTCTTAGTTAATCAGTTAGCTAGAGTAGGTACTAAATAGGTTAGTGAGATCCACAAGGTGTAACATAGTAAGGCATCTATCTGTGCTTGATATCTTGGGACATAGCTTTTGATTAATAAGAATTGAGTTTAAAATCCTGCGGGATTAAGTCCCTCAGGTAGAGACGTCGGTCCAAGTGGACTGAACTCTATAAATCATTGTGTCTCTTTCCCTTACTTTGCAGCATTTTACTTAGCATACAAACTGAACAAACAGGTTTTCAGTTCGAGGACTTGAACCTCATTTCAAGAACTTGAAAACAATCAGCTTTCTCTTTACTATCTGTTTTGATTCCAAGGACTTGAAACTCATTTCAAGGTCTTGAAATACTTGATGGATCTCACAAATTCTTTTGAAACCAATCTTTTAGTAAAAGTTGTTAATGTTGCCATACTCTATTCAACCCCCTTTCTAGAGTGTTAATCCTGTAGTTATCCTACTGTAATTTCCTTCAATTGGCATCAGAGCTTGTATCACTGCATAGATCAAACAATCTTGTGATTATGAGTACTGTAGGAGTTGATGGTTTCTCACAGGGAAGAGCTGCTAATAGACCTCCCTTGTTTTGTGGTGAAAACTTTGTGCATTGGAAAGCCCTGATGAAAATGTTCATAATTGATCAAGATACGGAACTTTAGACTATCATTAAGTGGGTCCTCACATATTCTATAATGAGAAAGATGGGATCAGAACTTCCAAAACTGAGGATTCACTTTCTGCTTCTGAATTAGAACAATTTTCTAAGAATTATATGTAGGGTTTTGATGCAGGTTGCGCATGAAATGGAATAACAAAACCTAAAACTGCTCAAGACCGTACAAGGATCAGAGTAAGAGACTACATAACGATAGTAAAGGATTCTAGTATCTACATACCTTTGGGTTCTCCTGTGATGACGTCACATGTGAAATAGTATTCACGTCTCTATGGCTAGTCCACTCCTAGGATTGAAACCGGATCCTTCAAGACTTTGTGCTAGCTAGGATTGAAGGAGGAAGAGGAAAAAGATCACCATCACGCAAAACGGAGCCATAAGGTTGGCGACACCTCCTGTGGCCGATGGGGTTGGGGGCGGTCCCAAGGGGGGTTTAGCCCTCCTTTGGGATTTGCTCTCCCTCATTGATTTTTTCTCCCACTCAATGTGTTATGAGCATTAGTGTGAGAAGGAAGCTAGGAGTGTCCTTTATATAGTCCAACAACTCCTTGTTGACTGCATAAAAGCCCCTATCCTAATCTGTCCATACATGGATTAGTCCAACTTGCAAATTCGTGCTACTAAGTTTGCAAGTAGTTGCGTATAGATCCTTCTAATTAATTAATCATATTAATTACTTACCAAGTCCGGTCTAATCCATAGGGAGTCTGACCCCATAGGTTTCTAGTTAGTTGGTAGTAACAATTTACAAACATGGAGCGGCCTCTAGCAAGACATCCACGCTAACCAACTAATAGAAATTGTCATCCGTAAAACCTTGTGCAAGTATTGTCTCATCCCTTTGTCTCTATTTCCGGATTGGACACGAGACATACAAATCACACTCGTATATCCAGTCCATAGTTTCTCGATCCTGGGAATAGTCTTATCCATGCGGATAACATCAATATCCTATGTTGATTTATTTGAGTCTGGCCAGACATGCTATGAGCACCATCCCTCGAGTGGCCGTAGATATTTTCTCCCGTTATGTGGGAGGGACAAATTCTATCTACATCAATACCATATCTAAGCTTTCCTCCTATTGTATCCGATAGACGCCTTTATTGCTACCCAGTTACGGTGTACCGTTTTGACGCTATCAAAACACAATATTCCACAACTAGAGGATCTAGTGGCTTCAAGTCTAAGGATGACAATACCGTTGTCGCTACGAGAAGCACTTGTGACTTTACATAACTTGTATGTAGCCTTCTCGTTGTGGGTCGATCCAGTATGACATTACCTTTAATGCATACCCATGTGTTCGATCGTGATATCTTTATATCAATCCATCCCATACGGGTCTATAGTTGATTGTGCTGTTAATCAATATAATCGACTAGGGATATTTAAGAGTATAACATTTATATTATAAGAACTTTATTTATGTTAACATATCTCTATATCGATAGCATAATGAATGGTAAATCCATAAACTGTCACAAGAAATAGATTGCCTCTAAGGCATATTTCCGAAATTATAGAGCTATGAATCTCTTATATTGTGCTTTGAGTGCAGATTAATTTAACCTAATTTCAGGTTGCAAAACTGCCAAGGAGATCTGGGATAAGCTTGTGGTAACTTTTGAAGGAACCAGCCAAGTCAAGCAGACCAAGTTCAGCATATACCTCAGGCAATATGAGTTGTTCAAGAATAATGGAGATGAATAAATCAAAGACATGTTCAAATGATTTACTGAAATTTTCAACAACCTTGATTCATTGGGAAAACATATTTCCAATGAACAAAAGGTTAGAAAGATTCTGAGAAGTCTTCCCAAAGAAAAATGGGAACCAAAGACTACTGCCATTGAAGAAGCTTAAGATCTATAATCTCTTCAACTTTATGATATTCAAGGAAAGTTTCTTGCACATGAAATCTCTATAACTGATGGAGACTTGCCAGACAGTGTCAATAATTTAGCTCTCAAGGCCAAAGAGAGTGAACCTTCTCAAAGCCTTGAAACAGAATAAGATGATGATGAATATCATTTTGCTCTTATTTCAAAATCCTTGACCAGGATTATAAAGATGAAGATTTTGGAAACAAAGACTTAAACAAGGACAAACACAAATCCTCCAGTAGCAGGGATTACAAAGATAATTCTATCTCTCACGGTAATAAAGCTAAAACAATTAATTGCTTTAAGTGTGGTGATCCAGGACACTTAATTAGAGACTGTCCACACAAGAAAAGCAAGCCTTTTCATAAGAAAGACCATGAAAGAAGAAAGAAAGCTATGGTCGCTTCTTGGAGTGACTCTTAATCCTCTAGTGATTCTGAATCCAAGAACAACATGCCAACCTCTGCCTTATGGCCAAGCATGATGAAATTTTTGAAAATAACATTGAGGTAATGGTAAACTATTTGATTTGTAAACCTACAGATGTCCTTACTGACTATCTTAGAACAATGCTTTTAAATGAGGATGACTATTTGAAAGAAATTAGAACTTTGAAAGAAAAGGTTCATGAGCAAGCAAAAGAGAACTTGGAACTTGTTTGTAAAAATCAAAGCCTTGAAATTTCTCAAAAGAAATATGACAGATTTCAAAGCCTTGGAAACTATTTTCAAGGCCTTGAAAACTCAGGTCAAGGAAGTAGTTACTGAGAAATCTTTACTGAGTGACAAAATTTTTGCTCTAGGACATCTTTGTGATGAATTGGAGGAACAAAAGACTACTCTAAGTGCGAAACTTCAAGATTTTAAGAATAGTATGACCAAGCTTGCTCGCTCCGAACACAATTTGAACTTGAATCTTGGAGGAAGATTACAGTCAGTTCACGAAAGGTGGTATTGGCTACAATAAAAACTTTTCTAGAAAAAGCAACACCAGATTTTTGAAGGCTAGTAACAGAACTTCTCCGAAGTGCCATTACTGCAACATAATTGGTCATGTTAAGAAAACTTGTTCTTTTAGAAGAAGAGACCCTCAAATAATGAGGAACACTTTTTAATTCCAACTTAAAGGACAAGTTAGACAGATTTGGGTTCCAAAAGGGGTTAGACCACCTAGCATGGTTGACCCTGAATATGAATCTAAATTTCACACTTGGTATAACACCTGGGGTAAGGCAGTGAATGGTGTTTGCAAGATATCACCAATAGTAAAGATCAAGGATGGTTCATGGATAGTGGATGCTCCAGACACATGAGTGGAAAGAGATCTCTATTCTCAAAACTGAAAGAGCAAAATGAAGGCTCAATCACACTTGGTCATAAAGGGGAGTGCAACATTTTAGGTTATCTTTGACAAAGAGCAATGTGTGGTGCAAAATGAAAAATCCGGAATTTGCATTCTCACTACGTCAAGATCAAACAATGTCTATAATTTACACACTAACAAAGTTGCAAGTGAAAGCTTAAAGTGTCTCAAGGCCTTGAAACAAGATTCAAACCTTTGGCACTGAAAGCTTGGACATATTAGCTTGCATACCTTGAACAAGTTAATCTCTAAAGATATGGTAAGAGGATTTCCCTCTATCAAATTCAAAGATGATGAAGTATGCAAAACATGTGCTCAAGGTAAGCATACAAGGAACACATTCAAGCCAAATAAATTTGTAAGTACTACTAGACCCATTGAATTACTGCATATGGATCTTTTTGGTCCCATGAGGACTGAAACTCCAAAGGGTAAGAAGTATATGTTAGTTATTGTTGATGATTACTATAGATTTACTTGGCTTATGTTTCTAAAAGATAAATCTGAAGCTCTATCTGAATTTACAAAACTTTGTAAGGAGCTTCAAACTTTGAAAAACTTGCCAATTTCTCCAATAGAAGTGATCATGGTAGATAATTTGATCAACTTGAGTTTGACTTATTTTTTTCTAAGTATGGTATCTCTTAGAACTTTTCTGCTCCAAGAACTCCTCAACAGAATGGTGTTGTTGAAAGAAATAACAGGTCTCTTGAAGACATGGCAAGGACAATGCTTCTAGAGAACAAGTTACCAAAATCATTCTGGGTAGAAGCTGTGAACACTGCCAACTATATACTTAACGGTGCTTGATCAGGCCAATACGAATAAGACCCCCTATGAACTCTTCAAAGGAAGAAAGCCAAATATTCCACATTTCAAACCTTTTGGCTGCATTTGCTTTGTTCGCAACAATGGTAAGGACAATCTTGGTAAGTTTGGTGCAAGAAGTGATGAAGGTATCTTTCTTGGTTACTCTCTGACTAGCAAAGCTTATAGAGTTTACAGTAAAAGAAATAAGCTGGTTGAAAAGAGCATTCATGTTATTTTTTATGAAAGCTATGATGGTTCTTTAAGTGAAAATTTTGCAGACTTGAATTTAAACAAGCATGAGTCATATGATGAAGGTGAAACTTCACAAGGCCTCAAGGAAAGCATGCTGGAAAACAGGAAGAATTTTCAAGGCCTTGAAAATGGTTTTTAAAGCCTTGAAAATGAGCAACAGAGGAATCAAAGTGATCATGCCACTTATTTAATATCATTAAGGATTGAGAAGTTTCCTAATCCCGAGCCTTGGACTCCAAGAAATAGATTCAAATACCTGTCATCTCATCCAGTTGAAAACTTTATATTTGATCCATGCACACGTACACAAGCAAGATCACAATTAAAAATTTGTGTGATTTCAATGCTTTTGTTTCTCTTGTTGTACCAAAGACTATGAAAGAATAAGCATTACAAGAAGCAAAGTGGATCATTTCAATGAAAAGTGAACTCAATGAATTTGAGAGAAACAAGGTGGGGAATTTAGTTCCTCCACCAAAAGATCAGTCTCTCATTGGTACAAGATGGGTGTTCAGAAACAAGTTGGATGAAAACTGAAAAGGTAATTAGAAATAAAGCCAGACGAGTAGCTCAAGGCTACAATAAAAAAGAGGTATTGTTTATGAGGAGACTTTTGATCCTGTTGCAAATTTGGAAGAAATTAGAATGTTACTTGCATGTGCACCTTACATGAACATTAAACTTTTTCAAATGGATGTCAAGTGTGCATTGTTAAATGGTTACTTGCAAGAATAAGTTTATGTGGCTCAACCTCCTGGATTTGAAAATGATGAGTTTCGAAATCATGTCTATAAAATTGACAAAGCTTTCTATGGTTTGAAACAAGCTCCAAGGGCTTGGTATGAAAGACTGTCAACGTTTTTACTTGAAAATGGTTTCAAGAGAGGATTGGCGGATAAAAATCTTTTTATCAAAACTCAGGAGAAAGACATTTAGTAGTTCAAATCTATGTTGATGATATTATGTTTTGAGCTACTAATGACTCTCTTTGTAAGGATTTATCAAGTCCTATGAGCAGGGAATTTGAGATGAGCTTAATGGGAGAATTGAACTTCTTCCTTGGACTGCATGTACAACAGATGAAGAAAGGAATCTTTTTCATCAAAACAAGTACACTAAGGACTTGATTAACAAGTAAAATATGTCTCATTACAAGGTCACAAAGACTCCTACGAGTTATACACTATCCTTAGATAAGGATCAAGCTGGTAAGAGTGTGAATTAAAAAGAGTACAGAGGTATGAATTGATCATTGCTAAATCTTAATGCTAGTAGACCAGACATTATGTTTAGTGTCTGCATAAGTGCAAGATTTCAATATGATCCCAAAGAGTCACATTTAACTGATTTTAAAAGGATATTCAGATATATAAATGGTACCAAAGACTTAGGGCTTTGGTATCCAAAACAGTCTAACTTCTGTCTTTGTGGATATTCAGATGCTGACTTTGCAGGATATAGAGTTGACAGAAAGAGCACTTCAGGGTGTTACCAATTTCTTGGTTCATCCTTAATAAGCTGGAATTCAAATTAACAGAACTCTATGGCATTATCAACAGCTAAAGCTGAATATATAGCAGCTGGAGCCTGCTGCTCACAAGTTTTATGGACTGCTCAACAAATGAGGGATCGGGGATTTGATTTCGAAGAAATTCCCATCAAATGTGACAACACTAATGCTATCTAAATAAAAAAGGATCCAGTTCAGCATTCCATAACCAAGCGCATTGATGTTAGACATCATTTCATTAGAGATCATGCTGAGAAAGGTGATATTGCTCTTGAATTTTTTTCTACTACCATGAAACTGGCAGATATCTTCACTAAACCATTTCCCGAAGAAAGATTTACAGTCCTCAGATTGGAGCTGGGAATGCTTAACAAGGAAGCATTGGTTTAGGGGGAGTATCAGGTAAGTATAAGGTAAGGATTTATGTGTTTCAAAGTTTTGAACTGATTTTCAAAGCCTTGAGAATCATTCCGAAGCCTTGATTTTATTTGGTTATGCAATATAGTGTTTCAAGGTCTTGAAATTCTTTCCAAAGCCTTGTACATAAGTGTGTATGCTCTCTAGTCAAAAATTGGATCTCTCAATATTGGATACTATCTTTGTAGATAATTTTCTAATATTGTATACACTTTTAAAGATTTTTTTTGTATAAATCAGCTTTATTTTATTTCCTTTCCCACGTCACAAACACACACACTGATTTGAATTCGAAACCGTCAAGATCTCAAAAAGATTTGGAAATATTTCAGTTTCCTTATCTAACTCATACTCTCTAGTATTTATATTCTTCTATCTCTCTCTTCGCTCCGTATCACTCCTGCATGTCTCTTCTTCACCCCAAACCCTAATGAGCACCAGAAGAGAATCCCAAAGAATCAATATGGCTGGAGGGTCAAAATTTATTTTTGAAAAGAAGAGGAAGACTGCAGAAGATGTGATTCAAACCATCAATGGTGATTCCATTTCTAGAAATCCAACTGAATAAAAGGTTCCTTCTCCTCCAACGAAGAAAAGCAAGAAGAACCAGAAACCAACTTCAAGCAAGAAGAAGAAGATGGGAGTTCAGTCAGCTCCAGAGAAACAGTCTAAGGAACACGTGGCTAGTCCAAAGAAGTTGAAGAAGAAGAAGTCTACAGCTGCTAACAAGGGAAAAGGAAAAGCTATAAAGGTTCCACAAGAGAAAAGAACTGGAAAGGAACTTCAAATCTATTATGAAAAGCCTCAATCCCCTGGCAAGAAACTTTCCAGCAAGTGCTTTATTTATCAAACTGCTAGAGGTCAGTGGTTAGATTGTTTTGCTTCTAGAACAATAACTTACTATAGCCTGGTTAATGTTGACATGTTGAAAACCATGTACCTTGAGTTTGTTAAGAGACTAAGTAAAAGTTCTATTTGGAAAGTTTTGAACCCTCTTGAAGTTTCCTATCCCACACTTACTATGCTTTTCTATCTAAATTTCGTGCAAATCAAAACAACTGTGAACCTAGTGATTCAATCTAAAGTTGCTGGGATTACAATGGAGTTAGATCACTTAGAGTTTGCTAATGTTCTAGGCTGTCCAAAGACGTACAACACTGAGAACTATCCAAACAAGGTTGAAGCATTGAAACTAGCTAGGGAAGAATTCTTTCTACCAAATGTCTCTACATCCTCCAAACAGCTAACACACTCTGTGTTAATAGTTGAAGACATTGTTTTGTTCACAATCCTGATGAGCTATGTAGTACCTAGGGGGAATTCAAAAGAACTGGTGACTGACAGGGTACTTTATTTGATGCATTTGATGATGCATGGGTATGAGATTGATCTTCCAACCATTGTGATGGAACACATGCTTTATTCCCAAACCAAAGAAATAAATATCCCTCTACCCAATGCCAATTTTCTATCTGCATTCTTTCTTCACCTTGACCTAACCTCAAACTGAGAAGAAACCACTACTGGTTTTGTCATGCTTGATGAAAAAGCTTTTGAGAGAATTGGTGTTGTGAAAACCAGTGAGGGGCTATGGAAGCTGTACTCTGATCTGTCTGCGAAGGAACTACAATCCAAAAAGTTTCCTAAACCTAAGGCCTTGACTCCTCCTTCTAATCTACCCTCTCAACCTCAATAGCTTTCCATGGTGATTCAGAAACTAGACTTTCTTGAGAAAGATGTGGATGAAGTGAAGGAAAATCAGCATGAGTTTGGTACTGAATTCAAACAGGTAAATATATGGTTGAAAGAATCTTAAAGAGCATCAATGTACTACATGTGGAAGAAGAAGTATCTCAAGCTGCTGAAGGATCAAAGAAAGATAAAGAAGGATCAACTAGAGAATTTTTCAGTGAGCAACAACTCATGATGAGGCTACAGGGGTGGCGGACAAAGGCAAAAAGGCAGTTCAAAAATAGGGTAATGAAGAAAAGGAACAAGCTGATGCAGACACTCCAGACTCTGGGATGCTGATTAAAGATCTCAAGAAGAAGAAGAAGAAAGGTGCAATTCCAGAGGTGGTGACTAAAGAAGAAATGCTTGAAGAACCTAGTGATGTTGATGATCAGAAAGCGCAACAAGGTGATGAGGATGATGAAGAAGATAGTGGTGAAGAAGAAGCTGAGCCCAAAGGAGATGGAGACCCAACCCCTTAATTCTTGCCTCTTATTTCTTTCTTTTTCAAGGTCTTGAATTCCTCTTCAAAGTCTTGAAAATTTTCTTTATAAAACCGTTTACTAAAATTTTTCCAAACTTTAATCCAACATTATCTCGTTATTTTTTGATGAAAGTAAAAAAAGGGGAGAAACTTCAGGTGTTTTTTTATCTGTTTTAGAGATCAGTTTAGATCAATAGGTTTTGCTGGGACTAGTAGAACTAACTGCTGTTTTTTCTAATAAGTTAGATCACTTGGATATCTGGTGTTAAGTTTTATTTCATGGATTCTGCTATGCTCTAATGACTTTTTTTTTTCTTTTTTTTTTTGCATAGAATCCACTCCTAAAGAAATTTCGGTTTTGTCTTTCATCAAGTGAGAGATTGTAAGTTTAGCCTGTTTCAAAGGCTTGAAATAACTTGTTTGTTTCAAGGCCTTGAAACTGATTTCATGGGTTTGAAACTAACACTGCAGATTGTGGCATGAACTTAGGGGGAGCTGATGTTATTATCCCAACTCGTAATCTCTTATTCATTATACGTTACTTGATGATGAAAGACAAATCATTCTTCTATTATAAACTTTGATTAATCTATGTGTTTGACTCGGTTTATGCAGGGATATTTAGTTTCCTATTTTGCAAGATTGTTTCCTAACTTATTTTGTTGCAGAATGGAAATAATCTGGCAGGTTTATTATGCACTTTGATCTGCGGCATCTAAAGTTTCCCAACCCTCCAATAAACAAGATCAAGACAGTATCTTTGACGATACTGAGCAACTATTCGTTGGGAGGGCAGTTAGAAGAGTCCAAGGATTGCAGCATATTTTTAGGAAATTTTTTTAATGAAGATCTTGAAGATCTTAAATTCAAACAGCTTCATAAAAGAGGGAAGGCTTGAATAAATATGAATGGAACTTTACACAGAAACTCTCATGCATTTCACTGAGATTGGCAAGAAAAAAAGAGGCATATCAAATCATACAATCTTATCATCTGAAGAACACTGCATATTCATCTTCAGACTCAGTTCTAGTGTTATTTTATTCTGAGATTTATTTGTATATCATTACGATAATACTTATAGTTCTTATTCTCGTAGATTGTTTAAGGTGAACAATATAGAAATCTTAGTTAATCAGTTAGCTAGAACATGTACTACATAGGTTAGTGAGAACCACAAGCTGTAACAGAGTAAGGCATATCTCTGTGCTTGATATTTAGGGACTTAACTTTTGAGTAATAAGAATTGAGTTGAAAATCCTGAAGGTATTAAGTCCCTGACGTAGAGACGTAGGTCCTAGTGGACTGAACTCTATAAATCATTGTGTCACTTGGCGTTACTTTGCAGCATTTTACTTAGCGTACAAACAACACAAAACCGGTTTTCAGTTCATTTAAAGGCCTTGAAATACTTGAAACTCATTTACTGTCTCTTTTGATTCCAAGGACTTGAAACTCATTTCAAGGCCTTGAAATACTTGCTGCATCTCACAAATTATTTTGAAACCAATCTTTTAGCAAAAGTTGCTAAATTTTCCATACTATATTGAAACCTCCTTCTAGAGTATTAATCATGTAGTTATCCTATTGTACTTTCCTTCACATTTCATCACAGGATTTCGGGAAAAAATCCCTCGAATGCTTAGAGGAGGTCGCGGAGCAAGAGAAGATTAGTTGGAAGGGGATGAAAATCAAGTTCAAGGAGATGCTCATGAACCACTAGATGCTTACTTTCTCCAAATTACTGGACTGCACTCGAAACATCAAGCACATAATGGAGGAGAAGAAGAAGCAACACACATCAGCCACCTCATAATTCAAGGTAGCAAGGTTCAACCTTAAAAGCGGACGCGATGTTGAAGTCCACGCTGTATCAGGAGCTCTGAAGTTCCAGAAAGGGGCCTACAAACTAATTCCTCCTCTTCCATGTCCTTCAGCAAAAGTTGTAAAACTCTGCAAAGCATGGAGGAAGGATGGTGTCCTCCCCATGCTGCGAAAACTGCTGACAGGAAAATAGCTACGAGATCCAAATGGATGCGAGTGTCATGGAAAAATATCGCATCCAACATTAGAGTGCATGAAGCTAAGGTACCTCATCAACGACAAGATGAAACACGGAGAGCTACTCATTGAAGAGCTGTTCATACTAAACTGTTCACTAGCGGACACGACACATGACACACCATAACACAACACGACTATGCATTCTTTATGCTACATACAATACAACTCAATTTTATTTACAATGCAAATATTGAAAGCAAATTTTTTTTTTCTTCCTTTTCCCGAGATTGGGCGGTCTCCATATCCCTAACCTCAATCCTCAAGTTCTCACTAGTTTTCTCATATATTTCTCAACACGTTGACAAAATTTAGAGTTAAAATGATCCTATGTAGAAGCTCAATAAGAAATACCTTTCCTCCACCATTTCTAACCTAGACACGGCCCCGTCCAATGTTTTGGGGGGTCCAGTTGGCTTAAGTCACCACACTTTCTTCGGCTACTAGAAAAATAGCCTTTCCCAACGTTTGCACTTTGTAAGCGCCATTTTGGGATTCCGTATATGGTGGTTTGTCCAAAACGTGGTTTGTAGCATTGCAAAGGAAGTTTCATTTGAGGTATTTGGACCCTTTTAGCCGTTATTGTCGATGGGATGCAAATTGTCCCAGTAGTACGACTTGAATTTTCCTAAACTCTGCATGCAATGGGCCAACTTGATTAACGACTTGATTTTGGTCGGCCGACTCAAATAATTAAAAGTTACAAACAATGTAAGTGTATTAAGCATGCAAATTAAACCTAACGATAAGCTTACACATGATCGGCCAACGTCCTAATTGACACCTATATGCATGACCGACAATATACACTTCATGTAAAAAGGAGATGCAAGACACGGACGAGTAGTAAATGCGTAAAAATACCCCCACACTTAAGCACTTTGTTGTCTTCAACGAATTTAGAGATAAAATAAGTGGACTCGGCACTTAAATTGGGGGCGGCGGATCTAGTCAGAGTCTTGGGCATCATCCTCTCCCTCATCCTCAAAACCAGACTCCTCAAACGAACTTGGTGTCCGTGCTCACAACCTTCGTATCTGAGTTGAAGAACAGGATGTCATCAGTGACGTTTCCCCATCTTCTCCTCCTTACCCGAGTGAGACATTACGTGCACCGTGAACGAAGTGTGAAAATCTCAGCAATTAACATACACCACCTATCAAATTTGGCACAGCTAGCGCAATCTCCCCATAGATAAAGTATTCAGTGCCTTTGCGAACATAATTTCAAACAATTATAAGTAACCCTAGCTGGTTCCTAAGCGAGCAGTAAAGATGATAACATATGAGTGCATGGGTTCCTGGAGTACTGTTCTTACATGCACGGTTTCCGCAAAATTTCAACGAGAATGGGTCACGTTGACTTTCAAAAATTTCAAGAAAAAGTTATCATTCTATTGGTTGTAAAGAATTCCCCTTGTTTTCCCCTTGAACCTTTCCTTCTCCAACTTCACACAATTCTCCACCGAATTGTGTAAATCTCTAAATTTCCTTCAACAAACCCTAATATCTCCCCCCTCCGCACACTTGATCCAAGCCTAGAGGAGACAAACTCCAATACTTAACCTTGGAAAGCTTGATGTCGCGAGAACCCCCCCCCCCCATTTGGGGGAATTTTGGGATTTCTCTCTTTGTCTGTTCTTTAGAGGTTCTTGGGAGAAAATACGCGGAAGAGAGTTTTTGATCCAAAACGGAAGTGAGTAAAGTGGTTCTGATTTTTTGCTTTTATAATCCCCAAGAGAAACAACCATATTACCCTTCATAAATGAGCCCTGAATGCCCAGCCATTCGCTCGAGAAGATCGTTCATTCATGTGAACTTCTCTTTCGCACAAAAGCCTTTCGAATGAAGGATCTGAAGGATTTTTCTATTCGTAACAAATTTCCCAAAATTATTCTACATTTTTCACTGGCACGAAGGGAATTTCCTTTTGCACGAATGATTTTTGACTACCTTCAACTTTTTTTGGCTCGTTTCATCATCTGACCTCTATTTTTACACGATTCTTGCATCTATGGACTCCGTTGACTGACTGGAGTCCATTTTTGTAGGGAAATTAGCATAATATCGGGTATCTTTCATTTCACATAGTTATTCATGTTTCATGCACAAATTTATCCTTTTGGTCAATATCGGCGATATTCCTCGCGTCTGTATTCCGATGCGTGTATATGGGTTATCACTTGAAAGATCTTTATGCGTATGTTTTGATTTTTATGGAATTAATCATTGACCTCGTGTAATTTTCCATTTTGACTTTTCGAATAATCTATAGAGCCGTTTTCTCAGTTTTCGTGCATTGTCTTCCGTGTTCATCAAGAAGGGGAATTCATAATGTTCTCCGATCCTTGTGTACCTGCACACTGATTGGAAATATTAAACCAACTCTGTCACACTACTCAAAAATACAATGGAAAACTCGTGTGAAGAAATGCTATTCAAAAAAAATAATCCTACTCCCAGGTTGATTTGCCTCCCAACACTACTAGAAATGACCACAGAAATGGAAAACATATACTAAAATTCATGTAGCAAGACTACATATTGCCTTTAATAACATCACAAACGAATAGATTTATTATTCTCTCTTAAGATGGTCTTATACGGCGATAAAACGGTGTCCTCATTTATAGTTTAGTAAAAAAAAGCAAGGATTTTAACAAAGACGACGAAAACATTCATTTTTGTTAATGCGCTTATCATAAAAGAAGAGAATTATTACTGACGATGTTATATTATTATCTTGGTAAATAATATTTAGAAGAAACGGCGAGAGTAAGTTAACACCATTAGTAACAGTCTTATACGACAATTTCTCTCGTCGTATATTCACTTTTTACACGTTTCCCAATTTTTTTGATTTGTCCGCCAAATTTTGGGGAGAAACTTTGCATACCCCGCACGAATAAAGAGAAAGAAACCCTTCTTACCCTTCTCGTCCAGGTCTGGGGAATTTAACCCTGCACATCCAGGTCTAAAGAGAAGAAAGAGAGAATGGATGAGCAGTCCACCCAGAAGCAACAAGAAAGATAGAGAACGGGGGAGCGTTTTCTTTGAGCTCGTCCTTCTTTTCCCTGCCTCACCATCTCGACCCTTCTCAATCAAATGTCCATGGTTCCATTTTATGATGTTACTGCAAGAATACCTCTCTATATCTGATGCGCAAACTAACGTGCTGTTCGCAAGTATACGAATCTTGTAATACCGGGTGTAATTAAACTCGGGTGATCGTTCCCACGAGGACTATTTCGGGTTTTCTCACGTCGTCAGTTTGGTTTAACTGAGTGTAGTATTAAGGAGGAGTAGGTTGTGATTTGCAGTTTACTAAACTAAAAACAGAAATTAAAAACGTAAATGTAAATATTTTTTGTGACGTTTTCTGAAATAAGCTGAATCGGTTGTTACGATAATAGATGAGAACTAGGCTCCAGGATCCCCTAGGTTTTCTACAGATTTCAGTTTTACGTTCAATTATGAAAACACACAGCAGTTTCGATATCTGTGCAACGTACCAGTTGTGCAGTGACTTTTCAGATTCCACACGTAATCCCGATCCTGCAGACTTTCGGATTCTTGTTAAGCTGCCTAAGTCTGCAGTCTCGATCTAATCCTGTTAGGGTTTCTAACCTGTCCGAATGGCTCGGGTCAAATTCTCCAACAGTTGGTCTCACGTTTTTCAATGCTAGCCCCATCTCCCTTTCTCTGGTCCGTCTATCAGGGTAAGGTACTAAATCCTGACTTTTCTTCCTAACCCTAGCTTGCGTTTTCACCTACAAGCTCGAGTCTATAGCAATCCTGGGTGATCAATCCTATCATGCATATACGATAATAATCAAAGACAGAATAACAGATACAACTTGCTGAATTAAGATAACAATCATGAATCCATAAACGAAGTAGTCATAAAATCTAGATAAGAAACCCTAGGTTCACCGAGAACCTAGGTAAGAAGTTTAGCTACTAATCGACATAATACTAAACACAGTTTCTTAATGTAAAGAGAGAGAGAACGAAATCAAACTAAGTCTTCGAATCTTGAATCGCTCTTACGTGCTCTACGTGGATGCTCTGACTTGTCCTTCGATTGTGCTGAGTATTGTGTGTCTTCAAAACGAGCCTGGACGAGTCTTTAAATAGTGCTGTTTTTCCCCGAAACGCGTGCGCCAGAAATTACGGAATCAGCCATCGCTCCACCGATTTGGCAAAAAGTCAAACTGGCTGCGTATATACGGAAGGCTGCGTATATACGCAACCAGGGGCCAAAATCCTCAAACCAGGGGGGTGTGATGGTGGCCCTGCTTGGTCCTCTGGTTGGCCCGGTTGGCTCTCCTGGGTCCCACTCTTCTGCCCGATTCTCCCGGTTTGCCTCCCTTGGTGTTCTCCTACTTCTCCGTGTTACCGTCTTGGCCCGATCCTGTACACGTTTCCAGAGACGGTCCCGGCACGCTTCTCGATGCACCTTCCGAGCCTGTTCCTGAAAAGGCAACACAAACGAAAACCCGCGATCATATCCAAATAAAGCAATAAATAAGCAGGAATCCAGAAAGTACAAATAAACATCTCGTTCTAAATTCCCAAGGCATTCTAGGGAAATTTCCGGCAAAATACGCTATTTCCGACACAAACGCTCATGAAATCAGGCTAAAAGATAACCCCTAATTGGGTGTTATCAAATACCCCCGCACTAAGCATTGCTCGTCCCGAGCAATCCTGCCAACACTAGCCTGATACCATACCTTTCTCCCCTCGTGAGAGTGGCTCTGTGCATACACTACCGTTGCATACTCTTTCGACCCGAACCTTTCAACTAGACGACTCGATAGAAAAACTGACTCAGATAGAATATACACATACTCAAACGACTCAAAACAGACTAATGAAAAAATATTTTTGGTGAGATTGGGAAACCTAAAAAACATAACCAGTGTGTCCTCGTGATCTCATCCTTTTCAGAATGTACTTCCCTGCAAACGATCGGTAAGTCTGAACAGATTTATATGGTGGATTTAAGCGCTGGACCAAAGTACTATTACTTTAGTTATCAATCTGAGCAAATCCCTAGCTAACTTACCATCCGAGTTTTTTCCGATAGGATCTATGTCTAATCAGGTAGGATATATATATGTATCAAGGTACGGCATAATCCTACTTGTTATGACATTCTCACAATTTACCAAACTCACACCCCTCATCGAGATCCCGAAAAACTGCCCGAAACACCTAAGTTCCTGCTTTCCCAATTCTTCTGTCCCCCGGTGTGTCTTTGCCGTGCTTGCGGCCACAAATGTGAAGTGGTGTAAATGTATCAAAAATTGTGCCACTCACCCAGCTTTTTATTTAAATAACAAAAACGTAAAACAAAACTAAAAACTAGAACATGACTTTTCTTTTTCTTTTTTCTTTTCTTTTTCTTTTTCTTTTTTTTCTTTGCTTTTCGTTTTTTTATTTCTTTTTTCTTTTTTTTATTTTATATAATCAAACGACTATATACAGACATACACGAATAATGAGAATACTAATGTGACTAAAGCTGAATGAGTGAAAATAAATCTCTGTCGTGGGGTACGTAAAATGTCCTCATGTGCAGTATCCCCACACTAATCCTGAAGCGCTGATCCTGTAGTCGAAACAATACTGTGCAGTCCCACCAAACCTCCTCATCACCAATGATGTAGAAAAACGGCACAACCACCAATCAACCCTACAACCCCCCGGAACCCCATTTTGTGCGAAAAGATGCTCGCACGCGACTATCTCCTCCTATGGTCACTATGTAATGCAGTGATCCACCTCCGCAATTTAATGCACTGTCGCCACTAACTCACCCTTTCCTTCCCTCGAAAAACGTGTAAATGTCAAAACTGTCCAATACTGATAGATCATGAAGCTCTCCCATCTAAAACCCACCCTACTCACTCCCTCCGTCATAACACGTCGAATAGCCAACTATCGACTGATGAAGGTCTCAAAGAAGGCTGCCTAGGCTAAAGTGGCAAAGAAGAAAGAGGGTAAATGGCTTCAAACGGGTTGACTAATTGGACCTAGGGGTAAGAAACAGGACGTGAGGTCCCTTGATAGCCAGTCACTCCACCGAAAAACGTGATGACCGTGACGGCGCCCGTGGGCAGGTTGTCAACTACCTAAGTGACGGTGGTGTAGCAAGTAGTCGGATTCTTAGCTCAGGTGATAATTACTTGCGGATTCCAAAGGTCGCTGGCTCTCACCTATCTACTATACCTCGGTGCAAGTTTTCTTTTCTTTCGAAGGATTCAACCTCAATTTCTTCATTGTTTCTGTTATCTCGATTGCCCTTTCTCAAAATTTTCTGATTTTAAACTTTTTTTTTTTTTTGAAAAAAAAATGTATACTGCTGTTTGTGTATATACGCACTGCTGCGTATATACTCAACTAGTAGCATCGAAAAAATTTAATTTTTTGATTTTTTTATTTTTTTTTTATTTTTTTTTAATATATACAATGCATGGCTAGAATGTTTGTGGTGGGTTGACTCAAATAACAAAAATATGCTGACTCAAAAATATAAAATAAAAACTGCAAATAAACATGAAAAAACGTGCAGACCGGGTTAATGCAGACACGACTACCACCCCCCACACTAAGAGGTGGCATGCCCTCATGGCACTCACTCGTCCAGAAAAAATGTCGGGTCTGACCCGGTCTCTGAAGTACCGGATATGCTGCCCGGAGAGCTGCTGCCAGAATCAGTCCTGTAGACGACCGGCCGACGCACGCGTGCACGGGGCCGGTAATCGAAGGACTGCGACTCGGACCCAGTCCAACTGCTAGGTGGCTGGGAGCGTAATCGTGTCCTGCCACTCGAAGGTTGCTGGGTTCGGGACCCAGTCTGACGACCTGTGGGCTTCTGGGATCGTGTCCCAGACTGATGTCTCTCCTTTCTCGCAGGTGGCGGAGATGGTTGAGTCGGTGGAGGTGGCTGGGTCGGCGGAGGTGGAGCGGAGGTATACGCGCTAGAGTCCCCGTCATCAGACCAACTCGTGGTAAAGCTGCTGGAGTAGGTAGGGGGAAAATACAGCGGGAGTGGCGGTTCTCGGCCTGCGTGCCGAGCTGCCTCCCGCTGCTCCTCACGAATACTGGCAAGAGCAGCGTTGGTGTCCTTCGTGACCTTCCGCTGAGTCCGTCGGGTGTGCGTGATAGCCCTCCAAAGCTTGCCCGCTTTGTCGAGCATTCTCTCCCCAACGGACTTGTGTCCGCCACGACACCCCTCAAATTCATCGTCAACTTTGGGCAACCTATGTGGTGGGGCTGGTCTATCTCTCGGGGTCGGGTCGGCCTGTGGGGCCGGCTCACCTGACTGTCGGGCTGGCTGGGTATGGGCATTCCTCTCAGTCCCCTGCCGACTCGACTCGGGACGCTCACTCTCTCGTCTATTACGACATCGCCGAAGTCCGGCCGATGCCTGGCGACTGGCTGGTCGCTCCTGAGTCGATCTCCTCCTAGGGGCAGGGGCAGGATCCTTCTCCATAATGTCGTCATCCTCATCAAGGTCGACGACCGGCTCCTGTGGGCCCGGGATACGGGCCATGATCTTCCTATAAGGCCGTGGACGAGGAGGATCTAAGTCGCCCTCACTACAACAAATATGACATTTGTTGACAGTTTTTTTGTCGACACACAGTTTTATTTCGATTGTTACGCGATTAATCGACAATATCAGAATTTGTCGATGCACATGATATTTCTTGTCGACCTTTTAGTTATTATTTTATTCTTCCCAATAATGTGGTCAATATATTGGGAGTATTTATTTTATTTTGACATCTACTTACATAGTGACATATCTTTTTGTCAACTCCTGCTTTAAAAAATTGGAGGGTAAATTAAAACAGTTTCCCACACTCCCAAATTGTAAGGAGGGAATACAAAATTTATCACGTTTTCAAAGAGACATTTTGGTGAGACATTTTAATCACATTTGAACATTACCCCCACCAACCCATTTTTTTCTGTAAAAAAAAAAACCTTACCCCTCTTCTCTTCTCCCCAGTACCGCACATTTCAGAGAATAGCGAGACAGAAAAGAGGCAGACGGTAGCAAGAGAGAGAAAGAGAGAGAAGAAGGAGGGAGTGGGTATGCAGATCCATCGATGGTGGTGGGCGGCGATGGCCATGGCGATGGGCGCCGATTAGACAAACCCGACTCCGATTTGGCGAGGGCTTCGACCAGGGTTTCTTGGCGACGACGAGGATGGCGGACGAGGTTTCCTAGCCAACGACGGAGGCAGGGGACGAGTGTTTCCGACGGGCGATGAGGGCGGCGGAGGTCCGGTAGTCTCCATCTTCTCCGTCGATTAAGGCGGTAGCTGGTCTTTGCCGTCGATGGATCTTGCACAGAGGTTGGACTCTATCCTCCCCCCCTTATTTCTCTCTCTGGAAACATCTTCAACCTCCGTTCACTACCATAGAAATTGAGAGAGTGAGAGAGAGAGATGCGAAAGAGGCATGGGACAATTGTCATCTCCGATGGCCCGTCTTAGTTGACCATTGTAATCATAATTTCGTTTACTGTTTACTTCTAGATGTTTTTAGCCAAATGAATCGCATTTCATATTTGCATATGTTGATTCACATCCTGGGTGTTCGTTCCATTTTCAAATTTATTCAACTTTTCCACTCGTGATTCATATTTTTGCAGTTACAGATATTTGTAGTAGTATCTCATCACACGCTTAACACTTAACTATGATTTTTCTAGGAGAACCATTATCACCCCTAGACGGTGTTCCCGTTGCTATCAAGGATGAAATAGATTGTATGCCCTACGCAACCACATGTATCCTTGTTTTTGTAGTTTTCCATTGATAGCACCTTTAAGCTCTGTTATCCACTTTGTTTCAACAAATTTCTTGTATGTAGATGAGTAATTGTATCTTCTCCTCTCCAGGAGGTACAAAGTGGTTGCATAAAGTTAGACCTTGTACAACTGATGCATGCTGTGTTAAGCGCCTGAGATCATGTGGTGCCATACTTGTGGGGAAGACAAATATGCATGAACTTGGGGCTGGAACAAGTGGCATCAATCCTCACTATGGGTAAACATTTCCTTCTCATCTCTAGCTTGGCCCTGTGGTGACCCAATAAACCTTAGAGCCTGTTTGGTATCCGTTTAGAAACAAGAAAAACAATGGAAAAAAAAACATGTTGAAACGGTTTGGTATGTGTTTAAAAACACTGTTTAAATCAACCTTGTTTTTTAAACAATCTTGTCTAAAAATAGTGCTTCCAAACATGCACTTAGCATGCGAGCAGGCAATGAACAGGTCCTATTTGGTCGTTTTAGGGCAACTAGAACTCCATATGATCCTGGGAGGATCACGGGGGGTTCTTCAAGTGGATCTGCTGCTGTAGTTTCTGCACGGTTGTGCCCAGTTGCTCTTGGCGTTGGCGGAGGAGGTAACTTTGTTTTTTTAACTTTCTTTCTTTATAGCTAAGTTTATTCAGCAAGTACGGATTATTCTGAAAGTGGTTTCATTTTCATCTCTCCATCAGGGTCTGTCCGCTTGCCTGCATCACTTTGTGGTGTTGTTGGTCTGAAACCAACTTTTGGACGCGTGTCCCACTCCGGGTAAATACCTTTTTTAGGGCTTATTCCTTCCCTTCACTTACCAAAGCCCATGATACTGTATTAGATGTACTTGGGCCAGAGTTTGAAGAGTAATTGCTTTATTTGCTTAATTTTCTCAGTGTTCTTCCTCTGAACTGGACGGTCGGAATGGTTGGTATATTAGCAGGAACTGTTGAGGATGCATTTCTTACGTTATTATTATTTCCTTTGTTGATTCGATTCAGTTATCCATATATATATTTTGTGTCGGATGAAGTAACTTGGGGGTTCATTTTCTCCAGTTATGCAGCTATCTGTGGTCAGTTTCCATCAGGTCAGCCTGCTGCACCTGAGGTATACGACTTTATTCTAATCTACTTGGCTTTGTATAAATCGATTTTTGCATTCGTTGCATCGAATGATTTGCTAGATATGTTTTTAGTTATGCATTTTTGAAATCATTGTGTTCGGTTTCCATTTCATCAATTACTAGTTGATGGCTTGGTAAAACATTACAAGGCTTGAGTCTTAATAGCTTCTGAGTCAGTCATTTCGTTTTGTGCTGCGAACTTTAGTTCTGTTCACTCCGCTTAGAGGGTATTGAACGTCAGAGAAGTGTTAGCTTGCTCCTAGACATTTTTAGTTTGCTCTGAGATTTTGTACATTGCCTTGCTTGGGTAAGGATAGGGACAATTTTATACCTCCTTCATCCCATGTTTGGGTGCGGTATGAAGAGCAGATATAAGCTACATTTTGTTATCCCCATTCACTTCATTTTGCCTACAAGCTTATAAGCCAAGATAATGAAAGAAGGGGGATAAAGTGGGTAGAGGGAAGAAGACCAAATTACTCCCATATAAAAGATGTGAGAACAAACTTCGGTCTTGTTAGTACATATCCCTGCATCTTATCCTGCTCTAACCAAATACTCATAACTAAAAATCCCTTATCCTGCCTTATCTCAGTACAATCGTATCCTACCTCATGTCCGATTACACCTCTATCACCATGGATTTTATCCCTTACCCAAACGAGGCCGGAGAGGTATAGCAAGTCTGATGTCCTACTCGTAATGTTTCAGGCAAAAATACGTTTCCCTCTTTTGAAATCACCAAACTCCATTACTAACATCAAGCTGGCCAAGTCTGTGGAGGTTAGTTATCTATTTATCAAGTTCACTTCAACAATATCTAATACTAAATAAATGGCGATCAGTTCACGTTTGGAGTACTTTTAATTGTATGGTTTGATTTATCAGTGATTTAACGATTCCACGGATGAGATCAAAGACTGCTGTTCAAATGTCCTTAACCAGCTTCATAAGGATTATGGATGGGAGGTAATAGTTGTTATTTCTCCTTCTGAAATCCGATAAAATCTACTGTTTTGGAAAATCTGATCTGATCTTCTAAGGCTTTGTGCTTAGAACATTGAGGTGACAGTACCAGAAATAGAGATGATGCGCCTAGCACATTATTCGACGATTTCATCTGAGTGTAGCAATTCCATCGGTTGTTATCGAGACAACATGTACGTTTTCCTCCAATCTTTAAATGTTCATCATCTGTTTCAACGATTCTCACTCTCTACCAATGAGCTGATATTGGATTCAACTCTATGGATTGTTGTTGAAATAGGAAAGCAGATGAACTAGGTTGGGATGCAAGAGTAGCACTTTCTGTTTACGGTTCTTTCAGCAGCAGAGAGTATCTAAATGCTCAGAAAATTAGGTACATCAATACTCTTTCGGTTTGCTTAAATTTTTTATTCCTGGCTTTTTATCTGTAAAAATAATATTTTGGATTTGGAACCTGTAGGAACCGGCAGATTCAGTTTCATAAGAAAATATTTGAGGTTGCAGATGTTATCGTTACCCCAACGACAGGGTACTACTTCCTTCTCTGCTATACGGATGTACTAGATACTGCTCGTGCCTAAAGGCATTGTATAAAAAGTGTGGGTCATATATATATATATATAAATATATATATATATTATTTTTTTTGGGTTTTACCATAATTCTCATAAAGTTCGTGTGCCATGTCATAATTTTTAGCTGTTTTTTGATCTATTTTGTGTTCCTGTTTTTTTCTATTTAGGGTTCCGTTTGGATCGTCAAGAGGATCGAGGCAGCGAGGAGGGTTGAACTGTCTTCTTGGGTCTGGTATGATCTCTACTTATACATCTCAGTTTTTGCAGTTCATTTGATTGGTCTCCTAGAATCGTAGTTTCCTATATTTATATTCATTTTATTCTATTATTCGTCGAGTTGAAATATTGTACCTTACTTTATGACTGGATATCTTGCAGGGGTTCGTGAATTGAATATGTTAGCTTTTTGGGCCAGATGGGTAGTTCGATAGCTCAGGCCATGGAAACAACCACTGGCGGTCTACTTCACTTTTTTTGTTAAACAAGACTAGAATACGTTATGACTTTAGAGTTTTTGAAAGAGTACATATGGTGGAGTATGATGCTTAGTTTTTGCAGTTCAGAACGATTTGTTATAGATTAGAACTTGTACAAAATGACTCTCAGTTGTTGATGGAAAACACTCGGCTTAAGGATGTAAAAACTTATTATGCAGTATTATTTTTGTTTGTAATGTAAAAAATCCCACTTTTGGAGGGCTGATCTTGGAATTGAGCACAATTGTGCGTATATGTTTATGAGTAGTGTTTGAATTTTGGGTGCATGTCTGCATATATGTAAAAATTTCTATTTTTTTTATTTGGTCGTGATAATGGCGACAAACATGTGTGTCGCCAGGAAGATGTAAAATTGAGAAACATATCTACTTGTGACAAATGTTTTTGTCACTTATCTACATAAACTACTAAATTTACTTGTCGGTAGTTGTACTGCCGACAGAAACGGTTTGTTGTTAGATTTAAACTGTCGACAAAAACTGATGTCGCCTTTTTTTTCTGCCGACGTAATTGAGATTTGTCGGCCTTAATACTAACGACCGACTTGTAGTGACCATTTTCCGTCAAAAAATTATTTGTCGATAGAATTTCTACCGACATATTTGGCCTTTCTAGCGACAATTTTTGCTGTCAACGGAGGCAGAATTTGTTGTAGTGCCTCAAGGATCTCCATGGGAACCTCAAAATCCCGCGCCAGTTTGGCGATAAGGTTGGCGTACCCCAACCCCTTATGGCTCGCGGTGTTGTTCCGCTCCTGCATGTAAACCCAGATGCGACGAGGAATGTCGACCTCTCGCCCGAGAACTAGGCAGTAGACTAAGAGTATGTACTCATAGTCAAGATGGGTGAAATGTTTGATACCCACCACCCGGTTCACAACCCACTCGGCCCACCATCGTGGTGGCCCGGTAATAAATAGAGAGTGCAATTTCTTACCTCTCTCCCCATCACCCTCTCTCTCGAAGTGGACCCCCGGGTAACCACTAGTCACAACCCGCAAAATCTCCGTATCGCTCGGCGGGTAATCCTCACACTCAGCATAGGCGCACGGGACGTTTCTCAACGCGATCCCGTACGCCCGGCGGATACTGTCCACCGTGACTAATATGAACTGCCTCCGGCAGTACACCCATCGGGGGTCGCCGTTGGCCTCTCCTGCCCCCTTATGCATGAGGTTACTGTAAAACTCACGCACTAAGGAGGAGCTAGACACCTCCGGAAACCCGGCCAAGGACTGTCCGAAAAGTTCCGGACGACTAGCAAACTATGCCATCTCTGGTGGCATGCTCATGTGGTCGATCTCATAACGGTAGTCCTTGGGCAGTTTATGACCCATTTTCGTCGCGGTCATATAATAATAATGGGCGTAATGGTTCACGAAGCGAAAACTGTCATACTTCCTAGAGTGGATTTGCTCCGCAGGGTGCTCAGTAGGGAACTCGTCCCGGTTCTGGTCAATGATCGGCACTCCGAACTCCATAACATGCAGAAACCTCGAAAAACGTGCCTACTCGGGAATTTAAGCAAAAAAGTGTGAAACGTGCACGTAACAAGTGTGTCTCAATAGATAGTCCACCTAAGAGCTACCAGAGGTCCACACGGCAAGTGCCGCTCCAAAATAAAAACTACCGAAAAATAACGGACCCGGCTACGGGTCGTGCCAAAACGGAAAATAAAGAGATAGATGAAATTTTCGACCTTCCCTTAACAAGGGTGAAGACCGAAGATTCTGCCAGGAAAGTCGCGCCGGAAAAGTCGCCGGCGGTCGCCGGAAAGTTCACCGGAAAACGTAACTGCCCGGAATCGAAATCCGAACCCACCAAATCGAAGCTCTCGATCTCCTCTTTCAACTTCCCTTCTTCGGTTTTTGCTAGTTCTTGCTCTAACACATTCGAATTTTCCTCAAGAACACGCCATATGGGAATTTCCCGCTCGATTCTCGCTTGTTTCTGGATTTTGATGAATGATAATTGCTCCTTGCGACGAGGGGATTCCAGAAATGTGCCCGGATTTTGATTTGGAGGTCCGGGGCGAAACTTGTGTTCTTCAAGTGGAGAGATAAATGGAGGAAGAGAGAGAGAGGGAGGTGCAACAATGGAGGGCCGACCTCCTTCCCTCCCTTTAAACCCTAATTTTGCAAAATGACCAAAATGCCCCTCGGATTTTGAAAAAATTATAATTTTTTTTCCTTTCTGTCCGCGTATATACGCAATGTTGCGTATATACTCAATCAGAAATCAAAAGAAAACACAAAAAAAATTATTCCCCTGGTTGCGTATATACGCAACCAGCAGATTATTATTATTTTTTTTATTTCTCTCTTTCTTCCTCTATTTTCCCGGTTCTGCCTGATTTCTATTCTGCTGCATCTCCACAATCTCAATTTCAAGTCAAAAACCCGCTCAGCTCGCCTCTCTCAAAAATTCATAACTGAATATAATAACTGAATAAAATAACAAAAATAAATTAATTAACGATTACTTTTGGTTGCCTCCTAAGCAGCGCTTTGTGATTTACGGTCGACAGCCCGACCTGGTTACCTCTTACGGGTCATGATTTACTTCGGCGGTCTCGAGATATGGCTTGATCCGATTCCCGTTCACCCTGAAACTGAACTTATATTTTGGATTCTCCAGCTCGAATGCTCCCCATGTAAAAATCCGCTTGATGATGAACGGGCCCGACCAACGAGACCTCAGTTTTCCCAGAAAAAACCGCATCCGGGTATTGTAGAGAAGCACTTTATCGCCTTCGTTAAACTGCTTTGGCATGATACGGTGGTCATGCCACTTCTTCTTCTTCTCTTGTAAATTTTGGCGCTCTCGAAAGCCGTTCTGCGGAACTCCTCTAATTCCAGCAGTGCCATCTTTCTCATATATCCCTCCAGATTCTGATCCAAGTTGAGCACTTTGATGGCCCAATATGCTTTGTGCTCCAATTCCACCGGTAAGTGGCACGCTTTCCCAAAGACGAGCTAGTATGGTGACATACCCAGCGGTGTTTTGAAAGCAGTCCTGTAGGCCCAGAGCGCATCGTCCAGTCTGATGGACCAATCCTTTCGGCCGAGATTCACCGTTTTTCTCGAGTATGCTCTTGATCTCTCGGTTGGAAACCTCGACTTGCCCGTTTTTCTGCGGATGGTAATGTAACTAGACCTTATGAACTGACATGCCATACTGTTTCAGAACTTTCGCAAAGACTCGATTGATGAAGGGGAGCCCTCGTCACTGATCATTGCCCTGGGAGTTCGGAAACGAGTGAAAATGTTACGTTTCAGAAAACGCTCAACGGTGGCTGCATCGTTTTTCTGACACGCGATCGCTTCGATCCACTTAGTCACATAATCCACTGTCAGCAGAATGTAGAGGTTACCCATGGAAGACGGGAATGGACCCATAAAGCCAATTCCCATACATCGAAAGGTTCCACTTCCTGCCACACAGTCATCGGCATCTCGTCCCGGTGTGACGTGTTCCCTGTTCTCTGGCATCTATCACATCCCCGCACATAGTCGTGACAGTATTTAAAGATTGTCGGCCAGAAAAAATCGGACTGCAGTATTTTATGAGGTGTTCACGTTCCCCCAAAATGAACCCCACACTGTGATGAGTGCCAGTGTCGGATTACGTTCCTGGCCTCGTGGGTCGGAATGCACCTTCTCAGGATGTTGTCGACCCCTGTTTGAATAGGTACGGGTCATCCCAGAAATACTGTCGGCTTTCAGAAACGAACCGTTTCCGCTGAGACGGGGTAAGATCCTCGGGAAGCGTGCCAGTTACCAAGTAATTGGCTATGTCATAATACCACGGTCTCCCGATATTCACTGCCATGATGTGCTCGTCCGGGAAGTTTTCCTTGATCGGTACCAGATCCACCTTAACATTCTCAAGCCAGGATAGGTGATCCGCCACCACGTTCTCAACTCCCTTCTTGTCCCAGATTTCCACGTCGAATTCCTGCATCAGTAGTACCCACCTCAACAGTCTCGGTTTCCTATCCTTCTTGTCCAGCAGGTATTTCAGGGCACTATGGTCGGTAAAAACGATAACTTTTGACCCGACCAAATAGGGCCTGAATTTGTCCAGGGCATACACCACAGCCAGCAGTTCGTTTTCTGTCGTGCCATATTTGAGCTGGGCATCGTTGAGTACCTGGCTCGCATAGTATATCACGTGGCAGATTTTATCCTTTCACTGCCCCAAAACTGCCCCGACTGCGTAGTCGCAGGCGTCACACATCAGCTCAAACGGGAGTGACCAATCCGGCGTAGTAATAACCGGGGCTGTGGTCAGCTTCTCTTTTAAATGGTCAAAAGCCTCCCGACATGCTGCATCGAAATCAAAGGGTACGTCTTTTCCGAGTAAAGCGCAGAGTGGCTTTGTGATCTTGGAAAAGTCTTTGATGAACCTCCGGTAAAATCCTGCATGTCCCAGAAAACTCTTGATCGCCTTTACGTTTGTCGGGTATGGAAGCTGCTTTATCACCTCGATCTTGGCCCTGTCCACCTCGAGTCCCTTGCTGGAAATTCTGTGACCCAGCACGATCCCCTCGGGACCATAAAGTGACACTTTTACCAATTGAGCACCGAACTTGCCTTCTTGCATCGGACCAGAACCTGACCCAAATGATGCAGGCAGTCATCGAAACTGTCCCCGAATAGTGAAAAGTCGTCCATAAAGATCTCCTGATTTTTCTCGATCATGTCAGAAAAAATCGCCATCATACATCTCTGGAACGTGGCTGGAGCGTTACACAACCCGAACGGCATGCGCCGGAACGCGAACGTACCGTATGGGCAGGTAAACATCGTCTTTTCCTGATCTTCCGGGGCTATGCAAATCTGGTTGTACCCGGAGTACCCGTCCAGAAAACAGCAATAGGCGTGGTGGGCGAGCCGGTCTAGCATCTGGTCCATGAAGGGTAGCGGGAAGTGGTCTTTCAGTGTTGCGTCATTTAGCCTCAGATAGTCCATGCAGATCCGCGAGTCTGTGACGTTGCGCTGCGCAATCTGCTCCTGGTCATTATTCTGCACCACCTTAATACCCCCCTTTTTCGGCACGCACTGAACCGGGCTGATCCAAGTGCTGTCAGATATGGGGTATATGATTCCCGCTTCCAGCCACTTCATGACCTCTTTTTGCACAACGTCCTTCATGTTCGGATTCAGTCGCCGCTGGGGCTGAATCACCGGTTTCTTCCCTTCTTCAATTCGGATCTTGTGCATGCAATAGGAGGGGCTGATCCCCTTGATATCTGCAATCGTCCAGGCGATTGCTTCCTTATGCTCTCATAGTACCTCCAGCAGTTTCTGCTCCTGTTCCTGAGATAAACGAGACGAAACAATTACGGGTAGAGTAATATTATCATAAATGTACGCATACCTGAGATGGCTCGGGAGCGGTTTCAGCTCCAGTGTGGGTGGCTCCCTGAGTGACGGGACCACAATCATCTTTTGCCCGCCGTCCTCATCCCGGTGCAAAGTGGTCCAGTCCTCGGCTCTCATGGCGTGCTCGCACCGAGTCTTCTCCTTTTCTTCCCCGTACATGATGTCTATCTCTTCCCAGAATTGGTCCATCTCCTCGTTTTCCCAGCCCTAGTCAACCACGTCTATGGAAAAGATATCCTCGTGGTCGTAGTAATTTGGCAGTTGTAGATTTTTGAAAACGTTGAATTTCACTTTTTCCTCGTTAATCTGCATGGTCAGCTCCTCGCTCTTGCAGTTTATCATTGCTTCGCCCGTGGCCAAAAACGGCCTGCCAAGTATGAGGGGTACCTCCCCTGCCTCCATGTCCAGGATGACGAAATCTGCCGGAAAAATCAGCTCGTCGACTTTGACCAGGATATCCTCGATAACCCCATAAGCCTGTTTTACGGACCTGTCCGCCATCTGCAGCATGATTCTGGTGGGTCGGGGTTCACCGACTTTCAAACTCCTGAAAATCGTCAATGGCATCAGGTTGATGCTGGGCCCGAGGTCACACAGAGCCTTTCCTGTGCAAGCGTTACCTAGGGTGACCGGTATAACAAAACTGCCAGGATCCTTTCTTTTCCTCGGTAGCCCATTCTTCACACAATTGGTCACTTCTGCCGTCAGATTTATGGTCTCGAAATCGCTCATCCGCCTCCTCCCATACAAGATGTCCTTGAGGAATTTGGCATAGGTGGGCATCTTCGCCAAAGCCTCGGCAAAAGGTATGTTGATCTGCAGCTGTTTGAACATCTCGAGAAACCTGGCGTAGACCTTGCCGTCGTCCCTCTTTCGTGTTCGCAAGGGGTATGGCACCTCCTTGGAGACAGGTACCGTTTCTGAAACTGTCTCGTTCTGCACTGCATCCTGCTCAACCGAGCCCTTCGGCTGGGGGCGGTCGACTGTGCTGTTATCCTGGCCCGACAAGTTGCGTTCTACTTCTTTTGAATTTTCTGCGCGAGCGTGGCTAGGATACGGTGGATCCTGCAGTGCCAATCCACTCGGAGTGGAGATAGCATTGATCTGAGCCCGTGGATTGTTTACTGTATTCGAGGGTAGGTTTCCTTGCTGTCTCTCCGTTAGCTGCTGTGCTAACTGCCCCACTTGCACTTCCAAAGCGCGCAGTGACGTTTTGGTTGTCTGCATGTCTGCTGTCAGGGCGTCCATGCGCTTGAACCGGGACTCCATGGTCTGGAACATGGACTCGAACTTCTTCATCTGAGCGTCGTACTGCTGTGCAGATGGGCCCGACTGAGCCTGCTGCGTCGGTGCAGCCTGCTGAGCTGGTGGCCTGTGCTGGAACCCCGGTGCATAAACTGCTGCATTCGGGTTCCCGTACCGGAACCCGGGATGGTCTCTCGTACCTGGTCGGTACCGGCTCGGGTCCCACTGCTGCTGTACGTAATTGGTGTCTTCGGTCCTCAGTTCCTCAATGGCTGTGTCCAAATCAAGTTCTTCGACTGCTGCAACAGTCTTCTTATCCGAGTAGACTTTCTTGACCAAGTCATGAACGATCTTGGCCAGGTTGTCTATCTGGTCATCCTCTGCTGGTTCGGCTCTAGCCGTCATCCTGCGATCGTCAAACAGTCGGGTGTCCTGCTTGGCTATCTGCTTCATCAGGTCATACACACCTTCTTTGTCCACGTGATACAAGAAGTTTCCCCCGGCCTCTCTGTCAATCCTGTCGGCGTTCTCCCTGTCTAGGGCGTGGTAGAAAACCTGCAGGATCTTTGCATCTCCAAAACCGTGGTTCGGGCACCGTTTGACCAATCTCATGAGCCTGTCCCATGCGTCCACCACCGTCTCCCCCATCTTCTGTTTGAATGACAGAATCTCGCTCTGTAACTGTATGACTAGGGAGGCGGGATAGAACTTCGCCAGAAAATCTGCGACACACTCCTCCCATGTTGTGATGGATCGGGGTGGTCGGGATTCGAGCCAGTCCTTGGCCACTCCGTATAGGCAGTATGGTAATAAGATCAGCATGAGTGCCTCTGCTTCTACCCCCTTGTATCGGACCTTGTTGCAGTAATCATCGAATTTACCGATAAAGTCGTTCGGGTCTTCGTCGGCCCTGCCATGAAACGGGCAGAGAGTCTGTATCGTCTTAATGGTGGATGGTTTGATGTCAAAGTGCTCGGCGGTGATCTCCGGAACCACAATAGCTCGCTCATGCCCCCCGGTGGGGACTTCGAAATTTTCCACCAACGCTCTCCCAGATCGGTTATATGTTCTCTGGTTGCTTCGGGCAGCAAGTCCCGCTGTGACAAGTTCCTCGATGTACCGAGCCATCTGGGCTAGGGTAAGTGTCTCTCGTTCCTGCCCACCGGCTTCAGTGTTCTCGTGCGTATCTCTCTGGTTGGTTGCCATTCGGCTTTCTCGGTTTCTGCGGTTCTGTTCGGTGTACAGTTTTTCTGGGTTGTCGAGTGGTGGAACCAAATCGCGAGGCAATCTGGGCATCAACTAAACAGTCCTGAAAACGCAGATTCAAAAACGCAGTGATATAAAATGAAAAGTAACAAAACTGCAAATGAACTTGATGCGCAAACTAACGTGCTGTTCGCAAGTATACGAATCTTGTAAAGCGGGTGTAATTAAACTCGGGTGATCATTCCCACGAGGACTATTTCGGGTTTTCTCACGTCGTCAGTTTGGTTTAACTGAGTGTAGTAACAAGGAGGAGTAGGTTGTGATTTGCAGTTTACTAAACTAAAAACAGAAATTAAAAACGTAAACGTAAATATTTTTTGTGACGTTTTCTGAAATAAGCTGAATCGGTTGTTACGATAATAGATGAGAACTAGGCTCCAGGATCCCCTAGGGTTTCTACAGATTTCAGTTTTACGTTCGATTATAAAAACACTCAGCAGTTTCGATATCTGTGCAACATACCAGTTGTGCAGTGACTTTTCAGATTCCACACGTAATCCCGATCCTGCAGACTTTCGGATTCTTGTTAAGCTGCCTAAGTCTGCAGTCTCGGTCTAATCCTGTTAGGGTTTCTAACCTGTCCGAATGGCCCGGGTCAAATTCTCCAACAGTTGGTCTCACGTTTTTCAATGCTAGCCCTATCTCCCTTTCTCTGGTCGGTCTATCAGGGTAAGGTACTAAATCCTGACTTTTCTTCCTAACCCTAGCTTGAGTTTTCACCTACAAGCTCGAGTCTATAGCAATCCTGGGTGATCAATCCTATCATGCATATACGATAATAATCAAAGCCTGAATAACAGATACAACTTGCTGAATTAAGATAACAATCATGAATCCATAAACGAAGTAGTCATAAAATCTGGATACCAAACCCTAGGTTCACCGAGAACCTAGGTAAGAAATTTAGCTACTAATCGACATAATACTAAACACAGTTTCTGAATGTAAAGAGAGAGAGAACGAAATCAAACTAAGTCTTCGAATCTTGAATCGCTCTTCCGTGCTCTCCGTGGATGCTCTGACTTGTCCTTCGATTGTGCTGAGTATTGTGTGTCTTCAAAACGAGCCTGAACGAGTCTTTAAATAGTGTTGTTTTTCCCCGAAACGCGTGCGCCAGAAATTACGGAATCTGCCATCGGTCCACCGACTTTGGCAAAAAGTCAAACTGGTTGCGTATATACGCAAGGCTGCGTATATACCCAACGAGGGGCCAAAATCCTCCAACCACCACCTCCCTGCCTGCGTATATGGGGTGTGATGGTGGCCCTGCTTGGTCCTCTGGTGGGCCCGGTTGGGTCTCCGAGGTCCCACTCTTCTGCCCGATGCTCCCGGTTTGCCTCCCTTGGTGTTCTCCTGCTTCTCCGTGTTCCCGTCTTGGCCCGATCCTGTGCACGTTTCCCGAGACGGTCCCAGCTTGGTCCCGGCACGCTTCCCGATGCACCTTCCGAACCTGTTCTTGAAAAGGCAACACAAACGAAAACCCGCGATCATATCCAAATAAAGCAATAAATAAGCAGGAATCCAGAAAGTACAAATAAACATTTCGTTCTAAATTCCCGAGGTATTCTAGGGCAATTTCCAGCAAAATACGCTGTTTCCGACACAAACGCTCATGAAATCAGGCTAAAAGATAACCCCTAATTGGGCGTTATCAATATCTCGGAATCCTTTAAGCTGAATCGTAAACCCTATCTAAATGTTCTAACCCTTCAACCGGGTTTTTTAGTTGTTGTTTGCCTACTGTAAAGCTTGAAATTGGTTGATGATTGATTGGTTTTGTATTTTTGTTTCGATTATTGCCGACTTTCGAGTATATGAATATAGCACAATTGATATACAAAGTAACAGTTGTCCAAGTGCAATAAACAAACATTTTAATACTAAAATTGTATGGGACGGACTGATAGGGAAATTACATAAACAACCCCAAAAAAAATAACTAAGCAAAAAAACTAAACGGAAAACACGATCTAAACAGTAGAAGAGCCAGAACCAACAGGAGCATGCAAGGCCATAAGAACATCAAATGGAGACACGAGTGTCTTCCACAGGTGGGAGCATTGCTAAGGGAAAAACATCATAAAGTGGAAACATGGTCGTTTCAACTCTTCATACCCTTTTCTGAACATTCCCTTTACTCTTTCCACCAGATTCAATCTGACTCTTCTTCATACTTTTTCCTTTTCTTGTTATTCTTTTCACTTTCTTATCGGGGGCTTTCATAACAAAAGTTGGCTGCCTCAATTTCTTGAAAGTGATGGGAAGTTGCCTCATATCAGAGGTTGGTGGGGGGGGGGGGAGAATTGAAAGAGAAGGTGATTGGGTGTGGATATGTGGCAAAAGAGAACTGAAGGCAGGGGCTTTTATAGTGTTGATCCTCTGTAACAGTCGCAATTGGTGTATTAAAGAATCACTAATGGGAGAGATAATAGGACCCTTAATGCATGATGACCTGAGAGGATGGCACGTACTTATGTGAAGCCAAAGGGAATGCAATTAGAGATGCATCAAGAGGTGTCAAGGAAGCAGTTACAGATGTATGCAACCGTTCCTGACCTTGCAAGGGGTGGGTGTTGCCCCCTAAAATTTTAAAATTTATACTAGTACCCCTAGTTGTATAGATTTTTTATCATTAGACCATAAGGAATATAGAAATTCCCCCTCCCCTCTTGAAATTCCAAAATGCCCTCTAGCCCAAGTGGTTAGTTGTTTTAATTGGCAAATCCCATTCTGGTTCGAATCTCCTCCCAGTCAACAAATTGTTTCCTTTTTTTCCTTCAATATTAATTTGATATTTTTGTGTGTAATTGCTTATGAAATATTACATCTTTTGACTGTTGACTTTGACTTTTGACTTCGCGAATCTTGCCCTGGCCGACTTGTTTTCCTAGATCCGCCATTGTTGTTGTGTGAGTTTATGTTCATGTTTAAGTCCTAATTAATATTTACCATTTTTGTAAATATCGTCTTATTCTAATTGGTTTGTAATTTTTGTAGTCTGCTATGGATTGTTTTTTGGACTGTCTCATTAACTGTCCCAACAGATCCTCAAATTCCATGATCTGTCCCATCTTGGTGGCTGACCGACATATCGTTGCAAAAACAAAACAATACCCATGGAATTGTCAATTCTATCATGTTGGTTTGTAGTTGCATGGGTTTGCTACGCGCATCGGCCGCCACCTAGAGGAGACAGTTCACTAAACTTGAAGATACTTCGGACATGGACGTCAGGCCATATTGCTATACCCCCTCTCCTTTCTTGATAGAATCTCCACCGATGAACACTGTACATTTATTAGGAGTTGAAGGCACGATAATACCTGCATTATGTTGTGGTACGCCTTCTTTCCTTTTCAAGCATCATCTCTTCTCTGCAACACACATGTTGGTTATATGCTTCTTTGACTGTGACTTGCCCCGTCGTAAAATATCTTAATTGTGTACATGTGGCTGTGCTACTTCGTTATATTTTCCGTAAACTTCAGATGCTATCTGTACAAGGTTTAAATTTGATATACAGTAGCTCATATTTGCTTATGGTAAATTGAGATTTTCTTCACACGATCATTTGTTAGTTTGTCATCGTACTTATTTTTCCAGGGTTCCAATTCAGTGGCTAGATTTTTCAACCCAAGAGTTGAATAAAAACCGTTTAGACACCCATTAATTCGCTTTTCAACGGCGAGAACATGGAATTTCATAATTAGCATGACCGAGCTTGGGCAACTACGGCACCGGTACGGCTCCGACTGATGTTACTGCTCTGTTCCCCAACCATCATGTCTTGGCTACGTCTCTAAATGATCCAAAAATTTCATGTATTGGCCCATCTGGATGGATGAGCGAGGTGCGTAGCAAATAGGAGCAACTACGAAACAATACCCATGGAATTTTCATTTCTATGGTGTTGGTTAGTAGTTGCTCCTGTCGGCTACGCACATCGGCCAGCCACGGAGACGAGCCGGTTCATGAAGTTTGAGGATACTTCAGAGATCAACGTCAAGCCATACAGAACGGACAAGTGACATTAGCCGAAGACGTTACAGTGTCACATTTTCCCATTCTCTCTGATGCTACTTCCAATTCCATGTTCTCTTGTTGAAATGCGACTTCAAGGGTGTTGGACTGGTAATTATCAAGTGTTGGATTCGTTGTGCTAGTCGTTATCTTTAACAAACCCTGCACATTCAATTTAAGGTTAGTTTGCCCTCATATTAGCAACCTAACCAACATCTCAGAATCAATCTTATAGCTGTTAAAGTTTAGCGCATTTGTCGTCTTCAAAATCAACTTGATTTCCTTGATTTGTTTTGGAAATTGCTTTCGTAAAACAGTTTAATTGTCTACATGTGGTTGTGCTGGTTCGTTGTATTGTCCGTAAACTTCAGATGCTATCTATACAAGGTTTAAATTTGATATACAGTAGTTCATATTTGCTTCAAGTAAATTGAGATTTCTTTCACACGATCCATTTGTTAGTTTTTCTTCGTACATATTTTTATTGGGTTCAAGTTTAGTGGCTATATTTTTCAACGGACCAGTTGAATAAATACCATTCGAAAACCCATTAAGTCCGCATTCAATGGAGAGAAAACGTAACTGTATAATTAGCATGACCGAGCTTGGGCATCTGCGGTGATAGTTCGGGCTCATGAGTTTGAATGAGTTTACACACTCAGGGGGAGTTTTATCCTTGATGATGAAAGCCACAAGATTAGAGACACTGAGTCTCAAAGCTCCAAAGCTTTGAGATACTGTAGTGCTAATGTAAATTATATTGTGCCTAACAGTTTCTGTGGTTGCAGGCTTGGATATTGGATTGAGTTATGGGTTTATCATTCAAATACTCTCTCTTGAAAATATCGAGCCTATGTTTAGAAATAATAAGTCTCACAGATTGCGGGATTCAGTTTGAAGCTCAAACTTGTGAACTGGCAGTGAAAGCTCCAAAGCTTTGAGATTGCCTTGTACTCTTAACTGCTGAACTGTGCTTAAATATTTTCTTCATGCTGGAAGACTTAGATGGATTCAAGGCTGAATAATGAGTTATTCTAACTCCACATGTGGCTATATTGAATTTTATCTAAGGCAAAAATAGCTAGGGTTTATGTATGGGCTATCTGTTTCACATATCAGATTCTGTAGCTATTTTGTCTAGATTATGTTTGATCTTTGTTGATGTGTATGTGCAGGTTTTTTGGTCGTTCAAACTGCCATAAACAAACTTAATTTCTATCCAAGCATAGTTGTTGAAAGAAGCATATCAGGGATGAGGATTTGTAGGAATTCAGTTCCTAAAATCACTCAAGTTGTTGCAAGTTGTTGATAATAGCTGGAGTTTGAATTTCAAACAGAGAGAAAGTGAGAGAGGCTGATCAACAAAGAGATTGTGTCACGCCACAAAACGGGGTGACATTTTTTGGGTTAAATATAAGAAAAGGTAGTAATTTTTTTTATACAGGCTTACATAATAACAAACATAATTATACATTACTTGAAAATATACAAGGTGCTCAGAGCAGTACTACAAACATCTCATTAATCCAAGGCATACCTCCATGACTAGTCACATAAATCTACGATAATTTTATTTATTTACATGAATACGCCTGGGGAATTATTGTCCCAAGATCTAGCATTAAGACAACTCGGGAACCGAGCTACTTTCTCCAACCTGCTTAGGTCCTGAAAAAAATGTCAACAAAAGGGCTAAGCCCAAGTATGAATAAGACAATACTACATAAAGCTTCGATAAATTTACTTATTAACATTAATACGCATGGGGAATTATCGTCCCAAGATCTAGCATTAAGACAACTCGGGAACCGAGCTAGTTTCTCCAACCTGCTTAGGTCCTGAAAAAATGTCAACAAAAGGGCTAAGACCAATTAGGAACAAGACAATACTAAAGTCAAGATAACATACATATAAAAACGCCACGTATTCAAATCGAATAACGATCAAGCCAATTTCACACATAATAAACATCACCCCACATATTCGGGTCTTCATATTCCTTCTTGGTTTTTGTCATTGACTTTACTCCAACTATTGAAAAAAATAACCATTCTTAGTATACGTATATCCACCAATTGGGGACCATCCACTCGCATACGGGCTTTCACATGGGAGCGAGATAACCCACAACCGCATTATGACTTTCACAAGGGAGCAATCTGGCCCCCACACCTCTACGGGTGCTAAGGACACTCGGCCGCAGTGTCGTTTAGGGTCTTTCACCCAAGGAATGTGCAATCCCTCCTTGCTGGTCTCCTTCGACCAAGTCTATTATGAACACTTAATTCCTCTAAATTCATTCTCTCGAGTAAGGATCATGTTATTCAAGGCGTCACGCCCCTCCCAAACTATTTTATCTGATTAAACCAATCGGTCATCACATACTTGTCATGATCACACGTAGATATTTATGAACATCCCAACAACATCATATGTAACCAATTTTCATATATCGATAACATATTTCTTCATACCATCATCATTCATCAATTTGTGAAACACATAGCCTTATATCACACATTCACACCAGAATATATCATCAAGATGCATATATCGTTGACGAGTAGCCACACGTGATTAACATAGCTTCTTATTTAAGTGAATTATCAATTCATTCTAATTCATTCTAATTTATGTTTAACCAAGGAGGGATAACCCACAACCGCATTATGACTTTCACAAGGGAGCAATCTGGCCCCCACACCTCTACGGGTGCTAAGGACACTCGGCCGCAGTGTCGTTTAGGGTCTTTCACCCAAGGAATGTGCAATCCCTCCTTGCTGGTCTCCTTCGACCAAGTCTATTATGAACACTTAATTCCTCTAAATTCATTCTCTCGAGTAAGGATCATGTTATTCAAGGCGTCACGCCCCTCCCAAACTATTTTATCTGATTAAACCAATCGGTCATCACATACTTGTCATGATCACACGTAGATATTTATGAACATCCCAACAACATCATATGTAACCAATTTTCATATATCGATAACATATTTCTTCATACCATCATCATTCATCAAGTTGTGAAACACATAGCCTTATATCACACATTCACACCAGAATATATCATCAAGATGCATATATCGTTGACGAGTAGCCACACGTGATTAACATAGCTTCTTATTTAAGTGAATTATCAATTCATTCTAATTTATGTTTAACCATCGAGTATAGTTCCTATAATCTTTTAAATTTACTTCACCAAATATGATTACCTCAAGACTTTGAAATCTTTTTACAAGAAACACAACCTTATTACGATTCAGAACTATAAATTTCATAACCTATGGAGGAGAGGATAAGTGTACCAATTTAAATAAACAAATTAGTTAATTTCAGAAATCGCATCTATTCACCGCAGTGTCTTTCTCAATTTATTTGAATATGTTATGAAGGGGTGTACAGTTGGCAGAAATACATGATCAATACTCTGCAAGGGGGGGGGGGGTTGAATAGAGTATGTAGACTTTTTTCGAAACTTTGCATGAGTAGTGGGTTCAAAAGTTTTGTAATGAGTTTCAGGACCTTGAAATGAGTTTCAAGCCCTTGTAATTAAACAGTTAGAGTAAATAGAAGAATAAGTCTATTTCAAGGCCTTGAAATGAGTTTCAAACCCTTGAAATGAAACTGTTTTGAATGATGCAAAAGTTATAAGTTTGTAACTAATAAGTAGATGCAAGAGACACAAGATATATAGAGTTCAGTCCACTTAGACCTACGTCTCTACCTCAGGGATCTTCTCCCTACAAGATTTTTAACTTAATTCTTATTAATCAACAACTTAGCCCTAGATCTCAAGCACAGAGAGATACCTTACTCTGTTACAGCTTGTGGTTCTCACTAACCTATCTAGTACCTGCTCTAGCTAAATGATTAACTAAGAATTCTCTATTGTTTACCTTGAACAATACTCGAGAATCAGAACAGAAGTAGTATATGAATGATATAAAAATAAAGTTTTGAAATGAAGAACACAGAGATTAAGACTGCAATGAGAGTGGAGTGTTCTTCCAATGCTTGGATTGGGAAAGAATGATCTGCTTCTTTGTTGCTTGAAAATCCTTGAATGTATTTTCAGTGTCTCTAGCTTTTTCCCGTTGTTCTCTCTGTATCAAATGCTTCAAACTTATCTCCTTATATGCAGCTCAGTTGATCTGCAAATCTTTAAGATCATCAGCAACAAACTTTCTTATTTTGTAGGCAGCAACTTTGACTTCTCTAACAGTCTTCTCCAACGGATAGTTTGCTCAGTGTCTTTAGGGATACTGATTTGATCGTGTCCATAAAAATGTTGAGAAGTTGTTACAATTAATAGATTGATTATAGAATCAAATAAACCCTGAATTTCATTCCCTGCAAAACTCAAGTGAGAAAATAAATCCTGCAGAATAGGAAATAAACTTTCCTTGCGAAAAGTCAAACAGATGGATTAGATAATGTTAAACATGTCAAAATACTTTGCCTTTTATCATCAAGAAATAATAGATCAAGAACATGGGTTTAGGATTTCAAACAGAATCAGAAACTCCCCAAAAGTTCATGCATATGAGGCTCGTCCGTTTCGAGGCCTTGAAATAGACCAGTGTGCACAAGAGATTCCGGCGGGGAGACCTCCGTGTACACCGTATGTAGAGGATCAGGGATTGCACAGGAAGAGTGGGGTTGTGTGTAGGGAGAGAGTAAGGCAGTAGCAATGTCTGAGAGAGAGACAGAGGTTTGGCAGAGCTTCCGCGTATGGCAAGTGTGTTCTCCTTTGTATGGAAAGGGTAACGTCCTATATATAGCAGAGAACGTGACCGTTGTAGTGTGGTTAATGCGCCCATTGATGGCGGCTTAATTAGCTTAACCATAACGGCACGTTCGTCCGAGTATATAGGGACCGTTACAGTACGTTGTGCGCGAATACCGGAACCGTTACGAGGTTGACCGGGTTTGACCGGATTGACCGGGTTTATGGAGCTCGTGCCATACATCTCTCAAAGCAGTTACTAAAGGTCGCGTGCGGGCTTGGTTCGCACGCGACAGGGCTTACTATAGCCTCCAAACCACTAAGTCCCTACAAGTCCCGTGCAGTGGTATGCGAGGGATCTGTCTCGCAGCCCCCACATGGATCAGCTCGGCTGGTGATCCAGTGTGTGTGGAGCACAATATGGTGTGCTGGATGGTTGCCACGTGGCCAAGATCTGTCAGCTCAGAAAGCACTATCTACAACCAGCTATTTCAAGTATTTGAAACATTGAAACTGCTTTGAACTTATATGTTATAAGTTTGCTGTGATGCTCAAAATATTAACAAAAGGAAGATAAGGTATTCAAGTAGCTTCATTAAAATTTTCATACCCATGAGAAGAGTGGAAGGGTCATAAATTAATTCAAAACAATGGCTAATTTCTGAATTTGGACTCTCTTACAGCAGTATGTTTCTTAATTTATTTGAATATGTAACAATCATCCTGTGATGCTAAATTTTTCATTAGAGTGATAAAAGTAAATCAAGAATCTACCATAAAAATTTCGTTCCTATAAGAGATGATTAAGAGTATGAAATCATATCAAATCAGTGGCTAATAAGGTTGAGAATCCCTGTTGACCAACCTGGTGTTGATGCATGATTCATGCCCAAGATGAAGAGCACTGACTCCCTTAATTTTATATGTCGTAGTCAACCATAGCTTCAGCTTTCATATTGTTATAAAGCAGCATTCTGTTATGACAGATTTCTAGAAGTCATTTCTTTTACCTCGTTGTTCTTGGGCTAAATCTCTTAACACATAAAGATTCAATCCTTGAGTTTTTAACACAATCAACAAGTATTTGAGGAGATACTACTGATGATTATTACTAATTTTATCGATCAAGCGTATAATATCTAACAATTACACAAGAACATGCAAGAACAAGGGGGACATGGCTAAAGTATTGACGAGTTCCTACCTCTAGAGAGTGATCCATCCACTTTGATAAATTTGGTGAGTGTTCTACGTAACACCCCCCAAAATGACCAAATCGGAAATCTGGGGGGTGTCACTCCGTACCCGAGATTAAACCCGGATACCAGGAGGTTTAATACAGAGGATCCAACATCATCCATAAATATTTAAGTAATACATATTGAAAACTCCAATTGTTGTGCCACACATATGGGAATTATTCAAACTAAAATCCAAAACTAATAAAATAAATTCTAAGAAAACTTAACGTGACAATTCTAGATGATGTGATTCGCGCTCCCATTAAGCCAAGCTCCCATCTAAACCTGTGGTGCAGAAAGCAAAAGAGGACACCACAATTTCCAAAAGTCAGCGGAAATACTGAGTAAATAAACACTAAAGCATGTAAACAGAGTCTAAGGAATAATTTAAATAAGGCAACCACAATTTTAAAAGTAAGCGATGAAGTATGAGTATACGTATGAAACAAGGATTCACCATAATTGGTTTCTAGCATTTTACTTGGGGAAACATTCTTAAACACTCTTCATTGTCCAAACGGGACTTCCAATTTAAATAATGAAATTCCATCCATATAAATCCACATTTATTATCATGTTCACACGGGGAAGAACCAACCATCTCGCAAGCATCCATGATCTTAAGTGTCGACACCCGCTTAAGACTTTTGTGGCCAAAAGAGTGAGTACAAGGAGCTATCCACGGTATTGAAACTGGATTAAAATATAATAAAATGGGTCGAGAGACCGTAGTCCACATCGACCAAACCCAAATAAAATGTTCCCCGACACAACTATTCAACTTCACGTCTAGGTTTTATTCATTCTTCATGTAATAGTAGTGATAAAATCACTTTAGTAAAATCAACAAGATGCTCAAATAAACATTTAAAGCAGATACGTCATTTTGAAAAAATAAACTGCAAAACACAGTTTGACACAAAAGAAGGAAAGGGTACTAGGCCTGACACGTTTACTTACCTTAAGTCTCAAGCAAAATCAAATCACTTCCTACTAACACTCGACGTATCCTTCGTCAATGAAATTGTCGTCTACAATTTAATAATATTTTAATAAACATATTGCACACAAATTCGTATAATGTAAATGCAAGTGTAACCCACCTTTTATAATTTATATCCCCTTCCTTATTTACTAAACTATAAATCAATATTTAAATATATGGTCTTATTTGTAAGTAAAACTAATTAAAACGATTTAACAAGCTTATACTATTTATTTATCTATTTGAAATGGAATTATTATAGAAAAGGATTGCCATAAAGTTATACTTAAGTTTTAATTATTATAAGAAAGAATAATTAACTTTAAACCTCTTGATATAACCCAAAAAACATTAATATTCCTAATTGTCAAGAATACTTATTTATTTTTCTATGATTAAGAAACATTTTTATTTTTCAATAAAAAACAATAATGTTTTACTAAACTAAAGAACTAACAATGTTACTAACAATAATAATAATTCACTAATATAATTACCGATACAACAGTTTTTCCTAATTGATGGAAGTCACCCTACTGTTTCAAGATTGTGCAAACTAAGCCCACAAGTTTTAGTAACTCACATAATTATGTTGTATGTTTATGTGGTAAGCGCTATTATTTTCTGAATATGTGTGTTAAGATTAAAATTTTATTACGTATGCTAAATTTTAAAGAAATTGTTTTAAGTATGTTATTTGTACCAACTTTTTAGTTAGTATCAAGTTTCTATTTTGTCCCAAACTTTATGTAAATTTGCAATTGTGTTCTAAAATTTAAATTTTTATGCAATAACATCTCCATTTTTGGATTTTGCATCATTTACCCAAAATAGCATGTCTTTCTATTTAGTTTAACATCTCAATTCTTCCTCCACTATACTAGTCAACTATAATATGATATTGTGTGCTCTCATTACATGTATGGCTCTATGTATACCACTCATACCCCCATCAAATCACTCTCCATGTCTCTCATTCTTTTTCCTTGCATCTTCTTCATCAAGAAAACCCATGAAGGCTCTCTCCTCTTACCTCAAATCCTATTCCCGGATTTGGGTGTTGTCCCTCACAAAACACCACCACAACTCACTTTTCTACCTCTCAAATCATGAAAAAGTCAAGTCCAATTTTATACTATGCATTTGGGGAGCCTTTTCTTCATCTGGTTCAAAAATCCTAGCTCTTCCAACCTCCAAGAATCCAAGATCATTCCCTAATTCTTCTCAAGGTTTATAAGTAAGCACAATTTTCTTCTTTATGTGTTCAATTTGTTGATAGTTCATGTTCTAAGTATGAAAAGTGCTTGATCCTTAGTTGCATGTTAGTGATTCATCATTTTAAGACAAATTTTAGAATTGATCATTTCATATGTATGAAAGCATGGTGGATTCATAATTGCATGTTCCTGATTCATCATCATCTTCATGATCTTCATACATGCATGTGCAAAAGTGAGTTTGTTGGGTAAAAGCTCTTTGATTCATGTAAGAATATGTTATGAGTAGTGGTATGTATGTGATTTAGAGCTTGTGGTTGTGTAATTTTATATTTTGATAGAGCAATTCTTTCATGCAATAAGTTTTGAAGTATATAAAATTATAAAGTTCATGTTTTGTGCTTACTTTCAAGAAATTGAGAAAACTAGTTACGTAATTCAGAAAATTATGAAAATATTAAAGGATGTGTATTTATATGTGATATTTATACAGTAAAATTTTCAGAGTCATTATACTTACATTTAATTTTTAATCATCCAAATACTGGGGCTGTTTTACGAATCTGTCCAACCCCAGACAAGAGAAGTTTTTCATCGATTTCATGTATTTATTATATTCCAATGGTTACCAATTTTTAATATGTTGTTTCCGGAGGTTTTATTTACTTCGAGTTAAAATTTCATAATTTTTGGAGTTATTGTACGAATTTACTCCCATGACCGCTTTTCAGCCTCTGTTTTACACCTAAACAGCTCAAAATTTTAATGTTTAAAAATACTTAGTGATTTTATAATTTATGATACTTTTATATGTTATCAGTAAGCTCTTTATTTATGTTATGTCAAAAATTTGGGTTATTAATAAATATTTTGAATTATTTATGAATTTTGAACTATCGGTAGTCACGCTTTGCTTATAAGCATAATTTAGAAGTTTATAAAAGTTTCTTAAGGCTAGTGTATGTAAGTTATGCTTTAGTTCATTATATGTCATATTTCTTTCATGTGCCGCATCATACATCTCATATGCATCTATATGACGTTTAAGGCTCTAGAAGTATATGGTATGTGAAAAGTTAGTTCATGTTGCATCCATAAGACTAGTATCATTTAGCTAAGTGATTTATGCATGGTCTATGTTTGGAGTGATTTCATGCTAAATGATTATGTGCTATATTTGGAATGGATTCAAGCTAAGTTATTATGTGCTATACTTGGATTGAACTCGTGCTAAGTGATTATATGTATGTTCATGTTTTCCTATTATGTATGTATGTATGCCTTTGAATCAAGTAAACTTTTTATGCCCCATGGATGCTAAGAAAAATAAAGGATGATTCATAAGATAAAACACACTTTCAGAAAGGCCACAGTTACCGGAGTGAAACCCCCTGTCGGGTATAGGCAGGCTACGACCCTTTTGCTGGAGCAATATAAGCAGGCACGCGTCGCCTCAGGAGCCGTCGCGATGAACATGTCCCTACGTTATGTTAAGTCACGAAGGTTATCACGGTCCATAAGATAAGAAACTAAGAAAACATGTTCAAGTATGATAAAGTCTCTACGCGAGACAAAGCAATGTTCCTACTTGGAACAATATGATTTCACACGATACAAGTTATGATTTACGTTACGATTTCTTTACGATACAAGTTACGCTTTATGAATGTCATGATCTTTCAAGTATCACAAGTATATGTATGTATGTATGACTATGATTTATGTTCACGTCGCTCCATGGGAATGTTAGCCATTTTTAGTTTTCTAAATCTACGGAGGGGTGTAGATATAACTCACTGAGCTAGTCGAGCTCACCCATTATAATTACTTTTTTCAGGTTTTAAGGACACGTAAGATGCAAGAAGTAGCAAGACGTTAAGTGGATATGTAATTACGTGCTCGATGATGTTATGTGCTTAGATGTTGAAAATATGCTAGTCGGGTTGGAGCTATATTCTGGAATACATGTTTGTAAATTGTTTAAGAATGTAATAGTTGTGTACTTATGTATAAAAGACCTTATATGATACCTAGAAACATTCCCGTTTTATGCTCTGTTTACGTTACGAGTCGAGAGTGCTAAATGATTTATTTTCAAGTTCATTTTTCTCATAAAAATCTTTCATTTATGATGAAAGTCAATTTTATTTATCATGACGACCCCAAGTCATTTGTTAGTTACGCTTCCGCAAAGTTTCAAAAGAAATTTCAATCACGATTTTAATAAATTGAACGTTTAGTCTCTAGACGAGTCAAGGCTTCACCGACATGTCGCGCCCTCCTCCCGTTAACACAACGTTTTATTAATCGCTAATCGGGGTCGGTGGGAGGGGGATGTGACACAAGTTCACACTAGTTTTCATCCCTCACTTTCTTTCCTCATAACTCACCAACTAAAACAAATAACAAAACAAACTAAAAAAGAAAGAAAGAGGGAGAGAATTAGGTTGTGTACCAAACAAAGTAGACGGGGACGACAGTGAGGGACGAGGGCGGTGAAGGCGCCAGCGGTGGCAAGGGCGAATGGTGACGTTGGCGACGATGGCGAGGACGGAAGACTGCGAGGAGGACGCCGGTGTCGGCGCTGGCTTCAGCTAGAGCTGGGTCAGCTTTGGCTGTGGCCTTTTCCCGGCCTGTTGAGCTCGGGAACGCGACGGTTGAGAGAGCAGAGAGAGATTGGGTGTGATTGCTGGGTTTCTTAGGGGTTATTTATAGGCGGAGAAAGAAGAGAATCCGGCGAGGGTTGGGAGTCTTCTCCGGGTTATCTAATTTCGAATCGGGTTGTGATTTTTACGATATTGGATTGCTTGGTGAGACATTATCGAGAGCTTCGATGAATTGGGAGTTGATTGGGATTGAAATTGGTGTGTTTCGTCGCGAATTGGGCGGCGTGGGTGGCAGTGTTGGAGTCGGAAGCAGAAAAGAAACTCTCGTGTTCGATACAAGAGAGGAAGAAGATGATAACGTCTGTAAAAGACACATTCACCGCCTAGGTTTAGGCGAAAGACAAATACTACCTCCTAGTTTAGTTAAAGACACTATTTAAGTTATGTAAATGTCATAAAAACCCCAAGTTGTTTATCTTTTAAATAATAAGAATTAACACCCAACACTTATAGTAATATTCTAAAATACCCGTATCTATAAAACGGGGTATTTCATCCTTCCCCCCTTAAAGAGGGCTTCATCCTTGAAGCTTAAACCAACTTCTCAACAACCAATAAGGTATGAGTCTCAACTCTAGGGTATGACTACTAAATAGAAAGGTCATGTATGATGAGAAATATACTATAAGGATGTACTAGAATGACGTGCTTCAAAATCGATGCTTCAAAACCGAAGGATTATGTCCTCCCCCCCCCCCCCCCTTAGAGGAGTGACGTCCTCCTAACTCCAAATACCTCGTAAAAAAGGTGAGGATACTTCTTCCTTATACCATCCCCCGCTTCACATGTTGCCTCTCTAGTGATAAGGCATTTACAAGCTTGAGAGTCTAGAATCTTAACATGATGATCCACATAACTCAATGTTACTGGTTCGGTGTCCAATACATGGGATGGGTATGGAACACTCTTCTTACGTTGTTACGCATGGAACAAGGTATTCCCCGAAACTTTCACCGCTCTCCTCAGACATAGTCGTACGTGACCACATGATCAGATGGTAAGGCTATGGGGTAGGTATCGTAGGTGATTGATCCAACACAATTCCTTCAACAAATTACGATTTTGTGAATGAAAAATGGTTATCCTAGTAATGTGAAAGACATCCTTGTCCAACATGTTTCTACCGTTTTATCTTGTCTATCTTTCTTGGTACAACAATTGTGGTGTGACTAATTAGGTGTGATTCCCTTACTATCGCCTATTGATCATTTCTATCCTATCATGAAACTCCTACGAAGATGCAACAATATCACATATATGAAACAATTCAAATTAGCAACTTGCATCATCATTGACCATTCACAACCACCTTTCAAAGAATAACTTTGCTCGGAGGCATTTATTCCCAAGGTAGGTCTCACATAAAATATTGGTCTTCTCCACATAGGAGTAACCTCTTAGTCCAAAATAGCAACCACAATAATGTGACTCAGAGTCAAGATTATAACACAAATTTATTCGTTCAAGTATTCCAATTATAAAACAACAACGTCAGAGACAAGAAGAAGTTCACATGCTGAAGTGTCTTTTAGTTGTTGGTGCTAGCCATCAGTTCACGGTTTTGGGAGACATATAGAAAGCCTTCATTATCATCCCCCCTCCTAACGAGTACAAGACCCTCTTACAGATGAAATATTGTATCCTAAGCTGCCTTCCCACAGAGAGTATGGTCATAAAATCTCCAAAGTTTTAAATTAAGAACTTTTAGCGTACATGAGCCTAAACCAGTAAAAGGTTATAGATTACGATTCCTCAACAATGAAAATTCGTCCCAACGAATTATATAACTCCAAGGTAAATTTCTATACAGAATTGACTCGTTCTCGTAATGGTACAAAACGTCTCATCTAACAAGACAGAGAATCGAAGAGATAGTGTACAGGACTCCAAAGTGACATGGTTTCTTCTACTCTTTGGCACTTAACCATATCCTATGGTATGTGATGTTACCCGGTGGTCCTCTTTTCCTTTTCTTTCCTACAGACATTTACTGATAAAACTTGCCTCGAAATTAAGGAAATAAATAAAACATGTGTAACCAAAAGTATACAATACTGAGGCACACACTCCAAGAAAATTAATCATATTCAAAATAGGTTTGAAAATAACGAGACTCGCAAACTAGTATCCGAAGTCACCTTTAGTGATAAATCCTTAAAACCATAACTCTTGAAACAAAGCTCCCAGTACAACATCCGTGAAGATTACTGCAATTGAGAGGACTCAACTACCCAGGTACACCAACTAGTTATAAATTTTCAAGTAATATTATATAAGCATAAAATTTCGACAAGCACCTCAGAGGTGAATAACCATCCCATTGTCTAAACATTGGTTTAGTGACAAGGCTCCAATCTTACACGCCAAACAACATTATATGCTAACTAACCCAATGTGAGTCTATACACAAATAAGTTCGATTACACCATAAATTTGTCTCATTGCCAGCACTAGGGTAGTAGAGAGCATCCCAAAATCTCAATCAATAACTCAAATGTGAACCGCTACAACATCATAAGCTGTTTGTCACAAGAAACATGGTCAGCAAATGGGCGAAGGCAGAATATCAGAGCTCTCAATCACAATAAGAATAAAAAATGAATGAACTATATTACGCTTATACAAAAATGATGATAGCCAAGGGAAACCCACGAATAAAGAAACGTCTCGTTCCTCAAATAATAGCTAACTAACAAGGCTCCAAACATAAATACCCAATGTAAACTTTAACATTCTAGTGACCCAGAATACCGCACTCGGTAACTCAAATGGTCTAAAACATAACAAACAAATCTTAGCCCCTCACCCTCAACTTCAATTTCCATGAGTGATTCCCCCTTTTACCCTTTCTCTTTTTGGTCATCTAATAAAGTGCAACGAGAGAAACAAGATAAATATAACCTTTACAAAATACAAACGAGACAAGATAAGAAGAGACACAAGAATTATTAAAGCAATGTGATCCATCAAGACTAGGTAATACTACTCCAACGAAAAGGAGAGATTCCAATATTCATTGATTGACGATTCCAACCGGAATTCCCAAAATTACACTTTTTCTAACCACTTTAAGGTAAGTTCTAAGTAATACTCTTATTGGGTGACGGTGGGCGGGAAACCGCTATCTTCCACGCTAGCTCTTTAGTGTATCACTTCTCCTGGGTCATCCATAGGTTCCTCCCAAGGCTTGTGAGCTAACAACAATGTACACTTCATGAAGTGCCGCGTTATTATCCATTGACCTTGATGTAAATACTTTTGATTAGGAAGGTACCATCCTCCCTCATCAACCAAATCATTATACTGCCTCTTAATCATATTCCAAGGTTGCTCATTAGGTAAAGACTCCACAATCCAATGACTCTGAACTAGGATGTCGCAGAGTACCCATCCTCCAAAAAAGCGTAAGCCCAATGCTCACACCTATCCGAGACTTCTCTGATAAATTCCCAAATTGACTCCCCCCAAGAAAGGTATCCTTGTTGGGTGGCTCAGCTGAAAATCCTCCGCTGTTGGATTCATTAGGTTGACGGTCATATATACAAGAGTTGAAGAATACTCTTATTAGACAACAAAAATAAAAATTACTATGCTATAAGGTATCATAAGGCTGACTTCTAAAAATTATATACTCAACGGTTGGCAACTACGTCTTTGCCCAAGATTTCCCAAAACTTCACAACATTTATAAGAGATAGCACAATATTGGAGATCAAACTCTTAAGATCCCAATACAAGTTCAACAATGAAACTCTGAAGCCCAAATTTAAGACGATATTAAATGGTAAAACACTTAAAACTATACCCTTGAAAACAAGAATTCAATGAGATGTTTGTGACAACTGCCGTCAATGAGAGAAAAATAAACTTCCCATTTGTATCAGCCATCAATAGAGCTCCAAGTATAATGTCAATATTTAAGTATTTTCCAACACATTAAACTCTCAAACTATCTCTATAACAATTTGTTATACCAAAATCCTATAAGTAGCCAACTTAACAACAACAGTATTCCATTAAACACCCAAAAGTATAAACTTCGTCAAACTAGCTTAGATGTATCTAAGAACACAAAATTGATCTCGCGTTCCAACCATATTTCCAACATACTTCTTTTCTCACATTCGTGTTGACATAATAAAAGTACACCTTGCTCTTCCTTGCTCTAACATTAATGTAAAACTCGTAACCAACATAACATGCAGATACTCCACAATTCCTCGATATGAGGTCATTTATCATCTTTGTCCGCTCATACAAAATTTTCTTGAATGGTATTTACTTAACTACCAAAATTATTTTGGATTCTCATTCGTCGGATTCAAATAGGTAAGAGATTTTTAACCCTCTTTGTGCAAAATTATTTCTAGTGTTGTAGGGGTGTGGTCTATTAGTCGAAATCCCTACACTACAACCTATTGTATCATTCATAAAGAATCATGGAGTAAAAGTAAACACAAATACATGGAATATAGTGCGCAATTAGGCTTGGAATATCACACATTGACCATCATACAATCAATTACACATTTTACATAGGGGTGTGGTCTAAGTCTCCAGAACTTATTTGGGATTGAAATATTTATGGAATGTTTCTAAACATGTCTACTACCTGGTAAAATCTCGAGAAAAATAATTCAACATTTAAACACGTCTGCTACAAAAAATACCATCTGCTGCACATATTCAAACACTACCAAAACTCAAATTTCTCGCGTTCTAACTTCATGAACGCTTCCGAAATGCAACATTAACTTCAAACCATACTCCAGCTGAATAAAACAAAAACTTATTATATTCCAAAACAGATCCTCATAAATATTATCCTTCATCATGAAATCAAAATTAACCTACGCAACTTACTAATAAATCATCTCTAGCCCAAAAGTGGCTATGCAAAAATCATTCGAAGAAACTTCAAATTAATGTTTGGCCTCATGGCCTTATTCAAAACTAGAACTTCTAAAAGCACTAAAAGTCTAAGAAATCGAAGGAGCTTAATTTGTCTGCTTATCGTATTTATTCACACTTGCCTCCGACTTTATGTCTTCACTAGGGTCATCCTCAAACTCATCATTCTCAGTAGGGTCTTCCTCAATCTTAACTAGTGTCTTCCTCAATCTCAATATCCTCGCTAGGGTCTTATTCAACCTCATCATCTCCACTAGAATCTATTTCGATCGCCATGTTCCTTTTCTATTTACCATGAGCCTCCATGAATGATTTGCACATAAACTTGTCATCCACCTCCATTCACCTTGATAGAAATAGTCCTTATAGTTTGGTATGTTGTACCTCATCAGATTTCTGTACTTTACGATGATCCCCATAAATATAGGGCCTCTAGGTAGGGCCTTCACCATGCAGTTAGCTTGATAAGCAGGATTCTGATATTTCTCGAAATCCAATGAATCGAACCTATCCCTACAAAATTGGAGCACACGGTCAGAAAAGGCTGGTAGATTCTTGCCCTCCGTCCAAGGAGTCACAACCGGGTGGGTCTCAATTGGCACAACACACTTCCTTGAGGTGAACTTGGTTCTAGCCATCTACAAAAGAAAAAAACCCCCAATTGTAACACCCCCAAAATGACCAAACCGGAAACCCAGGGGTGTCACTCCATACCCGAGATTAAACCCGGATACAACGATGTTTAAAACAGAGGATCCAACATCATCCGTAAAATCTTAAAGTAATACTTATAGAAAAATTTAATTGTTTTTCCACAAATATGGGAATTATTCAAACTAAAATAAAAAACTACTAGAAGAAGTTCTAAGAAAATTTAACGTGATAATTCTAGAAGATGTGATTCGTGCTTCGATTAAGACAAGCTCCCATCCAAAACTTGTGGTGCAGAAAACAAAAGAGAACACCACAGTTTCCAAAAGTTAGCGAAAATACTGAGTAAATAAACACCAAGCATGTTAACAAATTATGCAGCATATTTTAAATAAGATAACCACAGTTTGAAAAGTAAGAGATGAAGTATGAGTATAATTAAGAAACAAGGATTCACCATAATTCCCTTTTAGCATTTTACTTGGGGAAATATTCCCAAACTCTCTTCTTTGTCCAAACGGGACTTCCAATTTAAACAATAGAATTTCATCCTTACAAATCCACATTTATTATCATGTTGACACGGGGAAGAACCAACCATCTCGCAAGCATCCAGGACCTCAAGTGTCGACACCCCCTTAAGACTCTTGCAGCCAAAAGAGTGAGTACAAGGAGTTATCAGGGGCATTGCAACCGGATTAAAATAAATAAAACGGGTATAGAGACTGTAGTCCTTATCGACCAAACCCAAAATAAAATGTGCCCCGGCACAACTATTCAACTTTACGTCATTAGGTTTTATTAACTCTTCATGTGACAGTAGTGATAAAATCACTTTAGTAAAATCAACAAGATGCTCAAATAAACATTTAAAGTAGACACTTCATTTTGACAATAAATCACAAAAAAATAGTTTGACACGAAAGAAGGAAAGGGCGCTAGGCCTGGCATATTTACATACCTTAAGTCTCAAGCAAAAGCAAATCTCTTCCTAGTAACACTCGACGTACCCTTCGTCAATGAAATTATCGCCTAAAATTTAATAATATTATAATCAACATATTGCACACAAAGTCCTATAATGTAAATGCAAGTGTAACCCCACATTTTCTAATTTATAACCCCCTCCTTCTTTACTAAACTATAAATCAATAATTAAATATATGGTCTTATTTGTAAGTAAAACTAATTGAAACGATTTAACAAGCCTATACTATTTATTTATATATTTGAAAAGGAATTATTATAAAAAAGGATGGACATAAAGTTATACTTAAGATTTTTATTATTAGAAGAAAGAATATTTAACTTTAAACCTCTTAAAATAAGAAACATTTTTCTTTTTCAATACCAAAACTAAATGTTTTACTAAACTAAGGTATTAACAATGTTACTAACAATAATAATAATTCACTAATATAATTACCCATACAACAGTTTTGCCAAATTGATGGAAGTCACCCTACTGTTTCCAGATTGTGAAAACTAATCCGACAAGTTCACACTAGTTTTTATCCCACATTTTCTTCCCTCATAACTAACCAACTAAAACAAATAACAAAACAAACTAATAAAGAAAGAAAGAGGGAGAGAGTTGGGTTGTGTACCCGACAGAGGAGACGGGGAAGACGGTGAGGGACGAGGGCGGTGGAGAGGGAAAACAGTGACGTTGGGGACGATGGCAAGGACGGACGACTGCGAGGAGGACGCCGGTGTCAGCGGTGACTTAGGTCGGAGCTGAGTCAGCTTTGGCTTTGGCCTTTTTTCGGCCGGTTGAGCTCGGCAACGCGACGGAAGAGAGTGCAGAGAGAGAGAGATTGGGTGTGATTGCTGGGTTTCTCAGGGGGTATTTATAGGCAGATAAAGGAAAGAATCCGGCGAGGGTTGGGAGTCTTCTCCGGGTTATCCGATTTCTAATCGGGTTGTGATTTTGGCGAAATTGGATTGCTTGGTCAGAGATTAACGAGCTTTGATGAATTGGGAGTAGATTGGGACTGAAATTTGTGAGTTTGGCGTGAATTGGGCGGCGTGGGTGGCGGTGCTGGAGTCGGAAACGGAGAAGAAACTCTTCTGTTTGTTACATGAGAGGAAGAATATGATAACTTCTGTAAAGAACACTTTCACCCCTAGTTTAGGAGAAGACACTATTTAAGTTATGTAAAATTCATAAAAACCCCAGGTTATTTATGAAAATAAAAATTAACTTTTAAATAATAACAATTAACACCCAATACTTATAGTAATATTATAAAATACGAGTATCTACAAAAGGTGGTATTTCATTCTATGCCTCCCCTTGCTCTCAAAATCAGCAAAGGGTCTTCTCCTATGGCCCTCTCTTCATTCTCTCCCTTCCTCCAATCCTTCTCACCTTTCCCCTTTCTTTCTGTCTTCTTTCACTCTCCTTATTTCTCTTGTTTCTCTCTTGGTGCTGAACTTCCTATGTAGGCGCAGCAATACTCCCTCGTATATCTCCCCTTTCATCCCTTCATGTGCCAAGAGACACTCTACTTCCCTGCCCTTGTGACAACACACACAACTATCCCCTATGTAGGCCTCCATGTGTCAAACATGCACCATATCTCTTCACTTACCATATTTTTATGTACTTACAAGTTTGTTGGTTTTATTATTTCTTTTCTTCTTATTCTTTTAGATTTAATCACTTTAATGGTGAAATATGCTAAAATAGTCATCACATATTCAACAATTAAATTATAAACTATATTCAAAATAAAATTGGGCCACCACAACCTACCACCCTTAAATAAATTTTGTCCTCAAAATTTCAACATACCTTGATTCTCGAACGAGTGTGGGTAGATATGTCGGATTGTTTCCTCATGCTCCCATGTCATCTCCTCAACGTCTCTGGGTCTCCATAAGACTTTGACTAAAGGTATAGCTTGAGATCTTAAGACCCGTTGTTGGTCATCTAGAATCTCTACTGGATTTTCCTCAAAGGTCACGTCTTCGGATACATCAACGTCTTCCCAACGTAAGACGTGTGATGGGTCTGGTTCATACTTCCTTGGAATTGAAATATGAAAGACGTTGTGTACTCTTGATAGCTGTGGCGGTAGGGCTAGCTTGTAGGCTACGTCACCAATCTTCTTAAGTATCTCAAATGGTCCTAAGAATCGGGGTGACAGTTTCCCTTTCTTTCCGAATCGGATTTGACCTCTTCGTGAACCACTTTAAGAAGCACATGATCCCCAACTTCAAAAAATAGTGGTGTACACTGCTTGTCAGCGTAGCTCTTCTGTCGGCTTTGGGCGGTTAAGAGTCGTTGTCTGATGAGTGCCACCTTCTCCGTAGTTTCACGCAACAAATCAGGTCCCAACAATGGCGCGTCCCGAATCTCTGCCCAACATAAAGGAGACCGACGCGGCCTTCCATCAAGGGATTCTTATGCTGCCATCCCAATGCTAGCATGATAATTGTTATTATAGGCAAAATCTACTAGTGGTAAACGTTCCTCCCAAATACCTTTCAAATCCATGACACAAGCCCTTAGCATGTCCTCTAGAGTTTGGATGGTCCACTCAGATTGGCCGTTAGTCTGAGGGTGAAAAGGGGTTCTAAAGCATTACCGCGTTCCCAATTCTAGCTGCATCGTTTGCCAAAATTCGGAGGTGAACCTAGGATCCCTGTTATATACAATATAAATCGGTACACCGTGAAGGCGAACTATCTCTTTGACGATAGTTGGCTTAATGTATCCAATGAGTCACCAACATTCATACCCCAAAGTGCGCAGATTTAGTCAAACGATCAACTGCAACCCAAATGGCATCATGACCCCATGGATACCTTGGTAATCCTGAAATAAAATCCATAGTAATGTGCTCCCATTTCCATTCTGAAACAGGTATTGGTTGAAGAAGTCCATCAGGGCGTTGGTTCTCAGCCTTCACTTGTTGACACGTGAGGCACCTAGACACAAATGCTGCAACATCCGTTTTCATACCTCTCCAAGTATACAGTCGTGATAGAGCCCTATACATCTTGGTGCCACCTAGATGAACGGCTAACCGAGAATGATGAAACTCACGAAGAATCCTTTCCCATAAGTTGTCACCCTTGGGACCAAAAGTCTTTCCTCCCAGTCTCATAATACCATCAGAGTGGAGTTTCCCTCTTTCAACAGTTTGACCTCCCTCCAATTGAGGATAGATAGGTTCCATCTCAGAATCTTGCTTTTGCGCCTTAATAATCTAATTTAGAAGTTACAGAGTAGCTATCATGCTACTTAGCCAACCTCTAAACCCCTTCTCCTTCAAAACGAAGCCATAGTTAGCCACATCTCCAAGCATTTCCAACTTCTTTACTGCAACCCTAGCAACCAAACCTCGGGATTTTCGACTCAAAGCATCGGCTACCACATTTTCTTTTCCAGGATGATAATGAAGTGAAAAATCATAGTCCTCCAAGTATTCCATCCATCTTCGCTGCCGCATGTTCAGGCCCCTTTGTGTAAAAAGATAATTCAAACTTTTATGGCCGGAAAAGACTTCAAATTTCCAAGCATACAAGTAATGTATCCATATCTTAAGGGCAAAAGCAATGGCTGCCAGTTCCAAGTCATATGTTGTGTATTTTAACTCGTGAATCTTCAGTTGTCGTGAACCATAAGTCACAACCTTTTATAATTCCAAAATAACATAACCTAAACCTTCCTTTGAAGCATCACAAAACACCGTCTACCACAAAACTTGCCCTGGAATCACCAGAATATGCGCAGTAGTCAACCTCCTCTTAAGTTCTTGGAATGCATCCTCGCAAGTGTTATTTCAAACAAACTTAGCTCCCTTACGGGTTAACTTTGTCATAGGGGATGCTAGACGAGATAAATCCTTGTCAAACCTTTTATAGTATCCTGCAATACCAAGGAAGCTATGAACCTCAAACACAAACTTTGGGCTTTCCCAATTTGTAACGCCTCGACCTTTGATGGATCAACCGAAACCCCTGATTGAGAGATGATATGGCTTAGAAATTTCACATCACTCAGCCAAGAATCGCACTTACTAGCCTTTACATACAATTGATGATTTCGAAGCACTTGTAGGACTATACGAAGGTGCTCCCCATGTTCCTCCTCAGACTTGGAATATATCAATATATCATCAATAAAAACAATCACAAATTGATCTGAATAGGTTCTAAATAGCCGTTTCATCAAGTGTTATTAAGCTTCCTGTAATCCACACATAACCTCAAGGAACCGTCTTTTTCTTAGAAAATAACACTGGAGCTCCCCAGGGAGAAGCACTATGCCTGATAAAACCCCTCTCCAACAAATATTGTATTTTCACTTTCAACTCTTGTAGTTCAGATGGGGCCATATGATAAGGGGAAATTGAAATGGGCATTGTGCCGGGCATGAACTCAATACAAAAGTCAACCTCTCTCTTAGGTGGTAAACCAGGTAACTCCTCAAGAAACACATATGTGAACTCCGACACCACTAGTGGCAAACACTTACTGTCTTCATTACCGTTAATCACCACTAAACTTGCCAACCACCTCATCGACCTATTACACCATCGAGAATTTGATAATGGGGATGGCAAAACAGACTTCAAGTTAGCACAAAATTGAAACTGAACTCCATCAAGTGTATAAGCAGTTACTTTCCTTTCATAAAAAAATATTTTGACCCGATAAGTACTTAGCCAATCCATTCCTTGTATGACATCAACTCCACCATATCTATTACTCGTAAATCAAAGGTGAGGGTGACTCCTGATATCTCTATGTGGCAAGACTTGCAAACCCGGTCAACTTAAATTCGACCACCTATAGGTGATTCAATTATCACGGGAATACCTAATGGTTGTGTCTCCAAACCCAAAATTATGACATAAGCAGATGATATGAAGGAATGAGATGAACCAGAGTCAAAGAGAACACTCATTAAAGTACTGTATAACAAGAATGTAAATCGAATAACTGAACGATCAACTAAAGACTCCTCATGCTCCAGAATAGCAAACACTTTCCCCTGAGTCCCTTGTTTCTTACCCTTAATCCTTCCCCTGTCCCTTCCATGGCGTTGTGGTTGATTACTTTCCCAAGTTGGCATGGTGTTGTGCTAAACTGACTGTCCCGATTGAGCTGGTGTGTTACATTCATTTTGTCCACTTGTCACTGATCGGTAAGTCCCATGGACACCTCCTACTGCCCTATTAAGTTGTGGGCACTCACTCCTAATATGACCAGGTTTGCCACACTCAAAACAAGTCCGATGTCCCGATAGGTATGCTCCACGACCTTGTGGGCATGGTGGTAGCGTGCCACGTCCACGAAATGGAGTTCCCCCTGTCCACTGCCTATTGTCTCCACCGTTACCACGATACAAGGGTTGACTTCCCTGAGACCTAGAACCCTAATTCTGAGTTTTGGCTTCCTTGATGTTCCTACTATCATTTAGCTCCCACTCTGCAATCAAGGTTGCCCCAACAATTGCCGGTAAGTGTAGAACAGAAACTTTCTCACGAATTGACGGAACAAGACCCCACTCAAATCTCCTAGCCATAGTATCCTCCTCAGGAATGATATTAGAGGCATACCTAGCTAACTCTATAAACATTTCCTCATACTGCATGATCGTCATCTTCCTATGGGTTAGATTCAGGAACTCTTTTACATTTGCTCTCTAATGAATTCTGGGAAATAAATCTTCAAAAATTAAGTCTTTGAATTCCTTACAAGGCATTTTATTTAAGTCCTTGGAGGCACTAGTCAAAGTCCACCACTGATCCGCCTCTCTCTGAAGCAGGAAGGTTGCTAATTTTACCCTAGTCCCATCTGATACAATCTCCATAACATCCAGAATCTTGTCAATTTTTTGAACCCCATGCTCAGCAATAACAGGGTCAGGGTCACCCATAAAGGTAGGAGGGTGGTGCCTCTTGAATGCCTTCAATGCTTTCATCACATTATTACCATTTTCATCCACTGCACCAGAGGATCCACTTGTGCCATTCTCTTTCATCATCTACAAGATATAATTATGTCAAGACGGGTGAAAACAAGGACATGAATATTCAATACCTTAGATTACTAAAAAGGGAAACCTAGCACACTACACCAAGTCCCAAGTGATCACAAAACTATGCTCTGATACCAAGCTGTGACGCCCCAAAATGGGGGTGCAATTGTTTTTAGTTAAATATAACAAAAGGCAACAAATGGGGTTTGGGTACAAGGCAATGTATAAAAATTGATGATGAAAATTTAGGTTTTTGGCACAATGTTGGAAGAAAAGGTGTTTCAGTCCCACATTGGGGTTTGGGTACAAGGCGAAAGGAGAAAATTTCAGTTTCTACCACAAGGGGTTCGACCAAGGTGCCTGAACACCCATAGGGTTTTGGCCAAAAGGCTATCTGCCCCTCTCATGCGCGCCGGACCCGCCTGACCGGGTCTGACCGATTTCGGCCAGCTGGCAACAAGGCCAGTTTGGTTGGTTCTACCGGGTTGGCCCGGTTCGGCAGGTCCAAATTGGCTCGGCGAGTAAGACTGGCGCGACCATTTTAACCCTAGTATCCCAATTTAATTAATAATTGAGCCAGCGCGTTACAATTGGATTTTAACTGTATTATGTGAGTTTTCGCATGGTGGTTGGATGTGTCCCTAGTTGTATAGTTGTTTAAATTTTGTGTTTTGGTTTTATTTTTGATGTAATTAGTGTAATTAATTTTATTGCCTGTGTGTCGTCTTCTCCCTCGCTTGTGAGGTTATTCTATTTAGTTCATAGATGCTAGCTAGAATTAAATAGATAGAATACAGTCAGGGCATGGATAAGAAGATCAAATAACAAAGGACCACAAGAAAATGGAGACCCTCAAGCTAGGACACATGGACTAAAGACATAGGCACATGGACAGGAGCTTGTTGTTTTGAGCATATAGATATTCTCAATGGCTTGGGAATATCTTAATGTTAGGGGCCACATCCATACCACGTTTATTTTATTTTTTATTATTATTGTCTTGTTTTATTTTGATGTATGGATGATGCATGCTAAACAAAACAAAATAATAATTGAAACTGTTGGATCTTTTATTTGGACTTGCCCAATCCGAACAAGTAGATCAGTTGATATGATCAACAATTAAAATGACAAGAAAAATCCCTCAAGTAAATATAAAGTTATTGCCTTCTTTTGTGTGGCACTAGTCGTGACCATCAATTAATTAAGTTTAGTCTTCTTAAAGAAAGGCACCTTTATTTCTTGACAGTGAGACGCAATGACATAAACAAGTAATATGCAATTTCTACCCAAAAGGTCTAACTTAACTAAGCTATTGAACCAAGAGTTGCATGCAATTGGAAGTTGTTCCTACCTAAATAATCAAATCTTGGGTGACGGGCCAAAGCAGGCTCAAGAAGAGGAAAATTATTGATCTTCTCACACTATATATATGATATCTTCTTCTGTTTCAATAAGATTGAAAGCTTAGAGGCAAGCCAACTGAGATTATCTATTTGATAGCTAAATAAGGAGTTATTTTCCCAATTGAACCAAGAGTTGCATGATGCAATTGGAATGTGTTCCTACCTAGATAACTAACTTTTGGGTTACCTGCCAAAGCAGGCTCAAGAGGAGGTGAAATAGGAATCTTGGCCCACATGAAAATATATGATCTTTTCTACATTAATAGTGAGGGTTATTAATCTGAGAACAATAGTGGAGCTATGTTTGTTAATTTAATTCCTTATTATATATAGTACAACGTCACAATATTTTGCATGATCCTTTGATGTTGAATACAAATGGCATTATACAAACAAACTCAATTTTATCACTATATCCTTGAGAAGGACAAATTTTCTGGAATTATTTTTCTAGACTGGTATAAATTTGAGATTTGTTCTCAAATAAAAGGAAACTGTTGCATTTCCTAGAGCAAAAAGTTACCACCAATTTCCAATAACACTAAAGCCTAATAGGATGTACATCAAAGAATGGTTCTTTGGATGTGACTTGCCCCATGTTAGCTACCATGAAATTTGAGATTTGGAAACAAGATGAGAACATGGAGGCGAATGATATGATCATACATTTAAAGAAGCTCTTTTCAAGAGCAGTCTAGACATTAAAGGTTTGAAGTGATTGCTCCATTTTGCGTTTTTTACTACTCTTTCTTAGCACTCATCATGATCAAGATGTAATGAAGTTCAGTCTTGCCAAAGCAAGGGGACTTGATTCATCAAGATGTGACGCGACGGCACAAGCTATTAATGTGTGATTGCTGAAGTAACAGGTCAAACGCAACTGAGCTATTTCAGTGGGATTAAAAGCTTCGAGGTTGGGAGTTATCTATGAGATAGATACAGAATTACAAGTTATTCGCCAAAGTGGACCAGGAATTGCATTGGATGCAATTAGAAAATTAAAGCTTTGTTCAATAGCAATTTAACTCGATATGATTGAGAACCGCTGAGAAAAGTGCCGATAAGGATAATGCAAAACCATATTGATGGTTAAAGGGGAAAAGGAAAATGGTTTTCCAATAACACCAACGGTATAAGCAAGTTTTTTCTAAAACGAAGTTGCCTTAAAGCCCAGAAAGGTTGTATAGTTGAAAGGAAACTACCCAAAGTACAAGGAAGGAAGTAAGGAAGGAATTGCGAATTCCACTTAAGGTATACTTTCTTATAGAAGCCAGTGTTCCTATCTTATCATCATAAGTATTTGATACTAGATGAGGATCTCACCTATATTGGACTGTGGAGGATCTCAAGAAATGTAGACATTTGAATAAGGAAGAGACACACCTACATGTGGGGAAATGAAGCAAAAGTTGCTATATTAGCCGTAGGAAATTATCTATACCTTTTGGAAATTATTCATGGACTAGATAAATACGATTATGTCCCTGCTATGAGTAGGAACATTGTCGCAGTTTCTTGCAGGGACAAGTTTTTTTCTTCAGAATAAAGGACAAATGTTGTTCCATTTATTTTGATAAAATGCATTCTTGTAATGCATTCTTGTCTAATGGATTGTATATAATAATATGAACCTCACTTATCTTTAGAATTGTTGTTTAGGCCACATGAATAAGAAATACATTTCTAGACTCCTCCATATGGATGGATTTCTAGGCTCGTTTTATTTGTAATCATATCAGACATGTAAGACTTGTTTATTGGGCAAAGATATGATCTTTTGGGATTCATAGATATTGATGTATGTGAACCACTGAGAACAAGTGGTAAAGATGGTTTTCAGTACTTCATCGTATTTACTGATGGCATCAGTTAATATGGACTTGGTTCTTATGAAGATATAAATCTAAATCCCTTGAAAAGCTCAAATAATTCAAGAATGACGTAGAGAACTAGTTTGGAAAAAGTACTAAATCTCTACGATACGATCATGGTGGCGTGAATACTTAAGAACATAGTTTAAGAATCTAAGGGAGTATTGGATGTTATCCCAAACCACTCTACCTGGAACAGTATCATGGAATGGAGTGTCTGAGAGGAGAAACCGGACCTTGTTGGAAACGGTTCGGTCCATGATGTGTCAAACATCACTTTCAGTTTACTTTTTGGGGCCATGTAATAACTCCCATTTGGAGTTATCTGTGAGCTTTGTATGGAGTGTTTTAGAACGAGTTATCATAATAATGATCATGTTTTAGCAAACAAAACATTCGTACTGTGCAAAATAGGAATTTGAGCTTAATTGTGAAATCCCGGCGTTTTCATGTAGGATTTGATGTTATTTGGCAAATATAATCGCTTGTTATGGTTTTTCATGTTTTCTTGAGAGGAACATATGCTCAGTGGTTAATTTGAGGTATGCAACAAACTCGGAAGAAAGGAAACACTCATGCATAGTAAAGAGACGCACATTAGGAGAATCTAGATTGAAGAATATCCACTATTTTGAAGATATCTGGAGTTATACAAGGAATTTAGGACTGAGACTGGTGGCAAATGAAATTAGACTTTAAGATATTTCCAAGGATAGGTCACGGAGCCAAAACAGAATCCATATGAGAGAGATATGGCCTTGAGAAGTTGAAGTTGTCAGCTGTGTGCGTAGAGACGCATAAGCTGTGCGTAGCTACGCAGAAAAAGAGAACAAAGTGATTTTTTGGCCACTGTTGACGGCCAGAAGGATCTTTGTGCGTACCTGTGTGTAGCTATGCACATGAAATTTATCTACACACGAAGAGGGTGAAAACTACGGGAACCTAAACACTGAAGGTTGTTGTGTGCGTATTTGGGTGCGTAGCTACGCACATGAAATTTAACTACGCACTGGGAAAAGTCAACTACGCACAAAGCAAGAATGGAGGTGGTATTTTGGCTAAGGCATGGACCAGTGGAGACCCTGTGTGCATAGCTACGCGCAGGAGGAATCAACTATGCACATAGCATGAAGCCAGGACAAGACTGAAGCCCCTGTGTGCATAACTGTGTGCGTAGCTACGCACAGGAAGATTTAACTACACACATAGGGAAGAAAAACTGCTGAAAACTGAAGGACTGAAGAGCCTGTGTGCGTAACTGTGTGCGTAGCTACGCACATCAGGACTCAACTACGCACATAGAAGATGAAGACTGAAGAATTTTAGGCCCTGTCTGCGTAACTGTGTGCGTAGCTACGCACAGGATGTACGTAGCTACGCACATAGAGCAAAATTCTGAGGCGGTGGCTGCAGTGGCATTTTGGTAATTTCAGGCAGTCGTTTTGGAAACGTTTTTGTAGTATATAAAGACATGTCCTGAGCTCGTTTCGACAACAAAACACACCCAAAGAGAAGCTAAAGAATTATCGGATAGAACAGAAGCGTGAATAAAGAAATCGAGACACTCGCTTGATTTCATTCTCTCTTCAATTTCAAAACATTGTTATTTAATTATTCTATCTTTGATTTTACTGTTTATGCATGATTTGAGTAGCTAACCAGAATTGCTACAGACTCGACCCGGTACGTGTAAACGGATGGTTAGGATTAGTAAGAGAAGAAAGCATTTAGCACCTTACCCCAATGGAACAAAGAGAGAAGAGAATATATTACTACCCCAAAAAAGTTTGACCAACTGTTAGCTGTTTTTACCGAGGCCTTAAGGACAGGTTTAAAATCGTAGCAGACTTAGAACGAGACTGCAGATTTAGGTCGGTTAATAGGGACCAAAAATCTACAGAATTGTGATAACGTGCAGGAAGAGAAAAGATAATGCACAACTAGTACGTGGCACGGATAAGTGACTGTTGTGTGTTTTCATATCGAAAATTACAAAAAACAGAAGATACCCTAGGGGATCCCGGAATCTAGTACCTTAAACCCTAGATTTACAACACTCAAGATTATTTAAAAAACCCTCCCAAAAAGATTTAATTTCAGTTATTTATTTTCAATACTTAGTTCGTAATCAAAATATCAGAATATTCCTCTATTTTACACTCTAGCCGTTAAAACTGGCCATTCGAGAATACCTGAAAAATCCCCGTGGGATCGATAATTTGAGTCGTCATACTCTTTATATTACTTCATTCGTATACTTGCGACTATCACGCTAAATTGCGCTCAAGTTTTTGGCGCCGTTGCGGAGGACTTTTTACTGTCTATTTAGTAGTCAGAATAAGTTTTAGAATATTTTTTCTCATTTAATATTTATTTTTTTCGCTTATCTCACTGCTCTTGAGACCTCGTTTTCAGGAACTTTTAGTGAATGCTCATATTGCCCCGCGAATTGGTGCAGCCACTCGAAAATCCCTAAAAACTCTACATGGAGCGAAATTGGAGAAACCAAGAAAGCAGAATGGCCGAAACACCAGAAGCAGTGCCGGAGACACGCACTCCACCCGAGATGGCTTGTTACATCAAAGAACTTATCACGACAGGTTTTGCTTTCCGAAACAACTAGAGGACGTACGAAAGATCTGGAAAAGCCTTGGTGGATAATTTTCAAGTACCTTCGGGAGGACATGAACCAACTATCTTAGTGACCACAATCAATGCAGAACACTTCGACCTGAAACCCTCCACCATCCAGACGGTGAAATTCGAGAACTACTGCAAAAAAAATCGTATAAGGGGGTCGATGCAGAGGCACGCATGTTAATTCTATTCCCATACCGCCTATACGGAGCAACCAAGACTGGCTCGAATCCCGACCTCCCAAATCCATCCCTACATGGGCAGGTTGAGTTAAAGATTTTTTGGACAAATTCTACCCCGCCTCATGGGTGATCCAACTACAGAGCAAGATTCTGTCATTCAAGAAGAATATGGGAGAGACGGTGCAAATACATGGGACAGGTTGATGAGATTGTTGAAAAGGTGCCCTAATAACGGTTTTGGATACCCAAAGATTCTGTTGGTATTCAACAATGCCCTAGACAGGGAGAATGCCGACTAGATTGACAGAGAAGCCAGAGGGAAGTTTCTGTACCATGTGGACAAGGACGGTGCCTATGAGCTGATGAAGCAGCTAGCCAAGCAGGATACTCGCCTATTTTACGGTGGCAGGATCACAGCCCGAGCCGAGCCAGTAGAAAAGGACAAGAGAGATAATTTGACAAGGGTAGTTCAAGATTTGGTCAAGAAGGTTTACTTAGACAAGAAGTTTGTTGCAGCGGTGGACGAGCCAGATTTGGACGCTGCCATCAAGGAGCTCAGAAAGGAAGATGTCAACTATGTGCAGCAACAGTGGCATCCGAGCCGGTACAGTGCGGGAATACTGGACCACCCCGGTTTCCGATACGGAAACGCAAAGGCAGCAATCTATGCGCCAGGATTTCAGCACAGGCCACCGGCTCAGTAGACTGCACCAGCACTGCAGGTTTAGAAATGTCCATCTGCACAGCAATACGATAGTCACATGAAGAAAATCGAATCCATGTTTCAGATCATGGAGTCCTGGTTTTTGCAATTGGACACCTTCGCATCTGAGATGCAATCCACCAAAACTTCACTACGTACATTAAAGGGACAGGTGGGGAAGTTGGCACAACAAGTAGCAGGGAGAGCACGAGGGAACTTACCCTCAAACACAGTAAATAATCCACGTGCTCAGATCAATGCCATCACCACCCTAGCCGTGCACGTGCAGAAACGACGTAAGATATCAAACACGAAGTTTCTTGCCAGGAAGACGGTTCAGCCACCAGCCCCCAGCCAAAGGGCTCGATTGAATAGGATGCAGTGGAGTCTGTGAAGGAATAAAAAACGGCACCTATCTCCAAAGAGGTACCGTATCCTTTGAAGACACGGAAGAGGGATGATAGCAAAGACTACGCCATATTTCTCGATATTTTCAAACACATGCATATCAACACACCCTTTTTCGAGACGTTGGCAAAGATGCCTACTTATGCCAAATTCCTCAAGGACATTATGTACGTAAGAAGGCGGATGAGCGATTTCGAGACCATAAATCTGACGACAGAAGTGAGAATCGTGTGAAGAATGGGATACCGAGGAAGAGGAAGGACCGCGACTTTTATTTCATCCCGGTGACCCTAGGTAATGCGTACACAAGAGGGCTCTGTGTGACCTAGGAGCAAGTATCAATTTGATGCCCTTGTCGATTTTCAAAACTTTGAAACTCGGTGGACTCACGGCCACCAGAATCAAGCTGCATATGGTGGACAGGTCCGTAAAACAGGCATATGGAGTCATTGAAGACATTCTGGTGAAAGTCAGAGAGTTGATTTTTCAAGCTGATATCGTGATTCTGGACATGGAGGCAGGAGACGTACCACTCATTCTGGCCAGGCCATTTTTGTCTACCGGAGAAGACACAACAAACTGCAAAAGCGGAGAACTGACCATGCAGATTAATGAAGACAAGGTGAAGTGCAACGTTTTCAAAAATTTACAACTGTCGAATTATTACAAGCATGAAGACATCTTTGCAGTGTAGGTAGTCGAAGAAGGCTGGGAAATTGAGGAGATGCATGAGCTATGGGAAGAGATTGATAGAGTGGACGAGATAACGAGGAGCGGTTCTAGGAGGAGCATTCCATGCAAGCGGAACACCAGATTGCTCTACATCTGGACGAAAAAGGTGGGCATAAGTTAGCCCTTGACCTGTCACTCAAGGATCCACCTACTCTGGAGCTGAAAACTCTCCCGAGGCCTCAAAGTCCAGCAAGATATAAGAGAATCTTTCAAACGTAGCTTCAATCATGGTAGAAAGTACTTCTTTACGATTCTCGGATAATTTTTTTTTCCAAAATAAATGAGATCAAACTGGTCAGGACCATTTATCATCAAAGAAATACATTCATGGGATGCGATTAACTGGAAAAACCGCGAGACGATTCAACCTTCAGGGTGAATACAACTTGGGTGAAGCCATATTTGGACCCGAAGCAGTCGCCCTGGTAGACTGTTTTAACATCCATTGATCAAACCCCGTGGACCTTAAATTCCAAGTGCTTGTTGGAAGGCAACCCAACCTAGGATTAGATTTACGTTGTTACTTAATTTACTATTTTTAAAAAATATTGAGAGGTGAGATGAGTGGAATTTAATGATTAACTAAGTATGTGCAGAAAAATAGGTGACCGAAGAAAAAGAAATTGTGATAAAAAGTCTCCGTCACCAGGTAGTCCTCAACCAGACATCACGGTCACGACATCATTTGGTGGAGTGAGAGGTCATAGGGGAACTCACGTCCTATCTCGTGCCTTAGGTCCACTAGTGAGCCCCGTTGATCCTTTAACCCTTTTCTTGGTAACCACATGACCTAGGAAGCTGTTTTTTTATATTCGCATCATTGTTAGTATTTTGACCTTCCTACGCGTTATGGCACGAGGGAGTTGAGTCAACGGGGATTTTCTGGGGTAGAGAATATTTGTCATATTCGATAGGGGATGATCTTAATATTTTTATACGAGAGGGTCTGAAGGGGTGAGATAGTGACGGTAGGACACTTCAATGTGCCGGTGACTCACGACATTACACCGTGAGCACGGGGGGAGAGCCACAGTGTGTTACATTTTCTCCTTAGACATGGGGACCTTGGGTTGACAGGGTTATTTGGAAGACACGCACTGCAATTTTGAGATCCGTGGAGTGAGGAGGATCGGTTGGAAAAGCGTGATTATTTTACATATTTACTACTTGGTTTAGAATTAGTTTAAGGGGGGTTGTTTCATATTTCATCACAATATTTTCACACCACCCCGCAATTTTCTGTTTATCACAGAACTGACATGTTATATATTATTGCCATTTATCGTGTGTGCCCCACATTGAAAAAAAATAGTTATTTATTGTGTGCCCCACATTGAAAAAAAAATAGAAAAAAAAAACAGAGAAGAAGAAAAAAAAAAAATGGAAAACAAGAACGAAAACATGTTGAAAAAAATAAAAGAGAAAAATTAAAACAAAGACATAAATTTTGGTTGCTTAATTTATATTCAAAACACAAGTCCGACGATTTTTATAAAGTTTTACATTCGTTCAAAGTTGTGGCCGCGAGAACGGCACGTACACCGGGGATGGAGAAATTGAGTTTCTATAATATTAGGTGATTTGGGTCAGTTTCTATCATCTTGGTGAGGGAGTGTGAGATTGGGCTATATGTGAGTGTGCTGTGACGTTTAGAACATCGCTTCTAAATTACTTATCCTACCGTCCCAAAGCCGACAGATGTCCATTACACTCGGAGTAAAAGAACGAAACGCGTGCGTTAGGGATACATTCAGTTTGCATGGAAAAGCAGAAGTAAGTAGTGTCTGTGCTTGTTCCGAACCTAGGCTGGCCGCGAGTCCTTCCGATCACTGTAGGTTTTGAAATCTAGGTGAATATGAGAGCTTGATAATGTCTAGTTCAGTTAAAGAGATTGCCCAGTTTCACACACCCAAAAAAAGATAAACTGTTTTTATAGTACCAATACTGTTTTTAAGTAAGTGCTGTTACACCGCTCTGGATTGATTCGGGATAGTATGCGGTGGTAGTATATAACTGGTGTTTGCTCGGGACGAGCAAAGTTTAGTGTGAAGGTATTTGATAACTCCCATTTAGGAGTTATATTTGAGCTTACTATGGAGTGTTTTAGAACGAGTTATCATAATATTGAGCATATTTTAGCCAACAAAACATTCGTGCTCTGCAAAAGAGCAATTTGAACTTAATTGTGAAATCCGGGCGTTTTCATGTAGGATTTGATGTTATTTGGCAAATATATAATCGCTTAATATGGTTTTTCATGTTTTCTTATAGTAACAGATGCTTAGTGGTTACTTTGAGCTATGAAACAAACTTTGGAAGCAAGGAAACGATCAAGCAGAGTAAAGAGAAGCACAATAGGAGAAGCTAGAATGACCAGTCACCACTCTTTTGAATACATATGGAGTTATACAAGGAATTTAGGAGTGAGGCTGGTGGAACATGAATGTAGACTTCAAGAGCTTCATGTAGCCAAAACAGAGTCCAGATGAGAGAGATATGGTTTTGCAAAAATGAAGTTGTCTGCTGTGTGCGTAGCTAAGCAGAAGTTGTGCGTAGCTACGCAGACAGGGAGCAAAAAATGATTTTTTGTCCATTTTTTACGGCCATAGGGCTCTATGTGCATACCTATGTGCATAGCTATGCACGTGAAATATATCTATGCACACACAGGGTGAAAACTGCGATAAACTAATGACTGAAGGTTGCTTTGTGGGTACGTGTGTGTGTAGCTACGCACAGGGAATAGTCAACTATGCACACAGCAAGATGAGAGGTGGATTTTTGGCTAAGGCATGGACCAGTGAAGACCATGTGTGCGTAGTTGTTTGCGCAGCTACGCACAGGAGCTATTAAATATGCACAATAGCATGAAGCCAGGACAAGACTGATGCCCCTTTTTGTGTAACTGTGTGCGTAGCTACGCACTTGTAGAATTTAACTATGCACACACGAAAGAGAAACTGCTTAAAACTGAAGGAGTGAAGACCCTGTGTGCGTAACGCAGGACTCAACCACGCACAGCAGGACTCAACTACGCACAAAGAAGATGAAGACTGAAGAATTTTAGACCATGTCTGTGTAATAATGTGTGTAGCTACGCACATGATGTACGTAGCTACGCACACAAAGCAAAATTCTAAGGCGGTGGCTGTAAGGGCATTTTGGTGATTTCTGGCAGTCGTTTTAGAAATGTTTCAGCAGTATAAAAAGACATGTCCGGAGCTCATTTTGACAAAACACACACCAAAAAGAGATGTCATAGCATCCTCAGAGAGCATGGAAGCGCAAATCCAGAAACCAAGACACTCAATTGGTTTCATTCTCTCTTTAATTTCAGAACATTGTTATTTAATTATGTCGTTCAATAGCTAAAAAATTTCCCTAGGGTCTCGATGAACCTAGAGTTTCGTATTCAGTATCTAGTTCTATTTTTCGACTATGGATTCATGATCTTAGGATCATAATATCAGCAGTTTTTATTCATTATTCTGTCTTTTATTTTATTGTTTATGCATGATCGGAGTAGCTAAACACTCAACGCGGTAGGTGAAAACGGCTGGTTAGGGTTAGGAATAGAAGACATAATTTAGCACCTTACCCCGTTGGACCAAAAAGAGAATGGGAGATAGGACTAGCCTAAAAAAATTTGACTAACTTTTAGCGGTTTTGACCGAGGACCTTTAGGATAGGTTAGAAACCCTAGCAGACTTAGAATGAGCCTGCATATTTAGGTAGCTTAACAGGGGCCGAAAATTTGCAGAATTGCGATAACATGCAGGAAAAGAAAAGATACTGCACAACTGGTACGTGGCACGGATAAGTGACTGCCGTGTGTTTTCATAGCGAAAAGAATAAAAAACTGAAGAGACCCTAGGGGATACCGGAATCTAGTACCTTAAACCCTAGATTTACAACACTCAAGATTATTTAGAAAAATCTCCCAAGAAGATTTTATTTTAGTTATTTACTTTCAGTACTTAGTTCAGAATCAAAATCTCAGAATATTCCTCCCTTTTACACTCTGGCCGATAAAAATGACTATTCGAGAAAACCTGAAAAGTCCTTTTGGGATCGATAATCTGAGTCGTAATACTCTCTATATTATTTGATTCATATACTTGTGACTAGCACGCTAAATTGCACATCACTATGCTCTAACTACAACAATTTCTCCCTTAACCTTGTTCCATCAAAATTAGTTATGAAAATCACCATATGAGATATGGAATAGGAAGTGTCCTAGTATGTCATTCATAAATATTTGGGGTGATAAGTTTATGTAAAGCGTTTACAAAGATAAACTTGGACCCAAGTCGGATAAATGTGCTTTGTGGGATATCCTGAGGAAACGAAAGGATATTATTTCTACATTCCAATCGAGAACGAAATTGTTTGTTTCTTGAACTTTTGTGTTTCTAGATAGAGATTGTCTCTAAAGGAAATAGTGGGAGGACAGTAAAACTTGGAGGAGTTCTAGAACCCCAACAAAACATTAATCCTTTGATGGAACATGAGCAGGATCATAAGATGTTGTGGAGTAACCTGCTAAGGTAACAAAATAATCTCGTAGTTCATGTAGGATATGTCAAGGTGCTAGAGAAATATGGATTTATCATAACCCGATGATGTATTTCTCATGAAGATGAGCCTAAAACCTATGGGAAGGCCACGAGTATCCATACTCTCATAATGTCTTGGAGTCATAGGATACGAAATGGAATCCATGTATACCAACAAAGTATGGACTCCGGTAGAACCACCTGAAAGCGTAATATCCATAGTGTGCAAGTGGGTTATGAGAAAACTGACATGGATGGTAATATGATTAATTTTAAGGGACTACTGGTGGCTAAAGGTTTCAAGCAAGTTCATAGTATAGACTATGATGAAATCTTTCCCCTAGTTGCAATGCTTATATCCATGAGCGTCTTCCTTGCAACAATCTATCTACGGATGAAGCAAGATTCTAGGAGTTGGAATCTTCGATTAATGATGCAATCAGATGGTTTGATTCTATCAAGAATGAAGATGAATCTTGTGTTTACAAGAAGGTTAGTGGGAGAACACTTATATTTCTGGTCTTGTATGTGGTGAAATACTAATCATTGGGAATAATTTCCCCACTCTGCAATCTTGTAAATATTAACTAGGGAATTATTTTCAATGATAGACTTAGGAAAAGAAACCTATAGAGATCTATGGATATAGATTGAGGTAGTTGTTCAGCTTAAGTCAAAGTACATATATTTACAAAGGTGTCGACATGGTTCAACATGTAAAGAATATGGATTCTACCTATGTCTCATGGAATTAGTCTTTTGAAGGCTAGTTGTCTTTCCAATTAGATTTAGAAGAACCGTATGAATAAGATTCATGAAATACTCCATGTTATGTACTAGGCCAGACATGTCATATGGTATGAGATATATATACCAATCATATCCGGGTGAGAGTCACTAGACAATTATTAAGAGTATCCTTAAGTACTTGAGAAGCACTAAGGATGAATTCTTGATAGATGATGGATTGGAAATTTTCACTGTAAAGGGTTACACTGATGCGAACTTCCAATTCAACAAAGAAGATTTCTTATTATTTTCATGTTTTATGTTTTGCCTCAAGGGGAAGGCACTTTGAGTTGGCAAGGTTCCATTAAAGATTCAGTTGCTGGTTCTACCACAGTGGACTGAGTATATTACTGCATGAGATGCACATACTCAGAATATTCAATCTCATTCGATTGTCGATAGAGGAGATGTGAATATTTGCAAAGCACCAGCAGATGTCTCTCTTACATTGCACAGCGAAAGCGTGAAGGCCGCTCCAGATCAATAGGCATATGATGCGCCTGACTGACTCTAGTGCGAGTGGGAGACTCTTCGATTTGTTCTCTACACGAAATCAATTTATCGTGACATTTATTGGGACTTACGATTCATTGTGTTAGCGATATGGAGATATTTTAACACGAATGAAGTCCTTAGAATATAAGGTCATATCCTTAAATATCCCTAGTCGAGTACAACAGTTAATTAGGACGACTTTATTGCATCGAGACTAGTATGTGGGTAGATTGATATGGGGATATCAAGTCTAACACACGGGTACGCATTAGGAGTAACGGCGTACTGGATTGACTCGCCATGAGAAGGCTACATGTGATTTATGTGAATGTCACAAGCGCTTCTCATAGTAAAAATGGTGTTGTGATCCTTCGACTTGAAGTCACTAGATACTCTAGTTGTGAATTGTAATGTTTTGATAATTTCAAACGTTACACCGTAACTGGTTACCTATAAAGGCTTCAATCGGACATGATATGAAGAAAGCTAAGAGATAGTAGTGATGTAGATAGGATTTGTCCCTCCCACATAACGGGAGTACATATCCACGGCCACTCGATGAGTGAGATTTAGGGAAATGCATGGCAATGCTCGAATAAATCAATAAGAGATATTGAGTTTATTTGTATATCTAAGTCTACTTACATATAGAGAAACTATGGATTGGATACAAGTGTGACACTCCATGTCTTGTGTCCAATCCTGATAGATGAGACAAAGGGATTATACAACAAGATAACATTGGTCTCAGATTACTGACTATTCCTATTAGTTGAGTAGCATTGATGTGTTGCTAGACACCGCTCAATGTTTCTTATTGTTACTGCCAACGGAATAGGAACCTGTAGGGTCACACACCAAAGGATTAGACTGGAAGTATATGTTAATTAGTTCGACTAATTCACAGTTAAAGGAATCAAGGATCAAATGGAAACAACATTCATATTTAGTAGGACAAAATAGCAAACTGGACTAACCGAAAATTGATCCAAACTGTTGGATTTAATTAGTAGTGGGGCAGTTTTAATAAAGAGTTATTAATTTTAAAATAACAAGTCAGGCCCTAATATCATATTGGATGAAAATTAGAGCACAAGGAAAAAAGAAAGGAGGCCGACGGCTCCAAGGGGCGGACGACTCTCCTCCTCCTCCATTGTTGATGCTTCAAGCTTGATTGGATCAAGCTACTTTGACGATTCCTCCTTCTTCTACACTGCTAGCACAAAATAGTAGAGGAAGTTCCAGTTGGAGATCCTACGATGTTGACTTCTGCAGAGGAGTGTACACTATTTCTACACAAAGTGATCTTCCCAGTCTGGTATGACTGAGGTAACCTTTTTTCTCCTTCATCATGTTATGATACTTCACCTGCGATCCATGGAGTCTTTTGAGCAGAATAATGATTTTGTACTTCCTCAGCGTAACCTGCATCAAAACCCTACAAATACGATGATGGGTAATTTACGGTGATGTTTTTTCTTGGTGAATAGCATAAACGTTAAAATACGTCGCGGCCGACCCAAATTTTGACGTTTATGCCTTAAACGGCAAGACAAACATCATAAACGGCGTTATAATCTCGCCGTTCTCCGGTCCGTTTCCAGTAGTGCAACAAGAGCTTGTAATTTTGAGGTCAACAGCCCGACCCAATTACCTCACAAAGCTCATAAAGGTGGTTTGGCACGTCGTGCCACTTCCATCATTTTGTGCTAGATTCTCAAAAATACTTCGTGCGCTTGCAGGCTTGATGCTATACCATTTTGATCGGGCGGATCCTCATGTGTCATTTCTGGAATTCTGCGCACAACTTGCACGACATAAGGTACTGCTGGCTTCAGCTCATACGAGTGTTGGGGAGTTGGTTTGAAAACCCAAAAGGATTCCATGTGTTGTTGATATTCAAGATCGGTTCCCCTTTTTACGCGCCATTAACATTTGACCGGTTGCTAGAAAGAGCATACATAGTATGATCAGAACGTCACCAGTTGGCATGTCTAATATAAAAAAATAAGCTAGAATGATCAAACTTCCAACTCTCAAAAGAACATCTTTAACCACCCCCCAAGAATTCTTGGATGATTTATCAGAGAATTGTAAATCGATCCATGTAGGGAGAGGATCCTCCACACCTAGCTTTTTGAATACCAAAAGAGGCTTCAAATTAACACTTTCCCCTTGATCATAGAGGGCCTTCTGGTGTAGGCTCCTCCAAGTCTTTCTTCAATGACGAAGCTTTCTGGATCTTCCTTATTCTGAGGCAATCCGTGCAAGACACATGAACTCACCTGCTCATTCATATTCAGAGTCAAAATCATCCGGCGCTTTATTTCCAAGGAAAGTGTCTTTAATAAACCGCGCATACTTAGGCATTTGCTATAGTATATCAATCAATGGTATTGATTCACGGTTTAGAAAAAATATTCTGAAAGTACCTATATTTTGCGGAATCGTCCTTCTTCTTCCTGGTACATAATGGAAATTGTAATTCTTTCGAAGAAGATCATAATTGTAGTACATATTGTTATTAATCTGCTGCATGATGAGTCATGCCCTTTGATTGGAAATTCATAACATGTGTCTTCTCTGAATCAAAGGCCTCACGTTACGTTTCCTTGGATGTTGTAAATCTAGCAAGAAATGTATAGGGTATATATATGAGTACAACTCCCTACAATTTATGATTGCGTTCACGTGACAGAAATTCTCCATTTCTAATCGGAGTGAACTTGGCGCTCTCGTTGATATGTGGGTAGCAATCTTCCCAACCTGCACTTCTAGAGTCTGAAGTGAGGTTTTGGTTGGCTACAAGTTAGAATCCAATGCAGATACATGAGTAGTGATCTGGTTCACATTCTACCCATATGCATCATCATGTTTCTTAGATCCTCTACCTCAACTTCCGATGCTATTGCAGTCAAAGGAACCAGTGACACTACAGCGGGTGGCTTGTGCTACAAGATTGTGCACAATGTGCTCCGTGTTTGATCCGCACACCTGAAGCCTGGGTGATCCCTAGTGCTTGGTTTGTAGTTTCCCTTGTTACAGTTCTGCCGCTGTCCTTGTGCCCCCATGTAACTCACATCTTCATTCACAATATGGGAAAAGGTTGCATCAAAATCCGGTTCGTCTATCGTAGCAAGTGTCTACTTATCTTTGTAGACCTGCTTGACCAAGTGAGAGACGATTTTAGTCATCCCATTATTTCATTCATCTGTAGCAGTTTCAAGCAATCTGGAGAGTCTCCTACCATCGTATAGCTAGGAGTCCTTTTAGGAAATTTTCCTCATTGGCGCATTTGCCCCACCTTGTCCACTTTGAAGAGAAAATTTCCACCTGCTTTCGTTTACACTAATTCCCGGCTGGCACGATCTAGTCAATGGTAGAATACATGTAGGATTCTGTCCTCCCCAAAATATGGTTGGGGTATTTTCGTAGGATCCTCATGAAAAAATCCCTGATCTCTACCACTCTGCCATCATACTGCTGGGCGAAGGCCAAAATGTATCCCTGGAGAGTAATTACACGCTGAGCGTGGTAGAAATTGCTCATGAACTCAACCGTACATTGGTCCCACGTAGTGATGGAACACAACTCTATTGATTCCAACCAATCCTTTATTGCAAATCTCAGACAATAGGGAAGCGTGATGAGTTTCGAAGCCTTAGGGTCTTCATTCTTATACTTCACATTTCTGAAGTAGGCATTAAACATCCCAATGAATTCATTGGGGTGCACTTCGATCTTTCCATTCATGGAACTGGAACTTGTTCTGCACTGTGTGGATGGTGGCCGGCTTAATGTGCTCAACCTTAATTTTTGGCACGACAATTGCAGAATTATTTCCTCTCCTGTATGAATACAAACTCTGGACAAGTGGCCTAACCAAATTTGTTTAAGGCATCTAATTGTCACGCTCATTTAGGCGTGTGGTCAGCTCAGCCAAGCGCTTAGCAAGGTGGGCATTGGTCAACTGCTCACCCATGGTGCTCTCCCTCTGTCTTCTTCTCTGAATTCTGAACAACATTTATGTTGGAATAGATGCCCTAGAGGCAATCTTATTTAGTATGAACATTACTTTTGGCTAGAATATTTATTGTATTATTTATGGAGATATTTAATATAATTAAGTCCTTAGATTGCAAATGTGTTGTTTATCTTAAATATCCCTAGTCAATTATATTGATTAACAAGACGATCAACTATACACTAGTATGGGTTTTGATTGGTATGGAGATATCAAGATTCAACACATGGGTATGCATTAGGAGTAATAGCATACTGGATTGACCCATAACGAGAAGGCTACATACAAGTTATGTAAAGTCACAAGTGCTTCTCGTAGTGACAACGGTATTGTCATCCTTTGACTTAAATTCACCAGATTCTCTAGTTGTGGATTGTTGTATTTTAAAATCGTCAAACACTGCACCGTAACTGGGTAGTAATAAAGGCGTTCGTCGAATACAATAAAGAAGCACGCTTAGAGATGGTAGTGGGGTAGATAGGATTTGTCCCTCCCACATAAGGGGAGTAGATATCCACGGCCACTCGAGGGATGGTGCTCATAGAATATTTTCCAGACTCAGATAGATCAATATTGGATATTAATGTTATATGCATGGATGAGACTATTCCCAAGATCGAGAAACTATGGATTGTATATACGAGTATGACTTGCATATCTCGTGTCCAATCCGGATATAGAGATAAAGGGATGAGACAATACTTGCACAAGGATTGTCGGATGACTATTTCTATTAGTTGGGGGCATGGATGTCTTACTAGAGGTCGCTCCATGTTTGTAAATAGTTACTACCAACTAAGTAGAAACCTATGGGCTCACACGCCATATGGATTGAACTAGACTTGGGGATTAATTAATATGATTAATTAATTAGAAGGATCAATGTGCAACTACTTGCAAAATAGGTATGAATAATTTACAAGAGGGACTAATCCGAACTTGAGTAGGATTAGGAGAGGGCCTTAATGTAGTTAACAAGGAGTTTTTGGACTATATAAAGGATGTTCCTAGCTTCCTTCCTACAACTAATGCTCATAACATTACTTGAGTATGAGAGAAAGAATGGAGATAGATCAAGACAACAAAAGAGGCTGAAGCCCCATTGTGCCGCCCGCCCCTATCCCGTCGGCCAAAGATAAAGGGACGATCACCTCTTTGGTCTCCGTTGCGTGATTTCTTCTTCCTCTTCCATCACTCCTAGCTAGCAGAATGAGTTGGAAGATCTAGATCTCAATCCTAGGAGTGGATCAAACATAGAGAGACAACATTATTTTTGTTTGAAGTATCACAGGAGACCTACAACGTGATTATTACAAATCTTTTACTATCGTTATGTACGCTCTTCCTTTGATCCTTGGAGGGTCTTGTGCGGATCTTTTTCTAGTTTAATTCCGCTACGCAATCCGTTACGAAACCCTAAAGTGGTATCATAGCCACATGTAGTAGTGCATAACGTAGTTTATGTGATACGATTTATGTAGTTTTACACATTAACTTGATGTTTGTCACGTAAATTGGAAAAATCAAGCATATTGATGCAATTTGTCAATAATACAACCAAATAAGATCTAATATTACATGGGATGTAAGTATTATTGAATTTGAATCATATAGGATGTGAATTTTTGAATCTTGGTGGCTGGGGTTTGGGCACATGCTTGTAAAAGTGGTTTTTCAAAAATGGGAACAACTATACTTGGGAAACAAGAAGTAGGAGTTATTTTGGAAACAAATCCCACAAAAGGGGTCCGACCCCTCCTAGGGACCGTCACCCTTCCTTGCTGTCCAAGCCAAAGGCCACGGGCCTAGGGCCGAACAGGCCTAGGCGCGCGCGGGTCGACTGGGCGGCCTAGTGCCGGCCGGCCCCTAGGCCTCGTGGCACTCTTTTAGGGTTTCGTACAAAGCCACAGAAAAACCTATTGGACTGTTTTGACCCTAGCACATCCAAAACAATTTGAAATTGACAATTGTGCGTTAAAATTAGATCTTAACTGTTTATGTTCTCTATGCATGGTGATTGGATATGGCCTTAGGTTGTGGTTTGTTGTGAATGTTTATTTTCTTATTTGTTTTACGTCATGCGAGGTGATTAAATCAATGTAATAGTTAATAATGTTTTACCGTCTACGAACCGGAATTTTTTTTCCTCAACTTGTAAGATACTTTTATTTAGTCTAGATGCTAGCTAGAGTTAAATAAAATAGATGATAGTGAAGACATGGAGAAAAAGAAGCCTATAGAAACAAAGTACCGCAAGAAGACGACAAATCACAAAGAGCTATGAAGCATGGACCAAAAGATGGAGGCACATGGAGATGAGCTTGCTATTCTTGGGTTCATAGATATTCTCATTGTCTTGAGAATATCGTAGTTTAGAGGCCATATCAATCTCACGTTAATTTTTCTTTAGTGTTTGCCTATTTTATTATCTTATTATTTATTGTTGGTGTATGGCTGATGCACGCAAAATTGATAATAAGATAATTAACAATGGGGATCTTTTATTTGTGAGTTAGCCCAACTCAAAAATAAGTAGACCATTTTATATGAATTTACAAAACAATTTAACATTGAAAAAGACAAAATCCCTCAAATTAAAATATTGCGTTTTTGCCTTCTCGTTATTCAAACACTCATCATTGTCATGATGTCGCAAACTCGTGCGTGCCAAAGCAGGGCGACTTGATTCATCATGTTGTGGTGCGATGGCACAAGCAAGTAATGTGCAATTGTTTGAGTAAGTGGTTAAACGCAACTGAGTAATTTTAATGAGATTAAAAGCCTACAGGAAATCAATTGGGATTATCCAATGGGATGGGTAAATTAGGAGTTATTTGCCTAATTGAACCAAGAGTTGCATGGGGATGCAATTGTAACTGCTCCTACCTAAATAGCTAATTTTGGGTGACTTGCCAAAGCAAGCTCAAAAGAAGGAAAATATAGATCCTGTCCCACTAGAAAATATAATGATATTTTCCGAATGGAGGGTTGTTAATAAGAGTAAAATAGTGGCAGCTATGTTTAATAATTTAGCCATTATTAAATATAGTCATTTCTCAAAAAATACTAAAACTTGTATATTTCTCATTTTGTAGAATTTCAATGGAAAACAACTCATCCAGTTCATCACATTCCCTACGAGTTGTCCTTGAGAAGGGCAAGCTTTCTGGAACCAACTTTCTAGATTGGTACAAGAACTTGAGAATCGTTCTCAAGCAAGAGAAGAAATTGTACGCTCTAGAGGAGGAAGTTCCTGAGGGTCCAGAAAACAATACTCATGCAGCCCTAAAGGGGCATCAAAGGCATGTAGATGATGTTAATGATGCGGCATGCCTTATGCTTTGCACTATGAGCTCTAAGCTTCAGAAGCAACATGAGAACATGAGTCCGGTCGATATGATCGAACACTTGAAGCAGCTCTTACAAGAGCAGGCAAGGGTTGAGAGGTATGAAGTTTCTAAGGCATTGTTCAAATGTCATATGTCAGAGGGAAACCCTATGGGACCTCATGTGCTCTGTATGATCGGGTACTTGGAGAATCTCGCATGTCTAGGGTTTTCGGTCGGCGATAAGCTAGCCACTGATCTCATTCTGCAATCGTTGCCAGAGAGTTATGGACAGTTTATTATGAACTATAAAATGAATGAGATCATGAAACCTCTTCCAGAACTACTCTGTATGTTGAGGACAGTTAACAAAGCGTCAACAAGGGAAATGGCAAGGGCATAATGATGGTAAAAAAGGGGAAGGGCAAAAGGTTTGCTTCTTCTTCTAAAACGAAAGGCAAGGCAGTTGCCAAATCCATGGAAACTGCCCTTGAACCCGTTGGTGGCGTTTCCAAGGGCTCATCTAAGGGTGATTGTCACTACTGTAGTCAGCATGGACACTGGAAGAGGAACTGCCTAAAGTATGCAGAGGATAAAAGGCTTGGAATAGTGATTCCACCACCACCAGGTATTTTTTTTTATAGATGTCAATTTAACTATCTCGTCATCTTGGGTATTAGATACTGGATGTGGATCTCACATTTGCCTAAATGTGCAGGATCTAAAGAGAAGTAGAAGATTGGCTAAAGGGGAGATAGACTTGCGTGTTGGGAATGGAGCAAAGGTTGTTGCATTGGCCGTTGGCGTGTACGAGATGTCTCTACCTTCAGGATTAGTTTTAGAATAAAATAATTGCTATTTTGTGCCTGCTATGAGCATAAACATTATTTCTATTTATTGTTTGGATAATGAAGGTTTTACAATTTCAATAAAGGACAATTGTTGCTCTATTTATTTTGATAGAATTCACTATTGTGGTGCGCAATTATTTTATAGTATTCACTATTGTATATCCTTGATCTAAGTAATCATGTCTATAACATAAATACCAAGAGGATTAAAATAAATTATATAAACCCTGCTTATCTTTGGCACTATCGTTTAGGCCATATAAACGAGAAACATGTATCTCCATAAGGATGGATTTCTAGACTCATTTGATTTTGAATCATATGAGACATGTGAGGCTTGTTTATTGGGAAAAATAACAATGTCCCCTTTCAATAAGAAAGGTGAAAGGACTAGTGCTTGCCAGGGGTGGTTATGTCTACTTCATTACGTTTACTGATGATTTCAGCAGATATGGATTCGTATACCTTATGAAGGACAAATCCGAATCCTTCGAAAGGTTCAAAGAATTCAAGAATGAAGTAGAGAAGCAACTTGGCAAAAGCATCCAAGCTCTACGAACAGATTGTGGAGGAGAATACTAGAGCCAAGACGACTATCTTAGAGAGTGTGGGATAGTATCCCAACTCACTCCACCAAGAACGCCACAATGAAATGGCATGTCCGAGAGCAGGAATCGAACACTGTTGGACATGGTTCAATCTATGATGTGTCAAACTGATCTTCCGTTATCCTTTTGGGGATACGCTCTATTGTGTGCAGCTTTCACCATTAACCATGTTCCATCTAAATTGGTCATGAAGACGCCACAACATCCCACAGTGTCGTTCATGAAGATTTGGGGCTGCAATGTCTATGTAACACGTTTACAATCAGACAAACTCGGGCCTAAGTCTAATAAATGTGTAAATTTGTGGGATATCCTAAGGAAACTAAAGGGTATTATTTCTACAATCCAACTGCGAACAAAGTGTTAGTTTCTCGGACAGGCGTGTTTCTAGAAAGAAAGTTTGTCTCTACAGAAGCAAGTGGGAGGACTGTAGAACTTGAAGAAATTCAAGAACCACAAACTACTGATCCTACTATGGAACATGAAGAGGAACCAAAAAATGTTCTCGACGAACATGTTCAAGTAACACAAGAGCTTCGTCGGTCGAGTACAGTGCGCCAGGAGCTAAAAAGGTATGGACTTCTCCTGACTGAGTCCGATGACATGTTGCTCATAGATGATGAGCCTACTACCTGTGGAGAGGCCACGAAAGGGCCTGACTCTCAGAAGTAGCTCAAAGCCATTGAATAGGAGATGGAATCCATGTATGTCAACAAAACATGGACTTTGGTGGAACCACCCCAAGGGGCGCGACCCATAGGGTGCAAGTGGGTCTTCAAGAAGATGACCGACATGGATGGTTATGTCATTACCTACAAGGGAAGGCTGGTGGAAAAATGATTCAGACAGATTCATGGTATTTACTATGATGAAACCTTTTCACCAGTCGCATTGACCAAATCCATCTGAATCCTACTTGCTGTTGCAGCTTACTACGACTACGAGATTTGGCTGATGGCTGTCAAAATAGCGTTTCAGTATGCAAACCTCCTCAAGGATTTGTACATGACACAATCCGAGGGTTTTTTAGATCCATAGAATATAAATAAAGTTTTTAATACAACGATCCATTAATGGATTAAAGCAGACTTCGAAGAGTTGGAATCGACGTTTTGATGATGCAGTCAAAGAGTTTGACTTCATGAAGAATGAAGATGAATCTTGTGTCTACAAGAAGGTTAGTGGGAGGTCTGTTGCTTTTCTGGTCTTGTATGTCGATGACATGCTACTCATTGAAAACAATATTCCCATGGTGCAATCCGTGAAAGATTGGCTAGGAAAATGTTTCTCAATGATGGACTTAGGGGAAGCAGCTTATATACCTAGTATCAAGTTCTATAGAGATAGATCGAGGAAGCTCCTAGGCCTAAGTCAAATTACATATAGACAAGGTGTTGAATCGGTTCAACATGCGAGATTCCAAGAAGGGATTCTTTCCCACGTCGCATGGAATCACCCTTTCGAAGAGTTATTTTCGTTCCAATGAGATTGAGAAGGAATGCATGAGTAGGATAGCCTATGCCTCAGCCATAAGATCCATCATGTACGCCATGTTATGCACTAGACCAGATGTGTCATCCGCGTTGAGTATGACAAGAAGGTTTCAATCTTATCCGGGTGAAATAAATGGATAACTGTCAAGAACATCCAAAAGTACTTGAGAAGAACTAAGGATGCTTTCTTGGTCTATGGAGGGGAGGAAGATTTGCGTCTAAGGGGTTACATGTATGCAAGCTACCATGCCGAAAGAGATGATTTCAGATCGCAGTCGGGATTCGTGTACCACTTGAATGGAGGAGCTGTGAGCTGGAAGAGTTCCAAGCAAGAGACGGTCGTTGATTCTACAACTGAGGTTGGGTACCTTGCTGCGAGTGGCGCAGCAAAGGAAGCTGTTTGGATTAGGAAGTTCGTCACTAAACTTGGAGTAGTTCCTAGCATTGTGAATCCAATGGATTTGTACTGTGACAACACTGGCGCGATCGCACAATCAAAGAAACCCAAATCACACCAGAAATCCAAACACATACTTAGAAAGTTCCATCTTATTCGAGATATCATCGATAGAGGAGATGTGAAGATACGCAACATTCCTATAGATGAGAATCTGTCAGATCCACTTACAAAGCCGCTTGTTCAGCGCAAGCATGAAGGACACACTAGGAGAATTGGCATACAAGATGAACCAGATCGGCTCTACTTCAAGTGGGAGACTGTTGGAATAGATGCCCTAGACGCAATCTTATTTAGTATTAACATCACTTTGGCTAGAATATTCATTGTATTATTTATGAATATATTTAATATAATGATGTGCTTGGATTGCAAATGTAATGTTTATCTTAAATATCCCTAGTCAATTAAATTGATTAACAGGATGATCAACTATAGACTAGTATGGGGTTTGATTGGTATGGAAATATCACGATCCAACACATGGATATGCATTAGGAGTAATAGCATACTCGATTGACCCATAATGAAAAGGCTACATACAAGTTATGTAAAGTCACAAGTGCTTCTCGTGTTAACAACGATATTGTGATCCTTAGAGTTGAAGACGCTAGACCTATAGTTGTGTATTGTTGTATTTTGACATCGTCAGACGTTGCACCGTAACTTAGAGATGTTAGTGGCGTAGATAGGATTTTCCCCTCCCACATAATTGGAGTAGATATCCACGGCCACTTGAGGGATGGTGCTCATAGAATTTCTGGCCAGACTCAGATAAATCAATATATCATATTGATGTTATCCACATGGATGAAAATATTCCCATGATCGAGAAAGTATAGATTGGAAATACGAGTGTGACTTGCATATCTCGTGTCCGATCCAGATATAGAGACAAAGTGATGAAACAATACTTGCACAAGGTTTGTCGGATGACTATTTCTATTAGTTGGGGGCATGGATTTCTTGCTAGAGGCCGCTCCATGTTAGCAAATAGTTACTACCAACTAAGTAGAAACCTATGGAGTCACACGCCATATGGATCGAAATAGACTTGGGGATTAATTAATATGATTAATTAATTAGAAGGATCAGTGTGCAACTATTTGCAAACTTAGTAGGACTAATTTGCAAAAGGGACTAATCCGAACTTGATTAGGATTAGGAGAGGGACTTTATGTAGTTAACAAGGAGTTTTTTAACCATATAAAGGATATTACTAGCTTCCTTCCTACATCTAATTCTCATAACATTACTTGAGTAGGAGCGAAAGCAAGGAGAGAGAGCAAGATAACAGAAGAGGGTGAAGCCCCCATGTGTCGTTCGCCCCTACCCCGTCGGCCAAAGAGAGAGGACCGATCCTCTCTTTGGTCCTTGTTGTGTGATTTGTTCTTACTCTTCCATCGTTCCTAGCTAGCATAAGGAGTTGGAAGATCCAGATCTCAATCGTAGGCGTGGAACAACCGTAGAGACACAACATTATTTGTGTTTGAAGTCGTCACAGGAGACCTACAACGTGATTATGACAAATCATTTACTATCAATATGTATTCTCTTCCTGTGATCCTTGGAGGGTCTTGTGTAAATCTTTTTTCTAGTTTAATTCCCCTACGTAATTCGTTACAAAACCCTACAATTAATGGGTCTTCCAGTGGGGGGGACATGGTGTCTACGGATCGTGGGCATGCACTGAAAACTTGAAACAAAGTCAGAAAAAAAATGAGAAATCATAGTAGAAAATAAATAGAAAATACAAGGAGTATAAAATAATTACTAATTAGATAAGTCAATCATTGTCCCCTGCCATGGCGTGAAAAACATGACACAAAATCTTAACGCGTGTACCCCAAGCGTATGGTCAAGTAGTAGAGTGGAGTGCTTTTCAGACTCTAGGTTTTCAAACCCAGGAGGACAGGTTGTGACTTTCTAATTAACATCGCAGTATAATGTACTTAAGTAACTGGGAGGAATGCTTTTTTTATTGAAGGGTGGGTTGTCACCCCCAAACAAGTTACTCTAATAAAGAACTGAAATGACATTTGTTTTTTTGTATTTTCTAAAATGAACAAGGGTGTAATCAAATATGGAGAAGAAACTATGCAATCTATGGATCACCTGAAGTTGTATATATTTCTAGATATAACTTTGAAACACATAAAATGAATATTCTCTTGATCACGTTTTAAGTACTTAAAATCTTCTATCGATCTCATGCAAGTCTAGGGTAAGCTTAGTAGTCGTCATCTGTCAATCCATAAGCTATCACACCGGTTAAACTACTAACATTATATCTCAATCTCCCTAGTTCCTATATACCTTGTAAATTAACCCCAGGCCTTGGAGATCCAAGCCTCGCTTGAATCTATTAGGCTACAGCACACTAACTCCTCGATCCAGTTACACGAATACATAGCGCACATCATACAAGCGTGTAGCTAAAACCTTTCCTCATGTAGTTTTTCAAGTGATTAACTCTATTTCCGTTTAGTTTGTGAGTGAAAAAATCTTTAAGAAAGATAAGAAATGCACCTGTAGAATAGGAGACTCTAGACAACGCTAACGAATTCTAGACCTAACAAATACACATAGACAAACACTATGGTTGACTTTATATGTCCCAAAGAGGGGAACAACCTCAAATCATAAAATAACATTTTTTAACAATTATGGATAACAAACATGGATATAAACTAGTCTCTGGTATAGTTTTGAGAGTGAATTCCTAGTGTTCAGATTATGTGAAACGTCTATAAAGAAGAGAAAGTTGATAAATAGATTTTACAAAGAACCAAACTGATAAGTAAATCATAGAACTTTGGTTTAGTCTAAACAAACAATAACTCGATTCTAGACATAAGTAGACTTACAAGAGATTTTTCTGGATCAATAGACGAAGATTAATCTGGATAGTCAATTAAAAATATATATGAAAATCCTTGATTGATCCTAGAAGAGTATTCAACAACTTATGATAAAGAATCGAATCTACGGTAAGCTGAAGCGTTGCTCCAGAGAGCAGGGAAGTCCAACATTCGGACATGCAAGCTAAACTGTCGGTGTGAAGCTCTTGAGCTAATGATGGCCGCATCTTTGAAGACTTCTCTCTCTCACGTGTATGGTAGCTATCCAATGCTTTTACCTAAATTTTCTCTCAATTGTAGTTCTATATTTGTATAAGAGATTACTTGATTTCCAAACAATAGAGTTTTGGAGAAAATAAATTATGAGTTTAGGTCAAATTAAATTCCAACTCTTATTTATATAATAACCAATTAATAATAAAATAATTTTATGTTTAAGGAAAATCTATTTTTCGAAAAGAAATAATCATCCGTAATTCAATTTTAAATAAGTTAAATAATATTAAAGCAAAACAATTTAAAAAAAATCAATTTACTTAGAATATAAATTAAGCTGCAAAGAGTTATATTTTAATACCACTCCATCCCAACTCTCTCTCCCCAAGTTGACTCGTATTTGGGTCATTTTGATCGGGCGATTTCGACAGCAAAACGATACGATTATTTGATAATTTTTCACCCTGTTGTAGAGAAACTTCTACTCTACAACACCATGAAAAGATTATGAAAAAATTGAATCATTTTGTTATCCAAATCAAGCGGTCAAAGTGACCGAGTGAATAGTGGTAAAGTCAAATTGGGGAGAAGAGTGGTGACAGAGTGGTAGTTATGAAAAGATTTTCAATCAATATAAAACAAATGTTCATAAAAGAATATTTTAAAAACGAATAATATAGGTGAATATAAAAGATATAAATTATAATTATGGACGAAATTCTTCAAGTGATAATCTTTGCTATATAATCTTTGATTAATTTTGAAACTCTACCAAATAAATTTAAATGGAAAAATGACTAAGCTCATAAAAGAGTTTCAGTAGGAATGTACATATTATTGTGGTCATTATCACAAAATATATTATTTTCACAAAAGATAAATTTTATTCTTAATTAAACTCTATTTACTTGGAAAACACATAATATAATCCTATACAATCTCTAAGAAGAATAACTCATTTATTGAAACTACCAAAAGAGCAAGATAAAAAGCCAAAGACACAAAACTCAATCTAGCCGCCCCATTGCAGACGACCTCCTAGGGTTTCATGCGTAGTCTGCTGGCGCACTAGAAAGTTATTCCTACTCTTAGGCTCTTTTACAATGTTGGCAGTTTAGTTCAAAGACACATGGATTGATGTTACAAGAGCAATCGGAGATCTAAGAACGAAACAGAAACTTCTAGGAATATACTTGAAACCCAAAGATCACAAAAGTGATGATATATGATGATTTCTTGCTGGACAAAATTAAAGGAGCCTGAATTGCCTGAAGGAACATGGGCTAGCATCGCATAGTATCTAAATAAAGAGACTCAAGTCATCTATAATATCTCTATACAATGAATTACATGATGTGAGCTATTTTATCCCTGAATTGAAAAACACTAAGATATAGTGCGGGATCCTATATTGAACACATTTTGAACTATCATCTCCCCCTTTGTCAATCGGGGACAAAATCTTCTTATGAAATTTTAAAAAAAAAAAACAATACCACTCTTCATATTTCTGCATCATTTTGCTCCATGACTGCTCCAAACTTCATTAACCAATAACAAATCAACTTTGTCTTCAAAACTTGTCTAATTCATCATTGTTTTTTTTCTAGATGCTGCATATTACACACTCTATACAAACGACCAAGTGTAAGATTCTCTTGTATTAGAAACTCATAAGAACAATGGAAACTGTTTAAGATATCAATTACTGTTATACATGAAGATCAATAAATATGATATATGATGGAAAAGTACTTGTCTGTTTCTCATATTCATATAGGATGCAAAAATGTAAGATATGAACGGGAACTTTTTGAGATCTCCAATAAAAAAATTATATCATAGTTGGAGTAGCGTAGAGCGTATGGAATAAATCAACATACATCAATTCATGCATCAATGTGAATAAAGATCACATGACTCGTAACCAATTGGAAACATTCATGAGATACAATGAAGCATAACACAATGAACAATTCTCATGAACTTTTAAACTTCTTACTAAACTTTCAATAATTTAAATAGGGCTCTAACATATTTGAAAAAAGTGACATGTATAAAATTGAAAGAAAGTAACAACAAGCTAAGCATTCAAATAAATAATCAAAATTATGGAATTAACACGCAAGTGGCTAAAAATTAACGGATGTAAACGAATTCGCATCCTCAATGTACCCAGGTTCATGTGGATTTCTCCCAACAAATAGCTTTAGGAACTCGAAGACTTATGTCCTCCTTTCTTTTTCCAAAAATAAGAATTGTGCACACTTCAGGAGGAAGATTCAGATCAATTAAGCGAGAAGACTTATGAACAACAGCAAGATTACTCCTAACCACCTTATCATATTCACCTTCATTATCCAATCTAAGAGTATCGATAAATCTCTCATCCAAAGATCAATACTAGCCTTCCAAATATTCTTCGCACCAATGTGTACCCTGTCGATTTTGGTGAAGAATTTAGATTTCATAATAATGAAATATGTCTTACACTTGTAGCAAGTCGCGTGAAAATGTTGAACCTCTTTGAGTGTCTCCAAGTTTTCGAGAGCCATCCTTCTTGTAGGCACAATAATTTCTTCGCAGTTTTCCCTGGAATCACTGAGCCACTTCTAATTCAAGCTCTATTGACATGACTCCTTAAAAAGTGATAGCACTTGTTTATTTTAACGCAAAAACGGTATTTCAAAAGAAGAGAAGGTGTCATGTGAATTTCTAGTCAAGAAAGAGAGAAGAAAGGAAGAGGATAACATCAAGAACACACTTAGGCAGGCCTACGGGTTATGCTCGACCAAAAGAAGCGAAAATTTATGTTAGGGGATGCCGACGGGTGCAAGTTGTTGAGTGTAAGTTCAAAGTGGTTTTAAAAGCTTTGAAATTGGTTTCAAAGCCTTGAAAACTTCACATCATGAATTCAGGGGGAGTTTTTGCTCCTATTCATTCTCAAATCTCCTGCACTTGATCACTCTATATTATATAATGAAAGACAAACTAATTCTTTGTTATAAAATACTTTGATCTTATAATTTTCCTAAGTTATCTTGTAGGGATTGTTAGCCAACTCTGTGTTGCAGGTTCAACTCAGTTTCCTTATTTGCATGATTACAGAATTGGAAATCAAGGCCTGCAGGTTGGTGCTACACTTATGGAAAGTTGTCTAAACTTACCTTAGAATTGTATATTTAAGATCAGATCAAAATCATTGAGAAAATCATGCAGCTAGCCTTTGGGAGAAATTTGTTGAGAGTCAAATATCTGTAGAGGATTTTTAAGGTTTTCTGTTGAATTTTTCTATATAAGTGTGCAATTCCAAATGACATACATACATACTAATTCAGAGACATTGAGAAGCACATAGCATTACACAGAGATTCATACACTCTCCTGGATTGATAGACATCATTGAAGAAGATCATTCATCCATTGAATCCATTCCACATTCCGGAAGAACACTTCAAGCTTCATTGCTTCACTGCCTTCACAGTGTTCTTCATCCATACGTTTATTTGTATATCTTTATGTTATATTAATTAAATCTTCTGTTAAGAGTCAAGTTGTTCGTAAGGAAAAACTTGTATTCATGCTGTATCAGTTAGCTAGAGCTGTTACTAGATAGGTTAGGAAGAACCACAGGCTAGAAAAGAGAAAGGGAATTTTCATGGCCTAAGATTAATGTCTTAGTATTTGATAAATAAGAAGTTTTTGATATCTTCGAGGGATTAGAACCCTCAGGCCGAGAGTAGGTCACTTAGGACCCAACTTCGTAACAAATCACTATGTTCTTTGCCTTGCTTTATTGTTCTTTACTTGTCTTTGAAACTGCTTCAAAACAGGTTTTTGTTCAAAGCTTTGAAAAGATTTTCAGAGCTTTGAAAATACTCTGTATCTTTTAAACAGTACGTTTTGATTTCAAATCCTTGAAACCGAATTCAATGCTTTCAAATACTTCAAGTTCTTCTCATTTTGTTTTAAAACCACTCTTTCAGAAAATGTTGTCATATTCTATTCAACCCCCTTTCTAGAGTATTTCATCCAGTAACAGCATACCTGCATTACAATCTTCAATTGGTATCAGTGCTTGTATCAACGTACAGATCTAACAATCTTGTGATCACGAGTAATGTTGGTGAAGGTGGTTTCTCGCAAGGATGAGCTTCTAACAGACCTCCTCTGTTTTGTGGAGACAATTTTGTACACTTGAAAGCCTTGATGAAAATGTTTGTCATTGATCAGGACATTGAACTTTGGTCCATTATCCAGAATGAACCTCACATATTCTACACAGAAAAGGATGGGATTAGAACTCCCGAACGTGAAAACTCCCTCTCTACTTCTGAATTAAAATAGCTTTCAAAAATTATAGATCCCTGAATCTTTTATATTGTGCTTTGAATGCAGATGAATTCAACAAAATATCTACCTGCAAGACTCCTAAGGAGATCTGGGACAAGTGTTAGTCACTTTTGAAGGAACAAGCCAAGTAAAGCAAACCAAGATCAACATATTCCTTAGACAGGATGAACAGTTCAATATAAACAGAGATGAATCCATCAATGACATATTCAAAAGATTTACTGGCATTGTCAACAATGTGGAGTCCTTGGGGAAGTCATTTTATAATGAAGACGAAGTCAAGATCTTGAGAAGTCTTCCCAAAGACAAATTGGAATCAAATACTAAAGTCATTGAAGAAGCTCAAGATTTGTCCTCTCTCCAACTAGATGATTTACAGGGAAAGCTACTCACACATAAGATCTCCATGACTGAAGCTGATGGAGAACTACCAGAGAGTACCAAGAATCTGGCACTCAAAGCCAAAGAGATTGAACAACCTCAAATCCTTAAAAAATAATAAAATGATGAAGATGATCCTTTTACTCTCATTTCCAAAGCCTTGACAAGGATTCTCAAGATGATGAAGAACTTTGGAAACAAAGACTTCACTAGAAACAAATTCAGATCTTCAAGTAACAAGAACTACAAAGGTAAGTCCTCTTCCCATGTAATAAATATAAATGATTGATTTCTCTAAGTGTGGTGATGCAGGACGTTTGATCAGAGATTTCCCTCACAAGAAAAATCCAGCACTTTCAAAGGAAGAAAAATGACAGAAGCAAGAAGGCCATGGTAACTTCATGGAGTGACTCTGATTCTTCGAGTGAATCACATTCTTAAGAAGATCAATCCAACCTATGTCTCATGGCCAAGCATGATGAAATTTCAGAAAAGATCATTGAGGTAATGGTGAATAGTCTAGTGTCTAAACATGCAAATGAACTTTTAAAATTTTGAAAACAATGCTTCTAAATGAAGAAGACTACTTAAATGAAATCAAGTATTTAAAGGAAAAAGTTCATGAGCAAGCAAAAGAAAATTTGCAATTAGTTTTCCAGAACAAGAATCTTGAAATTTTTCAGGTAAACACTGACATAAATTTTAAATCTTTGTAAACTAATTTTAAAGACTTGAAAACTCCAGTCAAAGAACTTGTAACAGAGAACTCTCTTTTGAGTGCCAACCTTGTTGCTCTAAGTAATCAACATGATGAATTAGATGAACAGAAGACTCTACTGACTAAAAAACTTCAAGACTCTAAGCATGTTATGACAAAACTTGCTGGCCCTGAACATAATATCAACTTGATTCTTGGAGGAAGTTTGCATTCAGTCCACAAAACTTGTATTGGATATAATCCAAATTTTCCAAGAAAGAACAATATCAGCTTTCATGTAGAAGATATTCTCCAAAATGTATTTTGTGTGGCAATATTGTCATGTTAAGTTGACATATCCATTTAGAAGAACATAATCTCACATCATGAGGAATAGCTTTCCATTCTATCTTAAGGGACAGGTGAGAGAGATTTGGGTTCTTAAAGGGATCAGACCACCTAACATGGTTGTCCTAATTATGAATTCAAATACCACACTTGGTCTAACAGCTGGGTAAGACAGTGAATGATATTTGCAACTTCTCACCAAGAGCAAAGGGCAGGAGTTGATTATGGATAGTGGTTGCTCTAGGCAAATGAGTGGGAAGAGTTAATTATTAACTGAACTGAAAGAACAATGAAGAGGGACATCCACACTTAGTGACAAAGGGGAAGACAACATCATAGGAATAGGCAGAGTTGGTAATGGTTTTGAAATTCTATTTCAGATATTTATCTTTTAGATGGTCTAAAGTTTAACCTATTTATTGTATCTCAACTATGTGATAAAGGTAATAAGATTTTTTTTACAAAGAGAATTGTTTGGTGCAAGATTAAAAATCTAGCAATTGCATTCTCACCGTACCAAGGTCAAACAGTGTTTACTCAAATTACATTTTGAATAGGTTCCTGATTAGGCCTATTTTAAAGAAGACTCCTTATCAACTTTTCAAAGTCAGAAAGCCAAACATTTCATATTTCAAACTTTTTGTCTGTACTTGTTTTGTTCACAATAATGGTAAGGATAACCTTGGCAAGTTTGATGCCAAGAGTGATGAAGGTATTTTCCTTGGTTATTCTTTGACTAGAAGAGTCTGCAGAGTTTACGATAAGAGAACCAAGCTTGTTGAGAAAAGCATAGACGTTATATTTGATGAAAGAAATTATGGTTATTTAAGTGAAGGTTTTGCAGACTTAAATTTGAACAAGCATGAATCAAAGGATGAAGCATATCCAGAGAAGGGTTCTAAGACAAACGTGCAGGAAAACGGAATAGATTTTCAAAGCCTTGAAAGTGGCTCTCAAAGAATTGAATGAGGACCTCAAGGAAGACAGAGTGATCAAGCCACTACATCATGCTCTCAAGGCCTTTAAAAGATTCCTAGAGATCTGAACCCTAGACATAGAGAAAGAAGTTCAAATATCTGTCAGCTAATCCAACAAAAAATATCATTTCTAATACGTCCACTAGTACAAAAGCAAGATCTCTGTTAAAGAAATTGTGTGCTTTTTAATTCTTTTGTGTCTCTTGTAGAATCTAAGAATGTGAAAGAAGCACTACAATAAGCGTACTAGATAATTGCAATGAAAATTGAGCTGAATACATTTGAGTAGAACAAAGTATTGAATCTAGTTCCTCCTCCCAAAGATCAGTCTGTAATTGGAACAAGGTGGGTGTTCAAAAACAAGCTGGATAAGGTTGTCAGGAATAAGGCAAGACTAGTAGCTCAAAGCTAAAACCAGAATGAAGGTATAGATCATGAGGAGACTTTTTATCCTGTGGCCAGGTTGAAAGCAATAAGAATGCTACTTGCATTTGCATGACATAACAACATCAAACTTTTTCAAATGGATGTTAAATGTGCATTTCTAAATGGTTATCTGAAAGAAGAAGTATATGTTGCTCAACCTCCTGGTTTTGAAAGTGACGAGTTTCCAAATTATGTTTATAAGCTTCACAAAGCTATTTATGGCCTCAAACAAGCTCCAATAGCTTGGTATGAAAGAATGTCAAAACTTTTACTTGAAAATGATTTCAAAGAGGATTAGTTGAAAAAACTCTTTTCAAAAAGACACGTGACAAAGACATTTTAGTAGTACAAGTATATGTTGATGATATTTTATTTGGTGCTACTAATGATTTTCTTTCCCCAAGGATTTTTCTAGTCTTATGAGCAGGAAATTTGAGATGAGTTTGATGGGAGAGCTAAATTTCTTTCTTGGACTTCATGTACATCAAATGAAGAAAGGAATTTTCCTACACAAGAATAAGTACACAAAATATTTACTATAAAAGTATAAAATGTTTCAATCCAAGGTAGCCAAAACTCCCATGAGCTCTACACAATCATTAGACAAAGATCAAAATGGTAAGAGAGTGAACCAGAAAGAGTCTAGAGGTTTGAATGGTTCACTACTCTATCTTACTGCAAGTAGGCCATACATTATATTTAATTTTTGTACGTCGGCTAGATCCCAAGCTGATCCTAAGAGTCTCCCTTATTTGATGTCAAAATAATTTTCAAATATCTCATTGGTACCAAAGACTTAGGGCTTTGGTATCCTAAACAGTCTAACTTCTCTCTCAGTGGCTATTCAGATAATGATTTTGCAGGATATAATTGACAGAAAAATCACTTGAGGATGTTTCCAATCCCTTGGATCATCTCTGATAAGCTAGCATTCTAAAAATCTAAATTCATTAGCTTTTTCAACAGCAGAAGATGAATACATCGCAATAGGTGTTTGCTGCACACATGTATTGTGCATAGCTCAACAAATGAGAGATCTTGGTTATGAATTTAGAGATATCCCCATCAAATGTGACAACACTAGTGCTATCTCAATTACTAAGAATCCAGTTCAACATTCAAGGACTAAGCACATTGATGTCCAACATCACTTCACTACAGATCATGTGGAGAAAGGTGATGTATCTCTATCATTTGTGTCAACTAACTTGTAGTTTGTAGATATCTTTACTAAACCACTGGCAGAGGATAGATTCACAGCCCTGAGATTAGAATTTGGCATGTTGAATAAGGAAGCACTTATTTAGGGGGAGCATTAGGTAAATTGTTTGTGTTTCAATGTTTTTAATGTTTTCAAAGCCTTAAATTCCTTCTCAAAGATTTGAATATAAATATTTATACTCTATATCAATGATGGATCACTAATGTTGGGTGTTATCTCTGCCGATAATTTCCTGACATTATTTTTACTTTTTAAAATGGATCTTTTTTCAAATCAGTATAATACTATTTCCATTCCAAACGAGTTTGAATTTCAAACAAATTTTCCTTCCTTAACTATTATGATATACTAGTCTTAACCCCGCGCCATGGCGCGGGCTCTGCATGTTATTATTATATTGTTTTATTGAAAAATTCTTAACATTATTTGGAGTTTGAAAAATATGTTCCTTTAATTCATGAAAAAATTCTTTTGAATCATATTTATTGCACACATGTTAAGTATAAAGACCATTAAGTTAATTTCTCAAAACGAAAAGACCATAAAATAATTAATAGTTTGACAGAATATTGGTTTATAGCTGTAAATTAAACTTTTAATAAAGATGTGGTTCTTTCATAAACAGGTCTCTAATAACGAACCAAGAAAACTAAATAATAAAATAAAATCAAAGAAACTATATGTATGTTTCTATTTTTTAAGATCATAAATCCATATAATATATAAAAATTACTACTTATACGTATCTCATGAAAGAACCAAAGTACAAACAATAATCCAAATAAGCCATGCCTATCAGTTTGAGCTACAAATTTTATCATCTTTTGTCAATTTTTAGTGGAATTACTCACAAACCTTGACAATTCTGATAATATAAAATGCTTTGGCCCCTACGTTTGAAGAAAACTATACATTTTTAAATTGACTTTTATTTTATTGGTTTAAAATCATCCATGTTGTCTGACTATGAAAAACTCTCATAGTCTAATGGGGAGTCGATATTTCCTTTACTTGTATGAAGGAAATATTTTCACGTATAGTTTTTTTTTGCGTGCCGACTGGTATACATAAATCTGAAATGATAACCCATAGATATTGTTGATTTACTACTGTTGTACGAAAAGTTAGTGTAATTTCATTTATATTAATACATGTGATAAATTGTTGTTATAGCTACCACTCAACATAAGTATTAGAAATTACACGTGAAATTGAATAGAAATGCTTATAACTTCTAGTATTTGTGTGTCGTGTGCAGCATATTGGGATAAAAAATAAATTTTCTTGAAATCACATATGTGAAAATATTTATATAGCTAAATCCCACATGGGAAGAGATTTCATAATCCATTCAACGAAATATGTATTATCATCTGAATTTATTTTGAACATTGAATTTATTACAGCTGTTTCAATAAATTGAGAACCAACCATATTAAAGAAACATAAGTACGGAAAATAGATCAATAGTTACGTCCATGAGAGATTGGGGAATCAATTTATAAAAATTATGTCTTAAGACGGCAGATAATGAAGAATCTGAAGTAAAAGTGAAAGGTTATGGTTTTTATTCTTAAGTAAGATGGGCTTTTTATGTAATTGAAGTTTCATCGAGTTATTATTGCGATGTTTTTATTTAAATTTATTTTTAATATGATTTTGTATGGTTCGCACATGGCTTAACTTTCATCGTATACCTTATGAAGGACAAATCCGAATCCTTCGAAAGGTTCAAAGAATTCAAGAATGATGTAGAGAAGCAACTTGGCAAAAGCATCCAAGCTCTACGAACAGATTGTGGAGGAGAATACTAGAGCCAAGACGACTATCTTAGAGAGTGTGGGATAGTATCCCAACTCACTCCACCAAGAACGCCACAATGAAATGGCATGTCCGAGAGCAGGAATCGAACACTGTTGGACATGGTTCAATCTATGATGTGTCAAACTGATCTTCCGTTATCCTTTTGGGGATACGCTCTATTGTGTGCAGCTTTCACCATTAACCATGTTCCATCTAAATTGGTCATGAAGACGCCACAACATCCCACAGTGTCGTTCATGAAGATTTGGGGCTGCAATGTCTATGTAACACGTTTACAATCAGACAAACTCGGGCCTAAGTCTAATAAATGTGTAAATTTGTGGGATATCCTAAGGAAACTAAAGGGTATTATTTCTACAATCCAACTGCGAACAAAGTGTTAGTTTCTCGGACAGGCGTGTTTCTAGAAAGAAAGTTTGTCTCTACAGAAGCAAGTGGGAGGACTGTAGAACTTGAAGAAATTCAAGAACCACAAACTACTGATCCTACTATGGAACATGAAGAGGAACCAAAAAATGTTATCGACGAACATGTTCAAGTAACACAAGAGCTTCGTCGGTCGAGTAGAGTGCGCCAGGAGCTAAAAAGGTATGGACTTCTCATGACTGAGTCCGATGACATGCTGCTCATAGATGATGAGCCTACTACCTATGGAGAGGCTCTGAAAGGGCCTAACTCTCAGAAGTGGCTCAAATCCATTGAATAGGAGATGGAATCCATGTATGTCAGCAAAACATGGACTTTGGTGGAACCACCCCAAGGGGCGCGGCCCATAGGGTGCAAGTGGGTCTTCAAGAAGATGACTGACATGGATGGTTATGTCATTACCTACAAGGGAAGGCTGGTGGCAAAATGATTCAGACAGATTCATGGTTTTTACTATGATGAAACCTTTTCACCAGTCGCATTGACCAAATCCATCTGAATCCTACTTGCTGTTGCAGCTTACTACGACTACGAGATTTGGCTGATGGCTGTCAAAATAGCGTTTCAGTATGCAAACCTCCTCAAGGATTTGTACATGACACAATCCGAGGGTTTTGTAGATCCATAGAATATAAATAAAGTTTGTAATACAACGATCCATTTATGGATTAAAGCAGACTTCGAAGAGTTGGAATCGACGTTTTGATGAAGCAGTCAAAGAGTTTGACTTCATGAAGAATGAAGATGAATCTTGTGTCTACAAGAAGGTTAGTGGGAGGTATGTTGCTTTTCTGGTCTTGTATGTCGATGACATGCTACTCATTGGAAACAATATTCCCATGGTGCAATCCGTGAAAGATTGGCTAGGAAAATGTTTATCAATGATGGACTTAGGGGAAGCAGCTTATATACATGGTATCAAGTTCTATAGAGATAGATTGAGGAAGCTCCTAGGCCTAAGTCAAATTACATATAGAAAAGGTGTTGAATCGGTTCAACATGCGAGATTCCAAGAAGGGATTCTTTCCCACGTCGCATGGAATCACCCTTTCGAAGAGTTATTTTCGTTCCAATGAGATTGAGAAGGAATGCATGAGTAGGATAGCCTATGCCTCAGCCATAAGATCCATCATGTACGCCATGTTATGCACTGGACCAGATGTGTCATCCGCGTTGAGTATGATAAGAAGGTTTCAATCTAATCCGGGTGAAATAAATGGATAACGGTCAAGAACATCCAAAAGTACTTGAGAAGAACTAAGGATGCTTTCTTGGTCTATGGAGGGGAGGAAGATTTGCGTCTAAGGGGTTACATGTATGCAAGCTACCATGCCGAAAGAGATGATTTCAGATCGCAGACGGGATTCGTGTACCACTTGAATGGAGGAGCTGTGAGCTGGAAGAGTTCCAAGCAAGAGACGGTCGTTGATTCTACAACTGAGGTTGGGTACGTTGCTGCGAGAGGTGCAGCAAAGGAAGCTGTTTGGATAAGGAAGTTCGTCACTGAACTTGGAGTAGTTCCTAGCATTGTGAATCCAATGGATTTGTACTGTGACAACACTGGCGCGATCGCACAATCAAAGAAACCCAAATCACACCAGAAATCCAAACACATACTTAGAAAGTTCCATCTTATTCGAGATATCATCGATAGAGGAGATGTGAAGATACGCAACATTCCTACAGATGAGAATCTGTCAGATCCACTTACAAAGCCGCTTGTTCAGCGCAAGCATGAAGGACACACTAGGAGAATTGGCATACAAGATGAACCAGATCGGCTCTACTTCAAGTTGGAGACTGTTGGAATAGATGCCCTAGACGCAATCTTATTTAGTATTAACATCACTTTGGCTAGAATATTCATTGTATTATTTATGGATATATTTAATATAATGATGTGCTTGGATTGCAAATGTAATGTTTATCTTAAATATACCTAGTCAATTAAATTGATTAACAGGATGATCAACTATAGACTAGTATGGGGTTTGATTGGTATGGAAATATCACGATCTAACACATGGATATGCATTAGGGGCATGGATTTCTTGCTAGAGGCCGCTCCATGTTAGCAAATAGTTACTGCCAACTAAGTAGAAACCTATGGAGTCACACGCCATATGGATCGAAATAGACTTGGGGATTAATTAATATTATTAATTAATTATAAGGATCAGTGTGCAACTATTTGCAAACTTAGTAGGACTAATTTGCAAGAGGGACTAATCCGAACTTGATTAGGATTGGGAGAGGGACTTTATGTAGTTAACAAGGAGTTTTTTAACTATATAAAGGATATTCCTAGCTTCCTTCCTACATCTAATTCTCATAACATTACTTTAGTAGGAGCGAAAGCAAGGAGAGAGAGCAAGATAACAGAAGAGGGTGAAGCCCCAATGTGTCGTTCGCCCCTACCCCGTTGGCCAAAGAGAGAGGACCGATCCTCTCTTTGGTCCTTGTTGCGTGATTTGTTCTTACTCTTCCATCGTTCCTAGCTAGCATAAGGAGTTGGAAGATCTAGATCTCAATCGTAGGCGTGGAACAACCGTAGAGACACAACATTATTTGTGTTTGAAGTCGTCACAGGAGACCTACAAGGTGATTATGACAAATCATTTACTATCGTTATGTATTCTCTTCCTGTGATCCTTGGAGGGTCTTGTGTAAATCTTTTTTCTAGTTTAATTCCCCTTCGTAATTCGTTACAAAACCCTACAATTAATGGGTCTTCCAGTGGGGGGGACATGGTGTCTAGGGATCGTGGGCATGCACTGAAAACTTGAAACAAAGTCAGAAAAAAAATGAGAAATCATAGTAGAAAATAAATAGAAAATACAAGGAGTATAAACTAATTACTAATTAGATAAGTCAATCATTGTCCCCTGCCATGGCGTGAAAAACATGACACAAAATCTTAACGCGTGTACCCCAAGCGTATGGTCAAGTAGTAGAGTGGAGTGCTTTTCAGACTCTAGGTTTTCAAACCCAGGAGCACAGGTTGTGACTTTCTAATTAACATCGCAGTATAATGTACTTAAGTAACTGGGAGGAATGCTTTTTTTATTGAAGGGTGGGTTGTCACCCCCAAACAAGTTACTCTAATAAAGAACTGAAATGACATTTTTTTTTGTATTTTCTAAAATGAACAAGGGTGTAATCAAATATGGAGAAGAAACTATGCAATCTATGGATCACCTGAAGTTGTATATATTTCTAGATATAACTTTGAAACACATAAAATGAATATTCTCTTGATCACGTTTTAACTACTTAAAATCTTCTATCGATCTCATGCAAGTCTAGGGTAAGCTTAGTAGTCGTCATCTGTCAATCCATAAGCTATCACACCGGTTAAACTACTAACATTATATCTCAATCTCCCTAGTTCCTATATACCTTGTAAATTAACCCCAGGCCTTGGAGATCCAAGCCTCGCTTGAATCTATTAGGCTACAGCACACTAACTCATCGATCCAGTGACACGAATACATAGCGCACCTCATACAAGCGTGTAGCTAAAACCTTTCCTCATGTAGTTTTTCAAGTGATTAACTCTATTTCCGTTTAGTTTGTGAGTGAAAAAATCTTTAAGAAAGATGAGAAATGCACCTGTAGAATAGGAGACTCTAGACAACCCTAACGAATCCTAGACCTAACAAATACACATAGACAAACACTATGGTTGACTTTACATGTCCCAAAGAGGGGAACAACCTCAAATCATAAAATAACAATTTTTAACAATTATGGATAACAAACATGGATATAAACTAGTCTCTGGTATAGTTTTGAGAGTGAATTCCAAGTGTTCAGATTATGTGAAACGTCTATAAAGAAGAGAAAGTTGATAAATAGATTTTACAAAGAACCAAATTGATAAGTAAATCATAGAACTTTGGTTTATTCTAAACAAACAATAACTCGATTCTAGACATAAGTAGACTTACAAGAGACTTTTCTGGATCAATCGACGAAGATTAATCTGGATAGTCAATTGAAAATATATATGAAAATCCTTGATTGATCCTAGAAGAGTATTTAACAACTTATGATAAAGAATCGAATCTACGGTAAGCTGAAGCGTTGCTCCAGAGAGCAGGGAAGTCCAACATTCGGACATGCAAGCTAGACTGTCGGTGTGAAGATTTTGAGCTAATGATGGCCGCATCTTTGAAGACTTCTCTCTCTCACGTGTATGGTAGCTATCCAATGCTTTTACCTCAATTTTGTCTCAATTGTAGTTCTATATTTGTATAAGAGATTACTTGATTTCCAAACAATAGAGTTTTGGAGAAAATAAATTATGAGTTTAGGTCAAATTAAATTCCAACTCTTATTTATATAATAACCAATTAATAATAAAATAATTTTATGTTTAAGGAAAATCTATTTTTCGAAAAGAAATAATCATCCGTAATTCAATTTTAAATAAATTAAATAATATTAAAGCAAAACAATTTAAAAAAAATCAATTTACTTAGAATATAAATTAAGCTGCAAAGAGTTATATTTTAATACCACTCCATCCCAACTCTCTCTCCCCAAGTTGACTCGTATTTGGGTCATTTTGATCGGGCGATTTCGACAGCAAAACGATATGATTATTTGATAATTTTTCACCCTGTTGTAGAGAAACTTCTACTCTACAACACCATGAAAAGATTATGAAAAAATTGAATCATTTTGCTATCCAAATCAAGCGGTCAAAGTGACCGAGTGAATAGTGGTAAAGTCAAATTGGGGAGAAGAGTGGTGACAGAGTGGTAGTTATGAAAAGATTTTCAATCAATATAAAACAAATGTTCATAAAAGAATATTTTAAAAACGAATAATATAGGTGAATATAAAAGATATAAATTATAATTATGGACGAAATTCTTCAAGTGATAATATTTGCTATATAATCTTTGATTAATTTTGAAACTCTACCAAATAAATTTAAATGGAAAAATGACTAAGCTCGTAAAAGAGTTTCAGTAGGAATGTACGTATTATTTTGGTCATTATCACAAAATATATTATTTTCACAAAAGATAAATTTTATTCTTAATTAAACTCTATTTACTTGGAAAACACATAATATAATCCTATACAATCTCTAAGAAGAATAACTCATTTATTGAAACTACCAAAAGAGCAAGATAAATAGCCAAAGAGACTGCAAAACTCAATCTAGCCGCCCCATTGCAGACGACCTCCTAGGGTTTCATGCGTAGTCTGCTGGCGCACTAGAAAGCTATTCCTACTCTTAGGCTCTTTTACAATGTTGGCAGTTTAGTTCAATGACACATGGATTGATGTTACAAAAGCAATCGGAGATCTAAGAACGAAACAGAAACTTCTAGGAATATACTTGAAACCCAAAGATCACAAAAGTGATGATATATGATGATTTCTTGCTGGACAAAATTAAAGGAGCATGAATTTCCTGAAGGAACATGGGCTAGCATCGCATAGTATCTAAATAAAGAGACTCAAGTCATCTATAATATCTCTATACAATGAATTACATGATGTGAGCTATTTTATCCCTGAATTGAAAAACACTAAAACATAGTGCGGGATCCTATATTGAACACATTTTGAACTATCATCTCCCCCTTTGTCAATCGGGGACAAAATCTTCTTATGAAATTTAAAAAAAAAAAAACAATACCACTCTTCATATTTCTGCATCATTTTGCTCCATGACTGCTCCAAACTTCATTAACCAATAAAAAATCAACTTTGTCTTCAAAACTTGTCTAATTCATCATTGTTTTTTTTCTAGATGCTGCATATTACACACTCTATACAAACGACCAAGTGTAATATTCTCTTGTATTAGAAACTCATAAGAACAATGGAAACTGTTTAAGATATCAATTACTGTTATACATGAAGATCAATAAATATGATATATGATGGAAAAGTACTTGTCTGTTTCTCATATTCATATAGGATGCAAAAATGTAAGATATGAACGGGAACTTTTTGAGATCTCCAATAAAAAAATTATATCATAGTTGGAGTAGCGTAGAGCGTATGGAATAAATCAACATACATCAATTCATGCATCAATGTGAATAAAGATCACATGAATCGTAACCAATTGGAAACATTCATGAGATACAATGAAGCATAACACAATGAACAATTCTCATGAACTTTTAAACTTCTTACTAAACTTTCAATAATTTAAATAGGGCTCTAACATATTTGAAAAAAGTGACATGTATAAAATTGAAAGAAAGTAACAACAAGCTAAGCATTCAAATAAATAATCAAAATTATGGAATTAACACGCAAGTGGCTAAAAATTAACGGATGTAAACGAATTCGCATCCTCAATGTACCCAGGTTCATGTGGATTTCTCCAAACAAATAGCTTTAGGAACTCGAAGACTTATGTCCTCCTTTCTTTTTCCAAAAATAAGAATTGTGCACACTTCAGGAGGAAGATTCAGATCAATTCAGCGAGAAGACTTATGAACAACAGCAAGATTACTCCTAACCACCTTATCATATTCACCTTCATTATCCAATCTAAGAGTATCGATAAATCTCTCATCCAAAGATCAATACTAGCCTTCCAAATATTCTTCGCACCAATGTGTACCCTGTCGATTTTGGTGAAGAATTTAGATTTCATAATAATGAAATATGTCTTACACTTGTAGCAAGTCGCGTGAAAATGTTGAACCTCTTTGAGTGTCTCCAAGTTTTCGAGAGCCATCCTTCTTGTAGGCACAATAATTTCTTCGCAGTTTTCCCTGGAATCACTGAGCCACTTCTAATTCAAGCTCTATTGACATGACTCCTTAAAAAGTGATAGCACTTGTTTATTTTAACGCAAAAACGGTATTTCAAAAGAAGAGAAGGTTTCATGTGAATTTCTAGTCAAGAAAGAGAGAAGAAAGGAAGAGGATAACATCAAGAACACACTTAGGCAGGCCTACGGGTTATGCTCGACCAAAAGAAGCGAAAATTTATGTTAGGGGAGGCCGACGGGTGCAAGTTGTTGAGTGTAAGTTCAAAGTGGTTTTAAAAGCTTTGAAATAGGTTTCAAAGCCTTGAAAACTTCACATCATGAATTCAGGGGGAGTTTTTGCTCCTATTCATTCTCAAATCTCCTGCACTTGATCACTCTATATTATATAATGAAAGACAAACTAATTCTTTGTTATAAAATACTTTGATCTTATAATTTTCCTAAGTTATCTTGTAGGGATTGTTAGCCAACTCTGTGTTGCAGGTTCAACTCAGTTTCCTTATTTGCATGATTACAGAATTGGAAATCAAGGCCTGCAGGTTGGTGCTACACTTATGGAAAGTTGTCTAAACTTACCTTAGAATTGTATATATAAGATCAGATCAAAATCATTGAGAAAATCATGGAGCTAGCCTTTGGGAGAAATTTGTTGAGAGTCAAATATCTGTAGAGGATTTTTAAGCTTTTCTGTTGAATTTTTCTATATAAGTGTGCAATTCAAAATGGCATACATACATACTAATTCAGAGACATTGAGAAGCACATAGCATTACACAGAGATTCATACGCTCTCCTGGATTGATAGACATCATTGAAGAAGATCATTCATCCATTGAATCCATTCCACATTCCGGAAGAACACTTCAACCTTCATTGCTTCACTGCCTTCACAGTGTTCTTTATACATACGTTTATTTGTACATCTTTATGTTATATTAATTAAATCTTCTGTTAAGAGTCAAGTTTTTCGTAAGGAAAAACTTGTATTCATGTTGTATCAGTTAGCTAGAGCTGTTACTAGATAGGTTAGGAAGAACCACAGGCTAGAAAAGAGAAAGGGAATTTTCATGGCCTAAGATTAATGTCTTAGTATTTGATAAATAAGAAGTTTTTGATATCTTCGAGGGATTAGAACCCTCAGGCCGAGAGTAGGTCACTTAGGACCCAACTTCGTAACAAATCACTATGTTCTTTGCCTTGCTTTATTGTTCTTTACTTGTCTTTGAAACTGCTTCAAAACAGGTTTTTGTTCAAAGCTTTGAAAAGATTTTCAGAGCTTTGAAAATACTCTGTATCTTTTAAACAGTACGTTTTGATTTCAAATCCTTGAAACCGAATTCAATGCTTTCAAATACTTCAAGTTCTTCTCATTTTGTTTTAAAACCACTCTTTCAGAAAATGTTGTCATACTCTATTCAACCCCCTTTCTAGAGTATTTCATCTAGTAACAGCATACCTGCATTACAATCTTCAATTGGTATCAGTGCTTGTATCAATGTACAGATCTAACAATCTTGTGATCACGAGTAATGTTGGTGAAGGTGGTTTCTCGCAAGGATGAGCTTCTAACAGACCTCCTCTTTTTTGTGGAGACAATTTTGTACACTTGAAAGCCTTGATGAAAATGTTTATTATTGATCAGGACATTGAACTTTGGTTTATTATCCAGAATGGACCTCACATATTCTACACAGAAAAGGATGGGATTAGAACTCCCGAACCTGAAAACTCCCTCTCTACTTGTGAATTAAAATAGCTTTCAAAAATTATAGATCCCTGAATCTTTTATATTGTGCTTTGACTGCAGATGAATTCAACAAAATATCTACCTGCAAGACTCCTAAGGAGATATGGGACAAGTGTTAGTCACTTTTGAAGGAACAAGCTAAGTAAAGCAAACCAAGATCAACATATTCCTTAGACAGGATGAACAGTTCAATATAAACGGAGATGAATCCATCAATGACATATTCAAAAGATTTACTGACATTGTCAACAATGTGGAGTCCTTGGGGAAGTCATTTTATAATGAAGACGAAGTCAAGATCTTGAGAAGTCTTCCCAAAGACAAATTGGAATCAAATACTAAAGTCATTGAAGAAGCTCAAGATTTGTTCTCTCTCCAACTAGATGATTCACAGGGAAATCTACTCACACATAAGATCTCCATGAGTGAAGCTGATGGAGAACTACCAGAGAGTACCAAGAATCTGGCACTCAAAGCCAAAGAGATTGAACAACCTCAAATCCTTAAAAAATAAGAAAATGATGAAGATGATCCTTTTACTCTCATTTCCAAAGCCTTGACAAGGATTCTCAAGATGATGAAGAACTTTGGAAACAAAGACTTCACTAGAAACAAATTCAGATCTTCAAGTAACAAGAACTACAAAGGTAAGTCCTCTTCCCATGTAATAAATATAAATGATTGATTTCTCTAAGTGTGGTGATGCAGGACGTTTGATCAGAGATTTCCCTCACAAGAAAAATCCAGCACTTTCAAAGGAAGAAAAATGACAGAAGCAAGAAGGCCATGGTAACTTCATGGAGTGACTCTGATTCTTCGAGTGAATCACATTCTTAAGAAGATCAATCCAACCTATGTCTCATGGCCAAGCATGATGAAATTACAGAAAAGATCATTGAGGTAATGGTGAATAGTCTAGTGTCTAAACATGCAACTGAACTTCTAAAATTTTTAAAACAATGCTTCTAAATGAAGAAGACTACTTAAATGAAATCAAGTATTTAAAGGAAAAAGTTCATGAGCAAGCAAAAGAAAATTTGCAATTAGTTTTCCAGAACAAGAATCTTGAAATTTTTCAGGTAAACACTGACATAGATTTTAAAGCTTTGTAAACTAATTTTAAAGACTTGAAAACTCCAGTCAAAGAAATTGTAACAGAGAACTCTCTTTTGAGTGCCAACCTTGTTTCTCTAAGTAATCAGCATGATGAATTAGATGAACTGAAGACTCTACTGACTAAAAAACTTCAAGACTCTAAGCATGTTATGACAAAACTTGCTGGCCCTGAACATAATATCAACTTGATTCTTGGAGGAAGTTTGCATTCAGTCCACAAAACTTGTATTGGATATAATCCAAATTTTCCAAGAAAGAACAATATCAGCTTTCATGTAGAAGATATTCTCCAAAATGTATTTTGTGTGGCAATATTGTCATGTTAAGTTGACATATCCATTTAGAAGAACATAATCTCACATCATGAGGAATAGCTTTCCATTCTATCTTAAGGGACAGGTGAGAGAGATTTGGGTTCTTAAAGGGATCAGACCACCTAACATGGTTGTCCTAATTATGAATTCAAATACCACACTTGGTCTAACAGCTGGGTAAGACAGTGAATGATATTTGCAACTTCTCACCAAGAGCAAAGGGCAGGAGTTGATTATGGATAGTGGTTGCTCTAGGCAAATGAGTGGGAAGAGTTAATTATTAACTGAACTGAAAGAACAATGAAGAGGGACATCCACACTTAGTGACAAAGGGGAAGACAACATCATAGGAATAGGCAGAGTTGGTAATGGTTTTGAAATTCTATTTCAGATATTTATCTTTTAGATGGTCTAAAGTTTAACCTATTTATTGTATCTCAACTATGTGATAAAGGTAATAAGATTTTTTTTACAAAGAGAATTGTTTGGTGCAAGATTAAAAATCTAGCAATTGCATTCTCACCGTACCAAGGTCAAACAGTGTTTACTCAAATTACATTTTGAATAGGTTCCTGATTAGGCCTATTTTAAAGAAGACTCCTTATCAACTTTTCAAAGTCAGAAAGCCAAACATTTCATATTTCAAACTTTTTGTCTGTACTTGTTTTGTTCACAATAATGGTAAGGATAACCTTGGCAAGTTTGATGCCAAGAGTGATGAAGGTATTTTCCTTGGTTATTCTTTGACTAGAAGAGTCTGCAGAGTTTACGATAAGAGAACCAAGCTTGTTGAGAAAAGCATAGACGTTATATTTGATGAAAGAAATTATGGTTATTTAAGTGAAGGTTTTGCAGACTTAAATTTGAACAAGCATGAATCAAAGGATGAAGCATATCCAGAGAAGGGTTCTAAGACAAACGTGCAGGAAAACGGAATAGATTTTCAAAGCCTTGAAAGTGGCTCTCAAAGAATTGAATGAGGACCTCAAGGAAGACAGAGTGATCAAGCCACTACATCATGCTCTCAAGGCCTTTAAAAGATTCCTAGAGATCTGAACCCTAGACATAGAGAAAGAAGTTCAAATATCTGTCAGCTAATCCAACAAAAAATATCATTTCTAATACGTCCACTAGTACAAAAGCAAGATCTCTGTTAAAGAAATTGTGTGCTTTTTAATTATTTTGTGTCTCTTGTAGAATCTAAGAATGTGAAAGAAGCACTACAATAAGCGTACTAGATAATTGCAATGAAAATTGAGCTGAATACATTTGAGTAGAACAAAGTATTGAATCTAGTTCCTCCTCCCAAAGATCAGTCTGTAATTGGAACAAGGTGGGTGTTCAAAAACAAGCTGGATAAGGTTGTCAGGAATAAGGCAAGACTAGTAGCTCAAAGCTAAAACCAGGATGAAGGTATAGATCATGAGGAGACTTTTTATCCTGTGGCCAGGTTGAAAGCAATAAGAATGCTACTTGCATTTGCATGACATAACAACATCAAACTTTTTCAAATGGATGTTAAATGTGCATTTCTAAATGGTTATCTGAAAGTAGAAGTATATGTTGCTCAACCTCCTGGTTTTGAAAGTGACGAGTTTCCAAATTATGTTTATAAGCTTCACAAAGCTATTTATGGCCTCAAACAAGCTCCAATAGCTTGGTATGAAAGAATGTCAAAACTTTTACTTGAAAATGATTTCAAAGAGGATTAGTTAAAAAAACTCTTTTCAAAAAGACACGTGAGAAAGACATTTTAGTAGTACAAGTATATGTTGATGATATTTTATTTGGTTCTACTAATGATTTTCTTTCCCCAAGGATTTTTCTAGTCTTATGAGCAGGAAATTTGAGATGAGTTTGATGGGAGAGCTAAATTTCTTTCTTGGACTTCATGTACATCAAATGAAGAAAGGAATTTTCCTACACAAGAATAAGTACACAAAATATTTACTGGAAAAGTATAAAATGTTTCAATCCAAGGTAGCCAAAACTCCCATGAGCTCTACACAATCCTTAGACAAAGATCAAAATGGTAAGAGAGTGAACCAGAAAGAGTCTAGAGGTTTGAATGGTTCACTACTCTATCTTACTGCAAGTAGGCCATACATTATATTTAATTTTTGTACGTCGGCTAGATCCCAAGCTGATCCTAAGAGTCTCCCTTATTTGATGTCAAAATAATTTTCAAATATCTCATTGGTACCAAAGACTTAGGGCTTTGGTATCCTAAACAGTCTAACTTCTCTCTCAGTGGCTATTCAGATAATGATTTTGCAGGATATAATTGACAGAAAAATCACTTGAGGATGTTTCCAATCCCTTGGATCGTCTCTGATAAGCTAGCATTCTAAAAATCTAAATTCACTAGCTTTTTCAACAGCAGAAGATGAATACATAGCAATAGGTGTTTGCTGCACACATGTATTGTGCATAGCTCAACAAATGAGAGATATTGGTTATGAATTTAGAGATATCCCCATCAAATGTGACAACACTAGTGCTATCTCAATTACTAAGAATCCAGTTCAACATTCAAGGACTAAGCACATTGATGTCCAACATCACTTCACTACAGATCATGTGGAGAAAGGTGATGTATCTCTATCATTTGTGTCAACTAACTTGTAGTTTGTAGATATCTTTACTTAACCACTAGCAGAGGATAGATTCACAGCCCTGAGATTAGAATTTGGCATGTTGAATAAGGAAGCACTGATTTAGGGGGAGCATTAGGTAAATTGTTTGTGTTTCAATGTTTTTAATGTTTTTTCAAAGCCATAAATTTTTTTCATAGGAATAATAGTTTTTCAAAGCCTTAAATTCCTTCTCAAAGATTTGAATATAAATATTTATACTCTATATCAATGAAGGATCACTAATGTTGGGTGTTATCTCTGCCGATAATTTCCTGACATTATTTTTACTTTTTAAAATGGATCTTTTTTCAAATCAGTATAATACTATTTCCATTCCAAACGATTTTGAATTTCAAACAAATTTTCCTTCCTTAACTATTATGATATACTAGTCTTACCCCCGCGCCATGGCGCGGGCTCTGCATGTTATTATTATATTGTTTTATTGAAAAATTCTTAACATTATTTGGAGTTTGAAAAATATGTTCCTTTAATTCATGAAAAATCTTTTGAATCATATTTATTGCACACATGTTAAGTATAAAGACCATTAAGTTAATTTCTCAAAACGAAAAGAGCATAAAATAATTAATAGTTTGACAAAATATTGGTTTATAGCTGTAAATTAAACTTTTAATAAAGATGTGGTTCTTTCATAAACAGGTCTCTAATAACGAACCAAGAAAACTAAATAATAAAATACAATCAAAGAAACTATGTGTATGTTTCTATTTTTTAAGATCATAAATCAATATAATATATAAAAATTACTACTTATACGTATCTCATGAAAGAACCAAAGTACAAACAATAAGCCAAATAAGCCATGCCTATCAGTTTGAGCTACAAATTTTATCATCTTTTGTCAATTTTTAGTGGAATTACTCACAAACCTTGACAATTCTGATAATATAAAATGCTTTGGCCCCTACGTTTGAAGAAAAATACACATTTTTAAATTGACTTTTCTTTTATTGGTTTAAAATCATCCATGTTGTCTGACTATGACAAACTCTCATAGTCTAATGGGGAGTCGATATTTCCTTTACTTGTATTAAGGAAATATTTTCAGGTATAGTTTTTTTTGCGTGCCGACTGGTATACATAAATCTGAAATGATTACCCATAGATATTGTTGATTTACTAATGTTGTACGAAAAGTTAGTGTAACTTCATTTATATTAATACATGTGATAAATTGTTGTTATAGCTACCACTCAACATAAGTATTAGAAATTACACGTGAAATTGAACAGAAATGCTTATAACTTCTAGTATTTGTGTGTCGTGTGCAACATATTGGGATAAAAAATAAATTTTCTTGAAATCACATATGCGAAAAATATTTATATAGCTAAATCCCACATGGGAAGAGATTTCATAGTCCATTCAACGAAATATGTATTATCATCTGAATTTATTTTGAACATTGAATTTATTACAACTGTTTCAATAAATTGAGAACCAACCATATTAAAGAAACATAAGTACGGAAAATAGATCAATAGTTACGTCCATGAGAGATTGGGGAATCAATTTATAAAAATTATGTCTTAAGACGGCAGATAATGAAGAATCTGAAGTAAAAGTGAAAGGTTATGGTTTTTATTCTTAAGTAAGATGGGCTTTTTATGTAATTGAAGTTTCACCGAGTTATTATTGCGATGTTTTTATTTAAATTTATTTTTAATATGATTTTGTATGGTTCGCACATGGCTTAACTTTGTTTCTACGATTGTTTGTTTATTTTTACTGTTAATTGTTTATTACCTATTTATTTTAGTTATTTGTATTTTTCTTTCATGCTATTTATATTTTTCTTTGTGATAAATACGTCACTACCATGTAAGGTTAATGGAATCAAACCCTTGTATAAAAGTATTTATTAGGAAAATAAAAACTGTAGTCGAGATGTTGTACATAATATATCAAAAATTATAATTATATTGTTTACTAAAGCATGGAGACACAAAAATGTGTTTCAAAGTGTAAGAGGTTTATTTGTTTCCTCATTTTCAATTTTAATTTTTTATTACCTATTTTTTGAGTTAATTAGTTAATACGTTTTTTTCTAGTTTACTTGTTTTTTCTTCTCTCTGTGACATGTAAGGTTAATTAAAGGAACACTTGAAAAAAAATATGTACATTAAAAAAACATATATGTAGTAGAAGTATTCAGTAAAAAAAAAAAAAAAAAGTTGTAGTTATATATTTTTTTAAATAAACAAAGATACAAAATTTATTCAAAGTGTATGATTAACTTTCAAGAGGTTTTGTAATGTTAATTATTTATTGTCAATTTTTTTTATTTGTTTTCTTGTATGTTTTATTTTTGTTGTCACTTTGTACGGCTCAATAAAAGTATTTGTAATTCTCGTCACAGAAAGTAACAATTTACTACTTTTTGTATGTGGGTGCAAATGTGAAAACTTTTTTGGTTCAATATATTAGTTTTTTTGAACCCACACCACAATTACAAAAAGATTTGTACGTAATCCATTTCTAATAAAATATGCATATCATTTTATTTTAAAATTTAAATTAATTTTATTTACAGCTGTTTCACTAAATCGAGAAATACACAAATTAAAGTAATACATAAACATGGAAAAAAGAAAATAACTAACAACAATGTCTGTGAGAGTAGGAGGAATCAATTTATGAAACTCTGTCGTCAAGACGGTACATAAAGAAGAACATGAAGTTAAGTGAAAAGTTGTGTTTTAATTCTTAAGTAAGAGGGGTTTGTTACGTAATTTAAGGTTCATTAAATTATTCGTGTGGGTTGATTTTTTTGTGTAATTATGATTTTGTTTGGTTCATACTTTGCTTAGCTTCTTTCTAATGTAGTTTTCTCTAATTTTTTTAAATTAACTGTTTAATACTATTTTATTTATTTGATTTTTTATTGATTATTTCTTGTCTATTTGTTTTTTTTTCTTGTGATACGTATAGACATTATTATCATATATAGTTAATCAGATTGAATTTATGCATAAAAATTAAATAAAAATGTTTCACTAAAAATATCTAAAGTTGTAGTTACTATTTTATCAATGCATTAAAAAATAGAAGTTTCGATTCAAAGTGTATGTATAAATGTAAAACATTTATTTGTCTTTCTATGTTATAATTGAAATGCAGCCTTTGAAGGCTAATTGTTTATACCCTATTTTATTTAGTTAATTTTTTTCTTTTAAACTCTTAAATGTTCTTTTTCTGTGATAGACACATGGATATCATGTAAGGTTAATTGAATTGAACAATTACTTACAAAATTTTCACTAAGAAAACAAAAATCTTTGTAGAAAGTACTCGCTAATAAATTAAAAGTCGAAATTATCTTATATACCACTGCATAAAAATGAAAATTTGGACGTGAAAGGTTATAGTTGGAATTATTAAGTCAAAAGGGGGCTGTTCTACAATTTTAGTCTTATTAAATATTGGTGTGGGTTGATATTTATTTTTTGTTCTATGCAACTATGATTTTGTTGTTCACACATTTCTTAAATTTGTTTATGAGGTTATTTTTTTTTAATTTTATTCTTTATGATCCACTTTTTGTATTTAATTTTGTTATTTTCAGTTTTTTTTTTGTTTGTTTTTTTGTGATAGATACATTGATATGATGCAAATGTAATTGAGTTAAAAAATGATATAAATATATTTACATTATAAAAAAATAAATTATAGTAAAAATGTTGCACTAAAATATCAAAAGTTGTAATTATATATTTTTACCAATGCATAGAGAAACAAAAAGTTGATTCAATTAACATAAAATGCAAAGGTTTATTTTTTTCATCAGATTTAATTTTTTTTTGTTAATTTAGTTACTTTGTTCTTTTCTCATTCGTTTATTTTTTTTAGGGTAGATACGTTGTTAATTGAAGGAACACTCGCATAAAAGATTTTAGTAAGCATTCACTTTAGAAGATCAAAAGTTTAGTTACTCTTTTTGTCAACGCATAAATAAACGAAAAGTTTGAGTGAAAGTGTATGGTTCAATGTAAAAAACCGAGTATCAAAGTCAAAAAATTGTAGTTGCTTTTTGATAAATGCATTACGAAAATTTAATTGATGGTGTATGTTTCAATGTAAGAAACAAAATAGTTTTTATACTGTTAAACTATGCATTGCGAAAAATCTAATTGATGGTGTATGTTTCAATGTAAGAAACAAAATAGTTTTTATACTGTTAAACTTGTATTTCATTTTTTAATTAGTTTTCTTTGATATGTTTCCTTTCCTTGTCCCCTAGTAGTCTTTTCCCTGCAGTTGATCAATTACTATTAGATAATGTTAATTTAAATGAACACTTACAGAAATAAGGTTCATTGCATCACATTTTGCTGAAAAAATCAAATGTTATAGTTATATCTTTTATCAATGCCTAGAGAAACTAAAAGTTTGGTTCAAAATGTATAATTCAATGTTAAAAGTAAGGTTCAATGCATCACATATTTTTGAAGATTGAGTTGGCAAACCTATGTGTCACTGATATAAGAATTGGCAAAATTTAACTGGTTGATATTACCCATGTGTATGCCACTTAATCTTATAACAATACATGTGTCATATTAAGACTTCTTTTCAAATCTTACGTGGCATAAGGAGAATAAGTCTCTCATTTGCTTTGCTTTTATATATATATAGATTTAGTTTCCTTTTTTCTCTCCAACTCCTCAGTATATATCTTCTCTCTTTTCTCTCTCTTCTATCTCTCATGCCGTTCTCTTCTAAACCCCAAACTCTATGGATTCACAAAGATATTCTCAAAGAATCAAGATTGTTGGATGCTCAAAGAAGAAGACAGAGAGGAAAAGAAAAGCTGGAAAAGAAGAAAAAGTTCAAGCTATCAGTGAAAAGTCTACTTCTAGAACTGTCAGTGCACCAAAACTGCCCTATCTCATCCAAAGAAGAAAAGCAAAAAGGACAAGGATGATCAGACAAGGGGAAGAAGATACAGAGATCAAAAATAGAAAAAGGGAAGGCTATTTAGATTTACGCTGAGAAGGAAAAAGCTGAAAAGAGATCTTCCTCTTGTAAGAAATCTGTTTATGATCATTGGTTCATCAATCATGCTTCTCATAGAATTTTGTTATATGGATTTTCCTATACTTTAATTGCTTACTGTAGTATGATCAATACTAGCCTTCTGGATAATATGGATCTGGAGTGTATTAGGAGATTGAAACAAAGTTCAACTTAGAAAATCATAAACCCCTTTGTGATTGCATTCCCTAGGCTTACAAGACTGTTTTACCTGAATTTGAAACAAGTGAATACTTTTTCTTTAACTGTATTATCTAAGGTAGCTGATATAGAGATGGGGTTAGATCATACTGAATTTGCTAAAGTCTTGGGTTATGCAAAGAGGTAGAATACAGAAAGCTACCCTAGCAAGATTGATGATATAAAGATGGATAAGGAAGAGTTCTTTTTGCCAAATGTAGCCACTACCTCTAAGCTGTTAACTCATTCGGTGTTAACTGTTGAAGCCAAAATCATGTTTACTATCCTGATGAGGTGTGTGTTACCAAAAGAGAATTTTAAGGAATTGCTATCTGATAGAGTGTTATATGTAATGTACTTGGTGATTCATGGATATGAGTTTGATCTGCCAAGATTGTAATGGAACACATGTTGTGCTGCTGTACCAATAACATGAAACATCCACTACCCTATGCCAACTTCCTCCCTGATTTCTTTCACCATCTTGAAATAACTGTTGAAAATGAAGAGACAATCACTACTAGTTTTAGAATGATATATGAGAAGTATTTTCAAAGGATTAGAATTGTGAAATTTAGTGATGGAGAATGGAAATTTTACCCAGAATTGTCTGCTGATGAGTTAAAGGCAAAGCAGTTTTCAAAGCCTAAATCCTTAACCACTCCAGTAGCTCTAACTTCTACCAAAAAAGACCAATCTCAAGTTCTTGAAAAGCTGGAATTTATTGAAAATGGACCGGATGAGCTGAAGCAGGGAAAGTATCACCTGAGTACTGAGTTCAGAACGATGACGTACGTGATTGAGAGTCTTTTCAAGAGCATCAATTTGGTACATGTGCAAGAAGAAGATACACAAGCTGCAGAAGGTTCGAGTAAGTCTGGATCTACCAAGGACCTATTTGATTAGTAGAGTAATGGGGATGAGGCTGTTGAGGATAAGGATGCTGGTCAAGGGTTTCTGAGGTTAAGAAACATGATAAGGAATACAGTGTTGACTCAGGATTGCTATTCATAGAAGCTCTACAGCAAAATAAACATAAATGTAAGGTTTCAGCACATGTCAACTCATATGATTTGTTTGAGGATGGTGTGGTGTCTGATGAGCCTGGTGAAGAAGTTGCACAAGAAGAGGATCAGCAAGAGAATGAGGAAGAACAGGAAGAAAAATGTGATCAAGAAGATGCTGGAGGGCCTAAAAGAGATGAAGATCCAAAGCCTTGAATCCAGCATTTCTTTCTTCTTTCAAAGCCTTGACTCCAGCCTATCTCTTCTTTAAAAACTTCTATTTTCTTTAACTTTTCAGAGTTTTCAAATAAGTTTGATCTAACATTTTCTTACATTTTTTATGAAATTTAAAAAGGTTGAGAAATTTTGAGATATTTTCTATTTTATGTGGTTATCTGGTTTTTGACCTGTAGATGTTTTTGGGATGAACTGTTATATTGCTTTGTTAGTTTTGAATTTGTTATTAAGTTTGATTTTGATTCAGCTATTATAACTATTGGTATTGCTACTTGTTTTTGATCTTATATAACTATTTATGTTATGCCTTTAATGTCTTATCTTTTGCAGAAATACAGTTCAAACAGAATGATTGCTTTTGTCTTTTATAAAGGGGGATTGTAAGTTCAAAGTTGTTTTCAAATCTTTGAAACATGTTTCAAAACCTTGAAATTTCACAGCATGAAAACAGGGGGAGTTCTTACTCCTATTCATTCTCTAATCTCCTTCACTTGATCATGCTATATTATATGATGAAAGACAAAACTAATTATGTGTTATAACATGATTTTATCTTATCATTTGCCTAAGTTAATTTGCAGGTATTGTTAGCTGACTCTGTGTTGCAGGTTCAACTAAGTTTCATTATTTGCAAGATTGCAGAATTGGCGATCAAGACTTGCAGATTGGTGCCACTCGTATGAAAAGTTTTCTGGACTTACGTTAGGCTTTCAAATTAAAGAGCAGATCAAAATCATTGAGAGAATCATGAAGCTAGCCATTGGAGAAAGCTTTTCAAAGTCCACTTTCTGCAGAGAATGTTTAGGGTTTTGTTGAAGCTTTCTATATAAGTCTGCAATTCAAATTGACAGACATACATACTAATTAAGAGACACTGAGAAGCACAGAGAATTACAAAGAGATCCATACACTCTCACGGATTGAAAAACATCATTGAAGAAGATCATTCATCCATTCAATCAATTCCATATTCCTGAAGAACACTTCAAGCTTCATTGCTTCACTACCTTCACAATGTTCTTCATCCAAGGCTTTACTTGTATATCATTCTGTTATATTACTTAAATCATATGTTAAGAGTCAAGTTGTTCAAGAGGATAAACTGCTATTCTTATAGTATTAGTTATCTAGAGCTCTTACTAGATAGGTTAAGAAGAACCACATGCTGGAAAAGAGTAAGGCAATTCTCGTGGCCTGAGATCTAGGGCTTAGCTTTTGATAAATAAGAAGTAGTTGAAATCATAAAGGAATTAGATCCCTCAGGCGGAGAGTGGGTCACTTGGGACCAAACTTCGTAACAAATCACTTTGTTATTTTTCTTGCTTTACTATTATTTTCTTGTCTTCAAAACAGCTTCAAAACAGGTTTCTTTTCAAAGCTTTGAAATGCTTTTCAAATATTTGAAAGTACTCACTATCTTTTAAACAGTCTGTTATGATTTCCAATTCTTGAAACTAAATTCAAATATTTGAAATACTTCAAGTTCTTCTCATTTTGTTTTAAAACCACTCTTTTAACAAAAGTTGCCATACTCAATTCAACCCCCCTTCTATAGTATTTGATCCAGTCATTGCGTACCTGCATTACAATCTTCAGTGATTTCAAAATTTGCAGTTTACATCAAATTCTACACTCCTTTGTTATTTAAATAGGTTCCTTAGGACTTATGGGAGTCTAAATCCTACCATGATAATTCTAGCTATGGAATCATTCCTAAAAAATTGGATCTCCAAAACTTGGCACAAATACAAGTATGACACTAAATCTAGGACATTTCTAAGGTTTTGGTGAGAATATCAGTCTAAAAAAATGAAAATATGCAAGGATATTAATTATGTCCCACCCGAAAGTCAAAATTTTGGCTGTGCGCCATGAGGAGTAAGAACCATAAGCGGAATTAGAGTAATGCAATTCTATGGGCTTGATATATAGGGCCTAGATTTTGATAAATATCAAGGTTGTTGAAATCCTAGAGGTATCAGATCCCTCAGGGGGAGAGTAGGTCACTTGGGACCAAACTTCGTAACAAATCACTGTGTTCATCATCGTGCTTTTCAGTTCTGCATTGTAACTCTTCAAAACATGTTTAAGTTCTAAGTTTCGAAAGGCGTTTCAAAGCCTTGAAAATTATCGATATACTTCAAACTGTCTGTTTGCATTTCAAAGACTTGAATATGTGGTCAAACCTTTCAAATACTTCAAGTTCTTCTCATTTTTTTTAAAATCCACTCCTTTGGAAAAAGTTGCCATACTCTATTCACCCCCACCCCCTTATATATTATTTGATCCTGTATTTGTTACATGCATTACAATCATTAAAAAGTAAAGGTGGATATTTACAAGTCTGCTGGGGTTCTACGGTGATTCTAAAGGTTGTTAAGAGTGGGAATTTGTATGTACCACAGGGTTCAAAAATCACTGGTTCAGTTGGAGTTGTTTTAGCCAAGATTCAAGAAGCTGATCAAACGAAGCTATGGCATATGAGTTTCGATCATATGAGTGAACGTGGAATGAAAGAACTTTAAAAGCAGGTCCTTCTCGCCGGGAACAAGCCCGAGAGGCTAGGGTTTTATAAGCATTGCATGTGTGGGAGCTTCAACATAGGAAATTACCAAAGGTTGTTCATAAAGCGAAAAGCACTTTGGATTATATCCATTTGGATTGTTGTGGTCCATATCGAATTGAGTCGATTGGCCGACACCGACTAAGCGTTCTTAATGATTACTCAAGGAAGAATTGGGTATAAATGTTGAAGAATAAAAGTGAAGCATTTGGGAAATTCAAGGAGTGGAAGAAACTTGTTCAGAACCTGGCGGAAAGAAATTAAAGAAGTTGCGTACGTACAATGGCTTGGAGGTTTTTTCATTTGAGTTCGATGATTCCTGCAAGAATCAGGGTATAGCTCTCCATCGAATAGTTCGGAACACGCCACAGCAGAATGGCGCCGTCTAGCGAATGAATCAAACACTTTAGCAACAGCAGGGTGCATGCTTTTGAATGAAGGTCTTGCTAGGAATTTTTGGTAAGAAGCAGTTTCTGAAGTATGTTATCTCACAAATCAGAGTCCTCACACAGGCATTGGATGCAAGACACCGTTTGAGGTGTGGTTCGGTGACGCTGCATATTACTCGGATCTTAGGGTTTTTGGTTGCGTTGCATATTATCAATGGGATGATGGCAAGCTAGAACCAAGAGCAAAGAGGGATATGGGAATGGTTTGAAGGGATACATGATATGGTCGGACAACAGAGTTATACTTAGTCGAAGTGTAGTCTTTAACGAGGGTTCGGTGCTATAGACCGTAGGTATGGAAGCTGCAGATGCAAAAATGAAGGTGGAGGAGAGTTCAGACCTAAGATCCTATGAATTCTGAAAAGCTTGTCCCATCACCGCCAGAAAATGAAGAGCAAGAATTAGAAGAATCTAATTAGGATGCATCACTACCATAGGAACCTACACATTAGAGTATTTTTGAAGGAAAATCAAGGATTTTCATAAAGCCTCAAGGAAGATAAATAAATGACTGTATGGTAGCCTATGCACTGCAGGTAGCCGAAGAAGTGGATGATGAGTCTCGACCCTATACGGCTGCAATTGCTTGTTCTGAGTCAGAACATTGGATTGTCACAATGGGAGAAGGATGTAGTCTCTTAGCAAAAAATCGACTTGGGAGCTTGTAAAATTGTCAGAGCGAAGAAAGATAGTCACTTGCAAGTGGGTTTTCAAAAGAAATGAAAGAACTACAGATGGAGAGGATGTCAAGTATAAGGCAAGGTCGTTTGCAAGAGGGTCCAGCCGTAAAGAATGCGTTGACTACAAGAAGATCTTCTCATTGTTGGTTCTACTAGCGCTCGTCACACACCCGGACTTAGAACTAGAGTAGCTAGACCACTGTGAATGGTTTGGGTCCTAACAAGGATAGGACAATGGTCCGAGGAGTAAAATCCTAGATTTTTTTGGAATTTGTTAGGAAAAGCATTTAGCCATGCTGGACTAATCCAGGACCTATCGAAACGCTCAAAGGTTGGAGTCGTTTTAGTTCTATTATTTGACCAAGTGAACCATGGACCAACATGGTTCAACTCCACACGCCCCCAGCTATCAAGATAGCTCTTAAGGATCGGAACCCCTTGGTCCAAACGCAGTTTGGACCACTTTCATCAAGATGAGAGGGATTTTATTAAACTCAACCATAAGAAGGAAGGGGTAGGAGGTACCCGAAAGGAGAGAGTCAATCTCCTCCCACACCTCAACTCTATGGGGGACACATGGGTGCCCATAGAGGAGACTAACTAAAATTTCCCCCATACTAATTCTCAAGAGCACAAAATGCATTGATGACAAACTAAATTTAACAGTTAAAGAGGGTTTCCATCCCACCCACAACCCCCAGAGGTACCCAAAGAGTCAATAGCGTAAGACTGAAAATCTAATTTCCTAAGCTTTCTATTGAAAGAAGAGACAGAGTGTTTGGTTTCCGACAGGAATAGGAGAGAAGGATTAAAATGGTTGGTCAACTTAAAAATGTCAAGAACTGCAGGATCTTGACGATTACCACTGCAGTTCCAAGCCAAAACGTCCATGGAAATGTGGGAGGTTGTTGAGGGACAACTTGCCTAAACCCAGAGTTTAAGGTATTACAAGAAGATTCAAATAAGTGGCCACAACATATACTATTAGTTCTCGCAACAATTGAACTAGTGGGTGGAATAAAATTAAGGTTGTTGGACGAATTCATTAAAAAACAAAGAAGGCAAGTACCTGGGGGATTCACTAATAGTGGAACAGGGGATAGACGAGCTCACTTACCCTGGCTTTCGCTGCCCTCCATCCTCCATTATTTTATCTTTTTTTGGTGATATCATGGTCTGTTCCCTGTCTGATCCCTCCCTCTCCATGACTGTTTTGTCCTTGCTTTCCTTCTTCCCTGAGCCTTCCTCCTTATCATCACTTATGACAATCACTTTTGGACTCTTTATGCTTATACATGTTGAATCTTCAATTGTTGGAAAGAGTGCCTCCAACTCATCAAGCTTCCTTTCCAGCAGTAATTCCATCGCCTCCCATACAATTCCCATATTGAATCTGCATCCCCTGAGAAATGTCCAAAGTGTAGAACCTTCATTCTGAACGTCGGTAATGTGACAAAAGGCTCGTCATCAATAACGGGAATATCTCTAATCATTCCTTATTCTCTTTGATTGCTTCCTCCCTTATATCTTCAATCTCCATATTAGTGCTCTTCTCTTTTCCATCTTCCCCTCATCCCTTTTCTGATCTCTCCTATTTTGGATGAACACTCTCCTTTCCCCATTTTTGGCAAAACAGCTCCCTCTAACACCTATTTGCCTTTTATACTAGCCTCACCTGGAATGGAAGACGTTTGAGTTTCTCATTGGGACAAAATTTCATTTTCTTGCCTTGAAATTGTCAATCGTCCACATGCATGAACCTCGGGAGCGAGTTAAGTATGTGGTCCTTCCCTTGTGGGGTCCACTACTACAACCTCCAAAGCAACTTGAAACCCTAGGGACGCATGTGTCCTTTATGATTCTTCCACCCTTTCTGCCAGAATTTAACCGGTCGCAATTAATGAACGGAGCCTTAAGACTGCTTGCTTCAGAACTCCCAATGTGGAGTTAGGTTCATTTAACCTCACATTATGGTTGGGAGGTGGGGTGGACAGTCAGGGGGGACAAAACTGATGTTGGGGAGTTAAAAGATGGTGGCGAAGAGGTAGCTTCCCCAGCCAATGAAGAGTCGGAGGAATCCACATTAAAAAGCATATTCTGGTCTGCATGTATAAAAGAGGGTGATATGGGTTTAATAGGATCGTTTTGGTCATGGACAAAAAATTTGGTAGTTCTGTTATAGTCAGAGTCGGAAAGCTCCAAGGCGCGGCGTAAATAGAGGGTACTGATTCTCCACCATAACCGGCACCACATTCCCAAAACCTGCCTCTTGGTACCGGCTATTGAGGTTATCCAACACCATCAATTCTTGCCAATCGCAACTAGATAACTTATGTCAAATCCTACCACACCTCATACAGATCTTAAAACCTCTTTCATACCTGAAAAACAACCACCTCGGAGGCTTATATAATAAGTGAAGAAAAGCACTCGGCATCACTGGTTGATGTGGGTCTATTATGATACAATGTCCCCAGTTAACATTTATGAAAGCATTTTGTCTCTCAGAAAAAAGAATGAACGAAGGACGATGAGATGTTCGCAAAGATCATGTCCCTTCTTTATGGGCTCAATCTCTCTCTATTTTAAATCGCTCAGTCTCTTGATCTCTCTCTTTGTCGATTGCAAGAGAAACAAAGCTTCATCACCGTTGTCAATTCCATTGATCAACACCAACCTAGAACTAACATAAGGGTTTTGCGCAAGTGATTGGGGGCTCTGTTATTTCAATGGATTTCGATTTCTAATCTACTTTTTATGAACCAATCAAGTCTTTTAAACCACAGGGCTCTAATTTTATTTCCCATGTTTCGCTGCGTTTGATGCGTAAGAGGTGAAAAGATCCAGAAATCTTCTAATTTGTGCGACTCATGTTGATTAGGGACTGGGTGTTGATGGGCTTTCTTTGAATTTTTTCACAACATGACAATTTCTGGATTTGAAATCTTTGGGGCTATTGGGTTCGATGATGATGGAAGGTCATACGGTCGACTGTGCTTTGAATTTCGGGGTTTGGGTAATGGTTGAGGGAAGATATCTAAGTGGCTCGCTGGAATTAATGGCTTCGATGTCTTTGTCCGTGGTTTGGACTGTGGTGGGTTGGGATGATGATGGCTATGCACGGGGTGGGTTGGCAGTCAGGAGGATCGAGGCGTTGAGGGTAGAAACGGTTTGGTTAGGGGAAGGGCGGAGATCGAGATATAGAAAAAAATATATTCTATAAGATAGAACGATTCACTTTATTTCAACCTTTAGGTTGAATCAACCCCATTCCTTAGATCTCATTTTACTTTAGGACATTAATTTTGGAAAAAAAAAATTAAACACACAACCCCAGAATTCAACAAACTATCGGGTAAGGAGAGAGAGAGTTGTTATGAAAACTTGTTTGGGTGCAATGGGTGCACCATTAGAGAAGGAAATTTTACTATGATGTTTTTGGAGTATGAATAAGTTATGGAAATAATGTTACAGACCCTTCAAGTTTAGGAAATGATAATAAAATTTAGGAAACATAAACTAACAAGTCCTATAAAATAAGGGGTATTACACAATATCCGGGTATGAGAACCATACAATATGATTTCTTTTGGTAGTGGCCTCGGCCATGGGTCACCCCCTAGTATGATGAAGGGGAAGAAGTCTTGTTCTCATAACATCTTTCGTAGTTTATATCAAATTCTACACCAAATTCAATAATTAATGTAGAAAAATGGTTTGACCTCCCCCAATTAACCCTCAAAAACACAATTTTACCCTTTTTGGTGGAAATATAATATTTTTCATCTCTCACAGTTTTCACCAATTTCTACGTCAAATAGTTATTTCACTATTTTATCAAATTTGGAAAATGGTGCTATTGGCCTGCCGGAACAAATTATCATATTTATCACTAACTTACGAATTTCATAACGATCAAAATAAAAAATTATTGGGTAAAAGACATTTTCCACCCTCCATCTATGGATAAAAGACATTTTGCCCCCTGATTATGGAAAAAGACATTTTGCACCCTTGTTAACGGATGGAGGGTGAACAGATACCACCCTTCTGTTACAATCCGTTAGTGGAGGGGTGCAAATTGACTTTTTATGACCATTTTGTCCTTATTGATTGTGGACAAATACCCCCCCCCCCCTTTATAGTGTTCATCATTGTTCTTGATGTTCTTGAGCACCACCTCCACTACCACCGAATCCCCACCACCACCACCGACAACAACAACAACAACAACTGGGGTCTTCAAAATTTTCTGGTAATAAAAGTTTCAAGTTTCAATCTAAGTTCGAGACAAAACCCAGTTTGAGACAAAACCCAAACCTATTACCTACCACCTTCAACATCGAGCTACAAAGATCCCAAATTTTGACCTAGGGGGTGGGATAAAGGATAGAAAAGTAAGAGGAGAGTGAATCAAGAGGAGAGCAGAACCTGTCGCATATGGGTTCAATTCGACCAATTTATCCACAACCATGGGAATCGAGAACCCACCAACCCACCGCACCATCACCTCTGCGGATGAAAGACGGAGGAAGACACGGTCGCAGAGGCGGCGCTCGCTGGGGAAGAAGATCCGGAGGGAGACGTTGGTTCCACCGATCCATCAGACAAAGGCTCAAATTTAATCTCAAACCCCCAAACCCAGAGAGAGATTCGAAGCAACAATGGGCGGCTTCTGCGTCATCAAGCTCACTCACACCTCCATCTCTGAAGAAGAAATCATCGTCTCCTTCCCCTCTCTCTCATGAAAGCTCCCCCTTTCCTCCGCCTCACCCGCCGCCGCCGGCCTTCGTCATCCTCTCCATGGACGCCAAGCGTCCTCATCGCTGAGGGCCGGACTCGATCTGTTGAAACAGTTAGCGATGTCGATTGCTCATACAACTTGAGCCCTGAGGAGGCGGTGATGGTGGTTCAGGTGGCGGTGATGGTGGTTTAGGTGGAGGTCGGCGATGAAGGAGGATGGCGTTTCGATTGGGACAGTGGTGAATCGATGGTGGGTAGGAGGTGGGTGCTGGGTTCGATCTGAGGGTGGTGGTGGTTGTCCGACGGGGAGAGAGATTGAGGGATGGAGGTGAGTGAGAGAGATGGAGGCTGCAGAAGAAGAGAGGTGGAAGAGAGAGAGAGGAGAACTGGCAAGGTTAGGGTTTGGAAATGGGAGGGAGTAGGAAGGAGAGGGAATTTATAGTGGGGTAATTTCTCAACATTTCAGAGATATTTTTGTCCTTTCACACCTCCGTTACTCTACCGTTAGTTTCTAACTCTGACAGGGTGCAAAATGTCTTTTCCCATAAATCAGGGGGGAAATGTCTTTTGTCCATAGATGGAAGGTGGAAAATGTCTTTTCCCCAAAATTATTTTATTACCAAATTAATATTAAACCAATTAAAAAATGATTAAATTTAAGCAAAATGAGGATTTCATTTAAATTGTCACGCACACATGGTGCATTCCTGTATTATATTACTTTGTTCTTGATTCTAATTTCTTCATTTTCTTAGTTTTTTTTAGATAATTCATTTTCTTAGTTTGAGTATGTATTTTATTTCCATGCTATTAGTGTGATCAATTTTTATTTTTCAGATTTTATAATTAATGCACTGTTCTTGTCGTCACTTTTGTTTATATTTTATTTTTCAGATTTGGTGCATTGTGGAAGATGCTCTTAGATCTTCATCTTCTTCTCCTTAATCTCTTTGCGTTTTCTTCATGTTCTTCAGTTTTAACTTTAATTTCTTTTGTTATCTATTGTTAAAAAATTAGAAAGAATCCTCATTCGAATAGTTTGTTTGACACCGTTCGTGGTTTGTGTTTAATTGTCACCATATAGTAAACTGTGGCAATTGTAGTGGCAAATCAAGAGTGCCTGGGGTTTATTATCACTCAAGCCATGTTGCATGTAGGTTTTGTGTGAGTGACCCTAATATATAATATTAGTATATTACTTTCTCCCATCTAATTTATTATTGCGTTTTATTTTATACGTGGATTACGAAGATTTTTCTTATTAGGGATTAAGAAGATAGTTTCGTCTTGCTAGATTATTATACTTCTAGTTATTTTATGTGAGATTTTTATCGGAAGTGGAAAATTAAGAACAGAGAAGAGAATATACTGGACAGTAAAGTAAAAATATATGTATACACATATATATACTAGTAAAGGGCACGTGCGTTGCACGTGTATTGTTACTTTCTTTAAACAACAAATAAATAAAAGTAAGTTATGAAACACATGTTTTTTATGATCATGAACAAAGTAATCAACTTAAATTCCTGGTAATATCATCTTAAAAGAATTTGTTTCACAATTTTTTTTCACACCACTTCAAAAAACGATTTAAAATCCAAAAAGTCCACACCAAACCCACACATAAACAAATCTTTCTACCACTTCAAAAAACGATTTAAAATCCAAAAAGTCCACACCAAACCCACACATACACAAATCTTTCTAAATGAAGTATGGGAGCTAAATCAAAACTGAACTAACCTTAAAGGCCATAATATTCCACGAAACATGATTTGGCTCTACAGTAATAATCCCTGAGTGATCAAATTTATGTGTTAAATGATTACACAGTTAGGCTCTGTTTGGTTCGCTGTAAAATGTTTTACAAGGTAAAAAAATTTACGCGTAAATGTTTTGCGAAAAAGTTTTCCCTGTAATTATTTTCTCATGTTTTGTTGACTATTGTCAAAATAGGGGGTCGTGACGGAAATGGCAGTGATGGGTGGCGGTGATGGGTCGTGGTGGAAGTGGAAGTAGGTGGTAGTGGTGGTAGATATTTTAGTATGAGTTGTTTTACTGCTTCACTCTCCGAAAAATGGCTTACAGATTTAGAATGTGTAAATCCTTTTACATCATTTGAGGGAAAACATTTTACAGAAGAACATTTTACTTCCAACCAAACAGCACCAAAACACCAAAACAAGAAAAATGTTTTACCACCAACCAAACCAGAAAATTAGTGAAGATATTTCTTTGAAGATATAAAACTTTCCCAACATGCCTACCAATAGAACTTGGGGCATAGTATTATCAAGTTTTGGCCAGAGTATTTCCATACGGGAGAGGTTAAGGGTTCAACTTCACCCCACCCATAAGAGCCGCTGTAAGTTTATTTTCAGGTAATGGTGGAAGTCTATGTAGGATAATTTATCTATATTAAAATAAAATGAAAGTATATGTAGAATCGATGCATATGAGTACATAATTCCAATAGACAAAAAAATCGCGAGGTGTTTGTTTTGTTTATAAAGTTTTTATCAAACATTTTAGGCACTGAACATAATTCAGAGTTCCAATACTAACATCAAACCTCCTATCAGATCTCAAGTAGTAATAATTAATGAAAAGACAAATAAATTTTGTTCACCCCTAACCGTGACCAGATTTAGCAGAATAAAAGCCCATCACGGCCCCACCAAAGCAACAAGACTCGTGTTCCAAAATCTGGCAGTTTGTGAGAAATATTTTTGAAAATCATATAAGCACAATGTAAAGAAACACTTATGTTCAAAAGGATTACAAAATACATACGCAAAGCACATATAAAAGATGAAATCCTATGAACTCAAAAAAAATTTATGATTAATTTGTGAATCATAATAAAGTTGTCCCATATGCTTAATTTGTGACTCATAAAAAAGTAGTGTACCACAGATGATAAGTCCATAATTCATAGTTCATACCAACACGGAAGCTACATGACAAGAATCCTCGGGTAAGCAAATAAAAAACATAAAATGTCGGATAGTGATAACAATTTATATAAGATAGTTTATCAGACCACTCTTCTCTAGGCTATTCTTTCAAAAGACTAATTCGTAGATTTACAGTGAGTTCAATAACAATCGATGACTTATCTGACTATACTTATCTAAGCTATGCTGTCAAAAGGCTAATCCAGAAAGGTTTACAATAACCATCAGTTAGTCACCAAGAACAATTATTGATGTGTAATGTCATCTTGCCTCTACCCACCCAATTGTTTTTGCAACATTGATCTATATTACAACCTATGTTTCACATTGTATAACATCTTCCATGGAAACGATTCTGAAAATTTTTGTTGATATCTTTGATTATAAGAATTCCATATTGGCTTGGACTGACCCTGGAATCATGCGCACCTGCATTATATCGAGAAATTACACTCATGCCTAACATATTCAGTTCATACGAGACAACAAAAATGTTAAATGTGATTACAGGAATTTTAAGAGAACAATTTCTTGGTTTCTTGAAGTAGAAAAGTCGGTGCTTTGCTTAGGTGTCAAAAACAACGAACGGTGCTCTCAGAAAATATGATATCCCTATAGAAAAGATTATGGTTACAATGCAAAGTACTTTCATGCGAAGTAAGCTAAGGATTTTATGCGAAGTAAGCTAAGGATTTTACGTAATGAAATTGTACAGATTCGCCTTGTTTTTAACTGCTACAATGAAAATGTAAAAGAATTGTACGAGACTCTCCATAATCAAGATGACCAACTTTTAAACCCGCTGTTCGGCAGCACTTGAGTGATGCACTCTGTTTAGCAGTTGGCAAGCTCAAACAGAAAGGGAAACATAATTATAGATCAAAAAATGTATGAATATGAATAATCATTTACTTGAATTTAAAGCAATAAAGTCATTAGCAAATTGGTTTCACATTAGGTGTTTAAAGAGCAGACTCTAAAGGAAACATAACTTCACCAAAGAGTACAATCCTTAATCAGCAATCAACCAATGAATCTTCTTATTTTATAGAATATTCACAAATGAATGAGTGAACTCAACACTGACAGTTTCAAATGAGCAATTTGACAAAATGATGCCAATCAAAGGTAAATTTTAACGATTATGACTAAGTAACGCAAAAGATCACATACGTTAATGATATAAGTGAATGTGTTCTTGTAATGGGGTTAGCAAGACAACATGTATGTGGATTCAAAAATTACCACATGAAAACAACTACGGAGGATTAGCTACATCGGTTTTAACAGAACAATTGAACGAGAATTTATAACTCCATTGGGCTTGATTTTGAAATCATAGAGCGATACTTTGTTAGATAAAAAGAATACAATGATCACATAATTGATTGATATTAGCACATGGTGAGGAGAATCTCTAACAGGGAAGTTATCAATACATGATCAAAAATTATTAGGAAGTTTGATATAAGAAGAGGAAAGCAGCGAGTGTTCCTCGAGAAAACGGGTAGCAAACCGGATTCTCTTTTTTTTTTGAAATATTTGAGATAAGGTCTAACTAAATACAACAAAGTTATTTACACACATTAGATATCAGTTATACACGGACAAATTCAGATGGGAAAAGTGAATGATATAGACACGTAGTGGACAGGCTCAAGGTCTATATTAGTTAGCCCAATTGCACACCCGCTTTAGGCACTTCGTCCCTCTGTATTCATCAGATTGTATGGGGAAAGTTATCTTCTTGCATGAATCTAAGCTTCATATATATGAGCATATACAAGGGGTTCTTAATAAAACTAACATGCATCAGATATCAACTAAATTCATTTAATCGTATAATTCATTTGTTCTGACGCAATCTTGCACGTATCGATTGTATACCTTTTGACCCCGGAAAAGTAGTTTCAGTGACAAGATTTCTAGAATTCTTTCTCTTTTTTGTACCGAGGAAGATTGGTCAGACAACACATAGTCTCCTTATTATTACTTCAAGCAAGGTTTATAGAACAAGCTAAATCAAATAGATACTCAAATGCTATAAAACTATTATTAGGAGCGACTGCGAAATCCAAATAGCCAAACCAAATCTGGTTCAGAACGAATAGAGATTCTCTGAAATTAAGCAGCAAGCGGAAAACCAAACCGTAAATGAAACTGGAAACAAAGAAGAAAGACAAACTTGCTGAAGCTAACGCACCGAATGAACTAAGTTAAAGTTGGAACAAAAACAACAGACCTAGAAGGACAGAGACGCTGGGTGAGGGAGAATAGAAGACAGGGAGAAAAGCAGAGAGAGAGAGAGAGATGCAGAGAGAGGGTTACCTCAGTTTCCTTGGATGTCGATGAGGACTATAGCGTGGCGTCTTGTGGCAACGACTGTCGAATCCGAATGCGACGTTCACTGCGTCTTCTTCTGTTAGCCCAAAAGGAAGGGCGGAACGAGAACCTGGGAGATGCAGGAGTTAGTTTAGGGATTTTATATTAGGCGAAGAGTCGCGTCCGTTGGAAGTAAAAGTCGCAGAGGAGTCTATTCGGAAACAAACGTTATCTTTTTTGGGGCTGAGTGAAAAACTAAAGTTTTACCGAGAGACTTTTGTAATACATAAATTTAAGGAGGCACTTTTGTAATAATCAATATTAGGAACACATTTTTTTTTGAAAAACAGGAACACATTAAAATTATTCACTCTTTTATAAGAGTAAAGATATATATATTTAGGAGAATATAATGGATTATATATGTATGTATATGTAAATGTATGTGTGTGTGTGTATGTATATATATGTATATATATATATATAACTTTAATATAAAGTGAACACATAAATTTAGGATACCAATTTTTAACATGTTGACTAATAAAATAGGACAAGGAGATACTTAAAGTAAAACAACAAACTCTTGTCTCTCATTGTTTTTTTTTTTTCTTTGCAAGAAAAGAGAACTTCATTACGGAAAGACACTAATAACAAGTTTTGACAAAGCACCGGGAGTTCACACAACGACGTCCCTCCAAAACACCAAGCTAGACAACCAAAAGCAAAGAATTGTCTTAAAAAAAAGAAGAGCTTAAACTATTAGAGAGCTACAAACGTTTCCAAACATGTTGTAATCCTTCAAGGCTCCTCTTTATCTGCAGGCAGCAAAGCTTCGTCATGATCCACCTCAAGTCCTTCAGTCTCCTTGCCCACTCCAGTGCTAGAAGATTGCTGCTTGCATCGATCTCCTGATTCAGCTGAGAAAGAATGTGGAAAGGGAGATCATTATTGATATGAATGCAAAAAGGTTTAAAACCTCTTTTCAACAAATCTGTGGATGGCACAGAAGATTATGTCAAGCAAAGCATCTGGACAAATGAGAGTAGAGATTGTCTTGTGTGTGTCCAGAACCAAAGCAGAGTCCTGGGCAATCCAGAAAAACTCCCTGTGATCTTTCCTTTTCATTCTTGACCAGAAAAAATAGATATGATGCCAGTTGTACACGGATTTTCCTTAACCACCAAACAAGTAGGCTTCTCTGTCACACCAGAAGGAAGAGTATCATGAGAGTAGCTTTTCCAAACTTGTAGAAAATCAGAGGCTAGAACTTTAGCTTGTACATGTTGTAACAGAACTCCTGTTTCAGAGCTCCGTTACCAGTTTGTTGTAACGTGTGGGTATTCGAGTAAGAACGACGAAAGCAAAACAAGAACGAGACAGATATTTAACGTGGTTCACTAACGAATTCGTAACGAACCTGCTAGCTAATCCATGGCCAGAACCAGATATTTTATTGAGAAGAGAACTCGATTACAATACACGCCGACGTGGCCACAACGGCCACGGCGGCAACCCGAAGCACCCACCCGACACACTCTAATTATTCCTCTCAAGCTTACCCCCGTGTGTGTGTCTCAGTACATAGGCAGTGGCCTTTATATACACCCAAGTGTTGGCAAAGTTTACTTGGGCACAAAGAAAAAAAGCACCGCCTCAAACTAAGTTGGAAACAAAGTTGTTTCCATAATTGACTTTTGACTATGCCTTGCTTGAATTCAAGTCATAACTTGAATTCAAGTCATAACCCAACAGTACAATTGGGGAGTTCATATTGAGAGTGGGATTGTTGTCCTCCTTGAAGCATATGGAGTTCCTATAAGTCCATAAAACCCAAATAATTTCACCACACCAACTAAAAACAAAGGCCTTGTCATGCATAGTAGAGAGAGCCAACAGAGACTTAATAGAGTTAAGAAGAGTGGGTTGGAGGGGTCTACCAAAAGGTGAGAGACCACAGGGTTTTGGCTACTTGACACTCAATGAAGTGGTGATCAACATTTTCCTCATAACATTAATAAAGGCTACAGTAAGGGTCATCACTACGAAGATTTGATTTAGTAGGTAATTTTTTTTAAAGCCCGCCAGAGAAGAATGAGAACTTTCTCAGGGAGCTTAAGCTTCCAAAAATCCATCCAGGGGAAGTTCCATAAGATTCCTATCCGGACACTTTCATTGCCTTTTGCAAGGTGACTGTTAAAAGTTCATCATAAAGAGCTGCTGGTAGGCAGAGGAAACAGTGGAGTCCCCTTTCTTGCAGAATGCCCAAATATACATATCCTCTTGGTTCGTTCTTGGTAAAGAGACACTATAAATCAGCATTTGGATCCAAGTGGAGCAAGTCAATCTTATCCTTTTTCCAGGCTTGGGAAATGCTTCCTCTTCGGTGTATAAGCTCCTCCACCTAACCTCCTCCAAAAGAGACAAGAGAAGAGTGCTATGAGATAGGGGGTATCATGAATCCATTGATCATGGAGAATGGATTTTTTTATTCCATTTCCCACAATCCATTTCAGACATACTCTGATAAGAGGCCTAGCCGAGTTAAAGCCTTTTGAAATCCAGGAGGATTCAACTTTGCTTTGTCTATCCAAGAGACCTTTTCTCTAACAATAAAAAAAACAAAAAATGATTTAGATTTAATGTTCAATCCCCCCAAGACTGTTATGACTTGTAGATAGTTTCTAAGCTTGCTTGGCCAGGAGTGATAGGTTAAGAAGGGATGTTGATTTAAGGTTCAATCCCCCTAGACTTTTGGGCCTGCACATTTGATCCCAAGAGACTGAAGAGAAGATCAGCAATTTTCTTGAGGTAAGATTTAGGAAACTTGAAAGTGGAAAAGGGTTAAACTGACACGTATTCTTACGTGTATATTCAAGTGCAAGGTCGAGTAATAAGGAGTTAGTATTTTTGTACTCGGGTTGTCGTACCCAGAGGGACAATCTCTTAACAAGCTTTAACTAACAAGTTAATTGAGTTTAATAAGTAACCGGAGGAAGTGTGTCAGAATTGTGAGGTTGCCACCCCCAAACAAGTTGCCGTAGTAGCAACAGAAATAACATTAAACTGGAATTAAGAAGAAGTTCTTAATCAATTATGGAGATACTAGCCAATCTATGGATCACCTAGGGATGTTAGACAATTTCGGATACTGTATTGAAACACGATTATCCTAATTCAGTATGCCATGTAACTAGTCACTACGATCTTCTGCCAATCTCACGCAGTTCTATGTCACGGTCTACTGCTAGGGGTGTATGTTGTTCGGTTTGGTAAAATTTGTAAAGTAACCATAAATCAAACCGCACATATTGGTTTGCTAATTTTATAACCAAACCAAATAATTTGACAATGTAAACCAAACTGAACCAAACTGAAAAGTTTTGGTTCGGTTCGGTTTGGTCCGGTAGGTTCACCAAAATACTTTCACATGAAAGTCATTATAGTTTTATGTCACACAAATTCAAATTTAACTAAGAAATAAAATTAAATACGCCTGATGAGTCTACACAGTTATAGTTTTAGATAGAGACATGGTAGGGCATGGAAAAAAATTGAGAAAACTAACATCAAGAAGATAATTTTAGTTAACTAAACTATCAACTTGGGATACACATTTATAGATTATAAATATATCGTGTATGGAACGGTTTTGGTTCGGTTCATTGCGGTTTAATTGATTTACAAACCGAAACCGAACCGATTAGACTGGTTTGTGAAAAACTCGGAACCGTTTGTAAACCGAATAACTATGAAAACCATCCAAAAGATGTCAATCAGTTTGGTTCAGTCGGTTTCACCAGTTTATTCGGTTTTCCTTACACCCCTATCTACTACAGGTCCTCTCAGTCCACGGTTGTCTACCTAAATGGCTAATCCTCTTCAAATTACCTTTCAGTATCATTGATTTAGGATTGTGTTCACGTTCTATATCAAAATAAGCTAAGTCTTTCTCAATCACCCCCACCTTATTACTTTCCATTCTGGGTAGCTACTCCGTTGTTGCTAAGATTGAAGCTCAGAACATGAAGAATAACAAAACTAAATTAATCAATAAGTATGAATCGCATAATCGTGAATTTTAAACATGAAGCAATATCAATAATCCGGAAAAGATAATTCTAACATAACCCTAGGCTCTGCAAAGAGCCTAGCAAGAAATCTAACTGCTTATGGAAATAGAAAGATACACTTGTTTTCCCATAGATAAGTAAAGATAATGAGAATCAAATGGGGAAATCTCCTGTTTGGCGATGATCCCGAGCGATCTCCATAGCTCCAACCTCCTTTGATTCTACGTCTCCTGCCTCTCTATGCGTGAATGATGGTTTTCAGTCCCCTAGGTTGTTATTGAGTCAACTCACGTCATTAGTCTTCAATATTTGCATTTTAACCCCAAAATTCGGGATTTGGTGTCAGTGGCAATCCAGGGAATACTTTGGGCATTCGTACAAATGTCTTTCTTCCGAATGGGCATTCTATTCATACAAAAGGAATCTGGACCCTGACTTCTCCATGTCATAACTTCTTTGTCAGATTTGCGATTTAGCTCTGTGATCTATCGTTGGAAAGGTCTTTGGGTGAACTTTCATTTGGAACAGTTCTTACTCCAAACTTCATTTTAGAACTCTAGATATGTTCAAATGAGTGCAGTCTGGTCATTCTAGCTTCTCCAACTTTGCTTCCCTTCACTCCACTTGAGCTCCCGTTGTTTCCAAAGTTCGTTGCATGCCTCCTACCACCCGATTAGAATCCGATCCTGTCGAGACAACATGGAAAAACATAACAAGCAATTATGTTTGACAAATAATAGCGAAATATGCATAGAAACGTCCGGTCTAACGATATAGCCCATTTGAAGCATCAGGTGATAAAACGAATCATGGTTTCTGCAATTATGCTCAAATATCTCATATTAATGTGAAAAATGGAAATAATATATAGCTCCTAAAGCTTCTACAAGACTGGAGAAGAGTGATTCTACCAGCTTTGTTCAATTAGCCTTTTTTCCACCCAGATCATTTCCTTTGAATTTTCTGGATTATTTGGTCAAAAATGACATTCCTATTATTTTGAGTATCAATAGGGAGACTCAAGTAAGTGCCTAAATTTCATGTCACTTCAATACCTAGGTCTTGAGAGAGAACCATATTTTGATGGTAAGAACAATATGGGCTTATTATTAGATTGGATTTTGAAAATTTGATCGCTCGGCCAGACTGGGTAAGTAATTCTTAAAAAGGGTCTTTCAGGTTGTGTTTAACCCGTTCATTGATTTGAAAGAAGAATATGGAATCATCTGAAAATTACAGATGAGGGTCCTGAGCTAGAGTGTTTGATCCCATGGATGAGTTGGTTATCCTGAGCTTTGGTGAGGGACCAAGAGAGGGCCTCAACAGTCAGTACAAAAAGGAAGTGGGAGAGGGGGTCCCCTTTCCTTAGGCCACAAGTGGGGGTGAAGTAAATTGTAAGAGACCATTTACTGCAACTATGATAGGAGGTAGTGGTGACACGACTCATAATAAGGCGAGTGAAACAATATGGGAACCCACATTTTATTAAAACACATTGAAGGAAGTCCCATCTAATCATGTCAAAAGCTGTTGTCATATCAATTTTTAGGCTAGCATTGGCATCAACCCCAAAGCTTTTTTGAAGATTAATGAACTGAATGATATCAGAGGCAATTGCAGTGTAATCAGAGATATTCCTAACTTTGGTGAAACCATATTGCTTCCATCTAACAAATATGGGAAGGGTCACCTTGAGTCTATTCGCAAAAACTTGAGCAATGATTCTATAAAGAACATTTGTCAGGCTAATGGGACGATATTCTTTGGTTGAGAAGGGGTTCTGCCCCTTTGGTATGAGTGTTAAAATTGTCATATTTTTCACTCTTAGCACATGGCCAGAGTTAAGGAAAGAGAGATCATCAAAGGTGACATCTTTGGACACAATGTACCAGAGTTTCTGCAAAAACTATTAGTAATAGACCATTTGGTCCGGTTATTAGAATAGACGTCCTGGCAATCTTGTTTAGTATGAACATTATTTTGGCTAGAATAATCATTGTATTATTTATGGAGATATTTAATATAATTAAGTCCTTAGATTACAAATGTGTTGTATATCTTAAATATCCCTGTCGTTTATATTGATTACCAGGACGATCAACCATAGACTAGTATGTGTGTTCTTTGATATGGAGATATCAAGTCTGGCACATGGGTATGCATTAGGGGTAATACGAGTGTGACTTGTATGTCTGGTGTCCAATTGGTATATGGAGACAAAGGCATGATACAATACGGTAACATTGGTCACAAGTTTTGTCGGTTTACTGACTATTACTATTATTTGGGTGGCATAGATGTGTTTCTAGACACCGCTCTATGTTAGTAATTATTACTCCCAACTAAGTAGAAGAGGTCACACACCCTATGGATTAAACTATACTTGGGAATTAATTAATATGATTAATTAAATATAAGGATCAATACGCAACCACAAGAGAGAGAGATCATAATTATGTAGTTAATAATTAACTATATAAAGACACTCCTAGCTTATTTTTCTCATAAGTGTCATAATTTTTATCACACAGGAGAGAGAGATCAAAGCAAGGAGAGAGACAAGACAGAGGACGAAACCCCCGTCTGCCCCTCCCTCTTGTCGTCGGCCTCAAGGAAGCGCGTCGCCCCTTTGCTCCGTTTTGCATGATCATCTTCTTCCTCCTTCCATCAATTTCTAGCACAAACGAGTGGGCGGTCTCTAGAATTGATACTAGGAGTGGACTACTATAGTGAAGTGGACATTATTTCACGTGAAGTCATCAAAGGAGACAAAAAAGGTACATGATGTTTCTATCCTTCACCATCATTATGATGACTTGTCCTGTGATCGTTGGAGGGTCTTGAACGGAATTTTTCATTGTTTATACCCCTGGGTAATCCGTATCAAAACCCTACATCGGTATCAGAGCCACAGGTCGTAGTGCATAACGTTGGTTATGTGTTACTTTATTGTTACTTTTACACCGTCATTATGATTTATCGCGTAAAACTGAAATAGGCATATTGATGCAATTTGAATATGATTCAAACAAGAATGAGCAAGTTTTACATATGATGTAAATATTAGTGAATTTGGATCACATGTGATGTGAAATTTTCGATATAGGAAGCTAGGGTTTGGCACAAATTAGGAAAAATGGGTTTTTAATTTGGAAACAAGCAAACTTAGGAAACAAGAAAGGAGAAGAAGGAAACAACCCTAGGGCCGAAACCGTAGGGCCGTCTGTCCCCCCCTTAGGCGCCAAGCAAGCCACGGCCAAGGGTGAGGCCGGCCTAGAGCGCGACTTGGCCGCGTGGGCTAGGGCCGACCTGCCCAAGGGCGTGTCGCGGTCCATTAGGGGTTCGACCAAGTAGTTGGTGGGGCCACTTGAACCGTTTTGACCCTAGTACATTAAAATGAACTAAAATTGACCAAGCATGTTAAAATTAGATTTTAACTGTATTATGTGCTTTTTCTTGGTGATTGGATATGGCCTTAGACGTAATTGTTGTGAATGAATATTCTGTGCTTTTGTTTTATTGTAATAATTAATTAATTACGTTTTACGGCTTGCGAGCCAGTCTCTCCTCAATTTGTGAGGTCTCTCTTTTTAGTATAGATGCTAGGTAGTATTAGATAGATTAGATGACTCGGAGAAGAAGCCTATAGAATTGAAAAAACCACAAGATGGCGGGATTCCATAGGCTAAGCATGGACTAAAAGATAGAGGCACATGGAGATGAGCTTGCTATCTTTTAGGGCTTATAGATATTTTCATTGGCTTTGGAGTATCTAAGTTTTAGGTGGCCATATCCACATCACATTTTTTTTATGGTTGTTTAAATTATTTTCTTGTTATTTATTATTGGTGTATGGTTGATGCATTCAAATTAGTAACAAGATAATACAACCCGGATCTTTTATTTTTGGATTGTTCAACCCAAATAAGCAGATTAGTTGATATGGATCAACAAAAAAATTAAAATTAAAATTAAAAATCCCTCAAATTTAAATATTACATTTTTTCCTTCTCGTTACTTAAACACTCGCCATAATCATGATTTATCTAGTTCGGGTTGCCAAAGCAAGGCGACTTGATTCATCATGATGTGGCCCGACGACACAACCTAGTTATGTGCGATTGTTGAAGTAAAAAGTTGGACGCATCTGGGATATTTTAATAGGATGGAAAGCCTAGAGGCAACCAATTGAGATTATATATGGGATAGATAACTATGGAGTTATTTGCGCGATTGAACCAAGCGTTGCATGGGATGCAATTGGAATTGTTCCTACCTAAATAACTAACTTTTGGGTGATTTGCCAAAGCAAGCTAAAAAGGAAGTGAAATATGGATCTTGGCCAAATAGAAAATATAATGATTTTTGTCGCATTAAAATGGAGGGTTAATAATCAGAGAAAATAGTGGGAGCTATGTTTAATAATCTAGCCATTATTAAATGTAGTTATTTTTTCACAAAATTCTAAAACTTGTATATTTCTTATTTTGTAGAATTCCAATGACAAACAATTCATCGAATTCATTACAATCCCACGATAAGTCCTTGAGAAGGACAAGCTTTCTGGAACAAACCTTCTGGACTCGTACAGGAACTTTGGAATCGTTCACAAGCAAGAGAGAAAACTGTACATTCTAGAACATCAAGTTCCTCAGGGTCCAGAAAATAATACTCATGCATCCTTAAAGGCATATCAGAATATTGTTGTAGATGCTAATGATTTGGCATGCCTTATGTTTTGAACCGTGAGCTCTGAGCTTCAGAAGCAACATGAGAACATGGTTGCGTTTGATATTATCATACATCTGAGGCAGCTCTTTCAAGAGAAGGCAAGGGTTGAGCGGTATGATGTTTCCAAGGCCCTATGAGATCTCACGTACTCCGTATGATAGGGTACCTGGATAATCTCACACGCCTAGAGTTTCAGGTGGGTCAAGAGTTGGCCACTGATATCATCTTGCAATCGTCGCCTGATAGCTATGGATGTTAGAATAGATGCCCTAGAGGCAATCTCATTTAGTATGAACCTTACTTTTGGCTAGAATATTGATTGTATTATTTATGGAGATATTTAATATAATGATGTCCTTAGATTGAAAATGTGTTTTTTATCTTAAATATCCCTAGTCAATTATATTGATTAACAAGACGATCAACAATAGACTAGTATGGGGTTGGATTGTAATGGAGATATCACGATCCCACACATGGGTATGCATTAGGGCTAATGTCGTACGAAATGAACCTACATACCAGAAGGCTACATACAAGTTATGTAAAGTCACAAGAGCTTCTCGTAGCGACAACGGTATTGTAATCCTTGGACTTGAAGTCACTAGATCCTCTAGTTGCGCAGTATTGTGTTTTGATAGCGTCAAGCGCTACACCGTAATTGGGTAGCAATAAAGGCGTCTATCGGACACAGAAGGAAGCAAGCATAGAGATGGTAGTGATGTATATATAATTTTTCCCTCCCACATAAGGGAGAAAATATCCACGGGCCACTCGAGGGTTAGTGCTTATAGAATGTCTGGCCAGACTCTGATAAATCAATATAGGATATTGATGTTATCTGCATGAATAAGACTATTCCCAGGATCAAGAAACTAGGAATTGGATACACAAGTGTGAATTGTATGTCTCGTGTCCAATCCGGATATAGGGACAAAGGGATGAGACAATACTTGCACAAGGTTTGTCAAGGTAATGACTACTTCTATTAGGTAGGTAGTGTGGATGTCTTGCTATAGGCTACTCCATATTTGTTATTGTTACTACCAACTAAGTAGAAACCTATGGAGTCACACACCATATGGATTGAATTAATTAATGTGATTAATTAAGTAGAACGATCAATACACAACTACTTGCAAACTTTGTAGGACTGATTTTCAAGTTGGACTAATCCATGTATGGACAGGAGTAGGATAAGGGCCTTTATACAGTTAACAAGGAGTTGTTGAAATATATAAAGGACACTACCAACTTATTTTCTCAACTAATTATCATAACTTACTGTGAGTAGGAGAGAACAACAAGAGGCCGAAGCCCTTGTGTTGTCCCTACCCCGTCGGCTACACAAGAGATGCGCGATCTTCTCCTGGTTTGCGTGATTATGATCTATTTCTTCCTCCTTCCAACTCGTTGCTAGCACAAGGCGTGGGAGGATTCTAGCGCTTGATCCTAGGTGTGGACTTTCCTTAGAGACGTGGACAAAATTCTACGTTTGAAGTCATCGAAGGAGACAAACAAGGTGATTAAGTTAAATCCTTTACTATCGTTATGATTTATCGACTTGTGATCCTTGGATTGTTTTCTGTTGATGATTAGTTGTTTATTTCCGATGCGTAATCTGCTAAAAAACCCAACAGTAGTATCAGAGCCACTGGTCGTAGGGCATAACGTAGTTTGTATGTTACGTTTATGTACTTTTTACACCTTAATTGTTGATTATCGCGTAAAACGACATATTAAGCATTTTTGATGCAATTGAATATGATTCAACCAAACATGATCTACTTTTACATATGATATATATTATTGGTGAGTTTGGATCACACATGATGTGAATTTTTGAATCTTGACGGCTAGGGTTTGGGAACATGCTTGAAAAGGGGTTTTTCAAGTATGGAAACAACCAAACTTGGACAACAAAGAGTAGGAGTTGCTTTGGAAAAAAATCCCTCAAGGAGTTTCGGCCCCCCTTGGGACCGCCGCCCCTCCTTGCCAACCAAGACAACCCATGGACTAGGGCCAAACCAGCCTAGGCGTGCGCGGGTTGACTGTGCGGCCTAGGGCCGGCCGGCCCCTAGGGCTTGTGGCGTTCCTTTAGGGTTTCAGCCACGTCAGTTGAGCCCTATTGAACTGTTTTGACCCTAGCACATCTAAAATTAATTATAATTGACCAAGCGCGTTAAAACTGGATTTAAACTGTTTATGTGCTATTCGCATGGTGATTGGATATGGCCTTAGGTGTGGTTTGTTATGGATGTTAATTTTGTTGTTTGTTTTACGGCATGTGAGCCGATCAAATTAATGTAATAGTTAATTAGGTTTTAAGGCCCGCAAGCCGGTCTTCTTCTCAACTTGTGAGATCTCTTTATATAGTTTAGATGCTATCTAGAATTAGACAGAGTAGATGATAGCCAAGATTTGAAGAAGGAATATAAAGACGCCACAAGATGGCGACATTCCACAAGACCTATGGAGCATAGAAAAAAGATGGTGGCACATGAAGGTGAGGTTGCTATTTTTTTGGGTTCATGGATATTACCATTGGCTTTGGAATATCTTAGTTTAGAGGCCATATCCATATCACGTTAATTTCATTTTTGTGGTTGTTTATTTTATTGTCTTATTATTTATTGTTGGTGTATGGTTTATGCATAAAAAATTAATAACAAGACAATTAACAACCCGGATATTTTATTTTGGGATTGCCCAACCCAAGTAATTAAATTAGTTGATATGGATAAATAAAACAATTAAAATGAAAGAAAAATACCTCAATTTAAATATTGCGTTTTGCCTTATCTTTATTCCAACACTCATCATAGTCACGATTAATCAAGCTTGTGTGTTCCAAAGCAGGGCGACTTGATTCATCATGATGTGGTGCGATGACACAAGCTAGTAATGTGCAACTGTTGGAGTAAGTGGCTGGATGCAACTGGGTAATTTTAATAAGGATTAAAAGCCTAGAGGCAACCAATAAGGATTATTCATGGGATGGATAAATAAGGAGTTATTTGCGCAATTGAACCAAGAGTTGCATGGGGCTGCAATTGGAATTGTTCCTACCTAAGTAACTGATTTTGGGTGACTTGCCAAAGCAAGCTCAAACGGAAGTGAAATTTGGATCTTGGCCCACTAGAAAATATAACGATATTTTCCGCATTAATATCGAGGGTTATTAATCCGAGAAAAATAGTGGGAGCTATGTTTAATAATCTAGCCATTATTAAATATAGTCATTTGTTCACGAAATACTAAAACTCGTATATTTCTCGTTTTGTAGAATTCCAATGGAAAACAACTCATCGAGTTCATCACATTCCCTACGAGCTGTCCTTGAAAAAGTACAAGCTTTCTCGAACAAAATATTTGGTCAGTTTAGCAACTTGAGAATTGTTTTCAATCATGAGAAGAAACTATATACTCTAAAGGAAGAAGTTCCTAATGTCCGGAAAATAATTATGCCGTATCCATAAAGGCGCATCAAAAGATCGTTGACGATGCTAATAATGTGGCATACCTTATGCTTTGCACCATGAGATCTGAGCTTCAGAAGCAACACAAGAACACGGGTCTGTACGATATGATCGCAAACTTAAAGCAGCTCTTCCAAGAGCAGGAAAGGGTTGAGAGGTATGAATTTTCCAAGACATTGTTCATGTGTCATCTGTCAGGGGGAAACCCTGTGGGACATCATGTACTTCGTATGATCGGATACTTGGAGAATCTCGCACAACTAGGGTTTCTGGTGGGTGATGAATTGGCCACTGATCTCGTCATGCAATCGTTTCCAGAGAGTTATGGACACTTCATCATGAACTATAACATGAAAGATATAGTGAAGCCCTTGCCAGATACTCAATATGTTGAGGAAAGCTGAACAAAACATCAACAAGGGAAAAAGCAAGGCCATAGTGATGGTGCATAAATGGAATGGCAAATGGTCAGCTTCTACCTCCAAAGGAAAAGGTAAGTCAGATGCCAAATCCAAGGAAATTGCTCTTAAGAATTTTGGTGGCATTGCCAAGGGCGTGAATAAGGGTGATTGTCACTACTGTAGTCAACCTCGACGTTGGAAGAGGAACTGCCCAAAGTATAAGGAGGATAAAATGCTTGGAATAGTGATTACACCTCCACCAGGTACTTTTGTTATAGATGTAAATTTAACTTTCTATTCATCTTGGGTATTGGATACTAGGTGTGGATCTCACACTTGTTGAAATGTGCAAGATCTAAAGAGAAGTAGAAGATTGGCTAAAGGGGAGATAGACCTGCGATTTGGGAATGGAGCAAAGGTCGCTGCATTGGTCGTGGGCGTGTACGAGCTGTCTCTGCCTTATGGTTTTAGTTTTAGAATTAAATAATTGATATTTTGTGTTTGCTATGAGCAGAAACATTATTTCTATTTCTTTTATGGACAAGGAATGTTTTACTATTTCAATAAAGAATAATTATTGTTCCATCTATTTTGGCAGTATTCACTATTGTAGTGCCTAATTATTTAATGGATTGTATATCCTTGTTCTAAGAAATCTTATATATAACATAAATACCAAGAGGATTAAAATGAATGATTTAAATCCTCCTTATCTATGGAACTGTCGTCCAGGCCATATAAACGAGAAATGTGTATCTGTACTCCATCAGGATGGATTTCTAGGATCATTTGATTTTGAATCATATAAGACATGTGAGGCTTGTTTATTAGGAAAGACGAAAAATTCCTCTTTCAATAAGAAGGAGAAAGGACTAGTGAGCAATTGGCACTCGTCCATACTGATGTTTGTGGGCCATTTTCCAAGCCTTCCAAGGGTGGTAATGTCTACTTCATTACATATACTGATGATTTTAGTACATAAGGATTTGTATACCTTATAAAGGCAAAATCCAAATCCTTTGAAAAATTCAAAGATTTCAAGAATGAAGTAGAAAAGAAACTTGGCAAAAGTATCAAAGCTCTATGATCGGATCGTGGCACTTGAGCCAAGAGTTTGACGACTATCTTAGACAGTGTGGGATCTTGTCCCAACTAACTCCACCCCAATGGAATGGTGTGTCCGAAAGGGGAAATCGAACCATGTTAAACATGGTGAGATCTATGATGTGTCAAACTAATCTTCCATTATCATTTTGGGGCTATGCTCTATTGTGTGCAGCTTTCACCATTAATCGTGTCCCATCTAAATCAGTCACGAAGACTCCATATGAGATGTGGAGTGGGAGGCGTCCCGCAATGTCATTCATGAAGATTTGGGGCTGCGATGTCTATGTAAAAGGTTAACATCCAGACAACCTAGGGCCAAAGTCGGATAAATGAAAATTTGTGGGATACCCTAAGGAAACTAAGGGCTATTATTTCTACAATCCAACTTAGAACAAAGTGTTTGCTGCTCGGGCCGGCGTGTTTCTAGAAAGAGAATTTGTCTCTAAAGAAGAAAGTGGGAGGACTTTAGAACTTGAAGAGGATCATGAACCACGAATCATTGATTCTGCTATGGAACATGAACAGGAGGCACAAGAAATTGTGGAGCATCCTGTCCAGGTAACACAAGAACTTCGTAGGTCGAGTAGATTGTGTCAAGAGCCAGAGAGGTATGGAATTCTCGTGACTGAGTCTGGTGACACGTTGCTCATAAATGATGAGCGTACTACCTATGGAGAGGCCATGAAGGGGCCAGACTCTCAGAAGTGGTGTAAAGCCATGGAATCCAAGATGGAATCCATGTATACCAACAAAGTATGTGAAGGGGTGTACAATAGGTAGAAATACAGGATCAATACTCGAGAAGGAGGCAGGGGGGTTGAATAGATTATGCCAAATTTTTTTAAACATGCAAGAAGAGTGGTTTCAAAAATAATTGTAGAGAGTGAAGAGTGATTCAAGGCCTTGAAATGAGTTTCAAGCCCTTGAAATGAAAACAATTGAATTTTAAAAGATAAGTATATTTCAAGGCCTTGTAATGAGTTTCAAACCCTTGAAATGAAACTGTTTTCAACTCAATTCTTATTAATCAACAGCTAAGCCCTAGATCTCAAGCACAGAGAAATGCCTTACTCTGTTACAGCTTGTGGTTCTCACTAACCTATCTAGTACCTGCTCTAGCTATCTGATTAACTAATAATTCTCTATTATTCACCTTCAACAATCCTTGAGAATAAGAACTAAAAGTATTATCAAAATGATAAACAAATGAGGTTCAGAAGAGAAGAACACTAGAACTGATTCTGCAATGAGTATGCAGTGCTCTTCCAATGCTTGGATTGAGAGAAATGAATCTGCTTCTTTGTTGCTTTCTATTCCCTGAATGTGTTTGAGTGTCTCTGCTAATTGTCCAGTTGCAATGCTTCAGCTTTCCCTCTTTTATAGAGCAGTTTGAATTGCAGATCTTCAGGATCTTCTCTTTAACAAATTTCCCTATTTTGTTGCATCAGCTTTGACTTCTCTAACAGCTTCTCCAACAGATAGTTTCTCAGTATTTTCAATTATACTGATTTGATATTGTATAAACATCTGTTAGGAAGCTTCCAAACACATCAAATTGATCATAGAATCAAATCATCATAGAGTTTCCTTTCCTGCAAAACATAGGTTAGGAAATAAATCCTGAAAAATAGGAAAAAAAAAATTCTTGCAAAACTAAGTCAAACAGATGGATTAGATACTGTTAAATGTTTCAAAATACTTTTTCTTTCATCATTACGTAACACCTAATCAAGCACACTGTTTAGGAGTTGAATCAATATCTGAAACTCTCCCTAAGTTCATGCATATAAAGCACATTCAGTTTCAAGGCTTTGAAAGCTCTTTCAAGGCCTTGAAATAGACTACCTATTACAAGCCTTTAAAACTGAGTTGAACTTACAATATGGACTTTGGTGGAACCACCACAAAGGGAGCGGCTGATAGGGTGGAAATGGGTCTTCAAGAAGAAGACCGACATGGATGGTAATGTGATTACCTACAAGGGCCGATTGGTGGAAAAAGGACTCAGACAGATTCATGGTATAGACTATGATGAAACCTTTTCACCAGTCACAATAACCAAATCCATCCGAATCCTACTTTCTATTTGAGCTTACTATGAATATAAGACTTGGCAAATGGATGTCAAAACAGCGTTTCTATATAGAAACCTCCTTGAGGATGTGTTTATGACACAACCTGAGGGCTTTGTGGATCCAGAGAATTCAAATAAATTCTGTAAACTGCAACGCACCATTTGTGGATTAAAGCAAGCTTCTAGGAGTTGGAATTGACGTTTTGATGAAGAAGTCAAAGAGTTTGACTTCATCAAGAACGAATATGAGTCTTGTGTCTACAAGAAGGTTAGGGGGAGCTCTATTGCTTTTATGGTCTTGTATGTAGATGACATACTACTCATTGGAAACGACATTCCTACGTTGCAATCTGTTAAAGATTGACTAGGAAAGTGTTTATCAATGAAGGACTTAGGGGATGCAGCTTATACATTTAGTATCAAGATCTATAGAGATAGATCGAGTAAGCTACTATGCCTAAGTAAAAGTACATATATAGACAAGGTGTTGAATCGGTTCAACATGCAAGATTCCAAGTAGGGATTCTTGCCCATGTCGCAAGGGATAACCCTTTTAAAGGATGATTGTCCTTCCAATGAGATTGAGAAGGAACACATAACTAGGGTTCCCTATGCCTCGGTCATAGGATCCATCATGTACGCCATGTTATGTACTAGACCAGATGTTTCATACGCATTGAGTATTACAAGCAGATATCAATCTAATCTGGGTGAGAGTCACTGGATTGCTGTCAAGAACATCCTTAAGTACTTGAGAAGAACTAATGATGTATTCTTGATATTTGGATGTGAGGAAGAGTTGCATGTAAGGGGTTACACGAATGCAAGCTTCCAAACCGACAGAGATGATTTCAGATCGCAGTCGGGATTTGTGTTTTGCCTAAATGGAGAAGCGGTGAGCTGGAAGAGTTCCAAGCAAGAGACAGTTGTTGATTCTACAACTGAGGCTGAGTACATTGCTGCGAGTGGCGTAGAAAAGGAAGATGTTTGGATCAGGAAGTTCATCACTTAGCTTGGTGTGGTTCCTAGTATTGTGGATCCAATAGAGTTGTATTGTGTTAACACTGGAGCAATCACACAATTCAAGGAACCCAGGTCCCACCAGAAATCCAAACACGTGCTCAGAAAGTTCCATATTATTCGAGATATTATCAATAGAGGAGATGTGAAAATCTCAAGATTCCTACATATGAGAATCTATGAGATCCGCTTACAAAGCCACTTGTTCTGCTTAAGCATGAAGGGCACACTAGATCTATTGGAAAACGAGATGCACCATATTGGCTCTAGTGCAAGTGGGTGTCTGTTGGAGTAGATGCCCTTGAGGCAATCTTATTTAGTATGAACATTACTTTTGGCTAGAATATCCATTATATTATTTATGTATATATATATATAATATAATGAAGTTCTAAGATTGCAAATGTGTTGTTTATCTTAAATATCCCTAGTCAATTATATTGATTAACAGGAAGATCAACTATAGACTAGTATGGGATTGGATTGATATGGATATATCACGATCCAACCCATTGTTAAGCATTAGGGATAATGTCTTACTGGATTGACCCACTTACGAGAAGGCTACATACAAGTTATGTAAAGTCGCAAGCGCTGCTCGGAGTGACAACGGTATTGTCATCCTTGGACTTGAAGTCACTAGATCGTCTAGTTGTGGAGTATTGTGTTTTGATAGCGTCAAACGCTACACCGTAACTGGGTAGCAATAAAGGCGCCTATCGGACACAATAGGAAGCAAGCTTAGAGATGGTAGTGATGTAGATAGAATTTTTCCCTCCCACATAACGGTAGCAAATATTCGTGGGCCAATCAAGGTTTAGTTCTTATAGAATGTCTGGCCAGACTCAGATAAATCAATATGACAAATTGATGTTATCTGCATGGATAAGACTATTCCCCAGAATCGAGAAACTATGGATTGGATATACGAGTGTGACTTGTATGTCTAGTGTATAATCCGGATATAGGGACAAAGGGATGAGACAATACTTGCACAAGGTTTGTCAAGGTAGCGTGAATGTCTTGCTAGAGGCCGCTATATGTTTGTAATTTTTACTACCAACTAAGTAGAAACATATGGGGTCACACATCATATGGATTAAACTAGATGTGGGAAATATTTATATGATTAATTAATTAGAAGGATCAATACGCAACTACTTGCAAACTTAGTAGGACTGATTTGCAAGTTGGACTATTCTATGTATGGACAAGATTACGATAGGGGCCTTCATACAGTTAACAAGGAGTTGGTGGACTATATAAAAGGCACTCCTAGCTTATTTTGTCAAATAATAAGCTAGCATAGTACAAAGCAAGGAGAGAGAGAGAGAGAGATACAAAAGGCCGAAGCCGCTTGTGCTGTCCCTACCCCGTCGATCACCCAAGAGAAGCGCAACCTTATGTTGGTTTGATTGATCGTGATATTCTTCTTCCTCCTTCCAACCCGTTGCTAGCACAAGGTGTGGGAGGAATCTAGCGCTTGATCCGAGGTGTGGAATTGCCATAGAGATGTGGACAAAATTTTACGTCTGAAGTCATACAAGGAGACAAACAAGGTGATTATATTCAATCCTTTACTATCATTATGATTTCTCTACTTGTGATCCTTGGAGGATATTGTGCGGATGATTAATTGTTTATATCCGCTGCATAATCCATTACAAAACCAATAATGGACAATTCATTATGAACTTTAACATGAATGAGATCAACAAGCCTCTACCAGATCTACTTAGTATGTTGAGGACAGTTGAACAAAGCATCAATAAGGGAAAGGGAAAGGCCATAATGATGGTGAACAAAGGAAAGAGCAAGCGAGTTGCTTCTTCCACCAAAGTGAAAGGCAAGTCAGTTTCAAAACCCAAGGAATTTGCCCTTAAACCTGCTGGTGGCGTTGCCAAGGGCGTGACTAAGGGTGAGTGTCACTACTGCAGTCAGCCTGGACACTGGAAGAAGAACTGCCCAAAGTATGTGGAGGATAAAAGGCTTCGAATAGTGATTCCACCACCACCAGGTATTTTTGTTATAGATGTCAATTTAACTATCTCATCATCTTGGTTATTGGATACTGGGTGGGGACCTCACATATGTCGAAGTGTGCAGGATCTAAAGAAAAAGTAGAAGATTGGCTAAAGGGGAGAAAGACCTGCGCGTTGGGAATGGAGAAAAAGTTGTTTCATTGGCCGTGGGCATGTAGGAACTATCTTTGCCTTCAGGACTAGTTTAAGAATTAGATAATTGCTATTTTGTGCCTTCTATGAGCAGAAACATTATTTCTATTTCTTGTTTGGACGAGAAAGGCTTTACTATTTCAATAAAGGACAAATGTTGCTCCATTTATTTTGATAGTATGCACTATTGTAGTGCGCAATTATCTAATGGATAGTATATCCTTGATCTAAGTAATCCTGTCTATAACATAAATACCAAGAGGATTAAATCTAATGATTTGAATCCTACATTCTTGTGGCATTGTCGTTTAGGTAATATAAACGAGAAACGCATCTCTATACTCCATAAGGATGGATTCCTAGGCTCATTTCATGATGAGTCATATGAGACATGTAAATCTTGTTTATTAGGAAAAATGACAAAGACAAATTTCAATAAGAAAGGAGAGATGACTAGTGAGAAATTAGCTCTCGTGCATACTGATGTATGTGGCCCATTTGCCACGCCTGCCACATGTGGTTATCTTTATTTCATTACATATAGTGATAATTTCAGTAGATATGGATGTGTGTACCTTATGAAGGCCAAATCTGAATCTTTTGAAAAGTTCAAACAATTCAAGAATGAAGTAGAGAAGAAACTTCACAATACTATTAAGGCTCTACGATCGGATCGTGGAGGAGAATACTTAAGTCAAGGGTTTGACGACTATCTTAGAGAGTGTGGGGTCTTGTCCTAACTCACTCTACCCGGAACGCCACAATGGAATGGCGTATCCGAGATGAGGAATCGAACTATGTTGGACATGGTTCGATCTATGATGTGTCAAACTAATCTTCAATCATCCTTTTGGTGTACGCTCTGTTATTTGAATCTTTCACCCTTAATCGTGATCCATCGAAATCAGTCATGAAGACTCCATATGAGATGTGGAGTGGGAGGCGTTCCACATTGTCTTTTATGAGGATTTGGGGCTGCGATGTGTATCTAAAGCGTTTACAAACAGAAAAGCTTGGGCCCAAGTCGGATACGTGTAAGTTTGTGGGATACCACAAGGAAACGTAGGGGTATTATTTCTACAATCCTACCAAGAACAAAGTGTTTGTTTCTCAGACCGGTGTGATCCTAGAAAGAGAATTTGTCTCTAAGGAGCAAGTGTGAAGGCAGTAGAACCGGAAGAAATTCAAGAACCACAAACCACTGATCCTACTTTGGAACATGAACAGGAACCGTAAGATGTTGTGGAGGAACCTGTTGAGATAACACAAGAACTTTGTAGGTCGACCAGAGTGCGCTAGGAGCCAGAGAGGTATGGACTTCTCGAGACTGAGCCTGGTGACGCATTGCTCATAGATGATGAGCCTACGACCTATGGAGAGGCCATGAAAGGATTGAACTATCAAAATTGGAATGAGACCATGAGATCCGAGATGGAATCCATGTATACCAACAAATTATGGACGTTGGTGGAACCACCCCATGGGGCTCGGCCCATACGGTCAAGTGGATCTTCAAGAAGAAGACCGACATGGATAGATTTGTGATTGACAATTAGGGCCGATTGATGGCAAAAGGATTCAATCAGATTCATGCTATTGACTATGATGAAACCTTTTTCCCAGTCGCAATGACAAAATCCATTCGAATCTTACTTGCTATTGCAGCTTATCACGATTATGAGATTTGGCAGATGGATGTCAAAACAACGTTGCTATATGGAATACTCCTTGAGGATGTGTACATGACACACCCAAAGGGTTTGAGGATCCAGAGCATGCCCATAAAATTTGTAAGTTGCAGCGATCCATTTATGGGTTGAAGCAAGCTTCTAGGAATTTAATCTACGTTTTGATGACGCGGTCAAAGAGTCTGGCTTCATCAAGGACGAAGATGAAACTTGTGTTTACAAGAGGGTTAGTTGGAGCTCTGTTGTGTTTCTAGTCTTGTATGTGGATGACATACTACTCATTGGAAACGACATTCCTACCTTGAAATCTGTTAAAGATTGGCTAGGAAAGTGTTTCGCAATGAAGGACTTGTTGGAATAGATGCCCTAGAGGTAATCTTATTTAGTATGGACATTGTTTTAGGCTAGAATAATCATTGTATTATTTATGGAGATATTTAATATAATGAGGTACTTAGATTGCAATGTGTTGTTTATCTTAAATATCCTTAGTCCGTTATATTGATTAAGCGGACGATCAACTATAGACTAGTATGTGGGTAGAATTATATACAGATAGCATGTCTAGCACATGAGTATGCATTAGGGGTATGGCATACTGGATTGACCCAGAACGAGAAGTTTACATACATGCTATGTAAAGTCACAAATGCTTCTCGTAGTAACAATGATATTGTGGTCATCAGATTTGAATTCACTATATACTCTAGTTGTGAAATATCATGCTTTGATAATATCAAACATTTCCCCTTAACCGCGAATTATAAAATTAGTTATCGAGCATGATAGGAAGAAAGCTTAGATATGGTAGTGATGTAGAGAGGATTTTGTCCCGAACATAATGGGAGTAAATATCTGCGGCCACTCGAGGGGTAGTGCTTATAGAATTTCTGGCCAGACTCAAGTAAATCAATATATGATATTAATGTTATACACATGGATAAAACTATTCCCAAGATCGAGAAACTATGGATTGGATATACGAGTGTGACTTTTATATCGCGTGTCCAATCCAGATAATACAATACTGTAACATTGGTCACAAGGTTTGTCAAAATAAAGACTATTTCTATTAGTTGGGTTGCATAGATGACTTGCTAGGGGCCGCTCTATGCTAGTAATGGTTACTACCAACTAAGTATAAACCTATAGGGTCAGACGCCCTATGGATTAAACTAGACTTATGAATTAATTAATATGATTAATTAAATAGAAGGATCAATACGCAACTACTTGAAAATTAGTCCTTAGGACTAATTTTCAAGTTGGAATTATCCATGTGAGGGCATGATTAGTAGAGGGACTAATGTGTAGTTTACAGAGAGTTGTTAGACTATATAAAGAGACTCCTAGCTTATTTTCTCTAAGAGTGTCATAATTTTTTTCACACAAAAGAGAGATAACAAAGCAAGGTGAGAAAAACAAGCGAGGCCTAAACTGACCCCCTCCCCCCCTGTCGACCCCTAGAAGCGCGGCCTTGGCTGGTTACATCTGCGGGATTCTTCTTCTTCCACCTTCAATCAATTGCTAGCACAAAAAGATTGGAAGCACTCTAGCCTTGATCCTAGGCGTGGACTATCCATAGAGCCGTGAATACTGTTTCACGTGTGAAGTCATTAAAGGAGACAAACAAGGTATTTGATACTATCTCTTTCCATCCTTATGATGTCTAGTCATGTGATCCTTGGAGGTTCTTGAACGGATATTTATTTTTATTCAGCTGCGCATCCGTATAAAAACCCTACAGTGGTATCAGAGCCATAGGTCGTAGAGCATAACGTGGTTTATGTGTTACAATTATGTCAAATTACACTATTTTCTTTTATTATCGCGAAAAGCTGAAGTTGGCATACTGATGCAATTTCAATATGATTCAAAGGGAATGAGATAATCTGAATCATCGAATTAAGATTAGCAAATTTGGGAACATATGATGTGTCAATTTGGGTTTTGAAAAACTATGGATTGGCCACAAATTGGGGAAAAGGGGTTTTCTTCAATTTGGAAACAAGACAAACTTGGGAAGGAATGAATGAGGGAAGGAAAAAATCTAAGGCTGAAACCCTAGCCCCCACCCCCCTCCTTGGGCGCCAAATATGCCACGGCCAATGGCGCCCCCCCCCCCCCCTAGCGCGCGGCCTAACCGCATGGGCTAGGGGCCGGCCGGCCCAAGGCCCTTGTGGCGGTCCTTCGGGATTCGGCCAAGCATATTGGTGGGCCCCTTGAACCATTTTAACCCTAGTTACCCAAATAAATAGCCTATAAATGATCAAGCGCGTTAAAACCTGTTTTTAACTGTATTATGTGCTTTTTCATGGTGATTAGATATGGCCTTAGATGTGGATATTATGAATGTTTGTGATTTGTTTTTATTGTAATAATTAATTAATTGGGGTTTACGGCCTGCGAGCCGGTCTTCTCCTCAACTAATGAGGTCTCTCTATTTAAATTAGATGCTAGCTAGTATTATATAGAGTAGATGATAGTCAAGACATGGAGAAGAAGCCTAAAGAATTGAAGGAACCACAAGATAGCGACATTCCACAAGCTAAAAGGAGCATGGACTAAAAGATGGAGGCCCATGGAGATGAGCTTGCTATTTTTTAGGGCTTATAGATATTCTCACTGGCTTGGGAATATCTTAGTGACGAGGCCATATCCAAATCACATTTATTTATTGTTTGTGGTTTTTTAATTATTGTCTTAATATTTATTGTTGGTGTATGAATGATGCATGCAAACTGGTAACAAGATTAAAACAACATGGATCTTTTATGTAGGGATTGCCCAACCCAAATAAGTAGATCAGTTGATGTGGATCAACAAAACAATTAAAATTAAAAGGAAATCCCACCAATTTAAATATTGCGTTTTTGCCTTCTTATTAGTTAAACCCTCGTTATGATCATGACTTATCAAATTCGGGCATGCCAAAGCAAGGAGACTTGATTCATCATGATATGGCGCGATGGCACGAGCTAGTAATGTGCAATTGTTACTTCACTTAGATTGAAAGCTTAGAAGCAAACAATTAGGATTATATATGAGATAAATAAATAAGGAGTTATTTTCCCAATTTAACCAACAGTTGCATAGGATGTAATTGAAAATTGATCCTACCTAAATAACTGATTTTGGATGACTTGCCAAAGCAAGCTCAAAAGGAAGTGAAACATGGATCTTGGCCCACTAGAAAAATATCATGATATTTTCCACATTAAAATAGACGGTTATTAATATGAGAAAATAGTGGAGCTATGTTTAACTATATATCCATTATTAAATGTAATTATTTGTTCACCAGATACTAAAAATTATATATTTCTTATTTTTTAGAATCCCAATGGCAAACAATTCATCGAATTCATCACAACCCCTACGATTGGTCATTCAGAAGGACAAAATTTTCAGTACAAACTTTCTACACTGGTATATGTGTAGGGTTTTGATGCAAGTTACGCAGCGGAGTAACAAAATTTTAATCCTTCTCAAACCCCTCAAAGGATCACAAGCAAGAAATCATAACATGATTAGAGTACAAACATGTGTACCTTAGTTTGTGTGATCACTACGAATAATTTTTTCTTCGTCTCTACGATTATCCACGCCTTGGATCTTTTACTAGAATCCTTATTACCATTTAGTGCTAGAAACGGAGGAAGTAGGCAAAGGATCGCGAAAAATGGAGCACCAAGCCGATGCCTAGGGAGGCCGACGCCAAGGAAGGGCGGACGAGTTGGGGCCAAGCCTCTTCCTTGTCTCTCTCTCCTTGCTTTGTTATGTTCTCTCAGTAATGACTTGTTTTTTAAAAATAACAAGCTAGAGTTCCTTTATATAGTTAATAACACTTTATTAACAACATAATTATCCCAATACTAATCATGTCCTTACATGGATTAGTCCACTTGTAAATTAGTCCCACTAACTTTGCATATGGCTGCGTTATGATCCTTTTAATTAATTAGTCCAACTAACTAATACCCATATCCATTTTAATCCATATGGTGTGTGACCTCGTAGGTTTCAACTTAGTTGGTAGTAATTATTAAAAACATAGAGCGGTGTCTAGCAACACATCTATGCCACCCAACTAATAGAAATAGTCAGTGATCCCGACAAACCTTGTGCCCAATATTACCGTCTTGTGATATCCCTTCTTGCTATATCCGGATTTGGACACAAGACATAATTGTCACACTCGTATATCCAATCCATATTTTCTCCATCCTGGGAATAGGCTTATCCATGCAGACAACATAAATATCTCCATATTGTTTTATCTGAGTTTGGCCAGACATTCGATAAGCTCTACCCCTCGTGTGGCCGTGGATATTTACTCTTATTATGTAGGAGGGACAAATCCTATCTACATAACTGCCATCTCTAAGCTTTCTTCCTATCATGCCCGATAGCTATCTTGATAGTTACCCAGTTACGGTGTAACGTTTGATAATATCAAAGCATGATTTTTCACACCTAGAGTATCCAATGACTTCAAGTCTAAGGACTACAACACCATTAGCACTACGAGAAACATGACGTTGATATAATCTAATGTAGCCTTCTCGAGGTGGGTCTATCCAGTATGCCACCCATGTGTTAGACTTGATATCTCCATATCAATCTACCCACATACTAGTATATAGTTGATCGTCCTTTTAATCAGTATAGTGGACTAGGGATATTTAAGATAAGCAACACACTTGTAATCTAAGGACTTAATTATATTAAATATCTCTATAAATAATACGATGATTTATTCTAGAAAATAAAGTTCATAGCAAACAGATTGCCTTTAGGGCATCCAAAACCAATAGTCTCCCACTTGCACTGGAGCCACACTGCTGCATCACGTATTCCCATAGCCCTAGTTTCCCCTTCATGCTTTCGCTCAACCAACGGCTTTGCGAGAGGATCTGACAGACTATCATCTGTTAGAATCTTGCATATCTTCACATCTCCTCGATCGACTATCTCTCGAACTAGATGAAATCTCCTAATTACATGATTTGTCCTCTGGTGTGACCGTGGTTCCTTGGCTTGTGCGATCGCCCAAGTGTTTTCACAATAAAAAGTAATGGCATCCACAATGATAGGAACCACACCAAGCTCAATGATAAACTTATTTATCAAAACAACCTCTTTAAATGCGCTTGAAGCATCAATGTACTCAGCTTCAGTTGTAGAATTAGAAACTGTCTCTTGCTTGGAGATCACAGCTCCTCCATTCAGGCAAAACACATAACCCGACTACGATCTGTAGTCGTTTTTGTCGGTTTGGAAGCTTACATCAGTGTAACAAATTACACTCAGCTCTTCCTTACCTTCGAATATCAAGAACGCATCCTTAGTCATTCTCAAGTACTTAAGGATATTCTTGACAGCAATCCACTGACTCTCACCCGAATTGGACTGATATATGCTTGCTATACTCAACGCGTACGAGACGTCTAGTCTAGTACACAACATGGCATACATGATAGATCCTATGGCCGACGCATATGGGATCTTACTCATGCGGTCCTTCTCAATCTGATTGGAAGTACAATCATCCTTTGTAAGGGTGATTCCATGCGACATGGCCAAGAATACTTTCTTTGATTCTTGCATGTTGAACTGTTTCAACACCTTGTGTGTATATGTACTTTGCCTTAGGCCGAGCAGCTTCCTCAATCTATCCCTATAGATCTTGTTACCCATTATATAAGCCTCATCCCCTAAGTCCTTCGTTGCAAAACACTTCCCCTGCAAATCTTTGACAGATTCCGGTATAGGAATGTCATTTCCAATGAGTAGTATGTCATCCACATAAAAGACCAGAAACACAACAGAACTCCCACTAAGCTTCTTGTAAACACAAGGCTCATCTTCGTTCTTGATGAAGCCAAACTCTTTGACTTCGTCATCAAAACATCGATTCCAACTCCTATAATTTTGCTTCAACCCATTAATGGATCGTTGTAGCTTAGAAACTTTAGTTGCATGCTCTGGATCCTCAAAACCCTCTAGTTGTGTCATGTACACATCCTCGAGGAGGTTTCCATATAGAAACGATGTTTTGATAATTATCTGCCAAATCTCATAGTCCTAGTAAACTGCAATCTCAAGTAGGATTCGACAGGGGAAAAGGTTTCATCATAGTCAATACCATGAGTTTGTCTGAATCCTTTAGCCACCAGTCAGCCCTTATAGGAAAATATATTTTCATCCATGTTAGTCTCTTCTTAAAGGACCACTTGCGCCCTATGGACCGAACCCCATCGAGTTGTTCCACCAAAGTCCACACTTGGCTGGAATTCATGGATTCCATTTAGGATCTCATGGCTTCAAGCCACTTCTTTGAGTCTGACCCTTTCATGGCCTCTCAATAAGTAGTAGGCTCATCTCCCATGAGTAATACGTCACCGGGCTCATTAAAGAGAAGTCCATACTTCTCTGGCTCATGACATACCCTACTCGACCTACGGAGTTCTTGTATTACTTGAACAGGTTGCTCCACAATCGTTTCTGGCTCCTATTCATGTTCCATTATCAAATAAGTGCTTTTGGTTCTTGAAATTCTTCAAGTTCAACAGCCCTCCCACTGGCTCCTTTAGTAATGAACTCTCTTTCTAGGAACACGCCATTCCGAGCAACAAACAATTTTTCTCGGTTGGGTTGTAAAAGTAATATCCTTTAGTTTCCTTAGGGTATCCCACAAATCTACACTTATCTGACTTGGATCTGATCTTGTCACTCTGTAAACGCTTCACATAGACGTTTCAACCCAAAATCTTCATAAACGACACTATGGGACGCCTTCCAGTCCATATCTCATACGGTGTCTTCATGACCAATATGGATGGAACACGGTTAATGGTAAAAGCAGATGTCATAAGAGCATGTCACCAAAACGATATCAGAAGATTTGTGTGACACATCATAGACCGCACCATGTCCAACAAGGTGCGATTCCTCCTCTCGTACATGCCATTACATTGTGGCATTCCTTTGTGGAGTGAGTTGGGACAAGATCCCACACCCTCTAGGATAGTCATCAAAATCTTGGCTCAAGTATTCTCATCCACGATCCGATCGTAGAGTCTTGATACTTTTTCCAAGTTGCTTCTCTACTTCATTCTTTAATTCCTTGAATAATTAACAGGATTCGGATTTGGCCTTCATAAGGTACACAAATCCATATATACTGAAATCATCAGTAAATGTAATGAAGTAGACTTAACCACCTCTGGCAGGCGTTGGAAACGGTCCACATACATTGGTATGCATGAGTTCCAATAACTCACTAGTCCTCTCACCTTTCTTATTGAAAGGGGAATTTGTCATTTTTCCCATCAAACAAGATTCACATGTCTCATATGATTCATAATCAAATGAGTCTAGTAATCCATCATTATGGTGTCTAGATATGCGTTTCTTGATTATATGGCCTAAACGACATAGATAAGTAGGATTTAATTCATTAATTTTAATACTCTTAGTATTAGTTTTATAGATGGGATTACTTAGATCATTGATATACAATCCATTAGACAAATGCCCACTACAATATTGGATACTATCAAAATAAATGGAACAACTACTATTCTTTATTTAAATAGTAAAACGTTTCTCGTCCGAATAAGAAATAGAAATAATGTTTCTGCTCATAGCAGGCACATAATAGCAACTGTTTAATTCTAAAATAAGATCTGAAGGAAGAGATAAGTCATACAAGCCTATAGGCAATGCAGCAACTCTTGCTCCATTCGCGACGTGCAAGTCTATCTCCCCTTTAGCGAATCTTCTACTTCTTTTCAAATCCTACACATTTAGACAAAAGTGAGATCCACATCCAGTATCCAATACCGAAGATGAAGAAATAGAAAGATCGACATATATAACAAAAATATATTGTGGTGGTGGAATCACTATTCGAAGCCTTTTATTCTCCAGATATTTGGGTCAATTCCTCTACCAGTTTTTAGGCTAACTACAGTAGTGAAAATCACCCTTAGTCACGCCTCCACCGGGCTTCAAGGCATTTTTCTTGGATTTTGCAACTTTCTTGCTCTTTCCTTTGGAGGTAGAAGAAACCAACTTGCTCTTCCTCTTGTTGACCATTATTATGGCCTTGCCTTTGCCCTTGTTAATACTCTGTTCAGCGATGCTCAATATATTGAGCAGGTCTGGCAGAGTCTTGTTGATCTAATTCATGTTATAGTTCATGATGAGCTGACTATAACTATCGGGAAACTATTGCAGGATGAGATCAGTGGCCAACTCTTGGCCGAACAAGAAGCCTAAACTTTCGAGAATCTATATATATATGATCATACGGAGTGCATGAGGACCGACTGGTTTTCCCTCTTCGATGAAAACACTAGAACAGTGCTTTGGTTTATTCGTACCTCTCATGTCGGGTCTGCTCTTCGAAGAGATGCCTCAAATATACGATCATATCGTATGCCTCCATCTTCGCATGTTGCTTCTGAAGCTCAGAGCTCATGGTACACAACATGAGACAGCTCACATCATTATTGTTGTCTAAAATATTTTGGTGTGCCCTTATGGAAGCTAGAACAACATTTTCTGCTGGTGCCGCTGAAACAGGTGCATCTAAGATGTAAAACTTATTTTCTTGCTTTAGAACAATCCTTAAGTTTCTGTACCAGTCTAGGAAGTTTTCCCCTAACAACTTTTCCTTCTCAAGGACAGAACGCATGGATGGTGTCGATGTTTGATTGTTGTTTTCCATTGGAATTCTATAAAATGAGAAATATGAAATTTAATTATTTTAAAAAATTAACAATATTTAATAATTGCTAGATTATCAAATATAGCTTCCACTATTTTTCTCGGATTAATAGCCCTCACCATTAATGCGGCAAAAATTATATATTTTTTAGTAAGTACAAGATCCATATTTTACTTCTTCTTGAGCTTGCTTTCGCAAGTCACGCAAGAATTAGTTATTTAGGTAGGAACATCCTTCAAGTTGCATCCTTATTCAACTCTTGGTGCACCCAGGCAAATAACTCCTTATTTATCTATCTCATAGATAATCCCAATTGCCATGCCTCTAAGTCATCAATCCAATTGAAACTACATAGTCACGTTTAACCTCTTATTTTAACAACCACACATTACTTGCTTGTGTCGCCGCATCACATCATGGTAAATTAAAATCGCCTTGCTTTGGGAAGCCCGAAATTAATAAAGCCTGATCATGAAGGGTGTCAAAATAAGAGAAGGCAAAACGTAATATTTCCTTTGAGGGATTTCAGTGTCATTACTTAATTTTTTTGGTTGATCTCATCAACATGATCTACATATTTGGATTGGGCAATCCATGATAAAAGATCATTCTTGTTTATTATTATCTTGTTACGTTTTGCTTGTATCAACCATACACCAAAATAAATAACAAGACATAAATAATAAACATCCACGAAATAAAAATAATGTGGCATAGATATGGCCCCTAAGACTAAGATATTATCAAGACAATGATAATATCTATATGCCAAAAATTTACAAGCTCATCTCCATGTGCCTTCACATAGTTGCGCGTCCTACGTGCGCAAGTTCTCCATCGTGTTTGTGGCTTCTTGGCTCTTTGGTCTTCTTCTCCATGCTCTTGGCTATGACCTAATCATCTAATTATAGCTAGAATCTAAATTAAATAAATAAATAAAACCTCACATGTTGAGAAGATGATCAGCTCGCAGGCCGTAAGACCTAATTAACTATTACATTAATTTGATCATCTCGCAGGCCGTAAACCAAACCACAAATTAAACATCCGCAACCTAGGCCATATTCATCCACCGTGCAACAAAGCACATAATACAGTTAAAACCAATTTTTAACGGGCTTGTTCAATTTTAGTTGATAATTGGGTAACTAGGGTCAAAACGATCCAAGAGGCCCACCAACAACCTTGGCCGAGCCCCAAAGAGGCGTAACAAGCCACTAGGCCGCCGGCCCTAGGCCGCACGGTCGGACCGTGCGCCTAGGCCAGTTCGGCCATGTGGCCCGTGGCCTAGCTTGGGCGGAAATGAAGGAAGGGCTAGGGTTTCGGACCTAGCCTACTTCCTCCTTCCTTCCTTGTTCCCCAAATTTAGTTGTTTCCATAATTTGAAAAACCCCTTTTTCCCAAATATGACCCCATTAACCCTAGTTTTTAAGAACCCAATTGACACATCATATGTGCCAGAAATTGGCTAATTATATACAAAGATAATAATTGCCCAATCTTATTGAATTATATTCGTATTGCATCTATAGACCAATTTAATTACTTTTTTTGCGTAAAATTAATATATACGGTGTAAAAATTGAAAAAAAAGCAGCACATGATATCATTTTATACGCTACGACATGTGGCTCTGATACCACTGAAGGGTTTTAATGCAGGTTACGCAGCGGAATAATAAAATTTTAATCCTGCTCAAACCCCTCCAAGGATCACAGGCAACCAATCATAACATGATAAGAGTATAAACGTGTGTACCTTAGTTTGTATGTTCACTACGAAGAATTGTTTCTTCATCTCTACGAGTATCCACATCTTGGATCTTCAAATGGAATCCTTCCCACCATGTAGTGATAGAAACGGATGAAGGAGGAAAATGATCACGCAAAATGGAGCACAAAGCCGACGCCTAGGTAGGCTCGACGGCAAGGAGGGGGCGGACGGGTTGGGGTCGAGCCTCTTCCTTATCTCTCTCTCTCATTGCTTTTTTATGTTCTCTCAATAGTGACTTTTGTTTTGAAAATAACAAGGTAGAGTTCCTTTATATAGTTAATAACTCTTTATTAACTACTTAATTGCCCCAATACTAATATGTCCATACATGGATTAGTCCACTTGAAAATTAGTCCCACTAACTTTGCTTGTGGTTGCGTTATTATGCTCCTTTTAATTAATTAGTCCAACAAGTTAATACCCATATCTAGTTTAATTCACATGGTGTGTGACCCCATAGGTTTCTACTTAGTTGGTAGTAACAAAAGTTTTAAAAACCGGACCGGTCATCGAACCGGTGAGGCTCTGGTTTGCGGTTCAACCGGTCGGACCGGTGGTTCAACCGGTTCGACCGCAGGTTTTTATAATAATATATAATTTATGTTTTTATATAATACATAATATAACTAGTAAAAAAATCAAAACCTCGAGATAACTTTTTTTAAGATAACTCAAGATAACGGGAATGTTAATCAAATTATTTAGTGTATGAATTTTTTTGTTGACAAATGACTTACAAACAAAATTTTACAAACGATTTTTCTTTTTCACGAATACAGAACATCACAATTTTCATTAATAATGGAACTTATTAAATGACATGACATGGCATACCATTTTAACCTTGTGGTCAACATTGAGTCACACGAACTTTACCTCTTCATTATTTGTTCTTATCCTTCTGTATCACCACGTTCTCTCTCTCTCTTCAACCTCTTTTTCTGTTTTATGGTTTCACTTTCACCCATTTCTCCCTTATCCCCTCATTCTCTCCCCCACCTCTCTCTGATCTCACACTATGTTCTCCTCTTCAACCAACCATTCCTAGTCTATATGCATAGTCTCCTTCTGCGCTACGGATCGTGAGGAAACAACCACGACTGAGTTGATTTCGTTTCACCGATTCCTTGCAACTCTTCTCGTGACGAAGTGCGGCGATGCGATGATAAACAGAGACTCTTGATTCAGTCGAAGAGAAGTCCCTTGATTCAGTCGACTTGGACTGAATTGGGATCGAGATTTGGGGATTTTCGATTTAAATAGTGCTTGTTGAGTTGATAAACAAAAACTGGCCAAGCCGGCTAAAACCGGCCGGTTTACTGGTTCGACCATAAACCGCCGGTTTTGACCGGTTTTGACCGGTCTGGTTACATAGGCGGTCCTAAAGCTCGACCGGACCGGTGAGACGCCGGTTCACCGGTTCGACCGGTTGAACCGGCCTGTCCGGTCCGGTTTTTAAAACTGTGGTAGTAACTATTACAAACATAGAGCGGTGTGTAGCAACACATCTATGCCACCCAACTAATAAAAATAGTATGTGATCCCGACAAACCTTGTGCCAATGTTACCGTGCTGTGTTATCCCTTTCTCTCTATATCCAGATTGGACACGATACATAATTGTCACACTTGTAAATCCAATCCATAGTTTCTCGATCCTTCGAATAGGCTTATCCATGGAGATAACATCAATATCTTCATATTGATTTATCTGAGTCTGGCCAGACATTCAATAAGCTCTACCCCTCGATTGGCCATGGATATCTACTCCTATTGTGTAGGAGAGACAAATCTTATCTACATCATTTTCATCTCTAAGCTTGCTTTATATCACGCCGGTAGCTATCTTTATAGTTACCCAGTTACGGTGTAACTTTTGATAATATCAAAGCATGATATTTCACAACTAGAGTATCCAGCGACTTCAAGTCTAAGGACTACAGCACCATTAGCATCACGAGAAGCACTAGTGACGTTGACATAATCTAATGTAGCCTTCTCGCGGTGAGTCTATCCTGTATTCAATTACTCCTAATGCATACCCATGTGTTCGACTTGATATCTCCATATCAATCTATCCACATACTAGTCTATATTAGATCGTCCTGTTAATCATTATAATTGACTAGATATATTTAATATAAACAACACACTTGTAAGCTAAGGACTTCATTATATTAAATATCTCCATAAATAATACAATGATTGATCCTAGGAAATAGAGTTCATACTACACAGATTTCCTATAGGGTATCCAAAACCAACAATATGAACTTGAGAATTATTCTCAAGCAAGAGAAGAAAATGTACATTCTAGAGGAGCAAAATATCGAGGGTCCACAAAATAATTCTGCTACAGCCTTAAAGGCTTAGCAGAAGATCATTGACGATGCTAATGATGTGGCCTGCCTCAAGATTTTCACCGTGAACTCTAAGCTCAAAAAGCAACATGCGAACATGGCAGCATTGTATATGATCATACACTTGAAGCAGCTCTTTCAAGAGCAGGCAAGGATTGAGCGGTATGAATTTTCCAAGGCATTGTTCAAATGTCATATGTCAGAGGGAAACCATGTGGGACCTCATGTAATGGGCATGATCGGGTACTTGGAGAATCTCAAACGCCTTGGGTATCTAATAGGCCAAGAGTTGGCTACTGATCTCATATTACAATCATTGCCTGATAGTTATGGACATTTCATTAGGAACTATAACATTAATGAGATCAACAGGCATCTGCCAGATTTACTCAATATGTTGTGGGCAGGTGAACAAAGCATCAACTAGGGAAAGGGCAAGACCATAAAGATGGTGAGCAAAGGAAAAGGAAAGCGAGTGGCCTCTACCTCCTAAGGGAAAGGCAAGTCGGTTGCAAAACCCACGTAAGTTGCACTTAAACCTGCTGGTGGCATTGCCAAGGGGGTGACTGCGGGTGAGTGTCACTACTGCAGTCAACCTGGACACTGGAAGAGGAACTGCCCAAAGTATCTTGATAATAAAAGGCTTATAATAGTGATTCTACCACATCCTGGTATTTTTCTTATCGATGTCGATTTAACTTACACTTCATCTTGGGTATTGGATACTGGATGTGGATCTCACATTTGTCGAAATGTGCAGGATCTAAAAGATGTAGAATATTGGAAAAAGGGGAGATAGACCTGCGCGTAGGGAATGGAGCAAAGGTTTCTGCATTGGCCGTTGGCGTGCTAGAGCTATCTTTTCCTTTAGAATTAGTTTTAGAATTAGATAATTGATATTTTGTGCCTGCTATGAGCAGAAACATTATTTATATTTCTTTTTTGGATGAGAAAGGTTTTACTATTTTAAGGACAAATGTTTCTCCATTTATTTTGATAGTATGCACTATTGTAGTGCCCAATTATCTAATGGATTGTATATCCTTAATCTAAATAATCCAGTCTAGAACATAAATACTAAGTGGATTAAAACTAATGATTCTTACTTACTTATGGCATTGTCGTTTAGGCCATTCAAACGAGAAATGCATCTCTAAACTCTATAAGGATGGATTCCTAGACTCATTTGACTATAAATCATATGAGACGTGTGAATCTTGTTTATTGGGAAAAATGACAAAGTCCCCTTTCAATAAGATAGGAGAGAGGACTAGTGAGCAATTGGCTCTCGTGCATACTGATGTATGTGGGCCAGCCAAGGGTGGTTATCTTTATTTCATTACATTTATTGTAGATATGGATTTGTATACCTTATGAAGGCCATATCCGAATCCTTTGAAAATTTCAAAGAATTCAAGAATGAAGTAGAGAAGCAAATTGGCAAGAGTATTGAAGATTTACGATCGGTTCTTGGTGGAGACTACTTAATCCAAGAGTTTGAAGACTATCTTAGAGAGTGTGGGATCTTGTCCCAACTCACTCCACCCGGAACGCCACAATGAATGGCGTGTCCGAGAGGAGGAATCAAACTCTGTTGGACATGGTTTGATCTATGATGTGTTAAATAGATCTTATGTTATCTTTTTGTGGGAAAGCTCTATTATGTGCAGCTTTCTTCTTAACCGTGTTCCATCTAAATCTATCATGAAGACTCCATCTGATATGTGGAGTGGGACGAGTTACACACTGTCATTCATGAAGATTTGGGGCTGCAATGTGTATGTAAAACGCCTACAAACAGAAAAGCTCGGGCCCAACTCGGATAAGTGTAAGTCTGCGGGATACCCTAAGGAAATGAAAGAGTATTTTATCTAAAATCTTACCAAGAACAAAGTGTTTTTTGCTCGGAACGCCGTGTTCCTAAAAAGATAATATGTCTCTTAAGGAGAAAGTGGGAGGACAGTAAAACTTGAAGAAATTCAAGAACCACAAACCATTGATCCTACTATGGAACATGAACCGGAACCGCACGATGTTGTGAAAGAACCTGTTCAGGTAACATAAGAATTTTGTAGGTCGAGTAGAGTGCGCCAGGAGCTAGAGAGGTATGGACTTCTCGTGATTGAGCCTAGTGACAAGTTGCTCATAGATTAAGAGCCTACTACCTATGGAGAGGCCATGAAAGGGTCGGACTCTCAAAAGTGTCATGAAGCCATGAGATCTGCAATAGAATCCATGTATACCAACAAAATATGGGCTTCGGTGGAACCACCCCAAGGGGCTCGGCCCATACGGTGTAAGTGGGTCTTCAAGAAGAAGACCGACATGGATGGAAATGTGAATGCCTATAAAGGCCGATTGGTGGCAAAAGGATTCAGAAAGATTCATGGTATTGACTATGATGAAACCTCTTCCCCAATCTCAATGACCAAACCCATTCGAATCTTACTTGCTATTGCAACTTACCACGATTATGAGATTTGGTAGATGGATGTCAAAACAGCGTTTCTTTATGGAAATCTCCTTGAGGATGTGTACATGACACAACCATATGGTTTTGAGGATCCAGAGCATGCCCATAAAGTGTGTAAGTTGCAACAATCTATTTATAGGTTGAAGCAAGCTTCTAGGATTTTGAATCCACGTTTTGATGACGCGGTCAAAGAATTTGGCTTCATCAAGAACGAATGTGACCCTTGTGTTTGTAGAAGGTTAGTGGGAGCACTATTCTGTTTCTTGTCTTGTATGTAGATGACATACTACTCATTGGAAACGACATTCCTACCTTGCAATTTTTTAATGACTGGCTAGGAAAGTGTTTCTCAATGAAGGACTTAGGGGAAGCATCTTATATACTCGGTATAAAGATATATAGGGATAGATCGAGGAAGTTGCTAGGCCTAAGAGCATCTCCAACCATCCTCCATTTCTCCATATTTGGTGATTTTTTTGAAGATTTTAGTCTCCAACCTCAAATCTCCATTTATCTATTTCTCCAAAAAAATGGAGTTTTTTTTAGGCCCCCAACCATGTTTGACCAAAAAAATTTCATTTCTCCATTCTCTATTTTTTCTCCATTTATTTGGAGGTGGAGATGTTCATCTCCTGCCGTCCTCCATTTCTTTAAAAAAATCTTCATTCTCCATTTTTTCCTCCAGAATTGGAGGAAAAAAATAGAGAATGGAGATTCATCTCCATTTCATCGATTACCGTGTAAAATGAATAATTTAACTATAATTGTGTATATTAGTGACTTAATACATATATATTATTGGTAAAACTATGACATATTGACAATTGTTAACTTTTACGAATAAAAAATAATAATATAAGTTTATATTCATTCTATTAACTTAGAAATTAAAATTAAAATTAACATATTCCGACAAAACATTAATATAAAAAAAGTGAACACATACAAATATGACTAAATAAAAATATTACAAAAACAAAAACATAAAGACATTACATAAAAATAAAATACATTGTTGAAAATAAAAACATCGAAAGTGATTCTAAGAAAGCACATGAAAGGATAATTTATTTCGGACTTCCTCCACCTAGGAAGTCGCATCTGTAGCTTGAACCATGAGAGAATGCACCATCTTGAATATTAGGAGATTCGGGGACATAGACGTCTTGTGAGATATGCGTGATCAAATAGAAAATGATGGTGAATGATATGTATTGTGTGAAATTTTAATCATTTGATGTATGCTTTAATTAAATTTGTAGTTTAGATTATCGTATTGAAATTAAATTGCTAAAAATTATGTTGAAACTAGCATTAATAAATTTTTGAAGGAATTTCGGTGTTAACCATTGGAGACTGAAATCTCCAATCTCCATAAATGGAGAAATGGAGATATATATTATTTTATGATATGGAGTAAAATTTGGTTGTATTGGTTGGAGACTAAAATCTCCATTCTTCCTCCAAAAATGGAGAAATGGAGAAATGGAGGTAGAATGGTTGGGGGCTGCTTCATTTTTTTCCACCAAAAATGGAGAATGGAGGAAAAAATGGAGATAATGGTTGGAGATGCTTTAAGTCAAAGTACATATATTGACAAGGTGTTGAAAAAGTTCAACATGCAAGATTCCAAGAAGGGATTCTTGCCCACGTCGCATGTAATCACCCTTTCGAAGGCTGATTGTCCTTCCAATGAGATTGAGAAGGAACGCATGAGTAGGATTCCCTATGCCTCGGCCATAGGATCCATAATGTACTCCATGTTATGTACTAGACAAGATGTGTCATATGTGTTGAGCATGGCAAGCATATATCAATTTAATTCGGGTGAGAGTCACTGGATTGCTGTCAAGAACATCCTCAAGTACTTGAGAATAACTAAGGATGCATTATTGATCTAGGGAGGGGAGGAAGAGTTGGATGGAAGGCTTTACACGAATGCAAGCTTCCAAACTGACAGAGATGATTTCAGATCGCAGTTAGGATTCGTGTATTTCCTTAATGGAGGATTTGTGAGCTGGAAAAGTTCCAAGCAAGAAACGGTTGCTGATTCTACAACTGAGGCTGAGTGCATTGCTGCGAGTGGCGCAACAAAGGAAGTTGTTTGGATTAATAAGTTAACTACTGATCTTGGTGTGGTTCCTATTATTGTGGATCCAACTCAATTGTATTGTGACAACACTGGAGCGATCCGCAAACCACGGAACCCAGGTCACACTTAAAAACCCAAGACGTACTCAGGAAGTTCCATCTTATTCTAGATATAATCGATAGAGGAGATGTGACGATATGCAAGATTCCTACAGATGAGAATCTGTCAGATCCACTTAAAAGACCGCGTGTTCAGGGCAAGCATGAAGGGAACACTAGATCTATAGGCATACAAAATGCACCAGATTGGATCTAATGCGATTGGGAGACTGTTGCAATAGATGCCCTATAGGCTATCTTATTTAGTATGAACATTTTTTTTGGCTAGAATAATCATTGTATTATTTATGGAGATATTTATGTAAAGAAGTCCTTAGATTGCAACTTATTGTTTATCTTAAATATCACTAGTCCATTATGTTGATTAAAAGGACGATCAACTATATACGTGTATGTTGGTAGATTTATATGGAGATATCAAGTCTAGCACATGGGTATGCATTTGGGGTAATTGCATAAGGATTGACCCACAACGACAAGGCTACATACATATTATGTAAAGTCACAAGTTCTTCTCCTAGTGCCAATGGTATTATGGTCATTGGACTTGAAGTCACCAGATACTCTAGTTGTGAAATATCAGGCTTTGATATTATCCAACGTTGCGTCTTAACCGGGAACTATAAAGTTAGTTATCGGGCATGATAGGAAGCAATCTTAGAGATGGTAGTGATGTAGAGAGGATTTATCCCACCCACATAACGGGAGCCAATATCGACGGTTACTCGAGGGGTAGTGCTTATAGAATGTCTGGCTAGACTCAGATAAATCAATATAGGATATTGATGTTATCTGCATGGATAAGACTATTCCTAGGATCGAGAAACTATGGATTGGATATACGAGTGTGACTTGTATGTCTCATGTCCAATCCGGATATGGAGACAAATGGATAATACAATACAATAACATTGGTCACAAGGTTTGTCAAAGTAATGACTATTTCTATTAGTTGGGTTGCATAGATGTCTTGCTATGGGTCGCTCTATGGTAGTAATGGTTACTACCAACTTAGTAGAAACCTATGGGATCACACGCCCTGTGGATTAAAATAGACTTTGGAATTAATTAATATGATTAAGTAAATAGAAGGATCAATACGCAACTACTTGCAAACATAGTGGGACTAATTTTCTCGTTGGACTAATCCATGTAAGAACATGATTAGTAGCAGGACTAAAATATAGTTAACAGGGAGTTGTTAGACTATATAAAGAGACTCCTAGTTTATTTTCTCTAAAATTTTCATAATTGTTATCACACAAAAGAGAGAGAATAAAGCAAGGAGAGAGCAAACAAGGGAGGCCGAACCCGACCCCACCCCCACCTCGTCCGCCCCTCTCTTGTTGTCGGCCCCTAGAGGCGCGGCCTTGGGTATTTTCATCTGTGTGATCCTTCTTCTTCCTCCTTCAATCAATTTCTAGCATAAAGAGATTGTAAGGTTTCTAGCTCCTATCCTAGGCATGGACTATTCATAGAGACGTGAATTACGTGTGAAGTCATCAAAGGAGACAAACATGGAATTTGATTACCATCGATACGATGTCTAGTCATGTGATCCTTGGAGGGTCTTGAACGAATATTTATTTTTATTCTGCCGCACCCGTATCAAAACCCTACAGGACTTAGGGGATGCAGCTTATATACTTTGTATCAAGATCTATAGAGATAGATCGAGGAAGCTGCTAGGCCTAAGTTAAAGTACATATATAGACAAGGTGTTGAAACGGTTCAACATGCAACATTCCAAGAAAGGATTCTTGCCCATGTCGCATGGAATCACCCTTTCAAAGGTTGATTTTCCTTCCAATGAGATTAAGAAGAACCGCATGAGTAGGATTCCTTATGCTTCGACCATAGGATCTATCATGTATGTCATGTTATGTACTAAACAAGACGTTTCATACGCGTTGAGTATGACAAGCAGACATCAGCCCCATCCGGGTGAGAGTCACTGAATAGCGGTGAAGAACATCCTTGAGTACTTGACAAGAACTAAGGATGCATTCTAGATTTATGGAGGGGAGGAAGAGTTGCGTGTAAAGGGTTACACGGATGCAATTTTCCAAACCAACAAAGTTGATTTCAGTTCGCTGTCGAGATTCGTGTTTTGCCTGAATGGAGGAGCTGTGAGCTGGAAAATTTCCAAGAAAGAGACGTTGCTGATTCTATAATTGAGGCTCAGTACATTGCTGCATCGGGTGCACCAAATGAGGCTTTTTGGATGAGTAAGTTCATTACTGAGCTAGGTATGGTTCCTAGTATTGTGGATCCAATAGAGTTGTATTGTAACAACAGTGGAGCGATTGCACAATCCAAGGAACCCACGTCATACCACAAATCCAAGAACATACTCAGAAAGTTCCATCTTATTCGAGAGATTGTCAACTGAGGAGATGTGAAGATATGCAAGATTCCTACAGATGAAAATCTTTCACATCACTTACAAAGCTGCTTATTCAGCGCAAGCATGAAGGGAACACTAGATCTATAGGCATACAAGATACACCATATTGGCTCTAGTGCAAGTGGGAGACTGTAGGAATAGATGCTCTGGAGGCAATCTTGTTTAGTATGAACATAATTTTGGCTAGAATAATCATTTTATTATTTATGAATATATTTAATATAGTGATATCCTTAGATTAGAAATGTGTTGTTTATCTTAAATATCCCAAGTCGATTATATTGATTAACAGGACAATCAACTATAGACTAGCATGTGGGTAGATATATATGGAGATATCAAGTCTAGCACATGGGTATGCATTACGGGTAATGGCATACTGGAATGACCCACAACGAGAAGGATACATAAAAGTTATGTAAAGTCAAAAGTACTTCTCGTAGTGACAATGGTAATGTGGTCCTTAGACTTGAAGTCACTAGATACTCTAGTTGTGAAATATTGTGCTTTGTTATTATCAAACGTTGCGCCTTAACCGGAAACTATAAAGGTAGTTATCGTGCATGATAGGAAGCAATCTTAGAGATGGTAGTGATGTAGATAGGATTTGTCCCTCTCACATAATAGGAGCAAATATCCGCGACCACTTAAGGGTAGTGCTTATAGAATGTCAGGCCAGACTCAGATAAATCAATATAGGATATTGATGTTATATGCATGGATAAGACTATTCCCATGATAGAGAAACTATGGATTCGATATACGAGTTCGACTTCTATGTCTCGTACCCAATCCGGATATGAAGACAAAGGGATAATACAATACAGTAACCTTGGTCACAAGGTTTAACGGATTACTGACTATTTCTATTAGTTGGGTGGCATAGATGTGTTGCTAGACACCGCTCTATGTTAGTAATTATTACTACCAACTAAGTAGAAACCTATGGGGTCACACGCCCTATGGATTAAACTTGGGAATTAAGTAATATGATTAAATAAATTGAAGGATCAGTACGCAACAATAAGCAAACTTAGTGGCTCTAATTTGCAAAGTGGACTAATCTGTATATGGACATGATTAGTATTTGGGCAATTAGGTAGTTCATAAGGATTTATTAACTATATAAAGACACTCCTAGCTTATTTTTCTCACAAGTGTCATAATTGTCATTACACAAGAGAGAGATAGAGATCAAAGCAAAGAGAGAGACAAGACAAGGAGGCCGAACCCGCCACCCCTTTGCTCCATTTTGCTTGAGCTTCTTCTTCCTGCTTCAATCAACTAGAACAAACGAGTGGAAGGACAATAGACTTTATCCTAGGCGTGGACTACTATAGAGGGGTAAACACTATTTCACGTGAAGTCATCAAAAAAACAAACAAGGTACATGATGTTTCTATCCTTTACCATCGTTATGATGTCTAGTCCTGTGATCTTTGGAGGGTCTTGAACAGAACTTTTATCGCACATTCTGCTGCGTAGTCTGTATCAAAACCCTACACTGGTGCCTTCAAAGGTTACATCCCTAAGACTGATTTTTTCACTTCTTGTGTTGTCTAAAGAGCAAGGATCATACTAATATGGTGGTTATCAAGAGAGTTCTGAATAGACCCAAGGACAGTGAAGTGACGTATGATTCAAGGGGTCTTGGAGAATTAAAAAGCTCACTGAAATAACATAGAAAGTGATTCTTTATATTAATTTCTTCATTAAGCACATGTCCCGTGTGAGAAGTAATGCTCCAAATGTAGTTTTTGCGTCTTCTAATTTTGGTGGAATCATGGAAATACTTAGTGTTCTTATATCCACACTTCAACCATTTTGAAAGCGACCTTTGAGTCCAAAAATTCTATTATCAAGAAGAATTTGTTGTAGCTGTTTCCAAGTCGCGATGAAAGAATTCAAGGCCTCTTTGGGAGCATAGATTGAAAAAAGAGGACTCTAGATCTAGCATGCTCTATCTTATTTTGAAGGGTACCATTTTTCTTGGCCCAGTGAGCCAATGTTCGCACCGAAATATTTAAAAGATGCTGAGCTTTAAAGAGTGGTGATCCTTGGATACGCAACTTCCAGATGAGATGCACCAGCTCGTGCACTGCAGGTTCATGAGCCCACTAGGCTTCAAACCTATAAGGATTGTTAGAGCCTCTAGTGAGAGTTTTGGTTCTGACTAAGATTGGGCAGTGATCAGAAGATTAAAAACCTAAGTTTTCTTGACAAGCATTAGAAAACATTTTTTGTCAGGCAGGTAAAATCCAAGCTCTGTCAAGTCTTTCAAAGGTAGGCAGAGAAGTGAACCTATTGTTTTTCCACGTGAACCGAGGCCCTAAATTCCTAAGCTCAAATAACCCTCATTTGCATAAGAAAGTTCTCAGGCTGGAGGCCCCTTGATCACTATTAGGTATGGGACCGCACTTATCCAAAGGAGATAGAATCTGATTTATATCACCAAGGAGAAGAATGGGAGTCGTGGGCTCAGGCGTGACATATTCCATTCCCTCCCAAACAGTCACCCTGATTTGGTTACAGGGGTGACCATAAAAGGAGAGCAATATACCAAGTACATGAGTTAGGAAGACACTCTAAGAAGAATACAATTTTTGGAATTGAACAGCTCTTGAGTACTCAGGGTGTTTTTCCAACCAACCCACAACCCTCCAGAGCTTCCTACAGAGTCAAAACCAACTGAAGCAAAACCTAACTTACGAAGTTTCGATTTCAAATTTAATAGAGTGCTTGGTTTCAGAGAGAATAATAAAGTCGGGATTAAAATGCTTAGTCAAATAAAAAAATCCAGAACGCATGTCTTTGACATAAACTCTGCAGTTCCATGCAATGAGACTCATGGCGATTATGGAGGTTGTCCAGGGACAACCTGCCTAAACCCTTGCATTGAAGCGGAGATGTCGTTTTGATCCAAAAGCATTCATGCGGTTTAGAACTGAAACAGGGACAAGAAGCATTTTTTAAATTACTGAAGTGGGGGAGGGCATGAATGGAATGGAGGACGCTAAAAAACAAAGATGGCCTATACCTGGAGGATTAATGAGATGCGTAACATGGGGGATTCAAGGTTTCTTATAGATGATCATCAACAGAAGCTTCCCAGTTTTTCCTTTTCTTTGGAGGCATCACTGGAAAAATAATTTATGTTCCTTTGATCATGGTATCATCAGAGTGATCCTCAACATGACTAATTTCAATGATCTCCATCCTGTCGAGCTATTACTGGTAAGCCACCTCTATAATCAGCCTTTCTACCTCTGCCACCTGACGCTCAGCCATGGCTTCCAAAGTCTCTTCTTCCTCACCGTTATATGAAGCAGCGTCGATTGAACTTCACTCAAAATATGGTGCCTTGATTTTCAAAGCCGGAAGGAAATTAATAGCTGGTACATTATAGACCGGGAAGATCGTCAAACATTCATTTTTATCTTGACCAGCATCTCTAGCTTCTTCATTCAACATTTTCCAATGGCATCTAATCATCTCCCAACTCCATTGGTGTTTGATTTAGATCGAATCTCCAAGTGGATGGCTCTCCCAACTGCTTTGAAGTCGAAACCCCTTCCTCCAAGACGGCTTTTCCTTTTATAATATCCCAGGGCACTTGTTGAGCAGATGAAGCACCAAACGCCGAGACACTGGTAATGCTATCCGGCGTTAATTTCACATGCATTAACCGTGGTGGGCTTTAATTCTCCTCCACAACTTCCATAGTATCAGAAACAACAGATTTATTAACCCCCACTCAATCTGGAGTTAATACCTCCTCAGGAATCAACTGGTGGAGGATCTGAGAGGCCTGATGCAGAATATCTGAAACCGGGTAAGATTCATGTCTTTGCTTCACTTGATGGGTGGTGGAGACCGAGGAGACAGGGGGGATAAAACCGAAGTTGGTGATTGTTGCGGTGGATGAATGGGTAAAGTGAATCAAGAGTTTGGGGAAGCAAAGTCCTCTGAATCAGTACTAGCAGATTGTAGGTTCATATTTACAAGATTGGGGTTTGCATGTATAAAGGGGCGGAGGGGACAAGGTTTGAAGCTCTTCGTTTGGATCTTGCACTAAAATAGTGGTTGTATGATTAGGACCATAGTTCTGAAAGGCTCTTAGTATGGGAGTAAAAGGGGGTAGTCATTCTCAATCATCAAAAGTATGGCATTTTCAAAGCCTGCCTCTTGAAACCTGTCATTCAAGTTGTTTATAAACCATCCAATCATCATAATCACACCCATTCAATTTATGCTCAATTCTCCCACACTTCATACAAATTTTAAAATCCTTTCATAACGAAAAAATACCCGTTTTGGAGGACCATCCAGGAGGTGGAGGAAAGCACCGAAGATCAGTGGTTGATGAGGGTTAATACGGATTTTGATCTTGAAATAGTGCAATTTAACCACTATTGAGTGATTCTAGTAAATGTATAGGATCTCACCAGCCATTTTTCTTAAGTCCTCAGCCAATTGGAAGATGAAATACTCCATAGGCACTCCACGCACCTGCATCCAAATCTACTGTTTCAAAGAAAACCTCCCCAAGAACCGTGTTGGAAACTCTGTCTATGATTGCAAGAGCCTTTCCCCTAATAGATAGGAGATTCAAGGCCTCCTTGTCATCCACACTGAGACAATGAAAAAGTAAGACATCTTGTTTTTCTCAGTCACCACCATGTTAAGAGTTACCCAATGAGTGTTAACAGCATCTTGAACCATTGGGACTTTCCTACAAACGTATTTTCCTAAAGGTTTCGCATAGAAGTGACTGCCACTGGATTAACAAACATGGTTGGACCTTGTCTAGGGAGGGGAACAAAGTTAGGATTAAAAACTTGGTAATCTGGGCTAGAGTCCGGAGATTGATTTTTCATCAAAGGCTACACAAAGAAATGGAGAACTAACAACAAGAGAGAAAAGAAATAGGGAGACTAAAACAGATGAAGGGTGAAGAAGGGGACAATCAAAAACCCCAAAGTGATTTGATGTTTATGGACATGCAAGAGTTAACCTACTCTAAAAAAACCTATAAGTCATTCTAATTGGCTCTTTCTTCATCATGCAAGGCCTATCAACGCCATAAAACATGGTGCAATCATTTAACTAAACCCCTAGATTAACCCTGATGTAGTTTAGCAATGCAAACACTGTTGGAGTCGATGCACGCGCTGTCTAACCGAAGCCACCCACACAAGAAAAGAGGAAACCAGTGATTTCAAAGATAAGCAGAATCCAAAAGTGACCAGAGCCAAGATAGAAGCCACACCCACAATAAGACTAAGTGACTCTCTGATGGTGCTCAAATGTCAAAGCACTCGAGAAGAAAAGCTATATTGCAGAAAGGAGAATTCAAAACGCAAACTGACAAGCTTCAGAGGAGAAGCAACAAACCCCAAAAGGTTTGATTTGTCACTGTTGGAAGATAAGTTGAGTGAGAGTAAACTGGAGTGAACTAATTAGAGGAGAAAAATAGAGAGAGTGAAGCACTGAAGAGAGCACGGTCTCTCCTTTATTATTCATATATCTTTCTACGAGTAACAAATATACAAAGTAAATACACGTATCTTTTTGTTACAATTATTTTACTTGGCATTAACGTCACGTTAGTATATTAGGTGAAAAAGAGTGACGAACTCTTTGGTCATAGGCCTCACAAATCGTACATTTTAACCAGAGTGAACTGAGTTTTAAGTTTGGTTTTCTTAATTTCTAGATTTAAGATCAAAGGTATTTCAATTTCAGAAGTTTTTAAATAAAAAAGGCCGACCAAACATAACCATGAACACTCCTATGTTCCGAAGAGTCCACTTGTTTTTGTCATGTTGTGGTCAGCGATTGAATTGATTTTAGGGAAGTTAGCCTAAAATCCATAAAATAGGGTTGTACATCACACATCCATCTCCTATTGTAATCTCTATCTTACAATTAGATGTTCAATCACATCTTTAACATGAACACACATAATTAAGAAATCTATACTGAGACCAACCAACTAACCATCTTTGTTAATGTAGGTTGGTATGTTCTGTTCAAACTATCAAGGAAATGGAACTGTGAGAGCAAGCGAGGGCACTATTTTTAACTCATTCACCTTAAGGCCTAATTTGAGAGCTCTATATTACCAAATCAACAACTAATGATATCACATTCCAAGATCACAATAAATTACCAAATCCAATATCTTTAACTTACTCTAACCCCTTAATTATTCCACATTTAAAAGATATGATGAGAGAAAAGAGAGTAGGGAATTGTGTGCCCAACCGACCTGGAATAAACATAATCATGTAATGAGTCGTGAGGAAGGTTGTGATAATTATTCATGTTCTCATCAAAGGTAATTTTTGTAGTACCACTCCGTCTCATCTCTAATGCACCATTTAAACTTTTTCACCCGTAACCGGGTCACTTTGGCCCGGTGATTTGAATCGCAAAACGATGTAATTTTTCGATAATCTTTTATGGACTTGTAGAGTAAGAGCTTCTCTACAACACTACAAAAACAATTATCTAAAAATCGCAAAATTTTGTTATGGAAATCATCGGGTCAAAGTGACCCAGTAAATAGTGGTAAAAGTTCAAATGGTGCAAAAGAGGTGGGACCGAGTGGTACTAGTTATAATTCATATCCATAATATATGGCCCATCCCATGAAAATAGTGCCCTTTTTTATAAAGCGGAACGTTATTCATTGTCGCAGTTAATCTTTGGGCACTTGCAACAACAAAATTATAGGGAGTAATTGCTCTGAACGGGATTTTAATTCTTCATTTGTGAATTGGAAATTTACTTATTCTCCGAAGTTGTGTTGTGCCATGTGGAGACTGATCAATCAACAAATAATTGGTAGGAAAAATGAATATGATCAGGAACCCCGAACTTAACTTATCTCGGCATATTGTCAGCATCCAAAGGGCAACGAAAAGAACTCAGATTGTATTCACTTATAAGAATAAGAAAAAATCATCTCAATCTCCATGTGAAGAAATCACCAATGAGCAACAAGGACTAAGGAGAAGCTAGAGGGAGACAAAGTGGACAAAATCCGGGTTGTTTCTTTATTCTCCTAAGTTAGTTTCGGGCGATCTTGGGCACTATAAAGGGACAATTAGGGTTTCTAGAAACATATGCAATCGTTTGTAATTGTTCCTCTTGATAAATAAATGTCGTTCTACATCGTGGACGTAGTTAGCATATTTTGTGCTAGCGAACCATGTTAACTGTGTGTATCTTCGATTTCGTTCATTGTCATGAGGAATGAGTGATATAACAAACAGATATCAGAGCGTAGGTCGTGTTTACTCCACCAAGAAACAAATTCCGAATTGATGTTGAAGATCCATAGGTTTACGGGAGGGAACAACTTCAGTTGTGGAATATCAAGATTTGCGCCTTATGGAATTCGCAAGGCATCTGGACGCCTTTGGCCACGGGCAAGGGAGGCATTGATGTTGCATCCACGGAGTATAGGTTGATGCAGGCGAAGGCACACTCGACGATCATGATGTGCATATCATATGATGTTATCACAGAGGTCACAGATCAGCCACGGCGGCGGCTTCATGGCTCAAGATATAGATTCTCTACATGACGAAGTCACAAGCAAGTTAATGCTAAATCAACGATTATTCACACTGCGGAAGCTCGAAGGTATGGCTCTCAAGGATCATCTTAATCAATTGAACACAATTCTTCTTGATTTGCGTAATATTAACGAGAAGGTGAATGGTGAGGGTGCCGCACTCTTATTGTTGGTTTCGCTTCCTCCATCATATGAGAACTTCGTCAGTCCTTTATTGTGTATAAGGGCAGCATATCCCTAGATGAGGTGAGATCATCTCTTCATGCAAGGGAATTGTGCAACATGGGGGCAGGCATGAGTATGGATGTGACAACACGTCACACATTTATTATATAAATTATCGATTAAACGATAAACACGCGGAAACTATCAACCAATTTGACTGTTTCAGACATCTGAAACTCAACCAACAGGACACACAGACCTGTGAAACAATATTTTTAATCAAATTTCTGAAAGCTGGTACGTGATTGAAATTACTAAAAAGTTACACAAAATCGTCAAAATGACAATTTTAAATAAATATTTGTTTCAAAATAATAATTAACAAAAAATCACTAAAAATGCCTAAAAATAATTATTTTAGTTAAAAAAGGCTATTTAGCAAATACTCCGCAATCCATTCGCGCTCAGGTTCAACCTGTAAAACAGAGGTGTGAGTCAAACAGCTCAGCAGGTACCGCCTAACCATTGGCGTAAAGATCTAAAAGTCAATAAAAGTACACCGGCTATACATAAAACACGAATCACACGAATAGCATGATTTATCACCCAACAATCACCATATATAAAACGTGAAACAACAATATATACACAGTACACCGTCAATAAGTAAACGTGGGGATTTGATTTTCCCTACCTCATTAAAATTGAGTCAGCCAAAAGCAAATCAAATTTCTTGCAACCTCACTGCTCGAAACCACAAACGAACTCTTCCACTCAAATAAAGAGAAGGCCGCCAAACTCCTCCCTAAAATCAGACTACAACTTGTTTCTACTTTAAAAAATATTGGAGTTTCTTTCAAAGAGTAAAGTGAAACAAATAGAAGCAAAAGAAGCTATCTCATAAACTGCAAACCTTCTGTGATAGGTTAACATAATTAAAATGAAAAATGGTTAAGATAGAACTAAAGCAGACCTAATAGTCACTATGGGGTACAAACCAAGCCCCATGTGTTCCATTTTGGTCACTACATGGATAAGCATGATCATAATCACTTTTGTTCATAAAAATATACCCTATAATTCTTTGTATTTATAAAACGATGCCACTCTAGCACTTCATATGTAAAATATAACATTTTAACATGCACTTACAATTAGCAATACTATTTCTACACAAACTTATTAAGAAAATCTGCACCACGTATAGAATTTCATGCTATACTAAATACACCACAAGGGAATTTAATTTATATGAATCTACTTAACAATCCACACTGAACTATTTTATATGAGGATGAGGTCTGACAATGGACGACCACGCTTGTGGGTAAATGGCAATGGGGAGAAGCAAGAAGAGTAAGAAGAATAAGAAAAGGACGTCTTCTAGTTCTAAGTTGCTCAAGGATGAATGTGTTTGGTGCAAGGAAAAACGGCACTAGAAGAGAGATTACCCAAAACAAGATCAAGAAGGACGGAACGGATTGCAACCGTGGTGAAGAAAGAGAACTCGTTCGAGGATGATTTTTTTCTATTGGAGGATGTTATTACGCATCAACCCGATGCATTGTTTCTTGACTTTGGGGCTACCTATCACATATATTCTTATAGATAACTATTTTCAAGATATAACCGTGTAGATGGACGTTTCGTTCATATCGAAAATAGAGCTGTCTTCAAGGTAATAGGAAAAGGTTCAGTTAAATTCAAGACACTTGCCGGGAAGACATGCACATTGAATGAGGATATGCAAGAATCCCAGAAAGGAGTCTGACCTAAGTCACATGGACTTAGTATCTTCAAGGCTACTTATCCTTCCAATCAGATTGAAAAGAACCGTATAAGATTATGTATGCCTCGGCAATTGGATCTATCATGTACGACATGTTAGGTACTTGGCCAAATGTGTCATATGCTTTGAGCATGACAAGTAGGTACCTGTCTAATAAAGGTGAAAGTCACTAGATAGATGTCAAGAATATCCTTAACAAGGAAATCTCCCTAGTATTGTGGATCCTATAACACTATATTGTGACAAAATAGTGCGATCATACAAGCTAAGGAACCCAGATCTCACCAGTGGTCCAAGCATATACTTGGAGATTACATATAATTCGAGAGATCATCGATAGACGATATGTGAAGATATGCAAAGTACCAAAAGATGAAAATATAGCGGACTCACTTATCAAATCCCTTGTTCAGCGAAAGCATGAGGGCCACAACACATCTATAGCAATACGAGATGCAATAGATTGTCTCTAGTGCAAGGGGGAGACTGTTAGAGTATGACCTAGAGGTAATCTGTTTTTTGTGACATTTATAAAGGCTATCTATTCATTATATTTTCTATATGGAGATATATTAACATAATGAAGTCCCTAATAATCGTTGTGGTCTTAAATATCCCCATTCTAGTATTATAGTTAATTAGGACGACTATAATGAATCCACAATAGTATGTGTGTGATTGATACGAGATATCAAGTTTAACACATGGGTACACATTAGGAGTAATGGCGTAATGGATTGGCCAACCATGAGAACACTACATGGTGTTATGTGAGTGTCACAAGTGTTTCACATAGTCACAATGGTGTTAGAATCCCATGAATTGAACTTACTACATTCCCTAGATTTGGAGTAGATGTTTTAATATCGTCAGACATCATATTGTAACAAGGTCATTACAAAGTCGATAATTGGTCATGCTGAGAGGTGGGAGTGTTGTAGATATTGTTGATTCAAGACTTCTAGGTGTGTTTTCTGAAGTAATCATTTAGAGTGATGAAAGACAAAGTTTTTCTAAGTCTTCAAGGCTCCAAGGCCTTGAGATATTGATCAAAGCCTCAAAGCCTTGACAACTGCTTTCTTATGAAATGTGATCTGACAATCTTGTGTTGCAGGTGTTCAATATGATGTTTCATATCAGATATTTGTTGATAATATTCAATTTATCTATTCTTCATACGTATAACATATTGAAGATATCATAATTAGATTGAATCAAAGAACTATGGTGTTACAGTTGAAAAACTGTGAAGAATGTTTAGAGCTCCAAGGCCTTGAGATGTGCCTTGAGTTGTCAACAGTTTTCACAGATCTAACTTGATTCTTTCTTGCAGGATTTGATAATTGTTATTATGATTGTTCTGGTTTGTGTTGGTTTATATTATTAATTGGTAATCAGGTTAATGGCTTATTTATTTGATTCAGTTTTATTCAGAAACCGAATATCCAAACAGACTTAGTGATGTTATATATTTGGATTTTGTTTGTTGTTGTGCTTAATATATTGTTGCAGGTATTCCAAACGTGCAATCCTATCACAACAAACTCCAACGGATATCTACTCAGAGCTGTTTCGAATTGCAGTTAAAAAGGATGAGGATTTGCAGGAACAGAGATCCTAAAATATCTCATTCAGTTGCTGGAAGTAGATAAAAGACTGGTTTAAATTTGAAATAATAGAGAAGCTTACAGAGAACATAAATCAAGTGGAAAAGAAGGAGAGATATGTTCGACAAAATCCCAAGTATAGGATATCGTCTCAAGTAATATTATCCTGTAAGACCGGAGTCGAATCCACAAGGAGAGGAGGGTTAGAGAATGACTTGCTAAACTAGCAAAGAGAGTAAAAAAGGACTAGCTAAACGATAAAAGCAACTTCTCAATGGCTTTAGAGCTTGCCAAGCTATCAAATCCACCACAAAATGTGATGGTGCAAGTTTGAGAATTCAAGTAAGAAATAAAATAAGTGACTACTATTACTATTAACGCTACGATTCAAGAGAGTGAAGTTGGGTTAAATGACTTCGCTAGAAAACTTGCAAGTGAAGTTCAACACCCAAAATGTGTATGAAGCGGCGAAACATGGATTCTAAAGCAAACGGAATGGTCTAGCTCACGAATTCAAGAGCGAAACCGAAAATCGATTTATGTCAAGCATCAAGGATATGTACTCCGCCAAGTGAGTCCACATACAAGATCAAGCCACAATTAGGATTTGTCTTTCGACACAAGAATTAAATGAATTCAACATCTAAACTTGTGAAACTTGAGGAACAATTGTAAACTTCACAACAAGCCATCCAACATCATCCAGTAACCCAACAAATAAACTAGCTACTCATGTTCTTGAATTGAAAAGAGATTTTCACAAGTATACCCAAATAAGATTTCATAGATATTAAGCTCAAATTCAAGAGGTACACAAGTTTATCTCAAAATCAACCCCAATAACACAAGATTATGATTCAAGAAGAGAGCAAACCAACTTCTAATCAACTCAAAGCACAAAAAATGAAGATAACAAGGAACTAGAGCAGCTTATAACTGATGCTGCTACAGTAATCGGACAAGAAATACAGCAGTAGAACAGAGTTTCTCTAAGCATCTCACAAATCAACTCCTCTCTCCCCCTCTTCCCCTTTCTAGTGACTATTGGCTCTGATTATGCTCAATTTAGAGCTTAGAAGCGTAAGAGAAAACCCAGAGCTGGGTAGAAATCAGAGATAGAGAGAGACGAGAATAGAGAGACCGAACAGAGGTGTCACTGTGTGAACGAAAGTGTGAGAGACCGTCCAATTTCTTCAACTTCGAGTTATATAGATGCTATGGATTTGTTTCGTGGACCCCAAGGATCAATCTATGCCCTCCAATTCTTCTAATTCCATCCCCTTCGTTGATTCTTGCTTCGTCCTTAAGAACCCCAGAGAATTGGGGATTTCCTGTTGGTTTCATCTTGGGCCGAATTGAAGCTTGGGCTGGGTAGATATCTGGCTAGGGAGGAGATTGAGACCGCTTCCATGCGATTTGGTGAAGGATAGGGTTGGATTCGAGGGTGGAGGAAGCTTCATCGGCCTCTAATGGAGGAGGCTATGTTCTGGTTGCGAGGAAGAAGACATACACGTCTTTTGTCTGAGCTGTTTTAATGTTTTTTGCACTTTGGCCCCCTAATGTTTGCTGGGGGCTTTAAAAGGCCCCTATCCCTTCTTAAAAGGTTATGGAAAATAGCAAATCTACCCCTAATCCGTTAAAACTCGTGCATATCAACCCTTTTTAACTTTAGAAAATGCCACATAGCACCCCATTCCGTTAGTTTCTTCTCAAACGACCCCTTGGATGCAACTTTGGCCTTGTAATGTGGCCTCTTGGCTTCTAATTCTTCATTTTTGGCCTGTATCTTCCCTTGTCCTCTTCATTTAAGCCCTTGAAACTTCTCTTTAACTTGAAAATTAGTTGCTTTGTCTTCAATTTTAGTCTCTTTATGACTTGACTTCTTCAAATTAAGTCCCTTTGGCTCCTTCTTCATTTTCTCTTGGCCCCTCCAAAGCCTCTCAATTCCTCATTTAAGCTCTCCAAACTAGTCTCTTGCGTTTTAAAGCACGTCTTCACCTACAAAATTAGGGAAAACAACCAAAACTACGAAAACAAGCATAAGTCTAGAAAGTGAGATAAAATAGATAAGTTATGCAAATTAGCAAGTTATGAAGAGTTCGTTCACATACTAAAATATGCAATTTCAATTCATCACCACACACCCCCCCCCCCCAACTAGCCTTTTGCTCATTCTCGAGAAAAGAGAGCGATATGAGTAGAAATTTAGTGAAAAACCAATCATGAGAGACACACACTCAACTAGACAAGGTTTGACTCAATTCTAAACTAGACTCAAAAATTTACAAAGACACTCACACATTATCTATCCTATGTGAGAACCCAAAGAAAATAAAATACTAAGAGTTACTAGCTAATTTTAAATTTTTTGGTGGGGGAAAAAGAAGAATGCACAAATGTTTACTCAAATAAATTCTCAAAGTCCAAGAAGATTGAGAAAGAAGCCTATGGACGTCTAAGCATATACTCATACAAATGTGGGCGGTGTTTGGTATAAGGTGACTTATGCGAACCACAAAACTTGTTAGTTAAGTCTAATTTGCAAGAAAGTATGCCTTCAAAAATAAGGATCACATGAAACTAGACATTCTCAAACTTATTCAAAAGCACACATGTAGGATGGACTTCCAAATCTTTGAACGAAAACGAGTTTTAAGAAGGGGAGATGTGGTTGTGGGCTTGTATGATCCTTTTATGGATTTTTGGTAGATGGTGCGATTCATCATGATTTCTTTTTCTTTCTTTTTTTTTCTTCCTCAAATCCAAGGCTCTCCAAGACCCACAACAAAATAGAGGAATATACAAGCGAGTGGGCTTTTTAAGCTAAACCAAGGGAGCTATCTAGGTGGTGACGTAACATTATCCCCGGACACCCCTCTATTTCTTAGACATCGCATGGGGTGTCATTGATAACCACCACTCCAATGGGCTACAAGTTTCCACCGTAAAAACGAATAGAGTAAAATCCTTTTTGTAGAGTTCAAATAGCTTTAGAAATGCACCTTTTATCAAAAGTAGTAAGACGTCAAAGTTTATGTGATCAACTTAGCTTGAAGGACTTAAACATGAAACGTAAATTTAGTGTGTCGCTTTGTGAGAACGCATGATGTCGCGGAATGTGGGATATTGGTGTAGATGTATTAAGTATAAGCAAAAAATTCCTTATTAAAATAAAAATAAAAAGAACATGGACTAAGAGATTTCATTCTTTGAAAACATCTAGTTTCCTAAAATTCCCCCTTTTCACTTTTCTCATTTTTTTTCTTTCATTTTTCAATTTTTCATTTTTTTTTCAAATAAATGACTCAATTACAACTCTCTAAGACTCAATAAAGCTATCAAATAAAATCTAGACTCAAGATGAAAGGTTAAAATAAATAAAATTACCAAAGAAAGAAGAAAAAAATCTATGGTTTGACAATGGGAAAGAGTGATGCTTCTCATGAAAGGTTCACACATTTTTTTCAACATTTTTTTTTTTTAATTTTTATGATTTTTTCAAAATTTTCATTTTTTTGTATTTTTCATGTAAATTACAAATGAAGAAAAAAAATCATGCTAGTAACCATTTAAGCGAGAAATATATCTACTTCTCACCCATGTCACATTGTCCTCAATGTGTGAGAACAATGGAAGAGCATACAAGTTTTAGCGAGAATTAAGGGATAGAAGAGACCTCATTTTAGCTTTCTTGGCCACCAAGCACAAGTCCTCCTCCAAGAGCAACCTACAAAATGGTAATAGAAAGAGAAAAAAAATGCAAGAAATAGAGTTAAACTAATTTATTTATTTACAACTAGGGAGGTGGAACAAAGAAAATGATGCTATCCCACCCCCAATCTTGGAAATTTCTTTCCATGCCATGCCCCTACTTCATCTTAGAAAAGTACTTCTCCTTTAAAAAGTTTGATTCGTCAATTAGAATAGAAAGGAGAAGTAGGGGCAAAGCAGAAAACATGAATAAGAGATGCAAGCAAAATCTAACAATTAAGCTAGAGCAAGTAGATATGTCATGCATCATCTTAACAAAAGTGTTTGAAACCTCAAATGAATTGAATCATAGGATGAGTCTTCATAAGTTGGCAAATTTTTACTTGAAATCACAACTTGAGAGATATGGGCAACTTGTGAATCTTCAATCTCATCAATTTTAAATAAGTCATATGGATTTGGGGATGGGGCTTCACAAGCGGGAGTTAAAATAATTTGGGAACATGAAACCACATCCAAACCCTTAGGCTCATGATTTGGATCATTGACTTGGTCAAGTTGAGCCAATCGTCTCTCCTCTTCATCAAAGTTAATTACATCTTCCATGAGAAGAGATGAGTAGGAAGCTTCACTACCATACAAAAATTCTCTTTCCTCCCAAGTAATCTCATCTAATTCTTTGGAAGATGTAGTAAAAGTGTCTATATGAATCGGAGTATCAACACATAAACCCCCAACTTACTTGAAGGTTCTTCCATAATTACTAGTGGAGGGGGTTCTCCTAGAGTATCCTCTAAGTCATCACAAAATAAGTGATGTTCCTGATCATTGGAACTCTGGTGAGTAATCGACTCTTCATGAGCACTAGACAAGATAACACTTCCTTCAGTAATGGTAGCATCCAATTCGACTTCTAACTCATCACACGAGTGATTTCTATCTTGTGAATCCTCCTCACATTTGTCACTATGTGAGTCATCCAAAATGGCTTCACTCATGTCGTGGGTTGAAGAGTCATCATCATAAATATCAATCTCACTACCAATATCACTATCACAGGCTTCTTTAGAATGTGCAAATGAAAATGAATACAATCACCTATCCTAGTTGCAACAACTCCATTATCAAACATATCATCCAAAATTTGGTCTTGAATAGGCTCGTGATGAGTGTGAATAGGAAGTTGAGACTCGTGTGATGATGAGTCTTGTGAAGAGTAAGTACTATATTCAAGATAATCATCATGCGATTGTGAGGAAGCAACTCTATCCTCCAAATGGGAGAATGATTCTTCAAATTTTCTTTGTGATTCTCTCGATTCTATTAGTGATTCCAAAATTTCTTTATTCTTATGAATATGCTTTTGAATTTTCTCATATAAAGAATCACTTATATGCGTATTTAGCTCATCATTCACAAGTGATTCGCTCTCAAAATGATTAACTTCTCTTGATTCACACATCATATCATTATATTGATAAGTGCAAGAATCATGAGAGTTCAAAAACATGTAAGTGTTTGAGGGAGGTGATTGTGCACAAGAAGCATGAGATGTGCAATCTCGTGTCCTACTACTGTGCCAAGAATAATCATTCTTAGGAAAATACTCACCATTTTTAATAACACGTTCACGTATGGAACGCATTGATTCCTTAGAATGATTTCCATGACTAGTAAATGCATAGTAGTAAGGAACGTTAGGGCTCTCACCATGTTCAAAATGTTCATGAGACATATTTTCAAGCAAGTAGATGAGAACTACTTGATGAGAGGTATGCCTCACACTTAATCAACCACAAACAACTAGAAAAAATGTCAGAAACAAACTACTAACTAACTAACGAAGAAAGCAAATCAAATCTAAAGCCTAGCCTCTCCCCGGAAACGGCGCCAAAAACTTGTTCGAAAAAATCCCAAGTATAGGATATCGTCTCAAGTAATATTATCCGGTAAGACTGGAGGCAAATCCACAAGGAGAGGAGTGTTTGAGAATGACTTGCTAAACTAGCAAAGAGAGTAGAAAACTACTAGCTAAACGATAAAAGCAACTTCTCAATGGCTTTAGAGCTTGCCAAGCTATCAAATCCACCACAAAATGTGATGGAGCAAGTTTGAGAATTCAAGTAACAAATAAAATAAGTGACTAATATTACTATTAACGCTACGATTAAGGAGAGTAAAGTTGGGTTAAATGACTTCGCTAGAAAACTTGCAAGTGAAGTTTAACACCCAAAATGTGTATGAAGCGGCGAAGCATGGATTCTAAAGCAAACAGAATCGTCTAGCTCACGAATTCAAGAGCGAAACCCACAATCGAGTTATGTCAAGCATCAAGGATATGTACTCCACCAAGTGAGTCCACATACAAGATCAAGCCACAATTCGGATTTGTCTTTCGACACAATAATTAAATGAATTCAACATCCAAACTTGTGAAACTTTGAGGAACAATTTTGTGTTGGAATTGTGCCCTAGAGGCAATCAATTAATTGTGACATTTATGGATTTACGATTCATTATGTTATCGATATGGAGATATGTTAACATAAATGAAGTCCTTATAATATAAGTGTTATATTCTTAAACATCCCTAGTCAATTATAATGATTAATGGGACAATCATCTATAGACTAGTATGGGGTTGGATTGATATGGAGATATCATGATCCAACACATGGGTATGCATTAGGAGTAATGGCATACTGGATTGACCCATCTCCGAGAAGGCTACATACACGTTATGTTAAGTCACAAGCGCTTCTCGCGGTGCAATGGTATTGTCATCCTTAGACTTGAAGTCACTAGATATTCTAGTTGTGGATTATTGTGATTTTGGTAGCGTTAAACGCTACACCGTAACTGGGTAGTTATAAAGGCGGGTACTGGATACAATAAGAAGCAAGCTTAGAGATCGTAGTGGACGTAGATAGAATTTGTCCCTCCCACATAACGGGAGCAAATATCCTAGGCCACTCGAGGGATAGTGCTTATAAAATGTCTGGCCAGACTCAAATAAATCAATATGGGATATTGATGTTATTTGCACGAATAAGGCTATTCCCAGGATCCAGAAACTATGGATTGGATATACGAGTGTGACTTGTATGTCTCGTGTCCAATCCGGATATTGGGACAAATGGATGAGACAATTACTTGCACAAGGTTTGTCATGATGACTATTCTATTTGTTGGCTAGAATGGATGTCTTGCTAAAGGCCGCTCCATATTAGTAAATTGTTACTACCAACTAAATAGAACATATGGGGTCACACGCCATATAGGGGTGAACTAGACATGGGAAATAATTCATTAATATGATTAATTAATTAAAAGGATCAAATCGCAACAACTTGCTAACTTAGTAGGACTAATATGCAAGTTGGACTAATCCATGTATAGACATGATTAGGATTTGCCAAGGTGGCCTAATTCATGTAGAGACATGATTAGGATTAATTTGCAAATAAGAACTAATCAATGTATTGACATGATAAGGACTATTTTGCAAAAGGGGCTAATCCGAACTTGAGTAGGATTATGAGGGGTTCTTTATGTAGTAGGACAAGGAGTTGTTGGACTATATAAAGAACACTCCTAGCTTATTTTTCTCTCTACACACCACACATCTATTTGATAGAAGAAAGGAGAGAACAAAGCAAGGAGAGAGCAAGTCCCTAAAAGAGGGCCGAACCCCCTTTATGGGACCGCCCCCTACCCGTCGGCCAAAGGGAGAGCCGCCCCACCTTTGGCACTCCATTGTTGGCGATTCCTTCTTCCTCCTCCATTCTTCCTAGCTAGCACATGGATTTGGAGGATCTAGATCTCACCTCTAGGCGTGGATCAACCGTAGAGACGTGACACTATTCGCGTTTGAAGTCATCAAGGAGAACCCAAAGGTGTGTTTATGATTTCTAGCCCTTACCATCGTTATGTCTCTTGACTTGTGATCCTTGGAGGGTTTTGCATGGTTTTATGATTGTTTATGCTTCCGTTGCACATCCATGAATCAAAACCCTACAGTGGTATCAGAGCCACAGGTCGTAGAGCATAAACGTGGTTTATGTGTTACGTTTTAGTTGTTTTACACCTTAAATTGATTGTTTATCGCGTAAAACAAGACAAATCAAGCATGGGATGCAATTTGTCAATAATTAATCATAACAAGATCCAATTTTTGCATTGGATGCATGAATTGGTGAGTTTGAGAAATTTTAGGATCTTAGATCTAGGGTTTGGGCATCCTTGGGAAAGAAGGAGTTCTCCCAAAACAAGGAAACAACCAAACTTGGGCACCAAGCAAGGGAGTTGTTTTGGAAACAACTCCCTCAAGGAGGTTCGGCCCCCCTAGGGACCGCCCCCTTGCTTGCCGCCCAAGCTTGGCCGCCCTAGGGGCCGGGCGGCCCTAACCCGCGGGCCTAGGCTTGTGGGTTTTGGGCCGGGCCGGCCCTAGGGCCTTGTGGTTCATCTTGTTGGGCCCGGGCAATTTGATTGTTGGGCCCATGGACCGTTTTAACCCTAGAAATCCTAAAATCAATTAAAATTGACCAAGCGCGTTAAAATTGGATTTTAACTGTTTATGTGCAAATCGCATGGTGATTGGATATGGCCTTAGGATGTGGTTTGATGTGGATGTTTAATTTTTGTGGTTTGGTTTACGGCCTGCGTGCTGATCAATTAATTGTAATAATTAATTAGAGTTTTATGGCCTGCGTGCCATTTTTTTTCTCAACTTGTGAGATTTATTTTATTTAGCATAGAAGTTAGCTAGTGCTAGATAAAGTAGATTGTTAGCCAAGATTGAAGAAAAGAAGCCCAAAGCCAAAAGGAGCCACAAAGAATGGAGCAAGGAGCATGGAGCATTCCACATGACTATGAAGGATGGACCAAAAGATCAAGACGCATGGAGATGTGTTTGCTTTTAGGGTTCATAGATAATTCCATTGGCTTGGAATTACCTTAGTCTAGAAAAGGCCATATCCACATCACGTTTAATTTCTGTTTTGTGGTTGTTTACTTTAATGTCTTATTATTGTGTGGTTGGTGTATGGATGATGCATGCAATTAGGATAATAAGATTATTAGACAACCCGGATCTATTATTTGGAGTTGTGCCCAAACTCAAATAGATAGATTAGTTGATATTGATCAACAAAACAATTAAAATTGAATTTAAAAATCCCTCAAAATTCAAAATTGTGTTCTTGCCTTCTCGTTGTTTAAACACTCATTATCATCATTATTTATCAAGTTTGTGCGTGCCAAAGCAGGGCGACTTGGTTCATAATGATGGAATGCGATGGCACGTAACAATGTGAAATTGTTTAAATAAGAGGTTGAACACAACTAGGCTATTAATGAGATTAAGAAACCTAGAGGCAACCAATTGGGATTATCCATATGGATGGATAAATAAGGAGTTATTTGCCCAATTGAACCAAGAGTTGCATAAGGGATGCAATTGGAATTGTTCCTACCTAAAGTAGTCAAATTATGGGTGACTTGCCAAAGCAAGCTCATAAGGAGATGAAACATGGATCTTGGCCCACTAGAAAATATAATGATATTTTCCGCGTTAATATCTTGAGGGTTATTAATCCGTAGTAAAATTGTGGGAGCTATATTTAACAAATTAAATCCTTATTGAATATAGTTATACGTCACAAACTTTGCATAATCCTATTATGTTGAATACCCATGGCATTAAACAAATAAAAACGCGACTCTATCTATTTCCTAGACTGGTATAAAATTGAGAATTGTTCTCAAATAAAAGAGAAGTTGTTGTACATCGTAGAACATAAAGATCTCTTCCTACCAACTACCAAAACACACTAAAACCTAATGGAAGGGACGTCAACGAATGGTTCTTTGGATGTTACTTGCATCATGTTAGTTGCCATGAGCTCTGAGCTTTGGAAGCAAGAAGAGATACATGGAGAAGTATGATATGATCATACATTGAAAGAAGCTCTTTCAAAAGGGGGAGCTAGACATGAAAGGTTTGAAGTGTTGCTCTACTTTGGGTTATGCAAATATACTAATTCAATATGATTGAAACATTAGTGAATATGCATTATCTATGAGATAGATAAAGAATAAATGGTTATTCACCCAAGTAGACCAAGAATTGCATTAGATGCAATTATAGTTTTGTTTCAAAGTTGATTTACTCAATATGATTGAAAAATCACTAAACAAAACACTAATAATGGGCATGGGCAAAGTTATTAATGGATAACAACATGGGTAAGGGCAAAAACAGTTTGCGCCGACCCCATGGGTATAAAGCAAGCTTGTTGCTAAAACCAAGTTGCCTTGAAGTCCCATAGATGGTGTAGAGGAAGAGAAACTACCCAAAGTACCTGGAAGTAAATAATAAAGGAATTATGAATTCCTATATGGGTATTTTGTTATAGAAATCAATGTGTCTATCTTATCATCATAAGTATATGATACTAGATGAGGATCTCACATTTAAAGAAATGTGGAGGATCTTAAGAGACGAAGACAATTGGATAAGGAAGAAATAATCCTACACGTGGGGCTATGAAGCAAAGAGTTGCTGAAAAGGCGTAGGGAATTATTTCTACCTTTAAGAAATTGTTCATGAATTAGACAAAAGCGATAATGTCCCTACTATGAGTAGGACCATTATCATAGTTTCTTGTTTGGACAAGAAAGCTCCTTATCATAATAAAAGGACAAATGCTGTTCCATTTATTATGGTATGCATTATTGTAATGCAATTTTGTCTAAGTGGATTCTATATCAATGATCATGATAATTTCATCTATAACATTAATACCTAGAGGTTTGCATATAATGATATGAACTTCACTTATCTTTAGCATTATCGTTTAGGCCTCATAAATAAGAGATACATATCTAGAACTCCATGAGGATGGATTTCTGGAACTCATTTGATTATTGAATCATATGAGATATGTAAGACTTATTAGGCAAAGATATGATCTTTTGGGAATCATACATATTGATGTATGAAGGCCGCTAAGCACAAATGCTAAAGATGGTTTTCAGTACTTCATCATATTTACTGATGGGATCAGAGAAATATGGATTTGTGTATCTTATGAAGAAACAAATCAGAATCCTTTGAATTGTTCAGGAATGAAGTAGAGAACCAGCTTGGCAAAAGTATTAGGGCTCTACGATTGGATCATAGAAGAAAGTACTTGAGCCAAGAGTTTGACAAGAATCTATGGGAGTGTTGGATATGATCCAAAACTCGCCACCTAGCATGCCACATGGTTTTTGGCATGACTAAAAGGAGATTTCAAACCGTGTAGTACACGATTCGGTCTATGATGAGTCAAACAGAACTTCCAGTTTACTTTTTGGGCTATGTTCTAATTACAGCAAATTTCGCCCTTAACCTTGTTCCATCAAAAACAAATTATGAAAGACACCATATGAGATATGGACTAGGAAGTTTCCTAGTATATCATTCATAAAGATTTGGGGTTATGAAGTATATGTAAAAGAGTTTACAAATAAACTTGGACCCAAGTCGGATAAATCTTTTGTGGGATATCCTGAAAAGGATATTATTTCTACAACCCAATCGAGAACAAACTGTTTGTTGCTCCAACTACAGTGTTTCTAGGTAGAGATTGTCTCTAAGAAAAAAAGTGGGAGGACGGTAGAACTTAAAAAATTCAAAGACCACGATAGAATTGATCTGTTTGATGGAACATGAGCAGGATCACAAGGTGTTGTGGAGTAACCTACTCAGATAACACAAGAACCTCGTAGGTCAGGTAGGATATATCGAGGGACTAGAGAAATAAGGATTTCTCATAACCCACGATATATTGCTCATCGAGATGAGCCTACAACCTATGAGATGGCCACGTGTGGCCATACTCTCGGAAATGGCTTGGAGCCATGAGATACGATATGGAATCCATGTATACCAACAAAGTATAGACTTTGGTGGAACCACCTGAAGGGTAGGACCCATAGGGTGCAAGTGGGTTATGAGGAAACCAACATGGATGGTAATGTTATTACCTTTAAGGGAAAATTGGTAAGAAAGGGATTCCATGCGAGCTCATAGTATAGACTATGACAAAAATCTTTCCCCAATTGTAATGCTTAAATCCATTCGCATCTTGCTTTTAGCAATCTATTTATAGATTGGATCAAGCTTCTAGGAGTTGGACTCTTCTAATGGATGATGTAATCAAAGGAGTTTGGTTCCATCAAAATTGAAGAAGAGACTTGTGTCTACAAGAAGGTTAGTGGGAGCACAGTTATGTTTCTGGTCGTGTATGTGGAGACATACTTAATCATTAGGAATGTTGCCCCTACTTGGCAGTCTTACGTAGATTGACTAGGGAGTTGACTTTCTAATGGTAGACTTAAGCGAAGCAACTTGTGAAGATCTATTGAGGTAGATCAAGATGGTTGTATAGCTTAGGTCATAGTACACAAATTGACAAAGGTGTTGAAATGGTTCAACGTGAAAAGAATATTGATTCTTACCCATGTCACATGGAATTAGTCTTTGGAAGGCTAATTGTCTTACCAATTAGATTGGGAATGGACCATATGAATTAGATTCACGAGATACGCCATGAGATGTACTAGGCCAGACGTGTTATAAAGCATGACACAAAGATACCAGTCATATCCGGGTGAGAGTCACGGGATTAATTATCAAGATTATCCTTTAGTACTTGAGAAGCACTAAGGATAAATTATTGATAAATAGATAATATGAAGAGTTTGCTGTAAAGGGTTACAGTGATGCGAACTTCAAATCTGACAAAGAAGATTTCAGATTATAAGTCAAGTTTTGGGTTTTGCCTTAGTGGGAGCGACTGTAGCTGGAAAGGTTCCAGGCAAGATTCAGTCACTGATTCTAACATAGAGGACTGAGTAAATTAATGCATAAGATGCATTTATTCAGAATATTCAATCTCAATCAAATTTTTGATGGAGGAGATGTGAATATTTGCAAGGTGCCAGCATATGTCTCGCCCCTACGTAGCGTAAGTGTGGAGGGCCGCGCTAGATCAATAGGCATATGATGCAGGAGATTGACTCTAGTTCAAGTGGGAGACTGTTGGAATTCTGCCCTAGAGGCAATCAATTAATTGTGACATTTATGGATTTACGATTCATTATGTTATCTATATGGAGATATGTTAACATGAATGAAGTCCTTAGAATATAAGTGTTATATTCTTAAACATCCCTAGTCAATTATAATGATTAATGGGACAATCATCTATAGACTAGTATGGGGTTGGATTGATATGGAGATATCATGATCCAACACATGGGTATGCATTAGGAGTAATGGCATACTGGATTGACCCATCTTCGAGAAGGCTACATACACGTTATGTTAAGTCACAAGCGCTTCTCGCGGTGCAATGGTATTGTCATCCTTAGACTTGAAGTCACTAGATATTCTAGTTGTGGATTATTGTGATTTTGGTAGCGTTAAACGCTACACCGTAACTGGGTAGTTATAAAGGCGGGTACTGGATACAATAAGAAGCAAGCTTAGAGATCGTAGTGGACGTAGATAGAATTTGTCCCTCCCACATAACGGGAGCAAATATCCTAGGCCACTCGAGGGATAGTGCTTATAAAATGTCTGGTCAGACTCAAATAAATCAATATGGGATATTGATGTTATTTGCACGAATAAGGCTATTCCCAGGATCGAGAATCTATGGATTGGATATACGAGTGTGACTTGTATGTCTCGTGTCCAATCCGGATATTGGGACAAATGGATGAGACAATTACTTGCACAAGGTTTGTCATGATGACTATTCTATTTGTTGGCTAGAATGGATGTCTTTCTAAAGGCCGCTCCATATTAGTAAATTGTTACTACCAACTAAATAGAACCTATGGGGTCACACGCCATATAGGGGTGAACTAGACATGGGAAATAATTAATTAATATGATTAATTAATTAAAAGGATCAAATCGCAACAACTTGCTAACTTAGTAGGACTAATATGCAAGTTGGACTAATCCATGTATAGACATGATTAGGATTTGCCAAGGTGGCCTAATTCATGTAGAGACATTATTAGGATTAATTTGCAAATAAGAACTAATCAATGTATTGACATGATAAGGATTATTTTGCAAAAGGGACTAATCCGAACTTGAGTAGGATTATGAGGGGTTCTTTATGTAGTAGGACAAGGAGTTGTTGGACTATATAAAGAACACTCCTAGCTTATTTTTCTCTCTACACACCACACATCTATTTGATAGAAGAAAGGAGAGAACAAAGCAAGGAGAGAGCAAGTCCCTAAAAGAGGGCCGAACCCCCTTTATGGGACCGCCCCCTACCCGTCGGCCAAAGGGAGAGCCGCCCCACCTTTGGCACTCCATTGTTGGCGATTCCTTCTTCCTCCGCCATTCTTCCTAGCTAGCACATGGATTTGGAGGATCTAGATCTCACCTCTAGGCGTGGATCAACCGTAGAGACGTGACACTATTCGCATTTGAAGTCATCAAGGAGAACTCAAAGGTGTGTTTATGATTTCTAACCCTTACCATCGTTATGTCTCTTGACTTCTGATCCTTGGAGGGTTTTGCATGGTTTTATGATTGTTTATGCTTCCGTTGCACATCCATGGATCAAAACCCTACAGTGGTATCAGAGCCACAGGTCGTAGAGCATAAACGTGGTTTATGTGTTACGTTTTAGTTGTTTTACACCTTAAATTGATTGTTTATCGCGTAAAACAAGACAAATCAAGCATGGGATGCAATTTGTCAATAATTAATCATAACAAGATCCAATTTTTGCATTGGATGCATGAATTGGTGAGTTTGAGAAATTTTAGGATCTTAGATCTAGGGTTTGGGCATCCTTGGGGAAGAAGGAGTTCTCCCAAAACAAGGAAACAACCAAACTTGGGCACCAAGCAAGGGAGTTGTTTTGGAAACAACTCCCTCAAGGAGGTTCGGCCCCCCTAGGGACCGCCCCCCTTGCTTGCCGCCCAAGCTTGGCCGCCCTAGGGGCCGGGCGGCCCTAACCCGCGGGCCTAGGCTTGTGGGTTTTGGGCCAGGCCGGCCCTAGGGCCTTGTGGTTCATCTTGTTGGGCCCGGGCAATTTGATTGTTGGGCCCATGGACCGTTTTAACCCTAGAAATCCTAAAATCAATTAAAATTGACCAAGCGCGTTAAAATTGGATTTTAACTGTTTATGTGCAAATCGCATGGTGATTGGATATGGCCTTAGGATGTGGTTTGATGTGGATGTTTAATTTTTGTGGTTTGGTTTACGGCCTGCGAGCTGATCAATTAATTGTAATAATTAATTAGGGTTTTATGGCCTGCGTGCCATTTTTTTTCTCAACTTGTGAGATTTATTTTATTTAGTATAGAAGTTAGCTAGTGCTAGATAAAGTAGATTGTTAGCCAAGATTGAAGAAAAGAAGCCCAAAGCCAAAAGGAGCCACAAAGAATGGAGCATGGAGCATGGAGCATGGAGCATTCCACATGACTATGAAGGATGGACCAAAAGATCAAGACGCATGGAGATGTGTTTGCTTTTAGGGTTCATAGATAATTCCATTGGCTTGGAATTATCTTAGTCTAGAAAAGGCCATATCCACATCACGTTTAATTTCTGTTTTGTGGTTGTTTACTTTATTGTCTTATTATTGTGTGGTTGGTGTATGGATGATGCATGCAATTAGGATAATAAGATAATTAGACAACCCCGATCTATTATTTGGAGTTGTGCCCAAACTCAAATAGATAGATTAGTTGATATTGATCAACAAAACAATTAAAATTGACTTTAAAAATCCCTCAAAATTCAAAATTGTGTTCTTGCCTTCTCGTTGTTTAAACACTCATTATCATCATTATTTATCAAGTTCGTGCGTGCCAAAGCAGGGCGACTTGGTTCATAATGATGGAATGCGATGGCACGTAACAATGTGCAATTGTTTAAATAAGAGGTTGAACACAACTAGGCTATTAATGAGATTAAGAAACCTAGAGGCAACCAATTGGGATTATCCATATGGATGGATAAATAAGGAGTTATTTCCCCAATTGAACCAAGAGTTGCATAAGGGATGCAATTGGAATTGTTACTACCTAAAGTAGTCAAATTATGGGTGACTTGCCAAAGCAAGCTCATAAGGAGATGAAACATGGATCTTGGCCCACTAGAAAATATAATGATATTTTCCGCATTAATATCTTGAGGGTTATTAATCCGTAGTAAAATAGTGGGAGCTATATTTAACAAATTAAATCCTTGTTGAATATAGTTATACGTCACAAACTTTGCATAATCCTATTATGTTGAATACCCATGGCATTAAACAAATAAAAACGCGACTCTATCTATTTCCTAGACTGGTATAAAATTGAGAATTGTTCTCAAATAAAAGAGAAATTGTTGTACATCGTAGAACATATAGATCTCTTCCTACCAACTACCAAAACACACTAAAACCTAATGGAAGGGACGCCAAAGAATGGTTCTTTGGATGTTACTTGCATCATGTTAGTTGCCATGAACTCTGAGCTTTGGAAGCAAGAAGAGATACATGGAGAAGTATGATATGATCATACATTGAAAGAAGCTCTTTCAAAAGAGGGAGCTAGACATGAAAGGTTTGAAGTGTTGCTCTACTTTGGGTTATGCAAATATACTAATTCAATATGATTGAAACATTAGTGAATATGCATTATCTATGAGATAGATAAAGAATAAAAGGTTATTCACCCAAGTAGACCAATAATTGCATTAGATGGAATTATAGTTTTGTTTCAAAGTTGATTTACTCAATATGATTGAAAAATCACTAAACAAAACACTAATAATGGGCATGGGCAAAGTTATTAATGGATAACAACATGGGTAAGGGCAAAAACAGTTTGCGCCGACCCCATGGGTATAAAGCAAGCTTGTTGCTAAAACCAAGTTGCCTTGAAGTCCCATAGATGGTGTAGAGGAAGAGAAACTACCCAAAGTACCTGGAAGTAAATAATAAAGGAATTATGAATTCCAATATGGGTATTTTGTTATAGAAATCAATGTGTCTATCTTATCATCATAATTATATGATACTAGATGAGGATCTCACATTTCTAGAAATGTGGAGGATCTTAAGAGACCAAGAAAATTGGATAAGGAAGAAATAATCCTACACGTGGGGCTATGAAGCAAAGAGTTGCTGAAAAGGCGTAGGGAATTATTTCTACCTTTAAGAAATTGTTCATGAATTAGACAAAAGCGATAATGTCCCTACTATGAGTAGGACCATTATCATAGTTTCTTGTTTGGACAAGAAAGCTCCTTATCATAATAAAAGGACAAATGCTGTTCCATTTATTATGGTATGCATTATTGTAATGCAATTTTGTCTAAGTGGATTCTATATCCATGATCATGATAATTTCATCTATAACATTAATACCTAGAGGTTTGCATATAATGATATGAACTTCACTTATCTTTAGCATTATCGTTTAGGCCTCATAAATAAGAGATACATATCTAGAACTCCATGAGGATGGATTTTTGGAACTCATTTGATTATTGAATCATATGAGATATGTAAGACTTATTAGGCAAAGATATGATCTTTTGGGAATCATACATATTGATGTATGAAGGCCGCTAAGCACAAATGCTAAAGATGGTTTTCAGTACTTCATCATATTTACTGATGGGATCAGAGAAATATGGATTTGTGTATCTTATGAAGAAACAAATCAGAATCCTTTGAATTGTTCAGGAATGAAGTAGAGAACCAGCTTGGCAAAAGTATTAGGGCTCTACGATTGGATCATAGAAGAAAGTACTTGAGCCAAGAGTTTGACAAGAATCTATGGGAGTGTTGGATATGATCCAAAACTCGCCACCTAGCATGCCACATGGTTTTTGGCATGACTAAAAGGAGAGTTTAAACCGTGTAGGACACGGTTCGGTCCATGATGAGTCAAACAGAACTTCCAGTTTACTTTTGGGGCTATGTTCTAATTACAACAAATTTCGCCCTTAACCTTGTTCCATCAAAAACAAATTATGAAAGACACCGTATGAGATATGGACTAGGAAGTGTCGTAGTATGTCATTCATAAAGATTTGGGGTTATGAAGTATATGTAAAAGAGTTTACAAATAAACTTGGATCCAAGTCGGATAAATGTTTTGTGGGATATCCTGAAAAGGATATTATTTCTACAACCCAATCGAGAACAAACTGTTTGTTGCTCCAACTACAGTGTTTCTAGGTAGAGATTGTCTCTAAGAGAAACATTGGGAGGACAGTAGAACTTAAAAAATTCAAAGACCACAATAGAACATTGATCCGTTTGATGGAACATGAGCAGGATCACAAGGTGTTGTGGAGTAACCTACTCAGATAACACAAGAACCTCGTAGGTCAGGTAGGATATATCGAGGGACTAGAGAAATAAGGATTTCTCATAACCCACGATATATTGCTCATCGAGATGAGCCTACAACCTATGAGATGGCCACGTGTGGCCATACTCTCGGAAATGGCTTGGAGCCATGAGATACGATATGGAATCCATGTATACCAACAAAGTATAGACTTTGGTGGAACCACCTGAAGGGTAGGAATCATAGGGTGCAAGTGGGTTATGAGGAAACCAACATGGATGGTAATGTTATTACCTTTAAGGGAAAATTGGTAAGAAAGGGATTCCATGCGAGCTCATAGTATAGACTATGACAAAAATCTTTCCCCAATTGTAATGCTTAAATCCATTCGCATCTTGCTTGTAGCAATCTATTTATAGATTGGATCAAGCTTCTAGGAGTTGGACTCTTCAAATGGATGATGTAATCAAAGGAGTTTGGTTCCATCAAAATTGAAGATGAGACTTGTGTCTACAAGAAGGTTAGTGGGAGCACAGTTATATTTCTGGTCGTGTATGTGGAGACATACTTAATCATTAGGAATGTTGCCCCTACTTGGCAGTCTTACGTAGATTGACTAGGGAGTTGACGTTTCCAATGGTAGACTTAAGCGAAGCAACTTGTGAAGATCTATTGAGGTAGATCAAGATGGTTGTATAGCTTAGGTCATAGTACACAAATTGACAAAGGTGTTGAAATGGTTCAACGTGAAAATAATATTGATTCTTACCCATGTCACATGGAATTAGTCTTTGGAAGGCTAATTGTCTTACCAATTAGATTGGGAATGGACCGTATGAATTAGATTCACGAGATACGCCATGAGATGTACTAGGCCAGACGTGTCATAAAGCATGACACAAAGATACCAGTCATATCCGGGTGAGAGTCACGGGATTAATTATCAAGATTATCCTTTAGTACTTGAGAAGCACTAAGGATAAATTATTGATAAATAGATAATATGAAGAGTTTGCTGTAAGGGGTTACAGTGATGCGAACTTCAAATCTGAAAAAGAAGATTTCAGATTATAAGTCAAGTTTTGGGTTTTGCCTTAGTGGGAGCGACTGTAGCTGGAAAGGTTCCAGGCAAGATTCAGTCACTGATTCTAACATAGAGGACTGAGTAAATTAATGCACAAGATGCATTTATTCAGAATATTCAATCTCAATCAAATTGTTGATGGAGGAGATGTGAATATTTGCAAGGTGCCAGCATATGTCTCGCCCCTACGTAGCGTAAGTGTGGAGGGCCGCGCTAGATCAATAGGCATATGATGCAGGAGATTGACTCTAGTGCAAGTGGGAGACTGTTGGAATTGTGCCCTAGAGGCAATCAATTAATTGTGACATTTATGGATTTACGATTCATTATGTTATCGATATGGAGATATGTTAACATGAATGAAGTCCTTAGAATATAAGTGTTATATTCTTAAACATCCCTAGTCAATTATAATGATTAATGGGACAATCATCTATAGACTAGTATGGGGTTGGATTGATATGGAGATATCATGATCCAACACATGGGTATGCATTAGGAGTAATGGCATACTGGATTGACCCATCTCCGAGAAGGCTACATACACGTTATATTAAGTCACAAGCGCTTCTCGCGGTGCAATGGTATTGGCATCCTTAGACTTGAAGTCACTAGATATTCTAGTTGTGGATTATTGTGATTTTGGTAGCGTTAAACGCTACACCGTAACTGGGTAGTTATAAAGGCGGGTACTGGATACAATAAGAAGCAAGCTTAGAGATCGTAGTGGACGTAGATAGAATTTGTCCCTCCCACATAACGGGAGCAAATATCCTAGGCACTCGAGGGATAGTGCTTATAAAATGTCTGGCCAGACTCAAATAAATCAATATGGGATATTGATGTTATTTACACGAATAAGGCTATTCCCAGGATCGAGAAACTATGGATTGGATATACGAGTGTGACTTGTATGTCTCGTGTCCAATCCGGATATTGGGACAAAGGGATGAGACAATTACTTGCACAAGGTTTGTCATGATGACTATTCTATTTATTGGCTAGAATGGATGTCTAGCTAGAGGCCGCTCCATATTAGTAAATTGTTACTACCAACTAAATAGAACCTATGGGGTCACACGCCATATAGGGGTGCACTAGACATGGGAAGTAATTAATTAATATGATTAATTAATTAAAAGGATCAAATTGCAACAACTTGCTAACTTAGTAGGACTAATATGCAAGTTGGACTAATCCATGTATAGACATGATTAGGATTTGCCAAGGTGGCCTAATTCATGTAGAGACATGATTAGGATTAATTTGCAAATAAGAACTAATCCATGTATTGACATGATAAGGACTATTTTGCAAAAGGGACTAATCCGAACTTGAGTAGGATTATGAGGGGTTCTTTATGTAGTAGGACAAGGAGTTGTTGGACTATATAAAGAACACTCCTAGCTTATTTTTCTCTCTACACACCCCACATCTATTTGATAGAAGAAAGGAGAGAACAAAGCAAGGAGATAGCAAGTCCCTAAAAGAGGGCCGAACCCCCTTTATGGGACCGCCCCCTACCCGTCGGCCAAAGGGAGAGCCGCCCCACCTTTGGCACTCCATTGTTGGCGATTCCTTCTTCCTCCTCCATTCTTCCTAGCTAGCACATGGATTTGGAGGATCTAGATCTCACCTCTAGGCGTGGATCAACCGTAGAGACGTGACACTATTCGCGTTTGAAGTCATCAAGGAGAACCCAAAGGTGTGTTTATGATTTCTAACCCTTACCATCGTTATGTCTCTTGACTTGTGATCCTTGGAGGGTTTTGCATGGTTTTATGATTTTTTATGCTTCCGTTGCACATCCATGAATCAAAACCCTACATTTTGAACTTCACAAAAAGCCATCCAACATCATCAAGTAACCCAACAAATAAACTAGCTACTCATGTTCATGACTTGAAAATATATTTTCACAACTATACCCAAATAAGATTTCATAGATATTAAGCTCAAATTCAAGAGGTACACAAGTTTATCTCAAAATCAGCCCTAATAACAGAAGATTATGATTCAAGAAGAGAGCAAACCAACTTCTAATCAATTCAAAGCACAAAAATTGAAGATAACAAGGAACTAGAGCAGCTCACAAATCAACTCCTCTCTCCCTCTCCTCCCCTTTCTAGTGACTCTTGGCTCTGATTATGCTCAATTTAGAGCTCAGAAGCGCAATAGAAAACCCTGAACTAGGTAGAAATTATAGAGAAAGAGAGGAGAAATAGAGAGACCAGAACAGAGGCGTCACTGTGTGAACGAAGGTGTGAGAGACCGTCCAATTTCTTCAACTTCGAGTTGTATAGATTATAGGGATTTTTTTCGTGGCCCCCATGGATCAATCTATGCCCTCCAATTCTTCTAATTCAATCCCCTTCGTTGATTCTTGCTTCGTCCTTAAGAACCCTAGAGAATTGGGGGTTTCTTGTTGGCTTGATCTTGGGCGGAATTGAAGCTTGGGTTGGGTAGATATCGGGCTAGGGAGGAGATTGAGACCGTTTCGATGCGATTTCGTCAAGGCTAGGGTTGGATTCGAGGGTGGAGGAAGCTTCGTCGGCCTCTAATGGAGGAGGCTATGTTCTGGTTGCGAGGAGGAAGACAGACGCATCTTTTGTCTGAGCTATTTTAATGTTTTTTGCACTTTGGCCCCCTAATGTTTGCTGGGGGCTTTAAAAGCCCCCAGCCCTTCTTAAAAGGTTCTGGAAAATAGCAACTCCACCCCCAATCCGTTAAAACTCATGCATAAAAACCCTTTTTTTAACTTTAGAAAATGCCACATAGCACCCCATTCCGTTAGTTTCTTCTCAAACAACCCCTTGGATGCAACTTTGGGCTTGTAAGGTGGCTTCTTGGCTTCTAAATCTTCATTTTTTGCCTCTATCTTCCCTTGTCCTCTTCATTTAAGCCCTTGAAACTTCTCTTTAACTTGAAAATTAGTTGCTTTGTCTTCAACTTTAGCCTCTTTATCACTTGACTTCTTCAAATTAAGTCCCTTTAGCTCCTTCTTCATATTATCTCCAAAGCCTCTCAATTCCTCATTTAAGCTCTCCCAACTAGCCTCTTGCGTTTTAAAGCACGTCTTCACCTACAAGATTAGGGAAAAACAACCAAAACTACGAAAACAAGCATAAGTCTAGAAAGAGAGATAAAATAGATAAATTACACATATTAGAAAGTTATGAAGAGTTCGTTAACATACTAAAATATGCAATTTCAATTCATCAACAAGATACATTCGTGGAAGATCAGACCATCAATCCTCAAAATTTCAAGCTTCAATCAGTGCTTTCAGAAGATCAATCATTCCAGTTTTCCTGAAGTGCACATCCAGGCTTTCTCAGCTGGTTCTTCTACTGTGTTCTTCTCTTTTGTATTTTAATCTGCTTATCTTCTGTATATCTTATACCTCACAAAACATAGTGGTTAGGTGTTCAAGTGAACAACAAGAGGTTCTTGTTAGCTCAACAGTTTTTATCTGATACTAGATAGGTTTGAAACCACAAGTTGTATAGGTGTAAGGGAATTCACTTAGGCTTGAAGATCTAGGGCTATTTCTGTTTGAGTAATAAGAAGTGTTTGCCCAATCCTGGTGGGATTAGATCCCTCAGACAGAGATTAGGTCCATTGGAACTCAACTCTGTAAACTGCCCTGTGTTCTTTACTTTACAGTTTAGCTATTTACTCTTGCAAGTGATCTAAATCAAACTAGGGTTACAAACTATTTTGAACTTGTGCTAGTTCAAGGCCTTGAAGATTTCTTTTATAGTTAGAAAGTTTCTTACAAAATCTCAAGGCATTGAGATTTTTGTCTTTTACTTGCATCACTTAGTTAAAATCTGTGTTTTAGCAAAAAGTTCCCATACTCTATTCAACCCCCCACCTTCTAGAGTATTTTGGTCCTGTATTTAGTCTACATCACAAACCTTCAATTGGTATCAGAGCTTGGGTCACTACTATAGATCTAACAATCTTGTGACTATGGGTAATGTAGGAGATGGTGGCTTTTCTAAAGGAAGGGCAGCAAACAGACCTCCATTGTTCTGTGGTGACCACTTCATGCACTGGAAGGCATTGATGAAGATGTTCATCATAGATCAAGACATGGAAATGTGGTCAATAATTCAGAATGGTCCTCATGAGTATTTCACTACAATTGATGGAGTTAGATGCATCAAGTCTGAGGAAAATCTCTCAGTTACTGAACTGGAAAAGGTATCCAAAAAAATTACAAGGCTATGAATCAGTTATACTGTGCTCTTAATGCAGATGAGTTAAACAGAGTGACAAATTGAAAAAGTGCCAAAGAAGTATGGGACAAATTTGTTGTGACATATAAAGGAACAAGTCAAGTCAAACAGACCAAGATTAACATACTTCTGAGGCAATATGAGCTGTTCAAGATGAACTCAGATGAAAATATCAAGGAGATGTTCAAAATATTCACTGATGTGGTAAACAATTTGGAGTCCTTGGGAAAAAGTTTCTCAGATGAGGACAAGGTCACGAAAATTCTGAGAAGTTTGCCAAAAGCTAAGTGAGAGCAAAAGACAACAGCTATTGAGGAAGCTCAGGATTTAAGTCTTCTTTAGCTAGATGATCTACAAGGAAAGCTGCGCACTCATGAGATGTCTATGAAAGATGTAGAAGCTGATCTGTGTGAAAACATCAAGAATCTAGCACTTGAGAATGATGATGAGCATGATGATGAAGAGGCTTTAGCATTAATCTCCAAGGCCTTGGCCAGGATTCTCAAGAAGAAGAAGAACTTTGGAAACAAAGACTACAACAGAGAGAGATCAAGACCTTCAAGAAGCAAGGATTACAAAGGTAAGTCCTCATCACATTCACATAAAACTTAAGTAATGAATTGCTTTGAATGTGGTGATGCAGATCATTTAGTAAGGGATTGTCCAAAAAAGAAGAAGAACATGAACTTTCAAAATAAAGACAATGAAAACAAAGGAAGAAAGTAATGATGGCCTCATAGAGTGACTCTGATTCATCAAGTGATTCAGACACAAAAGAAGAACAAGCAAATTTATGCTTCATGGCTAAACATGATGAAGAAAAGTCTTCAGACAGACACATTGAGGAAATGGTAAAAAACCTTCTTGGTAGTCCTTCTCATGTACTTCCTGAAATTTTCAAGAGCATGTTTTTAAATGAGGAAAGTTACAGAAATGAGATTGCTTCTTTAAATGTTAAGGTTCATGAGCAGGTAAAAGAAAACTTGAACTTGGTTTTTTTTCAACAAGACTATTGAAGTTTCTAAGACAAATTGAAAAGGAATTCAAGGCCTTGGACACCAGATTCAAAGCCTTGAAGGCACAGATAAAAGAGATTGTTGATCAAAACACTCTCTTAACTGAAAGGTATGTTGATCTAAAGACTCATTCAGAGGATTTAGAACAACAAATCTGCTCTTTGACTGAGAAACTTCCAGAGTCTAAAAAGTTCCTCACCAGTTTTACAGGCTCAGAACATAATCTGAATCTCGTTCTTGGAGGAAGTCTGAAATCAATGCATAAAAGTGGAATTGGCTATAATCCAAATTTTGCAAAGAAAAGTCAAACTGCTTTTGTCAAATCTGGTAACAGACATTCTCCAAAATGTCATTACTGTGGAAAAATTGGTCATATCAAGTTAACTTGTCCCTTCCGAAGATCAGAACCTCATATTCTGAGGAAAACATATCCTTATCAGCTTAAGGGACAGGTTAAGCAGATTTGGGTTCCAAAAGGAATTAGACCACCAAACATGGATGATTCTGAGTATGAGTCAAAGTTTTGCACTTGGTCTAACTGCCTGTTGAGGCAATGATTTATTTTTTGTAGGATGTCACCAAGATCTTCAATGATCAAAAATTGATATTAGACAGTGGTTGTTCCAGACATATGAGTGCAAAGAAGTCTCTTTTTACTGAGCTCACAGAGAAATATGGAGGAACAATTACACTTGATGACAAGGCAAAATGCAATATTATTGGTATAGGTAGTATTGGTAATGGTTCTACCAACTCTATCTTTGATGTTTATCTTGTGGATGGACTTAAATATAATCTGCTTAGTATTTCTCCGTTATGTGATAAAGGTTATAAAGCTGTATTTGACAACGAGAAATGTGTTGCAAAAGATGAGAAATCAGGAAATTGCATACTCACTGCTCCTAGGTCATACAATCTATATGCTATGAGTACATACAGTATTGCAGGTGACAAGTTGAAGTGCCTCACGGCCTTGAAGGAAGAATCAAAGCTTTGGAATAGAAAGCTTGGGCATATTAGCATACACACCTTGAATAAACTCATCTCAAAGAACTTGGTAAGAGGATAACCATCATAAAAATTCTCAGATGATGAGATTTGCATGGCATGTGTACAAGGTAAACAAACAAGAAGCTCATTCAAGCCAAAGAATTTTGTAAGTACATCTAGACCCTTAAAACTTATGCATATGGACATGTGTGGTCCTATGAGAGTTCAAACTCAAAAAGGTAAGAGGTATATGCTTGTTGTAGTAGATGATTATTCAAGATTTACATGATTTACGTTTATTAGAGACAAAACAGAAGCTTTATCTGAATTTTCTAAACTGTGCAAAGAGCTTAAAACTATGAAAAACTTGCTTGTTGAATCTATTAGAAGTGATCATGGTAGGTAATTTGATCAGCTTGACTTTGATTTGTTTTTTTCAAAGCATGGCATACCACACAACTTCTCTGCACCTAAAACCCCTCAGTGAAATGGAGTAGTTGAGAGGAAAAATTGGAAACTTGAGGATATGTCTAGAACCATGCTACTTGAAAGTAATTTGCCAAAGTATTTGTGGGCAGAAGCAGTTAATACTTCTAATTATGTGCTTAATAGATGTATGATCAGGCCTATTTTGAAAAAGACTCCTTATGATTTGTTTAAGGGCAGGAAGCCTAGTGTCTCTTATTTCAAACCATTTGGTTGTACTTGTTTTGTGCATAATAATAGTAAAGACAATCTTGGTAAGTTTGATGCTAGAAGTGATGAATGTTTATTTCTTGGATATTCTCAAACTAGCAAAGCTTATATAAATTTCAATAGCAAAACCAAGATTGTGGAAGAGAGCATTCATGTATATTTTCATGAAAGTACTAAGAATTCTTTTACTGAAAGTTTTGCAGATCTTAATTTGAACAAGCATGAGGCTGATGATGACATTGTGAAGGAAGACAAAGGAAAAACTGAAGTACAAAATCAGTCAGTAGAATCTCAAGGCCTTGAACCTCCTGCAGAGCCAAAATCTCAAAGCCTTGAGACTGAAACTGAAACTTTCTATGATGCTCCTTCTACTGCTTCAAGAACTCAAAGCCTTGAAGGAAAATATTCCTGGACACCAAGGAAGAAGTTTAAGTATCTTGCATACCATCGAGCTGACAATATCATATCTGATCCAAATACTGGAACTCAGACAAGAGGACAGTTGAAGAACTTATGTGCTTTTAGTGCTTTTGTATCACTGATTGAGCCCAAGAATGCAAAAGAAGCACTAGAAGATGATGATTGTATCATTGCAATGCAAAGTGAGCTGAATGAATTTGAAAGAAACAAGGTATGGAATCTGGTCCCTAGACCAAAACAGCAATCAGTTATTGGAACCAGATGGGTGTTCAGAAATAAGCTTGATGAGAATGGCAAAGTGGTGAGAAACTAAGCCAGACTTGTGGCACAAGGATACAATCAAGAATAAGGTATAGACTATGAGGAGACATTTTCTCCTGTTTCCGGGTTAGAAGCTATTAGAATACTTCTTGCATTTGCATCTCACAAAAACATAAAGCTTTATGAAATGGATGTCAAATGTGCTTTTCTGAGTGGTTATTTACAAGAAGATGTTTTTGTAGGTCAACCTCCTGGTTTTGAAGATGAAAACCTCCCTGTTCATGTTTTCAAATTTGACAAATCTCTTTGTGGCTTAAAACAAGCTTCAAGGGCTTGGTGTGACAGACTCTCAAAATTTTTACTTGACAATAATTTCAAGAGAGCTCTAGTAGATAAAATTATGTTCATTAAACATCATGAAACTGGCTTGTTAGTAGTTCAGATCTATGTAGATTATATTCTTTTTGGTACTACTAATGATGCTCTTTCAAAAGAGTTCTCTAGTCTAATGTGCAGGGAGTTTGAGATGAGCTTAATGGGTGAACTGAATTTCTTTCTTGGACTTCATGTTTTACAAATGAAGAAAGAAATCTTTTTACATCAAGGAAAATATACCAAGGAATTGTTGAACAAGTACAATATGACACAGTCCAAGGCACTCAAAACTCCTATGAGTTCTTCAATATCCTTAGACAAGGATTCAAATGGTAAGAGTGTAAATGAAAAGGAGTATAGAGGTATTATTGGATCACTTTTGTACTTAACTGCTAGTAGAACTAATATTATGTTTAGTGTTTGCATGTGTGCAAGATTTCAAGCAGTTCCTAAGGAAAGTCATTTAACTGATGTTAAGAGGATTTGTAGATATTTGAATGGAACCAAAGACTTGGGGCTTTGGTATCCAAGGAGATCTAACTTTATGTTGAGTGGATATTCAGATGCAGATTTTGCAGGTTACAAAGTGGATAGGAAGAGTACTTCTGGATTTTGTCATTTTCTTGGTTCCTCACTAATTAGTTGGCATTCCAAGAAGCAAAACTCTGTAGCATTATCAACTGCAGAAGCTGAGTATATTGCAGCTGGACCTTTTAGCTCACAAGTGTTGTGGTTTGCTCAACATCTTAGAGATCTTTGATATGATTTCAGAAATGTGCATATAAATTGTGACAATACAAGTGCCATTTTAATCTCTAAGAATCCTGTACAGCGCTCAAGAACCAAGCATATAGTTGTAAGGCATCATTTTCTTAGAGATCATGCAGAAAAATGTGATGTTGTTCTATCTTTTATTTCTAATACCATGCAGATTGCTGATATTTTCACTAAACCTTTGCCAGATGATAGGTTTGCATCCCTAAGGCTTGAACTGGGAATGTTAAACAAGGATGCATTGGTTTAGGGGGAGTATTAGTGTTTGTGATTATTTATTGAAATCTCAAAGCCTTGAGATTATACTTTCCAAAGCCTTGAAAGTATAGTTCAAAGCTTTGAAATTTCTAAAACTGCAGAAAATCTCAAGGCCTTCAGATTGTTCTCCTAGGTCTTGAAACATCTGTGTAGTTTACTTGTTAAATAAATGGATCACCAAATATTATATATTATATTTTTAGATAATTGTATAATGTTTGAATTACTCAGAGAATTTTCTAAAAGTATCTTAAAATATCTTCTAGATATGTTTTGCATGTGGATTTTAGAAGAGTCATTTTTTAACTCTCTTTCTCAACCTACTTAAGCTGAAAGTCAGGGCTTTTCTCTCTATTCTCTTTATTCTCTCTCTCTACATCTCTCTTCTCTCTCTCTCTCTTCCAATCTCAATCTTCTCTCAAAACCCTAATTCCACAATGGAGTGCAAATCAGCCAGGATTTAACAACACAGTAAGCCTTCTGCTAGATCTAAGAAGAGGGCCAACAAGTAGGAGAAGATCATAATTTCTGACTCGGATTCAGAAGGGACACAGAGTTTGCATGAAGCTTCACCTCCTGCAAAAGAAGATTTGAACAGAGAAAGGGGATGAAGGTTCAAGTGTTGATCCACAGAAGGAGACAGAAGTACAGGGTGATGATCACTCTAGGTTAGACAAGAAGATAGGGGGAGACAGGAAAAAGCCAGATGAAGAAGAAAAGGGGAAGTCTGCTAAGGAATATAAAAGAAGTCAGCTGATATTGGAAAGAAGAAATTTGCTGAAGAAGAACCAGAGAAGGATAAGCCTGCTGAGAAGAAATCAAGGGTTAAGCATGTTGCTGATGCAACCAAAAAGGTTTCTCAAGGTAAAAATGCACTACCTTCTGATTGGTTTATTAGTTCAGATTTTAGGAAAGTTTGGATGCAGGGGTATGCATCTTCTAAGGTTTCTTTCTGTAGTTTGATTTATGAGGAGTTACTAGTCAAGTTGGATATTGACTGTATGAGGAAATTAAGAGAATTTGCAGTTTGGAAGGTTTTCAACCCTATTTCTAAAGCTTATCCTAGGCTAACTAGGTTGTTTTACATGTATTTGGTTCTAGAAGGAGAAGAGAAGTTGGTTTTAACCTCTAAGGTAGCTGGAATAGATTTAAGGCTACACCATAGGGCTTTTGCCAAGGTCTTGGTCATTCCTAGGAAGTATAATGTTGCTGACTATCCTGGTAGGAAGGAATGCCTAGACAAAGCCAAAGACATATTCTTCATAGATGATGTTCCTGCTGGTCCCAAACAGTTGACACACTCTGCGCTCAAATGTGAAGCTGAAATCTTATTGACAATTCTGATGAGAAGTGTTGTTCCTAGAGAAAACTCAAGAGAGTTGGTAACAGATAAGGTTCTCATCATAATGTACTTGATATGTTAAGGGTTTGAGATTGATCTACCAACAGTGATTATGGAGCATATGATCTACTGTTCTACAAGAACCAGAAACCATCCTCTTCGTTATGCCAATCTACTACCTCTTTTCTTTGAGCATTTTGAGGTACCTGTGAAAGGAGAGTAGACGATAACCAGTGGTTTTGGGTTGATTGATGAGTCTGCTTTACAAAGGATTGGTGTGGTTCAGACAGGAAAGGGACATTGGAAGATTTATTCAGAGTTGTCTAAAGCTGAGCTTGAGGAGAAAAAATTTATCAAACCTAAGGGGGCTACAACATCAAGGGGACAAGCTAAGGAGGATTATTCTCAATTGGTTGATAAGTTCGAAGAACAGCAAGTTGAGATTAAAGATCTCAGACAGAGGCTATTTGACTTATCTTCTAAGTTTAATCAGTTCAAAGCCTTAATGGGAGTGATGAATGGCAAGCTGGATGTTGTCATCAAAGGTTTGAATTTGGAGAAGATCCCTTCTGCTACTAGTCATGACACTAGTGTTGATTCATATGAGAGGCTAGGAGATTTCTTGAAAAAGAATAAGAAGCCTATTCCAGTGGTGCTCACATCAAAGGATCTTTATGAGAAAACTGATGATGTAGAAGTTGAGGAAGACACAGGTGTTGATGCAGCTACAGAAGGAGATTCTGTGCAATTCAAGGACAAGAAAGTTGATGAAATCATTGCTGAAGTTCTTGCTGAAGTGGATGCAGAAAAGGAAGATTATCATTCTGCAGATGAAGCTGAAACTGATGAAGATGTTGGAGAAAGCTCAGAGAAAGGCCAAGCATCAACGAAGAAGTGAAGACTTGTGAAAGCCAAAGTCTTGATCTTTTATATCTTTGTTTTTCTTCTCTTATTTCTGATCTCAAGGCCTTGACATTCAGTAGAAACTGTTTTTTTTTTTTTATTTTTTAAGACTCTGAGTAATGATCCAACATTTCTTCACCTTTATTTGATGAAAGTCAAAAAGGGGGAGAAGGTTATGTGATTTTGTTCCGCTTTTAATTTTGTTCTGCTTTTAAGGTTGTTCTGCTTAAGGTTTAATCAGTTGGTTATGTGAATCAGTTCTTTATGTATGTGATATTATGTGATATGTTTATATGTGGTATTTGTTCAAATTGTGTTATTGTTTAGACTCTGCAAATTCAGGTATCTAATTCTTACAAAACTAGTTGCAGAGATATTTACAGAAGATTATGGGTTTTGTCTTTCATCAAGGGGGAGATTATTCACTCAAGACTTCTAAGGGTATTTTTGGAAGTAATCATTTAGAGTGATGAAAGACAAAGTTTTTCTAAGTCTTCAAGGCTCCAAGGCCTTGAGATATTGATCAAATCCTCAAAGCCTTGACAACTGCTTTCTTATGAAATGTGATCTGACAATCTTGTGTCGGAGGTGTTCAATCTGATGTTTTAGATCTGATATTTATTGCTAATATTCTAGTTATCTATTCTTCATATGTCTAACATATTGCAGATAACATAATTAGATTGAATCAAAGAACTATGGTTTTACAGTTGAAAAACTGTGAAGAATGTTTAGAGCTCCAAGGCCTTCAGATGTGCCTTGAGCTCTCAACAGTTTTCACAGATCTAACTTGATTCTTTCTTGCAGGATTTGATCATTGTTATTATGATTGTTTAATGAATTTTACAAGTCTTAAACTGGTTTACATTGGTTTATATGATTAATTGGTAATCAGGTTAATGGCTTATTTATTTGATTCAATTCTATTCAGAAACTGAATATCCAAACAGACTTAGTGCTGTTATATATTTAGATTTTGTTTGTTGTTGTGCTTAATATCGTTACAGGTATTTCAAACGTGCAATCCTATTAGAACAAACTCCAACGGATATCTACTCAGAGCTGTTTTGAATTGCAGTTAAAAGGATGAGGATTTGCAGGAACAGAGATCCTAAAATCTCTCATTCAGTTGCTGGAAGTAGATAAAAGACTGGTTTGAATTTGAAAGAATAGAGAAGTTTTCAGAGAACATAAATCAAGTGGAAAAGAAGGAGAGATACATTTGTGGAAGATCAGACCATCATCCTCACAACTTCAAGCTTCAATCAGTGCTTTCAGAAGATCAATCATTTCAGTTTTCGTGAAGAACACATCCAAGCTTTCTCTGCTGATTCGTCTACTGTGTTCTTCTATTTTGTACTTTAATCTGCTTCTCTTCTGTATATCTTATACCTCACAAAACCTAGTGTTTAGTTGTTCAAGTGAACAACAAGAGGTTCTTGTTAGCTCAACAGTTAGTAGCTGATACTAGATAGGTTTGAAACCACAAGCTTTATAGGTGTAAGGGAGTTCACTTAGGCTTGAAGATCTAGGGCTGTTTCTGTGTGTGTTATAAGAAGTGTTTTCCCAATCCTGGTGGGATTAGATCCCTCAGGCAGAGATTAGGTCCATTGGGACTGAGGTAAACCTCTAATCATCAGATTATGCTCATTCACATGGGTCTTTGGCGATCTTTCATATTTTTTTTTTTTTTTTTGTTAAATCCACTACGTTAGATTGCCCAAACCCAGCAGGTTAGACATGTACCACTTTTCACAAAGAATCAGATTTCTTTCAGTCTATCTGATAGCAAGGGATTTAGCTTCAAAGGTGAAGATGGATACTGCGCGTCTATAACGTTCCTAATGTGTTACTCAAGGGATCAAGGACAGAACTTTATACTTTCTATAGGGTTCGCTGATCATAGGGTCTGTCAGAGTTGTCTGAACCGAGAATAAAGAAGTTGATCAAGCCAAGCTGTGGCATGAGACTCGTTCATATGAGTTAATATGGAATGAAAGAACTTCACAAGAAAGGCTATATCACCGGGTACACGCCCAAGAGCCTAGGGTTTTGTGAGCACTACGTGTATGGGAAGCTATAACGTAGCAAATTCCCAAAGGTGGTTCATAGAACAAAAGGCACTTTCGATTATATCCATCCAGATTGCTGGGCTCCATCTCGAGTTGCGGCAATAGGCGGTTCTGGGTATATCTTGAGCATCATGGACGATTACTCAGTGATGACTTAATATTTTTGATGAAGCATAAAAGTGAAGCCTTCGCAAAATTTAAGGATTAGAATACTATGGTAGAGAATCAGGTGGGAAAGAAGGTGAAGCGATTGCGCATGGACAACAACTTGAGTTTTTTTCATCATAGTTTGATGAATTATGCAAGGAGAAGGGAGTTGCTCGCCATCACATCGTTCAACATCCTTCACAAGATTCTTCTCTTCAAGTATTCATATTGAATGAGCTTAATGAAATACCAGTCCGTCCCAGCTCTTCCTTCCCATCTGACTTTTTTGACTCGTATCTGGGTCACTTTGACCGGGTGATTTGGATAGCATAATAATACGACTTTTTGATAATTTTTTCATCATATTATAGAGTAAATTTTACTCTACAACACCATGAAAAAATTATCAAAAAATTACATCGATTTGCTATTCAAATCATCGGATCAAAGTGACCCAGTGAATAGTGACAAAAGTGAAATTGGGAAGAAAGAGATGTGACAGAGTGGTAATACCCAAGTAACTTCTTCGGCAGACTATTTTTCCATTGAATCAAAACCTGGTCTCCAGTCATGTTGTTCTTCTTTATCATCACTCTATGAAGCACTGCCACCTGTTCAACTAGTGTGTGACTTTCAGCATCCACATAACACATCTTTGTAGTATCCACGTGATGTTGTCCCAAACACTCATTCAACAATGACACGTTAAACACAATGCGCTTAGACCGAGGTGGAAGAGCCAACTTGTAAGATCGTTGTCGTACCTTCTCAAGGACCTCAAGTGGAAAACAGTTGTAATATCCCCAAAATTTAGGGGGCTGTTTTGGAAATATACGAAATTTATTTTTTATAAAAAAAATAATATCTTGTAAAAGAGATAACCCACTTCTCCTGATATCGCTCCACCAATCTCAACTCTTTGTCTTCTTTCTTACTCATTTCTATTTCTCTCTTTACTAATTTCACTTTGCCTCTATTTCACCTTCTCATATCATCTCATCTCTCTCTCTTTCCCTCTCGGTGTTGTACCGAAGAAGCAGAAATGGCACCAGTAGCTACGACATAGCCACTACGGCCTAGTTCCCATATCGATTTCCTCACCACCCCCAATATCTCAACCTCACATCTGTGCGAGGAATAAGAAAATGCAGCAGCAGCAGCTGATGGAAACAACCGTAGTGCGCCATTTTTTCCAACTAGAGCTTTTACAATATCATCCCCTTTATGCCCAAGCTCAATCGTCCCTCTCTCGTTGCACTCTCTATTGGAAGAGGACACCGCCCGATGAAGTCAAAGCCCCGACCAGCAGGCATGTTGGACGAGACAACAACAACTCTAGATAGTCCAAAACACGGTCCTATTCTACAGCCATGTGCACCAAACCAACAGCTCACATGTTCCTATCCTGTAGCGCTCTGTGCACACTAGATAATGCAATGACAGCACAAAGAGACCATGAGACAGGTCCCCCGCATCTTAGTAGTTTATGGGATCCAGGAGACTTAGTAGTTTGGAGGCTGGAACAAGGCTCACCGCAGATGGTTTTCATCCCATCTGCAACCCTTGTGTATCACATGGAGACTTGCTTAACTTCCTTTGTATATACAGGCCTAGTCTAATGTTCACACGACGTGGACTTGTCCACGGTCTCTCGAAATCGTCTCCATGGCTTTCTTAATGGCTGTAAAGGGGGGGGGGGGGGGGGGGGGGGCGTTAATTAGCTCATTTACTGCCACGTAACCCCCATTATAACCGTTGGGGATATGCCTGTATATATAAGCGAGTTATTGTTTTTTTAGGGGCATAATTAATTCCAGGTTGCTTGTCAATCATACCCTGCAGGATGGCCCTCTCCTTTGTGATACATTCTATTTGTTTCCATCCCCTTTCCATTATTGTCTCAGAGTTTCCATATTTCTTTACTTTTCATATTGTGGCTCAGGTTACCAGAAGACGGAACATAGTCACTTGACCCTATCAGGCTAGTCCATCCACATTGGTGAACCCCACTTGAATCAATCCTCAACAAATTGTGGATGGATCTAAGAAGACATTACCTATACAAGCCTACCAGAGAATCCAAGCATTCCAGTTGTCACCGATCATGAAGAAGTAGCCATACAAACACTGCAAGCCACTATACAAGGCCAACTAAATCAGATGAGGCCACTATGATGGGGTGTGCTTAAGTGATGTCTATTAGTAGTTTTCCTGATAAAGAAATATATGACTAAGTATTTCCAACCCCGATTTATCAATACCACAAGGACTATATGGGATGAATTAATTAATCAATTGAAAGACAATACTAGAGTAGTCAAGTAATCAGGAGGAACGGTATTTTATGCTACCCACAACCAAGCAGCATATAGTAAAGACACTAAATAAAAGACAATATTTTTGTATTTTTATTAATTAAGATAAATGTGACAAAAGTGATAGAAGACTCGGCATCCAAAGGATCCCTAAGGCTTAGACATTCTCTATTATCCTTCCTAACAAAACTAAGTATGATGTTTGTATATGCCGTGATGAGTAAACGTGATTACATATCGGTCCCTCACACCGTTACGTCCTGGTAAACACCGCAACATCTCGGTCCAACGGTACCTAACGAACCAGTTCTAATCAGTATGCAACCTAACGGTTTACCGCCACCTCTCGCTATCTTCGGTTCCTATTGTCTCTCTGTTCAAATGTAATGATTAATCCAAGCGGGCCACCTCTCGGTATCTTCCCGCCACAAGATTCTATCTACAATCCTCTTTGTATCTAGTGTGTGGCTCTCTCTCATCAACCTAGAAAGCTAACTTGAAGTGGTGATCAAATCGTCAAGCATGATATAAGCGCAGACATGTAGAAAATAGAACAACAAAACATACTAGGTTAAGATCATAGATCGATCGTGAAGTAAAGAAGTACCAATCATAGAAATATCTAATTGTGCCTCAATTTGACCATGGAACATAGGAAAATACTTTATATACTCATGAAAACTATGAAACATAAGTTATTCATGTTAGAAAAAGATAAAACATAGAAGAATAATCAAACAATGACGACTTCAGCTCTGTGAATCTCTGCTCCACAAAAGATCTCCAGTACTTCAACTTCCTCATTATCTCCAATGGATTTTCTCGGTCCTCCTATTATCATACCTTTCTTTCTTGGCTTGTGTGTTATGATTTTTAGGTCATAGAGACCTCTTCATCACGTCTATAATTGAAATTATGCCTTGGCCCCATCTAAAATTATGGTGTGGACTAAACTAGCTTGTACGAGCTCCTCAAGTATCTCATGCAAGCTACATGTCTGCACTTGACTTCTTTTCCTACTTTCTTCACTTATTTTGCTCTTCTCATCAACTCTTCACGTTTCTTGTGACATTCCGGGTTTCCAAAGTTTTCTCCATGCTATATCTTTATCCTCAAGCTTCCGATTCCTATCATAGTCAACACAAAACCCGCGATCACAATAGATGACAATAACTTTTGTCATCAATATCCCCACACTGCGCATCCAGAGCATATCAAAATTTAATTCCAACCTATTAACCACCCAGAAACGATTGCATACATCTTCAATCCACCGTGCATCAAAAAAACAAGCGACACACGCGACTCAACATGACCCTACACTATCACTAGACTCGATAGGTCTCAAATAATAAAACACTTAACTAGATTATATTACAGTATACTACATATAATATTTTTTTTAAAACTTGTCCCTTTTTCCTTTTGGCGAGATCGGGAAATATCCTTATGTAGATGGCGATGACATCAAGCTCTCATATCCCTTAAGATTAAAAAAAATAAATATTGGAACAAGGCATATGTTTGGAAGAAGGTGATCCCAGGAAAAGGCATACTAAGGCATCTGCACTAAAACAAATCCCTAATTTCTAAACAATTTCCTCTCAAGACTCATATGGACACGTTCTACATTTCAGATAGTCCAATTGGATGCTAGGAAGCACTTGAATTAAGCTCCCTAAGATTTTTTTTTGTTTTTTTTCATTGATGGAACATTTGAGATTCCATTTCACTTGGCCTTTACTGCATCAAATGCAAATTATCATCACGAAAGGAGACACGAGTTCGTGAAGTAAGTCTTAGATTATGCTAGTTTTTTCTCAAATTAGATCTGATTGTATTGAATGCAAATTCTCCATGTGAATGAAGTTACATTATGGTCACTTAACCATGCGGTGGAGCTAAGAAGTGTAGGCTTTTTATGATTTTCTCTTGAGACCACCGCAAAAGATAGTGGTGCATGCCCCATGGCTTCACTTAGGTCACAACAACCATACATCATAAATCAATCTCAACACGAAAGCCTACCCTAGATCTCAAGATTCCACAAGTTTTCACAGAAAAAACATAATAAGTGTATACCACCAGGGAACTCCTTCCAATTGGAAAAATAAATGAAATGTGGATATAATCCTACAAAAATCCCAAGGTAAAGAAAACAAAACAAGTTAAATTTTAGGAGATTACATCGGCCTTAGCATAACTTCACATATTATGCTGCGGAAATTGTCATCCCTATGGTTCTTTCAACTCTAAGGGAATGTACTATCATCAATCTCTCTTCAGTATTTACTAATTTCTATTGCCCTTTCTCAAAACTCATCGTTTATGAAGTTTCTTTTCTTTGTTTTTCTCATTATATACATGTGTGTGTGTGGCCCTAAACTCTAAATGCAAGGTTTACTTGATTAAGACTCAACATTTTAGGAGGGTGGACTCAATTAAAAAATACAACTAATGACTATGTGGTAATAATGCTATTATAGTACACTTATATACAAATGACATAGACTCTAATACTGAAACTGACTCATAAAACATGACACTACACCTATGCAACGACAGAGACTTGGCTAGTATGAGTGACAGCCCCCACCCCACACATAAGCGTTTCATTGTCATCAACAAATATAGAGATCATAAAGAAGAGTTAACACTCAAAGCTAGGGTCGGTAGGTAAACTTTTATTCGGAACCCTCTTGGATCTTGCCCTAATCATGACCACTGGATTACTAAAATTCCTTAAAGTCAGCTGGGTTGGACTCAACCTCTAGCTTTTTACCCAACTGTTGTGCCCAACGGGTTACTTTCTGAAGTTGTCTACAAGATTCCTCTAATTACTCCTAATATGTTCAAATTGATTTTCAACTTGCTTACGAGCCTTTTCAACCTCGCTACAACCAGCGCTCTCAACGCTTTCATCTCAACTTCCATGTCGTGGGTGGTACAACTCTAGGTGAAGTGTTGTTCTCACATGCCTTAATTGTGGTCAAAGTCAACACTTTTAAAATTTCATTATCCCTCTAAATGCTCTGTTGTTCGGCTTTGGGATTTCTCACAGGGTCTGGAACTTTGTGAAAAAGACTTTGAGGTGGGACTGGCACATCTCTCTCCTCTAAGGAAATTTTCACGCCGACTTCTGGTATCCAAATGCAAGCCCTTCTATTAAATGCCTACGCTCTAAACCTAAGGCTCTTATAAATTTGGGTGGGAATGTCAATACGCGAACCTGTATAAAGACAATGAGCCATCACACATGTATCAAAATCAAAGTATCTCACTGAAAAAATCCATAACAACCATGCCTCAAGCCACTCAACCAACCACTTAGCATGAGGAAAAAGAAACTTGTGTCTTATTCTTCACTCTTCTCCATTTAGCCCCTGACACACCTTTGAAACAAAACCCACCAACCTCTTCCTCAATATTCTCTCTCATCAAAACCTGATGAATATTACAATGCTCGCTTAAAGGTTGTCAATTCAAGGCCTTGGCGATTGTCTCAGCGGTAAATAAAAAAAATTCCCTCCTAAGATATATTACCCATTGACTCACCATCTCCATTGTCTTGCAATTGCATTCATAAAAATGGTAATTGCATATTGCCTCTCGAGCCAAGATCGATCAAGAATTATCATCTATAAGTTCGGCCATACCTACAAAATTATCTCTTTCTCCGACAACTCTCCACTCATAAAGCAAATCCCCTTATGCTCAAGGGAAAATTCTTATCGAGGTTGGTACTTCACATAAGAACTCTATTTTTAGAAAAATTCCAACGGGCATCACTGAAAATAGAATGGTAGCTACAAAAGTGAGTCGCCATATACGTTTCACCTTTTTCTTGGCTTCCCACGATTCTTTCTTACCATTTCCATTTTTGGTTCTTCGAGATTAAGAAATGCGATGCGTGGACAATGAGGACAATTGATGCTAATAGCTCGCACGAGAAGGACAATTGAAATCAAATAAATTGAAGCCAATGAGATATTGTTTGTTTTAAGTTTCATTTTACGGCGTTGACTAAACCATTCTGCAAATTTGCTCAAGAAAAATTAGAGTGACCGCTCGACCTGACTTTCCATAATTTTACGGTAGATAGATTTTGGGCTCCCTCGGTTCTCCTTATTGTCCCCGTCATTACCCTGCAGTCGGTTTAAGTAAAATTCTTCCCGGTTTCAAAAGAATTTCCCTTTGAACTTATAGGTTTCTTCACTTGGTTATATAGGGAGTTATGAGCTCCCGTGGATCAAAATCTTCCTTAACAAGTTTTTATGATGAGCTCCCATGGATCAAAACCCCATGAATTAATTTAAGTTTGAAGAACTTTTTATTTTGGTGTCCATGCCCTTCATGAGAGTATTTGAGAGAAAAGGTCGGTTTGATCCTCCATTAGAACTGTAACACCCCCATCCTAGAATGCTGGAGAAATACACTTGAATCCCCTAGAATCTCCATAGATGGCCTACGCTGAGCACGGAAATTCTCAGCGAGGAGTCTAATCCCTACAGTTTTGTTACAAAGAAGAATTAAAGAAACTGAAACTTAAAATAAAATATTATAACTGACGCGATAACATGTAAGTGAAGCCTTCTTCCGGTCTCCCGCATACTCGCCTACAAAGTATAGAAGGTAGTAACGTCACGACATCAGACTATAATGAACAAATTAAACTTTATAGAGACATATATGTGTATATATACAGTTTTAAGAACGATTAATCTGTACTTGTAATGCATATGGTGCAATGACCTGGCCCGCATCCAAGGATGAAGAGAATGTTATATCAGCAACTAATGTTATATAAGCTATTCTAATATCAGCTAATGCGAATTCACAAATCCAAACTATGTTCCTTACTCAAGTATCCATTAATCCACCAAGACAAACTAGACCTTAAGTATGTAGACTCCTACCGAATCGTTATTCCACAGAGTAGTCTAGTTTCTTACAGTTGGGAGCTAGAAATGTACCAACTTAATGCCTGTAGACTGGGTGCCATGACTTTCGGGCACTGCAGTAGCTAGACGTCCAGAGACTGTAACGACCATACAGAGATCAACCAAGTAATCAGAGACAAGCATGTATAATGCCCATACTCACATGTTTGTGCGCATATATAGATTGTGATCTTCCTTCTAGTTATTCAATGATTCATGTGCCTCTTAATCATAGACACATACATATATCTAATAAAACACCCTTCAATAGAAAATAAGCATTCTTATGCTTACATAGTAGTCTGGATAGTACTCCTGATCACTGCTGCTGATTCTCTTTCTTGACAACTATACACATACATATGTAAATTTACATATTAGTACACGTCCTCATTAATGAGGTAATATAAATATTGAGTATTATCCTAGCTGTGTAGCCCAAAATGACTATTTAGCCCCTAAAGTCACAATCTTACCACTTAAAGTCCATGTTTGTTCCTGAACCCTAACCGGCAAGTCTCATAGGTCTCCTAAGTCACAAAGTTGTCTAATTAAGATTGAATCTCAAGTCCAGGTTATCTACAGTCAAGTCCCTGAAGTTTAATTAATTTTCACTTTCGCCCGTGTTACAGTTAGATTGAAGTCCTTATGGACACATTTTGATTCCAGATGTCATAGAACTGTCGCAGAGACAAGAGGTTATGTCTTGCATCATGATTTGAGTCTTTGACTGAAGAGGCTATGAAATTACTATTTACCCCTCATAAAAAGTTAAACTGGACTAATTTTTTTAAAGAGTCAAACCTGGTCAATATTGGCCGTTAAATAAGAAATGTCATTATGAGAATCTTTCGTGAAGAACTCTCGGGCCACATAATTGTTGTTTTGCACCACCTCATAACACTAGAAAACTGGTTGAGTTAGTCATTCCAACAAGATCATTTGAGGAGCCAAGACTAGGCTGAAGACTTCCTTTGATGCTCAATTTACTAGTCTCAAGTAAAATTAGATTAATTAGTTTGTTCAAGGAAATGAATTCCCCAAGTTTTGGTAATTTTCAAATAAGCCCCTAAAGTTTAGAAAAATTGGAGAAAGACCCCTAATTAGTTGACTTGGTCAACATTATCCCCAAATAGCTTGTTATAACTGAACTTATCCAATTATGTCATGTGGATAGCTCCAATACATTGACTTCAGCTCTACACAACTTTTATGTGAATTTACTTTTTTGCCCTCTACTTCAAATTTTGGTCAAAATATAGTTTTCTAAAGAATTAACATAGCCAAATTTGACAAGCATGTTTAGAATGATCATATGAACATCTTTTGATAAGAATGTGAATGCTGAGATAGTTATCCGAGTGACAATTTAGATAGTCTAAGTTTGAGTGAGATAAGTTCATACAGCCAACTTCAGATTAAATTTGTGATCAAACTATAAGAATTTAGGAAATATGGAATTAGGGCTTTAAAGATGGTTCAACAGAAATTACATAACATATTTAGGCTCTTAGTCATTCAAAGTATCCAGAAAGATATTTCAGCTTGAAATTGGACAAAATTAAGTATGGTTCCATACCTAGTCATATATGCACCATTTCTCCCGAAGTTACGGGGTCATTTTGTGGAGTTCCTTCGACATGGTGTCAAAGCGATAAACTGCATTTTAACCTCGAGGAGGCGTAAGTCCGTCGATCTAATCTAATAGATTCGTACTACGCAAAAAGGAATTTGATAAAGGGAATTCCATCCATCATAAGCATCTGGATAATTTGGTTACAAAATAAAGTAGAAAAAGAAGCTGGCTGCTGAACCGACTTTGATAGACTTAAAACTCATTTTGCAGCATCTTTAGGCAACAATTCAAAACACGTAAAGGCTAAATAAAAGTTCCAAATTAACATGACAGTTGAAGAGGATAGTAAAAAGATTACACAAGGCCAAGAATCAACCAAAATCATTTGCATGTGTAAAACTTAAGAATACACATAATGGGTTTGAATATGTAAACCACTGAATTTGGAGCTAGATTAGGACAAGCTAAAAGCTGATACAAAACACTTAGTTAAAATTAAATCTATAGAGGTACAAGTAGGCTATACATAGAGCCAAGAATCAAGTCATAACAGTTAATGACGAATGAGATACGAGGGCATGATGCATACGAATCAAAACCTACCCAATAGTGTTTCTGGGTTTAAGATCAGGGTCTAGGACATTTCTAAACATCCTAGGGATCGAGATGATGCAACAAAAACTGAAAAAGACTCAAGATTTGAAGGATTACCGAAGCTTCGACGAGAAATTGGAGAATTCCGCGAGATGTCAGAACTTTCCTGTGACCCCCACAATGTCCACCGAGTGAGAATCATATACCCGTACCCCGAGGCTCGAAGTTTTTCTAGGAACACGAAGAAATTAATTAGAACTAGCGAATTACAACACACGATGTGAATTTGGTGATTCATAGACCTAGGTCCCTTCAAGACTTACCATGATTTCTCTCTCAATACTCGATGTTTTCCCGTATTGGGGTGGGGTTGTTACTGCCCTCGACGAGGACATTCACTGGTTGTAGCAGGTTTGAAGGAGGAAGAGTTTTGGCGGAGTAATCAATAGGTGCTCAATCAAGAGTTTTGGTTGTAACCGGTTCTCAATCTTCGTCCACGAAGATCACCTAACCTTACCTATTCCTCATACCCTTTCCCTTAATCCATCCAAAATCCATATTGGTTCTTTCGCCTCACAACCTCTTTCCTTGTGAATCATCGATTGACATTGATACCCAGCTGGGTTAAAATTATAACATCCTTTAGTTTGTCTCAAATTCCTTTCATATTTGACTAGTTTTCATATTTCCTCATACTCTCCAGTGCTTTGGTTGGCTTGAATCAGAAGTGTACTTCTACCAGGACCCTGCATAACATAGATCTGAACTCTGCTGATTGTTCAAACCCTTCTAGATTTCACTGAAATGTCCTTACTCCTATTCTATTCCCTAGAAGTTGTGCTAACTCAACGTCGCAATCTTCCTATACTAATCCCCATATCAAATTGCTAGTCCCAAGAGTCACATTTCCCCACCTTTGTCTTTCTTGGATTCCTCTAGGATAGTTACTGATAACTCACTTCCGGTGCTATAAGTCATTTACGCCTCCAGCTTCCAAGATCGTTAACCCTTCACTACCCTTTACTGGTATTAATCTCCATCTCCACCTCTTGAAATTTATCACTTAACACTCTTATACGTTCTACCAACTATTTTGAAACAACTATCTGATGCAGATATGTGAAAAGTTCCTGTATGGGCACCTCAAGTTAATCTGACCTTTTATCCTGGAGAAGTATGTCATGTCCTTTGCTCAAACATGTCTAAGAAATAAATTTGCAAACTATTTCCCACCGTCCTCCAAATACTTTATCCCCATACAGCGATTAAAGCCATTCTATATCCCCACCTTATCCTCCATCACAATAACTTCTCTTTTCACCATTCCGCTTCCACGGTATATGACATCTCATTACTATTATCCCTTCTTAACCATTTTATGAAAAAAACAAATATGTTGACCTTTTCTTCTATGTTTTTAACCACCTTATACCATGCTTCCTTGATCTTATCTTATTACTTCCATGAATTCCTTAGTTGTTGCATGGTCTTCCCACTTCAAACGATGGCTTTCTGACTCAAAATTACGTCCATGCATTGGTGTCATGAATCCTGATTTACTGCTCAGAAAACATCTCCATGAACTTGCTTAGACTCACCAACTAACCCCAGGGTTCCACAGTTATTCTTATCTTGTTCTTTGCAACCCCATTATACCTTCACAACTTCTTAACAACTATTAATAATCCCATAAAATGCTTGATATTCCTGGACTTGCATATCTCTATCTCAATTCTATTTTCTCAGCTCTCCTTGTCGACACTCTGCTGCTTACAGTCACACGTTTCATTTTGTGCTTCCTGCTGACACCCATGTACGTCTCTCTTCCCCTTACCTTCATGACTGATTAAAGTCTCATCATATTCTTCCACATGTGGGTTACTACTCATATGCGCACTCCTTTTACCAATTTGGTACCATAAATATCAAACAACTCCTTTAGCACCCGCCATACACTTACATTTCCCTCTCATGCATGTTACTCCAATTACTCAAGTCTTTTGTGTTTCGGGATCCTCTTCTCTAACTAATTTTCTCTAGGTGTCCAACACTTCCCTGTACTGCTAAATGCCTTATTCAAATCTTCCTATTTTCCCACTTCCTAACACAACTTCTCATGATGATTTATATCCTTCAGCTAATACCTTTACACACCCTAGTCGTTCTAGCTTCAAACGTGCTACTTAGTTACCGGTCCTGTCTAAACCCCCTTTAACAATCCTTTAGTACTGTAACCAATCTAATTCCACTTCATCCCTCTTATCCCTTCTAGACACTTTACACTATCCAGATATACACCCATAGCAATCCTTAATGTACCATCTGAGGTAAAACTTCCTTAGTCCAACGAACCATGTTGCTATGTTTCAATTCCTTATTGCCTCATACTTACATCTCCTTTAGCCCTCTCTTACCGCACATGTAAATTCCCATAAATCTTCAAATGTTATTGTGACTATTCCATATCCCCGTATCATGAATATTACCTCCGTAACTATGTTGCGCCACGCCTTTCCTACTTCTATGACCCATTACATTCCTTCCTCTCTTACTAATACTCGATTCTTTGTGAACCACATATCTTCGTGCCTCATTACTTGTTTCCACAATCTCCTAATACTTACATCAGCCTAATATACTCACATACCGCTCCCTAATGCAACAAAACATGTTTAAGTCACCTTGACGTTTTCTCCCTCAAAGCTCCCATTCCGCAAATCTATACCCTGGCTCTCTTATATTTCCAGAATTTTGAGATTCCCATGGGTTGTATAACATTTAAAAGTTACTTGATACACTCCCCTTACCACTTCTACCCTGATCCATTCATTCCCTTCACCCGAGTACAATCCATTTATATAGACCCTTCTGCTCATGCTCATAAATGGATAATCTATAACCTTTTACGATACCCTGAGTCGTAACTCCTTATATATCCTTTCATTGTCTCCGTTGGTCCACCTCCAAAATTTGCCATCACGTTATCTGAACAGCCCTAACTACCTTGTTACTGTTGACACCACTCAGCACCAACGCCATCTCTTAAACACGATCCTTTCCTAATTCTATTATGTTGCGTTTTGTAATTAATTACTCAGCGAAATTAAAAAAATAAGATCCGCACAAGACCCACCAAGGATCACAGGAAGAGACATCATAATGATAGTGAAGGTTCAAGTAACGTTTACCTTGTTTGTCTCCTGTGATTACTTTAAATGCAAAATTGTGTTTCCGTCTCTATAGTTGGTCCATGCCTAGGATGAAGAACTAGATTCCTCCATGTCTTGTGCTAGAAACCGGTGGAAGAAGGAAGAGGAATAACGCAATGAAACACCCAAGGTCGTGTGCCTCCTTGAGGCCGACGGCAATGAGAGGAGGGGGCGGACGTGGTCGGTTCGGCTTTAGTCTTGCTCTCTCATTGCTTTATCTCTCTCACTCAATTTGTTATGAGCATTAGTATGAGAAATAATATAGGAGTGTCCTTTATATAGTCCAACAACTCCTTGTTAACTGTATAAAGGCCCCTATCCTAATCATGTCCATACACGGATTAGTTCAACTTGAAAATTAGTCTTACTAAGTTTGCAAGTAGTTGCATATCTATTAAATATTCATATTAATTAATTCTCAAGTCTAGTTTAATCCTTATGGCGTATGACCCCATAGGTTTCTTCTTAGTCTGTAATAACATTTATTTACATGGAGCGGTGTCTAGCAACACATCCATGCCACCCAACTAATAGAAATAGTCATTTACTTGGACACACCTTGTGCAAGTATTGTCTCATCCCTTTTTCTGTATATCCGAATTGGACAGGAGACATACAAGTGACACTCGTATATCCAATCCATAGTTTCTCGATTCTAGGAGTAGTCTTATCCATGCACATAACATCAATATACTATATTGATTTATCTGAGCCATGCCACACATTCTATAAGCACCATCCCTCGAGTGGTCGTGGATATGTGCTCCAGTTATGTGGGAGGGACACATTCTATCTACATCACTACCATCTGTAAGCTTTCTTCCTCAGACTAACGCCTTTATTACAACCCAGATACCGTGTAGCATTTGACGATGTCAAAACACAATATTCTACAACGAGAGGATCTAGTGACTTCAAGTCTAAGGATGACAATACCGTTTTCACTACGAGAAGAACTTGTGACTTTACATAACTTGTATATAGCCTTCTCGTTGTGGGTCAATCCAGTATGCTATTACTCCTAATGCATACCACAGTGTTGGATCGTGATATCTCCATATCAATAGAACCTTATACTTGTCTATAATTGATTGCCAAATTAATCGTTATAATCGACTAGGGATATTTAAGATAAACAAACACGTTTGTAATCTAAGGACTTCATTATATTAAATATGTCCATAAATAATACAATGAATGTTTCTAGCCAAAAACATTGTTCATACATAAAATATTGCCTCTATGACATCTATTCGAATAGTCTCCCACTTGCACTAGAGCGAATATGGTGCATCTCGTATTCCAATATACCTAGTGTGCCCTTCATGCTTGCGCTAAACAAGCGGGTTCGTAAGTGGATCTGACAAATTCTCATCTCTAGGAATCTTGCACATCATCACATATCCTCTATCGATGATATATCGAATAAGATGGAACTTCTTGATTACGTGTTTGGATTTCTGGTGTGACCTGGGTTACTTCGATCATGTGATCGCCCTATTGTTGTCACAATACAACTCTATTGGATCCACAATTCTAGGAACCAAACCAAGCTCAGTAATGAACTTCTTAATCCAAACAGGTTTCTTTGTTGCGCCACTCGTAGCAATGGACTTAGCCTTAGTTGTAGAATCAGCAACCGTCTCTTTCTTGGAACTCTTCCAGCTCACACAGCTCCTCCATTCAAGCAATACACAAATCCCGACCACGATCTGAAATCATCTCTGTCAGTTTGGAAGCTTGCATCCGTGTAACCCCTTACACGCAACTCTTCCTTCCCTCCATAGATCAAGAACGTACCCTTAGTTCTCCTCAAGTACTTTAGGATGTTCTTGACCGCTATCCAGTGACTCTCACCCAGGCATGAATGATATATGATTTTCATACTCAACGCGTATGACACATCTGGTCTAGTACATAGCATGGCGTACATGATTGATCCTATGGCCGAGGCATATTGTACCCTACTCTTGCGTTCCTTCTCAATCTCATTGGAAGGACAATCATTCTTCGAAAGAGTGATTCCAAGGAACATGGGAAAGAATCCCTTCTTGGAATCTTTCTTATTGAACCGATTCAACACCATGTCTATATATGTACTTTGACTTAGGCCTGGCACCTTCTTCGATCCATCTCTATAGATCTTGATACCAAGTATATAAGATGCATCCCCTAAGTCCTTCATTGAGAAACACTTTCTTAGCCAATCTTTCACAGATTGCAGTAGGGGAATGTTGTTTCCAATGAGTAGTATGTCATCCACATACAAGACCATAAAAGCAACAGAACTCCCACTAACCTTCTTGTGACACAAGATTCATCTTCGTTCTTCATGAAGTCAAACTCTTTGAATTCTTTATCAAAACGTCGATTCCAACTTCTGGAAGCCTGCTTCAGTCTATAAATGGATTGTTGCAGCTTACATACTTTATTTGCATTCCTTGGATCCACAAAACCCTCAGGTTGTGTCATATACACATACTCGAGGAGATTTCCATACAGAACGTTGTTTTGACATCCATCTGCCAAATCTCATAGTCGTAGTAAGCTGCAATAGCAAGTAGGATTCGGATGGATTTAGTCACTGTGACTTGGTAAAAGGTTTCATCATGGTTTATACCATGAATCTGTCTGAATAGTTTTGCCACCAATTTTTCATTATAGTAATCATATTACCATCCATGTCGGTCTTCTTCTTGAAGACCCATTTGCACCCTATGGGTCGCGCCCCTTGGGGTGGTTCCACCAAAGTTTATACTTTGTTGGTATACATGGATTCCATCTCGGATTCCATGGCTTCACGCCACTTCTGAGAGTCCGGCCCTCTCATGGCCTTTCCATAGGTAGTAGGCTCATCATCTATGAGCAACGCGTCACCAGACTCAGTCACGAGAACTCCATACCTCTCTGGCTCCTAACGCACTCTACTTGACCTACAAAGCTCTTGTGTTACATGAACAGGTTCCTCCACAACATTTTGTGGTTCCTGTTCTTGTTCCATAGTAGGATCAGACACTTTGTTCTCGGTTGGATTGTAGAAGTAGTATCCCTAGTTTCTTTAGGGTATCCCACAAACTTACACTAATCTGAGTTAGGCCCGAGCTTGTCTGATCTAAACATTTTACATAGACATCGCAACTCCAAATCTTAATGAAGGACACAGTGGGACGCCTCATACTTCACATCTCATATGGAATCTTCATGACTGATTTGGATGGAAAACGGTTAATGGTGAAAGCTACACACAATAGAGCGTAGCCCCAAAATGATATTGGAAGATCAGTCTAACACATGATAGATCAAACCATGTTTAACAGTTTTCGATTCCTCCTCTCGGATACGCCATTCCATTGCATGAGCGGCAATTGCTCACTAGTCCTAGCACCTTTCTTGTTGAAATGGGACTTTTTCATCTTTCCCAATAAAAAACCCTCACATGTCTCATATGATTCAAAATCAAATGAGTCTAGGAATCCATCCTTATGGAGTCTAGAAACACGTTTCTCGTTTATGTGGCCTAAACGACAGTGCCATAGATAAGCAGGATTTAAATCATTCATTTTAATCCTCTTGGTATTTGTGTTATAGACAGGATTACTTAGATCAAGGATATATAATCCATTACATAATTGCACACTACAATAGTGAATACTATCAAAATTAATGGAGCAACAATTATCCTTTATTGAAATAGTAAAATATTCCATGTCCAAACAAAAAATAGAAATAATGTTTCTGCTCATAGAAGGCACAAAATAACAATTATTTAATTCTAAAACTAATCTTGAAGGTAGAGACAGCTCGTACACGCCTACGGCCAATGCAGTAACTTTTGTCCCATTCCCAACGTGCAGGTCTATCTCCCCTTTAGCCAATCTTCTACTTCTCTTTAGATCATGTACATTTTGAAAAATGAGAGAGCTACATCCAGTATCCAATACCCAAGATGAAGATCAAGTCATATTCAAATATATAACAAAAATACCTGGTGGTGGTGGAATCACTAAGCCTTTTATCCTACATATACTTTGGCCAGTTCCTCTTCCAGTGTACAGGCTGACTGCAGTAGTGACAATCACCCTTAGTGACTACCTTGGCCACCCCACCAACAGGTTTGAGGAAAACATCCTTGGGTTTGGAAACTGCCTTGCCTTTCCCTTTGGAGGTAGATGCAAACCTTTTGACATTCCCTTTATGCACGATCATTATGGCCTTTCCCTTTCTCTTGTTGATGCTTTGTTCAGCTATCCTCAACATATTGAGTAGCTCTGGCAGAGGCTTTACAATTTCATTCATGTTATAGTTCATAATGAACTGTCCATAACTCACAGGCAACGATTGCAAAACGAGATCTGTGGCCAACTCTTGACCCACCGGAAACCCAGTCGTTCGAGATTCTTTAAGTACCCGATCATTCAGATTACATGAGGTCCCACTGGGTTTCATTCTTACAGATGACATTTGAACAAAGCCTTAGAAACTTCATACCTCTCAACCCTCGCCTGCTCTTGGAAGAGATGCTTCAAGTGTGCGATCATATCGTACGCAGCCATATTCTCATGTTGCTTCTGAAGCTCAGATGTCATGGTGCAAAGCATAAGGCAGGCCGCATCATTAGAATCATCAATGAACTTCTAGTGCGCCTTTAGGGCCGCAAGGGTATTATTCTCTCGAGCCTGAGGAACTTCCTCCTCTAGAGCGTACAATTCCTTCCTTGGCTTGAGAACGATTCTCAAGTTCCTGTACCAGTTTAGAAACTTTATTCCTGAAAGCTTGTCTTTCTCAAGGACAGAACGTAAGGAGTGTGATGAACTTGATGAGTTGTTTTCCATTGGAATTATACAAAAAGAGAAATATACCAGTTTTAGTATTTTGTGAACAAATAACTATATTTAATAATGGCAAGATTATTAAATACATCTCCCACTATTTTTCTCGCATTAATAACCCTCAATATTAATGCGGAAAATATCATTATATTTTTTGGTAAGTCCAAGATCCATATTTCACTTCATTTTGAGCTTGCTTTGGAAAGTCACCCAAAAATCACTTATTTAGGTAGGAACAGTTCCAATTGCAACCTTATGAAACTCTTGGTTCAATTTGGCAAATAACTTCTTATTTATCCATCCCATGGATAATCCCAATTGGTTGCCTATATGTTTTTAATCCTATTAAAATGACCTAGTTGCGTCCAACCTCTTACTCAAACAATTGCACATTACTTGCTCGTGCCATCGCATCACATCATGACAAATGAAATCGCTTGCTTTGGCATGCATGATCTTGGAATCATGATCATGATGAGTGTTTACGTAAGGAGAAGACAAAACGAATATTTAAAATTGAGGGATTTTGCCTTTTTGAATTTTAATTGTTTTGTTGATCCATATCAACTGATCTACTTATTTTGAGTTCGGCAATCTCACAAATAAAATATTCGGGTTGCTAATTATCTTATTATCAATTTTACATGCATCATACATACACAAACAATAAATAATAAGACAATAAATAAACAACCACAAACAAAAATTAAATGTGATATGGATATGGCCGCTAAACTAAGATATTCCCAAGCCAATGAGAATATCTATGAACCCTAAAAATAGCAAGCTCATCTGCATGGGCCTCCATCTTTTGGCCATGCTCCATAGCTTCTTAGCCTTGTGGAATGCTCCATCTTGTGGTCCTTCAATTCTTTAGGCTTTTTCTTCTCCATATCTTGACTATTATCTATTTTATCTAATACTGGATAGTATCTCTACTAAACAAAAGATCTCACAAGTTGATAAACAGACCGCTCGCATGCCGTAAAACCTAATTAACTATTACATTAATTTTATCAGCTCGCAGGCCGTAAAACAAATCACAACAATTTAAACATTCACAATATCCACATCTAAGGCCATATCCAATCACCGTGCGAATAGCACATAAACAGTTAAAATCCAATTTTAACGAGCTCGGTAAATTTTAATTTATTTTGGACATACTAAGGTAAAAACGGTCCAAGAGGCCCACCATCACCATGACCGGACAACCATGGACCGCCACAAAGGCATCAGGTGCGCCGCCCCCCCCCCCCCCCCCCCCCCCCCCCGCCCATACGGCTAGGCCGTGCGCTAGGTAGCCCGACCCCCTTGGTCGCGGCTTACTTAGGCGGCAAGGAGAAGGAGGGGCGGTCCCCTAGGGGGGTCGAACCTCTTAGGAGGTTGTTTCCAAAACAGCTTCCTCCTTTTTCCCCAAGTTTGGTTGTTTCCAAATTGGGAAAACACCTTTTCCCAACTTGTGCCCTAACCCTAGTTCTCTAGATCCAAAACTTCACATCCCGTGTGATCCCAATTCACTAATCCTTACATCCCATGTAAAATTAGATCTTATTTGGTTAAATAATATTCAAAGTTGCATCAATATGCTTAATTATTTAGTTTTACGCAATCAAATCATAATTTAAGATGTAAAACTAATAAAATAAGCACATAAACTACATTATGCTCTACGACATGTGGCTCTGATACCACTGTAGAGTTTTGTAACGGATTACGGAGCGGAATTAAACAAATAAGATCCGCACAAGACCCACCAAGTATCACAGGAAGATACATCATAATGATAGTGAAGGTTAAAGTAACATTTACCTTGTTTTTCTCTTGTGATGACTTCAAACGCAAAATTGTTTTTGCGTCTCTGTAGCTAGTCCATGCCTAGGAGGAATAACTAGATTCCTCAACGTCTTGTGCTAGCAGCTGGTGGAAGAAGGAAGAGGAATCACACAATCAATCACCTGAAGGGGTGTATGAAGGGGTGTACAGTAGGTAGAAATACAGGATCAAAACTCTAGAAGGGGGAGGGGTTTGAAAAGAATATGCAGATTTTTGCTAAAATTTGCAAGAATAGAGGTTTCAAATGATTTTTAAAGAGATTCAAGGCCTTGAATTGAGTTTCAAGCCCTTAGAATGAAAGCAGTTAGAGTAAGAAAAGATTAATTCTATTTCAAGGCCTTGAAATGAGTTTCAAACCCTTGAAATGAAACTCTTTCGAATGCTGCAAAGGTTCTAAGTATGGAACTGAAAATTAAATGCAAGAGACACAAGATATATGGAGTTTAGTCCACATGGACCTACGTCTCCACCTCAGGGATCTTCTCCCTGTAGGATTTTCAACACAAATTCTCCCTTTAGGATTTTTAACACAATTCTTATTAATCCACAGCTAAGCCCTAGATCTCAAGCACAGAGAGATGCCTTACTCTGTTACAGCTGGTGGTTCTCACTAACCTATCTAGTACCTGCTCTAGCTATCTGATTAAATAAAAATTATCTATTTTTCACCTTCAATAATCCTTGAAAATGAGAACTAGAAGTATCATAAAAAGGATATACAAATGAACTTTAGAAAAGAAGAACACAGGAAATGAAACTGCAAGGAGTATGCATTGTTCTTCTGATGCTTGGATTGAGAGAAGAATATGCTTATTTGTTGCTTATCAATCCTTGAATGTTTTTTAGTGTCTTTGTGAATTGATCTGTATTGTTTTTTCCGAAATCCTTCGGCAATTCTCCTTTTAAAGCACTCAGTCTGAATGGAAGATCTTCTTAATCTTCTCAACAAACTTTCCTGAAAATTTTCTTCAAATCTAAACTCTTCTAACAGCTTCTTCCAACGGCTAGTAGCTCAGCATCTTTAGGGATACCGGTTTGATCTTGTTGGAATTATGTTGGGAAGCTTTTAAACATTGCAGATTGATCACATAATCAATCATGAAGCAGTTACCATATCTGCAAAACATAAGTTAGGAAACAGGTTCCTATAAAATAGGAAACAAAATTCCCTGCAAAACTGAGTCAAACAAATGATGTTAGATCCTACAAACAGTATTAAAATACTTTGTCTTTCATCATCAAGTATCAACTAATCATGCACAGGGGTTTAGGAGTTGGATTGAGATCAGAAACTCCCCCTAAGTTCAAGCATGTTAAGCTCAGTCAGTTTCAAGGCTTTGAAAGTTGTTTCAAGGCCTTGAAATAGACAAGCTATTTCAAGTCCTGATCCTGCATTGAACTTACAATATCCCCCTTCATGAAAGACAAAACTACAGTCTTCCAATTTGTTTGATATCGTGATTCTGTAACAAATACTCATTAGCACATAGCAGAATAAATCATATAATGTCAACACATAATATCCAAAAGATCCAACTTATTAAACAAACTGAAAATAGCAAATAGCAGCACAGTTTCATGTAGTCCTACTGACCAAAACCAGGTCTAGCATAATACGCTAAATTTCTTCCCCTTTTTGACGTTCATCAAAAAAGAATGAGAATATGTTGGATCAGTCTCTGGAAAGATTTAAATAATATTGTTTTGAAACAAAAAATTTCAAGACTTTGAATTTGATTTCAAAGCCTTGAAAAGGAGAAGAAAGAGTAGGCAAGAGTTAAGGGGTAGGGTCTTCATCTCCTTGCTGCTCTACATCTTCTTCTTGACTATCTCCCTCATCATCCTGATCTTCTTCTTGTTGAGCCACATCTTCAATGATTTAACTAATTGTTGATCACACTGTTAAACAGTAAGGTTAATCCTTCTAGTGCCTTCCTTTCATGTTTCCGTTTCTTCTTTACAAACGACATTTTCTTTGTCAAAGAGGAATTTTTCTTCTTTCTTTCAGATTCCATGCTGGACTCTGACTCGGATTCTTGAAGATCTTTCTTCTTTCCGTCCTTCTTTGAGACTGAATAGATTTCATATGAACTTGACATTGCATCTGAATCCGAGTATTAAATTTAGATCTTTAATTTTCCTTTTTTCTTGTAAGTTATGTCAACCTTCTTCTTTGTCTTCTTAGAGCTACCAATCTGAACTCTCTTCTGTTTTTCAAGTGCAGACTCCAATGCCTTACACTGGTGTCTCATCTTTCGTGGCCTTATTCTTCGGAGGAGGAGGCGCTATGTGTTCTGCAGTAGGGGTCTTTGAACTGGAATCCCGACTAATGGTTTGAACCTCTTCCACAGTGGTCTTTCTTTTCTTCTCTCTTGCAGCCTTTGAACCACCAGCCATCTTGATTCTTTCTAAGGCTCTTATGGTGCTCATTGTGGTTTGGAGAAGAAGAGAGAGGTAGGATAGATACGAAGGAAAGAAAGAAAGAATGAGACAAATAGAAGAGAGTTTTAATTTTAAAAGGAAACTAAATATTTTATCTGATCTATGCAGATCTGCTGAATCAAAAAGATTCTGAAAGTGTATAATGTAGACTAAAAACAGGACCTAAATACTCTAGAAGGGGGGGGGGTTGAATAGAGTATGGAAACTTTTTGCAAAACTCACAACTTAACAGATTGACTTTGTGTGAAACTCAAATCTCAAGGCCTTGAGATTTTAGAAAACTGTCTGAAACTTTCAAAGGAAAAAAAAAAGCTTCAAGGCCTTGAACAATTACCAGTTCTAAAAATCTTATGAACCCTAGTTTGATTTGAGCTGTATGCAGCAGATAATAATCAAACTGTAAAGTAAGAACACAAAGTAATTTACAGAGTTCAGTCCCAATGGACCTAATCTCTGCCTGAGGGATCTAATCCCACCAGGATTGGGGAAACACTTCTTATTACTCACACAGAAACAGCCCTAGATCTTCAAGCCTAAGTGATTTTCCTCACACCTATACAGCTTGTGGTTCCAAACCTATCTAGTTCCAGCTACTAACTGTTGAGCTAACAATAACCTCTTGTTGTTAACTTGAACAACCAACCACTAGTTTAAGTGACGTTTAAGATAATTGAAAGATACACAGATTACAAAACAAGTAAAGAACACAGTAGAAGAGATAAGCTATTGAAGCCTGGATGTGTTCTTCTGGAAACTGGATTGATTTTATGTTCTGGAATCTGGATTGAATCTTGAATCCTTATGTGTTTGAATGAATGATCTCCCCCGCATTTGTCACACCTTTCTGAGTACTCTGCAAGCCTATCTCTATCGAAAAATTCAAACCATTCTCTTTTATCCACAACTGCAACTGATAGAGAGATTTTAGGATCTCAGTTCCTACGAATCCTCCTTCTGTTTTCAACTGAAATTCAAACAGCTCTAAGTGGATATCCGTTGGAGTTTTTTGAGATAGTTCTTGCACGTTTAACAAACCTGCAACAACATTAAAACACAGCAACAACAAAATCCAAAAAAGATAACAGTGCTATGACTGTTTGGTTTTCCAGTTTCAGCTAAAATTGGTTAAAAGATTAGAACAGTAATCTGTTTAACTTCTAATACCTACAAATCATGAAAAACAAGTTTAAGACTCTTAGAAGTCAATGAATAATCACAATAATAAGAATCACAACATGTAAGAAATAATCAACTTAGTTCTGTAAAAACTGTCAGCAGCTCAAGGCACATCTCAAGGCCTTGGAGCTCTGAACCTGCTTCACAGATATTCAAAGTTAAACCCAAAAACCTTTGATTCTTCCTGTTCTGATCATCTGCAATTGTGTTCGATTTGTAAATAGTGTAAACTATAAGTATATGCAGTAAATCCCTGATCTGTATAATCAGATATCCAATCTGCAACACAGAACTGTTAGAACATATAGCAGGATAAAACAACTCTCAAGGCTTTGAAGCTCTGTCAGCATATCAAGGCCTTGGAGTAACTGAAGTACTTTGCTGCTTATGTCTTTGTCTTTGTCTTTCATCACTCAAAACAATTACCATCCAAAACACATTCAAGGGTCTTTGAATCAACAATCTCCCCCTTGATGAAAAACAAAACCTACAGTCTTGTATAGATTTCCTGCCACTCATTATGAAAATTAGATAACCACAAAATGCAGATACAATAGACAGTAATACCAGATAGATCACCAGTATACCACTGATAATCAGCAAAAATTAACATATAACCACAATAATATAATAACACAACAGATTAAACCAAAACAACTACTAAAAATTATTATTATTCAAGTACTGCAAACACAAAAACACATAATTTCTCCCCCTTTTTGACTTTCATCAAATAAGGATGAAGAAACGTTGGATCATTACTCAGAGTCATTAAAAAAACTTAAACAAAATTATTGCTAAAAATTCAAGGCCTTGAGAACAGAAAATAAGAAGAGAAAGAAATAGAAGGTCAAGGCTTTGGCATTCTCTGATCTTCACTTCCTCTTTGATGTCTGGCCTTTCTCTGAGCCTTCTCCAACTTCTTCTTCACTTGCAGCATCTTCAGCAGACTGATTACCTTCTTGTTCAACTTCCACTTCTGCAACAACTTCTTGGATTATTTCATCCACTTTCTTCTTAACCTATACTGAATCCCCCTCTGTAGCTGCATCAACACCTGTTTCTTCACTAGAATCTTCTTCATCAGTTTGTTCATACAAATCCTTTGAAGTAAGCACCACTGGAATTGGCTTCTTTTTCTTCTTCAGAAAATCTCCCAACCTTTCATCTGAATCCACACTGGTGTCATGACTAGTAGCAGAAGGTATTTTTTCCAAGTTCAAACCTTTGATGAAAACATCCAGCTTTCCATTCATAACATTCATTAAGCCCTTGAACTGGTTGAATTCAGCTGACAGGTCAAATAACCTTTGTCTGAGATCTTCAATCTCTACCTGCTGATCTTCAAACTTCTCAACCAACAAAGAGTAATCCTCATTGTCTTGTCCTTTCCCTGATGTAGTCCCCTTTGTCTTCACATACTCCATCTCTACAAGTTCCTCCTTTGACAAATCTGAATAGAACATCCAATGTCCTTTCCCAGTCTGAACTACCCCAATCCTCTAAAGTGCAGTCTCATCAATCAACCCAAAACCTCCAGTAATCTTTTCTTCTCCTTTCACATGTACATCAAAGTATTCGAAGAAAAGAGGTAACAGGTTGGCATATGGAAGAGGATGGTTTCTAGTCCTGGTTGCACAATAATTCATATGCTCCATAACAACTGTTGGCAAGTCTATCTCAAACCCTTGAGATATCAGATACATCAAAATAAGAACCTTATTAGTCACTAACTCCCTTGAGTTCTCCCTTGGAACTACACTCCTCATCAGAATTGTAAACAAGAATTTGGCTTCACAGTTCAGCACAGAGTGTGTGAACTGCTTTGGACCAGAGGGTACTGGCAGCTTGAATATGGACTAGTCTGGGACATCTTTTTACCATTGGTTTTAACCCTGTGAGAGTTGAGTTTGCCCATTTTCAGCTTATTTTCCACCTGATACGAGGCAGAGATTTATAGGACATGATTGCAAGATTTGAGTAATTTCATGCATACTATTGTTTGTTGGATATAATCGCGGGTATATGTTATAATGTGCAGGTAACAGGTGCCGAGAAAAGCATAGGATTGACTTGGATGGGAAGCAGCGTATCAGGAGAGCTGAGCAGAAAAAAAGAAGAGCAGAAAAGTCTAAGTTGTGCGTTCAAACGCAGGGCACCTGCGTTCAAACGCACCAGATGGTAGCAGCGGGAAAATGGCAGAAAAGAGGCTAAGGCGTGCGTTCAGACGCACGGCCTGCGTTCAAACGCAGGGTTCGAATTCAGAAATGCAGAAAAGCTAAGGGGTGCGTTCAGACGCACAACCTGCGTTCAAACGCAAGACTCGACATCAGAAGAAGAAAAGACCAAATTGTGCGTTCAAACGCAGGGGAGCTGCGTTCAAACGCACATGTCCGAGAAGTCAGAAGCCAGAGGAAGGAAAAGCAGTTAAGGCCTGCGTTCAAACGCAGGATGAGTGCGTTCAGACGCACTGCGTTTGAACGCAGGTGAGTTGCGTTTGAACGCACGGAGGGTTTCCAGAAGCTTCCAGGACGGGTCTTTTTGAGGGTAAAACAGGAATTTCATGCATCAGTTTTGGAGACTGTGGCAGTATAAAAAGAGGTGTCCCAGCACTGAATTAGGGTTACACATACACACTCATACATCTATCATCATCATCACAGCAACCAGTTTCAGAGCCGTCAGGATTGGAGCAGTTTTTCAGTATTCAGCCAATAACTAGTTTGATCTTTTCTCTCTTTTATGAAACGTTGTTTTTCAATAATGCAAGCTAGCTAGACCTTTTTCCTAGGTTCTCGCTGAACCTAGGGTTTATGAATTCAGCAGACTTGGTTGTTTGATTTGCAGATGCATGGCTAGTTGAAGCCTTAATACAGGATGGATTGTTTATTATTCTGTCTTTGATTTTATTTACATACATGAATGGCTTGATCACACAGGAGTGTTAAAGACAGGATCTGGTGCGCGAGAGTGACCAGTGAGAGTTAGGAAGAAAAGACAAGATTTAGTACTCTACCTTGATGGACCGAGAGGTGAAGAGAATCAGGGGACTAGCCCAGAAGCATTAGACCAACTGTTAGACGTTTAGGGGGAGACCGAGAGGAGAACCTGTAAACCTAGCAGACTTAGAACGAACCTGCAGATTTAGGTGGACCTAGAGGACCCGAAAATCTGCAGGAGAGTGATAGGTGCATGAGACTGAGAGGAGATTGTACTGTTGGTATGCTGGCATAAACAAAACCACCGTGTGTTTCTGAAATCGAATATACCATGAAAGCTGGAGATTAACCCTAGGGGATCCTGGGACCTAGATTCTTAGAATTACTGATTTTTACAACTACAACAATTTCTGCAAATTATTTAAAAGAAAAATAAAATAAGCTTTTCTAAATATCGTTTTATTTACTGCAATTTAGTGCGTAGAATCAAAGCCCAACCTTCCTCCTTTCTACAGACTTTGTGTCTAATTCTAATTCTAATAAGCAAAACTTAAACTGTTCTCGAGGGTTCGACAACCAGAGTCACAATTACATACTCTATATTACTTGATCGTACACTTGCAAAAAAGCAGATAGATTTACGCTGTCAAGTTTTTGGCGCCGTTGCCGGGGAAAGGTTACAGTTCTGTTAAAAAAAAAGACATTAGAATAAGTCTCAAAGTTTTTCTTTTTTGTTTTTACGTTTATTTTCTTTTGACTTACTGCTCTTGAATTTTGATTTTCAGGGTATTCTAGTTTATGTCCAGATTGCCTAGCAAACTGGTATCACCACTTGAAGATCCCGAAAAACTTTTCAGAGAGCAAAGTCACAGACACCGAGCCGCGATGTCTGAGCACGGAGAAGACACAACAACCGAAACAGGAACACCCACAGGACAGCAGCAACGTACTCCAGCACAGATGGCTCTTTACATTGAAGAGCTGATAGCGGCAGGCTTTGCTGCCAGGAACAATCAGAGGACTTACAACAGGTCTGGGAGGGCAATAATCGAAAATTTTGAAGTCCCAACCGGAGGACATCAACCAGCTATCGTAGTGCCACCCATTACAGCAGAGCACTTCGATCTGAAATCATCCACCATTCAGACCGCCCAGACTCATTGTCCTTTCAATGGGAAAGCAGATGAAGATCCAAACGACTTCCTCGGAAAGTTTGAAGATTACTGCAACAAGATTAAATATAAAGGAGTTGAAACGGATACGCTAAAGCTGATTTTATTCCCATACTGCTTGTTCGGAACAGCAAAAGACTGGCTGGAGCCAAGACCACCGAGGTCCATCACTACCTGGGATGGATGTGTTACTGATTTTTTGGCAAAGTTCTACCCCGCATCCCGTGTTATCAAGCTGCAGAGTGAGATCTTATCGTTCAAACAGAAGATGGGGGAAACGGTGGTAGACACATGGGACAGGCTGATGAGACTTGTAAAAAATGCCCCAATCACGGCTTCGGGGACGCAAAAATTCTGCAGGTATTCTACCATGCTCTCGACAGGGAGAATGCTGACAGGATTGATCGGGAAGCTGGGGGTAACTTTTTATACCATGTGGATAAGGATGGAGCATATGAACTGATGAAACAATTAGCCAAACAGGATACTCGCCTGTTTGATGACCGCAGGCTCGCAGCGGTAGTAGAACCAGTGGCTGACGACAGGATTGACAACCTCACGAAAGTGGTACAGGACTTAGTTAAAAAGGTGTATACAGAGAAGAAGCCAGTGGCATCAGTGGAAGAACCTGACCTTGACGCAGCAATTCTGGAGCTTCAGACTGAAGATGCCAACTATGTTCAGCAGCAGTGGGATCCTAGTCGCTACAGACCAGGCACACGTGACCATCCAGGGTTTCACTACGGAAATCCCAATGCAGCAGTCTATGCACCAGGATTCAAGCACAGACCACAGGCACAACAGACGGCCCCAACACAGCACGCACCTGCAGCACCACCACAGCTAAATTTGTCACAGCAACATTTTGAGTCCTATATGGAGAAATTCAATAAGTAGTGGGAAACTAGATTTGCGCAGATGGAGTCATTAACTGCTGATGTAAGCCAAATGAAGATTGCCATCCGCAACTTGGAGGTGCAGAATGGTCAGCTTGCACAGAACCAGGCAGAACGAGCACCAGGGAATTTACCATCAAATACAGTGAACAATCCACGCGCTCAAATCAATGCTATCACAACTCGGAGTGGAATTGCACTGCAGGATCCACCGTACCCCAGTCATGCCATGCAGAAAAGTCAAAAATATGACTAGGATCCAAGTTGATTTAGGAGATTTATAGGACATGATTGCAAGATTTGAGTAATTTCATGCATACTTTTGTTTGCATGAATACGATCAAGTAATATAGAGTATGTAATTGTGGCTCTGGTTGTCGAACCCTCAAGAACAGTTTTAGTTTTGCTTATTAGAATTAGAATTAGACACAAAGTCTGTAGAAAGGAGGAAGGTTGGGATTTGATTCTACTCACTAAATTGCAGTAAATAAAACGATATTTAGAAAAGCTTATTTTATTTTTCTTTTAAATAATTTGCAGAAATTGTTGTAGTTGTAAAAATCAGTAATTCTAAGAATCTAGGTCCCAGGATCCCCTAGGGTTAATCTCCAGCTTTCATGGTATATTCGATTTTCAGAAACACACGGTGGTTTTGTTTATGCCAGCATACCAATGATACAATCTCCTCTCGTTCTCATGCACCTGTCACTCTCCTGCAGATTTTCGGATCCCCTTGGTTCACCTAGATCTGCAGGTTTGTTCTAAGGCTGCTAGGGTTACAGGTTCTCCTCTCGGTCTCCCCCTAAACGTCTAGCAGTTGGTCTAATGCTTCTGGGCTAGTCCCCTGATTCTCTTCACCTCTCGGTCCATCAAGGCAGAGTACTAAATCCTGTCTTCTCTTCCTAACTCTCACTGGCCACTCTCGCGCACTAGATCATGTCTGTAGCAATCCAAGTTCATGACTCCGTTCATGCATAAACAGTAAAAACCAAAGACAGAATAATAAATAAAACCTCTACTGTATTAAGATTTAAACAATCATGAATCTGAAGTCGAGATAAACTAAGTTGCTGAAATCATAAACCCTAGGTTCACCAAGAACCTAGGTAAATTATTTAGCTACTGAAAACTAACATAAATAAGAGAAGAGAATCAAACAGGTGACTGCTCCGATGCTCCTGCTTCTGCTGTGTCTGACTCTGATTCTGTGAATTATGTTTGTCCTGTGTTGCATGTGCTGTATATGTTGTGTATCCTGAAACTGCTGGGCAGAGCTGCTTTATATACTGCTGAAGTTCCCTAATCCTGTGCTGAAATTCCTATTCTGCCCCTGTCTAAACCGCCCTGGGAAGCTTCTGGAAATCCTGTCCTGCGTCTGAACGCACATCTGCTGACTTTGACTTTTCTGACGAAGTTTGACTTTTTCCACCGTCTTCAGAAATTCTGAAAATCTTGACCTGCGTTTGAACGCACAAAGGCTGCGTTTGAACGCACATTTTGAGAGTTGACTTTTTGACTTTGACTTCCGTTGACTTTTTGGGTGTGCGTTTGAACGCACATACTTGGTCTTCTGGTTGATTTCTGCCTGATTCTGACCTTTCTGAAATTTGAAGTTTCCTGCGTCTGAACGCAGGATGTGCGTTTGAACGCACATACTTAGTCAATTTTCCCTGTTTTCTGCTGCTGCACTGTGTTGTGCGTTTGAACGCACAATGTGCGTCTGAACGCACATACTTAGCCAATTTTCGCCCTTTTTCGGCCTCCGGGACTCAGTTTTTGCGTTTGGCCATCAATCATGCATGCGGACATAAGTTATTTTTTACTTTGGGGCTGCGTTTGAACGCACAATGTGCGTTTGAACGCACATGTGCGTCTGAACGCACATCAGCGACAGCTCCATTTTCAAAACGTCGTAACTTCTTCGTCCGATCTCCGATTTAGCTCCGTGACCTATCGTTGGAAAGCTCTTGAAGTCTACTTTCATTTGCCGCCAGTCTCACCCCAAAATTCATTGTATAACTCATGATATGATCGAAATAGTGGATCCAACTTTGCGTCTCTTTACTCCGCTTTAGCTCCCGTTGCTTCCGAAGTTCGTTTCATGCCTCAAATCAACCGCTAAGCATCCATTCCTGTAAAAACAACATGAACAACAATACCAAGCGATTACATATGTCATTTAATATCTATTTATGCATGAAAACGCCCGGATTTCTCAATTAAGCTCAAACTTATATTTTTTATACTACAGAGGCTTTGTCGGCTAAAACGTGCTCAATCTTATGGAAACTCAACTTATTAAATTCTAATATAAGCTCACAGGTAACTCCTAAATGAGAGTTATCAAATACCCCCACACTGAACTTTGCTCGCCCCGAGCAAACTTCAGCTGTATACTACCACTGCATAATATCCCGAATCAATCCAGAGCGTTGTAACTGCATTTATTTAAAAACTATATAAATGCTATAAAAAAAGTTTTTGGTGAGACTCGGCAACCTCTTTAACTCAAACTGGACATCATCAATCTCTCATATTTCCCTAAATTTCTGAAACTGCAGTGATCGGAAGAACTCGCGGCCAGCCTAGGTTAGGAACAAGCTCGAACACAACTTACTTCTGCTTTTGCACGCAATCCGAACATATCCCTAACGCACACCTTTCGTGCTTTTACTCTGGGTGTAATGTAAATCTGCCGGCTTTGGGACGGTAGGATAAGTCATTTAGAAGCGAAGTCCTAAACGTCACAGCACACTCACAAGTACCCAAATCTCACACTCCCTCACCAAGAAGACAGAAACTGACCCAAATCACCTAAGATTCTAGACACTCAATTTCCCCAATCCTGGTGTAAATGCCGTTCTCGCGACCACAACTGTGAAAGAATGCGTAATAGTTATAAAATTGCCTGGCCTGGCGTTTTGAAATAATCAAGTAAGCACCCTGAAACTCTGCCTTTCTGCTGTTTTTTTTCTTTCTTTCTGTTTTTTTTTCATCTCAATTTTTTTCTTTCTGTTTTCTAAATTTTTCTCTTTTTTTTTTCTTCTTTCAATGAGGGGCAATATATAAAAAATGATATAAACCAGGCTCGTTCTGCGAAAAACCAAACTGTGGGGTGGCACAAAAATACTGTAAATAAACTCTGAAATGACCACCCCCACACTGATCCAAACCATGTAGTCAATCTTGTAAAATAATCGCGCTTTTCCAACCGAACCTCCTCACTCCAAGGATGTCTAACTAGCACAGCGCATCCTCCAAATAACCCTGTCAACCCAAGTCCCCCATGTCGTGCGGAAAAAATGTCACGCACTACGGCTCTCCTTCTGTGCTCACAGTGTAATCTCATGAGTCACCGCCACACCGAAGTGTGTTGCCGTCACTATCTCACCCTTACACACCCTCAGATATAACAATAAAGCTCATCCACTATCAAATATGGCATATCTGTTCTACCCCAGAAAATCTCCCTCATCTCAGCTCCCTCGTGCTATGACGCATAGGAAAGGTGAAAATACTAACAATGATGCGAGTATCAAAAAACGGCTTCCTAGGTCAAAAAGGGTACCAAGAAAAGGGATAACTGATCAATGGGGCTCACTAGTGGACCTAAGGCGCGAGACAGGACGTGAGGTCCCCTATGGCCTATCACTCCACCAAATGATGTGGTGACCGTGATGGCGGGTTGACGACTACCTGGTGACGGTGGTCTGGCAGCTAGTAGGATACATAGCTCGGGAGACAGCTACTTGCATTTTCTGAAGTGCATTGGCTCTATGACTCCCCTAGAAAGATTCTCGCAGCTCTTCCTCACTTCAGTTCATCAATTTTCGGGAAATTTTCTATCATTAAGCTCTCTCCAGTTTTAGGCTAAATCTGTTGCCCATTCTCAAAATTTTAATTTTTTAATTTTTTCAATTCTTTTTTTTTCAGTATAATAAAACTAATGCAGTTACAACGCCACCACCCCCACACTGGATGGTGCCATGCCCTCATGGTACTAATCATCAGGCACATAATCTGGATTGATGAGCTGGCGTGCCTCATATACTGGGATCGGGACGACCTAATGCTAGACCGACCGCCTGACTTATGGCCTGATAGAGCCACTGGCTTGCTGGCTCGAGACTGGCCGTCAGTCAACCGGCTGGTAGTATACTCAAAAAAATAAAGCAAGAGATAGAAATTAAACTTGTTCACCCGGAGTCAGTTCGTACAGGTGCTGAATATTCTGCAGATTCCGGCAGAGAAGGACCGTTGACCGGTCGCCGGAAAATTTCTCAACGGAAGTTGTCAACCTTCCGGGCTCTGTCGCGCTCTTAAGTGTGCAATCCCCAAGCACCATTGTCTGTGACAATGTGCTCCCATATGGTCGAGTGTATTTTCGTACACCGGGGTCGATTGCTCCTTTCCTGGTGAAAATTGTGCCTGAAAAATCCCCAACTCATACGAGTCCCTGTGAAGGTCGAGTGCATCCTGTGCACCAGGGTCGATTCTTCAGGTTTTTTCCAATCTGTCTTTTTCTGGCAGGCTGCCACTGGATGACAGTCTGCATCTGGCTGCTGACAGCGAGCCAGCTTCTGTACTTCAGCTTCCTGTAACCTGTTTCCTGAAACTTTCTGCATCTAAACATTAGCTCACCCTCATCTCTCCTCTCAAAATTATTTAAACATTAAATAATTTAATAATTTAAACCTACTCCTAGGTTGGGTTACATCCCAACAAGTGCTTGTAATTTACGGTCGACGGCCCGACCCTGTTACCTCAACTTTTGAGAAATTTGAAGGCTTCTTTATCTCTCCACTTCTTCTTCCACCATCTCTTCTCAATGATCCTCATCTCACGTGCACAGTCATTCTTTTCATGAGGTAAAAAGTTGTAGAAGATGATTTCTTTGATTTTGCACTTTTTCTTCTTGATCAGCTTCCACTCATTGTTCACTGGCCTGTCTGTGAATATTTTCACAAAATCCTGGCGATGAACTTCACCCCTGAATGCTTGCGTTGGACCCTGGAATTTCAACTCATACCCAGTTGACTCTTGATGCTGAACAACCCGTGCAAGAATATTATCAGTACCCCCACACTGTGTAATTTCCAACCCCTTTTCTATGTTCTGTGAAACGTCACTAGAACAGTCCATAGAACAAGGATCAGGGGAATGGTCATGATCAGCTTCCATGTCAGAGTCCTCACACAACCGTCTTTCCAACTCCTCACATACTTGATAAACATACGACATGGTGATTTCTTCAGCACGCTGAGTTGGTATTCCTACCTCAAGCTCATCCATATCAGTGGACACATTCTCGAACACAGTTTCCTCCTCAGTACACCCCCATTGCTCAATATCAGTGTCTTTCAAATCATGCCTAGAATTTGAAATTGGTTGTGCTTCCATCCATGCAGGCACTGTTTCTTCCAAATCTGAATCCCAATCTGAGTCTGATTCCTCATCAGAATCAAATATCAGAATTGGCTCCTGAATATTGCACACTTCTCTTGACTCGGACACCTCTTCTTCCATGACAACAACTTGTGATGCAGCTTTTTGTTGTTCCTGCGCCATCTTTGCGAAGAAGCCCTTCTGCATCTCCAGAACTGCTGGAAGCCAGTGAGGAATATATGAGTCTGTTTCCTGTGGTGCGGGTACTGGATCAATTTTTGGCTCAACTGGACCTGATGATGTCACTGTCTGCACTTCTTCAATTTCTGGTGGCGTGAACTCTGTTTCTGGTTCTGGCGTATCTGCTGAGATCCATGATTGAGAAAGTCCGTGATACTTGTTTGTCAATCGCAATATGTCACTGTTGAGTTCTCTCATTTCCTCTGCAATATGGTCAAGGCGTGCTGAAAAAAAATTCTCCAGCATGCACTCCAATTTAGACATCCATGAGAAGAAAACTTCTTGAGTGAGCGGCTCAAAAGGTGGCGGAGGTACAAATTGAGGTGGATCTGGATAGTACAGAGCAGTCTCAAGATGCGCCCCTGATTGGCAGTGCTGAAAGTTCCACGGCTGATAAGTTCTGCATGCCCTAGCCCCGCAACCACCCCCACACTGGATGCAATAGGGGTAATAGTGTTGATAAAGCTGGGGTGAGTGCAATATGCACGCCTCTTCATACTCATGATAATTCTTGCACTGAAAGCAATAAACTGGACGGTGTGCATCCTCTTTTCTGTGCCAATTGTGGCAGTATTCACAGTAGGGAGGACTCAGGAACTGAGTTTGCCCCTGACTCAAGGTTGCCGCTCCACATGCCTATAATTTCTCTGGCCCCTTGCGTTCCTGAGAAAACAAAGCTCCAGAAATACCTGTGAGGTAACTAGGTATAAAAATATTTAAATTTTTTTTTCAATTTTTTTTTCAGTTTTTTTTTCTTTTTTTTTAACTCTCTAATCTAGTTCCTGAGTTACAATAAATCTGTCCCCGGCAACGGCGCCAAAAACTTGACAGCGTAAATCTATCTGCTTTTTCGCAAGTGTACGATCAAGTAATATAGAGTATGTAATTGTGACTCTGGTTGTCGAACCCTCGAGAACAGTTTAAGTTTTGCTTATTAGAATTAGAATTAGACACAAAGTCTGTAGAAAGGAGGAAGGTTGGGATTTGATTCTACTCACTAAATTGCAGTAAATAAAACGATATTTAGAAAAGCTTATTTTATTTTTCTTTTAAATAATTTGCAGAAATTGTTGTAGTTGTAAAAATCTGTAATTCTAAGAATCTAGGTCCCAGGATCCCCTAGGGTTAATCTCCAGCTTTCATGGTATATTCGATTTCAGAAACACACGGTGGTTTTGTTTATGCCAGCATACCAATGATACAATCTCCTCTCGGTCTCATGCACCTGTCACTCTCCTGCAGATTTTTGGATCCCCTTGGTTCACCTAGATCTGCAGGTTTGTTCTAAGGCTGCTAGGGTTACAGGTTCTCCTCTCGGTCTCCCCCTAAATGTCTAGCAGTTGGTCTAATGCTTCTGGGCTAGTCCCCTGATTCTCTTCACCTCTCGGTCCATCAAGGCAGAGTACTAAATCCTGTCTTCTCTTCCTAACTCTCACTGGCCACTCTCGCGCACCAGATCATGTCTGTAGCAATCCAGGTTCATGACTCCGTTCATGCATAAACAGTAAAAACCAAAGACAGAATAATAAATAAAACCTCTACTGTATTAAGATTTAAACAATCATGAATCTGAAGTCGAGATAAACTAAGTTGCTGAAATCATAAACCCTAGGTTCACCGAGAACCTAGGTAAATTATTTAGCTACTGAAAACTAACATAAATAAGAGAAGAGAATCAAACAGGTGACTGCTCCGATGCTCCTGCTTCTGCTGTGTCTGACTCTGATTCTGTGAATTATGTTTGTCCTGTGTTGCCTGTGTTGTATATGTTGTGTATCCTGAAACTGCTGGGCAGAGCTGCTTTATATACTGCTGAAGTTCCCTAATCCTGTGCTGAAATTCCTATTCTGCCCCTGTCTAAACCGCCCTGGGAAGCTTCTGGAAATCCTGTCCTGCGTCTGAACGCACATCTGCTGACTTTGACTTTTCTGACGAAGTTTGACTTTTTCCACCGTCTTCAGAAATTCTGAAAATCTTACCTGCGTTTGAACGCACAAAGGCTGCGTTTGAACGCACATTTTGAGAGTTGACTTTTTGACTTTGACTTCCGTTGACTTTTTGGGTGTGCGTTTGAACGCACAATGTGCGTTTGAACGCACATACTTGGTCTTCTGGTTGATTTCTGCCTGATTCTGACCTTTCTGAAATTTGAAGTTTCCTGCGTCTGTACGCAGGATGTGCGTTTGAATGCACATACTTAGTCAATTTTCCCTGTTTTCTGCTGCTGCACTGTGTTGTGCGTTTGAACGCACAATGTGCGTCTGAACGCACATACTTAGCCAATTTTCGCCCTTTTTCGGCCTCCGGGACTCAGTTTTTGCGTTTGGCCATCAATCATGCATGCGGACATAAGTTATTTTTGACTTTGGGGCTGCGTTTGAACGCACAATGTCGTTTGAACGCACATGTGCGTCTGAACGCAGAACATGTGCGTCTGAACGCACATCAGCGACAGCTCCATTTTCAAAACGTCGTAACTTCTTCGCCGATCTCCGATTTAGCTCCGTGACCTATCGGTTGAAAGCTCTTGAAGTCTACTTTCATTTGCCGCCAGTCTCAATCCAAAATTCATTGTAGAACTCATGATATGATCGAAATAGTGGATACTGGTCATTCTAGCTTCTCCAACTTTGCGTCTCTTTACTCCGCTTTAGCTCCCGTTGCTTCCGAAGTTCGTTTCATGCCTCAAATCAACCGCTAAGCATCCATTCCTGTAAAAACAACATGAACAACAATACCAAGCGATTATATATGTCATTTAATATCTATTTATGCATGAAAACGCCCGGATTTCTCAATTAAGCTCAAACTTATATTTTTCATACTACAGAGGCTTTGTCGGCTAAAACGTGCTCAATCTTATGGAAACTCAACTTATTAAATTCTAATATAAGCTCACAGATAACTCCTAAATGAGAGTTATCATAAGATTGAGCACGTTAAACTCTGGATTTATGCAATCATGTCCTATAAATCTTGCAATCATGTCCTATAAGTACGAGGAAACAGAGATTTACAATGTTTATGGAGAGACTTATTCTAATGTCTTTTTTTTAACAAAACTGTAACCGTTCCCCGGCAACGGCGCCAAAAACTTGGAATGTTGCTGGAGCATTGCACAATCCAAATGGCATCCGTCTAAAGGCGAACGTTCCATATGGGCAGGTGAACGTCGTCTTTTCTTGATCCTCTGGATTTATATAGATCTGGTTGTAGCCTGAATACCCGTCAATAAAGCAGTAATAAGCATGGTGAGCTAGTCTGTCCAACATCTGATCCATGAATGGCAGCGGAAAGTGGTCTTTCAGTGTGGCCTCGTTCAGCTTCCGATAGTCCATACAGATTCGCCAGCCAGTGACAGTGCGCTGGGCAATCTGCTCCTGATCAGCATTATGTACTACTGTAATACCCCCTTTCTTTGGTACACACTGGACAGGACTGACCCAGGTGCTGTCTGATATGGGGTATATAATTCCTGCTTCTAGCCACTTCATGACCTCCTTACGTACCACATCTTTCATAATTGGGTTTAGTCTCCGTTGAGGCTGGATGACTGGCTTCTTTCCTTCTTCGATTCTTATTTTGTGCATGCAGTAATCAGGACTGATTCCCTTTAGGTCTGCAATTGTCCATCCGATGGCTTCTTTATGCTCTCGAAGTACCTCCAGCAGCTTTTGTTCCTGTTCCTGAGATAAAAGAGACGAAACAATTACTGGCAGAGTATTATTTTCACCAATAAAAGCGTACCTGAGGTGGTCTGGCAACTGTTTGAATTCCAGGACTGGTGGTTCCTGGAGTGATGGGACCAGTGTCATTTTCTGCTCGCCTCCTTCATCCCTATATAGCGTGACCCAGCTCTCTGTTCCCATTATGCTCATCCTGCTGCTCCTCTGTTTCCTCTGGATACATGTCCTCAAATTCTTCCCATAAATTTTCCATTTCCTCATTCTCCAGATCATCAATTACCTCTACTGCAAAACAGCTTTCATGCCCATAATGGTCAGGAAGCTGGAGAGATTTGAAAACATTAAATTTCACTTTTTCCTCGTTGATTTGCATGGACAACTCTCCACTTTTGCAGTTAATAATGGCTTCACCAGTTGCTAGGAAAGGTCTGCCCACGATTAGCGGGACCTCTCCGGCCTCCATATCCAGTATCACAAAATCTGCTGGAAAAATAAGCTCTCCCACTTTTACCAGGATATCTTCAATTACTCCATAGGCAGGTTTCACAAATCTGTCAGCCATTTGAAGCATAATTCTTGTTGGACGTGGTTCTCCGACTCCCAGGCTTTTGAAGATGGTCAGTGGCATCAGGTTGATGCTGGCGCCCAAGTCGCATAAGGCTTTTCCTGTGTATGCACTGCCCAGGGTTACTGGAATAACAAAGCTGCCAGGGTCTTTCTTTTTCAATGGTAGACCATTTTTTACACAACTGCTCGCTTCTGCCGTCAGGTTCACTGTTTCGAAGTCACTCATTCGCCTTCTCCCATACAATATGTCTTTGAGAAATTTCGCATAAGTAGGCATTTTGGCAAGTGCTTCGGCACAAGGTATGTTTATCTGTAATTGCTTGAATACCTCCAGAAATCTGGCGTAGTCTTTGCTGTCATCTCTCTTGCGTGTCTTCAGAGGGTAGGGTACCTCCTTAGAGATAGGCACTATTTCTGGACTACCCTCATTAGTCTGCTCTGCTTCCTGCTCGACCGAACCCCTTTTCTGAGAGTTTACGGTTGAACTGTCTTCCCTGTCAATCACTTCCTATTCAATAATTTTTGACTTTTCTGCACGTGCATGACTGGGATACGGTGGATCCTGCAGTGCAATTCCACTCCGAGTTGTGATAGCATTGATTTGAGCGCGTGGATTGTTCACTGTATTTGATGGTAAATTCCCTGGGGCTCGTTCTGCCTGGTTCTGTGCAAGCTGACCATTCTTCACCTCCAAGTTGCGGATGGCAATCTTCATTTGGCTTACATCAGCAGTTAATGACTCCATCTGCGCAAATCTAGTTTTCCACTGCTTATTGAATTTCTCCATATAGGACTCAAAATGTTGCTGTGACAAATTTAGCTGTGGTGGTGCTCCTGGGGTCGTCTAATGTGCCTGTGGTCTGTGCTGGAATCCTGGTGCATAGACTGCTGCATTGGGATTTCCGTAGCGAAACCCTGGATGGTCACGTGTGCCTGGTCTGTAGCGACTAGGATCCCACTGCTGCTGAACATAGTTGGCATCTTCGGTCTGAAGCTCCAGAATTGCTGCGTCAAGGTCAGGTTCTTCCACTGATGCCACTGGCTTCTTCTCTGTATACACCTTTTTAACTAAGTCCTGTACCACTTTCGTGAGGTTGCCAATCCTGTCGTCAGCCACTGGTTCTACTACCGCTGCGAGCCTGCGGTCATCAAACAGGCGAGTATCCTGTTTGGCTAATTGCTTCATCAGTTCATATGCTCCATCCTTATCCACATGGTATAAAAAGTTACCCCCAGCTTCCCGATCAATCCTGTCAGCATTCTCCCTGTCGAGAGCATGGTAGAATACCTGCAGAATTTTTGCGTCCCCGAAGCCTTGATTGGGGCATTTTTTTACAAGTCTCATCAGCCTGTCCCATGCGTCTACCACCGTTTCCCCCATCTTCTGTTTGAACGATAAGATCTCACTCTGCAGCTTGATAACACGGGATGCGGGGTAGAACTTTTCCAAAAAATCAGTAACACATCCATCCCAGGTAGTGATGGACCTCGGTGGTCTTGCCTCCAACCAGTCTTTTGCTGTTCCGAACAAGCAGTATGGGAATAAAATCAGCTTTAGCGTATCCGCTTCGACTCCTTTATATTTAATCTTGTTGCAGTAATCTTCAAACTTTCCGAGGAAGTCGTTTGGATCTTCATCTGCTTTCCCATTGAAAGGACAATGAGTCTGGGCGGTCTGAATGGTGGATGATTTCAGATCGAAGTTCTCTGCTGTAATGGGTGGCACTACGATAGCTAGTTGATGTCCTCCGGTTGGGACTTCAAAATTTTCGACTATTGCCCTCCAAGACCTGTTGTAAATCCTCTGATTTTTCCTGGCAGCAAAGCCTGCCGCTATCAGCTCTTCAATGTAAAGAGCCATCTGTGCTGGATTAAGTTGCTGCTGTCCTGTGGGTGTTCCTGTTTCGGTTGTTGTGTCTTCTCCGTGCTCAGACATCGCGGCTCGGTGTCTGCGACTTTGCTCTCTGAAAAGTTTTTTGGGATCTTCAAGTGGTGATACCAGTTTGCTAGGCAATCTGGACATAAACTAGAATACCCTGAAAATCAAAATTCAAGAGCAGTAAGTCAAAAGAAAATAAACATAAAAAAAAATAAAAATAAAAAAAAAAAAAAAAAAAAAAACTTTGAGACTTATTCTAATGTCTTTTTTTAACAAAACTGTAACCGTTCCCCGGCAACGGCGCCAAAAACTTGACAGCGTAAATCTATCTGCTTTTTCGCAAGTGTACGATCAAGTAATTTAGAGTATGTAATTGTGACTCTGGTTGTCGAACCCTCGAGAACAGTTTAAGTTTTGCTTATTAGAATTAAAATTAGACACAAAGTCTGTAGAAAGGAGGAAGGTTGGGATTTGATTCTACTCACTAAATTGCAGTAAATAAAACGATATTTAGAAAAGCTTATTTTATTTTTCTTTTAAATAATTTGCAGAAATTGTTGTAGTTGTAAAAATCAGTAATTCTAAGAATCTAGGTCCCAGGATCCCCTAGGGTTAATCTCCAGCTTTCATGGTATATTCGATTTCAGAAACACACGGTGGTTTTGTTTATGCCAGCATACCAACAGTACAATCTCCTCTCAGTCTCATGCACCTATCACTCTCCTGCAGATTTTCGGGTCCTCTCGGTCCACCTAAATCTGCAGGTTCGTTCTAAGTCTGCTAGGGTTACAGGTTCTCCTCTCGGTCTCCCCCTAAACGTCTAACAGTTGCTCTAATGCTTCTGGGCTAGTCCCCTGATTCTCTTCACCTCTCGGTCCATCAAGGCATAGTACTAAATCCTGTCTTTTCTTCCTAACTCTCACTGGTCACTCTCGCGCACCAGATCCTGTCTTTAACACTCCTGGGTGATCAAGCCATTCATGTATGTAAATAAAATCAAAGACAGAATAATAAACAATCCATCCTGTATTAAGGCTTCAACTAGCCATGCATCTGAAAATCAAACAACCAAGTCTGCTGAATTCATAAACCCTAGGTTCACCGAGAACCTAGGAAAAAGGTCTAGCTAGCTTGCATTATTGAAAAACAACGTTTCATAAAAGAGAGAAAAGATCAAACTAGTTATTGGCTGAATACTGAAAAACTGCTCCAATCCTGAGTTGCTCCAATCCTGACGGCTCTGAAACTGGCTGCTGTGATGATGATGATAGATGTATGAGTGTGTATGTGTAACCCTAATTCAGTGCTGGGACACCTCTTTTTATACTGCCACAGTCTCCAAAACTGATGCATGAAATTTTTAGTTTTACCCTCAAAAAGACCCGTCCTGGAAGCTTCTGGAAACCCTCCGTGCGTTCAAACGCAACTCACCTGCGTTCAAACGCAGTGCGTCTGAACGCACTCATCCTGCGTTTGAACGCAGGCCTTAACTCCTTTTCCTTCCTCTGGCTTCTGACTTCTCGGACACGTGCGTTTGAACGCAGCTCCCCTGCGTTTGAACGCACAACTTGGTCTTTTCTTCTTCTGATGTCGAGTCCTGCGTTTGAACGCAGGTTGTGCGTCTGAACGCACCCCTTAGCTTTTCTGCATTTCTGAATTCGAACCCTGCGTTTGAACGCAGGCCGTGCGTCTGAACGCACGCCTTAGCCTCTTTTCCGCCATTTTCCCGCTGCTGCCATCTGGTGCGTTTGAACGCAGGTGCCCTGCGTTTGAACGCACAACTTAGACTTTTCTGCTCTTTTTTTTTCTGCTCAGCTCTCCTGATACGCTGCTTCCCATCCAAGTCGATCCCATGCATTTCTCGGCACCTGTTACCTGCACATTATAACATGTACCCGCGATCATATCCAACAAACAAAAGTATGCATGAAATTACTCAAATCTTGCAATCATGTCCTATAAATCTCTGCCTCGTATCAGGTGGAAAATAAGATGAAAATGGGCAAACTCTGGATTTACATAAGATTGCGCACGTTAATCTATCTGTTTATTGAACAGGAAGTGATTGATAGGAAAGACAGTTCAACCGTAAACTCTCAGAAAAGGGGTTCGGTCGAGCAGGAAGCAGAGCAGACTAATGAGGGTAGTCCAGAAATAGTGCCTATCTCTAAGGAGGTACCCTACCCTCTGAAGACACGCAAGAGAGATGACAGCAAAGACTACGCCAGATTTCTGGAGGTATTCAAGCAATTACAGATAAACATACCTTTTGCCGAAGCACTTGCCAAAATGCCTACTTATGCGAAATTTCTCAAAGACATATTGTATGGGAGAAGGCGAATGAGTGACTTCGAAACAGTGAATCTGACGGCAGAAGCGAGCAGTTGTGTCAAAAATGGTCTACCACTGAAAAAGAAAGACCCTGGCAGCTTTGTTATTCCAGTAACCCTGGGCAGTGCATACACAGGAAAAGCCTTATGCGACTTGGGCGCCAGCATCAACCTGATGCCACTGACCATCTTCAAAAGCCTGGGAGTCAGAGAACCACGTCCAACAAGAATTATGCTTCAAATGGCTGACAGATCTGTGAAACCTGCCTATGGAGTAATTGAAGATATCCTGGTAAAAGTGGGAGAGCTTATTTTTCCAGCAGATTTTGTGATACTGGATATGGAGGCCGGAGAGGTCCCGCTAATCCTGGGCAGACCTTTCCTAGCAACTGGTGAAGCCATTATTAACTAGAAAAGTGGAGAGTTGTCCATGCAAATCAACGAGGAAAAAATGAAATTTAATGTTTTCAAATCTCTCCAGCTTCCTGACCATTATGGGCATGAAAGCTATTTTGCAGTAGAGGTAATTGATGATCTGGAGAATGAGGAAATGGAAAATTTATGGGAAGAATTTGAGGACATGTATCCAGAGGAAACAGAGGAGCAGCAGGATGAGCATAATGGGAACAGAGAGCTGGGTCACGCTATATAGGGATGAAGGAGGCGAGCAGAAAATAACACTGGTCCCATCACTCCAGGAACCACCAGTCCTGGAATTCAAACAGTTGCCAGACCACCTCAGGTACGCTTTTATTGGTGAAAATAATACTCTGCCAGTAATTGTTTCGTCTCTTTTATCTCAGGAACAGGAACAAAAGCTGCTGGAGGTACTTCGAGAGCATAAAGAAGCCATCGGATGGACAATTGCAGACCTAAAGGGAATCAGTCCTGATTACTGCATGCACAAAATAAGAATCGAAGAAGGAAAGAAGCCAGTCATCCAGCCTCAACGGAGACTAAACCCAATTATGAAAGATGTGGTACGTAAGGAGGTCATGAAGTGGCTAGAAGCAAGAATTATATACCCCATATCAGACAGCACCTGGGTCAGTCCTGTCCAGTGTGTACCAAAGAAAGGGGGTATTACAGTAGTACAGAATGCTGATCAGGAGCAGATTGCCCAGCGCACTGTCACTGGCTGGCGAATCTGTATGGACTATCGGAAGCTGAACGAGGCCACACTGAAAGACCACTTTCCGCTGCCATTCATGGATCAGATGTTGGACAGACTAGCTCACCATGCCTATTACTGCTTTCTTGACGGGTATTCTGGCTACAACCAGATCTATATAAATCCAGAGGATCAAGAAAAGACGACGTTCACCTGCCCATATGGAACGTTCGCCTTTAGACGGATGCCATTTGGATTGTGCAATGCTCCAGCAACATTCCAAAGATGCATGATGGCTATTTTCTCTGATATGATAGAGAAAAATTTGGAAGTTTTCATGGACGACTTTTCGTTGTTTGGAGACAGTTTCGAAGTCTGCTTATACCATCTGGCCAGAGTTCTGATCCGCTGCAGAAAAACAAACCTGGTACTCAACTGGGAAAAATGCCACTTCATGGTTACTGAAGGAATAGTGCTGGGACACAGGATTTCCAGCAAAGGACTGGAAGTAGACAGGGCAAAAATAGAGGTGATCAAGCAGCTGCCATATCCAACCACAGTGAGGGCAATTAAGAGTTTTTTGGGCCACGCAGGATTTTACAGAAGGTTTATTAAAGATTTCTCAAAAATTACAAAGCCACTATGTAATTTGTTGGGAAAAGATGTGCCCTTCGTATTTGATGAAGCCTGCAAAGAAGCCTTTGACGTGCTTAAAGAGAGGCTGACAACTGCACCCATTATGACAACGCCAGACTGGACCCTCCCGTTCGAGCTGATGTGCGACGCCACTGATTACGCAGTGGGCGCGGTACTGGGACAGCGAAAAGACAAAGTGTGCAGTGTCATCTACTATGCCAGCAGGGTCCTGAATGAGGCACAGATTAATTATGGGACTACAGAGAAGGAGCTGCTTGCAGTCGTGTTTGCCCTAGATAAGTTCAGATCCTACCTGATAGGTTCAAAAGTCATCATATTCACAGATCACAGTGCACTGAAATACTTACTGGAGAAGAAGGATGTAAAGCCAAGGCTGCTGCGTTGGATTCTGCTGATGCAGGAATTTGATGTCGAGATCAGGGATAAAAAGGGAGTTGAAAATGTGGTAGCTGATCATCTATCTCGTCTGGAGAACCCTACAGAAGAACTGGTGCCCATTCAAGAAAATTTTCCGGATGAACACATTATGAAGATCAAGACCAACAGACGGCCCTGGTATTACGCCATAGCCAATTATTTGGTCAATGGAGTACTCCCTGAAGACATCACCCCTTGGCAGAAAAAGAAGTTTATTTCAGACTGCAAGCAATATTTCTGGGACGATCCTTATCTGTTCAAGCAAGGGGCAGACAATATTCTCCGTCGTTGCATTCCATGCCACGAGATTTTGGAGGTAATTCAGCACTGCCACTCAGCACAATGTGGGGGACATTTCAGCGGACCGAGAACAGCCCACAAAGTGCTGCAGTCAGGATTTTTCTGGCCAACAGTCTTCAAGGATTGCCATGATTATGCGCAGAGTTGCGATCGCTGCCAACGGACAGGAAATATTTCCCAGCGGAATGAAATGCCCATGACACTTTGGCAGGAAGTCGATCCTTTTGATGTTTGGGGTATCGATTTTATGGGTCCATTCCCTTCGTCTCTGGGAAATCTCTACATCTTACTGGCAGTGGATTACGTGTCAAAATGGGTGGAAGCAATAGCCTGTCATAAGAACGATGCGGCAGTCGTGGAAAGATTCCTCAAACGTAATATCTTTACCAGATTCGGAACACCGAGGGCCATGGTCAGTGATGAAGGTTCTCATTTTATCAATAAGGTCTTTGCCAAGGTTTTAAAGCAATACAGGGTGTCTATCCATAAAGTGTCACTGCCTTATCACCCTCAGGAAAACGGGAAAGCAGAGGTGTCCAACAGAGAGATAAAGAGCATACTGGAAAAAACTGTGAATCCTGGACGCAAGGACTGGTCGTTAAAGCTGGATGATGCGCTCTGGCCATACAGAACTGCTTACAAAACCCCGCTGGGAATGTCCCCATACCAGCTGGTGTTTGGAAAAGCATGTCACTTACCAGTAGAATTGGAGCACAAAGCATACTGGGCAATCAAGCAGCTGAATATGGATCACAGTTTATCAGGAAGCAAACGGAAGATGGCACTCCTCGAACTAGAGGAATTCCGTAAAACTGCTTACGAGAGTGCCAAGATTTATAAAGAAAAAACAAAGAAGTGGCATGACAACCGCATTCTACCAAAGAAGATAGAAATCGGGCAGAAGGTTCTCCTCTACAACTCAAGGATGAAATTCTATCCAGGGAAGCTGCGCTCAAGATGGTCTGGACCATTTATTGTGAAGGACATTACACCATGGGGAGTGGTGGAGCTGGAGAACCCGAGGGATAATACAATTTTCAAGGTGAATGGGAACAGAGTCAAGCCATACAGGGATCCTCAGGAGATCATGGAGGTAGAGGCACTCTACCTCGACCTTCCGTGATTACAACAGAGGTAACAAAGTCGGGCTGTCGACTGTAAATCACAAGCGCTGGTTGGGAGGCAACCCAACATAGATTAGTTGTTTTTATATAATTTTTACAATGTTCATAATTTGAGAGAAAAGTGAGAAAGAGGGGTTTAATGTTGAACTCAGTGTTTCAGGAATCAGAGGCGTACGTTCAAACGCAGGAGACATGCGTTCAAACGCAGACACCCTGCGTTCAAACGCAGACCCACCAACAGACAGAAGAAACACTGGAAACGGCTAACACTTATGCGTTCAAACGCAGACCTCCTGCGTTCAACCGCAGATCACACAATGAAGATTTCCAGCCAACAAGTGGTGCGTTCAAACGCACAAGGTGCGTTCAAACGCAAGGAGAAAAAGATGGGTTGAAAAAAAAACCTAAGGACGTGCGTCTAAACGCAGAAGGTGCGTTCGAACGCAGGAACCAATCAGCAGAGAATTTCTAGAGTCAAGGCATGCGTTTAAACGCAGATCATGTGCGTTCAAACGCAGCTCATCAGAAGCATTGCAGAAGCTAAGCATTGCGTTTAAACGCAACTCATGTGCGTTCAAACGCAAATCAACAAGCCCAGAAAATTCATAGAACTTCAAGCACTGCGTTCAAACGCACACCATGCGTTCAAACGCAGATCAAGAGAATTTCAAATTTCCATAAAAGTGGAAGACGTGCGTTCAAACGTAGAAGCTGCGTTCAAACGCACATTCGAGCGGGATCAGAAATTTCGAAAAAATTTGAAAAATTTTTGAAATTCAGGGGCCATTCTGCAATTTCTGAAAATTTGCCTATATATACTGTACGGATGACAGTGACTCATTTTCACCCAAGTCATCCAGTTTTCAACTCTCTCTCTAGAAATTCTCTCTGCCATAGCAGCCGCCAGAAGCAGTCAGCCGCCAGCAATCTCCGACGACCACCGCAGGACCACCAGAAGGTCAGGAACAGTGTGGGGGTGGTCAAACTCATCCGATCCAAACACCGACAGATCCACTTCAGAGAGAAATTTCCATATCTGTACCCGTAAGATTCACTCCGGGTAGCCAGATTCTATCTTTTCCTTCTCTCTGAATATTTTCATTTTTTCTGTTTGAATCTTGAAATGGATGAGGATAGCCCTTACATGAGGCCTGATACGGCGATTGCACCTTTGAACATCATAGACTGCAGATTGCTTAGGGTTGACCATTTCTGCGACCATAGGTTTGTTAACATGGAGGCTCACCGTTTCTTTCTGCAAGACAAAAAGATTCGGTATGACATACCTGCTGAGAGGACCTTTCCCCGTGATAGAGTAGCAATGGGGGATGAACTGTTCAACTATACTGGGCAGGATCATTTTGGGGATTTATTTACTGGTTTCACCAATCTGCAAGTCAGTTCTGTGCTGGCTAAGGAGATTTTCAGCAATCTCCAACAGTGCATGAACAGTGAAGCCCAGTCAATTGACTGGATTTACTACAGAAAGAGATGGATTCGAATCACCCCAGAGAGTATCCGAGAGAGTCTGGGTCTGGAATTAGTGTTGGATGACTGTCAGTTTCAGGAACTGAGGCGTCATCCATCTGAACAGCTCAGCGAGCAGATCTTGACCACCCTGTGTGCTGGTGTACCAGGCGCTGCTTGGTACTATCCTGAACGGAGTCCTTCCTACCGGAAACTCCCTGCGACCTACCTGATTCGAGAGGCGAGATGGTGGACTGAGTGGGTAAACAACAGAATTGTGGGTATTAAACACTTTACCCGCATTGATTATAACATTGCCCTTTTGGTGTACTGTCTGATGGCCCGAGAGCCTGTGAGCCTCCGGAGATTATTTGTGAGTTTTTCCGGGAACGAAGAGAGACCCACGGCAAGAAGGGTTTGGGTCTCCTGGGGATGTTAACAAAAATGGCGCAGGATTATCGGGTGGTTATCCCTGGCGAGCTGAGAGATATCCGACCAGTGCAGGTACGCAAGTACCGAAACATGAGATGTGCGTTGCATGAGGCCGTGCACGGGCCTCCAGAATTTGTCCAAGTGGACGATGATGATGATGTTTCGCCTCAGGGTGGGGGTGTTGGCATGCCACCACCACCTCCTCCCGGTGATGGGGGTTTTCCAGCCTTACCAGGTCCCTTCCGACTGCCACGATCTGCCAGTTCCAGTGAACACAGGCAGGCCGACCCCGACTTAGGGCAGTCCAGCAGAGGGGCCAGACGCAGTTCTTTTGGGCGCCTGGAGAGGACTGAGCATGAGGAATGGGTCAGAAAGAAAATTAAGGCCCAAGAAAAAGTGCAGAACTACCTGGTAAGGACAGTCAAGAAAATGGCCAGGGGTCTTGGAAAGTTGTTCAAGACCCAGAAGCATATTTACCACGCTAACACAGCCGCATTGAGAGCTCATGATGCGGCACTCGCTGAAATTCAGAGCAACATGCGTGGTAAGAGATTTAACTTTCCGGACCGCTATTCGAGTGATAATTGTCCCAGCTGGACAATGGAGGATAGCCGGCCATATGACAGCTTCTCTGGCCATGACCCCACACCGAGTCCGGAACACGCTGACAGCGTTGGTGACCCCGGCAGACCCGGTACCCAGTACCCACCTAGGCAGCATGCAGACCCAGGGGCCAGCAGTGCCCATCCCGTGCCAGCCATGCTGGTACCGCTGCCGCAGCACGCCATGCTGCGAGGAAACGCGCCAGAGGGCGAACCCCTTCACCATCTCCAGAGCCGACTGACCAGTCTACTCCGGAGAACACAGATTCTAGTTACAGGCCAGATCAGTAGAGTCGCGAGGACGCGCCACCTCTAGTGTGGGGGTGGGGAATCGTGTCCTCCTGCATAGCCGTGTCAGCATATTTTTGTCAATTTCATTTTTAATTTTATTTTCATTTTTGAGTCAGCACGTTTTTTTTATGTTGAGTCTACCCGCCAACTCTTCTGACCTTGCATGATATAAAAATAAATAAAAATAAATAAAAATAAATAAAAAAAATATATATATATATAATATAAATAAATTAATTTTTTTTTTTTTTGAGAAAGGGCAACTTAGGACCTAGAAACTGAAGAGAATTCAATGAAAGAGCTTATGAGAGTAGGAAGCACCGTAGTAGGGATACTTCAAATTTTAGTGTTTTGTGCGCAAGTCTCACGATAGGATGTCCCGGGTATTCAGGAATGTGGAAAGTAGATAACAGGCATACTTTTGGCTTCTCTAGTCTGCTAGGTGGATTTGGTCCTTAGATAATTGAATATTCTGTTTCCTGTGGAAACTTGTGGACTCTTGGAATCTGGGGTGGACCTTCGTGTAGAGTCGGTTTTATGTGGTACAAGTCTTTGGCCTAAGCGAAGTTGGGGAATGTACACCACCATCCCTTAATGTGGTTCAAGAGAAAATCCTAAAAAGCCCGCACTCTTAAAGCTCTACTGCACAGTTGTAAAAAAAAAAAAAAAAAAAACAGAGGAGGTTTATAAAATAAAAAAAAAAAAAAACACAAAACAATCTGAAAAAAATAAATAAATAATTATTTGTGCTTAAAGGAGAAACAACATAATGTGCTTCCATTCACATGGAAAATTTGGATTCAATCCAATTTAGAGCTTAAGAGGGAAATTAAAGTCAAGCCGTATTACACAGGAGTTGTGTCTCCCAGCAATGGGACAATTTGCAAATCAAACGCAATAACGGCTAAGAGGGTCTGAAAACCTAGAATGACTTGGCGAAGAAAAATTATATGTTGACTTAAAGAAGCCTGGACCCTCTAAGTCAAAAGACGTGCTTTATCTTGGATGGTTTGGTGGATGTTTGGGGACACCTTAGTGAGTTTGTGAACAGGATCATTTCTTGCTGCGCGTTGTGGAATTTCAAAATGAGCTTGTGAGGATTTGATGATTTCAGTTTATGATAGAGAGGTTGCCCAATCTCAGGAAAAAAAAAGAAAAAAAATTTGCTGTGTCTTGAGTCAGTTTGTGTATATTCTGTATCTGAGTCAGTCATCTATTGAGTCTTTTGGTCTGTGACATGAATCTGTGAAAAAGGGGAAGTATGCAATTAAAGTATGCAAAAGATGGGTCTGCAAGGCAGTATGCAAGGGTCTACTCGGGACGAGCAGAGTTTAGTGTGGGGGTATTTTGACAGCTTGAAAATGGACTAGTCTGGGACATCTTTTTACCATTGGTTTTAACCCTGTGAGAGTTGAGTTTGCCCATTTTCAGCTTATTTTCCACCTGATACGAGGCAGAGATTTATAGGACATGATTGCAAGATTTGAGTAATTTCATGCATACTTTTGTTTGTTGGATATGATCGCGGGTACATGTTATAATGTGCAGGTAACAGGTGCCGAGAAATGCATGGGATTGACTTGGATGGGAAGCAGCGTATCAGGAGAGCTGAGCAGAAAAAAAGAGAGCAGAAAAGTCTAAGTTGTGCATTCAAACGCAGGGCACCTGCGTTCAAACGCACCAGATGGTAGCAGCGGGAAAATGGCAGAAAAGAGGCTAAGGCGTGCGTTCAGACGCACGGCCTGCGTTCAAACGCAGGGTTCGAATTCAGAAATGCAGAAAAGCTAAGGGGTGCGTTCAGACGCACAACCTGCGTTCAAACGCAGGACTCGACATCAGAAGAAGAAAAGACCAAATTGTGCGTTCAAACGCAGGGGAGCTGCGTTCAAACGCACGTGTCCGAGAAGTCAGAAGCCAGAGGAAGGAAAAGCTGTTAAGGCCTGCGTTCAAACCCAGGATGAGTGCGTTCAGACGCACTGCGTTTGAACGCAGGTGAGTTGCGTTTGAACGCACGGAGGGTTTCCAGAAGCTTCCAGGACGGGTCTTTTTGAGGGTAAAACAGGAATTTCATGTATCAGTTTTGGAGACTGTGGCAGTATAAAAAGAGGTGTCCCAGCACTGAATTAGGGTTACACATACACACTCATACATCTATCATCATCATCACAGCAGCCAGTTTCAGAGCCGTCAGGATTGGAGCAGTTTTTCAGTATTCAGCCAATAACTAGTTTGATCTTTTCTCTCTTTTATGAAACGTTGTTTTTCAATAATGCAAGCTAGCTAGACCTTTTTCCTAGGTTCTCGGTGAACCTAGGGTTTATGAATTCAGCAGACTTGGTTGTTTGATTTTCAGATGCATGGCTAGTTGAAGCCTTAATACAGGATGGATTGTTTATTATTCTTTCTTTGATTTTATTTACATACGTGAATGGCTTGATCACCCAGGAGTGTTAAAGACAGGATCTGGTGCGCGAGAGTGACCAGTGAGAGTTAGGAAGAAAAGACAGGATTTAGTACTCTACCTTGATGGACCGAGAGGTGAAGAGAATCAGGGGACTAGCCCAGAAGCATTAGACCAACTGTTAGACGTTTAGGGGGAGACCGAGAGGAGAACCTGTAACCCTAGCAGACTTAGAACGAACCTGCAGATTTTGGTGGACCGAGAGGACCCGAAAATCTGCAGGAGAGTGATAGGTGCATGAGACTAAGAGGAGATTGTACTGTTGGTATGCTGGCATAAACAAAACCACCATGTGTTTCTGAAATCGAATATACCATGAAAGCTGGAGATTAACCCTAGGGGATCATGGGACCTAGATTCTTAGAATTACTGATTTTTACAACTACAACAATTTCTGCAAATTATTTAAAAGAAAAATAAATAAGCTTTTCTAAATATCGTTTTATTTACTGCAATTTAGTGAGTAGAATCAAATCCCAACCTTCCTCATTTCTACAGACTTTGTGTCTAATTCTAATTCTAATAAGCAAAACTTAAACTGTTCTCGAGGGTTCGACAACCAGAGTCACAATTACATACTCTATATTACTTGATCGTACACTTGCGAAAAAGCAGATAGATTTACGCTGTCAGGTACACCATCAATGAAAAACATCTCCTTTGCCTTATCCAGACACTCCTTCCTATCAGGGTAATCTCCAACATTATATTTCCTAGGAATGCCCAAGACTTTGGAAAAAGTCCTCTGATCTAACCTCAAATCCACTCCAGCCACTTTTGAAGTTAACACCATTTTATCATCACCTTCAAAAACCAAATTCAGATAAAATAACCTAGTTAACCTAGGATAGGCCTTAGAACTAGGATTTAACACCTTCCAAACAGCAGTTTCTCTTAACTTCCTCATGCAATCAATATCCAATTTATCCAACAATTCTTCAGAAACCATACTACAGAAAGCTACCTTAGATGAAGCATAACCTTGCATCCATACAGTTCTAACCTCAGAACTAACAAACCAGCCTGTAGGAAGTACATTCTTACCTTGATAACCTTTCTTGGTTGCAGCAGCAACCTGCTTAACCCATAGTTTTCATCTTTGAGGGTTTGCACTTTTCTTGTTATCCTTCAGATGGTTTCTTCTTGCTTTCTTGAGAAGATTTCCCCTTTTCCTCTTCACCAGTCTTTTTCTTTTCTCCCCTTTTATTCTTCTCTGACCTAGGTTGATCACCACCCTGAGTTTGTGTCTCCTGCTGTGGATCAATGCTTGTTCCTTCATCTCCCTTCTCTGTTCTGGACTTATTTGCAGGAGGAGTGTCCTTATGCAAGCTCTGAGTGTTTTCTGAATCTAAATCAGAAATCACTATCTTCTCTTTCTTATTTGCCCTCTTCTTGGATCTGCCAGAAGGCTTTCCCTGTTGCTGAATTCTGGCTGATTTGCGCTCCATTTTGGGGTTTAGGGTTTTGAGAAGAGAATGTGATTGAGAGAAACTGAGAGAGAGAGAGGACAGTCGTAGAGAATTGAGAAAGAATGAGAGGAAAAAGCCCTGACTTTCAGCTTAAGTAGGTTGAAAAGGATGAGTCATAAAAGGACTCTGAAATCAACATGCAAAATAGAATCTTGAAAAAATATTTTTAGATATTTTAGAAAATTCTCTGAGTAATTCAAATATTATAGAGTTATCTAAAAAGATAAGATATAATATTTGATGATCCATTTTTAAAAAAAAAATATTACAGATATTTTTAAGACCTGGAGAATAATCTCAAGGCCTTGAGATTTTCTGCAGTTTGAGAAACTTCAAAGCTTTGAGCTATACTTTCAAGGCTTTGGAAAGTATAATCTCAAGGCTTTGAGCTTTCAGCACATAATCACAAATAAGTACTAATACTCCCCCTAAACCAATGAATCCTTTTTTAACATCCCCAATTCAAGCCTTAGAGATGAAAACCTATCACCTGGCAAAGGTTTAGTGAAAATATCAGCAATCTGCATTGAAGTAGAAATAAAATTTAAAACAACATCACCTTGTTCTGCATGATCTCTAAGGAAATGATGTCTCACATCTATGTGCTTGGTTCTTGAGTGCTGGACTGGATTCTTAGAGATTGAGATAGCACTTGTGTTGTCACAATGAATAGGCACATTTCTGAAATTGTAGCCAAGATAGCTTCTGCAGTTGATAATGATACAGAATTTTGCTTTTTGGAGTTCCAACTAATCAATGAAGATCCAAGAAATTGACAGCATCCAGAAGTACTTTTCCTGTCTACTTTATATCTTGCAAAATATGCATCTGAATAGCCACTCAACATAAAATTAGATCTTCTTGGATACCAAAGCCCCAAGTCTCTGGTTCCATTTAAATATCTAAAAATTCTTTTGACTGCAGTTAAATGACTTTCCTTAGGATCTGCTTGGAATCTAGCACACATACAGACACTGAACATAATATCAGGTCTACTAGCAGTTAAATACAACAGTGATCCAATCATACCTCTATATTCTTTTTGATTCACACTCTTACCATTTGAATCTTTGTCTAAAGAGAGTGATGAAATCATAGGGGTCTTAAGCACCTTGGACTATGACATATTGTACTTGTTCAGTAAGTCTAGTTGAAAACCCCAACTGGCGTGCTGAACGTAGTTTTCTTTGCATCTTCAGAGTCCATCTTGATTTAATTATAACCACTGAATCCATCCATGAAACTGAACATCCAGTGACCTGCGGTAGAGTCGATGAGCAGGTCTATGCTTAGTAATGGGAAATCGTCCTTGGGGCAGAAGTGGTTGAGATCTCTGAAGTCCACACAGATGCGAAGCTGTCCATTTTTCTTGACGACTGGCACAATGTTGGCCAACCAAGTAGGGTGATGATTAGTTTCAATGAACTTGGCGTTCAGCAACTTGACTATTTCCTCTTTGATCTTCATGTTAATCTCTGGTCTGAAGCTTCTTGCGCTCTGCTTTACCGGTTTGGACCCTCGGACAACATCCAGTCTATGCATTTTTACCCCTGTATCAAGGCCAGGCATCTCGTCGTACTCCCATGCGAACACATATTTGTATTCTGTGAGCAGTTTTAGCAATCTGTCTTCCTCATCTCCCTTGAGATCCGCACTCAGGAACACAGGCCTCTTCTTTTCTTCGGATGAACTTAAGAACACTTCCTTTAGCTCCTACTTTTGTGGCTTTGGTTTTTCCTCCATGCATTCAGGCGCTTTTCTTAATTTCTCCTCCGGTGGGTCTGGCTTATGTTTGTCCTCTCCTGGTACTTGCCCGAGTTGGTTGATTTGCCCAGGGATATCCCCATATTGTGGTGGGGGTAACCCCGTGCACCTTCATATGCGGTAGCATTTCTTCCCATTGGAGTAGAAACTTTCTACTTATTTGCCTTTGCTGTCATGCTTCACTACCCTTTTCAGGGTGTACACGTTCTTCTTCTAACAAATAGTCTTTGGCACTTCTTCGCACGCAGGCACCTTCTCCTTGGGATTTTATCTTGTCACCATCACTCCTGCAGGTGACTGATCCTTGATATCCTCCCACCTAGGCAAAGGGGTTTGCTTAAATGGTCCAGGCGTCTGCTCGTCCGCCATCTCGGTGAACCATACTGCCTCGGTCAGGTGCGCCTCATTCAAGTTGAACGGGTTTATCGAAGCTGGTATTTCAACCACTCTGCCATTCCAGATGGCCTTCATCACTTGATGGGCTGTTGAGGGTACAGCGTCGAAACGGTGGATCCATGCCCTGCCGATGATCATATGGTAAGTGTTGGCAGAACATTTTATCTTCCCTACTTGAAGTCCCAAGTGAATCCACCCCACTATCTTCCTCGAATCGCTTTCGAACCCCATTAGCGGAGATGGGCGTCTGACAATCCTCTTCTCAGGGATGCCTGCTAACTCCAAGGTATTGAGCGAGACTACGTTGACGGCTGCTCCTCCATCAACAAAAGCCCTTTTTAATTCGACGTCATTGATCACTGCCGTGACATACAGGGGTTTCTGATGGCTCACATCTATCTTCTTGTCTGATTCATAGAAAGCCATTATCTTCTCAGTTGAGCGAGAGGCCCTTACAAATCTCCCATTAGAGACAACTATATCCTCCTCAAAGTCTTCTGCCACTCTGAGGATCGCCTTTGTCATCTACTTGCGGCACTTCTCTGAAAAGTTCATTTCATCAAAGAACCTCCTGAAGCTGTGTGATCCCTTCATCCTGTCGGCGCGTGAGTCCTCTGTGTCCATGCTATAGTCTTCTTCGTCATGAACTTCAGCTACGACAGGTAGCCCATCATCTGCGATTTATTCGAGGTCCATAATCGCGATCATGGCCACCTCGTTGTCTTTTGGATCTTGTTCTGAGTGGGCTGGTAGGGGATTGTTGCGTACATCTTGCCTCTCTTCGGTGATGACCAGCTCCTCTTTCTTTAGCTTCTTGTTCACGAGCCACTTGAGCTTCTTGCATTTAGCAATGGGATGCATGACCTTACCGTGGCATTTACACCACTTTGGATCCCTTAGATGCTCCCTATAGGGTGCCCTTTCGAGCTGGGGTAAGACCCCATCTTTGCGCCACTGTTTGCAGAGGTCAATTACCTCCTCAATGGAGCATGGTAGCGGCGTATCTTTGGTCAAACCCTTGTGTTGTTTGTGCGGTGAGACTGCACTGATTTCAGCCTCGCGTCCCCTCTTGTAGTTAAACCTGCCAATCCTGAAGGTCGATCCTCCTAGGGTTCGCTCAGTGGAATGCTTCTTCCTTTGCCTCTCAACTATGGGCTCTATATTCTTGGTACAATCGATTAACTTAGAAAAATTAGGCATTTGCAAGTTAATCAACATACCCTTGTACTCGCCTTGCATTCCTTGGAGACATATCTCGACAAGCCGACTTTCAACCACCTCATATCTGCACTCCAGTGAATTTGCCCTGAATTTCTTGATAAATGTGACTCCTTCTTCATCACGCTTTTGATACATGCGCAACAAATGAATCACTGTGACCTTCTCCTCCATATAGAAAAACTTGGTATAGAACTTTTTGACCATGTCCTCCCATGTCCTTATGGAGCCGGCCTCCAAGGTCCTATACCACATGTATGCAACGTGCCCCAAAGACTTAGAGAACTCGCGCATCATTAGGTTGGAATCAACTCCGTGTGGCCCCATCATGTCGATGAAGCACATGACATGCTCCTGAGCATTCCCATTGACCTCATCGAACTTCTCCCACTTGGGAGCTTTGTACCCTGCAGAGTTGGGCATCAGGTAAATCTCGCGCGGAATAGGAGGCGCGTTATCAACCTTCGGGATAACGGCGTCTGTGAAACATTGATTCGCAAGGAAATTATCCAGGCACTGCTCTAAGGTTGTCATGCTTGCTGGTGCACTTCCTCCCATAGCAGGAAGAAGGGTTGCAACCGGGGTAGGAACATATGCAGCACTTGGATTGGGGGTGTAACCAGTGTTGTTTACAGCTGCAGGCGGGGTAAGCAGGGGGTGTTGTGGTTGGACATTAATGGGAATGCCCGGTAGCTGAGAAACAGGCGTAAAAAGCGATGGTTGGGCAATATGTCCTTGGGTAAGAGATGGCTGGACAATTGTTGGTGGGCTTTGTAAGCTAGAGCTAGGAGGTGTTGGCGTTATCCCAATCCCCTGGGAGACAGCAGTTCCCAGTGCCAGATTCTGAGCAAGAGCTCCCAGAATCGACATGATCTGGTCCATTTGCGCAGACTGATCTTGGATAGCCTTCGCCTGGCTTTGAAGAGTTGCATTTAACATCTACAGGGTTGGAGTACCACCAGCCAATGTGGCATTAAGGCGGGTTTCCTCCATTGAAGTTGTCTCTATTGAGGGAGATCTAGTGCTGGCATCTTCATCGTGAGACATGGTTGCTTGCTAAAGTTGGTTTTACGTCGGGTTCACCAAATGTAAAAGGAGGATCCTTTGAGGAAGATCCAAGTGTACACCGGGGGTAGAGGATGGAAACACGTAGAGTGTAGGTTGTGAGTAGGGAGAGAGCAAGACAATGGTAACTGAGAGAGAGAAAGAGACATTATGAAAATGGCCAGAGCTTCCGCGTAGTTAGATGATTGCAACGAAGGGTTAACGATCCTATATATAGTGGGAATGTGACCGTTGTAGTGGGTTAATGCGCCCATAAATGGCGGCTTAATTACCTGAACCATAACGGCACGTTCGACCGCATATATATGGACCGTTACGCACTTTGCCGGCGTATACCGGAACCGTTATGAGGTTGACCGGGTTTATGGGACACGTGGCCATAAATCTCTCAAATCAGTTACCAAGGGTCGCGCGAGGCTTGGCAGTCACTCGCGCGCGACAGATCTTACTCTAGCCTCCAAACCACTAAGTCCCTACAAGTTCCGTGTGGAATGATATGCGAGGGGCCCTGTCTCGAAGCCCCCATATGGATAAGCATGGGCAATGCTCGTGTGATACCTGAGCACCACCAGATGTGCTAGATGGCTGCCACATGTAAGCTGACTCACGTGACTGGAATACACTATCTACAGGGGGAAGGATGAAATACCCCGTTTTGTGGATACGGATATTTTATGATAAGTTTTGGGTGTTAATTTTTATTATTTTGGAGTTAATTCGTATTGTTTGGAAGTTATTTTTATAGTTATTACAGACTTGGGGGTTTTGTGCCTTTTTTCCTTACTTAATTAGTGTCTTTTAACTAAACTAGGGAGTAGTGGGTGTCTTTTTAACTAAACTTGTGGGGTGAGAGTGTCTTTTGCCTAAAACTTCAATCATCTTCTTCCTCAATCTCCAACTCCCAACGGGAGTGTTACCCCGTCGGCCTCCTACTCCGACCACAACACCAACACTGCCTCACAACACCACCACGACCTAAATTCCTGTCCCAATTCACTGCTAATTCGTAAGTACGATTCTTTCTCTCCAAGCAAACCCAATTTAGCCAATTTCTCATCCCGATTCGGAATCGGAAATCAACCCGGAAGAGTCCTACTCCTTGCCATATTTCTCACCCACAGCCTATATAAACCAAGCTAGAAACCCAGAGGTTTCCCACATCTCAGTCTCGCTCTCTCCCGAGTCACTGATAGCGCCTTTCAGGAGATATAATTCTTTAGCATTTACCACATGTCAATAGGTCTTTGGAAAGTGATTTGAGCATAATGTTAGAGAATATGAGTCGTTTTATCACTTGTTGCTCATCATGCGCTATAATGTTAGTCCAGTCGTTTCTATGCATATTTCATTGCTATTTGTCAAATATAATCGCTTTATATGTTTTTTCATGTTGTCTTGGCAGGAACGGATGCTAATCGGGTGATAGGAGGCATGGAACGAACTTCGGAAACAACGGGAGCTCAAGTGGAGTAAAGAGACGCTGAATTGGAGGAGCTTTTATGACCAGTATGCACTAATCTGATCATAGCTGGAGTTCTAAAATTAATTTGGGAGTGAGACTGGTGCCAAATGAAAGTAGACTCAAATATCTTTCCAACTATAGGTCACGAAGCTTAATTAGAGTTCGGAAGAAGAAGATATGGCCTGGAGAAGTCAGGGGCAGATTTCAGGGGTTATTGTGAAAATACTGAAGACTTGTGACGGGTTTTGATTGAAGGACGACCTAGGGGGCGAAAATACACTCTTTTCACGCTTAGAGAGAGCTAAGAACACGGAGGAGAGCAGGGGTATTTCATTGGAAACATCATCAAGCAAGGAGACGAGCCCAGATCGCACAAAAATCACGATTTCTAGCGTTTGATCTATTTTCTCTCTATTTTCTTGTATGAACTATTCAAAAAATATGTTAACTTCTGCTATGAGTAGCAAAAATCATACCTAGGAATCTATGGAGAGCCTAGGGCTTATGTTTTGATGATATTTTCCGGACTTTGGATGAACTTTCATGGTAGGGTTATGATTCAATGAAGATTGTTTTGGTTTTCATCATGTTGAGTTCTTCCATTGACAAGCTAGGACTAAGATGTATGATGTTGATTATCGATTTCTCCATTCAATCATGAAATAAGCTTAATGATGATCTTGGTAGCCTAGATATCTTGTTTATTGTGCTTAATCCTTAGTAACATAGGAGTCATGACCCGAAACTGCTAATTAACTAGTGAGTGTGTGAAAGCAACTCTACCCTAGTTGGGATGAGTAAACAAGATCATTCTTAATCAATTGGACTGAAAGGTGAGTTGAGTAGTAATGGCTAGAAGGGGGTGGATTCGGTAGGAAATAGTGAGGCGTACATGTGGTAATGGTCTGAGAGGACATTATTCTGTGCGCGATCGTTAGCCTACTAGAACGTATCGGTAGACGGTGTTGGCCTGAGAGGGACAGAACGGTACCGGTGTGTAGAACAACAAGAGACCGAGAGGTAATTGTCAGTGCCATTACCCAGCATAGGTTGCTAAGAGTTGTCGTGTTAGAACACGAAATCCGGAATTGTCAAAACTACCCTAGGTGATCTATAGATTGCCTAGTCTCATCTCTATTGATTTATCCTAAATCATTTCTTTTGCATTAGTTTTACTTATTAATCTAGTCAATTGATTGAGGGTGACAACACTCCATTCACAACCATTTTTACCGCTTACTTAGGTAAATTTGATTTAATTGTTAATCTAGAGCAAAGTAAAAATCCTTCCCTTGGGTTCGATAACTCGGAGTCCAAATACTCCATTATATTACTTGACCGTACACTTGCATCTAATGTGTTAGTAGATGCGCGTCAGTAACCCTCTCTCTCTCCCGTTTGGATTCGCCGGAAAAACCTAGCTCTGACCGAACCCAGCAAGGTCCGGCCGAAGCCAAGGCGACCCGGCGCCGCTGCTTCCCCACCGTGCGAGGTCGTTCTCATCATTTCCGTCCGTCCTCGCCATCGTCGTTAATACCCTACGGACAGAAAAACTGTCGCCATTAATGCCCTCTCACCGTATTTGATTTTCAAATATGGCAATACTGTCGCCGCAAATTACAATGTCAAATACGGCGACATGTTTTATTCTCGCAGTGTTTGGCCTGATATATACGGCAATATTTTTGCCGTCTACGGATTTGATTGTGCAGTTTGTGTGCTATGTGATGCGGCAAAATATGGCCATAATAAGTTATTCTTGTCGTATTTGATTGGTATTTCTTGCGGAAATAAAATAAGCCTTTGCCATTTTTTGTTGATAAGTAATACAGCTTAAATTGTCGCCGTATTTGAGATATTCCCTGCAACAATATCCGGATACAGTTGGAGTTTTCCAACCTGTAGCTATTTTTAAAACCTGTATCTATTTTTAAGGCACAACCAACACAACACACAACACATAAACTTGAAAGTAATTGAAACAGATTTCAAAAATATCAATATATATATATGTTTTTACAAAAATTACATTGCCCAGGTTCTACCCCAAATGTACAAGTCCAATAGAGTATACGAAAACCTATACTCTGCGCATTATACGAAACCTATACTAGCTATCTATCTTGAACTTGCAAAATTAGACGAAAACCTATACTCTGCAGCTACCTTTACCTCTATCTCCCTAAGTGCGTCAAAATAACTTCGTATCCACAGGCTCAGCCTTGACATTTGCGCGGTGCGCCAAAACGATCACATATTGTGCAGTTGCCAAAAACTGTATAAACCTTAACAAGATAACAATACATAACAACATTAAAACAGATAGCATTTTAAGTTATTTTACGGTTTCAATTCTGCGGTATATTTGAAAAAGCAGAAAATTCAATTAATTTATTGGACTTTAAGATCGATAAGATTTTGAGATGTTGGTTGGTTTGCTAAAATGCGGGCAATCTAACCCAACACTTGAGGGCAAACTAACCGGTAAATTCAGTGTGCAGGGTTCATTAAAGAAAGCGACTAGCACAACGAACCCAACAATTGAAAATTACCAAATGAGCACCCTTGAATTTGCTTTTCAAAAAAAGAACATGGAATTGGAAACAGCATCAGAGAGCATGGGCACCTGCGGCACTGTAACGGTTCAAGATGATGTCACTTGTCCGTTCGTTATGGCTTGACGTCGATCTCCGAAGTATCCTCGAACTTCATGAATCAGATCGTCTCGGTGGCTGGCCGATTCGCATAACAGACCGGTCCCACTACGAAGCAACACCACAGAATTGAAAATTTCATGGTGATTGTTTTGTAGTGGCACCGGTCTATTATGAGCCTAGGACAGCCACCCAGGAGGGCCAATTTATGAAGTTCGAGGATCGTTTGGAGATGTCGCCAAGACATGGTGGGAAACAGAGCGGCAACATTAGCCAGAGCCGTACCGGCGCCACAGTTGCCCAAGCTCAGTCATGCTAATTTTTCGGTTCCTTGTTCTCCTTGTTGAAAGGTGACTTAATGGGTGTCCGAATGGTATTTATTCAAAAGTTGGGTTGCAAAATCTAGCCACTTAACTGGAACCCTGGAAAAATAGTACAAAGACAAACTAACAATTTTATTGTGAAGGAAAACTCAATTTAACAGAAGAACAACTAGTACAAAACAGTAGCTTACACATGAACAAATTTCTGAAGTTACAAGACGTTTACAATAAGAGCTATGAGGAACTTCATGCATGCATATGTAACTGATGCACTTTCATGCATCTATAACTGTAGTCCCTTTGGCTTCTAAGATGCATTCCAATTCAAATTCATCATGTGTTCCATTAATGATGCCTTAATCCATGAATTGGACTGTTACGTAAGATGAACACTATAAAAACCCCTACCTCGGTTCTACTTTGCCACAGATCCATACCCAATTACAGTGTATTTCTCTTATCCCCCCCCAAATCCCCAACTGGTGATATGAGGCAACTTGCCACGACTTTCAAGAAACTGGGGCAGCCAAGTTTTGTTATGAAAGCCCCTGATAAGAAAGTGAAAAGGAAGACAAGAAAAGGCAAAATGACAAAGAAGATTCAACCTGGTGTAAAGAAAGTGAACGTTAAGAAAAGGGTTGCACGAGTTGAAACAGTCTATGATGTCATGCCCTTAGCAGTGCTCCCTCATGTGGAAGCCACTCATGTGTCCACTGATGTTATTTTGGCCCTGCCTGCTCCTGATGTTCAGACCATGTTTTCAGTTCTTTTATTTTGGTTAGTAGTTTTGTTTTTTTTTTAATTTTCTTAATGTAATTTCGGGAGTGACAGTTTCTATATATCAACCATTCACTTTTTTTTTCTAGTTTGTTTATTGAAGTTTAACATCCATTTTTTTTTGTGTGTCACTTGTTCTTCATGTATTAACATGTTCGGATCAGAACAAAAATAGAAAACCAAACACTCAACAACAGATTACCAGTTTCATGAAGATGTGAACTATAATTTAACAACAAACATGTTTTTACTATAATTCAACAACCAATTTGAACACATTGCAACTATAATTGGAGATGATGGTTGAAAAGGAAAGAAGACGTACCACAACAAAGTGAAGGTATGACAGTGCTCTACATCTTCATTGTTCATCCATCGAGATGCTAACACCAACAAAGCAAAGGGGGGTATAGTTATACGGCTTGCTCAATGTCCAAAGTAAGGTCAAATTTAGTGACCTGCCTCCACTGGGTGGCGCGTAGAAAATCGGTGCAACTAAAAACGAACACCATAGAATTGACAATTCCATGAGTATTGTTTTCTGGTTGCACCGATTTGTCGGGCAGCCACCCAGATGGGGCAGGTCATCGAATTTGAGGATCGGTTGGGACAGTCCTTACCAGACAAAAAAAATTAAAAACCAATTAGAATAAGACAATATTTAGAAAATTATAAATATTAAGCTAAGACTAAAACATTAAAATAATGGAACAACTAGTTTCATGTCAATTATCAGAACAAACATGGTTCGGCAATTATCAGAAAAAAAAAATAGAAAACCAATCACTCAACAACAGATCACCAGTTTCATGAAGATGTGAACTATAATTTAACAACAAACATATTTTTACTATAATTCGAAAACCAATTTGAACACATTGCAATTATAATTGAAAACAGATTACCAATTTCATGCAAGCTCAACTACAATATAAGAAGAAGTTAACAATTTCATTCAATTGCAACAATACTTAATAGGTTACTGTTGATTATTGAAGCTCCCAAAAGAGGGTTACATGAAGCCCTAATTCTGGAACAACTTTGTCCAGAATTAAGGCTTCATGTAACCCTCTTTTGGGAGCTTCAATAACCAACAGAAATCAACTAACCATCTCCATCAACGATTGAGATGGTTGAATTCAAAATCAAAATACAGAATGAAAAAAAAAATGAAACGTGAACTTACAGTTCCACAGAAGGGTCGACGATGGTGTACTGGGTTTGAAGGCAATTCCTCTTTGTTGTGGCTTCTGGGTTTTGATGGCGATTCATGTTCTATTCTCTTTCTATTCTCTCCCCATTCTCTCTTCTATTCTCTTTCTGTTCTCCCTTCTCTATCTGCTCTCCCTTCTCTCTCTCTTCTCTCTATGTTCTCCCTTCTCTCTCTATTATGTTCTCTGTTCTCTTCTTGTGGCTTCTCTCCTCCTTAGGCTTCTCTTCTCATCACTTCTCTCGTATCTCTGTTCTTCTCAAATTTTCATTCCCCATAGACCTAGCTAGGGTTTCTGTCTCTTCTAGCGCGGGCTATCCAAATTTTCGCCCCAAAATTTGGCGGATATACCAAAGTAATTTGGACACCTCTTAAGTTGACCATATACGGCGAGAAACCTCGTCGACAAAAACTAACGGCGTTAGGAAACTCACGCCGTTTATAATAAATATTTTTACCGGGATAATAAAACGTCGCCATTACTAATTATTACTCGCCATTTATAATATTAGTATTAACGGAGAACTTATATCTCGTCGTATTAACTACAAATCTTGTGGTTTATGCTAAATTAAATATGAGCCCATGATTTTATCACCATATAAGATAAATTTAAGCGAGAATATGTTTAATCGTCGTTACTGATGCAATGAACGCGATATATTGTCTTGCCGCGCGAATTTTAGTTCATCTTTGCCATTTTTGTGTTCATTTCTAGTAGTGATGTCAGGCCTAGTGTGCCTAACGCCGTTTCGTGTCAAATGATTTCTTTCTTAATTGTATCAAAATAAATTTACGTGCTATGTGAAATATGTGCTATTGGAACACTTGTTCCAACTTGTTGAAACGTTTCTTGAAAACATCACTATAATCTAATAATCAATGATAACGTAAAGTGGAAGAGTTGTACGGGGTTGTTATATGGTTACTATTGGCTTGGTCGTGATGACTTCGGTCCCTTGTCCAATTAATTTTATTTAATCCGGTTGCAATGCCCCAGATAGCTCATTCTACTCACTCTTTTGGCCGCAAGAGTCTTAAGGGGGTGTTGACACTTAAGGTCATGGATGCTTGGTTCTTTTTCCCCGTATCAATAAGTTAACAATGTGATTTTTGATTTGATGAAAAATGGTTGAATATGTGGTTTTAGAATTTCCTAATTCAAACAATGAAATTGGAATCTCTCTTGTTTTCTTATAAGTATCAAAGATTTTAATTTAACTTTGTTTTAGCTAAACTTCTACAAATTGCTTATTGTTTTGTAAATTACTTCTTCATCATTTTACATGCTTGGGTGTTTATTTGCTCAGTATTTATTGCTGATTTTGGAACTGTGGTGTTTTATTTTTATGTTTTCTACACCACAGGTTTAGATGGGAGCTTGGGTTAACGGGAGCGCAACTCATCACATTATTTAGAAATTTCCACGTTAGTATTTCTTAGAACTCTTTTAGTTATCATTGAATTTCTTGATTTATTTTATGCCCATGTTTGAGGCAAAATACTTTGAATCTTAATAAGTATTATCTAAATATTTTATGGATATGCTTGGATCTTCTATTTTAAACCTCCTTGTATCCGGGTTTCATCTCAGGTACAGAGTGACACCCCCAGGTTTCCGGCTTGGTCATTTTTTGGGGTGTTACACTTTGTGTTTAACAGAAATAAGTTAAAGTCAAAAGAACCAAAACTTAATTTTTTTTACAAAGGAAAAATTAACTAGGGTAAAAGACACTTTGCACCCTTGTATTTAAGCAGAAATACACTTTGCTACCCTGACGTTTGAACAAATACAGGTTGCACCGCTATAACGGAAAAAAGTTAGGACACATCCCACCCCTCTGTTATGTTCCGTCCTTAAAGCCAATCTTCAAATATTTTTTGACTAATTTACCCTTGTTAGTTGGTTTGTTTTCATGTTCTTGATGTTCATGTTCTTGGTGTTCATGTTCTTGGTGTTGTTCAACAAAATCAACGGAAAATCTCTCGCTTCTTCATTCCCAAACATATCTAAACAACAATTCAACAATGACAAATAATTTGAGCAATCAAATGATCGTCTGATTCTTATTAATGTTCTATTGCCCCCATAAATTTCAGACAAAATACGACCCATAAATTCATATCCACAACAAAAGTTCAAATCCAACGGTGAAAATGAAGACTTCATAGAATGATAGTAGTAGCTCATGTTTTACTTTCCTAGCCTCTCTTTACATGAGATCCAAAATCTTCCTTTATATTTTGATTCACCATCTCCAGGGACCGACCTAGGTTAAGCTTGGCAGGGGCCACGGCCCCCCTAGATTTAGAAAAAATACACACTCCACCCCAAAATTTCTTAATATATACATTGTCATATGCATGTGCCACCGCCTCCTAGAGTTGGAAAATTTTCACACGCCACCCATAAATGTCTTCATATATTTTAACACGGCCCCCCTTGGCAAAATTTTCTGGGTCCGTCCCTGACCATCTCTGTCCCACGGAATCCAGACAACCAACAACACCATCACCGCTCATGCACTACAGTATCTAACCAAATCGAACCCCAAAAACCGACAACAGCAGATTTGTTTTCAATTGAGACTGTGGATAGATAGGGTTGTGGAGGTCGATCTGGGTTGGAGAAGAAGAAGAACGAAAGTAGAAAAAGGCCGAAGAAGATGCAGAAGGAGGAAGATGGAGAAAATAAACCTACGGCGCCGACTTCTTCTCCGGCGCCGACCATCTATACACCACGCCATCAAGGACCCACGGTTTCCAATGGACATGGAAGTCGGCCAATCACAAACCCAGTCTTCAAACTTGACTGACAAAAATTTCAGATCGGGGAACTATAAGTTCGTGGCTCTCAAATCGGGTATGAGTGAAATCATATTTTTGCTCACTGCGAGAGAGCGAAGGGGGGAGAATGAGTTTGTCAGGCCTTGAGAAGTAAGGAGGAGAAATGAGTGAGAGAATTGGGTTGAGAAAAGAGAAGAAAGAAATAAGGCACTGGCGGCTAGGGTTGGGTAGGAGGAGAGAAGAGAGTAGGTTTGAGAAAGAGTTGGGTTGAGAAAGGATGAGGACGAAGAAGAATAGAGTGTTGTACATCAACTCCATTAGTAGTGGTAAAATTGTCTTTGCGCACGTTTTGTTAGACTCCGTCAGTTATGAGGGTGCAACGTGTAATTCTTGAAACGTCGGGGTAGTAAAGTGTATTTTTGCCTTAGTACAAGGGTGGAAAGTATATTTTACCGAAATAACTAATAAACCAAATTAAAAACAAAATTTTAATACACTTTAAACAAAAACTCTCAATAGTTCATTTAAGTTTTAATTAAGCAGCTAGGGTGGTAGCTCAAGTGGTAGAGCGTTGGAAGTCCTTGCATAAGGTCACGGGTTCAAGCCCCGTAGATGACAAAATAATTTCTCAAAAAATAAAATAAAATAAATTAATGGTAAATCGAGCAAGACCACTTTCCTTCACTTTAAACAACCACCGCTCCGTTGCTACTCTTCCTTCCCATGTTGAATTTTTGACTCGTATCTGGGTCAATTTGAACAGGTAATTTGGATAACAAAACAATGCGATTTTTTTGATAATTTTTTCACCGTGTTATAGAACAGTTTTTACTTTACAACACCATGAAAAAATTATCAAAAATATTGCATCAGTTTGCTATCCAAATCGCTGGGTCAAAAGTGACCCAGTGAATAGTGATAAAAGTCAAATTAAGAAGAAAGAGCATAGACAGAGTAATAGTGCATAACCTGTGCCCTCGGTCACGCCCCCAAATAAGGAGATTTGAAATGTTTTAATTTTTTTTTTTAAATTTTTTTATGAAGTTTTTTGTTTCGAGAATAAACTATTCCACATGTCACATTTTGGGGATGACTTATTCTCCATAGTTCATTGTTATGTAGATGTCAAAATGTGCAAATTAATGCTAGTTCAATTTTAGAGCATTTGAAATTTTTGCATTAGATCTTAGTAAAAACACGGCCATATAAATGCATCGGCAATTCTAAAGGAAAAAAATAAAGTCAAATGTCAATGCATAACAAGGAATATCCACCTGACGAAGTGCTTAACGGCCGCGTGTCGTGTCAGCGGAGCCCACCTAGAAAAGGAAAAGTTTCGCAACGTCCGACCTGCTCTCGTCGCTTTTGAAAGTGGGCGAGAGAGAGAGAGAGAGAGAAATCTTCTCCTTTTGGCTTCAGTTTTACAGCAGGGAGTGAGTACCCTCCTCACCTTCTTCCTCTTTCTCTATATCTCTCCAATAGAGTAATGCTGCCTCTAGATTTTCCTCTGTTAAATCCCACTGTTGACTTTCTCTCCTTTACTACTACCACCACCACCTCTCATGCCTTCTTCAATTACTCGTGTTTGAGTTCACTCACACATGGCGATCTCCGACATGGACGCCGTGCTGGAGTTCCTCAGGAAGAACGGCTTGGCGGAATCTGAATCGGCCTTCATGGAGGACGTGCTGGAGAAATCCGAGCTCCGATCGTTCGATTTCGAGAAGTTTCTCTTCACGATGGCCCCTCCTCCTCCGCAGCTGAGGATTCCGGCGAGAAATGCTAGAGCTTCAGCCTCCGACGGCGATTCTTCCTCCGAAGAGTTTGTTAGCATGGCTTCTTCCATCAGTGACGACGATGTGTGCTCAGCGGGTACAAGAGCTGTAAATTTTCCAAGTCATTTATTGCTTCTTTACTTGTCAATTGATTATTAGATGATGTTTTCCTTGTTTGTGCAATTAAGCTGTTGCTGCATTTTCCCCTCATTCCAGCACTCTTGCACACTTATTTGGAACATCACATGGAGTCCTAGACTGCTTTTTGCAAAATTATGGTTAGATAAAGAATTAGGAATTAGGTTGCTAACTTCTCAAGTTAACATGGAAGTTAGGTCATCTCAAGCAATTAAGAACTGCTACTGTCCTGTTGCAACTGAAATTAGACATGGTATGTGATGATTAAAGTATGTGAAGAGTAGAGTAAATATAAAGAACAAAGTTCACAGAGAATATATGCCCCTTGAGATAAAGGGGCAGTCTATGCCCCTTCTTTATCTGAAACCTTCAACAGTCTTCAATAGTAACATTTTTCATTTTGTTCTCATAGAGTTTCCCCTGCATATCTTTTACCTACTTTTGTGAAATAATGTATGTTCACATAGATACTTTCTTTTTTCAAATCTGTGTTCACATAACTACTTTGACCGTGGGACAGGAGCTCCCCAATTTCTCTTGTTTAATTTTAAATTAAAGTTCTCTGTCACTCCTTAATACCATCATCCCTGAGAAATATTCAATTCTATATACTCTTGATACAGCTTAATTCTTGTCTGGTACCGTGGATGGAGTGAGTGGAAAGAAATGACGAGTTATCTCATTTAGCATTACGCCATGGAATTAAGCTCTCTGGAATTGTCACTTACTACATGTCTCCTCCTTAGCTCTTCCAGTCAGAGTTTTCTTACCTGTCCTTGTACCAGCTTTTCTTGTAACTTTACGAGGCATTTCTTTGTTTAGGCAAGATCTTTCCAATGTATGAACTGATAAGTATTAAGTTTTTTCATCTCAACTTATATGCATTAATGGTTGTTTCATGTCTGAAAGGTTGTTTACCTTTTTTAGATTTCATAAATCCATATGGTATTCGTGCCAAGACTAGATTGAGCTCCGCGGCTTCATCAGATAGATTATCACAATTTGGTACAGCTCGAGACTACCAAGATTTTGATATGCAAAACAACCTTTTCTGGTACAATGAGAAAGATGAAGACTTCACAGTCCATTTTGATATGTCAGACTCCTTTACTTGCCCAAGTGAGGACAAGTTTGTGATGACTTTGAACAAAACGGAGAAAATCGAATGCCAACAGGGAATCAATCACATTTCAGAAGGATATCAAACTACAGAGAGAGATAATATCTTGGAAAAGTCATTCGCTAATGTTCTGTCCATGGATGGCGTGAAAGGGGCTGCAGTTGATATTTGTCAATGCAATACAAATATTCAACATGAAGGAAATACTATAAGGGAGAAAGAGTGCCTGGAATCTTTACCTGCTTCGACATATGTAGATAAAAGAAACCTTACAAAATATAAGAAAATCACCACCATTGACTGGGATCAAGGATTTGGAGTTACCTCAGAATTCCACAATACCATAGCTCACAAAGATTCTTTGATAAAGCGAAGTGACAACTTTGAAAGTGTAAATGCTAAAGGAAGAGCTGAAGTTCTTTATGAGCAAGAAGGCCTTGATTTGGATGAGGATGCTGTTTCTAATCATCTTCTGACATATGATTTCAATGAAGAGGATTACGAAATTTTCAATCTAAGAATTATCCACAGAAAAAACCGGTCAGTTCTTATGAATTTATGTTTTATTGTTAGTAAATGGTGGCACATAATCTTGGCCAATTATTTTTCTAGTAGAACTAGAGTAACTGACGGGAAATAGGAGATATTGTGGCTGTCAGTACTCTGAACAGTAGTTGTACGCACACTAACAACACCATCACTCTTTTTTGGCAAATATTAAAAAATGTTATCTTTATGTAGAACATTTATGATATATTCTAGAGAGTTGACGATTCAACTCGTGCAAGGGAATTTATGGGTCAATGTTAATGCCGAGTTTACACATTGCATGAAGTGTGACAAAAACTCCATTGGACTTCCAGATTCAAACAGCTTTTTAACTTATTACACTGCACGATGAGATTTATCGTCTCCACTTATTTAAATTGTACCTTAATGGCTGTAGAATACTAGTAGTATCCGAAACAGTCTATTTTTTTTTAAGATTTTATGCACAAACAAGGACAATACACAAAGGCGGATGATTGTTTTCTATACTAGAAATCTCTTTAAGCGATAGCAGATGAGTAAACAGAGACTGTACAAAGGCTTTTCTCATTGGTTAATTAAGGTACAAAGGCTTTTCTCATTGGTTAATTACGGTACCCAGCCACTATATGCAAGCATGCAGGTGACAACTCCTGTTAGATTGGCTCTACAGTCTCAGATCATTATCTCCTTGCATATTTCAGAAACTCTATATTAGAATGCAAGACTTGGATCCACTAGTGCACTATCTACTAACATGAACCTGCTTTTGAGTAATAGCACTGGCTACAGTTTTTTATGATCTGGGACACCTGCATATCAAACTATCCTGCAAAAGATTCAACAGAGATGCTTCCATGTCTAGATCAGCTCTTTAATCTGTTTCCTACCGCCATTTGGTCCATGAACTCTTGTGCAGTGCTAAATAGTTTGCAGCTAAGACTCCTACTCACTTGTGTGCATTTGTGCAGGACCGGATTTGAGGAGAGCAAGGATTTTCATATTGTTTTAAATAGCGTCATTGCTGGACGATATTATATTACCGAGTATTTAGGCTCAGCTGCTTTCAGCAAAGTTGTTCAGGCACATGATTTTCTTACTGGAATTGATGTTTGCTTGAAGATCATAAAAAATGACAAGGACTTCTTTGATCAAAGCTTGGATGAAATCAAACTACTAAAGTATGTGAACAAGCATGATCCTGGTGATGAACGACACATACTGCGACTTTTTGATTACTTCTACTACCGGGTATGTACAGTATTAATAAATGAAAAGCATGTGCCAACTAATCAGTTCCTTTCATTAATTGTTGGAATATTTGGTAGTGTATTTTAAGTTGATATTATGTTGGGTAATATATGCATCCGAGTGGAGAAAACCCATATATGTTACATATTTTGTTATAAAATCATCAAAGGCGCATTTAGACTTCTTTTCATTATGGAATTATACGATCGTCATGATTTACATTAGCAACAAAGCTTCTAAGTTGGTATGTTCTGTTATTGTCTTCCAATGACTGAGTGTTTGTTAAAACTTTGCAGGAGCATCTATTCATTGCCTGTGAACTTCTCCGAGCAAACTTGTATGAATTTCAGAAATATAATCAAGAATCTGGTGGAGAGCCTTATTTCACATTGAGCAGACTTCAGGTGCTGTACCAATATAGATTCGATACTTAAAGACGCAAATATTGTAGCGATTGAATGAAAATGCATGTTTTTCTGCTTAAAGAAATTGTCTAAGACAAAACTGTTACATGATAGTAATATGGACATTACTTTACTTTCCACAGCTGATAACTCGACAATGCTTGGAGGCTTTGGAATATTTGCACCATTTGGGAATTATCCACTGTGATCTTAAGCCAGAGAATATTCTTATAAAGAGTTACACGAGATGTGAGATAAAGGTTATTGATCTAGGTAGTAGTTGCTTTCGAACGGACAACTTGAGCCTTTATGTCCAATCTCGTTCCTACAGGGCTCCTGAGGTCATTCTTGGTCTGCCATATGATCAAAAGATAGACCTTTGGTCTTTGGGCTGTATCTTGGTGGAGTTATGCTCGGGCGAAGTATGTATTGTTCTGCTCCTCTTATTTTACTTTGTTTGGTCTTTCTATTTAGGCTAAACGGAAACACCTAACCCAACTTTCATGTTTACAAACATAAAATTTACCAAATTTGTTCTAATAAAACTGTTCAAAGGACGGATTTCTCCATATGATGGGTGTACATACCACTCGCACCCCTTTCATTTGTACGCTCGAGTTTTTATGATGAACTTAGTTGATTGCGAGAATTGACTTTTGGATTAAGTGAAATTCCGAAAGCGTTGCCAACCTGCAAACTACATGAACTAGAGGGTGGTATTTGAAGCCTACTTGATATCACTTAGCTTCTTCTTTAATTATTTTTTAGAGAGATATCACAAGGCTTGTGGGAACTGTAGTAGATGTAGACCGCATATGTAAGAATTTTACTTCTGGCTTAGGACACCATGAACAGATTTTATGCGTTGTGTGGGGTGGCATTGTGAAACGTTTTACTGGGTTGATAGTTGGTTAAAACAGGTTCACATCTTGTTGCCGCCAACTACTAGAACATCTTAGCGGGTGTAAATTATTCCCGCCAAGCCTTAGAAAAGAGTTATAAATGAGTATCTGTGGATCTGGTGTTGTCACTGGTTCACATACTCTTCAGGACCATCGAGGTCTAGTTGTTCATCTCTTAGAGTTAGGTTTTGGACGGAAAGTTCTCGAAGAAGTACCGTATGCAGTATATTTATACAGCGTCTCTTCCGCAATGAGTTCATTACTCTAACCAACTATTGCTAGGTTGGGAGTCTACAGAGATTTTCAACGTAATAGTCATTTCATATGTTAAAGACCTTAACAACTAATCCTCCTAATCTTTCATAGAAACGTGTGGGAGGGGTTGAAATTTAGGGAAGTCATGGTTCATGCCATTTTTATGTGATTCCTTCTAGAGGTGTAGCTAATAAAATGAGGGAACAAAAGTTGAATTTGATGGCTTCTCAACATATTCTAGGACAGTTTAGACTATTGAATGTATCGTCGCCTACATGAAGTGTTTCCCAACTCCTTTCCAGAAAATGGAAGTCTAAATTTATGGGTGCACTGTTGAGGCATTGTTGGAATCTTTCATCGGAGCTACAAGTTATGTGTTCTTTTTGTTGTATTTATACATGTACCCCTGAGACGTCTATATAAACATATTGACTCTGGTTATCAAATCATCAATGGAAACATGATTCTTTAACCTAACTGTTTACATGTCATTGTGGTATCAGAGCTTATGATATCCCCCGCCAAACCCAGCAACACCTCCAACCTACGGCAGCTCAAACTTCTCTAAAGTTGCCGACAAATGTCGGCATCGGTGCCGACTCGTTCTTGCCGTTCAAACAGTGGCAGCGCCTTCATCTACCTGATGACACAGTCCCGGCTCTTCTTATCTGCTCCTCTCTGCAGTTGTGGATCGCCGTAAAACCCTAACAGAGACGCATTGTTGCTTCCTTCTTCTCTACGCAGCGCCGGACAACGTTGCTTCTTCTTTCTTGTCTCTTCCTCCGGATAGTGTGGATCTCTCTCTCTTCGTGGACTTCTAGAAAATCATTGGCAGTGCCTCTGTTAGACTGTGCCTCAGTCCTTCGAACACAGCTAAGTTCAGCTGATTATACCCTTGTCGCTAGCTACGACGTCTCCTACTCCCCCAATACCAAAGAGTGATTATTGCTCACCCCAACACCCACAAACTCCGAACAACAACTTTATCATGGAAACTACTGATTCAATCAACTCTCCGTGGACGTGGTCTCATGGGACATGTTGATGGCTCACATCCCGCTCCTCCCCGTGTGAAACCTCTGAAAGCCACAGTTCCTGCTTCTATACCAATGGCCAACCCGGAAAAGCCCACCATAGGTTAAAGCCAGCTCGACATCGGCACCAGGCAGCAACGTGCTGCTGGTGGTCAGCCCTCTCCGTAGACAACTGCCGAGTTTTAGTTTCTCCTGCGGTTTCTAAGATTGTCACCACCCAGGTGAACCCCGACTATCGCTATTGGTACCAGCAAAATCAGCTGGTCTTCTCCTTTCTCATTATCACTCTTTCTCCGGCTGCTCTCTCCCGTGTCTCGCTAGTTGAAATGTCTAATCAGGTTTGGACCACTCTCCATAGCATATATGCCAAACCGTCCAGGAGCCATATCTTACGATCAAAGAACACTTGAAACCGTCTAGGAACCATATGTTATGATCAAAGAACACTTGAAATGCCCGTTTCAGGGCAAAAGAACGATCACGGATTACATGCACTTCGTCAAGCAGAAAGCCGGTGAATTAGCCCTGTTAGGCAATTCGAAGGACGAGGTAGACCTTGTTAACACATTTCTTGTTGGCTTGAATGAGGTCTATGCACTTGTTGTTGAAGATATCAAGGCACGTGAGGCAGACATTGGTTTAGAAGACCTGTTTGAAAAGCTAACTCATAAGGAGCTTTATCTTATCCTAAACACCAATTGCAGCAAATCTCTATACACTCGCTTCTGCTCACGCCAGCTTCAGTTCGGCTGGTCAAGGAAGAGGCCGCAACGACAGCTAGTTCGGCCAATAGCCGCCAACCCCATGGGGGGAGGGGAAATATCGTATAAAAATATGGTTCAACTCCAACCCCATGAGGGGAGGGGGGTGGGGAGGGGTGCTATGGGAAAATATTTTGCATTGGGTGTGGGCATGTCCATGGGAAATCCCCCCTAGCCATCCCACAGCCAAAACAAACTTTCTCCCCATAGCACCCCCTCCCGATCCCCCTCCCCTTATGGGGTTGGAGTTGAACCATAGTTTTATACGGGTTTCCCCCTCCCCCTCCCCCCATGTTGTGTCATATCTCGCCAGAGTACCTTCACTAACAAGATTGACTGTATTTGATTTGTTTTCATTCATGGCTCTGAGGAGATAAAACAAGATAATATGGGTGTCAGACATTGGGGCAACTCTAGGAATATCGAATGTGCTGCGGAAAATCAACTAGTGCATGTCCCCTTTGTAAGCGGATCTTTGTGTTGTTCCTCGGAGCTCTGCGCTCCACACGAGGGGCACATTGTTTCCACAGCACGTCTTGCTTAGCCGAATGAAAGAGCTGAGGTATACTCTGCATGTATCATATGTAGAATCGTTAGGAGAATGGGTCCCTCCCCCCCCCCCCCCCCCCCCCCCCCCCCCCCCCCCCCCCCCCCCGCGTGTGGAATTACTGAAAAACTCCCTTGGATGTCCATAGCATACTCTTCTCATGTCTACTACCCTCTGTTAGTCTGGGTACAGAGTGCAGTCACTTCTAAGAAAGGGTTGGTAAGGCTTGGATTAGTTTATTTCTGTCCCAAGGAGGATACTTTGGTTTTTCTGGCTCCGAAGTTGAGGTTTGAGGCTCTACTGTTCCTACTTCCCCGTGAAGCCTTCTTATGATATTACTGGTGTGGTGTTGATGCTCGTGTATTTGACGCCATGTTATTATGGCCGTAAGATGAAAAGCTAGGTATTGTTAATGACTAGGAAGCATGGACACTCCAAAATAGGGGCCGTATCCCTGTCGGACACTTGGGATACTTGGACACTCGTACGATTCTCCAAAATGTGTGTCAGACACTCCAGCTGGCGTGTCCGAATATTTTAGAGAATTGTATTAGACTGGACACTTGGGGGACACTTAATGAGAGAGGAAAATTGCTTCTTAGTGTTTATTAGACTTTCACAGGAGCTGTTTTATGAGATATTTGAACCTTAAATGGGTTAAAATATAACTAAGCTAAAGTCGATACGATATAATTGATTAATTGATGGCTCAATATGTGAAAAGGTTACCCGTTTGAACAAAAAGTTCAAGTAAGGTTTTAAGTTCTCACATGCAACAACTTCAAGAGTTTTCCCGGACATAACTCATCAAACTCGAACCAACCTAAGCTACTCCTCTTTCTCTTCTCAATCTTATTCTTAATATATGCTTTCCGTGATATTTAAGACATAAATATAAAGTTGGAACCAATATTTTTTCATATCTCATAGTATAAAAATTCAAATATATATAAAAAGATAATAATAATATTGCCGTATCCATGCCGTGTCATACTTCATTTTTTTTAGAAAATAACGTATCCCATGTCTGTTTCCGTATCGTATCCAATACCCGTATCCGTACCCGTGCTTCTTAGGTTAATGATATTTGACCCTAGTCACAGTTATTTGTAAGTTTGTGGACAATGTAAAGAAGGATTCTTCTTCAGAGACCTTCATAAGTAAATTTTGGGCAAAGATTTGTGACAGATTTAGGTGCTCTATATAATAAAATACCAATGTCTATGGCTCTACGTTGTTGACCACCAGCCTATAGTGACTTCTTTTTCCATGTTTATCAATTACCATAGATAGCACAGAGATCCCGCGGCGGAAACTTTTTCTATACAATGACCTGGAATTTAAAAAAAAAAATGAAAAAAAAATGGTTCATTCTGTACATATTGCACCTTTATCTTATCCCAGCAATTTTAATTCAGCTTCTCATTTTGTGTAACCAGGTACTTTTTCCTAATGATACTGTAGTGATGTTGCTTGCACGGGTTATCGGGATGCTTGGTCCTATCGACGCAGACATGTTAGTGAAAGGGCAAGAAGTACACAAGTATTTCACAGAAGATTATGATCTTTATTTCACAAATGAGGTCTGCTTACAATCTCTCTTTTATGAAAAAATATTTTCCTTGTGAGAACTTGTATTTACTTGTTTATAATTGATGTCTGTGGATAATGAGTAAAAGGATAATGGTACATGCTCGAGTGAATTGTTAATATAGCATACAGGACAATTCTACTTCTCTAATACCAAAAGGTCACGATTCTTGTCGGAAACATTACTATTTCACGTATTTAATTTACGTATTCACAGGTCATTGCATTTCCCCTTGCAATTGGTTTTTTTTGTAGTTAGAATGTAATGATAATTTACAAGCATAACTTCATGTTCCATATGAGGAGAAATAGAAAAAATTCCAAGTTCCATCCCTTGCTGAACATGGCAGGTTAGAATTTGTGACCATTGAAAGTTTTACGAAAATGGACCCCTCGCCTAATTTCCTTGGTGCATGGCATCAAAATTATTCTCAGGAGATAATTTGCTTTTAGACATGATCTCTTTCACTTATGTGAGCTGCCGCAGCAGAACTAAAAGGATTGTCTTCATATCAGGGCTCAACTTTGGTCCTTGCATTAATACTTGCCACATTCTAAAAGGAACAAATGACAGTTAACTGCCTTGCATTTTCACTCAATCCCTACTCAGATACTCACAATATTGTTTTGAAACTTAATGACACGCACTATCATAAATGGGGACATCGCACCCAAAGTCACTAATATCATAAATGAAATTGGCTTGGTGCTAGTCACGTCAGCACATGAGGGTTACATTTTCGTCATTTTTCCACCCACCCACACACACCCTCACAGACACCCATACCCACCACCACCACCTACGACTGCAGATTAACCGCTTCGGAAACTCCCAAATCCTTGAACCACCAACATCAACCAAAGCCTACTTCAATTTCACAGCCAACTCAATGTCTCATGCTCTCTTCCTGTCCAACCAAACATTGATTTAAATCAAGCCACTTTCTGTGATCACATATAGTTAAGTGTCAAAATCGATACTCTATATACCTATTCGGGAATTGAGTGAAACTGTAATGTGTTCAATTGCAATTTGTCCTTGTACTATGCTAGCCTAGTGGACTCCATTGTCATTTTTCATCTATTTCTGTATTGTAAGTTGCAAATGAGCTTGTGAATACACGGTCCAGTCCTCTCCAAACTACCATTTTAATATCCTTATCGTTCATGGTAACTCTATTCCTGATTGATCGACGACTTTTTTTGGCTTCAGGATACAAAACAACTGGAGTACATCATCCCAGAAGAGTCTTCCTTGGAGGATCACCTGCCAGTCTCAGATATTGGATTTACAGATTTCGTCAAGGAGTTGCTTCAAGTAAATCCCCTGAGACGTCCAACCGCAAGGGAGGCGTTAGAACACCCTTGGTTTTCTCATCAGTATGGGCAAGAACGATTCAGCTGAATAAGTTCCTCTCAGCACAAAGCTTTTCTGATTTTGATCCCATTCCAGTGAGTATATATGTCCACCACTATGTTGCACTGTGCCATATGCAGTCTTTACGAGAGTCTTTCAAGTGTATACTGTTATTGAGTGCTTGTTCATAAAAAATGTATATTGTTTAGAACATTCAATTTGTTTGATTGCAAAGTTTCAGGAATCCAATAAAGATTTTGTATTTGTGTGCCAGGAAATAGTTGTAATTGTTGTATTCAGAAATTTGAGAAGTTGAATCTTTGGCTAGTGAGCGAAATTTATCTTTATGCTGTCACTAGCTAGTTGCACTCGTGAACGGCAAACTAGCCCAGTGGTAGGAGAAGTTTGATTTCCTTAAATCGTTTTTGGAGGGAAGTTCTTGTTTGGATTCAACATGCAACAGTTGAGCTGGTGGTAATTAGATCATGCACTTCGAAATGAGAGGAAAAGAAATGCTGCTTGCCTCTGAAGACACCAAAAGAAGGAAATGCATGGAGAGATTACAGGAGAAACTTTGGTCTACTTCATAATGTAATGTCGTGCGTATGGAACATGTTTAGTTATTCATTAAGCGAAGTATGTCGGGTTTGATAGTTGATTAGTGTGTTCACGTTGTATGTCTACAATAGACACTGGTTAACAACACTTTCGTTCTGATTATGAACGGTTGAGTTTAAAGTTGGACTAGCGTGTCATCTTTCTAGAGTTTTAAATGTTTATTGGTTAAGATGGCTAGTGTAAGTGTGTAACTACCTCTAAACAAATAATTTTATATATAATGTGGGACCACATTGTCAAAATTTTAGTATTGTATCATGGTGTTCCCTCTCTTTCCGGTCTTATTGACTTTTTCATTTAAAGTTGGGTCACTTTGACCTGGCAATTTCGATGGCAAAACGATGTAATTTTTAGATTATTTTTCCATAATATTTTAGAGTACATCTTATTCTATAACACCATGAAAGAATTGACAAAAAATTGCTTTATTTTGCTATCCAAATTATCGGGTCAAAGTGACCAAGTAAATAGTGGTAAAAATAAAAGGGGAGAAAGAGAATGAACAGAATGGTAGGACTTTGCATTTTTGTTCGTTCCGCGTTTACAATTAGTGCATGTAATTGGTGGAGGTAGGTGTTAGTGGTGGTTATCTGGTCAAAAAAAAATTAGTGCATGTTTTTCAAGAAAACTGAAGCTTATCATTAAGAATCAAATAAGAAATACAAGGCAAAACATGCCTAAGAAGAAACAGCAACAGCAGAGCTGATAGCTGACTTAGCAATCCCATGAGCCACAACATTGTGCTCCCTGGGAACAAAGAAAAAAGAACAAAAGAAAAAACTCAAAGCAAGTACCTTACAATCCTCCACAATTGGTTGCGCATCAATGAAGCAAGAATCACCAATACCAGAAATATAGTCAATTAGGACCTTGCAATCAGAAAGAATGCCAATTGAGTGCATCTTCAATTGAATAGCCCATAATAAAGCATCCCTGATAGCCAGAGCTTCCAGAACAGTAGGATTTGTGATGCCCTTATAGATCTTCTGAAAAACCTTCATCCTTGCTCCAGATTGGTTGGTTAAAACTGCTGCAGAGCTACCAACATTAAACTGAATTTTAACAGCAGCATCAGTGTAAATTAACATCCCATCAATAGATGGAGGATTCCAATAAACACTACCAGAGCTCTGAGGATATAGATTTCTTGGAACATTTGTATCATGAAATTCATAGAATTTTGAGATTGCTTTTGACACAATGTGCTGGGGCATCCATTTAATTTTATTAAAGAACCAATCATTTCTGGCTCTCCAGATCTCCCAGCAATGAAATAGAAATAAACCAGTAGCAATCTTGTCATTAGCTGCCTCCTCCATATGATCCATAACAGAAGCCCACCACTCATGAAAGCTAGTATGATTTGGCAAAGAAGTAACAAATCTAAAAGGAGAGAGAGTCGAGACCTGAATTGATAAGCTGCAGTCAGCAAAAAGGTGCTTTTCTGACTCCACTCCTTCACCACAACAAGGGCAGATAGGATCATTAACACAACCCCTAAATAAAAGAGCAGCTCTAATTGGAAGACCACCCTGCAAAGCCTTCCACCAGAATAATTTGATCTTGCTTGGAATATTCAAATGCCAAGTCTTCTTCCACAAAACAAGGGATGAATTCTGAGCAACTTGACTTAGCTTCTGAGAGTGTTTTTGGTGGTCTCTAATCACTTTGTAAGCTGATTTAACAGAAAAATTCCCCTTGGAGGAGAAATGTCAAATCCTTTTGTCTTCACAAGCTGCACCAGAAACAGGTATTGCCAAAATTTGTGCTGCAACTTCATCATTGAATAGACCTCTCACAATATCTTCTTTCCAGCATCTAGATTCATGGTCAATAAGATCCCAAACTCTCTGGATAGAGCAATCTGGAGGCCTGAAAGAATTGACATAAAAACTTTCAGAGCTGGGAATCCAAGGGTCATCCCAAACCCTAATTTTTGCTCCATTTCTGACACTCCACCTCCAACCCAGATTAAGCACCTTCCTACCTTCACAGATCCCTCTCCAAACCCAAGAGCAATTTGAAGGAACTTCAGCTTGCCAAAATGAAGAGTTGGGATAATATTTTCCTTTGAAGACTTTCTTGAAGAGTGAAGATTGACCATCAATCAACTTCCATGATTGCTTGGCTAGTAGAGCCAGATTAAAAGATTGCAGCTCCTTAAAACCTAAACCCCATCTGCTTTATCATCACAGAGAGAATCCCAACATATCCAGTGAATTTTCCTCTCCTCCAAGCTTTTTCCTCCCCACCAAAAATTGGATATTAATGAAGTGATTTCATTGCAAAGCTTCTTTGGGAACAAAAAACATGACATTGCATATGTAGGTAAGGAAGCAAGAACAGATTTTCTTAACACTTCTCTACCTCCTGAGCTTAAAAAAGCTTCCTTCCATCCAAGCAACCTTTCAATAATTCTTTCCTTAACAAATTTAAGAGCCTGAGTCTTAGATCTTCCAATCAAGGAAGGAAGACCCAAATAAACACTGTCTTTGAAATCCTTGTTTATCCCAGGGAAATGCTGAATGAAATTCTTGAGAAGAGAGCTTGTGTTGGGACTAAAGAAACATTGAGATTTCTCTCTGTTGACAGCTTGTCCTGAAGCTTGTTCATAAAATTTTAAGACCACATTGATGGCACTACACTCATGGACAGTAGCTCTGCAGAATAGCATTGTGTCATCAACAAACAACAAGTGGCTGATACTGGGGCAAGCTCTGGAAAGTTTGATGCCTGAGATCAATTTTTGCTCCTCAAAAAACCTTAGAGTGGCTGAAAGACCTTCAGCACACAAAGTGAATAAGTATGGTGACAGGGGGTCACCTTGCCTGATGCCCCTAGAAGGAGTGATGAAGTTGCTAAGCTCACCATTAACAATTAGTCTGAAACTAACTGTTTTAACACAAGTCATTACCCAATTCACCCACTTAGAGTGAAAGCCCATCTTCTTCATGACATTTTCAAGATAATCCTAGTGAATTCTGTCAAAAGCTTTAACCATATCCAGCTTTAAGGCCAGCCATCCTTCTTTCCCTTTCCTTCTTGACTTTAAACCATGCATCAGTTCCTGAGCAATCAAAACATTCTCAGTGATGTTCCTGTTCTCAATGAAGGCACACTGATTATCACTGATTAAATGGCTCATCACTTTAGATAGTCTGATGGAAAGTGTCTTGGAAATGATTTTGTACACCACAGGACATAGACTAATAGGTCTATAGTCCTTCACACTGCAAGGAGACTTCACTTTTGGCAATAGAGCAATGTGAGTGATGTTCATGCTCTTAAGAAGCTTCCCAGTTTTGAAAAAATGTTTAACTGCAGCACAGATGTCATCACCAACAATGTTCCAAAATTCTTGGAAAAATCTTGCTGAGAATCCATCATAACCAGCAGCTTTGTCAGGTGGCATGGCAAAACAGGCATTTTTAATTTCCTCATCAGTGACATCACTTGTCAAATATATATTCATTTGAGAGGTAACCTTCTTTTTAATATTTGAAACAATTGGATCTGAAACACTTGGTCCTTGAGAGGAGAAGAGCTCAGAGTAATACTTTGTGAATTCATGCATAATTGAATCTTTGTCTTCAATCCATGAACCATTTGAGCTTGTTACCCCTTTTATATGATTCTTCCTCCTCCTTTGAATTACAGCTGCATGAAAGAAAGCTGTATTTCTGTCACCAGCAGCAAGCCATTGTTGTCTGGATTTTGTTCTCCAATAAAGTTCCTCTTCAGCCCAAAGAGAATCCAGATTCAACTCAAGATTGTGTAGAGCCTCCACATCAGCAAGAATGCCCTTTTCTCTAATACTTTTTACTTCATCTTCTTTTGATTTTATACTAGAGAAAAGGCCATTATTAAGAGATTTACTCCACTGTCTTAGCCTCTGCCTGCACTCTTTCAGCTTGGACTTGACTCTAAACATTGGCACCCCTGGAACATCAATACTCCAAGCTTGAGAGATAACATCTGCAATGCCTTTTTCCTTAACCCATCTGGGATCAAATTGGAAGGAGCAAAACTTACTGGGGGGAGAAGAATGCTCAAGATCAAGGACAAGAGCACAATGATCAGAGCCTGAACATAAAAAATGATTAATAGAGGCCTTCTTGAAAAGATTAAACCAACTCAAGGTAGCCAGGCCTCTATCCAACCTCTCTTCAATACCCTTTCTTGTGTCTCTTTTGTTCCACCAGGTGTAAGGGTAGCCATTGAAGCCAAGATCCACCAAATTACATTGAGCTATAAAATTTTTGAAGGGGAGACAAGAGTTAAAGTCCCTGGCTGAACCTCCCCTTTTTTCACAAGGATCAGAAATATCATTGAAGTCTCCCCACAAAAGAGTATATTGTGAACACAGTTTCAGATAATCATGGATATGAGAGAATTGCACAGCTCTCAAATAATCATCAGTGCTAAGATAAACAAATAAAACATCCCAATCAGCAGCGTTTGAAGTAATCTTAGCATGAATAAAGTAAGAGCAAAATTTGATAACTCTTACATTGGATTGAGAAGTCCAGAGAATACCTAGACCTCCAGCAATTCCTCTAGGCTCCACCCAAAGATTATTGGTGAATTGATTGATTGCATACCTTCTGCTGAGGAAAGACGTCTTGTTTTTTGTCTCACTAAGAAAGATCACGTCTGGAGATAGAAGATGAATCATCTTCTTGTATTGACGAATTGTCAGGGATCTGCCAGCTCCATGACAATTCCAGGCCACAAGCTTCATCTGGCGAATTGGGGCCACTCAGGGCTGGCTTCCTCCACCCAAGAATCAGTCGAAGTGCGAGCTTTGAGTTTTTTCCCTTCACCATGAACTCCAATTGAATAGCAATCTGCATCCTCTTCAATCTCCATAAAGTCTTCATCTCTTTTCCTCAATTTTGTTATCGCGATTTCTTTATCAGCACCCTTATTTGAATCATCCCCCTTGTTTCGAGCTAAACGCTTCCATCTCTTAGTGCTTCCCGGCACAGATTCAACTGAGGCTGTTGAGGAAGAATTAGGGTTTTGATTTTCAGATATGGGGGATGAATGTGAAAGAGGAGCAAGGGAAACGTTTGTAATTTCCACAGAAGATGAGGGCAAAACATAATCTGTAGTTTCTTTAATAATAATGGGCTTATTAGATGGATCGGAATTGACCGAAAGTTGAGAAGCCTTCAGTAATTGATTGGGCTCCAAATCATGAGCAAGAGAGAGCCCACCATTAAGTAATGCAGAAGGCCCATCAATAATAGGTGCTTCTTGGGCCACTTCCGAAACCGGCCCAGTTAAAACACCAGCTGGATTGGAGATAGAGAAAGATTTAAAAGCTATTAAATCCTTTTCAAATTCCCGCTCAACCACCTTGGAAACCTCCAAGCATGCCACCGCCTGTTCCACTTCCAGAGGAGATTTTTCTGACGTGGTTTCAACATCCGATGATACAGGCTGCTGCGTTGGAATTGAAACAGAAATGGCTTTCCCGCCAATTTGAGTCGTCCGTTCATCTTCTTCAATCGGCAAGACGGCCGGCGGCGAGGGTTTCTTGATCTCATTAAGCGGAGCTGATCTCAACGTCATCGGAGCCAAGAGAGCCGAAGAAGGTTTGGCTCTGTAAATCTCCAGAAAGCACTGCTGCTTTTCAATACCCTATTCAACTTCATCTCGCTTCTTTTCACACCATGGCTCATCGTGACCAATGATTCCGCAATAGTTGCAGAGTAGCGGAAGTCTCTCATATTTGAATTCAATCCAAGCTATTTTTCCTTCTGCAATTTTTAACTTGAAACCCTTTGGCAGTGGTTTGGTAATGTCAATCACCATTTTAACCCTAGCAAACTTGCCTTCTTCAGCAGCTTTCTGAGGAATACGAACCTCTAAGACTTCTCCGATTTTGCCTGCATACTTCCTCAGAATCTTTTCTTTCATGCAACCAATTGGTACATTCCAGAATTGAATCCAAAAAGGGGATCTAGAGAAACAGATGTTGTCCAGGTCATCCATAAAAGACCATTTAACAAGAACAATTAATTGATTATCAAAACTCCAAGGCTGGCCTTTTAGGACTCTCTCCAGATCATCATTCTTTGAAAAACTGAACTTGTAGATCTTCTTTTTGACCTGTTCAATGGTGAGGCCCTCCGGCCTCCCCCAGACCGAAGACAGAGTATTCCTCAAACCTGTAAGATTTACAGGCTTGTTCGTGATTATCTTCCCCAGAATGCTGTTGCAACAATCCGCTTCCCCTGTTTCACGGTCATCATCTTCAAGGTCAAAGCTGAACTCCTCCTCCTGGTCATCATCTGCTGTGATTTTCACCGATTTCAGCTTTTCAATGACATCAACATTTGGTTGAGGTTCCTCAACTGACTTCTCACTGGAGGAAGCGGTAGCTAGAGCCGTGTCCATGACTGTAAATAGCTACCACAGATAACAAGAATGGCAAGAATTAGAGGGCCAGAGATTGACGGAATAAGGTTTTCTTGGACTTTATTTTCCTAAGTCTGGAAACAAATCTGATACCAAAAGCCACTGGCTTGGCGAAGCTGGCTATGAAGCCCCCATCGCCGCCCCTGATGACACCTCCGGCGCCGGCCTTTGCGGTCTTCTTATCCCAAGCACCGTCAACGTTGATCCTGGCGCAATTTGCTTCTGGAGGACGCCAGGTCTGAGACGGATAGATGGGGGTTGGAGTCCGATTGGTTCTTGTCTCTTCGTAAGCCCCCATGAGCTGCTCCTTTATGTTGCTTTCATAGTTTCATTGTTCATGTTACAGGTCAATAAAGTCTAGCCAATTCTTTGCACAAAAAAAAAAAAAAGTCTAGCTAATTCTAAAACTTCTTAGCCTCCAATTTTTTTTTTTTTTTTTTTTTTTTTTTTTTTTTTTGAGATGACTTCTTCGACTCCATTTGATTGGTGGTAAAACATTTTCTTGTAAAATGTTTTCCCTTGTTATGGTGTTTTTGTACTGTTTGGTTTCTGGTAAAATGATTTCCCCCAAATGATGTAAAATGATTTACACATTTCAAATCCGTAAGCCATCTTTCAGAGAGTGAAGGAGCACAACAACTCATCCTAATACCTCCACCACCAATAACCACCACTAACACCTACCTCCACCACGACACATCACCGCCACCCACCTTCATCGCCACTGCCGTCACGACACACTGTTTTGCAATTGTCAACCAATCACGATAATATAAGTGTAAAGAATACTTTTTCATACGAAATATTTACGCGTAAAAATATTGTCTCTTGAAAACATTTTACTGCAAACAAAACAGAGACTTAGTGTTACTTTTTTATCTCAATCTCGAGACCTGATGCAGGGTCTATTTATATCAGTTGACTAATACTTGAGCGAGCACTCATTTGCGAGCACGTAGAGAAAAATAATGAAAAATCATATAGCTCAAATAGTAATTTTCCAGAGAGCAATTAATACTTAACTACGATGCAATTTGCCCGGACTTACACTTCTTTACACGCACTTTTAAAATTGACACTTTGGTGCATTGAATACCTAAAAAACCGATATTGCGCACCAAAAAGTGTGACGGCGTGAATTTTGGCTGAGATCGTTAGTGACGTGGTAGGTTTTGGGCTACTTTTTGGTCTTTCTAGTCAATTAAACTGGGTTAAAATGGTAAATCAACTTCTAAACCCAATATGGCGATCTTTTTTGGTCTTTGTATAGAAATATACAAAATATTTCTATATGACCACTTTTGAGAAGGCACATGAACTTAGTGAATAGAATTAAAAAGATCAGTGGGAGCTGGGAAGATTATGAGGAAACTTAGTGAATAGAATTAAAAAGGCCTCGTTTGGGTAGAGGATATGGTATGTAAGGATAAGGCTTATGTTGGGATACGAGCAAGGATATCAATGCTATCTGATAACCCTGATAAGTTATGATGGATGTCCGTATTTTGGTGCTGTCGGATATGATGCAGGATATGAAACAGGATATGTGCTAAAATGAATATTATACCCTGTTATTTTGTCTAAAAGATTGTATATTTCAAATTGATGAGGAAAATGTATGCGTATGTTTATATTTTAATACTCTTTTTTCTACACAATGATGACGTTATCAAAATGTATACAAAATGTATATAATACTCGAAATAAACTTCTAGTAACATGCAAACATAACAAATATCCGTGGATACAACATGGTCATAGCAAAGTATGGAGTATAAATTACTTGTACTTATTGTCATATTGGCATGGTGTTACAAAACTACTATAAAGAAGTTAAATTAAACCAACGAAATTTCAGCAAGCACGGTAAAATGTCTTCATATTAATCTCAACTATACATACTCAAATAATGTTATGCAATGCCAAAATAGTAGTTATCAAATTCATGAGGACCTCCTCCAAAATGATAGTTATCAATCCCAAAATAATAGTTATCAATTCCAAAATGATAGGGTTTGGGGACAAGGGTAGTTTGTGGGGGTATTTTTGTCAACCTACTAGCAGCCTAATATGCTATATTTTTTATCCGACCTTATACCTCCATGTTGGTGGTATAAAATTTGTTCATTAAAAGCTCCATCAGCAAAGGCAACATAACTTATCCCCTCTCTTATCCGGCACCCAAACACTTGATAAAAAAGAGGGTATAACTTATCTTATGCTCCATCCTTATCCTCTACCCAAACGAGGCCAAAAGGTACAAGATATTGGAGTGTGTGTGCTCAGGTGATCCACTCACAACTGACGATAATTATCTTATTATCACCTAGTGAAGAGGAGATGAAATCTTGTACAAGTAGTTTTTAGCTTTGACCCAGGAAAAACTCCTGGATATGATGGTTACACTGGACTGTTTTACCAGAATTACTGGGAGTTCATAAAGAAAGAAGCGGTGGAGGAAATTTAAGAATTTTTAGGATCAAAAAGATGCAGAGGAGAATAAACAAGACTGTAATTTCTTCTAATTCTAAAGGTGGCTCAGCCAGAACAGGTATGACAGTACAAACCTACAATTTTACGCACTTTTCTTTTTGAAGGTGATAGAAAAGTGGTTAGTGGTGTGTTGGGCTATTTATAAATGGTTTATGATGTAATTTTTTAAGGGTAAAAACACTGACCACCCCTGAATTTAGGTAAAATTTCAATCCGCTACCCTGTATTTTGGAAAAAGACAGTTTGCACCCATTTAACGGAATATTCCGTGGACACTTAGACACTCTCCAATGGTAGTGGGGAAGGAGCTTGGGGGCTTGATTAGCAAACCCAACGGGAAGGTGGCGGTGGTCGGGAGGCCGGTTAATCAGGGCGACTGAAGGCGGTGGCGGGTTCGACGCGCACGTGTTCGGCGCGCACGGCTTGCGTCGTCGGTCGTGGGGAAGCTTCCTGCTTCCTCGCCTCTTTTGTTTCTAGTTTATTTCTTTATTTTTTCCTTTTAATTGTGGGTTGTTGAACAATAGTAGTAGGAGAACAATATTAGGATAACAATTAGGAGAAGATGGAGGAAATTTTTTTTTTCCTGCAACCCATTCAAACTTCCGAAGTTTTTTTATATCTTGATTTATTTATTTCTTTTTTTGTGTATTCAAGATAGTAACTGATTCAGAAAAGTTAGGAGAAGATAGAGCAAAATCTTTTTTTTGCCACAAAATAAACGAAAATTGAGGAAATGGATGAAAATATCCATGTAATATTTCAAAACAAAAGAAATTATCGTATATAATTATTAAAACAAAAAGGAAGGGGCTGGAGAAATTGTAGTTAGTAATAATCTTTTCCTTTTACTAATATGATAATATTCTGGAAAAAAATTTACTAATTCATATCTTATACATATTAATATTAATAACAATCTTCTATTCATTGTTACAAATAAAAATTTCAAAGTTTTTAAATATTAATATGTTTCTTAATTACTGTATTAGAAACGAATTTAATGATTGCGAATTAATAATTGTATACTAATAACCGAATATATCTAATTTATGAATTATAAAAAGTATAAGATAATAATGTAACTGAAGTAGTTGAATAAAATAGTAAATGATGGTGGGTGGAAGGGCAGGGGAGACCTCCACTGTTGGAAGATAAATGGCAGTTCTGTGAATATTAAGAAGTTAAACAGTGGGATCAGGGTGGTGGAGACCTCCACCATTGGAGTTAACCTATAGCACCCTTCTGTTATGTTCCGTTAGAAAAGTGTTTCATTGAATTTTTTCGGACCATATTACCCTTGTTTATTTTTCAGGACTTTTTGCTTCACATTTATCATCAAGAACAATAACATCAAACCAAGACCATCAAGAACACCAAAAATTTCTTAAAAAATCATAATACTAAATTGAACTTTTACCCTTGAAAGGTCAATGTACATTTACATTACTTTGATCAATATCTAAATTCACTAAGTTTTCACAGTTTAGAAAATGTCAAAGAATCTGTAAGATGTGAAAAAAATTGGAAGCGACAAACGAAGAACAAAGTAATCCAAGAATTTAAGGTCTATTATTTCCAATTTCAAATTTCCATTACAACCATCATCAAACCCATCACCACCAACAACAGCAATAATCCATCACCGCACAGTAGCCTCGTTCACAGTGATTGAGCTCTCCCAGAAGTTCAACAGCAATCATCAAACCCATCCACGCGATTCAGACGAGCAACCTATCTTTCCCTTTCAGACGAGCAGAAAACTCACTGGTTCCATCTACTCCTAGCTGAATACTAACTAGATTCGGTTCAGTAACTGAGTTCTTAGGAATTTAACTATTGTTAAAATTACTTGGCTTTTGATTCCTGTCATGAACAGAGGAATTACCAGATCCTGAAGCCTGCGCAAATGATGTCTCCTTCCTCTTCAACCTCTCTGTGACCTCAAGAAGTGTTATATGCTCCAACGCTTCCTTCTCTCTCTTCCTCGTAAAACCCGCCTCCTTTGCATGTTTCTCCGCCTTTGCCTTCGCTCCCTCCGCCGCCTTCTCCATCGTAGAGGCGGCGAGCGTAAACAAAATAGTCGCCGACTTGGAATCGATCTCCATCCGACTGTCAATCGTTGATGATATGGAAAACGAGAAATCAATCACGACCGCATCAGAAACAAACGGATCTAACCAAAATTCGACCGACGACATGAAAAATTAAATAGATCAGAAAAATTAACCGATCTTTAAAGACAGCTCTACCGAACAGCAGCCACCGAATCAAACCCACAAGTTCTCGGTTTCTCAGATCTCCCTCTCCCTCTCCCTCTGCTAGTTCGCAAACACCACCATCATCGCAACCACCACCTCCTCTGACTCTCCCTCCGACTCTCCATTTTTTCCCTCTAGGCACCAGCAGAAGAAGCAGCAGCATAACCACCGGAATCAAAGCCCAGAACCAAATCGACCCACCGGTCGATTGCGGATCTGGGTTCGATTGGTCTTAGTTGATGTCGGCGATTTGGGACCTGGGTTCGCCTTCGTCGGAGCTGGGCTGGTGTGACACTGGTTTCACTGTGGCGGCATTGGTGGTTGGGTGTTGAAGAAGGAAGAGAGGCGAGCTGGTGCGGTGTGGGCTTCTTATTCAGATAGAGAGAGAGAGAGATAGAGAGAGAATGGAGAGATGAAAGAAATTAAGGAGAAGAAGCTGGGGCGGCTGGTTTCACCGTAAGGGGGAAAGAGAGAAAGAGAGAAAGAGGGAGAGGATTAGGGTTAAAAATAAATGAGAGAGAGGTACGGTAATATATGTAGGAGGTAATTTTATAATATTTCAGGGGCAATATAGTCTTTTTACCCGTGCTGTTAGTCAACCGTTAGCCTCCATCCAAAAAAAGGTGCAAACTGTCTTTTTCCAAAACACAGGGTAGATGAGAGGAATTTTTCCTAAACTCAAGGGTGGTTAGTGTCTTTACTTGTTCCGTTATTTTTTATGTCGTGTATAAATAAAATAAGCCTTCTATAAATGAAATAAGTTGTGTTGCATTTTACCCATGTGATTGGAGGTGCAATTAAACTATTTTTAAATGGCTTATTATGTTATTTTTTGAACGACACTAGATAATTGGGTTATTTGATGCCGAAAAGTATATTAATAGAGGTTTAGTGTCGCAAAATGCAAATTGCACATAGGTTTATTGTCAGTGAGCATCTTTAGTTAGAAATTAGGAAAATCTCATCATTCCGTTAGCTCGTTGGATGCTGTTCACGATTCAGGTTTAATTGACATTGTGTCGCTAACTGTGGGGATTGTGGTAGCAAATCAAAACTATATGAGGTTTAGTGCCACAAAGTGTATAGTGCATGTAAGTTTCGGGTTAATAACCTAATTAAGTACAATATTTTCATGAACAAAACCAAGACATGCTGGAATATGATATGAACCTAAGTGGAGCTAGAGTGGGAAACGGCATAACGACAAATATTGAAATGGTGGATATATGAAGGCGGCATCAGAGTACATGCACTAAAATACTAGAAATCTGTTGGTGCCCGAGGGCGTTATATAACATGTGTAAGACGTGGACACATAGTATAGTGAAAAAAAATGTATTTACAAAACTAATTTGTAATGAATAGAGTTATTCTTGAAAAAGCAAATAATTATACAAATTTTAAATACTCCATCCGCCCCGTAAAGATAGTTTATGTTTTTATTTTGGTATGTCCCAAAATGATTGTCCACTTACATTTTTAAGGTAAAAAATACAAAGAAATTACAATACTACCCTTTCATATTCAATGCACTTAGTTTTGGAGAATATAAAATCAAGGATAATAGTGGAAATATCATGCCAACAACTTGCAGTGGGTAGCATTAATTGCATGTCTCTAAAAAACGTTGTAGTTTCAAAAATGGACTATCTTTGCTGGACGGAGAGAGTATAAAATTTAGAATACTTTACATATATCATCATTACATAATTACATTAAAATTTCTCTTATTTACAAATGGGTGGTAGCTCAGTGGTAAAGCAGCGTTTGAAGTTCCTGCACGAGATCCTTGTTTTGAAACCGACTATACGAAGTAATTCTAAAGAGAAAAGATCCCTTTTTCTTTCAAGAACATTTTTTAACAGGCGTTAATCCAAATCTATTCTATAAAATAGAACGGTTGACTTTTTTTCAGCCGTTAGATTAAAACAATCCCAGCACTTAAATCTCACCTACCACCCATCAGTTTTGTAACTTCTCTCCACTTCCTCCACACATCTTTAACTTTTCCCATTTTTTTAATGGTTGAGTAAACTAACATTCGTCATTTTATTCTCTTGCAAGAGTTGATATTTCAGCAATTATATGTGTGGATGCATGTTTTCATCATGCGTCTTATTTTTTATTGATTTTTTAGTTGGAATAGTGCTCTCGGGCATGAGCAATCCCCTAGCAGTTTAACATGTTATGAATTTTGCTAATGACATAAAAAGGCCATCTTATCCCCCTCTGGTATCCCAAATAAGGTTAATTAGTTTGACGTGATACCACTCTGTCCCAGCTCTTTCTTCCCAATTTGATTTTTGTCATTATTCACTAGGTCACTTTGACCCGGTGATTTGAATAGCAAACCGATGTAATTTTTGATAATTTTTTCATGGTGTTGTAGAGTAAAAAAGTGCTCTATAATATGGTGAAAAAATTATCAAAAAATCGTATCATTTTGCAAGCCAAATTATCCGGTCAAAGTGACCCATATACGATTCAAGAAAGAGCTGGGACGGACTGGTACTTCTTTGAGAATCGGGCGGGATACATTTACTAGGGTGGACTTTTAGTGTTCCGTTTAATTTGTTTGCAAAACTAAATTTCAAACTCTTCAATTCCTCCGTCGGTAAAAGAAAACCTCGTTTACTCTCTCGGAGCATCAAAGACGACCGGCGCAAAGCGACTTCTCCTCCCGAACGACGCCGCTCTTTCTCTGCAAGTCAGGTTGGTGTCCCCTCTCTTCGATTTTCCTTTGTCTTCGTCCGAAAACCCTGGCTAATGCTAATCAAGCAAGCCCTGTAACACGATTCCATTTGATTGCCGTTTAGGGTTTATGATGGTTTGTTAACGAATTAGGGATTTCAGTACTCAGTTAAGTTTTGATTCTCTTACACATGGTTTGCCCAAAAACATTACGCTCATCAGTGTACGAATGGAACTCGCTGTGATGTGATATGTAGTAACTAATAAGCTTTGAGAAACAGATGTGTGATCCGTCTGCTCTGAGCCCAGAACCATGATTCAGTTCAATTATGGAGTTGTCTGCTTGCATTTTTGTGCTCATAGTCCTATCAACCAGTGCTTTTCAAGCATCCGTTGTTCCAAGAAGAGATACCAGTATCAGATACCATTCAATGTAATACTCTCCCTAAAAGTTTCAAGGAAACAAAAAGAGGGCACAAACGTACAGGGAACACTCATCCGGTTTTGATTACTCAGAACACTGTAAATGAGTTATCTGATGCACGGAATTTGGCGTGTAGAAACCTGTCATTACTGTCTGAAAGAGCCAATTATGATTTATAGGAGGGTCACTAGAAATATCAGTTCCATATTCACTAGGTAATGTGCATATTAGCCTCGTGAAACATAGGGAAACTGTGTCAAGTTGGTTACTTGTTACATAGTTGAACATTAACAGTCCTAGGACTGTTGTGGCAAACCTTCTAATTTTCCAGATTATACAATGCACCTTCCTTCTATCGTTCAATTATGCTTGCCGGATCTTTGGGACCTACTTAAGTTTCAAATTTGATCGAACCAAAGAGCGTTTAGTTTGTCGATCTAACCAAGATTTCCCTTTTCTGCACGATGTCGAACGTCTTTTTCAGGTCTTATACAGATTTATATTTTCTGTTCTCATTTTTTTTTTTTTTTTTCTGTTGAGAAATTTCTGTTCTCATTTCTAATGCAGAATACAAGTTTAGAGAGCAAAGCCTGTAAATTTAAAGCTTAAAGATTGTCCAAGTATGGATGACATAACAGATCCTATAATACAAATTCTCATTGATTACCATTTCGTTTTTCATGACTGAAGTTCTAGTAGTTTTTTCGAAGTTCACTCTCCTAGATGTTAGTTATGTAAGGATGTCAATCTTCTCCTTAAAAGACAAAGGATAACTAGTCTTGCTCATTTTGAAAAACACGGGGAACAAAAGATCACTAGGTAGGGAGTTCCATGTATTGCGAGGTAAATATGTTAAAAAAACTATATTCCACTTTCGGGATTAGATATATTTCTTCCTATTTATGCTTTACCATAATGAAAACTCAATCCAAAACTCTGTATAAAAATGATTTCTGCTTGTTTGAATTAACTATATTGTTTTTGGTCATCTGATTGCTAAAATAGATTTCCCCTTGTGGAGAACAATCATAAGTTGTAGAGTCTTTGTACTGGATAAGCAAGCAGATACTTCAAATCGAATTCTTTGATTTAGGTATAAGATCTAGGTGTTGTATGTTCTTAATGCCCATTAATGCTTGCTTTGTTTGCTGATCCATCTCTTGTTCTCGCACACAGAGGTTTTTGCAGAAAAATTGAAGGAGAGAAGCAGAGGTTTAACTTTAACCGTTTCGATTAATGGTGGCAGACTTCCATAGTTGGGGACTGCTACCATGGTCGAGGGAGTGACAGATTGAGAAACTGATTTGAGAAATCTATCACAAAATGAATGTAAAGAGCGAGAATGTGATTTGAGAAATTTATCCCAAATCCATCATCTTAGTCTTACTTATCGAGGATTTTCCCTAATCTATGATTTTGTCTTGGCCAAGGTTAGACGAGAATTATATTCCAAGTTTCCGGTTCCTTAGATTCCCCTGACTTGCCTGACGAAGAGGGGTCTTGTTCTACAATGTCGTCATTGTCATGGCGGCACCACACCCTCATTCAGGCAATGGTATCACGAGGTCCGCTGAAGGAGAAGGAATTCCACTCCATCTTTTCCAATGTTACTGGAAAAAGCCCAGGTCGGTCACCCTTCCTTTTGTTTCTTTTAACTGTGGTTTATGTCCAAGTTCTGTTAGGTTTGAAGGTATTACGGATCTTCTAGATGTGAACATATATAGTATTATATGTATGTATGTATGTATGTATGTATGTATGTATGTATGTATGTATGTATGTGTGTGTATATATATATATATATATATATATATATATATATATATATATATATAGCCTTGATTCATTTATCATCACCATAGGTCGTTCTCTTTTAGCCTATTCCATTCTCCAGCGCCCTGTACCACGATCCTTATGGCGTGAGTATAGCATCGAAGCAGGGATGGGAACAGGACAATGGGGATGACGAAACGGAAAATTTCAGAAACTCAGGAGATGAAATGCCGTGGGAACGGTAGTTATACTATATATGTGTGTTTATATCATATATTTATACACAGAGGTGGATCCAAGCCTTGAGTTGTGGGGCTATATCCCCCACTCAAGTTTTGAAAATTGCAATTTTAACCTACATTTTATCATAAAATGCATTTTTAGCCCCCACTAAAATGAAAAAAATAACCCTTTTACGTAGTTTTATTTGGAAAAATATTCACTTCTAAAAATTTAGCCCCATTTGAGGCAAAATCCTGGATCCCCCCCTGTTTATACACACAAATTTACTCTGTTGTAAATGATACCTTAATGAATATAAATTTAAATAGACAAAATGAGCACATAATAATTAAAATCAATACAAGAAGAAGAGAGAACACCAAGAATATTTCAGAACATAGGCAATAAGAACACATATACTCAATAAACATATGTATATACTTTAGAAACCGGCGGTCATGAAAGTCTTTGAGGTCGTCTCAACGTTTTGAATTGAGAGTCTCCAAACCGTTTTCTCTCTGTTGATGTATAAGCGGCTAGCTAGGGTTTAGATTGGGGTTAGGGATCTGATGGAAGTAGTAATACACATCATATTTTATTGACAAGTAACACCCCTTTATCTTCTCAAACTTATAAAAAAACTCCAGAGTTTAATTTTTTAACCAGGGACATTCCCCAAACTTTTCAAAAAGGGGGAATGTGTCCCGTAGAAGTTCCTCCAAAGTTTCGGCCTCAATATTTTTACGGGAACGCAATATGGCATTCCGGGAGCGTTCCGGAGTTCTGGACATTTTCAGAACGGGGACGTCACCCTACATGGAGTTCCCGTGCGTCACCCTACACCTGCTTTTCTTTATTTTGTTTTCTCCAGAATCCATGTTGTGAATGAAGCTTGTAAGTTTGATTGAGAAGTTGAGATGAAAATTATTCGCAGCAAACTAAAGTGAGCTCAAAGTGACCTTTTTTTTGTACTGGATAGACTATAGAAATAGTTACTCCTTCTGTCCCAAATTCCCAATCTTATTAGCTCCCTCTAACTTAGCATTATTCAAAGTTGCATTTTGGCTGAATATTTCTTGACAGTTGTTTTGGGTAAGAGTACATCGAATTCTACTTCATTTTTGTTTTCTGAATTTTATGCAAGGGCATGCATGGGAAGCTGATGGTTCAAAGATGTTTTGGGTTATGGTAATATGGAAAGTCATAAATTAGACTGAAGGAACTATAGCAACTCTAATAGTGTAATATTTGTTATGGAAAGTGGCACACAGCATACTGAGAACTTATTGTTAAACCATTATCAAAATCGTCAAATTTTCTAGATAATTAAGTTGTTTACTGAAAATAAGCTGGATCAGGTTGGTTACTCCCATCAGATGAATGATAATTTGTTTTTTTTCAGTGATATTGTTTCCCCTTAGTTGTGATAAGTATTTTAAGTTTAATTAACAAGTCATGTTTTGGTGTTTTACCTCTATGAGGTGGTTGATTTACTTTTTTATCATAGGACATCTTCACTATCCCGTTCATTAACTTTCCCCCTTAGTTTGTTTTTTAATCGCCAGAACAATCCTTTGATGCTAAGTCGAGACGAGTAAAAGTTAGATGTCATTTTGGTTTAAAAATATGTAGATTCTGGTTTGGGTATTTTTACTGGTAATGAAATGGTTATAGTGTTGGGGGTTACTATGATTTGATTTGGGAGCAGTAGTGGAGAATTCCCTAGGGAGATTTTAGAGGGGAGTGGGTACATGTCTTTTTGTTGAAAGCATTTGATTTGCTTTGGTATCAAAACTGTTGTAAATTATGATAAAGAAGATTCTGGTTAATATTAGGGAATCCATAGTCGTTGATGTCCAGAAAGATATACGAACGACAAAGTACATTATCCTCTAGTGAGAACTCAACTTCCACAGGAGATGTTTTCATGATAGTCAAATGAAGTTTTGTAAGTCATTTACTTATTAGTCATTCTTCACTTTCCTAGAGAGAATAATTGCTTTTGAGGGTAAAGTTTAAAACCTCTTATACTTTTGAACATGACTAATTAAACAGGACTAACTTCTCGGAACATCCCCAAACGAAGTACTGTAGTAAGTATACTCATTATACAGGAGAAATGGAGCATTTGTGTAACTTTATCTTGTGTAGTTATAGCTTACAGCATTTTTTTTTTTTACTTGAACACGAAATGGATCCACCCTGCTAGTTGCTACTGTTCTGATTAATTGATAACCTTAGATAAGGAACTTGACAACTGTTGATTCTCTTGTGCAGTGACTCACCAACAATTACTCAAAGATTATCTCCTAAAGATAAACAAAGAACTATCCTTTCTTCAATTTGAGCTACGGGCCTGCAGAAACCAATATGATGGGAGTGTTTTCTACGGAGTTGTGAATAATGTTGCCGATGAACAGTCAAAACTTGGAACCAAATATACAGTCCCTCAGATTGCTTTCTATAAGGGTGTTGTAAGTTCTGATCTACCTTTATATCTGATTCTTGAAATGTCTCAAGTTCAATCCTGGTGATTTTGATAGCAATATGATACAATTTTTTGATAGCTTTTTCATGGTGTTGCAGAGTAAAAGTTGTTCTATAATACGGAGAAAAAATTATCAAAATATACATCGTTTTGCGATCCAAATCACCTGGTCAAAGTGACCCAGCTACGAGTCAAAAAGTCACAATGGGTAGGAAGAGGAACGGAGATGGTAGTAATTCTCTATTCTCTTTGGAAGATGACAGAGAGGCGGTACATAGAGAAGAGAGAGAAAGATTTTCACCTTCTCATCTTCCCGTCATTATCTTCATTTTATTGCTTTTTTATAATTATTTTCTTTATTTTACTTTTTAGATTTAAATGAATTTATTTATTGACAATTTTACCCTCGCTATATGGACCATGTTTGTCTGAATTATATTACCAGTTTCAACAAATATGATTTATTGCAACCGGGGATGCAATAAGCCTATTTTTAAGAGGGGGTTGCAAAGTGTTAGTTTCACTATAGTGGAGTATGCATTAAGTAATTAAGCAATTGAAATATTTCAAAAAAAAAGTATTCAACCAATTGAAGGAGTCCGTGAGGATGAGGATTGATCCAAATTATAATCTCCTGCGCATTTTTTCCTAATCCTTGCAGGAAACCTAAACCGAACCTAGTGCACCTTAACATAATACATATATACTAGGGCTGGCAATATTCGACCCGACACGACAACACGACTCGAAAACGACACGAAGTTAGCGGGTTTGGGTCGACACGAACCCGCAACGGGTCAGTAACGGGTCGACCCGAAATCGACACGAGAATAAATGGGTCGGGTTAGGGTCAACCCGCTCAACTCGAATCTGACCCGTCAGAACCCGCAAAAGCTACTTTTTAGATTATTAATATTATTATTATTTTCGACATTTTAACTATTACCACTCTGTCCCAGCTCTTTCTTCCCAATTTGACTTTTGTCACTATTCACTGGGTCACTTTGACCCGGTAATTTGAATAGCAAACCGATGTAATTTTTTAATAATTTCTTCATGGTGTTGTAGAGTAAAAGGTGGTCTATAATATGGTGAAAAAATTATCAAAAAATCGTATAATTTTGCTATCCAAATCACCCGGTCAAAGTGACTCAGATACGAGTCAAAAAAGTCGGATGGAAAGAAAGAGCTGGAACGGACTGGTAATATTATTCAACCTAATGAAGTGGAAAAAAAAAAAGATAAAAGACTTACCTGAGTACCCTGCCACGTCCCAATTTAACCCAAGTTCAAGCCAACCCAAGTTAATAATTTAACCAAGGTATATACACTCAAACTCTCAAGCACCATTCATTCTCTGTCAAAAACCTCGCCGCACAAAGATTCAAACCCTAATATCAAGCGACGGCGACTTGCGACTCTGTCTTCCCCGTTTCATTGTAGCCTCTCGATCAAGTAGAAGACAGTCAGACGGATCTCACCACCGTTTAATCGCTCGCTTCCGATCTCTCTCTGTCTCGATCTTTCTCCACCAACTGTCGGCCCCTGATCCTCTCTTCGACTAAACCGCCGCCGGTGATGAAACTGGATATGAGCGTTGTTAACCTTACCAAACGGGTTTAGACTACATGTATGTTTTGAATGTTTTTTTTTTGTTGTTGTTGCTTTGAGATCTAAATGTGGTTTTAAGTTCTTTCGACTATTCTTGTTTATCCAAAAATGTCAGATGCATTCTAAGTTTTGCTGGGTTCTTGAATTTGGGTTTTATTATATACACACCGCATACTTATCCTTCAGTTTCACCAATCAAAACTCTGTCCTCCTCAATCGTTGTGTGTGCTTGTCTCTCTTCTTTTTCTTCCATAAATAAATCTAACAGCGATCAACTTGTTTAGTTTTAAGATCTAAATGGCGGCACTCATCAAAATAGCTTCTTGTATCCAACGACCGCGGCGTTCCAGCACACAAAGAGAGCAGCTCCCTGATGATATAATCGAACAAGTTTTGAGCAGACTTCCGGCACGGTGTGTCCTTAAGTGCCGAAGTGTTTGCAAGCGTTGGTTGCTTCTGACTTCATCGCCTTACTTTGCACAACTCCATCTTCAAAGGGCCACCCCCGAGCTAGTTATCCAAAACTTTGATGTTAACTTCAACTTACCAAGCGACAATCCGGAGTTGTTTATGATAGAACAAGATGATGACCAAGGCAATAAGGTGAAGAGAATCCGTGATTGTTTGGTCAAGGCAGAGGCGGGTGGTGAAGAACTAAGGCTCGTAGCATGCTGCGACGGCCTACTCGTTTTCCAGCAGTTTTCTTGTGCGTGGGGTTTTATAGTTTGCAACGTTGTGACTCGGGAACAAATTAAGATAGATGCACCGCCAAACTTGAATACATTCGTGTCTTTTTTCCGGCATCCCCTTACCAAAGAATACACGATGCTTTTTGTGTCTGCACCGGACAAGGCCAATTCCGGTCTCCGTGATTATTACATATATGATGATTGTTTCAAAAGCAAGTTATGGAGAAAAATTACTGCATCCTACCACCTCCGCCCCGAGTTTGCTGTTAACCCGGTTGTGCTTAACAACAATTTGATCTGGATGACTTTAACACGCATGCCAGAACCGCTAGGCTACCCTCATCCGCAATGCTGCGAATCGATCATCATGTTTGACACAGGTGCGGAAAGATTCCGCACAATGCCTCATCCCGGAGATGTCCAATGCGCATCGCCGTCGCAACATTCGCTTATGTATATTTACGAAACCAATGGGAAGTTATATTTCTGCTCGGCTGCTTCTCAGTTAGTAAGCATATGGGTGTTGGAGGATTTTGACCTTTGGTTTTGGACCAAGAGGCAAAACATAATCATCGATCTTAGCCAGACCACCATATCAACCTATCGATCGTCATCATCTTGGTGTTGGTGGTGGAAGAAGCTACACACTTCGGTGGTTCCGACACTAATGAGGGCCGAAAATAACGAGTTGTTGCTTTGTTTTCCTGGAAGGTTATATGTAGTGGATTTGGAGGGTAAGAAGAAAGTGGTCGAAATCAACAACAAGGGAGCCAAGATAGGTGGGATGCTGCACCTCGACGGTTACCACATCAGACCATTCTGGCATACTAGCAGCTTTGTCTCACTCACTCAACAGATACAATTCACGTCCAGCTTATGTGTTGAATATAAATAGCTTCATCACTAGAGTTTTTGTCTATAATAATGACGACACTGAACAAGTGGAGGTAGAAGGAAGTGAAGAATGCAAAGAAAAACACCCTAAATCTGACACAGGCAGTTTACATGCAGTTGCTACACAAGGCTGTCAATTGCAGGTTTTGATGAACGCTCAAGTGGGTGGAATAGAGAAGTCATCTTGCATCAACGTTCGGAATAGTCCTGAGAGTTCACTACCTGTTTAAACCTGTGACCAAACAATTACACAACAAAAACCCAGGAATTTTATTCTGCAGGTAACAAGAATTACCAAATTCATCATCTCCGACATGTCAGGTGACCACCAGTTGCGTACTATCATCTCCGACATGTCAGGTGTCCTGAGAGTTTACTACCTGTTGGAAATGAAGACGCTGCTCCTCCTCTCTCGACAAGAAGCCGCGTGACATCATCATAACCTATGGCTCGAGCCAAGTAGAGAGGTGTCACGCCCTTGTTGCTCTGGGCATTGACGTCGGCTCCTCTGTTAATCAACACTTCAACCGTCTCTACATCTCCGCCTTGTACAGCCAGGTGGAGCTGCGTGTGCCCATCACTGTCCCGACATTCTAGTTCCGACCCAAACTCGACCAGCATCATGACCGAGTCCTTGTGATCCTTGATTGCAGCCACGTGGAGTTCCGTCAAGCCGTACTGATCTTGGAACTTGACACTCGCGTCTTGGTCTAGTAACCACTCAAGGGGCTCTGTCTCGCCATGCCTAGCCGCGTTCAGCACTTGTTCCGCTCGTTCTGGAATCTCAACCACTTGTTCCTGCAAGTATTATTATGGTACTAGTAGTAAACTTCATAGTTCATAGGTGAAACAATCTGGGGAGTTCATGTAGTCTAGAATAATACTACTCTTTATAGTCCTTATTTGACTACCTCCGTTGGACTACTCTTTATAGTCCTGATTTCCTTAGAACTGTTCAACAGTAATACACTACCTCCGTTTCTTCTCTATATTCCTTATTTGACTTTTCAACCCGTAACTAGGTCACTTTGACTCGAAGATTAGATAACAAAACAATATAATTTTTAGGCAACTTTCCATGGTGTTGTAGAGTCAAGTTTTACTCTACAAGACCATGCAAAGATTACCAAATTTTTTTATCGTTTTGCTAATCAAATCACCAAGTCAGAATGACCCAGTGAACAGCAACATAAGTCTCGGTCAACAATGAAACCAGCAACAATAATAATGCAGTCAAAGCTGTGAAACTTCAGTTGTGAATAGTACTCCTTATGTTTGCTAATTTCCTTGAACTGTTCTACAGTAATACACTACCTCCGTCAATCACTTCATTACCCGAGGATAGGATAGTCAAGTTGTCCATGCTGAAGGGTAGGAATCAGGGCCTTGATGCGGTTTTTAGCGTGCTAGTCGCAAGGGTACGAATCAAGTAGCACCGGGTGTATTTCAACTCCGATTATCGTTCCCACGAGGACTATTACGGGTTTTTCGAGTAATCAGTTGTAACTAACTAAGTGTAAAATAGGAGGAATATGTTGATGATTTGACTACGAACTAAGTACTAAAAGTAATTAACTGAAACGTAAATATTTTTTGTGAGAATTTTCGGTATAATTTTGAGTGTTTGTAAATCTAGGGTTTAAAGGCACTAGGTCCCGGGATCCCCTAAAGTCTCTTCAGTTTATCGTTCTTTTCGATATGAAAACACACAACAGTCACTTATTCGTGCCACGTACCAATTGTGCAGTATATTTTCTTTTCATGCACGTTATCACAATTCTGTAGATTTTCTGATCATGTTAAGCTACCTCAATCTGCAGTCTCATTATAACTCTTCTAGGATTTCTAACATGTCCAAATGGCCGCGGTCAAAAACCGTAACAGTTGGTCTTACGTTTTTAAGCTAGTCATATCTCCCCTTCTCTATTTGGTCTATCGGGGTAAGGTGCTAATTATGTTTGCATGTCCTAATGGCCTCGGTCAAAAACCATAACAGTTGGTCTTACGTTTTTAAGCTAGTCATATCTCCCCTTCTCTATTTGGTTCATCGGGGTAAGGTGCTAATTATGTCTTATCTTCCTAACACTAACCAGACGTTTTTACCTACCGGGTCGGGTCTGTAGCAAATCTGGTTCGCGACTCCGATCATGCATCAACAGTAAAATTAAAGACTGAATAACGAATAAAATTGTTGATATTAAGATCATAAGATCGTAAATCCATAGTCGAAAATAGAACTAGATATTGAATACGAAACCCCGAGAACCTAGGTAAAGAGTTTAGCTACTAAACGACATCACTAAATAACAATATTCTGAAATAAAAAGAGAGAATTGAGATCAAACGAGTGTTCTTGAAATTTGGATCCGTGCTTCCGTGCTAGCCGAAGCTACTCTGAATTCTCCTTGGGTGTATTGTGTGTAGAAACGATCTTTGGGCGTCCCTTTATATAGTGCTTGAAATTACGAAACTGCCTGAAATTACAAAATTGCCACTGGCCAAAACTGCCTCGGGAGTAGTAGGTAGGCCAAGATATTGATAATGCTGTTCTGCTTCCGGGATTCCTGCAATGTGGAGAATGCCATCTCTGATCGGCTTTGCTACATTAGGGGAGAACACTATAGGAGACTTATCCAGATTGATTTGCTGTCCTGAAGCTCTTTCATAAGCTTGGAGAATCTCTTGTATAACTTTAAAATTCCTTGCGTCAGCCTGTGTAAAAAACAAATAATCGTCAGCAAAAAATAAATGGGAGACCACTGGTCTTCCCCGCGATGATATCACTCATGCAAGCCGCCCTTGTTCTATCACTGTGGTGACGGCTCTTGATAGCATCTCACTACACAACAGGAACAGGTAGAGGGAAAGTGGACACCCCTACCTGAGTTACCTCTCAGGATCGATGTGGCTTAAAGGATTACCGTTCCTAAGTACTGCGTAGGAGACGGTAGAGACGCAGTGCTTCACTAGCTGACTGAATCGAGCCCCAAACCCCATGTAAAATATAACCTCTTTAAGGAACTTCCACTATATCCTATCGTAGGTTTTGCTCATGTCCACTTTCATATTTAAAAACCCCGTCTTCATCTTATTTCTTGTCTTGAGTGAGTTGATAACTTCAAAAACCGTTAAAATATTGTCCGAAATCAGCCCCCGGTACAAAGGCGCTCTGGTGCCCCGAATTCAGTGACGGCAACACGAATTTCAATCTATTTGCTAAACACTAATAACAGTACACAGGCTGATAGGACGGTACTCACTAGGCTTTCGCGGCAGTTTGATTTAGGAATGAGGGAGATCAGTGTATGATTATACTCTTTGACCGAGGCTCCATGGTTGAGGATTCCCAGCACTGTCGACGTCACATCATGTCCCACTACTTGCCAATGCTTCTGAGAATCCCGCACTAAATCCATCTGCTCCTAGGTCTTTATCAGGTGCCATGTGAAATAAAGCTTCTTTAACCTCTCTAGATGTAAAGTCACTTTCAATAATGTTATTCTCCTCTGCACTAATAATCTCAGCTGAGTATACAAGCATTAGTTCAATTTAATCCATATCCGGCTTCGTTGATTTGAACAGATTTGAGAAATAGCCCTCAATAATAGAAGTAATCTGTTGTTCTTCTGTAATCCACGTACCTCCTTCGTTCTCTATCCCCTGAAAATTGTTTCTAGAGCGACGGACAGTGGATTTTTAAGTGAAAGAACCATGTGTTTTTTTCTCCATACCTGAGCTAATCAATCCGCGATCTCTGCTTCCACATTATCTCTTCACGTTTCTGTAACTCGTTTCTCTCTAGTGAGAGTTCGCTTTTCAGCTATGACATCCACGCTTTGAGGAAGACCATCAATAACTCGTCCTCTCTCTCGGATCATATTACATCGCTTGGTTACCTGGCCAAAGTTGATCTTGTTCCGCACCTGACAATGCCTTGCAAGCACTTTCTGTTTCTCCGAAAGGGAAGTGCCTTCCCTATGCCAAACTTCAGTCACTAGACCCCGAAAGTGTAGGGTTTTGATTCATGGATGCGCAACGGAAACACAAACAATCATAAAACCATGCAAAACCCTCCAAGGATCACAAGTCAAGAGACATAACGATGGTAAGGGTAAGAAATCAATAACACACCTTAGGGTTCTCCTTTGATGACTTCAAACGCGAATTGTGTCACGTTCTCTATGGTTGATCCACGCCTAGAGTTGATCCTAGAATCTCTCAAGTCCTTGGTGCTAGCCCGGAAGAGGAAGAGGAAGAAAATGTTGGAATAGATGCCCTAGAGGCAATCTAGTTTAGTATGAATTTGTGTATGGCTAGAAAAATTCATTTATTATTTATTGGATATTTAATATAATGAAGTCCTTAGATTTACAATTGTGTTATTTATCTTAAATATCCCTAGTCAAGTATAATGATTAAATGGGACAATCATCTATAGACTAGTATGGGGTTGGATTGATATGGAGATATCACGATCCAACACATAGGTGTGCATTACGGAATGTTGCACTGGATTGACCCATCTCCGAGAATGCTACATACATGTTATGTTGAGTCACAAGCGCTTCTCGCGGTACAATGGTATTGTCATCCTTAGACTTGAAGTCACTAGATATTCTAGTTGTGGATCATCGTGATCTTGGTAGCGTTAAACGCTACACCGTAACTGGGTAGTTATAAAGGCGTGTACTGGATACAATAAGAAGCAAGCTTAGAGATCGTAGTGGACGTAGAGATGATTTGTCCCTCCCACATAACGGGAGCAAATATCCTAGGCCACTCGAGGGATAGTGCTTATAGAATGTCTGGCCAGACTCAAATAAATCAATATAGGATATTGATGTTATTTGCACGAATAAGGATATTCCCATGGATCGAGAAACTATGGATTGGATATACGAGTGTGACTTGTATGTCTCGTGTCCAATCCAGATATGGTGACAAAGGGATGAGACAATTACTTGTACAAATGTTGTCAAGATGACTATTCTATTAGTTGGCTAGAATGGATGTTTTGCTAGAAACCGCTCCATATTAGCAAATAGTTGCTACCAACTAGATAGAAACTATGGGGTCACACGCTATATAGAGTTGAACTAGATTTGGGAATTAATTAATTGGATTAATTAATTAGAAGGATCACTTTGCAAACCCTTGCAAACTTAGTAGGGACTAATTTGCAAGGAAGGGACTAAATTGAATTCTAGTTGGACTAGAATAAGTCCTTTAGGTAGTTAACAAGGAGTTGTTGGACTATATAAAGGACCCTCCTTCCTTCCTTCTTATAACTTATGCTCATTAGTGAATATAACAAGAGTGGGAGAGAACAAAGGAGAGAGAGCAAGCAACAAGGAGGGCCCGACGCCGCCCCTTGCCGCCGCCCTCGTCCCCGTCGGCCAAAAGAGGCCGAGACCCTCTTTTGGGTCTCGTTTTGCGTGATTCGTTCTTCCTCTTCCTATTCCGGGCTAGCACCAAGGAGTTTGGGAGATCTAGGATCAACTCTAGGCGTGGATCAACTATAGAGAACGTGACATTATTCGCGTTTGAAGTCATCAAGGAGAACCCAAAGGTGTGTTTATGATTTCTTACCTTTACTATCGTTATGTCTCTAGACTTGTGATCCTTGGAGGGTTTTGAATGGTTTATTTTTGATTATGCTTCCGTCTTGCGATCCATGAATCAAAATCCTACAGTGGTATCAGAGCCACAGGTCGCAGAGCATAAACGTGGTTTATGTGTTACGTTTTAGTTGTTTTACACCTTAATTTGATTGTTTATCGCGTAAACAAGACAAATCAAGCATGGGATGCAATTTGTCAACAATTAATCATAACAAGATCCAATTTTTGCATTGGATGCATGAATTGGTGAGTTTGAGAAATTTTAGGATCTTAGATCTAGGGTTTGGACATCCTTGGGGAAGAAGGAGTTCTCCCAAAACAAGGAAACAACCAAACTTGGGCACCAAGAAAGGGAGTTGTTTTGGAAACAAACTCCCATAAGGAGGTTCGGCCCCCCTAGGGACCGCCCCCCTTGCTTGCCGCCCAAGCTTGGCCGCCCTAAGGGGCCGGGCGGCCCTAACCCGCGGGCCTAGCTTGCGGGTTTTGGGCCGGCCCGGCCCTAGGGCCTTGTTGTTCACTTTGTTGGGCCCGTGCAATTAGATTGTTGGGCCCATGGACCGTTTTAACCCTAGAAATCCTAAAATCAATTAAAATTGACCAAGCGCGTTAAAATTAGATTTTAACTGTTTATGTGCAAATCGCATGGTGATTGGATATGGCCTTAGGATGTGGTTTGATGTGGATGTTTAATTTTGTGGTTTGGTTTTACGACCTGCGAGCTGATCAATTAATTGTAATAATTAATTAGGGTTTTATGGCATGCGTGCCATTTTTTTTCTCAACTTGTGAGATTTATTTTATTTAGTATAGAAGATAGCTAGTGCTAGATAAAGTAGATTGTTAGCCAAGATTGAAGAAAAGAAGCCCAAAGCCAAAGAAGCCACAAAAAGATGGAGCATGGAGCATGGAGCATTCCACATGACTATGAAGGATGGACCAAAAGATCAAGACGCATGGAGATGTGTTTGTTTTAGGGTTCATAGATAATTCCATTGGCTTGGAATTATCTTAGTCTAGAAAAGGCCATATCCACATCACGTTTAATTTCTGTTTTGTGGTTGTTTATTTCAATGTCTTATTATTGTGTGGTTGGTGTATGGATAATGCATGCAATTAGGATAATAAGATAATTAGACAACCCGGATCTATTATTTGGAGTTGTGCCCAAACTCAAATAGATAGATTAGTTGATATTGATCAACAAAACAATTAAGAATTGAATTCAAAAATCCCTCAAAACTCAAATTTTGTGTTTTGCCTTCTCGTTATTTAAACACTCATTATCATCATTATTTATCAAGTTCGTGCGTGCCAAAGCATGGCGACTTGGTTCATAATGATGGAATGCGATGGCACGTAACAATGTGCAATTGTTTAGATAAGAGGTTGAACACAACTAGGCTTTTAATTTGATTAAGAAACCTAGAGGCAATCAATTGGGATTATCCATATGGATGGATAAATAAGGAGTTATTTGCCCGATTGAACCAAGAGTTGCATATGAGATGCAATTGGAATTGTTATTACCTAAAATAGTCAAATTATGGGTGACTTGCCAAATCAAGCTCATAAGGAGATGTAAGATGGATCTTGGCCCACTAGAAAATATAAGGATATTTTCCGCATTAATATCTTGAGGGTTATTAATCCGTAGAAAAATAGTGGGAGCTATATTTGATAAACTAGCCATTATTGAATATAGTCAAAAATTCACAAATACTAAAACTTGCGTATTTTCCTTTTTGTAGAATACCAAATGGCAAATAACTCATCGAGTTCACAACATTCCCTACGATCTGTCCTTCAGAAGGACAAGCTCTCTGGAACCAACTTTCTTGATTGGTACAGAAACTTGAGAATTGTTCTCAAGCAAGAGAAGAAACTGTACGCAATAGAGGAGCATGTTCCAGAAGGTCCAGAGAACCAAACACCTGCTGCCTTAAAGGCGTATCAAAAGCGTGTTGATGACGCTAATGATGCGGCCTGCCTTATGCTTTGCACCATGACTTCTGAGCTTCAGAAGCAACACGAAAACATGAATGTTGTCGATATGATCGAACATCTAAAGCAGCTCTTCCAAGAGCAGGCGAGGGTAGAGAGGTATGAGGTCTCAAAGGCACTGTTCAAATGTCATCTGGCAGAAGGGAACCCGGTGGAACCCCATGTACTCCGAATGATCGGGTACTTGGAGAATCTCGCCCGACTAGGGTTCCCGGTCGGCCAAGAGTTGGCAACCGATCTCGTGTTGCAATCGTTGCCCGAGAGTTATGGACAGTTCATTATGAACTATAACATGAACGAGATCATTAAACCACTGCCAGATTTGCTCAACATGTTGAGGACGGCTGAACAGAGCATCAACAAGGGTAAGGGCAAGGCCATAATGATGGTGCAGAAAGGAAAGGGCAAAAGGTTTGCCTCTTCCTCCAAGGGCAAAGGAAAGTCAGTTGCCAAGTCCAAGGAACCGGCCCTTAAGCCTGTTGGTGGCATTGCCAAGGCCGTGACTAAGGGTGAATGTCACTACTGCAGTCAGCGTGGACACTGGAGGAGGAACTGCCCAAAATATCTGGAGGACAAGAGGCTTGGAATAGTGATTCCACCACCACCAGGTATTTTTGTTGTAGATGTCAATTTAACTGTCTCTACATCATGGGTATTAGATACTGGATGTGGATCTCATATTTGTCGAAATATGCAGGATCTAAAGAGAAGTAAAAGATTGGCTAAATGGGAGGTAGATCTGCGCGTTGGGAATGGAGCAAAGGTTGCTGCGTTGGCCATAGGCGTGTGCGAGCTATCTCTGCCTTCAGGATTAGTTTTAGAATTAAATAATTGCTATTTTGTGCCTGCTATGAGCAGAAACATTATTTCTATTTCTTGTTTGGACAAGGATGGTTTTATTATTTCAATAAAGAACAATTGTTGTTCCTTTTATTTGAATAATATTTACTATTTTAGTGCGCAATTATTTAATGGACTTTATGTCCTTGATCTAAGCAATCCTGTCTACAACATTAATACCAAGCGGACTAAAATAAATGATTTAAATCCCGCTTATTTATGGCATTGTCGTTTAGGCAATATAAATGAGAAACGTGTATCTAGACTCTATAAGGATGGATTACTAGACTCATTTGATTTTGAATCATATGAGACATGTGAGGCTTGTTTATTGGGAAAAATGACAAAGTCCCCTTTCAATAAGAAAGGTGAGAGGACTAGTGAGCAATTGGCGCTCTTACATACTGATGTGTGTGGGCCATTTGCCACGCCTGCCAGGGGTGGTTATGTCTACTTCATTACATTTACTGATGATTACAGTAGATATGGATTTGTGTACCTTATGAGGGCAAAATCCGAATCCTTTGAAGTGTTCAAAGAATTCAAGAATGAAGTAGAAAAGCAACTTGGCAAAAGTATAAAGGCTCTACGATCGGATCGTGGAGGAGAATACTTGAGCCAAGAGTTTGACGACTATCTTAGAGAGTGTGGGATCGTGTCTCAACTCACTCCACCCGGAACGCCACAGTGGAATGGCGTGTCCGAAAGGAGGAATCGAACCCTATTGGATATGATTCGATCTATGATGTGTCAAACCGATCTTCCATTGTCATTTTGGGGCTACGCTCTATTAAGTGCAGCTTTCACCATTAACCGTGTTCCATCTAAATCAGTCATGAAGACACCATATGAGATGTGGAGTGGGAGGCGTCCCACACTGTCGTTAATGAGGATTTGGGGCTGCGATGTCTATGTAAAACGTTTACAATCATACAAGCTAGGGCCTAAATCGGATAAGTGTAAGTTTGTGGGGTACCCTAAGGAAACTAAGGGATACTACTTCTACAATCCAACCGAGAACAAAGTGTTTGTTGCTCGGACAGGCGTGTTTCTTGAAAGAGAATTTGTCTCTAAAGAAGCAAGTGGGAGGAATGTAGAACTTGAAGAGGTTCAAGAACCACAAACCACTGAACCGATTATGGAACATGAACAGGAACCACAAGCAGTTGTGGAGCCACCTGTTCAGGTAACACAAGAGCTTTGTAGATCTAGTAGAGTGCGCCAGGAACCCGAGAGGTATGGACTTCTCGTAACTGATTCCGGTGACACGATGCTCATAAATGATGAGCCTACTACCTATGAGGAGGCCATGAGTGGCCCAGACTCTCAGAAGTGGCTGGAAGCCATGAGATCCGAGATGGAATCCATGTATACCAACAAAGTATGGACTTTGGTGGAACCGCCCGATGGGGCGCACCCCATAGGGTGCAAGTGGGTCTTCAAGAAGAAGATCGACATGGATGGTAATGTGATTACCTATAAGGGCCGATTGGTGGCTAAAGGATTCAGACAGATTCATGGTATTGACTATGATGAAACCTTTTCACCAGTCGCTATGACCAAATCCATCCGAATCCTACTTGCAATTGCAGCATACCACGACTATGAGATTTGGCAGATGGATGTCAAAACAGCATTCCTTTATGGGAATCTCCTCGAGGACGTGTATATGATACAGCCGGAGGGTTTTGAGGATCCAAAGCAAGCCAACAAAGTCCGTAAGCTGCAACGGTCCATTTATGGATTGAAGCAAGCTTCTAGGAGTTGGAATCGACGTTTTGATGAAGTGGTCAAAGAGTTTGGCTTCATCAGGAACGAAGATGAGTCTTGTGTATACAAGAAGGTTAGTGGGAGCTCTGTAGCTTTTCTGGTCTTGTATGTGGATGACATACTACTCATTGGAAACGACATTCCCATGCTGCAATCTGTAAAACATTGGCTAGGAAAATGTTTCTCAATGAAGGACTTAGGGGAAGCAGCCTATATACTGGGTATAAAGATCTATAGAGATAGATCTAAGAGGTTGCTAGGCCTAAGTCAAAGTACATATATTGACAAGGTGTTGAAGCGGTTCAACATGCAAGATTCCAAGAAGGGATTCTTGCCCATGTCACATGGAATCACTCTTTCGAAGAGTGGTTGTCCTTCCAATGAGATTGAGAAGGAACGCATGAGTAGGATTCCCTATGCCTCGGCCATAGGATCTATCATGTACGACATGTTATGTACTAGACCAGATGTGTCATATGCCTTGAGTATGACAAGCAGATACCAATCCAATCCGGGTGAGAGTCACTGGATTGCAGTCAATAACATCCTAAAGTACTTGAGAAGAACTAAGGATGCTTTCTTGATATTTGGCGGTGAGCAAGAGTTGCGTGTAAGGGGTTACACTAATGCAAGCTTCCAAACCGAAAGAGATGACTTTAGATCACAATCGGGATATGTGTTTTGCCTGAATGGAGTAGCGGTGAGCTGGAAGAGTTCCAAGCAAGAGACGGTAGCTGATGCTACAACAGAGGCTGAGTACATTGCTGCAAATGGCGCAGCAAAGGAGGCTGTTTGGATCAGAAAGTTTGTTTCTGATCTTGGTGTGGTCCCTAGCATTGCGGATCCAGTGGAGTTGTTCTGTGACAACACTGGGGCGATCGCGCAATCAAAGGAACCCAGATCGCACCAGAAGTCCAAGCACGTGCTCAGGAAGTTTCATCTGATTCGAGATATTATCGATAGAGGAGACGTTCGGATATGCAAGATTCCTACAGATGATAATCTGTCAGACCCGCTTACAAAGCCTCTCACGCAGTGTAAGCATGAAGGGCACACTAGGAGTATGGGCATACGAGATGCGCCAGATTGACTCCAGTGCAAGTGGGAGACTGTTGGAATAGATGCCCTAGAGGCAATCTAGTTTAGTATGAATTTGTGTATGGCTAGAAAATTCATTTATTATTTATTGGATATTTAATTTAATGAAGTCCTTAGATTTACAATTGTGTTGTTTATCTTAAATATCCCTAGTCAAGTATAATGATTAAATGGGACAATCATCTATAGACTAGTATGGGGTTGGATTGATATGGAGATATCACGATCCAACACATAGGTGTGCATTACGGAATGTTGCACTGGATTGACCCATCTCCGAGAAGGCTACATACATGTTATGTTGAGTCACAAGCGCTTCTCGCGGTACAATGGTATTGTCATCCTTAGACTTGAAGTCACTAGATATTCTAGTTGTGGATCATTGTGATCTTGGTAGCGTTAAACGCTACACCGTAACTGGGTAGTTATAAAGTCGTGTACTGGATACAATAAGAAGCAAGCTTAGAGATCGTAGTGGACGTAGAGAGGATTTGACCCTCCCACATAACGGGAGCAAATATCCTAGGCCACTCGAGGGATAGTGCTTATAGAATGTCTGGCCAGACTCAAATAAATAAATATAGGATATTGATGTTATTTGCACGAATAAGGCTATTCCCATGGATCGAGAAACTATGGATTGGATATACGAGTGTGACTTGTATGTATCGTGTCCAATCCGGATATGGTGACAAAGGGATGAGACAATTACTTGTACAAATGTTGTCAAGATGACTATTCTATTAGTTGGCTAGAATGGATGTTTTGCTTGAAACCGCTCCATATTAGCAAATAGTTGCAACCAACTAGATAGAACCTATGGGGTCACACGCTATATAGAGTTGAACTAGATTTGGGAATTAATTAATTGGATTAATTAATTAGAAGGATCACTTTGCAAACCCTTGCAAACTTAAGTAGTGACTAATTTGCAAGGAAGGGACTAAATTGAATTCTAGTTGGACTAGAATAAGTCCTTTAGGTAGTTAACAAGGAGTTGTTGGACTATATAAAGGACCCTCCTTCCTTCCTTCTTATAACTTATGCTCATTAGTGAACATAACAAGAGTGGGAGAGAACAAAGGAGAGAGAGCAAGCAACAAGGAGGGCCCGACGCCGCCCCTTGCCGCCGCCCTCGTCCCCGTCGGCCAAAAGAGGCCGAGACCCTCTTTTGGGTCTCGTTTTGCGTGATTCGTTCTTCCTCTTCCTATTCCGGGCTAGCACCAAGGAGTTTGGGAGATCTAGGATCAACTCTAGGCGTGGATCAACTATAGAGAACGTGACATTATTCGCGTTTGAAGTCATCAAGGAGAACCCAAAGGTGTGTTTATAATTTCTTACCTTTACTATCGTTATGTCTCTAGACTTGTGATCCTTGGAGGGTTTTGCATGGTTTATGTTTGATTATGCTTCCGTCGTGCGATCCATAAATCAAAACCCTACAGAAAAATCACGCAAAACGAGACCCAAAGGAAGGCTCTCGGCCTCCTTGTGGCCGACGGGGACGGGCGGCGAGCTCCTAGCTTGTTGCTCTCTCTCCTTCTTTTGTTCTCTCCCACTCTTGTTATGTTCAATAATGAGCATAATTTATGTGGGAAGGAAGGAAGGAAGGTCCTTTTATAGTCCAACAACTCCTTGTCAACTAACTAAATGACTTATTCTAGTCCTACTAGAATTCAATTTAGTCCCTTCCTTGCAAATTAGTCCCTACTAAGTTTGCAAGGTTTTGCAAAGTGATCCTTCTAATTAATTAATCCAATTAATTAATTCCCAAATCTAGTTCAACTCTATATAGCGTGTGACCCCATAGGTTCTATCTAGTTGGTAGCAACTATTTGCTAATATGGAGCGGTTTCTAGCAAAACATCCATTCTAGCCAACTAATAGAATAGTCATCTTGACAACCTTTGTACAAGTAATTGTCACATCCCTTTGTATCTATATCCGGATTAGACACGAGACATACAAGTCACACTCGTATATCCAATCCATAGTTTCTCGATCCATGGGAATAGCCTTATTCGTGCAAATAACATCAATATCCCATATTGATTTATTTGAGTCTAGCCAGACATTCTATAAGCACTATCCCTCGAGTGGCCTAGGATATTTGCTCCCGTTATGTGGTAGGGAAAAATTCTATCTACATCCACTACGATCTCTAAGCTTGCTTCTTATTGTATCCAGTACACGCCTTTATAACTACCCAGTTACGGTGTAGCGTTTAACGCTACCAAGATCACAATAATCCACAACTAGAATATCTAGTGACTTCAAGTCTAAGGATGACAATACCATTGCACCCCGAGAAGCGCTTGTGACTCAACATAACGTGTATGTAGCCTTCTCGGAGATGGGTCAATCCAGTGCAACATTCCCTAATGCACACCTATGCGTTGGATCATGATATCTCCATATCAATCCAACCCCATACTAGTCTGTAGATGATTGTCCCATTAATCATTATACTGGACTAGGGATATTTAAGATAAACAACACAATTGTAAATCTAAGGACTTCATTATATTAAATATCCAATAAATAATAAATGAATTTCTAGCCACAAATAAAATCATACTAAACTAGATTGCCTCTAGGGCATCTATTCCAACAGTCTCCCACTTGCACTAGAGCCAATCTGGCGCATCTCGTATGCCCATACTCCTAGTGTGCCCTTCATGCTTCCACTGCGTGAGAGGCTTTGTAAGCGGGTCTGACAGATTATCATCTGTAGGAATCTTGCATATCCGAACATCTCCTCTATCGATAATATCTCGAATCAGATGAAACTTCCTGAGCACGTGCTTGGACTTCTGATGCGATCTTGGTTCCTTTGATTGCGCGATCGCCCCAGTGTTGTCATAGTACAACTCAACTGGATCCGCAGTGCTAGGGACCACACCAAGTTCAGAAACAAACTTTCTGATCCAAACAGCTTCTTTTGCTGCGCCATTTGCATCAATGTACTCAGCCTCTGTCGTAGAATTAGCTACCGTCTCTTGCTTGGAACTCTTCCAGCTCACCGCTGCTCCATTCAGGCAAAACACATATCCCGACTGTGATCTAAAGTCATCTCTGTCGGTTTGGAAGCTTGCATCAGTGTAACCCCTTACACACAACTCTTCCTCACCACCAAATATCAAGAAAGCATCCTTAGTTCTTCTCAAGTACTTTAGGATGTTCTTGACTGCAATCCAGTGACTCTCACCTGGATTTGATTGGTATCTGCTTGTCATACTCAAGGAATATGACACATCTGGTCTAGTACATAACATGGCGTACATGATAGATCCTATGGCCGAGGAATAGGGAATTCTACTCATGTGTTCCTTCTCAATCTCATTGGAAGGACAACCACTCTTCGAAAGAGTGATTCCATGTGACATGGGCAAGAATCCCTTCTTGGAGTCTTGCATGTTGAACCGTTTCAACACCTTGTCAATATATGTACTTTGACTTAGGCCTAGAAACCTCTTAGATCTATCTTTATAGATCTTTATACCGAGTATATAGGCTGCTTCCCCTAAGTCCTTCATTGAGAAACACTTTCCTAGCCAATCTTTAACAGATTGCAGCATGGGAACGTCGTTTCCAATGAGTAGTATGTCATCCACATACAAGACCAGAAAAGCTACAGAGCTCCCACTAACCTTCTTGTAGACACAAGACTCATCTTCGTTTCTGATGAAGCCAAACTCTTTGACCACTTCATCAAAACGTCGATTCCAACTCCTAGAAGCTTGCTTCAATCCATAAATGGATCGTTGCAGTTTACAGACTTTGTTGGCTTGCTTTGGATCCTCAAAACCCTCCGGCTGTATCATATACACGTCCTCGAGGTGATTCCCATAAAGGAATGCTGTTTTGACATCCATCTGCCAAATCTCATAGTCATGGTATGCTGCAATTGCAAGTAGGATTCGGATGGATTTGGTCATAGCGACTGGTGAAAAGGTTTCATCATAGTCATTACCATGAATCTGTCTGAATCCTTTAGCCACCAATCGGCCCTTATAGGTAATCACATTACCATCTATGTCGATCTTCTTCTTGAAGAGCCACTTGCACCCTATGGGTCGCACCCCATCGGGTGGTTCCACCAAAGTCCATACTTTGTTGGTATACATGGATTTCATCTCAATTCTCAAGGCTTCTAGCCAATTATGAGAGTTTGGGCCATTCATGGCCTCCTCATAGGTAGTAGGCTCATCATCTATGAGCATCGTGTCACCGGAATCGGTCACGAGAAGTCCATACCTCTCGGGTTCCTGGCGCACTCTACTAGATCTAAGAAGCTCTTGTGTTACCTGAACAGGTTGCTCCACAACTGCTTGTGGTTCCTGTTCAAGTTCCATTATCGGTTCAGTGATTTGTGGTTCTTGAATCTCTTCAAGTTCTACATTCCTCCCACTTGCTTCTTTAGAGACAAACTCTCTTTCTAGAAACACGCCGGTCCGAGCAACAAACACTTTGTTCTCGGTTGGATTGTAGAAGTAGTATCCCTTAGTTTCCTTAGGTCACCCCACAAATTTACACTTATCCGATTTAGGCCCTGGTTTGTCTGATTGTAAACGTTTTACATAGACATCGCAGCCCCAAATCCTCATGAACGACAGTGTGGGACGCCTCCCACTCCACATCTCATATGGTGTCTTCATGACTGATTTAGATGGAAACGGTTAATGGTGAAAGCTGCACTTAATAGAGCGTAGCCCCAAAATGATAATGGAAGATCGGTTTGACACATCATAGATCGAACCATATCCAATAGGGTTCGATTCCTCCTCTCGGACATGCCATTCCATTGTGGTGTTCCGGGTGGAGTGAGTTGGACACGATCCCACACTCTCTAAGATAGTCGTCAAACTCTTGGCTCAAGTATTCTCCTCCACAATCAGATCGTAGAGCCTTGATACTTTTGCCAAGTTGCTTCTCTACTTCATTCTTGAATTCTTTGAACACTTCAAAGGACTCGGATTTTGCCCTCATGAGGTACACAAATCCATATCTACTGTAATCATCAGTAAATGTAATGAAGTAGACATAACCACCCCTATGTATGAGCGCCAATTGCTCACTAGTCCTCTCACCTTTCTTATTGAAAGGGGACTTAGTCATTTTTCCCAATAAACAAGCCTCACATGTCTCATATGATTCAAAATCAAATGAGTCTAGTAATCCATCCTTATGGAGTCTAGATACACGTTTCTCATTTATATGGCCTAAACGACAGTGTCATAAATAAGCAGGATTTAAATTATTTATTTTAATCCGCTTGGTATTAATGTTGTAGACAGGATTGCTTAGATCAAGGACATAAAGTCCATTAAATAATTGCGCACTAAAATAGTGAATATTATTTAAATAAAAGGAACAACAATTATTCTTTATTGAAATAATAAAACAATCCTTGTCCAAACAAGAAATAGAAATAATGTTTCTGCTCATAGCAGGCACAAAATAGAAATTATTTAATTCTAAAACTAATCCTGAAGGCAGAGATAGCTCGCACACGCCTATGGCCAACGCAGCAACCTTTGCTCCATTCCCAACGCGCAGATCTACCTCTCCTTTAGCCAATCTTCTACTTCTCTTTAGATCCTGCATATTTCGACAAATATGAGATCCACATCCAGTATCTAATACCCATGATGTAGATACAGTTAAATTGACATCTACAACAAAAATACCTGGTGGTGTGGAATCACTATTCCAAGCCTCTTGTCCTCCAGATATTTTGGGCAGTCCTCCTCCAGTGTCCAGGCTGACTGTAGTAGTGACACTCACCTTTAGTCACACCTTTGGCAATGCCACCAACGGGCTTAAGGGCAGGTTCCTTAGACTTGGCAACTGACTTGCCTTTGCCCTTGGAGGATGAGGCAAACCTTTTGCCCTTTCCTTTCTGTACCATCATAATGGCCTTCCCCTTTCCCTTGTTGATGCTCTGTTCAGCCGTCCTCAACATATTGAGTAAATATGGCAGTGGTTTCATGATCTCGTTCATGTTATAGTTCATGATGAACTGTCCATAACTCTCGGGCAACGATTGCAACACGAGATCGGTTTCCAACTCTTGGCCGAACGGGAACCCTAGTCGGGCGAGATTCTCCAAGTACCCGATCATACGGAGTACATGGGGTCCCACCGGGTTCCCTTCTGCCAGATGACACTTGAACAGTGCCTTAGAGACCTCATACCTCTCTACCCTTGCCTGCTCTTGGAAGAGCTGCTTCAGATGCTCGATCATATCGACAGCATTCATGTTTCCGTGTTGCTTCTGAAGCTCAGAAGTCATGGTGCATAGCATAAGGCAGGCCGCATCATTAGCGTCTTCAACACGCTTTTGATACGCCTTTAGGGCAGCAGGTGTTTGGTTCTCTGGACTTTTTGGAAAATGCTCCTCTATTGCGTACAATTTCTTCTCTTGCTTGAGAACAATTCTCAAGTTTCTGTACCAATCAAGAAAGTTGGTTCCAGAGAGCTTTTCTTTCTCAAGGACAGATCGTAGGGAATGTTGTGAACTCGATGAGTTGTTTGCCATTTGGAATTCTACAAAAAGGAAAATACGCAAGTTTTAGTATTTGTGAATTTTTGACTATATTCAATAATGGCTAGTTTATCAAATATAGCTCCCACTATTTTACTACGGATTAATAACCCTCAAGATATTAATGCGGAAAATATCCTTATATTTTCTAGTGGGCCAAAATCCATGTTTCACCTCCTTATGAGCTTGCTTTGGCAAGTCACCCATAATTTAGCTACTTTAGGTAGGAACGATTCCAATTGCATCACATATGCAACTCTTGGTTCAATTGGGCAAATAACTCCTTATTTATCCATCCATATGGATAATCCCAATTGATTGCCTCTAGGTTTCTTAATCATATTAATAGCCCAGTTGTGTTCAACCTCTTATCTAAACAATTGCACATTGTTACGTGCCATCGCATTCCATCATTATGAACCAAGTCGCCATGCTTTGGCACGCACGAACTTGATAAATAATGATGATAATGAGTGTTTAAATAACGAGAAGGCAAGAACACAATATTTGAATTCGAGGGATTTTTAAATTCAATTTTAATTGTTTTGTTGATCAATATCAACTAATCTATCTATTTGAGTTTGGGCACAACTCCAAATAATAGATCCGGGTTGTCTAATTATCTTATTATCCTAATTGCATGCATCATCCATACACCAACCACACAATAATAAGACATTGAAATAAACAACCACAAAACAGAAATTAAACGTGATGTGCATATGGCCTTTTCTAGACTAAGATAATTCCAAGCCAATGGAATTATCTATGAACCCTAAAACAAACACATCTCCATGCGTCTTGATCTTTTGGTCCATCCTTCATAGTCATGTGGAATGCTCCATGCTCCATGCTCCATCTTTTTGTGGCTTCTTTGGCTTTGGGCTTCTTTTCTTCAATCTTGGCTAACAATCTACTTTATCTAGCACTAGCTATCTTCTATACTAAATAAAATAAATCTCACAAGTTGAGAAAAAAAATGGCACGCATGCCATAAAACCCTAATTAATTTTTACAATTAATTGATCAGCTCGCAGGCCGTAAAACCAAACCACAAAATTAAACATCCACATCAAACCACATCCTAAGGCCATATCCAATCACCATGCGATTTGCACATAAACAGTTAAAATCCAATTTTAACGCGCTTGGTCAATTTTAATTGATTTTAGGACTTCTAGGGTTAAAACGGTCCATGGGCCCAACAATCAAATTGCCCGGGCCCAATAAGATGAACCACAAGGCCCTAGGGCCGGCCCGACCCAAAACCCACAAGCCTAGGCCGCGGGTTAGGGCCGCCCGGCCCCTAGGGCGGCCAAGCTTGGGCGGCAAGCAAAGGGGGGCGGTCCCCTAAGGGGCCAAACCTCCTTATGGGAGTTGTTTCCAAAACAACTCCCTTGCTTGATGCCCAAGTTTGGTTGTTTCCATGTTTTGGGAGAACTCCTTCTTCCCCAAGGATGCCCAAACCCTAGATCTAAGATCCTAAAATTTCTCAAACTCACTAATTCATGCATCCAATGCAAAAATTAGATCTTGTTATGATTAATTATTGACAAATTGCAGCCCATCCTTGATTTGTCTTGTTTTACGCGATAAACAATCAAATTAAGGTATAAAACAACTAAAACGTAACACATAAACGACGTTTATGCTCTACGACCTGTGGCTCTGATACCACTGTAGGGTTTTGATTCATGGATGCGCAACGGAAACATAAACAATCATAAAACCATGCAAAACCCTCCAAGGATCACAAGTCAAGAGACATAACGATGGTAAGGGTAAGAAATCAATAATACACCTTAGGGTTCTCCTTGATGACTTCAAACGCGAATTGTGTCTTGTTCTCTATGGTTGATCCACGCCTAGAGTTGATCCTAGAATCTCCCAAGTCCTTGGTGCTAGCCCGGAAGATGAAGAGGAAGAAAAATCACGCAAAACGAGACCCAAAGGAAGGCTCTCGGCCTCCTTGTGGCCGACGGGGACGGGCGGCGAGCTAGGGGCGGGTAGCTCCTAGCTTGTTGCTCTCTCTCCTTCTTTTGTTCTCTCTCACTCTTGTTATGTTCAATAATGAGCATAAGTTATGTGGGAAGGAAGGAAGGAAGGTCCTTTTATAGTCCAACAACTCCTTGTCAACTACCTAAAGGACTTATTCTAGTCCTACTAGAATTCAGTTTAGTCTCTTCCTTGCATATTAGTCCCTACTAAGTTTGCAAGGTTTTGCAAAGTGATCCTTCTAATTAATTAATCCAATTAATTAATTTTCAAATCTAGTTCAACTCTATATAGCGTGTGACCCCATAGTTTATATCTAGTTGGTAGCAACTATTTGCTAATATGGAGCGGTTTCTAGCAAAACATCCATTCTAGCCAACTAATAGAATAGTCATCTTGACAACCTTTGTACAAGTAATTGTCTCATCCCTTTGTCTCTATATCCGGATTGGACACGAGACATACAAGTCACACTCGTATATCCAATCCATAGTTTCTCGATCCATGGGAATAGCCTTATTCGTGCAAATAACATCAATATCCCATATTGATTTATTTGAGTCTGGCCAGACATTCTATAAGCACTATCCCTCGAGTGGCCTAGGATATTTGCTCCCGTTATGTGGGAGGGACAAATTCTATCCACGTCCACTATGATCTCTAAGCTTGCTTCTTATCGTATCCAGTACACGTCTTTATAACTACCCAGTTACAGTGTAGCGTTTAACGCTACCAAGATCACAATAATCCACAACTAGAATATCTAGTGACTTCAAGTCTAAGGATGACTATACCATTGCACCACGAGAAGCGCTTGTGACTCAACATAACGTGTATGTAGCCTTCTAGGAGATGGGTCAATCCAGTGCAACATTCCCTAATGCACACCTATGCGTTGGATCATGATATCTCCATATCAATCCAACCCCATACTAGTCTATTGATGATTGTCACATTAATCATTATACTGGACTAGGGATATTTAAGATAAACAACACAATTGTAAATCTAAGGAATTCATTATATTAAATATCCAATAAATAATAAATGAATTTCTAGCCACAAATAAATTCATACTAAACTAGATTGCCCCTAGGGCACCTATTCCAACAGAAATTCCTCGTGCCTTTCCCACATTTTCTCGTACAGAAGTCTTCTTTTTCGTCTCCCCCCTGTGCTCAATTTATTCCATTCAACTAAGATGGGAGTGTGATCTGAATTGGGCCACCATAGGTGAGTAACCCTAGCTCCTTGAAACACATTCATCCATATGATGTTAGCAACAGCTCTATCAAGTCTTTCCCTTATGTTTCTACCATCCTCTTGGTTATTGGACCACGTATAGGGGTTTCCATGGAAGCCTAAGCCCATTAAACATGCATCACTAAGAGCCTCTCTAAGCTGATCTCACTGAGCAAAGTTATTCCCCAATCCTCCATCCTTTTCGGCGTATGAAGTGATAGCATTAAAATCACCTGCGACGTACCACGACATAGCTGGTTAAGGTACTAGTCTTCGGAACAACTATCAAGAGAGAAAACGCTCATCGTGATTAAGATTTCCATAAAAACCCTTGAATTTCTAACAAGTAAAATCATCATCTTTTTTGACAATAGCATCAATAAAATGACTCGAACTATTCAAAAAATTAACTCGCATACTATCTCGCCACAAAAGAGCTAGACCACAGCTTCTACCTCTGGAATCAACCGCGAAACCGTTGTAGTAGCCCACCCCAACCCTCGTACGTTCCAACTCAAAAGACTCATGATGCTTGGCGGGGTTGCGTCGCAACCGTATCCATTTTGTCATTCAAGGATATAGCCACCCCTTTACCAATCTGTCCATCACTCTCCCTCGTACCTTCAGTGTTCACTGTATTCACCACTGTTTGCTTCCCTACTTCCTCCCCATCTCTTCCACAACAGCTGTTTTAGATGGGTGGGTAGGAGAGCTAAAATTCATAGCAGAGCTTTTACGCTTTTTTCCGTCACCTTTAGGATCTCTCGATGCTGTATTAACATTGAACATATTGATTTGAGCTACAATAATCGGGTTAATCGTCTTGGTTTTAGGATCTTTCTGTGCTTTGGAGGAATCCATAAGGTTGGCTGAGACTGTCTGCTTTTCCACCCTATCATCGAGTACATTTCCATCCTTGGGTTTGGAGCTTCACTGTACTGGTTTTCATGACTTATTGGAGCAATTGGAGAGTCTGCTCCCATTGGCATTTGGCTATATTGAGTGCTCTCTCCAGCGGCTTTTTCATTATTTGATTCCATTTCCTTGTGCTCTACTTCCATCTGTGGCCCTCCTCCCATGATCTTTCGCACCCATGCATGACACAATAGATATGATCCATACCCCGGATTGAAGGTTTTTTGAATGTCCTTTGGCACAACTTCACAATCAATACCATTTTGTGTAATGGAATGTTTTTCATTATTTGATACCCTACTGCACCAATAGCGTATTGACGGAATCCTCTCGTATTTAAAATCTATCCAAAGTTTTGACTTCTATGTGGATGCCTCTGGGGAGTGGTTTAGAAATTAGGATTCGCACACGTACCCGAGTGAAGTTCCCATCATCATCACTGTCTATCTTATTGTCGACATCCAGGACTTTGCCAATCTCGCCCATGACCATGTGTCCTGTATCCGCCTTGAGCATGAGGTGGAATGGAATGTTTGAGAGCTGAAACAAAACGTCGATACTGTTGAATCTCACTCCCTTAAATGGCTTTCCCATCGACCATGGTTACAACTGTTGAATCTTCTCGTTAACTGACCATGGACCTCTGGACGCAACACGTTCTAGGCACTGTTGATAGGGAAAGATGAACAAGTAAGTGCTTACATCTACCTCGACCATGTTTACTTCCTCTCCCCTGTTCCAAATCCGCCCAATAGCTTTCTGGATCGGCTTGATGTTGACCCTAGAATTCGTCTCAAAGCATCCTATAAGATAGAACTATAGTTCTTCCTCAGCTTTATCACAGTACTTGTTACTAAAGACAGTATTATTCTTCTCTATCTTCGTGTAATTAGTTTAGGCTTTGTCGTCGATTGTTGGTGCTGCTTTTTCCGTCGCCGTCGCCATGAGAGACCTAGGGCTCGGAAGGGACTTGCGAGTTTTGCAGAGCTGTAAGGGTTTTGGGCCTGGTTTGGTTGGAACTTCAAAGCCTTGAAGCCTTTTATTTCTTTATTTCTTATTTATCCATGAGCCCGGAAGGTTTTGCTTTTATTTTACTTTAAAAACCTCTGAACATGATCCTAAATTTCTTCTACTTCTTCTGATGAAATTCAAAAAGGGGGAGAAGTTTATGTGCATATCTACTTATGTGGTGAATTTTGTAATAATTTTGTATATTGTAGGATGTTTCGATGGTTTTATTTATGCTATCAATTGTTTTAGATATATCTGTGCTTGGTGCTTATATTTTTTCTTGTGTATATGCTATGATTTATCCAGTAATGTTTTAATGGTAACTTTGAGTTGCAGGAAATCTTGGAAAGCAATAATATTTGTTTTGTCTTTCATCCAGGGGGAGATTGATAGTTCAAGTTCTTGAGCATGAATGTGTTTACAAACTCAGGGGGAGTTTGATCTTTGATGATAAAAGCCAAAAGGATCACAACTGTTAAAGTCTCAAAGCTTCAAAGCTTTGAAATATTGTTTGCTTGAAATAACTGTCTATTATTCTTAACAGTTTCTGTGATTGCAGGCTTGAAGATTGGATTGGATGGTGATTTAATCATTCACTATTGTCATTAACAAATATTATTGAGCTTATATTTTGATTGAATTTGTTTGTACAGTACAGAATTCAGTTCAAAGCTTATTCATATGAACTAGCAACAAAGCTCCAAAGCTTTGAGATTGCTTTTATGCTTAGAACTCCTTAACTGAATGTTGTTTTCTGAATGGATTTATTAGATTCAAGATTGGATTAGGAGTTAATTTAACTCATTATTATGTTATTTATCCTGTCTTACAGTTATATATACATATGGCTATTTATATTGAATTTAATCTAAGGCAATATTAGCTGGGGTTTATGCAGGACTTGTCTTTCTAACATGTCAGTTTGTGTGAAGCATAATTGTTGAATGAAGCATCTCAGGGAAGATGATTTGTAGGAATTCATTTCCTAAAATCTCTCAAGCAGTTGGATGTTGTTGATAAAAGCTTGAGTTTGAAATTCAAATGATACACAATAGAGAGAGGCTGATCAACATTGATACTGAAGAGAATTTCGTACGTGGGAGAATAAGCTACAGAACTCTTCAAACAATTAGGCCAATCAACAACTTCAGGAATTGAAGATCACTCATAAAATCTTAAGAACACTTCCAAGCTTCATCAGGTTATCTTTTTGTGTTCTTTTAATTATACTGAATTGTATTATTCATTCTTACTTCCTCAACCTCACAAAATTTTAAGTTTAGAAGTGAACAACAAGAGGTTCTTACTGTTTCAACATATTGTAGCTGGCAACTAGATAGGTTGGGAATCACAATATGTATAAGTATAAGGTAGATCACTTAGGCTTGAGATCTAGGTCCAATCCTGGAGGGATCAGACCCCTCAGGCAGATACTAGGTCCAATTGCGATTGAACTCTGTAAAAAATCATTGTGTTCTTGTGCTTTACTTTACTACTTTTCATTACTTCTTATAATTAGTCCAAAACAAGTAGCTCCAAAGCTTTGGAGAAATTCCAATCTCAAATCTTTGAAGCTTCTATGAGTTGCAATTACATCTCTAGCTTCTCAAATCTTTTCCAAAGGTTTGAGATTTCAACTGCACATTGACTCAAAATTGTAAAGGCTAGTTTTGGGCAAAAGTTTTCATACTCTATTAACCCCCCCCCCCTTATAGAGTATTTTATCATGTTTATTAACATTACAAACTTTCATATATGAATTGTAAAATTATATTATCATGTATTACATCATAAACATAATAATTCTCTTTATAATTTTTTTGGTAGAAAAATATTATCTTGTAGATGCGATGACATGCTGAGAATTGGACTCATCGCTCCTTACAGAGGTGTTCGTTATCATTTGAAATAGTAATCCAATCATCCTCCCAATAATACACGCGAACTGTTTAATCTTTGGCCTTCATTTTTGCGAAATGAGATTGAACGGGCTTTTGGGGTGCTGAAGAAACAATTCCCCGTAGTAGGAAGTACGACCTAGCCTACTTACTCAGCTGACACACTGTCAAATATTTTCCTTGAAACACACCCTGAACAAGATATTGTTGATCAATTTGATGAAGAATTAACCAATCAAGATCCAGAGAAAGAAGCCAATAATGTTAGTCATCCTATTGATGACTCTGCACGGGGGGGGGGGGGGGGGGGGGACATTAGGAACGTAATAGCAACTTCTATGTGGTCGGATTATAATGGAAATCAGGTATTAAAATTTTAAGATTTTAGTTTTTTTTTCTATATTATTTCTAGTCTACTTGGAAATTAATATGATGTTGTATACATTGGAGCTTATATATCAATTATTTATTTTTCTCTTTTATTTACTACAATTCATTTGTATTTGTAGTCTTGATCAAATGTCAAAGAAGAGTTCTACAACAGATACCAAGAAAAAAAACGTTTCACATGGACTTTCCAAATGGATGATGCTTTGTATAACCAACATGTTCAAGGAAACAGGGTCAATGGAAGTTTCAGTACTTCCGCTTATGATAATGTCTTGCAGGATTTACGCTAGACTTCCGATTTAATTATTGACAAGTAAAAAATTAGAAACATTATTAAGACCATTAAAAACCATTTTAATGATGCATTTGATTTATTTAGAAATTGCTCAAGTGGATTCGCATGGAGTCCCGCCATGTGGATGTTTAGTGCCGAACCCGAAGTATGGGGAATGTTAATAGAGGTATACAAATGATTATGTATAATGCATATGATTAGTTCTTCTACCTTATAAATATAAATTTCTTTAATCATTGTTACAGGCAAAGCCAGGTGCAGAGAAATGGAAGTACACTCCAATTAGTAATTATGAGAAACTACTTGAATTATACGGATATGATAGAGCTACTTGAGAGAGTGCTGAAACTGCAAAAGAGAAACCCATGCGCTGGACAAACTCTATCGATGAAGGTGGGTTATACACGATTGATTTAATTGATGATATGGTATCTAATGAGGTAATTTTAGAGTCATTTGATATTGAGGGTGATAATATATGTTTATCATCTCCAGAATCACTAGTTCCGAATCAATCAAAAATAAGTTCCAAAACGAAGAAGAAAAAGTATATGACCTACGCTGAAAAAGATAATGAAGTGTTAAAATAAGCAATGGAGAACGTTGCAGCACTCATACAAGAAGAAAATGCTGCCTATGAAGAGTCTCAAGGACTAGTTCATGTTGGTGAAATTCATCGGGCATAACAGGAAATCAGAGTTGAACCACATACGCGCACAACCGCATATCTTTTCCTATACAACAAGCCTGAGAGAACGAACATATTTTTTTTTGCTTGCACGGTGGAGTTTCGAAAACAAACTTTGGGTAGCATGACTTCTGATCCAGAAGGTCGTTTTTTAATATTGTTCGAGACATTACACTTTTAAACAGAATGAACTTAAATAAATATTAATAATTTTGTACTGAATAAGATATTCAAATGACTCATCTAGGTTAGGGACTTATGTTTGCACTGGTTTATTTATAGTTTCTTAACTTGATGCAATAGATAAGTTTGATTACATCAGTGGATGATTTATCATAACAATGTTAAAGGTCTTTTTGGAAGACTCTACAAATGTTTTCATTTATTTTCCTTTACTATGTTTTTTCCCAAAAAAGGTAAGAGAGAAATTAAAATCATTTCTCGTCTATTCTCACATACTAGTCCAAACAATTGGGGTGAGAAAATACAATTATTTCTTATCATTTCTTCTATCAAGGTGATTAATGTATCATTTCTTCTCTTTTCTTGCTTGTTATCCAAACATAGTGTAAAAGTGATTGGTTGCTTGATTAATTGATATAAGACTTCAAATAGTCTTCACGATTAATTTAGATTGACTATATATGCACTTCTTAGAAACTGTGCAATATTATCCATTCGGATGAATTTTTATATGAGTTATATATATATATATATATATATATATATATATATATATATATATATATATTCACATGCTCTATGCCCATTATCTATCTCACCCCTTTTTAAAGGAGGAGCATGGGATTATTGTATTCTCTTAAGTGAAACTACAATCCCAAAGAGGATAGTATTTTAGAGTTCATGAGAATTACAAATTTCAAGTATGAAAAAAAAATAACTTATAACGAGACACATTCTCGCCTGCATTATTTGGCTCGAGTATATTTAAAATATGTCGAAATCATATTATGACATTGATCATATGATTCATGTCATGAGGGGGAGGAGATACCCTATTACATGAAATGAATTCTTATTTCAATTGTCTTCTTTCGTACTTGAATAAGTGTAAGAACTTCAATCAAACTGTTATCTTACAAATTATGAGTTTTGATACATATGAAGCATGTAAAGGTTGCTTATGCAACTATAAAGATCCTTTATAAGGATCATGGTCATGTTAGTTCCAATTCGACAGAAATTGAGAACACAAGAGAATCATCATAAATGATCAAAGCAACATTGGAAAATCAATGCCCTTCAAGAGGCAAAAACTCATGTAGAAGCTAATATCTTACCTACATTTGAGTATATACATATGATAGTAGTTGATATCCACTTTGAAAAGCGCTTGAAATCATATGATTTCCTTAAACCACTATAAGTGAAATTGTGTTGACCATATTGGCCAAAATCAAATTCAACACTCGTGTGTACAAATATACAAGAGCTCTGCAGTTAGGAATGCATCGAGCATATAAGTGCCGTAAACGGCGGTTGTTAATTTGGACCGCCATTTTTTGAATCTATAAAGGCCAGTTTTGCATAAAAGGCCATAATTAAAGGCGGTTCCGAAAAATCCGCCGAAGATATAATCCTGGTTACGGCAGTTGTGGCCGTACTGCCTTTTGCAGCAAAGGAAAGGGCGGTTTTTCAGTAATGCACCATTAACACTAACGACACCTTGCTTTTAAGCGTCGTTAACTTAACGGCACTTGACTGAAAACCAACGTTATCCACGATTTTTACCATATCAAATTAGAACCGTCCACTTGGACACCCTAGATTATAAATCAACCCACCCCTTCCCTGCCACAGTGCGCCTCTCATTTTTCAGATCGGCGTTCTCACTCTTTGTCTATACTTTTCGTCTTCTTCCTCCTGTTTTTCTATCTTCATCCCCTTCTCCAATCTACAATCGTCCGATGGTGATGGTGGTTCGTGGTCTTTGTTTGTCCATGTAAGGCTTTCTCTTTCTCCTCCATCGCTTTCTTTTCTTCATCTCTTAGATCTGTTTCTCCTTCTCCTTTATCCCTCTCTTTATCCATCCCCCCTCTCTCTCCCTCTGCGTCGTCTCACCTCCCTCTGCTTCTCCATCTCACATGCTCTCTCTTCGTCTCTCTCCCTCTATGTTCCACCCCTTCTCTTCTCATTTTTCAGATCTACTTCTGGAGATAGCAGGTTGAAGATGGGCTCTAGATGGGTGGAAGATAGGCTACAAAATTTGAAGTGGTTGAAAAAACTTGGTTGTATTTTGATTGAACATAAAACTATGGAGTTCAAGAATTTAAACAAAACATTTTCTTTCCACGAGGTTTTTTCCGTGCAAGGTTTTAACAAGACATGCAGCCATGGATGAGTTCTAGATTAAAGAAGCTCCCGCTCATAAGATGTACTTTTTTTTCTTCGTCAGAATATTTCTCCCAACGGGTTTTGCTCGACAAGGTTTTAACGAGGCATCATATTAGTGTTAGTGAATATTCAAGTAGGATTGTTATGATATATGTTATTGATATGGTGAATATTCAAACCTACTTAAGTAACACAAGAGCTTCGTACGTCTGGTAGGATACGTCAGGGGTCAGAGAGGTACGGACTTCTCGTGACTAAGCTCGGTGACGTATTGCTCATGGATGATGAGCCTACAACCTATGTAGATGCCTTAAAGGTGTCGGACTCTCAGAATAGGCCTAAAGCCATGAGATTCGAAAGGGAATCCATGTATACCAATAAAGTACGGACTTTAGTGGAACCACCTGATGGGGCTCGACCTATAGGGTGCAAGTCGGTTTTCAAGAAGAAAACCGACATGGATAGCAATGTGATTGCCTATAAGGGCCAATTGGTGGCAAAAGGATTTAGACAGATTTACGGTATTTACTATGATGAAACCTTTTCCTGAGTTGCAACGACCAAATCCATTTGCATCTTTCTTGCTATTTCATCTTATCACGACTATGATATTTAGAAGATGGATGTCAAACAGCGTTTCTGTATGGAAACCTACTTGAGGATGTGTAAAAGACACAGCCAAAGGGGTTTGAGGATCTAGAGCATGCCAAAAAAGTGTGTAAGTTGAAACGATCCATTTATGGATTGAAGCAAGCCTCTAGGAGTTGGAATCTACTTTTTGATGATGTAGTCAAAGCATTTGGCTTTATCAAGAAAGAATATGAACCTTGTGTCTACAAGAAGGTTAGTGGGAGCTTTGTAGTATTTCTGGTATTGTATATGGATGGCATATTACTCATTGGAAATGATGTCCCTACCTTGCAATCTGTTAAAGATTGGATAGGGAATTACTTCTCCATGAAAGACTTAGGGGATGCAGCTTATATAATTGGTATCAAGATATATTGGATAGATCAATAAATTTGCTCGGCGTAAGTCAAAATACATATATCGACATGGTGTTACAACGGTTCAACATGCAAGAATCGAAGAAATGTTTATTTCCCATGTCGCATGGAGTCACCCTTACGAAGGCTGACTGTCATTCAAATCAGATTGAGATGGATCGTATGAGTAAGGCCCCATACGCGTCGGCTGCTGGATCTATCATGTACTGATAGCATTATTTAAGAGCTATATCTTGAGTATATTTGGCCACTGTTTTGGGGATAAATGTGGAATTTTTGGATCTTAATAGTAAAATGGATGAATGTTTTGTCAATTGTAGTGAACTAGTAGAAAGATAATTCCGGGAACGTTTGATTATGATTTAGCTTTATATTTGTTGGATTTGATCCCGGGGTGTAGTTGTTGTTGCCTTTGCAGGGCACATCGTGGTGAATCCAGGCGAACGTGAACTTCGGAAGTAGAGGATACAAGGATAGAAGATCTAAGGATAATAAAGTCAAAGATAAAGGAAGCTTGAAGTTTCTTCCCAAAAGCATTTCGCACAAAATGCTACGGAAGAAGAAAACTTTTGGGGCTCAAAAGTAATTAGAGCTAACTTATGACGAATCTGAGAAGACTTAGGCATTCCTAGGAGAAAAGAAAACGAACAGACGGACGAAGAAGAAAAATGACTTACATCAACTCTTTGGAGATTTCACCGTTAGATCATTTATCTCCATATCTTGTACTATTTTCATGGAGATTAATATGATGTTAAGCTGTTCTATGTCTACCTAAACTCATAGCGAGGTTTTTATGGAGAACTAGTGTTACTTGGTTGATTCCCAAACTATGATTTCACTTCATGCTTAATGTTTAATTTTACTCTTGATTTTCATGATTCTTCTACTAGAGTCCTGAATCCTTAGCATGTGAGGCTTGATCACCCATATCATGTTAGCTATCTAGGTAGGTGTATGAAAATATATGAACCTTAGTTTCGTGAAGAGTAGGAAGACATTATTGATGTTCTTGAGACTAACAAGTAAAAGAATAAGAATAACCATTCAAGGTATGTTTCGGTTGTTAGAATTGGTAACATTGACAAGCTGAGAGGTTTTGGGATTGATTTCGACACAATAACTAGAGTAGGTGATAGGTGATAGTAGACCTATACGATTTATCACCCATCACTCTGCAGTGCAGTGCATGATCACAAGACATGCATATCAAGTGTAGCCTAGTACTATGAAAGCAAGAGTAGAATATTGTGAAAGGATTAAGGAATCGATTGAGTACCCTAGGGACCATAATTCACCTAGTTTCTCCATATCAACAGTTCATCCCTTTATATATTTGCATTCGGTAGTTTAGCTAAAGCCACTTGGTTGTGGGTGGAAAACTTAAAATCAATCCAACATTTTTACCGATTACTTTGTATTCACTAGTTGATTAACGATTGGCTAATAATGGTTCAATTCCATATGGGTTCGAAAATCCGGAGTCTCAATTACTCCATTATAGTACTTGACCGTACACTTGCGCAATAACGTAATTAAGGCGCGTCATGTACGCCATGTTATGTATAGACCAGGTGTGTCATATGCTTTGACTATGACAAGCAGATACCAGTCTAATCCGGGTGAGAGTAACTGGATTATTGTCAAGAATATCCTTAAGTACTTGAAAATGACTAAAGATGCATTCTTGATATATCGATGGGAAGAATAACTCAGTGTAACGGGTTACACTGACGCGAGCTTCCAAACCGACAATGATGATTATAGATCGCAGTTGGGTTATGTGTTTTTCCTAAATTGAGGAGATGTGAGGAGGAAGAGTTCTAAGAAAGAGACAGTTGTTGATTCTACAAATGAAGCCGAGTACATTGCTGCATCTGGTGCAACAAAGGAAGCTGATTGGATTAAGAAGTTCATCACTGAACTGGGTGTGGTTCCTAAAATAGTGGATCCCATAGCGTTGTAATGTGATAACATGGGGGTGATCGCCCAAGAAAAGGAACCGCGGTCACATCAGAACTCCAAACACATACTCAGGAGATTCCATCTTATCCGAGAGATCGTCGATAGAGGGGATGTGAAGATATGCAAGATACCAACAGATGATAATCTTTGAGATCCACTTACTAAGCCCCTTGTGCAGCGTAAGCATGAGAGCCACACTAGATCTATAGGAATACAAGATGCACCAGATTGGCTTCAGTGCAAGTGGGAGACAGTTGGTGTAGATTCCCTAGAGGCAATCTTATTTTACTATGAACATTGTTTTGGCTAGAATATTCATTTTATTATTTATGGAGATATTTAATATAATGAAGTCCTTATATTACAATTGTTGTTTATCTTAAATATCCCTAGTCAAGTACATTGATTAATAGGACGATCACTATGCATGGAGACTAGCATGTGTGTAGATAGATATGGAGATCTCAAGTCTAACACATGGGTATGCATTAAAAGTAATGGCATACTGGATTGACCCACAACGAGAAGGCTACATTTGAATTATGTGAAAGTCACAAGTGCTTCTCAAATTGACAATGGTGTTTTAGTCTTTAGACTTGAACTCACTAGATACTCTAGTTGTGAAATATCATTTTTGATCCCGTCAAACGTTGCATCGTGACAGGGTAATTATAAAGGCGATAATGGGACATGATATGACGCAAGCTGATAGATGGTAGTGATGTAGAGACGATTTTTCCCTCCCATATAATGGGAGTATATATCCGCGGACACTCGAGGGATCGAGCTTGTGGAATGTCTGGTCAGACTCAGATTAATCAATATGCGATACTGTTGATATCTTTACAGATAAGCCTATTTCCAGGATCGAGAAACTATGGATTGGATATACGAGTGTGACATTTATGTCTCGTGTCCAATCCGGATATTGTGAAAAAGGGACATACACAACACGGTAACATTGGTCACATAGGTTTGTAGGATCACAGGCTATTTATATTAGTTGGGTAGCATTGATGTGTTGCTAGACACCGCTCAATGTTTGTATTTTTTACTATCAACTTAATAGAATCATGCAGAGTCACACACCAAAAGGATTAAACTAGATATGAATGTTAATTATTCGGACTAGTTAACAATTAAAATGATCAAAGATCAAAACGCAACATACAAAGTTAGTTGGACTAAATTGCAAAGTGGACTAATCCTTCTACGGATAAGAATAGTATTGGGGCAAGTTTGTAGTTAATAAAGAGTTATTAACTATATAATGGGAGTCCTAGCTCTGTTATTTCACAAGAGTTGTCATTGAGTGAAATAATTAGAGCAAGGAGGCGCACGCCCCCCACCCGTCGGCTCCAATAGAGGCTCGACCTCTTCCTCGTTTTGCGTAATTCGCTTGATGTTATCAAGCTCCTGGTGATTCCTTCTCCTAAGATGCTAGGACAACTTGTAGAGAAGATTATAGCTTGCAATCCTAATGTGTGGACACTGGTAGAAACGTGGACATCATTCTATTCTGTGATCACACAAACCCACAATTAAACCCTTCCATCGTGTTTTCAAGGTGATTACGAACCCATGGAGTCTATTTTTAGCCTCAGAATTTCCGAAATCCACCAGCCACCAGTTTCTGGGGTTGTTTCCGTCGCAGGAAAATGCCATGGACGGAGAACTTTGGTAAGCTCATGTTCCGTCATGACGCTTTATATCGAACTGGCCTCACCCTCCGTACCATTTTAGCTCTGAAACAACCAGTCGGGTCCAAATATAATGGAAAGAAGCACCATTTGCATTTTTTATAGAACGACATTCCCTTTACACACTAAGGTTCGAACAACATTTGGTTTCTTTAAAGGGGTAGTCTTTTTTTTCAAAAAAAGAACCTCATTAAAGATAAGCTATAGACTCGAAAAGGCTACCACATGAAAGTCTTCCATTTCCTCAAAATGAAGACTAACAATATGCTTAACACGTTTACAATGAAATACTTTTTCCAATTCCAAATGACTCGTGGTTATCCTTGTAATCACAGTAAGCTTAAAAATATCACATTGTGCTCGATTTATGTTTAAAATGCAATTTGATTTGTGAAAGTTACGTTTTTCGGTGGATTTTCATACCCTATAAACTTGGGTCTAGCTCCTTCACCTCTTAATCATTTGGTGTGTGGTTTGGTATTGTGTGTTCCTTTTTCTTGAGCTAAAAGTTCTTTTTAATCATTTCTCATATTTCACTCTCTAAATGGATTGATTTTGATCAAGAAGTTGGTGTAAAATGCAGCCAAGAACTTCATGCTTAAATATATGTTTCTCTCCTATTTTGTAATAAATGTAACAGGATTAATACACACTTAATTGAGTCCATGTTTGTACTTGTGAAAAACAGGGAGCTATGTCAACAATTTCATGTAGATTGGGGCCTCAAATTCGATCTCTAAAGTGACCAAAACTCGTGGTGAAGTTGCTGAAATTCGTTTCTCTTGAACAAATCTGTCTTTCCCTATGGTTCGGAGCTAATCCAGGCTCTATAACTTCTTCCCTGATTCATGAAATAAGAATATGATTATACCTTCTTGTTCACCACTCCTAATACTAAAAATTTCATTTTTTACGGTTGTGAATTAATCTCTAAGAGATTCAAATTTAATTTCAAAGTTACTACGTTGAACATATATTCTCTGAGACTTCCGAAAAAAATTAAACATTTCTTACCAAGGGGATTTTTTCAAATGCTCGCAACTTCTTTTGTATTCAGTGAAAGTGTGATCTACTTTCTCCTTTTGAAAGCAGATGATGTATACTTTAAATCACGCTTTATCAGTTTCCTTAAGATTATAAACAAATTTCCAATAAATTGAGCCCAAGGTTGACTGAGCATCGTTTTAGTATAAAATTGAATCGGAACAGACATATTTGAACTGTCATAGCTTCTTCAATATTTGATCAAATCTTGCTCTGATTTTTCATGTGAGAAGCTAATAGGCTATACTTCAGTCATTCCTAAACAGGAATTTCACATTGCCTAAACAGATTGCTCAGAAATCCAACTCAAAGTAGCCACCTTGAAACTTTGAAATCACTTGAAAACATGCTATCCACGTCTCTATGAATATCCACGCCTAGGATTGCACTAGATTCCTTCCAACGTCAATGTGCTAGAAACAGGAGGAAGGAGGAGGAAGAAGATCACGCAAACGGGACACCCAAGTCCGCGCGCCTCCTTGAGGCCGACGGCGCAGAAAGGAGCGGATAGGGGGTTTCGGCCCTCTTGTCTTGCCCTCTCTTTGATTTTTTCTCTCACTCAATGATAATGCATTTATGAGAAAATAAGCTAGGAGTGCCCTTATATAGTTAATGATTCTTTATTAACTACATATTTCTTCAAATACTAATCTTGTCCATACACAGATTAGTCCACCTTTGCAAATTAGTCCTACTAAGTTTGCTTGTGGTTGCATATTGATCCTTCTATTTAATTAGTCCTACTAATTAATTCCCAAGTCTAGTTTAATCCATAGGTCGTATGACCCCCATAGGTTTCTAATTAGTTGGTAGTAACAATTACTAACATAGAGCGGTGTCTAGCAACACATCCTTGTCACCTAACTAATAGAAATAGTCAGTGATCCGACAAACGTTGTGACCAATGTTACCGTATTCTATCATCCATTTGTCTCTAATGTTTCTCGATCCTGGGAATAGTCTTATCCATGCATATAACATCAATATCCCATATTGATTATGTCCAGACATTCTATAAGAACTACCCCTCGAGTGCCCGTGGATATTTTTTCCCGTTATGTGGGAGGGACAAATCCTCTCTACATCACTACCATCTCTAAGCTTGCTTCCTATCATGCCCGATAAACATGTTTATAGTTACCCTGTTAAGGCGCGACGTTTGATAATATCAAAGCATGATATTTAACAACTATAGTATCTAGTGACTTCAAGTCTAAGGACCACAATACCATTGTCACTACGAGAAGCGCTTGTGACTTTCACATAACTTGTATGCAGCCTTCTCGTGGTGGGTCATTCCAGTATGCCATTACCCTTAATGCATACCCATGTGCTAGACTTGATATCCCCATATCAATCTACCCACATACTAGTCTATATTTGATCGTACGTCCTATTAATCAATATAAACGTAGGGATATATAAGATCAACAACAAATTGTAATCTAAGGACTTAATTATATTAAATATCTCCATAAGCAATACAATTATTATTCTAGCCAAAATAATGTTCATACTAAATAAGATTGCATCTAGGGCATGTATTCCAACAGTCTCCCACTTACACTAGAGCCAACCTGGTTTATCTCGTATGCCTATAGATCTAGTGTGCCCTTCATGCTTGCGTTGAACAAGCGGCTTTGTAAGTGGATCTGACAGATTTTCATCTGTAGGAATCTTGCATATCTTCACATCTCCTATATCGATGATCTCTCGAATAACATGGAATTTCTTGAGTACGTGCTTGGATTTCTGGTGTGACCTGGGTTCCTTGGATTGTGTGATCGCCCCAGTGTTGTCACAATACAACTCAATTGGATCCGCAATACTATGAACCACACCAAGCTCAGTAATGAACTTTCTAATCCAAACAGCCTCCTTTGCTACACCCGATGCAGCAATGTACTTAGCCTCAGTTGCAGAATTAGCAACTGTCTCTTGCTTGGATCTCTTCGAGCTCACAGCTCCTCTATTTAGGCAACACACGAACCTCAACTGCGATCTAAAATAATCTCTGTCAGTTTGGAAGCTTGCATCAGTGTAACCTTTTTACACTTAGCTCTTCCTCCCATCCATATATCAAGAATACATCCTTAGCTCTTCTCAAGTACTTAAGGATATTCTTGACAGCAATCCAGTGACTCTCACCCGGATTCGGCAGGTATCTGCTTGTCATACTCAACGCATATGACACATCTGGTCTAGTACATAACATGGCGTACATGATAGATCATATGACTGAATCATAAGGAATCCTACTCATGCGGTTCTTCTCAATCTCATTGGAAGGACAATCATCCTTTGAAAGAGTGATCCCATGCGACATGGGCAAGAATCCTCTCTTGGAGTCTTGCATGTTGAACCGTTTCAACACGTTGTATATATATGTACTTTGACTTAGGCCAAGAAGCTTTCTTGATCTATCCCTATATATCTTGATACCGAGTATATAAGTTGCATTCCTTAAGTCCTTCATTGAGAAACACTTTCCTAGCCAATCTTTAACGGATTGCAAGGCTGGAATTTCGTTTCCAATGAGTACTATATCATCCTCATACAAGACCAGAAACACAACAAAGCTCCCACTAACTTTCTTGTAAACACAAGGCTTATCTTCGTTCTTGACGAAGCTAAACTCTTTGATTGCATCATCAAAATGCTGATTCCAACTCCTAGAAGCTTGCCTCAACCCACAAATGGATCGCTGCAACTTACACACTTTATGGGCATGCTCTGGATCCTCAAAACCTTCTGGTTGTGTCATGTACACATCCTCAAGGAGTTTTTATACAGAAACGCTGTTTTGGCAACCATCTGCCAAATCTCATAATCGTGATAAGTTGCAATAGCAAGTAAGATACGACTGGATTTGGTCATCGCGACTAGGGAAAATGTTTCACCATAGTCAATACCATGAATCTGTCTGAATCCTTTTTCCACCAAGGGGTGGTTCCACCAAAGTCCATACTTTGTTGGTATACATGGATTCCATTTCGGATCTCATGGCCTCAAGCCACCTCTGAGAGTCCTTACCTTTCATGGCCTCTCCATAGGTAGTAGGTTGATCATCCATGAATAGTGCGTCACCGGGTTCAGTTAAGATAAGTTCATACCTCTCTAGCTCTTAACGCACCCTACTCGACCTACGAAGTTCTTGTGTTACCTGAACAGGTTCCTCCAAAACATCTTGTGTTCCTGTTCATGTTCCATAGTAGGATCAGTGGTTTGTGGTTATTGAATTTCTTCAAGTTCTACTGTCCTCCCCTTGGCTTCTTTAGAGACAAATTCTCTTTCTAGAAACACACAAGTTCGGGAAACAAACACTTTGTTCTTGGTTGGATTGTAGAAATAATATCCCTTCGTTTCCTTAGGGTATCCCACAAACTTACACTTATTCGACTTTGGTCTGAGCTTGTCTGTTTGTAAACCCTTTACATAGACGTCACAACCCCAAATCCTCATAAAAGACAATGTGGGATGCCTCCCACTGCGCATCTCATATGGAGTCTTCATGACAGATTGGTATGGAACACTTTTAAGTGTAAAAGTTGTACATAATAAAGTGTGTCCCTAAAATAATAATGGAGTATCAGTTTGACACATCATAGATCGAACCATGTCCAACGGAGTTCAATTCCTCCTCTCAGACACGCCAATCCACTGTGGCGTTCCGGGTGGAGTGAGTTGGGACAAGATCCCACACTCTTTAAGATAGTCATCAAACTCTTGGATCAAGTATTCTCCTCCACGATCCAATCGTAGAGCCTTAATAGTTTTACCAAGCTGCTTCTCTACTTCATTCCTGAATTCTTTGAACTTTTTAAAGGATTCGGATTTGGCCTTCATAAGGTACACAAATCCATATCTACTGAAGTCATCATTAAACGTAATGAAATAAAGATAACCACCTCTGGCAGGCGTGGCAAATGGCCCACCTACACAGTATGCATGAGAGCCTATTGCTCACTAGTCCTCTCACCTTTCTTCTTGAAAGGGAAATTTTTCATCTTTCTCAATAAACAAGCCTCACATGTCTCATATGATTCATAATCTAATGAGTCTATGAATCCATCCTTATAGAGTCTAGAGATGCGATTTTCATTTATGTGGCCTAAACGACAATGTCATAAATAAGTAAGATTTAAATCATTAGTTTTAATACTCTCGGTATTAATGTTAGAGACAGATTTATCTAGATCAAGGATATATAATCCATTAGACAGTAAAGCATTACAATAATGCAAACCATCAAAATAAATGGAGCAACACTTGTCCTTTATTTTAATAGAAAAACATTTCTTGTCCAAACAAGAAACAAAAATAATGTTTCTGCTGGTAGCAGGCACAAAATAACAATTGTCTGATTGTAAGATAAGTATTGAAGGCAAAGATAACTCATAAGCGCCTACTGCTAATGCAGCAACTCTTGCTCCATTCCCAACGCGCAAGTCTATCTTCCCTTTAGCCAGTCGTTTACTTCTCTTTAGATCCTGCACATTTCGATAAATGTGAGATCCACATCCAGTGTTCAATACCCAAGATGGAAAGAAAAACAAATTGACATTTATAACAAAAATACCTGGTGGTGGTAGAATCACAATTCCAAGCCATTTATCTTCCAAATACTTTGGGTAGTTCCTCTTCTCCTTTACCACCTTTGGGCTTTAAGGCAAGCAACAAACTTGACATTACCCCTGGGGATCCAAACATACCTTTTGTCTTCTCCCATGTTGTTTAACCATCAATATAGCTTTGCCCTTTCCATATTGTGCTTTGTTCAACAGTTCTCAATCATATTGAGGAAGTTGCTTTTAAAAAAAGCTCTTGGAACTTCAACCTTTTTCATGTCAATTTCTTTCCTTGAAATAGCTTCTATAAATATATGATCATATCATACGCCTCCATGTTCTCTTCTTGCTTCTAATGCTAAGAGTTCATGGCAGCTTATATGAGGCAAGTCACATCCAAAGAATAATTCATGGATGTTCCTTCCACTTAGGCTTTAGTGACATTGGCAGTTGGTGGAGAGAAACCTTTCTGCTCTACTATATACAGCTTTCCAATCTTAAGAACAATTCTCAAGTTTCCGCACCAGTATAGGAATAGTCGATGTTTGTTGGTTTTTTCCCATTGGAATTCTACAACTAATGAGAAATATACAAGTTTTAGTATTTTGTGAACAAATGACTATATTTAATAATGGCAAGATTATTAAACATAGCTCCCACTATTTTTCTCGGATTAATAACCCTCTCCATTAATGCGGAAATATCATGTATATTTTTTAGTGGGCCAAGATTCATATTTCACCTTTTCTTGAGCATGCTTTGGAAAGTCAACCAAGAATTAGTTATTTAGGTAGGAACAACTTCCAATTGCATCATATACAACTCTTGGTTCAATTGAGCAAATAACTCCTTATTTATCTATCCCATAGATAATCCCAATTGCCTTGCCTCTGGGCTCTCAATCCTATTAAAATAGCCTAGTTGCGTCCAAACTCTTACTTCAACAATTTCACATTACTTGCTTGTGCCATCGCGCCATCCTATAAAGAATTAAATCGCCTTGATTTGGCAAGCCCGGATTTAATATATTATAATTTGACGAGTGTGAAGTAACGAGAAGGCAGAAACACAATATATAAATGGATGGATTTTTACCTTTTTATTTAATTGTTTTGTGGATCCATATCAACTGATCTACTTATTTATATTGGGAAAATCCAAAATAAAATATCCCGATTTTAATTATTATCTTGTTACAATTTTCATGCATCAACCATACACCAAATAAATAACAAGACAGTAAATAAGCAACCACAAACAATAAGTAAACGTGATGTGGATGTGGCCTCCTAAAAATAAGATATTCCCAAGCCAATGAGAATATCAATAAGCCCTAAAAACAGCAAGCTCATCTCCATGTACCTCCATCTTTAGTCCATGCGTCTTAGCTTGTGGAATGCCTCCTTCTTGTGGTTTTTCAATCTTTAAGCTTCTTCTCCATGTCTTGGCTATCATCTAACTATCTAATACTAGCTAGCATCCATCCCAAATAGAGAGACCTCGCAATTTGAGGAGAAGCCGACTTGCAGACCGTAAAACGTAATTAACTACATTAATTACAATAAAACAAACCACAAAATAAACATCCAAGCATCCACATCTATGGCCACATCCAATCACCATGCAAAAGCACATAATACAGTTAAAATCCAATTTTAACGCGCTTGGTCAATTTTAATTGATTTTAGGATTTTTCTAGGGTCAAAACGGTCAAAGGGGTCTAACCAATCTAATTGGTCGAACCCTATGGACCGCCCGAGCCGTGCATGGGCCGGTCGGACCAACCCGCATGGCCAAGCCGGCGGCTGGCCGACCCGGGTAGGCCCACGGCCCGGTCCACGCACGCATAGGGTGGGGAAAACGAACCTAGGGTAAAAACCTAGGGTTATTTCAAAAACCTCATTCCTTCCTTCCCAAGCATGCTTATTTCCAATTTTAAGAAAAACACCTTTTTCCCTAAAAGTGTGCCTGAACCCTACTTTTCTAATCACCAAAAAACACATCATATCTGAACGGAATTTGCTAATTTTGATATTGCGTATGTAATTAGCTCATTCTCTATTGAATCATATTCAGTTTACATCATTATGCCAATTTCAGTTTTATGCAAAAAATAACAGTTATGGTGTAAAACTGATTGTAAAGTAACAGATATAATCACGTTATGCGCTACGACATGTGGCTCTGATACTAATGTAGGGTTTTTGATACGGACTACGCAGTGGAAATACAAAATAAGATTCTGTTCAAAGCCCCCCATGAATCGCAGGACAAGCCATCATAACGTGATAAGAGTAGAAACGTTGTGTACCTTGTTTGTCTGAAAGATCACTCCACGTAGAATTCTATCCACGTCTCTATGAATATCCATGCCTAGTATTTCACTAGAGTCCTTCCAACATCAGTGTGATAGAAACAGGAGGAACGAGGAAGAACAAGATCACACAAACGGGACACCCAAGGTCGCGGGCCTCACTGAGGTCGACGGCGCAGGGAGGGGGCGGACGGGGGGTTTCAACCCTCTTGTCTTGCTCTCTCCTTTCTTTTTTCTCTCACTCAATGATAATGCACTTATGATAAAATAAGGTAGGAGTTCCCTTATATAGTTAATAACTCCTTATTAACTACAAATGTGCCCTAATATTAATCTTGTCCATACACGGAGTAGTCCACCTTTGTAAATTAGTCTTACTAAGTTTACTTGTGGTTGCGTATTGATCCTTATACTTTATTATTCCTACTAATTAATTCCCAAGCCTAGTTTAATCCATAGGTCGGTTTCTACTTCGTTGGTAGTAACAATTACTAACATAGAGCGCTGTCTAGCAACAAATCTATGTCACCCAACTAATAGAAATAGTCAGTGATCCGACAAACATTGTGACCAATGTTACCGTATTGTTTCGTCCCTTTGTCTCTATATCTGGATTGGAAGCGATACATACACATCACACTCGTATATCCAATCCAAAGTTTCTCGATCCTGGGAATAGTCTTATCCATGCAGATAACATCAATACCCCATATTGATTTATCTGAGTCTGGCTAGACATTCTATAAGAACTACCCCTCGAGTGGCCGCGGATATTTTCTTCCATTATGTGAGAGGGACAAATCCTCTCTACATCATATCTCTAAGCTTGCTTCCTATCATGCCCGATAACCATCTTTATAGTTACTCGGTTAAGGCGCAACATTTGATAATATCAAAGCATGATATTTGACAACTAGCGTATCCAATGACTTCAAGCCTAAGGACTACAATACCATTTTCTCTACGAGAAGCGCTTGTGACTTTCACATAACTTGTATGCAGCCTTCTCGTGGTGGGTCATTCCAGTATGCCATTACCCTTAATGCATACCCATGTGCTAGACTTGATATCCCCATATCAATCTACCCACATACTAGTCTATATTTGGTCGTACGTCCTATTAATCAATATAAACGACTATGGATATTTAAGATAAAGAACAAATCGTAATCTTAGGACTTCATTATATTAAATATCTCCATAAATAATACAATGATTATTCTAGCCAAAGTAATGTTCATACAAAATAAGGTTGCCTCTAGGGAATATATTCCAACAATATTTTGAATGATGGAGAGATCAAATATGTTCTGGAAACCTGGTTCTTCAATCTACAAAATCCTATTTTCGGATTCTTAAATCTCTTTCGTACTTGACCAGAAATTGGCAGCAAATTTGACCTTGTGAGCTAGTTTCTTAGTCATCGTTGACTTTCCGAATTGAGCTATCAGTTGACCTAATTAAACAATATGTCCTTTTGGAAAGTTGTTCAGAATAACGTTTTAAGTAGAAGTTTGACTTTCTGGAAACCCTAGTTTGATTGAGCTATATAGGGGGGATTTGATAATTTTGAAATAACTTGGAGTGGACAGCTCAAATAATAACTCTAGGATGACCTCATGCCTCTATATCTGTTTCATAATATCAGGAGCTAGTGTATATCTATCTGGGTTCAAAATGAATAAAAGACAATTATAGGGTTTTTTTGCAATTTTGTAAAACTACATGGACCTTGGTGCAATTAAGTGAAAGTGGTAATGTTCAATATGGAGTATATCAGGAGGGGATAGGAATCATATTTGCATATTTATAGACATGGCGGAATATCATTAGAGGGTTTAGGCACAATCAATGACTCTACTGAAGAGATTGGGTTGTCAAGGGCAAAATAGTAATGTGGTTGGGCAGTCAACATCACATTTGCATTCTACCTCACTTAGAGGAAAAGTTTTAATAACATATATACTTGAATTATTTGGTGGTTACTAATATGGAATCAGCTCAGCTAATCAAGAAACTAGGATGGATATCATGTAAGCACATGTATGCTTTATTCTATTGTTGTATGAACTTTTTAATTTCCAATAGCCATATTCAATATTATATGAGTAATTTAATGGATTCCTATATGAATATATTCAAACACTTGGTGGTTACTATTGTCTTCGGATGCTTGGATGTGGCTACAGGCAGTGGATATCACGTGTTTGTCTTCGGAGATGTAAGCAGCTAGTGCTACCATCTAGACTGGTGATCCAGTAGAAGATGTCACACTTAAGGTCTAGTTTGTCTTGGGAGTTGGTTTGCCTTCCTTGTCGGAAGTGAATCGGTAGTGAGATTTGGAATCCTCTATACAAGGACTGGTAATGAGTGGTTATGAACCACATGAGATATAAATAAATGGGTGACTCTATCTTTATGATCAGTGGTCAAAGATAATGGATTGATCTTCTGTAAGTTTCTCACTTAAAGCATTTCAAAACTTTATTTATATTATATTCGAGGTATTATACTACTTGGTATAGTTTCAGACATTATACTTTTTTATTTTTATTTTAACTTTTCAGGTGAGTACGTGGGAACTTGGGAATATATTTAATCACTTAGGGCTAGTTTGGGAATGTTGAGGCGGTGGTAGAAAGCTGCTGTGTGAAAACACAATAGAAAGCTGCTGTGAATTTTTGATAAAATGTTGTTTCGTAAATAATACGTAGAAGCTGTTGTGATATATTGATATAGTACTTTTGTGTTTGGTAAAATCAACTGTGAAGTTGCTGTGAGAGGGTAAAATGACAAAAATATATGACAAGTGTCATTTCCGGAAAGATAACTATTGATATTTTGAAAAATTATAAGGTCAAAATCGGTTGTAGATAAATTAATCAAAAGCACTTTCTGAAAAAGCATCATCCCCCTTGCTTCCTAAAAACTGCTGTGCGACAGCAGAAACTGTCCGGAAAAGCAGAAATTTTATTTTTACCAAACACACTAAAAACTGCTTCTGCTGTCATAAAGCAGCTGTGCTGGCAGCAGAAGCATTCCCAAACTCACCCTTAGAAGTCTAATTCATGACACTAAAAATCATCCAAAGTATAATATTAAGTTTTATTTAAGTTCCATTTCCTTTAATTTTGTATCCTAACAGAATCGTTAGGGTTAGACTCCTTGCTGGGGCATTCCCGTGCCTAAGCGGAGCATACTCCTCTCAGTCTAGGGGTCTTCTGGTAGATTTCTCATAACCTAGGGTGGGTTTGTTACAATACCATGTGATTATAGTCGAAAAATAACAACAGAGTATGCATGAAAATTTCGGGACTAGCTAAAATCTCATGTACTCATTTCAAGTGCATAAGAACCCATATTAACCTATAAATCATTCCAATAACTTGCAAATAGGCAGTTAAACATTTATAGAATACAAATTCTAAGAGGAGTTATCAATTGACGTCGTGCACTTGCGTTGGAGTTCAGACAGCCCAGTTTCGCTAGTCCTTGGAATTGGGGGTGTTACAAAATCAGTGGAAACGAACTTTGAAACCCCTCGTCCCTTGTCTTATCCTGGTGTGACACCCTCTTTACTTGAGAGCTTGGAAAGATCTTGTGATGAAGAGGAGATCAAATTTTTTGACGTTGATCTTGAAGACTTCGATCTTGTTCTTCAAGAATGTGAAACTGGGGTTACTAGATAATAATTTCTCGCACTTCTTAAATCACCACTCATAAGACTCAACGTTGCACCAAATAAGCTCCACAAACCCACCAAAGGCTCTCAACATATTATCCAAATATCTCAACAAAGTTTCATAGAACTCCAAAGTAAGAAGCTCACATTAATCTGGATCTAAAGGTATCTAATCTCAAACTTTATTGCAGAGATGATTTGTTGGCTTTGAGATTTCAGTCGTCTCCCTCAAAGGAATTACTAAAAGTGTGCGACAAAACAAACTTTGATCTAGACTCGAAACACTCAAAACGGGCCTTGAGTAAGTCTTCAATATCCTCATCCAATTTGTTTCCTTACATGACACGGAGGACAAATCAAGTGGGATACATTAACTTGGTGGTTTCTTCCATGCACCGAATTCGAAATGAGCCGAGCAAGAGAAGCGCAACAACCCTGAAACTTCGATGTTCGAAAAATCAAACGTGTTGTCCCTTCAAGGGTACTAAAGAATGAAACATCTTCTCCATCGTTGTTCCCCAGAGATAAGATTTCTGATATTACAGTGCATACACTCAAGTTTAACTAGCATAATCCCAACTTATCAACAAACCCATCAAAGAGGAACAATTGCTTCGACTAACCCCCTATATTGCTGAGTTTCACAATTGGCCATAAGGTTGAACTTTATTATTACACCACAAGAAAATGCCTCGTAATCTACTTAACACGCAATATCTCCGATCAAAACGACAAGCTCATCTCAGAGTGAGTTTAACCGCCATCAACAACCTTAGCTGGAATTGTCGAGACTTGGATTAATCTGTAGGGTTTTGATAACGGATACGCAGCGGAATAAACATAAATTAATCCGTTCAAGACCCTCCAAGGATCACATGAAGAGACAACATAACGATAGTAAGGGATTAGTATTAAAATACATTTTGGATCTCCTTTGATGACTTCTCTCGTGAAATTGTGTTCACGTCTCTATGGCTAGTCCACTTCTAGGTAAGAATCCGGATCTTCCAACACCAAGTGCTATCTAGGAACGATGGAAGAAGAAGAATAAGATCACGCAAGGAATCACCAAAGAGGGGCTCGGGGGGGACCAAGGGGGACGGACGGCCTCCTTTGGTTTTGCTCTTTCTCTCCTTGCTTTTCTCTCCCAATCAATGTGTTATGAGCATTAGTTGTTGGAAGGAAGCTAGGAGTGTCTTTTATATAGTCCAACAACTCCTTGTTGACTGCATAAAAGTCCCTATCCTAATCATGTCCATACACAGATTAGTCCAACGTGCAAATTAATCCTACTAAGTTTTCAATTAGTTGCGTATTGATCCTTCTAATTTAATCATATTAATTACTTCCCTAGTCCGGTCTAATTCATAGGGAGTGTGACCCCATAGGTTTCGACTTAGTTGGTAGTAACAATTTACTAACATGGAGCGGCCTCTAGCAAGACATCCATGCTACCCAACTAATAGAAATAGTCATCCGACATACTTGCGCAAGTATTGTCTCATCCCTTTGTCACTATATCCATATTGGACACGAGACATACAAGTCACACTCGTATATCCAATCCATAGTTTCTCGATCATGGGAATAGTCTCATCCATGCAGAAAACATCAATATCCTATATTGATTTATTTGAGTCTGGCCAGACATTCTATGAGCACCATACCTCGAGTGGCCTTGGATATTTAATCTCGTTATGTAGGAGGGACAAATTCTATATACGTCACTACCATCTCTAAGCTTGCCTCTTTATTGTATCCGACTAACGCCTTTATTACTACCCAGTTACGGTGTAGTGTTTAACGATGTCAAAACACAATATTCCAAAACTAGATGATCTAGTGACTTCAAGTGTAAGGATGACAATATTTCTGTCACTACGAGAAACACTTGTGACTTTACGTAACCCGTATGTAGCCTTCTTGTCATGGGTCAATCCAGTATGCTATTACCCCTCATGCATACCCATGTGTTGGATTGTGATATCTCCATATCAATCCAACCCCATACTAGTCTATAGTTGATCGTCCTGTTAATCAATATAATTGACTATGTATATTTAAGATAAACAACATATTTGCAATCTAAGGTCTTCGTTATATTAAATATCTGCATAAATAATACAATGAATGTTTCTAGCCAAAAACACTATCCATACTAAAAAGATTGCCTCTAGGGCACCTATTCCAACATAATCTTGTACAATTCAAGGAGCCCCCCATTTGTCCACGTTTGATGATCTCTGGCTCTTAGTTGCAAATCATATAGAAGGGAGAATGTCTTTCCTAGTACTAATACAAATCCATGTTGCTAGCGTTTCTTTGTTGTGATCGAGGCAATTTCAGCCTCATGAGGATCTGATGGAGTAAGGTTTAAATATTTTATTTTGTTTGTTTGTTTGTTCTTACTATATTTCTTATAGGCATACATTGATGGCGCCTTTTAGGAGCTATAATTCTTTAGAATTTACCACATATTTGATAGGTCTTTGGAGAGTTTTTGAGCCTATTATTGTTGAGATGAGTATGATTTATCACTTGTTCCTTCATGTGCATAATGTTAGTCCAAGCATGTTCTTTATGTTGATTTATGCTTAATTTGTCGGATTTAATCGCTTGGTATAGTTTGTGTTGTTTTTTATAGCGACACAAAGCTATTGGAGTGATTGGACCAAGGACATGATCTTTGGAAGCAAGGAATGGCAAGGAAAGAGGCTCGGGAGCAAAGGAGGAAAGAAGAAGAAGATTCGAGAACGAGATGAAGCAGCCATTTCAGCCAACATTTTGGCCCGAAATGGAGGCCGAAATAGCTGGGGAAATGGCCGGAAGCCAAAAGTGCAATTCTTGAAGTTTTGGCTTCCCTACTTCGATCTAATGAGAAAGTGACGTGAATAGACCATTGTGGAGAGCCAAGAACACTAAGGGGAGCAAGGAGACTTCGTTAGGATCATCATCAAGCAAGGAGACGAGCCCGGATAACACAAAAATCATAATTTCTAGCGTTTGATCTATTTTCTTGTATGAAGTATTCAAACAATATGTTAACTTGTGCTATGAGTAGCTAAACTCATACCTAGACATCTATGGAGAGCCTAGGGTTTATGTTTTGATGATATTTTTTGGATTTTGGATGAACTTTCATGCTAGGGTTATGATTTAATGAAGATTGTTTTGGTTTTCATCATGTTGAGTTTTTCCATTGACAAGTTAGGACTAAGATGTATGATGTTCATTATCTATTTCTCCATTAAATCATGAACTAGTCATAATGATGATCTTGGTAGCCTAGATATCTTGTTTATTGTGCTTAATCCTTAGTAATGTAGGATTCATGACCCGAAATTGTTATTTAACTAGTGAGTGTGTGAAAGCAACTCTACCCTAGTTGGGATGAGTAAACAAGATCATTCTTAATCAATTAGACTGAAAGGAGAGTTGAGTAAGAATGACTAGAAGAGGGTCGATTCAGTAGGGAATAGTGAGGTGTGCGTGTGGTGATGGTCGGAGAGGACATTATTTCGTGCACGATCGTTAGCCTACCAGAACGTATTGGTAGCGGATGTTGACCTGAGAGGGACAGAACGGTGTCGGTGTGTAGAACAACAAGAGACCAAGAGGTAATTTTCAGTGCCATTACCCAACGTAGGTTACTGAGGGTTGTCGTGTTAGAACATGAAATTCTGAATTGTCAAAACTACCCTAGGTAATCTATAGATTGTCTAGTCCATCTCCATTGATTTATCCTACATTATTTCTTTTGCGTTAGTTTCACTTGTTGATCTAGTCACTTGATTGAGGGTGACAACACTCCTTTCAACAACCATTTTTACCAGTCACTTGGGTAAATTGGATTTAATTGTTAAATCTAGAGCAAAGTAAGCACCTTCCCTTGGGTTCGATAACTCGGAGTCCAAAATACTCCATTATATTACTTGACTATATGCTTGCGTCCGAGCGCGTTAGTAGACACGCGTCAAGTTTTTGACGCCGTTGTCGGGGAAGGCATTAGTTACTGTTATTGTTTAGCGATTATTTTAATTTACCTTTTTCTTTTTGTTTATTATTTCTGTGATTTCTTATTTATTTTCTGAATTTTGTTTCAGGTTCTCAGTGTATGCACCGGATCTCTAGAGACCTTGTGCCCCCACTTGAAGACCTAGAACAGTTTTCAGAACACTGAGAAGAGGTCCAAGACAGCTCGCAATGGGTGAGCATTTGACTAACACTAAACTGAACCAGAAGTTAACTGAACTTCAAGAGAAGCTCGAGGAGCAGCAGAACCAGATGCCCTAAAAAAATTGGGGCAAGCTTTGGTTGAAAATTTTCAGTCAACTCAGAGAGGATGTAAGCTAGCTATTGTGGTGCCAGACATTCAAGCTGAGCACTTTGATTTGAAGCCTGCCACCATCACGACAGTACAAAATCAGTTTCAGTATTATGGGAACCGGGATGAAGACCCGAGTGATTTCATTGGAAAGTTCGAAGCTTACATCAAAACAGTGAAGTACAAGAACATGACCCCAGAGACACTGAAGTTGATCTTGTTTCCCTATTGTCTGAAGGGAGCGGCAGAGAAGTGGCTAGAGTCCAGGGAGCCAGAATCGATCACTACATGGGAGCAGTGTGTTGATGAGTTCATGAGCAAGTTCTACCCCGCTCAACGTGTCATTGGTTTACAGGCAGAGATTCTTGGTTTTCAGCAGCATGCTGATGAGACGGTTGTTGATGAATGGGACCAGTTTATGAGGACGATATGCAAGTGTTTGAATCAAAACTTTGGCGGCTGCAAGATTCTCCAGGTTTCCTATCATGGCCTGGATTTTCCCAACCAAGATTTTCTTGACAGGGAAGCAGGTGGTAACTTCTTATACAGAGTTGACAAGGAAGGAGCATATTCTTTGATGAAGAAAATTGAAAAACAAGATGCTCAATTCTTTGACTCTAGGAGGTTGTTCAAGTTGCCTGAGCCAACGAATGATGAGTGGAAATATGGGATAACGAAGATGGTGTCTAATATGGCGAAGCATGTGTGTCAGGACAAGAAGACGGTGTCTGCGGTAGAGGAGCAAGAATTTGATGCAGCTTTGACTCAGGCTGCTAATGAGGACGTCAGCTACGTGGGGGCACAGGGGCGGCACAACTGGAATTAGGGAAACTACAGGCCAGGGACTAGAGATCATCCAGGATTCAGGTATGGAGATCAGACTGGAGCTTCATATGCACCCGGGTTTCAGCATAGGCCAGCTGTTCTAGCGCCACCACCACCACCAACTGTGGGCCAGAATGCTGAGATGACAGATCTCAAGAACATGATGTATTAGATGGGAAAGAATGTGAATACCTTCACTTCTCAGGTGGAGACATTGATAGCTGATTTGCACATCACGAAGACCTCACTTCGTAACTTGGAGTTGCAGGTAGGACAGATCACCACTCAGCTTTCCTCTAGAGTACCAGGATCCTTGCCGTCAGATACTGAGAATGTGCTCCAGGTGAACTCCATCACCACTCGTAGTGGTATAGTTCTTGATGATCCCCCATATCCGAGCCACGCCAGAGCTGAAGCCTCTAAGGCTAGGGAGCATGAGGTCTTTGACAATAACCATGCCATGATCCCCCAATCAAAGGGTGTGACTCCACATGTTGATGATGAGGTAACACCACCACCACCTTCTATGTCTAAGAATCTTCCATACCCTCTAAAGGAAAGAAAGAAGAAAGATGAATATGAGGAGTACAAGAGGTTCTTATCCATTTTCTCGAAATTGCATATCAATGTTCCATTGATTGAGGCAGTTAAGATGATGCCTAAATATGCCAAAATGCAATTTCAGGAAAGCGGGCGGTGCTAGACTTTCAGACAGTTGATTTGACTGAGCAGGTGTGCTCATGTGTGATGCATGGTTTGCCTCAGAAACAGAAGGATCCAGGAAGCTTTGTGATAGAAGCTAACTTGGCAGGATCTTACACAGGACAGGCCCCATGTGATTTGGGGGCTAGTGTCAACCTAATGCCACTTTCAGTCTTTCAGAAGCTAGGAGTAGAAGCTCGTTCCACATGGATCAACCTTCAGTTTGCTGACAAGTCTTGCAAGAGAGCCTATGGTGTGGTGGAATATGTGTTGGTAAAGGTAGGGAATTATATTATCCCTTCAGTTTGCTGACAATTCTTGAGATGCATGTGGGAGATGTTCCGATCATCCTGGGTAGGCCCTTTCTGGCTACCGGTCGGACTCTCATTGATCTTGAGAACGGAGAATTTATCATGAGGATCAATGATGCGTGGGAGACCTTTCATTTTTCTAAGACGACTCCACAACAGTCTCAAGAGAAGACACATATTCCAGTGGCTATGCAATCAGTGCACAAGAGTACTGAGGTGGTTCGGGTTGAACCACAAAATTCAAAAGCTAAAGTTCATTGAAATGTGTTGAGGATCCAGCATAGGAAATCGGAAGATAGGGCACGTGGTGCCAAGCCACCTGTGTAGGGGCTATGAGGTAACTGGGTCAGGTCGTCGACCTTAAATTACAAGCGCTGATTGGGAGGCAATCCAATGTAGTTAGTTCGTTATTTGCTTTTCGTATTTTATTTTGATATTCATACCTGATTTTGAGGGGTGAGAGAGATTGGTTTAATATTTCCTATGAGTGTGCAGGACACAGGTACCGAAGAACCCTCCGGATTCCCCATCTTGATGCATGTGCGCGATTGCATGCCAATCGAGGAACAACTAGCTAATCGAAAAAAGTGTGCTTGATAAAGGAGCTACTCGAGGTCGAGGAGTAGCTGATTATATATGAGGAACATGGTAGCAAGTTGGATTATCGGGTTTGCACGCATCGGAATCCGGAGTGGGGATAGAGTTCAAGAGCTTTTGGAGGCGAGATTCTTGTACATGAGAGAGAATTTGAGAAGAAACGGAAAATTCCCCGAATTTGGGAATATTCTAGTCAAAAATGGATTCCTAGTTGAATGTGGAGTCCATCGGTGCAAGAATCGCGCGAAACGGATGTCGGATGAAGAAGTTAGAGAAAAAACAAAATGGCGAAATCCAGTGAATTCGGCCCCCATTTCGGGCCGAATAGAAACACGTCTCCTGCTCGGCCTCCATTTCAGCCGAAATGGGCGGGTCTGCTCATTAATTGGGGGTATTTTTGACCTTTTGGTGGGTGTATATAACCCAAAAACCATATTTTTAATCCTTCACACCCCATTTTCAGACCTCCTCCTTTATCATCTTCATCTCAAACCCTCAAGAACACCCACACACCCAAAATCCAAAACTCAACCAAATCGCAATTTTTTGTTGGTTTTTGCTCCTTGCAAGCCCAACTACAACATTAACTCTTGAGATTTTGAGAGATAGTGAGCGGTTTGAGTGTGGGGGAAATTCAAAGAGGAAGAACTCCAAGAAAGCAAAAATTTCCGATTAGTTGCTTTGGAGGGGGATTCGGCCTTAGCTCAAGAAGGTACTTTTGACGGGGACACCGAGGAGCACAAGGAGGTAGTCTTGCTTCACCTTGCTTGAGTTTTCGAAAAATTGGTCGACCAATCGGTCCATTATTGACCAAATTTTTGCGAAACTGGTCCCGTAAGAACGGTACTCTGGGACTGTAGGTACCGAAATCTCTCTCTCTCTCTCTCTCTCTCTCTCTCTCTCTCTCTCGCTTTAAATTTCTTAAGCACTCTTAGGGCTTAATTTTCTTGAAAAATTTTACTTGCTCATACTTGAATTGTTGGATACTTTCTTAGTTCACTCTAGACCTCATGTGCACTCGTCTTTTCTTTTCTCTATCATTATGTCTACATCGGGAAGTGCTAAGAGGAGACAGAGTATATTGGTTGATGATCACCCCGTCTTCAATCTTGAGGAGGATGTAGATATGAGTGAGGAAGAGAATGTGGATGAGGGAGACGGTTCTGGCAACCGCCGTCAGGTGCCTCCGTCTCCAATTCGTTATGAGTTGAACTAGCTTATGCCTGAGCTTCCACATATTGGGTTGAGGGGTAAGGCTGCAAAGGAGGTTGACCTCAAAGCTGTCTGCAGTACCAAATTATGCATCTTCAGGCTCGTCAGTGCTAATGCCCATAAGGCATATTTCAATGACGCAATCCTTAAGAGGGTAGGGACTCCTGAAAAACCCTTCCCGCCAAGCGACAAAATGCCAAAACAGCTTAAGGATCTCTTCAAGAATGAGGGGATAGATAGGTGGTTTAAAATTTGTAAGAAGTCTAGCTCCTCTCTTGCCAGAGATATTCTTGTAAATGCTCGTTTTTAGGAGGAAGGAGAGGGAGATGATCAGAGGCAAGTGTATTGCCGGCGCGCCAATTTAGTCATCACGCCCGAGACTATAGCGGCCGCCATGAACTTCAAGCCTCTAAAGGATGAGATTTGCGCCTACCATGAGACCATTAGGAAGTTGGATGCGGTTGAGTTAGTGAGTACCTTTTGCTTTGAGGGGGTGCCTGGAGCGGGGTGGATTGAGAGACCCACTTTAACTGAGTGGATTGTTTCTAGGAAACTCGTGCTTCCACGTGCGAGGTGATTGTGCGAGCTTCTTGAGAACTGGGTTTATGGCGTTATCGCTCAACCCACGTATTCCTTCCAGATTTGCACCATGGCTTACTGTTTGTGGAGCGGTAAGCGTATCAATGTCCAGTACTTCATTTATCGTTTTCTTATGAAGAGGACTGCATGAAATACTCGGTTTTAATACAAAGGGAAATTTGGTAATTTGACGCATAAAAGTTCGGTTATGAGTTACCAAAAATATCTAGGTATTTTTCAAATTCGCGATTATGGGAAATTGGTAGGCTTGTGTATAATTTTTATTCGTTAGTTATAAATAGCTTACCTTAATAATAATAATAATAATAATAATAATAATAATAATAATAATAATAATAATAATAATAATAATAATAATAATAATAATATAATTTAACAAATATTTGAAATCCTATTTTGGTGCTACGAAAACATACTAAAACTTCCACATGCCAATAGTACTACCAAAACACCGTAAATTTTTCCTTAAGTCTTCTATTGGTCAATTGACCAAGACCCACAACCTATTGGCTAATTGACTTGACCATTTGACCAAAGACCTAATGAGTTTGACCTAGTCTAATTTGACTCCTTGGATTTTTACTCCATTTAACCCCCACTTTAACCCTTCATTCTCACTCATGTACAAACCCACCTGGAGAAACAAAACACTCACCACCAACGCCATCACCACCACCAACAGACGCCACCACCACCATCACCTTCGGCCATCACTCTAACACTCTGCCTCCTCCCAACTCTCTGTCGACCTCTCTCTCACTCCCTTCTCTCTCTGTTATCCAGCGAAAAGCAAGCAGCGGTGCCACAACCTGCTCCACCCTCTCTCCTTCTCTATCGCCATCTATATCTCAAGCCCTCTCTGTTCTACGCACCCAGAAACAGAGTAAGAAGAAGAAACAGCGGTCGACAGATCCACCGCCACAGACCCGAAGGCCAGCGACGACAGCCCCGACGAGAAGCCAACGCCTCCCCGTCCGCTCTTCTCCTTCACCTCCGGGGACATCCCCTCGCTCCTAGGACTCCGACCAGACCCATAGGGGTCTGTTTCCGGCCACCCAGCAGCCCAAGCTCCATTAATTCCGGCGAGTTCTTCACCAAATTTCGACGATCGATTTAACCCTCATTCGGTAACCATTTTAATTGATTTTTGATGTAAATATGCATATTTAGACTTGAATTTGAGTTTTATAACATAAAAGTTGGATGGTATCATTGTTGGATGAGAATCATTGTTGGGTGAAATAGATGAGGAAGGTGGGTTGATTGGGGGTTATTTTGTCATAAATAGAAAGTTGGGGGTAACTTTGTATAAAGACAGAAACTTGGGGGTGATAGGTGTGACACGATTCAACCACAAGTGTATGGCCGTCGTGTGTAGTAATATCCGGAAATCCGGGTTCATCGAACCCCAAGTGACTTCTTGTAAACTAGTTATGATTTCTTTACCTTTTGTGGGCTAGCAAGATGATTTTGTTTACTAATTCTACTAAATTAAAAGACAAATGTCTCAATTAATCGGTTGAATAATCTCACGATTATCAAGAATGATTACTAAAGTTACTTAATGTATGGACAAGTCATGATATCTCTACGGGTTCACTAGGGAATTCACACAACTTAAGATTTATGTTCTAGCAACACTAATGTGTTTTATTTAGCTACACGAGCACAATTACTTTGAAGATTCCTCAACCAAAGACTGTATTTAAACCCTCGTACCTGATTCCTCTAGCCTACTCAAGTTCAAATACGCGTTAAGCTCTTTTGGTCTGCTCTCAGTTCTTAGCCAACTAGCCAGATTCCTCAACCCTAGATATAGCTAGTGCACAATTCAAGTTCCGGTAATGAATGTTGATTTCTCTAAAGCTCATAACCTAATTCAATCCTATCGATACGTCTAACAATAAGAAATAATGATTAAGATCATAAACCGCACATAACTAAACAAAACACATGCAATTAAGCTTAGTAGCATGAAACCAAATCCATAAATCACCAAAACGTGGTGTCAAACCCTAGCTCCGTACGAGATATCCTGAATAAAAGACTTAGCTACTCTTACTAATGATCAAAATAACAAGTTTCAAGTTGATCATAATCAAAAACTAAAGAAAAGAAGAGTAGAGAATCCAAACGAATGATCCAAAGCTCCAAGAACGCTCCCAAGCTCCCAAGCACGTCTCCTACTGTGTTTCTCTCCAAAAAAACGTCCCTAGGTCATCAAAATACGTTCCCCCATGTTTCTAAACTAGTTTCTAAGTATTACAATAGAACCAAGAGTTTGGTTGAATTTCCGGATTTTGTTCATGTGAACAGTCGATCTGTTCACACGAACACCCTCTTGTGAACACTTTTTCTCCTCCTGTGAACATGCTCATGTGAACATCTTTTCTGCTCGTGTGAACATGCCCCTGTGAACATGTTTTCTGCTCGTGTGAACATGCTCATTTGATGTGTTTTCTGCTTGTGTGAACACCTACTTGAGCCTTGAAAATCTTCTAAGTGTTGTTGTTCTTGTGAACCCCCATAGTGTTCATGATAACACTTTTCTCCATGTAGCTTTTTCTTCACTTTTCAAGCTCTTCCACTTCCGTACAACTTCCCGAACATGTCTCTTGAGCATTCCTCGCTTCCGAAGTTCGCTTCCGCTCCAAATTTCCCGCTCCAAGTCCCAGTTCCTGAAATCCACAACACTAAAACATACCGGAAGATCAAACGAGCCAAATATAATATAAAATACATGGAAAAACGCCCGGATTCGACAATAACATTCAAATGCTCATACATGCTCAAAACTAACAAGAATCGGCCCAAAACCCATGTAAATGCATCGGAATGCACGCAAAATGACAAGTAATCACATAAGAATATGACTCCAATTATGGAGTTATCAAGGTGACATATCATAAACTTGTTATAATCTGAACTTTTGAATAAACTTAATATTTGTGTAAATCAAATACTAAGAACATAAATAGTCATTACTCTTAATAGTTAATAAACTTAATATTAATTTATAAATTCTTATAAATTAATACTCTTGGAAAAATAATTTGGGAAGAGAATAATTAAGAAAATTGATCATGTTATTACTATATAATCATAATATTTTATCTGCAAGTTTATGAACTAAAATATGAGCAACTACCATAATATTTTATTCTTAATAGTTATCTACTAAGTAATAAATGTTCAGTAAATAGATGAATATATAACTACTCTTGTCATGTAAAAGTTAATAGATAATACTTTTATAACTTGGATTTTTGCTATAAATAAATAGTCATAAATTGTTCTATTGTAAGAAGCTAATATTGTCTTAAACGTTCCCTACATGTTGAATTAATTCGAATAAGGATGTGACTAAATCTTAGAATAATTATGCAAATTGAAGTAACTAAATCGTTTTTGTGAAATATTAGTTAGTTCCAAAATTAATAATTGGAAGGGATGTAGCTAATTATGTAATACGAGTTTCTAAATAAAATTAATTATGAATCCTTTAGCTCCATCTTGTAAATTACCATTTATTTATAGAATAACGATATAAGTGACTTAAAATTTATTTTAAATAAGAATGAGGGACTTGAGTTATCTTGCAATTAAAATATCAATATTTAAGAAATTAATCGCATAATTGCATTTGACACGCTGGTTGGATTTGAATTGACTAGACATTGTAATATAGGCAACAATTTCGTAGACGACGAGTTTGTTGAGTACAAGGGGTTGGACTCCCCTTGTCGTAGATACATCGATCTACTTATCATCAATAAGTTCATATGTGCAATACTTAAACTGTCAAAATGTGATTTTGTGTGTGTTACAAGTTGTCTTAACTTGCGATACTTGGAAATTGATCAAACGTTGTGATCGGTATCTTGAGAAATTTTCCTTTCAAATATTACGGTTGAAAATTGTGAATTTGGGTATAAATATTATGGTTGTGGAATGACAACTGGAAATCAAGTAATGACGGGACCATGTCGTTGGAAAATGCAAATGAATAAATGCACTATAATATAATTGGGGCAATGCACAGAGGATGCGTAAAATACGGCTCAGGCCGGAGGCGCTGGGTCGCGATCCTCCATTTTGTTATGTTACGGCTCAGGCCGGAGGCGCTAGGTCGCGAACCTCCATTTGATTATGTTACGGCTCCGGCCGGAGGCGCTGGGACGCGAACCTCCTTTTATTGTGAAACTATGTAGTACTACTTATACCTGTGCGGGTTACAACTATACAGGGGTGTCGATACTTAAGGTCTCATAGTCATGGTTATGAGCGGGGATTGACGTATGGGCATCCCACAACGCTCGGGTGAATTGGGATCTTGGATATCCCAAGAGGCACCTTATGGTAGTATATATTGCATTGTAACCTCTCTGGGGCACTTGACACCCGCTAGGCAACACTACGCCAGCTAAATTAAAGGATAAGAAAGGAATCAGTTAATATTTGACAGCTCATTTGATCCGCGTTAAATATCATATGATTTATATACATGCTTATGTTCCAAAACTCGTTTTACATATTGCAGTATGACTTTACTCAATTTTTACTGATTAAATGTTTTCCTGCAGTCAGCTTGTGCTATTTCAAAACCCGCAGGGTACGAGTAAGGTGGGAGACGTTCACAACACGAATGGCTAGAGTATCAGGTTGTTTAGTACATTACCTAGTAATTTTCATTTCGAATGTAATGTACTTATGTTTTTCAGACAATGTCACTGGTTTATTGTGAATGTATAATAACTTATATTTGGATTATCGATGGTTGTATTAACTATGAACCGGCGATTCTGTTGCGTATCCAGTGGGATTATCTACTCAGACGGAGGCATCTTTCCAAATATACGGTTCCTCCGCACGTATGATTTAGGGGGTGTTGCATTGCACGCTATAACCGTAGATCTCCCGAGCACATTTGCTTGCTCCTAAAGCTAGCACAAGATGCTAAAGCTAATTTGAGTGGTCTAGAATATGACTCTAAGGATAAGAAGAAGAATTTAAATGTTCCACGTACTTGGGAGAGAATACCCGAACCCTTCAAAGGCCAAATACCTGTTGAACCCCCACAACCTAGCAGAGACCAAGCGAGTAGCTCGAGCTCCAAAATGGAGCGACAGCTCAAAACACTCATACATATGATGGAGTCTAAGAGACTCCAAGCTGATGAGGATAGAGCTAGGGATATGAGACATTTTGAGCACATCCGGAGTAGTCAGCGCCAGCTGGGTCGCGGTATGGAGTCACTTACCTTTGACTGCGCCCAGCAGGGTGGGTGGATTCATGACTTGGCTTTGGCGGCCAATGTCCAGTTGCATCACCCGCATACCTACGATGAATTGTTCCATTACCAGTCTGATGTATACCAAGAGTCGAGTCCCGACGTCCGAGCTGAGGGCGATGGGTGGACTCACTCCGATTAGACCCACCGACCCTACGCTTGAGCAGCCGAGTCCTCTTGGTTTCACTTTATTTTTCGTTGAGGACAACGAAGCGCTTAAGTGTGCAGGAGTTTTAGCTATCCACTAGTTAGCCATTGCATAGCCTTGTTACATGTAGTTTAGTGAGTCAGTTTGCATATAGATGTCAGTTGGTTAGATATGTGTTTGCATTTGCACGTTTATTTTATGCATTGTATATAATTTATTTGCACTTTAATTTATTGAGTCCACCTACCCTATTTTGTTGTTAATCGAGTTGGCCCAAACATATAGAGTTAGGAAAATAAACTAAAAAAAAAAAACTAAAAATTGAAAAATCCTAAAAATTATTTTTTTTTAGAAATGACAACTTAAGACCTAAGAACCGGGGATAATCCAGTGAAAGAGCTCATGAGAGTAGGAAGCGTCGTAGTAGGAAAACTTTAATTCTAGTATTTTGTGCACAAGTCTCACGAAGGGATGTCCCGGGTATCTAGTGAAAGTTTGTAATGTAGACTAAATACAGGATCAAAATACTCTAGACGGGGGGGTTGAATAGAGTATGGAAACTTTTTGCTGAACACAAATTTTAACTAAGTAACTATGTGAGAAACTCAAATCTCAAGGCCTTGAGATTTTAGAAAACTAGTCAGAAACTTTCTAAGGCAAAATAGAAAGCTTCAAGGCCTTGAACTATCACCTGTTCTGAACAGTTTATAAACCCTATTTTGATTTGAGTTGCTTGCAACAAAAAATAACAAAACTGTAAAGTAAAGAACACAAGGCAATTTACAGAGTTCAGTCCCAATGGACCTAATCTCTGCCTGAGGGATCTAATCCCACCAGGATTGGGCAAACACTTATTATTACTCACACAGAAACAGCCCTAGATCTCCAAGCCTAAGTGAATTCCCTTACACCTATACAGCTTGTGGTTCCAAACCTATCTAGTACCATATACTAACTGTTGATCTAACAAGAACCTCTTGTTGTTCAGTTGAACAACCAACCACTAGGTTTAGTGAGGTTTTAGATATACAAAAGATAAGCATATTACAAAACAGAAGAAGAACACAGTAGAGAAATAAGCTTGTGAAGGCCTGGATGTGTTCTTCAGGAAACTGGAATGATTGATCTTCTGAAAGCTGTAATTGAAGCCTGAATGTATGTATGTTTGAATGTCTGTTTTTCCACGAATTTTCCACACCTCTCTCAGTTCTCTGCAAGCTTCTATTTCTTTCAAAATTCAAATCAGTCTTTTATCCACTCACTGCAAATGAATGAGAGATTTTAGGATCTCAGTTCCTGCAAATCCTCATCCTTTCCAACTACAATTCAAACAGTTTTGAGTAGATATCCGTTGGAGTTTGTTGAGATTGCATTTGCACGTTTAACAAACCTGCAACAAAATTAAAAAACATAAACAAATAAACCCAGAAATATAACAGTACTAAGTCTGTTTGGATTTCCAGTTTCTGAATAAAAGCTGGATGAGTGAATAAAACAATAATCTGATTAACTTCTGAAACATATAACTCATGATAAACTAGTTTAAGATTTTTAGAAGTCATTAAAAATCATAATAATAAAGATCAAACCCTGCAAGAAAGAATCAAATTAATTTAGTAAAGCTGTCAGCAGCTCAAGGCACATCTCAAGGCCTTGAAGCTGTGAACATGCTTCACAGTCTTTCAATGTTGAGACCAGAAATCTTTGATTCTCCCTGATCAGGATATCTACAACTGTGTTAGATGTATAGACAATATATAACATAGATATTTGCAGCAAATCTATGATCTTAATTATCAGATATACAACCTGCAACACAAGATTGTTAGAGCATTCAGCATAATAGAGCAACTCTCAAAGCTTTGAAGCTCTGATCAGTATCTCAAGGCCTTGGAGCCTTAGAAATACTTTGTCTTTGTCTTTCATCACTCAAAACAATTACTTCTCAAAACACTTAGAAGTCTTTGAGTCAACAATCTCCCCCTTGATGAAAGACAAAACCCATAATCTTGTGTAAATATCCCTGCAACTCCTTGTAAGAATTAGATATCATTATTTGCAGAAACAATAAAAAGTAATACCAGTCAAACCAACTTAACAAAAATAACCAGCAATCACAGATCACAAATAATCAAAGAAAAAAATTGATTGACACAAAAACTCCTAAATATTATTATTTAAACACTGAAAAGTAACCACAAAAACCACATAATTTCTCCCCCTTTTTTACTTTCATCAAACAAAGGTGAAGAAATGTTGGATCATTACTCAGAGTCTTAAAAAACTTTAAAAAAAACTACTGAATGTCAAGGCCTTGAAAACAGAAAAGAAGAAAAGAAAAAGATAGAAAGAACGGATCAAGGCTTTGGTCATTCCAGATCTTCACTTCTTCTTTGATGTTTGGCCTTTCTCTGAGCCTTCTCCAACTTCTTCATCACTATCAGCATCTTCAGCAGACTGATTTTCTTCTTGTTCAGCATCCACCTCAGCAACAACTTCCTCAATGATCTCATCCACCTTCTTGTTCTTAATCTGTACTGAATCACCCACTGTAGCTGCATCAACTCCTGTGTCTTCACCAGCTTCTTCTTCATCAGTTTGCTCATACAGATCCTTTCAAGTTAGCCCACTAGAATAGGCTTCTTCTTCTTCTTCATGAAATCACCTAGCCTTTCATCTGAGTCAACACTGGTGTCAAAACTAGTAGCAGAAGGTATCTTCTCCAAGTTCAAACCTTTGATGACAACATCCAGTTTTCCATTCATCACATTCATCAAACCCTTGAACTGATTAAACTCAGAAGATAGATCAAATAGCCTTTGTCTAGGGTCTTCAATCTCAACCTGCTGATCTTCAAACTTCAACCAACAAAGAGTAATCCTCATTTGCTTGTCCCCTTGCTGTTGTAGCCCCCTTAGGTTTAACAAAATCTTTCTCCTCAAGCTCAGCTTTGGACAACTCTGAATAGAACTTCCAATGACCTTTTCCTGTCTGAACTACTCCAATCCTCTGTCAAGCAGTCTCATCAATTAACCCAAAACCACCAGTTATCTTTTCCTCTCCTTTCGCAGGTACTCCAAAATGCTCAAAGAAAAGAGATAATAGGTTGGCATAGGGAAGAGGATGGTTTCTAGTTCTAGTAGCACAGTAGATCATATGCTCCATAACTACTGTTGGCAAGTCAATATCAAACCCTTGACATATCAGGTACATCAGGATAAGAACTTTACCGGTAACCAACTCTCTTGAGTTTTCCCTGCGAACAACACTTCTCATCAGAATTGTAAACAAAATCTTAGCTTCACAGTTGAGCACAGAGTGTGTCAACTGTTGGGGACCAGAGGGAACACCATCAATGAAAAACGTAGCTTTGACCTTCTCTAGACACTCCTTCCTATCAAGATGATCACCAACATTGTACTTCTTTGGAATGCCCAAGACTTTGGCAAAAGTCCTATGATCTAGCCTTAAGTTTATCCCAGTCACCTTAGAAGTTAACACCAATTTATCATCTCCTTCTTGAACCAAATTCAGATCAAACAACCTAGTTAACCTAGAATAAGCTTTTGAACTAGGATTTAACACCTTCCAAACTGCATAATCTCTTAACTTCCTCTTACAGTCAATATCTAGTTTATCTAATAACTCTTCAGAAATCATACTACAAAAAGCAACCTTAGAAGAAGCATACCATTGCATCCAAACTGTCCTAACTTCAGAACTAACAAACCAATCTGAAGGAAGTACATTTTTACCTTGATAACCCTTTTTGGTTGCAGCAGCAACTTGTTTAACCCTTGATTTCTTCTCAGTGGGTTTCTCCTTCTCTTGTTCTCCTTCAGTGGACTTCTTCTTGCTTTCCTGAGCAGATTTCCCCTTTTCTTCTTCACCAGCCTTTTTCTTCTCTCCCCCTTTCTTCTTGTCTGACCTAGGTTGATCACCACCCTGAGTCTCTGTCTCATTCTGTGGATCAATACTTGAACCTTCATCTCCCTTTACTGTTCTGATATTCTTTGCAGGAGGAGTGTCTCATGAAAACTTTGAGTGTTCTCTGAATGCGAATCAGAGATCACAATCTTCTCCTTCTTGTTTGCCCTCTTCTTAGATCTGCCAGAAGACTTTCCCTGTTGTTGAGTCCTGGCTGATTTGCGCTCCATTGTGGGTTTAGGGTTTTGAGAGGAGAATGAGATTGAGAGAGATAGAGCGAGAGCAAAGAGGCGTAGAGAATTGAGAGAGAATGAAGAAGAATAAGCCCTGACTTTTAGCTTAAGTAGGTTGAAAGAATGAGTTATAATAGGACTCTACTGAAATCAACATGCAAAAAGAATCTTTGAAAATACTTTTTGGATATTTTAAAAAATTCTCTGAGTAATTCAAATAGTATACAATTATCTAAAGAGATAAGATATAATATTTGATGATCCATTTTTTTTTAAAAAAAATACAGATGTTTCAAGACCTGGAGAACAATCTCAAGGCCTTGAGATTTTCTGCAGTTTTAGAAATTTCAAAGCTTTGAACTATACTTTCAAGGCTTTGGAAAGTATATTCTCAAGGCTTTGAGATTTCAACACATAAACACTAGTAAGTACCAATACTCCCCCTAAATCAATTCATCCTTGTTTAACATACCCAATTCAAGCCTTAGGGATGAAAACCTATCATTTGGCAGAGGTTTAGTGAAAATATCAGCAATCTGCATAGAAGTGGAAATAAAAGATAAAACAACATCACCTTGTTCTTCATGATCTCTAAGAAAGTGATGTCTCACATCTATATGCTTGGTTCTTGAGTGTTTTACTGGATTCTATAGATTGAAATAGCACTTGTGTTGTCACAATGAATAGGAACATTTCTGAACTTATAACCAAGATCTCTAAGTTGCTGTGCAATCCATAACACTTGTGAACAGCAAGCTCCAGCTGCAATGTATTCGGCTTCTGCAGTTGATAATGCTACAAAATTTTGCTTCTTAGAATGCCAACTATCAGTGAAGATCCAAGAAATTGGAAACAACCAGAAGTACTCTTCCTATCTACTTTATATCCTGCAAAATCTGCATCAGAATAGCCACTCAACATAAAATTAGATCTCCTTGGATACGAAAGCCTCAAGTCTTTGGTTCCATTCAAATATCTAAAAATTCTTTAGACTGCAGTTAAATGACTTTCCTTAGGATCTGCCTGAAATCTTGCACACATTCAAACACTAAACATAATATCAGGTCTAGTAGCAGTTAAATACAAAAGTGATCCAATCATACCTCTATATTCCTTTTGATTCACACTCTTACCATTTGAATCCTTGTCTAATGAGAGTGATGAACTCATAGGAGTTTTAAGTACCTTGGATTGTGCCATATTGTACTTTTTCAATAAGTCCTTGGTACATTTTCCTTGATGTACAAATATCCCTTTCTTCATTTGTAAAATATGAAGTCCAAGAAAGAAATTCAGTTCTCTGATTAAGCTCGTCTCAAACTCCCTGCACATCTGACTAGAAAACTCTTTTGAAAGAACATCATTAGTATCACCAAACAAAATATCATCCACATAGATCTGAACTACTAACAAATCAGTTTCATGATGTTTAATAAAAAGAGTTTTATCTACTAGACCTCTCTTGAAATTGTTGTCAAGTAAAAATTTGAAAGTCTATCATACCAAGCCCTTGTAGCTTGTTTTAAACCATGAAGAGCTTTGTCTAGTTTGTAAACATGACCAGGGAAGTTTTCATCTTCAAAACCAGGAGGTTGTGCTACAAAAACATCTTCTTGTAAATAACCATTCAGAAAAGCACATTGACATCCATTTGAAAAAGTTTTATGTGATTGTGAGATGCAAATGCAAGAAGTATTCTAATAGATTCTAACCTGGAAACAGGAGAAAATGTCTCCTCATAGTCTATATCTTCTTCCTGATTGTATCCCTGTGCCACAAGTCTGGCTTTGTTCCTTACCACTTTGCCATTCTCATCAAGCTTATTTCTGAACACCCATCTGGTTCCTATAACTGATTTCTCTTTTGGTCTGGGAAACAGATTCCATACCTTGTTTCTTTCAAATTCATTCAGCTCACTTTGCATTGCAATGATCCAATCTGCATCTTCCAGTGCTTCCTTAGTATTCTTAGGCTCAATTAATGATACAAAGGCACTAAAAGCACACAAGTTCATCAATTGTCCTCTTGTCTGAGTTCCAGTTGTTGGATCAGATATGATATTTTCAGCTGGATGATCTGCAAGATACTTAAACTTCTTCCTTGGTATCCAGGAATATGTTCCTTCAAGGCTTTGAGTTCTTGAAACAGTAGAGGGAGCATCATAGAAAGTTTCAGTTTCAGTCTCAAGGCTTTGAGATGTTGGCTCTGTAGGGGGTTCAAGGCCTTGAGATTCTACTGATTGATTCTGCACTTTGGTTTGCCTTTGTCCTCTTTCACAGCATCATCATCAGACTCATGCTTGTTCAAATTTAGATCTGCAAAACTTTCACTCATAAAATCCTTAGTACTTTCATAAAAAAACACATGAATACTCTCTTCCACAATCTTGGTTTTTTTGTTGTAAATTCTATAAGCTTTGCTAGTTTGAGAATATCCAAGAAATACACCTTCACCACTTCTAGCATCAAATTTACCAAGATTGTCTCTACCATTTTGATGCACAAAACAAATACAACCAAAAGGTTTGAAATAATAGACACTAGGCTTCCTACCTTTAAACAGTTCATAAGGAGTATTTTTCAAAATAGGTCTAATCAAACATCTATTCAGCACATAATTGGTAGTATTAACAGCTTCTGCCCACAAGAACTTTGGCAAATTACTTTCAAGTAGCATGGTTCTAGACATATCCTCAAGTGTCCTATTTTTCCTTTCAACTACTCCATTTTGCTGTGGAGTTCTAGGCGCAGAAAAGTTGTGTGATATGCAATGCTTTGCACAAAATAAATCAAATTCAAGTTGATCAAATTCCTTACAATGATCACTTCTAATAGATGCAACATGCAAATTTTTCATAGTTTGAAGCTCTTTGCACAGTCTAGAAAATTCAGATAAAGCTTCAGTTTTGTCTCTAATAAACATCACCCATGTAAATCTATAACAATCATCTACTATAACAAGCACATACCTCTTACCTTTTGGGGTCTGAACACTCATAGGACCACACAAGTCCATATGCAACAGTTCTAAAGGTCTAGAAGTACTTACAAAGTTCTTTGGCTTGAATGAGCTTCTTGTTTGTTTACCTTGTACACATGCCTTGCATACCCCATCATCTGAATTTTTTTGTGATGGTAATCCTCTTACCAAATCCTTTGAGATGAGTTTATTCAAGGTGTGTATGCTAATATGCCCAAGCTTTCTATGCCAAAGCTTTGAATCTTCCTTCAAGACCTTGAGGCATTTTAACTTGTCACCTGCAACATTGTTAGTACTCATAGCATATAGATTATATGATCTAGGAGCAGTGAGTATGGAATCTCCAGATTTCTCATCTTGCACCACACATTTATCCTTGTCAAATATAGCTTTATAACCTTTATCACATAACTGAGAGATACTAAGCATATTATATTTAAGTCCATCCACAAGATAAACATCAGAGATAGAGTTGGAAGAACCATTACCAATACTACCTATACCAATTATATTGCATTTTGCTTTGTCACCAAGTGTAATTGTTCCTCCAGATTTTTCTGTAAGCTCAGTAAAGAGAGATTTATTTCCACTCATATGTCTGGAACAACCACTGTCTAATATCCATTTCTGATCTTTCAAGGCCTTGGTGACATCCTGCAAAAGTAAATCATTGCCTTAACAGGCTATTAGACCAAGTACAGAACTTTGAGTCATACTCAGAATCAGCCATGTTTGGTGGTCTAATTCCTTTTAGAACCCAAATCTGCCTAACATGTCCCTTAAGCTGATAAGGATAAATATTCCTCATAATGTGAGGTTCTGATCTTTTGAAGGGACAAGTTAATCTGATATGACCAATTTTTCCACAGTAATGACACTTTGGAGAATGTCTGCTACCAGATTTGACAAAAGTAGTTTGGCTTTTCTTTGGAAAATTTGGATTATAACCAATCCCACTTTTATGCATTGATTTCAGACTTCCTCTAAGAATGAGATTTAGATTATGTTATGAGCCTGTAAAACTGGCTAGGACCTTTTTACACTCTTGAAGTTTCTTAGTCAAAGAACAGATTTGTTGTTCTAAATCCTCATAATGAGTCTTTAGATCAGCATATCTTTCAGTTAAAAGAGTGTTTTGATCAACAATCTCTTTTATCTGAGCCTTCAAGGCTTTGAACCTGCTGTCCAAGGCCTTGAAGTCCTTCTCAATTTTTGTCTTAGAAACTTCAACAGTTTTGTTAAAAAAAACTAGGTCCAGGTTTTCTTTTACCTGCTCATGAATCTTAATCCTTAAAGAAGAGATCTCATTTCTATAACTTTCTTCATTTAAAAACATACTCTTGAGAATTTCAGGAAGTACATCAGAAGGACTAGCAAGAAGATTTTTTTACCATTTCCTCAATATGTCTGTCTGATGATTTTTCTTCATCATGTTTAGCCATGAAGCACAAATGTGCTTGATCTTCTTCTGTGTCTGAGTCACTTGATGAATCAGAATCACTCCAAGAGGCCATCATGGCTTTCTACCTTCTGTTGTCACTGTCTTTCTTATGAAAGTTCATGTTCTTCTTCTTTTGTCGACAATCCCTTACTAAATGACCTGCATCACCACATTCAAAACAATTCATTACTTTAGTTTTATGTAACTGTGATGAAGACTTACATTTGTAGTCCTTGCTTCTTGAAGGTCTTGATCTCTCTCTGTTGTAGTCCCTGTTACCAGAGTTTCTTTTCTTCTTGAGAATCCTGGCCAAGGCCTTGGAGATCAATTCTAAAGCCTCTTCATCATCATGCTCATCTTCAGTCTCAAGGCTTTGAGATTTTTCAATGTCTTTAGCTTTGAGTGCTAAGTTATTGATTTTTTCACTCAGATCACCTTCTACATCTTTCATAGACATTTCATGAGTGAGCAGCTTTCCTTGTAGATCATCTAGCTGAAGAAGACTTAAATCCTGAGCTTCCTCAATAGCTGTTGTCTTTGGCTCCCACTTGGCTTTTGACAAGCTCCTCAGAATTTTCTTGACCTTTTCCTCATTTGAAAACTTCTTTACCGATGACTCCAGGTTATTCACCATCAATAAATCTTTTGAATATCTCCTTGATGGTCTCATCTGAGTTCATCTTGAACAACTCATATTGCCTCAGAAGTATGTTAATCTTGGTCTGTTTAACCTGGCTTGTTCCTTCATATGTCACAACCAGTTTGTCCCATACTTCTTTGGCACTTTTGCAGTTTGACACTTTGTTGAACACATCTGCATTAAGAGCACAGTATAACAAATTCATAGCCTTGTAATTTTTTGATATCTTTTTCAGTTCAGTAACTGAGAGATTTTCCTCAGACTTGGTGCATCTAACTCCATCTATGGTAGTGTAATACTCATGAGCACCATTCTGAACTATTGACCACAGTTCCATGTCTTGATCTATGATGAACATCTTCATCAATGCCTTCCAGTGCATGAAGTTATCACCACAGAACAATGGAGGTCTATTTGCTGCCCTTCCTTGTGAGAATTCACCATCTCCTACATTACTCATAGTCACAAGATTGTTAGATCTATATTAGTGACCCAATCTCTGATACCAAATGAAAGTTTGTAATGTATACTAAATACAGGATCAAAGTACTCTAGAGGGAGGGGGGGTTGAATAGAGTATAGAAACTTTTTGCTAAACACAAATTTTAACTAAGTAACTATGTGAGAAACTCAAATCTCAAGGTCTTGAGATTTTAGAAAACTAGTCAGAAACTTTCTAAGGCAAAATAGAAAGCTTCAAGGCCTTGAACTATCACATGTTCTGAACAGTTTATAAACCCTAGTTTGATTTGAGTTGCTTGCAACAGAAAATAACAAAACTGTAAAGTAAAGAACACAAGACAATTTACAGAGTTCAGTCCCAATGGACCTAATCTCTGCCTGAGGGATCTAATACCACCAGGATTAGGCAAACACTTCTTATTACTCACACAAAAACAGCCCTAGATCTCCAAGCCTAAGTGAATTCCCTTACACTTATACAACTTGTGGTTCCAAACCTATCTAGTACCATCTACTAACTGTTGAGCTAACAAGAACCTCTTGTTGTTCACTTGAACAACCAACCACTAGGTTTAGTGAGGTTTTAGAAATAAAAAAAGATAAGCATATTACAAAACAGAAGAAGAACACAGTAGAGAAATAAGCTTGTGAAGGCCTGGATGAGTTCTTCAGGAAACTGGAATGATTGATCTTCTGAAAGCTGTAATTGAAGCCTGAATGTATGTATGTTTGAATGTCTGGTTTTCCACGAATTTTCCACACCTCTCTCAGTTCTCTGCAAGCTTCTATTTCTTTGAAAATTCAAATCAGTCTTTTATCCACTCACTGCAAATGAATGAGAGATTTTAGGATCTCAGTTCCTGCAAATCCTCATCCTTTCCAACTACAATTCAAACAGCTCTGAGTAGATATCCGTTAGAGTTTGTTGAGATTGCATTTGCACGTTTAACAAACCTGCAACAACATTAAAATACAGAAACAACAAAATCCAGAATATAACAGTACTAAGTCTGTTTGGATTTCCAGTTTCTTAATAAAAGCTGGATGAGTGAATAAAACAATAATCTGATCAACTTCTGTAACACATACTCATGATAAACTAGTTTAAGACTTTTAGAAGTCATTAAACAATCATAATAATAAAGATCAAACCCTGCAAGAAAGAATCAAATTAATTTTGTAAAGCTGTCAGCAGCTCAAGGCACATCTCAAGGCCTTGAAGCTGTGAACATGCTTCACACTCTTTCAATGTTGAGACCAGAAATCTTTGATTCTCTCTGATCAGGATATCTGGAATTGTGTTAGATGTATAGACAATATATAACATATATATTTGCAGCGAATCTCTGATCTTAATTATCAGATATACAACCTGCAACACAAGATTGTTAGAGCATTCAGCATAATAAATCAACTCTCAAAGCTTTGAAGCTTTGATCAGTATCTCAAGGCCTTGGAGCCTTAGAAATACTTTGTCATTGTCTTTCATCAATCAAAACAATTACTTCTCAAAACACACTTAGAAGTATTTGAGTCAACATCTAAGAAAAAGGTGAAGGTAGATTGCGGGCATACTTTTGATTCCTTTATTGTGCTAGGAGAATTAAGTTTTGAAATTGATTGATTATTCCGTTTCCGGTGGAAACAAGTGGACTCTTAGAATCTGGTGTGGACCTTCGTGTTGATTTGATTCCATGTGGTACGAGTCTCTAGTCTAAGTGAAGTCGGGGAGCGTACACCACCATCCCTTAAGGTGGTTCTAAGAGAAAATCCTAAAAAGCTCACACTCTTAAGCTCTATTGCACGGTTGTAAAAACAGAGGAGGAAATAAAATAAAATGAAAAATCTGAAAAAAAAAAAAAAAAAAAAAACTTGTGCTTAAAGGTGAAACAACCTAATGTGCTTCCGTGTGCGCGGAAAAATTGGATTCAATCCAACGTAGAGCTTAAGAGGAAAACTAAAGTCAAGTCATATTACATAGGAGTTGTGTCACCCGTAAATGGGATAATTTACATTTCAAAAGCAATAAAGGCTAAGAGGGTCTGAAAACCTCAAATAACTTGGCGAAGGAAGATCACTTAAAAACTTGAAACGCCTAGACGCTTTGAATCAAAAGACGTGCCGTATCTTGGTATGATTTGGTGGATGTTTGGGGACACCTTAGTGAGTTTGTGCATATGATCGTCATATCTTATTTCTTGCTACATGTGAAATTTAAAAATGAGCTAGTCAGGATTTGAGGACTTTCGGTTAGTGATAGAGAGGTTGCCCAATCTCTACCAAAAAAAGAAAAAAAAATATACGTTATTAAATTCCTTGCATTGTACATACTTGAGTTGCATTGTACATATCATGTAGTTTGCATAGTCGTGTCTTTGTGTATTGAGTCGTGAGTCGTGTTGGCTAGCGGAAAGTGAAGTATGCAAAGTGGTGGGGTATGCATTGATTTGGTTGTGGTATGTATGCAATGTCAAGTGTGGGAGTCTTGTGCTTCATGGTTGCTCGAGACGAGCAAAAGAGTAAGTGTGGGGGAGTTTGATAGCGTCTTTTAGGAGCTATAATTCTTTAGCATTTACCGCATGTTTGATATGTCTTTGGAGAGTTTTTGAGCCTATTATTGTTGAGATGAGTATGATTTATCACTTGTTCCTTCATGTGCATAATATTAGTCCAAGCAAGTTCTTTATGCTGATTTATGCTTAATTTGTCAGATTTAATCGCTTGGTATAGTTTGTGTTTTTGTTTTTTGATAGGGACACGAGACTATTGGAGTGATTGGACCAAGGACATGATCTTTGGAAGCAAGGAAGGGCAAGAAAAGAGGATCGGGAGAAAAGGAGGCAAGAAAACGAAGATTCAAGAACGAGATGAAGCAGCCATTTCGGCCCGAAATGGGGGCCGAAATAGCTGGGGAAATGGCCGGAGGCCAAAAATGCAATTCTTGAAGTTTTGGCTTCCCTACTTCGACCTAATGAGCAAGTGACGCGAATAGACCATTGTGGAGAGCCAATAACACTAAGGAGAGCAAGGAGACTTCGTTGGGAGCATCATCAAGAAAGGAGACGAGCCCGGATCACACAAAAATCAAGATTTCTAGCGTTTGATATATTTTTTCTATATTTTCTTGTATGAACTATTCAAACAATATGTTAAGTTGTGCTATGAGTAGCCAAAATCATACCTAGACATCTATGGAGAGCCTAGAGTTTATGTTTTGATGATATTTTCTGGATTTTGGATGAACTTTCATGCTAGGGTTATGATTCAATGAAGATTGTTTTGATTTTCATCATGTTGAGTTCTTCCATTAACAAGTTAGGACTAAGACGTATGATGTTGATTATCTATTTCTCCATTCAATCATGAACTAGGCTTAACGATGATCTTGGTAGCCTAGATATCTTTTTTATTGTGCTTAATCCTTAGTAAACAAGATCATTCTTAATCAATTAGACTGAAATGTGAGTTGAGTAAGAATGGCTAGAAGAGGGTGGATTCGGTAGGAAATAGTGAGGTGTGCGTGTGGTGATGGTCTGAGAGGACATTATTCCGTGCACGATCGTTAGCCTACTAGAACGTATCGGTAGTCGGTGTTGACCTCAAAGGGACATAACGGAACTGGTGTGTAGAATGACAAGAGACCGAGAGGTAATTACCAGTGTCATTATCCAGCATAGGTTACTAAGAGTTGTCGTGTTAGAACATGAAATCCAGAATTGTCAAAACTACCCTAGGTGATCTATAGATTGCTTAGTCTCATCTCCATTGATTTATCCTAAATCATTTCTTTTGCGTTAGTTTCACTTGTTGATCTAGTCACTTGATTGAGGGTGACAACACTTCTTTCAATAGCCATTTTTACCGGTTATTTGGGTAAATTGGATTTAAATGTTAAATCTAGAGCAAAGCAAGCACCTTCCCTTGGGTTCGATAACTCGGAGTCCAAAATACTCAATTATATTACTTGACCGTATACTTGCGTCCGAGCGCGTTAGTAGACACGCGTCAGACATGAATCGACAAACTCCCTTAGTGAAGCTCTTGATTGCTTCTATTATGTCTTTTGGCATCCTTGTCTTAGATCGAACTCATCACAATCACGTGTAGTTCTCATTTGTCTCATTGGTTCGTAGCAAGCCATTACTCGGATCAATGTTTGCCTTAGTCGCCAACTTTCCCTTCCTAATCCAGTCTCCAACAAGTGAACCACTGCGGTACCTACATTGGCTTCTACAACTTGGGTATCAACACTTGCCAGTTGGAAATATATCTAATCATGACAATGCGCCTCTTAAACTTTCAACAACTAATTTTTTCGTTTAAGCTTTGTTGTAGTTCGTTTATTATCGTTACATGCATGGGCGGACCACATCCATACAAGAGGGGCTACAGCCCCAACTCAATTTTTTCAAAATTCTTACTTTACCCTTATTTTGTGTGATATTTTCAGTTTATTCCCATGGAATTTGCACTGCAGCCCCCACTCAAATAATATTTATGCGGATATTTAATATAATGAAGTCCTTTGTGTGATAATATCTCCCCCTTTCTATTTCGGTACGTTCCATTTCTATCTTTCCCTTTCCCTATTTGGCAAAATTTAAGTTGCAAAAAGCCAAATTGCCTTCAAATAATACCCCACACTTCATGGCTGATGTTAAATTTATTGTGCTTACATCGCCCTCACTGAGGGGTAGATCAGGTTTTTACACCTGAATTGATGATTTCCTTAAGCTGTCTTTTAAGATGGTGTGAAAAAAGTCCGTGACACAAAAGTTCAAGAAAAAAGATGCATGGGTTTGGTAAAAAAGTTGGTGATGTTAAAAAGTCAGTGATGTGACAGTTTTGTTGTTTAGCTAAACTTACCATTTTATCCTTTTTGTCTATTTATTGAAGGTAGGTCAGTGATGTGTCAGTTTTGTTGTTTAGTGGGGATATTATTGTCATTTGTATAATATGATGAAAAAAGACACAAAAAATCCACCCAAACCCAACTTTTTGCTTCCACCTTTTCTACACTACAGCTTGAAAATCCAAAATCCAAAATCCGCTCAAAAAAGTCCATACCAAACCTTAACAAAAAGTTCAAAAAGCAGAAAAGTTAATTTTGGATTAAAATCCACAAAAAAGTCCACACCAAACCCACCCATAGTGGCAAGTTGTTTTGGCATCCACGTAGAAGATACTACATTTTAGAGGTGAAAGAAAAATGAGTGAAGGATAACGTTTCTCTTCACCTCAGATTTTGACCATTCGTTTTGTCCCTCCTTCCCAATTAATTGGTTCCCCAAAACTTCGCCGAAGCTGATAGACTTTTTGACGCTCATATTTGGTCATCAGTCTCTCCTACTACTACAGTAAAAAAACACCGGTTCAGCCGCCCCTAGCAAATCTTCACTCGCCTCATTCACAACGTGAGACCCACTCGCTTCATTTTGCTCATCTCTCTCGTTTCTCTCTCACTAGACCTCGTCGAGGAATGCCCTTGAGTCCTTGACCATAGCTCCGTCGCCAACACCTTCCGAATAAAAACAACAGCAAAGAGACGAAGACAGAGAGATTGATAGATAAAGGGGCATGATTCGTCTTCCGTCGTCGCCTTTAGAGAACAACACTGTGATCCATCAAAACGCCATCGACGAACAATCAGCGGTGAGGTGAGGTTGTGGACGACGACGGGGTTTGCGACTTTCTTCGCATCAGGTGTGAGAGACCATGTCGATGGGCGAGCTGGCCCAAACGGAAGTGTACGCGCCGAGGACAGTGCAGGTGTGGAGGGCAGTGTTGAACTGGCTGGCCTTCTTTTTCCAGATCTTGGTCCAGTTGTTCAGAGGGAGGGCTCAATTGCTCTCCTACGTCGGCATCGGTCGTCAGTCTTTGCTCGCTTCGGAATCCACCACCTTCAAACCTTTGCCTGTTGTTGAGCTGCTCGAATTGGAGGAGCCGCCTCCGTCGGTGGATATTCCCAGAGAAGGAGATGTTGTTCATGATGACGAGGATGATGACCAGCGTTTGGAAAGGCTAACGGTATGTTTCCTTGTACAGCCTCTCTGTGCAATTGGATCTAGAATTTTCATTTCCCCCTGATCTGAATTGCTAGTTTCTCATCTCGCTGGAGAGTTTCTCTGATTGGTCGCTCGCATTTTGTACAGATAATCATACTTGAAAGAGAATCTAGCTTGTAGAGATTTTTGTCTTTCAGTAGATACTAGGTGCTGAAGGTGTGGTTAATTTTAATTGAATGCAATTAGGTTGAACTAAAAATGGCTATTTTTGATAAGGTTGAACGAAAGAAAGTACATTTGAGAGTGAATTGACTGTGAATGTTGTTTCTTTGTTAATTGTTTTACTAAGTTTTGAAGTGTTCAGAATATCGGGATCTCCTTACTTAAGTAGTGTTTTCTTCACCCTCCCAGGAACAGGAAACATTACCTTCTAGTCATCTTGCAGAAGCAACAAAATGTTCTATTACCTGGAAACATTTTCAGTTATTTAATTGTTCATCGTCTTGCCCAATAGGGAAAAGGTCTTGATTGATTAGTTGTCAATATTAGTCCTGGCCTCTGTATCACTCTCAGAATTCGTGCTTTGGTCTTTTCAAGAAATATTATCGCTAAGAATATCAATGCTTATTGCACTAATAGTCTCCACTTTATCTGGTAACAGAGACTTAAATATGTATTGATCAGTAATTCAGTGGACGAATTGTTCTGAAAAAATCCCCGCCTTGGGAAGAACCTTTTTGACGTGACATAATCTTTTGCTACAATTTAATCTTCTTCTTTCTCCCAAGGTGGTAGTCCAACATTGGACGTACTCTGAAGTGGTGAGGGCCAGTAGGTCTTTGATTCAATCCTGAAGATGGAGTCACCCCATGGTGAAACTCTCATTGTCACACCCATAAAGAATTTTGCTACGTCATTCGTCCCATCCTATCCCTTATACTCGGCCAAACAAAAAATAGAACTGCTTTTTAAATACAACTCATTAAATAGTTTGTTTCTGAGGATAAAAAGTAGCATCAAAATTGTTGGTAGTCATGCATAGGACCATCTTGGAACTGAACTAAAATATAATAGAAGAAGAGGTTGCACTATAGATCCTGAAATGCAGTAATCTCTAGCATTGGAGTTCATGCTTTTCCTACATACTTCGTTGTCAATGTGATAACAGTCTCTTACAGTTACAGTGACCTGGTCTGACTGGACGTATGATTTGTTTATGTAAGAGAGGGTACAAAGTGTTAGTGTATATTATTAGCAGCTGTTATATTTAGTTGGGTATTTCTATAAAATTGCTATAGTTATAATATAGTATGAGGGAGGTACACCTTGAAAATAAAACTGCTTTAAGTCTCCATCTAATCTCATAATTCAGTGTCTGTTCTAAACAAATTCACTATAAGCTCGACTAGAATTTCATAAATGAGTTCAGACAAATCTGGTTGCACAACTATTTCTTACTACTTGTTTTTCCTTTCTTTATTTTTACCTACATATGCTTCTTTTATCATTCTGGTTTGTGGAACGGGAACACAGAATGCGTTACCCTATGGAATCCTGTAGAATGGGTAGGCTTCTTTGGATCTCTTGATAGGAATTGAATCCTTTTTCGCAGATTATAAACTGTAGAATGGGTAGGCTTCTTTGTTGCTTATCAATCCTTGAATGTTTTTTAGTGTCTCTTTGAATTGCTCTGTGTTGTTGTGTCTACGAAATCCTTCAGCAATTCTCCTTTTAAAGCACTCAGTTTGAATAGAAGATCTTCAGAATCTTCTCAACAAACTTTCCTAAAAATTTGCTTCAAATCTTGACTCTTCTAACTGCTTCTTCCAACGGCTTGTAGCTCAATATCTTTAGGGATACTGATTTGATCTTGTTGGAAGTATGTTGGGAAGCTTTTAATCATAGCAGATTGATCACAAAATCAATCATCAAGCAGTAACTATGTCTGCAAAACATAAGTTAAGAAACAGGTTCTATTATAAAATAGGAAACAAAATTCCCTGCAAAACTGAGTCAAACAAATGATGTTAGATCCTGCAAACAGTGTCAAAATACTTTGTCTTTCATCATCAAGTATCATCTAATCATGCACAGAGGTTTAGGAATTGGATTAAGATCAGAAACTCCCCCTAAGTTCATGCATATGAAGCTCAGTCAGTTTCAAGGCTTTGAAAGCTGTTTCAAGGCCTTGAAATAGACAAGCTATTTCAAGTGTTGATCTTGCATTGAACTTACAAGAACTTTACTATTTTAGGAACTGGCTTTCATTTTACGTTGAGATTATAAGCAAATATTTACAGTTGACAACCAGGTTATTTTTAACAATGGTGGTCATTTATCGATCATGAATTAGCAGACGCAGGAACGGAGAGAGGTGAGGCAAGACAGAGTTCATGGCCCATGAAGAAAGGTTATGTCATCCATGAGTACACTTTGTAGCTCTTTCCGTAGGACCCCTCGGAACTAAAATGCAGTGAAATACCATCCAACCTCGTCTTGCGCATAGCGTATATTATCTTTTGTCTCACTAGGCAATTGATACCTCATGTTGGTGTCTTGCTCAATGTGTCAACCTGTCAATCACATCTAGTTGTGGCCTATAAGGTTACAGATGCATTGAACTTCGAAGGTGGGTATGTGTAAGTAGTAGCAGCCATGGGTTTCAATTTTTCGGAGGTGGCGAGATTACGTCATCAAAGTAGAAGTCTGTTGGATCCTAGACTCAAAACCGTCTTCTTTCTCTAGTTGTTGATCCAAAATGCATCTGAGTAAAGGTAGGTGATCCTTGATGTAGTAAAAAAATATTACATGCTGATTAGAAGATCACAAAGTGGTTTAATTATGATATTGTTCTCAGCCTTAAAAATCTGTGTAAGTAGAGATCCAAGGAGATTCAATAAATTAGACAAAGATGGGGATGTTGCTCCAAAATTCTGAAGGCAGTAGAGCTAGGTGCTATTTCTCATTTGTTGATGTTGCGTTGAAGGAGGGAATTCCTTATACTCCAAGAGATGACATGAGGCCAAGGTTGGATGAATAGGCAAGCAAATGAATTGCTTGCCTACGGCCATCAATCTTGGAGGATCTCATTTTCATGTGATCATAATAGTTTGGCAATTATTTCATTTTAAAAACCTAAAAATGAATCTTTCCCTACTACCATGTTTCTATTTTGATAGGATTACCAACTAAGTGTTATTTCTGGAGACTAATGGCAAGTCATATTTCATTTTTGGTAGGCGAAATTGCAACCGTAGCCCATAGTTTATCTTTTGTGCGGTTTTTGGTACTCATAGTGTTAATCGCAGCATCCATAGTACTCATATGTTGAAATTTTTGCAAATGAAGTACCCAACCCTAACTGCCATTCATATATTGTGACGGATTTGTATGAATATACAATTTTACCCTCTCTTCTCATCCATAAACTTTTACATAATTACAATTTTTTATCCTCAAAACATAACATAAATACACCCTCTCCCTGATCCAAACCATAAAAAAAGGGGCATGAGAAGAAGAGGAAACGGGGAACCATAACAAAGACTGGAAGAAGAAGACAATTGGGGCGAGGTTTGGGCAATTATTGGTGTTGGAAGTGTGGGATGTCGATTGGTTCTCTGCGGTTGATCTGACGGTATAGGGCTCGGGTTGGATTAGTTTGGCTGGGTTTTGGGGAATACGACGACTCCAATTTGATGACAGTGTTCTAGTTTAGTCCTTGCGAGTTAGGCTTTGCGATAGTCTACCACAGAATCCAAACTAATTTATTTTGAGATCAAATTCTGAAGCAAGTGTTAATCGAATCCTAATTTGAGTTCAAACTCGGAGTTCAAATCGGAAACTACAAATCAAAGTTTTCGATTTGGGCGTGATTTGAGTTGTGGGTGCGAAGTGGGTTCTGATTTGGCGTTATGGTTTTGGATTCTTGTTCGAGAGTACTGGTGTGGGTCACTAATTATAGGAGTGATTTGTTGAGAAGATGATATGAATAGAAAAAGAAGAACGGATGTGTTGGGTTTTGTGGGTGGTGATGTGATGAGAGAGAGAGAAAAAGATAGCACGTGTAGGCTAATTGGCACCAGATGTGGGTTGTTGTGGCTGTGATGGGCAGTGGTGTAGATCGGCGTGGATCAGTGAGATGAGGATGAAGAAGATGATATATATATATATATATATATATATATATATATATATATATATATTAAATAAAAAAGGTTGTAAAGTTTAGGAAGTGGAGTAGGATATAAAAGTAACTTTAGTAGTTCTGTTAGTTTAGGATTATGATTAGGGTAGGGGGAGGTACTAATTTTATGTTTGAGGGTAAATATTGGGATCATGTACAATTTTATGGATGAGAAGAGAGGGTAAAATTGTCTTTTCACATAAGTCTGTCACAATATGGGGATGGCAGTTAGGGTAGAGTGTTTGATTTGCAACAATTTCGAAGTATTTGGTACTATGGATGCTGCAATCGAAACTACAGGTACCAAATCCGCACGAAAAAAGAAACTATGATGCAATTTAGCCTTTTTAGTATTATTATCAAGTAGATTATATTTATGTCACATGTTATTATGATTATTCAGATTTTGTAATATACAAGTGTATCGTTATAGTTCGTCGTGTCTGAGATGAGTTCTGAAATTTTCTTTCTATTACCAAATTGGTCATGTTACTAATTTTTTTTGTTCAATTCTTGCTAATGCTGTTCATCTCTGGATTGTTCATGTGCTCTTCTCCTTCAATAGTTAGTTCAAACCTAGTACTTGAATAACTAAATATAGTCATTTGTAAGTTAAGACTAACTGGTTGAAACTTGAAATCGTCCATTCTGAGAATCATATAAGGGATCTCCAATACAAGCTTGCCTTAGGTGCCAGACTAGCTACAGACAGCCCTGGATGAAGCTGGCTTTGATGATCTTTTGAGGTTGAAGTTGAAGATAGGGTGAGTGGTACAGATGTTGTTATATGCCAAATGAAACTACCTTCCACGAAAGAGTAGAAATAACGAAAAATATCTAAGTTCCATGGGTATCCCCACCCCAACCCCAACCCCAATTTTACAGAACTACCATTATACGGCTACTTCTCAAAGATAAATTCAACAGTGCCATATTTCTTGAAGATAAATTCAGTAGTGCCCCCAGTGAATAAAACTTGTGCCCCAACATTTAAGTCTTTATTCTAAATGGCCTTGTAATGTATTCACTTGTACTGTTGTACCCCATAACATCTAAGAATTATACGGAAAATCGGTTTATCATTCCTCTCGTGTCTGTTTGTAGAATGCGATGACATAGAGTAGGCGAGCAGGAACAGAAAGAGTCACGGCCTTTGATGTAAAAGTGGTACAAAATATAGTACATGTATGAGATATTTTTTTTTGTGGGGGGGGGGGGGGGGGAATCCGACTGTGGTTCATAAATAAACTCTCTTTCCTAGTAGAATTTGTGCCCCTCCTGGCTCCGCCACTAGGGATGGCAACGGATCGGATTTGGATCGGATCTGTCAATAATCCGATCCGATCCGAAAATGATACCTCCTGATCCGAATCCGTTCGGGTCCGGATCGGATTCGGATCGGATCATATAACGGATCACCCAAAAAGTCCGAATCCGATCCATAAGGAAAACGGATCACAAGAACGGATCACGAATCGGATCGGGTCGAATTATATATTATTATATAATATATATAATATATGATTATATTATATAATTATAATTGTATAATATAATTATACATATATTATATGTAGTTCGAATCGGATCAGGTCGGATTATCGGATATTTTATGTATATATCAGATCGGGTCAGATCGGATCGGATCATCGGATATTTACTGATATGATCCGAATCCGATCCGAAATCCGAACGGATCGCATACTTGTGATCCAAATCCGATCCAAAGGCAAATGGATCGGATTCGGACCGCTCCATTAGGGCAAGGATTTAAATAACGCCCCGTACCGTACCGTACCGGGCGATTCGGAACGGTACCGGTGGTCACCGAATCCGTTTCACCCGGTACGGTACGGGTGATGCTGATTCACGAGCGAAACGTCCGAAACGGGCCGGTATTCTCGCATCACGGCCGGTATTCTCGCCCCGATATGGTAACAAATCGTTCGGAAAATCAGATGAAGAGGAAGAGAAACTGAATCAGAGGAAGAAGAACACAGAATCTGTAGAGAGAGAGAGAGAGAGAGAGAGAGAGAGGCAGAGAGCGAGAGCGAGTGAGAATTCTTACAGTCGGGGTTGCGAAAACGCTGCAGATCGCGCTTCACACGAAGGAACGCCGCCGTTCCCTCTATCTCTCACGACCGTCTCTCCATCTCTTATCTCTTTGTTTTTTTGAGAACCCATCTCTTATCTCTTTGAAATCTTATCTTGTATTTTCTATTTTTTATTTTTTTTGTTGAAAAAAGTAATCTTATCTTCAACAGTAGGTAGGAGTAGGACTGTATGAAAATACGTTTCCTTCTTTTTAATGACTATGGGCTGTACTTTAAAAAAAATGACTATAGGCTGTGTTTGTTTGCATTTTTTTTTTCAAAAAGTAAGTTAACTTATGTTTTGGTTTGACTTATTATATAATAAAAGCACAAATCCTGTTGAACTTTTGGAAAAATTTGGCCACTGTTTTGCAAATGTGACTTATTGATTATATATCCTTTATCATAATCTCATTAGACAAATTGTAGGTAATTTTAAATATAATGAAACGTGCAATGTGTAATTGTCTAAAATTAGTTAGGCATGGTCTAAACAACTAATAAAAAGACTACAATTGTCTTTGATATACAAAACAATGTCTTACAAATAATTTTTTTGCATCTTTTGATAATTTTTTCACATTCACGCGTTTCGTCCCCGATTCCCGTTACGGTTAGTCCGTTACAGGTCGAAACCGTTTTCCGCGACCGTTTCCGATACGCCTGCCGATACCGTTATTTCAATCCTTGCATTAGGGTCTGATCACCCCGGATCTCGGATCGGAGCGGACCGCATTGCCATCCCTATCCGCCACTGGTCTTGCAGGTCCATATTTATGTTCCGAGATGTTACTTATCACACTGTACCTTCCGAGAAGGTTTTTCTTTCAGTACTTTGAATTTATATATTTCTTAGCAGTATAACTCTATTGTTTGAGCAAAGAAGGCGTGACCACACTACCGAGTTGTTATCCGCCATTTGCTATATTAGACTCAGCTGACACCCTCACCACTGATATTCTATTGTTAGTGATGCTATCATATCCTATTGTGTGTGGTAGATTTATATTCTGATTCAAGGCTCTGCATGCAGGTGGTTCTTGACTTGGATGAGACCCTAGTCTGTGCCTATGAAACGTCCAGTTTGCCTGCTACAGTTCGTAACCAAGCTACAAAAGCTGGGTTGAAATGGTTTGAGCTGGAATGTGTATCGTCAGACAAGGTTTCTTGAACTTATCACTTCTGCATCCTTCGCATTAGTCAGACATGAATTCATCATAATATCCAAAATGTTTATTGAAAGGAATTTGAAGGTAAACCCAAGATCAACTATGTTACAGTGTTTGAACGTCCAGGACTAGATGAGTTTATGAGACAACTCAGTGGCTTTGCAGATTTAGTGTTATTTACTGCTGGTCTTGAAGGTTCCACTCTCTGCTCTCTCTCTCTCTCATCACTTACGTTCTTTTTATTTACCTGTCTTACTTTACAGAGTTTCTCTGTTTTCGTGCCCTCAGGTTATGCTAGACCACTTGTTGACAGAATAGATAGTGAAAATCGGTTTAGCCGTAGGCTCTATCGTCCCTCAACGTGTAGCACGTGAGTATTGCTCTCTTAGTCCATTTAGTCTGTAGCTATCATTTCTTTTCGGCAGTATCTTGGATTATACTTTGAATCTCAGAGAATTTTGGTATGCCAAATTATGATGGAATTTTCTGTGAACAATTGTGCCTGCACTTCCCATACTTTCTGTATTGTTATTGCCATCAGTTGTCATGTTAGAATCATGCTTACAGAAGCATGGCACCACTAATAAAGACAGTCATTTCCATTCTAGATAAGTTTAGGTATGGCAATTGTATCAATTGTTGGATTAGTTATATGACCTTACTTAGATCCGGAAACCAAAAACTATATATCTATAATTAAGCATCAGGGCTTGATTACTATGGCTGTTTGTACCCTTACTAATGGACTCTGGAACTTGCAAAGTGATACCAACTTGTCAATGATAGAGACAGATTTGTTGTGACACCCATCTTGAGAAGTCCCACATCGAACGTTCAGGATGAAAAAAAAAGGTGAAATAAGTTTCCTGGGCGATTCTCCTCATTGCCAATTGGTTTTGAGGTGGAACCCCATTGTATCAGAGCCAGGTTTGCACCCGTAAATGGTCTAACAACACACATGCTCACCGCCACCTGCAGACAAAAGATCCACGTGTATGCCAAAGGATCCCACACGTTGAGAAGTCCCTCATCGGACATTCAAGATGAAAAAAAAGGTGAAATAAGTTTCTTGGGCTATCCCGCTCATTGCCAATTGGTTTTGAGGTGGAACCCCTCGGATTTCTTACAACCTCTGCATGACTTGACTCTCCATCTTTACCTTCTGTCCATGTTGACCCTCTAGTAATATCTCTTTCCTCCAATCAGCATCATTGATCTGTCTCTCTCACACATTCACAATCCACCCTTTATGACCTCTGCTCCTGTCGAACAACCATGCCTATCAATTTGCACCTCCAAAATAGGAGCCACTTTTATGAAATCATGGGAACCTTTCTTGGAGTTTCTCTTTTTCCTTTGTGAAACGGTCATAATAATCTCGAGAAACCATCTCACCCAAAATAAGCCATATCAACTACCCATACACATTTTCTACCAATAGATACACCCAAAGAGATTTAACTTGCCTCTATGTCTCCTAGTAACTAGTCATGCCCGTTTCACTGTTTCTCTAATGGACTGTTCTCATCAACACCATTCGAGGCCACTCCATGTTCTACTGAAAATAATTAGACAATGACAGCAACTTACAACTTCTATATCATTTATTTTTATCAACAGAAATTGTCTTCTATTAAACTTCCCTTCTGCTTGGTCAATTGGCAAAGATCTACTTTCTCCTACTGAACAGGGACTCTTATCCAAATATATCACATTTTCAACCTACACAAACACATTAATTATTACAAACTTGCAGCAATATATAATTCCGCTTGTCTCTCCTCTACCTTCAAAACTGTATAACATCACGATGTACGAATGAGTTCCCCACTTGACCCATCCACCAAAAGAGTCCATATCATCTATCGCCAGATCTCGTACTTTTGTCCCGACAATCAACTTCAACTTACTACTATCCCCAACCTCACAAGTCACAACTCTGATCACACCATTTGGTCAAGTTAGTGCTTCTTTGGTATCACTGTTTTTAAGCATCTTCGTCTAAAAATTGTGTTTTTCACTTTTTCTTCAAAACACATATGGAAGAAGCGTTCATTATTGTTTTAAAAACAGAAGCAAGGAAAAAAAAAAAAACTTGCTTCTGGAAACACCAGATTTGGTGTTTTTTCGGATCAGCACTGGAAAGTAGTAGTGTTCCCAAATGTGCTCTGATTTTAATCAGTGTTTTTCAGCACATACCCAAAAAAGCTACTGTTTTTGTTTTTAAACATGTCTTTACAGCATATTTTTTTACAGAATGTTTTTTTCAGCTGTTTTTTCTGGTTTTAAATGGGTACCAAACAGGCTCTAAATTCAAGCAATAAGATAAGGTTCTTCTACATTTTAAGTGAGAGGTCTCATGCCTGTACAGTTATATCTTGATCCTCAAACAATCCTAGCCATAGTTGTCATCATAATACGATACGCAGTACATATCATAGGATAAGAAACAATACAGTGTATGAGCAATACAAATCGTATGGCTGCATCTAAATGTAGGTGTATCGGACTGTACGGAATTGCATTGTACCATATTTTATCGTGTCAGTGAGTACCTTGGGACTTTTTACCTTTCCCCCACTATGCCTTAGACGCATTAACCTCGCCTATCCAAGATACCAACACACACATTAAAGTCTGAGTTTGGGAGATTTGCAGCCTTCTTTTCAGACTTCCCACACCGAGCAGGCGAACAGAGGAGAACTCAAGTTCTATAATAAAAAAGAAAAACAAAGTGAAAGCATGGCGTGCTATGTTCCTATGTCTTCCTCATGTATATCTGCCGAGGGTTGCAGGCGTTCTGAGGATTGCCTGTCTAGGTATAAATATATGGCTTGACCTTCATGATCAAGGTTTCTGTGTGTTGTATTTTATATTAACCAAGAAACTTAGTAATACGTTATGGACTTGAGATTTATAATTTATGGCTTTGTAGGTTTCTCTTCTTGTCAAACTCTGGTTATATATTTAGAGTGTTCAGCAATTCATACTCTCGAATTTCTTATTTCTTAACTTCATGAAAATGTAGTGATGATTAAGTTACACAAATAATATGTTAAGAGGCATACATCGTCATTCTAATTTCGAGTCAGTATTGTGGTATTTTGTGAGTATAAATGTGATGAAATTTAATTGTTCATTCAGTTTCTACATTTCTCTGCTTGTACTAAAAGACCTAAGACAACCATTCTTAGCCACAAATGGACATTGATCTTTTGATACCAATCCCGATAATCTTCATTCTTTGTTCCAATGCCTCCACTATCAATATGTGGCGCAGCTATCCACGCTAATCAGTACAAAATCTTTCGTATGTACTGCTCCGTTCTTTCACAACAGTGCCACAGACTATGATTTATCATAGTCATCAAATTTAGGAGCATTTTCACCATGACAATCTCTGTTCTGGATAAAGGTTGCTTGTAAGCAATTATTTCCTCGAAGTAACTGACAACTCCCAAGGACACAAAAATATTTTTGAAGGGGTATTTTCAGTGATTCATCACTGCCACAGGAATCATGAGTGTAGATCAACCCAAATTGATAGACAAACATCCACACAATCTGGAGCTTGGCCTGGTTTTGTAACTTGCTTCCTGTCTTATTACGGTTGTGGAATCCCAAGAATGCTTCTTTTCTCTGTATCACCAGCCATCACGCCGAATTGTTGAAGCTGATTCCCTGCATCTTACATAGGGAGTTTTACGATTCTTAGCCAAATTGATTAGGATATTATGGTTGATGTCCTTTCCTGTCGAGTCTTAAGCTTCCGTCTCCAATCCAGCCCAAGATGGCACCCTTAAACCTCCAGTCTCTTGTCAACACCCTCTTCCGCACAGTCTTGTATTGTTAAGGGAAAGGAAGAATGATCATCAGATGTAACGAACCCCTTTATTGCCTTTGTCAGCTCAGATCTACCAGCTTCTTAATCTTAATGTCGCTACAGATGTTTCATTGTTACCAATTCACCATATTCTTGAGTATTGGTTTATGCTCATTCTGGATATCTGGTGTTACGTTAGTTGTGTATCTTTAGGCCCATGCAATTATTTATTATTCGGTAGGTTGTCCTAGGTTAAATAAACTCGAATTCAAATGGGCAAAGAAATTGATTGCAACCAATGAAAGAGACTAGGTTATATTTAGGGTGATCAGAACCTGACCATAAGGGAAATTTTCAGTACGCGTTTATTTTCCAAAAGAATCCGCTGTTTCGATTGTCAATTTGTTTCACATTGCCTGAACTCCCAATACCGTTACTCAAGGCCGTTCTATTGGCTGAAGATGCAATCTAAAACCATTCCTCCCACCGGAGATTCTGAAGTGATTGCGTTTCACGAAGAGAGATTCACGTCCCTGCTCCATTCTGTGCTCTTGCTAGTACCGTCGGTTGTTTCATGGGCTAGCCAAATTTTTGGCTTGCCCGCAAAGAAAGATCTACCCTCCGGGATTTTGGAGAGGCTACATGCTCTTAAACCAGACCAGTCTTCATTGCTGCTCGGTCATCAAACCGACCAGTTTTGATTTGTTTCCTGCAAATCTAACCTCCGCAAAACTCTGAAAATGTTTTTTTTTTTCCCTTAGCAAGTCAACGCAAAAAACAATTTGCAATGCAGCTTCTTGTGGTCTTTAGAAACTTTGAAACGCACCTCAAAACTTGGCTCTTCGGACCCAACTTACGTGATCAAAGTTGGTAAAGGTCGCTTCACAGTCCCCACCAATGCATGTACCCGTCCTTGTTATATTTGGTTTCCCAGACGACAACTTGGACCTTCTGTTTATGTCTAAAGATTCTTTCTTATGATTAAATTATGGGTAAAAGACATTTTCCACCCTCCAATTATGGGGAAAATACATTTACCCCCTGATTTATGGAAAAATACATTTTGCACCCCTGTCAGAGTTAAAAACTAACAGAGGACTAATGGAGGGACAAAAAGACAAAAATACCCTCAAGATCAAAGAAATTTACACCTGTATAAAATACCCATTCTTCCCCCTCTTCACTTATTTCTAACCCTAGCCGCTCAACTCTCTCTCTTACCGAGACAACCCAACACCTCCGACGTTGCCTCCTCTCTCCACCGCGGATCTGGGCGAAATCGGAGCGGCATTGTAACAGAAGTGAAGAAAACGAGAAGAAGGCTGGACATTCGAATCAACCTTTTTCTCGTCATCTTCACTTATGGGCTTCAACCCTTCTTCACTTCTGGGCTTGAAGCTTGATTCGAAGGTTTGCAATTGGGAGCAGAGAGAGTGGTTGTGTCGTGAGAAACCTGAGGATTTGCGGTCTAGCTGGACGGTGACGAGAGGGTATGGTGGTCGAAATCCATGGAGGGCTGGATTTTCTCATCGGATTGGAGATGGAATGATGGTTCAATTGGGTTCGTGGGTCTGAATCGGAGGCGGTTACCATCGGGGCTGGGGCTGTGATTTGGTCAGATTCAGAGGGGGAAGGGACTCTGGTGGTTGGAGATAAGAGAGGAGGCGGTGATGGAGTACCACCCACAGGTGCGGTGGAGAGAGGACCACCGCATTGCCAGCTTCTCCCCCCCCCCCCCCCCCCCCCCCCCCCCCCCCCCTTCTTTGTCTCCTTCCTCCTTCTCCCTCTTCTCTTTTTTCAGATCCGGAGGGTGATTCGTGGGTCTGGGTTTGGAGAGCTTAGCATCGCTTGACAGAGATGGATTGGAGAGGGATACTGGGTTTGGACTACGGAAAAGTTCCAGCACCACTGGGTTTGGACAAGCTTTGAAGTTTTGGGACTTCAAATAATTTGGAGCTTATTTGTTTGTTGTTGTTGTGGTGGTGGGGGTGGGGGTGGTGTTGCTGGGTTGGTGGTGGAGATTTGGTGGTAGTGGAGGTGGTGCATAAGAACACCAAAAACATCAAGATGATGATGAATTCAATAATAAAAAAAAAATTGGTGTTATTTGTCCATAAGTTGTAAGGGTAAAATGGTCACAAAAAGCCAGTTTGCACCCCTCCACTAACGGATTGTAACAGAAGGGTGGTATCTGTCCACCATCCATCCACTGACAGGGGTGCAAAATGTATTTTTTCATAAATCAGGGGGCAAAATGTATTTTCCACATAAATGGAGGGTTGGAAAATGTCTTTTACCCTCAGATTATAATCCTGGCTGACACAGTGTCTCTTCCTTGTTTAAACATCAATTTGTAGAAGTAATAACTACATATTTAATTTCTATGTCTGTGAATGTTGCTAACGCAGTAATTCAAAAAATAATTAGTGAAGAGAATGTGAAGCACAGTACCCTTTGAGGATTTTTGGTAGGTGTAATTTGCACAATAGTCTACAAATTTAGGCTATGTAGCACAGGTGCGGCATATTCCTATAAACCAAGGGTGCGGTGGTGGGGTGACTTTATTTATATTTTTGTTTTATATTATTTGTGATACCATTATACTAATATAAAAACAAAAATTAATAGGAATCCAAATTATAATCATACACAGATTTAAATTATAATCAACAATATAATCGCTTCCTGACGCTGTTCGTAGCTGTGTGGAAAGACGAGTAATCTATGTCACATACATGCATTGGTTAAGTTGTAGTTGTCTTTTTAGAAGACCTCTCAACTAGAACTTTCAAGCTGACCCTGCCTTATCCACAAAACACCCTCACAGCACCCAAGCACCCACAAAGCATTCAGAAGCACCCGGTGCGGGTGCGCGACCTCCCAGAAGCACCTGCGCAACATAGAATTTAGATGATTTTTGCTTTTTCCAAATGCTCTGTTTTTTGGTCCCAAAAGCTTTGTTAAACTTGGCAAGTGAAGCACCTGCTAGCTTTTTTTACGTTTAAACCTTTCAAAGCATATTATTATTTTGGTAACCAACAGGGATCTAGAATTCTGAGAACCATGAATTTTGTTTTGTCCTATTAACTAGATGAAGTAGACTGAGTTTGCCCGAGTTTTCAAAACTGAACGCTGATCCTGTAACTGCTTTTGTTTCTGGTGAAACGCAGTATTGCATAGTTTTACATCTTCAAATTCCACTATATGTTTGCATGATCAGGCTTTGATGCTCTATAAATTTACGCAGGGAATATCGTGAGCACGTGAAAGACCTATGTTGCATATCTAAAGATATGGAGAGGGTAGTCATTGTTGATAACAATCCATTCAGTTTCTTATTGCAACCAACGAATGGGATTCCGTGCATTCCATTTTCTGCTGGACAACCACATGATGAACAGGTACAGACTTCCTCTTATGTGAGCCTAATAGTATTATTTTCTCTTGTTTGGATTATCTTTACTGAAACTATTGCGATCCCATGTTGAATCAGCTTTTGGAGGTTCTACTTCCGCTCCTCAAGCACCTGGCTCAACAGAAAGACGTGAGGCCTTTTCTCTATGAGAGGTTCCACATGCCTGAATGGTTTCAAAAGCATGGAATCCCTTCTTCTGCCTGGACAGAAGGCCAGCAGAATGAAAGACGGTAAAAATGTCTTTCTTGTGTTCTTCATAGTAATGTTTCCACTGAAATCAACATTTTGGTGAAGTTTTTGTATAGCATTATCATTCTATACAGAACCAATTGGGGAAATAGCTCTCAGGTCTCTGACCATCCTTGTAATAGGCCATCGTTTGAAGGTAGAAGGTCCAGATTTCTGATTCTTACGTAATTCTGTTTATATGCTAGTCTATCTCCACTTGCTTGTATGTAGTAATTATCTTCTGTAAAACAGCCAATAATTATTTGCCGATCATAGTCTTTCTATGTGATGACAATTGTGTCTGTATTTCCTTTCGTGCAACTTTATTCCAGTTCAGGATTCTTCTGGATGAGAAGTTCAGGGAGAAGATTGGTGAGGGGGATTAAATGATTAATGCAACCTACGTTGCATGGAAAGGTGGGGGAAGGTAGCTGCAAATTTCCAAAAGGTATGTGGGATCCACATATCTAAAACAAAACTCAACAAAATGTTGTCTCCTCTTTCCATCCCAATTTGACTTTTACCGATATTTACTGGGTCACTTTTATCTCCTGATTTAGATAGCAAAATGATACATTTTTTTTTAATAATCTTTCAATGATGTTGTAAAGTAAAAGTTGCTCTATAACATGATAAAAAAGTTATAAAAAATTGCATCGTTTGCAATCCAAATCACCCGGTTAAAATGACACAGACACGAGTCAAAAAGTCGGAGTGATGCGAAAGGGAAGAACCGGAGTGGTAGGTATCAATTGACAACCATTTTATTTTTGAACCGAAACTGTAACTTTAATTCAAGTGAAATAATTATAACTGTCCAATAGAACATAAAAGGGTACATGCTATCCTTAGTGAACGATGTGCATGCTACCCTTAGTGAACGATGTGCTCCATAAGATCCAAAAAAAGAGAAACCAATTCCAACCATCCCAAGACAAATACATTGAAATTCAAACAGCTCATGAGCACGGGAAACTACTAAACCCTTGAGATCCTTTAGAGATGGAGATATGAGCTTCCATGAACAGTTGGAAAATTTCAAGTGTAGCAGAAATAGGATACCATATACGAACTCCATTTCTTCCTGATTTAAGTGTTCACCCTTCAAACAAATGTTCAGCAGTGACCACCATGGATAGATGCGACATCAAAACCCCATAATGGTATTATCCAAGCGCCATCTTGCAGAACTTTGTTAAGCACAATGATGACAAAACAAAACGACTAGAGGACTAATTTAAAATTAAAATAGAAGAGAGAAAAAGAACTATCACAATGATGACAAAACAAAACAACTAGAGGACTAATGTAAAAATAAAATAGAAGAGAAAGAAAAAGAACTCAGATCTGAATTTCTCCACGGCACATCGGAGAAGAAAACGACTCGCCGGAGAAAATGAAGAGCAAGAAGCCCACAACTTCCGGTGGGCAGCGCCGAAGACCAACACCTTGCAGACCTGGAAGAAAAGGCTCCCCGTAGCTACTATCGGACCAGAAGACCAGCCCCTGGCCTGACATTAAAAGCGTCGAAACAGTATCCTCCATTCTGAGCATATCTTGAAACCCCTACCTGGAAGCAACGGGGCTCGCCACCGTGAGAAAAAGCAGCGGCGAGCCCAATCGGGAAGCACAGAGACACTCAACAGAGACACACTTGCACAAAGCAAGACTACTTTCTCACTCTTGGAGAACTATCCTTCTCTTGGAGAACTATCCTTCATGTAATTGATACACACTTTATGGGGAGGTTGTTATGACTTATAAACAGCTTATAAGTCAGTTTTGGATTATAAGTTGAAGAGTTAGTGCATGTTTGGTATCCCCGATTTTAATCAGTTTTGATTAAAATCGGCCAGTTTAATTTAATTTCGTTTGTTTCACAGTTTTGCAATACCGATTAAAATCTGTTTTGGGCCAATAATCTGCAGATTATTTAATCTCCAATTTTGCAGATTCTCTCACATTCTGCAGATTTTAATCTCATACCAAACATTTTTACAATTTTCTACTACTTTAAATTTTCAGCCAGCTTATTTTTTCCAAAATATTTCAGCTGATTATTTAGATTTTAATTTGGTACCAAACAGGCCCTTAGAAAGTTGGAGTCCGATTTATAAGTGCATAGTGTTAAAATTGCAATTAGAAAAAGTTGAATTTTTGAAGGTTATTTTAAAATTTTTGGACTCAAACATCTTTTTCACAAACACCTCCAACTTTTTTGTTAATTTTTGTTGTTGTAGACTTTTTGATATAAACTTATAAGTTAAATTAAATTGCAAATAAGTCATAACAAACTCACCCTATATCGTGATGCCTTTTTGCACCAACTAATGTCACTTAATGCCTTTTGGCAAATGCCCAAAACCAAAGGAAACTCAATTTGAAATGCCTAAAAAATCTGTTAAAGAATGATGCATTTTTTTCCGTCGGAGTAACTTTTGGCCTTCACATTAGTGCCTTCACTTCTTGATCTTCAGCATTTGGGCCATGTCTTCTCTTTTCTTTTCACTTGGGCCCTTAAATCTTTCACTTTTGATGCAAAACGTACTCCTTGAGCCTTCATTTTCCTTAAAATCAAGAGCTCCGGCCTCATTTTTAATGACACTAGCCCTCCTACGAACATCTCCAACCATGAGGGGGGAGGGGGAAGGTGGGGGAGAATTTAGGCATGGGTGGGGGATGGTTAGGGTGCATTTCCCCCCTAACATCCCCCTCCCCCTCCATTATAGCTAATTAATCCAATTTAGGGATATGGTTTTTTTAGGAGCAATTTAGGGATATGTTAATTACACTTACTACTATTTTATTATTATAATATGCATTTTTAATTATGATTAATATATTTTAATTATTATTTTTATTATAAAAAATAAATATATTTTTTCGATAATTGAACAAAATATTTACGAAAAATTATCGTTATTTTATTTTTTTGTCAATTTGATATATCTTTTCTTTTTTTATAATTAGCAATTATATTTATTATTTTTTTAAAATATGGTTAAAAATATGCCAAATTTATTATTATTGTTATTATTATTTTTATTATTGCTATTATTATTATTATTTTCTCATTTTTGTGAGTATATATTTATATTAATATTATTTCATATTTATTTTTATCAAATAATTTATTTTAAATCATTAAATATATTATAAAAATAAACCTAATTAGGTGGGGGGAGAGGAATGGTTGAAGATGAGTAGTAGTTTGGGGGAGGGGAGGGGGAGATTGGTGGGCCCGTGGGGGGAGGAGGAGGTGGGGGGAGGAAAAATGCGACATGGTTGGAGATGCTCTAAGTAAGCACCCTTGAGACCAAAGCTAATTTTGACCTACAAAACAACTGAATTCCACTTAAGCAACAAGAAACAAACATGAAATTGGAATAGAATCAAACAATTACACATGTAAACTATTATTTATGTTTCTATGGGATCTGTTGACTTCTTTAACCCGTATCTATGTCACTTTGACCAAATGACTTGAATAACAAAACAATTCAAGTTTTTGGTAATTTTTAACTGGAAAGATAGTAGTTGTGATGGGTCCATTGATGACCTACTAAAAGATGCTATGTCATATCATTGAGATCTGATGTGCAATAACATGCATGGTGAGATTTGTGTAAAAATTATCACATTACACTTATTTGACGTTCGAAATTCGAACTCACCAAACTTCAACAACATTGTGAACAAAGCAAAGTGCAACGTGTTCAACATAAATCCTGTTACAAATCAAAGTTTAAGATAATGCAACAACTTAACCTAAAACAACAAATCCAACATCCATGCTAATTTTCTCAAGTTTGTAAGAGAATCAATTCCCACTCTACCAAAAAACAAAATATAACTTCCTACTTCCGACTAGCCACTGCAAAATGAAGCCCAATGCCATATTTTCACCAAAGTCTAGTAAATGAAGTCCAATGGAGAACCACCATACATTATCCTTCACCAAAGTCTAAGACTAATTATCCGATCAAATTCTCGGGTATCTTTTTCTATGTCTCTGTACTTCAACTTCATTCATCCAATCAGAGAGCCACAAGAGACCCTTGTAACCATAGTATGCTGCAGCAGCTAAGGCCAGTACAAGAAGAACGTACAGAAGTAGCCTCCGAGTTGCGGCAGCCATTTTCTGTTCAAAAGAGTAGTTGATCAAATGGAGAACCACCATACATTTTAAAACTTTCCATTGTACTCTCTGATAAGAACAGAACAAACCTGAAAACTTGAGATTTCCCTGGCTTCCTTTGTCCGTTCACGCCTTTTTCTCCTTTTCGGGACATTATTATCGCTGGCAGGCTCCTTAATCTAGGAAATGGAGAAATGATGACGTACATTATAAGGTTGGTGAATTACAAAGAAAGCTACCGCGCATGTTATAATGAAATAAGCGGTTTCAACTAGGCTAGATTACCCAGAGGTTGTCCCTGTCCAATATTTCCCTATAAAAGTGTATTTTGTCAAGTAACAAGGTAACTTAACTAGCCTATAATATAATGCAGGAGGCAACCTTTTTCCAGAGAATTTGATTAATGAAAGTTCTCACAAGGCAAAAACATGATATGGCATTAACAGTATACAGCCGTCCCTTGCTCTTGCCTAGGAAGCCATGCAAATTGGAGTCCAGCTCGACGGCTTCACTAGAGAAGTAAAGCTTGTAATGATAACCTATTGTCGTGTGACTAGAGTTTTACCTTTCAGTCGAAAATGATTCTATTCTATTTCTAGAAAATCGACAAGCTACATAACGAGCAACAGCAATTAAACTAGACTGAAGACCCATCTCTCTTTCAACTTTAAAAGCAAGGGAATACACATTAGCTACTTATACAGCCACTTACTAGCATTTTGGCATGCCGGATTAGACCTTTCTGTGATGTCGGTTTTTCATAACATTCAGAGATTTTTCTAGGAAATCTCCTCACTTGAGTAAACCTTTTCTCAAGAGATCAAAATTCTACATACTCGGCTGAATAATAAGTGGAGGCAATTATTCAAGAGCGTAAAGCTCTGATACCACAATACAAAGTAAAGAGAAGAAGAATATAATTGGATTGAATGTGTCGCGGCTATTTCTCCAATTCTTTACATCAATGAACAATATACCAATATATAGGTTGAGAACTGCATAAGGTGGAAGACAATGAGGGACAATATTATAAGAAACCGAAAAGGCGAACTAAATATTGCAATCATATTCTACTATGAGTGATGACATCTCTATCAGTTCTTGCAAGGATTAAAATAGCTTTGTACCTAAGATATATCAATTGTGGGTGCCAAGTGCAACAAGATACAGTAAGATGCACCAGATGTGACCCAAAATAAAATAGCTATTACCTCTACAGCTGTAGATTTCCTATGCTGCAACTCTGCATCGGTGGTCTTTGCTTTACTCTTGCAACCTGAATTGCAAGGAAGTAGTGCTTGTCCATAATGAGTCTTGGATATATCTTTTGGATCAACACCCGATCTGCGATAGGCCTCCTGGACATCTAGACATAACCACTCCTTCTTTAGGGTTTGGCATTGACACCGAACAGTAACCTTCAAGATAAAGTGGATTGCAAGTTAATTACATAGGATAGGTGAAATGTTGAAGTTGCAGTAAAAATCGAAAAAGGACATTCATAGGTTATATCTGCACATATTTGGCTTCACTAGAGGTAGCGGTACAATTCCTTTAATTGTAATACACACACACACACACACACACACACACACACACACACACACACACACACACACACACACACACACACACTCTCACACTCTTCCTGCACCAACTCACTTAGTTATTGCGTCCTTTGTTATAGTCTAATGTGTACTAACAAATAAAACGTGGATTTCATTAGAAAGTTACATACAACATAACACGAGATGTCCGTACTTTGTAGCCCAATGTTCAACACTTAATAAGACAGATGGAAGCCCTTTCCAAGTTATTTCAGCTTTGAGAGTGCTTCCTTGCAATGTTATTAAGATTCTTTTAACCAAATTTATATCTTTTACAAACTTCCCAAACGCATAGTGGAAGTTGCTATGATATCAAAATATTTACAATATGAAGAAAAATATCCTTACAAGTCGGAGCTCATTCTGCAATAACTTCACTACCACTATCCACGACAAAAGATACACAAGTTTGGGGCAATAAATAGTCCTACTTTTTTTTCTTTGGGGGCAAGTATCAGAGCTGTAATTCTGCATATACAAAACACATCAAATGGCTGAATTAGAGGTATTAATCCAAATTCTCTCTTTACTTCGCATACCCTTCACACAAAATTATCACCTCATATCCTGTGGGATCATATCCCCTATTGTGTCCTGTACAGCTGTACCCATACTAGAGGTGCATGTTCGGTTAACCGAAACCGAAACCGGAACCTAACTGTAACGATTCCATCGGTTCCGGTCGAACCGAAACCGGGTTTTTGATTTACATAGAACCGGACCGGGACCGGTTAACCGGAACCGGTACTTCAGTTCGGTTTACCGGTTCCGGTTCAGTCCTATACCGTAAACAGGCTCTGACCCTTGATGTGACCTATCACAACATTCGTTTTTTTGAAAAAAACCGTTGGAACCGTCGGTTCCGGTTCCGTTCCAACTCGGTTCCGGTTCCGAAATATGCCCAACCGAACCGTACCCGTTAAATTCCGGGTCCGGGTACGGTTTCGGTCCTACCCATCTCGGTTCGGTTACCGCTTCCTCCCGATCGGTTACAACGGTTCAGTTTTAACTGGAACCGCCGGTTAAACCGAACCGAAATGCACCTCTAACCCATACCAATTGAACAGTGAAGGTAAAAGCTCCCAGAGAGGTTTCACCTAATGCCTCTAGAGGAATAACCATTTACGGGAATCCTTTAAAAACAATCAAACCCAAACAAAACATCTCTGAAATTCAGGAGAAGAGTACATTTGATGTTGACTCAGAGAGACTAACTAGACCAAGTAATTCTCTTATGTCATTTGTATATTTCTTTTTTCAATGCTTCTAGAGTATCCAATTCCTGGGATATGGTATACAATATATTTCCCCGATATCATATGTGATGTGACCACCGACTCGGCTGAAGCTCTCAGTTGATACTGATAGAGAGGGGTAGGAGTAAAATTTATGTTCTCATCATGCTCGCTCTTGTCTTGACTTTTGAGGCTATGTAGTTTCGTTAGTGGGGAAAATAATGTTCAAAGACTATTGCTATGGATTGAGACAGAAGGAAGGAGAAAGTGAGTAATTATTGCTTGCTCCAAGAGCAAATATGACATGGTGCTCTAAGCAATACATCACAGGACATGTCAGGAACATGTAGGAATCCACTTTCTTTTGTCTGCCACTCATTCTCTTTCCTCCTGACGTGTCATGTGCTGTATGGTTAGAGCAAATCCACATCATTTGCTCTTAGAGCAAACAAAAATTTCTCCTTATCTATACCCTAAAAACTATAAACATGCAATTATTCCCTCCAATTAATGATGCTCCTGAAGCAATCCACAACCCGGGTTATGTTGACTCCGCAAAGATTAATAGTCATGCAGCATCAAAATTATCTTCAATACGCTGAATTAAACCCACCTTTTTAGAGCACTTCTCCGGGGCAGGGCATTGACCAGGATGACATATCTCCGGACATAAATGCTTGCAGTTGGGTAACTTTCTGCATCAATAAAACAACAGGATGAAGTAGCTGCGTGAGAGAGAGAGAGAGAGAGATAACTTTTACCTATGGCATGGTCCTCCACAAGAACGGACAGATATTTGTTCCTCATCAGACAATCTGTTGTAATATAAGCACTCAAAAACATGGACCATGGAACCACAGTGACAAGACCGTTTTATCAGCACTTTACAGGGTGGGCAATCACCCGGATGGCATGGACGAGGGCAGGAATGTTGACATGCTGGTTGCCTTGCCTGAATAATATTATGGGAAGATGAGACAATCTAAAAAGTCCCAAATGGTATTGCTGGGCCATATTATAGTAGTTTGCATTGCAATAATATTTTGTTGAATACCGCAACGCATGAAGAAACAGAAGGGTCTCAATATAAAATACAAGTTTACAGAACTAATAAGTGAAATCAAAAGTGAACCTGGATCTAACCTTTTGGCAAGGAAGATCACACTCTTCACAAGATTCCCCTCTTACACGCTGATAAGGAGAAGGCTGATCACTCTTAAGGGCATGACAAGTTTTAGTACAATGATGATTGCCACATGGAAGAAGATTGTCACACAAATTATTACATGAAAATTCTGCTTTAACTGAACAAACCATCTGCAATGAAGAAAAAATCTATGTTAGGGTAATGAAATCACATTAGACATTGGATAATCAAGTAAAAGGTAAGCAAACTGAGATGTTCACATGCTCCTTGCAAGATCAGAACCCACCATCCTCTCCATTCCCATGTGTTGACCAACACATGACCTCCAAACAAGTTCTGGGCACGGAGGACACGGTGCACCAGGCGTAGACTCGCTCTTATAATTTGATTTCTTTTTCTTTGGCTTCAATGTAAATTCAGGATTAGGAGGAGGTCTAGGACCATGACACCTAAAATTGGAAAATGTTGAAAGAAGGAATTAAAAAGGGATATATACAATTATGAACCGGACATGATGCCTTATCACTGAAAGCAACATAATGGTACTATTTGGAACCTTAGTTTACACTTGTGACCACACTGGTATTCTTCTTCACAGATCAGACGGCATGGGGGGCAAGCTCCATAATGGCATTTGTGTGGCTGGAGAAAAACACAGATATAAAAACCGAAAGAATGTATGTGTGTGTGTGCGCGCACACACACACACACATATAAAAGTGTATACACACACATATTATATACTTATATAATATATATGTGCGAAATTATACTAGAACCCAATGAAAACAGTAACTTTCCTCCATTGCAGACTTTCTATACAAGTACGAGATGCACACAAAAAATTAGGTCTACAAAGATATCAAATATAAAGGTATAATATGTGGTTGTAGCAATTGGCAAGCAAAGCACCAAATAAATGTCGGTCTAATAAAAGAGATCCACATGTATGCACAAACAGGATAATGGATTATCGACTATAGAAGTGCTACAACCAATACGTAGAACTAGCCGCTCAATCACAAATCGAAACACTCAACTTTCTAATGTAATCACTATACTGAATAAAGATAATAGTGAGGATTGACCGCTCTGAAACACTAGTACTGGAAATAGAGAGAAAATTTACGGAAAAGTGAGCTTTCAAACTCACATGTATGTATTTCCGACCGTGCTGTACAAAGCCTAAGAATTACTCAAAAATCCATATGCACGCGTTATAAGTGTGCAAGCTGAAAATTTAACACTACCTTACAGATTGGTCCATGTCTGCACAAAGGTGTTATATGGCACAGTTTGGGACATCTTGGAGGCTTTTGCTCCTTCTCAGTGCCGCAAGGAACCTGACACAAACTTCTTAGTAAATAAACAAATCAAGAATAATGAGTGCACGTAATATATTCTACTTGATATATGTTGAAAATCGACTCAATGAGAATTCCCTAACCATGGTTGAATCAAGAAAAATTACGATGAACAGGAAGGCGTAAGCGATACGTAGTAGGAGCTCAAGGTAGGATATGACGTATAGTGAATCTAAACCAGTTACTTCAAAACTAGTTGAGCAGTATTTCTACTAGATTTCACAGCAGGAAGATCTTTCTACTAGTGTCTCGCTTCTACTGAGGATGGTTACATGGCCACATGAGATAGAGAAAAACAAGCTAATCATTGGATTGACGCAACGGCTCTGATCAAAGGTGAACCTAAAACAGAATGTGGGCAGTCAAATCCATTAGAAATGATTCTATAAATAGTCAACAGACTCAATATTTTATGGAAACAAAGAAGGATACAGTGTAAAATGCCTGTATACAGATGAGTAATGGTTCGACACAATAAACATCGTGCAACTTTTTCTTGATTTTGCTCTTCATAGAACATTATTTCTGACAACCTCATTTGTTTCGGGTACATCTTGATTTTTAATATGTTCTTTCACCGTAGGAGACTATAAGACAAAACTTGTTTCGTTGGAGCATCTAGGATAGTCCACATCGTTATCCCGAACCAATGTACACTTACTTCCCGCTATATATTATAAATTATAAGGAACCAGAGACAAAACATTAAGCTTCTCGCTGATTCAAGTGGCGGACCAAGCTCAGCAACACTGCACACAGAGAAACTAAACATTGTTTTACCTTTGCTTCCTTCTCTATCAAATGCTTATTGTTTAATATCTGGAATCTGATAGCAGATTCTTTTTTATTCTATTTAAATCTCATAAATCGTACTTGTCTGCTGATTTTTACTTGAATCATAATAAAACATGGTTTCATCCTATCTGTAAGGTTACACACAGTCAAGAGCGGATCCACCTTATGAGGTGTGGGGGCTATAGCCCCCACTCAACTTTGAGAAATTGTACTTTTACACTATATAATGTCTACTACATGCAATTTAGCCCCCACTGAACTGTAATAATAAACCTTTTCGCTATGCTCGTGCAATTATATTATCTATGTCCAAATCATAACGAACTGTCCAAATCTAATGGAAACAATTCGCTATGCTCGTGCAATTATATTATTTATGTTAAGAAGATTATGTAAATTTCTGAGAACTGGTTTGCTATGTACTGTATTGCCTCGCATGAAAAGCCGAAACCGAAACCAATGACAACTGTGGTTACATAGGTTATCAATGTATCTGATAACAACAATGAGGTAATTGTGTCTAATTTGTTTTTAATTTAGACATGGTTCCCTTCCTCCTTTCACAAATCATAAAGGTGCCGGTACAGTTAAATTAAGTAGCAGATAGCCTTGAGCTGATACAGAGAGCAAACAGAAGAGATAAGTGAGGACAAATGGATAAAGCTGAGAGCAATTCTCTAGAGAGACACCAAGGTTCTGTTCAATCACTATGACAGTCAAACTATGCATTGGCAATTAACGCTGAAATAATACTTATCCACCATTAAATAGAAATCACAGTAGGGAACAACTGTAACAATGGCTACAAAACTTCCATAAGATCAAACTGATATAGATTAATATAATGTCATGGCATGGCATGGCATGGCATGGAAAATGCATCACGAATTATAGATTACAGAATCTACAACATGAAACTCCCACCTCAAAGTATGTCTCCCCACATAGGCATGAAATTTTCACCATTACAGGGCAAGGAGCGCAAGCACCTCTACAAGAAAACCAAAGTTGGCATTACACATCGAATGGGAAGTTGAATGCTTTTTACTAAAACATGCCCTCAAACAGAGACAATATAATACAGTTCAAATAACATACTGTAAAGCAAGTATTTGAGATAAGTCCGCAATATACAGTGAACTAACATAAGGTAAAAAAACTTTCATTGTCAAATTACTCCACTAGAAACACACACACAAACACAAATAAATATCACGTGGATCAGCCATTGCAATATATTATAAGCTATTTAGAACTCTACTTATTCATACCTTGTAGCAGCTCCATTTAACTTAAGCTTTCTACCAAAGCAAACTTGTGGGATAATAAACATGTATTAGGATCACGTAGATCAGCACAATTAAGAGTTTGTGGAAGTTAGGGCCAGTTTGGGAATGCTTTTGCTGTCAGCAAAGCTGCTTTCCGACAGGAGAAGCAGTTTTAATGCGTTTGGTAAAAAATATATTTTTGATTTTTCGGACAGTTTCTGCCGTCTCACAGCAGTTTCCAGGAAGCAAGGGGGGAGAAGCTTTCCCGGAAAATGCTTTTGATTAATTAATGTACAACCGATTTTAACCTTACAAATTTGAAAAATCTCAATATTTATCTTTACAGAACTGGTACATGTAATATATTTATGACATTTTACCTTCTCCCAGAAGGTTCACAGTTGATTTTACCAAACATCAAATTACAATGTCAGTATCTCACAGTAACTTTCACATAATATTTACCAAACAATGTTTTAACTAAAATTCACAGCAACTTTTCCACGGTGATTCTCACACAACATCTTCTAGCACTGCCACAGCATTCCCAAACTAGCCCTAGTTTACCTATCCTAGAGCTAATTGAGGAAACTTGTGTGATACTTCGTAAGTAGCATAACCACACAAAAGCAACTTGACAGTATTTAAACTTCAATTCTCCCTCGAGGCTCATACATGAACAACACTTAGAATTGACTTGCTGATATCTATCTTGTGATTACAAAGAGATGGGAACATACCTATGGCACGGGGAAGGACACTTGTGGTTTTTACATCGGAGCCTCCTGTCACAAACCTGATGGTGCATTAGTTTACTACTTTCGAGCATTTCACTGTGAAAATGGTTAGAAATAACACACTTTCTCGCAACACAACACACACCTCCGAACAAGGTGGACAATCCCCATCACAGCATCGGCGTTTACAAGCATGGCGTCCACAATCTCGCATAGTTTGACACTTCCTTTCACATGCTAGATCTTGATAACATGGAACCTACTCTAAAAATTCAGTCCATGTAACACATTTTTCTAACTTCATATCTCAAGAACAAACATAACAATGGAAAGAATTTAGATTTACCTCTTTCTTCAGAGACCCACATCTGCAAAATTTAGTAACCATGTTTCTACAAGTCTCAATGCAAGGTCCCCTATGACACCTCTCCGGACACCTATGGTAGCCACAACTCAGTAGCTTATCACAAGTTGCACCACAAAGAGGAACCAGAACATCACAGCTCATTCCTTGGTGAGATCTCTTCCCACAAGGGCAGTTTCTCTTTCCCTGAAATGGACACTCTCCACACTCCCCAGAATGACACCCTTTGTTGCAGCTATGTTTCCCACAACTGAGCATCTTCTCACATGGAGTATCGCATCGAAAACTCCGATCACAGCATTCTCTCTTCTCTTCCAATCTCCCACATTGGCATTTGTAAATCCCAGTAGCACGGCAGGGCGGACAATTACCGTCATGGCAAGTTTCGCCGCACCGGTGAGTCTTGCAGTCGAGAAGCTTGGAACAAACATTGTTACATGAGAAATTCTTGAATCCGCATCGCCTGACGTCATTAACAGCACCGCAGAAACATTGGGATTTCACCAATTGAGGGCAGGAGGGGCAGGGACCGGGATGGCACAACAGCATACAGCGATGGCCGCAGTTGTGTTTCAACGGACGATCGCAGATCTCGCCGCAGGAATGGGGTAGAATCCATGGATCGCTAGGTGGGTCCTCCAGTTTCTGACAGAAGCAGAGATATGTTTTGGGGATTGAGGCTTTTGGGTAGTCGATGCGGCATTTGGGGCAGTTCCAGAGGGAGTCGTCGGAGGCTTTGGAGGCGGAGATGGAGAGGCGGGTGACGGCGCGGGCGGCGGCGAGGTCGGAGGACTGGCGGGCCCAGTTCTGGATGCAGAGGAGGTGGAAGACGGCGAAGCAGAGGGAGGTGCAGGACCAGGTGGGGTCGGTGAGGCGTATGCGTTCGAGGCAAATGAGGCAGGAGAGTGCGCCGGAGCGAGATGAAGTCAGGAAGGACTGGATCTTGGCGAGGTCGGGGGATGAGTTGCCGGTGAGCTCGATGTAGGATCGGAAGATGGTGTCGGAGAGATCGGTGTGGCGGAAGGATTTAGTCCCGGATGCGGTGGGGCTGGAGTCGGAATCGGTGTCGGAATCCGACGGCGGAGGGGGAGGCTGCCGTTGCCAGACGGACGTCGAGGTCATTTCGGGGAGGTAGATTTCGAGTCCTTCGACTCTCGTAGTCGGTCGTAAGTGATGAGATGAACACCCCCGAGGTTCGCGCTTGCACTTCAAGCTCGAGTTTATGTCATCTAGTTTTTTTTTATAATAGGTAAGGATTTCATTAAGGACACTCCAAAGCAGGTAAGTTTACATCATGCAGTAGAGATTCAGCCTAACCCAGAAGCTACGATATTAAAGGACAACCTACTATTTAAACATACAGAATAGCGGAGGCCATTATATACAAACAAAATTAGGCAACCGCTCCAAGGATAAGCTACAAGCCTTAATTATACAAGAAACTAAACATGACCACGTGCGATAGCTGCCTTCGCTAACCGGTGAGCTTCCAAAACTTGTCCACGAGGAACTTTAGCGATGAAACAGTCACTAAACTTCATAACTTCCTGCTTGATATTTGCCAAAATAGGAGTGTCCTTATACGTACTTCGACTAGTCCCCTGCAAAATGTTGTATGACTGGAGGCTATCAGTGTAAAGCAATATAGTAGACATGCAATTATGTGATGCAGCTAATAACCCATAGTAAATAGCTAGTAATTCCATTTGTAGTGGTGAATCTGCAAAGCAGGTTCGCGAGTAGTTCATTGGAATGCCCGAAGATGGCTGCAAGTGGATTCCAACTGCTCCGTATTGAGTCGTTGCTTTCCAAGCTCCATCCACTGTAACATATCCCGTGATTGGCGGCAGTGATCGGGCACTTCGGGCGAAACGGAGGGAATATGGGTAGAGTACGGGAGGATCTGTCTGCACCCGCTCCTGTGTGATGTGTAGTCGACAATGTCTGACATCCTGAAGACATTGACGAAAGTATTCGACAGTCTTGTCTGTTGACCAGGCCTCATGTCGGTACACGAGATCATTCCGCATTCTCCAAGTACCCCATAGATACGAAAGGGCCATGTCCATAGTGTCATGATCATCATAAAGGAGGGATGTAAGCCATTCTTGGAGTTGATTTGGACGGTTACTAAGTCCAATTTGTGAGGCCAGAGTACTGGTAACAGGACACTGGAGGAAGAGGTGGTCTGGAGTTTCCGGAGAGCTGAGGCAAAGCGGACATGTGTTGTTGAGTTGAGGGAGTTTGTGAGCTAGGATAGCCATACATGGTAAGGCTGTTTGGTGCAAACACTTCCAAAGAAAGATCTTGCATTTTTCTGGAATACGTAGCCCCCAGAGTTTCCCCCAAACTGGATTTGGGGTTGGTGGGCTATAGAAGAATCCCGCCGGCTTGAAGGTGGGGTTTTGCGAAGCTTCGATGAAACGGTAACCTGATTTTGAGGAATGGTCACCTGTAGCCGTATATGGCCAGATAATTGTGTCTGGTACGTCTTTTGGTGGAAGTTGTATGGCCAATATGGATCGGACGAGGAACTGGGGAAGGTGTCGGTGTAAGGCTTGACGATTCCAAGTTTGGCCCTCGTGGCATTGAGTGATGAAGTCAGCCACTGACAAGGCATTTAGCCTATCGGTGTTTAGGAAGGAAGATAGTGAACAGGTAAGGTAAGGGATCCACCTGTCTGTTCCCATGTTGACTGTCTTCCCATTTCCAATAGTCCACGCATAGCCTTGTTGGATTAATTGGCGTCCGGATAGAACGCTTTTCGCACACCAGGAGGAAGCCTGAGGGACGCGAATCTCCTCATCCGTTAGGTGGTGGATATCAAAGAAGGGTTTGTATTTCTGTTTGATGGTAGAATCTAGGAGGGAGTGGTTTGACTTGAGGAGACGCCAGTAGGTAGAGGCCAATAAAGCTTTATTAGCCCAATGCTGGTGACGGATGCCCAGCCCTCCTTGGGATTTAGAGCTAAATAATAGGGTATCTGGTATGAGGTGTAAGGGTCTAGTGCTGTTAGGGTTACGCCAGAAGCGTAAGGTTTGGTTATTAAGGGAGTCAAGGGTGGATGAGGGAAGTCTGAAGGAGCTACCAAAGTAAATGGGGTAAGATGTTAATGTGGTTTTAACTAATGCTAGACGTCCCGCCGGGGTCAGAAGGCGGCCCTGCCAAGAGCCAAGTTTGGTAGTCATTTTATCAGTTAGGACATTGGCCACCCTGGTTTTGTTCTTGGCTTCAGCAAGCGGCAATCCTAAATAATGGCCTGTTTGTGTGATTGGAATGTTTCCAAAAAAGTTACTAAACTGTTGAGCAAGGATGGGGCTAATATTGGGACTGAAGAATAGATTTGACTTGGTATGGTTGAGTTGTTGGCCTGAGTGTAGACAAAAGCTGTCTAAGGCAATGGAGAGGTTTGAACAAGTGGTGAGGGTTGGCTTGAAGAATAAGAGGCAGTCATCAGCAAAAAACAGATGTGATACTGGGTAGCCTGTTCTAGAGAGTTGGATACCCGGTACTTCGTTCGTAGTCTGGAGATGCTGAAGGAAAGACGAGAAGGCCTCCAGATATAGAATGAAAAGGTATGGGGATAGGGGATCCCCTTGACGGAGACCTGCTGTAGGGGTGAAGATATCTGATGATTCGCCATTAACAAGTACTGAATAGGACACAGTACGGATACATTGCGATATCAGACGGAGCCATTTGGTTGGAAATCCCATTGTGGCTAGAGCGTGATGAAGGAAATCCCAGTTAACCCGGTCGAAAGCTTTACTCATATCTAGTTTTAAAGCTGCCAGGTGGGCGCCTGAGTATTGACGTTTGATACGTGTAAATAGCTCATTGGCTAGCAGGGTATTATCGGTACTCCGACGTCCCGGCACAAAGGCTGATTGTTGTGGAGATATGATGTCGGGAAGGATAATACGCAATCGGTTTGCTGGGACCTTTGAAATGACCTTGTAAGTGGTGGTACATAGACTGATAGGACGGAAATCTGAGGCGGATTGGGGGTGGTCCACTTTAGGGATAAGGACAAGGGATGTATGGTTCAATTGTTTTAAAAGGTGTCCCGAATTGAGGAAGGAGAAAACCGCTGAGATCACTGACTGTCCCGTTATGTTCCAGGTTTTTTGAAAGAACACCGGAGGTATGCCGTCCGAACCTGGGGATTTGTAGGGGTTGAGCTGGAAAACCGCAGTTCGCACTTCTTCCGGGGTAAATGGTTGGTTTAATACTTGCAAGTGGTTGGAGGACAGCCTAGTTCGGAGGTACTGCCATCCAGACCAGTTACGGATGGCATTCTCTGGCTGTATTTGCGGTGCGTAGAAAGTACGGAAATGGCTGTGTAGATAAGCCAATAGATCGTGTTGAGTCGAAACCACTGTGCCATTCTCCTGCGTCAATTCCGTTATACGGTTCCGACAAATGCGCTACTTGAACTTTGCATGAAAGAAACGTGTGTTTCTATCTCCTTGGAGAAGCCAGCGTGATTTGGCTCGCTGGGCCCACAAGGTTTCTTCTTGTTGAAGCAACTCGTTCAGGTGGCTTCGAGCCGTCTGATCTCGTCTCTGCCAGTTCAGTGAGAAAGATCCAAGTTGTGTCTCAGGGCGTCTTAATAGAGTAGCGAGGTGCTCCTGGGCACGCCTGATCTGCTCTCCAAGAGGACCAAGGCCTTGTTTGGCCCAGGCCCGAAGTTGAGCTTTGACAGCTTTGCAGCGCGAGACGAGTTGGAAGGATGGAGATCCTTGTACAGGATAGCTCCAGGCTTGGGCTATTAGGGTAAAACAATCCTTGTAACGAAGCCAGAAAGCTTCAAATTTGAAGCTTCTGCCTTTGAGGGGAGAGGGACGATTGGTGTAAAGCAAGCAGGGTCCATGGTCAGAACCCATGATGGGGAGGTTCAGCAGCTAAGAGCCCGCGAAAGCAGTGAGCCATTGCGGATTCGCGAAACTCCTATCCAACCGTTCGTATGTACATCCTATGGCCCGATTGCTAGTCCAAGTGAAGTGAGAGCCACGCGAAGGTAGCTCCTTAAGATTACAGTTATCTAAAAATTGTTTGAAGAGTGTGAGCCCGGGGATAAAGGCGGGGGTGCCAAAATTAGGCACAGAGAATTTGTCTGTGGGGTACAGAATTTGATTAAATTCGCCTAGGCAAACCAGAGGGCCAGTTATTTTGGTCAGGACAGATTGGATTGTGGCCCAAGTTTGCCGTCTACAGTGCATGGCTGGAGCACCATAGACAAATGCTAAGGTCCATGTTCCTAGGTTTGAGGTACAGGTTCCTGTTATTAAATTGGGGCTTTTAAAAGTGACGTAAAAGGTGACAAAGGGTTTGCATGCCACTAAAAGTCCACCACTAATACCTAGTGAGTCAACGCCCTCAACCGAAGTGAAGCCCCATTTTTTGACGAGAGAGGCACCCTGTTCAACTGTTGTTTTAGTTTCACATAGAAAAAGGATTGCAGGTTTATAGTCAAGGACAATTTTGTGGGCGGTGTGAACTGCTAGGGGATGTCCCAAACCCCGGCAGTTCCACGCCATGGTTATCACGGCTCCTGCCGTGACTGTTGTGGGACAGTCACGGAGAACCCTTCGCGTAAATCAGACAAGGCAGGTGTTGTGGGAGAGTCTAAAGGAAGAGAAGTAACAGTTTTCAATGTAGTGCCAATAAGATTTTTTAATTGGTTTAAATGCAGACGAGGAACTATCACTAGTAATAAAAAATTTACACGTACCCGAGTTGGGGTCTGAGAGGGATGCCTGAGAGGCAGTACGCTTCACCGTGCGGATTCGTACAGGGATTGGGGTGTACTTCATACGCTTGCGGGGAGGGAAAGCAAGCTGGCGTTTACGTTTGAGACCCCGTGGGTGAGACATGTCGTCGCCGGAGTCAGGGTCCGAGAATGCATGAGCCGAGCCGCCAGAGAATGGGGCCGTGCTGTCGGAGTCTGAGTGGAACTCGACACCAGGGCTGAGTCCGACTTCTCGGAGTTGGCGGCGGAACAGACGGTCAAACCCACAGTAGAAGGAAGGTGTTGGAGATGGTGGCAGTGTGGTGGCCGCCACTGTTTCTGTTATAGTACGGCGGGTGGGTTTGGGTTTACTCCGCCAGGTGGACAGTAGTGAACCCATTGCAGTGGTTGAGGGTTTATGTGTTGAAGTAGAAGATGTGTTTGGAGGTGTATAGGGGAAGGACTGGAGTGTATTAAATAGATAGAGGGAGGGTTTAATGTAGTGTTCTAGGAAATATTAAAACACATCCATGAAATAAATTAAAAGTAGAAACGGACCTATAGCATGCAAGGGGGTAGATGAATAATTAATTAAAGATAAGTCAACTGAGTTACTTGTTGGAGTGTGGCACGTAAAAGAGGGTTGTGCAGTGTGGGTTGTGGTGCCACGTGTGAGCATGTGTGAAGTGTGTGCATTAAACAAATATTGAAGTGGAGTCCTAATGAGTGTGAAATTCAAATTTCTAAGAGTTTGGAGGTGACCTGTACTCTGCAGTGAGCCCGATGAGCCACGCGGCGTGCTGTCGAAGGAGGGAGAAGATGCAGGCGTACCCTCAGACGCAAGTGGATCATCACTGAGAGAGGGAGAGATTGACGGCGTTGCTGGGTGGGCCCAAGGCGAATGATTGATGTTGGCCGAATGATTACTGTCCGCCAAAACCGCCTGCGAGGGTGGAGAGTGGTATTGCATGTGTGGAGAGTGGTTTTCCTCTTGGTGGAGCTGGTGTTCTGGCGGTGGAGTAGCAGCGTGTGCCGGCGGAGGGTTAAAGCCGTCGGCTTCCATCTGTGCTGGCTCGTTGAGATTGATGGGGGCACTCATCACCTCCTCGGTGGTGGAGGAGAGTACATGAACGGTATGCTCTGATGGGTCGGATTCCATGGCTTCCGATGAGTTGTCGAAAACAGGGGAGGCGGGTTCCGGCGAGTGAGTTTCCACAATTGACCTCCATAACATCCATCGAACCGAACCTCCATTGCTTTGGTGCCATTCTACTCTGTCCGGACCTTCCACAAACCCAGTTGTAATTCTTGTGGTTCTCTCGACGTTTGTGTTGGAAACAGAACGGAGGAAGCGTGTGTAGAGAGGAGCGTCTGTATAGTGGTGAATGGTGACACCAAACTTGTCGATGAGCGTCCCCGCGCGAAGCCAATGAGCATTCATGGCCGTAGTGAGTGAAACAGAGCAATGGAACTCCGTGTGTCCTATCTTACCGCACCGGTAGCAAAGTCGAAAGATTTTATCATAGCTAAACGGTAAGAAGATGGTGTAACCGTTTTCCATCTTCAAAGTAGCCCCTGGGAGAAGTGGTTGTGTGATATCAAGGCTGATGAGGGCCTTCAATGTACACTGGAGGCTACCGGAGAACATATCTGGGTGAAACAAGAGAAAATCACCAGCCAAGTGCCCTAGACCCTGAGCTAGATCGAAACCAATATAATCATAGGGAACATTATGTATAGTCAGCCAAACAGGGGCCGTCTTCATCGTTTCTGGAGCATACACACAATTTGGGTACCATTGACGAAGGATTACTAAAGCTCCAAGAACATTCACGGCTCGGATGCGAGCTAAGTCTTCTCGGTCTCTGTCGTCGAAGAACTCAACCCAGAAGAATCCGGGAAGCTCCCACGCAATAACTCTAAGAGGTGGCCCTGAAAGCTTCCAGTACATGTTCATCGCCGACTCAAGCTGAGTGGCCGTGATGTGCCTATCGTCTTTGACATACGCCACCAGGAATCTGCCACGGTTAAGGCGGCGGACTTCTCTGAAATTATCGTTAACGGGATGTAGTCCCGGCGAATTCAGGTAGTGGGAAGGGTATGCTTGCATCCCCGACGGTTGGTACTCCGGGGAATCCATGGTAAGGTGGAAGAAAGCTTCGGTGTGTGATCACGAGAGGTGGGTTTGAGATTGGAAAACAGAGGAAGAGGTATAGCTAGAGAGAGAAGGAGCGAGAGGAATTCAGAGACTCTTTTTTATGTCATCTAGTTATAATCGTTTCTTTTTTTCATCAAAGGCAAGAATATCAGGAAAAGTACAACAAGATCCTGATTACAATGCAGTACGTCAGAAAGTCTTCATCGCCGTGGCACAGTACTTGCAGTTTAAAAATTGACCTATTTGTACTACAAAGATACAACCGAACCAAACAAGAACACCGCTACAAGACTAAAGTAAAGACAAGCAAAACATAACACTACAAAGGAAAAGCGTTGGGGCCCACCAAACTATAACAATACTAAAGATAGATGTGATATTTTCCACCGCTTGGAGCACGGTCGGTGGCGGTGCCGTCTTGTGTATATGAAGCTGGTGGCGGCAACGGCACCGGTGAAGCACGAATTGTTCATCAATAACCCCATGTTTGATTCGGCCTCATAGAGGCTTGTCGTTTGAGGGTTGTAGATACTGCTTTATGACATGGCAGATCTAGGCCACGTGGCAACCATCCAGCACACCATATTGTGCTCCACACACACAGGATCACCAGCCGAGCTGATCCATGTGGGGGCTGCGAGACAGAGCCCTCGCATACCACTGCACGGGACTTGTAGGGACTTTGTGGTTTGGAGGCTAGAGTAAGCCCTGTCGCGTGCGAGCCAAGCCCGCGCGCGACCTTTAGTAACTGTTTTGAGAGATTTATGGCACGAGCTCCATAAACCCGGTCAATCCGGTCAAACCCGGTCAACCTCGTAACGGTTCCGGTACTCGCGCACCACGTGCTCTAACGGTTCCTATATACTCGGACGGACGTGCCGTTATGGTTAAGCTAATTAAGCCGCCATCAATGGGCGCATTAACCACACTACAACGGTCACGTTCTCCAGTATATATATATCGTTAACCTTTCCATACAAAGGGAGAACACACTGCCATACGCGGAAGCTCTGCCAAACCTCTGTCTCTCTCTCAGACATTGCTACTGACTTACTCTCTCCCTACACACACCCCTATTCTTCCTGTGCGATCCCTGATCCACTACGCACGGTGTACACGGAGGTCTCCCTGCCGGAATCTCTTGTGCACATTTTGGTGAACCCGACGTGAAACTTACCAGCAAAAGCAACCATGTCTCAGGAGGACGATGTCAGCAACCGATCTCCTTCCACCGAAACTCCCTCGGGAGACGAGGCTCGCCGTACTCCGACGACTCCCGGCGAGGCGCCAACTTTAGAGTCTTTGGACGCCACTGTCCAAAGTCAGGCAAAAGCTCTCAAGTCTCAATCCGCGCAGTTAGAACGGATCTTGGCCGTTCTGGGCACTCTTGCGCCAAATCCTCCACCTGCCACCGCTATCCCTCAGGGAGGAGGAACCCCTACCGCTCCAGGATTGGGGGTGTCGGCCACGCCTCCCAACCCTCATCTGCAAACTCCACCGTCGGCCACGCAGCTGCCTTCGATCCAAGGGTCAACGGCACAAATGCTGCCCCCTGCCGCTCACGCCTCTCAGCCCCCGGCTTTGGTGTCCAACCCAGCTCTGCAGTACACTCTGCCTCCACTAGTGACAATCTGGGGAAACGCGGGTAGTCAATACACTCCCAATCCTCCGGCGGCATATGTGTCGCCACCGCCTACGGCAACCCCTCCGCCAACTACCGAGGGAAGCATTCCAGAATGCATGACGTCTTTGCAGAAGCGCGTGGACTCCATCCTGGCTCATCAGTCGTTCGCGGATACCATCATCCCGAAGCTAGACAACGATCCACCCATTCCACGAGAGATCTATCTCATGCCTAACCCGGCGGGGTACAAGGCTCCCAAATGGGATAAGTTCGAGGACGTCAATGGAAACGCTCATGAGCATGTCATGCGTTTCATCGATGTCATGGGTCCATACGGAGCCGATCCCAAACTTCTGATGCGAGAATTCCCAAAAACTCTTGGGAATGTAGCCTACAAATGGTACCGAACATTGGAGGCCGGATCTGTGAAGACTTGGGACGACATGGTCCAGAAGTTCTATACCAAGTTCTTCCAGATGGAAGAAAAGGTGACGATGATCCATCTCTCGCGGATGTATCAGAAACGCGAGGAAGATGGAATCACTTTCATCAAGAAATTCAGAGCGAAATCCTTGGAGTGCAAGGATCCAATGCTCGAAAGCCGGCTCGTAGAGATATGCCTGCAGTGCATGCGAGACGAATACAAAAGCATGCTGATCAATTTGCAAACACCTACGTTTTCAAAGCTCATCGAATGCACGATGAACATCGAGCCCATTGTCGAGAGACAGAGAAAGAAGAGCGCTCCAGAACATCCTGCGAGCGGCACCTCCTACAAGATCGGCAGATTTGGCTACAAGCGGGGGCGCGAAGCTGAGGTCAACACAGTTTCGCCCCAGAAGCAAGCAAAAGTTACAAACTTCGACGCACCGCCTCTGCCCTGCTCGGTGGAGGAAGCAAGCGATCTCTGCAGACAGTGGCGCAAAGACGGCGTCCTGCCGCCGCTCGAGAAAACACCCTCCAAGGAGATGACGAGGGACCCTAAGTGGTGCGAATACCACGGCAAGGTCATGCACCCCACAGCCGAGTGCAAGAAACTCAGATTCGCGTTCGATCAGAAGATGAAGAATGGCGAACTCATTGTCAGCGACCACCGGAAGGATGTGCGCAACAACCCGCTGCCTGCCCATACAGATTCGGGCTCAAAGGGCAAAGAGGTCGCCATGATCTCGATAGTGGACTTGGAAGAAGTCGCAGAGGATGGTCTGCCCATCATTGCTGAAGTCCATGAAGAGGAAGACTACAGCATGGACACGGAAGATGAGCGTGCCGACCGCATGAAAGGGTCGCACGGCTTCGACAATTTCTTCAACGAGATGAACTTCTCCGAAAGATGTCGAGCAGACATGACGAAAGCAATCTTAAGGGTAGCAGAGGACTACGAGGAGGACCTCGTGGTCTCCAACGGGAAAGTCGTCAGGGCGTCCCGTTCCACAGAAAAGATTATGACCTTTTCTGCCAGCGACAAGAAGACAGATGCGAGCCACCAGAGGCCCCTGTACGTGACCGCCATCATCAACGGCGTCGAATTCAAGCGAGCATTCGTCGATGGAGGAGCAGCGGTCAATGTTGTTCCACTCCACACACTGAAGCTAGCAGGGATCCCCGAGCACAAGGTAGTCAAGCGTCCATCCCCGCTGGTGGGATTCGGAAGCGATTCTAGAATGACGATCGGATGGATCCGCCTGGGCGTTCAGATCGGCAAAATCAAGTGCTCGGCAAAGTTCTATGTCATAGACGCGAACACCACATATCACATGATCATAGGTCGGGCCTGGATTCATCGCTTTGACGCAATCCCTTCGACGGCTCACCAGGTGATGAAAGCTATCTGGAACGACAGGATTGTCGAAATACCGGCCTCAACTAACCCGTTCAACTTGGACGAAGCACATCTCAGCGAGGCGGTGTGGTTCACCGAGATGGCGGACGAGCAAACACCCGGACCATTCAACCCTACTCCTCTACCTCTCTGGGAGGACATCAAGGACCAGTCACCTGCGGGCGTGATGGTGACAAGGGGGGATGCCAAGGAAAAGCCGCCTACTCACGAAGAGGCGCCGCGCATCGCATATCATCGCAAGAATGTGTACACTCTGAAGAGGATCGCAAAGCATGACCCCGAGGGTAAGGAGATAGAGAGCTTCTACGCCAACGGGAAGAAATGCTATCGCATATGGAGGTGCGCGGGGACGTCCTCACTCGGGCATGGGATGTCCCTGGGCAAATCAATCAAATCGAGCAAGTTGCGCTGACAGAAGGGCCAACACAGGGCACTCCAGATGAGAAACTCAAAGAAGCGCCCGAATGCATGGAAGACAGGCCAAGACCACAAAAGCAAGAGCTTAAGGAAGTGTTCCTCAGCCCGAACGAGGAAAAGAAAAGGCCAGTCTTTCTGAGTGCGGACCTCACAAGCGAAGAGGAACAAGGACTGCTGCAGCTCCTAACTGAATACAAGGACGTGTTCGCATGGGAATATGACGAGATGCCGGGTCTGGACACGAGCATCACCATGCACCGTTTAGACATCATCCCAGGGTCTAAACCGGTCAAGCAAAGCACCAGAAGCTTCAGGCCAGAGCTCAACGTGAAGATCAAACAGGAGATTGTCAAACTCCTAGACGCCAAGTTCATAGAGCCAAATCACCATCCCACATGGTTGGCCAACATCGTGCCAGTGGTGAAGAAGAACGGACAGCTCCGCATCTGCGTGGACTTCCGAGATCTCAATCGCTTCTGTCCTAAGGACGATTTCCCACTGCCTAACATCGATTTGCTCATTGATTCAACGGCAGGCCATCGCATGTTCAGTTTCATGGACGGCTTCAGCGGGTACAATCAAATCAAGATGGATCCCGAAGATGCAAGGAAAACTGCATTCATCACCCCCGTGGGGGTATTCAACTACACGGTAATGCCATTCGGTCTTAAGAACGCAGGCGCAACCTATCAGCGGGCCATGATGGCTCTATTCCACGACATGATGCACAAGGAAGTGGAATTCTATGTGGATGACCTGGTAGTCAAATCCAAGCATGAAGCAGATCACCTTGCAGACCTGCGAAAGGTGTTCAACAGATGCAGGAGCTTTCAACTAAAAATGAACCCCATGAAATGCGCATTCGGCGTGACCTCGGGGAAGTTTTTGGGATGCGTAGTCCATCGCCAAGGGATCGAGCCTGACCCTGCGAAAGTGTCAGCCATCACCAGCATGACGCCACCTCACAACCAAAGTACCTTGAAAACATTCTTGGGAAAATTGTCATATCTGCGGAGATTCATCCCGGCAATCGCCGAAATCACATGCTGTTTCAGCACTCTTCTCAAGAAGGACGCCGCGTACAACTGGGCTCCTGATCACGAAGCCGCATTCGAAAAGCTAAAGGAGCTACTCACATCCCCAAAGATAATGATCGCGCCTCAACTGGGATCACCGCTTCTGCTATACCTTACATCGACAAGGAAATCTATAGGAGCACTCTTGGCTCAGATGTATGAAGGCCAAGAGAGGCCCATCTATTACATCTCTCGCATTGTGCAGCCTGCTGAATCAAGGTACACAGACATCGAACGTCATTGCCTCGCTTTATTCTTCGTAATAAAGAAGTTGAGACACTATTTTGCATCGCACAAAGTAGTGGTGGTCACCAAAAGCGACCCCATACGATACCTGCTAACTCACACTACTCCGGGCGGGAGATTGGCGAAATGGTACATGACCATCTCTCAATACGATATCACATGCGTGAAACCAAGAGCGATCAAGTCGCAGGCCGTAGCAGATCTGTTGGCACAGTTTCCCGACAACAGTCACGAACCTGTGATCGAGGAAGAGCTCGAAGGCCCTGAAATCTACGCGATCGACGTGCCCTATTGGACCCTCCACTTCGACGGTTCGTCAACCAGAAAAGGCGGAGGCATTGGGATAGTCTTGACAAAGCCGGACGGGGAAGTCATACAGATGTCCGCAAAACTCAACTTTGCAGTCACGAACAACGAGGCGGAATATGAGGCTCTCATCGCGGGGCTCCGTGCGGCGAAAGCTTTGGAAGTGAGCAACTTAACGGTCATGGGAGATTCCAAACTGATCGTTAAGCAGGCCTCGGGCGAATATGGTTTAAAGGAGATCAACCTCCTGCCATACCGCACCCTAGTGCAAAAGCTGATGCAGCAATTCTGCGACGTGAAATACGAGCACAAGCCCCGAGCGGACAACAGGCATGCAGACGCCTTGGCAACTCTGGGATCTAAGGTCAGCATAGACAAATGCCCCGCAAGGATTTCCATCGAAGTACGAACATCGTCGGCATTAACAGAAGATGTGTGCGACGATGAACACATGGATGACGCAGACTGGCGAAAAGCAATCCTGCAAGCTATTGCGAAAGGCACCAGCAGCGAAAGCTGGGTACTCACGAAAGGATACTGCATCCACGACAACACCCTTTACTACAAGGGTCCTGGAGGAATACTCATGCGATGTGTCTCCGAGCACGAGGGACAACAGCTGTTAGAAAAGATTCACCAACACGCTTGCGGAGAAAGCGAGGTGTCAATCTACAGGAAAGCTCAGAGATATGGCATTCATTGGCCAAGCATGTCAACAGCTGCAGCCCTGATACAAGGGAAGTGCGAAAGTTGCGCACTAATCAAAGATTCTCTACTCATCGCTCTAACCGATGACGACACAGACTGGAGGAAGCCATTGTTTGAATTCCTCACCCAGGGCACCGTACCCGAATCGAGAAAAGAAGCCGACAAATTGAAGAGGAAAGCTTCTCGATACGTGATTCAGGAAAACCTGCTTTGGCGAAAAGGTCACGAGGGTAACTTGCTGCGATGCCTAGACGGCAGGGAAGCACAAGAAGTCATGGACCTTTCTCATCAGGTGGAACACCAGGGAGGTGCGAAATTATGCAGACAACTCCTCTCAATCGGATACTTCTGGCCCACGATGGAAGTCGATTGCCGCACCAAGGTGCGACGCTGCCAAGAATGCCAATTCAAAGGGAACCTAGTGCACGCTCCTGCCGTGGATCTACATGCATTAGGGACGCCATGGCCATTTCACACATGGGCTTTGGACTTCATCGGACCCATCCGACCAACGTCACATGGGAACCATTTCATTCTCACTGCAACCGAGCTGTTCACCAAATGGGTGGAAGCAATACCACTAAAGACGGCAAACGCGCTGGCTGTGGTTAACTTCATCCAGGAAAACATCGTATGCAGGTTCGGAATCCCAAATACTATTCTTTCAGATAACGGTACTCCTTTTGTTAATCGTCAGGTAGCTACGAAACTCGCGGAGTACAATATCAGGCAGATATGCTCTACCCCCTATTATCCAAAGGGAAACGGACAAGCCGAAGCGACTAACAAAACGCTGTTGAGAATTCTGAGCAAGATGGTCGCAGATGACCACAAGAAGTGGGCCGACTCCCTTAACATAGCTCTGTGGGCCTACAGAACTTCTCCAAGGACACCTACAGGGGCCTCGCCATTTCTACTATGTTATGGGGCCGAAGCTGTAGTACCTGCGGAGGTCAGAGTCAATTCGGCAAGGCTGGCCTTCCATGCACTCTATGAAAATCAACGCGATCATGATTTAGTCTTGCTGGAAGAAAAGCGAGAACAAGCCAAAAGGACTAACAAGCGGTACCAAGAGAGAATCGCTCGCGCCTATAACAAAACAGTCCAGCGACGGGATTTCGCAGTTGGCGACCTGGTCTTGCGCGCATCTGACCACTGCATGCGAGAAGCAACTCACCCGAAGTTCGCAGCTAATTGGGAAGGACCCTTCGAAGTCACAGAAGTCTTCGATAGCGGCTACTGCAGCATACGAAGGTTGCACGGCACAACCTCAACTCCAAGCTCAGTCAACATGCGCTGGATCAAGAAGTACTATCCTTGACTTCTCTTATTTCATACGTTTTATGATAACGTTGCTTAATGTCTCATGTGGCTATGATTAACGCAATCTCCTCTCCCATATGAGAAGATTGTAATCCTATCTCTCACATATGAGAATTTCATAATAAAAGAATTCTCCCAAATGAGAAGTTCATATTTCTAGCCGTTTATATTGCTCTACTTAAATTTGTTATTACTGTTAACAATGATTTATTCGCTGCAAAAGCAGCAAATACAAACGTGATCTTAATTGATCATCAAAGCCTATCTCTTACGATAGCAAGCGCGATCTCAATCGATCATCAAAGCCTATCTCTTACGATAGCAGCAAATACAAACACGATCTTAATTGATCATCAAAGCCTATCTCTTACGATAGCAAGCGCGATCTCAATTGATCATCAAAGCCTATCTCTTACGATAGCAGCAAATACAAACACGATCTTAATTGATCATCAAAGCCTATCTCTTACGATAGCAAGCGCGATCTCAATCGATCATCAAAGCCTATCTCTTACGATAGCAGCAAATACAAACGCGATCTTAATTGATCATCAAAGCCTATCTCTTACGATAGCAAGCGCGATCTCAACCGATCATCAAAGCCTATCTCTTACGATAGCAGCAAATACAAACGCGATCTTAATTGATCATCAAAGCCTATCTCTTACGATAGCAGCAAATACAAACACGATCTTAATTGATCATCTAAAGCCTATCTTTTACGATAGCAGCCAAACGCAAATGCGATCTTAATTGATCATCAAAGCCTATCTCTTACGATAGCAGCAAATACAAATGCGATCTTAAGTGATCGTCAAAGCCTATCTTTTACGATAGCATCAAATACAAACGCGATCTCAATTGATCATCTAAAGCCTATCTTTTACGATAGCAGCCAAACGCAAATGCGATCTTAATTGGTCATCAAAGCCTATCTCTTACGATAGCAACGAATACAAATGCGATCTTAAGTGATCATCTAAAGCCTATCTTTTACGATAGCAGCCAAACGCAAATGCGATCTTAATTGATCATCAAAGCCTATCTCTTACGATAGTAGCAAATAAAAATGCGATCTTAAGTGATCATCAAAGCCTATCTCTCACGATAGCAGTCAACACAAATACGATCTTAATTGATCATCTAAAGCCTATCTCTTACGATAGCAGCCAAACGCAAATGCGATCTTAAGTGATCCTCAAAGCCTATCTCTCATGATAGCAGGCAACACAAATACGATCTTAATTGATCATCTAAAGCCCATCCCTTACGATGGCAGCCAATGCAAATGTGATCTTAAGTGGTCATCCAAAGCCTATCTCTTACGATAGCAGCAAAATACAAAAACGATCTCAATCGATCATCAAAATCCTATCTCTCACGATAGCGGTTTATGCAAATGCGATCTTATATGATCTTCTTAAGCCTATCTGTTACGGTAGCAATTTATACGCAAAGTGATTTTAGTTGATCACCCAAGCCCGTCTGTTACGATGGCAACGTAATTGCAGAACCATCTTGCTAGATCTTCTAAAGGTCTATCAGCTGCGATAGCAATTTATGCGAGAAACTATCTCAAGCAATTCTATAATAAAGTCTATCTCCTATGATAGCAATTCGCACCACTTAACGATCTTAATTGATCTGTTAAAAAACTATCTGTTACGATAGTAAAGTTGTGAACATAATTTCATATGATTTACAACGACCAACTGCAAGCCCATCTATCAAAATGGCACATCTGCGAAATTACGATCTCGAATGATCTAGCGAAACATCTGCGCATTGACGTCGCATATGTGGAATCATTACATGGCATTATGCAAGGCAAAACAAGCCGAAACGCATGCGAAATTGTATTTTGTTGCAAAGAGCAGATAATACAAAAGCTATATATCATTATGAGTCAAATGACTTACAATTTATCTGTCTAGATAGCAGCTTACAAGCGAAAAGCTCGAATCTAACTACGCAGCCAACATGGCTTACAATACATTCGAAAAATGGCTGGTAAGCCAGCGATGCACTAGGGAACTCTCGGCTAAGAAAAGAGAGAATCCACCGGTCCTAACTCCGGCAGTGCAGTACACGGATCTGCGGCCAAAGATCTATAGCAAAAGGGATGCTGCCGCGAAGAGATCAACTTGTCATTCGCCACATCCCTAGCAGCAAGATCAGGGATGCGATACGCCCAAGACCCCGAGGAATGAAAAAAGCCTCCGTCTGATCAAGACAGGCGCCGGAGGAGCTTCCTGTACCGACAGATGCTACTCTGCAAAACAGGCGAAGCAGTCATTCCTCTGGTGATGGACTCCTTGTCATGTTGGACAAGGGCATTGACGAGCACCCCGACCTCACAAATGTGAGGACGACGGATTCTTCCCTGGAGATGCTGGAGGAGAATTCCGCCGTTCATTACGAGACGGTAGCACGGTCACTTCGGCGCTGCACCTCACCACGAGGCGGCCGGAAACATGACCTGCACACATAATACACGAAGAAATTTCTTCGAACACACATGAGGAATTATCTGCATCCTCTTTATGATGGTTATAAACAGCAATAAGCCTCATAAAGTGGATCTTGGAAACTATTTCTATAGCACAAAGCGCAAACTCAGGATTCAAAACTTGAAGTTGCCATGAATCAACGAAAAACAAGCGTTGAAGCCAGCAGTCGTAAGGACTCACGGCAAAGCACATGTTTGGGATGAAGAACCCAAATGGCAAAGACAGGGTTTATATAGGCCCTGTGGAGACTCTTCGGTTGCCTAAGATGAGTCAGCAAAATTCAAAAAGAGGGTAAGTTCAATCACTTACGCCTTGAAAAGCGGTAACAATCAATTACCCTACTAAAGTCTACGACGATTCAGTTGCGTATCCTAATAAATGACGGATAGTCATGATTCGGATGGACTTCCCAACGGAAGCGTGCTTATCTGCCGAGAAATTAGCGCGAAAATCAAGCAGAAAATCAATTGCTGATGTCATAATTGGATATGCACAGGAATGTCCAATCAAATCCCGAAAAGGGCAAAACGGGCAAACTCATTGTTTGTTGAAAAAAAAGGGGAGAAACCCTAGCAACATTACATTAATGTTTCAAAACATTACATTAATGTTTCAGCCATTTTCCTGTTTTCTTTTCAAGATTCGAAAAGTCAAAACAAATTCTTGATTAAGGAATCTTGGGGCTCGAACTGCTCGCTCAGCTTCTCCACTTGTTTCACTTCTTGCTTCAGTTGCTCGCACTTGGCATTCATTTCCTGATACAGCTTCAAAGCTTCATCAACCTTTTGCTTTTGCTGCTCCACCTTCTGCATCTCAGCTGCGAGATTCTGGTGACCGAGATTCAAAGTTACAGCTGCGCGAATCAGTGTAACTCTGTCCTTGAGGAATTTGAAACCAAGTCTGCCTTGGACTTTGAACAGGAGATTTTGGCACATGCCACACAGCAATTCAGCACTCTGGGCCGAAATGGTCGCAGGTGTAGCCGCAGACAGCTGCTCCAGTATCCAGATGGCTTCAGTAAGGAATAGCCTCCTGTCAAAAGGTCCGATCTCCAGAGATCTCACAAACGATCGGGGGTATCTGAGACGCATTCGAACCACCCAGTCTACATCGGTTTGCTTCAAACCTGAGACATCAAAAATGGTTATAATGTCAGAACTCGCAAGCAAATAATGCGACGTGCGAACGGTAAATCTTTACTTACCAGTGCCTTCCAGAATTTCATGAAGAGAAGGGATGCGGACCACTGGGTTGTTCGAAGACTGCCCTCGCTCCATAGCTCTCCTATCAGCTGCGAGCTCCAATCTCTCATAGTCAGGAGGAAGAGTGTAGGCCGCACCAGCTGCGACTACATTCCCAACCTGCGAGCCCCAAATGCTCCACGCAGGAATAGGTGCTTCTGGCTCAGTCATCGCCGGAGGCGAAGGGACAGCCGAAGTCGCTGGGCGGAGGACACTCCCAGATGCGAAAACATTAGCATCACTTGTCCTCTCTTCCTCACCACCGGTACGGACACCTTCGTCCATCGGCACAGCATCAGCTTCGACATCATCGGAGAGTTCGATGACATCCTCGAGATGCTCACTTGTGTGTCCAGCGGCTGCGACGGACTTCTCGGTATGGGAGCTCGAAATTGGAACATGGGATGCAGAAGGCTGACTTCTCTGCTCCAGCTCAGGTTCCTCAGCATGACCTGCGATGCCAAATGCGATAATGTGAGGTAACTTGTGTTATAAGTTATTTCGCTATCTTTACTAAAGCTAAGAATAAGCACCTCCACGCGAAGGTGGGATTGAGGTATCCTCATCATACACTAGGGACGTGGAACCGTGCCCTATCAGTGTATCCTCACTAAGCAAATCTTTAAGAGAAGTGTGACCTGGGATGCGAGTAAACCAGTCATGATTTTGCCTCAAGTGGCTACAGCCTAGTATGCGCATATCACTCAAAATAATTACCTGAGGGTTCTCCGCATTTGCTTACCAACCAACGGCGAATGTCAGGCTTTGACACACCGTGCTTTAACGCACCCACAATTACATCTCTATAAGTAACTGCGAGATTGAAGATCTCACCTTTATCGCCACCTGCGATCTCTGCGAAGTCCGCTTGGACTTGCTCTAGCTCTGCTGCATCCTCTCCAGGAACCTCATCTTCCTCCTCCACATGAGGAGCCACTTCTTCGGGAAGCTCGTCTTCCTCGCCAACTGGACGCACTAAGTCGTCAACATGCTGCTCCTCGAGGCTCCGCTGTTTCACACGCTCGAGCTCCTCTTCCTCTCGCTGCCTTCTTCTTTCAGCAGCCTCCGCGGCTGTCTTCCGGGACTCAGCAAGAACATCCTCGCTTATAGGATCATCTGAAACGCCAGAATGGGCATCTCTCTTTTGCCTCTTGGTCACAAGGCCACCAACGGCTTCATCATCATCATCTGCGAATACATATTTGGTTCAAAGAAAAGAGCTACGAAGAAGTCAAGATAAAGGGCAAGGAGATGCGACGGAAGTACCTCCTGATTCTTCCTCGCACATCACAACTGTCGCTTCTTCTTCTTCATCACTTGCCTGGGGCTCCTGTCTCTCTTCCTCCTCTTGGTTGAATGGAATGAAAGTCTCAACTGCGAGATCTTTTCGCACTTTGCTGGGCATACGACCCTTGCCTTTGTCCTTGATGGAAAGGGACCTCACTGGGGGAGAAGCTGGAGCACTCCTAGGGGAAGAAATCGTAATTCCTTTCTGCCTAGGTCTCTTCACTCTCGGCGCCGCAGTCGCTGGAGGGGACGGGTCACCTCTAGGAGGAGACGGAGCCGGAGGGTTGTCTATCAGCGAGTCAGCAAAAGTGTTCATGACTCCGCGAACCTTTGTTTCGACCTCGGCATCCATCCTCCATGCTAGCCGGTACGACTCCCCCTTCCTTCTGGTGGCAACAATGGTGTCCACCAGCGATTTGGAGCGATCACCAGCTGTGAACCTCCGCACATGACACTGACACAGCACAGAACAAAAAGCATCAGCGCAAGGAAACCCAAAAGCTTAAAGCACATAAGGAAACTGCTTACCTCAGCAAACGCCTTGCTATATTTGATGACCTGCGCGTCACCCTTCTTGATTGCGTCGACTTGCTCCTTCAGAATGAAATCGGGGCACAAATGATTCTCGCGGTCCCACAGCGAGTAGCAACCATACTCAGACTCGCTCAAACTGCAATTGGGGCGAAACGGAAAAGAGTTTCTCTTGATCAAGGGGGCCCTTCCTGGCTGCGCCGCCGCCTCCGTCTCAATCCTCGTTTGCTGGGCAACCCAGTATGCGATACAGTTCTGGGAACAACCACCCTTGCGAGTTCCCGCAGGCTGCTCAAAGGGAAGATTGCTCATGAGGACCGTCTTGCACTCCTTTGTCAGCAAACGCTTGTAGCACCCTCTGATAATAGACTGGGGCCAGATCGATGGGGCCACTGCATCAAAACCAAACTGAGGAGAGACCCGAGTGGGGTCAACATCCACTGTAAGCCTTTCATACCTTGGCGCGAGCTCACGAATATGCTCTGCAAGGGCAGGAAGGGAACCTCGCAGACACCAACAAAAGAACTCACGATAGCGCTCGTGGAAATACGGTCCCTTTCCAAAGAGAAGGTCTTCTGACAAGACCATACCTTTGGAAGGGTATAGCTTTGGGAACCACCGCACATTCTCAACGCGTGTGGCATAGGGCCTGGCAGTAAACTCCTTTCGTTTGTCGCATATCAAACTCCAAGTACACTTGGTGTTGCTTGCTCCAAACCATCTCGCAGCCCTTCCGCTGTTGCGCGCTTCTGTCTCGCCTGGGGGACACCACTTATCAAGTGGGAGGGGAGTTGGAGCATAAGACGGCCATCGCTCGAAAACCCACATTGTCAAAAAGCTGATATTGACAAAGGTCAGAACATCGAGGCGGCCACGCGATTCCCTCATCGCCAGAACCAGCTGATCCAGCCTGTAATATAGCGTCCCCAGGACCAAGGGTCCGAGTGCGACTCTCTGGCCAAGAGCGAGCCTCACGGCAAGTGGCAGCACATGGTAGAAGACCCCGTCATGGGGGTGACCATCAATCAGATACCTCGACAACCAAGCACAGAGAAAGGCACAAAGGGTTAGATGATAACCCTTGCCCTCTATGTAATTCTCGGCCTCCGGGTTCTCGCTCTGAAGCTTCTTAGTAATGCTGCTGTTCGCATAGTCTCGGAAGAAGTACTGCAACCACTTGTTCCAGGTATTCTTCGCAGATGTATCCACCAGCTGCCAGTTCGGAAGAGGCTTTGTAGTGGTCCACCGAGTGGAGATTTTCTTTACCTCTGCTAGGCACTCCTCCATCTGCGCGTACAAGGCCATTTCAGCAGATGTCCTCAGGTGACTCAAGGGGTCCACCTCACCCATGGGGGAAAGCTCATACAGCATCTGAACGTCCTCGAGCGTGGGGGCAGCCTCGAACTCCGCAAAATGAAACGTGTGAGTCGCGGGCGAGTAACGGGACAGAAGGTCTAGAAGCATGGACTGATCCAGCTTCACGGCAGCACCCTTCATAGCACGGATAGCAAAGAAAATGCCGGCTTTATCAAGAGTCTCGGCGTGATGATCCAACACGTGGTCGATCCACTCATCCATATAGTCCAATTTCTGGACGAACGCTTGAGTAGAAATCGCAGTATACGGGAAGTGCCCGTTCTCGATCCCCAATCGGACTACATCCTCGGAACCAACCCACTCGAGCAGGGCTGAGTTAACTGGGCGAGTCAACGTCAGCAATTGCTCAACAGGAACAGGATCAGGCATTCTCTTCGCCTTTATCCTCGCATGATAAAAATCCTTCCCACCCAAAAAGGGGGCTTTACGCCACAGAGCCTGCGGAAGCTCCGGCATCTCTTCATCTTCCTTGACGGGTCTGGTTACTCTTGTCTTGGCCATTCCTGCGAAAGGGCAAGAAAAAGGGGGGAGAAATACCACACCACACTTCAGTTTGAATTTTGGAATTTGAGATCTATGCAAACCAAAGCAAACAGTTCCGGTACCGATTTCAGAAATTGGGGAGTTGATATTGTTGAAAGATTAAAACGAAGCGGGTTCAAAGATCAAAAGCCTCTTCACAAATTTCATGGATTTACAGATTCAACGCGGTTCAAGGCAAGCACTGGTATTTTAAATCAAAAGTAAACGAGGCCAACCTTGTTTCCTTGAAGCTTGCTTGGATATACACAATTGGAGAATACGATTTGCAGTTCTGAACTGGTGATTGATTATCTGGATCTGCTCTCGAAGATCTCCGGGTACCATTCACTTTAAGAGAAAGAAGTGATGCTTTGCAATAATGGGATACAAGGTATTTATCCAGAAGAATGAAGGGTTGCGTCCCTTCAGTAGTCGAATCGCAACCGTCACCGTCGTGTCGCGCAATCACAGGACGGGCTGACGTCACGCCTAAAACCCTAAAGGTCAGACGGCACGACTCTAGGGGTTTTAGGTCATAATGACACGCACGGGGGCTGAACCTGCCCGTATTTGAATTGGTGCGTGGCGACGACGCGCATGTTGGTTTCCGCGCATGGAAGCCTATACAGCTATGAGCCTTCACGCGCAGAAAGGGGGCTAATGTAGATACTGCTTTATGACATGGCAGATCTAGGCCACGTGGCAACCATCCAGCACACCATATTGTGCTCCACACACACAGGATCACCAGCCGAGCTGATCCATGTGGGGGCTGCGAGACAGAGCCCTCGCATACCACTGCACGGGACTTGTAGGGACTTTGTGGTTTGGAGGCTAGAGTAAGCCCTGTCGCGTGCGAGCCAAGCCCGCGCGCGACCTTTAGTAACTGTTTTGAGAGATTTATGGCACGAGCTCCATAAACCCGGTCAATCCGGTCAAACCCGGTCAACCTCGTAACGGTTCCGGTACTCGCGCACCACGTGCTCTAACGGTTCCTATATACTCGGACGGACGTGCCGTTATGGTTAAGCTAATTAAGCCGCCATCAATGGGCGCATTAACCACACTACAACGGTCACGTTCTCCAGTATATATATATCGTTAACCTTTCCATACAAAGGGAGAACACACTGCCATACGCGGAAGCTCTGCCAAACCTCTGTCTCTCTCTCAGACATTGCTACTGACTTACTCTCTCCCTACACACACCCCTATTCTTCCTGTGCGATCCCTGATCCACTACGCACGGTGTACACGGAGGTCTCCCTGCCGGAATCTCTTGTGCACAAGGGTTTGAAGCCTTCTTTAATAAGTGAAAACGAAGATCCCATTTTGATATGGCCTTAGAAAAGGCTTAAAGCTTGGGGATCAAAACAAAGCAAGAAAATGAAAAAAGTGACATAACAAGCCACTTATTACCACCCCAGAAACACTCAAAACATATAGGTCTCGATTTCCAAATCTATTTCGGGCACTGATGCGCAAACTAACGTGCTATCGCAAGTGTACGAATCTTGTAGTACCGGGTGCAATTAGACTCGGGTGATCGTTCCCACGAGGACTGTTTCGGGTTTACTTACGTTGTCAGTTTCGTTTATCCAAGAGTAGTAACCTGGAGGAGTAGGTTGTGATTATAATGACTAAACTAAAAACAGAAATTAAAAACGTAAACGTAAATATTTTTGTGTCGTTTTCTGAAATAAGCTGAATCGGGTGAAACAATAATAGATGAAGACTAGGCTCCAGGATCCCCTAGGGTTTCTACAGATTTCAGTTTACAATCGTTTATGAAAACACTCAGCAGTTTCGATATTTGTGCAACGTACCGGTTGTGCAGTGACTTTTCAGATTCCACACGTAATCCCGATCCTGCAGACTTTCGGATTCTTGTTAAGCTGCCTAAATCTGCAGTCTCGGTCTAATCCTGTTAGGGTTTGTAACCTGTTCGAATGGCCCGGGTTAAATTCTCTAACAGTTGGTCTCACGTTTTTCGATGCTAGCCCTATCTCCCTTTCTCTGGTCGGTCTATCAGGGTAAGGTACTAAATCCTGGTTTTTCTTCCTAACCCTAACTTGACGTTTTCACCTACAAGCTCGGGTCTATAGCAATCCTGGGTGATCAATCCTATCATGCATATACGATAACATTCAAAACCAGAATAACAGATATAACTTGATGAATTAAGATAATCATCATGAATCCATAAACGAAGTAGTCATAAAATCTGAGTACGAAACCCTAGGTTCACCGAGAACCTAGGTGAAAAGTTTAGCTACGACTAGACATAATACAAAACGCAGTTTCTGAATATAAAGAGAGAGAACGAAATCAAACTAAGTCTTCGAATCTCGAATCGCGCTTTCGTGCTCTCCGGGAATGCTCTGACTTGCCCTTCGGTTGTGCTGAGAATTGTGCTGTGTCTCCGTGTCTTCAAAACGAGTCTGGACGAGTCTTTAAATAGTGCTATTTCTCGAGAACGCTTGTGCCCGAAATTACGGAATCTGCCATCGGTCCACCGTCTTTGACCAAAAAGTCAAAACTGGCTGCGTATATACGCAGGGTTGCGTATATACGCAACCAGGGCCCATCAACCAACCCCCATCTCCCTCCCTGCTTGCGTATATACGCAAGGCTGCGTATATACGCAGACATGGGGTGGAGAGGTGGGCCGCACTTGGTCCTTTGGTGGGCCAGGTTTGGTCCCCTGGGTCCCACTCTTCTGCCTGACGCTCCCGGTTTGCCTCTTCGTTGTACTTATGCTTTTCCGTGTTTCCGTCGTGTCCCGGTCTTGTGCACGTTTCCCGAGACGGTCCCGGCACGCTTCCCGATGCACCTCCCGAACCTGTTCCTGAAAAGGCAACACGAACGAAAACCCGCAATCATATCCAAATATAGCAATAAATAAGCAGAAATCCAGCAAGTACAAATAAACGTCTCGTTCTAGATTCCCGAGGCATTCTAAGGCATTTTCCAGCAAAAACCGCTAATTCCGACACAAATACTCGTGAAATCAGGCTATAAGATAACCCCTAATTGGGCGTTATCAAATACCCCCGCACTAAACATTGCTCGTCCCGAGTAATCCTGCCAACTCTAGCCTGCATTTCTGTCCTCGTGACTGACTCTGTACATACCCTACTGTTGCATACGCTTTCGACCCGAACCTTTCAACCGGACGACTCGATAGAAAAACTGACTCAGATAGAATATACACAGACTCAAACGACTCTAAACAGACTAGTGACAAAAATATTTTTGGAGAGATCGGGCAACCTCAAAAACATAAACAGTATGTCCTCGTGATCTCATCCTTTTCAGAATTTACTTCCCTGCAAGCGATCGGTAAGTCTGAACAGATTTATATGGTGGATTTAAGCACTGGACCGAAGTACTATTACTTTGGTTATCAAACTGAGCAAATCCCTAGCTAACTTACCATCCGAGCTGTTTCCGAAAGGATCTATGTCTAATCAGGTAGGATGAATATATGTATCAAGGTATGGCATAATCCTACATGTTATGACATTCTCACAATTTACCAAACTCACACCCCTCACCGAGATCCCGAAAAACTGCTCGAAACACCTAAGTTCCTGCTTCCCCAATTCTCCTGTCCCCCGGTGTGTCTTTGCCGTGCTCGCGGCCACAAATGTGAAGCGGTGCAAAACGTCTCGAAAATTGTGCCACTCACTCAGCTTTTTATTTAAATAACAAAAATACAAAACAAACTAAAAACTAGATCATGATTTTTCTTTCTTTTTTTTTCTTTTTCTCTTCTTTTTTTTTATTTCTTTTTTTTTCATAATATATATTATTATTATTTTTTTAACACAACTATATATACAAACATACACGAATACTGACAATACTAAATTGACTAAAGCTGAGTGAGTGAAAATAAATCTCTGTCGTGGGGTACGTAAAATGTCCTCATGTGGAGCACCCCCACACTAATCCTGAAGCGCTGATCCTGTAGTCGAAATAAAACTGTGCAGTCCCACCGAACCTCCTCATCACCAAAGATGTAGAAAAACGGCACAACCACCAATTGACCCTACAACCCCCCGGAACCCTGTTTTGTGCGAAAAGATGCTCGCACGCGACTAACTCCTCCTGTGGTCACTATGTAGTGAAGTGATCCACCTCTGCAAATTAATGCACTGTCGCCACTAACTCACCCTGTCCTTCCCTCGAAAAACGTGTCAAAATCGAAACTGTCCAAAACCGATAACTCATGAAGCTCCCCCATCTAAAACCTGCCCCTACTCACTCCCTCCGTCATAACACGTAGAATAGCCAACTATCGACTGATGAGGTCTCAAAGAAGGCTGCCTAGGCTAAAGTGGCTACGAAGAAAGAGGGTAAATGGCTTCAAACGGGTTGACTAATTGGACCTAGGGGTAAGAAACAGGACGTGAGGTCCCTTGATAGCCAGTCACTCCACCGAAAAATGCGATGACTGTGACGGCGCCCATGGGCGGGTTGTCGACTACCTATGTGACGGTGGTGTAGCAACTAGTCGGATTTTTCGCTCAGTGGATAATTACTTGCGGATTCCAAGGTCACTGGCTCTCACCTATCTACTATACCTCGGTGCAAGTTTTCTTCTCTTTCAAAGGATTCAAACTCATTTTCTTCACTGTTTTCGTTATCTCGATTGCCCTTTCTCAAAATTTTCTGATTTTAAACTTTTTTTTTTTTTGAAAAATAATTTATACTTGCTGTTTGCGTATATACGCAGGTCTGCGTATATACCCAACCAGCAGCATAAATAATCTTTAATTTTTCATTTTTTTTTAAATTATATACAATGCATGGCCAGAATGATTATGGTGGGTTGACTCAAATAAAGAAAATATGCTGACTCAAAAATAAAAATAAAACTGCAAATACATACGAAAAAACGTGCAGACCGGGTAAATGCAGACACGACTACCACCCCCACACTAAGAGGTGGCATGCCCTCATGGCACTCACTCGTCCGGAAAAAATGTCGGGTCAGACCCGGTCTCGGACGTACCGGATATGCTACCCGGCGAGCTGCTCTCTGAATCAGTCCTAAAGACCGGCTGACGTGCCCGTGTACGGGCCGGGTAATCAGAGGACTGCGACTCGGACCCAGTCCAACTGCTAGGTGACCGGGATCGCAAAGTCGTCCTGCCACTCGAAGGCTGCTGGGTACGGGCCCCAGTCTGACGACCTGTAGGCTGCCGGGATCGTGTCCCAGGCTGCCGTCTCTCCTGTCGGGCAGGTGGCTGTGATGGCTGAGTCGGGGGTGGTGGCAGGGTCGGGGGTGGTGGAGCAGACGTGCACTCGCTAGAGTCCCCGTCATCCGACCATCCCTCGGTAAAGCTGCTGGAGTAGGTGGGTGGAAAATACAGCGGGACTGGCGGTTCTCGGCCTGCGTGCCGAGCCGCATCCCGCTGCTCCTCTCGAATACTAGCGAGGGCAGCCTGGGTGTCCTTCGTGACCTTCCGCTGAGTCCGGCGGTTATGCGTCAACGCTCTCCAAAGCTTGCCCACGCTCTCATACACCTTCTCTCCTATGGACTTGCGTCCGCACTGACACCCCTCAAATCTCTCGTCCACTCGGGGCAGTCTACGTGGCGGGGCCGGTCTAGCTCGTGGGGTCGGGTTGGCCCGTGGGGCCGGCTCACCTCTCTGACGGGCAGGCTGAGGCTGGGCATTCCTCTCAGTCCCCTGTCTACTCGACTCGGGGCGCTCACTCTCTCTACTAGTACGGCATCGCCGAAGTCCGGCCGATGCTTGGCGACTGACTGGTCGCTCCTGAGTCGAACGCCTCCTAGGGGCAGGGGCAGGGGCAGGAGCCGGGTCCTCCTCCATAATATCGTCATCCTCATGGAGGTCAACGACTGGCTGTGGTGGGCCCGGGTGACGAGCGATGAGCTTCCTATAAGGCCGTGGCTTAGGAGGAAGTAGATCACCCTCCACATCAAACATCGGAACCTCAAACTCCCGTGCCAGTTTGGCAATGAGGTTGGCGTACCCCAATCCCTTGTGGCTACCGGAGCAGTTCCGCTCCTGCATGTACACCCAAATCCGACGAGGAATGTCCACCTCTCGTCGGAGAACAAGGCAATAGACTAAGAGTACGTACTCAAAGTCAAGGTAGGTAAAATGCTTAATGCCCACTACCCTGTTCACTACCCACTCGGCCCACCACCGTGGCGGGCCGGTAATAAAATGAGAATGCAATTTCTTGCCTATCTCGCCTGGCCCCTCTCTCTCAAAATGGGCACCCGGGTACCCCCCAGTCACAACCCGCAAAAGCTCAGCATCGCTAGGCGGGTAATCTGCACACTCAGCATATGCGCACGTGAAATGGCGCATCGGAATCTGGTACGCCTGGCGGATGGTATCCGCCGTGATCAACAGAAACGTACGCCGCAAATAGACCCATCGGACATCCCCGTTGGCCTCACCCTCCCCCTTGTGCATGAGGTTCGCGTAGAACTCACGCACCAAGTCAGAACTGGACACGTCCGGAAACCCCGCTAGGGACGTTCCGAAAATGTCCGGTCGACTCGCATACTCTGCCATCTCTGGCGGCATGCTCGTATGGTCTACCTGAAACTGGTAGTCAACGGGAAGGCTATGACCCATTTTGGTTCCGGTCATAAAGTAAAACTGTGCATAATGGTTGACGAACCTAAAACTGTCAAAGTGCGTAGGGGTAAGCTCATCCGCCTCGTAGTCAGTCGGGATGTCATCTCGCTCGGGGTCTAGGACGGGTACGTGAAACTCCATAACATACCGAACCTCGTAAAACGTGCCGACTCGAGAAAGTAAGCAAAAACGTGAAACGTGCACAAAAATAGTGTGTCTCAATAGATAGTCCACCTAAGAGCTACCAGAGGTCCACACGGCAAGTGCCGCTCCAAAACGCAAAAATAACCGAAAATGACGGGCCTGGCTACGGGCCGTGCCAAAACGGAAAATAAAGCGAGGGATGAGATTTTCGACCTTCCCTAAACAGGGGTGAAGACCGGAGATTCTGCCCGGAAAGTCGCCGGAAAGCCGCCGGCGGTCGCCGGAAAAGTCGCCGGAAAAGTCAACTGCCCGGAATTGAAATTCGAGCCCACCAAATCGAAGCCCTCAATCTCCTCGTTCACGTTCCCTTGTACGGTTTTTGCTAGTTCTTGCTCTAACACCTTCGAATCTGCACTTTTCCTCAAGAACACCTCACTTTTTGATGGAAATTGCCCGCTCGATTTTCGCTTGTTTCTGGATTTTGATGGATGAAACTTGATCCTTGCGACGAGGGGATTCCAGAAATGTGCCCGGATTTTGATTTGGAGGTCCGATGCACAATTTGTGTTCTTCAAGTGGGAGAAAATGGAGGTAGAGAGAGAAATAGAGGTGCCAACAATGGCAAAATCCGGCCCCCTCTCTCATTATAAACCCTAAATGGTCAAAATGACCAAAATACCCCTGGGGTTTTGAAAAAATTTCGATTTTTTTTTCTTTTCTTTCCTGTTTGCGTATATACGCAATACCCAACCAGAAAACAACCAAAAAAAAAAAAAAATTAATTTAATGCCCTCGGGTTGCGTATATACGCAGGGGCTGCGTATATACGCAGCCCGAGGCAAAAAATTATATATATATTTTTTTTTCCAAATCATCTCTCTTCCCCTGTTTTCCCGGTTCTGGCTGTTTTGGATGTTTCTGTATCTGCACATTCTCAAATTCAAAGTCAAAAACCCGCTCATCTCGCCTCTCTCGAAAATTCAGAACTGATATAATAACGTAATAACTAATAAAAATAAATAAATAAACGATAAATTTTGGGTTGCCTCCCAAACAGCGCCTTGTTATTTACGGTCGACGGCCCGAACTTGTTACCTCTTACGGGTCATCAAAATAGACCGGGTCTATTTTGATGACTTCGGCGGTCTCGAGATACGGCTTGATCCGGTTCCCGTTCACCCTGAAACTGGATTTGTCTTTTGGATTTTCCAGCTCGAATGCCCCCCAGGCAAAAATCTGTTTGATGATGAACGGTCCCGACCAACGAGACCTCAACTTCCCCGGGAAGAACCGCATCCGGGTATTATAGAGAAGCACTTTGTCGCCTTCGTTAAACTGCTTTGGCGTGATACGGTTATCATGCCACTTCTTTGTCTTCTCTTTATAAATTTTGGCGCTCTCGAAAGCCGTTCTACGTAATTCCTCTAATTCCAGCTGTGCCATCTTCCTCTTGTCTCCTGCTAGATTCTGGTCCAAGTTCAGCAGTTTGATGGCCCAATACGCCTTGTGCTCCAGTTCCACCGGTAAGTGGCACACTTTCCCAAACACGAGCTGGTACGGTGACATTCCCAGCGGTGTTTTGAAAGCTTTCATGTAGGCCCAGAGCGCATCGTCCAGTCTGACAGACCAATCCTTTCGGCCGAGATTCACTGTTTTCTCGAGTATGCTCTTGATCTCTCGATTCGACACCTTGGCTTGCCCGTTCGTCTGCGGATGGTAGGGTAACGAGACTTTATGAACTGACACGCCGTACTGTTTCAGAACTTTCGCAAAAACCCAATTGATGAAGTGCGAGCCCTCGTCGCTAATCATTGCCCTGGGAGTCCGGAAATGAGTGAAAACGTTGCGTTTCAGAAAACGCTCAACGGTAGCTGCATCGTTTTTCTGACAGGCGATCGCTTCGATCCACTTTGTCACATAATCTACTGCCAGCAGAATGTAAAGATTTCCCATCGATGACGGGAACGGACCCATGAAGTCGATCCCCCATACATCAAAGGGCTCTACCTCCTGCCACACGGTCATGGGCATCTCGTCCCGGTGTGACGTGTTTCCTGTCCTCTGGCACCTATCACATCCCTGCACATAGTCGTGACAGTCTTTGAAGATTGTCGGCCAGAAAAAACCGGACTGTAGTATTTTATGAGCTGTTCGCGTTCCCCCAAAATGACCCCCACACTGTGATGAGTGGCAGTGTCGGATCACGTTCCAGGCCTCGTGGGTCGGGATACACCTTCTCAGGATGTTGTCGGCCCCCTGTTTGAACAAGTACGGGTCGTCCCAGAAATACTGTCGACTTTCGGCAATGAACTTTTTCCGCTGCGATGGGGTGAGATCCTCGGGAAGCGTGCCAGTTACCAAGTAATTGGCTATGGCATAGTACCACGGTCTCCCGATTTTTACTGCCATGATGTGCTCGTCCGGGAAGTTTTCCTTGATCGGCACCGGGTCCACCTTCACGTTCTCAAGTCTGGATAGTTGATCCGCTACCACATTCTCAACTCCCTTCTTGTCCCGGATTTATACATCGAATTCCTGCATCAGTAGTACCCACCTCAACAGTCTCGGTTTTGCGTCCTTCTTGTCCAGCAGGTATTTCAGGGCACTATGGTCGGTAAAAACGATAACTTTTGACCCGACCAAATACGGCCTGAATTTGTCCAGGGCATACACCACGGCCAGCAGTTCCTTTTCTGTCGTGCCATAGTTGAGCTGGGCATCGTTGAGTACCTGGCTCGCATAATAAATGACGTGGCATACCTTATCCTTTCGCTGGCCCAAAACTGCCCCGACTGCGTAGTCGCTGGCGTCACACATCAACTCAAACGGGAGTGACCAATCTGGCGTGGTTATAACCGGGGCTGTGGTCAGCTTCTCCTTCAAATGGTCAAAAGCCTGCCGACATGCTGCATCGAAATCAAAGGGTACGTCTTTTCCGAGTAAAGCACAGAGTGGCTTTGTGATCTTGGAAAAGTCCTTGATGAACCTTCGATAAAATCCTGCATGACCCAGAAAACTTTTGATCGCCCTTACGTTCGGGGGTATGGAAGCTGCTTTATCACCTCGATCTTTGCCCTGTCCACCTCGAGTCCCTTGCTGGAAATTCTGTGACCCTGCACGATCCCCTCGATGACCATAAAGTGACACTTTTCCCAATTGAGCACCAAATTCGCCTTCTTGCATCGGATCAGAACCTGGCCCAAATGGAACAGGTAGTCATCGAAACTGTCCCCGAAGAGTGAAAAGTCGTCCATGAAGACCTCCAGATTTTTCTCGATCATGTCGGAAAAAATCGCCATCATACATCTCTGGAACGTGGCCGGAGCGTTACACAACTCGAACGGCATGCGCCGAAACGCGAACGTACCGTATGGGCAGGTAAACGTCGTCTTTTCCTGGTCCTCCGGGGCTATGCAAATCTGGTTGTACCCGGAATACCCGTCCAGAAAACAGTAGTAGGCGTGGTGGGCGAGCCGGTCCAGCATCTGGTCCATGAATGGCAGCGGGAAGTGGTCCTTCAGTGTTGCATCGTTTAGCCTCCGATAGTCCATGCAGATCCGCCAGCCCGTAACGGTGCGCTGTGCAATCTGCTCCTGATCTTTATTCTGCACCACCGTAATACCCCCCTTTTTGGGCACGCACTGGACCGGACTGATCCACGTGCTGTCCGATATGGGGTAGATGATTCCCGCTTCCAGCTACTTCATGACCTCTTTTCGCACAACGTCCTTCATGTTCGGATTCAGTCTCCGCTGGGGCTGAATCACCGGCTTCTTGCCTTCTTCAATTCGGATCTTGTGCATGCAGTAGGAGGGGCTGATTCCCTTGATATCTGCAATCGTCCATGCTATTGCTTCCTTATGCTCTCGCAATACTTCCAGCAGTTTCTGCTCCTGTTCCTGAGATAAACGAGACGAAACAATTACGGGCAGAGTGCTATTTTCACCAATATACGCATACCTGAGATGGCTCGGGAGCGGTTTCAGCTCCAGTGCGGGTGGCTCCTTGAGTGACGGGACCAGAATCATCTTTTGCCCGCCGTCTTCGTCCCGGTGCAAAGTGGTCCAGTCCTCGACTCTCATGGCGTGCTCGCACCGAGTCTTCTCTTTCTCTTCCCCGTACATGCTGTCAATCTCTTCCCACAATTGGTCCATCTCCTCGTTTTCCCAGCCTTCGTCCACCACATCTATTGCAAAGATGTCCTCATGGTCGTAGTAATTAGGCAGTTGCAGATTTTTAAAAACGTTGAATTTCACCTTTTCCTCGTTAATCTGCATGGTCAGCTCCCCGCTCTTGCAGTTTATCATTGCTTCGCCTGTGGCCAAAAACGGTCTGCCAAGTATGAGCGGTACCTCCCCTGCCTCCATGTCCAGATTTGACGAAATCTGCCGGAAAAATAAGCTCGCCGACCTTGACCTGAATATCCTCGATAACCCCGTAGGCCTGTTTTACGGACCTGTCTGCCATCTGCAGCATGATTCTGGTGGGTCGGGGTTCACCGACTTTCAAACTTTTGAAAATCGTCAATGGCATCAGGTTGATGCTGGCCCCTAGGTCACACAGAGCCTTTCCTGTGTAAGCGTTCCCTAGGGTAACCGGTATAACAAAACTGCAAGGATCCTTTCTCTTCCTCGGTAGCCCATTCTTCACACAATTGCTCACTTCTGCCGTCAGGTTTATGGTCTCGAAATCGCTCATTCGCCTCCTCCCATACAAGATGTCCTTGAGGAATTTGGCGTAAGTGGGCATCTTAGCCAAAGCCTCGGCAAAGGGTATGTTAATCTGCAGCTGCTTGAACATCTCGAGAAACCTGGCGTAGTCCTTGCTGTCATCCCTCTTTCGTGTTCGCAAGGGGTATGGGACCTCCTTGGAGACGGGTACAGTTTCTGCACCTGTCTCGTTCTGCACTGCATCCTGCTCAACCGAGCCCTTCGGCTGGGGGCGGTCGACTGTGCTGTTATCCTGGCCCGACAAGTTGCGTTCTACTTCTTTCGAACTTTCTGCACGTGCGTGGCTGGGATACGGTGGATCCTGCAGTGCCAATTCACTCCGAGTGGAGATAGCATTGATCTGAGCCCGTGGATTGTTTACTGTATTCGAGGGTAGGTTTCCTGACTGTCTCTCCGTTAGCTGCTGTGCTAACTGCCCCACCTGCACTTCCAAAGCGCGCAGTGACGTTCTGGTTGTCTGCATATCTGCCGTCAAGGTGTCCATGTGCTTGAACTGGGACTCCATTGTCTGGAACATGGACTTGATCTCTTTCATTAGAGCGTCGTACTGCTGTGCGGATGGGACTGACTGAGCCTGCTGGACCGGGGCAGCCTGTTGAGCTGGTGGCCTGTGCTGGAATCCCGATGCATAAACTGTTGCGTTCGGGTTTCCGTACTGAAACCCGGGATGGTCTCTCGTACCCGGTCGGTACCGGCTTGGGTCCCACTGCTGCTGTACGTAATTGGTATCTTCGGTCCTTAGCTCCTCAATGGCTGTGTCCAGATCAGGTTCTTCGACTGCTGCAACAGTCTTCTTATCCGAGTAGACTTTCTTGACCAAGTCGTGAACGATCTTGGCCAGGTTGTCTATACGGTCATCCTCTGCAGGTTCGGCTCTAGCCGCCATCCTGCGATCGTCAAACAGTCGGGTGTCCTGCTTGGCCAACTGCTTCATCAGGTCATACGCACCTTCTTTGTCTACGTGATACAGGAAGTTTCCCCCGGCCTCTCTGTCAATCCTGTCGGCGTTCTCCCTGTCTAGGGCATGGTAGAAAACCTGCAGGATTTTCGCGTCTCCAAAACCGTGGTTCGGGCACCGTTTGACCAATCTCATGAGCCTGTCCCATGCGTCCACCACCGTCTCCCCCATCTTCTGTCTGAATGACAGGATCTCGCTCTGTAACTGTATGACTCGGGAGGCGGGATAGAACTTTGCCAGAAAATCCGTGACACACTCTTCCCAAGTGGTGATGGATCGGGGTGGTCGGGATTCGAGCCAGTCTTTGGCTACTCCATAAAGACAGTACGAAAATAAGATCAACATGAGTACCTCTGCTTCTACCCCCTTGTATCTGACCTTGTTGCAGTAATCTTCGAATTTCCCGATAAAATCGTTCGGGTCTTCGTCGGCCCTGCCATGAAACGGGCAGAGAGTTTGTACCGTCTGGATGGTGGATGGTTTGATGTCAAAGTGCTCGGCGGTGATCTCGGGCACCACAATAGCTCGCTCATGCCCCCCGGTGGGGACTTCGAAATTTTCCACCAACGCTTCCCAGATTGGTTATATGTTCTCTGGTTGCTTCGGGCAGCAAGTCCCGCTGTGACAAGCTCCTCAATGTACCGCGCCATCTGGGCTGGGGTACGTGTCTCTCGTTCCTGTTCACCGGCTTCGGTGTTCTCGGGTGGATCTCTCTGATTGGTTGCCATCCTGCTTTCTCGGTTTCTGCGGTTCTGTTCGGTATACAGTTTTTCCGGGTTGTCGAGTGGTGACACCAAATCGCGAGGCAATCTGGGCATCAACTAAACAGTCCTAAAAACGCAGATTCAAAAACGCAGTGAGATAAAAAGAAAAATAACAAAACTGAAAATAAATAAAAACTCAGAAAACTAATTCTGACTACTAAATAGACCCTAAAAAGTCCCCGGCAACGGCGCCAAAAACTTGATGCGCAAACTAACGTGCTATCGCAAGTGTACGAATCTTGTAGTACCGGGTGCAATTAGACTCGGGTGATCGTTCCCACGAGGACTGTTTCGGGTTTACTTACGTTGTCAGTTTCGGTTATCCAAGAGTAGTAACCACGAGGAGTAGGTTGTGATTATAATGACTAAACTAAAAACAGAAATTAAAAACGTAAACGTAAATATTTTTGTGTCGTTTTCTGAAATAAGCTGAATCGGGTGAAACGATAATAGATGAAGACTAGGCTCCAAGATCCCCTAGGGTTTCTACAGATTTCAGTTTACGTTCGTTTATGAAAACACTCAGCAGTTTCGATATTTGTGCAACGTACCAGTTGTGCAGTGACTTTTCAGATTCCACACGTAATCCCGATCCTGCAGACTTTCGGATTCTTGTTAAGCTGCCTAAATCTGCAGTCTCGGTCTAATCCTGTTAGGGTTTCTAACCTGTCCGAATGGCCCGGGTCAAATTCTCTAACAGTTGGTCTCACGTTTTTTGATGCTAGCCCTATCTCCCTTTCTCTGGTCGGTCTATCAGGGTAAGGTACTAAATCCTGGTTTTTCTTCCTAACCCTAACTTGACGTTTTCACCTACAAGCTCGGGTCTATAGCAATCCTGGGTGATCAATCCTATCATGCATATACGATAACATTCAAAACCAGAATAACAGATATAACTTGCTGAATTAAGATAATCATCATGAATACATAAACGAAGTAGTCATAAAATCTGAGTACGAAACCCTAGGTTCACCGAGAACATAGGTGAAAAGTTTAGCTACGACTAGACATAATACAAAACGCAGTTTCTGAATATAAAGAGAGAGAACAAAATCAAACTAAGTCTTCGAATCTCGAATCGCGCTTTCGTGCTCTCCGGGAATGCTCTGACTTGCCCTTCGGTTGTGCTGAGAATTGTGCTGTGTCTCCGTGTCTTCAAAACGAGTCTGGACGAGTCTTTAAATAGTGCTGTTTCCCGAGAACGCTTGTGCCCGAAATTACGGAATCTGCCATCGGTCCACCGTCTTTGACCAAAAAGTCAAAACTGGCTGCGTATATACGCAGGGTTGCGTATATACGCAACCAGGGCCCATCAACCAACCCCCATCTCCCTCCCTGCCTGCGTATATACGCAGGCAGGGGGTGGAGAGGTGGGCCCCACTTGGTCCTTTGGTGGGCCAGGTTTGGTCCCCTGGGTCCCACTCTTCTGCCTGACGCTCCCGGTTTGCCTCTTCGGTGTACTTCTGCTTTTCCGTGTTTCCGTCGTGTCCCGGTCTTGTGCACGTTTCCCGAGACGGTCCCGGCTTGGTCCCGACACGCTTCCCGATGCACCTCCCGAACCTTTTCCTGAAAAGGCAACACGAACGAAAACCCGCGATCATATCCAAATATAGAAATAAATAAGCAGAAATCCAGCAAGTACAAATAAACGTCTCGTTCTAGATTCCCGAGGCATTCTAAGGCATTTTCCAGCAAAAACCGCTAATTCCGACACAAATACTCGTGAAATCAGGCTATAAGATAACCCCTAATTGGGCGTTATCAGGCACCAGACGTGGAAAGGCCATCAATCGAAGAAAAACAAACACAAATGTTGAACACAAATATGCAAAGGAAAGCCTCTGTCGTCAACCCCCAAAATAACCAAGAAAAAATTATTCATTGATGAAAACTTGCCGACGAAAAGATGAGGTCTCAGAGGTGATCGAATTAGGCGGCGAGGAACAAACATGACAAAACTATATGTGATGAAGATTGAAACTTCTTGAAAGAAATAAGGATCTCTAAGGAGATTGAAGTGTAGCGGTAGAAAGAGGTCAAACCTGAAGAGACAGTAATCAGGTAGGGGAGCTTTTCTCAGTTGTAGAACAGGGGTTTAGATGGAACTTTGAGGCAGAGGGAGGGAAGAGATCTGATGGGCAACGCTGCCGAAGCGGCGCTGCCTGACAGGAATGGCGATGAACCTGTGTTTCTCTCTCTAGTTCTAGTGAGAGGTCAGAGCTTCCCTGGATGGTGGTACAAGGGTCCCCTTCAAAAAACAAATTCATCAATTGTAATCACTTGTACCCATAGTTTCAAATATATGTGGATTTGATACTCATAATTTTGATTGTAACATTCATGGTACCTATAAATTCAATTTGTTGTAACGATAATACCATCCGTTAACTTCTTCTTTTTTGAGAAATTGTTTTTTTGTCGTCAACCGGGTTCGAACTCGGGACCTCATGCAGGGGCTTCCAACGCTCTACCACTTGAGCTACCACCTTATCTGCCCATCCGTTAACTTTCTATCTACTAGTTATGAGCACATGCGTTGCACGTGAGATTTTATTTATTAAAACAAGGGTAAAAGACACTGACCACCCCTGAATTTAGGCATAATTCCACCCCGCTACCCTGTGTTTTGGAAAAAGACAGTTTGCACCTTTATTTGGATGGAGGCTAACAGTGGACTAAGGGTACGGGAGAAAAACAATTTTACCCCTAAAATGTGATAAAATTACCTCCTATATATAACCCTCATCTCTCATACTCCCTCATTCTAACCCTAATCCCTCCCACTCTTTTCCCCTCTTTCTTTCTCAATTCATAGCCGCCTCCCTCCCTCTGTTCCCATATCCTCTTCTCCGGCACAAACCCTAGCCAGATCAAGTCACATCACCGACCAAGTCTCCCTCTCCGATGGGTGACTACACGGTGGCTCCTTTCCGTCCGGTACCAGTTCGTGAAGATTGCTAGAGCGAGGAAGCCACAACGAATTTGATTGAGGCTTGGGGTCCCCGTCATCTGGAGCTTAATTGGGGGAATCTCCTGCAGGAGGAGTGGCGGAGAGCTCAGTGGAGGTAAATCGTTGTCACTGTCGTCCTCCGCCCATCTCCATCCCGTTGCCGTCCTCCTCCCGTCGGCGTCCGAGAGCTCTGTGGAGTGGAGGATGAGATGACGAGTCTTTCTTCTTCACGACTCAAATCTCGTGGACTCACTACTTTGTGGTGTTAGGTGAGACAGAAAGAGAAGAACCCAAACCACACTACTACATATACCTCTCCACTTGCCTCCATTTTCTATATCTTCTATGCTCTTCTTCAGCAACCCACGTCGTCTTCTCCAATTCCCAGATCCAACCACCCCTCGATCAATTTCTTCCCACAGGTATCAACCTCATCTCTCTATCAATTTCACTTTATCTGATTTCTTTGATCAGAACCGCATGCTTGGTCGATCTGATTCCTTTTTCGGTAAGTTATTATCTATAACTTTCGATTATTCGTGAATGATTATGCTTTGCTTGGACTCTCTTCGCCTGTTTCTGATTTGGGTTTTTGTTTTTGCTTATTGGGTATTGCTTGTTTGGATAGTTCGCATGAATCTAGCTTCTCACTTGTTTGGGTCGGTTTTGTAACTATTATGGTTTATGTGAACTACAACTAACCTTATGAATAAATCCAGAGTTTTAATTAGTTGAAATAAGCTCTTAGCCTGTTGTTAGACTGGTATGGTTGATTTGAAAAATGAGATAGCTTTTTATCTGTTAGTGTAGTTATAATGGAGACAAAGAAAGTGCATTTTGATCTCTTTAATTAGACTCATATTAGAATTGCAGCTAATTTCTTGTACATGTTCCTTCTTTGCAGCTTATATCTCTCCTCTTTTTCTAATTTTTGTCATCTGCACTTTAAATTATTTATTTTGTAGAAGCAGAGGTCTTGGCCATTGAGTTAGCATGCAAATTAAAAAGAGAGATATTGGAGTAGTGTGTGGTGTTGCACTGACTCCCAGATTCTTGTGAATGAATGCAAAGGAAAATGCAAGGCAACCTGGTCAAGAAGCAGCATAATTGGAGCTTTACAAGAGTGGATCACTGGAAGTTTTGATAGAAATATAGTTTTTGTGGACAAACTAAGAATGTAGTTGTTCATAGATTAGCACATACAGCTAGAATTGGTAAGTTAAATGGTAATATTTTGTTTAATGCTCTCAGTGTGGAGGAGCAAAATTTTGTAATTAGAGATGGTCTAGTTGACATCTCTGGCTTTTCTCCTTAATAATAATGACTTCATCAAAAGAAAAAAGTTGGTTTATTGGTGTTGTTGATGCTTTGGATTCAATGTGAGATGTTTTTTGTGTTGATATTTTTGGTGGATGTTCTTGATGATAAAAGAGGCAAACAAAGAGGTTAAAATGTACAAAGGGGTAATACCGTCCGGAAAAACTCAACCACCCACTTTTCTAACGGAACATGACAGAAGGGTGTTATGTTTCCTCATAGTTTTCCGTTAAATGGGTGCGGAGTGTCTTCTTACAAAACACAGGGTAGTGGAATGGAATTAAGCCTAAACTCAGGGGTGGTCAGTGTCTTTTACCCTTAAAACAATTATACTTAAATGGTGTTATTATAAACGAATTGCAACAAATGAGACTAATGAAGAATGTATAATCAAACCGAAGAAAAAATCAAGACAAGAAGCACTGTGATTATTTTAAAGTCGATGAGTAATATAGTAAACTCAGCAATAAGGCAAAAATGAAATGTGTGTAAAACAATTTGACATACTAAAAGTATTCTTAATACTTATATGTCCCTCAACGATGCAAATGGGTTTGGAATAACGTCTCCGATGATATCTGCTTCATTCTCCACTTAAGTCGTATTGTGCGGTCCACTTCGGCCTTGCCAAGTCTCCAATGTACGATGTAGTATCAAAGATGGTCGCCAAATTCTTGAAAGAAGACAACATTGAAAGAAAATGAGGGAGAGAGAGAGAGTAGACAAGATATGGTGAAAAATTTGGGTATTGAAGACTTCCTTTTATAAGGGTGAAGGTATCCATTCAAAGAGGCACAAATTGAATAGTCACAACTATTGGGGTGTGATGAAGATACACGTCAAAAATGGCACAAATTGAATAGTCACAACTGTCGATGTTTAAACTGAATTTTAATTTGCATTTCTAACTTTAATAGTCACAACTCTTCGAAAATGGTTTTATTGTAAATTTTATGTTTTACAATGGCAAAAAAACTGTTAAAACGCTAAACACCATAACACCTTCACACTTTTAGAGAGTTGTATAGATATTTTGGATGGAAATATGTAAAGGATTAGTGTCCCCCTTCCTCCAATTTTTTTATAAAATTATAACTTTTGAAAATTTAATTATCTACTTATATATTAAAGGGTTAATTTAATTTTACCCTCCAGTGGTTAAGGGTTTGTGTGAAACCCGCCTGTGTTTCTAAATGTTGCAGACAGCCTCCTTGTGGGTTGATTTTGTGCGGTTCCGTTAAAACTAACATAATCCGTCAAAACTTTGCACATAAATTGACTATTATTATATCCTTATTTGTTTTTTTAAGACGCCCTTATTTATTTGTGTTTATTGTTCTTTTTGCAAAGAAAAAAAAGAATATTGAAAGAAGGGGAAGAACACGAGCAGAAGAAGGGAAAGAAGGGAGAGAATGAGAAGAAGCTGAAGAAGGGAGAGAACGAGAAGCATCTACCTACCCTAATCAGAACATGTGCACATAGAATGTAAATGCAATTGAGAACCCACAACAATTGCGAAAATCTAAAATCCACAATCCAAAGATAACAAATCAAATTGGTCGCTACTGGTACTGTTTTGTCCCCAAAATTTATATGGAATAAATTGCCAAAACTAACCATAAGTTGAAACCCATATGTCATGGAGGAGGGACGCCGACGTACGGAAGAAAGAGGAACTCCGCCGTACGGAAGGACGAGGGACGCCGCTGCAGTCACTGCGCCGCTGAGTTTCACCATCAACGGCGGTGAATTCCAAACTTCCTTCTTCTCCTTTGATCTGTTCTTAGCTTCACTTTTGGTTCAGCTTTCAGATCGACTAGAAAAGGAGAGAATGAGAGACAGAGGGAGAGAAATAGAGAGGGAGAAGCTGAATAAGAAGAAGGGGCAGAGAAATTTGATGTCGCTTTCGCCGCCGCCGCTGCCGCCGATCTCCGCTAACGAATTCGTTGACCTGTAAACAGTCTTCTTCTTGCTCCTACTCTCCTCCTCCTCCTCTCCATCCTTCGATCTGTTTTCTTGTTCCAGTCTTTGGTTTAGAGAGACTAGAGAGAGAATGCGTGGGTAGAGAGTGGTTGAAAAGATAATGATGGTAGTATATAACAAAGGGTTATAGTCTATTGGGGTACACTTAACGGAAAATTACCCCATGCGCAAATAAATGAAACCATAAGGAGTTTTTTTGCAACTTTTTAAACCACAAGGGTGTTTTTCGCACAAACACTTAACCATAGGGGGTAAAATGCAATTATCCCTATATTAAAATACACAACAAGTGCTCTCCGACACTAGCATTTCAGGGGCCTGGGCGATTTCGACATTCGGGGCCTATCACTGAAAAATACACAACAAGTGCAACAAAACGTCATGCTAATATGATTGCCTAAACAGCAGCAAACTGGGAGATTCAACATAGCAATAGTATATCCAATTAAAAAGAAATCCAATAAGTAATTCTAAGTATTGAAAAAATATATCACAAAGATACCCACACAAAAGTTTATAAAGTACATCCCAGTATTCAATAATGTCCAAATATTGACAATCAACAACAAAAAAACATAGTTTCCCCAACTCACTTTAGACACTAACTGAACTACTTTCCCCTATTAACTTGCAACAGCAGGAACTACTTTTTTTCTTTTGCCTATAGCTGATCTATATTCCTTGTTAACTTGCAGCAGCAGGAACCATCATGCAGCATCATGAATTTATAGTATAAAGCTTCCTGAAAAAAATAACATATCATCACTAATAAAAAAAAGATGCCCACATAACATGGTACTATAGTGTAAAATGTTATTACTTAGAGTAGTAAAAAGTCTTGATGATCTTCCATGTAAGCTTCATATATAAATAAAGTTCTTTCTTCTTGCTTTGAGGGAGGCACATCTATTAATTAGATTATTGTATTCAAGTCTGCTAAAATAGACAACGGGTAATTATTTTAATATTTCTTTTGACATTGTAGGCCTCAAATATGATTTATTTAATTTTAATTTTAAAAAGCTCCTTTAGCTGAAGCTACGGTCACAGGAACAGTTTATGTTATTCAATGACAGATGAAAGTATTTGGATAAGAGCATGTTCCTTCAATAAAATATAAAATGTTTATTGGAGTGTAAATATCATGGGATAAGAAATTTTTCAATACTCTCAATTCGGAAAACAAATCATAGCCATCAATATCAGACAACTTGTCATGTTTCAAATTCTTTTCAAGTGCAATACAATAGTTTTATAGATTTTCATCATCCAAGGATTTAGTGTCTTCAGATTTAAAAGAAAACCAAATATTTCTTCACAATTCTAAAATTCTTTAAACCTACTTTTTATGCTGGCAATAATCTGGTTTATGATATAGAAGAAGTAATCTTTCCTAAGGACTGCTCGAGTGATAATGCTACATCAACAATTAAGCTTTCATCAAACTATATTTTCCTGCGAATCACACGTTTCACAGGAATGTAATTTTCACGTGATAATTAGTATTAATGTCTACCCTATTATATTTTTGAATTATCCAAGGGAGGAACCAATTATTCTTTTACAACGTTCTATGTTTGTCAATATTTTGTTTCGACACATTTTCAGTTTTTGGGTCTGCTAGCTACTCGATGTCATGCATAGAATGTAATTTTCACAAAAAGTTGACAACAACAGCATTTTAGTTTTGTACTCGAGTACAATTTTCATGAACTGTTATTTAATATATTTTTTTCTTTGTTTGAAATCACACCAATGGCGTTGCATTACAGCTCCATCAACAGCATCACGTCCATTCTCATCCATTTTGACTTCGTCAATAATGAAGAGTTCTACGCCAACTTTCTAAGGTACATGGTTAAGAAATGCATCTAAAAAAGGTTAAAAAATGTTTGAACAATATGTATTCAGTGTTTTGTGGATATTGTAATATTTCTGGATATGTGATATTTGGCCGAGTTTGTCGCTGTTGGGGCACAATTGAAATTGTTGATATGTAGTGTTGTGGATGTTTTTGGTTTGGCAAGTCCAAGTGTTTAACAACTTTGGATAGAAAACTAGTGTTTTGCAACCTTGTTTGTGTTGTATGTGTGTATGGGTAAAAAGGATCACCAACAGGTTGTATGAACCATGCATTATTATTGTGTTGTTTTTTGTTATTTGATGAGCAAGTATAGAAATGTTTAAGATATGCCACTAAGTTAACAGTCATCTATGAGGAAGACCAAATAAACAGACGACAAGCATGTTAGTCAGCAAAGACGTATCACGACGATCATGTTAGTCATTTAAATGAAATTAAAACAAAAAACTACCAAAGTAATCGCCTTAAATTCAAAACGACGAGTTAAGTCGTCTTCATAAGTACAACAAGGATAAAAAAAGTCGTTGATATTTTCGTCGAAAAAAGTTTTGACAACGAAATCAAATAGTCGGGATGTAGTTGGAAAAAGTTCAACTACGAGAAAAATTGGTTAAATAGTTCGTCGGGATCAATGTCCACGAAATGGTTGTCGGGAAGTAGTCGGCAAAAGAACGACGATGAGCGGTAGTGGTCGGCATAAGTGGTCGGTAATTATGTTCCACCGACCAACGTATGCGTTTGTCGCCCCATGGAACTACCAACCGATCTATCCCTACTACATCCCAACGAGAATTGTTCGTCGTCATTTGAATCTAAAAACGATATTTAGGGATGTAAAGTCTGCTCGTCGCGAGAAACCGATTTTTTTTTGTAGTGTAACAACACTTAAGATATCATACAATATATTCATGCCTAGTAAAAACTCAAAATTTTCCATTTCATATGTTGCCAACACCTAATCTCACTTTGAGTTTTATGATCTTGATCAATCGTTTATGCTAATTGTAACAATGCATCTCTAACCTCAAGACTTTGAGATCTGATTTCCTTGACACTTTCAAGGTGGTTTTACCAACGGGTTTGAGACAACGATATGACAGTTAGCCTACTCACATTATCGATTAAGATTTTCTATTGTTTGGTTTAAGAAGAGAACAATGTATAAATTCGTTGCAGTACTCACAAATTTTTTATTGCTCTGGTGCAAGAGTTTGCCATATCACAAAGTACTAAGTTCATAATATGACTACCACATGGAGTATAAAAAGCTCCAGGATTCAACTCTCTTACTCTATTTTGCAGACACGGTGTTTTCCTTTCATATTGGATCCATTATTGTAACCTTGTTCTCCTATATCATAAATATCAAGTCCAACCATATTTAAGGATCCAACAAGCTCATCGAGAAAGCCTTTACCTAAAGTTTCATCTACTTTTAAAAGTTCGAGGAAGTACTCTTCTACTTTAATAGGACTTGTGGACATATTCACACATCGTAAAATACATGAAATTTGCTCTTAGTGACTAACATCAGGTGTAGAGTCCAATATAACAAAAGAATATTTAGCTTCTTTAACCTTTTTAGTTATTTCAGTTTTTACTTCACCCGCTAACACAAGTACTAACTCATTTTGTATATCATGGTCAAGGTAATGAGTATCAGTTTTGCCACTTTGTGTGCGTCTAATGTGTTCCTGCATAACTGGATCAAATTTCCCATTCATTTCTACTATACTTAGAAAAATTCCCATTACTCTCCTCATAAATTTTCCAATGCTACCGCGGACTGCCAAATTATGATTAGCAAGAGTTTTTATAGCTGCAATTATTCTAGTTAACACACTCTTCCAATGTTCTTTTTCTTTCTTCACATTCTCTTGAATATTCTGATATGTTGTTTCATTTTTTTGCATTCTCACTTCAAAGTCTATCCAAGTATTCATATTAGTAATATGTTCACTAGATCTCTCACGACTTCTTAGTGTCGCACTCAAAATTTTCTAATCGTTAACACCATCCACAACGAGTTATCCGTGAACATGCGTTAAACTAAACAGTGTGCAACAAAAACATAATACTTTATGTGATTCTCTAGAGTTGACTAGCCATCTCCTATATTGTTTTTATCCATTGGGTAGTATGCGAGTGTAATGTGAGATAGAAAAAGGCCTATTGGAGTCATCTTTAGGGAAATTTATATTAAAAATTCCAACTGGACCCTTTTCTACTAGTAAATATCGTAAGTGTGTGTTGAGGTTCTTCCAATTTCCAAGATCAAATATATCTTTATTGTTATAACTTGGATCATATTCATAATTTTCTCTTTGGTCTTCTTCAAAATCTTCATCATGCTTGGTATGTTCTCTTAAAAGAGGGTTTGGCTCGGGAATTAAAGAATTTTCTTCACTAATAGGGATTTCATTAATTTCACTGACATTAGTGAATTAGTGTTATGTGCATCATCAAGTTGTTCATTTTCATTAGTGAATATCCTAGAATTTACACTAACAAACTTGTCTAAAGACCCTCTTTGCGATTCTACAAGTTCTTACTGTTTTCTTTATTTTACTGTTCTCTCAACCTGAATCATATTATCTAGTAGACATAATAGTTCTAAAGATTATTATCAAACATTAAAATTAACTGTTGGACATATTGACTTGAATTCAAAGGCGGTAAGGTTGGGGCGGTAAATTGTCCAAGTGGATTGTTTGTTTCTTTGGAAGCAAGACACATTAGTCACCTCCATGTAGCCTATATAAAGGCACATGTTTGTTTAGTAACAAACACACACATGTTGAGATTTGTGAGCGACTATTTCATTTTGTGTGAGATAAAATAAATTGAGTGCGCCTGGTACTTTTTTTTTGTGTGGGTGACCATCGTGGCCGTTGTGGCCACGGTGTGCATTGTAATCGGGTTCTCTTTCAATAAAATATGGAGCTTTCAGGCCGGGGATGTAGCTAGTTTCACAACTAACGAGCCATGTTAATTTTTATCTCGTACTTAATTTCGTTTAATCGTTCTTGCTCAAATACCCCCATGTTATAACAAACTGGCATCATAACTCTGAAAGAAGAGTTCTGTTATAACATTCTACATCTGTTTCTTTGGAAACAACATAATTTATTTTTTTCCACTATTCATTGAGTCTCTTTGACCTGATGATTTGATTAGCAAAATGATACAAAAACTTAGTGATCTTTGCATGGTTGTAGCGTAAAGTTCACTCTACAACACCATGGAAAAATTGACAAAAAGTTATATTGTTTTGATATCTAAATCATCGAGTCAAAGTTGTTAACTCAACTCTTGTTTCAAAGCCTTAAAACTCGTTTCAAAGCTTTGAAAATCCTCAGAGGACAAGTGTTGAACTGAGGGGGAGTTTGTCTCCTAGGTCTTGAACTGTAATTTTTTGTGATGAAAGACAAATTATCAGTGTTTGCTAAAGTTCTATTTTGCTGGATTTTTTCTTAACTATCTGATTGCAAGATTTCTTTGAATATTGTTCTAGTTTCTGTTCTAACTTTGTTTTGCAGGTTCAAAGCTTTGAAAAGATTTCCAAAGCTTTGAAAATACTCAAAGTTCTTAGCATAAGATTGCTCAATACATGAGTGCCAAACAGGACACTAGAGCTTTGCTATTTATGGGATTTTTTCAGGATTTTTCTTAAGATTGAAGATGGAGAATGTGCTCACAATCAGTGGAGAAAATCAAGCTCATATCCGTTGGAAAAGAGTTGTTGAAGAGTCCAGAATATCTTGAGGATTTTTAGGGATTTTGTTGCAACAGTTTTGGTAACTCATCAACACTTTAAATTCAAACAAAGACTGAAGAACTAATGAGACTCTCGACACAACACTGAGATACAGAGATACAAGAACTACATTGGGATTAAGAGAGAAAAAGCACTACTAGAAATCGTAGATATTATAGCATTTTTTACAAAGTTTGTATTAATACTGTATTTGGTACTCTTAAACAACAATTTATTTAATGTTGCTCTTCGGTAACCCTTAGACAGGATAAATCTATTAATGCTGTAAATTTACAGGGTTAAATAAGATAATGCTGTATATTTACGGTAGTAAATGTTTAATGTTGTATTTTTTGACCCCAATAGTTGACTGTGAAATTTGCGCCGTGTTGGAAATCACACAACAACTATAAAAAATTAATGCTGCTATCAAAGCTAGTACGATTTATTACCTTCATCTCCAAATTGTTGTCTGTGAAATTTATTCGCCTTCTCAAATTGTTGACCGCGATTCTAATCTCAAAAGTTTCATCCCCAAATTTCATCCCCAAATCTGAATCAGAGGGCGTCGTCAGAACCCTAACGCAGGCGATGCTATAAAAAAACCGAGGACTCACTATTTCAGGAGGGAGCGAGATTGAGAATTGAATAGCATCGATAAATCAATGGTTCACGAGGTATGTCTCTCTCTCTCTCTCTCTCCCCCTCTCTTTCCCCTCTCTCTTCTCTTTCTGGGTTTGTGTAGCTAGCTGCTTCACATCGACATGTTATGTCTCAATTCTGTTCTTGCAATAACTAAAGCAATTAATCCTATGCATATTCGAGAGATAGAGAGGGGGTTTGTGAATGTAAGAACAACACTCACTCACCCTATACAGGGCAGTAACTACGACAGTACCTTACTGAAATCAGACTCCCCTGTAGTCTCCTACCAGAAATCAGACTCCCCTGTAGTCTCCTACCAGAAATCCTTGCTCGTGTGTAGTTTCCCACTGACCAATCCTTCCTCTTCATTGCAATTCCTTTTACTTTGTAACAGCATTTTGAATTTAAGTTTATTGATATACTCTATTTGGGCAAAACCCGCTCTTACACAATAATGTTAGAGTTAGAGCTTAAAACCTAGGAGGTACTCCTTTGTAGTAGGAGTACTACCCGATCAATTTTGAATTATTAAATTGTAGTATGCATTGTTTGGTTCTTTTCCACTCGGTGACTGTCATGAATTATATCTTGCCGGCCTAGTGTTGCATGTTAACAGGTTTGTCATATGTGTAATTACAAGTAGTTTGGAGTTCTGGTTTAGTAGAAGTACCCTTTATAGATCATAAAAAATGTGCTTACACATAACCGCAAACATCGTGAAACCATGGGAGTTATAACTTCTAACAAATAATTTGGAATTTGTTAGGATAATTAATTGAGTTGTAGGTTTATCGGCTGAAATAATCTGGTTCATCAGGATTGAATGAGATTATTGGCCGAGATTATGTCGGATCCGTAGTCTATTCGTCCAATTTGAAGTATCCAGACATTTTTAAGTTTGAAAAGCGGCAGAAGTCTGTAAACTGGTTCCCTAGAGACAGTTTTCAGGTAATATACCTTTTGAACTCACTAACTGTATAGCCATGAACCATTTGAAATTAGACAACAACATTATTTCTAGGGACATTATAAAAGCAAATTTGTTACAGACATGACGTAAAATCTTAACGGGGAACGAGTTAATATATTTTGTTTTTTATGTTGTGTTTTTCTTTATGGTCTGTGTGGTTCTTGATATTATGATTTTATGTGTTGCAATTTTTCGTTGGTGTGGTTGCTTCTTTATAGAGATCATCGTCTTCTGACTGATGTGCGTGACTCCTGGGATCTTTACTTCCTATCTCGATATTTCACCACATTTCTCAACTATGAAGTTAGTAGCCTTGGAGTTGCTTGAACTTGGGAAACAGAGTTTCATAGTGACTGTTACATGTTGGACTTATCAAAATGCTTTATGTGTTTCAGATTGAATGATATATTCCCTTCCACAATTTTCTGAGCAGGGTGGATTTCCTTTCGTGGAGTTTCTTGAAGTCGAGAAACAAAGGGTGGTTTTCGCTCACGACGTCTCTTTTCAAGTAAGCCAAATACAAAAGTCATTGGAGAACCTATTGGCAGGGTTATTGTGAAGTGTGATTTGAGAAGCCATGTAACGAGATTACAAGTTGCTCAAATGGAAAAAACCATTGACTACAATTGGAGATAGTGAAATGAAATCTATAGCACAACATGGGAATCTTTTAAGTATGCATTTTAGTTTGAAAGTTTCATTAAGTTTGATTTCAAGTTTATGATTTGATCAGTCACTATCTGGCTATTTAGTTTCTTCTGTCACTATCTGGTGACAGATTATCAGAGAATATATAAACTTAAGATAGTATCTCACATAGTGCCAAATATTCGATTTTATGAATTCGGAACCTAAACTAGTTCCAAAATGTAGTATTATCACATAGGTGTTCACAAGCCTGTATAATTTTTCTATATATGGCATAAGATTTAGTTGAATCCTTTAAAAATCCTACTATAAACTAATTAATAATCCTCTATCATTTATATCTATACGGATTGAGATATTTTTGCTTCTTGCTGCTTTTGTTTAGTTTTTGGATGGTTTGATGTCCCGCATACCTTAGGATATCTCTAGTTGACGATAGGTTGTAGCGGAGACATGTAGATTTTATGTTGCTGGTTTATTGTAGTGGTTTCTTTTCTCATTAATCTGGGTAATTAGACAATCCAGTAATGTCTGAATATCCTGTGCGAATGAACTTGCCATTCATTCGTGGGGTCCTAGGCATCATCATTGAAAACTAAATCAACTTTTAATACTTTAATCATCTGCGATCATATGTTATGCTTCAGAAGCAATGGAACATAGTCTGTTATCTATATGTAATGGTGAGATTCTTAAACATATTAGCATACATTTGTAGTTTAACGAACTACCCAGCAAAATCTCGATTCGTCCCCTTGAAAATAAAACTCTAGAACTTAACCATTAAGCACCAATTTAGTGGTTAAATTCGCCAAAAAGTCATCGATGATGATTATCAAGTCTCACAAAACCTGAGAGTGGGATCACTGGTTTGTGGCGAGAGGTAACTTAGGTCTTACCTGGCAGTCTTTTAGATCTTTGTGAGAGAGAAGAGAGGACAACGGTGGGTGTAGTTTAGAATAATGAACTTCGGTCTTACTTGGTAGGTGATGTCAATATTTGGTGATAACATGCAGTGAGAGCCCGAAGTGTAGAACGGGTAATCGTAACACTCCAATCTTTGAGTGGCGGTAGGAAATGGAACATTCCAAGAGAGCTAACTATATTACAATTGATATTTCTTCTTTGAAACTAGACTTGAAGAATGCTCTGAGAGAGAAAAATAACTACTTGGTTGTGTCATTTCAAATTTCTAAATCTATTGGGCTACCCATGCTACAGTTCCAGAGGTCCTGAATCTTGATTACTGGGAGTCTCAAGTTTGATATAGTAGTGGCGATGCACAATACCTGGTATGTATTGTACTTTGGTGGACACAACAGAGAAGTTGTATCCTATCTCTTGAATCCCAATTAGGCCGCGACTTAGTGTGGACAAGTTTTTTCCCTGGTGTGTCACCTTGGTTCATCATTTGAAGTACTGCAAATTGTTAAGGTTTAGGGTTCTAGGTTTTGTTAGCATTTAGCTTTCCTTGCTGGTTGAATTTTCTTGTCGGTTTTGGATTTTTGTTGGGTAGTTTTTGAATTCTGGAACTATAGGCCCTTATGCTCGAAATGTCTCTAGTATATGTATTTGTATATATACTTTTCATATTGTTTTCTCATCAGATTGAATTGTTACTTTAACTATTCTTGAAACTTCTCCAAGATTTGTGTTCTTACAGGTCACAAGAAAGAACTAGGGTCGATCGATCAAGCTACACCAAGTGTAATTGGAGACAACAAGCTAGAGCTAGCGCATATTGACCGTCTCCATGTTTTTGGTGTCCTTTAGTTGCAAGAATTGTGTATGTAATAGATGTTGCTGGAGCAAAAAATATAACTTTTGATGCTACATGGATGGTCATGTAATTATACTCTTGGTTTGTAATGTTTTTTTTAGACTAAGTGGAAATACTTTTTTGATGTTCGTAGTATAAATGAATATCTGAACATTTTTGGCAGAGTATATAGCAGAAGCAGTGGCAGTTGTATTTATGTACATCATTAGTATAGTACTAATTGTAAAGCAGCATGAAAAATAAAGTCTGAATTGATTCCCAGTGCAGCGTTAGAGTAATGTTGATAACAGAAGCATCACTAATATAAATGCTAGAATATAGCCAATTAAAATACTAATTTAATGCTGTAAGGGAAAATATAGTAGTATTGATAAAAAAGCGCTACAAATCGTTACAAAGCTAATTAAATGCCACTGGAAACGCTGCGATGATGTTGCAGCGCTTTTTTAATGCTGTAACGGTAAAAATAGCAAAGGCTAAAGTAGCTTTTTGAAAAACGCCAAAAGTAATGTTCTGTTTCTCTAATACAACATTAAACCATGTAAATTCAGCATTTTGTAATGATGTGTTTGAGGAAAATTATATTAGTGAAGAAACCAGATCATTTCATCATTCGATCCATTCAGACTCAGAAGAACACTTTCAAGTTTGAGCTTCATAGTCTTCACATTGTTCTTCAACTTGTGCTTATTAATTCGAATTCTATTTCTTCTATGATCTGTTCTCGTTGAGTTGTTCAAGAGGAAAAACGGTGAATCTTGTTGTATCAAGTAGGTGATCTGTAACTAGATAGGTTAGAGAGAACCACAGGATGGTATAAGAGTAAGGCAATTACTTAGGCCTGAGATCTAGGGCTTAACTAGTGATAAATAAGAAGTTGTTGAAATCCTAGAGGGATCATATCCCTCTGGCGGAGAGTAGGCCTTTGGAGACCGAACTTCGTAACAAATCCTTGTGTCTTGATCTTTACTTTTCATTACTTTACTTGTTATCAAAACTTGTTCAACACATGACATTTTCAAAGCTTCGAAAGGCTTTTCAAAGTCTTGAAAATTTCCCGTAGCTTTTAACTGTCTATTTTCAATTCAAAGTTTTGAAGCTGATTTCAAAGCTTTGAAGCTTATTTCAAAGCTTTGAAAAACTTCAAATCTTCTTTGCTTATTAAACCACCATTTTAGCAAAAGTTGCCATACTCTATTCAACCCCCCTTCTAGAGTATATTTGAACATGTATTGTTACCTACTTACACACTTCAATTGGTATCATAGCCTGTATCACTGTTTAGATCTAACAATGTTGTGATCATGTGTAATGTAGGTAAATGTGGTTTCTCACAGAGAAGAGCCGCAAACTTACCTCCTCTATTTTGTGGAGATAACTTTGTACAATGGAGATCTCTGATAAAGATGTTCATCATAGATCAAGACATGGATCTGTGGTCTATCATTCAGAATGGACCTCATACCTTCTATACAGAAAGAGAGGGGATTAAAACTCTCAAATCTAAAGACTCTTTTTCTGCTACTGATCTAGATAAGGTTTCTAAGAATTATAGAGCTATGAACTTATTGTATTGTGCTTTGAACGCATATGAACTTAACAGGATATCCACTTGTAAGAGTGCAAAGGAAATATGGACAAACTGGTGGTTACATTTGAAGGAACCAGCCAAGTCATGCAAACAAAGATTAACATATTTCTGAGGTAATATGAGATATTTAAGATGAATGCAGAAGAATAAATCAAGGACATACTCAAGAGGTTCACCAACATAGTCAACAATCTGGAGTCTTGGGAAAGTCATTCTCAAATGAAAAAGTTAGGAAGATACTGAGAAGTCTTCCAAAAGCTAAATGGGAACCAAAGACAACATCAATTGAAGAGGCTCAAGATTTAAGTGCTCTTCAACTAGATGACTTTCAGGGAAAGTTTAGCACTCATGAAATTTTCATGAATGAAGTAGATGGAGAACTCACTTAAAATGTCAAGAATCTGGCACTGAAAGCTAAAGAGAGTGAGCGGATTAGAACCCTGAAATGAGGAAGATGATGAAGATCCTTTTTCACTGATTTCCAAAGCCTTGACCAAAATTATCAAGATGAAGAAAAACTTTGGAAACAAGGACTATAACAGAGACAGATCTATATCATCAAGCAGCAATGACTACAAAGGTAAGTCCTCCTCCCATTCAAATAAACCTAATAGACTAAACTGCTTTGAATGTGGCGATGCAAATCATTTAGTCAGGGATTATTTTCAAAGAAGAACAAAAATTATCCAAATAAGGTCAAGGACAAAAGAAAGAAATCCATGGTTGCAGCCTGGAGTGATTCTGATTCCACATGTGACTCAAATTTTGAATAGGATCAGGCTTACTTGTGTCTTATGGCTGAGCTTGATGAGAAGGAAGCTCAGACAAACATATTGAGGTAATCGTACAGAATTTAATGTCTATTCCTACTGATGTATTGTCTAATATATTTAAAAAACATGCTCATGAATGAAGAGAGCTACATAAATTAGATAAATTCCTTGAACGTAAAGGTTAATGAGCAACCAAAAGAAAATTTAGACTTGGTTTGTCAAAACAAAACTCGTTAAGTATCTTAGGGCCAAATCTGAGAGAGATTACAAAGCTTTGGAAATTACTTTCAAAGCCTTAAAAACTCAGGTCACAGAAGTTGTATCAAGAAACTCTTTTTTAAATGACAACTTTGTTGCTCTAAAACATCAGCATGATGAAAACATAAAATTTTACTGACTAAGAAACTTGGAGAATAAAAGAAAGTCCTGAAAAAAATTGCTAGCTTAGAACACAACCTCAACTTGATGCTAGGAGAAGTTTATACTCAGTTCACAAGCATGGTATTGAGTACAATCCAAATTTTCCTAGAAAGCACAATACCAATTTTTTGAAAACTAGTAGTAAATATTTTCTTAATTGCTTTTATTGTGGTAAACTTGGTCATGTTAAATTGACCTATCCCTTCAGAAGAACAGAAACTCACATCATGATGAATACTTTTTCCATTTCATCTTTAAGGGACTGGTAAGGCAAATTTGGGTTCCAAAATGGATTAGACCTCCTAACATGGTAGATCTTGAGTATGATTCCAAATATAACACCTGGTCTAAAATCTGGGCAAGGCATTGATTGGTATATGCAGGTTTTCACCAAGAATAAGGATTTGAAGTGGATTATGGACATTGGTTGTTGCAGACACATGAGTGATAAGAGTTCTTTGTTTTCTAAATTAAAAGAACAATCTGGAGGAACAATCACACTTGTGACAAAGGGAAGTGAAATATTGTTGGCATTGGTAAAGTTGGTAATGACTCCCCATATTCTATTTCAGATGTTTATTTAGTTGATGGTTTGAAGTTTAATTTACTTAGTGTTTCTCAGCTTTGTGACAAAGGCAACAAGGTAATATTTGACAAGGAGAAATGTTTGGTGCAAGATGAGAAATCTGGTGATTGCATCCTCACTGCTCCTAGGTCAAACAATGTTTATTCTTTGAATGCTAACCATGTTGCAGGAAAAGGTTGAAGTGTCTCAAAGCCTTGAAAGTGGATTCAAAGCTTTGGCACAGAAAGCTTGGACATATCGGTTGCATACTTCGAATAAACTAGTATCTAAAGACTTACTTAGAGGATTTTCATCCATTAAATTCAAGGATGAAGATGTATGCAAGGCTTGTGCTCAAGGTAAACAGATAAGGAGCTCTTTTAAGCCAAAGAACTTTGTAAGTACTTCTAGACCTATTTAATTGTTTCATATGGACTTGTGTAATCCTACAAGAGTAAAAACTCCAAAGGGTAAGCAATACATGCTATTTGTTGATGATTTCTCTAGATTTACTTGGGTTATGTTCTTAAGAGAAAAGTCTGAAGCTCTGTCTGAATTTTCAAAGTTTTTTCTTAAAGATTTACAGAATTCTAAAAACCTACCTATTGTTTGTATTAGAAGTGATCATGGTAGAGAATTTGATCAACTTGAATTTGATTTTTTATGTGCAAATAATGGAATCTCTCACAACATTTCTGCTCCTAGAACTCCACAGCAGAAATCGAGTAGTTGAAAGGAAAAAACAGGGAATCTTGAGGATATGTCTAGGACAATGCTTTTGGAAAATAATTTGTCGTCCTTCTAAGAAGAAGTTGTCAATACTGCCAACTACATTTTGAACAAGTGCTTGATTATACCTATTTTGAAGAAAACCCCCTATGAACTGTTTAAAGGTAGAAAGCCAAAAAATTATTATTTCAAACATTTTGGCTGCACTTGCTTTGTTCATAACAATGGTAAATATAATCTTGGCAAGTTTGATGCTAGAAGGGATGAAGGTATTTTTCTTGGTTACCTTTGACAAGCAAAGCCTACAGAGTCCTTAACAAGAGAACCAAAGTTGTTGAGGAAATTATTCATGTTATCTTTGATGAAAGCAATGATGGTTCTTTGATTGAAGGTTTTGCATATTTGAATTTGAACAAGAATGATTCAGATGATGAAGCTGATACAAAGAGTGGTACTAAGACTGGCTTGCAGGAACACATAAAGAATATTCAAAGCCTTGAAAATGGTTCTCAAAGCATTGAAATACAATCTCAAGGAACACAAAGTGTATTACCCACTGCATCAACTTCTCAAGGACTTGAAAAGCTTCATGGAGAACCAATACCATGGACTCAAAGGAAAGAATTCAGACATACATCATCCCATCCCATGGAAAACATCATTTCTGACCCAACTACTGGAAGCAGACTGGATTATTGCTATGAAAAGTGAGTTGAATTAGTTTGAGAGGACCTAAGTGTGGAATTTGGTTCCTTATCCCAAGAACCAGTCTGTGATTGGAACCAGGTCGGTATTCAGAAAACAAGCTGGATGAAAATGGCAAGGCAATCATAAACAAATCCATACTTGTGGCTCAGAGGTACACTCAATAAGAAGGTATTGACTATGATGAGGCTTTTGCTCATGTAGCTGACATGCTCCAACTTCAAGTGTACAGCTGTCGGTGCTGTAATAATTCTGGTAAGACCGGGTTTGTGGAATTTGGTCGCGTTGTTTGTTTTCTAATTCTGCTAAAATAAAGAAACAACAACTCAAATAATCGAATGAATGATTTCATGATTAACGGAGAATGATTGTAAGAGTTACTTAATAAGGTGACAAGTACCGGGAATTCTCTCGAGGATCACTAGGGATGCTATGAACTACGCTTTGATTGATGAAACACTAACACGTCTTCTCTTATTAATCAAGAAAATAATTAACTTGCCGAGTTACCAAACAAGTTGTCTATACTTAGAAAAAATTCAAACCGAGTTACCAAGCTTGATTCAATTTTAAGCATGCTTTAACGTTCTTTATTCTACTTCACGTTCCTATTAACACTACCGAGTTACCAAGTAATGATACGTCTAAGTGAATAGTTCAATTTACCGACTACAACTCACGGAGTTACCGCGTGAATTCTAATTAAGATCAATCCTACGGTAGCTAAGAGCAAGAAAGTTAGAGATTAACCACAAACTATTCACAATAGTAGAGGAACACGTTTAATTAAGTAGAAACATGAATCACAAGTTCAAAACGATGAGTTCATATAAAAACCCTAGCTACCAAACGAGAATTCCTGGTAAAAAAGGGTTTAGCTACGATTACACATGATCATATCAACAAGTTCAATGACCATAAACAAAAACTAGAGAAAGAGGGGAGAAAATATCCAAACGATGCAATCCTAAGCTCCAAGCTTGCTCCCCCAACGTCTTCTTGCTCTCCAACGTGTGTAGAACATTGCCAACCTCTGGAAAAGACGACCTAGATTGCTTAAATAAGTTTCCAAAATAACATGACAAAGTTTGGAGCAATTGCATAAAAACCCCCGCTAAAATCTGCTACTGTCAGCGATGTCTTCGTACGAACACTTTCTGTTCGTGCAAAGAGGTCTTCTTGTGAACACTTTCTGTTCGTGCGAACATGTCTTCTTGCGAAGACTGTAAAGTCTTCGTGCAAACTTCTTCCCAAATAAGTACTGCAAGCTGTTTTGGGAAGAGAATTCTTGCAGCTCAAATTTTGGCTAAGTACCAGAGTCTTCGTGCGAACACTTTATGTTCGTGCAAAGAAGTCTTCGTGCGAACACTTTTTGTTCTTGCGAAGACACTCCTGGACAGCTCCAAAAACATCATTTTTCGTCTTTTTTGCGTCTTTGAACGTGGCTTTGATTTCCGAAGGATCTCCTTGACCTTGAGACTCCTTTTATGCTATAAAACATTCCCAAATTCGAGAGAACCCTTCATTCATCAATTTAGCTCCTCGAAAGGCGTGTTTGGCATTTCTGGATGCTTTTGGCCGCGTTTTATCTCTTTGAGCATCCTTTTTGACATAACTTTTTCGCCCGGACTCTGATAAATGTGATCTTTGCACCTTTGGATCCCTTTTTCCACATAGACTTCATACATGTAGAGAAATGACCGTTTCCGGATCATTTTATCGTTTTTCTCAATTATTGTCCAATGCTGGCAAAAACATCAAAAACGCGCCAAATTTGCATTTTTCTTCTATTTTGAAGCTCGTTTCTTCTCTCCACTTGATTCCGCATGCGTAATTCCTATCAAACAACAACACAAACACTACCGCGAAGATAAAATGTGATAAATTTTCAAATTCATACTCAAAATTAATAAGAGACGCCCGAATTGTACGTTTAAGCTCAAAAACATCCAAAAGTGCATTTTCATCATATTTTGGCTCAAATCTTGTCACTTTTCACCGAAACGCACACAAATAACAATGTAAAGTGTACGTAGGATAACTCGTTAAGGAGTTATCAGTTGCCAGATTATAAGCTATTAGAATGTTACTTGCATTTTCTTCTCACAAGAACATTAAACTATTCCAAATGGATGTTAAATGTGATTTCCGAAATGGATATTTGCAAGAAGAAGTTTATGTTTCTCAACCTCCTAGATTTAAAAGTGATGATTTCCCTAATCATGTTTTTAAACTTGATAAAGCTCTTTATGGCCTTAAACAAGCTCTATGGGCATGGTATGAAAGACTATCTAAGTATCTCCTTGAAAATGGTTTCAAAGTGGCTTGGTTGATAAAATATTGTTTTATCAAAACACATGAGAAATACATCTTAGTACAAGTTTATGTTGATGATATCTTTTTTGGTGCTACTGGTTATGCTCTATCCAAGGAGTTCTCAAGTCTTATGTGTAGGGAGTTTGAAATGAGCTTAATGGTAGAGTTGAATTTGGACTTCATGTTCATCAAATGAAGAAAGAAATTTTCCTACATTAGAACAAGTATACCAAGGATTTGCTGAACAAGTACAATATGTCTCAATCCAAGGTTGCTAAAACTCCAATGAGTTCTACTCTATCTTTAGACAAAGATCAGAATGGTAAGAGTGTGAACCAATAAGTGTTCAGAGGTATGACTGGTTCACTGCTTTATCTCACTTCTAGTAGGATATATATTATGTTTAGTGTTTGTATGTGTGATAGATTTCAAGATGATCCAAAAGGAGTCTCACTTAGAGGCTGTCAAAAGAATCTTCAGATATCTCAATGGTACTAAAGACTTAGGTCTTTGGTATCCAAAGATGTATAATTTCTTTCTTTGTGGCTATTGAGATGCTTATCTTGCAAGATACAAAGTGGATAGAAAAAGCACTTTAGGATGTTGTCAATTCTTAGCCTCATCCTTGATAAGATGGCATTCAAAGAAGCAAAACTCAGCAGCACTTCGAACATAAGAAGTTGGATATATTGCAGCTGGATAATGTTGCTCAAAAGTACTATGGATAGCTCAACAAATGAGGGATATTTGACTTGATTTCAGAGATATTCAAATTAAGTGTGACAGTACTAGTGCAATCTCCATTACAAAGAATCCAGTACAACATTCAATGACCAAACATATTGATGTTAGACATTATTTCATTAGAGATCATGTGGAGAAATGTGATGTGTCCTTATATTTTGTGCCATCTAATTTGCAAGTTGCTGATATTTTCACTAAGCCATTGCCTGAGGACATATTTACAGCATTGAGATTGGAACTTGGTATGTTAAACAAGGATGCATTGATGTAGGGGAAGTATAAGGTATATTAATTGATTTTCAAAGCATTGAACGTTTTTCAAAGATTTGAAAATTTGAAGTATAAAAGTTTTTCAAGGCCTTGAAATTCCTTTAAAAGCCTTGATTATAAATCTGCATACTACATGAAAGTCACTATGGATCAATTAGTGCTGAGTGTTATCTTTGTAGATAATTGCGTGACATTATTTTCTAATATTTAATCCAACTTTTCACAAATTAAATCAATATTTAATTTTTTCTATCCGTTATGAAACCTTTTTGAAATTTCCGATATAAAATCTCCTTTCAAGAATTTGATTTTATTCATTTTCCTTCTTTCATTTCAACGCTAGTAGCATATCTTTTCTCTCTCTCTCATGCCTCTCTCTATCTAAATCATCTCCCTCTCCGAATGGACTTACGAGGATCTCAGAGAGTTCGATTGAACCAGTGGGCAGACAACATGAGGAAGAAGAGCCAAGCACAGAATAGAAAGGCTAACCCTGAAGAGGAGATTCAGGCTGTAGGTTCCAGTTCTGAGACTGAGAGTTTGCCTATGACATCTCCTCCATCGAAGTAGAATAGTAAGAAGGTTAAGGAGGTGGAGAAATCTAGCCCTAGCAAAGGAAAATCAGATCAGAATGCTAAAGTTGACAAAGGAAAAGGTGTTCAGTAGGCCAGGCCAAAGAAGATGAGCAAAGATCAGATAACTGTTAAGGACAAGGAAGTTAAGGGGAAGGAGGTTTAGAAATTAGAAAAGTCTAAAGGGGAGAAGAAATCTACTTCCCGTAAGTATTCTATATAAAAGCATCATTTATCGATTTTAAATCACAAGGGATTTGGTTAGATGGCTATGCATCAATTCCTGTAGCATTCTGCAGCATGATTTGCACTACGATGTCGGAAAATATGGATTTAAAGTACATTAACATGTTGAAAGAGACTTCAATTTGGAAAATCCTGAAGCCTTCTGCAGAGGTATACCCTAGATTAACTACGCTGTTCTATATTAAGCTTCAACAAGTTCCTGGAAAAGAGTTGATTTTTTCTTCTAAGGTTGCTGGTATATATATTAAGTAGGATCATGGGGCTTTTTCTAAGGTTTTAGGATGTCCAGAGGTTTATGATGTTGATGGTCTTCCTAGTAAGAAGGAGTCAATTTGGCTGTCTAAAGCGGATTTCTTTCTACCTAATACACCCTCAGCCTCTAAGCAGTTAAGACAGAATTGAAGCCAAAATTCTGTTCATTATCTTGATGAGGTGTGTGGTGCCTAGGGAGAATTCAAATGAGTTGCTCACAGAAAGGGTTCTATATTTGATGTACTTGGTGATGTATGGTTTTGAAATTGATTTGGCTAGCATTGTGATGAAGCACTGACACGATCCAACTGCAAGTGTACGGCTGCCGCGTGTAGTAATATCCGGTAATCCGGGTTTGTCGAACCCAAGAGACTTGTCGTGAATCAATTAGTATTCTTAACTTTATGTGGGCAAGTAGTAGAGATTGTTTGACTAATCTAAGAAAGTAAAGAACAAGCTAATTATTAAAATTTAGACTAATACGAGGGATAAGTATCAGGATATCTCTTCGGGTTCACTAGGTATTTCACACTACGATGGATTTATGTTCTACTAACACGATGAATTTTTGTTGTAGTTAAAAGAGCATAATTATATTGAAGATGTCTCAACCAATAACTATACTTCAACTCTCACAGCTGATTCCTCTAGTCTATTCAAGTTTAAGCACGCATTACGATATTTATTCTACTCTTTGTTCTTAGCTAACTAGCAAGATTCCTCAACCCTAGATACGGCTAGTGTGTATTTCAATTTTCCAGGCAACAAACGTAGATTCCTCTATCGTTTATAACCTAGCAAAATTCTATTAATACGTCTACCAATAGAAAAGATAGATGAAAAGCGTAAAATACACATAACTAGACAAAACTTCATCAATTAAGCATGATTGCATGAAAGAAAATCCATAAATCAAAATACGTAGTGATCAAACCCTAGTTTCCTACGAGATATCCTGATAAAAGGGTTTAGCTACTCCAAAACATGATCACAATACAAGGTTTCATGATCAAAATAGCAAAACTAGAGAAGAAATAGAGTTTGGGAAGCCAAACGAATGATCCAAAAGCTCCAAGCAAGCTCTCCTAGCTCCAAGCACGTTCCCTAACCTTCGAATCCCGATAAAACCAGCCCTAACTCTCTCTAATACGTTCCCAAAGAGTTTAGAACAAGTTACAAGTAATTACAAAATAACCCCAAATTGTTTCCAAAAAACTGCTGCCTACGAACAAGTCCTGTGACTTGTTTCAACAAGTCCTGTGACTTGTTCCCAACACTTGGAAAATTCTGCTGCATCTAACAAGTCCTGTGACTTACTGTCAACAAGTCGTGTGACTTGTTGTGAGAACTTCAGCAATCTGCCCGACCTCCAACAAGTCCTGCGACCTCTGCCAACAAGTCCTGCGACTTGTTGGCAGACTTCCAGCAATCTGCTTTTGTCCAACAGGTCCTGTGACTTGTTTCAACAATTTGTGTGACTTGTTTCCTCAGCCAAAATCTTCAGTTTTTCTTCTCCGACTATCTTCGTGCCATAACTTTCTCGTCCGACTTCCGTTTTAGCTCCGTGACCCCCCGTTATAAATTTCTTCGAGTCTACTTTCAATTGCCACAAGTGTCACCTCCATCTTCATTGTAGAATGCAAAAAAAATCCTCAAAACATCCTTAATTTGCTCTAGAACATCCTGGAAAGGCGACTAAGCTTTTTGAAAAGCAAATAAGAACCCGGATTTTGATCCCGAACTCCGATGAATGATTATTTTTGCACCTCTGGATTCCTTTTGCGACGTAGAATTCGCCCATGTAGAGAAATCTCCGTTTCCGGACAATTTTCTCGTTTTTCTCAATTATTTCCCAAATTTGGCAAAAACATCCAAAATGCGCCAAATTCGCCTTTTTCTTCTATTCCGAAGCTCGTTTCTTCTCTCCACTTGATTCCCGCATGCATAATTCCTGTCAAACAACAACAAGAACACTACCACGAAGATCAAATGTGATAAATTATTAAAATCATACTCAAAACCATTAAGAAAGGCCCGGATTGTACTTTTAAGCTCACAAACATCCAAATGTGCATTTTCTTCTTATTTTGGCTCAAATCTCGGCACTTTGCACCGAAACGCACACAAATAACAATAAAGTGTATATAAGATAACTATTATTAAGGAGTTATCAAATACCCTGACACTTGCCATTTGCGCGTCCCGAGCAAAGTCTCATCTACCGCATCTAACAGTCTAATAGCCAAACAGACTCAAACGACTCTAACATGACTCACGACACTCTAATGCAGCAAGATGATGCAAATGCAATTCTAGACTCGATCTTAAACACATAAAAACTTTTAAATTGTTTCTTTTTTTGTGAGAACAGGCAATTTCAATCCACAATAGACTAGTGCTCATGGATGCTGAAAGAGTTAGGCAAGAGGTGTGAATCGCAACTAAACTCGACAACAAGTAATTCCCCATAGTTAGTATAGAAAACTTAACTTTACTATAAAGAACAACCTACCTCTTCATGCGTGCTGATAAAAATAAGAGGCTAACCAAGGCTAAGCCACCTTCACAGTCTGAGCTCCTATTCCGCTAATGGTCAAATATGATGAGGCTTAAGGACAAAAAGGATATAACTTGTATGAAGCAAAAATTCCAAAGCGTCACATAAACTCACCAAACCCCATATCTCACACACCCTCACCCTGATGATAGGAATCCACAACCCGAATCTCACCGACTCCGGCCCTCAATCCCCTCAAACCTCGGTACCATGTCAATCCCGTGGCCATCAAAGCGAATACTGCGCGAAAACTCAATCAATCTTCAATCTGGAACTAGGAACTTTCACCACTCGTTTTCCAATAAGCACAACTGTATTTCTTTATTCCTCTCCTTTTTTTCTCTCTTTTTTTTGTTTCTTTTTTTTTTCTTTTTTTCTTTCTTTCTCTCAATCAAATATCAATACAATCAAATAAGTATAAGTGGTCCTCCTTCAAGAATCAAGCTGTATAATAATGTCAGGGAAATGAAATAAACAAATCCATGAATGTATATCACAATAATAATACATCTCCCCCTAACTCCATGAAGCACGATGCCACAAACCGCCAAAGTCAAAGCGTGTATGGGGGTGGAGTCGTCAATGCACAATCTCTATGTCCGTAGTCAAATGTCGACACCCCACACTAGATTGTTGCCATATCCCTCTCTCAAGTAGTCAAATAAGATATATGTCACGGGCCTAATCCAACCGAACCTCCTACACCAAGATGATAGGAATCCAGTACCTAGCACGTTCCACCAATCAAGAACAACCAACCCCATGTTTGTGCGGATTAGACGTCACACACTTAGGCTCTCCACTACTGTGTCCATGGTGTAATGACATGGAACACCGCCACACCTTAGTGTGCAAGCCAACTCACTCACCCTCGCATCCCCTCGAAGATATCAAATAAAGCACATGCGAACTGTAGAACTCACAAAAATATATAATGAAATACTCCCTCAACGAACCCCATCAACTACTGCTCCCTCGTGACGCTCTAGAAAGGTGATTCTAACGATATATGATGAAGGCCAAGAATCGTCTCCCTAGGTCAAAGAGGCTAACAAGAAATCCAAGGATCAATTAGGGTTTACTAGTGGTCCTACAAGGTAAGATCTAAAAGCAGTGAGTGCTCTAATACACATCCTCGCACAGCTGTTCTGTGTGCCACTACGAGGCAGGCTGGCGACTACCTAAGACAGACAACATGAACGTTCGGCTTGTTTAGCAGACACCAAGCTCAACTCTTTTAAGAGAAAAATAGCACACACTTTAGCTTTTAAAATTTAATTTTAGTTTAAAAATAGGTAGGCATTCCCGTAATGAGATTCTCTCTATACTTACTAGGGGGAACTAAAAATGCCACTCTCGGTCAAAATTCACGCCCTATGCCTAAAGTTTTCACATCTCACTAAATCAACCAAGTCTATGCTTCTCTCAATTGTTTTTTCTCAAAATTTTTAATTTTTTAGTATTTTTTATGAATTTTCTATTTTTTCATTTTTTTTTTGTATTTTTCATAATATCCTAACTCTATATGCAAGGCTTTGACTCGAAAAAATTTGACACAACACAGCTAACTTTGTTTGGTGGGTAGACTCAATTATTGAAACGTGCAGACAATATGTAAACTACACTACACGATACGACAATATAAGTAAAAACATAACAAAAACTACAACTGACTCACAATACAATCTAATCACATCCTACATGTAACTGGCTATGCAAGACATATTGGCTAGTAAACATTTAAACCACCCCCACACTGAATGCTTCGTTGTCCTCAACGAATTTAGAGAGTATACAAGAAGACTCAACAATCAATGTGTAGGCCAGTAAATGAGATGGAGCATGACATACTTATATAAAAGAAACACAAAATTTAGCAAGAGAAAAAGATACTCACAACCACCTCAAGGGTGGGGAAGAAATCACGCCAAGCAGTCCCCTAGTACAGTAGTGGTGCCACCATGCTCCTATATAGTCAATGTGTATTTGCACACCGGGGTAGACTGCCCTTCTCTGCTAAAATCTGTGACGTGGAGAATCCCCAACTCGTATGCATGAGTCCCCATAAAGGTCGTGTGTGCCATGGCACACCGGGGTAGATTCTCCCATATCCTGCTCAAATATGTCACTTGGAAACAAATGTTAGTACCTCTCTCTCTCTCTCATCTCTCCAAAATAAATAAACAAAAAACACGCAATTGTATTAAAAACTAACTCCCTAAATTAACGCAATAAATAGGTTGGGTTGCCTCCCAACAAGCGCCGTGTAATTTTGAGGTCGACGACCCGACCCAGTTACCTCAAAAGATGTTTAAGGAGATTTTTCTCTCCACTTTTTCTTCTTCCACCATCTCTTCTCGATCTGTCTCTTCTCAAGTGAACAAGAAAAAATTCTCACAAGACGCGCAAATCTCAATAATGATGAACCCGGGTTGCAAAAGTAAAAGCTCTTCGTAAACGTTTTCTTCTTCTTCTTCCAATTCATGAAAACCGTCATCATAACGATTTCAACAATGAGCTCAAGTCTCTCACGTGGTGGAAATCTATGAATGCCTTCTTTGCCCATTTTCTCAATTTGCGATATCTTCATTGAAATTTCAAACGGCAACACATAAAATATGAAAGTTTGAGTACCTTCATCACCTTCGTTAGAAACACCCGAATCATCAACAATTCCAATCTCAGCAATTTTTGTATCTTCAATGAGCTCAAACGTGAGAGGCTCCCAAAAATTTGCAACCGGAAAGTCAAGATCATAAATGTTAATTCCATGAAGAATGCCATCAAGCTCACCGAAAATTTCATCATGCTTGACCCTTATCTTTTACTCGAGCCATGATTCAATGTTTGGACAACTGGGAATGCAAAATGGCTCATCATCCTCTTCTTTAAGCGTTGGAAAGGTTGGAGCATCCTCATGATTTGAATGGAGAACGCATTGTGCGTCCATGTGTGTTGTCTCCATTCCCATTCTTGTTGCCCGTTGTCGCCATTCTTCCACATTAGCAATCATCTCCTCAAACATGAAACCAAGGAAGAAGAGTAACTTAGTGGGATGGGTTGAGTCATTAGGATGAAAGGTATAACGTTGTATCTCCATGGCTACCCTCTCTCTAATGCCATTCACATGGCACTCCTTCACGAATTGCCCATATGCAAGGTTGTATGCTTCAAATATGCTCGCAAAACGGCGATATTTCTCATCCTCCATGCTTCGAGTTGAATGCCTGCACACATAAAATCTCAAGTAATGCCGTGAGGTAATAAGAATATTAAATAAAATAAAATAAAAATTCCCTAAAGCTAATAATTCTAACTAATTCAACCGAAGTCCCCGGCAATGGCGCCAAAAACTTGACACGATCCAACCGCAAGTGTACGGCTGCCGCGTGTAGTAATATCCGATAATCCGGGTTTGTCGAACCCAAGGGACTTGTCGTGAATCAATTAGTATTCTTAACTTTATGTGGGCAAGTAGTAGAGATTGTTTGACTAATCTAAGAAAGTAAAGAACAAGCTAATTATTAAAATTTAGACTAATACGAGGGATAAGTATCAGGATATCTCTTCGGGTTCACTAGGTATTTCACACTACGATGGATTTATGTTCTACTAACACGATGAATTTTTGTTCTAGTTAAACGAGCATAATTATATTGAAGATGTCTCAACCAACAACTATACTTAAACTCTCACAGCTGATTCCTCTAGTCTACTCAAGTTTAAGCACACATTACGATATTTATTCTACTCTTTGTTCTTAGCTAACTAGCAAGATTCCTCAACCCTAGATACGGCTAGTGTGTATTTCAATTTTACGGGAAACAAACGTAGATTCCTCTATCGTTTATAACCTAGCACAATTCTATTAATACGTCTACCAATAAAAAAGATAGATGAAAAGCGTAAAATACACATAACTAGACAAAACTTCATCAATTAAGCATGATTGCATGAAAGAAAATCCACAAATCAAAATACGTAGTGATCAAACCCTAGTTTCCTACGAGATATCCCGATAAAAGGGTTTAGCTACTCCAAAACATGATCACAATACAAGGTTTCATGATCAAAATAGCAAAACTAGAGAAGAAATAGAGTTTGGGAAGCCAAACGAATGATCCAAAAGCTCTAAGAAAGCTCTCCTAGCTCCAAGCACGTTCCCTAACCTTCGGATCTCGATAAAACCAGCCCTAACTCTCTCTAATACGTTCCCAAAGAGTTTAGAACAAGTTACAAGTAATTACAAAATAACCCCAAATTGTTTCCAAAAAACTGCTGCCTACGAACAAGTCCTGTGACTTGTTTCAAAAAATCCTGTGACTTGTTTCAACAAGTCCTGTGACTTGTTCCCAACACTTAGAAAATTCTGTTGCATCTAACAAGTCCTGCGACCTCTGCCAACAAGTCCTGCGAATTGTTGGCAGACTTCAAGCAATCTGCTTTTGTCCAACAGGTCCTGTGACTTGTTTCAACAAGTCGTGTGACTTGTTTCCTCAGCCGAAATCTTCAGCTTTTCTTCTCCGACTTTCTCTGTGCCATAACTTTCTCGTCCGACTTCCGTTTTAGCTCCGTGACCCGCCGTTATAAAGCTCTTCGAGTCTACTTTCAATTGCCACAAGTTTCACCTCCATCTTCATTGTATAATGCAAAAAAAATCCTCAAAACATCCTTAATTTGCTCTAGAACATCCTGGAAAGGCGACTAAGCTTTTTGAAAAGCAAATAAGAACCCGGATTTTGATCCCGAACTCCGATGAATGAGATTTTTGCACCTTTGGATTCCTTTTGCGACGTAGAATTCGCCCATGTAGAGAAATCTCCGTTTCCGGACCATTTTCTCGTTTTTCTCAATTATTTCCCAAATTTGGCAAAAACATCCAAAATGCGCCAAATTCGCCTTTTTCTTCTATTCCGAAGCTCGTTTCTTCTCTCCACTTGATTCCCGCATGCGTAATTCCTGTCAAACAACAACAAGAACACTACCACGAAGATCAAATGTGATAAATTATCAAAATCATACTCAAAACCATTAAGAAACGCCTGGATTGTACTTTTAAGCTCACAAACATCCAAATGTGCATTTTCTTCTTATTTTGGCTCAAATATCGGCACTTTGCACCGAAACGCACACAAATAAAAATATAAAGTGTATATAAGATAACTCTTATTAAGGAGTTATCAAGCACATGCTAAATTGTAGTACTAAGAACAGAAACCATACTTTACCCTATGCCAATATCCTACCTTTTTTCTTCAAACACTTTGATATCCCTGTTGGTAATGAGGAAAATATTTTGGCTGGTTTTCGAATGGTGAATGAATCCCCTTTTCGAAGGATTTGAATTGTGCAGACTGCTAAGGGAGAATGGAAGTTTTATTCAGACCTTTCAGTTGGACTATAGGGAGAAAACACTTTAAACAATTTTTTTTGAAAGTAACTGAAGTTATGTTTGAACTTGACTTTAAATCTATAAGGAAATATAAACTGGAAAGTTATATCGAAATAAGCCAGGGATTTTGGGGTTATGTATTTTGTTTATCATTGCATGCCTAACTCCTATGTGTTACTCATATTTATATTCAAGTCCTAATGCTTACTACCTGTTCGAATGACCACTAACTGACTGGGGGTCTATCCCACCCACCCTCATCCTTTTTTTTTGAGATGCCATATCATTAAATTTTATGTTTCTTGCTTGCATGACTTCATGGTGTTTTAACATCTCTCTGTGGTAATGTATGGTCGTGCACTCGCACTTCAATTATATGATCCTACTTGTTAGAGTTCTGTACTCGGATTCGTGTATCTTGATGAGATATCATATGTTATTAAATGCTATGTCCCACCTGTCTGTGTGATGTCCTCTTGCATGGTTAGAACCGTTTTTGTGCGCATTGTTCATATTATCCCAACTTGCATACCCCCGCATCGCGTAATCGGTAAGAAACCATATAGGATGTTTGACTGATAGAAAAAACCGCTAAGCTCTACGAAACACATCAGTACAAATGGAGGGAGGAGAAGCAGTGAACCGACAAGTGGCTCAGCTGTTCAATCAGATGGGACCGTTCTTTTAGGCTATGAACAATCCAAACAACTTTGCCAAAGAACTGCAACCTAACTTGGCTAAGGAGATAGCTCAGCAGAACCCTGAAAACTTATATGGAAAAGAGGACCCAATATTGCTCGAAAACTGGATTAGGAACTTTGATAAAATTTTCCATGCAATGGAATGCCCGAAGCCCGCAAGGTCAATGAGGTGGCTTTCTATTTTAAGGAAAAAGACGATAATTGGTGAACAGCTAATCGAGCATGGCTCATAGCTCAGAAAAACTTCAACTGGAAAGCAATGAAGATTTCCATGAGAATTAACTTCTATCCAGAGCATGTTAAGGAACAGAAGTATGAGGAATTCATCGCATTAAATCAGGGCAGCAACTCTGTCATGGAGTATTAGGACAAGTTTGTGGAGTTAGCTCGATTTGCAGAAGACACAGTGCCCACTAAAGGACGAATGGTCACTCGATTCATAGTAGGTTTGAAGCTCAACGTTCATAGGATCATGCTCACCAGGGGATATGACACCATGGCATAAGCTTATGGGAGAGCAGCAAACATGTGGAGAGTCGACCAAGCACTTGCGCAATAGTTAGTAATGATAAAGACGAACGACCAAGAAGCTGGCGGCTATGAACAAGGAAGCCAGGGCATTAGAACCTTAAGGCAGGACATCCGAGTCCTTCAAGGCTTTTCCTTCCACCTCTTCAGATCAATCTCAGGTGTTACAGAATCCGGATGCTATTGAGAATGAACTGGATAAACTGAAACTGAGTCAGTATAAGCTGTGTACTGAATTCAAGAAGATGAAGTACATGGTTTAATCTTTTAATTACAAAATCTCCAAAGTTTCAATAGTTTAATTTTGATGGATGTGCAAGAAGAGACTGCACATGTTCAAAAGGGTTTTAAGAATTCAGATTCTACCAGAGAGCTCTTTGATGAGTATTCTACTGAAGAAAAAGGTGTCGGAGGTAAGGGAACGAGGAAAGAAGACAACATTGACTCAGGGGTTCTCATTGGGGGTGTTCTGAAGCAGAAGAAGCAGAATAAGAAAGTTATCCCAGAGATTGTGGCTTATGAAAAACTGTTTGAGGAAGAAGATGAAGGTGCTGAGGTCGATGTTGAATAAAAAAAGATTGAGAAAGAAAAAGAGGATGTGGCTGCATACAAAGAAGATGCTGAAGGGTCTGCGACAGATGACGATGATCAGACTTCAAACCCTTGAACTCTTGCCTTTTCTTTCTGAACTTTTCAAAGCATTGAAGATTCTCTTTTTAACTTTTTTTTTCTTTTTTAGGAACATTTTGAGCTAAGATCCAACATTTGTTTTCTAAATCTTTTGATGAAAGTCAAAAATGGGGAGAAAATTAGACCTTGTTGTGGATGAATGAGGGCTGATGTGGTATGCTGGCTAAGGTGGATGGTGTGTTTGTTTTTTCTTGGGATATTATGTTTTAAGCTTAGAATTTCTATTTGGTATTTAATTCTACTGTTTGGTATTTTGTATTAGTGACTGGTGTTTAAAATGACTGTATCTGCTATATTTCTAATGACTTTGATTTTCAGTGCAAATATACATTCTAACAGATAATTTTTTTTTGTCTTTCATCAAGGGGGAGATTTTTAACTCAACTCTTGTTTCAAATCATTGAAACTGGTTTTAAAGCTTTGAAAATTCTCAGAGGACAAGTGTTGAATTGAGGGGGAGTTTGTCTCCTAGGTCTTGAACTGTACTTCCTTGTGATGAAAGACAAATTATCTGTTTTTGCTAAAGTTCTGATTTGAAGGATATTTTCTTAACTATCTGGTTGCAAGATTTCTTTGAATATGTTTCTAGTTTCCGTTCTAACTTGGTTTTGCAGGTTCAAAGCTATGAAAAAGAATTTCAAAGCTTTGAAAATACTCAGAGTTCTTAGCCTAAGATTTTTGAATACAGAAGTGTCAAATAGGACACTAGAGCTTTGCTATTTTTATGGGATTTGTTCAGGATTTGTCTTAAGCTTGCCGATGCATATTATGCTCACAGTGAGTGGAGAAAATCAAGCTCATATCCCTTGGAAAAGAGCTGTTGAAGAGTCCGAAATCTGTTGAGAATTTTTAGGGATTTTGTTGCAACAATTTTGGTAACTCAGCAATACTTTAAACTCAAACAAGATTGAAGAACTAATGAGACTCTTGACACAACACTGAGATACAGAGATACAGAAACACATTGGGATTGAGAGGGCAACAAGGATGTAGACCATTTCATCATTCAATCCATTCAGCAAAATTTCAGCTTCGTAGTCTTCACAGTGTTCTCTTACTTGTGCTTAATCTGCTTATTCATTAGAATTATATTTCTTCTATAATCTGTTCTCGTTGAGTTGTTTAGAGGAAAAACAGAGAATCTTATGATTTCAATTAGTTGAGGCTCTAACTAGATAGGTTAGAGTGAACCACAAGCTGGTATAAGAGTAAGGAAATTCCCTTAGGTATGAGATCTTTGGCTTAATTAGTGATAAACAAGAATTTGTTGAAATCCTAGAGGGATCAGATCCCTCAGGCGGAGAGTAGGCCTTTGAAGGACGAACTTCGTAACAAATACTTGTTTCTTTCTATGTACTTTTAAGTACTTTACTTGCTCTCAAAACTGCTTCAACACAGGACAGTCTCAAAGCTTTGAAGGCCTTGAAAATTCCCAGTAGCTTTTAATTGTGTGTTCTCAGTTCAATGTTTTGAAAATGATTTGAAAGCTTTGAAAAACTTCGAATGTTCTTTGCTTTTTTAAAAACCACCATTTTAGCAAAAGTTGCCATACTCTATTCAACCCGTCCTTCTTGAGTATATTTGATCTTGTATTGTTACATACTTACAAACTTTAAAAGTGACACAACTACGGGTAAAAAAGTTAAAACATAACATTCCAGAAGAAACGGAGGTGGTAAACAACTTATGATTAACTAACAAGAAAATATAGTAGTTTCGGACAAAAAGAAAAAGTTTCACTCACCGCTGTCAAACCCCCAAGAAAAAAATAACAAAAAAGTGTAAAATACACGGATTGTACAAAAGGGTAAAATTAGCAAGTTACATGATGTCTGTTGAGACTATGGGCATCAACTGATGTATTATTTTCACGTTCATCATATTTTTGCAAGGAAAAAAATAAATTTGATATCAGCAGAGAGCAGCGCAATTTTCCTATCACCAAAAACGCAACAACGAAGATATCCAACAAAGTGCGTGCCTATGTAACAGCAAAAAAGAAGAAAAAAGAAAGAAAACAATACAGATTTTTGGAAGAGATTGAAGGATACAAACCTTGATGGCTGGATTGATCGACTTCTCAATCATTCGAATCCCTGGCAATAAATACACACACAACACCAATTTTACTAGGTCAGAGACCCTTGTTTCAAACTCTGAGAAGTTTGATCTGATCGGATAGCAGTTTCATATTGTGATTTGGAATCAACCAGGTACACTGAAGACAAAGAAAGAGGAGATGGAGAAGGAGGTTGAAGAGATCGATAGAAAAAAAATTGAGGAATAAGGTTAAATATATGTGAGAGAGAAGGGAACTTGAGAGATAGAGGGCGAAGAAGATCCGAGAGAGGAGAAACTTCGAGAGATTGAGGGCGAAGGATTAGATTACAGTTTCATTTTTCCTTATGCATACTTCCAACTAAAAAAATTAAGTACCCAAGTTCCTTTTATAGATTGTAAATATGTATCTCTCGTCAAATTTATTTTCATATATTGCATTAGAAAAATTAAGAAATTGCAATTTGTATTGCACATTCACCCAATTGTTTTTACAAAATCACAACAATTAACTATATATAACCTCCTATGTCAATCTCTTCTCAATTTTTTCTCTCCCAGCCTATTGTTGTTATTGTTGTTCACTTTATTGAGAAAACGAGATTGAGAGAGAAAATAAAAACTCGGAAGACTTCAATTGAAAATCACAACAAATTATCGAAAAGTTTGGTCATATACACATATTTGAAAAGCACAAAAGGAGTAAAAATAAAATGCAACGAAAATTAACCAATTGGTTATGAGACAATCAATTGGTAAATGCTAGGCATAGTGCAGAGTTTTGATCATGGATACACATTGGAATAAAACATAATTAATCCGTTCAAGACCTCCAAGGATCACAGGAAGATAATTCATAACGATAGTAAATGATTCGTAACAAGTACCTTGTGGGTCTCCTGTGATGACTTCAAACACAAATATTGTTGTGACTCTACGGTTGATACACACCTAGGATTGATATCTAGATCTTCCCATTCCTTTGTGCTAGCTAGGAACAGTGGAAGAGGAATAAGAAATCACACAATGGAGGGAAGAAGAGGGTTCAGCCTCTTCTTGTGGTCGACGGGTAGGGGCGGACCAAGGGGGGGGGGTCGGCCTCTTGGTCTTGCTCTCTCTCATTGCTTTATCTCCTACTCAAGTAATGTTATGAGAGTTGGTATGTAGGAAGGAAGCTAGGAGCATCATTTATATAGTCCAACAACTCCTTTTTTACTACATAAAGGCCTTCTCCTAATCCTACTCAAGTTCGGATTAGTCCCACTTGCATATTAGTCCTACTTAGTTAGCAAGTTGTTGCGTTTTGATCCTTATAATTAATTAATCATTTTAATTAATTCCCAAGTCTAGTTCAATCCATATGGCGTGTACCCCATAGGTTTCTACTTAGTTGCCAGTAACTATTTACTAACATGAAGCGGTGTCTAGCAACACATCCATTCCACCCAACTAATAGAAATAGTCATCCGACAAACCTTGTGAAAGAATTGCCTCATCCCTTTGTCTCTATATACCCAGATTGGACACGAGACATACAAGTCACACTCGTATATCCAATCCATAGTTTCTCGATCCTGGGAATAGCCTTATTCGTACAGATAACATCAATACCCCATATTGATTTATCTGAGTCTGGCCAGGCATTCTATAAGCACCACCCCTCGAGTGGCCGTGGATATTTGCTCCCGTTATGTGGGAGGAACAAATTCTATCTACATCACTACGATCCCTAATCTTGCTTCATATTGTGTCCGATAGGCGCCTTTATGACTACCCAGTCACGTTGTAGCGTTTGACGCTACCAAAACATAATAATCCATAACTAGATGATCTAGTGACTTCAAGTCTAAGGATGACAGTACCGTTGTCACCGCGAGAAGCACTTGTGACTTTACATAACCTGTATGTAGCCTTCTCGGAGATGGGTCAATCAAGTATGCTATTACCCCTAATGCATACCCATGTGTTGGATCGTGATATCTCCATATCAATACAACCCCATACTAGTCTATAGATGATTTTCCTGTTAATTAGTTTAATGGAATTGGGATATTTAAGATAAACAACACAATTGTAAATCTAAGGACTTCATTATATTAAATATCTCCATAAATAATACAATGACTATTCTAGCCAATTATTGTTCATACTAAACTAGATTGCCTCTTAGGCATATATTCCAACAGTTTCCCACTTGCACTAGAGACAATCTGGTGCATCTCGTATGCCAATGCTCCTAGTGTGCCCTTCATGCTTGCGCTGATCAAGCGACTTTGTAAGTTAATCTGATAGATTCTCATCTGTAGGAATCCTGCATATCCGAACATCTCCTATATCGATAATATCTCGAATAAGATGGAACTTCGTGAGTACGTGCTTGGATTTCTGGTGTACCTGGGTTCCTTTGATTGTGCTATCACTCCAGTTTTACAATACAACTCTATTGGATCCACAATACTAGGAACCACACCAAGCTCAGTGATGAACTTCCTAATCCAAACAGCTACCTTTGCTGCGCCATTTGCAGCAATGTACTCAGCCTCAGTTGTAGAATCAGCCATCGTCTCTTTCTTGGAACTCTTCCAGCTCATCGCTGCTCCATTCAGGCAAAACACAAATCCCGACTGTGATCTGAAATCATCTATGTCGGTTTGGAAGCTTGCATTTGTGTAACCCCTTACACACAACTCTTACTCACCTTCAAATATCAAGAGTGCATCCTTAGTTCTTCTTAAGTACTTTAGGATGTTCTTGACTGCAATCTAGTGACTCTCACCTGGATTGGACTGATATCTTCTTGTCATACTCAACGCGTATGAAACATCTGGTCTACTACATAACATGGCGTACATGATGGATCCAATGGCCGAGACATAGGGAACCCTACTCATGCATTCTTGAATTACTCGTTCCAACTTACAAACACTTTGATCTCAGTTGGATTGTAGAAGTAATATCCCTTAGTTTCCTTAGAGTATCCCACAAACTTTCATTTGTCCGACTTAGGCCCTAGCTTGTCTGATTGTAAACGCTTTACATAGACATCGCAACCCCAAATTTTCATGAACGACACTGTGGGACGACTCCTACTCCACATTTCATGTGGTGTCTTCATGACTGATTTTGATGGAACACGGTTAATGGTGAAAGCTGCACACAGTAGAGCGTAGCCCCAAAACGATAATGGAAGATCAGTTTGACACATCATAGATCAAACGATATCCAGTAGAGTTTGATTACTCCTCTCGGACACGCCATTCCACTATGGCGTTCTGGGTGTAGTGAGTTGGGATATTATCCCACACTATCTAAGGTAGTCGTCAAACTCTAAGCTCAAGTATTCTCCTCCACGATCCGATCGTACAACCTTAATACTTTTGCCAAGATGCTTCTCTACTTCATTATTGAATTCTTTGAACTTTTCAAAGGATTCGGATTTGGCCTTCATAAGGTATACAAATCCATATCCACTGAAATCATCTGTAAACGTGATGAAGTAGACGTAACCACCCCTGGCAGGCGTGGCAAATGACCCACACACATCAGTACGCACGAGTGTCAATTTGCTCACTAGTAATCTCACCTTTCTTATTGAAAGGGGACGTTGTCATTTTTTCCCAACAAACAATCCTCACATGTCTCATATGATTCAAAATCAAATGAGTCTAGGAATCAATCCTTATGGATTCTAGATACACGTTTCTCGTTTATATGGCCTAAACGACTGTGCCATAGATAAGCTGGATTTAAATTATTCATTTTTAATCCTCTTAGTATTAATGTTAAAGACAGGATTTCTTAGATCAAGGATATATAATTCATTAAATAATTACCCACTGCAATAGTGAATACTATAAAAATAAATGGAACAACAATTGTTCTTTATTGAAATAGTAAAACCATCCTTGTCCAAACAATAAATATAAATAATGTTTCTTCTTATAGAAGACATAAAATAGCAATTATTTCATTCTAAAACTAATCCTGAAGGCAAATACAGCTCGTGCACGCCTACGGCCAATGCAACAACTCTTGCTCCATTCCCAACGCGCAGGTCTATCTCCCCTTTAGCCAATATTCTAATTCTCCTTAAATCCTGCACATCCCTATAAGCACTATCCCTCGAGTGGTCGTGGATATCTGCTCCCGTTATGTGGGAGGGAAAAATTTTATCTACATCAATACGATACCTAAGCTTGCTTCATATTGTGTCTGATACAAGGCTTTATGACTACCCAGTCACGGTGTAGCGTTTGACGCTACCAAAACATAATAACCCATAACTAGATGATCTAGTGACTTCAAGTTTAAGGATGACAATACCGTTGTCACCGCGAGAAGCACTTTTGATATTACATAACCTGTATGTAGCTTTCTCGGAGATGGTTCAATCCAGTATGCTATTACCCCTAATGCATACCAATGTGTTGGATCGTGATATCTCCATATCAATCCAAACCCATACTAGTCTATAGATGATTGTAAATATAAGGACTTCATTACATTAAATATCTCCATAAATAATACAATGAATATTCTAGCTAATTATTTTTCATACTAAACTAGATTGCCTCTAGGGCATCTATTCCAACACATAGGTTAGACTCACTCCCGCTCGGCGAAAACGACGATGGTGCACTGATTGAGCTTATTTAAGTAATAGTTAAGAGTAAGGAGACTTGCTAAGACACACCTAAAAGGTGTGGTCCTTCTAAACTTTGAATTCTAAGTTTATAACGTCCATCATGATCAATGCCTACTGCTGCAAGCTGAGCTTCTGATCCGATGACTACTGCTTTTTTTCTATTGAAAATGTGTTCATGTCTTTACTAAATGAGCAATAACCAATGATCAAATACTGCAAGACACCTTAATCTAGATTTCAATCGATTTTTTTTTCATTCACCTTTTATCTTTATGTATAAAGTTAAATGATAAGTGTAGTTCTTCATAATATACTTTCTTCGTTTGGCTCAATGAATTCAACCACGTTTATACTAAAATATTGTAATGTTTTTTTTACAGTATAAATAACATAACATCTTGGTATAATCGATTACCCACATATGGAGGGAGATGGAGAGCTGGAGAACATAGAGAGCATATAGATTGTGAATGAGAGACGAGAATGAAAGAGAAAATAAAGGGAGAGATTGAAAAACTTGTTGTGAGTAAAGTTGTTAATTAAAAAAAAATATTAGAGGTGATTATAAATGGCAACTTGGTAATTATGCAAATCTTCCATAATTACATGGAAGGTGAATGCTAACGTATGATACACATGTGCAACAAAACTAAAGTTTTGTTACATGTTTGCATCAATTGAAAGTATGAGTGAAAGAAGATATATATATATATATATATATATATATATATATATATATATATATATATATATATATATATATATATATATATATATTTAAATTTTCATCTAATACATGATTAAAGCTAACAAAGGGTATTTGTTTGAAACAAAATAATAGTAGACTAAATTGCATATGCGATACCCATAGTTTAGATTTTGTGTGAATTTTACCCATAATTTCAATTGTAGCATCTATAGTATCCATACTTTCAATTTGTTGCAACGGTGGTAACCTCCGTTAACTTTCCATCCATATGTTGGATGTAAATATGTAAAAAGAGTAGTGTGCTACTCATTTCACTCAAATTTTTTATAAAAATTTAGATTTTACCTACAAATCAAAAATGTTACATAACATTAATTTTTAAAATTTGGTTATGTAGTCGTATATTAAAATAGTATCATGCATTTTCAAAAATAAAAAAAAAATAAAAATTGCATGATTTTACTAAAAAGTAAAAGTTATCATGATAAATATTTCGCTTGATGGAAAAAGTTATAGTTAATTTATTAATTATTACAATGAAAAGAAAAAAATAATTTAATTTAATAAATATTTTTTAAAATTTAGACTTGCGTTTAAAAATAAATAAAATTTTAATTATTACTATGACAAGTATTTTTTACATATACATCATATATATATGTGAATAAGAAAATAAATCTAAAAGTCTATAAAAAAACTATGTGCGAAATTGTATGAGTGAGAATTAGGGGCTCACTAGTCTTTTTACATATTTCCATCCAACATACGGATGGAAATTTAACGGTGGGTTCCACCGTTGCAACAAATTGAAAGTATGAGTAAAAAATAAAGCAATTGAAACTATGCGTACCAACTTCACACAAAAATCAAATTATGGGTACCACCGATGCAATTTAGTCTTACTTTCGGGCTTATATCAGTTTAAGATATAGTTTGTCATTTCTTTCACATGCTCGGTTTGGGCTTAGCATCATACATTCGACGAAAAATATGAACACACGCGTCTAAGAGTCTTTCACGGTGTCACGAGGGCAGCACTTGCGCGTGAACATAATACGGCATCTCATCTATATCTAAGCCTTGTATGGAGAAACTGTGAGCAAGATCGTTACCGTCTCAACCCGCAAATGAAAAATTAATTGAGTTGAAGGAGCTCATTAATTGCTGGCAAGTCTTAACAATACTTTTCCTATCGGCAAATGCGTCTAGCGTCGTCATCTTCCCGAACTTACCTTCCTTTTCCAATGAGATTACAGCGAGGCTGTCAGATTGAATCTCCACCTGCTGATAATGCAACTCGTTAGCAAAACGTATCCCTGCTTCCATCGCAGCCAATTCCACCAACAGTGGCAACCAAAGGCGGGAAAAATGCATGTGTCTTCCACTACGAAAATTCCCATCTTCGTCACGGGCTAGCAACCAATACTTAACACTGGTTTGTAGTCAGCCATGATGAGTCCGAATTAACCTTCATCCATCCCACATCCAGGCGTGACCGTACAGTTATTCCCCCAGCAGAGCCCGGAAGGTCATCACCTAGTAATCCAGTGAGCTTTGCTCCCCTTTACCACTTAACATAGTTAAGGCCAAACTTCACAACTTACTAGGGGCTCTTACTCGTGTAGTTAACACGTAGATCATTACGATCATGCCATAACGACCACAATATGGCGGTAAAGCTCTCACATACATTAATCGGTTGAGCAGTGAAGATATCAAAGTTAAGGTCCCTTATACCTCCTCTGTGAGACTTCACGAACTCCAACCCACAGCTCGAATCTCTAATTATTTTTACATGGTCGTTGTAGACACGCAAAATTTGCGGCCAATTAAATAGTGCCACATATCTATTATCACCTAATTATATGACGGGATCAAATATCACTCGCCATCAGAATTGAAACCTTTAAGCAATAATAAATAGAGGACTAAACTGTAAATGAGACAAAACCTTATTTACAAGCAAGGACTGATTATGGCGACGCCATGTCACTACATGTCATGACTGCAAGTCAGCAAGTAAGGCCAATCACGTCATGCCACTTGTCAAAATGATGCAGCTATCAAGACTAGCAAGTTTGGCCAATCATATTGCGCCACTAGTCAAATTGATGCAATACATAAATAAATAAATATTATTTTCTACCTTGGCCAACAAGCCGGCCCATGCTTATATAAAGTGGCCAACCCTAGGCATAAAGACACACAATTACATCTTGAAAGGAGAGAGCTCTGAAGATCAAGCTGCTAAAGCCGTGAAGAGTTCATCCATCATTAAGATAATCATCAAGCCCTTCGAAGTTCTTCATCAAGTTCTTCGAAGATCATCATCGAGTTCTTCAAGCCGTTGAAGATGTCCATCCACGTTCTTCAAGACACTCGAAGATCTTCAAGCCATTCTTCGTGATCTTCAAGACGTTCATCCGGTTCTTCACCAACATCGAAGATATTCATTCGTCCAATCCGAGATCAAGCTTCTAAAGCCCTCGCTCGACATTTGTGTTCTCCGAGACCTTCTTCGCATTCTTCGTCAAAATCAAAGGCCGCTCATCCGTTCGATCCGAGATCAAGCTGCGAAGCCCTCGTTCGACGTTTCAGGAGAAGAATCAAGGGATAGTAATTTATAGTTAGAAAATTACATAACAGAGATTGTAATCCACATCATCAAATAATCAATAAAATATTTTTTTCACCGAATTTCTCGCTTTTGTTTCCATTAGCATAAATTTGTGTGTACAAATTTTGGCACGCCCAGTGGGTCCTCTCAGCCCCTCATCTCTTCTTCTCAAGTACAAGTGTTCGTGCTTCTACGAAAGATAACGAACTTCCATCACTCAAGTTTGGAGACGCCAAGTCTTCAACTTCAGAAACAAACTCCGGAATTCAAGTAAATCGTCCAGTAACTCGTAGTATGTCTAAGGCCATGTCACTTGCCGGGGGCAATGAAGATGGTGTTCTAGAAAGGATTGTTAACGATGATGTGGACATCGCCTCGAAAAAGTCGCAGTCACATGCTCCCACCCCTCAAGATCCTTATGTTGCCAATAAGTCTAAGGAGGAAAGTTGCGAAGGTAACTCCAAGTCCGGCACTAAAGGGAGCCATCTCAAACTACGAGCATGCATTAGCGACGATTACATCAATGTGTATGTCATGACCACTAGCGCGGTCCCTCTCGAAGAGCAAGTAGCAAACCTCACCAATGGCCTTGAACACTTAAAGAAAATTGTGTAGATTCGTGGCGTTCAACTCGCAAAGCTGATAGAAAAACTCGACACCCACGAAGATGCAAGTCAAGTGTTTGAACACACTCCCAAGGTCGCACCAGAAATGACGATTAGTGGGCAAGAAGCGCGACCAAGTGTGCATTGTCAGCCAATGACACCATTCCTCTCGATCAACTACATGAGATCATCATGAACACCATGAATGGGATGCCCGGAGGACCGTTGACTTCATCTAAGTCCTACATCAAGCCTTACACGGAGAGAATCGAGAAGTTGAGCATGCCAGATGGTTACAATCCTCCTAAGTTCCAGCAATTCTCAGGCAAAGGAAACCCTAGGCAGCATGTTGCCCACTTCGTTGAGGCATGTAACAACGCTGGAACCAATGGAGACATTCTCGTGAAGCAGTTCGTGAGGACCCTTAAAGACGACGCCTTTGAGTGGTATGGTCAGCTTCTGTCGAGGTCCATTGATAGCTGGGGGCAGATGGAGCAGGAGTTTCTCAACAATTTCTACAGCACAAGGCGAACCGTCAGCATGGTCGAGTTGACTAACACTCGCCAAAATAAAGGCGAGAAAGCAATTGACTTCATAAATCGTTGGAGGAACCTCAACCTTAACTGCAAGGATAGACTCTCAGAAGGCTTGGCTATTGAGATGTGCATCGAAGGTATGAATTGGGGTCTCCAATACATACTTCAAGGAATAAGGCCAACTTCCTTCGAGGAACTTGCCACTCGCGCTCATGACATGGAACTTAGTATTGCGTCAAGTGAAAACGAAGGACCACCGCCTTTTGAAGCATGGAAAGATGGAGGAAAACAAGATTATCATAAATGCGGGAAGTTCACGCCAATCAAGAGTCCATGGTTGTCACCACCACGCCAATAAAGCTATCAGATAAGGGAAAGAAGAATTATATGGTCAATTCTAATGCAGAAAAGACAACATCACGACCTACACTCAAGGAATTGCAATCAAAGGTGTATTCGTTTGCCGATGATGAAGTTCCTTCAATGCTCGAACAACTGGTGGAACAAAAGATCCTTGAACCTTTGGAGTCAAAGCGACCTGAGGAAGCCAACAAATTTAACGATCCTACATATTGTAAGTACCATTTCCTCCTTGGTCATCCTACCACAAAGTGCTTCGTACTCAAGGATAAGATCATGCAACTTGTCAAGGAAGGGAATGTATTATTGGAAGAAGAAATTGGATCTGCTGCAACAAATGTCACCTCCGTCTCGGTTGAACCCTTCGAATTGCAAGTAGCAAAGAACTCTTGCAAAATGATGCTAGGGGAATCACCTATCGGCGCCAAGAAGGAAGTAAAGCAGCAAAGTCATGCGCAAAGAACCTCTTCTCAAAATCGGGGAAATCGTTGCATAAATACGAAGGTAAACAAACCCAAGGACGAGCGAAGGATGCAAGTTACTCAAAAGAAGAGGTGGGTCCAACGTCAAAGTAAGCCAACACTATATAATCATCATCATACATGTTCATGTAATGAATTAAAGATGCGTGAGGTGGAGAAGGTATGGAAAAGGAAGAAACCCCAGCCAACGAAGCTCTCTCCAGACAAGTCAAAGCATGAGCAAACTCAAGATGAAGGAGTCCCCAAGGCATGAAGCTAAAGATGGCTTCTCCAAGTGAAGTTAAAGCGACCCAATCACAGAAAAGAAAGAACTCGAGTGTGAAGACACTAATTCTTTCTTTAGTTCAATGGCCACGAAAGATTCACGGGAAATAGAAGATGGGACGAGGTGATGTGAAGGGCATGGACTTCCCTTCTCCAAAATCAACAAATTGATACTAGAAAGGTCCTAGATAAGAGCCTAAACTTTCTCGATCTTCGCATGAGAAGATTGTCTGTCGCTCCTAAGGCATGAGCATAAACTGCTTCAACGCTCATAAGGCATGAGCAAAAAACCGCTACAATGCTCCTTTAGAACGAGCATAAACTGGTTCACAGCTCTGGCACGAGCATAAACCGCACCACCGCTCCTTTAGCATGAGCATAAAATGCTTCACAGCTCTGGCACGAGCATAAATTGCTACACCGCTCCTTTAGTATAAGCATAAACTGCTTTACAGCTCCTAAGGCATGAGCATAAACCGCTTCACTACTCCTTGCACACAAGAGTATAAACTGTGAACGCACCCAAATTGAACTATGTTCGACATGATCCTCAAAAGGGTACGTAGGCAACTTGAGGCATCACCTTGAGTGCAGTCGTAACCACACAAAAAACAATTCCTGCCATCCCCATCGTTGGATATAATAATTTCCTCTAGATTGTACGCACCTTGAAGTCATCCGTTACGCATGGTGGGTCACTTGAGAAAACTCACTTCGCTCGGTAGGAAAATAATTCTGCATGGTGTCTCGATTTTTAAACGGCATGAGTTACAGACTTACAGGGAACCGAAGGAAGAATTCTATTTTTAAAAGCTCCATACGCCTGTGCATGTGAATATGTCAATAAGAAAAGATTAAGGCACTGGACATGGGAAACACCTCACTAATTTATAACCAATGTCTAAAGTTAGTAATACTTGAATGTATCTTTGTACAATTGTATATGCATCAGCCATATATGACCGTACACGCACATGAGAAGGTTGATTTTGCTGTAAAATTATTGAGAAGCTCATAAATCCGGGGGTCGCCGCTGCAAACACTATGACGTTGCAGTAGCATAGCACATCACGACATCTCGAAATCACTACCAGAAGCTTCATTGAGTAAACATGGCCATCTAGATCCATGCTAATGAGAAAGCACCTTCATGCAGCGACTAATACGCACTCTCACGTATATAGCCTAGCTGCGAAGGCAAATACAAGACGTTAACACCCAAGGGAGATTTCATCGGATCCCGAGCATCAACGACTCTTACAGAACACCGAGGAAATCGTAGGGTCGGCTCACACTTGCGACTTTCTAGTGGCTGTACCGTAATGTTGACAAGGCCCATTGTTCTCTGACAGTGGCATAAAAGGCGGACATGGCAATGGAAGAGTCCAAGAGCGCGACCGTGGTTGCGGCAGATTGGTGGCTATGAGTAAATTCCAAAGACAATCATTAAAATAAGCAAAATGGCTCGCTCCATTCTGTAAGAATGTTTAGTTGAATGGACTTCGTGGTTCCGTTGTTTGAAAAGCGCGATAGCTCCGTTGCTCAGATTGACATCGTGGCGTGGCAGCTTAGAGGAGGTGGTGGTTGTGTCCTTTGGATAGGCATCATGGCTAGGACTCTAGGATGTACATGGCAACTCCGTCAGTTGAATGGAGTTCGTGGCTAGGTTGCTATAGCTCCGTGGCAGCTCCCACCACAACTAGGTCGACGGTTGAATAGAATTGTTGCCGTTGTAAGCATGGAAGGCCAAAACGGTTGCAAAAGACATTTAAAATCCATTCAGCCATGGTTATGGCGGCGATGGGGAAAACAACAGCAGTAGTGGCTATTTGACATGCTAGGATAGCAACGATTGAAGCAACGTCAAAGGTTGAAAGGAACACGACTGCAGCCCAGCCGAACCCTGCTCAGGTTCAAATTCCTCCTGTATGAAAAAAAAAATTAATGAGTGAAGAGTTGTTTAACGATTCTACATGAGGCAGCAGGGAAACCCTCTACTAGTCCAAATGAAGAAAAGGAAACAAATCTTAGTCAGGAAGGAAAAGAAAATTCATATATTATTTCCTACCAAACAAAGGTCAAAGGTGAAAGAAAATTCTACAACAAACTGGCAAAAGAAAGGAAGAAAAAGGTTTCCTAAATTTTTCAATCCTTTCACTTCTAACTTCCCCGACTCTATATGGAAAACATATGATTTATTTTCAGTGTATGTTTACAAAAGTCATGATGATACAACCCACAAAATCTTTTTTTTGGAGTATTCACGATGTATTTCAATAAAAAAAAAGAGAAATAACAGAATCCACACAAAAAGTGGGATTAAAATATGGCGAATAATTTAGCAAGTTAGCCAACTGCACGGTTAAGATTCACTTAATCAACGTTCAAGGAAATCAGCACATGAATTTCTTGAGGAAGACGGAAAAATTTCTTCGAGACTCGTCCGCCAACAAGCTTAGGAGCCGGTGCAAACAAGTCTCGAGGGGGCATTTGTAGACACGCAAAATTTGCGGCCAATTAAATAGTGCCACGTATCTATTAGCACCTAATTATATGGTGGGATCAAATAGCACTCGCCATCAGAATTGATACCCTTAAGCAATAATAAATAGAGGACTAAACTGTAAATGAGACAAAACCTTATTTACAAGCAAGGACTGCTTATGGCGACGCCATGTCACTACATGTCATGACTTTAAGTCAGCAAGTAAGGCCAATCACGTCATGCCAGTGGTCAAATGATGCAGCTCTCAAGATTAGCAAGTTCGGCCAATCATATTGCGCCACTTGTCAAATTGATGCAATACATAAATAAATAAATATTATTAATTTTCTACCTTGTCCAACAAGCCGGCCCATGCCTATATAAAGTGGCCCTCCCTAGGCATAAAGACACACAATTACATCTTGCAAGGAGAGAGCTCTGAAGATCAAGCTGCTAAAGCCCTGAAGAGTTCATCCATCATCAAGATCATCATCAAGCCCTTCGAAGTTCTTCATCAAGTTCTTCGAAGATCATCATCGAGTTCTTCAAGCCGTTGAAGATCTCCATCCGCGTTCTTAAAGTCACTCAAATATCTTCAAGCCGTTCTTTGTGTTCTTCAAGAAGTTCATCCGGTTCTTCCCCAACATCGAAGATATTCATCCGCCCGATCCGAGATCAAGATTCTAAAGCCCTCGCTCGGCGTTTGTGTTCTTCGAGACCTTCATCGCGTTCTTCGTCAAAATCAAAGGCTGCTCATCCGTTCGATCGAGATCAAGCTGCGAAGCCCTCGTTCGACGCTTTAGGAGAAGAATCAAGGGATAGTAATTTCTAGTTAGAAAATTACATAAGAGAGATTCCACATCATCAAATAATCAATAAAATATTTGTTTCTCCGAATTTCTCTCTTTTGTTTCCATTAGCATAAATTTGTGTGTACAGTCGCATAACTAGAATATGTGGTCCTCGCATTCAAGAGCTTCCCCGCAACAATTACAGATCAGATGGATATTTATACATCTCTCCCTAATTCTTGTATAGGCAGTGAACTATTCCATAAGTACCAAACAGCGTGAATTAATTTCTTTGGAATTTTCATGCGCCACATTTTCTGTAATCAAGTGTGATTGACCAAATCGGTGGATGGAGACAACCCCCATTTTAGAAAACTAGTTGAGCCTTGTATCCCGAGGCGATAGTGTATGTTGACAGTAGAAAGAGCCTTCCGTAGGTTCCATGAAAATAGGTGCAGTCCTCATACAATTGAAATTGACATGAAGGAGGATTTGGGCTAACCTCACTTCGTTCCACGATCTTGTATCTGAATCAATCAAATAATCCACAGTGATGTCCTAAGCTATTGGGATGTGCGATATCACTCTGAACATACTGTTTCTAGGAAGCCAGTTATCCTTGAAAATTCTAACTTTTCTCCCATCTCAAAATCGTCCATGCCTAACCTAATTTGATCACGTCCCGTCTCACTTGGATGCTTCTGAAAGCATTAGAGATCTCGAAATGTGTCCCAAGCTCAACATTGAGAAGAGTATAATCGTTGCAGTACTTGGATCTAAAATCCCTACTAACAAACTATGCAGGTTTCTTAGAAAGTTCCAAGTCTGCGTGGCTAGAATAGTAACATTAAAATCATGAAAATCTAAAAAATGGATGCCTCCATCCTCTTTAGGAAACTTCATCTTACTCCACGCTACCCAGTGATGATTTAATTTTTTCTTTGGAGCAGTGAACGCGGTGTACTAAAGTGTTACCGCAAGTGCACAGACGAGTAATAAATTGCGATATTTTTAATACTCGGGTTGTCGAATCCCACGTGGAAAAGCTCGTAACAAGCTTAATTAAAAAAGAAATTTAGTTCACTACGTAACCGATAGGAAAAATTTGAGATAAATGAGTTTGACACCGCCAAAAAAGTGGCTGTCATAGCAACATAAATAAGAGAAAAATAAATTAAGAATAAGTTCTTAATCAATAAATGAAGAAACTAGTAAATCTTGTAAATCACCTAAGGCTGTAAATGATACCCGGATTATCCGAGTAACATGTAAATTCTATTCTAATCAAGACAGGTAATAGCATTGACCATCTTCTGTCAGTCTCATATCGTTCTACGTCAGGTATACCTAGGGTCCTTTCAATCCACCTAGGTTTACTGGTCCTTTCTAGCACGTATACGACTAATACGATTGGGTCCAGTCGGTCAACCGTTTCAAGGAACAATTCAATAACTTTATGAATAAACCCGCTAAGGCCAATCCTAACACTTCTCATTTCGGTCTCGGCCATTCAGTATTATTATTCACATCTCATCAAAGCTAGCCAAGTCGCTGTCACGCACTCTCAAAGAAAAGTAATGTTTTCAGATCATGATTTCTTCAACACTAAGAGTTAAGCATAGCATGCTAACAATTGGTAAGAACAATATAACTTTAAGCTTGATGTCGTTTTCTAGATCAAACCCTAGTTTATGAGCGTTGTTCATCTCCTAAACGTGTCAATAGTTTAGGATCGCTAACAATATTCAAGAACTAACAATCATTCAAGAAGATGAAATCACAAACACATGAAACTAGATAAATCCAAAAATAATTATCGTTTACATGAAACCCTAGGCTCACATATGGAGATTCCTAGCTATGGAAGATTTAGCTACTCATAGTTGAATAATCAATCATACAAAGTTTCTCCATAACGATTAAGAGAGTAGAAGAAGAGAAATCAAACGCTAGGGCTTGAATGGTGGCTTCGGCCTTGATTCTTCTTCCTCCTTCGTGCTCCCCCTCTTCGTACGTGAGTGAATGATGTGAGAGACTACCTAAATTATAGTTTTTATGTATTAATTAATCCTCGTTAGATTAGGAATTAACTAATCAAAACATCGTAGTTTAGGAACACAAACTTGTGTCTTAGACTTGAGTTGATCCTAGGATGAGGTATAGGATCTACTTTTGATCCTAAGATCAGAAAAAGTTAATCCTACGTTAAGTTAAACTTTTTGACGTGCTTTATAAAATTTTCACGAGATCGCACGACCTGGGCATTCTGGTTGTGCGATATGGGCTCTCGTGCCTTCTAATCGTGCGACCAGGAGCTCAGGTCGCAACTCACAGTGAGTTTTCTCACGTAGACACCTCCAAAATATTCTAATTTTGGACATTTCTTCTAGGGGGTTAAGTGTCAATACACAAACTTCATTAAATTGCATTTGCCTCCCCTCTTCATGTCTTTTCATCGTTTCTTCATGATTTCTTCATCATTTAACTTTCCGAATAATCTCACAAGCTTCTTTCTCATATTTGCTTCATCTCCACAGCTCCGTTTCTAGTCAAAACAACACGAAACAGAACTCGTGCGATCAAATGTGAAAAAAACACATAAAATAATGCCAGAAATACTTGGATTAACGAATTAACGCCTAGAACTAAACTTCTACGTTTTCTCTAAAATCATAATATAAAACTAAGATTATCAAATTTATAAATCACGCAAAACCATATAAATTTCAAAAGAATTATAACTTCAATACAATATTATCAAATCCCTCACACTACCTTTTTGCGCGTCCTGAGCAAAATGAAAACTCACACTACGTATAATTCTACCGAATGGCATACAACTCCTCTAGCCATGTGACAAAAACGACACACACACATGACAATGAAATCTACATGACTATAGACAGTGTAACTCAGTTCTTACACAATGCATGAATTAAACAACGCAATAGTTTTTTCTTTTTCATAGCTAAGAGGGTCTAGGCATCTTAAGTCCCACGGTAGTCTTTCGTCGCCAGGTCATATGAGGTTTTCAGACCCGCTTAGCCCTTATTGCATTTGAATGTGAATTGTCCCATTGATGGGAGACACAACTCCATGTAATACGGCTTGAATTTAATTTTACTTAGAAGCTCTAATTGGTTTGAATCCAAATTCCCCGCGAGAGCGGAGGTCCATTGGGTTGTGTAGCATATCGAATCCAAGTGATAATTTTGATTCTTTTCTTTTTCACTATCTTATTTTGTTTCAATCGTGCATTAAAGAAAATAAGTGTGGGATTTTTTAGTTAGCTCTTGAAACCGCCGTAAGGATGGTGGTCTACACTCCCTAACTTCACTTATGCTAAAGCAGTGTACCACATGGAACCAACTCTACACGAACGTCCACCCCAGATTTCAAGAGACCACAAGTTTCCACTCAAAATCTGACTATTCAACTCCTTAGGACTGAATCCTCCTAGCACACTAAAGGAACTAAAGGTGTTCCCTCGTCTTCCTTCCACCTTTACCATAGATCCCATGGACATCCTTTCGTGAAACTAGCACGCAAGATACTAAGAATTAAAACTTTCCTACTACGGCGCTTCATATTATCCGAGACTCTTTCACTGAACTCTTTTCAATTTCTAGCTTCATCAATTGCCCTTAACTCAAAAAATCAATTTTTATCGTTTTTGGACTTTTATATTTTTTCTCATACTCATATTTTCATAACTCTATATATCTTTGGCCAACTCGACTAACCACACAACGATTGATAGGGAGGAATCAATATATTAAAAGTGTTAACAATGCATAAACTACACAATACTACAGAGTACGACTATATATTAACACTCTACACTAACAACAAAGACTCACAATACTAATATAAGAACTACATGTAACAAGGTAAATGCAAGGCAACATGACTACTAAAGTTAGACACAAACACCTGCCCCCCCCCAACAATTAAGCGTTTCATTGTCCTCAACGAATTTAAAGATCAAGTAAGATGTTTCCTCGCTTAAATGTGTAGGCGGTGGATTTCAACAATTATTGATCAAAATATAGACAAGAGAGAGTGTTAGAGATACTTGGGTTCCCGGAACTACATGGGCACTGATGCCGAGAAACTATAACACGAAGGGGTCTTTTGGGCCGTAAACAATTTTCGGAGAAGTCTCTAAGCGCCCGGATTCTGATGTGCACCTAAGATATAAATTACAGTCCTCGCATGCGAGTGACACTCAACATATTGAAATTCCTCCTCTACCGCGAGTAGGCCTCTTTATTTTCTGAATACTTCTGTGAGGATTTTTCTTTCCCCAGTTTTGTGCAATCTCTAACATGCACATCAAGAAGGAGAATTTGTCGCGTGTTGTGTACCTGTTCCCTGCATAGTGATTAAAAGAATTAGTCCACTCTCTCACCCCTCACAATCAGATATAATGAACTGAAAACAAAAACAGACACAAATAGCATCCTACTCTACTTTGGGTTGCCTCCCATGCAGCTCTTGTAATTTAAGTTCGACGACCCGACCATGTTACCTCAACCACCTAGAAAGGGGGTTTGGCATGACGTGCCCCATCTTCCTGCTTCCTCTGTATGATCTTCAAAACCACCATGTTCATTACTTTAGGATCAGGTGGCTTCTCACTTGTCACTTCGACTCTGGAATCTGCTCGTAACACTACTGGGGTGTAGGATTGAAGACCCAAAAAGTCTCCACAACATCATTGATTCTCATGATCAGCTCCCTGTTCTCAACATCAATAAGTTTCCTAACGGTAGCCAAGAAAGGCCTACCCAGAATGATTGGAACTTATCATGCGAGCATCTCTAGAATCACAAAATCGACTGGGATAATAGAACTCCCAACCTTCACAAAGACATCCTCCACCACTCCATAGGAACATTTAGATACCTGCAAATTTCATATTGATCCATGTGGACCGCTCCCCCACACCTAACTTCTGAAATACCGAGAGTGGCATCATATTGACAGTAGCCCCCGAATCACACAGAGCATGTCCGGTGTACGCTCCATCTAACGTAGCCTCTATCACAAAGCTACACGGATCCTTCTATTTTTGAGGTAACCCATGAGACATATATGAGCCAACCTGCTTAGTCAAGTCCACTGTCTGAAAGTCATCCACAACTTTCTTCATAATCACTTCATTTTTCATAAATTTTGAGTATTTAGGCAGCATCTTGATTGTCTCAATTAGTAGAATGTTGATATGCAGCTTGGTACATACACACAAATTTGTTTTACTCCTCATAGTCATCTTTCTTCTTCCTGCAGCATAGCGGGTATGGTAAATATTTTGAAAAAGAAAGTGGTGGGATTACCTCATCAATGATCTCAGCTGGCTGAGTCATGCCCTTTGATTGGGGGACCATGACAGGAGTCTTCTCAGAATCTAAGACTTCATGCTCCTTTGCCTTTGATGATTCTTCTTAGACATGACTCGAGTATGGAGGGTCAGTTAGTGTGGAAGCACTGTGAGTGGTGATAGCTTGAGCATGTTCCTTAGAAGCATCAATAAGATGTCGCAGTGCTTTATGTTCAATCTGTTTCTTCAAAAATGTGATTTCAGCTTGAACCTCCTGGAATGCACCTGCAACAGTAGTGACTTGTGTTTGAATGAACATCACGTGCTGACTCATCATCTTCATTACTTCTCTCATTTTAGCTAACTCTGAAGAGTCATGTTGTAACACCCCTAAATTTTCATTACTGAAAGTATGGGCGTGCCCTTCTCATGGAGAGTTACCCACAATGATCAGGAAAAAGGATCTTTGCTTTGGATTGTGAAAACATCTTTAATACATAAAAGCATTTGCAAAACTTGTTCACAATTATTACAAACCAATATCTTACAAACAGCAGAAATAGTGGAATTACTACTTTATTTAGGCTAGACGATGCTAGCACCAGTACTTAACGCCCCCATCGCCAGCGTATACCTCTCATGTGGTGGTTTTACAAAACAAGGACACCACAGTTGAAAAGTCAGTGAAAACTGAGTGAGAACGTATCACAACGTGTAAACAAGAATAAGGCACAACAAGCCATTTAAATTTCATCTATTTTAAAATAAATTTAATTATGTAATCGGGATGATCCCAAACAATCCATCGTATCCATTGTGGGCGGCAAAATAATTCGCTTGTCCGAATCGATTCTTCCTGAGCAACTAGACCTTAAGCGTCGACACCCCCTATGAGGGAAACTTTTGTCCCAAGAGAGTAGTACTAGAGCCTTACCATGTGGTAATGTGCCCCAGGGGTACTCATAGAGTCACCTTTGACTCATGTCCCAAGCTTTTCTTCGTCAAACCATATTAATTCTCAAGCTTTGATTGGTCAACCATATAAAGTTCTCAAACTATTAAATTTGAACATATAAAAGTATGGAGATCAATTAAGGAAATGACATATTTAGTGAACACAAGTAATGAGCAAGCATGCGTTTAATACATTTAATATCCGAGTCAAATCAGGTAGAGGCATTATAGTTGAACACACGTTTTGAAGAGTAAGGTTTGAGCCTACAAACTCACATACACGTTCGATTGTGGTTCAAATGTACTCGACGTAGCCTTCATCGGTAAACTCGATGTCTACAAATAAGGATAAACCCTAATTAACACTTAACCGTTTAATGTGTAACTGTCTAATATAATATGTATGATATGCTAGTTGATCCTAGTTAATTATCCGGCAGTGATTAGGTACGTGACCTACTTAACTTTTAACCGTACTCCTCTAGTTAAAGTCTTATCTTTATTTATTTACTAAATTACCAAACTAATATTAATTTACACATCTTAATCTTAGTTTACTAACTCTAATTTTTATTGTAACTACTAATCCTAATTTTAATTAGCATTAATTTACTTATCATAACACTATCTTACTAACATAAAATAATATTCATTATGTAATAAATATATATATATATATATTAGTATTTGTAAACATACCCCCTAATGTAGTCAAATTCCAAAAAAGAAGTTGTTGCTAGTTTCTTAAAAGACATTATAACCCCCATTACAAAATTATTTTTCAACTTTTCTGATTTTGACGAAAATGATGTGGGTGATTCCCGCGACACTAATTATCATTTTTATGTAAAAATATATGGACGGTAGTTTCAAAATCGAGTCTTTTTAGAACGTTAAATTCATAATAGTATTGATCGAAAGTTTTTGTAAATGACAACGACTACCCCAAAACATGAAACAATTCGCTACGACGATTTCTAACAATCCGTTTTCGACCAAATTAACGTGGATGACTCTTGAGACATGTGTGAGCATGCATATGAAAGAATATGTTGAATGGGAATTAAGGTAAGGAAGTTGTGCCAATGTTTTGTTAAGGTGAGCGGTGAAATGAACTGAGCTGTTGGGACCTCGTGAGTGACTACGGATGGTTGTAAAAGATTCTCTGGAGTGTCACGGGATGAGTGGTAGTAACCGTGGCTCAGATGGTGATTGTTTGTGGTGTTGGTGAACAAGGTGGTTATGTTGTGCTCTCGGGAAAGGCTTGGCGGGTATGGTGTTTTTCCAGCGAGGTGAAGGAGTTATGTTGGTGGAGGTGGTATTGATGTTGGAGATGGATGAGTTGGTGATGACGATGGTGTTGGTGGCTATGGAGTTTCTGAAGCTCTTGCTAGTGTTTGTCGTGAAGAAGACATAGAAGTTGGGTGCTATTTATAGGAAGAAAAAATGAAGAAAATAATAGTAAATGTATGTGAATAATTGTAGGAAGGTGAATGAATAGGAAATAAGGGTGAAGAGTTGTCAGAAGGTGAATGTGAATTGGTCTTCACCTGTACAAGATCCATTTTTCACGAAATTCATTACCGTGCCTATTTTTCTTTGTTGCAGTTGGAAACTTGCTGAAAAATCTTACCGACATTCTATAAATAATTGGGTGTGATGATTTTACCATAATAATAGGCACAACGTGATAAAAGTCACCACGTAAAATATGTGATATTATAATAGCATACATGTTAACAAATATTATTGTGGTAGACATATAGTACCATGTTATTTTTATTAGAACTTAGCCACATAAAAATAGACCACAAAATATTAAGGTAAAATGTCAGTTTACACTCTATATTACCATAAAACATGTATATTTATTCCTAAAATTCGTAATTAAGTTTTGGGTTATTTCATCATTCCCTTCTTAAGATCAAGATTTGTCCTCGAAGCGGAAAGATAATATATCATGGTAGTAAATGCAATGATAAGAATGCAATGCATGTAATGTCTTGAATATAAGATGAACGTGTGACAAATAAAAGTGCGGCAATCTCTGCCCCCTTAAAGGAGTGACGTCCTCGTCACAGGATTTCGTACCTGGTCAAATAAGTGGGGATATCGTAGTTGTTGAGTCAAGATCCCTGAATGTGCTTTGGCTGGTAATTGTTTTGAGCGATGAAAGACAAAAGGCTAAGACATAAGTAGCAAAGGCATTTCAGTTATCTCAAGGCCTTGAGATTGACTGAACTTCAAAGCCTTGAGTTATCTTATTCTGCTTTATGTTCTAACATTTATGTGTTGCAGAATTGGATATCTGATTATGCAAATCAGTGGTTTATGGTATATACTTTTGGATTATACTATTTATATATCTAACACAATTGCAGATGATCAGAACAGGAAGAATCAAAGTTATCTGGGTTTAACTTTGAAATTCTGCGAAGCAGGTTCAGAGCTCCAAGGCCTTGAGATATGCCTTGAGCTGCTGACAGTTTTTACAGAACTTATTGATTCTTTCTTGCAGATTATGACTCTTAGTATTGTGATTATTTACTCACTTCTAAGTGTCTTAAACTTGTTTTTCATGATTCATATGTTTTGAAAAATATGCAGGTTATTGTTCTAAGTTTATTAAACAGTTTTATCATAAAGTGTATAACCAAACAGTCTTAGTACTGTTAGCTGTCTGGATTTTGTTGTTACAGTGTTTCTATGCTGTTTCAGGGTTGTTAAACGTGCAGGAGCAATCTCAACAAACTCCAACGAATATCCACTTGAAGCTGTTTGAATTTAAGTTGAAAACAGAAGGAGGATTTGTAGGAAGTGAGATCCTAAAATCTCTCAATCAGTTGCAGCTGCGGATAAAAGAGACTGGTTTGAATTTTGAAGGTGATAGAGGCTTGCAGAATACTCTGAGAGGTGTGACAAAATCATGGGAAATCATCCATTGAAACACACAATCATTCAAGCTTCATTCGAGATTTCTGAAGATCAAATCAATCCAGTTCCCCATAAGAACACTTCCAGGCTTCAACAACCGATCTTCATACTGTGTTCTTAACTTGTACTTCTATCTGTGTATCTCTAGATTATCTTAAACCTCACTTAACCTAGTGGTTGGTTGTTCAAGTGAACAACAAGAAGTTCTTGTTAGCTCAACAGTTAGTAGCTGGTACTAGATAGGTTTGCAACCACAAGCTGTATAGGTGTAAGGGAAATCACTTAGGCTTGTAGATCAAGGGCTGTTTCTGTGTGAGTAATAAGAAGTGTTTGCCCAATCCTGGTGGGGTTAGATCCCTCAGACAGAGATTAGGTCCATTGGGACTGAACTCTGTAAATTGCTTTGTGTTCTTTACTTTTCTTTTTGATTATTATCTGCTGCACACAACTCAAATCAAACTAGGGTTTACAAGCTGTTTAGAATTGTTCACAGCTCAAGGCCTTGAAGCTTACTATTTTGCCTTTGTAAGTTTCAGACAGTTTACAAAATCTCGAGGCCTTGAGATTTGAGTTTCACACAAAGCTTTCCTGTTAAACTTTAAGTTTTGCAAAAAGTTTCCATACTCTATTCAACCTCCCCCCCCCCTCTAGAGTATTTAGGTCCTGTATTTAGTCTACATTACACACTTTCAATTGGTATCAGAGCTTGTGTCACTGTTTTTAGATCTAACAATCTGGTGTCTATGAGTAATGTAGGAGATGGTGGATTCTCACAAGGAAGGGCAGCCAACAGACCTCCATTGTTCTGTCGTGACAACTTCATGCATTGGAAGGCATTGATGAAGATGTTCATCATAGATCAAGACATGGAACTATGGTAAATAGTTCCGAATGGTCCTCATGAGTACTACACTACAATTGTTGGAGTCAGAACTATCAAGTCTGAGGAAAATCTTTCAGTCACTGAACTGGAAAAGGTATCAAAAAATTACAAGGCTATGAATTTGCTATACTGTGCTTTAAATGCAGACGAGTTCAACAGAGTGTCAAACTGCAAGAGTGCCAAAGAAGTGTGGGATAAACTGGTGGTGACATATGAAGGAACCATCCAGGTTAAGCAGACAAAAATCAACATTCTTTTGAGGCAATATGAGTTGTTCAAGATGAATTCAGATGAGACCATCAAGGAAATGTTCAAAAGATTCACTGATGTGGTGAACAACCTGGAGTCATTGGGAAAGAAGTTTTCAAATGAAGAGAAGGTCACAAAGATTCTGAGAAGTTTGCCAAAAGCCAAGTGGGAGCCAAAAACAACAGCCATTGAGGAAGCTCAGGACTTGAGCCTTCTTCAGCTAGATGATCTACAAGGAAAGCTGCTCACTCATGAAATGCCCATGAAGGATGTGGAAGGTGATTTGAGTGAAAATATCAGGAACCTAGCACTTAAGGCAAAAGACAGTGAAAATTCTCAAAGCCTTGAGACTGAGGAGGAACCTGATGATGAAGAGGCTTTAGCATTGATCTCCAAGGCCTTGGCCAGGATTCTCAAAAAGAAAAGAAACTCTGGTAACAGGGATTACAACAGAGAGAGATCAAGATCCTCAGGCAGCAAGGATTACAAAGGTAAATCCACATCACAGTCACATAAAACTAAAGTAATGAATTGTTTTTAGTGTAGTGATGCAGATCATTTAGTAAGGGACTGTCCACAAAAGAAGAAGAACAGGAACTTTCAGAAAAAGGATGGTGACAACAGAAGGAAGAAAGCCACGATGGCTTCTTGGAGTGATTCTGATTCATCAAGTGACTCAGACACAGAAGAAGAGCAAGCAAACTTATGCTTCATGGCAAAGCATAATGAGGAAAGTTCATCAGACAGACACATTGAAGACATGGTAAAAAATTTACTTGCTAGTCCTTCTGATGTACTTCCTGAAATTCTCAAAAGTATGTTTCTGAATGAGGAAAGTTATAGAAATGAGATTTCTGCTTTAAAGATTAAGATTCATGAGCAGGTAAAAGAAAACCTGGACCTAGTATTTTCAAACAAAATTGTTGAAGTTTCTAAGACAAAGCTGGAAAAATACTTCAAGGCCTTGGACAGCAGGTTCAAAGTCTTGAAGGCACAGATAAAAGAGTTTGTTGATCAAAACACTCTTTTAACTGAAAGATATGCTGATCTAAAGACTCATTCTGAGAATTTAGAACAACAGATCTACTCTTTGACTGAGAAACTTCAAGATTCAAAGAAGGTCCTAGCTAAGTTTACATGCTCAGAACATAATCTAAATCTCATTCTTGGAGGAAGTCTGAAATCAATGCGTAAAAGTGGGATTGGCTATAATCCAAATTTTCCAAAGAAAGGCCAAACTACTTTTGTCAAATCTGGTAGCAGACATTCTCCAAAATGTCATTACTGTGGAAAACTTGGTCATGTCAGATTAACTTGTCCCTTCAGAAGATCAGAACCTCACATTATGAGGAATACTTATCCTTATCAACTTAAGGGACAATTTTGGCAGGTTTGGGTTCCAAAAGGAATTAGGCCACCAAATATGGCTGATTCTGAGTATGACTCAAAGTTCTGCACCTGGTCTAACAGCCTGTTGAGGCAATGGTTTGTTTTTTGCAGGATGTCACCAAGGCCTTGAAAGATCAGAAATGGATTTAGACAGTGGATGTTCCAGACATATGAGTGGAAAGAGGTATCTCTTTACTGAACTTACAGAAAAATCTTGAGGAACAATCACACTTGGTGACAAAGCAAAATGCAATATCATTGGTATAGGTAGTATTGGTAATGGTTCTACAAATTCTATATCTGATGTTTATCTGGTAGATGGACTTAAGTATAATTTTCTTAGTATCTCTCAGTTATGTGATAAAGGTTATAAAGCTGTATTTGACAAGGAGAAATGTGTGGTGCAGGATGAGAAATCTGGTGATTGCATACTCACTGCTCCTAGATCATATAATCTATATGCTATGAATACTAACAGTTTTGTAGGTGACAAGCTAAAATGCCTCAAGGCCTTGAAGGAAGATTCAAAGCTTTGGCACAGAAAGCTTGGGCATATTAGTATACATACTTTGAATAAACTCATCTCAAAGGACTTGGTAAGAGGTTTACCATCACAGAAATTTTCAGATGATGAGGTTTGCAAGGCATGTGTACAAGGTAAACAGACCAGAAGCTCATTTAATCCAAAGAACTTTGTAAGTACTTCTAGACCCTTAGAATTGCTGCATATGGACTTGTGTGGTCCTATGAGAGTTCAGACCCCAAAAGGTAAAAGGTATATGCTTGTTATAATTGATGATTATTCTAGATTTACTTGGGTGATGTTTATTAGAGACAAAACTGAAGCTTTATCTGAGTTTTCTAGATTGTGCAAAGAGCTTCAAACTTTGAAAAACTTACCTGTTGCATCCATTATAAGTGATCATGGTAGAGAGTTTGATCAACTTGACTTTGATTTGTTTTGTTCAAAGCATGGTATTTCACACAACTTTTCTGCACCTAGAACTCCACAGCAAAATGGAGTAGTTGAAAGGAAAAATACGACACTTGAGGATATGTCCAGAACAATGCTTCTTGAAAGTAATTTGCCAAAGTTTTTATGGGTAGAAGCTGTTAACACTGCCAATTATGTGCTGAATAGATGCTTGATCAGACCTATTTTGAAAAAGACTCCCTATGAACTGTTTAAAGGGAGAAAGCCTACTGTTTCTTATTTTAATCCCTTTGGTTGTATCTGTTTTGTGCATAATAATGGTAGAGAGAATCTTGGTAAGTTTGATGCTAGAAGTGATGAAGGTGTATTTATTGGATATGCTCGAACTAGCAAAGCTTATAGAGTTTATAATAGAAAAACCAAGATTGTGAAAGAGAGCATTCATGTAATTTTTGATGAAAGTACTAAGGATTCTCTGAGTGAAAGTTTTGCAGATCTAGATTTGAACAAGCATGAATCAGATGATGATGCTGTGAAAGAAGACAAAGGCAAAACTAATGTACAGAATCAACCAGCAGAATCTCAAGGCCTTGAACCTCCTGCTGAACCAAAATCTCAAAGCCTTGAGACAGAAGCTGAAACTTTCTATGATGCTCCCTCTACTGTTTCAAGGACTCAAAGCCTTAAGGAGAATACTCCTGGGTACCAAGAAATAAGTTTAAGTACCTTGCAGACCATCCAGCTGAAACCATTATATCAGATCCATCAACTGGAACACAGACAAGAGGACAGTTAAAGAACCTGTGTGCTTTTAGTGCATTTGTATCTTTTATTGAGCCTAAGAATACCAAGGAAGCTCTGGAAGATACAGAATGGATTATTGCAATGCAGAGTGAGCTGAATGAGTTTGAAAGGAACGAGGTTTGGAATCTGGTCCCCAGACCTAAAGATAAATCAGTTATTAGATCCAGATGGGTATTCAGAAACAAGCTTGATGAGAATGGCAAAGTGGTAAGAAATAAAGCCAGACTGGTAGCTCAAGGATATTATCAGGAAGAAGGTATAGATTATGAGGATACTTTTGCTCCTGTTGCCAGGTTAGAAGCTATTAGAATACTTCTTGCATTTGCATCTCACAATCACATAAAGCTTTATCAAATGGATGTTAAATGTGCTTTTCTAAATGGATACTTAGCACAACCTCCTGGTTTTGAAGATGAAAATTTTCCTGATCATGTTTATAAACTGGATAAAGCTCTTTATGGTTTAAAACAAGCTCCAAGGGCTTGGTATGACAGACTTTCAAAATTTCTACTTGAAAACAATTTCAAAAGAGACTTAGTTGACAAAAATCTTTTCATTAAACATCAACAAAGTGATCTGTTAGTAGTTCAGATTTATGTAGATGATATATTATTTGGTGCTACTAATGATGCTCTTTCAAAAGAGTTTTCTAGTCTGATGTGCAGGGAGTTTCAGATGAGCCTAATGAGTGAACTAAATTTCTTTCTTGGACTTCATATATTACAAATGAAGAAAGGAATTTTTGTGAATCAAGGAAAATATACCAAGGACTTATTGAATAAGTACAACATGTCACAGTCAAAGGTGCTTAGGACCCCTATGAGTTCATCACTCTCTTTAGACAAAGATTCAACTGGTAAGAGTGTGAATCAGAAGGGATACAGAGGTATGATTGGATCACTATTATATTTAACTGCTAGCAGACCTGACATTATGTTCAGTGTCTGTATGTGTTCTAGATTCCAAGCAGATCCTAAGGAAAGTCATCTAACTGCAGTTAAAAGAATTGTTAGATATTTGAATGGAACCAGAGACTTAGGGCTTTGGTATCCAAGAAGATCTAATTTTAGTGGCTATTCAGATGCAGATTTTGCTGGATATAAAGTAGACAGGGAAAGTACTTCTGGATGCTGTCAATTTCTTGGATCTTCATTGATCAGTTGGCATTCCAAAAACCAAAATTATGTAGCATTATCAACTGCAGAAGCTGAATATATTGCAGCTGGTGCTTGCTGTTCACAAGTGTTATGGATTGCTCAGCAACTTAGAGATCTTAGCTACAACTTCAGAAATGTGCCAATTCATTGTGACAATACAAGTGCTATTTCAATCTTTAAGAATCCAGTTCAGCACTCAAGGACAAAGCACATAGATGTGAGACATCATTTTCTTAGAGATCATGCAGAACAAGGTGATGTTGTTTTAAGTTTTATCTCTACTTCAATGCAGATTGCTGATATTTTCACTAAACCTTTGCCAGATGATAGGTTTTCATCTCTAAGGCTTGAATTGGGAATGTTAAACAAGGATGCATTGGTTTAGGGGGAGTATTAGTACCTATATGTGTATATGTGCTGGAATCTCAAAGCCTTGAGATTTTACTTTCTGAAGCCTTGAAAGTATAGCTCAAAGCTTTGAAGTTTCTCAAAATGCATAAAATCTCAAGGCCTTGAGATTGTTCTCCAGGTCTTGATAATATCTGTAATTTTTTTTTAAAAAATGGATCATCAAATATTATATCTTATATTTTTAGATAACTGTATAATATTTGAATTACTCAGAGAATTTTCTAAAATATCCGAAAAAGATTTTTCAAGATCCTATTTTTGCATGTTGATATTGCAGAGTCCTTTTATGACTCATCCTTTTCAACCTACTTAAGCTGAAAGTCAGGGCTTTTTCTTCACATTCTCTTCCAATTTTTCTGCGACTACTCTCGCTCTCTCTCAATTCCTCTCAATCACATTCTCTTCTCAAAACCCTAAACCCTAAAATGGAGCGCAAATCAGCCAGAATTCAGCAATAGGGGAAGCCCTCTGGCAGATCCAAGAAGAGAGCAAACAAGAAGGAGAAGATAGTGATTTCTGATTCAGATTCAGAAAATACTCAAAGCTTGCATGAGGATACCCCTCCTGCAAAGAAGTCAAGGACAGAGAAGGGAGATGAAGGCTCAAGTGTTGATCCACAACAGGAGACTCAGGGTGGTGATCAACCTAGGTCAGAGAAGAAGAAAGGGGAAGAAAAGAAAAAGTCTACTGAAGAAGAAAAAGGGAAATCAAATCAGGAAAGCCAGAAGAAACCAACTAAAGGAGTACAAGAAAAGACCAAACCTTCTGAGAAGAAGACTAGGGTTAAGCAAGTTGCTGCTGCAACTAAGAAAGGATATCAAGGTAATAATGTACTTCCAACTGAGTGGTATGTTAGTTCTGATTTTAGAACTGTTTGGATGCAAGGATATGCATCATCTAAGGTAGCTTTCTGTAGCATGATTTCTGATGAGTTATTGGATAAACTGGACATATAATGCATGAGAAAATTGAAGGAAACTGTTGTTTGGAAAGTTCTAAATCCTAGTTCAAAGGCTTATCCTAGGTTAACTAGGTTATTTTATCTGAACTTGGTGTCTGAAGGTGATGATAGAATGGTATTAACTTCTAAAGTGGCTGGTGTGAATTTGAGGTTAGATCATAGGACTTTTGCCAAAGTAATGGGCATTCCTAGAAAATACAATGTTGGAGATTATCCTGATAGGAAGGAGTGTTTGGATAAGGCAAAGGAGATGTTTTTTGTTGAAGGTGTTCCCTCTGGTCCAAAGCAGTTGACACACTCTGTGCTCAACTGTGAAGCCAAAATTTTGTTTACTATTCTGATGAGGAGTGTAGTTCCCAGGGAGAACTCAAGAGAGTTGGTAACTGATAAAGTTCTAATTTTGATGTATCTGATATCTCAAGGGTTTGAGATAGATTTTCCAACAGTTTTTATGGAGCATATGATTTATTGTGCAACCAGGACTAGAAACCATCCTCTTCCATATGCCAACCTGTTACCTCTTTTCTTTGAATATTTTGATGTGCCTGTGAAAGGAGAAGAAAAGATTACTGGAGGTATTAGGTTGATAGATGAGACTGAACTTCAGAGGATTGGGGTAGTTCAGACTGTGAAAGGGCATTGGAAATTTTATTCTGATTTGTCAAAGGAAGAACTTGCTGAGAAGGAGTTTGTGAAGCCTAAGGGGACTGCATCTGGGAAAGGACAAGCCAATGAGGATTACTCTCTGCTGGTTGAGAAGTTAGAAGATCAGCAGATTGAGATTGAAGATCTCAGACAAAGGTTATTTGACCTGTCAACTGAATTTAAACAGTTCAAGGGTTTGATGAATGTTATGAATGGGAAGCTGGATGTTGTCATCAAAGGCTTGAATCTGGAGAAGATACCTTCTGCTACTATTCATGACACCAGTGTGGATTCAGAAGAGAAGGTGGGAGATTTTCTGAAGAAGAAGAAGAAGAAGCCAATTCCAGTAGTGCTGGTTTCAAAAGATTTGTTTGAACAAACTGATGAAGAAGATGCTGGTGAAGACACAGGTGTTGATGCAGCTACAGAGTTAGATTCAGTACAGGCTAAGAAGAAAGTGGATGAGATAATCCAAGAAGTGGTTGCTGAACAAGAAGGTAATCAGTCTGCAGAAGATGCTGCAAGTGAGGAAGAAATTGGAGAAGGCTCATAGAAAGGCCAGACATCAAATAAGAAGTGAAGATCAGAGACTGCCAAAGCCGTGACCCTCTATCTCATTCTTTTCTATCTTTTCTGTCTCAAGGCCTTGACTTTTTAGCAAATTTTTTTGTTTTAAGTTTATTTTCAGACTCTGAGTAATGATCCTACATTTATTCAACCTTATGTGATGAAAGTCAAAAAGGGGGAGAGTTAATGTGGTATTTGTGTTTTGTTTGCAGTATTTGGACTAGTAATAATAAGAATTGCCTAGTTATTTTAGTGAATTTTTGTTTTTGTGGTAATTTGTAATATTTATTCTCACTGGTTATCTGTTTGGGTTCAGTATATATATTATATCTGCAAATTGTGGTTATTTAATTTTGAATATGAGTGGCAGGAAGATGTATGCAAGACTGTAGGTTTTGTCTTTCATCAAGGGGGAGATTGTTGAGTCAAGATCCCTGAATGTGCTTTGGCTGGTCATTGTTTTGAGTGACGAAAGACAAAAGGGTAAGACATAAGTAGCAAAGGCATTTCAGTTATCTCAAGGCCTTGAGATTGACTGAACTTCAAAGCCTTGAGCTATCTTATTCTGCTTTATGTTCTAACATTTCTGTGTTGCAGAATTGGATATCTGATTATGCGAATCAGTGGTTTATGGTATATACTTTTGGATTATACTATTTATATATCTAACACAATTGCAGATGATCAGAACAGGAAGAACCAAAGTTATCTGGGTTTAACTTTGAAATTCTGTGAAGCAGGTTCAGAGCTCCAAGGCCTTGAGATATGCCTTGAGCTGCTGACAGTTTTTACAGAACTTAATTGATTCTTTCTTGCAGTTTATGACTCGTAGTATTGTGATTATTCACTCACTTCTAAGTGTCTTAAACTTATTTTTCATGATTCATATGTTTTAGAAGATATGCAGGTTATTGTTCTAAGTTTATTAAACAGTTTTATCAGAAACTGTATAACCAAACAGTCTTAGTACTGTTAGCTGTCTGGATTTTGTTGTTGCAGTGTTTCTATGTTGTTGCAGGGTTGTTAAACGTGCAGGAGCAATCTCAAAAAACTCCAACGGATATCCACTTGAAGCTGTTTGAATTTAAGTTGAAAACAGAAGGAGGATTTGTTGGAACTGAGATCCTAAAATCTCTCAATCAGTTGCAGCTGTGGATAAAAGAGACTGGTTTGAATTTTGAAGGTGATAGAGGCTTGCAGAATACTCTGAGAGGTGTGACAAAATCTTGGGAAATCATCCATTCAAACACACAATCATTCAAGCTTCATTCCAGACTTCTGAAGATCAAATCAATCCAGTTTTCCAGAAGAACACTTCCAGGCTTCAACAGCTGATCTTCATACTGTGTTCTTCACTTTTACTTCTATCTGTGTATCTCTAGATTATCTTAATCCTCACTTAACCTAGTGTTTGGTTGTTCAAGTGAACAACAAGAGGTTCTTGTTAGCTCAACAGTTAGTAGCTGGAACTAGATAGGTTTGGAACCACAAGCTGTATAGGTGTAAGGGAAATCACTTAGGCTTGTAGATCTAGGGCTGTTTCTGTGTGAGTAATAAGCAGTGTTTGCCCAATCCTGGTGGGATTAGATCCCTCAGGAAGAGATTAGGTCCATAGGGACTGAACTCTGTAAATTGTTTTGTGTTCTTTACTTTTCTGTTTGATTATTATCTGCTGCACACAACTCAAATCAAACTAGGGTTTAAAAGCTGTTTAGAATTGTTCACAGCTCAAGGCCTTGAAGCTTACTATTTTGCCTTTGTAAGTTTCAGACAGTTTACAAAATCTCAAAGCCTTGAGATTTGAGTTTCACACAAAGCTTTCCTGTTAAACTTTAAGTTTTGCAAAAAGTTTCCATACTCTATTCAACCCCCCCCCCTTCTAGAGTATTTAAGTCCTGTATTTAGTCTACATTACACACTTTCAGTAGTTTCATGTCTGCTTCAGCTTCCCATGTGACATTTTCAGTCATATGACTGTTCCATAACGCTTTGACTTACGTGGTTGACGTGGTACGAGTCTTTATAGTCTTGGTATCTAAGATTTTAACAGGATGTTCTTCGTCTGTAGGAATATGGTCCAATTCCAAGGGTTCATGATCTAATATATGTGATGGTTCAGGAATGTACTTCTTAAGTTGAGACACGTGGAAGACATTCTGGACTCGAACCAGATTAGAAGGAAGATCTAAACAGTAGTCTACTTCTCCTATCCTGTCCAGTACTTCGTAGGGAGCCATGAACTTGGGACTGAGTTTTCCTTTCTGATTGAAAGGAGAGACTCATTTGGTCGGCGATAACTTCAGGAACACTTTTTCTCCAACCTGGAACTCTACGGGTCTTCGTTTCTGGTCGGCATAAGTCTTATGTCGATCATGGGCTACTTTCATCCGCTATTGAATGATTCTGACCTGATTCATAATCTCCTCAATCATTTGTAGCCCAAAACTAGAGTCTCACTGATGTTATTCCAGCACAAGGGTGTCCTACATTTCCGCCCATACAGTGCCTCATAGGGTGTCATCCGTATACTTGTGTGGTAACTGTTGTTGTCGAGAACTCTATTAGTCGTAATCTGTCTACTTAAGAACCTTGGAAGTCCATGAAAAATTCTCGTAGCATATCCTCCAGTGTTTGTATGGTTAGTTCTGTATGTCCATCAGTAGCTGGGTGGAAAGCGGTAATGAACTTCAGCTGAGTGCCTATGGATTTCTGTAATGCTTGCCAGAAATGTGAGAGAAATTTTGGGTCTCGGTCTGACACAATGTCCTTTGGCACTCCATGGTATATAACGATATTCTTAATGTACGCGTCTTCCCGCTGCTCCATATCCCAAGTGTCCTTCATTGGAATAAATCTTGCCATTCTTCTTTGTCAATATGTCCACCACAACCCTAATTTGGTTCAAACCATTCTTCGTCACTGAAAAAGAAGTCACAAAGTCCATCGATATGGAATCCCATTTCCACATGGGTACCTATAAAGTTTCACCAAACCTCCTTTCCTCTTGTGTTCGAAATTCACCTTTTGTCAAGTGTGACATCGGGCTACAAACTCTGCGACTTCGTTCTTCATCCTTGGCCACCATAACTGCTTCTTTAGGTCCTTTTACTGTTATCACCTCCTGGATGGACGGAGTACGGCGAGTTGTGGGCTTCCTTCATCAGCCAATACTTAACCTCCATACACTTATGGGTACACACCATCTCTCCTTGTACCTTATGCCCCCATCGTCGTGTACTTGTAAGTCCTTCGTCGATCCATCCTCGATCTTCTTCCTGATCCTTTCCAACTTTACATCTCTTGGTTTTCCTTTTCTGATCTCTTCATAGATGTCTAGGGTGGCTACTAAATTGCACAAAACGTCTTCCCTTTCTCCGTGCTGACTGATTTCAATTCATAGTTTCTGAATATCAGCTCGCAACTCCCTCGGTAAGCTTCTTAATGCATTGATGGTATTGCTCGTCTTTCTGCTTAAGTAGTCTGCGACTACAGTTGCCTTTCCTTCATGGTATTGAATTTGCAGTTCATAGTCCTTGATTAAATCCAACCATATCCTTTGCTTCATGTTTAAATCCTTTTGGGTAAACAAGTACTTAAGGCTTTTGTGGTCGGTGAAAATCTTACAGGTTGCACCATAAAGGTAGTGTCTCCTAATTTTCAAGGTGTGGAAAATTGCGGCTAACTCTAGGTCATGAGTTGGGTAATTCTCCTCATAGGATTTTAGCTACCGTGAAGCATATGCAATCACTTTCCCGTCTTGCATTAGCACACATCCTAACCCGTGTTTCGAAGCATCACTATAGACCTCAAACTCCCTCGACTCTGATGGTAGGGTCAGAATAGGTGCTGTCGTTAGCTTCTCTTTCAGGGTTTGGAAGGCTTCCCCATATTTCTCATCCCAATGGTATTTGGTGATTTTCGTCATTAGATTGGTCAGTGGTCTGGCTAATTTTGTAGAAATCCTTCACGAATCTTCGGTAATAACCCGCCAATCCCAAGAAACTACGGATGTCTGTTGTACTCTTGGGTATTGGCCAATCCCTAACTGCGGTTATCTTTCCTGGGTCTACAGAAATTCCCTTTTCAGATATTATGTTTCCCAAGAAAGGTACCCTATCCAGCCAAAATTCACACTTGGAAAACATAGCATACAACTGTTCTTGCCTCAGGGTTTGCAAAACTTCTCTAAGGTTTTCTTCGTGCTCTTCCTTCCCCTTAGAGTACAGAAAAATATCATCAATGAACACTACCACAGAGCGGTCCAAGTAAGGTTTCATGACCCGATTCATCACATCCATGAATACAGCAGGTGCATTGGTTAGACCAAAAGGCATAACAGTGAACTCGTAATGCCATATCTAGTTCTAAAGGCAGTCTTAGGGATGTTCTTCTCGTCTACCCTTAACTGGTGATAACCTGACCTTAAGTCGATCATGGAAAAGGTATCAGCTCCCTGTAGCTGGTCAAATAGGTCATCTATCCATGGAAGTGGGTATCGGTTTTTGACAGTCGCATTGTTAAGCTCCTTGTAATCAATGCACAGTCTCAAACTACCATCCTTCTTCTTAACAAACAAGACTGTTACCCCCTGGGTGAAACCCTCGACTTGATATACCCCTTATCCAAAAATTCCTTTAGTTTTTCCTTCAACTCTTCTAGCTCTACGGGCGCGATTCTATAAGGTGCTTTGCAAATCGGTCATGTCCATGGTACAAGGTCAATGGTAAACTCAACGACTCTTTGAGGTGACATTTGTGGGATCTCGTCGGGAAATACATCGGGAAACTCATTAACAACCGGGATGGCCTCAAGTTTCATCGTCCCCATAATATCGTCTCGGACAGAACAAAGATAGGCTTGACGTCCCTTACCCATGGATTTAACTACATAAAGTGCAGAAACGATTTTGATATTGGGTTTCTCGGTGATTCCTATGTGAGAAATTCTATTCCCATCTAGTCCTTTCAGGCTTACCTTTTGGTTAAGAAAATCTATATGAGAAAGGTGTTTTCCTAGGCAGCCCATTCCTAGGATAACATTAAGGTTTTGTAGGTCGAATAGGATTTGGTCAGAGGGTATCTCACTTTTCTAGATGTTTATGACTACTCCCCTTATGATGGAATCAAATTTTACTATCGTTTTGCAGGTTTAGCTCTAGACACAAGGTTCATAGGAGAGGGTTGAAGTCCTAGTTTTTGAGTAAAATATGACGAAATGAAAGTATAGGATGCTCCACTATCAAAGAATATGTAAGAAGGAGTGTTGTGGAAAAAGAATGTACCAGTAACCACATTCTTCGAAGCGTCTGCTTTCGTCTGGTTCATGGCATAGATTTGTCCAGCGCTCCTCTAGTTTTCGTTCCCCTGGTTGCTGTTGTTGGAAATATGCCCTAGAGGCAATCTATTTCTTGTGACATTTGTGGATTTACTATTCGTTATGTTATCGATATGGAGATATGTTAACATGAACGAAGTCCTTAGAATATAAATGTTATATTCTTAAAAATCCCCATTCGATTATATTGATTAACAAGACAATCAACTATAGACTAGTATGGGGTTGGATTAATATGGAGATATCACAATCCAACACATGAGTATGAATCAGGGGTAATGTCATACTGGATCAATCCACAACGAGAAGGCTACATACAAGCTATGTAAAGTCACAAGTTCTTCTCGTAGTGACAACGATATTGTCATCCTTAGAATTGAAGTCACTAGATCCTCTAGTTGTGGAATATGGTGTTTTGATAGCGTCAAACGCTACACCGTAACTGGGTAGAAATAAAGGCGTATATCGGATACAATATGAGTCAAGCTTAGACATGGTAGTGATGTAGATAGAATTTTTCCTTCCCACATAACGGGAGCAAATATACACGACCACTCGAGGGATGGTGCTTATAGAATGTCTGGCCAGACTCAGATAAATCAATATATGATATTGATGTTATCTGCATGGATAAGATTATTCCCAGGATCGAGAAACTATGGATTGGATACGAGTGCGACTTGTATGTCTCGTTTCCAATCCAGATATAGAGACAATACTTGCAAGGTTTGTCGGATGACTATTTCTGTTAGTCGGGTAGCGTGGATGTCTTGCTAGAGGCCGCTCCATGTTTGTAAATTGTTACTACCAACTAAGTATAAACCTATGGGTCACACTCCCTATGGATTAGACCGGACTTGGGAAGTAATTAATATGATTAATTTATCATAAGGATCTATACGCAACTACTTGCAAACTTAGTAGGATTAATTTGCAAGTTGGACTAATCCGTATTTTGACAGGATTACGATAGGAGCTTTTATGCTGTCAACAAGGAGTTGTTGGACTATATAAAGAACACTCCTAGCTTCCTTCCCACACTAATTCTCATAACACATTGAGTGGGAGAGAAGAGAAAGGAAAGAGAGCAAATCCCAAAGAGGGCCGAACCCCCCTTGGGACCGCCCCTAACCCGTCGGCCACAAGATGTGCCGCCCACCTCATGGCTCCGTTTTGCGTGATCGTGATCTTCTTAATATTCCTCCTTCAATACTAGCTAGCAAAAAGGCTTGAAGGATCCGGTTTCAATCCTAGGAGTGGACTATCCGTAGAGACGTGAATACTATTTCACGTGTGAAGTCATCACAGGAGAACCCAAAGGTATGTAGTTACTAGTATACTTTACTATTCTTATGGAATCGCTTCCTGTGATATTTGGAGGGTCTTGAGCAGGCTTAAATTTTGTTATTCCGCTGTGTAACCTGCATCAAACCCAACAGTACTACCAGAGCCACAGGTCGTAGAGCATAACGTAGATTATGTGTTACGATTTTTTTGTTGTTTTAAACTTTAATTGTTTTTATGGCGTAAAACGGACAAATCAAGCATATTGATACAATTTGTGAATATTATTCAAGCCAAATAAGATCTAATGTTACATGGGATGTAAGGATTAGTGAATTTGGATCACATAGAATGTGAAAATTTTGGATCTAAAAAACTAGGGCTTGGGTACAAGTTGGAAAAATGTGTTTTTCAAACCTGGAAACAACTAAACTTGGGCAACAAATAGGAAGTTGTTTTGGAAACAACTAAACTTGGGCAACAAGGAGGAATTTTTTTTGGAAACAACTAAACTTGGGCAACAAGGAGGAAGTTGTTTTTGGAAACGAATCCCATAAGAGGTTTTTACCCCCTAGGGGACCGCCCCTCTCCTCCTTGCCGCCCACGAAAGCCACGGCCAAGGGGCCGGGCCTCCCTAGCGCACGGCCTACCCGTGTGGGCTAGGGGTGGGCCGGCCCCAAGACCTTGTGGCGGTCCTTTAGGGTTTTATCCATGGTAATGGTGGGCCCTCTTGGACCGTTTTGTCCTAGTTCATCCAAAATCAACTAAAATTGACCAAGCGCGTTAAAATTGGATTTTAACTATTTATGTGCTATTTGCATGGTGATTGGATATGGCCTTAGGTTGTGGTTTATCGTGGATATTTATTTTTTGGTGTGTTTTACGGCATGCGAGCTGATAAAATTAATGTAATAGTTAATTAGGTTTTACGGCCCGCGAGCCGGTCTTCTTCTCAACTTGTGAGATCTTTTTATTTAGTATAGATGCTAGATATTATTAGATAAAATAGATAATAGTCAAGATGGAGAAGAAGAAGCCTAAAGAATTAAATAAACCACAAGATGGAGCATTCCACAAGGCTAAGGAGCATGGAGCATTCCACAAGCTATGGAGCATGGACCAAAATATGGAGGCACATGGAGATGAGCTTGCTATCTTAGGGTTCATAGGTATTCTCATTGGCTTGAGATTATCTTAGTTTAGAGGCCATATCCATATCACGTTTAATTTTGTTTGTTGTTGTTTATTTATTGTCTTATTATTTTATTGTTGGTGTATGAATGATGCATGCAAAATTGATAACAAGATAATTAAAAACCCGGATATTTTATTTGTGAGTTTGCCCAACACAAAATAAGTAGATCAGTTGATATGGATCAACAAAAAAATTAAAACTGGAAAAATCAAAATCCCTCAATTTAAATATTGCGTTTTGCCTTCTCGTTACTTAAACACTCATCATGATCATGATTACCAAGCTCGTGCGTGCCAAAGCAGGGAAACTTTGTTTGTCATGGTGTGATGCGATGACACAAGCAAGTAATTTGCAATTGTTTAAGTAAGAGGTTGGACGCAACTAGGTGATTTTAATGGGATTAAAACCTATAGGCAACCGAGTGGGATTACCTATGGGGATAGATGAATAAGGAGTTATTTTCTCAATTGAACCAAGAGTTGCATGGGATGCAATTGGAATTGTTCCTACCTAAATAACTAACTTTGCGTGACTTTCAAAAGCAAGCTCAAAAGAAGTGAAATATGGATCTTAGCCCACTAGGAAATATAATGATATTTCTGCATCAATATGGAGGGTTATTAATCCGAGAAAAATAGTGGGAGCTCTATTTAACAATTTAAGTCCTTGTTAAATATAGTCATACGTCATATTACTTTGCATAATCCATTTGTGTTGAAAAAAATCCATGGCATTAAACAAACAAAAACGCGACTTTATGTCCTTAGGAAGGACAAGCAGTCTGGATATTTTCTAGACTGGTATAAAATTGAGAATTATTCTCAAATGAAAGGAAAATGTTGAACATCATAGAACATAAGGTTCTCTTCACACCGACTACCAAGACACACTAAAATCCTAATGGAAGGAACATCAAAGAATGGTTCTTTGGATGTAACATGCCTCATGTCAGCTGCCATGAACTCTGAGCTTTGGAAGAAAGATGAGAAATATGGAGGCGTATGATATGATCATACATTAAAAGAAGCTCTTTCAAAGAGCGTGCTTGACATGAAAGGCTTGAGGTGTTGCTCCATTTTGCACTCTCTTGCTTAGCACTCATTATGATCAAGATGGAATGAGTTCGGGCTTGCCAAAGCAAGGTGACTTGATTCATCGAGATATGACAGGATGACACAAGCTAGTAATGTGTGACTACTGAAGCAAGAGGTGAAGCGCAACTAAGCTACTTCAATAGGATTGAAATCTTAGAGACTGAGAGTTATCTATGAGATAGATAAAGAATAAATAGTTATTCTCCCAAATGGACCGAAAATTGCATTGGATGGAATTATAGTTTTTGTTCAAAGCTGATTTACTCAATATGATTGAGAATAGCTATACAAAGCACTCATAAAGGGCTAAAGGCAAAACATGTTAATGGTTAACAGGGTAAAGCCAAAAGGTTTGCGCCGACCCCATGTGTATAAAGCAAGCTTGTTGCTAAAACCAAGTTGCCTTAAAGGTCCCATAGGTAGTGTGGAGGAAGAGAGACCGCCCAAAGTACCTGGAAGGAAATATAAAGGAATTATGAATTCCACCTTAGGGATTTTGTTATAGGAATCAATGTGTCTATCTCATCATCATGAGTATATGATACTAGATGAGGATCTCACGTTTATAAAAATGTGGAGGATGTTAAGAGATGTAGACAATTAAATAAGGAAGAAATAAACCTACACATGGAGCAATGAAGCAAAGGGTTGCTAAATTAGCCGTATGGAATTATCTTTACCTTTTTTGAAATTATTCATGAATTAGACAAAACACTATTATGTCGCTACTTTGAGTAGGGACAGTATCGCGGTTTCTTGTTTGGACAAGAAAAATCATTTTATTAAAATAATGGAAAAATGTTGTTCTATTTATTTTGATAAAATGCATTATTGTAATGCAATTTTATCTAATGGATCATATATCCTTGATCATGATAACTTTATCTATAACACTAATACCAAGAGGTTTGAATATAATGATATGAACCTCACTTATCTTTTGCATTGTAGTTTAGGCCACATAAATGAGAAATACATAACTAGGCTCCATATGGATGGGTTTCTGGACTCATTTGATTTTGAATCATATGAGACATGTAAGATTTGTTTAATGGGAAATATATGATCTTTGGAAAACATACATATTGATGTATGTAGGCCTCTAAGCACAAATGCTAAAGATGGTTTTCAGTACTTCATCATATTTACTGATGACATCAGTGAAATGTGGATTTGTATCTTATGAAGAAACAAATCACAATTCTTTGAATTGTTCAAGGAATTCAAGAATGAATAAGATAGCTATTTTGGCAAAAGTATCAAATCTCTACGATATGATTGTAGAGGCGTGAGTACTTAAGCCAATAGTTTGAGCATATAAGGGAGTATGGGATGTGATCCCAACACACTCTACCTAGAACACCATTATGGAATGGCGTGTCTAAAGGGAGAAATCAGACTTTTTTGGACACGGTTCGGTCCATGATGTGTCAAACAGAGCTTCCAGTTTACTTTTAGGGGCCATGTTCTAATTACAACAAATTTCGCCCTTAACCTTGTTCCATCCAAATCAATTATGAAAAAAACTATATGAGATATGGACTAGGAAGTGTCCTAGTATGTCATTCATGAAGAATTTGGGTTATGAATTTTATGTAAATAGTTTACAGATAAACTTGAACCATAGTCGGATAAATGTACTATGTGGAATATCCTGAGGAAACAAAGGATATTATCTCTACAATCCAATCAAGAACAAATTGTTTATTGATCGAACCACTGTGTTTGTAGATAGAGATTGTCTTTAAAAGAAACAGAGGGAGGAAAGTAGAACTTGAAGAAGTTCAAGAACCACAAAAGAACATTGATCATTTTGATGGAACATGATCAGGATCACAAGATGTTGTGGAGAAACCTACTCAGGTAACACAAGAACCTCGTAGGATAAATAGGATATGTCAAAGGCTAGATAAATATGTATTTCTCATATCCTGGTGATGTATTGCTCAAGGAGATGATCTAAAACCTGTGAGGAGGCCACGAGTGGGCAAGACTCTCAGAAATGGCTTGGATCCATGAGATACGAAATGGAATCCATGTATACCAACAAAGTATGGACTTTGGTGAAACCACCTGAAAGGGTAAGACCCATAGGGTGCAGGTAGGTTATGAGGAAACCAACATGGATGGTAATACAATTACTTTTAAGGGATTATTGGTGGCTAAAGGTTTCCTAGGAGTTCATAATATGGACTATGACGAAACCTTTTCACCAATTGCGATGCTTAAATCCATTAGCATATTGTGCCTGGCAATTTGTCTACAAATTGAGTCAAGCATCTCGGAGTTGGAATCTTAGAATTTATGATGCAATCAAAGGAGTTAGGCTCCACCGAAATTGAAGATGAAGATCGTGTTTACAAGAAGGTTAGTGGGAGCATAGTTAAATTTCTGGTCTTGTATGTGGAGACATACTAATAATTGTGAATAATGTCTCTACTCAGCAATCTTGCAAATATTGACTAGAGAATTGATTTTTAGTGATATACTTGGGCGAGACAATCTATAAAGATCTTAGGAGATAGATCAAGGGTAGTTGTTCAACTTGAGTCATGGTACATATATTGACAAGGTGTTGAATTGGTTCAACATGTAAGGATATGGATTCTTACCCATGTCACATGGAATTAGTATTTGGAAGAGCTAATTGTCTTTCCAATTAGATTTATAAAGGACCGTAGGTATGAGATTCACGAGATACGCCGTGTTATGTAATAGGCCAGATGTGTCATATGGTATGACACGAAGATACCAGTTAAATATGGGTGAAAGTCACTGGATAATTATCAAGATTATCCTTAAAGTAATTGGGAAGAACTCATGATAAATTCTTGGTAAATGAAGGATAGGAAGAGTTTACTGTAAGGGGTTACAGTGATGAGAACTTCTAATCTAACAAAGAAGATTTCGGATTATAGTCAAGTTTTATGTTTTGCACTAGTGGGAGGGACTATGAGCTGGAAAGGTTACAGGCAAGATTCAGTTGCCGATTCAATCAATGAGTACTGAGTATATTAATGCATAAGATGCACTTACTCAGAAATTCAATCTCAACAAATTATTGATAGAGGATATGTGAATATTTGCAAGGTACCAGTAAAATATGGGTGAAAGTCATTGGATAATTATCAAGATTATCCTAAAAGTACTTGAGAAGAACTTAGGATGAATTCTTGGTAAATGAAGGATAGGAAGAGTTTAGTGTAAGGGGTTACAGTGATGAGAACTTCTAATCTAACAAAGAAGATTTCGAATTATAGTCAAGTTTTATGTTTTGCACTAGTGGGAGGGACTTTGAGATAGAAAGGTTACAGGCAAGATTCAGGTGCCGATTCAATCAATGAGGACTGAGTATATTAATGCATAAGATGCACTTACTCAGAATATTCAATCTCAACAAATTGTTGATAGAGGAGATGTGAATATTTGCAAGGTACTAGCAAATGTCTCTCTTACCTTGCGTATTATAGGCATGAGGGTCACGCTAGATCAATAAGCATATGATGCAGGAGATTGATAGTGCGATTTATCATGATTTTTTTTTAACCTCAAATCCAAGCCTCTCCAAGACCCACAACAAAATAGAGGAATATACAAGCGAGTGGGCTTTTTAAGCTAAACCAAGGGAGCTTTCCAGGTGGTGACGTAACATTATCCCCGGACACCCCTCTATTTCTTAGACATCGCATGGGGTGTCATTGGTAGCCACCACTCCAATGGGCTACAAGTTTCCACCGCAAAAAACGAATAGAGTAAAATCTTTTTGTGAAGTTCAAATAGCTTTAGAAAATACACCCTTTTTCAAAAGAAGTGAGATGTCAAAGTTTATGTGATCAACTTAGCTTGAAGGACTTAAACATGAAACGTGAATTTAGTGTGTCGCTTTGTGAGAACGCATGATGTCGCGGAATGTGGGATATTGGTGTAGATGTATTGAGTATAAGCAAAGAATTCCTTTCTAAAATAAAAATAAAAAGAACATGGACTAAGAAATTTCATTATTTGAAAACATCTAGATTTCCAAAATTCCCCCCTTTTCACTTTTTCTCACTTTTTTCTTCATTTTTTCATCATTTTCATTTTTTTTTTCAAAAAAGTGACTCAACTATAATTTCCTAAGACTCAATAAAGCTATCAAATAAGAAAATAAAATCTTGACTCAAGATGAAAGGTTAAAATAAATAAAACTACCAAAGAAAGAAGAATAAAAAGAATCTATGGTTTGACACGGGGAAAGAGTGATGCTTCTCATGAACGGTTCACACACATTTTTTTTCAAAATTTTCAAATTTTCAATTTTTGTGATTTTTTCAAACGTTTCATTTTTTTTATATATTTTTCATGTAAATCACTAATGAAGAAAAAGCATGCTAGTAACCATTTAAGCCAAGTAGTATATCTAATTCCCACCCCCCAACTAAAATGTCACATTGTCCTCAATGTGTGAGAACAATGGAAGAGCATACAAGTTCATATAAGAGATAAGGGATAGATAGACCTCATTTTAGTTTTCTTGGCCACCAAGTACAAATCTCCTCCAAGTGCAACCTACAAAATGGTAAGGGAAAAGAAAAGAAAATACAAGAAATAGAGATAAACTAATTTATTTATTTACAACTAGGGAGGTGGAACAAAGAATTTATGCTATCCCACCCCCAATCTTGGAAATTTATTTCCATGCCATGCCCCTACTTAATTCTTAGAAAAGTACTTCTCACTTAAAAGGTTTGATTCATCAATTAGAATAGAAATGGGAAGTAGGGGCAAGACACAAAAGATGAATAAGAGATGCAAGCAAAATCTAACAATTAAGCTAGAGCAAGTGGTTATATCATGTATCATCTTAAGAAAAGGGTTCGAAATCCTCAAATGGCATGAATCATAGAATGTGTTTTAATAAGTTGCCAATTTTTCACTTAAAATCACAATTTGAGAGGTAGGGGCAACTTGTGAATCTTCAATCTCATCATTTACATATGAAGCACATGGATTTAAGGATGTGGATTCACAAGTAAAAGATAAAAACATTTGAGAACATGAAACCACATCCAAACCCTTAGGCTCATGAGTGGGGTCATCGACTTGGTCATCTTGAGCCACTAGTCTCTCCTCTTTATTAAAATTTAATGCATCTTCCATGAGAAGAGATGAGTAGGAGACATCACCAAAACACAAAAATTTTAATTCCTCCCAAGTAAGATAATCTAAATCTTTGGAGCATGAAGTAAGTGAGTCTACATGAGTCGGAGTATCAATCTCAACCGGAGTACCTCCCAATAAACTTTCAATCGCATCATACTCATGGTCATAGGAACTCCGGTGAGTATTAGACTCTTCATGAGCACAAGACATGGAGCTCACAAGTTTGACAATCCAAAGCAACTAGAGTGAATACTAATAAAACTACTAAGTACTAAGTAAAGCAAATCAAATCTAATACCTAGCCTCTCCCCGGCAACGGCGCCAAAAACTTGTTCGACAAAATCCCAAGTATAGGATATCGTCTCAAGTAATAATCCGGTAAGTCCGGAGTCGAATCCACAAGGAGAGGAGGGTTAGACAATGACTTACTAAACTAGCAATAGAAGAAACTAAGATACTAACTAGAGCAAGTAATGTAAATTCTCGTAGGCTTTTTAGCTAGCCAAGCTATCAAATCCACCAAAAACTAATTGATGGAGCGAGTTGAGATTTGAGAATTTAAAGAACAAAGTAAACAACTACTAAAACTACGATTCAAGAAAGTAGTGAAATAACAAGTAATGAGGGGCTAGGGATCATCGGTTTCTCTAGTGACCAATCCCCCTATTATATTCAAGCCCGGTTCTCATATCACATGTAGAATTCCACAGGACAAGTTCCTCAAGAATCGATTGCTCATTGCAATCCAACTTGCCACAAATGAAGTGCCTAACTCTAACACACGATAATTAAGCACTAAAGAAGCGATTCAAATGAGATTTTCCAAATATCAAGTGCCTCAAGCATCAAAAGTATGTAAACACACATAGGTGTTTCCACATGAAAGATCAAGCCACAAATGAGATTCCTAAATTCTCACTCAAATCACCTAAATAGTACTCAATTTCTCAAAGTTAGGATTAACGAGTCACTTCAACGCAAGAGAAATTCCGAATCAAACACGCCAAGAACATTCGCACATCTACCTATTCAATGCATCAAATACTCCAACATGAGAAATCCGAACATTGCACTAAGCATTCAAGTGAACTCAATTCAACCCATTCATCCTTGAAGTCCAATTTGAATCAAAAGAGGGATTTAGACACTAGATAGTCCCAAATCAACCAAGCAAGGGAATTAGCTAAACATTATAAGAAATTCAAGAGAGATTGAGAGAAATTTACTTTCAATAATCAAAACTTGAATCACAATTGATGTCATACACTTGTTTTTGCCAATTCAACCTCAACACTTGATAAAAACTACAAGCAAAAGAGCCAAAACACAAGCTAAGCTATCAAGTAATGAAGAACAACCCTAACAAGCTACTGCTGCTGCTGCTGCTACAGCAAGAACTCAGCAGCAGCAAAGCATAAACAGTGCTCAAGAACAGAGCACGAAACAGCCCCAAAATCGTCCAAAATCGGACTGAAAACTACCTCCTCTCTCCCTCTCTTCCTCTTTCTCTATGCTTGGCCCTTGATGAGCTCAAGAACAGCCCATAAACGAGGAGAAATCGGAGAGAGAGAGAGAGAGAGGAGACGGACGAACCCAGAAACAGGGGAGTTTTTTTTTTTTTTTTTTGCGGACGGGTCAGAGGAGAGATCCCCCAATTTCTTCAACCTCATGTTATATAGATTCTAGGGATTTGTTTCGTAGCCCCCAAGAGACCATCCCCACCGTTCAATTCATCCCAAGACCTCTGAATCGTTGATTTGTAGAGCTCATGAACCCTAGGTTTGATTTGGGGCTTTTCGTTTGGGTTGTTCTTGGGCCGAATTGAGCAGTGGGTTAGGAAGAGGATTGGACAAGGAGAAGATTGGGACCGGTTTCACGCGATTTGGTGGCGATTTGGGGTGGTTTGGGTCAGCTCTAGTTCGCCAAAGCTTCTTCCATGGCTTCCCTCTGGTTCGTCTCTCACATCGGGGAGAGAGAAGAGAGAAGACGACGCGTCTTCAAAGTTGTTTTGGCGAATAAACAATTCGGCCCCCTCTAGTTTGATGTAATGTTTTAAAATACCCCTGCCCTTCTTTTAAAACATTTAGAAAATAGCAAGAACACCCCAAATCCGTTAAGAACTCTGCATAACAGCCCTTAAAACGTTTATAAATCCACACTTTAGCCCCAATTCTGTTAAGTTCTTCTCTATTTTGCCCTCCACTTCAACCTTTGACTCTTATTTTGAGCTCTTTTCTTCTAAATCTTCAATAACGACCCCATATTCTTCTCTTGTCTTCTCAAATAGGTCTTCAAATCTTCACTAATCTTCCAATCAAGAGCTCTAAGTTTCTTTAATTCATCGTTTGGCCCTCCTAGGCTAGTCTCTTGTATTCCAAATCACGATTTTACCTACAAAATGAGAGAAAACAACCAAAACTACGAAAACAAGCATAAATCTAGAAAGAGAGATAAAATAACTAAATTACACATATTAGCAAGTTATGAAGAGTTCATTAACATACTAAAACATGCAATTTTATGTCGTTAAGAATTGACTATTGTGCAAGTGGGAGACTGTTGGGAATATGCCCTAGAGGCAATCTATTTCTTGTGAGATTTGTGGATTTACTATTCATTATGTTATCGATATGGAGATATGTTAACATGAATGAAGTCCTTAGAATATAAATTTTATATTCTTAAATATCCCTAGTCGATTATATTGATTAACATGAAAATCAACTATACACTAGTATGGGGTTGGATTGATATGGAGATATCACGATCCAACACATGGGTATGCATTAGGAGTAATGTCATACTGGATCGACCCACAACGAGAAGGCTACATAAATTCACAAGTGCTTCTCGTAGTGACAACGGTATTGTCATCCTTAGACTTGAAGTCACTAGATCCTCTAGTTGTGGAATATTGTGTTTTGATAGCGTCAAACGCTACAGCGTAACTGGGTAGCAATAAAGGCGTCTATCGGATACAATAGGAGGCAAGCTTATAGATGGTAATGATGTAGATAAAATTTGTCCCTCCCACATAACGGGAGCAAATATCCACTGCCACTCGAGGGATGGTGCTTATAGAATGTCTGGCCAGACTCAGATAAATCAGTATAGGATATTGATGTTATCTGCATGGATAAGACTACTCACAGGATCGAGAAACTATGGATTGGATATACGAGTGTGACTTGTATGTCTCCTATCCAATACGGATATAGGGACAAAGGGATGAGACAATACTTATACAAGGTTTGTCGGATGACTATTTCTATTAGTTGGGTAGAGTGGATGTCTTGCTAGATGCAGCTCCATGTTTGAAATTTGTTACTACCAACTAAGAAGAAACCTATGGGGTCACACTCCCTATTGATTAGACCGACTTGGCAAGTAATTAATGTGATTAATTAATTAGAAGGATCTATACGCAACTACTTGCAAACTTAGTAGGATTAATTTGCAAGTTGGACTTATCCTTGTATGGACATGATTAGGATAGGGACTTTTATGCAGTCAACAAGGAGTTGTTGGACTATATAAAGGACACTCCTAGCTTCCTTCCCACACTAATGCTCATAACACATTGAGTGGGAGAGAAAAGCAAGGAAAGAGAGCAAATCCCAAAGGAGGGCCGAACCCCCCTTGGGACCGCCCCTACCCCGTCGGCACAAGTGGTGCCACCCACCTCATGGCTCCGTTTTGCGTGGTCGTGATCTTATTCCACTTCCTCCTTCAATCCTAGCTAGCACAAAGGCTTGAAGGATCCAGTTTCAATCCTAGGAGTGGACTTGCCATAGAGACGTGAATACTATTTCACGTGTGAATTCATCACAGGAGAACCCGAAGGTATGTAGATACTAGAATCCTTTACTATCGTTATGTAGTATCTTCCTGTTATCTTTGGAGAGTTTTGAGCATGATTAAATTTTTTTATTCCGCTGCGTAACCTGCATTAAAACCCAACAGCTGTTACCCCCGTTTCCAGCATGTTGTCCATTCCAGTTGTTGCTTCTTGCAGGTGCATTGTTATTGCTCCCTTGTGGTCTCCCTGCTTGATTGTTGTAGTTTCCACGACTATTGACACCAAAATTGTTATTGTTAGGTGGGTACTTGTTTCCATGTTGACAGTTCGGGCAAGGTTTCCCTGGTTTTGTCTCGGGTATCCGCACCCTCCTGCCCTGGCAATCTGGACATCACCTTTCTTCGTGTAACACTCAAACACTCGGTGACCACGGTTCTTACAGTAGAAATATTCCACGGTATTTCCTTTGCAGTCAACACAGGGGTGGTCCCTACCACACTGCTTGCAATGGTGGTGACGAGGTCGCCTGTTGGCGTCAGTGTTGTAGTTCCCGAAGTTATTGCGGTTTAATCCACGGTATCTCTCGGATGCGTTGGGCTTGAACCTCTTGTTAGTATGGCTGAGTTCCTTAAATTTGTTTCCTTAATCCCCCTTCCTCTTGTTTGCTCGATTCCCTTGCATTTCCTCGATTTCTCCAATGAGAGCTGCTACCTCGTACGCTTATCTTATGTTCTCACTCCTAGAAGCAATTACGTCCCTCTGGATGTTGTAAGGAATCCCCTTCGTGAAGTGTCTGATCCTCAATTCCTCTGTGTCTACCAGTTGCCTGGCAAAGCATGACAGTTCTATAAACTTGCTCTAGTATTCCGAAACTGTCATGTTGCCTTGTTTCAGGGTCAGAAACTCCTCATACTTCTGGTTCTTAACATGGAAGGGATAGAAGTGTTCCCTCAGCGCTTCAATAAATGTTTCACAGTCAAGGTTACCACGGGCCATCAACCTATCCTTATTGAGGGTCCACCAGGTATCTGCCCCTTCATGGAGGTAGAGTGCTGTTATATTCACCTTTGGTCGGGTGGGCATCTGACGAAGATCAGAGTTTGCTCCATTTTACGGATCCAATTCTCGAGGATTACTGGGTTCTCTTGTCCAAGGTAGAAGTCAGGCTGTCTTTCGGAAACTTTATGAACCCAGCTCGTCCCAAAAGGTTCCCTCTGTTCCCTCCGTGCAACGAGGTCAAAAATGTTTATATTTAGTTCCTCCATTTGGGCGCTTCTCCTTGCTGCAGACATTCTTGAGTTCCTATTTCAATAACGCAGTTAGATTAGTCCACTCAAGGCGAGGTTAATGGTGACACGTATCTAAGGATGATTAATCAGGGGTTACAATCTCATTGTCGTTTTCCCTGATGTGTTGCCAACTAGGTCGACGGTCAAAAATTTGTAGTCAAAAGTCTCAGTGGCATGGAATAAGGAGACAAGTTTCCTATGTACTCTTCTTTGGTTGGGGTGTGGTTCCCCTAAAAGTTCTCCTTATTTCCTATATTCGACTTTCCCCTCTGATAGAATGTATCACACTCCTCCTTGAACTCATCTTCTAAGTCACTATAGTCCTTTAGTCATCGCCATGTCTGAGTCTCCCACAAGAAATCCTCCTCCTTCTCCATCCTCGTGGTCCTTGGCTCTTTCGAATCCCTCAGTGTCTATACCCGAGCGTGAGCCAGTGTGTGTTATTCCGGAGAAAGATGCTACTCCTGGCGTTGCCTCTATTCATGAAGATTCGACAGGCCCCTTCCATTGGCTTTGTAATATCCCATTGCCATCGTCAACTCCACCATCGGTCCTGAGGTCATCCCCATGTTGGAATTGATGCCCTAGAGGAAATTTTATTTAGTATGAACATTACCTTTGGCTAGAATATTCATTGTATTATTTATGGATATATTCAATATAATGAAGTCCTTAGATTGCAAATATATTGTTTATCTTAAATATCCCTAGTCAATATATTGATCAATGGGACGATCAACTATAGACCAGTATGGGGTTGTATTGATACGGAGATATCACGATCCAACACATGGGTATGCAATAGGAGTAATAGCATACCGGATTGACCCATGCCGAAGGCTACATACAAGTTATGTAAAGTCACGAGTGCTTCTCGTAATGACAACGGTATTGTCATCCTTAGACTTGAAGTCACTAGATCCTCTAGTAGTGGAATAATGTGTTTTGACATCGTCAAACGCTACACCGTAACTGGGTAGCAATAAAGGTGTCGTCGGATACAATAAAGAATCAAGCTTAGATATGGTAGTGGCGTAGATAGGATTTTTCCCTCCCACATAACGGGAGTAGATATCCACGGCCACTCGAGGGATGGTGCTCATGGAATGTCTGGCCAGACTCAAATAAATCAATATAGGATATTAACGTTATCTGCATGGATGAGACTATTCCCAGGATCGAGAAAACTATGGATTGGATATACGATTTGTATGTCTCGTGTCCAATCCGGATATAGAGACAAAGGGATGAGACAATACTTTCACAAGGTTTGTCGGATGACTATTTCTATTAGTTGGGTGGCATGGATGTCTTGCTAGAGGCCGCTCCATGTTAGTAATGTGTTACTACCAACTAAATAAAAACCTATGGGGTCACAGGTCGTACGGATTGAGATTGACTTGGGATTTAATTAATATGATTAATTAATTAGAAGGATCAATGAGAAACTACTTGCAAACTTAGTAGGACTAATTTGCAAGAGGGACCAATCCGAACTTGAGTAGTATTAGGAGAGGGCCTTTATGTAGTTAACAAGGAGTTGTTGGACTATATAAAGGATGTTCCTTGTTTCCTTCCTACAACTAATGCTCATAATATTACTTGAGTATGAGATAAAGCAAGGAGAGAGAGCAAGACAACACAAGAGGCCGAAACCCCTTGTGCCGTCCACCCCCTACCCCGTCGGCCAAAGAGAGAGCGACAATCCCCTCTTTGGTCTCCGTTGCATGATTTCTTCTTCCTCTTCCATCGTTCCTAGCTAGCACAAGGAGTTGAAAGATATATATCTCAATCCTAGGAGTGGAGCAACTGTAGAGATGCAACATTATTTGCGTTTGAAGTCCTCACAAGAGACCTACAAGGTGATTTTCAAGAATCCTTTACTATCATTATGAATTCTCGTCCTGTGATCCTTGGAGGGTCTTGTGCCGATCTATTTTTCTAGTTTAATCCGATGCGTAATTCGTTACAAAACCCTACCGTGGTATCAGAGCTACATGTCGTAGAGCATAACGTAGTTTATGTGTTACGATTCATGTCTTTTACACTTTAATTGTTTGGTTATCGCGTAAAACAGACAAATTAAGCATATTAGATGCAATTTGAATGTGATTCAACCAAACACGAACTAACTTTACATGGGATGTAGGAATTAGTGAGTTTGAGAAATTTTAGGATCTTAGATCAAGGGTTTGGGCACAAATTGGAAAGGTGTTTTCAATTCGAAAACGTTTTGGACTTGGGGAACAAGGAAGAAGTTTTTTTGGAAACAACAAACAAGAGGACCGGCCCCCATGGGACCGCCCCTATGGTTCCTTGCCGCCCAAGCCAAGAAGGCCGAAGGCCTAGGCGGTTCGGCAGACCCCACGGGTTGGTCAGACCGGCTTAGGCTCGGCCTGGGCGGCTCCAAGGGGTTCGGCCACTAGCTTTGTGGGCCCTCTTGGACCGTTTTTGACCCTAGTAATCCTAAAATCAATTAAAATTGACAAAGCGTTAAAATTGGATTTTATCTGTTTATGTGCAATTCCCATGGTGATTAGATATGGCCTTAGGTTGTGGTTTGTTGTGAATGTTTATTTTGTGATGTGTTTTACGGCATGTGAGCTGATCAAATTAATGTAATAGTTAATTAGGTTTTACGGTCTGCGAACCGGTATTTTTCTCAACTTGTGAGATCTTTTTATTTAGTCTAGATGCTAGCTAGAATTAAACAAAGTAGATAATAGTCAAGACATGGAGAAAAAGAAGCCTGAAGAAACGAAGGACCACAAGAAGGCGACAACCCACAAGAGCTATGGAGCATGGACCAAAAGATGGAGGCACATGGAGATGAGCTTGCTATTTAGGGTTCATAGATATTCTCATTGGCTTGAGAATATCTTACTTTAGAGGCCATATCCACATCAAGTTAATTTTTCTTTTGTGATTGTTTATTTTATAGTCTTATTAATTATTGTTGGTGTATGGTTGATGCGGCAAAATTGATAATAAGATAAATAACAACCCGGATCTTTTATTTGTGAGTTTTCCCAACTCAAAATAAGTATATCCGTTGATATGGATCAACAAAACAATTTAAAATTGAAAAAGAAAAATCTCTCAATTTAAAATATTGCGTTTTTGCCTTCTCGTTATTCAAACACTCATCATAGTCATGATGTCTCAAACTTGTGAGTGCCAAGCAGGACGACTCGATTCATCACGATATGGTGCGATGGCACAAGCTAGTAATGTGCAATTGTTTGAGTAAGAGGTTAAACGCAACTGGATGATTTTAATAAGATTAAAAGCCTAGAGGCAATCAATTAGGATTATCCATGGGATGGATAAATAAGGAGTTATTTGCCCAATTAAACCAAGAGTTGCATGGAGATGCAATCAGAATTGTTCCTACCTAAATAGCTGATTTTGGGTGACTTGCCAAAGCAAACTCAAAAGAAGTGAAATATGGATCTTGGCCACTAGAAAATATAATGAAATTTTCTGCATTAATATGGGTGGTTATTAATCCAATAAAAATAGTGGGAGCTATGTTTAATAATCTAGCCATTATTTAATATAGTCATTTGTTCACAAAATACTAAAACTTGTATATTTCTCATTTTACACAATTCCAATGGCAAACAACTCATCGAGTCCATCACATTCCCTACGATCTGTCCTTGAGAAGGACAAGCTTTTTGGAACCAACTTTCTAGATTGGTACAGGAACTTGAGAATCGTTTTCAAGCAAGAGAACAAACTGTACGCTCTAGAAGATGAAGTTCCTGAGGGTCCAAAAACAATACTCCTGCAGCCCTAAAAGGCACATCAAAAATCTGTAGACGACGCTAATGATGCGGCCTGCCTTTGCACTATGATCTCTGAGCTTCAGAAGAAACACGAGAACATGAGTGTGATCGATATGATCGAACACTTGAAGCAGCTCTTCCAAGAGCAGGCAAGGGTTGAGAGGTATGAAGTTTCCAAGGCATTGTTCAAATGTCATCTTTCAGAGGGAAACCATGTGGGACCTCATGTGCTCTGTATGATCGGGTAATTGGAGAATCTCGCACGTCTAGGGTTTCTGATCGGCGATGAGCTAGCCACTGATCTCATTCTGCAATCGTTTCCTGAGAATTATAGACAGTTTATTATGAACTATAACATGAACGAGATCGTGGAATCTCTGCCAAAATTATTCAATATGTTGAGGAAAACTGAACAACGCGTCAACAAGGGAAAGGGCAAGGCCATAATGATGGTGCAGAAAGGGAAGGGCAAAAGGTTTGCTTCTTCTTCTAAAAGGAAAGGCAAGGAAGTTGCCAAATCCAAGGAAGCTGCACATAAACTCATTGGTGGCGATGCTAAGGGCTTGGATAAAGGTGATTGTCACTACTGTAGTCAGCCTGGACACTGGAAGAGGAACTGCCCAAAGTATCAGGAGGATAAAAGGGTTGGAATAGTGATTCCACCACCACTAGGTATTTTTGTTATAGATGTCAATTTAACTGTCTCTTCATCTTGGGTATTAAATACTGGATGTAGATCTCACATTTGTTGAAATGTGCAGGATCTAAAGAGAAGTAGAATATTGGCTAAAGGGGAGATAAACATGCGCGCTGGGAATGGAGCAAAGGTTGCTGCATTGGCCGTAGGCGTGTACGAGATGTCTCTAACTTCAAGATTAGTTTAAGAATTAAATAATTGCTATTATGTGCCTGCTATGAGCAGAAACATTATTTCTATTTCTTGTTTGGACAAGGACGATTTTACTGTTTCAATACAGGAAAATTGTTGCTCCATTTATTTTGATGGAATTTACTATTGTAGTGCGCAATTATTTAATGGATATATATCCTTGATCTAAGTAATCATGTCTATAACATAAATACCAAGAGGATTAAAATGAATGATTTAAATACTGCTTATCCATGGCACTTTCGTTTAGGCCATATAAACGAGAAACGTGTATCTAGACTCCATAAAGATGGATTTCTAGACTCATTTGATTTTGAATCATATGAGACGTGTGACGCTTGTTTATTGGGAAAAAACGCCAAAGTCCCCTTTCAATAAGAAAGGTGAGAGGACTAGTGAGCAATTGGCGCCCGTGCATACTGATGTGTGTGGGCCATTTGCCACGCCTGCCAGGGGTGGTTATGTCTACTTCGTTACGTTTACTGATGGTTTCAGTAGATATGGATTTGTATACATTATGAAGGACAAATATGAATCCCTTGAAAGGTTCAAAGAATTGAAGAATGAAGTAGAGAAGCAACTTGGTAAAAGTATTAACGCTCTACGATTGGCTCGTGGAGGAGAATACTTGAGCCAAGAGTTTAACGACTATCTTAGAGAGTAAGGGATAATATCCCAACTCACTCCACCCGGAACGCCACAATGGAATGGCGTGTCCGAGAGGAGGAATCGGACACTGTTTAACATGGTTCGATATAAGATGTGTCAAACTGTTCTTCCATAATCCTTTTGGGGCTACACTTTATTGTGTGCAGCTTTCACCATTAATCGTGTTCCATCTAAATCGGTCATGAAGACACCACATGAGATGTGGAGTTGGAGGCGTCCCACAGTGTCGTTCATGATGATTTGGAGCTGCGATGTCTATGTAAAACGTTTACAATAAGACAAACTCGGGCCTAAGTCGGATAAGTATAAATTTGTGGGATACCCTAAGGAAACTTAAGGGTATTACTTCTACAATCTAACTGAGAACAAAGTTTTTGTTTCTCAGACCGACGTGTTGCTAGAAAGATAATTTGTCCCTAAAGACGCAAGTGGGAGGACTATAGAACTTGAAGAAATTCAAGAACCACAAACTAATGATCATACTATAGAACATGAACAGGAACCACAAAATGTTGTGGAGGAACCTGTCCAAGTAACACAAGAACTTCGTAAGTCGAGTAGAGTGCGCCAGGAGCCAGAGAGGTATGGACTTCTCGTGACTGAGTCTGGTGACATGTTGCTCATAGATTATGATCCTACTACCTCTTGAGAGGCCACGAAAGGGCCTGCCTCTCACAAGTGGCGCAAAGACATGGAATCGGAGATGGAATCCATGTATACCAACAAAGTATGGACTTTGGTGGAACCACCCCAAGGGGCACAGCAAATAGGGTGAAAGTGGGTCTTCAAGAACTAGACTGATATGGATGGTAATGTGATTACCTACAAGGGTCTATTGGTGGCAAAAGGATTCAGAGAGATTCATGGTATAGTAGATCAAATCCATCAGAATCCTACTTGCTGTTGCAGCTTACTACGACTACGAGATTTGGCAAATGGATGTCAAAACAGCGTTTCTGTATGGAAACCTCTTCGAGGATGTTTACATGACATAACCTGAGAGTTTTGTAGATCGAGATCATGCATATAAAGTCTATAATCTACAACGATCCATTTATGGATTAAAGCAAGCTTCTAGGAGTTGGAATAGACGTTTTGATGAAGCAGTCAAATAGTTTGAATTCAACAAGAACAAAGATGAGTTTTGTGTCTATAAGAAGGTTAGTGGGAGCTCTGTTGCTTTTCTGTTTTTGTATGTGGAGGACATATTACTCATTCGAAACAACGTTCCCATGCTGCAATTCGTGAAAGATTGGCTAGGAAAATGCTTCTCAATGAAAGACTTAGGGGAAGCAGCTTATATACTTGGTATCGAGATCTGTAGAGATAGATCGAGGAAGCTGCTAGGCCTAAGTCAAATTACATATATAGACAGGGTGTTGAATCGGTTAAACATGCAAGATTCCAAGAAGGGATTCTTGCCCATGTCGCATGGAATCACTCTTTCGAAGAGCGATTGTCCTTCCAATGAGATTGATAAGGAACGCATCAGTGAATACCCTATTCCTCGGCCAAAGGATCCATTATGTACGCCATGTTAGGTACTAGACCAGATGTTTCATACGTGTTGAGTATGAAAAGCAGATACCAATCTAAACTGGGTGAAAGTCACTGGATAGCGGTCAAGAACATCCTCAAGTACTTTAGAATAACTAAGGATGCTTTCTTGTTCTATGGAGGGGAGGAAGAGTTGCGTGTAAGGGGTTACACGGATGCAAGCTTCAGAGATGATTTCAGATCACAGTCGGGATTCATTTATTGCTTGAATGGAGGAGTTGTGAGCTGGAAGAGTTCCAAGCAAGAGACAGTTGCTGATTCTACAACTAAGGCTGAGTAAATTGTTGCGAGTGGCGTAGCAAAGGAAGCTATTTGGAATAGGAATTTCATCACTAAACTTGGTGTGGTTCCTAGCATTATGGATCCAATTGAGTTGTACTGTGACAACACTGGGACGATCGCACAATCAAAGGAACCCAGGTCACACCAGAAATCCAAACACATGCTTAGAAAGTTCCATCTCATTCGAGATATTATCGATAGAGGAGATGTGAAGATATGCAATATTCCTACAGATGAGAATCTGTCAGATCCACTAATAAAGTTGCTTGCTCAGCACAAGCATGAAGGGCACCCTAGGAGCATTGGCATACGAGATGCACCAGATTGGCTCTAGTGCAAGTGGGAGACAGTTGGAATAGATGCCCTAGAGGCAATCTTATTTAGTATGAACATTACCTTTGGCTAAAATATTCATTGTATTATTTATGGAGATATTTAATATAATGAAGTCCTTAGATTGCAAATATGTTGTTTATCTTAAATATCCCTAGTCTATTATATTGATTAATGGGATGATCAACTATAGACTATTATGGGCATGAATTGATATGGAGATATTATGATCCAACACATGGGTATGCATTAGAAGTAATAGGATACTGGATTGACCCATGACGAGAAGGCTACATACAAGTTATGTAAAGTCACAAGTGCTTCTCGTAGTGACAACGATATTGTCATGCTTAGACTTGAACTCACTAAATCCTCTAGTTGTGGATTATTATGTTTTGACATCGTCAAACGCTACACCGTAACTGGGTAGCAATAAAGGCGTTCATCGGATACAATAAATAAGCAAGCTTAGAGATGATAGTGGCGTAGATAGGATTTTTCCCTCCCACATAAGGGGAGTAGATATCCACGTCCACTCAAGGGATGGTGCTCATGGAATGTCTGGCCAGACTCAGATAAATCAATATAGGATATTGATGTTATCTTCATGGATGAGACCATTCCCAGGATCGAGAAACTATGGATTGGATATACGAGTGTGACATGTATCTCTCGTGTCCAATCCGGATATAGAGACAAAGGGATGAGACAATACTTGCACAAGGTTTCTCGGATGACTATTTCTATTAGTTGGGTGGCATGGATGTCTCGCTAGAGGCCGCTCCATGTTAGTAATTTGTTACTACCAACTAAGTAGAAACATATGGGGTCACATGCCATATGGATTGAACTAGACTTGGGAATTAATTAATATGGTTAATTAATTAGAAGGATCAATGAGCAACTACTTGCAAACTTAGTTGGACTAATTTCTAAGAGGGACTAATACGAACTTGAGTAGGATTAGGAGAGGGCCTTTATATAGTAACAAGGAGTTTTTGGTCTATATAAAGGATGTTCCTAGCTTCCTTCCTACAAATAATGCTCAAAAAATTACCTGAGTAGGAGAGAAAGAAAGGAGAGAGAGCAATACAACACAAGAGGTCGAGGCCCCTTGTGTCGTCCGCCCCTACCTCGTCGGCCAAAGAGAGAGGGTCGATCCCCACTTTGGTCTCCGTTGCGTGGTTTCTTCTTCCTCTTTCATCGTTCCTAGCTAGAACAAGGAGTTGAAACATCTAGATATCAATCTTAGGAGTGGATCAACCGTACAGATGCAACATTATTTGCATTTGAAATCATCACAGGAGACCCACAAGGTGAATATTACGAACCCTTTACTACCGTTATGAATTATCTTCCTGTGATCCTTGGAGGGTCTTGTGCGGATCTATTTTCTAGTTTAATTCCTCTGCGCAATCCGTTTCAAAACCCTACACCCCAATTTTTCCATCCCAGCCAGTGGGTCGGCCACGTCTCCTACTTCGTGCATTCTCGCTCACAATCACAGAGGAGACTCACGCTCGGCTAGGTCAGTCGAGGCGATTGCTTGGGTTCCACGGTGACACCCAAGATATTGAATGGCTTTTTCGGCATGCTCGTCCTGCTATGCGGGGTCTAGGAAATTTTTGAAGAGAGACTCGTAGGGAAGGGTTGCAGAATGCTCGTTCCTAGATAGTTAATGTAATGGTTATATTCAGTGTTGTACTATTTCGTCTGTTGCTTCTCCAAGTGTAATGGTCTCAGCCTTGTGGTTTCCCCGTTCTTAAGGAAGTAATGAATTATTAGTACTAAGCAGGTTTAGCAGAACAAAATTTCTAAATAACCTAATTGTCCCCAACGGTCAGCAGTCCCTCCAGCGGCTATAAAAGGCTAAAAGTCAATTGTACCCTTCAACCTATGCGTATAAAGGCTAGTAGGGAGGTTAGAAACGTATATTGATGCCCTAGGGTTTCTATAAATAGAAGATTTGTACATACGATTCCCACAACTCAAACATATATATAAATGTCTTTGGAGGGTACTATGGCTATTATGACACTAATCCTTGCTTTGTACGTGGTGGTCTCTTCGTGCGAATCGGCTTTCCCTTCATCAATCGGCCATTGCTTCATTTCCTTTTGATTTGATTGTTCGGCTTCATCCTCATGTTATTTCATAGGGAAAAACAGGAAACAACGATGTATGAAAGGATGAAGTACCAGTGATGTAGTTATTTCCTTTATTTTTCTTATGAATAAAGTCTCCCCTTTTTTTGACTTGGTAATTATCTGCCAAAATTTCTAAAAATAATGTCTTTTACTACCATATCATCATTGCTACACATTACAAGTACACACAAAAGGATCATTAAGCACACCACAAAATTATTCATACACATCATACTTAGGCATCACAATTATTCATAAAACTCTTAACTAGACCTAAACATTTATTTAGACAAGCGTGGGTGGGCATTGCTACCCTAATTCTTGATTATCCACTTGCCTCTTGGGGTGTACTCCCTATGCCTCTTATAGACTTTGCCATAAAATATTCTTTTCTCCCGTAACTCCCAGTGTTCCTTAACTTTTTGCATTAGGTCTAGAAGCATTTTTGGGGTGGGTATGAGGGTGTACACGTAGGAGTTCGGGAAGAAGTTTCCTATGATGGCATCAGGACAAAGGATCTTTGATTCGGATTCAGAAAAACATACTTTGATAAATAAAAGCGCACGCAAACCTTGTTCAGAGTTAACAAACCAATATCTTACAAACAACGGAAATAGTGGAATTACTACTTTGTTTAGGCTAGATGATGCTTGCACTAGTACTCGACGTCCCTGACACGCTTTCTTACGTGTTACCGCAAGTGCACGGTTCAAGTAATATAGGGTAATATTTCAACCCCGAGTTATCGATCCCACGAGGACAAGATTTACACTATTTAATTAGTTATTAACTTAGAGTACTGTAACAGGAGGAAGAAATGTGATTAACTAAGGCGTCACCCACAAACAAGTGACTAAAAATAAATAACAAATAAACTAATATTTTTTGTATTTTTTATTTTATTACACAAATATGGAGAAACTAGGCAATCTCTAGATCACCTAGGGCTGTAGACGATTTCCGAATTAGCAAAGTAACACGTTAATCCTATTCTAATTAAGCCGAGTAATAGTACTGACAATCTCATCTCGGTCTCATGTCATTCTCCGTTACAGTTTACTTGGTGTCATGTCGGTCCACCTACATCTCCCGGTCCGTTCTAGTAGGCTAACGAAAATGCATGGCATGATGTCCTCTCAGACCACCACCACACGAACACCTCACTATTTCCTACCGAATCTACCCACTAAGGCCAATCCTACACACTTCTCTTCTCAGTCTCAGTGATTAAGGATTGTTGTTCATATCTCATCACAGCTAGGTCTAAGTCTCTCTCACGCACTCGCTAGCTAATTAACAAGTCTGGTTGATTACTCCGTTCTTGCTAAGGATTAAGCATAGCATATGAACAATAACTAGAATGAAATTAACATTAAGCAAGAAATTGATTCACGAATAAACCCTAAGTCTCATGATAATCAAATCATAATCTAGCCGTGTCAATAGACTAGATTCAATAACAATATCAAGAAACTAAACATTGATTCAATGAATCAAAATCCAAAGCATGAAACAAAGTCTAAATTCCGGAAAAACCAATCGTCTACATAAACCCTAGGCTTTCTAGAGAATTCTAGCAAAACGTCTAGTTACTAATAATCTTAGCAACATAACAAAGTTTCTCCATACAAGTGGTTAAAAGAGGGAAGAAGAGATCAAACGCTAGAAATCGTGAAGATTGGCGCGATCCGGGCTCTTGTCCTTGCTTGAGGTTGCTCCCAATGGGGTCTCCTTGCCCTCCTCTTTCTTCTTGGCTCCCAATAGGCGTGAATGATGATGATTTTCGTCCCTAGGTCGTTTTTTAGTCATAACCCGTCACAAGTCTTCAGTAATTGCACAATAGCCCCCTGAAATCTGCTCCTAACTTCGCCGGGCCATATCTTTTTCGTCCGAACTCAGATTTAGCTCCGTGACCTATAGTTGGAAAGCTCTCTGAGTCTAATTTCATTTGGTACTGGTCTCATCTCCAAATTATTTGTATAACTCCAGATAGGATCAAAATAGTGCAGACTGGTCATCCAAGCTCCTTCAATTCAGCTTCTCTTGACTCCACTTGAGCTCCCCATTGTTTCCGAAGTTCGTTCCATGCCTCCTGTCAATCGATTAGCATCCGTTCCTGCCAAGACAACATGAACAAACATACCAAGCGATTATATTTGACAAATAACAATAAAATATGCATGAAAAACGCCCGGACTAACAATATAGCACATGGTAGCAATAAGTGATAAAACGACCTATATTCTCAACAATTAAGCTCAAATCATTCTAAAATACCTATTAACATGTGGTAAATTCTAAAGAATTATAGCCCCTAAAAGGTTCTATCAGTCCCCATCCCCAGCGTATGCCTCTCCTCTCGTGGTTTTACAAAATAAGGACACAACAGTTGAAAAGTCAGTCATGACAGAGTGATAACGTATCACAACACGCAAACATGAAAAAGGCACAACAAGTCATTTAAAATTCATCTATTTTGAAAAGAAATTTAATTATTTAATCGGGATGATCCATAACCAGTTATCATATCCATTATGAACGGCGAAATAATTCTCTTGTCCGAACCGATTCCGCCTCAGCAACTAGACCTTAAGTGTCGTCACCCCTGTGAGGGAAACTTTTGTCCCAAGAGAGTAGTACTAGAGCCTTACCTTGTGCTAATGTGCCCCAGGGGTACTCATAGAGTCACCTTCGACTCATGTCCTAAGATTTGCTTGGTCAAACCATATTAATTCTCAAGCTTTGCTTGGTCAACCATATAAAGTTCCCAAAATATTAAATTTGAACATATAAAAGTATGGAGATCAATTAAGGAAATGATATATTCAGTAAACACAAGTAATGAGTAAGAATGCGTTTAAAACATTTAATATCCGAGTCAAATCAGGTAGAGGCATTATAGTTAAACATGCGTTTTGAAGAGTAAGGGTTGAGCCTACGAACTCACATACACGTTCGACTGTGGTTCAAATTTACTCGACGTAGCCTTCGTAGGTAAACTCGGTGTCTACAAATAAGGATAAACCCCAATTAAAAAATTTAATCGTTTAATGTGCAAGTGTCTAATATAATATGTATGATATGCTGGTTGATCCTAGTTAATTATCCGGCAGCGATTAGGTACGTGACCTACTTAACTTTTAACGGTACTCCTTTTATTAAAGTCTTAATATTTATTTATTTACTTAATTATCAAACTAATATTAATTTACACATCTTAATCTTAGTTTACTAACTCTATTTTTTATTGTAACTACTAGTCCTAATTTTAATTAACATTTATTTACTAATCATAACACTAACTTACTAGCATAAAAATAATAGTCATTATGTAATAATAAAAAAATAGATAGAGTAGTATTTGTACACATACCCCCTAAGATAGTCAAATTCTCAATAAGAAGTTGTTGCTAGTTTCTTAAAAGACATTATAACCCCCATTAGAAAACATTATTTTTTAACTTTTCTGATTTCAACAAAAATGACTTGGGTGATTCCCGGGACACTAATTATCATTTTTATGTAAAAATATATGGACGGTAGTTTCAAAATCAACTCGCTTTAGAACGCTTAGTTCGGAATAGTATTGACCGAAAGTTTTTGTAAATGACAACGACTACCCCAAAACATGAAAAAATTAGCTATGACGTTTTCAAACATTCTGTTCTTGATCAAATTAACATGGATGAATCTTTAGACATGTATGCAAGAATATATTGAATGCGAAGTAAGGTAAGGAAGTTGTGCCAATTTTTCGCTAAGGTGAGCGGTGAAATAGAATGAGTATTGGGACCTCATGAGTGACTGCGGATGGTTGTAAAAGAGTCTATGGAGTGTCACGGGATGAGGGTAGTAAGCGTGACTCAAATGGGTGTTGTTTGTGGTGTTGGTGAAAAAGGTGGTTATGTAGTGCTCTCGGGAAATCACCAAGGCTTGGTGGCTATGGTGCTTTTCCGGCGAGGTGAAGGAGTTGTGTTGGTGGAGGTGGTGTTGATGTTAGAGATGGATGAGTTGGTGATGACAATAGTGGTGGTGCCTATGGAGTTTCTGAAGCTCTTGGTAGTGTTTGTCGTCAAGAAGACGTAGAAGTTGGGTGCTATATATAGGAATAACAAATGAAGAAAAGAATAATAAATGTAGGTGAATAATTGTAGGAAGGTGAATTAATAGGAAATAAGGAGAAAGAGTTGCCAGAAGGTGAATGCGAATTGGTCTTCACCTGGACAAGATCCATTTTCACGGAATTCTTATCGTGCCTATTTTTCTTTGTTTGAGTTGATAACTTGCAGAAAAACTTACCGACATGCTGTCAATAATTGTGTGTGATGATTGTACCATAATAATAGGCCCAACGTGATAAAATTCGCCACATAAAATATGTGATACTATAATAGTGTACACGTTATCAAATATTATTGTGGTAGACATATAGTACCATGTTATTTTCATTACAACTTAGCCACATAAAAATAGTACCACAAAATATTAAGGTCAAAACGTCAGTTTACACTCTATATTACCATAACATGTACATTTATTCTTAAAATACGTAATTAAATTTTTAGGTTTTTTCGCATATTGTTGTTGATATAACTTAGAGACATTTGCCTCAGGCTTAACCTCCACAGCATTCCCCTGAACTTTGCTATATATCACTAAATTTTTCTTCATCGACTCTTTCTGCTCATACGGATCGTCCATGCTTACCTCTTTTCGAACCACACATCTCACCAGCTTATATGCACCCTCTACGTCACAGTTGAATAAAAAACTACCTTTAGCTCCGCTATCGAGCTTGTCTTTAGCAGACTTCTTAAGAGCACCATAGAACACCTGGATGATGTGAGATTTGTCAATGCCATGATTGGGGCATTTAAACAACAGGAAGGCTAGGATCTCCCATGCTGTGACCAGTGGTTCATTCTTCTTTTGCCTGAAATTCCATGTCTCGTTCTGTAGCTAAATGATACGTGATATTGGAAAATTTTCGCCCATAAACTGAGAGACACTCTTCCCAAATTTAAGTGGGTTTCGATGGCAATGAATCTAGCCAATGGACAGCAATTCTCTTGAGACGTAGAGGGAAAAGACACAATTTAAGTGCTTCAAAGGTGACCCAATTGTCGCGGGCACAATCACAGTATCGCTGGAATCTCTCAATAAATGCTTGAGAGTCTTCACCATATGTATCCGAAAATGGGAACTGATTTTGCACAAATTGAATTGTGCCCGGCTTGAGTCAAAATATCTCTGCCTGATTGGTGGTACAACAATTGACGGGTCAGTTACGTTCAAATTCACCTTAAATGCCTGAATTATTGTCTTCCCAGATTTGTTATACCGCTTTTGGTGCTATCCAATCATTGCTACCCGTAATTGGTCTTCAACTATGACGAACATATCTTCAAGCTATTCTTGGGTAGAGCTTCTCGGCTCTTGGCCCTCTACCATTGTCACCTGAAAACACCGCACTTGCAAACCAGTGAGGTAAAAGATAGTAAATAAAAAAAAATAAAAAGGCAACTAATTGTTAACGGTTGTCCTCGACAACGGCGGCAAAAACTTAACCGCGATGTACTAACTCGTTATCGCAAGCGCACGGACGAGTAATAAAGTGTGAGTATTTTTAATACTCGGTTTGTCGAATTCCACGAGGACAAGCTCGTAACGAGCTTTAACTAACAAATCAATTTAGTTCGTTATGTAACCGGGATGAAAGATTTGAGATAAATGAGGTTGCCTCCCCAAACAAGTGGTTGTAATAGAAAAAAAAATAAGAGAAAAATAAATTAAGAAGAAGTTCTTCATCAATAAATGGAGAAACTAGGCAATCTCGTAGATCACCTAGGGCTGTTAACGATTTACGAATTATCTGAGTAACAAGTTAATTCGATTCTAATCAAGCCTGATAAAGCATCAACCACCTCATGTCAATCTCAGGCCGTTCTACGTCACGGTACACCTGGGTTCCTTTTTGTCCACCTACCTTTACCGGTCCGGTCTAGCAGGTCAACTACTGATACGATTACGGGTCATGTCGGTCCATCGTTTCACGGAATAATTGAATAACCTAACCAAGTCTACCCACTAAGGCCAATCCTAACACTTCTCTTTTCAGTAAGTCGGGATTGGTATTCACATCTCATCAAAGCTAGCCAAGTCGCAAAGTAATGTTTCCGGGTCATGGCTCCTTCAATACTAAGAGTTAAGCATAGCATGAAAACAATCGATAAGAACAATATTAACTTTAAGCTTGATTTCATCTTCAAGTTGAATAATCATAGTTGATCTACAGTTGATTTTCCATCCCAGCTATTGAAGACTTAGCTACTCATAGTTGAATAATCAGTTATAATGTTTCTCCATAGCGATTAAGATATTAGAAGAAGATATATCAAACGCTAGGGCTTCAGTGGTGGCTTCGACCTTGAGTCTTCTTCCTCCTTCGTGCTCCTCCTCTTCGTACGTGAGTGAATGATGTGAGAAACTCCCTAAATTGTAGTTTTTATGTATTAATTAACCCCCATTAGGTTTAGGAATTAACTAATAAAACTACGTAGTTTAGGAACACAAACCCGTGCCTTGGACTTGAGCTAATCCTAGGATCAGGTGTAGGATCTGATCCTAGGATAAAAAAAGTTGATCTTACGATCAACTTAACTCTTTGACGTGCTTTAAATTTCGCCAGGAGATCGCACGACCTGGTCATTATGGTCGTGCAATCTGGGGGTCTTGTGCCTTCTGATCGTGTGACCAGGAGCTCAAGTCGCAACAACCGATAGCTCTCGACCTTTCCAGCCTTTAAACTTCTTGCTTCTTATTTCATAAAGATAGTTGAAATTCATTGTTCTCTTTCTTCCTATAGCTGTCTCAAATAACTGTCATACTTATCATCTAAATGTACACCACACAACTGACTCAAGGCGACCTTCTCTGCTACGCTAACATTATCAGATAACACAATTGATGATTTTTGGAGATTCAACATCTGAACATTTTCTGAAAAAAAAAAAAAAAAAAAAAAAAAAAAAAAAAAAAAAAAAACATCTTAACATAAGCAATGTCATAGTCATTTACTTCTAAAATGTTGAAGTGTCCGATCCAGGGAACTATAGAGGACATTGAATTGGTAATCACCCTCAAGTGTGTATGTACTACTTCTATAGTATGGTCTTGCACAGTGGCGGAAGCAGGAATCCGTCTAGAAGGGGGGTCTTTATTCGAATATAGCACTCGACAAAGAAAAAAAATATATATTGAGGTCAACTTGATGCAGATTGCATGATGGTGATAGAACTTCAACGTCCAATTATGTATTTTTAAACAAGTTGTGGCAAAGCTGAATATTGTGGTGCACAAGTGTCTAACAATGTGAGGCTTTTTCTCATATTCTGTAACGGCATATTTGAAAAAAAAAATTCTAACGATAGGAGTTCTATTGTACTTTTGAGAAACTTAAGGGGGCAAGTGACTTTCCTTGCCCCTCTACAGGTCCGCCTCTCGTCTTGCAGGTAACAATAGGTTTGTAGGTGAACTTCTAAACCCTTTAGCTCGAGCACAATTTTAAGGGGTGTCTCACCCAAATGAAATCACCGCCAAGCCCATCCTGGTTGTCATCACAAAGTTTGGGGTAATTCATAGTTTTTAATCTTTGTAGGGGTAATTTTTGCATTTGTACCAAATGACATGAGTAGGATTTGTAAATTATAAATGCAAGTACTAATTAATTAATTAATTGATTTCCCTAAAAAAAATAATTAATGAATAAGTAGTTTGACTGTCTCACACGATCTGATGTTTCCTAACACTCTAAGGAAGTCCCAATCAGAATCGTACTTCTCACATGCAGACTATAAATATGGGTACCTCCCCCTGGGGGATAACATGGTAGAAGATACTATATTATGGAGTACGATCAACATACATCCAACTTGAACTTTTTAGTGAAGCAGTCTAATGAAGAAGAAGAGAGAGCAAATTACGACACCGTTCAAGACACGTACACTTGTTCTGATAGAGGCATGGTGTTCTCACAGAATAAACGGATGAAGCTTATGGCTTCATGTTTGTCAACAGAAGCAGCATCACGTGATTGGTCGCGAGGACTTCCAAAACATATTATGGATTCGATTTTAGACAATTTAATCTCTCACACAGACTACATTCGATTTGCTTCGGTGTGCCGATATTGGTGTTCTGTTGCTCTGGAAGATAGGAACAACAGAAATCGACCCCAAGCAGGAATCTGCCGGTATCACCACCATCAGCTTCCAATGCTGATGATACCTAATGTAGGGCCAGGTGTGATTAACCGCAGTCTCTACTCCGTGTTAGATGATAAAGTTCTGGATGGTTTTCGACTAACCATCTCTTACGGGTTTAGACAAATAGGTTCTTCCTTTGGTTGGTTGATATCACTTGACAAAAACTACACATTAAACCTCCACAATCCCTTTTCTAACCGAACCATCCGTGTTCTCCCTCCAATCTGGAAAAGTCGTCATCAAATTCGTGCAATGTATGGCATCCCAAACAATTATTTTAATAGGGATTACTTGGTTCTGAAGGCGGTATTATCAGCTAATCCAGCTCTTTATCCTGATGACTATGCCGTTATGCTTATTCATGGCCCTGGTAGAAGTTTAGCAGTCAGTGCACACCAAGATTGGTTTGAGGTTGAATCGAAAGGAAATTTTGAAGACGTAATTTACTCTGCAGCGGATAGATTGTTTTATGCTGTTGATACTACCGGTCAAGTTACGTCATTCAATGTCCGTTCTGCCGAGCTTGAACATATTAAGAAAACAACGTCAGGGGACTCTCGTCCATTACCTGCCCTTGGACCATTCCATCCTCAAACGTCTCCTACGTTTTCGGAGACTTCAAGATATCTTGTGGAATCATGCAGAGGATATTTATTACAAGTTATAAGGTTCAAGGGGTGGGAAGTAGATGGCGAATTTAATGTTTTTACTACATCTTACACCGTACAAGAATTCAGAGTTTTCGAATTCTGCAAGACTAGTGAAGATTGGGTAGAGGTCAAAAGTCTGGGCGACGAAGTGTTGTTTATAGGTGATAATTCCTCTGCCTCCGTTCTGGCTTCGGATTTTTCTGGTCTCCGCCCAGGCTCAATCTATTATTCATTCTGCTATCGTTTCCATCCTTCGCTTTTAGTACAGGAACCGCCGTACGAATCTTCTGCACCCTTCGACATTGGCGTGGTCACTTTGGAGAATGGGTGGTGCGGAACACAACTTTGCCCGGATGGTGACCTAACTAACATTATGCGTTTTCAGACTCCCACTTGGCTTATTCCTACAATTCAAGAACCTCGGCAGTTGAGGTAAAAATAACTGCCTCGCATATAAAAGCAGCTGCTACGCCAGTGGTGTCGTACTTTGTGAAATACCAACTTCATGTATTCTCTCAAAAGGATATGTATTTCCATATGGTTGTTCTGATTAAGTATGTTCCATTTTGGCTCAAAAACAAATATGTTCCATTGATTGCAAATAATAAAATAAACTAGTGCTACTGATACTAAATCTATGTAATATATACTTTGCGACACTAAAGCATTAACAGTTTTAATTTGCCATGACAATTCCCTACTTTTCCATACAGTGACACTTCACCCTAAATTAATAACGGTTTTCAAAAGGCTAAATTTCTTCCGTGGTACTCATAGTTTTGATTTTGTGTGGATTTGGTACCCATAGTTCTAATTATAACATTCGTAGTACCGATACTTTCAATTTGTTGCAACGGTGGTACCATCCGTTAACTTTACATCCATATATTGGAGGGGAATATGTTAATTACTAGGGTGTCCTTCATTCTCACCTCTATTTTTTTCTAATATTGTACTACGTAAATTTTAATTACAAATACAAAATAAATAAATAAATAAATAAATAAATAAATAAATAAATAAATAAATAAATAAATAAATAAATAGAAAAATTCATTTAATAATTTAGATATATGTAAAAATGTATTGTTTTCCAAAAACCAGCCGTGCTATTATGATTTTTAAGTAGAATATATAAAGAGAAATGATTTTTATGATAACTTTGTAAAAATAACAGCTAAAGAAATTCAGATTGACGAATATATGCTACTGATATATATATTTTGTACATATATATGATGTAAAAATGTGTAGGTGTGTTATTTTTTGAAAATATATAACATTATCTTTACATATATCTAATTTATTAAATTTTAATTTTCATCATTTTTAATTTTTTTTAGACTTGTAAGTAAAAGGTGTAATTTCAGAAAAAAAAAATTAAGGGTGAAAGTGAGGGGTATACTAGTCTTCTTACATATTTCCGTCTAAAATACGGATGAAAGTTAACAGAGGTTACCACCATTGAAACAAATTGAAAGTTTGAGTACTACGAATGCTGTAATTGGAATTATGGATACTACATCCACATAAAAACAAAATTATGGTCTATGGATATCACCGTTGCAATTAAGCCTTTTAAAAAAACTGATGAAGGCCGGCTTTGGAAATAATAAAATTAATTTAGTCAATACGATAATGTTTATTGTTTTGAGAACTTTGACGAAAAAATTTGTTTATTCTCTCGTGCACAAGAATACGTATCTTTTAAATAGTTGGATGAACTATCTTCTTCCTTTTTTTTCTAAGAGCGTGTCATACATTGTAAAACATTAGGTCAATAACATTGCAAATATTTAAAAAAAAAATGAAATAATCACCACATTATAATATTATGGGTAAAATTCACTTTGCACCACTATGTTTTGGCAATTTGTCACTCGCTACCCCTGTATTTCGGGTTATGCACTTTACCACCCCTCTAACGGTGACGGACTAACGCAGTGAGGTAAATGTCTCAGTCAATCCGTTTGTTATTATAATATGTAAACTCTCATCTCCCTAAAAAACGCTAATACCCTTGATTTGATGGTGGTATCTTCTCAACTACCGCATTAAATAGTGGCATTTATGTGGTTGTTGAACACAACACCAATCGAACCCATCTGGAGAGAGAGTGAAGCAGCGAGAGATAACAACATACAAGAATCATGAGAGTTTAGGGTTTCGATTTCGATCTGTGACTTGTTTGAATCTAGCTATACTCTTCTTCTACTCATCTTTTGGTTGTTCGATTGTTATATTCGATTGATTGTTATTCTTCTTCTGGGTTCGGTTCGTTCTACCCGATTGACTAGGGTTTCTTCGCAAAGTTGAAGGTGATGATCTCTTCCCCTCTCTGTTTATGAAATTAAATTTCTTCCCTTTTACCTGAGATTGATAACTCTTTGATTCAATTATAGGGTTTCTTAATGAATTTTGTCGGTGTTTACAGAACTAGGGTTTTCCTGCACTTGCAAATTGGGACTCACTCCTCTTCAGCTTAACCTCAGTCTATTTGTATCTGTATGCTTACTTTTTTTATACTTACAATTTGTTGATGAATGATAAACACATGTCTTTGCATCTTATTAGTACCTTGCTTAACTAAAAATTAGATTTGGTTACTAAGTAGATAAGTATCAACTCTACATAATGTAAATGCATCAGAGGTTATTATAACTTAAGTTGTATGCTATGTATTTGTTATTGTTGAATACTGGACTTCTTTACTCCAGTCTCATTTACTATCACCATACATATACTACCAAGTTCAATAACCATTATATGTTAACTTGTTTGTTTGATTGCTAACTTCTTTGTTACATGTTAACTTGTTTGTTTAACTATTAACATTTTTGTTATATGCCAGTGTTTGAATACTTAAACACATTATCTATGTACTTTAATAACACTTATATATATATATATATATATATGTTGACTTCTTTTTTATATCTTAACTTGTCTGAATACCTAATATAATTACTTGTTTGTTACTTAATCACATTATGTATGTACTTTAATAACACTTGAGTATTGTATATATATGTTGACTTCTTTGTTATATCTTAACTTTTTTTAATACCCTAATGTGTTCAATGCTAGGAATAGATGCCCTAGATGCAATCTTGTTTAGTATGGACATTATTTTAGCTAGAATAATCATTGTATTATTTATGGAGATATTTAATATAATGATGTCCTTAGATTATAATGTGTTTTTTTATCTTAAATATCGCTAGTCAACTATATTGATTAACATGATGATAAACTACAGACAAGTATGTGGGTAGATTGACATGGGGATATCAAGTCAGCACATGGGTATGCATTAGGGGTAATGGCATAATGGATTGACCCATCAACCAAAAGAGCTTCTCGTTGTGACAGTGGTATTGTGGTCCTTCGACTTGAAGTCACTAGATACTCTAGTTGTGGATCATTGTGTTTTGGTATCGCTAAACACTACATCGTGACTGGGTAGCAATAAAGGCGTTAATCGGAAACAATAAGAAGAAAGCTTAGAGATGGTAGTGATTGAGGTTAAGTGGATAAAATATTTGCGGCCACTTGAGCGTTAGTGCTTATAGAATGTCTGGCCAGACTTAGATAAATCAATACGAGATATTGATGTTATTTGCATCTCAGGATCGAGAAACTATGGATAGTATATACGTGTGACTTGTATGTCTCGTGTCCCATCCGGATATGGAGACAAAGGGATAATATAATACGGTAACATTGGTCACAAGGTTTGTTGGATTACTGAATATTTATGTTAGTTGGGTGGCGTAGATGTCTTGCTATAGACCGCTCTATGTTAGTAATTGTTACTACCAACTAAGTAGAAACCTAGGGGGTTACACGCCCTATGGATTAAACTAGACTTGGGAATTAATTAGTGGGACTAATTAAATAGAAGGATCAATACGCAACCACAAACACACTTAGTAGGACTACTTTGCAAGGTGGACTAATCTGTGTATGGACATGATTAGTATTGGGGCAAATACGTAGTTAACAAGGAGTTGTTAGACTATAAAAGCAAACTCTACCTTATTATTTCATTAATATTCCATCATTGAGTGAAATAAAAAGCAAGGAGAGAGAGGAAGACAAGGCAAGGTCGAGCCTCACCCGTCCGCCCCCTCCCCGTGCGCCGTCGACCTCAAGGAGGCGCGCCGCCCCTTTTGATCCGTTTGATCTTTTTCTTCCTCCTTCCATCAATTTCTAGAACATAGGAATGGAAGGACTCTAGACTTGATCCTAGGCGTGGACTTCTATAGAGACGTGGACACTATTTCATGTGAAGTCATCAAGGAGACAAACTAAGGTACACATGAAAGTTTTCCCTTACCATCATTATGATGTCTAGTCCTGTGATCCTTGGAGGGTCTTGAACGAAATCAATTATTTTTTATTCCGCTGCTTAATTCGTATCAAAATCCTACAGTGGTATCAGAGCCACATGTCGTAGTGCATAACGTGGTTTATGTGTTACTATTCAGTCAGTTATTACACCGTAATTATGATTTATCGCGTAAAATTGAATTTGGCATATTGTTGCAATTTGATATTCAAACAAGAATGAGCTAATTTTACATATCCTGTAAAGATTAGTGAATTTGGATAACATATGATGTCAAATTTTGGATCTAGAGAACTAGGGTTTGGGCACACATTAGTAAATTGGTTTTTCTTAATTTGGAGACAAGCAAACTTGGGAATCAAGGAAGGAGAGGAAGGAAACAACCCTAGGGCCGTCCGCCCCATCCTTTCACGCCAAGGAAGAAATGGCCAAGGTTCCAGGCCGGTCTAACTAGCGGCATGGCCGCACGGGCTAGGGCCCGCCGGCCCAAGGCCTCGTGGCAGTTTGTAAGATCGCAGGTTGTGCAAGGCTTGAAATAGCTTAACTATTTCAAGGCCTTGAATCAGATTTCAAAGCCTTGAATCAGTTATCATAGGCTAGAAAATATTATAGCTATTTTCAAGGCCTTGAAACTGGATTCAAAGTCTTGAAACTGTTTAACCTACATGAATATTCTCAGGGGGAGTTTTCTGTAAAATCTTCTAAGTTTATTTCATATCTCTCATTCATATGATTGATTTACTGTTATTTGATGATGAGAGACAAATTATTCTAACATGTGTGAGCTTAAAATATCATATGTTTGGCTATGATTTTGCAGGGAATTTTATTTCCTAGTTTGCAGGGATTGTTTCCTAATCTGACTTGTGCAGAGAAGGAAATAATTTAGAAGATGATTTTGTGTTTAATCTGACTGGTATGACAACTTCTCAATCAATTCAAATTCAAGATCACAACACTATCTCTGGAGATTGTGATCACTTAACCGTTAGAGAAGATTGTCAAAGAGTCAAAGTCTGTTGCCTACAAAATAGGAGATTTATTGCTGAAAATCTGGGAAGATTTGCAGAGCTGTTTGAAGTATAAACAGAGCTCATTTTTTAAGCAACAAAACACAACACTCAACGGGAAAAAATAAATAGACAAGTCTGGATTGACAAGCATCAAAGAAGTTCATTAATCTCACAATCCATTTCACATAAGTTCACTGCATACTCCACTGCAGTTTCTACACTCTAGTGTTCTTCTGTATTGTGATTTATTGGTAGATCATTTCTGTAATATTTCTATCTTTATTATCGAAGATTGTTGAGAGTGAACAATAGATAATTCATAGTTATTTAGTTAGCTAGAGCATGTACTAGATAGGTTAGGGAGAACCACAAGTTGTAACAGAGTAAGGCATCTATCTGGGCTTGAGATCTGGGGCTTAGCTTTTGATTAATAAGTATTGTGTTGAAAATCCTGCAGGGATCAGATCCCTGAGGTAGAGATTAGGTCCAAGTGGATCGAACTCTATAAGCACTTGTCTCTTGCATTTACAGTTTCTTTACTTACTCAGTTTTTACAGCATTCAAACTAGTCTGTTTTTCAAGGGTTTGAAACTCTTTTCAAGTCCTTGAAAAAGACTTGGCTGATCCATTCCAAACTGTATTTCATTCCAAAGGCTTGAACTTGTTTTCAAGGCCTTGGACTCCACTAGCTTTCACAAGATCTTATTATCTTAGCAAGTTTTACAAAAAGTTGGCATACTCTATTCAACCCCCCCCCCTCTAGAGTATCTTAGCTGCATTACCACCTGCACACTCACACTTTCAATTGGTATCAGAGCTTGTATTACTGTATAGATTTAACCATATGGTGATCATGAGTACTGCAGGTGATGGTGGTTTCTCACAGGAAAGAGCTGCTAACAGACCTCCTCTATTTTGTGGAAAATTTTGCTCACTGGAAAGCTTTGATGAAAATGTTCATCATTGATCAAGACATAGAGCTTTGAACCATTATTCAGAATGGGCCTTTCTACACAAACAAAAATGGAATTAGAACTCCCAAATCTGAAGACTCACTCTCCTCTTCTGAATTAGAGCAATTCTCTAAGAATTACAAATTTATAAAAATCTTGTATTGTGCTTTGAGTACAGATGAATTAAACAGGATTTCAGGCTGCACTACTGCCAAAGAAATCTGAGATAAGCCTGTGGTAAATTTTGAAGGAACCAGTCAAGTCAAGCGAACCAAGATCAACATCTATCTCAGGGAATATGAGTTGTTTAAGATGAATGCAGATGAATCTATCAGAGACATGTTCAAGAGGTTCACAGACATTGTTAACAACCTTGATTCACTGGGAAAACATTTTTCCAATGAAGAAAAGGTGAGGAAGATCCTAATAAGTCTTCCAAAGGAAAAGTGGGAACCAAAGACCACAGCTATTGAAGAAGCTCAGAATCTCTCAACTCTACAACTTGATGACCTACAAGGGAAGCTTCTGACACATGAAATATCTATGAATGAAGTTGATGGAGAGCTCCCAGAAAGTGTCAAGAACTTAGCTGTCAAAGTCAAAGAGAATGAGAGAACTCAATGCCTTGAAACTTAGGATGGTGATGATGAAGATCCATTTGCTTTGATTTCCAAAGCCTTGACAAGGATTCTCAAAATGAAGAAAAACTTTGGAAACAAATACTTCAACAGAGAAGTACATAGACCATCCAGTAGCAAGGACTACAAAGGTAAGTCTTCTTCACAAAATAAATCAAAGATCATGAATTGCTTTGAATGTGGTGATGAAGTACATTTGATAATAGATTGTCCACACAAGAAAAGCAAGAGCTTTCAAAATAAATACCATGATAGAAGAAAGAAAGCTATGACATCTTCATGGAGTGATTCAGATAGCTCAAGTAAATCAAAATCAGAAGAAGAACATGCCAACCTCTGCTTCATGGCCAAGCATGATGAAAGTTCAGAATAGAACATTGAGGTAATGGTAAAATGTCTGATTTCAAAGTCAAAAGAAGCTCTTTCAGATTATCTAAGAACAATGCTTTTAAATGAAGAAAATTATCTGAAAGAGATTAGACTTTTGAAAGAAAAATTTCATGCGCAAGTAAAACAGAATTTACAACTTGTTTGTCTAAATCAGAATCTGGAAATCTCTCAGAAGAAGACTGACAGTGATTTTAAGGCCCTGAAAAGTAGTTTCCAAGCCTTGAAAACACAAGTCAAGGAAGTAGTTTCTGAAAACTCTTTACTGAGTGACAGCCTTGTTAATCTAAAACATCAGGTTGATGAATTAGATAAACAAAAGACTACTCTTACTGAGAAACTTCAAGAATCTGAATTGGTCAAAGTCAAACTTGATTCTGGGAGGAAGTTCACAGTCTGTTCACAAAGCTGGTATTGGATTCAATTCAAACTTTCCAAGAAAGAACAATACCAGATTTGTGAAAGCTGGAAACAAAAATTCTCCTAAATGTAATTAATGCTGCAAAATTGGTCATGTTAAAAAGACTTGTCCTTTCAGAAGAAGAGACCCTCACATAATGAGGAACACTTTTCCATTTCAACTCAAATGACAAGTTAAACAGATTTGGGTTCCTAAAGGGGTTAGACCACCTAACATGGTTGATCATGAGTATGAATCTAAATTCCACACTTGGTCTAATAGCTGGGTAAGGCAGTGATTGGTGTTTTCAGGTTGTCACCAACATCAAAGAACAGAAGTGGTTTACGGACAGTGGTTTCTCAAGACACATGAGTGGAAAGCGATCTCTATTATCTGAATTGAAAGAGCAATCAGAAGGTTCAATTAAACTTGGTGACAAAGGAAAATACAATATTCTTGGTATTGGTAAAGTTGGTACAAATTCTGAAAACTCTATTTCTGATGTGTATTTAGTTGATGGTTTGAAATTTAACTTGCTTAGTGTTTCTCAGCTTTGTGATAATGGTAATAAGGTTATCTTTGATAAAGAGAAGTGTGTGGTGCATAATGAGAAATCGGGAAATTTCATTTTCACGGCCTCTAGATCAAACAATGTTTATACTTTTCAGACTAAAAAAGTTGCAGGTGAAAGTTTGAAGTGCCTCAAGGCCTTGAAAGAGGATTCAAATATTTGGCACAGGAAGCTTGGTCATATTAGTTTGCATACTTTGAACAAGTTGATTTCCAAAGACTTGGTAATAGGATTTGTAGGGTTTTGATTCAAGGATGCGCAACGGAAACAATAATTAACCATGCAAAACCCTCCAAGGATCACAAGTCAAGAGACATAACGATGGTAAAGGAAGAAATCAATAACACGCCTTAGGGTTCTCCTTTGATGACTTCAAACGCGAATTGTGTCACGTTCTCTATAGTTGATCAATTGAATCATAAGTGTGGGAAGGAAGGAAGGAGTGTCATTTATATAGTCCAACAAATCATTTCCAACTACCTAAAGGACTTATTCTAGTCCTAATAGAATTCAATTTAGTCCCTTCCTTGCAAATTAGTCCCTACTAAGTTTGCAAGGTATTGCAAAGTGATCCTTCTAATTAATTAATCCTATTAATTAATTCCCAAATCTAGTTCAAATCTATATAGCGTGTGACCCCATAGGTTCTATCTAGTTGGTAGCAACTATTTGCTAATATGGATTGGTTTCTAGCAAAACATCCATTCTAGCCAACTAATAGAATAGTCATCTTGACAAACTTTGTACAAGTAATTGTCTCATCCCTTTGTCTCTATATCCGGATTGGACACGAGACATACAAGTCACACTCGTATATCCAATCCACAGTTTCTCGATCCATGGGAATAGCCTTATTCGTGCAAATAACATCAATATCCCATATTGATTTATTTGAGTATGGCTAGACATTCTATAAGCACTATCCCTCGAGTGGCCTAGGATATTTGCTCCCGTTATGTGGGAGGGAAAAATTCTATCTACGTCCACTACGATCTCTAAGCTTGCTTCTTATTGTATCCGGTACACGCCTTTATAACTACCCAGTTACGGTGTAGCGTTTAACGCTACCAAAATCACAATAATCCACAACTAGAATATCTAGAGACTTCAAGTCTAAGGATGACAATACCATTGCACCGCGAGAAGCACTTGTGACTCAACATAACGTGTATGTAGCCTTCTCGTAGATGGGTCAATCCAGTGCGTCATTACCTTTAATACACACCTATGTGTTGGATTATGATATCTCCATATCAATCCAACCCCATACTAGTCTATAGATGATTGTCCCATTAATCATTATACTGGTCTAGGGATATTTAAGATAAACAACACAATTGTAAAACCTAAGGACTTCATTATATTAAATATCCTATAAATAATAAATGAATTTACTAGCCACAAATAAATTCATACTAAACTAGATTGCCTCTAGGGCATCTATTCCAACAGGAGTGCCATCCATTAATCTCAAAGAAGATGAATTGTGCAAAGCTTGTGCTCAGGGCAAGCAGACCAGAAGTTCTTTCAAGCCAAAGAAGTTTGTAAGTACAACTAGACCCATTGAACTGCTTCATATGGATCTTTGTGGTCCTATGAGAACTCCTACCTCAAAAGGTAAAAGTTATATTCTAGTTGTTGTAGATGATTTCTCTAGATTTACTTGGGTTATGTTTCTAAAAGAAAAATCAGAAGCCCTCTCTGAATTTTCAAATCTTTGCAGAGAACTTCTAACTATGAAAAACCTACCTATAGCTTCAATTAGAAGTGATCATGGTAGAGAATTTGATCAATTAAATTTTTATTTATTGTGTGATAAGCATGGTATTACTCACAACTTTTCTGCTCCAAGAACTCCTCAACAGAATGGTGTTATTTAAATAAAGAACAGGACTCTTGAAGATATATCAAGGACAATGCTTCTTGAAAAAAAATTGCCAATACATTATTGGGCAGAAGCTGTGAATACAGCAAACTATATACTAAACAGGTTATTGATCAGACCTATCCTGAAGAAGACCCCCTATGAACTATTCAAAGGGAGGAAGCCAAAAATTTCATACTTCAAGCCGTTTGGATGCACATGTTTTATCCATAACAATGGAAAAGACAATCTTGGTAAGTTTGATGCAAAAAGTGATGAAGGTACATTTTAGTTACTCTCTGAATAGCAAACCTTATAGATTTTACAGTAAAAGAACCAAACTAGTTGAAGAGAGCATCCATGTTATTTTTGATGAAAGCTATGATGGTTCTTTGAGTGAAAGTTTTGCAGACTTGAATTTGAACAAGCATGAGTCAGAGGAAGAGAGTGAGACTGAGAATCCACTGGGATTCAAGAAAGGCTCGGAAGAAAACAGAAGACATTTTCAAGACCTTGAAAATGGTGCTCAATGACTTGAAAATAAGCCTCAAATCCTTGAAAAATATGATCAGAAGGATACAAGTGACAAAGCCACTACTTCAAGACAAGAGAAGATCTATGGAGAACCTGAACCCTGGTCTCCAAGAAAGAGATTCAAATATCTCTCCTCTCATCCAGTAGATAATATCATTTATGATCCAACCACTGGTACACAAACTAGATCACAGTTGAAGAAATGTTTAGAGCAAACATGGGGTGAAGACGCACAAGATATCACTAGCCTATCACTCGCAGTCGAATGGACAAGCTGAAGTGTCTAACCGAGAGATCAAGGGGATTCAAGATAAGACAGTCAATCCAGGATGCAAAGATTGGTCCCTACACTTAGATGACAGTTTATGGGCATACAGGACTGCATACAAGACCCCCTTGGGCATGTCGCCTTACCAGCTTGTATTTGGGAAGTCATGTCATCTTCCGGTAGAACTTGAGCACAAGGCATATTGGGCGTTGAAGAAGATCAAATTGGATGCTAAGCTCTCAGGTGAGCAAAGGAAACAGGCATTACTAAAGATTAAGGAATTTCGGTTGATGGCGTATGAGAGTGCAAAGATCTATAAAGAGCGGACAAAGCAATGGCACGACAAGCACATCATACCGCGAGACTTCAAGGTGTGACAGAAGGTATTGATTTTTAATGCACGGTTGAAATTGTTTCCAGGCAAGTTGAAGTCGAGATGGAGTGGTCCTTTCACGATTACCGAGGTTTACCCATGGGGATTGCTTGAGGTAGAAGCTGATAATGGGATCGGTTCAAGGTGAATGGACAGCGAGGGAAGCCATACGTAGACGAGAATTTCATTGGGTTTTTCGAACGCCTCAAAGAAATTCCCGCTATCTGAGATCACTTGAGGTAACTGGGTCGGGTTGTCAACCTTAGATTACAAGCGCTTGTTGGGAGGCAACCCAACCTATTTATTGTTGTAGTGTAGGTTTAAATACTATTTTGTTTATGTTATTCTTTTCAATTTGTTTGAGAGGTGCGAGAGAGTGGATTTAATATTTCCAATGAGTGTGTGCAGGATTTCTAGGTGGAAAGCCTATTCTGGATCCCCCTTCTTGATGCATGAGTGAAGAATTGCATGAAAATCAAGAAACAGCAGACCAAAACGCGTATCGGGATCCGGAATGAAGAAATAAAGGATTGACGCCATCCCTACACTCACTAAACACACGCACCATGGGAAGATCACATCTCCGGACTCCCCCTCTTGATATACGCAAAGAGGACACAAAGAAATCCGGAAAGCTAGCACAATGGAACGGATTACGAGTAAATTTTTTTAATACAGGACTGTGAGCGGAATTGAAAGTTTCCATAGTGTGGGGGTGGTCGAGAGCTTTCTATGGACAGGTGGAACGCGTATATCGGAGTCCGGACGAAGAAGTTATGCCAAAAAGGATGTTAAGCATATAAAGCGCGTCCAAAAACATCCGGAATTGCCAGGCGGGTCTTTGGAAGGGAAAATTTGAATAATAAAGGATTCTCCGGACATTGGAAATCTTTTATAATGTAAATGGAGTCTCGAGGTCGAGGATATCCATGAAAAATCAAAGAAACGAGCAAAAAGGCGAAAAAGATGCTCAAGCGGCTAAAAACATCCGGAAGTGCGAAACGAGCCTTTGAGAGCATAAAACGGAAGCTAAAGAGATCGCGAATTTTGGGAACTTTCTACAGCTTATAAGGAGTCTTAAGGTCGAGAAGATCCTAAGGAATTCAAAGGCACGGTTGAAGAAACGCAAAAAGTGAAAAATTAGATGTTTTAAGCATGCCCAGATTCTCTTCGCACGAAGAGAAATACTTAGAAAATTTTTTGGAGGTTCTGAAACGTCTTCGGGAAGTACCTCTCGGTATCAAAATGTGAACGTCTTCGCGTGAAGACCGTTTCTCTTCGCACGAAGACATCGCGAAAATTACCAGAAAATATAGCAGCCGCAGAGTAACTTGAGGGGGTTTTTAGGGGCAGTTTTGGAACATCACTTGGAGAATATATAAGGGTCGAACCCACTTAATAAGAACTCAGTTCTTCATTTTTCTTCCCTCCCGTCGGTTCTATCTCTCATCTTCAAGCCCAAAACTCTTCAATCTTCAAAATTCACCAAATTGAGAAAGATTTAGAGGGTTTTGCTCGCGTGGAGGAGGGGAAGAAGATTTAATCTCGGATTTTTGGCTAAATCAAGCTCCAAGGTGTATTTTTGATGAAGAACAAAAGCTAGGGTTCAATTCCTAGATTTGAAAATTGGAGCATTTGGAGGGGGATTCAGCTAAAAGTTCAAGAACAAACATTGACGGGGACGACAAGGAGAGTAAGGAAAGCAAAAAAATCGATTTTTCCGGAAATTTTTCGACGCGTGCAATTTCAGCCCCTTCTTGTCGGAAATTTCACGGAAATGGAACCCGTAAGAAGGGCACTCTAGGTGCCTCAGGTAATTTCTTGACTAGCAATTCAATTTCTCGTCTTAGGCACATTGAGTAAAAAGCCCGGTTTATTTTTGTTGCGCTTAGTAGCGTGCTTGGGGGCGATTGAATAGAGTCCTAGGATTACGTGTTGAAATTGCTACGTGTTTACTTTCCGTACACACTTCCTGTCACAAAGCACGTGTTTATTTGCTCGTTTTATTTGCTTAATATCCTAAATGGAATCGAAGAAGAGAAAGACGGGTGAGGGTCCGTCTGGGGAATCGTCCGGTTCGGGTGTACCGGTTATTGAAGTACCAGAGTCTCCCAAATACGTTGTACTTGCAAAACCATTGCCTAACAAACTTGTGATTAAGGGTAGACGGGAGGCAAAGGTAAATTTGAAGAATGTGGGTCCGGGGAGGTTTGATTCGTACCGGTTTGTGACCCATGAGGCCCATTATGACTTCTAGCATGACATCTACTTGAAAAAATCGGGTCAACCTGAAAAAGTCTTTGAGTGTCATGAGGACATGCCTCAGAATATCAAAGAAATTTATGAGATAGAGTAGCTACGTGATTGGGTTGACTCAGTGGGAAAGTCTAGCTCCAACATTGCTAGGGAGTTTCGCGTCAACCTCAGGTATGCTACGAGTGGTGAGAGTCAAGACCCGAGGGTAGTGTACTGTGGAAACAAGTGGATAGTCTTCATGCCAGAGGCTATTCTCTTGGCCCTTAAGTTTCCACCTCTTGCTGCACAGTGTGCTTTTGCCCGGATTGCGTCCTATGAGGGCATTTATGAGAGTGTTAACAAATTTTGTTTTGCACCGGGCAAGGATCCGTGGGATAGGAAAGGTGGGATAACCCGGGATCTCGGTTCAGGGTTAAAGAGACAATCGATAACCAAAAGTAGAATTAAGCTACTAAGATTGTATTTCGTTTAGTGTATACAACAAATCTTGTCGAAATAAGTCTACAAAAAAAGTAAATAAATAAAAAGTGCGTGATATTCTAAATGATCTAAATTAAGCACGCAGCTTCGTCTCGATTCGCGTTCCCATTCCCCAACCTTGATTGATGACCTGCGGTTTTAAAATGGCAAAATTCGACGCAGTTTTGAAGAAATGATCAGTAAAAACTGAGTAAATACATACTACGAAATGTAAAGCAACGAGTGGCATGGAAGCATGAGTTGAAACAAATCCGAAGATTTAAACAGTAAAACTATCATGTTGGAGAATCTGGAACAACTGGAAGTAATCGAGTAACAAAACCTCTCAATTTAATAACATTGAGAAACCACGAGTAGTTGGTAACATATCCAGAGTAAACAAGTCCATTTAAGAGAATAACTTAGTTCATGAGTAGCAAAGCATTTCAAATCATTTCAATTGATTAGGGAAATCCAGAGCCACAAACAACATTAATAAAGTAGTCAATTTTTAATTTCGACTTCAATCAACAGTTTAAATTTAGCTGAGGCATGTCCAGAGCCACCAGCAGGATCGATGTAAACAGCGAGATCACGAAATAATCACTAAGGGTTCCTTCTAGGGTCTATCAATCCTATTTCACCCGAGCGTTAAGGGAGCCCATTCGTAAACCCTGGTCAAAACATTAGCTAAAAGGCCTGAAGTGTCTACACCCCTATACCGTAGTGAGCCTTAAAAGTATAAGTAGCACTCTATAGCTCTATAAACCCCTTCGATACATTTTGGCTCATCGGGGGCGGATTTGTGAACATTAACGTTCTATCCAATAATAAGAAGCATTGCTTCAATGGTCTTAGCCATAAGTGTTGGAATAGATGCCCTAGAGGCAATCTAGTTTAGTATGAATTTATTTGTGGCTAGAAAATTCATTGTATTATTTATTGGATATTTAATATAATGAAGTCCTTAGATTTACAATTGTGTTGTTTATCTTAAATATCCCTAGTCAAGTATAATGATTAATAGGACAATCATCTATAGACTAGTATGGGGTTGGATTGATATGGAGATATCATGATCCAACAAATAGGTGTGCATTAAGGGTAATGGCGCACTGGATTGACCCATCTCTGAGAAGGCTACATACACGTTATGTTAAGTCACAAGCGCTTCTCGCGGTGCAATGGTATTGTCATCCTTAGACTTGAAGTCACTATATAAAGGACACTCATTCCTTCCTTTACACACTTATGACCTTATTGATCATAACTTGAGTGGGATAGAACAAAAAGGAGAGAGCAAGCAAGCAAAGAGGAGTCGCTGCCCCCCTTGGCCGCCGCCCGTCCCCGTCGGCCCACAAGGAGGCCGAGACCTCCTTGTTTGTCTCGTTTTGCGTGATTCTTCTTCTTCCTCATTCCCGGCTAGCACCAAGGATTGGAAGATCTAGGATTCAACTTTAGGCGTGGATCAACTATAGAGAACGTGACACTATTCGCCTTTGAAGTCATCAAAGGAGAAACCCTAAGGTGCGTTATTGATTTCTTCCCTTACCATCGTTATGTCTCATGACTTGTGATCCTTGGAGGGTATTGCATGGATTATGTTTGTTTGTGTATCCGTTGCGCATCCATGAATCAAAACCCTACAGTGGTATCAGAGCCACAGGTCGTAGAGCATAAATGTGGTTTATGTGTTACGTTTTGATAGTTTTACACCTTAAATTGTTGTTTATCGCGTAAAACAAGACAAATCAAGCATATGATGCAATTTGTCAATAATCTATCATAACAAGACCTAGTTTTTGCATTAGATGCATGAATTAGTGAGTTTGAGAAATTTTTAGGATCTTGGATCTAGGGTTTGGGCATCCTTTGGGAAGAAGGAGTTCTTCCCATACAAGGAAACAACCAAACTTGGGCACCAAGCAAGGGAGTTGTTTTGGAAACAACTCCCAAAGGAGGTTCGGCCCCCCCTAGGGACCGCCCCTCCTTGCTTGCCGCCCAAGCAAGGCTCGGCCTAGGGGCCGGCCGGCCCAAGGGATTTGCGGTTCTTTTTTTGGGCCCGGGCAATTAGATTGTTGGGCCCCATGGACCGTTTTAGCCCTAGAATATCCTAAAATCAATTAAAATTGACCAAGCGCGTTAAAATTGGATTTTAACTGTTTATGTGCAATTCACATGGTGATTGGATATGGCCTTAGGATGTGGTTTGTTGTGGATGTTTAATTTTTTGGTTTGGTTTACGGCCTGCGAGATGATCAATTAATTGTAATAATTAATTAGGGTTTTATGGCCAGCGAGCCATTTTTTTTCTAAACTTGTGAGATTTATTTTATTTAGTATATTTGTTATCTAGTGCTAGATAGAGTAGATTGTTAGCCAAGATTGAAGAAAAGAAGCCCAAAGCCAAAAGGAGCCACAAAAGATGGAGCATGGAGCATGAAGCAATCCACATGACTATGAAGGATGGACCAAAAGATCAAGACGCATGGAGATGTGTTTACTTTTAGGGTTCATAGATAATTCCATTGGCTTGGAATTATCTTAGTCCAGAAAAGGCCATATCCACATCACGTTTTATTTTTGTTTTGTGGTTGTTTATTTTACCGTCTTATTATTTTGTGGTTGGTGTATGGATGATGAATGCAATTAGGATAATAAGATAATTAGACAACCCGGATCTATTATTTGGAGTTGTGCCCAAACTCAAATAGATAGATTAGTTGATATTGATCAACAAAATAATTAAAATTTAATTTAAAATCTCTCAAAATTCAAATATTGTGTTCTTGCCTTCTCGTTATTTAAACCCTCATTATCATCATGATTTATCAAGTTCGTGTGTGCCAAAGCATGGCGACTTGGTTCATAATGATGGAATGCAATGGCACAAGCTAGTAATGTGCAATTGTTTAAATAAGATGTTTAACACAACTAGGCTATTAATGTGATTAAAACCCTAGAGGCAATCAATTGGGATTATCCATAAGGATGGATAAATAAGGAGATATTTTCCCAATTGAACTAAGAGTTGCATCAGGGATGCAATTGGAATTGTTCCTACCTAAAGTAGTCAAATTATGGGTGACTTGCCAAAGCAAGCTCATAAGGAGATGAAACATGGATCTTGGCCCACTAGAAAATATAAGGATATTTTCCGCATTAATATCTTGAGGGTTATTAATCCGTAGAAAAATAGTGGGAGCTATATTTGATAAACTATCCATTATTGAATATAGTCAAAAATTCACAAATACCAAAACTTGCATATTTTCCTTTTGTAGAATTCCAAATGGAAAACAACTCATCTAGTTCACAACATTCCCTACGATCTGTCTTTGAGAAGTACAAGCTCTCTGGAACCAACTTCCTTGATTGGTACAGAAACTTGAGAATCGTTCTCAAGCAAGAAAAGAAACTGTACGCAATAGAGGAGCATGTTCTAGCAGGTCCAGAGAACCAAACACCTGCAGCCCTAAAGGCGTATCAGAAGCGTGTTGATGATGCTAATGACGCGGCCTGCCTTATGCCATGCACCATGACTTCTGAGCTTCAGAAGCAACACGAAAACATGAATGTTGTCGATATGATCGAGCAACTGAAGCAGCTCTTCCAAGAGCATGCAAGGGTTGAGAGGTATGAGGTCTCTAAGGCTTTGTTAAAGTGTCATCTGGAATAAGGGAACCCGGTGGGACCCCATGTACTCCGTATGATCGGGTACTTGGAGAATCTTGCCCGACTAGGGTTCCTGGTCGGCCAAGAGTTGGAACCCGATCTCGTGTTGCAATCGTTGCCCGAGAGTTATGGACAGTTCATCATGAACTATAACATGAACGAGATCGTGAAACCACTGCTAGATTTTCTCAATATGTTGAAGACAGCTGAACAAAGCATCAACAAGGGTAAGGGCAAGGCCATTATGATGGTGCAGAAAGGAATGGGCAAAAGGTTTGCCTCATCCTCCAAGGGAAAAGGCAAGTCAGTTGCCAAGTCCAAGGAACCTGCCCTCAAGCCTGTTGTTGGCATTGACAAAGGTGTGACTAAAGGTGAGTGTCACTACTGCAGTCAGCCTGGACACTGGAGGAGGAACTGCCCAAAATATCTTGAGGACAAGAGGCTTGGAATAGTGATTCCACCACCACAGGTAATTTTGTTGTGGATGTCAATTTAACTGTCTCTACATCATGGGTATTAGATAATGGATGTGGATCTTGTAGGGTTTTGATTCATGGATCGCGCAAACGGAAGCATAATCAAACAAACAACCATGCAAAACCCTCCAAGGATCACAAGTCTAGATGCATAACGATAGTGAAGGTAAGAAATCATAAACACACCTTTGGGTTCTCCTTGATGACTTCAAACGCGAATAGTGTCACGTTCTCTATAGTTGATCCACGCCTAGAGTTGATCCTAGATCTCCAATCTCCTTGGTGCTAGCCCGGAATGAAAGGAGGGTGAAGAAATCACGCAAAACGAGGCAAAAAGAAGGGGCTCGGCCCTCTTTTTGGCGTCGAGGACGAGGGCAGCGGCAATGGGGGGCTTCGGCCTCCTTTGTTGCTTGCTCTCTCTCCTTTGTTCTCTCCCACTCTTGTTATGTTCTCTCTAGAGCATAAGTTATGAGGAAGGAAGGAAGGAGGGTCCTTTATATAGTCCAACAACTCCTTGTTAACTACCTAAAGGACTTATTCTAGTCCAACTAGAATTCAATTTAGTCCCTTCCTTGCAAATTAGTCCCTACTAAGTTTGCAAGGGTTTGAAAAGTGATCCTTCTAATTAATTAATCCAATTAATTAATTCCAAATCTAGTACAACTCTATATAGCGTGTGACCCCATAGGTTCTATCTAGTTGGTAGCAACTATTTGCTAATATGGAGCGGTTTCTAGCAAAACATCCATTCTAGCCAACTAATAGAATAGTCATCTAGACAACCTTGTACAAGTAATTGTCTCATCCCTTTGCCTCCATATCCGGATTGGACACGAGACATACAAGTCACACTCGTATATCCAATCCCTAGTTTCTCGATCCATGGAATAGCCTTATTCGTGCAAATAACATCAATATCCCATATTGATTTATTTGAGTCTGGCCAGACATTCTATAAGCACTATCCTTCGAGTGGCCTAGGATATTTGCTCCCGTTATGTGGGAGGGGCAAATCCTCTCTACGTCCACTACGATCTCTAAGCTTGCTTCTCATTGTATCCAGTACACGCCTTTATAACTACCCAGTCACGGTGTAGCGTTTAACGCTACCAAGATCACAATGATCCACAACTAGAATATCTAGTGACCTCAAGTCTAAGGATGACAATACCATTGCACCCGAGAAGCACTTGTGACTTAACATAACGTGTATGTAGCCTTCTCGGTGATGGGTCAATCCAGTGCAACATTCCGTAATGCACACCTATGTGTTGGATCGTGATATCTCCATATCAATCCAACCTCATACTAGTCTATAGATGATTGTCCCATTTAATCATTATACTTGACTAGGGATATTTAAGATCAACAACACGATTGTAAATCTAAGGACTTCATTATATTAAATATCCAATAAATAATAAATGAATTTTATAGCCATATACAAATTCATACTAAACTAGATTGCCTCTAGGGCATCTATTCCAACAGTCTCCCACTTGCACTAGAGCCAATCTGGCGCATCTCGTATGCCCATACTCCTAGTGTGCCCTTCATGCTTCCACTGCGTGAGAGGCTTTGTAAGCGGGTCTGACAGATTATCATCTGTAGGAATCTTGCATATCCGAACGTCTCCTCTATCGATAATATCTCGAATCAGATGAAACTTCCTGAGCACGTGCTTGGACTTCTGGTGCGATCTGGGTTCCTTTGATTGCGCGATCGCCCCAGTGTTGTCACAGAACAACTCCACTGGATCCGCAATTCTAGGGACCACACCAAGTTCAGAAACAAACTTTCTGATCCAAACAGCCTCCTTTGCTGCGCCATTTGCAGCAATGTACTCAGCCTCTGTTGTAGAATCAGCTATCGTCTCTTGCTTGGAACTCTTCCAGCTCACCGCTGCTCCATTCAGGCAAAACACATATCCCGACTGTGATCTAAAGTCATCTCTATCGGTTTGGAAGCTTGCATCAGTGTAACCCTTTACACGCAACTCTTCCTCACCGCCAAAAATCAAGAAAGCATCCTTAGTTCTTCTCAAGTACTTTAGGATGTTCTTGACAGCAATCCAGTGACTCTCACCTGGATTGGATTGGTATCTGCTTGTCATACTCAAGGCATATGACACATCTGGTCTAGTACATAACATGGCGTACATGATGGACCCTATGGCCGAGGCATAGGGAATCCTACTCATGCGTTCCTTCTCAATCTCATTGGAAGGACAACCACTCTTCAAAAGAGTGATTCCATGTGACATGGGCAAGAATCCCTTCTTGGAATCTTGCATGTTGAACCGTTTCAACACATTGTCAATATATGTACTTTGACTTAGGCCTAGCAACCTCTTAGATTTATCTCTATAGATCTTTATACCGAGTATATAGACTGCTTCCCCTAAATCCTTCATTGAGAAACACTTTCCTAGCCAATCTTTCACAGATTGCAGCATGGGAATGTTGTTTCCAATGAGTAGTATGTCATCCACATACAAGACCAGAAAAGCTACAGAGCTCCCACTAACCTTCTTGTAGACACAAGACTCATCTTCGTTTCTGATGAAGCCAAACTCTTTGACTACTTCATCAAAACGTCGATTCCAACTCCTAGAAGCTTGCTTCAATCCATAAATGGATCGTTGCAGCTTACAGACCTTGTTGGCTTGCTTTGGAACCTCAAAACCTTCCGGCTGTATCATATACACGTCCTCGAGGAGATTCCCATAAAGGAATGCTGTTTTGACATCCATCTGCCAAATCTCATAGTCGTAGTATGCTGCAATTGCAAGTAGGATTCGGATGGATTTGGTCATAGCGACTGGTGAAAAGGTTTCATCATAGTCAATACCATGAATCTGTCTGAATCCTTTAGCCACCAATCGGCCCTTGTAGGTAATCACATTACCATCCATGTCGATCTTCTTCTTGAAGACCCACTTGCACCCTATGGGCCGCGCCCCATCAGGTGGTTCCACCAAAGTCCATACTTTGTTGGTATACATGGATTCCATCTCGGATCTCATGGCCTCAAGCCACTTCTGTGAGTCAGGGCCATTCATGGCCTCCTCATAGGTAGTAGGCTCATCATCTATGAGCATCGTGTCACCGGAATCAGTTACGAGAAGTCCGTACCTCTCGGGTTCCTGGCGCACTCTACTAGATCTACGAAGCTCTTGTGTTACCTGAACAGGTGGGTCCACAACTGCTTGTGATTCCTGTTCATGTTCCATAATCGGTTCAGTGATTTGTGGTTCTTGAATTTCTTCAAGTTCTACATTCCTCCCACTTGCTTCTTTAGAGACAAACTCTCTTTCTAGAAACACGCCGGTCCGAGCAACAAACACTTTGTTCTCGGTAGGATTGTAGAAGTAGTAACCCTTAGTTTCCTTAGGGTACCCCACAAATTTACACTTATCCGATTTAGGCCCTAGCTTGTCTGATTGTAAACGTTTTACATAGACATCGCAGCCCCAAATCCTCATGAACGACAGTGTGGGACGCCTCCCATTCCACATCTCATATGGTGTCTTCATGAATGATTTAGATGGAACACGGTTAATGGTGAAAGCTGCACTTAATAGAGCGTAGCCCCAAAATGATAATGGAAGATCGGTTTGACACATCATAGACCGAACCATATCCAATAGGGTTCGATTCCTCCTCTCGGACACGCCATTCCATTGTGGCGTTCCGGGTGGAGTGAGTTGGGACACAATCCCACACTCTCTAAGATAGTCGTCAAACTCTTGGCTCAAGTATTCTCCCCCACGATCCGATCGTAGAGCCTTGATACTTTTGCCAAGTTGCTTTTCTACTTCATTCTTGAATTCTTTGAACACTTCAAAGGATTCGGATTTTGCCCTCATAAGGTACACAAATCCATATCTACTGTAATCATCAGTAAATGTAATGAAGTAGACATAACCACCCCTGGCTGGCGTGGCAAATGGCCCGCACACATCGGTATGTATGAGCGCCAATTGCTCACTAGTCCTCTCACCTTTCTTATTGAAAGGGGACTTTGTCATTTTTCCCAATAAACAAGCCTCACATGTCTCATATGATTCAAAATCAAATGAGTCTAGTAATCCATCCTTATGGAGTCTAGATACACGTTTCTCATTTATGTGGCCTAAACGACAATGCCATAAATAAGCAGGATTTAAATCATTTATTTTAATCCGCTTGGTATTAATGTTGTAGACAGGATTGCTTAGATCAAGGACATAAAGTCCATTAAATAATTGCGCACTAAAATAGTGAATATTATTCAAATAAAAGGAACAACAATTGTTCTTTATTGAAATAATAAAACCTTCCTTGTCCAAACAAGGAATAGAAATAATGTTTCTGCTCATAGCAGGCACAAAATAGCAATTATTTAATTCTAAAACTAATCCTGAAGGCAGAGATAGCTCGCACACGCCTATGGCCAACGCATCAACCTTTGCTCCATTCCCAACGCGCAGATCTACCTCCCCTTTAGCCAATCTTTTACTTCTCTTTAGATCCTGCATATTTCGACAAATATGAGATCCACATCCAGTATCTAATACCCATGATGTAGAGACAGTTAAATTGACATCTTCAACAAAAATACCTGGTGGTGGTGGAATCACTATTCCAAGCCTCTTGTCCTCCAGATATTTTGGGCAGTTCCTCCTCCAGTGTCCAGGCTGACTGCAGTAGTGACACTCACCCTTAGTCACGACCTTGGCAATGCCACCAACAGGCTTAAGGGCTTGTTCCTTGGACTTGGCAACTGACTTGCCTTTGCCCTTGGAGGAAGAGGCAAACCTTTTGCCCTTTCCTTTGTGTACCATCATAATGGCCTTGCCCTTACCCTTGTTGATGCTCTGTTCAGCCGTCCTCAACATGTTGAGCAAATCTGGCAGTGGTTTAACGATCTCGTTCATGTTATAGTTCATAATGAACTGTCCATAACTCTCGGGCAACGATTGCAACACGAGATCGGTTGCCAACTCTTGGCCGACCGGGAACCCAAGCCGGGCGAGATTCTCCAAGTACCCGATCATTCGGAGTACATGGGGTCCCACCGGGTTCCCTTCTGCTAGATGACATTTGAACAGTGCCTTTGAGACCTCATACCTCTCTACCCTCGCCTGCTCTTGGAAGAGCTGCTTTAGATGTTCGATCATATCGACAGCATTCATGTTCTCATGTTGCTTCTGAAGCTCAGAGGTCATGGTGCAAAGCATTAGGCAGGCCGCATCATTAGCGTCATCAACACGCTTCTGATACGTCTTTAAGGCAGCAGGTGTCTGATTCTCTGGACCTTCTGGAACATGCTCCTCTATTGCGTACAGTTTCTTCTCTTGCTTGAGAACAATTCTCAAGTTTCTGTACCAATCTAGAAAGTTGGTTCCAGAGAGCTTGTCCTTCTCAAGGACAGATCGTAGGGAATGTTGTGAACTCGATGAGTTTTTTGCCATTTGGAATTCTACAAAAAGGAAAATACGCAAGTTTTAGTATTTGTGAATTTTTTACTATATTTAATAATGGCTAGTTTATTAAATATAGCTCGCACTATTTTTCTACGGATTAATAACCCTCAAGATATTAATGCGGAAAATATCCATATATTTTCTAGTGGGCCAAGATCCATCTTTTCATCTCCTTATGACCTTGCTTTGGCAAGTCACCCATAATTCGACTACTTTTAGGTAGGTACAATTTCCAATTGCATCCCATATGCAACTCTTGGTTCAATGGGGCAAATAACTCCTTATTTATCCATCCATTAGGATAATCCCAATTGATTTCCTCTACGTTTCTTAATCAAATTAATAGCCTAGTTGTGTTCAACCTCTTATCTAAACAATTGCACATTGTTACGTGCCATTGCATTCCATCATTATGAACCAAGTCGCCATGCTTTGGCACGCACGAACTTGATAAATAATGATGATAATGAGTGTTTAAATAACGAGAAGGCAAGAACACAATATTTTAAAATTTGAGGGATTTTTCAATTTTAATTATTTTGTTGATCAATATCAACTAATCTATCTATTTGAGTTTGGGCACAACTCAAAATAATAGATCCGGGTTGTCTAATTATCTTATTATCCTAATTGCATGCATCATCCATACACCAACCACACAAATAATAAGACAATAAATAAACAACCACAAAACAGAAAATAAACGTGATGTGGATATGGCCTTTTCTAGACTAAGATAATTCCAAGCCAATGGAATTATCTATGAACCCTAAACAAACACATCTCCATGCGTCTTGATCTTTTGGTCCATCCTTCATAGTCATGTGGAATGCTCCATGCTCCATCTTTTGTGGCTTCTTTGGCTTTGGGCTTCTTTTCTTCAATCTTGGCTAACAATCTACTTTATCTAGCACTAGCTAATATCTATACTAAATAAAATAAATCTCACAAGTTGAGAAAAAAAATGGCACGCAGGCCATAAAACCCTAATTAATTATTATAATTAATTGATCAGCTCGCAGGCCGTAAAACCAAAACACAAAATTAAACATCCACATCAAAACACATCCTAAGGCCATATCCAATCACCATGCGATTTGCACATAAACAGTTAAAATCCAATTTTAACGCGCTTGGTCAATTTTAATTGATTTTAGGATTTATAGGGTTAAAACGGTCCATGGGCCCAACAATCCAATTGCCCGGGCCCAAACAAAGTGAACCATAAAGCCCTAGGGCCGGCCCGGCCCAAAACTCGCAAGCTAGGCCCGCGGGTTAGGGCCGCCCGGCCCCTTAGGGCGGCCAAGCTTGGGCGGCAAGCAAGGGGGCGGTCCCTTGGGGGGGCCGAACCTCCTCTTGGAGGTTGTTTCCAAAACAACCTCCTTGCTTGGAGCCCAAGTTTGGTTGTTTCCTTGTTTTGGGAGAACTCCTTCCCCAAGGATGCCCAAACCCTAGATCTAAGATCCTAAAATTTCTCAAACTCACCAATTCATGCATCCAATGCAATAATTGGGTCTTGTTATGATTAATTCTTTGACAAATTGCATCCCATGCTTGATTTGTCTTGTTTTACGCGATAAACAACAAATTAAGGTGTAAAACAACAAGAATGTAACACATAAATTACGTTTATGCTCTATGACCTGTGGCTCTGATACCACTGTAGGGTTTTGATTCATGGATCGCGCAAACGGAAGCATAATCAAACAAACAACCATGCAAAACCCTCCAAGGATCACAAGTCTAGATGCATAACGATAGTGAAGGTAAGAAATCATAAACACACCTTTGGGTTCTCCTTGATGACTTCAAACGCGAATAGTGTCACGTTCTCTATAGTTGATCCACGCCTAGAGTTGATCCTAGATCTCCAATCTCCTTGGTGCTAGCCCGGAATGAAAGGAGGGTGAAGGAATCACGCAAAACGAGGCAAAAAGAAGGGGCTCGGCCCTCTTTTTGGCGTCGGGGACGAGGGCGGCGGCAATGGGGGGCTTCGGCCTCCTTTGTTGCTTGCTCTCTCTCCTTTGTTCTCTCCCACTCTTGTTATGTTCTCTCTAGAGCATAAGTTATGAGGAAGGAAGGAAGGAGGGTCCTTTATATAGTCCAACAACTCCTTGTTAACTACCTAAAGGACTTATTCTAGTCCAACTAGAATTCAATTTAGTCCCTTCCTTGCAAATTAGTCCCTACTAAGTTTGCAAGGGTTTGAAAAGTAATCCTTCTAATTAATTAATCCAATTAATTAATTCCAAATCTAGTACAACTCTATATAGCGTGTGACCCCATAGGTTCTATCTAGTTGGTAGCAACTATTTGCTAATATGGAGCGGTTTCTAGCAAAACATCCATTCTAGCCAACTAATAGAATAGTCATCTAGACAACCTTGTACAAGTAATTGTCTCATCCCTTTGCCTCCATATCCGGATTGGACACGAGACATACAAGTCACACTCGTATATCCAATCCCTAGTTTCTCGATCCATGGAATAGCCTTATTCGTGCAAATAACATCAATATCCCATATTGATTTATTTGAGTCTGGCCAGACATTCTATAAGCACTATCCTTCGAGTGGCCTAGGATATTTGCTCCCGTTATGTGGGAGGGGCAAATCCTCTCTACGTCCACTACGATCTCTAAGCTTGCTTCTCATTGTATCCAGTACACGCCTTTATAACTACCCAGTCAAGGTGTAGCGTTTAACGCTACCAAGATCACAATGATCCGCAACTAGAATATCTAGTGACCTCATGTCTAAGGATGACAATACCATTGCACCCGAGAAGCACTTGTGACTTAACATAACGTGTATGTAGCCTTCTCGGTGATGGGTCAATCCAGTGCAACATTCCGTAATGCACACCTATGTGTTGGATCGTGATATCTCCATATCAATCCAACCCCATACTAGTCTATAGATGATTGTCCCATTTAATCATTATACTTGACTAGGGATATTTAAGATCAACAACACGATTGTAAATCTAAGGACTTCATTATATTAAATATCCAATAAATAATAAATGAATTTTCTAGCCATATACAAATTCATACTAAACTAGATTGCCTCTAGGGCATCTATTCCAACAGATCTCACATTTTTTGAAATGTGCAGGATCTAAAGAGAAGTAGAAGATTGGCTAAAGGGGAGATAGATATGCGCGTTGGGAATGGAGCAAAAGTTGATGCGTTCGCCGTGGGCGTGTGCGAGCTATCTCTGCCTTCAGGATTAGTTTTAGAATTTGTGCCTGCTATGAGCAGAAACATTATTTCAATTTCTTGTTTGGACAAGGAAGGTTTTATTATTTCAATAAAGAACAATTTCTTTTCCTTTTATTTGAATAATATTCACTATTTTAGTGCGCAATTATTTAATGGACTGTATGTCCTTGATCTAAGCAATCATGTCTACAACATTAATATCAAGCGGATTAAAATAAATGATTTAATTCCTGCTTACTTATGGCCCTGTCGTTTAGGCCACATAAACGAGAAACGTGTATCTATACTCCATAAGGATGGACACTAGACTCATTTGATTTTGAATCATATGAGACATGTGAGGCTTGTTTATTGGGAAAAATGACAAAGTCCCATTTCAATAAGAAAGGTGAGAGGACAAGTGAGCAATTGGCGCTCATACATACTGATGTGTGTGGTCCATTTGCCACGCCTTTCAGGGGTGGTTGCGTCTACTTCATTACATTTACTGATGATTACAGTAGATATGGATTTTTGTACCTCATGAGGGCCAAATCCGAATCCTTTGAAGTGTTCAAAGAATTCAAGAAATAAGTAGAGAAGCAACTTGGCGAAAGTATCAAGGCTCTACGATCGGATCATGGAGGAGAATACTTGAGCCAAGAGTTTGACGACTATCTTAGAGAGTGTGGGATCGTGTCCCAACTCACTCAAACCGGAACGCCACAATGGAATGGAGTGTCTGAGAGGAGGAATCGAACCCTATTGGATATGGCTCGATCTATGATGTGTCAAACCGATCTTCCATTATCTTTTTGGGGCCACGCTCTATTAAGTGCAGCTTTCACCATTAACCGTGTTCCATCAAAATCAGTCATGAAGACACCACATGAGATGTGGAGTGGGAGGCGTCCCACACTATCGTTCATGAGGATTTGGGGTTGCGATGTCTATGTTAAACGTTTACAATCAGACAAGCTAGGGCCAAAATCAGATAAGTATAAGTTTGTGGGGTACCCTAAGGAAACTAAGGGTTACTAGTTCTACAATCCAACCGAGAACAAAGTGTTTGTTGCTCGGACCGGCGTGTTTCTAGAAAGAGAGTTTGTTTCTAAAGAAGAAAGTGGGAGGACTGTAGAACTTGAAGAAATTCAAGAACCACAAATCACTGAACCGATTATGGAACATGAACAGGAACCACAAACGGTTGTGGAGGAGCCTGTTCAGGTAACACAAGAGCTTCGTAGATCTAGTCGAGTGCGCCAGGAACCCGAGAGGTATGGACTTCTCGTGACCGATTCCGGTGACACGATGCTCATAAATGATGAGCCTACTACCTAGAAGAGGCCATGAAAGGCCCAGATTCTCAGAAGTGGCTGGAAGCCATGAGATCCGAGATGGAATCCATGTATACCAAAAAAGTATGGACTTTGGTGGAACCACCCGAAGGGGCGCGGCCCATAGGGTGAAAATGGGTCTTCAAGAAGAAGATCGACATGGATGGTAATGTGATTACCTATAAGGGCTTATTGGTGGCTAAAGGATTCAGACAGATTCATGGTATTGACTATGATGAAACCTTTTCACTAGTCGCTATGACCAAATCCATCCGAATCCTACTTGCGATTGCAGCATACCACGACTATGAGATTTGGCAGATGGATGTCAAAACAGCATTCCTTTATGGGAATCTCCTCGAGGACGTGTATATGATACAGCCGGAGGGTTTTGAGGATCCAAAGCAAGCCAACAAAGTCTGTAAGCTGCAACGATCCATTTATGGATTGAAGCAAACTTCTAGGAGTTGGAATCGACGTTTTGATGAAGTCGTCAAAGAGTTTGGCTTCATCAGAAACGAAGATGAGTCTTGTGTCTACAAGAAAGTTAGTGGGAGCTCTGTAGCTTTTCTGGTCTTGTATGTGGATGACATACTACTCATTGGAAACGACGTTCCCATGCTGCAATCTGTTAAAGATTGGCTAGGGAAGTGTTTATCAATGAAGGACTTAGGGGAAGCAGCCTATATACTGGGTAGAAAGATCTATAGAGATAGATCTAAGAGACAGCTAGGCCTAAGTCAAAGTACATATATTGACAAGGTGTTGAAACAGTTCAACATGCAAGATTCCAAGAAGGGTTTCTTGCCCATGTCACATGGAATCACTCTTTCGAAGAGTGGTTGTCCTTCCAATGAGATTGAGAAGGAACTCATGAGTAGAATTCCCTATGCCTCGGCCATAGGATCTATCATGTACGCCATGTTATGTACTAGACCCGATGTGTCATATGCCTTGAGTATGACAAGCATATACCAATCCAATCCGGGTGCGAGTCACTGGATTGCAGTCAAGAACATCCTAAAGTACTTGAGAAGAACTAAGGATGCTTTCTTGATATTTGGCGGCAAGGAAGAGTTGCGTGTAAGGGGTTACACTGATGCAAGATTCCAAACTGACAGAGATGACTTTAGATCACAGTCGGGATATGTGTTTTACCTGAATGGAGCAGCGGTGAGCTGGAAAAGTTCCAAGCAAGAGACGGTGGCTGATTCTACAACAGAGGTTGAGTACATTGCTGCAAATGGTGCAGCAAAGGAAGCTGTTTGAATCAGAAAGTTTGTTTCTGAACTTGGTGTGGTTCCTAGCATTGCGGATCCAGTTGAGTTGTACTGTGACAACACAGGGGCGATCGCGCAATCAAAGGATCCCAGGTTACACCAGAAATCCAAGCACGTGCTCAGGAAGTTCCATCTGATTCGAGATATTATCGATAGAGAAGACGTTCGGATATGCAAGATTCCTATAGAGGAGAATCTGTCAGATCCGCTTACAAAGCCGCTTGCGCAGTGGAAGCATGAAGGGCACACTAGGAGTATGGGCATACGAGATGCGCCAGATTGGCTCTAGTGCAAGTGGGAGACTGTTGGAATAGATGCCCTAGAGGCAATCTAGTTTAGTATGAATTTATTTGTGGCTAGAAAATTCATTGTATTAATTATTGGATATTTAATATAATGAAGTCCTTAGATTTACAATTGTGTTGTTTATCTTAGATATCCCTTGTCCAGTATAATGATTAATAGGACAATAATCTATAGACTAGTATGGGGGTTGGATTGATATGGAGATACCATGATCCAACACATAGGTGTGCATTAAGGGTAATGGCGCACTGGATTGACCCATCTCCGAGAAGGCTACATACACGTTATGTTAAGTCACAAGCGCTTCTCGCGGTGCAATTGTATTGTCATCCTTCGACTTGAAGTCAGTAGATATTCTAGTTGTGGATTATTGTGATTTTGGTAGCGTTAAACGCTACACCGTAACTGGGTAGTTATAAAGGCGTGTACTGGATACAATAAGAAGCAAGCTTAGAGATCGTAGTGTACGTAGATAGAATTTGTCCCTCCCACATAAAGGGAGAAAATATCCTTGGCCACTCGAGGGATAGTGCTTATAGAATGTCTGGCCAGACTCAAATAAATCAATATGGGATATTGATGTTATTTGCACGAATAAGGCTATTCCCATGGATCGAGAAACTGTGGATTGGATATACGAGTGTGACTTGTATGTCTCGTGTCCAATCCGGATATAGAGACAAAGGGATGAGACAATTACTTGTACAAGGTTTGTCAAGATGAGTATTCTATTAGTTGGCTAGAATGGATGTTTTGCTAGAAACCGCTCCATATTAGCAAATTGTTGCTACCAACTAGATAGAACCTATGGGGTCACACGCTATATAGATTTGAACTAGATTTGGGAATTAATTAATTGGATTAATTAATTAGAAGGATCACTTTGCAACACCTTTCAAAGTTAGTAGGACTAATTTGCAAGGAAGGGACTGAACCGAATTCTAGTAGGACTAGAATAGGTCCTTTAGGTAGTTGGCAAGGATTTGTTGGACTATATAAAGGACACTCCTTCCTTCCTTCCCACACTTATGACCTTATTGATCATAACTTGAGTGGGAGAGAACAAAAAGGAGAGAGCAAGCAAGCAAAGAGGAGCCGCCGCCCCTCTTTGCCGCCGCCCGTCCCCGTCCGCCTACAAGGAGGCCGAGAGTTGATAACCAGAATCAGAATATCAACATTTCACAAGTAATTTCCGAGAGTTCTCAAAGGAGATGAATAAAATAGTTTAACAACATTCGAGTGGAAACATGCATTCTCATACTTTTTCATATAACAAGCATTCATTTGAAACATCACACACATGCGGACATTTGATATGAAAAGGTTGTACATATGTACTTACCTCTGAGTAAAGTATACAACCTATCAGCATATATCCTCTGAGTAAAGTATACAACGCTCGTCTCCGAGTTTCACAGTAAATGCAGTAACACGAATACGTACGTCTACTTCGACTTATCCTTAATAACGGTTGGATATACACAAGTAAAGTATACAACCTATCAGCATATATCCTCTATATGAGGTTTTATGCAAGAATGCAATGGAAATGCGGGTCATGCAAGCTAACTTGACAAAAATGTCACAGATTCTTTGAAACTGTCCAGTACAGTCCCTGACTGTGCCTCGACCCCTAATCACACTCATACTGGCCCAAAAACATCCAAGAATGACTCTTAACTCATCCATATGAACTTAGCATTGAAATCTATAAGTTTCAATAAATTGCACTTAGGCCCCTAAAGTTTGCTAAAATTATAGCAAGACCCCCACCATTGATTTGATAACTCCCGAGTCAAATACTTCTTTCTTGAGACTTTAAATATCCTTCTAAGTCAGGTTGTTGGTCTCAAAACATTAACCTAGTCTCAAGTAGTTCAAGAGTTAAGTTTTAATTAAAGGCACATAGGCCCCCAAAGTTTAGTAAAACTGCAAAAGACCCCCACATTTGACTTGGTCAACCCTGCCCAGAATTACATACAAGTACTCCAAATACGCATGCAATACATGCTGACGTACTCCAAGTTACTAAATGAATCTCAATTCAAAGCTAAGTGAAATTACTATTTTGTCCCTCCTATACAGTTCAGCCAAACTAGGGTTTTCGAAAAAGTCAAACTTGGTCAAACATGATAATTAGACTCAAAATGTGAATACGAACAAGTATGATGAAGAACGTTAAGGCTAGAAATGTCGTTCAAATGGTCAAAACAGAAGTTCAAAGATAGCGCAAAGTCATTTTAAGTAGTCGACTTCGCGACTGATTTCTGATCCGTTGGGAAAGGGTTATGAGATACTAAGAATAGGGTTTTGAAGATGATAGTCCAAGGATTCCAGAACATATTTGAACTTCTAAGAACTCAAAGTATTCAAAGAGATATCGCTAGTCAAAGTTGGACAAAATTTCCGATTCAACACTTAGAAAAATTCACTAGCGCTTCATGAGTTCAAGATAGCAACTTTAGGCTCGTTTTGTGAGAAATCCATTATAAATTTGAAGATGACCCAGATACGATGAAATGAAGTATTATAAACCAACTTCACATATGAGAAAGAAAAACAAGATTTGATTAATAATTGAGGGAGTTATGATCGTTTGAAAATGTCTGTTTCAACCCAACATTCAACACTTAGAAAAAATAACTACTTGGACAGATTGTAGAACACGAATGCAGCGACCTCAACTCGATTTTCAGATGGGTTAGAGACCGAATTTGACAAAAGTTAAAACACGAAAGTTGTAGACAATTTTCTGAGGATTCCATAAAGTCCAGGATCACTCAAAACGGATTAAAAACGAGTGAGACACAAGCCCGCGAACAGGGGCAGTTTTGCATGCCGAAAAATGACGAAAATTGAGAAAATTCGAACCAAATCCAACTCAAAACCTATTACGGGCAGATTAGGGGTTGCTAGAAGGTTTGATCGAGCCCTAATGATCATTTTGATGCAATATCAACAAAAATGATTAAGAAATGAGAGCTTACAAAGAATCCGGTGGCTATGGAGGTTTGGCGGCGGATGGGTTTGGCATGCATGGTGGCCGGAGCAAAAATTGTCGAATTGGGGGCCATGCTTGTGCTTTCCGGACTCGCCTCGACACAAGGAACAAGAAAATGGTGAGTAATTGCGCTGAAATGCAACGAGGAGGGAGAAATCGACGAATAACCAAAACTAGGGTTCTTACCTTCAAATCGGGTTTTCTCACTCGATACCCCATGTTTCCCGAAATTGTTTTGTGCCTTTTGCTCCTACAGTTGATGGCTACCTTCGGTAGTAGCAGGTCGGAAAGGGGCGTCCTTATGGTGGAGTTCCTTCGGTGGTGGTGGTTGTTCTTCATAAGCTTTCAATGCCCCATTTCTCTCTTGGTTCTTGATGAAACCCAAAATTTTTTTGGGGGTTTTTCTCCCTAGGTGATGAAGATTCTTCCCTCGTAGCAGATTTGTGAAAGGATATGTGGTGGTGGTGTTGTGGTGGAGTTGGTGGAGGCTTGGTGGTGCTATGGTTGTTAGAGGAGGAAGAAGAGGATGATGATGATAATGATGATGGAAGGACATGAAAAATGTCTCTCTCACAAAATTCAGCAGGTGATAATGTTGTCACCTAACCCATGATGTGTCAAATGATCATGCCAAGTGGCACTCATGCATAGGGGGGGGGTAAAGTGTAGTTTTCTAAACTTTTAGGGTATAAATTAGAATTATAGGTTCTACTTAATTTCATATAATGGCACAACCAACCCGAACATCTTTAGTGCTTCAAAATCTTTCTAACAACTTTCAAATATTGCCAACACTACAAAATGCCAAACTATAAAGTCGTGACATTCTATTTACAAATTTGCCCCCAAATTCTTGATATTGCACTAAGAACACTCTCGGAATTAGGGGTGTTACAATCTACCCACCTTAAAAGAATCTTCGTCCCCGAAGATCTCATACTATACTTACCCTCATACATGAAATGTAGCATAGTGACTCAGTCTATTTGACTTATCCAGACAAGTACCTAAACCGCACCGGTCATATGTTCTGCTCCCAAAAGATGGCTTCCTTAGATTGTCAGCTAGAAACACCTTAACTGGAAGAAATTTCTCATTCTCACCCTCCGCAGGACGGGGTCTATTATGAGTCTATATTACTATCCAGCCTAGACTTGCATCACAATAGGGTTTCGTATACAATTAGTACAGGTACAAGTTCGAAACAAGATTTGAAAGTTCAATAACAACAAACAAGTTCTCAATTTTAGAAGCGACTCAAAAAAATTTGCTAGAATTTAGACATATCTCGAAACTTTTAGACAAATACTTTTACCAAGACTAATATGTGGTTTTGCTTGACTCATCCGAGTTAAAAATGTTGTCTTACCTGTAGAGGATTAGATAAACCAATCACCCAAAGTGTTCCACGCATACGAGGGGGAAAATAACACTATGTGTCGTCACACAACGTGTCTCTCCATCACAACTCGAATGTGTTTAAAATGTTCCAACTTAGTCTACACAGCGGGTACAACTCATAGTACCGTCGTACTAAGAGTCACGCCAGCGGACTGGTAAACAAAATGGTCCATATCACTTGGCATTTGGTAGCTTGAAACGCCAATAATTTTCAGAAACCATTTTTTTTTATTTTTTTTAAACACTTTATTGTCAAAGCTTTCTAATTTTGCAAAGAACCATGTCAAATCAAGTCGAAATGAAACAAGACAAAGTACTGTCTTAAAAGTCGTCGCTCGTAGGTAAGAAAAGAATAGTCTCAGGGTCTTCTAAGTCAAAAATGTAGGGTTTTGATTCATGGATGCGCAACGAAAACAATAATTAACCATGCAAAACCCTCCAAGGATCACAAGTCAAGAGACATAACGATGGTAAAGGAAGAAATCAATAACACACCTTAGGGTTCTCCTTTGATGACTTCAAACGCGAATTGTGTCACGTTCTCTATAGTTGATCCACGCCTAGAGTTGATTTCTAGATCTCCCACTCCTTGGTTCTAGCCCGGAAAGAGGAAGAGGAAGAATAATCACGCAAAATGAGACAAACAAGGAGGTGTTCGGCCTCCTTGTGGCCGACGGGGACGGGCGGCGGCAAAGGGAGGGGCGGTCGGCTTCTTCCTTGCTTGTTGCTCTCTCTTTTTGTTCTCTCCCACTCTAGTTATGATCAATAAATCATAAGTTTTGGGAAGGAAGGAAGGAAGGAAGGAAGGTCCTTTATATAGTCCAACAACTCCTTAGCAACTACCTAACGGACTTATTCTAGTCCTACTAGAATTCAATTTAGTCCCTTCCTTGCAAATTAGTCCCTACTAAGTTTGCAAGGTTTTGCAAAGTGATCCTTCTAATTAATTAATCCAATTAATTAATTCCCAAATATATTTCAACTCTATATAGCGTGTGACCCCATAGGTTCTATCTAGTTGGTAGCAACTATTTGCTAATATGGAGCGGTTTCTAGCCAAACATGCATTCTAGCCAACTAATAGAATAGTCATCTTGACAAACTTTGTACAAGTAATTGTCTCATCCCTTTGTCTCTATATCCGGATTGGACACGAGACATACAAGTCACACTCCTATATCCAATCCATAGTTTCTCGATCCATGAGAATAGCCTTATTCGTGCAAATAACACCAATATCCCATATTGATTTATTTGAGTCTGGCCAGACATTCTATAAGCACTATCCCTCGAGTGGCCTAGGATATTTGCTCCCGTTATGTGGGAGGGACAAATTCTATCTACGTCCACTACGATCTCTAAGCTTGCTTCTTATTGTATCCAGTACACGCCTTTATAACTACCAAGTTACGGTGTAGCGTTAAACTCTACCAAAATCACAATAATCCACAACTAGAATATCTAGTGACTTCAAGTATAAGGATGAAAATACCATTGCACCGCGAGAAGCGCTTGTGACTTAACATAACGTGTATGTAGCCTTATCGGAGATGGGTCAATCCAGTGCGCCATTACCCCTAATGCACACCTATGTGTTGGATCATGATATCTCCATATAAATCCAACCCCATACTAGTCTATAGATGATTGTCCCATTAATCATTATACTGGACTAGGGATATTTAAGATAAACAATACAATTGTAAATCTAAGGACTTAATTATATTAAATATCCAATAAATAACAAATGAATTTCTAGCCACAAATAGATTCATACTAAACTAGATTGCCTCTAGGGCATCTATTCCAACAGTCTCCCACTTGCACTAGAGCCAATCTGGCGCATCTGGTATGCCTATACTCCTAGTGTGCCCTTCATGCTTCCACTGCGTGAGCGGCTTTGTAAGCGGGTCTGACAGATTCTCATCTGTAGGAATCTTGCATATCCGAACGTCTCCTCTATCGATGATATCTCGAATCAGATGAAACTTCCTGAGCACGTGCTTGGATTTCTGGTGTGATCTGGGTTCCTTTGATTGCGCGATCGCCCCAGTTTTGTCACAGTACAACTCATTTGGATCCGCAATGCTAGGAACCACACCAAGTTCAGAAACAAACTTTCTGATCCAAACAGCTTCCTTTGCTGCGCCATTTGCAGCAATGTACTCAGCCTCTTTTGTAGAATCAGCCACCGTCTCTTGCTTGGAACTCTTCCAGCTCACCGCTGCTCCATTCAGGCAAAACACATAACCCGACTGTGATCTAAAGTCATCTCCGTCGGTTTGGAAGCTTGCATCAGTGTAACCCCTTACACGCAACTCTTCCACACCGCCAAACATCAAGAAAGCATCCTTAGTTCTTCTCAAGTACTTTAGGATGTTCTTGACAGCAATCTAGTGACTCTCACCTGGATTGGATTGGTATCTTCTTGTCACACTCAAGGCATATGACACATCTGGTCTAGTACATAACATGGCGTACATGATAGACCCTATGGCCGAGGCATAGGGAATCCTACTTATGCGTTCCTTCTCAATCTCATTGGAAGGAAAACCACTCTTCGAAAGAGTGATCCCATGTGACATGGGCAAGAATCCCTTCTTGGAATCTTGCATGTTGAACCGTTTCAACACCTTGTCAATATATTTACTTTGACTTAGGCCTAGCAGCCTCTTAGATCTATCTCTATAGATCTTTATACCGAGTATATAGGCTTCTTCCCCTACGTCCTTCATTGAGAAACACTTACCTAGCCAATCTTTAACAGATTGTAGCATGGGAACGTCATTTCCAATGAGTAGTATGTCATCCACATACAAGACCAGAAAAGCTACAGAGCTCCCACTAACCTTCTTGTAGACACAAGACTCATCTTCGTTCCTGATGAAGCCAAACTCTTTGACTACTTCATCAAAACGTCGATTCCAACTCCTTGAAGCTTGCTTCAATCCATAAATGGATCGTTGCAGCTTACAGACTTTGTTGGCTTGCTTTGGATCCGCAAAACCCTCCGGCTGTATCATATACACGTCCTCGAGGAGATTCCCATAAAGGAATGTTGTTTTGACATCCATCTGCCAAATCTCATAGTCATGGTATGCTGCAATCGCAAGTAGGATTCGGATGGATTTGGTCATAGCGACTGGTGAAAAGGTTTCATCATAGTAAATACCATGAATCTGTCTGAATTTTTTAGCCACCAATCGGCCCTTATAGGTAATCATATTACCATCCATGTCGATCTTCTTCTTGAAGATCCACTTGCACCCTATGGGTCGCGCCCCTTCGGGTGGTTCCACCAAAGTCCATACTTTGTTGGTATACATGGATTCCATCTCGGATCTCATGGCTTCTAGCCACTTCTGAGAGTCTGGGCCCTTCGTGGCCTCTTCATAGGTAGTAGGCTCATCATCTATGAGCATCGTGTCACCGGAATGGGTCACGAGAAGTCCATACCTCTCGGTTCCTGGCGCACTCTACTAGATCTACGAAGCTCTTGTGTTACCTGAACAGGTTGCTCCACAACCGTTTGTGGTTCCTGTTCATGTTCCATAATTGGTTCAGTGATTTGTGGTTCTTGAACCTCTTCAAGTTCTACAGTCTTCCCACTTGCTTCTTTAGAGACAAACTCTATTTCTAAAAACACGCCAGTCCGAGCAACAAACACTTTGTTCTCGGTTGGATTGTAGAAATAGTAACCCTTAGTTTCCTTAGGGTACCCCACATATTTACACTTATCCGATTTCGGCCCTAGCTTGTGTGATTGTAAACGCTTTACATAAACATCGCAGCCCCAAATCCTCATGAACGACAGTGTGGGACGCCTCCCACTCCACATCTCATATGGTGTCTTCATGAATGATTTAGATGGAACACGGTTAATGGTGAAAGCTGCACTTAATAGAGCGTGGCCCCAAAATGATAATGGAAGATCAGTTTGACACATCATAGATCGAACCATATCCAATAGGGTTCGATTCCTCCTCTCAGACACGGCATTCCATTGTGGCGTTCCGGGTGGAGTGAGTTGGGACACGATCCCACACTCTCTAAGATAGTCGTCAAACTCATGGCTCAAGTATTCTCCTCCACGATCCGATCGTAGAGCCTTGATACTTTTGCCAAGCTGCTTCTCTACTTCATTCTTGAATTATTTGAACACTTCAAATGATTCGGATTTTGCCCTCATAAGGTACACAAATCCATACCAACGGTAGTCATCAGTAAATGTAATGAAGTAGACATAACAACCCCTGGCAGGCGTGGCAAATGGCCCACACACATCAGTATGTATGAGTGCCAATTGCTCACTAGTCCTCTCACCTTTCTTATTGAAAGGGGACTTTGTCATTTTTCCCAATAAAAAAGCCTCACATGTCTCATATGATTCAAAATCAAATGAGTCTAGTAATCCATCCTTATGGAGTCTAGATACACGTTTCTCGTTTATGTGGCCTAAACGAAAGTTCCACAAATAAGCAGGATTTAAATCATTTATTTTAATCCGCTTGGTATTAATGTTGTAGACAGGATTGCTTAGATCAAGGACATACAGTCCATTAAATAATTGCGCACTAAAATAGTGAATATTATTCAATTAAAAGGAACAACAATTGTTCTTTATTGAAATAATAAAACCATCCTTGTCCAAACAAGAAATAGAAATAATGTTTCTGCTCATAGCAGGCACAAAATAGCAATTATTTAATTCTAAAACTAATCCTGAAGGCAGAGATAGCTCGCACACGCCTATGGCCAACGCAACAACTTTTGCTCCATTCCCAACGCGCAGATCTACCTCCCCTTTAGCCAATCTTTTACTTCTCTTTAGATCCTGCACACTTCGACAAATGTGAGATCCACATCCAGTATCTAATACCCATGATGTAGAGACAGTTAGATTGACATCTACAACAAAAATACCTGGTGGTGGTGGAATCACTATTCCAAGCCTCTTGTCCTCCAGATATTTTGGGCAGTTCCTCCTCCAGTGTCCAGGCTGACTGCAGTATTGACACTCACCTTTAGTCACACCTTTGGCTATGCCACCAACAGGTTTAAGGGCAGGTTCCTTGGAATTGGCAACTGACTTGCCTTTGCCCTAGGAGGATGAGGCAAACCTTTTGCCCTTTCCTTTCTGCACCATCATAATGGCTTTGCCCTTACCCTTGTTGATGCTCTGTTCAGCTGTCCTCAACATATTGAGTAAATCTGGTAGTGGTTTCACGATCTCGTTCATGTTATAGTTCATGATGAACTGTCCATAACTCTCGGGCAACGATTGCAACACGAGATCGGTTGCCAACTTTTGGCCGACCGGAAACCCCAGTCGGGCGAGATTCTCCAAGTACCCGATCATACGGAGTACATGGGGTCCCACCGGGTTCCCTTCTGCCAGATGACACTTGAACGGTTCCTTAGAGACCTCATACCTCTCTACCCTTGCCTGCTCTTGGAAGAGCTGCTTCAGATGCTCGATCATATCGACAGCATTCATGTTTTCGTGTTGCTTCTGAAGCTCAGAAGTCATGGTGCATAGCATAAGGCAGGCCGCATCATTAGCGTCATCAACACGCTTTTGATACGCCTTTAGGGCAGCAGGTGTTTGGTTCTCTGGACCTTCTGGAACGTGCTCCTCTATTGCGTACAGTTTCTTCTCTTGCTTGAGAACAATTCTGAAGTTTCTGTACCAATCAAGAAAGTTGGTTCCAGAGAACTTGTGTGCCTCAAGGACAGGTCGTAGGGAATGTTGTGAACTCGATGAGTTGTTTGCCATTTGGAATTCTACAAAAGGAAAATACGCAAGTTTTAGTATTTGTGAATTTTTTACTATATTCAATAATGGCTAGTTTATCAAATATAGCTCCCACTATTTTTCTACGGATTAATAACCCTCAAGATATTAATGCGGAAAATATCCTTATATTTTCTAGTGGGCCAAGATCCATGTTTCATCTCCTTATGAGCTTGCTTTGGCAAGTCACCCATAATTCGACTACTTTAGGTAGGAAAAATTCCAATTGCATCCCTTATGCAACTCTTGGTTCAATTGGGCAAATAACTCCTTATTTATCCATCCTTATGGATAATCCTAATTATTGCTTCTAGGTTTCTTAATCACATTAATTGCCTAGTTGTGTTCAACCTCTTATTTAAACAATTGCACATTACTAGCTTGTGCCATCGCATTCCATCATTATGAACCAAGTCGCCATGCTTTGGCATGCACGAGCTTGATAAATAATGATGATCATGAGTGTTTAAATAACGAGAAGGCAAGAACACAATATTTGAATTTTGACGGATTTTAAATTCAACTTTTAATTGTTTTGTTGATCAATATCAACTAATCTATCTATTTGAGTTTGGGCACAACTCCAAATAATAGATTCGGGTTGTCTAATTATCTTATTATCCTAATTGCATGCATCATCCATACACCAACCACAAAATAATAAGACAATAAAGTAAACAACCACAAAACAAAAATTAAACGTGATGTGGATATGGCCTTTTCTAGACTAAGATAATTCCAAGCAAATGGAATTATCTATTAACCCTAAAACAAACACATCTCCATGCCTCTTGATCTTTTGGTCCACTCTTCATAGTCATGTGGAATGCTCCATGCTCCATCTTTTGTGGCTCCTTTTGACTTTGGGCTTCTTTTCTTCAATCTTGGCTAACAATCTACTTTATCTAGCGCTAGCTAACTTCTATACTAAATAAAATAAATCTCACAAGTTGAGAAAAAAAATGGCACGCAGGCCGTAAAACCCTAATTAATTATTAAAATTAATTGATCAGCTCACAGGTAGTAAACCAAACCACAAAAATTAAACATCCACATCAAATCACATCCTAAGGCCATATCCAATCACCATGCGATTTGCACATAAACATTTAAAATCCAATTTTAACGCGCTTGGTCAATTTTAATTGATTTTATGAATTCTAGGGTTAAAACGGTCCATGGGCCCAACAATCCAATTGCTCGGGCCATAAAAGGTGAACCGCAAGGCCCTAGGGCCGCCTGGCCCCTACGGCGGCCAAGACTTGGGCGGCAAGCAAGAGAGGCGGTCCCTCTAGGGGGGCCGAACCTCTATAGGGAGTTGTTTTGTTGTTTCCAAAACAACTCCCTTGCTTGGTGCCCAAGTTTGGTTGTTTCCTTGTATTGGAAGAACTCCTTCTTCCCCAAGGATGCCCAAAACCTAGATCTAAGATCCTAAAATTTCTCAAACTCACCAATTCATGCATCCAATACCAAAATAAAATCTTGTTATGATAGATTATTGACAAATTGCATCCCATGCTTGATTTGTCTTGTTTTAAGGTGTAAAACAACTAAACGTAACACATAAACCACGTTTATGCTCTACGACCTGTGGCTCTGATACCACTGTAGGGTTTTGATTCATGGATGCACAACAGAACAATAATTAACCATGCAAAACCCTCAAAGGATCACAGGTCAAGAGACATAACGATGGTAAAGGAAGAAATCAATAACACACCTTAGGGTTCTCCTTTGATAACTTCAAACGCGAATTGTGTCACGTTCTCTATAGTTAATCCACGCCTAGAGTTGATTTCTAGATCTCCCACTCCTTGGTGCTAGCCCGGAAAGAGGAAGAGGAAGAAGAATCACGCAAAACGAGACGAACAAGGAGGTGTTCGGCCTCCTTGTGGCCGACGGGGACGGGCGGCGGCAAAGGGAGGGGCAGTCGGCTCCTTCCTTGCTTGTTGCTCTCTCCTTTTGTTCTCTACCACTCTAGTTATGATCAATGAATCATAATTTGTGGGAAGGAAGGAAGGAAGGTCCTATATATGGTCCAACAACTCCTTTTCAACTAACTAAAGGACTTATTCTAGTCCTACTAGAATTCAATTTAGTCCCTTCCTTGCAAATTAATCCCTACTAAGTTTGCAAGGTTTTGCAAAGTGATCCTTCTAATTAATTAATCCAATTAATTAATTCCCAAATCTAGTTCAACTCTATATAGCGTGTGACCCCATAGGTTCTATCTAGTTGGTAGCAACTATTTGCTAATATTGAGCGGTTTCTAGCAAAACATTCATTCTAGTCAACTAATAGAATAGTCATCTTGACAACCTTTGTACAAGTAATTGTCTCATCCCTTTGTCTCTATATCCCGATTGGACACGAGACATACAAGTCACACTCGTATATCCAATCCATAGTTTCTCGATCCATGGGAATAGCCTTATTCGTGCAATTAACATCAATATCCCATATTGATTTATTTGAGTCTGGCCAGACATTCTATAAGCACTATCCCTCGAGTGGCCTAGGATATTTGCTCCCGTTATGTGGGAGGGACAAATTCTATATACGTCCACTACGATCTCTAAGCTTGCTTCTTATTGTATCCAGTACACGCCTTTATAACTACCCAGTTACGGTGTAGCGTTTAACGCTACCAAAATCACAATAATCCACAACTAGAATATATAGTGACTTCAAGTCCAAGGATGACAATACCATTGCACCGCGAGAAGCGCTTGTGACTCAGCATAACGTGTATGTAGTCTTCTCGGAGATGGGTCAATCCAGTGCGCCATTACCCCTAATGCACACCTATGTGTTGGATCATGATATCTCCATACCAATCCAACTCCATACTTGTCTATAGATGATTGTCCCATTAATCATTATACTGGACTAGGGATATTGAAGATAAACAACACAATTGTAAATCTAAGGACTTCATTATATTAAATATCCAATAAATAATAAATGAATTTCTAGCCACAAATAAATTCATACTAAACTAGATTGCCTCTAGGGCATCTATTCCAACAAAAAACGTCGTTACTCTCTCGTCGACAAAGTAACTTAGAAGCATAAATAGTCATAAATATGCATTACACAACAAAAGCAAGCATTTCGATATAGATAAGCGTGTCACACAAGAGCAACACATGAAAATAGGCAACTAATTTTACAAATCACGTCTATGTGAGACGCTAAAATTAATTAACAAATACGGTACAAGTCGAGTTGCACAACACGTAAGTACCCAGACTCCCCCGTCGACTTGTTTACTTCATTTGTTCCCAAATTGAGTTATCCTAGTCAATTTAAAATTTTTGGAAAGTCACTTTAACCGGAGAACCGATGCTCTGATACCAGCTGAAACAACCCGGGATCTCGGTTCAGGGTTAAAGAGACAATCGATAACCAAAAGTAGAATTATGCTATTAAGATTATATTTCATTTAGTGTGTAAAACAAATCTTATCGATAAGTCTACAAAAAAAAGTAAATAAATAAAAAGTGCGTGATATTCTAAATGATATAACTTAAGCACGCAGCTTTGTCTCGATTTGCGTTCCCATTCCCCAACCTTGATTGATGACCTGCGGTTTTAAAATGGCAAAAGCCGACGCAGTTTTGAAGAAATGATCAGTAAAAACTGAGTAAATACATACTACGACATGTAAATCAACGAGTGGCACGGAAGCATGAGTTGAAACAAATCAGAAGATTTAAATAGTAAAACTATCATGTTGGAGAATTTGGAACAACTGGAAGTAATCGAGTAACAGAACCTATCAATTTAATAACATTGAGAAACCACGAGTAGTTGGTAACATATCCAGGGTAAACAAGTCCATTTAAGAGAATAACTTAGTTCATGAGTAGCCAAAGCATTTCAAATTATTTCAATTTATTAGGGCAATCCAGAGCCACAAACAATATTAATAAAGTAGTAAATTTTTAATTTCAACTTCAATCAACAATTTAAATTTAGCTGAGGCATATCCAGAGCCACCAGCAGGATCGATGTAAACAGAGGGATCACGAAACAATCACTAAGGGTTCCTTCTAGGGTCTATCAAACCCTATTTCACCCGAGCGTTAAGGGAGCCCATTCGTCAACCCCGCTCACAACATTAGCTAAAAGGCCTTAAGTGTCGACACACCTATACCGTAGTGACCCTTACAAGTATAAGTAGCACTCTATAGCTCTATAAACCCCTTGGCCTCAATATCTTGATACATTTTGGCTCATCGGGGGCGGATTTGTGAACATTAACATTCTATCCAATAATAAGAAGCATTGCTTCAATGGTCTTAGCCATAAGAAAATGGAGGATCGCTTGACGCCTCCCATTAATAATAGTACTTTGTACATAGTCCTAAGTATATTAGAGGTATTTTATTTCTTCTCTTTCACATAACCAGAATCAGAATATCAACATTTCACAAGCAATTTTCGATAGTTCTCAAAGGAGATGAATAAAATAGTTTAACAACATTCGAGTGGAAAACATGCATTCTCCTACTTTTTCATATAACAAGCATTCATTTGAAACATCACACACAAATGCACATTTGATATGAAAAGGTCGTACATATGTACTTACCTCTGAGCCATGAAAGGCGCAAAGCAACGCTAGTAATCCTACAACGCTCGTCTCCGAGTTTCACTGTAAATGCAGCAACACGAATACGTACGTATACTTCGACTGATCCTTAATAACGGCTGGATATACACAAGTAAAGTATACAACATATCAGCATATATCCTCTATATGAAGTTTTATGAAATAATGCAATGAAAATGCGGGTCATGCAAGCTAACTTGACAAAAATGTCCCAAATTCTTTGAAACTGTCCAGTACAGTCCCTGACTGTGCCTGGACCCCAAATCACACTCATACTGGCCCAAAAACATCCAAGAATGACTCTTAACTCATCCATATGAACTTAGCATTGAAATCTACAACTTTCAATAAATTTCACTTAGGTCCCTAAAGTTTGCTAAAATTATAGAAAGACCCCCACCATTGATTTAATAACTCCCGAGTCAAATACTTCCTTCTTGAGACTTTAAATATCCTTCTAAGTCAGGTTGTTGGTCTCAAAACATTAACCTAGTATCAAGTAGTTCAAGAGTTAAGTTTTAATTAAATGCACATAGGCCCCCGAAGTTTAGTAAAACTGCAAAAAGACCCCAATATTTGACTTGGTCAACCCTGCCCAGAATTACATACAAGTATTCCAAATACGCATACAATACATGCTGACGTACTCCAAGTTACTAAACGAATCTCAATTCAAAGCTAAGTTAAATTACTATTTTGTCCCTCCTATACAAGTTCAGCCAAACTAGGGGTTTTGAAAAAGTCAAACTTGGTCAAACTTGATATTTAGACTCACAATGTAAATACGAACAAGTATGATGAAGAACGTTAAGGCTAGAAATGTCGTTCAAATGGTCAAAACGGAAGTTCAAAGATAGCGAAAAGTCATTTTAAGTAGTCGACTTCGCGACTGATTTCCGATCTGGTTGGAAAGGGTTATGAGAAACTAAGAATAGGGTTTTGAAGATGATAGTCAAAGGATTCCAGAACATATTTGAACTTCTAAAAACTCAAAGTATTCAAAGAGATATCGCTAGTCAAAGTTGGACAAAAATTCTGATTCAACACTTAGAAAAATTCACTAGTGCTTCATGAGTTCAAGATAGCAACTTTAGGCTCGTTTTGTGAGAAATCCATTATAAATTTGAAGATGACCCAGATACGATGAAATGAAGTATTATAAACCAACTTCACATATGAGAAAGAAAAACAAGAGTTGATTAATAATTGAGGGAGTTATGATCGTTTGAAAATGTCTGTTTCAACCCAACATTCAACACTTAGAAAAAATAACTACTTGGACAGATTGTGGAACACAAATGCAGCGACCTCAACTCGATCTTCAGATGGGTTAGAGACCGAATTTGACAAAAGTTAAAACACGAAAGTTGTAGACAATTGTCTGAGGATTCCATAAAGTCCAAGATCACTCAAAACGGATTAAAAACGAGGGAGATACAAGCCCGCGAACAGGGGCAGTTTTGCATGCCGGAAAATGATGAAAATTGAGAAAATTCGAACCAAATCCAACTCAAAACCTATTTCGGGCAGATTAGGGGTTGATATAAGGTTTAATCGAGCCCTAAGGATCATTTTGATGCAATAGCCAACAAAAATGAGTAAGAAATGAGAGCTTACTAAGAATCCAGTGGCTATGGAGGTTTGGCGGCGGATGGGTTTGGTGCATGGTGGCCGGAGAAAAAATTGCCGAATTGGGGGCCATGCTTGTGCTTTCCGGACTCGCCTCGACACAAGGAAAAAGAATATGGTGAATAATTGTGCTGAAATGCAACGAGGAGGGAGAAATCGACGAATAACCAAAACTAGGGTTCTTACCTTCAAATCGGGTTTTCTCACTCGATACCCCATGTTTCCCGAAATTGTTTTGTGCCTTTTGATCCTAGAGTTTATGGCTACCTTAGGTAGTAGCAGGTCGGAAAGGGGCGGCCTTATGGTGGAGTTCCTTCGGTGGTGGTGGTTGTTCTTCATAAGCTTTCAATGCCCGATTTCTCTCTTGGTTCTTGATGAAACCCCAAATTGTTTTGGGGGTTTTTCTCCCTAGGTGATGAAGATTCTTCCCTCGTAGAAGATTTGTGAAAGGAGATGTGGTAGTGTTGTGGTGGAGTTGGTGGAGGCTTGGTGGTGCTATGGTTGTTAGAGGAGGAAGAAGAGGATGATGATGATACTGATGATGGAAGGACTTGAAAAATGTCTCTCTCACAAAATTCAGCAGGTGATAATGTTGTCACCTAACCCATGATGTGTCAAATGATCATGCCAAGTGGCACTCATGCATAGGGGGGTAGAAGTGTAGTTTTCTAAACTTTTAGGGTATAAATTAGAATTATAGGTTCTACTTAATTTCAGAGAATGGCACAACCAACCCGAACATCTTTAGTGCTTCAAAATCTTTCTAACAACTTTCAAATATTGCCAACACTCCAAAATGCCAAACTATAAAGTCGTGACATTCTATTTACAAATTTGCCCCCAAATTCTTGATATTGCACTAAGAACACTCTCGGAATTAGGGGTGTTAAATTAAGTGGAAGGTAGTGAGGGGTAAGTTGAGGCCTGAGGCACGATGGGTTTGCGAGCTTTTGGAAAATTGGGTTTTGGGAACCACCTCAAACACGGCTTATTCCTTCAAACTCTCTGTTATGGCCTTGTGTGTCTGGTTGGGGGAAAGAATTGATATCCCTAGATTCATTTGGGGTAATATCATGGATAGAACCTCTAAGAACAACAAAATGGCTCCAGGACAATTGTGCTTGCTCACACACTTGGCCATCACGTCTGATGTGGTAGTTCGTAAGTACGACAAGACCGTTGAGGTCTTTCCTAAGAGAGATTGGTCAAAGTTTGATGCTACTGTGAAATCATTGAAACGGAACAAGGGCCGCAAGAAAAGTAAGAGAGTGCTAGGATCTAGTTTTGACGGCGAAGCGGCCTATAACAAGCTGAGATATGAGATGGCTATGGATCGAGATGAGAGGGGATGTCAGTTTGACGGCGAAGCGGCCTATAACAAGCTGAGATTACCCAAGCCCAATTGGGTAATCTGGTTCAGATGGTGGGTGAGTGGACGCTCTACGCGAGTAACGTACCTAGGGAGGACTTTTTCCCGGCTGTCCCTACCACTGAGATATGGCATCAAGGGGCCGCGTATGAGAATCCGGTCCCACCCATTGATGATGATGAAGAAGAAGAAGATGACGAAGAAGAAGAAGGCGATGATGATGTCGGAGGCGGGGATGTGGATGCCACGTACTCCGAGGGTGATGAGTATAGGAGAGTGAAACTTCGCACTAGGATTGTTGACCCCTCGTTTTATCGTTGAGGACAACGATGCATCTTAGTGTGGGGGTGGTGGTACCTTGTACTAGCTAGTTGAGTCTTGCATCGCCTGTTAAATATAGATTTGAAAAAAAATGAAATTTTTGAAAAATCCATAAAAATCGAAAAATTCGAGAAAAGGACAATCAAAAGAAAGCTAAAATTTTGGTAAAATTGAGGAGTGTGAGGATTTTAGGCGTAGGGCGTGAGTTGCGACCGAGAAAGACAAGGTGAGTTTCCCTTAGTATGTATAGAGAGACTTTCTTTATGGGAGTGTCTGCCTGTTTTACACACGTACTTAATTTTCAAATCTAAAGTGTGTGTCGTGTTTTTCTTACAAGAGTTGAGCTGGGTGTGAGATAAACAAGCCAAACGTTCTTGTGTACGTCTTAGGTAGTCGCCAGCCCGCCTTGTAGTGGCACACAGAACAGCTGTGCGAGGATGCGTATTAGAGCACTCACTGCTTATAGATCTCACCCTGTAGGACCACTAGAAAACCCGTATTGAACTTTGGATTCTTTGATAACCCCTTGACCTAGGGTGACTATTCTTGGCTTTCATCATCGATCGTTTAGAATCACTGCTTCAGTGCGTCATGAGGGAGTTTTAGTTGAGGGTTCGATGAGGGAGAGTTTATTTGCATATCTGTGTGAAGTTCTACATAATCGTGCGCGCTTCATTTTGATATTCTTGAGGGGATGCGAGGGTGAGTGAGTAAGCTTGCGCACTTCGGTGTGGCGGTGGTACATGTCATTACACCATGGATCAAAAGTATGGAGAGCCATGAGTGTGGGACGTCTAATCCGCACGAAAATAGGGTTGGGTGATCTTAATTGGTGGTTCGTGCTAGGTACCGGATTTCATTCATCATTGATGTGAGAGGTTCGGTTGGATTAAGCACGAAACGGATTCATTTATCGACTACTTGAGAGGGGACATGGATAGATCATAGTGTGGGGGTGTCAACTATTGACTACGGACATAGAGATTGCGCTTTTGACGACTCCACCCCCATACACGTGCTTTGATTGATCATGGCTTTGTTTGGTGACACCGTTTACTTCATCGAGTTAGGGGGAGATGAATTTATTTGTGATATTTATTCATCGAATTAGTTATTTTCCTCCCCCTTTCATAATTTGTTGGTTCTACTCTTGGAAGACCACTCGGGATATTTGTTGCGGCATTGTTGGGGAATTTTGAGAGATAAAAAAATATAAAAGAGAGAGAGAGAGAGAGAGAACAAAAGGAGAGTTGAAATAAAAGAATAAATGGGAATTTATCGGAGAACGAGTGGTGGAGCAACTAGTTCATTAATGAGAGATTCATTTTGTGCACGATTCTTGACGGTGGCCACGGAGATCGTAATTTTACCGGGGTTTGAGGGGATCTAGGGCCGGAGATGGTGAGTTTCGGGTTCGATTTCTATCATCATTGTGAGGGTGTGTGAGATGTGGGTTTTATTGTGAGATTGTGACGCTTTAGGACTTGGTTTATCGTAATTATCCTTTTTTCCCTAAGCCTCAACATTCTAAACCGTTAGTGGATTAGGAGCTCGTACCTTGAACGTGACTTAGCCTAGCGTAGCCTCTTACTTTGTCGGCACACGTGAAGAAGTAGGTTACTCTTGTACTAGTAAAGCTAGGCTCTCTATACGATCTAAGGGAGATTCTTGTTGTCGAGTTTAGTTTCAATTCACGACTTGTTCCTAGATTTCTCATCACTCCATGATAACCGGTTTGAGCCAATTGAGATTGCCCGATCTCGCAAAAGAAAAGAAAATAAAATATATCTTCTTATTCTTATACTTGCATTGTATATATTGCATCTGCATGTAGTTGCAATGTGTATAATCGAGTCGTGTCGTCTAGTACAAGGTGGTTGGTGGTTTGATTGTCATTTCGGACTCGTATGTGATGTTGGTGTGAGTATGCAAATGGCGTAGGAATGTATGCAATGATAATTGGGAAGGAATGCAAAAAGAAATTTGAGGATTGAGGTGATTTGAGGAAGTAAGTTTGAGAGAAGGGGGTTTTAGTTTGGATATTTGCTCGGGACAAGGAAAATGTAGTGTGGGGGTAGTTAACAACTCCGTTTTTGGAGTTATTTTATTACTTATTTATCTGCATTTTGTGCGCTTATCTTGGAGAATGTGTCTTCTTTTGAGTATAATATGCTTAAATTGTGAAACTTGAGTTATTGAGCGTTAATTGTTAAATCCGTGCGTTTCTTGTATATTTGGAAACTTTTATAGTGATATGAACGCAGGTGCTTGTTTCGTGTTGTCGTTGGCAGGAAATAGGACGGGGAGACCAAGGAGGATAAAGAGACGAGCTTCGAAAACAAAAGACTCAAGGAAAAGAAGAAAAGAAACTGCAGATTCAGTCTCTTCGCACGAAGAGAATGCCTTAGCAAAATTCATAGGAAGTTCAGAAAGTCTTCTTGGGAGAGCTTGCAGTATCAAAATAATAAGACCTTCGCACGAAGAAAAAACATTCTTCGCGCAAAGACCTTTGCACGAAGACAAATTCTCTTCGTGCGAAGAGAAAGGCAAAATCAGCAGTCCGGTAGGGGTCTTTGTGCAAATACTTGTAACTTGTCTTAAACTCTATGGAAACGTATTAGAACGAGATAGTTTTTGAGAGATTCACACATAGGAACTCGTGCTTGGAGCTTGGAGAGTGATAGAGGAAGCTTGGGATCATTCGTTTAACTTCTAAAACTCCGTCTTTTCTATTATTTTTGGATTATGATCATAAAGACTTGTATTGTGATCATGTCTTTGCGTAGCTAAACTCTATTTCAGGAAAAGGTGGCTAGGGTTTGAACACCACGTTTGGTGATTTATGGATTTGCTTTCATGTTTTTAGCTTAATTGATGATGTTTTGTCTAGTTATGTGTGTTTTATGAATATCTCTCATCTTTTCTATTGTTACACGTATCAATAGGAATGAGCTAGGTTATGAATGTTAGAGAAATCAACGTTTATTTGCTCGGAAACTTGAAACACACACTAGCCGTATCTAGGGTTGAGAAATCTTGCTAGTTAGCTAGAACTAAGAGTAGACTAATGATCATAAAGCATGTTTAAACTTGATTAGACTAGAGACATCGGCTTTGATATTTTAAATATAGGTGTTGGTTGAGAAATCTTCAACGTCGGAGTGCTCGTTTAACTAAACTAATCATCATCGTGTTATCAAAACGTAAATCCGACGTGGTGGGAAATACTTAGTGACCCGTAGAGATATCCTGACTTTGTCAACCTTCGAGAAAAACCTAAAATAATTCGTGTTTACTAATCGTAAAGCAATTTAATCGATTAATTGAGATTTCTGTTTCCTTTTCTTTATTAGAATTAGTAAAAACAAACAACTACGATTTTCCCACATAAGGATTGAATTTAATATTAATTTACAAGAAGTCCCTTGGGTTCGACAACCCGGATTTCTGGAATTATTACTACACTGACAGCCGTACACTTGCGGTTGGATCGTGTCAGTGGTGGTGTTACCTCATCATCAATCTGTGGAGTCACACCATTTGATTGGGGGATCATGAAAGGGGTCTTTTCAGTATCAAAAACCTCATGTTCCCTTGCCTTCGAGTCTTCAACTCTGGCGTGGCTTGGATATGAGGGATCATTGAGAACAATCCCACTACGAGTGGTAACAGCATTCACTTGGCGCACATTCTTAGTATCAGATGGCAAGGATCATGGTGCTCTAGAGAAGAGCAGAGTGGCAATATGTCCTACCGGCACCTCCAAGTTACGAAGTGAGGCCTTGGTGATGTGCAAATCAGTTGTCAATGCCTCCACCTTAGAGGTGAAAGTATTCATATTCTTTCCCATCTGATACATCGTATTCTTGAGATCTGTCATCTCAGTAATCTTAACATGTAGCTGGTGGTGACACATGAGTAACTGGCGCAACTGGCCTATGCTGAAATTCGGGTGCATATGAAGCTCCACCTTGATCCCCATACCTGCATCATGGATGATCTCTGGTCCCTGGCCTGTAGTTCCCCTTATTCCAGTTGCGTTGTCCTTGCGCCCCCACATAGATGACGTCTTCACTTGCGGCTTGAACCAAAGCTGCATCAAACTCTTTCTCCTCTACTGCAGCCACAGTCTTCTTGTCCTGATACACATGCTTCGCCATGTCGGATACCATCTTTATAATCTCATCTTTCCACTCATCATTCTTTGGCTCGGGAAACTTGGACAACCTCCTAGAGTCATAGAATTTAGCATCCTGTTTTTCAATCAGCTTCATCAAGGCATATGTTCCATCCTTGTCAACTCTATACAAGAAGTTTCCACCTGCTTCCCTGTTCAGCAAGTCTTGGTTAGGACGTTCCCGGCCGTGAAAGAAAACCTGGAGCAATTCATGTACATACACTGAAAATCGAAAACCCAATTCAGAAAACAAAGTCAGAAATCACAGAAATAATAAACAAAAAATAAAAAGAGTAAAACTATATAAACTAAGAATAGTAACCAAATCCATCCCCGGCAACGGCGCCAAAAACTTGACGCGTCTATATTACGCGTGGTTGCCCAAGTATACGGTCAAGTAATATAATGGAGTATTTAGGACTCCGGATTATCGAACCAAATGTAAGGTGTTTACTTTTCTTAGTGTTACAATTAAATGTAACCTACTCAAGTAATCGGTAAAAAGGGTTTGAAGACTTGAGTTTTGTCACCCTCAATCAATTGACTAGCAATGGTAATTAAATAGTGCAAAAGAAACAGTTATGATTAAATCAATGGAGAGAAGTACTAGGCAACCTATAGATCACCTAGGGCAATTTTGACGATTCCAGATTCCATGTTCTAACAAGATGACTCTTAATCAGCTAAGATGGGTAATAACACTAACAATCACATATCGGTATCTTGCCGTTCTACACGCCTGTACCTCCCTGTCCTTCTCAGGCCACTTTGGTTACTTACATGTTCTAGTAGGCTAATGACAATTTCAACAACCCCCTTGTCTGGATCGGGACAAGACCAGAAGGGCGATGGTTAATAAAAGTGGTGGAACACAAAAGCAAATACAATCCACAATACATACTTATAACATTAAACAACTACATTAAAATTTAAGTCTCATACACGATACGATACTATTACACAATAACTTGGCTAGCTATACTAGATAAACTACTAGTTACATCCACAGTCTAAGTGAGACTCGCGCCCCTTCTATTCTATGACCCCCATCTCCTAGACTTGCGGTTGGAGGAAAAACAAGAACCGCAGTTTTTGAAAGTCAGCAATAAATACTGATTGAGATGCACCTTAGCATGTAAAGCATGAAAGATGAGATATGATGAATCACGAGTTTTATAAAATAACCGTAACAGAGTATGAGTAAATATTATCATAGTACACAATGGTATAAATAGTAGTGCAATAAGAAACATTCCGATAATCATCAAATTTCCAATTAAATCTTTCACAAGTGTCATTGTCCATCCAATATACGAGCAAAATTAACAGATTTCTAATATATAGTCAAAGAAGCAAATTATTATGCACAGTAACCAGATGTCGAAATTGCAACGAAGGGCCTCCCAAATAGCAACGACCAATAAAGGATCTCTCAAATAGTCAACAAAGAAAATAGTAATGGTCAACAAAGGACCTCCCTAATAGTGCAGATTCCGGTACGTGTGATATTTCACTTTACGTTATTAACGAATTATTATTTTCGTGTGACCGTTTCAGAGAAATCATTTCAAAACGTAATAAAAACTCAAGTAAAGCATGTTAATCACAAAAACACATTTTGAGACAAGTTATAAAATCAAATTCGACACGTAGGAAGCAAAACACACGAGACTAAGCATGTAACTCGCCTTAAGTCGAGATAGCGATTCACAATCATCACGGGTAGTTGAAGTAGCCTATTTCTACGAATCTGTCGCCTAAATTTACAAGTCGCTAGTCACAATGATGCTACTTCCGAGTAAACGAATTCATGAATGTTTTTCCTGGTCGGATACTAAGTCCATCTGAATAATCCTAATTAACCCGCTTTCTCAAGTGGTATATTCACAAGTCGAATACATGATCTACATGCACATGATTCTAAATGTAACTAATGAACATATATTGATGTTCAATATCAAAAATAAGTCACACATAATACTTAGAAATTCCAAAACTCAAGTTTACTAAAACATGTGAAACTACGATTCTTGACAGAATTGTAGCTCTGACTTCAGAGGCAAATTTAATATCAAAGGATCTCCTAAATCATCAAATTAATTTAGAATCAACCCACATGTGTCTACTTTCAGAAACATCAAGAAAATCATACTTATCTATTGTTAAACTCAAGTTACTAAATTAACAAACATTGTTGTGCGAAGAAATCTTTGGCAGAAATTTTCAACTTTTGAAGGTGATTACTACCCTTTGGAGAATTGCAATGATGCACATCTTCTCCATAATTAACTATCAATGTGTTTAGTTACAACACAAGAAATATGAGGTTCCAAAAGTTTCTGAAATATGAGTTTTTATAATAAAAAAAAGGCAAAACTAGTCCAAAAACATAGTTTCAGAAAACGTGTAACTTTGAATGAGCTTATCTCCCTAACCAAAAAGGCTATGCGGTTGATTTTTTTCTAAAAATGAGCATATATGAGTCTATTTTGATAATATGCAAGAGTTGAAAATTTCACAAAGACAAAATTTAGAGATAATCCTCGTTTTTGACAAACTGGTCAAATTGTAACAACATGCAATTTTACCTAGAACTCTCAAAACATGATCAAATCAATTCTATGATACATGCAAATATAAAAAACTTTATATATGTCTAGATACTACCAATTAGACATGAAACAAGAGATTCACATCAAGGATTTGAAGAATTATGTCAGGGATTTGAGGAATTCATGCTCAAAACTTACAATTCAAGACCCAAAACACACATGCTAACAAAGATCAAGTGATTTCCTATCATGAACATGAACTATCAACATGATGAGTAGAGTAGATAAAAAAAGGTTGATGCTTACATTAGAGCCGGTAGAGCTTGAATTCTTGAAAAATGTGAAGGAAAGAACTCCCAAAGTGTAACTATGGCCTTTGGACCAAGGTTTTCATCATTTGGAAGGTGAAAAATGAAGTTTTTGGGTTGTTTTGTGAGGTTCAACCCCCAAATCCGGGAATAGAGTTTGATAAGAGAGAGAGAGCTTCAATATGTGTTATTGAGGAGAAAAGCATGTGAAAAATTGAGAGTGGTAGATATATGAAGTGATGGAGATGGCTAGTGTAATGAGATTCTCTTCATCTAATTATAAAATAGGTGTTTGACTTGGTTGAGTGGAGGGAGGATTGAAGTGTAAATTTAAAGTCTCCCAACAACATAGTTGGGGTAGAGATTGGATTAGCAATAAAATAAGGTTTGACATGAAAATACTAGAAATTGATGTAAGTACAAGATTACAAAAACAAGAGGGGTAAACATGCAATTTCCAATTACTATCTAGTACATGAAGATAAATTTTACATTAAACGAAAATTACCACATAACTCCAAATTAACTATTATATTTGTAAATGTTAAAATTGTACTTTTAGAAAACTAAAAAAACAAGTCAAGAGTAAATTTGAAATAGTATTATTATTAAGATTTTAATTTGAAACTCATGTTTTTGTTTTACTGAAATTATAAAATAACCCTTAGAAAAAATACGGGGTATTACTGTAGGATTTTGATTCATGGATGCGCAACGGAAACAATAATTAACCATGCAAAACCCTCCAAGGATCACAAGTCAAGAGACATAACGATGGTAAAGGAAGAAATCAATAACACACCTTAGGGTTCTCCTTTGATGACTTCAAACGCGAATTGTGTCACGTTCTCTATAGTTGATCCACGCCTAGAGTTGGTTTCTAGATCTCCCACTCCTTGGTGCTAGCCCGGAAAGAGGAAGAGGAAGAAGAATCACGCAAAACGAGACGACCAAAGGAGGTTTCGGCCTCCTTTGGAGCCGACGGGGACGGGCGGCGGCTCCTCTAGCTTGTAACTCTCTCTTTTTGTTCTCCCCCACTCTTGTTATGTTCAATTATGAGCATAAGTTGTGGGAAGGAAGGAAGGAAGGTCCTTTATATAGTCCAACAACTCTTTGTCAACTACCTAAAGGACTTATTCTAGTCCAACTAGAATTCAATTTAGTCCCTTCCTTGCAAATTAGTCCCTACTAAGTTTGCAAGGTTTTGCAAAGTGATCCTTCTAATTAATTAATCCAATTAATTAATTCCCAAATCTAGTTCTCTTCTACATAGCGTGTGACCCCATAGGTTCTATCTAGTTGGTAGCAACTATTTGCTAATATGGAGCGGTTTCTAGCAAAACATCCATTCTAGCCAACTAATAGAATAGTCATCTTCACAACCTTTGTACAAGTAATTGTCTCATTCCTTTGTCTCTATATCCGGATTGGACACGAGACAGACAAGTCACACTCGTATATCCAATCCATAGTTTCTGGATCCATGGGAATAGCCTTATTCGTGCAAATAACAGCAATATCCCATATTGATTTATTTGAGTCTGGCCAGACATTCTATAAGCACTATCCCTCGAGTGGCCTAGGATATTTGCTCCCGTTTTGTGGGAGGGACAAACTCTATCTACGTCCACTACGATCTCTAAGCTTGCTTCTTTTGTATTCAGTACACGCCTTTATAACTACCCAGTTACGGTGTAGCGTTTAACGCTACCAAAATCACAATAATCCACAACTAGAATATCTAGTGACTTCAAGTCTAAGGATGACAATACCATTGCACTGCGATAAGCGCTTGTGACTCAACATAACGTGTATGTAGCCTTCTCGGAGATGGGTCAATCCAGTGCGACATTACCCCTAATGCCACCTATGTGTTAGATCGTGATATCTCCATATCAATCCAACCCCATACTAGTCTATAGATGATTGTCCCATTAATCATTATACTGGACTAGGGATATTTAAGATAAACAACACAATTGTAAATCTAAGGACTTCATTATATTAAATATCCAATAAATAATAAATGAATTTCTAGCCACAAATAAATTCATACTAAACTAGATTGCCTCTAGGGCATCTATTCAACAGTCTCCCACTTGCACTAGAGCCAATCTGGCGCATCTCGTATGCCCATACTCCTAGCGTGCCTTTCATGCTTCCACTGCGTGAGCGGCTTTGTAAGCGGGTCTGACAGATTCTCATCTGTAGGAATCTTGCATATCCTTACGTCTCATCTATCGATAATATCTCGAATCAGATGAAACTTCCTGAGCACGTGCTTGGATTTCTGGTGTGACATGGGTTCCTTCGATTGCGCGATCGCCCCAGTGTTGTCACAGTACAACTCAACTGGATCCGCAATGCTAGGAACCACACCAAGTTCAGAAACAAACTTTCTGATCCAAACAGCTTCCTTTGCTGCGCCATTCGCAGCAATGTACTCAGCCTCTGTTGTAGAATCAGCCACCGTCTCTTTCTTGGAACTCTTCCAGCTCACCGCTGCTCCATTCAGGCAAAAAACACATATCCCGAATGTGATCTAAAGTCATATATGTTGGTATACTTTGTTGGTATACATGGATTCTATCTCGGATCTCATGGCTTCTAGCCACTTTTGAGATTCTGGGCCCTTCATGGCCTCTTCATAGGTAGTAGGCTCATAATCTATGAGCATCGTGTCACCGGAATCGGTCACGAGAATTCCATACCTCTCGGGTTCCTGGCGCACTCTACTAGATCTACGAAGCTCTTGTGTTACCTGAACAGGTTGCTCCACAACTTCTTGTGGTTCCTGTTCATGTTCCATAATCGGTTCAGTGATTTGTGGTTCTTGAACCTCTTCAAGCTCTACAGTCCTCCCACTTGCTTCTTTAGAGACAAATTCTCTTTCTAGAAACACGCCGGTTCGAACAACAAACACTTTGTTCTCGGTTGGATTGTAGAAGTAGTAGCCCTTAGTTTCCTTAGGGTACCCCACAAATTTACACTTATCCGATTTCGGCCCCAGTTTGTCTGATTGTAAACGTTTTACATAGACATCGCAGTCCCAATTCCTCATGAACGACAGTGTGGGACGCCTACCACTCCACATCTCATATGGTGTCTTCATGACTAATTTGGATGGAACACGGTTAATGGTGAAAGTTGCACTTAATAGAGCGAATCCCCAAAATGATAATGGAAGATCGGTTTGACACATCATAGATCGAACCATATCCAATAGGGTTCGATTCCTCCTCTCAGACACGCCATTACATTGTGGCGTTCCGGGTGGAGTGACTTGGGACACGATCCCACACTCTCTAAGATAGTCTTCAAACTCTTGGCTCAAGTATTCTCCTCCACGAACCGATCGTAGAGCCTTGATACATTTGCCAAGTTGCTTCTCTACTTCATTCTTGAGTTCTTTGAACACTTCTAAGGATTCAGATTTTGCCCTCATGAGGTACACAAATCCATATGTACTATAACCATCAGTAAATGTAATAAACATAACCACCCCTGGCAGGCGTGGAAAATAGCCCACATACATCAGTATGTATGAGCGCCAATTGCTCACTAGTCCTCTCATCTTTCTTATTGAAAGGGGACTTTGTCATTTTTCCCAATAAACAAGCCTCACATGTCTCATATGATTCAAAATCAAATGAGTCTAGTAATCCATCCTTATGGAGTCTAGATACACGTTTCTCGTTTATGTGGCCTAAACGACAGTGCCATAAATAAGCAGGATTTAAATCATTTATTTTAATCCGCTTGGTATTAATGTTGTAGACAGGATTGCTTAGATCAAGGACATACAGTCCATTAAATAATTGCGCACTAAAATAGTGAATATTATTTAAATAAAAGGAACAACAATTATTCTTTATTGAAATAATAAAACCATGCTTGTCCAAACAAGAAATAGAAATAATGTTTCTGCTCATAGCAGGCAAAAAATACCAATTATTTAATTCTAAAACTAATCCTGAAGGCAGAGATAGCTCGCACACGCCTATGGCCAACGCAACAACTTTTGCTCCATTCCCAACGCGCATATCTACCTCCCCTTTAGCCAATATTTTACTTCTCTTTAGATCTTGCACATTTCGACAAATGTGAGATCCACATCCAGTATCTAATACCCATGATGTAGAGACAGTTAAATTGACATCTACAACAAAAATACCTGGTGGTGGTGGAATCACTATTCCAAGCCTCTTGTCCTCCAGATATTTTGGGCAGTTCCTCCTCCAGTGTCCAGGCTGACTGCAGTAGTGACACTCACCTTTAGTCACACCTTTGGCAATGCCACCAACAGGTTCAAGGGCAGTTTCCTTGGACTTGGCAACTGACTTGTCTTTGCCCTTGGAGGATGAGGCAAACCTTTTGCCCTTTCCTTTATGTACCATCATAATGGCCTTGCCCTTACCCTTATTGATGCTCTGTTCAGCTGTCCTCAACATATTGTAAATCTGGCACTGGTTTCACGATCTCGTTCATGTTATAGTTCATGATGAACTGTCCATAACTCTCGGGCAACGATTGCAACACGAGATCGGTTGCCAACTCTTGGCCGACCGGGAACCCCAGTCAGGCGAGATTCTCCAAGTACCCGATCATACGGAGTACATGGGGTCCCACTGGGTTCCCTTCTGCCAGATGACACTTGAACAGTGCCTTAGAGACCTCATACCTCTCTACCCTTGCCCGCTCTTGGAAGAGCTGCTTCAGATGCTCGATCATATCGACAACATTCATGTTTTTGTGTTGCTTCTGAAGCTCAGAAGTCATGGTGCATAGCATAAGGCAGGCCGCATCATTAGCGTCATCAAAACGCTTTTGATACGCCTTTAGGGCAGCAGGTGTTTGGTTCTCTGGACCTTCTGGAACATGCTCCTCTATTGCGTACAGTTTCTTCTCTTGCTTGAGAACAATTCTCAAGTTTCAGGACCAATCAAGAAATTTGGTTCCAGAGAGATTGTCCTTCTCAAGGACAGATCGTAGGGAATGTTGTGAACTCGATGAGTTGTTTGCCATTTGTAATTCTACAAAAGGAAAATACGCAAGTTTTAGTATTTGTGAATTTTTTACTATATTCAATAATGGCTAGTTTATCAAATATAGCTCCCACTATTTTTCTACGGATTAATAACCTTCAAGATTAATGCGGAAAATATTCTTATATTTTCTAGTGGGCCAAGATCCATGTTTCATCTCCTTATGAGCTTGCTTTGGCAAGTCACCCATAATTTGACTACTTTAGGTAGGAACAATTCCAATTGCATCCCTTATGCAACTCTTGGTTCAATCGGGCAAATAACTCCTTATTTATCCATCCATATGGATAATCCCAATTTATTGCCTCTAAATTTCTTAATCATATTAATAGCCTAGTTGTGTTCAACCTCTTATTTAAACAATTGCACATTACTAGCTTGTGCCATCGCATTCCATCATTATGAACCAAGCCGCCCTGCTTTGGCACGCACGAACTTGATAAATAATGATGATCATGAGTGTTTAAATAACGAGAAGGCAAGAGCACAATATTTGAATTTTGAGGTATTTTAAATTCAATTTTAGTTGTTTTGTTGATCAAAATCAACTAATCTATCTATTTGAGTTTGGGCACAACTCCAAATAATAGATCCGGGTTGTCTAATTATCTTATTATCCTAATTGCATGCATCATCCATACACCAACCAAAAAATAATAAGACAATAAAGTAAACAACCACAAAAAAAAATTAAACGTGATGTGGATATGGCCTTTTCTAGACTAAGATAATTCCAAGCCAATGGAATTATCTATGAACCCTAAAAGCAAACACATCTCCATGCGTCTTGATCTTTAGGTCCATCCTTCATAGTCTTGTGGAATGCTCCATGCTCCATCTTTTGTGGCTCCTTTTGGCTTTGGGCTTCTTTTCTTCAATCTTGGCTAACAATCTACTTTATCTAGCACTAGCTAATCTTCTATACTAAATAAAATAAATCTCACAAGTTGAGAAAAAAAATGGCACGCAGGCCATAAAACCCTAATTAATTATTACAATTAATTGATCAGCTCGCAGGCCGTAAACCAAACCACAAAAATTAAACATCCACATCAAATCACATCCTAAGGCCATATCCAATCACCATGCGAATTGCACATAAACAGTTAAAATCCAATTTTAACGCGCTTAGTCAATTTTAATTGATTTTAGGATTTCTAGGGTTAGAACGGTCCATGGGCCCAACAGCCAAATTTCCCGGGCCCAATAAGGTGAACCGCAAGGCCCTAGGGTCGGCCCGGCCCATAACCCACGCGGCTAGGCCGCGGGCTAGGGCCGCCCGGCCCCTAGGGCAGCCATGACTTGGGCGGCAATCAAGAGGCGCGGTCCCCTAGGGGGGCCAAAACAACTCCCTTGCTTGGTGTCCAAGTTTGGTTGTTTCCTTGTTTTGGAAGAACTCCTTCTTCCCCAAGGATGCCCAAACCCTAGATCTAAGATCCTAAAATTTCTTAAACTCACTAGTTCATGCATCCAATGCAAAAATTAGATCTTGTTATGATGGATTATTGAAGAATTGCATCCCATGCTTGATTTGTCTTGTTTTACGCGATAAACAATCAATTTAAGGTGTAAAACAACTAAAACGTAACACATAAACCACGTTTATGCTCTACGACCTGTGGCTCTGATACCACTGTAGGGTTTTGATTCATGGATGCGCAACGAAAACAATAATTAACCATGCAAAACCCTCCAAGTATCACAAGTCAAGAGACATAACGATGGTAAAGGACGAAATCAATAACACACCTTAGGGTTCTCCTATGATGACTTCAAACGCGAATTGTGTCACGTTCTCTATAGTTGATCCACGCCTAGAGTTGGTTTCTAGATCTCCCACTCCTTGGTTCTAGCCCGGAAAGAGGAAGAGGAAGAAGAACCACGCAAAACGAGACGAACCAATTTCGGCCTCCTTTGAGGCCGACGGGGACGGGCGGCGAGCTAGGGGGCGGCGGCTCCTCTAGCTTGTTGCTCTCTCCTTTTGTTCTCTCCCACTCTAGTTATGATCAATGAATCATAAGTTGTGGGAAGGAAGGAAGGAAGGTCCTTTATATAGTCCAACAACTCCTTGTCAACTAACTAAAGGACTTATTCTAGTCCTACTAGAATTCAATTTAGTCACTTCCTTGCAAATTAGTCCCTACTAAGTTTGAAAGGTTTTGCAAAGTGATCCTTCTAATTAATTAATTCCCAAATCTAGTTCAACTCTATATAGCGTGTGACCCCATAGGTTCTATCTAGTTGGTAGCAACTATTTGCTAATATGGAGCGGTTTCTAGCGAAACATTCATTCTAGCCAACTAATAGAATAGTCATCTTGACAACCTTTGTACAAGTAATTTTCTCATCCCTTTGTCTCTATATCCGGATTGGACACGAGACATACAAGTCACACTCGTATATACAATCCATAGTTTCTCGATCCATGGGAATAGCCTTATTCGTGCAAATAACATCAATATCCCATATTGATTTATTTGAGTCTGGCCAGACATTCTATAAGAACTATCCCTCGAGTGGCCTAGGATATTTGCTCTCGTTATGTGGGAGGGACAAATTATATCTACGTCCACTACGATCTCTAAGCTTTCTTCTTATTGTATCCAGTACACGCATTTATAACTACCCAGTTACGGTGTAGCGTTTAACGCTACCAAAATCACAATAATCCACAACTAGAATATCTAGTGACTTCAAGTCTAAGGATGACAATACCATTGCACCGTGAGAAGCGCTTGTGACTCAACATAATGTGTATGTAGCCTTCTAGGAGATGGGTCAATCAAGTGCGACATTACCCCTAATGCACACCTATGTGTTGGATCGTGATATCTCCATATCAATCCAACCCCATACTAGTCTATAGATGATTGTCCCATTAATCATTATACTAGACTAGGGATATTTAAGATGAACAACACAATTGTAAATCTAAGGACTTCATTATATTAAATATCCAATAAATAATAAATGAATTTCTAGCCACAAATAAATTCATACTAAACTAGATTGCCTCTAGGGCATCTATTCCAACAATTACATCCTTCCCCCTTAGAAAAAGCTTCGTCCTCGAAGCTTTGACGGGTCACTAAAGTCTCAATGGTTTTCCTATATGGTCACTTCTTGTCACACACGTACTGATATAAAAGATATTTCACAACGAGTAAGCATACAATGCCAACAACCACATATGATGTCTCATCGAGACACAAGAAAATTTGATTCACATTTAGGAAGGACAATCATATGCCTGAAATAGTGCTAGGGCCCCAACACGAAAAATGGTTATATCAAATAACACATAGCAATCCATCATGGAAGAGGAAGTAAACGATAACTCCCCAATTACCTGGCTTTCCCTATTTTATCTTGACCTATGTTCATTTTAGGTTATCCTAAAAGTTTTAACCCCTTAGTGGAAAGAACCTGCCTCTGATACCACCTGCAACAACCCCCTTATCCGGCTCGGGACAAGACCGGGAGGGCAATGCTTAGTAAAAGTAGCGGAACTCATAAGCAAATACAATCCACAATACATAATTATAACATTAAACAACTACATTAAATTTAAGTCTCATACACGAGATGATACTATTACACAATAACTTGACTAACTATACTAGATAAACTTATAGTGACATTCATAGTCTAAGTGAGACTCGCGCCCCTTCTATTCTATGAACCCCAGCTCATAGACCTGCGGTTGGAGGAAAAATCAGAACCGCAGTTTTTGAAAGTCAGAAATAAATACTGAGTGAGATGCACCTTAGCATGTAAAGCAGGAAAGATGAGATATGTTGGATCACGAGTTTTATAAAATAACCGTAACATAGTATTATCAAATATTATCAGAGTACACAACGGTATAAATAGCAGTGCGAATAAGAAACATACCGATAAGCATCAAATTTCCAACTAAATCTTTCACAAGTGTCATTGTCCATCCAATTTATAAGTAAAATTAACAGTTTTCCAATATATAGTCAAAGAAGGAAATTATTATTCACAGTAACCAGATGTAGAAATGCCAAAGATGGATTTCCCAAATAGTAACGGTCAAAAAGGACCTCCCAAATAGCAAAGGTCAACAAAGAACCTCCCAAACAGTAATGGTCAACAAAGGACCTCCAAAATAGTAATGGTCAACAAAGGACCTCCCAAATAGTGCAGATTCCGGTACGTGCTATATTTCACTTTACTTAATTAATGAATTATTATTTTCGGGTGACCCTTTGAGAGAAATCATCTCAAAGTGTAAACAAACTCAATTAAATCATGTGAATCACAAAAACATATTTTGAGACAAGTTATAAAATCAAATTCGACATGAAGGAAGCAAGGCACACGAGACTGAGCATGTAACTCACCTTAAGTCGAGACACAATCCTCACGGGTAGTTGAAGTATCATATGTCTACGAATCCGTCGCCTACAATTTACAATTCTCTAGTCACAATGATGCTACTTCCCAGTAAATGAATGCATGAATGTTTGTCTAGGTCGGATACTAAGTCCATCCGAATAATCCTAATTAACCCGCTTTCTCATGTGGTATACTGACAAGTCGAATACATGATCTACATGCACATTATTCCAAATGTAGCTAATGCACATATATTGATGTTCAATATCAGAAATAAGTCACACATAATACTTCGAAATTCCAAAAACTTAAGTTTTCTAAAAAAATGTGAAACCACGATTCTTGACAGAATTTTAGCTCTGACTTTAGAGGCAAATTTAACATATCAACGGATCTCCTAAAATCATGAAATTAATTTAGAAAATCAACCTACTTGTGTCTACTTTCAGAAATATCCAGAAAATCATGCATGGCTATTGTTAAACTCAAGTTACAAAAATAACGAACACTGGTATGCAGAGAAATCTTTGGTAGAAACTTTCAACTTTTAAAGGTGATGCTACCACTTGGAGAATACTTTCAACTTTTAAAGGTGATTGCTACCACTTGGAGAATAGCAATGATGCTCATCTTCTCCAGAATTAACCGTAAATGTGTTTAGTTACAACACAAGAAAGATGTGGTTCCAAAATTTTTTGAAATATGGTTTATTATAAAAAAATGGCAAATTTATTCCAGAAATAGAGTTTCAGAAAACATGTAACTTTGAATGAGCTTATCTCCCTAACCACAAAGGCTATGCAGTTGATTTTTTCTCAAAATGACCGTCTATGAGTCTAGTTTCATAATATTCAAGTGTTGAAAATTTCCTAAGGAAAAAATTTAGACATTATCCACGTTTTTTACAAACTGGTCAGATTGCAACAACATGCAATTTTACCTAGAACACTCAAAACATGATCAAATCGATTCTATGATACATGCAACTATACATAACTTGATATATACCTAGATACTACCAATTAGACATGAAACAAGATATTCACATCAAGGATTTGAAGAATCATGTGAGGGATTTGAAGAATTTATGCTCAAAAGTTACAATTCAAGACCCAAAACACACATGCAAACAAGGATCAAGTAATTTCCTATCATGAACATGAACTATCAATATGATGAGTAGAGTAGATGAAAAAAGAGGAAGTTGAAAAATTAAGGGTAACTATGGCCTTGGACCCAAGTTTTTCATCATTTGGAAATAGTAGAAATTGATGTAAGTACAAGATTACACAAACAAGAGGGGTAACAATGCAATTTCCAATTTCTATCTAGCACATAAAAATTAAATTTTACATTAAACTAAAATTACCACATAACTCCAAATAAACTATTACATTTCTAAATGTCAAAATTGTACTTTTAGAAAACTAAAAAAATAGTATTATTCCTAAGATTTTTTTTTTAAACTCAAGTATTTGTTTTACTGAAATTACAAAATAACCCTTAGCAAAAATACGAGGTATTACATCATTCTCCCCTTAGAAAAAACTTCGTCCTCGAAGCTTGAACGGGTCACTAAAGTCTCAATGGGTTTCCTATATGGTCGATTATCGTCACACACATACTAATATAAAGAATATTTCTCAACGAATAAACATACAATGCCAACAACCACATAGGTTGTCTCATCGAGACACAAGAAAATATGATTCACATTTAGGAAAGACAATCATATGTCTGAAATAGTGCTAGGGCCCCAACACGAAAAATGATTATATCAAATAACACAACTAGAATATCTAGTGACTTCAAGTCTAAGGATGACAATACCATTGCACCGTGAGAAGCGCTTGTGACTCAACATAATGTGTATGTAGCCTTCTAGGAGATGGGTCAATCAAGTGCGACATTACCCCTAATGCACACCTATGTGTTGGATAGTGATATCTCCATATCAATCCAACCCCATACTAGTCTATAGATGATTGTCCCATTAATCATTATACTAGACTAGGGATATTTAAGATAAACAACACAATTGTAAATCTAAGGACTTCATTATATTAAATATCCAATAAATAATAAATGAATTTCTAGCCACAAATAAATTCATACTAAACTAGATTGCCTCTAGGGCATCTATTCCAACAATTACATCCTTCCCCCTTAGAAAAAGCTTCGTCCTCGAAGCTTTGACGGGTCACTAAAGTCTCAATGGTTTTCCTATATGGTCACTTCTTGTCACACACGTACTGATATAAAAGATATTTCACAACGAGTAAGCATACAATGCCAACAACCACATATGATGTCTCATCGAGACACAAGAAAATTTGATTCACATTTAGGAAGGACAATCATATGCCTGAAATAGTGCTAGGGCCCCAACACGAAAAATGGTTATATCAAATAACACATAGCAATCCATCATGGAAGAGGAAGTAAACGATAACTCCCCAATTACCTGGCTTTCCCTATTTTATCTTGACCTATGTTCATTTTAGGTTATCCTACAAGTTTTAACCCCTTAGTGGAAAGAACCTGCCTCTGATACCACCTGCAATAACCCCCTTATCCGTCTCGAGACAAGACCCGGAGGGCGATGCTTAGTAAAAGTAGCGGAACTCAAAAGCAAATACAATCCACAATACATAATTATAACATTAAACAACTACATTAAATTTAAGTCTCATACACGAGATGATACTATTACACAATAACTTGGCTAACTATACTAGATAAACTACTAGTGACATTCACAGTATAAGTGAGACTCGCGCCCCTTCTATTCTCTGATCCCCAGCTCCTAGACCTGCAATTGGAGGAAAAATCAGAATCGCAGTTTTTGAAAGTCAGGAATAAATACTGATTTAGATGCACCTTAGCATGTAAAGCTGGAAAGATGAGATATCTTGGATCACGGATTTTATAAAATAACTGTAACATAGTATGAATAAATATTTTCAGAGTACACAACGGTATAAATAGTAGTGCTAATAAAAAACATTCCGATAAGCATCAAATTTCCAATTAAATCTTTCAGAAGTGTCATTGTCCATCCGATATAAGAGTAAATTAACAGTTTTCCAATATATAGTCAAAGAAGCAATTTATTATGCACAGTAACCAGATGTAAAAATGCCAAAGAATGACCTCCCAAATAGTAACGGTCAACAAAAGACCTCCCAAAGAGCAATTGTCAACAAAGAACCTCCCAAATATAATGGTCAACCAGGGCCGTCTCAAGGTTTTTAGAGGCCTTAGGCGAGCTTGATAAATGTGGCCTACATTTTCTCTTTTTTTAGAAATGTGGCCTCCATTTATATGAGTTCTATTTAGTGTGTAAAAGTATGTGGCCTCTATTTTTATGAGTTCTCCTATGATGATGTTCTCTTGTTGGTGGAAAATAAAAAGATTTATCTTTCTCATTTTCTTAAATGTTGATATAATAACTAAGTTTCCAAATTGAAATTGATTAATATTTTGTCTCAAATTATTTAATGTCTAATGTGATCAACAAAATGTCTAAAACCACGAAATTTGAAACTAAACTAATGGATGTAAGCTAAAAAATTGAACTATAAAATACTACTAGAGTAGAATACCAAAAATTTAATGTAGTACTTAGTATATTTTTGAGTGAATTGAGTACTCATAATTTGAAATGTGCTGGAGAAAATTTAAACCTCCCAAACAAAACGAAACTTCAAACTTCCCTGAGAAAGCATAGCTTCAAACAACTTATAAAGAGGGGCTAGTAGTAAAATACACGTAATAAAAATTAGTTATATAAACTCTTACATATTTTTCTAACCGATTTCAGGAATTTCCACCACTTAAAGCATATTTCCATCATAATACAATTTTGGAAACATAAATATCATTTCCTTAGTTAATCATTCAACCGTTTTTCCGCATAATTAGTTCACATGCACAATGGAGGCTTGTTTTTTCCTAATTTTCCTCTCTGTTATCTTTTCTCTATCAAGTGAGGCCTTTATCATATATAACAATAAGTATTTCACCTATAAATGAGACCTTCCAAATCTTGAGGCCTTAGGCAATTTTCTAACTTGCCTAAGGCAAGAGCCGGCCCTGTGGTCAACAAAGGACCTCCCAAATAGTAATGGTCAACAAAAGACCTCCCAAATAGAGCAGATTCCGGTATGTGCGATATCTCACTTTACGTAATTAACGAATTAGTATTTTGTGACCATTTCAGAGAAATCATTTCAAAGTATAAACAAACTCAAGTAAAGCATGTGAATCACAAAAACATATTTTGAGACAAGTTATAAAATCAAATTCGACATGAAGGAAGCAAGGCACACGAGACTAAGCATGTAACTCACCTTAAGTCGAGATAGCGATTCACAATCCTCACGGGTAGTTGAAGTAGCATATGTCTACGAATATGTCGCCTACAATTTACAAGTTGTTGGAATTATGCCCTAGAGGCAATCAATTAATTGTGACAGACATGTGGATTTACGATTCATTATGTTATCGATATAGAGATATGTTAACACGAATGAAGTCCTTAGAATATAAGTGTTATATTCTTAAATATCCCTAGTCAATTATATTAATTAACAGGACAATCAACTATAGACTAGTATGGGGTTGAATTGATATGGAGATATCATGATCCAACACATGGGTATGCATTAGGGGTAATGGCATACTGGATTGACCCGTCTCCGAGAAGGCTACATACAAGTTCTGTAAAGTCACAAGTGCTTCTCGCGGTGACAATCGTATTGTCATCCTTAGACTTGAAGTCACTAGATCTTCTAGTTGTGGAATATTGTGATTTTGGTAGCGTCAAACGCTAATTGGGTAGCTATAAAGGCGTGTACCGGAAACATTAAGAAGCAAGCTTAGATATCGTAGTAGACATAGATAGAATTTGTCTCTCCCACATAACGGGAGAAAATATCCTAGGCCACTCGAGGGATAGTGCTTATAGAATGTCTGGCCAGACTCAAATAAATCAATATAGGATATTGATGTTATTTGCACGAATAAGGCTATTCCCAGGATCGAGAAACTATGGATTGGGTATACGAGTGTGACTTGTATGTCTCGTGTCCAATCCGGATATTGAGACAAAGGGATGAGACAATACTTGCACAAGGTTTGTCATGATGACTATTCTATTTGTTGGCTAGAATGAATGTCTTGCGAGGCCGCTCCATATTAGTAAATTGTTACTACCAAATAAATAGAACCTATGGGGTCACACGCTATATAGGGGTGAACTAGACTTGGGAATTAATTAATTAATATGATTAATTAATTAGAAGGATCAGATCGCAACAACTTGCTAGTGGGACTAATATACAAGTTGGACTAATCCATGTATAGACATGATTAGGATTTACCAAGGTGGACTAATTCATGTAGAGACGTGATTAGGATTAATTTGCAAATAGAACTAATCCATGTATGGACATGATTAGGACTAGTTAGAAAAATGGACTAATCCTTACTTGAGTAGGATTAGGAGAGGGGTTCTTTATGTAGTAGGACAAGGAGTCGTTGGACTATATAAAGAACACTCCTAGCTTATTTTCTGTACACACATCTACTTACTTGGAGTAGGAGAGAATAAAGAAAGGAGAGAGAGAGCAACATAAGGAGGCCGAACACCCTTATGCCGCCCCCTCTACCCGTCGGCCACCAAGAGGGTCCGAACCCTCTTCCTTGGTGATTCGTTGCATGATTCCTTCATCCTCTTCCATTCTTCCTAGCTATCACAAGGATTTGGAGGATCTAGATCTCACCTGTAGGCTTGGATCAACCGTAGAGACGTGAAACAATTCACGTGACAAGTCATCACAGGATACCTCTAAGGTGTGTTACTTGTTTCTTCCCTTACCATCGTTATAATTCTCTTCCTGTGATCCTTGGAGGGTCTTGAATGGATAATTCTTTCTTACGCTGTGTATCAATGATCAAAACCCTACATAAGTCTCTAGTCACAATGATGCTACTTCCGAGTAAATGAATGCATGAATGTATGTCTAGGTCGGATACTAAGTCCAGCCCAATAATCCTAATTAACCCGCTTTCTCAAGTGGTATACTGACAACTCGAATACATGATCTACATGCACATTATTCTAAAGTAACTAATGCAAATATATTGATGTTCAATATCACAAATAAGTCACACATAATACATAGAAATTCCAAAAATTCAAGTTTTCTAAGAAATGTGAAACTACGATTCTTGACAGAATTGTAGCTCTGACTTTAGAGGCAAATTTAACATATCAAGGATCTCCTAAAATCATGAAATTAATTTAGAATCAACCTACTGGTGTCTACTTTCAGAAATATCAAGAAAATCATGCAGAGCTATTGTAAAACTCAAGTTACAAAAATAACAAACACTGTTATGCAGAGAAATCTTTGGCAGAAACTTTCAACTTTTAAAGGTGATTACTACCACTTGGAGAATAGAAATGATGCTCATCTTCTCTAGAATTAACCGTCAATGTGTTTAGTTACAAAAAAAGAAAGATGATGTTCAAAAAGTTTCTGAAATATGAGTTTTATAAAAAAAAATGGCAAAACTGGTCTAGAAACAGAGTTCAGAAAACATGTACTTTGAATGAGCTTATCTCCCTAACCACAAAGGGTATGCAATTGATTTTTTCTCACAATGACCCTCTATGAGTATAGTTTAATAATATTCAAGAGTTAAAAAATTCAAAAAGACAAAATTTAGATATAATCCACGTTTTTTGAAAAACTTATTAGATTGTAACCACATGCAATTTTACCTTGAACACTCAAAACATGATCAAATCAATTCTATGATACATGAAATTATAAATAACTTGATATATACCTAGATACTACCAATTAGACATGAAACAAGAAATTCACATCAAATATTTGAAGAATCATGTGAGGGATTTGAGGAATATATGCTCAAAAGTTACAATTCAAGACCCAAAACACACATGCAAACAAAGTTCTAGTAATTTCCTACCATGAACATGAACTATCAACATGATGAGTAGAGTAGATAAAAAAAGAAGAAGTTGATGCTTACATTAGAGCCTATAGACTTTGAATTCTTGAAAAATATGAAGAAAGTGACTCCCCAAAGGATAACTATGGCATTGAACTCAAGTTTTTCATCATTTGGAAGGTGAAAAATGAAGTTTTTGAGTTGTTTTGTGAGAGTCAACCCCCAAATCCGGGAATGAAGTTTGGAGAGAGAGAAGAGAGCTTTATTATGTGTTCTTGAGGAGAAAATCATGTGAAAAATTGAGAGTGGTAGATATATGAAGTGATGGAGATCATAGGATGATGGTTAGTGTAATGAGATTCTCTTCATCTAATTATAAAATAGGTGTTTGACTTGGTTGAGTGGAGGGAGGATTGAAGTGCAAATTTAAAGTCTCCCACAAACATACTTGGGGTAGAGATTGGATTAACAAGAAAATGAGAGTTGACATAAAAATACTAGAAATTGATGTAAGTACAAGATCATAAACAAGAGGGGTAAAAATGCAATTTCCAATTACTATCTAGCACATAAAAGATAAATTTTACAGTAAACGAAAATTACCACATAACTCCAAATAAACTATTACAGTTATAGATGTCAAAATTGTACTTTTAGAAAACTAAATAAAACAAGTCAAGAGCAAAGTTGAAATAGTATTATTATTAAGATTTTTTTTGACACTCAAGCATATGTTTTACTGAAATTATAAGATAACCCTTAATGAAAATACGGGGTATTACATCCTTCCCCCCTTATAAAAAACTTCGTCTTCGAAGATTGGACGGGTAACTAAAGTCTCAATTGGGTTTTCTATATGGTCGCTTATTGTCACACACGTACTAATATAAAGAATATTTCACAACGAATAAGCATACAATGCCAACAACCACCTAGGATGTTTCATCGAGGCACAAGAAAATAAGATTCACATTTAGGAAGGACAATCATATGTCTGAAATAGTGCTAGGGCCCCAACAGAAAAAATGATTATATCAAATAACACATAGCAATCCATCATACAAGAGGAAGTAAACGATAACTCCCCAATTACCCGTCTTTCCCTATTTTATCTTACCCTATGTTTATTTTAGGTTACCCTACAAGTTTTAACCCCTTAGTGGAAAGAACCTGGCTCTCATATCACCTGTAACAACCCCCATATCCGGCTCTAGACAAGACCGGGAGGGCGATGCTTATAAAAAATGGCGGAACTCAAAAGCAAATACAATCCACAATACATACTTATAAGATTAAACAACTAAATAAAAATTTAAGTCTCATACACGAGATGATACTATTACACAATAACTCGGCTAACTATACTAGATAAACTACTAATGACATTCACAGTCTAAGTGAAACTCATGCCCCTTCTATTCTATGATCCTCAGCTGCTAGACCTGCGGTTGGAGGAAAAACAGGAACGACAGTTTTTGAAAGTCAGCAATAAATACTGAGTGAGATGCACCTTAGCATATAAAGTAGGAAAGATGAGATATGTTGGATCACGAGTTTTATAAAATAACCGTAGAAGAGTACGAGTAAATATTATCAGAGTACACAACGGTATAAATAGCAGTGCTAATAAGAAACATTCCGATAAGCATCAAATTTCCAATTAAATTTTTCACAAATGTCATTGTCCATCCAATATACGAGTAAAATTAACAGTTTTCCAATATATAGTCAAAGAAGCAAATTATTATGCACAGTGACCAGATGTAGAAATGCCAACGAAGGACCTCGCAAATAGTAACGGTCAAAAAAAGACTTTTCCAAATAGTGATGGTTAACAAAGGACCTCCCAAATAGTAATGGTCAACAAAGGACCTCCCAAATAGTGCACATTCGGTACGTTCGATATTTCACTTTACGTTATTAACGAATGATTAATTTTGTGTGACCGTTTCAGAGAAATTATTTCAAAACGTAACCAAACTTAAAGCATGTGAATCACAAAAATACATTTTGAGACAAGTTATAAAATCAAATTCGACACGAAGGAAGCAAGGCACACGAGACTAAGCATGTAGCTCACCTTAAGTCTAGATAGCGATTCACAATCATCATAGGTAGTTGAAGTAGCCTATGTCTACAAATCCGTCGCCTACAATTTACAAGTCTCTAGGCACAATGATACTACTTCCGATTAAACAAATGCATGAATGTTTGCCTAGGTCGGATACTAAGTCCATCCCAATAATACTAATTAACCCGCTTTCTCAAGTGGTATACTCACAAGTCGAATACATGATCTACATGCACATGATTCTAAATATAACTAATGCACATATATTGATGTTCAATATCACAAAGAAGTCACGCATAATACTTAGAAATTCCAAAAATTCAAGTTTCTCAAAAAATGTGAAACTACGATTCTTGACAGAATTTTAGTTATGACTTAAGAGGAAAATTTAACATATCAAAGGATCTCCTAAAATTATGAAATTGATTTAGAATCAACCTACTGGTGTCTACTTTCAGAAATATCAAGAAAAACATGCAGAGCTATTTTAAAATTCAAGTTACAAAAATAACAAACACTGTTACGCAGAGAAATCTTTGGCATAAACTTTCAACTTTTAAAGGTGATTACTACCACTTGGAGAATAGCAATGATGCTCATATTCTCTATAATTAACCGTCAATGTGTTTAGTTACAACACAAGAAAGATGAGGTTTAAAAAGTTTCTGAAATATGGGTTTTTATAAAAAAAAATGGCAAAACTGGTCCAGAAACAGAGTTTCAGAAAACATGTAACTTTGAATGAGCTTATCTCCCTAACCACAAAGGCTATGAAGTTGATTTTTTCACAAAATGACCCTCTATTAGTCTAGTTTAATAATATGCAAGATATGATATTTTTCAAAGACAAAATTTAGAGATAATCCACGTTTTTTTACAAACTGGCTAGATTGTAACAACGTGCAATTTTACCTAGACACTCAAAACATGATCAAATCAATTCTATGATACATGAAACTATAAATAACTTGATATATACCTAGATACTACCAATTAGACATGAACAAGAGATTCACATCAAGGATTTAAAGAATCATGTGAGGGTTTGAGGAACTCATGCTCAAAAATTACAATTTAAGACCCAAAACACACGTGCAAACAAAGATTAAGTAATTTCCTATCATGAACATGAACTATCAACATGATGAGTAGAGTAGATGAAAAAAAGAAGTTGATGCTTACATTAGAGCCTATAGAGCTTGAATTCTTGAAGAATATGAAGAAAAGAACTCCCCAAAGCCCAAAGGGTAACTATGGCCTTGGACCCAAGCTTTTCATCATTTGGAAGGTGAAAAATGAAGTTTTGGGGTTGTTTTGTGAGGGTAAACCCCCAAATCCGGGAATGGAGTTTGATGAGACAAGAGAGCTTCATTAAGTGTTCTTCAGGAGAAAAGCATGTGAAAAATTGAGAGTGGTAGATATATGAAGTGATGGAGATCATAGAATGATGGTTAGTGTAACGAGATTCTCTTCATCTAATTATAAAATAGGTGTTTGACTTGGTTGAGTAGAGGGAGGATTGAAGTGCAAATTTAAAGTCTCCCAATATCACAGTTGGGGTAGAGACTGGATTAACAAGAAAATGTGGGTTGACATGAAAATACTAGAAATTGATGCAAGTACAAGATTACACACACAAGAGGGGTAAAAATACAATTTCCAATTACTATCTAGCACATAAAAGATAAATTTTACATTAAACTAAAATTATGACATAACTCTGAATAAACTATTCTATTTATAAATGTCAAAATTGCACTTCTAGAAAACTAAAGAAAATAAGTCAAGAGCAAATTTGAAATAGTATTATTATTCAGATTTTTTTGCAACTCAAGTATTTGTTTTACTGAAATTACAAACTAACCCTTAGCGAAAATACGGGGTATTACAACAATGCATGGAATGATGTCCTTTCATACCACAACCACACGAACACTTCACTATCGCCTACCGAATCTACCCTCTTCTAGCCATTCAACTCACATCTCGGTCTCATTGATTAGGCATGCACTCGTTTACTCATCCCAACTAGGGTAGAGTTGCTTTCACACACTAACTAGTTAGTTAACAATGTTGGATCATGACTCCTAACTTGTTAAGGATTAAGCACAATAAACGAAAGATTAACTAACTAAGATCATCATTAAGCCAAGTTCATTCTTGAATAAAGAAAGATATAATAAACATGACACGTCTTGATTCTACTTTGTCAATAGAAGAACTCAATATGATAGAAACGAGAACAGTCTTCATTCAATCATAAACCCTAAGCGTGAAAGTTCATCAAATCCGGAAAACATCCTCAAAACATAAACCCTAGTCTCTCCATAGATGCCTAGGTATGATTTTATCTACTCGTAACAAACCAATAGATGTTCAAATATTTCATACAATAGAGAAAGAGGAATAGGAGATAAAAGGCTAAAAATATGATGATGGCGTTGATACGGGCTTGTCTCCTAGCTTCTTGATGCTCCCAATGGCTTCTCCTTAGCTCCTTGTTGTTCTTGAGTCTCAACGCACGTCCTTAGTTGCCTAGGTCGAAGTTATGAAGTCCCATTACCAATATTTTCATTTTAGCCCCACTATTTCTGCGCCCGTCCCCGCACATTTCGTGCGAAATCAACCCATTTTGTACGAAATGGATTCCATACGGAATCCTTCCATTTCGTGCGAAATGGTCTGCAGAATGTGTTCTTGAATCTTCAACTTCTTGGTTCCAAGCCTATTTCCTTGTTCTTCCTAGCTTCCGAAGTTCACGTTCTTGATTCCAATTGCTCCTTAAGCCCTGTTTCCTGTCAAAGATAACAAACACTAAACCAAGCGACTAACTCCGACGAATAAAGCATAAATCAACACATAAAACGTGACCAGACAAGAATTAAGCATATGAACAAACAAGTGATAATCATGCATCAAAATCAACATTAGGCTCCGAACTCTCCCAAAAAACTCTTAAATAAGTGGTAAATGCTAAATAAATATAGCTCTTAAAAGGTGCTATCACTAACCATGCCCCCAAACCCCAAATGAGAGGTATGCTACGGAACCTTAGAGGGTTGAGCCAGATTGGTTATAGACTTCTTGACACAAAAAAACTCAACCCCCTCTTAAACAAAATTTTCATAACCCTTATCCCAAAATGTCAGAACCCTCACAAAGTTAGCCACTTCAGACCGATTAGCTTGTGTAATGTCATATACAAGGTTATATCCAAAATCCTCTCAAATAGTATTAAACCCTCCTCAACAAGATCATAAGCCCTTTCCAAAATGCTTTCGTACCAGGGAGAAACATCCAAGATAACTCCATCATTCTTCATGAAGCTATGCACACCTTAAATAAGAAGAAAGGAAAGGGAGGTCTTATGGTCATCAAATATGACATGAAGAAAGCCTATGATAAGCTAGTGTGGAGCTTTTGTGAGGAAAGTGATGGGTTGGCATGGTTTCCCTGCAGCATCTATTAATCTAATTTGGGAGTGTGTCAGCACCACTAACTTTACAATTCTCATTAATGGAGGAGCCTTTGGGAACTTTAGTGCGGAGAGGGGTCTTAGACAAGGAGACCCCCTCTCACCAACTCTGTTTATTCTATGTGCTGATATTTGACTAGGATCATTAACTTTGCAACCTCCAACAAATGGATTGCTGGTATCAGTTTGGCTAGGAACTCTACTCCCGTTACTCAACTTCTATTTGCTGATGATTTAATCATCATGTGTAGAGCTGAAAAAAGCAAGCTGAGTACATCAACCTATGTTTAAAACTCTATGAGAAAGTCTCTGGCCAGAGGGTAAATAAGTCAAAATCAACATTGATCTTTAGTAAAAACCTGGAAGGTGACAAGAAGATAAGTGTTAGACAAGAGCTTCAAGTACAGACTGGGAATAAGAAATCAATTTACCTTGGATTGCCTATTTTTCACATGAAGTCAAAGAAAGACACCTTTGGGAACATGGTGGAGAAATATTCAAAGAAACTGGAGGGGTGGAAAGGTAAATTATTAGCTTATGGAGGAAAAGTTGTGCTCATAAAGTCTTCTATAAGTACTATGCCAGCTTCTGTTATGTCTACTTTCCTACTCCCAAAGAATGTCACTTCTTTTTTAAACAAAAAAAAGTGCGCAATTTTGGCGTGGAGACATTGACACAAAGAGAAAGCTGGATTTCAAATATTGGGAAAGCTTATGCCTAAGCAAGGACATGGGTGGTTTAGGGTTCAGATAAGCTCAATGTTGCAGCATAGCTTTTATTTCTAAACTACCATGGAAGGTGTGATGTAATGGGGATGCTCTTTGAATCAGACTTTTAAAAGAAAAGTACTGCAAAAGAAATAATTTTAGAAGGGTGGAAGCAAAAAACACTGACTCTTGTTTCTGGAAGGGCATTCTAAAAGCTAAAATGGTGTTTGAGGAAAATTCTCTCATGGCAATTGGAAATAGGGCAGATATAGAAGTCTGGCAGGACCCTTGGGTCCCAAATCTTGAAGCTGCTAGACCAAAAGCTCCAGATGATCTGGAATGGGCCCCAAAAAGGGTGGCTGAACTGATAGATTGGGAGACAAAAGAGTGGAAAGATGATCTGCTACAGAGGTGGTTCAGCCCAAATGAGAGGGATGAAATCAGAAAGTTGAAGATTCCTCTTATTCCCACTGGTGATAAATTGTTTTGGAAAGAAAGTAAAAGTGGCGAGGTTACAGTCAAAGAAGCTTACCACTCACAATTCAACAAGTTTTGGGAATGAATGGAAGATACAGATGATGTGTGGAAAGCAATTTGGAAGCTAAGATTCACAACAAACTTAAAATGCCTGTATGGAGAATAGCAGCCGGGTAATGCCAATCAAAAAGAACTTCATCGTCAGAACCCTCAATTCTCAAGGTAACTGTCCTCTTTTCCAGTTTGAGATGAATGCCATATGTTCTTCCTATGCCCTTTTGCTAGAAGTTTGTGGTTTCATTTATTTGGATTTACAAGTGAGTTGATTAATGCCAGCAACATCAAAGAATGGGTGAAATTCCTATTAATGAATAACTCACCTCTGCAAAAGTTTCACCACAACTCACATATACTAGCTGCCCTGATTTTGGACTGTATATTGGAGATATAGAAATGGTGTTTGGTAAAAAGGATCTCAGGTAATCACTCAATCTCACAATGAGATGAGGATCAAGGAGGTCTGGGCAAAATTATGGACACACTCCCATGAGGAAGAAAGGATAAACATAGAGAAAGATAGTTGTGATACAGAATCCTCAAACCCAGATGGCTACCTCCCTTAGAGAACAGTCTCAAGATGAATGTGGATGCAAGCTGGAAGAATGAGAAAGTGGGTATATGTGTTATTGTGAGAAATCAATATGACGAACCAATTCACATGGAGGCTCACTATGATGAGGGTATGGATAGCAAGGAAGCTGAACCTAGTGCTATTAAATTGGGACTCAAATGGATTCAAAGAAGCCAGCTCTCTAAGATCTTTGTGGAATCAGGTGCAAAAGGAATTGTGGATGCTTGTAATAACGCAGTTCAAGCAGGGGGGACATTGGTGCACAAGAGCTAAAGCAATTAACAACGGGCTCAGAAACCATCCACAAGTGGAGGTTAAGTTTTGTAACCGTAGCAGTAACATGGTTGCCCATGAAATAGCTCAATGGGCTAGAAGAGATAGTTTGAAAGGTAGTATAGCAGTAGAGTCCATTCCTACCTTAATATGTAATGCTCTATCTGTGGATAGCAAATGTGTAGTCCATACTGATGGTTTCGTTTAATACATTTCTATTTCATAAAAAAATGGGTTGACAATCTGCCTTCAACTACCTAATCTTTGTATTTGGTCGAATATTGAATCCCAATGGGTTAGCAATCTGCTTAGGAATGATGTATTTTTTTGACAGGTTTAACAGCCGGATGATTACAAGTTTAACATCCAGTTGTGTACCAAATCACCGGGTCAAAATGACTTGGAAAAGTCAATTTGAAAAAACGGGTAGGACGGAGGGAGTAACAGGTTTAACAGTCGGCTGATTACATCAATACAAGCAATTTTTCCTCAAAAAAATTCCTAAAAAAAAAATTACTCAAAAAAAAAATGAAACATTTCTACTTCTTCTTGGGTTGGTGGTGAGCGCACCGCAGAAGAGCCATAAATTTAGTTTGAAAACAATAAAATAGAGAGCGAGAGAAAGAAAGTTGCTTACAGGTCTTGGCTTTCTGTCGAAGGTGTCGACGAAACTGAAAAATGGCCGCGCGATTCTTGTGGCGCGCGACAAGGAAACTAGCTCTGGTCAGCACAGTGGTGGGTGGCGGAGTAGGGGCTGCGGCAATTGCGTCCTCCGACGATCCCGCAACGGCATTGAAGCTCTGCACCACCGTCCCCCTCCGCCTCACTCGCCTTTCACTCACCGCTGCCTCCATTGTTTACGGTACACGTCTCCAAAACTCGCGTTTTGATACCACATATGTTAGGGTTAGGGTTCAGCGCAAAATTCACCTCAATTTCTCGTTTGGTTATTCAGTCTAATCATTACCAATCGATACAGATTTGGTAGAAGGAACTTCAATTTTGATATAAATTGTGCCATCATTTTCCCTGCATATCACTAAATTATACGATTTGGCGTCCGATGAATTAGATCTTAGTTTTGTTATGTGACTGATAAGTAGTACCGACAACACATCAACCTGGGCTTACAGAAATACAATACCCTGCACTGATTTATGATTCAATAAAATGGGACAGTACTACATCTCGCCGATGTTTAGAGCTACAACTGATACAAAAGTTAGAAAGTTTGCTGTGATAAACGTTGAGCATAGGATCATTCATTTCCAATTTACTTAGAGTAAAGAACTGTGGGGAGGGCTTGTGATACTATGCAAAAGCGTGCTTTGGAAGGTTCTGGCTATCATTAAGCTGGTTAAGGCTGTTGAAACTTTGTTTGGGTTGTCTATGTACGTCATTCATTTGTTAGAAGTTAAGAATTAAGATCAGTTATAGTTTATTTTTGATTTCTTAAACAAAGTTCCTGTTCTTTATTATGTGAAGCAGCAGGACAGATAGCAGCAACTCTTCAGCGATCTACCTCTAATTTTAATCTGTTTCTTTTCCTAACCTTATTAGATTATGAATATTCACTATGGGGTCTGCCAGAAGATAGCATTGAAAGAATGAAAACTAAACATGAAGTTCATGTCAGGAGTGCTATTAAGGTGGAAGAACTGTGTTGTAAGAATGGAGGCATATATATCAAGCTCGGTCAACATATCAGTCAACTGGTATGTGTATTCCTCCTCTTTTGTTATCTTTGTATGAATTGGAATGTCAAACACCCTCAGTATAAGAATGGTGTTTGCTTTTTCAGGAGAATAATGTACAGTGTTTTCAATGTTGGGTGCCGGTCTTGTCGTGACTTTAAATATCATCTTTTATCATTTGTAGGAATACTTAGTACCTCAGGAGTATGTTCTCAGAATGAGGGAGTCTCTCTTGAATAGATGCCCAGTTTCTTCATATGATCAAGTATGTGAAGTTGTCAAGAAAGAACTTGGGGGTATGCCAGATGAAGTATGTACCTGACTCCTAGTTGTTGCCTCATTTCTTTTCATGCTTCAGTTGCTTATCTGTCTGGATACTCCTGTTTCTAGATTTTTGATGAGTTTGATCCCGTCCCAGTTGCAAGTGCTTCACTTGCTCAAGTTCATGCTGCTCGAACTCATGGTGGGCAAAAAGTTGCTGTGAAGGTCATAATATTTTCAGAATAAACCATATCACTTGTGTTTTCAATGTCATTTAATTTGTTGCAGCCTTTACAGAGTGGTATAAAACATTAAAGATATTTGGGATCTTTTTCCATTCAAATTTCTCCGCTGCAGGTCCAGCATGCCCACATGACTGATACGGCTGCTGCAGATTATGCCACTGTTGAATTGGCTGTTAACACCTTGCATCGGTTTTTCCCGACCTTTGATTATAGGTTTGTGATGTTATTTTCCCTTGTGTATGTTAAATTTTTGAATCTAGATAAGATACTAAATGCTTGTATTCATGATGTATATCTTTTATTATTCACTGACCACATGATTGAAAAGTGCATCCGGTTACCAGGACAATTTTGTTCTGCTTAATGTAGCAATCTGCACAGCCACCACAATGTATGAGCATTACGGTTTTCATCCGCCTGTATCCCGTTTCAGACACTTGGATTTTGTAATTTTTAGAAAGTGGTGAATTTGTTTGGAGCAACTCTTTTTTTATTGTGAAGATGATCGTCTGAGCTTTTGTATGGGCGATCGAACAACAATTTCCCCTGAAACTCAATTCTTAAGCATAACATCATTTTTTTTTATAAAACTAATTAAGTCCACGTGGCATCACACTTACTAATATATAAATTCTGAAGACATCCGCATAGCCTATCTATATTGATGTGCAATCCCCCTGCTGATTGCGTTCCTCCATGGATGCCTGCATCAGAATATCTGCAATGCAGTCTCTGGCTTTCTGTTATTATTGTTCTAGTTGTACGTGAAAAAATGTTCTTTTCCAACTATTAACTACCCGTGTTTGCAAACAAACTCCGTAGATGCGAGAATATGTTCAACATTTAGTTTGCCAGCTGTATTACTCTAAGTGCAATATATGTGATATTTTTCTGCAGGTGGTTGATCGATGAAGTTCGAGAGAGTTTACCACAGGCTAGTTATTTGCCTCTCAACTCTTTGTTTTTTTAATCACACAATGTCTCACTTATCTCATTATGCAGTTGTTATTTTGTGCTACATCTTATGCCTATGGTTTTCATGTATCCAAAGCCATGCCTTTTCTTTCTGACTTAGGCTGTTCAATTTCAAGCTGCCCATTCGAGTAGTATTCTGCAGGTTTGTCTGGACATCTCAATCCAGCAACACCCATAGTTTTTTAATTTTTACGGGATGGCTCATTCTTCTTGCATCATGTTGTCAATTTAGGATGTACGTGGTTAGTGTATTTGTCTCTTCCTCTAGCTTCTCGATTTACTTAATAGAACTCACAAAAATAGTGCGAAACGTTTAACATGTGAGTTTTTGTTTTGAAAAAAAATCGGATGATACCACCACCTTTTAGAATTTTTGTAAACTGGTGAAAAATCTATTCGGGGGGGGGGGGGGGGGGGGCTGATATAAAAAGGGTTCGTTATGATAATGCTACTGATTATTTTAATCAAGTGCTGTCATCATTTTTCACCGAGGAAGATGTTATTCACGAGTTCTCGTGTCGGCACACCCCAACAAAATGGAATTGCAGAATGGAAAAATAGTTATCTTCTAGCTATAACTCGGGCCCTCCTTTTGCAGAAGAATGTTCCAACAACTTATTGGAGAGAAGCCGTGTTATTAGCTACCCATCTGATTAAACAATTACCCACTCGAGCTCTTGATTACAAGTTACAGCAGCCTGATGGAGTTGTTATAGATATTTTTCCTGATTTCAAGACAAGGGATGACCTAGTTCTTTGAGTATTTGGGTGTGTATGCTCGGTCCATATTTACTCAAACAATCATGGGAAGCTTAATCCAAGGGTTTTGTAGTGTGTTTTTGTTAGATTTTCTTCTACACAAAAAGGATACAAGTGTTATCATCCTCTAACAAAAAGTTTTTTTGTCTCTACCGATGTAACTTCTGCCCAAAATTCCTTTTTGAATTCTTATTTCGAGGGGACACATCAACCCCATGGGAGGTAAGGATAGAGACCTGTTTTTGCTTGACCTTCTGTTTCCCCTATCTTTTCAAAACCAAAATATGTAACCAACCATGTCTAGTCATCCAACAAAGGAGTCCAGTGTAGTGCTCTCAGTCCAGCAAAAAGTGATCAGCATGAAAGTCCTGTTCAACCATTGCACGTATATTCGTGAAGGAAACCCTCCCTTGATCAACCCATGGATATTCAGTATTTAGAGGTAAGCGTCAGTAGTAAAAACGGTGAGGTTGATCTGAATTTTGAAAATGTTGAGGGGAATATGAATTTAAAATATTCTGAAGAAGTGAAGAGAGTAAATACTCTGTTGATGATCGTTACCCATTGCTTAGAAAGGGTGTAAGGAAGTGCACTCAACAGCCCACTTATCCATTGTCTCACTTTTGTTATATAAGTTGTCTAATGGATGTAGAAGCTTTCTCACCCACCTTCATAGTGTTACTATCCCAAGAAATGTATCTGAAGCATTGGCAAGTAAAGATTGGAAAGAAGCTATGATAGCAGAAATGGACGCCCTCGAGAAGAATAAAACATGGGATTTGATGGAGTTGCCTCAAGGGAAAACGCTAGTGGTAAGTGGGTATTCATCGTGAAATACAAGGAAGATGGATCACTTGAACAATATAAGGCAAGATTGGTAACTGAAGGATATACTCATACTTATGGGATAGATTATCTTGAAACATTTTCCCCAGTTACAAAGATGAATACTCTAATAATCCTATTATTTTAGTTGCTAATTGTTGTTGGAGTATGCAACAGTTTGATGTAAATAATGTATTTTATATAGTGGTCTTGATGAAGAAATTTATATGGAGCTGCCTCCAGGATTTGACTCTGACAAGAATAAGGTTTGTAAGTTCAGAAAGGCATTATATGGCCTAAAACAATCCCCTCGACCCCGAGCTTAGTTTGGTAGGTTTGCGCAAGTAATGAAAAATTAGGTTACAAACAAAGTCAAGGTGAACACACATTATTCGTCAAAATTCTGCTTCAGGGGTAGTTACAGCTTTATTAGCTTGTGGAGGATATAATAGTAACAGGAAATGACATGCAAAAAATTGAGGCATTCAGAAGGAGCTTGAGATCAAAGAACATGGCTGATTAAGATCCTTTCTCGGCGTGGCTCACTCACGGCATGGGATCTAAATATCCAAACGTCAGTATGTTCTGGATTTATTAATTTGGACTGGAAAGCTAGGCTACAAACCTGTGGAAATGCCTACTGAACAGAACCATAAGCTTTGCGCTCCTGGATGTAATTGTTGACAGAGAATCGTATGAGAGGTTATTTGGTAAACTTATCAATGTTTCTCATACTGACAGCTTATGCTGATTGAGTCGTGAATAAATTTATGCACAATATAAAACTACATCTTCATGCCGTGCATGGAATTGTATTACAGGAAAGGGAGTGTTATTTAGAAGAGGGAATGCATTAACATTGGAAGCATATACAGATATGTAGCATGGGTGAGGGTGCGGCAAATTACCAAAAATCAAGGGCGGGGGTGCGCCACTTTATTTATATTGTTATTTTATATTATTTACAGTACCATTATACTAATAGTAATCCAAATAATAATCAAACAGAAATTCATACACAGATTCACAGGTACATGATTACTATATCAACAATATTATCTCTTCGTGTCGCTGTCCGTAGCTGTGGAGAGACGAGTAATCTAAGGGTTAGAAATGTTTACATAGATGCACTTTGGTTAAATTATAGTTGTATTTTAGAAGACCTCTCAACTAAAAGTTTGAAAATGACCATGCCTTATAAAAAATGCACCCACGAAGCACCCGGTGCGGGTGCGCGGCCCCCCAGAAGCACCCATGCTACATAGATATACAGATTCGGATTATGTTGGATCGCTTGATGATAGAAGATCAACTTCGGGATATTGTACATAATCTCGGACGTAATCTTGTAACATGGAGGAGCAAGAAGCAAAATGTAGTTGCACAATCAAGTGCAGAAGGTGAGTTTAGAGCTATGACATCGAGTATTTGTGAGCTTCCATGGCTGAAAATAATGTTAGAATATGTGAAGATTGCTTGGAAAGGGATATAAAGTTAAATTGTGATAACAAGTCTGCAATTAGTATTATGCATAATCATGTGCAATTATTTTCCGAAGCAATCAAAAAAAAATAATCATGTGCAACATGAAAGCACTAGGCATGTGAAAGTGGATAGACATTTAATAAAGGTAACGTTGGATTTGAGGGAGGGGGGGGGGGGGGTGTGTTGATTTGTATACCATTTGTGTCAACCAATGGTCAACTTGCAGATTTGTTCCAAGGGTTTGAGTGGTTCTCCATTTAGCTCTATCATCAGCAAGCTAGGAAGGGAAACTATTCATTCACTAGCATCCGGGCGAGTGTCAGAACCAATTGTTATTTTATTTGGTGGTAGGCCTGGAGATTCTGCAATTAAATTTGAGAAAAATACAGATGTGCACCAGCTGTATATGCATGTAACATAATGCATACCTTAGCAATAGCTATCACTGATTTTTGTGGGATTATTAGGAATTTTTCCTTCTATAGCTTAGCTAGCTCTCATATATCTCTGTCATGGTATATCAGGCTCTTTCACACATGATTGGTCAAACAATCCACGTCTCTTCTACCTCACCATCACCTGCAATCTAGGTAACCCAAATTGCCTAAATTGCCGTCGTACCCGGGTCGATATGATCTGACACGGGTGCAGGTATGAGATATGTGGAGGATTCCTGGAGGAGATGTCGCGTCTGGGGTGGTGGAGCAGGATACCCCTTTTTTGTTTATATTGCAGTTTACCGCTCTATTATTGTTAAAACCCCTAATGGGCTTTTTGAGAAACAAGCTATAAATGGATAGTGGGCTTAAGTAGTCCTTCCGAGGCAAAAAAAAAAAAAAAAATCTTCATGGGCCTATTTTCTTATGAGCCTTTGTATTAAATTGTCAACAAAAGTCTGAAGGGTTGGGCCTTTTAAAAGTATTTAAAGAAAATACCTGAAATATAGTTTCCTCCCTCCAAGTTTAATGAAAAAGACATTTAGGCCCGCAGAGAAGCAGACTATGTCTAATATAAGTACCCATATATGTGTGTATAAAAAATCTAGTGTGAATAATATATAATATATGCAATATCGCTGCACCGTTTCCATATTTTGGATACTTCTTAGCTGAGTTTTATCATCTAGGCGAATCGGACACACACCGGACATGACACCTGCACCCGGGTCCATGTAACAGCCTGCAATCAAGTTCCTCATGTTAGGCATAAAATAATGTCACGTGTGAGGAGGCTTGTTGAGAAGTCCCACATCGGGAGTTTACAACATTTACATCCAATTAACAAGATTCTGCATTACTCCCCTCATTGCCAATTCGTTGAGGTGGAACTCCATGGATTCTTACAAATAATGCTTTCGGTTATATCTGTGGAGAAATGCCTGTTTTCTGTAGCAAACCAATATTCAATGCTTCTTTACCGGTAGTGTTCCTTGACCTGTAGCTAAGATGGTGATCAATAGTTTCAAATGTTCAATCACACTAAAGAAGAGCGTAACCAGAAATCAATTGGTCGAGTCTGCGCAATGAATACTAGGGGGGTCCTTTTGGATGGATCAGAACTCATTTAATGTCTTTGGGTTGGGTCTTGACTCTTGAGTTCTTGACGGGGAAACACCTGGTTGCGACACCCAAACCCATGATATTATAAAACCCATCATGATGTGACCGACCAACAAGGTTCCGAAACTAAAGATACGGACTTCTATATATTGCTGACAAGCATGTCCTGTCCCATAATATATGTTTGGGTCATGTTAATTGTACGACAGTTTGTCTTTTTTGGTCCATTTGGTTTTTCAGTATTTGCCAGATCCAGGTATTGGTTAGTACTTATGGTGAGTGTGGACCCATACTAAATCGTGAAAGAGATAGTGTTTATTACCCTAATTATTTACCTACTACATGAGGGGATTAGCTGGGTTGAACCATCTATAGTGTAATTTTGAGTTATTACTGCACCAAACTGAACACAGTATCAAATGTAATCCAGCGAGTCGAATCTGACTATTCAAATCTAGACAGGGTAGTCCAGAAAACCAAACATGCCAGCATAAAACACTTACGATTGAAAAGACAAATCTACCCTTGAAAATAAGAAGCCCTGGGTTCAGGAACCATCCTATGAAGACGGGTGCCGAGAAGGTGCTGGTGCAGGAACTGGGTGCGGGTGCGGCAAATTCCCAAAAATAAGGGTGCGGGTGCGGGGACTTTATTTATATTTATATTTTATATTTTGGTAACACCATTATACTTATTATAAAACAATAATAGTAATCTAAATTATAATTAAACACATATTCATACACAAATTCAAAGATAGAGGGTTAGTTTATCAACAATATAATCTCTTCCTGTCGTTGCTGTGGAGAGACGAGTAATCTAAGGGTTAGAAATGTTCACATAGATGTAAGTTTTTTTTGTAAAATTGTAGTTGTATTTTAGAAGACATCTCAACTAAAACTTTCAGAATTAACCTGCCTTATCCACAAAGCACCCGTAAAGCACCCACGAGCGACCTTTCAGAAGCACCCGTGCTACACAGGAACCATCTCCCAACTCATTATCTCCCTTTGCTCCAACCTCGGGGTCTCCCGCTTCTCTTCATCTTCTACCCCTTCCTCCTCCCGCCCCCTGCACCAGACTAGACCCTTGTATGTTCCCGAACAAACAAAACCAGACCGCCATCACCTCTTTGTCTGAAAAATTTCAACTCTATTCACTCGTCCACCCTCCGTCGCCTATCTCAGTTGCAGTTCTGGTTCTGATTTTATGTTATGACAAATTCAAATTCTTGTCTCCTGGCATCTTTAAGTAATCACGAACCAAACTTCACACCGTACCAAATACAATCTGTGGAAAAAGATAATAGTTTTTCTCACTTATCATATGAATTACAATGAGGATATATATATAGATCCTAGCAAAGCTTATAATGGGAAACTACATAAATCAGGGCCTAATCCTGGGGATTTTACAACTAACACTTTATGGTAATAATATATTAAGACATTAATACTATACAAGAATATCTCAGAGGTTATTGGTCAAATATCAATCCCTAAAATTATGTGTCAATCCCTGAAATCAAGTGCTGAATGTCAACACTCCCCCTCAAGCTGGTGAAAAGATATTTTCCATTCCAAGCTTGCTCAGAATATCATGTAATCTGGAGCTATGCAGCCCTTTCGTGAGGAAATCTGCAAGTTGATTTTTAGTGGTAATATAAGGAATACAAATCTCCCCGTTTTCCAATTTTTCTTTGATGAAATGACGATATATCTCAACATGCTTAGTACGGTCATGATGGACAGGATTATGTGCAATGCTGATTGCTGATTTGTTGTCGCAATACAACCTCATTGGCCCTTCTAGCTTAATTCCCAAGTCCGACAATATCAAACGTATCCAAATAATCTCACATATACCTTGAGCCATCGCTCTGAATTCTGCTTCCGCACTTGATCTAGCAACCACAGATTGCTTCTTACTCCTCCATGTAACCAAATTACCAGCAACAAATGTACAATATCCACTTGTGGAGCGCCGGTCCACGACTGATCCAGCCCAGTCTGCATCCGTATAAGCGTCCACCTCCATTTTTCCATTTCTTTTGAAACAAATTCCTTTCCCAGGTGCTGATTTTAAGTACCTGAGAATTCGATATGCAGCTTCCATATGTTTCTCACGAGGAGCTTGCATGAATTGGCTAATTACGCTCACCGCATATGCTATGTCTGGACGAGTATGCGAGAGATAGATTAGTCTTCCAACAAGTCTTTGGTACCTTTCCCTGTCAACCTCAGGTTCTTCAGAACATTCCCCAAGTTTATGATTTGATTCGATGGGACTGGTCGCAGGTTTACAGCCTAACATCCCTGTCTCCTTGAGCAAGTCAAGAGTATATTTGCGTTGAGATAGAAAAATACCTGCTTTTGAATGTGCAACCTCAATTCCAAGAAAGTATTTGAGTCTCCCCAAATCTTTAATTTCAAACTCACTTGCCAAGTATTGCTTCAGCCTTTTAATTTCTTCTTCATCATTTCCTGTCACAATTATGTCGTCTACATACACAATTAGAGCTGTCACCTTATTAGAAATCTTTTTCTTCATGAAAAGTGTGTGGTCACCCTGACTTTGTCTGAACCCAAAAGCTGTTAAAGCTTTTGTGAATCGTCCGAACCAAGCTCTAGGGGACTGTTTAAGACCATACAACGATTTCTTGAGACGACAAACTTTTCCTTCCCTCCTGTTCATACCTGGTGGAATCTCCATATATACTTCCTCATCAAGATCCCCGTGTAGAAACGCATTTTTCACATCAAATTGCTGCAACGTCCAATTCAGATTAGCAGCAACAGAAATAAGAATTCTTATGGTATTCATCTTGGCAACGGGGGCGAACGTTTCTTGATAATCTATCCCATAAGTCTGAGTAAACCCTTTGGCCACTAATCTCGCTTTATATCTTTCCAAAGATCCATCAGCTTTATACTTAAGAGTGAAGATCCACTTACACCCAACTGGTTTCTTTCCCTTTGGCAAATCAACTATCTCCCAAGTATTATTCATCTTTAATGCTCTCATCTCCTCTAGCATAGCTTCTTTCCATTCTGGCACACATAGGGCTTCATGTGCAGTTTTCGGAATTGCTATGGTAGATAGTTGAGAAACAAATGCATTGAAGTTAGGAGATAATCTGTGAGTCGACACAAACATGGATATGGGATGTTGGGTGCAAGTTCTTTTATTTTTCCTCAGAGCAATTGGAAGAGACAAATCATCATTAGAAATATTGGAATCAATCAAAGATGGAGTAGTGGTACCTGGTTCCGGTTCAGATAGTTGAGCGTGCCTCAATTCTGGTGGAGCCTTTTTCCTCCTAGAGAATACCTTAAGTGGAGTTGGCTGATTGGATTTTTCAGTGGGGTTGGGTAGTGTTGAAGAATGAGGATCATCATATGGTAAGGTTTCAATCAACACAGGAGCTTGTAGGTTTCCAGTGGGTGTGGGTTTGGGTAGTGTTGAAGAATCAGGATCATCGTATGGTATGGTTTCAATCAACACAGGAAGGACATATTGATTTTCATCTTCCATTGTACTCTCACCCTGAAGATAATTATATGAGTAATATGGCTGAGTTTCAATGAAGTTCACATCCATAGTAACATAAACTCTCTTTGTTGGAGGATGGTAGCACTTGTACCCCTTTTGGGTAGGTGAGTAGCCAAGAAATACGCACTTCAAAGCCCTGGGGTCGAGTTTTGATCGATTGTGATTGTGAATATGCACGAATGAGACACAACCGAACACTTTGGGAGGAAGATTCCCAAAGTTTTTACACGAAGGATACAATTTGCTCAAATAACTCAATGGACTTTGAAAATTAAGGACTCGAGAAGGCAACCTGTTGATCAAATGAGTGGCAGTTAAGAGTGCTTCCCCCCAGTATGTTTTTGGTACCCTCATTTGAAACAAAAGAGTTCTAGCAACCTCAAGCAAGTGGCGGTTTTTTCTTTCCGCAACCCCATTTTGTTGGGGAGTATTAGGGCAAGATGATTGTTGAATTATTCCTTCCTTTTGGCAATAGGCAATCAATTCACTATTGAAATATTCTCTTCCATTGTCTGAACGAATGACATGGATTTTGACACCAAACTGATTACATATCATTTTGTGAAAGATCGGAAAAATTTGATTAACTTCAGATTTGTGTTTCAGAAGATAAACCCAGGTGACTCTCGTACAATCATCGATGAAAGAAACAAACCATGTAGCACCAGAAATATTGGAAATTTTAGATTTCCCCCAAACATCGGTATGTATAAGACTAAAGGGTACCGACGACCTTTCACTTATTGAACGAAAAGGATTTCTATGGTGCTTTGCCATTTCACAGATTTCACAATGGAATGAAGTTTTATTGAAATCGAAAGAGGGAAACATTTTTTGCATAGTAGAGAAGGAAGGGTGACCAAGCCTTTTGTGCCAAAGAAGGATATCGGATTCTTTCAACGAGCAAGCCATACTCGAGATAGTTTTATTTCCACTTGTAGTCTCTAAGAGATAAAGTCCACCATTCTCTTTAGCACGCCCAATCATCTTCCCCGTAGTCATGTCCTGAATGATACAATGAGAGGAAAAAAAAAAATCAGAGCACAATTAAGATCTTTGGTAAGCTTTGTGATGGAAATAAGATTACATGTTAATTTAGGAACATGTAGGGCATTATGAAGAGTCATAGTATTGGTCAAGGGAATCGATCCTTGACCAGAAACAGGACATTCATTTCCATCTGCAGTGGAAATTTTTTTAATTCCTGCACAAGGGATATAGCTGGAAAAGAAACGGGAAGATCCCGTCATATGATCTGAAGCACCAGAATCTAAGATCCAGGGCGAACAATCTGACAAAGAAATAAAGGCTTTAGGGATATCACCTTGCTGGACATAGGCACAAGTTGGTTTAGCAGTGCTCATTTGGTGGAGTAAAGCCTTCAACGTCTCAATTTGCTCCCCATTCAGTCCCCCAAAATTTTGATTTCCAGTGGAGGTCTCTTCCATCTTACTCTCCACAGTAAATGCACGATTCTTTTTATGGCCAAATTTCTCTCGTTGGCCTGATGTCTCTCGTTTCCCTTCAGATGAAGGCTTACCATGAAGCTTCCAACAAGTTTCTCTTGTGTGACGAGGTTTTTTGCAAAAATCGCACCATCTTTGGTCTTTCTCGTCAATGCTCTTCTCCCCCTTCCTCTCTGGTGCGATGTAGACTGATTTAGGAATGGCAAGGGCGGAGTTCTCCATGTTTGGTTTTTCCAGCATTACCATTCGGCGACTTTCTTCCTCTCGAACGTAAGAAAAAACCTCCTTTAAAGAAGGAAGAAGTTCTTTTCCAAGAATCTGCACCCTTACTTGATCGTATTCCGACCTCAATCCAGCTAAGAAAGCATATATTCTATCCTCTTCAATCATCTTTTGAAGTTGAAGAGAATCTGCAGCGGATTCCATCGAAAAATTCTGGTAATGATCCAACTCTAGCCAAAGCCCCTCCAATGAGTTGAAATACTCTGTTACAGACGAGGTTCCTTGCTTACTAGAGTAAATCCGATTCTTTAACTCATACACAAGAGCCTTTATCCCGATCTTGGAGTATGATTGTGTAACTGCATCCCAGATCTCTTTCGCAGTAGAGAGAAACAAAAGTGGTTTGCTAATTTCTGGTTGCATGGAATGAAGCAACCAAGACATAACCATTGAGTTCTCAGCTTCCCATGTCTCGAACGTAGGATCATCTTCTTTTGGAGCAGTGATCCTCCCTTACACATAGCCCATCTTCTTCTTGCTTTTGAGAAACAACTTTGCCGATTGAGACCATTGCAAGAAGTTTTGGCCATTGAGTTTGCAAGTGGTGATTTGGGAGTTGGGATTCTCCGCAGAGAAATTGAGAGTGGGATTTGGGGTCTGACAAGCTGGGTTGGCATTGCTGGTTTCAGAGGTGATATCAACCATGATGGATGGTTTGAGTGCAAAAAGGAGATGAATGAGAGAAAGAAAGTTCTCTAACAACGAAGGGTGAGAAATGGCGATGAAGGCCACTCACTGTATTCTGGAAAATAAGAACCAAGAATACTAGTTTGATACTAACCACGCTCTGATACCATGTGGAAAAAGATAATAGTTTTTCTCACTTATTATATGAATTACAATGAGGATATATATATAGATCCTAGCAAAGCTTATAATGGGAAACTACATAAATCAGGGCCTAATCCTGGGGATTATACAACTAACACTTTATGGTAATAATATATTAAGACATTAATACTATACAAGAATATCTCAGAGGTTATTGGTCAAATATCAATCCCTGAAATTATGTGTCAATCCCTGAAATCAAGTGCTGAATGTCAACACAATCCACAAAGATAAGAAATTCAAGAGTTTAGCAGCTGCACAAGTAAATACAAGCTTGATGCAATTTTGGGGCGTTTCAAAGATACTGCAACTAAATGATTTGAATTGCCAATGGCAGCCGGCAAGTGGTAGGGCATTTAAAGCGCCAGGCAGAGTTCCATTCCGCTCCCCTAGTAGTATGTACTTCCTCCGTTTCAATCATTTCTTCCCACTTCCCTTTTTAGCTAGATTCAGTCATTTCTTCACACTTTCCACTTTCTCCTCACCACCACCACACATTCTTTTCAACAAAAATCTCTCTCTAACCACTACCACCGCATTTCTCTTAAAAACGTTTTCTCTTTCCAACCACCACTTCAAACTTCCCCCTCCTTAAAAAATGTGCAATTGGGGGATGGGAAGATTGAATTGAAACGGAGGTAGTATATGATTTCTTACCTTTATGTAAAAAAAAGGATTGTTTTGAATTAGAAGCACTGGCTTAGAATTCTAATTTATAACATAGGAGACGAGTTTTTTGGTCCATGTGGTAGATATTGTTTCTCCGTCAAACTCTTCTGGGTTAATTGAAGAATAGATTGGGCATAATAGACTGGGAGAGAGCATAGGTGTCAGAATCTTACGATTCACGATTCGTATCCTACGATTCAACTCAATTCTCCAATGAAACGATGTGAATCCCTTGGTGAATCTTTAATAGACAAAAAAATATTTGAATCTCGATTCAAGAGTCCGAATCTAACGATTCAGTGCGATTCAGACCGATTCACCTTCGATTCATCTGAAGGTCTAATTGAGTTACAACATAAGTCTAAGAAATTGTACTTCCTACATTTATGTCTGTTTGCAACATATGTTTTTTAAAAATTACTAGTGCATTTTGCTCTAGTACAAGGCAATAGTTTCCTATTATTTCAATATCCTTGGCATCGGGTAGTTCCTTGCTCCACATACCTTCGTATAATTATTCTTCATCTTTTAGATGTGCAAAACTTCTAATCACTAGTTATGGAGGCAAGTTTCCAGTAATATGAATTTTCTTTTTGTAAAAATATGAATATTTTGTTGATCAATGTTATAGCTTTATGAAATATTTTATTACATCTACATAAAATTATTGCAAGCTGAATCTTTACGATTCACGATTTGGTTTGATTCACGATTCAGTGAAGGTGAAATTCGATTCACTCTGAATCCCGATTCGACAACTATGGGAGAGAGTGTTTCCAGCAGAAGAAAGAAGAAGATAATGAGAGAGAGATAGGGTTTCCTATATGTTAAGGGAAATGGTAATTTTACAAACATACACACAGAGTGTGTGTGTGTGTGTGTGTGATCCCCATTCCTAAAGACACTAATTAATTATGTTGTAATGAAAATGTACAAATTATTTTAGAAAAAATTGATAGGTGAGAAAAATAAATGATAAGAAATAAGCGTTATAGAGAATGATTGGTAATGATGTGAAATAAAAGATAGATGTAAGACTGAGCAGAAGTTCATACCCACCCTGCAAAAAACTATGAGGTAAAGAAGGAAATCACGTGGCGAATCACTCTCAGCATGTTGTCCCAATTATTGGTATAAAAAAGTGCTGGCTCCTAATTCTATGAATAAAGTTCCTCTCGGAATATAGGATCTATCTGCTATAAACTTGTAGATCCATTGGCGTAAAGACAGTTTGAAGCACCAAAGAGGCAATGATTTCCTATAGGGTAAAAGACACTGACCACCCCTGGGTTCAGGGAAAAATCCACAGACCACCCCTGGGTTTTGGATAAAGACACTCCGCACCCACTTAACGGAATATTCCGTGGACACTGAGCACCCTTCTGTTATGTTCTGTTAGAAAAGTGCTTGACTGAATCTTTTCGGACCATGTTGCCCCTGTATAATTTTTTGAACTTTTTTACTCATTTCATCATCAAGAACACCAAGCCTAGAACATCAAGAACACCAACAAATTCTCAATAAATCATAATACGATAGAATTTTTCCACAACAACAACATCCACAACAACAACATAAAAGGATTGCCACCACGCTGTTGAAATCGATTCTTAATTGGGACTAAACTATAGTAAAACAAAGTAACAATTTCTCATAATAGATCACACAGGTCAAAGATTCAGTCAAGTAACAATTTCTCACAATTTCTCATAATAGATCACACGGCATCAATCTATAACGGGGGAGGAGAAGAAAGAAGAAGACAAGGAAGAAGAAGAGCAAGGTGAGCACGACGCCGTTGCCGGAGGACGTCGTCCAAGTCGAACCCGCTACTGCAGAAGCAAGCCGACCTCCCTCGCCGCAGATCTCTCTCTCCGTTCCGCCCTCTTCTCCGATCTACAGAAGAACGACGCCTCCTCTGCTGAAGGACGGTTGTCGTCCGGTCGAACCTGCCACTGCAGAAGAACGCCGACCGCCTCGTCGAACCCCAGAGCCGTCGATGCAGATCTCTCTCTCCCCCTTCTTCTCCGATCTTCTCTCTTAGGCTTCACTTCTCTTCTATTTCTCTCTTTCTCTCTCGATGATTATCAGATCTTCACGATCTTGTAGGAGATGATAGGCGGTGGGTCTGTGATGAGGAGGGATGGTTTGGGAGAGAGGTGATTGACAGTGTTTCTCCACGGCGGGAGTCCGCCGTTGGCCCGGAGTCTGAGCAGCGGCCGACGAATTTCAGGTCGTACCTAGCCGCTGCCACTAACCACGGCACGGATCTAGGATGTGTAGATCTTGTAGTCGAAGGTGAAGAAGATGAAGAAGAACCCCTTCTCTTGGGTGGGTTTCTTACGAATCAGGGGAGTTGAGGAGAGAGAGGCATGTGTGTTGGTATTGGTGTTGATGAAGAAAATGAAGCAGGGGGATGTGATTTGGTTGTTTCTGGTGTTGGTCGAGCATGAGAAGAGGAGATGGAGGAGAGGGAGGGAGGCGCTGTGAGAGAAAAAGGGGAAGAGAGAGAGGGGAATTAGGGTTAGAATGGGGTTGATACTATATATAGATGTAATTCTGTTACAAAGTTAAGGACAAGATTGTATTTTCCACACAACCGTTAGTGTCTGTCAGTTATAGGGGTGCGGAGTGTCTTTATCCAAAACCCAGGGGTGGTCTGTGGGTTTTTCCCTAAACCCAGGGGTGGTAAGTGTCTTTTACCCTTTCCTATATAGTTGAGCATGCATATGTTTTTTTCCAAATCAACATTGTAGATTACTAAAGGAGCAAGCATGTTCAATAGTTGTAGATACGACACGGCTGAATGGGTGTTTGGTATTGCATTATTTTCACATGAAAGATCATTGAAAACATAGAATAGTGCAGCAAGCCACCAAAATTGAGGTAAACACATAACTCTATGCTTGAACTTCAAAGTCTCAATATTCATTCATAAAAGTCATATTGATCAATAGATGAAACCAGATATTAGAAAAAAGAGAAGGAACATATAGTGGAATAGAAAGAGAATCAGCAAAAAGGAAATTGAGAGTCTGTCTAGAAGAGTCTGATTCTGTCCCTTTTTAAATGTTATATGATCAAGTGCTAATGAAGTGTCAATTTTCTGAATAAAGACCTGCATCCCTGCTGCTTCTAACATTGGAAAAGTAAAGAGAAACGTTATTTTGTTTATTACAACTTATGTTTCCATGTGTCCCGACCATACCTGTGTTATATAAATGCCCAATACACTAAAAACAACTGAACTTAAGAGAACTCCGTTTGACGAAGTCATTACTGCTTTTCCAACATTCATGCGACCTGTTAGTAGATGTTGTGAGTTTGATACAGAGGAGGAAAACAAAAATAGAGCCATAATGAGCTTACCTGATCCCGTAAATCCACCCGCCCGCCGGCTGCACTGCACATGTTGGCTTGGTTGAAAGCCTCGAGTCTGACTAAGGCCAAAAACTTATCCAAATTCCTTTGGTGCCCTATGAAACAAAAGGAGTTTCGTCTAGCACGTTCCTGAAAGAGATCAGTCATTATCTCATAGATATGGATCCTTGTTCTATAACCTTCAAGGCCAAATAGAGATTATAAGATTGTAATAGCTGATGGTAGCCTTGTAGTTTGGATACTAGCTATACCAAATGATTTTGAAAAATAAAATACAGATCAAACTGCATTGAATATCTGGAATGCCGGCATCACAACTAGACCCACTAGTTGCTTTACTATTGGGGAAATGAGGTGAGGAAATTTTGATGTTTGGGTTTGAAATTTCTACTTGGCTTTGAATCTTGACAATCTTGTTCAAGAAATGCTTTATATCTTCTGACAGTGACGGCCACTTACCTTCCTCCTAAGAAGTTTCTTAAGTCCTTTTTATAAAAGACCGGCTTACTTTCATTACGGACGTTACTCTAACAGAGCTCTTTTACAAATTGGTTACTTTACTTAAAATCTCCAAAAAAAGTCAAATTTTATGAGATAAAAGAATAAAATCAAAATTTTGAAAAATCTTTATCATAAATTTTAGCTGTTCGTTGGTCGTATCACGAGAAATAAGTATAGATAAACAAAAAATTGTCTTTTTTAGTCAAACTTTAAGAACGATAAAAAGTTGCCTAGTTGAAGACAAAGTAATTGCAGCCATATCCATGACCATGTTGTTGCTTCTGACTCTATGTGAGATTATGTCCTTGTTTAAAGCTAAATTTGATCATGCAGTATTACTGTTTCTTGAGTGTGAAGCCACACAATTTCTGTTGCTTAAAATATTTATTGTGTGCTCAATGCAAACTTGACAAAATCTATTTGTTGTTACAGGAACTAGATTTTGTGGTTGAGGGCAAGAACAGCGAGAAATGTTTGGAGAACTTTCGGAAGTTGTCTCCTCATATTGCAGACCATGTGTATGTCCCACGGGTATATTGGAGCTTAAGTACCTCAAAAGTATTGACCATGGAATTTATGGATGCTGTTCAAATAAATGACGTGCAGAAAATTCGAAAACTTGGAATTCAGCCGAATGATGTTGTCAAACTTGTAAGTTCATGGGTTTAATACGCCATATTTCACTGGTACTTCTTTAAGTGGTAATATGGTTGGCGTGCCTGGAAAGTGGAAACTGTCGTCTTTGACTTTCATCACATCACAGACATTTTACGTCGAAAGTCGCTATAAAGTTATATATTCAGGAACATATTTATGACAAGTAGTTGGTTGCAGAAAAATTTCATCCAGTTAATTATTTTCTAGGAAGCCAGAGCAAAATCCTAGTGGCATTAGTCTTGAAATCTCTGCCTTTTTAATTTACTTTTATGCTGTGAACTATGTATCAATTACCTCGAAGTAACTCAATTGGAAATAATATTCTGGGTAGGTTGAAGTCAGTCAACAGGAAACACGTCAGATTTGGAGTTTCTCACATTATCTAGTACACTGTCCCAGTTAATGACTAAAGAGAGGTTGGTTCGCTGCAGGTTAGTCAAACTTTTGCAGAGATGATGTTCAAGCATGGGTTTGTTCATTGTGACCCACATGCAGCAAATCTACTGGTTAGGCCATTACCTCACAGCAAGAGGAGTATTCTGGGTAAGGAATTTTGTTTTATCGCTAAACTGACTTAAGTGAACTGTTCATGCATGTTGCTGGTTATAATGTAGTGATGTTAATTTCTTTTCAGAATTGAGGTTTATTTAACTTTTATTTTCATTGTTATGTAGCTCTTCAAATCGTTTAACCATTGGAAAGCCATCCCTCTGTACTGTTGAACAATGAGTTGTCTTTTAGTAGTTTATGAGTACTAAGAAATAGCATGCAATGGTCGATGGTCGTAATTTGCTAGCCTCCACATGGAAAATAGTGAAGTAGCCCTTAAAGTTTTATAAATGAAGAAAAGGTCTAATTATGGCTTTTCATCTATGATGAGAAGTCCAGAGGAGACAAAGGAATCTATTTTCCAGATAACCCTTGTTCATGTATTGGTTTGGGATGACAAACAAGACACCAGATTTGAGGCTGGGACCAATCAAGGTTTGGGTTGTTGGATTTGTTGGCTTGACTTCTCGATGATCTCACATTGTTGGTTTTACTAAACCATGGTGTTTTGGTGACCGGAAATACAGGATTTTATGCATGTAAGGAATTTTGCCGACAATATGTATCTTACGTTATGTTGGTTATGTCTTCCATATCACAATTCACAAGGGAGTTGTGAGGAAGATGAACGAGAGTCTGTAGAAATTCATCTTATTTTAAGAAATTATATGATACAAGGTATTTATACAGTAAGCTAATAACTACACTAGGAAACTTCTGTATTCTACTGGTATCTAGAAAACTGCAGCTAGTATTCCACATTGGCAATGCAATCTATTTCTACACTCCCACCCAAGCTAGGGAATAATCGTTTTCCATTCCCAGCATGCTCACTATCATTTGGAATGCTGAAGTGGTCAACCCTCTTGTTAGATTTAAGCTAATTGACCTTCCTTAGAAATGTAAGAGGTGGAAATCAGTCCACTTTCTAGCTTCTCTTTTATGAAGTGTCTGTCAAGTGTCGAGTCAACTTCGACATGTTTAATTCTGTTGTTCTGAACTAGATTTGAGCTATACCAATTGCAGACTTACTGTCGCAATAAATCTTCATTGGTATTTCCCATTTGATATTCAGGTCTTTTAAAAAAAATTTAGCCATACAACTCACAAGTACCTCGTGCCATTGAACGAAACTCCGCCTCTGCACTAGATCATGATACTACTGGTTGTTTCTTACTCCATGTTACCAGATTGCCACCAATGAACGTACAATATCCAGACATTGATCTTCTGTCACTGACAGCCTGCATAATCAGCATCGTCAGTATATGTTTCTAAGCTCATAGTTGCACCTTTTCAATAGAACTCCTTTGCCCAGAGTGCCTTTCAAATATTGTAAGATGCGGTGATCATCCTTAAAAGTTTTTCGTAATGTGACTTATCATACTCGCAGCATATGCAAATATCAGGTCGCGTGTTATAAGATAAATTAGCCTCCCAACTAGGCGCAGGTACATGCTTTTATCAACCGGTTCTCCTTTAACAATCTCTCATAGTCTATGATTTGGTTCAATAGGCGTGTCTGCCCGTCTCTTCTAGCAGATCAAGAACATATTTTTGTTAGGAAACAAATGTTCTTTCTTTTGATAAAGCTACTTCTATCCCCAAGTTTGGCCAAATATTATATTTCAATTCAAATTCCTAGTATATATACGCCTTTTCCTTTGCGTCATTTCCGCTTACTATAATGTCATAAATTATGAATGTTGTGATACTCTCTGAGGATGATTGCTTGATGATTAATGTATGATCTCATTAATGATAAAAAACGTATGATCTCATTGGCTTTGTTTATAACATGCCAATGTAGATTGTTTTCAACCATATATTGCTTTTTTCAGCTTCCTGGAACTGCTGTAAAATTTTAGCAATGCAGGCTGGATACAATTTCTATGAAACACTATTTTCTGACCAAAGAAGCAGAGTAGAAACAAAGCACAGATGAAGAATTGTGCTATATTGGCAATTGAGTCCTTGAAATGAGGTTTATGAACCCACAAATGAGCCTAAAGCTCTGATGCCACAAAGAAAATGAAAGAATTTCTGTAGGAGTTCTTCTTATCTCAAGAAAAGATAGGATACAAGGTATTTATACAGTAAGCAAATAACTATTCTAGGAAACTCTTATTTTCTACTGGTATTTAGGAATTTGGATTTGTTTACAACTAATCTTACGAATTTGCAGTACAATCTAGTCCTATATTTACTGCAGTAACAGAGATCTTGCGATTTTAGTTAACTCAGAATTAATAACAAGTTGTATTCACCTTTTCTGCAAAATTATCTGCTACCTAGAGTAGATAACTGGTGTTAGTTTAAATATATCCATTTACATGAATTGAATGTTTTAGTTTTGTCTAAGTAAGGCCACTTGGCTGGTATTCTGTTTATGATGCATGAAGATAAAAATGGGAGTAGGAATGTACATACCGAGCATGTTGATTGAGGTAATGATGGTTATGAAACGAACAAGAAAAGCAAAGGTGGCAGGTATCAAGGGAGCAACCTTGCAGAAAATGATCAATTTGAGAGCAAATTGTTTGCAGAGAGCAAACAACTTGGGTGGATTAAGGCCTAGTTTGGGAATGCCGTGGCAGTGCTAGAAAGCTGATGTGTGATAACACTGTGGAAAGCTGTTGTGAATTCTTGATAAAATGTTGTTTGGTAAACATTACGTAAAAGTTGCTGTGAAATATTGATATAGTAATTTTGTGTTTGGTAAAATCAACTGTGAAGTTACAGTGAGAGGGTAAAATGACAAAAATATATGACACGTGTCATTTCCGTAAAGATAACTATTGATATTTCAAAAAATTGTAAGGTTAAAATCGATTGTAGATAAATTAATCAAAAGCACTTTCTGGAAAAGCATCTCCCCCCTTGCTTCTGAAAACTGTTGTGGGACAGCAGAAACTGTCCGTAAAAGCATACATTTTATTTTTACCAAACACACCAAAACTGCTTTGCTGTCGGAAAACAGCTGTGCTGGCAGCAGAAGCATTCCCAAACTCACCCTAAGGTCCATATCCTTTGCGGGGAAGGATGAGCTGTTCTTAGAGGAGCCAATGGTTCAAAGTCAAAGTTGACTATCTTGCATTCTCCTGTTGTGCTTCATGATAGAACTCATGTTTAGAGAATCGAAATAATTTTTCTCTGTATTTTATTTAACAACCTCAGTGGCTGTTTATATACACCAAGGGCAGAGCCATTAATATAGAAAACTACTTAGGAAACAATGTATTCTCTACTTAGGCAACTATTTTCGACTTAGGAAACTACTTATTCTCTCCACTCCCCTGCAAGATGGAGGACCGGGAAGAGACTCCAATCTTGGACTGAGTAGTGACGAATAGAGATCGCGATAGAGCTTTGGTAAGACAATCAGCAAGCGCGTCTCGTTTGATGAGGAAACATGAACAACACGAAGCAATCCAGACTGTACTTGCTCACAAACAAAATTGAAAACCAACGCAATGTGCTTCTTACACGAGTGAAATACCAGATTTGAGCACAAGTAGGTAGTGCCAACATTATCACAGTAGATGAGCAGAGGATAAAGAAATGCCATTGTCGGAAAGAAGAGAGCACAACCATCACATGTCAGCAGAAATAGCAGACATGATACTCTGCCTCATTAGAAGAGCGAGCAACATTACGTTGCTTCTCCACGAAATCAGGGAGCCACCTAGAAAAACCATATAACCAGAGGTGGAGGAATAATCATCCTTATTCGCAGCCCGCTCAGCATCGGAAAAGGCATACATAGAGGTGCCCTGCATATACCGAGAGCGCGCTTGACCGTGTTCCAATGAACAACAGTTGGCCGATGCATAAACTGAGGAGGTTTGTTGACTGCAAATGCAATATCCGAGCGCATGAGGAAGAGATACTGAAGACTACCCACAGAGATACGGTGCCCGCATGCATCAGTTAGTATTGTACCACTATGCAACGAGATCGTGACAAACGTATCAAATGGTGTCTGGGCAGGGTTGGCGGATGCCATACCCATCCTCTGTAGTCTGTAGGAGATCCCGAACATTCTACCGAGACAGAAGTAGACCGCTCTTGAGTGAGGTAAGATCTCAACACCAAGAAAGTAGGACAAATTGCTAAGGTCCTTCAAGGAAAATCAACGAGACAGAAGATCGAACTGCTTCACCAATGAGGCATTAGGACCAGCGCTAATGATGTCATCCACATAAACAAACACATGCAGAGTGACAACAGAGTGACAGAAGATAAATAAGGAAGTATCGGCACAAAAAGTAGAGAAACCCTTCTGGATGACATAGAAGCGCATCTCATCATACCATGACCGCGGTGCCTGTTTGAGGCCATATACAGATTTCTTCAGCTTACAGAAAAAATTAGGGCCATCATGATCAACGAAGCCGGGATGCTGGGTCATATAAGCATCATCATGTAACATGCCCTGAAGAAAGGCATTATGATATCAATCTGCTTAATATACCACTTCTAACTGACTGCAAGAGAGAGAACCTGATGGACATTGGAGGGCTTCACAAAGGGATCGAAGGTATCATGGTAATCGATGCCGAGGATGCTGATGAAAGCCCTCGGCCACCAGGCGACCTTTGTACCGATCAACAGAGCCATCAAGCTTATATTTCGTTCAGAACACCCACTTGCATCCCACTAGATTCTGAGATGAATAGGGAGGCACTAACTCCCAAGTATGATTATGGAGTAGGGCATCAAACTCTGTCGCCATAACCGACTACCACTGAGGATCCTGTAAGGCATGAGCAACCGTAGTGGGTTCAATGTCTGAGGAGGATGAGGGAGCAACAACTGCAGTGAAGGTGTAATTAGGACGGGATTTAATGGTCCTATCCTAGGAGCGAGTGACCATAGGACGAGTACGCAGAGGGACTGGGTAGCTGACGATGGGTTTGGGCAGTGAGCTTAGGAAGACAGACATAGTGATATGGAAGAGTAGGGATACCGTGAGAATAGGGGTCGGGTGAGGCCTTGGCGGAGTCATCGCAGGGTACTGTAGTAAGGGAAGCTGAGGCTCACGGGGTTATGGGACCGGGAAACGATCGTGGGAGGAGGCGGGTGGCAGGGCCGAACCACTCCTTGAGGTTGACGTCAAGAGTGGGCTGAGGCAAAGATGTTGGCTGGTGAAAGGGAAAGGATGACTCTTCAAAGCAGACATGAAGAGAATCATAAACCTAATGGGTGGAGGGGTCAAGACATAGACATGCCCAATGACACAAGGACGAGACCTCTCATCAAGTTTGTGACGTGTACGGGCGAAGCCAAGGATAACAGAGACAACTCAATACACAAAGCTTAGAGTAGTTATGCTGGTGATGAAATGGACTCGTAGGGAAAGCGCAATTTGAGCATCGAATGGGTAGACGATTAATCAGGTAAACAGAGGTGGAGAAGACATAAGGTCAGTACTGAGTAGACATGGTGAATGGTGAAGGAGAGTGAGGCCTCTTTCGACAATATGTAGCCGTTTCAGAGCAGCCGTTTTGTTCGAGTGTGTGGCGGAGACGTGAGATGGAATATCATGGTAGATGACAGACACTCGCGAAGACCAATGTACTCCCCCATTGTAAAGAGTAAAGAGATGTGAGGGTAAGGGAGAAAATATTTTCGACTAATGTACGGAACGGACAAAGATGTCATGATGCTGTGATTTGCATTGCATGGGGTAGAACCATATATATTTAGAGAAGTGTTTAACAAAGATGACATATTATCTAGAACCATCATAGGAATAAATAGTGGACATCAGGAAAAACTAACTCAAGGGGTCGTCGTGATGACTGAATACGAGGAGTCATTATTTGTCGGAGGAGTCATTATTTTTTGGATTTTCTTATTTAATGATGAAGTAATGGTATCCAGTTCTTTATTGTCTTGATGCTACGTTAATGAGGAAATTTCAGGGTTCGCCTGCATGGTTCTACATGTATCACACTGATATTCATACTGGTTGGTCAAATCGTGAATGAACTATGTTCCTGTTGTTGACTGATTCAGAGTGTCTGATACGGCATTGCTTCATATTTTGGGTTATCATTGACACAACTTTTAGCATGCTGCTCTATCTCTGAATCTCATTCTATTGACAGGCAGAACAAAACCACAGTTAGTACTTCTCGACCATGGACTATATAAAACTCTTGACTTCTCCACTAGAACCAACTATGCCGCACTGTGGAAGGTATTGTTAAGAGATATTCATTATTTGGTGCATTATTCTTATTGTATTGTGCATGAACTAGTTTCTTGATATCTTACAGGCACTAATTTTTTCTGATGTCCGTGGGATAAAAGAAAACTGTAAGAAATTGGGTGCTGGTGATGATCTATATGCGTTGTTTGCGGGTGTTCTTACAATGAGACCTTGGGATAAGGTTACTGACCCTTCTGTTGATCACCTGGCTCTACAAGGAAATGACGATGACCGTTCTGAAGTCCAGGTGAGTAGAGCATTTGATATAGAGTCGGAACGAAATCATGTATGTTTTTCAGGTGCAAGTTTACTTAACTAGAAAGGCTCTCTATATATTTTAACTGGTAGCTTATCGTATAAATATTAGCCATTATGAGATACAATGATAGAAGGACAAACATCTTAATTTTATTATAATTTGGTGTGTGAGATGCCAAGTTCATGATATCAATTATACCTTTTCGCAGATGTATGCTTCTCAGTATTTCCTTGAAATATCAGAGCTGCTTAGGAGGCTTCCCCGTGTTATTCTGCTAATGATGAAGACAAATGACTGTTTACGTGCAGTCAATAATACTCTGGTATGACGTTTTTAGTGTAATGAATATCGCGATGTTTGTTGCTCACTGGATGATTATATATTCTGCATGCCCCGTTTGTTAAGCGATCTTCTCTTAATTGCCTTCCTTCTTTGCTTGAACTCGAAAAAGTTTAAGACTCACATTAGGGCATCTTTCATAGTAATATATTTTTAGAAGGGGGTATCAGACTGTCTCCGTATGTGGTTGAGCAATCTGACATCAGCCACTCTGGCTACTTTTTAGACTGTTAATTAACCTCTTTCTAAAATTTACAAAATACTAGTACGCTGATGCTTGAATAGCCGATTTTTTACACATTAATATTAGTAGATAAGATGTAATGAGTTTAGTTCTTCAACTTCACTTTTTCGGCCAATGTGGTAGCTATGTTGCCAGAAATGCGGAGCACTATGGTACATGGAATGGGAACGAGGATCACAGTATTCTCTCTACGGGATACGTTAGGGGTGGGATTCTCCTGAACAAAATACGTTTTCTAGGAATGAAGAACGTTAAGTGGGAGCGAGTACCCATTTTTACCTAAAAGGTCCCATAATATTAATTTAAGTAGTTGCACAAAAAATCAGTATCATTCCATAGAATTTACAAAAAGATATAAATGAAAACTAATACCGAAATTGCCAATTGTAACGAAGGGTGTAAATCTATTCCTTGTTAAGCAGTCGAACATTAAAGCTCTCTGCTTTAGCTAGGGATTAGGTTAAGCGTTTGCAGTCCCTAAGTTTTTACATTAATACACGGCTCATGGTTTTTGATTCATTTAAATTTGTATTAATGATACTTTACCAGTTAGCCAGCTGTTTATTGGAATATGGGACCCATTTTTGGTACCTAAAATAAAGTGACAACGCAATAATACCTAGCTAAAGCAGAGAGAAAAATTGATCCCAATCACCGGCGACGGAGAACATGAGTCGTCAACGGTGAAAACAAGGAGTTGGAGATGATGAAGACGTAAGTTCTCTCACATCTCTGTTCGCTGCGGGTTGCCGGTTTTTGCATTCTGGAACAAAAACGTACTGTATTCCGGAACAAACGACCCAGATCGAAAATCTTCGGCAGTTTACCTTTCTGGCACCATAGATTTATTTACTGATAAGTTGGTGAGCCCATATAACTTAAAAAAAGATTGGTAAACGTAAAAGATAGTGATTCACCTTTGTCGACCTGAAACAGTTAATTTTTTCAATAAAACGGCTACTGCAGCTATTGCTTGTTATCAGGAGACCACTGAGTTGACAACTGCCTCACTGTCTGCCTCTCTTACGTACTCAAATACTCAATAAACACCCAATCCTTTGATTGCGGGTACTGCAGCCATTGCTTGTTATCAGGTTTTGTTGAGTTCACTTTTTTCCACTAGTAGGTGGCCATCACTACCTGGAAAACCAAAAATAGGAAAATAAACTTCCTTCTGTTATTCTTAATATGCCTTGATGATTTAAGTCCTTTGTTTTATATTATGTTTCTTTGAGTTGCAGTGTAGATTTATTATTAATAGCTTGCATCTTTGGTACATGAACATTATGGGGTTACAAAACTTGAACTCTGATTTACCTTATTACAGCTGAAGGGATCCTCTCTTGAAACATTTTTGATCATTGGAAGAGTATCATCCGAGGCAGTCATTGAGGCAAAGATGCCACAGAACAAGTTTTCCTTGAGAAGGATTAGCATCTGGGCGGAGAAAATACTATTAGACTTCAGATTGTTTGCGATGCAGATAGCCCTGTGGGGCTTACAGCTGAAAAGAGTATTGTCATTGCAAAGCCCTTGATCAAATCTGAGATTCAAATCCCAGGCTAACACAAAAAAAATTCCTTCATAGACTTCAGCATTCTTTTGTCATCGGACCCTGGCTTTTCGGTTCATACATATATAAAGCTAGTGCATCTTCTTTACGGAGGAAACATTCTTTACATCATTTGATGACTTCATGTTTCATTGAAAATTATGTTGTAATTTTGCGAACCCTAACAATCAGGGGAACGTAGTCAGTTAGGAACAATTTATTTACGGGTGTTATATAACTAATTACATTGTAATAAGAAATTAGACTTGGGAAATCGTTCTACATTTGCAATTCAATCGATGTACTGGTTTATGTCTCTAAGGACACTCATGCCAGGATAATTTTAGATTTCTTTCAACTTGCGCGCTTGAACTGATTAGTGATATTGCCATGTTGGCATATAAATTGTTGTAGCAGAAGCAGATTGGACATTTAGAGGCTGACTCTTCTCAAGACCGTAAAGATATGTAGATGAAGCTACTGATCCAATCAAGTGCCAGAAGTATTAAGATTTTTCTATATAATGTTCTCTTCTTTCATTTGTATGGTAGAAATGTGTTTTGAACCTTAGCTCTTAGACTTGATGAAATGAAATTCATTATATGTGGCTCCGCCACTGACTACAGGCTGCTGTGTGAGAATCACAGTGGAAAAGTTGCTATGAATTTTAGATAAAATGTTGTTTGATAAATGTTACGTGAAAATTGCTATCATGAAATAGTGATAGTAATTTGTACTAAAACTGAAAAGTGGAGTGCGGTTCCTTCGACTTTCTCTCTCTAGGAAATGCTCACACCCTTCTCATGACGTTCATCGAAAAAATTTCGCCGCCTTTCCAACCACCTCCTCCCCCTTCTCCTTCGCCGGGAAACGTGCAGTTTCCGGCGAATCTGCATCTAAACCAGGCCAATTTCAAGCGTCGGTTTGTATCCACCTCTGATGATGATCTGTTCGCCGAAAATCGGAAATTCAGCGATACTCTGGCCCAACCTTCGAAGGGGATCTATGCGGCAGAGGAAGCTCCATCTATGGATGCCGTCATGGATGATTCCGGCATAACTTCTCAGATCACAGATGATGGTCGCATATCCATCACTATCAAAGGCGAGGTTCTTCGCCGATTGCATCGGCCATGGAGTCGAGCTTTGATAGTGCATATTTTGGGGAAGGATCCGAACTATCATGTGGTTCAAGCTCGCCTTGAGAAACAATGGGACCTGGTAAGAGGCTTTGAACTCACTGATATTGAAAACGCTTACTACTGCGTCCGATTTTACTGACAGGAAGACTATGAATCGGTTCTGCTTGGAGGCCCCTGGATGATTCAGGGGAATTATTTGACGGTGCAACCATGGAAGCCGCACTTCGATCCGTATGGGCCGGAGGTGCGAACCACTCCGATCTGGCTTCGTCTTAGGGGAGCTCCGGTTGAATACTTCGATTCACCAACCCTAATGGGAATCGGGGATAAATTAGGTCGTGCGTTGAAGGTGGATGCTACCACTTTGGCCGCGGCGAGGGGTAAATTTGCTCGGATCTGTGTCGAAATGGATCTAAATGCAAGTTTGGCTCCGGCGATCTGGATTAATGGGAAGAAGATCCTGATTGAGTATGAAGGGCTACGGATTATCTGTTTTGAGTGTGGAACTTATGGTCACTGGAAGGAATCGTTTCCTCGATTGTAGAAACCGGCGGAGGACGATGTTCCGGCGGCCTCTCCGATGGCTTCGGAAATGGGGAAGGAAGCTCCGCCGGTTCCACCGCCTAAGGAACCGGAGTACGGTGCCTGGATGATAGCAAAGCCCCGGAAGAACAAACCGCCGGCGAGGAAGGCGAATCCGGTGGATAACCCAACTCAGTTAGCAAACCCGTTCGGTCCTCTCTCGGATTCAGGTACCGGGTCTGGGGCCCTGCCTCCACTCATGGGTGGGCTTACGGGTCGGTTTGGAGGATTCGGTCTTGGGTCCGACCCGCCCCCGCGGAGTTCCGGATCGGAGACTACTAAAAGCTCCACGGACCTATGAACGTCGGCCACGTGGAGGTCAAGGAGTCAAAACCCCTTGGTCCGAAAGCGGGTGATGGAAAAGGGAAGGGTTCAATTCGAAACCCTAGAACACCTCTACAGCCGCTTGATTTCAATCAATTCCCGACGTTGAATCGCTATGGCAACGTTGCAAGTTCTTCAGCTCCAACGGTTCAGCGAGATGATCATGGTCGGAGAGGAGGTCCTCACTTCGGTACTTCTTCTAGCCGAGCAAATGATCGACATCGTGGACTGTCATGCCAGAAGTTTTTTCAGCCCCCACTCGAACCAATATGGACGACGGAGGTTACATATTCCGTGCCGATAAGGCATCGGGCTCTCTCCCAGATGTTCGAGATGGTGCAGGGTTCTGCAAGCCAAGCGTTGGCGGTCAACAAATGTCGAATGAACGGAAAATTCATTCCCAGTCCTGAAATGAAGTTCCTCACTTGGAATTGTAGGGGTTTTGGGAATTCTGCAACGGTACGATCTCTTTTGGATCTTTGTAATCTTACTCTTCTTGTTATTGTTGAACCTAGGGTTTCTAGTGTTCATGCTGAGAAGTTTTGTAGACGTTCTCGTTTTGATCAGTTTCAAGTCATTGAGGCTGTGGGGTTTACTGGTGGTATCTGGGTCTTCTGGGATAGTACTAATGTATCTTTTGAGCTGGTTAATACTCATAATCAGGTTATGTTTGGTATTGTGAGAAGAAGCAATCAGCAGGATTGGTTATTTTCTGCAGTTTATGCTAGCCCTCTTCCTCAATCTAGGGAAGATTTATGGGAGCATCTTAAGATTATTGCCAAGAATCACTCTCTTCCTTGGATGTTAGCAGGGGACTTTAACCAAGTCATAGCTGACAATAAGAAGAGGGGAGGAAATGGGGTCAATTCAACTAACTGTCTTAAAATGTTGAATTGTATGGATGACTGTAAGTTGTTGGATATGGGGTTTTCTGGACCATCTTTCACTTGGTCTAACTCTCAATATGGGGGTGGCATTATTAAACAAAGATTGGACAGAGCTCTTTGTAATGCTGAGTGGAGAGTCTTGTTCCCTGAAGCTACTGTCAGACATGAGGTGAAGGTTAATTCTGACCATCACCCTCTTTTTATTGACACTGATGGTAGTATACACATTGTCCCTTCTCTTAGGCCTTTCAGATTTGAAGCTGCTTGGGTCTATGAGGAAAGTTTTCCTTCTCTTGTGAAGGATGAATGGAAAGCTGATCACAGTTTTGCTGCTACTGTCTCTCATTTTACTCAGAAGGTGCAAGACTGGAATAAGGCTGTGTTTGGTAATATTTTCCACAGAAAAAGAAGATTATTGGAAAGGCTTAGGGGTGTCCAGAAAGCTCTTGTCTCCAATCATAACAAATTTTTGCTTGATCTTGATTTTAAACTTCAAGAGCAGCATAATTTGGTTTTACTCCAAGAAGAGGTGTTTTGGTTTCAGAAATCAAGACTTAACAAGTTACTTCTTGGTGATAAAAATACTAGATTTTTTCACTTATCTACTATTGCTAGAAGAAGGAGGAGTAGGATCACCATGGTTAAATTAGCAAATGGTGATTGGTGCTCTGATGATGACAGAATTAAGCAAGAGGTGACTGCTCATTTCAAGCTTTTGTATTCTGACCCCTCTCCAGATCTTCTTCATGAGGTGCATTGGCCTGGTAAGGTCCTCTCTGAAGCTGAAGTGCAGATGTTATTGCAACCTGTTACTGAAGCTAAAGTCAAGAATATTGTTCACTCTATGGGAGCTTTTAAGAGTCCTGGGCTATATGAACTTCCTCCCTTATTCTATCAGAAGATGTGGCCTCATGTGAAAAATTCTCTCTTGTCTTTGGTTACTACTGCTTTGGAGAGTGGTTGTCTTCCAAGAGGTATAAATGACACTTTGATTACTCTTATTCCCAAAGTTGAGAACCCTTCTTCTTTCTCTCAACTTAGACCTATAAGCTTGTGTAATGTTTCTCTTAAAATCATTACCAAGCTTATTACTCAAAGATTGAGGCCTTTTCTCCAGAAAATTATTCACCCTTTCCAATACAGCTTTCTCCCTGGTAGGCTAGCTTGTGAAAATATTGTGCTTGCTCAGGAGTTATTTCACACTTTGAAGACTACTAAGAGTAGAAAGGGTGGCTTGGCTATTAAGATTGATCTACCCAAAGTCTATGATAGGGTTAAGTGGTCCGTCATTTCTATTGTGCTCCAACAAATTGGTATTCCCTCTAAATTGCATCACTTGATAATGGAGTCAGTTTCTACTTCTTCTTTTAGAGTGTTATGGAATGGGGAGAAACAACAATCTTTCTGTCCTTCTAGGGGTTTAAGGCAGGGTGACCCTATATCACCGTACTTATTCCTCCTCACTATGGAAATTTTGGCACAAAAATTCAGATTGCTGTGGATAATGGCTCTTGGAAAGGGGTGAAGCTTTCTAGAGGAGGTGTGGCTGTCACACACCTCTTTTTTGCAGATGATCTTATTCTGTTTGGGGAAGCCACTAATAGACAAGCTCAAGTGATGAGAGCTGTGCTGGATGATTTCTGTGATGTGACAGGACAAGAGATTAGCTTTGAGAAATCCAAATTATTTGTGGCCTCTTCAGTGGCTAGGAGTACTGCAAGAGGTTTGAGTCACATTCTGGGTATTACTCTTACAAATAACTTGGGACTTCACTTAGGTATGCCAATTATTCATGGTAAGTTTAATGCTGCCAAGTTTCAATTTCTTGTTGATAAAGTGAGGAAGAGGCTTTCTGGTTGGAAGGCTGCCCAACTTTCTCTTGCTGGAAGGATAACTCTTATCAACACTGTTTTGCAAGCTTTGCCTAGTTATGCTATGCATCAGTCCCCTTACCTGCTTCTGTGATTTCTGAAATTGATAAGGCTTGCAAAAGTTTTTTGTGGGGTGGATCCCCTGAGCATCATAAACTTCCTCTTGTGGGTTGGAATTCAACTACTGTCCCCAGAGAGATGGGTGGGTTGGGTTTTAGGAACCTTACCAGCTTTAATTTGGCTTTAATGGCTAAGTTAGGGTGGAAGATTGAATCTGATCGTATCTCTCTTTGGGCAAGAGAAATGATTTGAAAATATGGTAAGCCTATCTCAAATTATGCCAACACTTCTAGAATAAAGCCCACCTCTAGGGTGTGGAGACACATTCAAAGAAGCATTAATGATGTCCAAGATGGAGTGGGTGTTAATGTGGTAAATGGGTGTAATTATCTTTTCTAGGTTGATAGATGGCTTGGTAACTTCAGGTTGTTGGATGTTGCTCAAGCTTCAATTTCTGATGAAGAGCTGCTACACAAAGTTGATTTTTACTGGAATTTGGAGGAGGGGAGTTGGAATCTTTGCAACCTCCAAAATAAACTTCCCCCTCAAGTTCTTATTTTACTGGATAGTTACTCTCTTGATTTGAGCAGTAATGATTCTGATAAAGAAAAATTGGTTGCATTCTGCTTCTGGGAAGTTCACTGTTGCTTCAGCTTATCAAGAGCTTAGATCTAAACAGATTGATTTCCCTGTCCATAAAATCTGGCAAAGGATTTGGAAGGGTGTTGGTTATCAGGGATGAAAAGCTTTTCTCTGGTTATTGAGGAAGGACAGACTCCTCACCCAAGAAATGAAGGCTAAAAGGGGTATTATAAATGATCCAGATTGCAAACTCTGTGGCTCTGTGTGTGAAAGCTCCTTACATGCCATTAGAGACTGTCCCTGGGCTTTGAACATTTGGCAGGAGTTAATTCATCCCAAGTTCTGGGGTAAGTTTATTCAGCTCTCTTTAGTTGATTGGTGTGATTGGAATTTGTTGTCTCAATTAGGGAAAGATAAGAATTGGGATTGGCAACTAGTCTTTACAGCTACTGCAGCTCAAATCTGGTTTTGGCACAACCAGAAAATGCATCAAGCTGAAGTTTCTTTACCTCAAAATATAGTCAATTTCTTATTGGCTCAAGTAGAGAGTGCAGCTTAGTAGCTCTTTGTCAATGGATAAAATTCAATCTAAACCTAGAGTGGTGATCTGGGAAAAGCCTCATAGAGACCAGAACAAGATCAATGTGGATTGTGCCTCTCCTGCTGATTCTAGATTTATGGCTATAAGTGCAGTGTGCAGACACAGTAATGGAGATTGGGTTTGGGGTGTTCACAGAAATGTGATTAAGACCAGTATTCTTCATGGTGAGCTCCTTGCCATTTTTGGAGGGTGTGAATTTTGTTGTTTCCAAAAACCTCTCTCATTTCATAGTGGAATCTGACTCTGGGGAAGCTGTCATGGTAGTGAAGAGTTGTTCTCAGCAGCACACTTTCTGGCAAATTGCCCAGAAAATTAATTCTCTTCTTGATAAAGCTGGTAGTGTTATATTTCAGATTTATAGAGAGGCCAATATGGTTGCTGATCATCTGGCCAAATCTTGTTTAAGTTCTTGTATTGAACAGTCTGTTTTTATTTCCCCCCTGATCCTTGTTTAAGTGTGTTAGAATTGGATCAGGAGGGTTTGGGGTCTATTAGATTGTGTTGTTAGGGTTTCTGAAACCCTCCTTTGTACCAAAATATATATATATATATATATATTGATAGTAATTTTGTGTTCGGTAAAATCAACTGTGAACTTGCCGTTAGAGTAAAGTGACAAATTTATGGTGTGTCATTTCCTAATGATAACCATTGAAATGTTAAGTTGTAATATAAATTAATCAAAAACATATTCTGAAAAAGCACATCCTTGCTTACTGAGTTGTTGAAGAACAACAAATAAATTATCCGAAAGTTCAAAAAATATTTTTTACCAAAAACACTAAAAATTGCTTTGCTATCGGGGCAGCAGCGCAACAAAAGCATTCTCCCAAAGCCCTCATTATAGTGTTTTGATGCTCTGAAGCATTCTCCCAAAGCCCTCATTATAGTGTTTTGATGATCTGATACTTCGCTGCTGACTACCACTATGTTCCCTCTCTTTCTCTTAAATTGGTTTTTACTACTATTTATTAGGTCACTTTGACCCGGTCATTTGGACAACAATGTGATGCAATTTGATGATATTTACACGTTCAAATCAGATTCGAAATCTTGTAGATTGGATTTGAATATAGACTTATCCGATCCAAACCCTATCCGTTGTCATCTCTAACCTGGCCTAACTCTACGACAACCAAATTATAATTTAATCCCCCATGATAATTGAATACTCATAATGGACACCAAGTGTAATTAAACTAAAACTAAACCACCCTATTGTGTGGTTGATCAGCTGGTGGTAGTTAGCACAGAGAAATTCTTACTATAGGGGATAGAGACGGTTCATTTCCAATTTTAACTCCAATCAAGTTCAACCCCTCGTCGTCTCATCTCAAAAATTTCGAATCCGTTTGATTGATGGTGGTGATATGGTCAAAGCATATGAATGAATGAATGAATGACTACACTCGGCAACTCTTCATCGGCTGCTGAATCGGGCATGGACGACAACGGCTCCGACGGCAGCCTCCCCCTCCAGCAACAACAACAACCACCCACCAGAGTCAACTCCTCCGCCAACAAGGGCCAATCACGCCGAACCGGCGCCGACGACGGAGACGCGAAAGTCATCGCTGCCGACGGAAGCGCCGGCGAGGTGTGGCGTTCCTTCACCGACAACTTCCGCGAAGTCCAGTCGGTTCTAGATCGGAACCGGTTACTGATTCAGCAGGTTAACGAGAACCACCAGTCGAAGATCCGCGACAACATGGTCAAGAACGTTGCTCTGATTCAGGAGATCAACGGGAACATATCCAAGGTGGTCTCGCTCTACTCCGACCTGTCGGTGAGTTTTTCCAGTGTGTTCCATCATACTAGCAAAGAAGGTGAGGATGGGAAGAGCAATACCAACAGCTATGAATATGATGAACCTATGCAGGATTGAGATATTATATATAATAACCTATTTCAGTAATTTCAATCCCCTTTTTATGTGTTTGATTGATTGTGTGTTGATTGAAAGGTTTTGGCTGTAAAATCAATCTGTTAGGAAAAGAGGCACTTCACTGTTTTAGATTAGGGGTTTGAAGTAGTAGTCTAATGTGAGATGCTTATAAGTTGTGTTTGTTGTGCCTAATAAGGAGGATGATCATGGAACTTGCTGTCTATCGCCTCTCCGATGACTAGGTATTTCTGATTCACTGTCTTGCTTCGTGTTTATTGGTATTTGCAGTAAGGTGATGTTGTATTGAAGATAAATTTTCTCCAATGGTTGCTTTTGTTCCGATGAACCCAATGTGATCTATGTTTGATTTTCTTCATCGCATTGTTGAGTCTTTCAGTTTGCGAAGATTCTCTTTCTGTTGCTACTTCCTGGCACATGATACTACTCGAAGAGAGCCTTGAAGTGAAGTGTACTCCAAAGCATTTCTGGTTCTCGATCTCATGGGGGATGATGAGGCACTTATGTTATCTGTGATTATTTTGTTGTCTGTTGATTTAGATCTGTGTAAATGTTACCTGAGACTTTGTTAGGTTGTGGACTCCTGTTCTGTTCTTGCTGGTTTGGTTCCTCCTGCCTTTGGGACATGGGTAAAATGTAACCACACATGTCGTATTGCATTGAGTAGATAGTCAAGTACCGATTTTGTGAATAAAGACAGTTCAGAAATTATGCTTACATTATGACACTACAAGTAGTTTTTACCAGATACAAGCTCCCCCTTTTGCTCCTTGAAGATTACTGCAACTGAGATCTGGAGTTTGTGTTGCCTGGTGAATATTTATGGACTTAGCTAGTTTCAGTGCACCCGGGTGTTAGGTTCATGCTAGCTATTCAGCGACTTTGTATGAGTATTTATATTGCTTCTAGTTTGTCTGTGGGGAACTTCATTTTCTATTTGACAAATAGAAAAGAAATTTCAGTGTTGGCCTGATGAAATGCCGACTCTTATTAGCTAAAATTTTGAAAGTTGAAACCCGTTTGTGTGAATTTGGCTAATCATGTTCTGGTGTTCAGATGGCTGTGGAATCAACTGTTAAGGATTAGTTTGCTAGTCTTTTTAATGTCCAAGGGTAGTATTTTGGATATGTTGCTGCAGTGAGGCTTCTGTTAGTTTGTTAACAGAACTATATAATCTGTATTTTCCCTCCTTAACAACTAATGAAATCATTCTTCACATATCTCTTTCAATCACTGATTTGGGGATTCTCTCAAGAACCCTAGCTTTCTCTATATGGTATCAGAGCCGTAGAGCGTTGCTCTGGTTGCTCTTCGTTCTGTTTCCGTCGTTCTCATGGAGTCTACGGCGTTCTATTCTTCTTCTACGCGGCGATGTACTCTGCTTCACTGCCGTCCCTTCCGCCAGGTTTGTGTTTTTCTGATTTCGAATCTGAAATCCGTGATTCAAATCAAGTTGTATTCCACCAATTACATCGTATGGCGTACTCAGATGGAGTCTACACTCCTGCAAATGCCTTTTGGAGTTCATTTTTGGCCGTCTTCCGTCTCCACCGCCCCTTTGATTTCTCAAGATTCTTAATCTTCCTTCTCAAATCCGGCGTTCTTGCAGTGGAAGGCTCAAAAGTTGCCTGATCGCTTCAATTTCTCCGGTAATTCTTTCTCTTGTTCTCCATCTGCAAGATGCTGCTTCCATTTGGCTCAGCCTTGAAACTAGGTATGCCTCTCTTTCTCGCTCGCACATTCATTAGCTAAATTACTTCTGTGTACGATTGAGAAAGGCCAGATGTCCATGGATGAGTATCTCAACAAGATTAAATCTGCTGAGAATAGTTTGCTACAATTTAATGAGGTTGCGTCTGAAGAAGACCTTGTATTGTATATCTTGAAAGGCTTACCTACTGAGTATGAGGTCTTCAAATCTGGTACTCGGATTATGTGTACCCATATTAACTGTCTTCTATGTCATGGTAGCAATCCGGACCGGCCGAAAGGTTGTTTTGACCCGGCCCGCACCCAAACACATAAGCACGGCCCTTACCCCCCCCCCCCCCCCCCCCCCCCCTTATAGGCAAGACCAGCCCGATGCTCGGGTGGTCACGCACGGGCAAGACCAGCCCGTGCGGTTTCTAGCCCGGCCCGCCACTTTCAATTTTTTTAATCCAACGGCTATAGACCAAAACAACATATTTGTCCCCATTAAAAAAAAAAACGACTAGTATTAGGGGTATATTTGACAACCCGTTATTGACACCCCCCCCCCCCCCCTAAACTGCCATATAACGACTAGTTTTGGGGGTAAACTCGAAGAATTAAAAAACACTAATCCATCCAATTCTCTGTGAATTTTTTCATACTCATCACAACTACACTTCTACTATTACAAATCTCTCTCAAATAGTTCCATAGTTTGCAACATAGTCATTTTTGAAGATCAAGCTCTTCACATCTTCCTCGTCTCCTCAACATCCAAGTGCTAGAATTATATTTTGTGCATATACTGGAACCGAACCGAGCCAAGCCGGAACCGGTCGGTTTCGGTTCGGTTCGGCGGTTCACGTGCCGAGTTCGGTTCGGTTGAACCGGAACCGGTAATTGTGATATGCTAGAACCGAATCCGACCCGGTAACCGGAACCGGGTCCTTCTTCGGTTCGGTTTTCGGTTCGGTTCGGTTCCAGTACCGGTCCGGTTTGGCAAATCAACGGATAGATTTTTCAAATATCCGACCGTTCGATCGGTTCTCGGGTCGGTTCCGGCCCGGTTCCGGTTCCGGTTCTACCGGTTCCGGTTCCGGGTCGGTTCCCGGTTCCAAGATAACACTAAACCGAACCGGAACCGAACTACCCACGGATTCGGTTCGGTCCGGGTAGTCGGTTCTCGGTTCGGTTACGGTTCCCCTCCTTCCCGGTTCCCTTTCTTCTCGGTTCGGGTCGGTTCTCGGGTCAACCGACCCGAATTCGCAGCTCTAGGCACCGGTAGTTCTAGAAGACATCTTGTTGTTAAGCACAAACTTTTAGACCCAAATAATAGTGAGGGCGGTACGCAAACTCAAATAAATTTTGGCCGAAATTTGCGTATACTCAAGCTAGAGCTAGACACGAAATTGCATTGTGGACAGCCACTTGTGAGTTGCCCATAAGCATCGCTTCTAATATTTGATTTAAACGAATGATTCAAAACATCTTTAATCCCTCTTTTACAATGACGAGTCGTAACACTACTAGGGAGGACATAAATCGAAAATATTATAAACTTTTAGTAATTAACAATACTCTATTTCATGCACATCTGATATATGGGCTAGTAGAACTAGCCGTTGATTTATTTGTGTTACCGCGCATTATGTCGGTATATTTTGGATTCTTCAAAAACATTGGAGTGATTTGGCAATGCCTAAACTCCCATTTGACTGTGAAAAAGATTCATTAACTCAGCACACTGCTGATGAGTTATTGACCGGGGTTGTCATATGTGAGTCATGATCTTTCTCTGAAAAATCTCCCTCGGAGACATGATCTACCAAAACTTGGTTAGCCTGAGATTTCATTTTGTTCTTGATATGAGGAGAGTAGCCATGTAGCTGCCAACATTTTGGTTTTATATATCCAGTATTGCCACAGTGGTAATAGACCACATTGCTTTGTCAACATCTCCTTTAGTATTGGAATGACTCTGTGAGGTAAGTGATTGCTTATAACCACCACTGAATGTATTTGCATGAAATTGTTGTTTGGTCATAATGACCATGGGGTTAATACTTCCACTACTTCTTCCTAGAGAAGCTTACCTCACAGAGGTGGAGGCCTATAATTGGTCAACTCATCCCACAGAGCCCTCATCTTTGTGTAATAAGCAGTGACTGTCTAATCTCCTTGTTTAGTTGCAGCAATAGCCATTTTCAACTGAAAAACTCTAGGTCAATTTTGCTAAGAATACCTTTCCAACAAATCCAGCCAAGTTCTCCTATAAACCACACTACCTCCTATCTCCTTTGATATAGATTTAATAGCCAAGACATGATCATAGTATCACATATCAACCACTGAGCTCTCAATTCTTTTTTTTTGATTCATCAGAAATTAAAAGAAACAAACATTGTTCATTACACAAAACAGGGACCTAAGGAAACAGGTCCTAACCAACCCTAGCAGGAGCATTGCTCCCAAGTGCATCCGAAATCAGGATACTTCTGATTTCCACTGGGGGCTCATTACAGAGCATAAAATCAACATCACAATCGGCTCCTTTTTTCGCCAAAATGTCCGCAGCCTGATTAGCCTCTCTGGGTATCCAGTAGAGATCACAGTTACAGATCTGGATGAGCTTCCTAATGTCCTCGATGAGGTTTATGTAGTTTTCATTGACTTGGAGGCTTCCCTCCACCATCCTTTGGGCATCACGAGCATCTGTCTCAATACAAACAGCGTCCCAGTTCGAATCATGGATAAGGACAAGTCCCCTGAAAATAGCCCAAAGCTCTGCTTCCAGCACCTCGGCCCTGCCAATGTGACCGTAGAAGCCTTTCACCCAGTTGCCATCAGCGTCCCTAAATAGCCCACCACAACCGGCTAGGTAGGCGAACCCCATCCTACTTGCATCTGTATTAAGCTTGATAATACCTGCAACAGGTAAACTCCAAGTCAGGGATCTATCAATAGAGTCATCAGACCTCTGAGGAGAGAAACTTTTAAAAATCTCTTTAGAAAACATTTGAATACTATGACAGCTCTTTGAGAAAGGTGGAAGAGAGTTTTGAAAAATAAGTGCATTTCTGTCCTTCCAAATTTGCCAGCAAATAATGATAAACAGAGTAGTAAAATTTCTCTTTCTTTCGATTTTTTGATTTTTGTTCAAATTGCTCTCAAACCAATCCGAAAATTTTTTGTTTCTCTCCTTTTGGATCCAATGACTTCCCATAAAAAAACCCCAGCACTCCTGGGCTCTTCCACATTCCCTAAAAATGTGATCCAGATTCTCACTGATTCCTTGACAGCTATTGCAGCTATCATCATCAGTGAGTCCTCTAGATTTCCTACTGCAATTAGTGAGCAACTTTTTCTTAAGAATTTTCCAACTAAAAATAATAATCTTAGCCGGGAGTTTCAACTTCCACAGCCAGGCCCAACTGATACCATTTTGGGCCAGATCCGTGTTAGCAAAGGAGTTATAAGCAGCACTAACAGTAAAAGTCCCATTCTCAGACCCATTCCAAACAAAAACATCTTCAGTGGTCCCAAACTGGGGAAGATGAGTTCTCAGAATACATTGACAATCCTCAGTACTAATGAGATAATTGATGCTCTCAATGTTCCAGGTGCCATTCAAAGTAATAAGACTCTCCACTTTAATACTGGGATCAAAAGGAATAAGGGGATATTTCAAAGCTAGTGGTTTATCACCAAACCACCAATCTTTCCATATAGAGATCTTGGAGCCATCTCCCACAATCCATTTACCATTGTTATTAATAAAGTCTCTTGTTTGAATAATGCTTCTCCAACAGTGAGAAGCTCTGCTTTTAGTAGGCCACTCAAAGAAACTGTGTTTCCTCAAGTACTTAGCCTTCAAAATTTTTACCCAAAGGCTAGAATTATTGAAAAGTACATTCCACGCAAGTTTGGAGAGCAAAGCCAGGTTTTGATTTCTCATGGACCTGATACCTAGACCCCCCTGATTTTTCCTTTTGCACACATCCTTCCACCTAACCAGGTGGATTTTCCTAGTGTCCGTCTCCCCCCATAGGAAATTTCTATTGACCCTGTCCAGTAACTCGCACATATGGGAGGAGAAAGCACTAGTTTGCATTTCATAGCTCGGAATAGCCGTGGCCACCGAGTTAATCACAGTGAGTCTACCAGCCACTGACAAATTTGTAGGGTTTTGATTCATGGATCGCGCAACGGAAGCATAATCAAACAAATAACCATGCAAAACCCTCCAAGGATCACAAGTCTAGATGCATAACGATAGTGAAGGTAAGAAATCATAAACACACCTTTGGGTTCTCCTTGATGACTTCAAACGCGAATAGTGTCACGTTCTCTATAGTTGATCCACGCCTAGAGTTGTTCCTAGATCTCCAATCACCTTGGTGCTAGCCCGGATTGAAAGGAGGGTGAAGAAATCACGCAAAACGAGACACCAAAAGGGGTTCGGCACCCTTTGTGGCGTCGGGGACAAGGGGCGGCGGCAATAGGGGGCGGCGTCCCTCTTTGCTTGCTCTCTCTCTCCTTTGTTCTCTCCTACTCTTGTTATGTTCTCTTTAGAGCATAAGTGTGTAGGGAAGGAAGGAGGAGGGTCCTTTATATAGTCCAACAACTCCTTGTTAACTACCTAAAGGACTTATTCTAGTCCTACTAGAATTCAATTTAGTCCCTTCCTTGCAAATTAGTCCCTACTAAGTTTGCAAGGGTTTGCAAAGTGATCCTTCTAATTAATTAATCCAATTAATTAATTCCACAATCTAGTACAACTCTATATAGCGTGTGACCCCATAGGTTCTATCTAGTTGGTAGCAACTCTTTGCTAATATGGAGCGGTTTCTAGCAAAACATCCATTCTAGCCAACTAATAGAATAGTCATCTAGACAACCTTGTACAAGTAATTGTCTCATCCCTTTGCCTCCATATCCGGATTGGACACGAGACATACAAGTCACACTCGTATATCCAATCCCTAGTTCCTCGATCCATGGAATAGCCTTATTCGTGCAAATAACATCAATATCCCATATATTGATTTATTTGAGTCTGGCCAGACATTCTATAAGCACTATCCTCGAGTGGCCTTGGATATTTGCTCCCGTTATGTGGGAGGGGCAAATCCTCTCTACGTCCACTACGATCTCTAAGCTTGCTTCTCATTGTATCCAGTACACGCCTTTATAACTACCCAGTTACGGTGTAGCGTTTAACGCTACCAAGATCACAATGATCCACAACTAGAATATCTAGTGACTTCAAGTCTAAGGATGACAATACCATTGTACCCGAGAAGCACTTGTGACTCAACATAACGTGTATGTAGCCTTCTCGGTAATGGGTCAATCCAGTGCAACATTCCGTAATGCACACCTATGTGTTGGATCGTGATATCTCCATATCAATCCAACCCCATACTAGTCTATAGATGATTGTCCCATTTAATCATTATACTTGACTAGGGATATTTAAGATAAACAACGCAATTGTAAATCTAAGGACTTCATTATATTAAATATCCAATAAATAATAAATGAATTTCTAGCCAATTACAAATTCATACTAAACTAGATTGCCTCTAGGGCATCTATTCCAACAGTCTCCCACTTGCACTAGAGCCAATCTGGCGCATCTCGTATGCCCATACTCCTAGTGTGCCCTTCATGCTTCCACTGCGTGAGAGGCTTCGTAAGCGGGTCTGACAGATTATCATCTGTAGGAATCTTGCATATCCGAACGTCTCCTCTATCGATAATATCTCGAATCAGATGGAACTTCCTGAGCACGTGTTTGGACTTCTGGTGCGACCTGGGTTCCTTTGATTGCGCGATCGCCCCAGTGTTGTCACAGAACAACTCCACTGGATCCGCAATGCTAGGGACCACACCAAGTTCAGAAACAAACTTTCTGATCCAAACAGCCTCCTTTGCTGCGCCATTTGCAGCAATGTACTCAGCCTCTGTTGTAGAATCAGCTACCGTCTCTTGCTTGGAACTCTTCCAGCTCACCGCTGCTCCATTCAGGCAAAACACATATCCCGACTGTGATCTAAAGTCATCTCTATTGGTTTGGAAGCTTGCATCAGTGTAACCCCTTACACGCAACTCTTCCTCACCGCCAAACATCAAGAAAGCATCCTTAGTTCTTCTCAAGTACTTTAGGATGTTCTTGACAGCAATCCAGTGACTCTCACCCGGATTGGATTGGTATCTGCTTGTCATACTCAAGGCATATGACACATCTGGTCTAGTACATAACATGGCGTACATGATGGATCCTATGGCCGAGGCATAGGGAATCCTACTCATGCGTTCCTTCTCAATCTCATTGGAAGGACAACCACTCTTTGAAAGAGTGATTCCATGTGACATGGGCAAGAATCCCTTCTTGGAATCTTGCATGTTGAACCGTTTCAATACCTTGTCAATATATGTACTTTGACTTAGGCCTAGCAACCTCTTAGATCTATCTCTATAGATCTTTATACCGAGTATATAGGCTGCTTCCCCTAAGTCTTTCATTGAGAAACACTTTCCTAGCCAATCTTTCACAGATTGCAGCATGGGAATGTCGTTTCCAATGAGCAGTATGTCATCCACATACAAGACCAGAAAAGCTACAGAGCTCCCACTAACCTTCTTGTAGACACAAGACTCATCTTCGTTTCTGATGAAGCCAAACTCTTTGACCACTTCATCAAAACGTCGATTCCAACTCCTAGAAGCTTGCTTCAACCCATAAATGGATCGTTGCAGCTTACAGACTTTGTTGGCTTGCTTTGGATCCTCAAAACCCTCCGGCTGTATCATATACACGTCCTCGAGGAGATTCCCATAAAGGAATGCTGTTTTGACGTCCATCTGCCAAATCTCATAGTCGTAGTATGCTGCAATTGCAAGTAGGATTCGGATGGATTTGGTCATAGCGACTGGTGAAAAGGTTTCATCATAGTCAATACCATGAATCTGTCTGAATCCTTTAGCCACCAATCGGCCCTTATAGGTAATCACATTACCATCCATGTCGATCTTCTTCTTGAAGACCCACTTGCACCCTATGGGTCGCGCCCCATCAGGTGGTTCCACCAAAGTCCATACTTTGTTGGTATACATGGATTCCATCTCGGATCTCATGGCCTCAAGCCACTTCTGCGAGTCTGGGCCATTCATGGCCTCCTCATAGGTAGTAGGCTCATCATCTATGAGCATCGTGTCACCGGAATCAGTTACGAGAAGTCCATACCTCTCGGGTTCCTGGCGCACTCTACTAGATCTACGAAGCTCTTGTGTTACCTGAACAGGTGGATCCACAACTGCTTGTGATTCCTGTTCATGTTCCATAATCGGTTCAGTAATTTGTGGTTCTTGAACTTCTTCAAGTTCTACATTCCTCCCACTTGCTTCTTTAGAGACAAACTCTCTTTCTAGAAACACGCCGGTCCGAGCAACAAACACTTTGTTCTCGGTTGGATTGTAGAAGTAGTATCCCTTAGTTTCCTTAGGGTACCCCACAAATTTACACTTATCCGATTTAGGCCCTAGCTTGTCTGATTGTAAACGTTTTACATAGACATCGCAGCCCCAAATCCTCATGAACGACAGTGTGGGACGCCTCCCACTCCACATCTCATATGGTGTCTTCACGACTGATTTAGATGGAACACGGTTAATGGTAAAAGCTGCACTTAATAGAGCGTAGCCCCAAAAAGATAATGGAAGATCGGTTTGACACATCATAGACCGAACCATATCCAATAGGGTTCGATTCCTCCTCTCGGACACGCCATTCCATTGTGGCGTTCCGGGTGGAGTGAGTTGGGACACGATCCCACACTCTCTAAGATAGTCGTCAAACTCTTGGCTCAAGTATTCTCCTCCACGATCCGATCGTAGAGCCTTGATACTTTTGCCAAGTTGCTTCTCTACTTCATTCTTGAATTCTTTGAACACTTCAAAGGATTCGGATTTTGCCCTCATAAGGTACACAAATCCATATCTACTGTAATCATCAGTAAACGTAATGAAATAGACATAACCACCCCTGGCAGGCGTGGCAAATGGCCCACACACATCAGTATGTATGAGCGCCAATTGCTCACTAGTCCTCTCACCTTTCTTATTGAAAGGGGACTTTGTCATTTTTCCCAATAAACAAGCTTCACATGTCTCATATGATTCAAAATCAAATGAGTCTAGCAATCCATCCTTATGGAGTCTAGATACACGTTTCTCATTTATGTGGCCTAAACGACAATGCCATAAATAAGCAGGATTTAAATCATTTATTTTAATCCGCTTGGTATTAATGTTGTAGACAGGATTACTTAGATCAAGGACATAAAGTCCATTAAATAATTGCGCACTAAAATAGTGAATATTATTCAAATAAAAGGAACAACAATTGTTCTTTATTGAAATAATAAAACCTTCCTTGTCCAAACAAGAAATAGAAATAATTTTTCTGCTCATAGCAGGCACAAAATAGCAATTATTTAATTCTAAAACTAATCCTGAAGGCAGAGATAGTTCGCAAACGCCTATGGCCAACGCAGCAACCTTTGCTCCATTCCCAACGCGCAGATCTACCTCCCCTTTAGCCAATCTTTTACTTCTCTTTAGATCCTGCATATTTCGACAAATATGAGATCCACATCCAGTATCTAATACCCATGATGTAGAGACAGTTAAATTGACATCTACAACAAAAATACCTGGTGGTGGTGGAATCACTATTCCAAGCCGCTTGTCCTCCAAATATTTTGGGCAGTTCCTCTTCCAGTGTCCAGGTTGACTACAGTAGTGACATTCACCCTTAGTCACGACCTTGGCAATCCCACCAACAGGCTTAAGGGCTTGTTCCTTGGACTTAGCAACTGACTTGCCTTTGCCCTTGGAGGAAGAGGCAAACTTTTTACCCTTTCCTTTATGCACCATCATAATGGCCTTGCCCTTACCCTTGTTGATGCTCTGTTCAGCCGTCCTCAACATGTTGAGCAAATCTGGCAGTGGTTTAACGATCTCGTTCATGTTATAGTTCATAATGAACTGTCCATAACTCTCGGGCAACGATTGCAACACGAGATCGGTTGCCAACTCTTGGCCGACCGGGAACCCAAGCCGGGCGAGATTCTCCAAGTACCCGATCATTCGGAGTACATGGGGTCCCACCGGGTTCCCTTCTGCTAGATGACATTTGAACAATGCCTTTGAGACCTCATACCTCTCTACCCTCGCCTGCTCTTGGAAGAGCTGCTTTAGATGTTCGATCATATCGACAGCATTCATGTTCTCATGTTGCTTCTGAAGCTCAGAGGTCATGGTGCAAAGCATAAGGCAGGCCGCATCATTAGCATCATCAACATGCTTTTGATACGCCTTTAAGGCAGCAGGTGTCTGATTGTCTGGACCTTCTGGAACTTGCTCCTCTATTGCGTACAGCTTTTTCTCTTGCTTGAGAACAATTCTCAAGTTTCTGTACCAATCGAGAAAGTTGGTTCCTGAGAGCTTGTCCTTCTCAAGGACAGATCGTAGGGAATGTTGTGAACTCGATGAGTTGTTTGCCATTTGGAATTCTACAAAAGGAAAATACGCAAGTTTTAGTATTTGTGAATTTTTGACTATATTTAATAATGGCTAGTTTATTAAATATAGCTCCCACTATTTTTCTACGGATTAATAACCCTCAAGATATTAATGCGGAAAATATCCTTATATTTTCTAGTGGGCCAAGATCCATCTTTTTCATCTCCTTATGAGCTTGCTTTGGCAAGTCACCCATAATTCGATTACTTCTTAGGTAGGAACAATTCCAATTGCATCCCATATGCAACTCTTGGTTCAATCGGGCAAATAACTCCTTATTTATCCATCCATATGGATAATCCCAATTGATTGCCTCTAGGTTTCTTAATCAAATTAATAGCCTAGTTGTGTTCAACCTCTTATCTAAACAATTGCACATTGTTACGTGCCATCGCATTCCATCATTATGAACCAAGTCGCCATGCTTTGGCACGCACGAACTTGATAAATAATGATGATAATGAGTGTTTAAATAACGAGAAGGCAAGAACACAATATTTTAAAATTTGAGGGATTTTTCTTCAATTTTAATTATTTTGTTGATCAATATCAACTAATCTATCTATTTGAGTTTGGGCACAACTCCAAATAATAGATCCGGGTTGTCTAATTATCTTATTATCCTAATTGCATGCATCATCCATACACCAACCACACAAATAATAAGACAATAAATAAACAACCACAAAACAGAAATTAAACGTGATGTGGATATGGCCTTTTCTAGACTAAGATAATTCCAAGCCAATGGAATTATCTATGAACCCTAAACAAACACACATCTCCATGCGTCTTGATCTTTTGGTCCATCCTTCATAGTCATGTGGAATGCTCCATGCTCCATGCTCCATCTTTTGTGGCTTCTTTGGCTTTGGGCTTCTTTTCTTCAATCTTGGCTAACAATCTACTTTATCTAGCACTAGCTAATATCTATACTAAATAAAATAAATCTCACATGTTGAGGAAAAAAATGGCACGCAGGCCATAAAACCCTAATTAATTATTACAATTAATTGATCGGCTCGCAGGCCGTAAAACCAAACCACAAAATTAAACATCCACATCAAACCACATCCTAAGGCCATATCCAATCACCATGCGATTTGCACATAAACAGTTAAAATCCAATTTTAACGCGCTTGGTCAATTTTAATTGATTTTAGGATTTCTAGGGTTAAAACGGTCCATGGGCCCAACAATCCAATTGCCCGGGCCCAAATAAGTGAACCATAAAGCCCTAGGGCCGGCCCGGCCCAAAACCCGCAAGCTAGGCCCGCGGGTTAGGGCCGCCCGCCCCCTTAGGGCGCCAAGCTTGGGCGGCAAGCAAGGGGGGCGGCTCCCTAGGGGGCCGAACCTCCTTGTGGAGGTTGTTTCCAAAACAACCTCCTTGCTTGGAGCCCAAGTTTGGTTGTTTCCTTGTTGTGGGAGAACTCCTTCTTCCCCAAGGATGCCCAAACCCTAGATCTATGATCCTAAAATTTCTCAAACTCACCAATTCATGCATCCAATGCAATAATTGGGTCTTGTTATGATTAATTCTTTGACAAATTGCATCCAATGCTTGATTTGTCTTGTTTTACGCGATAAACAACAAATTAAGGTGTAAAACAACAAGAATGTAACACATAAACTACGTTTATGCTCTATGACCTGTGGCTCTGATACCACTGTAGGGTTTTGATTCATGGATCGCGCAACGGAAGCATAATCAAACAAATAACCATGCAAAACCCTCCAAGGATCACAAGTCTAGATGCATAACGATAGTGAAGGTAAGAAATCATAAACACACCTTTGGGTTCTCCTTGATGACTTCAAACGCGAATAGTGTCACGTTCTCTATAGTTGATCCACGCCTAGAGTTGTTCCTAGATCTCCAATCACCTTGGTGCTAGCCCGGATTGAAAGGAGGGTGAAGAAATCACGCAAAACGAGACATCAAAAGGGGTTCGGCACCCTTTGTGGCGTCGGGGACAAGGGGCGGCGGCAATAGGGGGCGGCGTCCCTCTTTGCTTGCTCTCTCTCTCCTTTGTTCTCTCCTACTCTTGTTATGTTCTCTTTAGAGCATAAGTGTGTAGGGAAGGAAGGAGGAGGGTCCTTTATATAGTCCAACAACTCCTTGTTAACTACCTAAAGGACTTATTCTAGTCCTACTAGAATTCAATTTAGTCCCTTCCTTGCAAATTAGTCCCTACTAAGTTTGCAAGGGTTTGCAAAGTGATCCTTCTAATTAATTAATCCAATTAATTAATTCCACAATCTAGTACAACTCTATATAGCGTGTGACCCCATAGGTTCTATCTAGTTGGTAGCAACTCTTTGCTAATATGGAGCGGTTTCTAGCAAAACATCCATTCTAGCCAACTAATAGAATAGTCATCTAGACAACCTTGTACAAGTAATTGTCTCATCCCTTTGCCTCCATATCCGGATTGGACACGAGACATACAAGTCACACTCGTATATCCAATCCCTAGTTCCTCGATCCATGGAATAGCCTTATTCGTGCAAATAACATCAATATCCCATATATTGATTTATTTGAGTCTGGCCAGACATTCTATAAGCACTATCCTCGAGTGGCCTTGGATATTTGCTCCCGTTATGTGGGAGGGGCAAATCCTCTCTACGTCCACTACGATCTCTAAGCTTGCTTCTCATTGTATCCAGTACACGCCTTTATAACTACCCAGTTACGGTGTAGCGTTTAACGCTACCAAGATCACAATGATCCACAACTAGAATATCTAGTGACTTCAAGTCTAAGGATGACAATACCATTGTACCCGAGAAGCACTTGTGACTCAACATAACGTGTATGTAGCCTTCTCGGTAATGGGTCAATCCAGTGCAACATTCCGTAATGCACACCTATGTGTTGGATCGTGATATCTCCATATCAATCCAACCCCATACTAGTCTATAGATGATTGTCCCATTTAATCATTATACTTGACTAGGGATATTTAAGATAAACAACGCAATTGTAAATCTAAGGACTTCATTATATTAAATATCCAATAAATAATAAATGAATTTCTAGCCAATTACAAATTCATACTAAACTAGATTGCCTCTAGGGCATCTATTCCAACAAAATTAACAACTTTCCACCCTGAAAGTTTCTTTTTGAGTTTCTCAAGCACATCAGCAAAGTGAACTTTTGAAACTCTTTCATGGCACATTTTAAATCCTAAATACCTTCCAAGATCATGAGTCAGAGGGATACCTGAGGCCCTCCCAATATCTCTAGCCAGCCTCTTGTTGACATTAGGCGAAACATAGCATTTAGACTTTAACAGGTTAATTTTCTGGCCAGAAGCCACACAGAAATCCTCCAGAACCTTCATAACAGTGGTACAGCTAGCAACATTCGCATGAGCAAACAGAAGCATATCATCGGCAAAAAGTAAATGGGTAAGGGGGGGACTTTTAGGAGAAACTTTAACCCCTTTCCAAGCACCATCTTTTTCAACAGAATCAATCATATAAGTAAGTCTTTGAAGGCACAGAACAAAGATATAAGGGGAGAGGGGGTCCCCTTGTCTAAGCCCTCTCCCCGTATCAAAACTAGGGAGAGCCTCCCCATTCCATAACACCGCAGAATTAACAGTAGTAATGCAAGACATAATGAGACTGATCAAATTTTGGTTCAAATTAATCTTTTTCAGCGTATCAAAAACAAAATCCCAAGAAATTCTATCATACGCTTTTTCTAAATCAATCTTAAAAATCACAGCCCCCTTTTTCCCTTTTTTATGCTTAAGAGAGTGGATAAGCTCTTGAAGGATGATAATATTATCGCTAGTGGACCTACCGGGGATAAAACTGGACTGATTAGGAGCAATAAGATTATCCAGAAAAGGTCTTAATCTCGCCACAATAATCTTAGTAATCACCTTATAGTTAACATTACAAAGACTAATCGGCCTAAACTGTTTAATGTTCTCCGGGTTGTCCATCTTGGGAATAAGGGCAATCAGTGTTTTATTTATCTCAGACGGGATTTCATAGTTCCTAAAGGCTTCTTTGATAAAGTCCACTAAGTCTTTCCCTACCGTATTCCAACAGGTATGATAGAAGAAGGCATTAAACCCATCAACACCCGGGCTTTTATTACCTTTAATACTGAACACAGCTTTTTTAATCTCAGAATCTCCCACAGCAGCATTCAAAACCAAATTATCATCATCACTTAGAATTCTGTAATTTTGATTTAAATAGCTACTAACAACATCAACTTGGCAATTAAGATCAACTTTAAAAAGATCTTCAAAATATTGAGAGACATGAACTTTGAGTTGGTCTGGGCAGACAATCCAATTACCAAACTCATCAATTAAAGTACTAATTTTGTTATGTCTTCTCCGACTAAGAGTGGAAATATGAAAAAATTTAGTGTTCCTTTCACCTTTTAGAATCCAGTTAACTCTAGACTTTTGATGCCATAACGTTTCCTCTTGTCTTAAAATTTCGTTATACTCCCAGATGAGTTTATTTTCCAGAAGCTGAAGGTTATGAGAAAAGCAATTGCTTTGGGAGATCTGAATCCCTTCAATTCTTTTGAGCAAAAGTCTTTTCCTCCTAAACACATTCCCAAAAAACTGTCTATTCCAAATTTTCAATTTATTTTGGGTAACAGTGAGCTTTCCTACCATATCATCATTAACATTATCCCAAGTATTCTTCACAAACCCTTTAAATTCAGGATGATCAAACCAGGCATTCTGAAATCTAAACACTCTATTAATGGGGGGAGTATTGGTCATACCTTGGGGGGAGATGATCATAGGACAGTGGTCAGAATGAGTACGTGGGAGGTTCCTCACCGAGGTGTTGGGAAAGGCTTTGATCCATTCCTCGTTACCCAGGGCTCTGTCCAGCCTCTCTTGGGTATTGTTGAGCCTCAGCCTGTTGTTCGACCAAGTCAATCTGGGACCAGAGCTTCCAAGGTCCATGAACTTGCAGCTATTAATTATGTCAAGGAAAGCTTGATTCTTCCTCTGGCTAGAGCAGGGTATATTAGATCTTCTTTCACTTTGCCTAGTGAAGTCGTTAAAATCACCCGCAAGGATCCATGGTTTATCATAGACCTGGGTTTTCCCTTTCTGATTTTCCCAAAGTGTCTTTCTCATGGACTCCAAGGGGCTAGCGTAGATGGCGGAGAGAATCCAATCCTCATGCCCCATTCTCATCACCTTCGTGTGGATCACCTGTTGATTAAGCTCAAGTGGAATAACATTCACCAACTTTGGGTTCCAGAGAATCCAAATGCCTCCCACTCTCCCAACTGGATCAACGTGGGACGAAGCGGTGTACCCCTGCTTGTTGAAGAAGTTCCCAAGGCTCCCCAGACTGACTTTTGTCTCCAGCAATATCACCACTTCAAACTCGAACTCATTCTTAATCTCTTTAAAGGTACTTTTAAACATTTTGTTACCTGCACCTCTGCAATTCCAGATTAACATCTTCATAGAATCCTTCATTGGGGGGATTTGAGGTTTCTCGAATCCTGACTTAGCAGTCAGATCCTTGATTTTCTTCATCACTTCCTCCATCGTCATTGTTGATGCCATGAACACCTCTCGGCGAGTTGCTTCGTTGTCTTCGGTATTCATCATCCGAATTTTTACCTCGATTTCTTCCAAATTCCAATCGATCCTTGCTATGTAAGCCTCTGTCTCCCCCTCCCCTGTTCGGACTGAAACTTCGTCGTTGTTGAGGAGGACATAGAGTAGATCTGGTATGGTCATTTCTGTGGCTCCTTTCACGCCCTCCTCTTTTCTCTGGTCTAACCACAAAGTCTGGTGGATCTGGTGGCTTGTTGCTAGTGGGGAAAAGAAATTGAGGATTTATCGTGTCCTCGTTCATGACATCTACAGATAACAATTGAGTGGTCTCCATCAACTTGGAACCCCCACCCTCAACAGAGCCTCCTCCCATCAAATCCATCTCTCCATTACCTTTAACCCTGCCTTCTCTGTTTGTAATCTTCTTTGACTCTTCATCTTTGTGAGTCTCCCCTGCTGATCCGGGATTCACTGAATGTGACCTTGTAGGGTTTTGATTCATGGATCGCGCAAACGGAAGCATAATCAAACAAACAACCATGCAAAACCCTCCAAGGATCACAAGTCTAGATGCATAACGATAGTGAAGGTAAGAAATCATAAACACACCTTTGGGTTCTCCTTGATGACTTCAAACGCGAATAGTGTCACGTTCTCTATAGTTGATCCACGCCTAGAGTTGTTCCTAGATCTCCAATCACCTTGGTGCTAGCCCGGATTGAAAGGAGGGTGAAGAAATCACGCAAAACGAGACACCAAAAGGGGTTCGGCACCCTTTGTGGCGTCGGGGACAAGGGGCGGCGGCAATAGGGGGCGGCGTCCCTCTTTGCTTGCTCTCTCTCTCCTTTGTTCTCTCCTACTCTTGTTATGTTCTCTTTAGAGCATAAGTGTGTAGGGAAGGAAGGAGGAGGGTCCTTTATATAGTCCAACAACTCCTTGTTAACTACCTAAAGGACTTATTCTAGTCCTACTAGAATTCAATTTAGTCCCTTCCTTGCAAATTAGTCCCTACTAAGTTTGCAAGGGTTTGCAAAGTGATCCTTCTAATTAATTAATCCAATTAATTAATTCCACAATCTAGTACAACTCTATATAGCGTGTGACCCCATAGGTTCTATCTAGTTGGTAGCAACTCTTTGCTAATATGGAGCGGTTTCTAGCAAAACATCCATTCTAGCCAACTCATAGAATAGTCATCTAGACAACCTTGTACAAGTAATTGTCTCATCCCTTTGCCTCCATATCCGGATTGGACACGAGACATACAAGTCACACTCGTATATCCAATCCCTAGTTCCTCGATCCATGGAATAGCCTTATTCATGCAAATAACATCAATATCCCATATATTGATTTATTTGAGTCTGGCCAGACATTCTATAAGCACTATCCTCGAGTGGCCTTGGATATTTGCTCCCGTTATGTGGGAGGGGCAAATCCTCTCTACGTCCACTACGATCTCTAAGCTTGCTTCTCATTGTATCCAGTACACGCCTTTATAACTACCCAGTTACGGTGTAGCGTTTAACGCTACCAAGATCACAATGATCCACAACTAGAATATCTAGTGACTTCAAGTCTAAGGATGACAATACCATTGTACCCGAGAAGCACTTGTGACTCAACATAACGTGTATGTAGCCTTCTCGGTAATGGGTCAATCCAGTGCAACATTCCGTAATGCACACCTATGTGTTGGATCGTGATATCTCCATATCAATCCAACCCCATACTAGTCTATAGATGATTGTCCCATTTAATCATTATACTTGACTAGGGATATTTAAGATAAACAACGCAATTGTAAATCTAAGGACTTCATTATATTAAATATCCAATAAATAATAAATGAATTTCTAGCCAATTACAAATTCATACTAAACTAGATTGCCTCTAGGGCATCTATTCCAACAGTCTCCCACTTGCACTAGAGCCAATCTGGCGCATCTCGTATGCCCATACTCCTAGTGTGCCCTTCATGCTTCCACTGCGTGAGAGGCTTCGTAAGCGGGTCTGACAGATTATCATCTGTAGGAATCTTGCATATCCGAACGTCTCCTCTATCGATAATATCTCGAATCAGATGGAACTTCCTGAGCACGTGTTTGGACTTCTGGTGCGACCTGGGTTCCTTTGATTGCGCGATCGCCCCAGAACAACTCCACTGGATCCGCAATGCTAGGGACCACACCAAGTTCAGAAACAAACTTTCTGATCCAAACAGCCTCCTTTGCTGCGCCATTTGCAGCAATGTACTCAGCCTCTGTTGTAGAATCAGCTACCGTCTCTTGCTTGGAACTCTTCCAGCTCACCGCTGCTCCATTCAGGCAAAACACATATCCCGACTGTGATCTAAAGTCATCTCTATCGGTTTGGAAGCTTGCATCAGTGTAACCCCTTACACGCAACTCTTCCTCACCGCCAAACATCAAGAAAGCATCCTTAGTTCTTCTCAAGTACTTTAGGATGTTCTTGACAGCAATCCAGTGACTCTCACCCGGATTGGATTGGTATCTGCTTGTCATACTCAAGGCATATGACACATCTGGTCTAGTACATAACATGGCGTACATGATGGATCCTATGGCCGAGGCATAGGGAATCCTACTCATGCGTTCCTTCTCAATCTCATTGGAAGGACAACCACTCTTTGAAAGAGTGATTCCATGTGACATGGGCAAGAATCCCTTCTTGGAATCTTGCATGTTGAACCGTTTCAATACCTTGTCAATATATGTACTTTGACTTAGGCCTAGCAACCTCTTAGATCTATCTCTATAGATCTTTATACCGAGTATATAGGCTGCTTCCCCTAAGTCTTTCATTGAGAAACACTTTCTTAGCCAATCTTTCACAGATTGCAGCATGGGAATGTCGTTTCCAATGAGCAGTATGTCATCCACATACAAGACCAGAAAAGCTACAGAGCTCCCACTAACCTTCTTGTAGACACAAGACTCATCTTCGTTTCTGATGAAGCCAAACTCTTTGACCACTTCATCAAAACGTCGATTCCAACTCCTAGAAGCTTGCTTCAACCCATAAATGGATCGTTGCAGCTTACAGACTTTGTTGGCTTGCTTTGGATCCTCAAAACCCTCCGGCTGTATCATATACACGTCCTCGAGGAGATTCCCATAAAGGAATGCTGTTTTGACGTCCATCTGCCAAATCTCATAGTCGTAGTATGCTGCAATTGCAAGTAGGATTCGGATGGATTTGGTCATAGCGACTGGTGAAAAGGTTTCATCATAGTCAATACCATGAATCTGTCTGAATCCTTTAGCCACCAATCGGCCCTTATAGGTAATCACATTACCATCCATGTCGATCTTCTTCTTGAAGACCCACTTGCACCCTATGGGTCGCGCCCCATCAGGTGGTTCCACCAAAGTCCATACTTTGTTGGTATACATGGATTCCATCTCGGATCTCATGGCCTCAAGCCACTTCTGCGAGTCTGGGCCATTCATGGCCTCCTCATAGGTAGTAGGCTCATCATCTATGAGCATCGTGTCACCGGAATCAGTTACGAGAAGTCCATACCTCTCGGGTTCCTGGCGCACTCTACTAGATCTACGAAGCTCTTGTGTTACCTGAACAGGTGGATCCACAACTGCTTGTGATTCCTGTTCATGTTCCATAATCGGTTCAGTAATTTGTGGTTCTTGAACTTCTTCAAGTTCTACATTCCTCCCACTTGCTTCTTTAGAGACAAACTCTCTTTCTAGAAACACGCCGGTCCGAGCAACAAACACTTTGTTCTCGGTTGGATTGTAGAAGTAGTATCCCTTAGTTTCCTTAGGGTACCCCACAAATTTACACTTATCCGATTTAGGCCCTAGCTTGTCTGATTGTAAACGTTTTACATAGACATCGCAGCCCCAAATCCTCATGAACGACAGTGTGGGACGCCTCCCACTCCACATCTCATATGGTGTCTTCACGACTGATTTAGATGGAACACGGTTAATGGTAAAAGCTGCACTTAATAGAGCGTAGCCCCAAAACGATAATGGAAGATCGGTTTGACACATCATAGACCGAACCATATCCAATAGGGTTCGATTCCTCCTCTCGGACACGCCATTCCATTGTGGCGTTCCGGGTGGAGTGAGTTGGGACACGATCCCACACTCTCTAAGATAGTCGTCAAACTCTTGGCTCAAGTATTCTCCTCCACGATCCGATCGTAGAGCCTTGATACTTTTGCCAAGTTGCTTCTCTACTTCATTCTTGAATTCTTTGAACACTTCAAAGGATTCGGATTTTGCCCTCATAAGGTACACAAATCCATATCTACTGTAATCATCAGTAAACGTAATGAAATAGACATAACCACCCCTGGCAGGCGTGGCAAATGGCCCACACACATCAGTATGTATGAGCGCCAATTGCTCACTAGTCCTCTCACCTTTCTTATTGAAAGGGGACTTTGTCATTTTTCCCAATAAACAAGCTTCACATGTCTCATATGATTCAAAATCAAATGAGTCTAGCAATCCATCCTTATGGAGTCTAGATACACGTTTCTCATTTATGTGGCCTAAACGACAATGCCATAAATAAGCAGGATTTAAATCATTTATTTTAATCCGCTTGGTATTAATGTTGTAGACAGGATTACTTAGATCAAGGACATAAAGTCCATTAAATAATTGCGCACTAAAATAGTGAATATTATTCAAATAAAAGGAACAACAATTGTTCTTTATTGAAATAATAAAACCTTCCTTGTCCAAACAAGAAATAGAAATAATTTTTCTGCTCATAGCAGGCACAAAATAGCAATTATTTAATTCTAAAACTAATCCTGAAGGCAGAGATAGTTCGCAAACGCCTATGGCCAACGCAGCAACCTTTGCTCCATTCCCAACGCGCAGATCTACCTCCCCTTTAGCCAATCTTTTACTTCTCTTTAGATCCTGCATATTTCGACAAATATGAGATCCACATCCAGTATCTAATACCCATGATGTAGAGACAGTTAAATTGACATCTACAACAAAAATACCTGGTGGTGGTGGAATCACTATTCCAAGCCGCTTGTCCTCCAAATATTTTGGGCAGTTCCTCTTCCAGTGTCCAGGTTGACTACAGTAGTGACATTCACCCTTAGTCACGACCTTGGCAATCCCACCAACAGGCTTAAGGGCTTGTTCCTTGGACTTAGCAACTGACTTGCCTTTGCCCTTGGAGGAAGAGGCAAACTTTTTACCCTTTCCTTTATGCACCATCATAATGGCCTTGCCCTTACCCTTGTTGATGCTCTGTTCAGCCGTCCTCAACATGTTGAGCAAATCTGGCAGTGGTTTAACGATCTCGTTCATGTTATAGTTCATAATGAACTGTCCATAACTCTCGGGCAACGATTGCAACACGAGATCGGTTGCCAACTCTTGGCCGACCGGGAACCCAAGCCGGGCGAGATTCTCCAAGTACCCGATCATTCGGAGTACATGGGGTCCCACCGGGTTCCCTTCTGCTAGATGACATTTGAACAATGCCTTTGAGACCTCATACCTCTCTACCCTCGCCTGCTCTTGGAAGAGCTGCTTTAGATGTTCGATCATATCGACAGCATTCATGTTCTCATGTTGCTTCTGAAGCTCAGAGGTCATGGTGCAAAGCATAAGGCAGGCCGCATCATTAGCATCATCAACATGCTTTTGATACGCCTTTAAGGCAGCAGGTGTCTGATTGTCTGGACCTTCTGGAACTTGCTCCTCTATTGCGTACAGCTTTTTCTCTTGCTTGAGAACAATTCTCAAGTTTCTGTACCAATCGAGAAAGTTGGTTCCTGAGAGCTTGTCCTTCTCAAGGACAGATCGTAGGGAATGTTGTGAACTCGATGAGTTGTTTGCCATTTGGAATTCTACAAAAGGAAAATACGCAAGTTTTAGTATTTGTGAATTTTTGACTATATTTAATAATGGCTAGTTTATTAAATATAGCTCCCACTATTTTTCTACGGATTAATAACCCTCAAGATATTAATGCGGAAAATATCCTTATATTTTCTAGTGGGCCAAGATCCATCTTTTTCATCTCCTTATGAGCTTGCTTTGGCAAGTCACCCATAATTCGATTACTTCTTAGGTAGGAACAATTCCAATTGCATCCCATATGCAACTCTTGGTTCAATCGGGCAAATAACTCCTTATTTATCCATCCATATGGATAATCCCAATTGATTGCCTCTAGGTTTCTTAATCAAATTAATAGCCTAGTTGTGTTCAACCTCTTATCTAAACAATTGCACATTGTTACGTGCCATCGCATTCCATCATTATGAACCAAGTCGCCATGCTTTGGCACGCACGAACTTGATAAATAATGATGATAATGAGTGTTTAAATAACGAGAAGGCAAGAACACAATATTTTAAAATTTGAGGGATTTTTCTTCAATTTTAATTATTTTGTTGATCAATATCAACTAATCTATCTATTTGAGTTTGGGCACAACTCCAAATAATAGATCCGGGTTGTCTAATTATCTTATTATCCTAATTGCATGCATCATCCATACACCAACCACACAAATAATAAGACAATAAATAAACAACCACAAAACAGAAATTAAACGTGATGTGGATATGGCCTTTTCTAGACTAAGATAATTCCAAGCCAATGGAATTATCTATGAACCCTAAACAAACACACATCTCCATGCGTCTTGATCTTTTGGTCCATCCTTCATAGTCATGTGGAATGCTCCATGCTCCATGCTCCATCTTTTGTGGCTTCTTTGGCTTTGGGCTTCTTTTCTTCAATCTTGGCTAACAATCTACTTTATCTAGCACTAGCTAATATCTATACTAAATAAAATAAATCTCACATGTTGAGGAAAAAAATGGCACGCAGGCCATAAAACCCTAATTAATTATTACAATTAATTGATCGGCTCGCAGGCCGTAAAACCAAACCACAAAATTAAACATCCACATCAAACCACATCCTAAGGCCATATCCAATCACCATGCGATTTGCACATAAACAGTTAAAATCCAATTTTAACGCGCTTGGTCAATTTTAATTGATTTTAGGATTTCTAGGGTTAAAACGGTCCATGGGCCCAACAATCCAATTGCCCGGGCCCAAATAAGTGAACCATAAAGCCCTAGGGCCGGCCCGGCCCAAAACCCGCAAGCTAGGCCCGCGGGTTAGGGCCGCCCGCCCCCTTAGGGCGCCAAGCTTGGGCGGCAAGCAAGGGGGGCGGCTCCCTAGGGGGCCGAACCTCCTTGTGGAGGTTGTTTCCAAAACAACCTCCTTGCTTGGAGCCCAAGTTTGGTTGTTTCCTTGTTGTGGGAGAACTCCTTCTTCCCCAAGGATGCCCAAACCCTAGATCTATGATCCTAAAATTTCTCAAACTCACCAATTCATGCATCCAATGCAATAATTGGGTCTTGTTATGATTAATTCTTTGACAAATTGCATCCAATGCTTGATTTGTCTTGTTTTACGCGATAAACAACAAATTAAGGTGTAAAACAACAAGAATGTAACACATAAACTACGTTTATGCTCTATGACCTGTGGCTCTGATACCACTGTAGGGTTTTGATTCATGGATCGCGCAACGGAAGCATAATCAAACAAATAACCATGCAAAACCCTCCAAGGATCACAAGTCTAGATGCATAACGATAGTGAAGGTAAGAAATCATAAACACACCTTTGGGTTCTCCTTGATGACTTCAAACGCGAATAGTGTCACGTTCTCTATAGTTGATCCACGCCTAGAGTTGTTCCTAGATCTCCAATCACCTTGGTGCTAGCCCGGATTGAAAGGAGGGTGAAGAAATCACGCAAAACGAGACATCAAAAGGGGTTCGGCACCCTTTGTGGCGTCGGGGACAAGGGGCGGCGGCAATAGGGGGCGGCGTCCCTCTTTGCTTGCTCTCTCTCTCCTTTGTTCTCTCCTACTCTTGTTATGTTCTCTTTAGAGCATAAGTGTGTAGGGAAGGAAGGAGGAGGGTCCTTTATATAGTCCAACAACTCCTTGTTAACTACCTAAAGGACTTATTCTAGTCCTACTAGAATTCAATTTAGTCCCTTCCTTGCAAATTAGTCCCTACTAAGTTTGCAAGGGTTTGCAAAGTGATCCTTCTAATTAATTAATCCAATTAATTAATTCCACAATCTAGTACAACTCTATATAGCGTGTGACCCCATAGGTTCTATCTAGTTGGTAGCAACTCTTTGCTAATATGGAGCGGTTTCTAGCAAAACATCCATTCTAGCCAACTAATAGAATAGTCATCTAGACAACCTTGTACAAGTAATTGTCTCATCCCTTTGCCTCCATATCCGGATTGGACACGAGACATACAAGTCACACTCGTATATCCAATCCCTAGTTCCTCGATCCATGGAATAGCCTTATTCGTGCAAATAACATCAATATCCCATATATTGATTTATTTGAGTCTGGCCAGACATTCTATAAGCACTATCCTCGAGTGGCCTTGGATATTTGCTCCCGTTATGTGGGAGGGGCAAATCCTCTCTACGTCCACTACGATCTCTAAGCTTGCTTCTCATTGTATCCAGTACACGCCTTTATAACTACCCAGTTACGGTGTAGCGTTTAACGCTACCAAGATCACAATGATCCACAACTAGAATATCTAGTGACTTCAAGTCTAAGGATGACAATACCATTGTACCCGAGAAGCACTTGTGACTCAACATAACGTGTATGTAGCCTTCTCGGTAATGGGTCAATCCAGTGCAACATTCCGTAATGCACACCTATGTGTTGGATCGTGATATCTCCATATCAATCCAACCCCATACTAGTCTATAGATGATTGTCCCATTTAATCATTATACTTGACTAGGGATATTTAAGATAAACAACGCAATTGTAAATCTAAGGACTTCATTATATTAAATATCCAATAAATAATAAATGAATTTCTAGCCAATTACAAATTCATACTAAACTAGATTGCCTCTAGGGCATCTATTCCAACAAAATTAACAACTTTCCACCCTGAAAGTTTCTTTTTGAGTTTCTCAAGCACATCAGCAAAGTGAACTTTTGAAACTCTTTCATGGCACATTTTAAATCCTAAATACCTTCCAAGATCATGAGTCAGAGGGATACCTGAGGCCCTCCCAATATCTCTAGCCAGCCTCTTGTTGACATTAGGCGAAACATAGCATTTAGACTTTAACAGGTTAATTTTCTGGCCAGAAGCCACACAGAAATCCTCCAGAACCTTCATAACAGTGGTACAGCTAGCAACATTCGCATGAGCAAACAGAAGCATATCATCGGCAAAAAGTAAATGGGTAAGGGGGGGACTTTTAGGAGAAACTTTAACCCCTTTCCAAGCACCATCTTTTTCAACAGAATCAATCATATAAGTAAGTCTTTGAAGGCACAGAACAAAGATATAAGGGGAGAGGGGGTCCCCTTGTCTAAGCCCTCTCCCCGTATCAAAACTAGGGAGAGCCTCCCCATTCCATAACACCGCAGAATTAACAGTAGTAATGCAAGACATAATGAGACTGATCAAATTTTGGTTCAAATTAATCTTTTTCAGCGTATCAAAAACAAAATCCCAAGAAATTCTATCATACGCTTTTTCTAAATCAATCTTAAAAATCACAGCCCCCTTTTTCCCTTTTTTATGCTTAAGAGAGTGGATAAGCTCTTGAAGGATGATAATATTATCGCTAGTGGACCTACCGGGGATAAAACTGGACTGATTAGGAGCAATAAGATTATCCAGAAAAGGTCTTAATCTCGCCACAATAATCTTAGTAATCACCTTATAGTTAACATTACAAAGACTAATCGGCCTAAACTGTTTAATGTTCTCCGGGTTGTCCATCTTGGGAATAAGGGCAATCAGTGTTTTATTTATCTCAGACGGGATTTCATAGTTCCTAAAGGCTTCTTTGATAAAGTCCACTAAGTCTTTCCCTACCGTATTCCAACAGGTATGATAGAAGAAGGCATTAAACCCATCAACACCCGGGCTTTTATTACCTTTAATACTGAACACAGCTTTTTTAATCTCAGAATCTCCCACAGCAGCATTCAAAACCAAATTATCATCATCACTTAGAATTCTGTAATTTTGATTTAAATAGCTACTAACAACATCAACTTGGCAATTAAGATCAACTTTAAAAAGATCTTCAAAATATTGAGAGACATGAACTTTGAGTTGGTCTGGGCAGACAATCCAATTACCAAACTCATCAATTAAAGTACTAATTTTGTTATGTCTTCTCCGACTAAGAGTGGAAATATGAAAAAATTTAGTGTTCCTTTCACCTTTTAGAATCCAGTTAACTCTAGACTTTTGATGCCATAACGTTTCCTCTTGTCTTAAAATTTCGTTATACTCCCAGATGAGTTTATTTTCCAGAAGCTGAAGGTTATGAGAAAAGCAATTGCTTTGGGAGATCTGAATCCCTTCAATTCTTTTGAGCAAAAGTCTTTTCCTCCTAAACACATTCCCAAAAAACTGTCTATTCCAAATTTTCAATTTATTTTGGGTAACAGTGAGCTTTCCTACCATATCATCATTAACATTATCCCAAGTATTCTTCACAAACCCTTTAAATTCAGGATGATCAAACCAGGCATTCTGAAATCTAAACACTCTATTAATGGGGGGAGTATTGGTCATACCTTGGGGGGAGATGATCATAGGACAGTGGTCAGAATGAGTACGTGGGAGGTTCCTCACCGAGGTGTTGGGAAAGGCTTTGATCCATTCCTCGTTACCCAGGGCTCTGTCCAGCCTCTCTTGGGTATTGTTGAGCCTCAGCCTGTTGTTCGACCAAGTCAATCTGGGACCAGAGCTTCCAAGGTCCATGAACTTGCAGCTATTAATTATGTCAAGGAAAGCTTGATTCTTCCTCTGGCTAGAGCAGGGTATATTAGATCTTCTTTCACTTTGCCTAGTGAAGTCGTTAAAATCACCCGCAAGGATCCATGGTTTATCATAGACCTGGGTTTTCCCTTTCTGATTTTCCCAAAGTGTCTTTCTCATGGACTCCAAGGGGCTAGCGTAGATGGCGGAGAGAATCCAATCCTCATGCCCCATTCTCATCACCTTCGTGTGGATCACCTGTTGATTAAGCTCAAGTGGAATAACATTCACCAACTTTGGGTTCCAGAGAATCCAAATGCCTCCCACTCTCCCAACTGGATCAACGTGGGACGAAGCGGTGTACCCCTGCTTGTTGAAGAAGTTCCCAAGGCTCCCCAGACTGACTTTTGTCTCCAGCAATATCACCACTTCAAACTCGAACTCATTCTTAATCTCTTTAAAGGTACTTTTAAACATTTTGTTACCTGCACCTCTGCAATTCCAGATTAACATCTTCATAGAATCCTTCATTGGGGGGATTTGAGGTTTCTCGAATCCTGACTTAGCAGTCAGATCCTTGATTTTCTTCATCACTTCCTCCATCGTCATTGTTGATGCCATGAACACCTCTCGGCGAGTTGCTTCGTTGTCTTCGGTATTCATCATCCGAATTTTTACCTCGATTTCTTCCAAATTCCAATCGATCCTTGCTATGTAAGCCTCTGTCTCCCCCTCCCCTGTTCGGACTGAAACTTCGTCGTTGTTGAGGAGGACATAGAGTAGATCTGGTATGGTCATTTCTGTGGCTCCTTTCACGCCCTCCTCTTTTCTCTGGTCTAACCACAAAGTCTGGTGGATCTGGTGGCTTGTTGCTAGTGGGGAAAAGAAATTGAGGATTTATCGTGTCCTCGTTCATGACATCTACAGATAACAATTGAGTGGTCTCCATCAACTTGGAACCCCCACCCTCAACAGAGCCTCCTCCCATCAAATCCATCTCTCCATTACCTTTAACCCTGCCTTCTCTGTTTGTAATCTTCTTTGACTCTTCATCTTTGTGAGTCTCCCCTGCTGATCCGGGATTCACTGAATGTGACCTTGTAGGGTTTTGATTCATGGATCGCGCAAACGGAAGCATAATCAAACAAACAACCATGCAAAACCCTCCAAGGATCACAAGTCTAGATGCATAACGATAGTGAAGGTAAGAAATCATAAACACACCTTTGGGTTCTCCTTGATGACTTCAAACGCGAATAGTGTCACGTTCTCTATAGTTGATCCACGCCTAGAGTTGTTCCTAGATCTCCAATCACCTTGGTGCTAGCCCGGATTGAAAGGAGGGTGAAGAAATCACGCAAAACGAGACACCAAAAGGGGTTCGGCACCCTTTGTGGCGTCGGGGACAAGGGGCGGCGGCAATAGGGGGCGGCGTCCCTCTTTGCTTGCTCTCTCTCTCCTTTGTTCTCTCCTACTCTTGTTATGTTCTCTTTAGAGCATAAGTGTGTAGGGAAGGAAGGAGGAGGGTCCTTTATATAGTCCAACAACTCCTTGTTAACTACCTAAAGGACTTATTCTAGTCCTACTAGAATTCAATTTAGTCCCTTCCTTGCAAATTAGTCCCTACTAAGTTTGCAAGGGTTTGCAAAGTGATCCTTCTAATTAATTAATCCAATTAATTAATTCCACAATCTAGTACAACTCTATATAGCGTGTGACCCCATAGGTTCTATCTAGTTGGTAGCAACTCTTTGCTAATATGGAGCGGTTTCTAGCAAAACATCCATTCTAGCCAACTCATAGAATAGTCATCTAGACAACCTTGTACAAGTAATTGTCTCATCCCTTTGCCTCCATATCCGGATTGGACACGAGACATACAAGTCACACTCGTATATCCAATCCCTAGTTCCTCGATCCATGGAATAGCCTTATTCATGCAAATAACATCAATATCCCATATATTGATTTATTTGAGTCTGGCCAGACATTCTATAAGCACTATCCTCGAGTGGCCTTGGATATTTGCTCCCGTTATGTGGGAGGGGCAAATCCTCTCTACGTCCACTACGATCTCTAAGCTTGCTTCTCATTGTATCCAGTACACGCCTTTATAACTACCCAGTTACGGTGTAGCGTTTAACGCTACCAAGATCACAATGATCCACAACTAGAATATCTAGTGACTTCAAGTCTAAGGATGACAATACCATTGTACCCGAGAAGCACTTGTGACTCAACATAACGTGTATGTAGCCTTCTCGGTAATGGGTCAATCCAGTGCAACATTCCGTAATGCACACCTATGTGTTGGATCGTGATATCTCCATATCAATCCAACCCCATACTAGTCTATAGATGATTGTCCCATTTAATCATTATACTTGACTAGGGATATTTAAGATAAACAACGCAATTGTAAATCTAAGGACTTCATTATATTAAATATCCAATAAATAATAAATGAATTTCTAGCCAATTACAAATTCATACTAAACTAGATTGCCTCTAGGGCATCTATTCCAACAGACCTCTCAGTAATGACTTTGTTCTCTGTACTTGGTAACGAAAGAGACGACTCTCCTTTCTGCAGAGAGTTGACAGACGGTGGGATGCTTCGAGATCTACGCTCTTTAAACGGGGGTTGGACTTTTCCTTTACCCTTATCTTTTAGCTTAGCAGTTTGCGAATCCACCCCAGCTTTTGTTGAAATTACACTCCCACCCCCGGATTGCTCCTTTGGCTCCGAAATTGTAAGTGGGCCGAATCTGTTTTTCCTTTCACCTCCATATCCCTTTTGATTATACTTGTTGGGCTTAATCTCTTTTCTTCTTCTCACCGTGGTCCACGGCCCATGGCCTTTTGGCCCATCATCCTGGCATTGAATAAACGTCTGACCCAACCCCTTCTTTTCTTCTTCTTCTTTTCCTCCGGCGGTGTTGGCTGCGGTGTTGGCTTCCGGCGATAGTTTCTCGAGCTGTTGGCACTGGCTCTTCGTATGTCCAAGCCTGCCACAATGAAAACAAAGCTTGTGAAAATGTTCATATTCAATAGAGTAGTATTTCTTACCGACTTTCACATCGACTTTCAACGGTCTGTTGAGATCAACTTCCACGCATACTCTGGCGAATTTTCCCCTAGTGACGTTACTCGTAGTTAGATCAAGTTTAAGCGGGAGTCCAATTTTCTTCGCAATCTTGTGTAATCCTCATTCGTCATAGTATTCGATTGGAAGCTCCACGATTCTTGCCCAGGCTGCCGTCTTGGCCTCCTTCACCGCAGAGGGTTTAAAATCCGGTTCCCATTTCTGGACGAGAACGTAATGATCGAGCATAACCCACGGACCTCCGGTGAGAATCCGATGATAGTCATTTCTGCTTTCAAAAGGGAAGTTGAAGAAACCTCTTCCCAGATCTATCACAGACATGGTCCCTTCTAGGTTCCATAATCTTTCAGCCCTACTTATCATTGTTTTGTAACCAAAAACTGTTCCCAATGGCCTCACAATGAGACTGTTCTTCCATGGTGCACGAATTTTTTCCAAATATTTTGCAGAGAACGTAACGGCCTCCTGGCTTCCATCACTTTCCGATTCGATCATATCATCATCGGAATTCTCATCATCCGAGGAGAACGTCTCAACATCGCTGTCGAAGTACTTATCCTTCGCCGTAATCCCCACGAGCGCTCTTATATACGATGTTGATGTTTTCTCCTCGGTGATTTCCTTACCCGAACCTTTGGGCAAGCCATCCGTGGCAACAATTGATGGAACAGGGGGAGGGATGGTTTCGTTGGGTTGAGGAGCAGAGGAAGTTGGAGGAATGGATTTATCTCCTATTTCCGTACTCCTCTCAAGGAGGTCTTTTTCTTCCGGCGTGAGATTAGGAGGCTGAACCTCCATACCCAGTCCACCGCCGTTAAACAATGGCGATGAAAGGCCGGGGGGGAGAAAAGGGAGAGGAGGTCCTCTCCGAGAAAGCCGTTCGGCACAACTCCCAGTCAGAGGAAAAACTTAGAGAGAGAGGCTTTGATTTAAGCAACTAACTGCTCTCAATTCAATTAGCTCATCATTGACAAATCAAATCTCAACTTTTGCGGTTATGGCTAAAACCATAGCTCGATACCAAGTATTAAATTTTCTCGGTTCCTACTAAAATATCAGTAGCCAGAATCATATACGGATCGTGTGAGTGTGCCAGAAAGTATGGCGACACTTCCCTAGCAACAGCCACACCACAATTGCCTTCAAACACCATCGCAAAAATGGATATCAATCTTTCCTTCCTCGGAACCTGAGAGCTTCACTTCCAGAACTTCGAAACCAGTTCACACCGTCTTTAACCTTCGATCAAACTCCGATGTAACAGCTTGAATCTGGCTCTGATACCATTTTACAAAATGTAGCTCAAATTGCAAGAGAGGAAAGAGAGACAAGTTCTGTGTATTTCCACACCAAAAACTGAAAAGGGAAGATCCGGCCAACTACAAAGCCACGGTGGAAGAGTAAAGTGCAAAGAACAAAATGGAAATGACAAGATTGGACCAAATCAGCTTACCTACCAACTAACTGTCATAGCAAGCTACTGACATATAGGCTGAAAGCCTCCAACGGCAGCTGCTACTTATTGCTTCGTGTCATCAATTAGACTCTCAGTTCAGTTTTCCAGCCTTTGTGCTTCATCACTATGAACAGAATATAGCAATTCCCCCTCTTACTTTTAATAGCCACGCTACGAACCGTTGTTCGAACGAATAGTTTTGGGTAATGGTTTTACTTACAATTGGTATCAGTAGAGTATTTGAGGATAAAAGAAAAATAATAAAAAAATAAAAAGAGTATTTGAGAAGTATACTTTCCGTTGCAGCGTTAATAACCATTGTTGCATGGGCGAGTGGGAAAACAAGACCAGTGTTCTACCATTACAACAGCATTGTCTCCCGTTATTTACTACTCAAAAATCCTATTTTGGTCCCAAAATAACATACAGTTCTAGAAGTGGCTACCAAATTTTCGAGATATAACTAGGAACTAAACAATGCATGTGCCGAGTTTGAATATAGTTTGGCTAACTATGATGGATTGAAGACGACTCCTATCACCAGCTAAAATCCTTCTGAACTGGAACTTGATTGACCAAGTAGGCATCCCATAATGATCACATTCACAAGACGGAATAAAATTGTGAGTAGCAATTTGCGGTATAAAAAGCAAGCATAGAAAAGGCTTAACAAAAGTCTTTGCAGAAGTCATAGATCTTAGGCTTAACAAAAGTCTTCACAGAAGTCAGATCTTTAGTGGATTATACAACAATTCCACAGCACATAAGTATGTTAAATAATTCCACAGCACATAAGTCCGACAAATATACAACATCATAAGAGGGGCAGCAGACAAATATTCTTCAGTTTGCAATTGCATCCATCGCTTTCAACAGCATCATTAGAGAGACTGGCAGTAATCTGGCCTCAGTTCTCATCTTTTTTTGTTTAAAGTGCAAAAATCACAAAGGTAATTCACCGCTATCTGAAATAACGACTTTGCTCTTGGGCTCCCCACTATCTCTTCCCTCAGCTTCGATCTTCGAAACGATATCCATACCAGAAAGCACTTTGCCAAACACAACATGACGACCGTCTAACCTGTGTTCAAATACACGAGTAATATGTGTGCGAGTTAGAGGATCCCCCGTCCTAAAGCATAAAATTAAGCAGTTCTTGCATATTTTAGACTTTGCCTAACATGTTTTGTATTTATTTTATTATATTTTTTTGCTTCTTTTTGTTATTTTTTCTTTCTTTTCTTTTTTTTTTTCTGGAAAGGCAAAACACATTTTTTAACCTGTGCTTCTTTTTCTTCAATGGTGATTAAGTATATTACATAACCTCATATAGAAGTTATTTACAGCATCTCCAGTACATGAGTTACATGACAAGTTATTTAGAGCATATCCATACTCCAATACAATACTCTCTACTATGCTCTTTATTTAACGGGTCTCTATATAGTCTTCATATCTTCTTGAAACATGTTCTTTGAAATCGTTTTGCAGGATACATTGTGGACCCACCACGTGTAATATAATCATTTTGCTACTAATACTTTTTTTTTTAACCATTGGAGGGCATACTAAGTAACGGCAATAGTTAAAATACAGATTGCTAATGTTCATGACATTATACTCCATAACTTTTAGTAACTATTAGTATTGGAGATGCTCTTACTATTATACGTAGTATTAACTAAGGAGAGAGATAGAGACGACAGCATGTTGCACTACTTTTAGCTAGCTACTAGTGGAGAGCCCGATGGCCTTCTACATAAAATGCGTGTTAGATACATGTGGCCTAATAAAGTTGAACATTTTCACCAACTCTTTGCATTATGGCTAGAAAATTGATTTTTGCCCAACTGGCGATGCTCTTACGAAATCGTCCCTACAGAAGTACGCATAACATCTCGAACAGCTAGAAGCTATACCGAGTCGTATAGCTGCTACCATAGGATCTGTACAGACAAAGTGATGCCCACCATCCATATACCCTATTTGACATGGGACCATGATACTGTTTCAATTACATGATGATATAGACAATCCTGCAGACCATTGTGGCTTACCAGCTAGTTTTTACTGTGGTAATGAAGAATTGTGATCCATTTGTATCCTGTCCAGAATTCGCCATTGATAAGACTCCTGTTATCAGCCAAACACACAGGAAGAGATCAAATTACTTTCAGAAAACTGAAAACAATGAGTACTTGACTACATGGGCAACCTGCTGAAAGTTCAAGAACCCGGGAGGGTTATAGACTTGCCTGGGCCAGTGTGCTTGAGTTCAAAGCTCTCATCAGCAAATTTGTCACCATAGATAGATTCTCCACCTCGCCCATCACCACGGGTAAAATCACCTCCCTGGATCATAAATTTGGGTATGATCCTGTGGAATGTGCTCCCTTTGTAGTAAAGAGGCTTCCCACTTTTTCCAATTCCTTTCTCTCCTGAAATGAGAGGGATTGATGAAGTGTTACCTACCTTTGTAAAAGCTTCAAAACCTAATTCTTCCAGAAAGTTTTAAGGTCAAGCTGTGCGCTCATAGTTCCAGCAGCATTAGAAATTACAGTGCATCAAGGCTCGTGCACGACTATATCTACAATGAGGCCCACAACAGTCTTTTCACCTTATAGCTAATTGAAGTCCATGAAAATCTGAATAGATGTCACACATTCCAGCCAAGAAAAATCGATTTTGGCTAACACAACTATGCAAGCTAATATGGTTTCTGATTGTAAGTTCCACAAAGTAGTTTCTAAGAACAAAGTCCAAAGCAGGTCACAAGTAGAAAAAAGTCTTCTGGTAGTCTGCAATGTTCCCAAGCATAAAGTTCTACAGAGACTTTGGTACCTGGTAAACAATTCTTGAATGAGGTATTTAACCCCAGGGATGAGTCGAAAAAGAAATCTTTATTGGCTCTACCTCCTACTACCTCCGTTTCATCTCTATCACACCGGTTTGAGTTTTTGACTCGTATCTGGGTCACTTTGACTGGGTGATTTGGATAGCAAAACGATGCGATTTTCTGATAATTTTTTCACCGTGTTATAGAGCAACTTTTACTCTACAATGCCATGAAAATATTATCAAAAAAATGTATCGTTTTGCTACACAAATCACCGGGTCAAAGTGACCTAGTGAATAGTGACAAAAGTCAAACCGGTGTGATAGAGAAGAAACGGAGGTAGTATTTTTTATGAAGAGAATGAATCTTTTTATCGAAGGATTAAAAAAAAAGGGGTCCGGATAACGCAACTTCTATTATAAAATTTTACGATAGAGTACGTTTGTCTGCAAGGATACTAGTTAGAAAAAACTGAACGATGTTTGGCTCAAACTTATGGGATTTTTATTTTTAACCCAACCACCAAAAAAGATGTATTTAACCCACCCCTCCAAACAAACTGAGGAAATAGCACATCCTCTAATGTTATATAGTTAAGTTTTGTATGGGCTGTGGGTCCCACACCTTTAGTGTTGGTTGAATTTTTACTCCCTCCCCTCATGCCACACAAAAGAACGCAACTCTCTCCCTAGAAAATTAAACTCCCTCCTCGACGTACAAAATTTACTTCCGAAAACCTAAATTGTGTTCTTAGCACAAGTGTCCGTCAATCCGCACCGATCCGCGATCCAGAGTCCAGACCGATCTGTGACGGATTGGGTCCGATCTGATCCGTGATGGATCGGAATAGGATTGAGAAATATAAATCTGTGAAATCCGATCCGTCAATCCATTAATACTTATAAATATGTTGTTTTTATTGCTTTCATCAATATGATTTGTTCAAATGTTTACTTCTACCAAGTAATGTGATTACATATCATTGTTGCATTGAATAAGTTTCATAAATTAACTAAAAATACTAATGATAATTATGTAATAATTTTTGGTGCATTAGTTGAATATATTTGATTTTTTTTTTTTTGAATTATTTACGATCTGTGGAGTAATCCGGTCCGATCCACGAAACTGTGGATCGGACAAGATATTTTCCAATTAGTGAATTTCGGATCGGATTTAATTCAACCTCAATCCGGAACAATCCGATCCGTGTGCAGCCTAGTGTTGTACATTCGAAACCCTCTCATTTGTATTCATTTTCACAGCCAAAGTTAGTTGCTTCTTTCTCTCTCCACTCTCACACCTTATATTTGTGTTTCAAAGACAGCTTTGTTCGTGGAAGAGTTTAAATTTGTTTAAGAGCAAGTAAGTTCAAAGTAATTCTGTCTGTCCATTTCATTTGTAACGACAGATTTTGATTGTTCGTATGAGGGAAGAGCTATCACCATGTATACAGGGTTACTCAAAAACACTGTGAAAAGCTTGCGCGGCTAAGGATATTTGAGATGCGTAGTAACCCCTGTCAAATGCTCCTATTGGTTTGCCTTCACTACCTAAGGGTATTGAACAGGGGCATTTGAGAATGGCAAAAGCCCCTCTAAGACGCCCTCTCAAACGTCCCTGATTAGCATAGCTAACAACCTGCGGCATTTGACAGGCTCATTTAATAATCCCAAAAGCCCCTCTCAAACGCCCCCCTCATAGTACAGACTACAACCAAGGGCATTTGAGAAAGTCATAAGCCCCACTTGAAGGCGCCTCACAAACTCCCCTAACATCAGGGCATTAGAGAAACTCAAAAGCCCCCTCAAACTCCCCTCATTGTGAAGACTATAACAAGGGGCACTTGAGAAAATCATAAGCTCCACTTAAACGCCCCTGGGCACTTGAGAAAGTCATAAGCTCCACTTACCCCTAACAACCAGTTAAACACCCCTAACACCAGGGGCATTTGAAAGCGTATTTCTCGTAAGCCCGCCTCAAGGCTAGTTTGGGAATGCTTCTGCTCCCACCACAGCTGCCTTCCAACAGCGGAAGCACTTTTAGTGTGTATAAAAAAATTACTTTTCGGGCAGTTTCTACTGTCTCAGAGCAGGAAGCAAGGGAAAGATGCCTTTTTGGGAACCTGCTTATGAGTAATTCTTCTACAATCGATTTTTACCTTTCAAATTGTACAATACCTATCTTTACCAAAATTATACATGGTCATTTCACTCTCTCGGCAGGTTCACGGTTGATTTTACCAAACATGAAATCACTATATAAATAATTCAGTGGTTATCAAACAACATTTTATCTAAAATTCAAATCAACTTTCCCACACTGATTATCACACAGCATCTTCCATGACTGGCCCTCCAATTCCCCACATTGTGCAGACTATAACCAGGGGCATTTGACACGTGCATTTGAGGGTGTCATAAGCCCAACTCAAACGCCACTCCCAAACGCCCTAACAACCAGGATTGACCGGTATTTAAAAGAGTTCTCAGCTAATGCCGCCCTAGCGCTGCCCCTTCACTGGATTTAAGTCATTGACAGCAAGTCAAGCTCGGTCAGAGCTCCTAACTTGCATGTTTATCTTCCGAATCAACTCAAAGCAAGCCCAATATAATCCCTAACCCATTTCTAATCTATATAAGCCCTCAATTCAGCCAGAAACAATGGAAACACGCAAAGCCCCAAGTTAAGTTAGGGTTCCTTGGACAAATAGGAAATCAACGATGCAGAGGTTTGGAGAAAAAAATGGATGGCTCAGATTGATTCTTTGGGAGGACGAAGGCGGGGAGAGAGATGGAAAATCAAAAAAATTGAACTGGGGGACTCTCTCGGTCGAATTTTGTCTCTTAGCTGTTCTTCATTTGTAGGGTGGTTTTCTGGGTTTTGTAATTGAGCTGGGTTCTTCATTCCGGGGGTTATGCGTTTGTTTAGGTGACCTGAACACAAAGAAGCACAAAGAGCTAGAGAGAATGAAGAGAGCTGAGCAGAGGACAAAGGTTGAAGGAGGAAGAACCAGAGCTGTTGTTGCTGCTGCAGCTTCATTCACTTTGGCTCCTGCTGCTGCTTCAATACACCAGAACAGAGAGAATGCAGAGGAGAGGTAAATAGGAGGCTTGGAGATTGAAGATTTAACAGGTTTTGAAGGTTGAATTGGGTGAAAGTCTCCATTTCTCTTCTACGTCTATTTGTATTCATGATTAAATCTTACTCTTCTACTTCAAGTAGTTCCAAAAAAATGAATAGCTAAACTACTTGTTGGTGATTTGATGAATCGAAGTGATATTTGGGTGTGAATTTAATAATTGGTCAATGAATTGGATGTCGATTCATGATGTTCTATGTATTGGAGTAGAAACCTCTGTTGTGGCTTCATCTTGTTTGTGGATTAATGCTTAAGATATGCATGCTCGATAGTTGAGGCAATTGAGATTTGGATTTCACCATTGTTCCTCATGAATTAAACTTGAATTGACATTAGATGATTCAATCAGCCAACTCGTTTTCTCTCATCTGACAAAAACTCATTTCAACTCCAAATTTCACTTGTTTACTTATTTAGCTAGCTTCATTTCAACCAAATATTTCTTCAACACCTTGTGTGATGGCTTTGAACTTGACTTGGCCTAGAGAAGTCTTGATAGTTTCCATTGCTTGTCTTGGTTAGCTTTCTTTTTCATAGCCTAGTTAGTTTGTTGCTAAGAGTATTTGATCTTAACCAATCCCTCCGATTCGACCGCGTTCTTGCACGGGTACTACTTGTAGCGATTCCTGTACTTGTCGACGACGAGCGTGGAAGCTTCTAGAGTGAGCATTGGCGATTACTATAACCGAATAGCAATCAACCACGCCGGAAATTGAACTTTATAAAAAACAAATGAGGAAATGTGTCTAGAATCTGGATCCTTCCGAGAAAAGGACATACTAACGAGAAGGAAAAGAATATGAAGTTGGCGCCGAGCCATGTAACTCCGAGTCTCCGACAACAAGGGTGGAACAGATCCTCATGAGTTTTGCAGCAGAAGAAATCAATTGATGTGTAGGTTAAATTTTACCTTGAAATCAGCGAGCGCCCTCCATGAAATCGACGACTCGTGGCTTGATAATCTCCCTTATCCAAGACTTTAACCCAATCAGTTAAGATTTGGTATACAGGTTCAAATGAATAACGCTAGATGACTGATTTAGGACTTTATTTATGTGCTTCAAATTGTTAGGTTTTGGGTTGGATTTGGCGAGCCTGAGATTCAATTTCCAGGGTTCAAATTGGGGTGTTTAGGTTTCAGAGTGGCTTTGTTTTGATGACTTACTTATTCTGCACTCTCTATCTGTGGAACAGATATGGGTCCTCAATGGTTCAATTTCGTGTACAATGTTTCTACGATAGAGATTGTGAAGGTCTCATACAAGTTGAAAAGTTAACCATATCAGAACAAATCCAGTTTTCTTCATTTTCACATTTTCAATTTCAAGAATTCTAATGACTTAATGTGAAACTGTAGGCTTCTCTAGTTGTTCCAGTTCTGAAGAGATTCTTTGACTTAATGGGTTTAGATACTGAGTTGAAAGAGAAAGAGAGAGAGAAACTGCGATGATTTCTGGGTTGATGTCGCTTTAAAAGAACTCTTAATGAATTTTACTGGGAGGAATTGGCTGTACTTCTTATATACAGTAAGATTTAGCTAAACCTTAGTCAATTGGTTCTATCTGGTGTCTTTACATTCCAATTTATTAATTTCAGGATAAAATAATATAAAAGTTCACATCGAAAAGAATTCTTTTCATTGAGAGGAACATGTCATGTCTCCTCTCAATGTGATTATCGGGTACCAAAGTCCAATCTGAAGCTCTAACTTCTGAAACGATAAAAAAGAAGACAATTCATTCACCAAAACCATTGAACAGTAACAGGGCTTTTCATCGTCACAACTCACAAGTGACATGGAGAAAAAAAAATCATAGAAACAGGGCCGTATAAGCTCTTAACTCTATTAAGACCAAAAAAAATAACCAGTGGGTATATGGCATTTGCAAGCAAAACAGAGATGTTGCTTTCTATGCACAAAAATAAACAAGATAACATAGAAGGGAACAAAAGTTACTTGGATACCCGTGCAAAGAGCTCGAAAGTTTTCTGCAAATTGACAGATAACATATTAGTTGCTATCTCAAAATATGACAAATATTTGACCATCTATATCATCAGGCATTTCACATACCAACGGTCTTGGGAACACTTTTTCCGAAGAGGGCTATGACTATGCGACCTGCAAGCAAACAAATCCTGAGAATAATATATAGAGTGGACAATGATTATTAAAGGAAATATATATGGTTCTTCATATATGGACTGAAAGGAGAATCTGACAGTAAGATGTCTTGGAATGCTGTAAAAAGTGCCCATGATGTTTATGCATCCAGAGCTCAAAATATCAACTCTCTTTGTCGTATGAGCAATTTTAGTATGTGAGTGGATGTTGTTACATTTATTCGATCATTAAAAATTTCATGATGGTTATAAAGCCGGGTGGTATGATATTTCAAAACCAGATACGGAAATTCGAAAAGTGTACAGAGATCATTAAACAACAGACAAAAAATTTGCTATGGAAGGACAGCTTCAAGAATTTATGCTTGGATGTGCTTGGAACAATAGATCCACAAGCAATGCAAGGGGAAATTACGACGAAGATAAGAGAGCAACAAACTAAATCATATTGGAATACAAAAAAACCCCGTCAAAACCAAAATCTTGAAAGATCAACAGCCTTTGCTTTTGACATGCATAGTCTTAGCTTCAGTGGACTCACAGAAAATTCAGCCTTCCGCGGCAACTTGAGTCATAAAAACAACCCCAAGGTTCTGATCCAATTGTAAGGAATCGCAATAGAATTAGCTATTACTACGAGAGTCCTACTATCTACTACCTTTAAGGTCCATGGTTGATATAACGCCATGGCCCTCTAGTATACTCGGAATCACAAACTTCACTAGAGCAGGGTATTTTCCCTATTTCAGAATGGCCTGGGGAGGTGAAAGGATATGTTTGGTTAAATGTAAGAGAGCACAGCCTCCCACAAGCATGGGACATCCTTTTGAAGAGACACATAGTCCAAAGCAAGTAATTTGGGACAAAATACCAATGGGTCAGTAGTAATTTCATTATACCCTCATGAGGACTCTATTCTGTTTATAGTGCCATCATGGTTCTAAATGAAGGTAACGGCTGACATAGCAGTCACGGTGCACCCACATCGTGGAGTATCGGACACACTGTTACGGGAATCCGTAACCGAATGTGTTAACTGTAGCAAGTTCAACGGTAGTGTCGGGCATAGTGGTAGAGAAAACACACAACAGTAGAAAAATGGATGTAACAGAAGAATAATATCAGCCATAACGGGAGAAGATTGGCTGATTTCTCACGTAAATTTGATTCACACAAAGGGATCGTCCGTAACTGTATCGGAGGCCTAATATACCGTTACGTAACGGTACGGGACTGTCTTTCAAAACCCTGAGTGATATGCCATTGTATGAAATAACACAGGAAAGTGGCCTTCTTCAACTACTCTGGGTACAATGTTCTCTTCAAGTCCCTCAAACATGACACTTTACATAATACACTAGTTCGTCATGTATCTCAATGTATATCAAGGTTCTCACTAAACCCACTGCCTCCTTTGATGCATTAACCTCATTAATGCGCCATTGTTCAGTGAGCTCGACCTCTACCATAGCAATTCCAAACCTTTTCATCAAATGATGACCCACTGGAAGAGAATATGTACTTAGCATACCGTGTAAAACTATAAACTTGATGGATTAAGGAAGCACATTCTAACCTAGCGATACTCTGGTCAGCATGGCGACTTAAATCAGTAGTGATCTACTGATTCAGAAATCATCTCAGAATAGGAAAAACTCAAAAAAGAACCATACAGGAGAATACAGAGAGATCGGAAGGAGGTACTGAAGGAAGAGGAAAAGCTCAGTAAGAACTTAGTAGCTAGTACGCATTTCATTGGCTAAGAGCAAAAGATTCATGGAGAAAATTGGACTTGCTAGGATCGTAACAGCGAGTCACATATAATGTGGTTATGCGGCCAGTTATTATTAGGCATGTGCTATTTTCGCAGTGAATCGGTTGCCACACATGTTGACTGCCAGCCATAAAGTTTTGTGATGTTAAAAACAGTAGAGAGGCAGACTAACCCTGAGCCAAAGAACATTTAGCTATTCTGAAAATCACCCCCTCGGATAAACAACTGAAATGCCAAGATTAGTAACGTCCAACATCCTTATTTAAGGGCTCACCAACAAAACAGCTACAATTGACCTTTAAGCACAAATACATATTCCTTATAATCATATAACCTATTGTGATATTTCCAACTCTGTAGCTTTATAATTACAGTATAATTTATTGATCTTAGGTAGCATACCATGTACCTATCAGAAATAGCCCGATCCAGGAAATAAATATTAGGGCATCCTTCATCAGACATGTGACAAGATTCCCAATTGTCAATAAGACTGCCAGCCATAAAGTTGGTCTCATAGAAGGCAGATATGAGACCAACTAGGTAAACAGTTTCATGACAAGAATCTAGTTGAGCAGCACAATGTAGACACTTTCAGCAACGTACCAGTAGCCTGACCATCTATTTCCACATCAAAGTAGACTTTGTGGGTAATCTCTTCCAAATTGTCAATGACTTTGTTCTCCTACAGTTTTGAACAATCAGACAAATAAAGGTGATTAATAACCAGGCCATTTCACATTTATATATTAGTAGTACATTGGTACACAAGTCTGTCAGATTCTACAAATTATTGGATTAATTCTAATACGAACAGAGAATTAGGAGGTGACCTCGAGACTGTGTTTGCTGTCGAGGATCTTTTGTTCCGACGAGACTTCATCGTCTCCCAATCGGCTCTGCGATTGAAATCAAATAAAAAAGCTCGTCGATTTGAATACTCTGATAGTTTTAGGAAATGAGGAATTGAGAGGAAAACGAGGGAGATGGGATGGGAATAAGGTTTACCAGAATGAGAGCTAGGGTTCCAAATATGACGACGATCCAGACGACAGAAAGCAACTTCGTTCTGTTAGCCATGTGTATCTAACGACGATCCAGAAGAGTGCTATCTATGAGGATTTTCGTCTTAGGGCCTCCGTCTGAGATCTTGAAACCAGCTCTAGTGAACTAGTTCCCCGAACTACCAACTAAAACTGAAAGAATTGCGTGCTACCCGTCTGGTGAATTGGTATTTGAAAAATACCCTTCCAGTCACTTGTGTTTAACGTTTGGAGCCCATTTGAGGTTAAACAATTTGGTTAACTAAAATATACACTTAATCAGGTCAATTAACTAAAACAAACTGAAAGGGGAGTAAGCAGGTACATATGCAATAGAGATACTCTAGATGGAGGGGGGAGGGGTGAATAGAGTATGTCAACTTTTTATAAAGGGTAAAAGACAAAACCACCCCTTGAGTATGGGGTATATACAAAAAAGTCCCTCGTGTTCGGGGATATACAAAGACCACCCCTGTCAAAGTTAGGAGATAACTGTGCATTAACAGAGGGATAAAAAGACAATAATATCCCTGAAATTTGACGAAATTACCCAACATTAAAATCCATTTCATTCCCTTCTCCTCCACATTTCTTAATCCAACTTTATCCCTTCCTTTCTCTCTCTTCATCCCATCTTCTCTCCCAACACAACCCACCTCCACCACCACTGCTATCACCACACAAGCCACCCCTCCGGTTCGAATTCCTCCATCTAGATCGAAACCTTCCCCCACCTCTCCTCCAACCCCTTATTCCCCCCCCCCCTCAGTCGTCTCCTTCTTCCTTCAACGTCCATGCTCTGTCTCGTCGTCTTGCTCCGACCAAGCCCAGGCGACCGATTAGAAACAGAGGGAGAAGAAATCGTATGGGTTGAGATCGACGAGGAAGGAGCAAGATGAAAAGGTTGTCTGGTCAGATCTGTAGGTAAGTTGGAGAGGCTTCCGATTGATTCTAATCAGAGCTAGAGGTTGAAGACACTGTCGACAACTTGTTGTCCGGCCGTTAATAGCAACCGCCGCCGCCGCCGACAGCCCTTCAAGCTCCACCATGTCCACGCCCCTCCTCTCGCCCCCTCTCTCGGTGGTGAGGGTTCGATGGATTCAACCACGGTGGTTTCAGCTGAACAAAAGAGCGACGATGATAGTTGCTCCGTTGAAATCGACGAACCAGAGTTAACATATTTCAGATCTGTTGTTTTTCTTCTTGATCTCCTCTGTTATTTCTTCATCTTGTTCTACTGCTTCTTCTTCTCTTTTATTTCAATTACATACCTATTTTGTTTAAAAAAAAGTTACTGAATGGTGGTGGTTCTGCTCCTTCTCTCCCCTCTCCCGATATCCGGCTGTTTTAGATCTCCGATCACTACATCCACCTCCCCCAGAGAGAACCAAGTGTCGGTAAAGCTCCAATTCCTATTTAAGTTTCTGGGTTGTTGTTAATTTGCACCGTTTATGCAGTTGAAAAGAGATTAGTAATCTTCGATTCCGTTGATTGGCTCGCAGTAGCTTCGGATCTCTTCTATTGTGAAGAACCATCAAACCCAATTGCTCGTTCACGAGGTCGGTTCTACGGTTCCCTCAATATCGAGTCTTTCTGTTGTTTTTATGAGCTGGGTTCGATCTGTGCTACTTGCTTTTGATTCGTAGTTACTGGGTTTCCTTGGGGATGTGGCGGTGGAGATGTGGTGGTAGTGGTGGGATGGTCAGAAACACCAAGAACATCCGACCAAAATAACAAAAAAATACAAATAGGGGCAACATTGTCATAAAAAGGACATATTACACCCCCATACTAATTGATTGTAACAGAAGGGTGCTTTCCGTCTAACGTCCATCCACTGACAGGGGTGGTTTTTGTATCGAGAGGGGTGGTCTTTGTATACCCCCGAACACGAGGGGCTTTTTTGTATATACCCCATACTCAAGGGGTGGTTTTTGTCTTTTACCCTTTTGTAAAACTTGCAAAGATAGAAGTTTCTGTGAAGATCAATGCAGTTCAAGGCCTTGAAAACAGTTTCAAGCCTTTGAGATGAAATACAGTTTAAGTAAAGAAACAGACAAGTCTTTTTCAAAGCCTTGAAAAGAGTTTCAAACCCTTGAAAACAGACTAGTTTGAATGCTGTAAAAAACTAAGAGCCTGTTTGGTACCAGCTGAAAATCTCTATAATCAGCTGAAAATAATCTGAAAAGAAAATCCAACTTAACTGATAATCGCAGTCTGTTTGGTATGAGCTGAAATAATAGATCACTAACTTGATCCATTTGAAAAAATTTAAAGAGCTCTAAAGTCAAGCAATTGAATACTCATGTTTATAACTGAACTGTGATTAGGCTAATTTTAAAAAACTATCAAAATAATGTTTTTAGAGATTTTAAGCTGCATAATCCCCAATTTTGGAGATTCTATAATTGCACGGAGATTATTTTAATTTGCAGATTATCAGATTAAAATCTGCAGGCATAACAAACACGATTGTTGAAAAGAGGCCGATTTTAATCCGATTGGATTAAAATCGGCGATACCAAACATGCACTAAGTATGCAAATGAAATTGTATATGCAAGAGACACATGATTTATAGAGTTCAGTCCACTTGGACCTACGTCTCTACCTCAGAGATCAACTCCCTGTTGGATTTTCAACACAATTCTTATTAATCAAAAGCCAAGTGTAACACCCCTCGATTCCCGAGCCTTCCGTTCCGGACCGGAGAGCCCAGGAGGGTGCTACTTAAAATGAATTGGCAGAAATCGAGAACAAAACATGCCATATATATTACAAACTCGTGAAATGTCTTGAACAAAATATTCTGCATACTATTACACAATGTGGAATTAAAGCTAAGAGTTCGGCTTATTTAAAACTACTATTAAACATTACGTGATACCACGACCCCTCATGTCGAGCTTCCTTCTCCTACACCTCCTACAGCCTTCTCCAACGGATAGTTGATCATAATCTTCAGAGATATTGATCTGATCTTGTCTTTAAACAGATTGGGAAGCTGTCAAGAGTTTCTGATTGATCACAAAATCGTATTCTCTTCATGTTTCCTTTTCCTGCAAAACCAGATTAGGAAACCAATCCTGCAAACTAGGAAATAAAATTTCCCTGCAAAACTAAGTCAAACAGGTTAAACAAATGAGATCTATGTGAATCATAAGCTTTTTTTTTCATCATCAAGTAATAACAAAATATATATAGGGGTGAGAGAGTTAGAATAAGATCAGGAGTATTCAGAGAAACTCCCCCTTAAAGTATGCATACAGGTCAGACAGTTTCAAGGCTTTGAACATGGTTTCAAGGTCTCTGCTATTTCAAGCCTGTGAAATCTGCGATTCAAGGTTTTGAAAACTGGCTCAAGGCCTTGAAATAACTCTGTATTTCAAGCCTGTGAAACCTGTGAACTAACAATCTCCCCCTTGATGAAAGACAAAACCTCAATTTGTTTGATCCTTAGTTTTTGCAAAAAGTTACTGATTAGCACATAGCATAAATAGTAGTAACACATAAGTTCCAAAAAGGTCCAACTTATTCAATAACAAACTTAAGCAAAAAACACATAAGTTCCAGATAATCCTACTAACCAAAAGACATGTCACTTAAAAGCATAAAAACAACATCAGATTTCTCCCCCTTTTTGAATTTCATCAGAAAGAAAGAAAATGTTGGATCAGAGTCTTGGGAAAATTTTGAAAATAAGCTGAAAATAAGTTGGAAAGAAAGAGTAGGAAAGAGTTTATGGGGTTGAGTCTTCATCTCCTTTCTGATCTCCCTCTTCTTCGTCACTGTCTTCATCATTATCCACCTCAATTTCCTCAATGATAGAACTAATTTTCTCGATAACAGTGTTGAACAAGAAGGTGATTCCTTCTAAAGCTTTTCTTCCATGCTTTAGTTTCTTCTTCACATACACCTTCTTTTGTTGTGCAGAGAAAATTTTGTGATGATCTTTCCTTCCAGCTTTGATAAAGGCTCAGTTTCTGGAAGGTCTTTCTCATTTCTTCCCTTTTGGGACACATAATACACCTCATCGGATCCTGAAGTGGTATATGAATCCGAGAATGGGATATAGATCTCTTTTCCCTTTCCCTTGATTCCTGTGTCTTCCTTCTTCTTCGCCTTCTTATGGCTTCCAATCTAGATTCCCTTCTGCTTCTCTTGTTTAGACTCCATTGTCCTTTTCTTCTTGCCTGTCACAGGAGGTTGGTCCTTATTTGTCTTCTTCTTGGGAGGGAAAGATTTTAATTCTTATTCAGTGGAGGCTTTTGACTCTGTGTCTTGACTGAAGGCTTGACCTTCTTCTACAGAGGTCTTTCTCTTCTTTTCTGCGCCATACTTTGAACCACCAGCTATCTTGATTCTGTCAGAGGCTCTTCTTGTGCTCATTAGGGTTTGGAGAAGAATAGAGAGAGGTAGGATTGATACGGAGAGAATGAGAAGAGAAGAAGATAAATACTGAAAGAGTTTGAGTTAAAAAAGGAATAAATAATTTAATAATATACTTGGCAAAAAACAATTTTGAAAAAGTTAGGGGCAATATTGAGCAAATATCTACAAAGATAGCACCCAATACTGAATTATCCAAGATTTGACTAACCACTTATCATTCTTATTTTCAAGGCTTTGAAAATAATTTCAAGGTCTTGAAATGCTGCAATACTGAGACAAATAAAATCAAAACTTTGAATAGATTTTCAGGGCTTTGATAATCAATTCAAAACTTTGAAACACATAATAACTCACCTTCCTTACCTGATGCTCCCCCCTAAACCAATGCATCTTTATTTAGCATACCTAATTCCAGTCTTAGAGCTGAAAATATTTTACCTGGCAATGGTTTAGTTAAGATATCTGCAAGTTGCATGTTAGTAGAGACAAATTCAAGAACAATATCAGCTTTCTCAGCATGATCTTTGATGAAATGGTGTCTGAGATCAATGTGCTTGGTTCTTGAATGCTAAACCGGATTCTTTATAATTGATATTGCACTGGTGTTGTCACATTTGATAGGTATACTTCTGAAGTCAAATCCAAGATCTCTCAACTGCTGAGCAATCCATAAAACTTGTGAGCAACAGGCTCCAGCAACTATGTATTCAGCTTCAGCTGTTGATAAAGCAACTGAGTTTTGTTTCTTGGAGTGCCAACTAATCAGGGAGGATCCAATGAATTGACAAGTTCCTGAAGTGCTCTTCCTATCAACTTTGTAACCTGCAAAGTCAGCATCTGAAAATCCATGCAAAGAAAAATTAGAATGTCTTGGATACCAAAGCACTAAGTCTTTGGTACCATTGAGATATCTGAATATTCTCTTCACAGAACTTAAGTGTGATTCCTTTGGATCAACTTGAAATCTTGCACACATACATACACTGAACATGATATCTGGTCTACTAGCAGTAAGGTATAGCAATGATCCAATCATACCTCTATACTCTTTCACATTGACACTATTACCATATTCATCCTTATTTAAGGACAGTGTAGAACTCACAGGGGTCTTGATTTCTTTAGATTGAGACATATTGTACTTGTTAAACAAGTCCGTAGTGTACTTGCTTTGATGTCGAAAGATGCCCTTCTTCAACTGATGTATTTGAAGTCCAAGGAAGAAGTTCAACTCTCCCATCATGCTCATCTCAAATTCCTTGATCATAAGACTTGAGAATTCTTTGCATAATAGATCATTAGTAGCTCCAAACAAGATTTCATCAAAATAAATCTGAACTACAAGTAAATCTTTGTCACGAGTCTTTATGAAAAGGGTTTTGTACACCAATCCTCTTTTGAAATCATTTTAAAGCAAAACTTTTGACAGTCTTTCATACCAAGCTCGTGGAGCTTGTTTCAAACCATAAAGAATTTTGTCAAGTTTGTAAACATGATCTGGAAAATTATCACTCTCAAAATCAGGAGGTTGTGCAACATAAACTTCCTCTTGCAAGTAACCATTCAAAAATTCACACTTCACATCCACTTGAAATAGTTTCAAGTTCTTGTAAGATGCAAAATCAAGTAAGATTCTAATTGCTTCTAACCTGGCCACATGAGCAAAAGTTTCCTCATAGTCAATACCTTCTTCTTGGTTGTAACCTTGAGCAACTAACATTGCTTTTTTCCTGATCACTTTGCCATTTTCATCCAGTTTGTTTCTGAACACCCATCTGGTACCAATGACAAACTGGTTTGTTGGTTGGGGAACTAGGTTCCACACCTTATTTTTTTCAAACTCATTGAGTTCACTTTGCATAGCTATAATCCAGTCTGCTTCTTGTAATGCTTCCTTCATCGTTTTGGGTTCTACAAGAGAAATAAAAGCATTAAAAGCACAAAGATTCCTTAGCTGTGATCTTGTTTGTGTACCAGTAGTTGGATTAAAGATGATGTTGTCAGCTGGATGAGATGAATGATATTTGAATCTCTTTCTTGGAGACCAGGGTTCAGGTTCTCCATATTGCTTCTATGGTCTTGAAGTAGTAGCCTGATCACTCATGTATTTCTGATCATCTTTATCAAGGCTTTGATCTCTATTTTCAAGGCCTTGAGACATGTTTTCAAGGTCTTGAAAATGGCTTCTGTTTCCTTTTGTACCTTTCTTGAAACCAAGTGAGTTCTCAGTTTCTTCTTCTGATTCATGCTTGTTCAGATTCAAGTCTGCAAAACTTTCACTCAAAGAACCATCATAGCTTTCATAAAAAATAACATGAATACTTTCTACAACCAGCTTGGTTCTTTTATTTTAAATTATATAAGCTTTGCTAGTAAGAGAGTAACCAAGAAAGATACCTTCATCACTTCTTGCATCAAACTTACCCAAGTTGTCCTTACCATTGTTGTGGACAAAACATGTGCAGCCAAAGGGTCTGAAGTATGAAATGTTTGGCTTTATACATTTGAAAAGTTCATAGGGGGTCTTCTTCAGGATAGGTTCGATCAAGCACCCGTTCAAAATATAATTTGCTGTATTCACAGCTTCTGCCCGATAGTTTTTTGGCAGCTTGTTTTCTAGAAACATTGTTCTTCACATATCTTCAAGAGTCATGTTCTTTCTTTCAACAACTCCATTATGTTGAGGAGTTCTAGGAGCAGAGAGATTGTGAGAGATATCATGCTTAACACAGAACAAATCAAATTCTAATTGATCAAACTCTCTACCATGATCACTTCTAATTGAATAAATAGGTAGGTTTTTCAAGGTTTGAAGTTCTCTGCAAAGCTTTGAAAATTCAGAGAGGGCTTCAGATTTTTCTTTCAAAAACATAACCCAAGTAAATCTAGAATAATCATCTACAATAACTAGCATATACCTCTTACCGTTTGGAGTTAGAGTCCTCATAGGACCACATATATCCATATGAAGTAATTCAATAGGTCTAGTAGAACTTACAAATTTGTTTGGCTTGAATGAGCTTCTGGTCTGCTTATCCTGAGCACAGACTTTTCATACTTCATCATCTTTGAACTTAATAGATGGTAATCCTCTTACCAGATCTTTGTAGATCAACTTGTTCAAGGTATGCAAGCTAATGTGACCAAGCTTTCTGTGCCAAAGCTTTGAATCCTCTTTCAAGGCCTTTAGGCACTTCAAGCTCTTACCTGCAACTTTGTTAGTCTGAAAAGTATAAACATTGTTTTATCTAGAGGCTTTGAGAATGCAATTGCCTGATTTCTCATTTTGCACCACACACTTCTCTTTATCAAAGATGACCTTATTGCATTATCATAAAGCTGAGATACACTAAGCAAGTTAAATTTGAAACCATCAACTAGATATACATCAGAAATTGAATTCTCAGAATCTGTACCAACTTTACCAATACCAAGAATGTTGCATTTTCCTTTGTCACCAAGTGTAATTGAACCTTCTGATTGCTCTTTCAATTATGAGAATAGAGATCTCTTTCCACTCATGTGTCTTGAGCAACCACTGTCCATAAACCACTTATGTTCTTTAACATTTGTGACAACCTGCAAAAACCAATCACTGCCTTACCAAGCTGTTAGACCAAGTTTGAAATTTGGACTCATACTCAGGATCAGCCATGTTTGGTGGTCTGACCCCTTTAGGAACCCGAATCTGTCTGACTTTTCCTTTGAGTTGAAATGGGAATGTGTTCCTCATTATGTGAGGGTCTCTTCTTCTGAAAGGACAAGTCATCTTAACATGACCAATTTTATTTCAAAAATGACACTTAGGAGAAGTTTTGTTTCCACTTTTCACAACTCTGATATTGTTCTGAAAATTTGGATTGTATCGAATACCAGTTTTGTGAACAGACTTTGAACTTTCTCCAAGAATCAAGTTCAACTTGTGTTCTGAGCCTGCAAGCTTCACTTTGACTAATTCAGATTCTTGAAGTTTCTCAGTAAGAGTAGTATTTTGTTTATCTAATTCATCAACTTGATGTCTCTGATTAACAAGGCTATCACTCAATGGAGAGTTCTCAGTGACTACTTCCTTGACTTGTGTTTTCAAGGCTTTTAAACTGGTTTTCAAGGCTTTGAAACTGGTTTTCAAGGCCTTGAAATCACTGCCAGTTTTCCTCTGAGATATTTCAAGATTCTTATTCAGACAAACAAGTTGTAAATTCTCTTTTGCTTGCTCATGAACTTTTTATTTCAAAACTTTAATTTCTTTCAGATAGTCCTCTTCATTTAAAAGCATTGTTCTGAGAGAATCTGAGAGGGCTTATTTTTGTTTTGAAATCAAACAGTTTACCATTACCTCAATGTCTTTTAAGAACTTTCATCATGCTTGGCCATGAAGCATAGGTTGGCATGTTCTTCTTCAGATTCAGAGTCATGTGAGGTATCTGAATCACTCCATGAAGCTATCATAGATTTCTTTCTCCTGTCATGGTCTTTCTTCTGAAAGTTCTTGATTTTCTTATGTGGACAGTCTTTAATCAAGTGTCCTTCATCACCACACTCAAACCAATTCATGACTTTTGATTTATTATTCAGTGAAGAAGACTTACCTTTGTAGTCCTTGCTACTGGATGATCTGTGTCTTTCTTTGTAGAAGTCTTTGTTTCCAAAGTTTTTCTTAATCTTGAGGATTTGGGTCAATGATTTAAAAATCAAAGAAAATTGATCTTCATCATCATCCTCAGTTTCAAGGCTTTGAATTTTCTCATTCTCTTTGGCCTTGAGTGCTAAGTTCTTGACACCTTCTGTTAGCTCTCCATCAACTTCGTTCATGGATCTTTCATGTGTCAAAAGCTTCCCTTGTAGGTCATCAAGTTGGAGTGATGTGAGATCTTGAGCTTCCTCAATTGCAGTAGTCTTTGGTTCCCATTTTGTCTTTGGAAGACTTCTCAGAATCCTCCTAACCTTTTCTTCATTGGAAATATGCTTTCCAAGTGAATCAAGGTTATTGACTATATCTGTGAACCTTTTGAACATGTCTCTGATTGACTCATCTGCATTCATTTTGAATAGCTCATATTGCTTGAGATAGATGTTGATCTTGGTTTGCTTGACTTGTCTAGTTCCTTAAAATGTCACCCCAAGCTTATCCCAGATCTCCTTGGTAGTCTTACAGCCTGAAATCATGTTGAATTCATCTGTACTCAAAGCACAATACAAGATGTTAATAGATTTGAAATTCTTTGAGAATTGTTCTAATTCAGATGAAGAGAGAGAGAGAGAGAGAGAGAGAGAGAGAGAGAGAGAGTTCTCAGAATTGGGAGTTCTAATCCCATATTTTCCCGTATAGAAAGTATGAGGTCCATTATGAATAATGGTCTATAGCTCTATGTCTTGATCAATGATGGACATTTTCATCAGGGCTTTCCAGTGAGCAAAATTATCTCCACAAAATAGAGGAGGTCTGTTAGCAGCTCTTCCCTGTGAGAAACCACCATTATCTACAGTACTCATGATCACCAGATGGTTAAATCCTATACAGTGATACAAGATCTGATACCAATTGAAAGGGGAGTAAGCAGGTAGATATGCAGTAGAGATACTCTAGAAGGGGGGGGGGGTTGAATAGAGTATGCCAACATTTTGTAAAACTTGCAAAGATATAATTTTATGTGAAGAGCAATGCAGTTCAAGGCATTGAAAATAGTTTCAAGCCTTTGAGATGAAATACAGTTTAAGTAAAGAAGCAGACAAGTCTTTTTAAAGGCCTTGAAAAGAGTTTCAAACCCTTGAAAACAGACTAGTTTGAATGCTATAAAAAACTAAGTATGCAAATGAAACTGTATATGCAAGAGACACATGATTTATAGAGTTCAGTCCACTTGGACCTACGTCTCTACCTCAGGGTTCTTCTCCCTGTTGGATTTTCAACACAATTCTTATTAATCAAAAGCCAATTGTAACACCCCTCGATTCCCGAGCCTTCCGTTCCGGACCGGAGAGCCCAGGAGGGTGCTACTTAAAATGAATCGGCAGAAATCGAGAACAAAACATGCCATATATATTACAAACTCGTGAAATGTCTTGAACAAAATATTCTACATACTATTACACATTGTGGAATTAAAGCTAAGATTTCTGCTTATTTAAAACTACTATTAAACATTACGTGATACAGCGATCCCCTTACGCCGAGCTTCCTTCTCCTACACCTGCGCGGGAATGAAACAAACACCGTAGTTTTTCCAAAGTCAGCAAGAAATGCTGAGTAAGCAAAATACCCAAACTCGTAAAACGGATAAGAGAAAATTCCATTTACTAAATAAGGATAACATTTATGAAGTAAGCAACTATGTTATCACCGATAACCATGTGTGAAAGGAAATAAATTTTCTAACTATTTATTTAATCTTTGATTTTTAGAAGCGCATTCTCAAATCCCCACAATATGTATATAACCAAGAGGGTCATTTCCAACCATAACATTTTCTCCAATTAAGGGATTTCCAAAATCCAAATATTCCTTTTATTTTCTCATAAAAATCCATATTGATTATTTAGTTGTAGCTGATAACTCTTTATTAGAGTTATATTTCTTGCATATTTAATATCGTTTTGCGTGATTCCGGGGTTGAAATATGAGTTTTACACTATGAATGTTGTGAAAACGTAGAAAGTTGAGTTTTTAGCCCTTTATTGTTAATCCGGGCGTTTCGATGCATATTTCAATGTTATTTGTCAAATATAATCGCTTGGGATGGTTAATCATGTTGTCTTGAGATGAACGGATGCTAAACGATGGCTAGGAGGCATGAAACGAACATCGGAAACAAAGCAAATTAAAGAGGAAGCAAGAGAAGCAAAGTCGGAGGAGCAAAAGTGACCAATCTCCACTATTTTGATAGAATCTTGAGTTCTACTATACATATTGGAGTGATAACAGTGGCAAATGAAAGTAGACTCAAAGAGCGTTCCAACGATAGGTCACGGAGCTAAAACGGAGATCGGACGAGAAAGTAATTGTCCGTCGAAGAGGATGAAAATCTGAGTTCATCTCCAGGGGTGTTCGTGCGAACACTTTTGTGTTCGCACGAACAAAATGCCTTAGAATTTTTTTCAGTTGGCCAAAAAGTATGAAAAAGGGACTGTAAAATTGTACGAACAAGATTTCTGTTCGCACGAACAGAGAGCAAAAAGTTGTTCGTGTAGGGTTTTGATTCAGGGATGCGCAACGGAAACAAAATTAACCATGCAAAACCCTCCAAGGATCACAAGTCAAGAGACATAACGATGGTAAAGGAAGAAATCAATAACACACCTTAGGGTTCTCCTTTGATGACTTCAAACGCGAATTTTGTCACGTTCTCTATGGTTGATCAACGCCTAGAGTTGATTCCTAGATCTCCCACTCCTTGGTGATAGCCCGGAAAGAGGAAGAGGAAGAAGAATCACGCAAAACGAGACGAACCAAAGGAGGTTTCGGCCTCCTTTGGGGCCGACGGGGACGGGGCGGCGAGCTAGGGGGCGGTCGGCTCCTTAGCTTGTTGCTCTCTCTCCTTTTGTTCTCTCCCACTCTTGTTATGTTCAATTATGAGCATAAGTTGTGGGAAGGAAGGAAGGAAGGAAGGTCCTTTATATAGTCCAACAACTCCTTGCCAACTACCTAAAGGACTTATTCTAGTCCTACTAGAATTCGATTTAGTCCCTTCCTTGCAAATTAGTCCCTACTAAGTTTGCAAGGTTTTGCAAAGTGATCCTTATAATTAATTAATCCAATTAATTAATTCCCAAATCTAGTTCAACTCTATATAGCGTGTGACCCCATAGGTTCTATCTAGTTGGTATCAACTATTTGCTAATATGGAGCGCTTCCTAGCAAAACATCCATTCTAGCCAACTAATAGAATAGTCATCTTGACAACCTTTGTACAAGTAATTGTCTCATCCCTTTGTCTCTATATCCGGATTGGACACGAGACATACAAGTCACACTCGTATATCCAATCCATAGTTTCTCGATCCATGGGAATAGCCTTATTCGTGCAAATAACATCAATATCCCATATTGATTTATTTGAGTCTGGCCAGACATTCTATAAGCACTATCCCTCGAGTGGCCTTGGATATTTGCTCCCGTTATGTGGGAGGGACAAATTCTATCTACGTCCACTACGATATCTAAGCTTGTTTCTTATTGTATCCAATACACGCCTTCATAACTACCCAGTTACGGTGTAGCGTTTAACGCTACCAAAATCACAATAATCCACAACTAGAATATCTAGTGACTTCAAGTCTAAGGATGACAATACCATTTCACCGCGAGAAGCGCTTGTGACTTAACATAACGTGTATGTAGCCTTCTCGGAGATGGGTCAATCCAGTGCGACATTACCCCTAATGCACACCTATGTGTTGGATCATGATATCTCCATATCAATCCAACCCCATACTAGTCTATAGATGATTGTCCCATTAATCATTATACTGGACTAGGGATATTTAAGATAAACAACACAATTGTAAATCTAAGGACTTAATTATATTAAATATCCAATAAATAATAAATGAATTTCTAGCCACAAATAAATTCATACTAAACTAGATTGCCTCTAGGGCATCTATTCCAACAGTCTCCCACTTGCACTAGAGCCAATCTGGCGCATCTCGTATGCCCATACTCCTAATGTTCCCTTAATGCTTCCACTGCGTTAGCGGCTTTTTAAGCGGGTCTGACAGATTATCATCTGTAGGAATCTTGCATATCCGAACGTCTCCTCTATCGATAATATCTCGAATCAGATGAAACTTCCTGAGCACGTTCTTGGACTTATGGTGCGACCTGGGTTCCTTCGATTGCGCAATTTCCCCAGTGTTGTCACAGTACAACTCGACTGGATCCGCAATGCTAGGAACCACACCAAGTTCAGAAACAAACTTTCTGATCCAAACAGCTTCCGTTGCTGCGCCATTTGCAGCAATGGACTCAGCCTCTGTTGTAGAATCAGCTACCGTCTCTTGCTTGGAACTCTTCCAGCTCACCGCTGCTCCATTCATGCAAAACACATATCCCGACTGTGATCTAAAGTCATCTCTGTCGGTTTGGAAGCTTGCATCAGTGTAACCCCTTACACGCAACTCTTCCTCACCGCCAAATATCAAGAAAGCATCCTTAGTTCTTCTCAAGTACTTTAGGATATTCTTGACTGCAATCCAGTGACTCTCACCCGGATTGGATTGGTATCTGCTTGTCATACTCAGGGCATATGACACATCTGGTCTAGTACATAACATGGCGTGCATGATAGATCCTATGGCCGAGGCATAGGGTATTCTACTCATGCGCTCCTTTTCAATATCATTGGAAGGACAACCACTCTTCGAAAGAGTAATTCCATGTGACATGGGCAAGAATCCCTTCTTGGAATCTTGCATGTTGAACCGTTTCAAAACCTTGTCAATATATGTACTTTGTCTTAGGCCTAGCAACCTTTTAGATATATCTCTATAGATCTTTATACCGAGTATATAGGCTGCTTCCCCTAAGTCCTTCATTGAGAAACACTTCCCTAGCCAATCTTTAACAGATTGCAGCATGGGAACGTCGTTTCCAATGAGTAGTATGTCATCTACATACAAGAACAGAAAAGCTACAGATCTCCCACTAACCTTCTTGTAGAAACAAGACTCATCTTCGTTTCTGATGAAGCCAAACTCTTTGACTACTACATCAAAACGTCGATTCCAACTCCTAGAAGCTTGCTTCAATCTATAAATGGATCGTTGCAGCTTACAGACTTTGTTGGCTTGCTTTGGATCCTCAAAACCCTCCGGCTGTATCATATACACATCCTCGAGGAGATTCCCATAAAGGAATGCTGTTTTGACATCCATCTGCCAAATCTCATAGTCATGGTATGCTGCAATCGCAAGTAGGATTCGGATGGATTTGGTCATAGCGACTGGTGAAAAGGTTTCATCATAGTCTATACCATGAATCTGTCTGAATCCTTTAGCCACCAATCGGCCCTTATAGGTAATCACATTACCATCCATGTCGATCTTCTTCTTGAAGACCCATTTGCACCCTATGGGGCGCCCCCCTTCGGGTGGTTCCACCAAAGTCCATACTTTGTTGGTATACATGGATTCCATCTCGGATCTCATGGCTTCCAGCCACTTCTGAGAGTCTGGTCCATTCATGGCCTCCTCATAGGTAGTAGGCTCATCATCTATGAGCATCGTGTCACCGGAATCTTTCACGATAAGTCCATACCTCTCGGGTTCCTGGCGCACTCTACTAGATCTACGAAGCTCTTGTGTTACCTGAACATGTTGCTCCACAACCGTTTGTGGTTCCTGTTCATGTTCCATAATCGGTTCAGTGATTTGTGGTTCTTGAACTTCTTCAAGTTCTACAGCCCTCCCATTTGCTTCTTTAGAGACAAACTCTCTTTCTAGAAACACGCCGGTCCGAGCAACAAACACTTTATTCTCGGTTGGATTGTAGAAGTAGTATCCCTGAGTTTCCTTAGGATACCCCACAAATTTGCACTTATCCGATTTTGGCCCTAGCTTGTCTGATTATAAACGCTTTACATAGACATCGCAGCCCCAAATCCTCATGAACGACAGTGTGGGACGCCTCCCACTCCACATCTCATATGGTGTCTTCATGACTGATTTGGATGGAACACAGTTAATGGTGAAAGCTGCACTTAATAGAGTGTAGCCCCAAAATGATAATGGAAGATCGGTTTGACACATCATAGATCGAACCATATCCAATAGGGTTTGATTCCTCCTCTCAGACACGCCATTCCACTGTGGCGTTCCGGGTGGAGTGAGTTGGGACACGATCCCACACTCTCTAAGATAGTCGTCAAACTCTTGGCTTAAGTATTCTCCTCCACGATCCGATCGTAGAGCTTTGATACTCTTGCCAAGTTGCTTCTCTACTTCATTCTTGAATTCTTTGAACACTTCAAAGGATTCGGATTTTGCCCTCATAAGGTACACAAATCCATATCTACTGTAATCATCAGTAAATGTAATGAAGTAGACATAACCACCCCTGACAGGCGTGGCAAATGGCCCACACACATCAGTATGTATGAGCGCCAATTGCTCACTAGTCCTCTCACCTTTCTTATTGAAAGGGGACTTTGTCATTTTTCCCAATAAACAAGCTTCACATGTCTCATATGATTCAAAATCAAATGAGTCTAGTAATCCATCTTTATGGAGTCTAGATACACGTTTCTCATTTATGTGGCCTAAACGACAATGCCATAAATAAGCTGGATTTAAATCATTTATTTTAATCTGCTTGGTATTAATGTTGTAGACATGATTGCTTAGATCAAGGACATATAGTCCATTAAATAATTGCGCACTAAAATAGTGAATATTATTCAAATAAAAGGAACAACAATTGTTCTTTATTGAAATAATAAAACCATCCTTGTCCAAACAAGAAATAGAAATAATGCTTCTGCTCATAGCAGGCACAAAATAGCAATTATTTAATTCTAAAACTAATCCTGAAGGCAGAGATAGCTCGCACACGCCTATGGCCAACGTAGCAACCTTTGCTCCATTCCCAACGCGCAGATCTACCTCTCCTTTAGCCAATCTTCTACTTCTCTTTAGATCCTGCATATTTTGAAAAATATGAGATCCACATCCAGTATCTAATACCCACGATGTAGAAACAGTTAAATTGACATCTACAACAAAAATACCTGGTGGTGGTGGAATCACTATTCCAAGCCTCTTATCCTCCAGATATTTTGGGCAGTTCCTCCTCCAGTGTCCAGGCTGACTGCAGTAGTGACACTCACCTTTAGTCACACCTTTGGCAATGCCACAGACAGGCTTAAGGGCAGGTTCCTTGGACTTGGCAACTGACTTGCCTTTGCCCTTGGAGGATGAGGAAAATTTTTTGCCCTTTCCTTTCTACACCATCATAATGGCCTTGCGCTTACCCTTGTTGATGCTCTGTTCAGCTGTCCTCAACATATTGAGAAAATCTGGCAGTGGTTTCACGATCTCGTTCATGTTATAGTTCATGATGAACTGTCCATAACTCTCGGGCAATTATTGCAACACGAGATCGGTTGCCAACTCTTGGCCGACCGGGAACCCCAGTTGGGCGAGATTCTCCAAGTACCCTATCATACGGAGTACATGGGGTCCCACCGGGTTTCCTTCTTCCAGATGACACTTGAACAGTGCCTTAGAGACCTCATACCTCTCTACCCTTGCTTGCTCTTGGAAGAGCTGCTTCAGATGCTCGATCATATCGACAACATTCATGTTTTCGTGTTGCTTCTGAAGCTCAGAAGTCATGGTGCATAGCATAAGGCAGGCCGCATCATTAGCGTCATCAACACGCTTTTGATACGCCTTTAGGGCAGCAGGTGTTTGGTTCTCTGGACCTTCTGGAACATGCTCCTCTATTGCGTATTCTTCTCTTGCTTGAGAACAATTCTCAAGTTTCTGTACCAATCAAGGAAGTTGGTTCCAGAGAGCTTGTCCTTATCAAGGACAGATCGTAGGGAATGTTGTGAACTCGATGAGTTGTTTGCCATTTGGAACTCTACAAAAGGAAAATACGCAAGTTTTAGTATTTGTGAATTTTTGACTATATTCAATAATGGCTAGTTTATCAAATATAGCTCCCACTATTTTTCTACGGATTAATAACCCTCAAGATATTAATGCGGAAAATATCCTTATATTTTCTAGTGGGCCAAGATCCATGTTTCATCTCCTTATGAGCTTGCTTTGGCAAGTCACCCATAATTTGACTACTTTAGGTAGGAACGATTCCAATTGCATCCCTTATGCAACTCTTGGTTCAATTGGGCAAATAACTCCTTATTTATCCATCCATATGGATAATCCCAATTGATTGACTCTAGGTTTCTTAATCATATTAATTGCCTAGTTGTGTTCACCCTCTTATATAAACAATTGCACACGAGGTGTGCCATCGCATTCCATCATTATGAACCAAGTCGCCATGCTTTGGAACGCACGATCTTGATAAATAATGATGATAATGAGTGTTTCAATAACGAGAAGGCAAGAACACAATATTTGAATTTTGAGGGATTTTAAATTCAATTTTAATTGTTTTGTTGATCAAAATCAAGTAATCTATCTATTTGAGTTTGGGCAAAACTCCAAATAATAGATCAGGATTGTCTAATTATCTTATTATCCTAATTGTATGCATCATCCGTACACCAACCACACAATAATAAGACAATAAAATAAACAACCACAAAACAAAAAATAAACGTGATGTGGATATGGCCTTTTCTATCTAAGACAATTCTAAGCCAATGAAATTATCTATGAACCCTAAAGCAAACACATCTCCATGCGTCTTGATCTTTTGGTCCATCCTTCATAGTCATGTGGAATGCTCCATGCTCCATCTTTTGTGGCTCCTTTTGGCATTGTGCTTCTTTTCTTCAATCTTGGCTAACAATCTACTTTATCTAGCACTAGCTAACTTCTATACTAAATAAAATAAATCTCACAAGTTGAGAAAAAAAATGGCACGCAGGCCATAAAACCCTAATTAATTATCACAATTAATTGATCAGCTCGCAGGCATTAAACCAAACCACAAAATGAAACATCCACATCAAACCACATCCTAAGGCCATATCCAATCACCATGCGAATTGCACATAAACAGTTAAAATCCAATTTTAACGCGCTTGGTCAATTTTAATTGATTTTAGGATTTCTAGGGTTAAAACGGCCCATGGGCCCAACAATCAAATTGCCCGGGCCCAAAAAGGTGAACCACAAGGCCCTAGGGCCGGCCCGACCCATAACCCACGCGGCTAGGGCGCGGGCTAGGGCCACCCGGCCCCTAGGGCGGCCAAGCTTGGGCGGTAAGCAAGAGGGGCGGTCCCCTAGGGGGGCCGAACCTCCTTGAGTTGTTTCCTTGTTTTGGGAGAACTCCTTCTTCCCCAAGGATGCCCAAACCCTAGATCTAAGATCCTAAAATTTCTCAAACTCACCAATTCATGCATCCAATGCAATAATTAGATCTTGTTATGATAGATTATTGAAAAATTGCATCCCATGCTTGATTTGCTTGTTTTACGCGATAAACAATCAATTCAAGGTGTAAAACAACTAAAACGTAACACATAAACCACGTTTATGCTCTACGACCTGTGGCTCTGATACCACTGTAGGGTTTTGATTCATGGATGCGCGACGGAAACAAAATTAACCATGCAAAACCCTCCAAGGATCACAAGTCAAGAGACATAACTATGGTAAAGGAAGAAATCAATAACACACCTTAGGGTTCTCCTTTGATGACTTCAAACGCGAATTGTGTCACGTTCTCTATGGTTGATCCATGCCTAGAGTTGATTCCTAGATCTCCCACTCCTTGGTGCTAGCCCGGAAAGAGGAAGAGGAAGAAGAATCACGCAAAACGAGACGAACCAAAGAAGGTTTCGGCCTCCTTTGGGGCCGACGGGGACGGGGCTGCGAGCTAGGGGGCGGTCGGCTCCTTAGCTTGTTGCTCTCTCTCCTTTTGTTCTCTCCCACTCTTGTTATGTTCAATTATGAGCATAAGTTGTGGGAAGGAAGGAAGGAAGGTCCTTTATATAGTCCAACAACTCCTTGCCAACTACCTAAAGGACTTATTCTAGTCCTACTAGAATTCGATTTAGTCCCTTCCTTGCAAATTAGTCCCTACTAAGTTTGCAAGGTTTTGCAAAGTGATCCTTCTAATTAATTAATCCAATTAATTAATTCCCAAATCTAGTTCAACTCTATATAGCGTGTGACCCCATAGGTTCTATCTAGTTGGTAGCAACTATTTGCTAATATGGAGCGGTTTCTAGCAAAACATCCATTCTAGCCAACTAATAGAATAGTCATCTTGACAACCTTTGTACAAGTAATTGTCTCATCCCTTTGTCTCTATATCCGGATTGGACACGAGACATACAAGTCACACTCGTATATCCAATCCATAGTTTCTCGATCCATGGGAATAGCCTTATTCGTGCAAATAACATCAATATCCCATATTGATTTATTTGAGTCTGGCCAGACATTCTATAAGCACTATCCCTCGAGTGGCCTTGGATATTTGCTCCCGTTATGTGGGAGGGAAAAATTATATATACGTCCACTACAATATCTAAGCTTGTTTCTTATTGTATCCAGTACACGCCTTTATAACTACCCTGTTACGGTGTAGCGTTTAACGCTACCAAAATCACAATAATCCACAACTAGAATATCTAGTGACTTCAAGTCTAAGGATGACAATACCATTTCACCGCGAGAAGCACTTGTGACTTAACATAACGTGTATGTAGCCTTCTCGGAGATGGGTCAATCCAGTGCGACATTACCCCTAATGCACACCTATGTGTTGGATCATGATATCTCCATATCAATCCAACCCCATACTAGTCTATAGATGATTGTCCCATTAATCATTATACTGGACTAGGGATATTTAAGATAAACAACACAATTGTAAACCTAAGGACTTAATTATATTAAATATCCAATAAATAATAAATGAATTTCTAGCCACAAATAAATTCATACTAAACTAGATTGCCTCTAGGGCATCTATTCCAACAGTCTCCCACTTGCACTAGAGCCAATCTGGCGCATCTCGTATGCCCATACTCCTAGTGTGCCCTTAATGCTTCCACTGCGTTAGCGGCTTTGTAAGCAGGTCTGACAGATTATCATCTGTAGGAATCTTGCATATCCGAACGTCTCCTCTATCAATAATATCTCGAATCAGATGAAACTTCCTGAGCACGTGCTTGGACTTATGGTGCGACCTGGGTTCCTTCGATTGCGCGATTGCCCCAGTGTTGTCACAGTACAACTCGACTGGATCCGCAATGCTAGGAACCACACCAAGTTCAGAAACAAATTTTCTGATCCAAACAGCTTCCTTTGCTGCGCCATTTGCAGCAACGTACTCAGCCTCTGTTGTAGAATCAGCTACCGTCTCTTGCTTGGAACTCTTCCAGCTCACCGCTGCTCCATTCAGGCAAAACACATTATACTGGACTAGGGATATTTAAGATAAACAACACAATTGTAAATCTAAGGACTTCATTATATTAAATATCCAATAAATAATAAATGAATTTCTAGCCACAAATAAGTTCATACTAAACTATATTGCCTCTAGGGCATCTATTTCAACAGTTCATGCGAACACACGAGTGTTCGTGCGAACAAAGGGGCTGAACGCAATATTTTTTGGGCTGTTTTGCGAGTTTTTGAAAGATTACGCATGAGGGACCTGTTCTAACCTAGGAGGCCGTGCAAGGGAGATGAATCACGCATCTTTGGAGTATTGGAGAGCTAGAGAAGGTGGGAGACGAAGCTTGGAGTGCGAAGATCATCATTCTTTGAAGATTTTAGCGTTTGATATCATCTTCTTCATCTTTCTTCTATGTTTTTGGATATTTTGACCATGTTGAACAATATTATGTCTAGCTAAACTTCTCTTTGCTATATAATCAATGGAGAACTAGGGTTTTGATAGGTATTTTCCGGATTATGACTCAATTCATGGTTTAAGCTTAATTCTATGTTTTTGGTTGGATTAATCATTGTGTTCTTATTCTTATCTTTATGTGTGTTTGGCTTGATTTATAGCATGCTAGTTACCCTCTTAGTTGCACGAAAGTGAACTAATTCGGGTGTGTTGAGAGCATAATTGACATTCTTGTGGTTCTTGGAGACCGAGAGGAGAAAAGAACTTGAGTGACCGAGTGTAGGTTGTTTCGGTTGGGATTGGTTAGGTTTTAGTGAAAACGGTGGACCGATAGGACCCGGTGAACGAACCTAGCAAGCCAACTAGAGCGGAACGGTAGACGGAGGTGGACCGAAAGGACCTGAAGCTAACCGTGAAGCAAATTTACATGAGATCGGTAAAAGAGTGTAATGAGCGTGACCCGGTGTAATCAACCATAACTAGAGTGTCTTAAGCTTAGTCCGGAAATCGTATTCAACCCTAGGGAGGGACCCTTGATTATCTAGTTCTCCCCCATATTCGTATTTCATCACAATCGTTAGTTTAAATTGAAAATTCGTACAAAAACAATTAGCTTACCTGTATTTAGTTTTAAGTCGCTTGTTTGTGGGCGACAAACTCACAACATGAAACACTTTTTACCGGACTGAGATATCACTGAATTAATCTTTAATTAGCTAATAATTGTAAAATTACCTTGGGTTTGATACTCGGAGTCGTAAAATACTCCATTTACTACTTGATCGTATACTTGCGTTTAAACGCATTAGTAAATCGCGTCAAGTTTTTGGCGCCGTTGCCGGGGATTTAAACGGTTATTTAGTTTAGTTAAAGATTAATTTAGGATACCTCTTTTATTTTTGTTTTATTTTCTAATTTGGTTTCTCATTTGTATTTGATTCTGCTTTTCAGGTATTCAGTGTATGCCAAGGATCCCTATTGACCTTGTGCCCCCACTTGAAGACCCAGAGCAGTTATTCAGAGATCAGGGGAGAAGACAGAAACATAGCACTATGGGTGATCAATTGACCAACGGCCAACTCAATCAGCGATTGGAAGAGTTGTCTAAACTGTTGAATAATCGCAACGCCCAAACACCGTACAACAAGTCTGGGCAGGCTATTGTGGAGAAATTCCAGGCGTCCACGTATGGACACAACCCGACAATTGTAGTGCCAGATATAAAGGCTGAACACTTTGATCTCAAGCCGGCAACGATTCAGACGGTGACCAACCAGTTCCAGTTTTATGGGAACAAGGATGAAGACCCCAATGATTTTATTGGTAAGTTCAACGCGTATATAAAGACTGTCAAGTACAAGAATGTGACCCCAGAAGCGTTGAAGCTCATTCTTTTCCCCTACTGTCTGAAGGGAGAAGCTGAGAAGTGGCTTGAGTCAAGAGCACCTGATTCGATCACTACATGGGCTCAGTGTGTGGATGAGTTCATGGCCAAGTTCTACCCAGTGCAGCGGGTCATTGAGCTATAAGGTGAAATTCTAGGCTTCCGGCAACAGGCTAATGAAACTGTGGTGGATGCATGGGACCGGTTTACATACTTGATCAGGAAGTGCCCAAATCATGATTTTGGGGACTATAAAATTCTACAGGTCTTCTACCATGGTCTAGAACGTCACAATCAGGAGCTGGTTAACAGAGAAGCTGGGGGCAGTTTTCTATACTCGGTTGACAAAGAAGGAGCTTACGCGCTCATGAAGCAGCTTGCTAAGCAGGACTCACAACTCTATGATTCCAGGAGGTTATCGGCATTGCCTGAACCTAAGGATAATGAATGGAATACTGAGATCAGAAAGATGGTGTCTGACTTAGCTAAACATGTGTATCAGAACAAGAAGCCAGTTGCAAGGGTAGAGGAGCAGGAATTTGATTCAGCCTTGGCCCATATTGCAAGTGAAGATGTGAACTTTGTGGGGGCACAAGGACAACGGCAGAATTGGAACCAAGGGAACTATAGACCAGGAACAAGAGATCATCCAGGTTTCAGGTATGGAGATCAGTCTGGAGCTATATACGCACCAAGGGTTCAGCACATGCCACAAGCTCAAATCTCACAGGCTCCCTCACCAGCTGTTGTAGCGCCAAACCCAGAGATTTCTGTACTTACTAAGGCGTTAACACAACTGAGTAACAACATGAACAATATGACCACGACGGTCAATGCTCTGGCTTCAGATTTGCAGGCTACGAAGACTTCTCTTCGTTCACTAGAGGTTCAAGTTGGGCAAATTGCAGCGCAATTATCTGCTAGGGCACCTGGCTCTCTACCGTCTGACACAGAGAATGTGCGCCAGGTAAATGCAATTACCACTCGCAGCGGGATTTCGTTGACTGATCCACCATACCCGAGCCATGCCAGAGCTGAAGCATCAAAGGCTAAGGAACATGAGGTCTTCGATTCTGAGAAGACACATGTCATGGTCCCCCAATCAAAGGGCATGAATCCACATGATGAGGAAAAGTCCAATGAGGTATTACCACCACCCTCTTCTTCTAAAGATGTACCCTTTCCATTGAAAACTAGAAAGAATAAGGATGAATCTGAGGAATACAGGCAATTTCTTACTATTTTCTCCAAACTGCACATAAAAATTCCGTTGATTGAGGCGCTACAACAAATTCCTAAGTATGCACGGTTTATCAAGGACGCAATCCTTGGGAGAAAATCTATGGATAACTTTCAGACATTGAAGCTGAATGAGCAGGTGAGTTCATGTGTCTTGCATGGGCTGCCTAAGAAGAAGAAAGATCCAGGAAGTTTTGTGATTGAAGCTACACTTGGCGGGGCCTATACAGGCAAGGCTCTGTGTGATCTGGGAGCGAGTGTCAACTTGATGCCGCTTTCAGTAATTAAAAAGCTAGGTGTGGGGGAGCCTTGTAAAAATTGGATCAATCTTGTCATCCAAGAAGGCCATTGGGGTGGTAGAAGACTTACTTGTGAGGGTTGGTAGTTTGATCATGCTAGCTGATTTTGTAATACTGGATATGTCAGTTGGTGACGTTCCGATCATTCTTGGTAGGCCCTTTCTGGCTACCGGTAGGACGTTAATTGATGTAGAGAATGGGAATTTGATCATGAGGGTCAATGATACTGTGGAGACCTTTCGGGTTTTCAAACCAACTCCTCAGTACACTCGTGAGGTGAAGCCAGGATTGCCATTTCCCGTACAAGTTAGGCGCGGAATTCTAGAGCTGACACAGGAGGATCCGCTTCAACTTAAGGGCAAAGCATCGAGTGTTCAGGCGCATGAGGTAGTTATGAGCATCCAGCGCCAGAAGTTGGATGCGGAACGACCTGCCAAACCACCTTTCTGAGGCTCTTGAGGTAACATGGTCAGGCCGTCGACCTTAAATTACAATCGCTGCTTGGGAGGCAACCCAATGTAGAGTAGGATGCTTTTTGTTTTTATTTGTTTATGAGTTCTTTATATGTGACTATGAGGGGTGAGAGAGAGTGGACTAATTTTTCCAATCAGTGTGCAGGGACACAGGTACAGAAGACACACCGGATTCCCCTTCTTGATGTACGTGCTAGAGATTGCACGAAGTTGTGGAAAGAAAAAGCCCCACAGTAGTATGCAGAAAAGATATAGAGAATTGCTCGAGGTCGAGGAGCAGTTCCAATATGTTGAGTGCCACACGCATGAGAGGGCTACAATTCATATCCTAAACACACATCAGAATTCGGGCGCGTAGAGACTTCGCCGAAAATTGTCAACGGCCCACAAGACCCCTTCTATTGCAATTTCGCAGCAACGGTTCCCATGTAGGTCTGGGCACCCAGGTACCTCTAACTCTATCTCTTGTTTCTACGTTTGGAGCGATGACTGTTGAAATTCACCGCCTGCACATTTAAGCAATGAGTCCTCCTTCATTATCTCTAAATTTGTTGAGGACAACGAAACGCTTAAGTGTGTGTGTGTGTGGGGGGGGGGGGTTGTATGTACTTTCACTAGCCATGTATTTGTTTGCATCAGCTTGTTACATATATTTATGTGTTCATATTGTGTTGGTTTGTGATAGGTTTGTGTAGTTTACGCATTTTATTAGCACTTTTACTTTATTGAGTCCCCTACCCAATCGCTGTGATTAGTCGAGTTGGCCAAAAGCATATAGAGTTAGGAAAAGAAAAAGAAAAAAAACATAAAAATTTGAAAACTTTTCATAAAGGGAAATCAAAGAGAGTGAGGGTGGAGAGGGCTTAATGATAGAATTCCTTAGGAGTATGAAAATATGAGGTGAGGTAGACGCGAGAATCTGGAGTAGGAAGACTTAGAGGGCTAATGCATATTAGAAATGCGAGTAGCTTCCTCTCAGACTAGTTATCCTACTAGCGCTACACCACCGTCACTTAGGTAGTTGTCAACCCTCCTCGTAGTGGCAACGGAACAGCTGTGCGAGTGATATTTATGGGGATCTCACGTCCCGTCTCCTTCTCCTAGGTCCACTAGTTACCCCTATTGATCCTTTTACCCCTGTTATTCACATCCTCTAGCCTAGGAAGCCTTTCATTGTGACTTTCATCACTTGTTAGAATGGCCTTTTCCTATGCGTCATGATAGAGGGAGTCGAGTTAGGGAGGGTCGATGAGGGTGTGCTGATTTTATACATCTTACGTGGATTCTCTTACATGTCGTCTTTTGAGGGGATGTGAGGGTGAGTTAGAGATGGTAGCACACTTCGGTGTGGCGGTGAGTCGTGTCCTTACACCACGATCACAGGTGAGTACCACAGTGCGTGATATTTTTTTCGCACGTCATGAGTTGGGGGTTGATTGAGCTTATAGGAGGTCATGCTTTGATTTTCATTTATATTTTCTATATCTTAGGTGATGAGGAGAATCGGTTGGAAAAGCACGTTACACATTGACTACCGGGTTTTGATATGCTTTACATTGAGTGTGGGGTTGTCGACACATATTTGATTATATCACTGATTTGACACATTCCACCCCCACATTATCTGCTTTGATATTGGATCTCCTCAGATTTTACTATGCTATTGTTGGCTCCATGTGTTAATGTAATTGTTGAGGAAATGAAAAAAAAGAAGAGAAAAATAGAAATTGAAAGTAAAAGGGAATAAAGGAGCAAGCTTGAAATTGAATACCGGGGAGATTAGCTATTGTTCGAGATCATTTCTTCAAGTTCGTGGCCGCGAGAACGGCATTGAACCAAGATTGAGGGAATGAGGGCCGGAGTAGTGAGATTCGGTGTGGTTCCTTGGATGTCGGTGAGGGAGTGTTAGAATCGGGTTTTGTGAGTTATATCATGACGTCTAGGACTACGCTTCTAAATATCCTATCCTACCCGTCCTAAGCCGTCAGCAGTGTAAACCCGTGGATAAATAGCTCGGATGGTAAGTGCCAGGGATACGTTTGACGAGTGTGCGCAAGCAATGTCTTAAGTGTTCGTGCCGTTCTGTCTAACGAAACTGGCCGCAAGTTCTACCGATCACCAAAGTTATAGAACTTCCGAGGGAATATGAGAGCCTTATAACTTGCCGGATTGATTTTTGAGATTTCTCGATCTCTAACGAAAAAGAAAAAAAAATATATGTGTTGTTTCAATTTTTTCATTGTTTGATAATCGAGTTGCATTGTTTATAGTCATGTAGATTGCATTGGGTGTGTGTGTTGTGTGTGTCACATGGCTAGTGTAGTTGTATGCAATTTGGTGGATTGCAAATCATAGTGTGGGAGATGTTTTTTATTTTGCTCGGGACGCGCGAAAGGGTAGTGTGGGGGAATTTGATAACTCTTTATTAGAGTTATATTTCTTGCATATTTAATATCGTTTTGCGTGATTCCGGGGTTGAAATATGAGTTTTACACTATGAATGTTGAGAAAACGTAGAAAGTTGAGTTTTTAGCACTTTATTGTTAATCCGGGCGTTTCGATGCATATTTCAATGTTATTTGTCAAATATAATCGCTTGGTATGGTTGTTCATGTTGTCTTGACAGGAACGGATGCTAAACTATGGCTAGGAGGTATGAAACGAACTTCGAAAACAGAGCAAATTCAAGAGGAAGCAAGAGAAGCAAAGTCGGAGGAGCAAAAGTGACCAATCTCCACTATTTTGATAGGATCTTGAGTTCTACAATACATATGGAGTGATACCAGTGGCAAATGAAGGTAGACTCAAAGAGCGTTCCAACGATAGGTCACGGAGCTAAAAAGGAGATCGGACGAGAAAGTTATTGTCCGTCGAAGATGAAAATCTGAGTTCATCTCCAGGGGTGTTCGTGCGAACACTTTTGTGTTCGCACGAACAAAATGCCTTAGAATTTTTTTCAGTTGGCCAAAAAGGATGAAAAAGGGACTGCAAAATTGTAAGAACAAGATTTCTGTTCGCACGAACAGAGAGCAAAAATTTGTTCGTGCGAACACACGAGTGTTCGTGCGAACAAATGGGCTGAATGCAATTTTTTGGGCTGTTTTGCGAATTTTTGAAAGATTGAGCATGAGGGACCTGTTCTAACCTAGGAGGCCGTGCAAGGGAGATGAATCACGCATCTTTGGAGTATTGGAGAGCAAGAGAAGGTGGGAGACGAAGCTTGGAGTGCGAAGATCATCATTCTTTGAAGATTTTAGCGTTTGATATCATCTTCTTCATCTTTCTTCTATGTTTTTGGATATTTTGATGTTGTTGAACAATATGTCTAGCTAAACTTCTCTTTGCTTGATAATCAATGGAGAACTAGGGTTTTGATAGGGATTTTCCGGATTATGACTCAATTCATGCTTTAAGCTTAATTCTATGTTTTTGGTTGGATTAATAATTGTGTTCTTATTCTTATCTTTATGTGTGTTTGGCTTGATCATCCATAGCATGCTAGTTACCCTCTTAGTTGCAAGAAAGTGAACTAATCCGGGTGTGTTGAGAGCATAATTGACATTCTTGTGGTTCTTGGAGACCGAGAGGAGAAAAGAACTTGAGTGACCGAGTGTGGGTTGTTTCGGTTGGGATTGGTTAGGTTTTAGTGAAAACGGTGGACCGATAGGACCCGGTGAACGAACCTAGCAAGCCAACTAGAGGTGAACGGTAGACGGAGGTGGACCGAAAGGACCTGAAGCTAACCGTGAAGCAAATTTACATGAGATCGATAGAAGAGTGTAATGAGCGTGACCCGGTGTAATCAACCATAACTAGAGTGTCTTAAGCTTAGTCCGGAAATCGTATTCAACCCTAGGGACCCTTGATTATCTAGTTATCCTCCACATTCGAATTTCATCACAATCGTTAGTTTAAATTTAAAATTCATACAAAAAAAATTAGCTTAGCTGTATTTAGTTTTAAGTCGCTTGTTTGTGGGCGACGAACTCTCGACATCAAACACTTTTTACCGGTTACTGAGATATCATTGAATTAATCTTTAATTAGCTAATAATCGTAAAATTCCATTGGGTTCGATAATCGGAGTCGTAAAATAGTCCATTTACTACTTGATCGTATACTTGCGTCTAAACGCGTTAGTAAATCGCGTCAGTAGCAGGGAACGAAACCATAACCATAATCCATCACAGTATCTCATAAGTATCCAACCATATCGCATGCATCCAAGACCTTAAGTGCCGGCACCCCCCTAATACTTCTCGTTGCCAGAGGGGTGAGTACATGGAGCAACCCGAGCCTAATTGAAACTGAGTAAAATATATAAGTATCCATATCCAAATAATGTTCCGCCGCAAACTGTTTCCACTTTACGTTATTACGCATTATTATTTTCCATTTGATAAGTTTGAAATAAAACACTTTGACACAAATTTGAAATCTCACATCAACACGTATATCACAAATCACATTTTGAGACATAAATTTATAAAATATTTGGACACGAAAGGAGGACGGGCACACAATGTCGGGCATGTTTACTCACCTCAAATTACATCAGCAGTGTTCGAAGATAATTCCCAAGTATAGGAATATCGTTCTAAGTAGTACCCGAGTAAGAACGGGGTCGAATCCACAAGGAGAGGAGGTTTAGACAATGACTTGCAAAACTAGAAAACGACTAACTAAACGATAAAAGCAACTTCTCTCAATGGCTTTAGAGCTTGCCAAGCTATCAAATCCACCACTAGTGATGGAGCAAGTTTGAGAATTCAAGTACGAAACAAAGGAAACGACTACTATACTACGATTCAAGAGAGTGAAGTTGGGTTAATTGATTTCGCTAGAGAACTTGTAAATGAAGTTCAACACCCAAAACTTGTATCAATTGAAGAAGCATGGATTCTAAAGCAAAGATGAATGTCTAGCTCATGAATTCAAGAGCGAAACCCAAAATCGAGTTATGTCAAGCATCATGGATATGTACTCATCTAAGTGAGTCCACATACAAGATCAAGCCACAATTCGGATTTGTCTTTCGACACACGAATTCAATAACTCGACATCCAAACTTGTGACAAATTAAGAAAACAATTGAAAACTTCACAACAAGCTATCCAACTTCATCAAGTAACCCAACAAAAGAACTAGCTACTCATGTTATTGAGTTGAAGAAGAGATTTCACCAACATACTCAAATAGATATCCATATATTTCAAGCTCAATACTCAAGAGTACACAAGTTAATCGCAAAATCAACCCAATACACAAGATTAATCTATAACTTGAAGAACTAAATCAAACTAACTTGAATCAAACTACAAGAAAAGGAAGAGAAATCAACTAAGCAGCTCAAATGATGCTGCTAGCTGCTGCTACTATCTCTGCAGCTGCTGCTGCTGCAATCACCAGACAAAAACAGAGCCAAACAGCAAAACAGAGTACTACAGTGCTCAAGAACAACCCTATTTTGATTTCCTCTCTCCCTCTCTTCCTCTTTCTCTTCTCCTTGGACCTGACCTTGCTCAATATTGAGCTCAGAATCGCAAGAAGAAGCCCAGAAACGGGTGAAATCGGAGAGAGAGAGAGGAGAATGAAGAACACCCAAAACAGAGCACTGTTTTTGCCCACGGGTCTCCCAAGAATCGAAATTTTCTTCACACTTGCTTTATATAGATGATGAGAATGGGTTGAGTAGCCTCCAAGACTTCATCTACGCCCTCCAATTCGTCCGATTCATCCTCAGTCGTCCATTTTCAGAACCTTCTCACGAACCCTAGGTTTTAGGGCTTTTCTTGTCTCTTGATCTTGGGCCGAATTGATGGGTTCAGGAGAGAGCTCTTGGGCTGGGGAGTAATTTGGGACCATTCTTGCGCGATTTGGTGAAGATATGAGGTCGGGTTGGAGCTCGGAGGAAGCTTCGAAGAACTCTCATGGCTGCTGCGTGTTCCTCTCTGTTGAACGACGGGGATGAAGACGATGTCTGTGAGCTGTTTTCCGAAAAGTGCAAAAAGACCCCCCTCCTTTGCTGAAACGTTTTAAAATACCCCGGGCTCTTCTTAAAACTTTTAAAATACTACAATTACACCCCAGATCCGTTAAGAACAAAGCATTGTCGCCCTTAAAATGTTTTAAAATCTTGCAATTGAGCCCCAACTCCGTTAAATTATCTTCAAATAGGCCCTGTTGATGTAACTTTGTCCTTCTCCCTTCACTTTTCTTCTCATTTGGACCCTCAAATCTTCAAGTTAGGCGCTTCTAATTCCTTCTTCATGTCTCTTAGGCCTCCAACTCTCTTTACTTCATCATTTAAGCTCTCCCCTAGCTAGCCTCACCTACAAAACAAGATAAAAACAACCAAAGCTACGAAAACAAGCATAAGTCTAGAATTAGGGATATAACACGCAAATAACACATAAAAGTAAGTTAAGAGGAGTTCACTAACCTACTAAAACATGTGATTTTATGTCGTTAACACACCCCCCAACTAGCCTTTTGCTCGTCCTCGAGCAAAGAGAGCGATATGAGTAGTAAACTAGTGAAGAATCAATCATGAGAGACACTCACTCAACTAGACAAGGCTTGACTCAATTCTAAACTAGACTCAAATATTTACAAAAACGCAAACACACATTATCTATCCTAAGTGAGGACTCAAAGAAACAAAATACTAAGAGTTACTAGCTAATTTTAATTTTTTTGGTGGGGGAAAAAGAAGAATGCATAAATGTCTCCTCAAATAAATTCTCAAAGTCCAAGAAGATTGAGAAAGAGGCCTAAGGACGTCTAAGCATATACTCATACAAATGTGGGCGGTGTTTGGTAGAAGGTGACTCATGCGAACTACAAAACTTGTTAAATTAAGTCCAATTTGCGAGAAAGTATGCCTTCAAAAATAAGGATCACAAGAAACTAGACATTCTCATACTTATTCAAAAGCACCCATGTAGGATGGACTTCCAAAGCTTTGAACAAAAATTTTAAGAAAGGGAGATGTGGTTGTGGGCTTGTATGATCCTTTTGTGGATTTTTGGTAGATGGTGCGATTTATCATGATTTTTTTTTTCTTTTTCTTTTTTTTTTCTTTTTGAGATTTATAGCATTAACATTTTATTTTTAACCTCAAATCCAAGGATCTCCAAGACCCATAACAAAATAGAGGAATATACACGCGAGTGGGCTTTTTAAGCTAAACCAAGGGAGCTATCTAGGTGGTGACGTAACATTATCCCCGGACACCCCTCTATTTCTTAGACATCGCATGGGGTGTCATTGGTAACCACCACTCCAATGGGCCACAAGTTTCCACCGCAAAAACGAATAGAGAAAAATCTTTTTGTGAAGTTCAAATAGCTTTAGAGAATACACCTTTTTTCAAAAGTAGTGAGACGTCAAAGTTTATGTGATCAACTTAGCTTGAAGGACTTAAACATGAAACGTAAATTTAGTGTGTCGCTTTGTGAGAACGCTTGATATCGCGGAAGGTGGGATATTGGTGTAGATGTATTGAGTATAAGCAAAGAATTCCTTTCTAAAATAAAAATAAAAAGAACATGGACTAAGAAATTTCATTTTTTTGAAAACATCTAGCTTCCTAAAATTCCCCCTTTTCACTTTTCTCATTTTTTTTTTCTTCATTTTTCATTTTTTTTTATAAGTGACTCAACTATAACTTCCTAAGACTCAATAAAGCTATAAAATCTAGACTCAAGATGAAAGGTGAAAATAAATAAAACTACCAAAGAAATAGGAAAAAAAAATCTATGGTTTGACACGGGGAAAGAGTGATGCTTCTCATGAAAGGTTCACACATTTTTTTTTTCAATTTTTCTAATTTTTTTGGATTTTCATTTTTTCATTTTTTGTATTTTTCATGTAAATCACTAATGAAGAAAAAGCATGCTAGTAACCATTTAAGCAAGAAATAAAATCTACTCCCACCCCCCAACTAAAATGTCACATTGTCCTCAATGTGTGAGAACAATGGAAGAGCATACAAATTCATATAAGAGTTAAGGGATAGATAGACCTCATTGTAGCTTTCTTGGTCACCAAGCACAAGTCCTCCTCCAAGAGCAACCTACAAAATGTTCATAGAAAAGAAAAAATGCAAGAAATAGAGATAAACTAATTTATTTATTTACAACTAAGGAGGTGGAACAAAGAAAATGATGCTATCCCACCCCCAATCTTGGAAAATCCTTTTCATGCCATGTCCCTACTTCATTCTTAGAAAAGTACTTCTCCCTTAAAAAGTGTTATTCATCAATTAGAATAGATAGGAGAAGTAGGGGCAAGACACAAAAGATGAATAAGAGATGCAAGCAAAATCTAACAATAAAGTTAGAGAAAGTTGTTATGTCTTGCATCATCTTAAGAAAAGGGTTTGAAATCCTCAAATGACATAAATCATGGAATGGGTCTTCATAAGTTGCCAAATTTTTACTTAAAAGCACAATTTGAGAGATATGGGCAACTTGTGAATCATCAATCTTATTACTTTTAAATAAGTCATATGGATTTGGGGATGTGGCTTCACAAGTCGGAGTTAAAATAATTTGAGAATATGAAGCCACATCCAAACCCTTAGGCACATCTTCCAAAATAAGCTTGCTTGACTCTTGGTCAAATTGTGCCAAGAATTTCTCCTCCTCTTCCTCAAAATCGACGTCCCCTTCAATGAGGAGAGATGCGAGGGACTCACAATCATACAAAAAATTGTAATTTTCCAAAGTGAGCTCGCTTGGCTCTTGGTCAAATTGTGCTAAGAATCTCTCCTCAATCTCTAGTGAAGAGGGTTCTCCTAGAGTGTCCTCTAAGTCATCACAAAAAAAGTGATGTTCATGATCATTGGGACTATGGTGAATATTAGACTCTTCATAAGCACTAGACAAAATAACATTTCCTTCATGAATGGTAGCATCCAATTTGACTTCTATCTCATCACATGAGTGATTTCCATTTTGTGAATCCTCCTCACATTTGTCACTATGTGAGTCATCCAAAATGGCTTCACTCATGTCATGGGTTGAAGAGTCATCATCAAAAACATCAATTTCACTACCAACATCACTATCACATGCTTCTTTAGAATGTGCGAATGAGAAATGAATACAATCACCTATCCTAGTGGAAACAACTCCATCATCAAACACATCATCCAAATTTTGGTCTTCAATAAACTTGTGATGTGTGTGAGTGAGAACTTGAGACTCATATGATGGCGAGTCTTGTGAAGAGTAAGAGCTATATGCAAGAGACCCATCATCATGAGATTTTGAATATAACGATTCCACTTTATCGGCCAAGTGAGAAAATGCTTCTACTAGTTCTTTTGTGCCTTGAAAATATTTTTGCATTGTTTCCTCAAGAGAACTACTTATAGGCCTCTCTAGTTCCTCATTCATATAATATTCCCTCTCAAAATAATTCACTCCTCTTGATTCACACGTCATATCATTATATTGATAAGTGCAAGAATCATGAGAGTAAGTGTTTGAGGGAGGTGATTGTGCACAAGAAGCATGAGATGTGTAATCTAGTGTCCTACTACCATGCCAAGAATAATCATTCATAGGAAAATAATCACCATTTTTAATCGCACGTTCACGTATGGAACGCATTGATTCCTTAGAATGATTTCCATGACTAGTAAATGCATAGTAATAAGGAACACTAGGCCTCTCACCAAGTCCAAAATGTTCATGAGACATTTTTTTTCAAGCAAGTAGATGAGAGGTACTTGATGAATTTCACAAGCCCTCTTGAATCTCACAAGCTTAACTAACCACAATACAACTAGAGAAAATGTCAAAAACAAACTACTAACAAACTAACTAAGAAAGCAAATCAAATCTAAAGCCTAGCCTCTCCCCGGCAACGGCGCCAAAAACTTGTTCGAAGATAATTCCCAAGTATAGGAATATCGTTCTAAGTAGTACCCGAGTAAGAACGGGGTCGAATCCACAAGGAGAGGAGGTTTAGACAATGACTTGCAAAACTAGAAAACGACTAACTAAACGATAAAAGCAACTTCTCTCAATGGCTTTAGAGCTTGCCAAGCTATCAAATCCACCACTAGTGATGGAGCAAGTTTGAGAATTCAAGTACGAAACAAAGGAAACGACTACTATACTACGATTCAAGAGAGTGAAGTTGGGTTAATTGATTTCGCTAGAGAACTTGTAAATGAAGTTCAACACCCAAAACTTGTATCAATTGAAGAAGCATGGATTCTAAAGCAAAGATGAATGTCTAGCTCATGAATTCAAGAGCGAAACCCAAAATCGAGTTATGTCAAGCATCAAGGATATGTACTCATCTAAGTGAGTCCACATACAAGATCAAGCCACAATTCGGATTTGTCTTTCGACACACGAATTCAATAACTCGACATCCAAACTTGTGACAAATTAAGAAAACAATTGAAAACTTCACAACAAGCTATCCAACTTCATCAAGTAACCCAACAAAAGAACTAGCTACTCATGTTATTGAGTTGAAGAAGAGATTTCACCAACATACTCAAATAGATATCCATATATTTCAAGCTCAATACTCAAGAGTACACAAGTTAATCGCAAAATCAACCCAATACACAAGATTAATCTATAACTTGAAGAACTAAATCAAACTAACTTGAATCAAACTACAAGAAAAGGAAGAGAAATCAACTAAGCAGCTCAAATGATGCTGCTAGCTGCTGCTACTATCTCTGCAGCTGCTGCTGCTGCTGCTGCTGCAATCACCAGACGAAAACAGAGCCAAACAGCAAAACAGAGTACTACAGTGCTCAAGAACAACCCTATTTTGATTTCCTCTCTCCCTCTCTTCCTCTTTCTCTTCTCCTTGGACCTGACCTTGCTCAATATTGAGCTCAGAATCGCAAGAAGAAGCCCAGAAACGGGTGAAATCGGAGAGAGAGAGAGGAGAATGAAGAACACCCAAAACAGAGCACTGTTTTTGCCCACGGGTCTCCCAAGAATCGAAATTTTCTTCACACTTGCTTTATATAGATGATGAGAATGGGTTGAGTAGCCTCCAAGACTTCATCTACGCCCTCCAATTCGTCCGATTCATCCTCAGTCGTCCATTTTCAGAACCTTCTCACGAACCCTAGGTTTTAGGGCTTTTCTTGTCTCTTGATCTTGGGCCGAATTGATGGGTTCAGGAGAGAGCTCTTGGGCTGGGGAGTAATTTGGGACCATTCTTGCGCGATTTGGTGAAGATATGAGGTCGGGTTGGAGCTCGGAGGAAGCTTCGAAGAACTCTCATGGCTGCTGCGTGTTCCTCTCTGTTGAACGACGGGGATGAAGACGATGTCTGTGAGCTGTTTTCCGAAAAGTGCAAAAAGACCCCCCTCCTTTGCTGAAACGTTTTAAAATACCCCGGGCTCTTCTTAAAACTTTTAAAATACTACAATTACACCCCAGATCCGTTAAGAACAAAGCATCGTCGCCCTTAAAATGTTTTAAAATCTTGCAATTGAGCCCCAACTCCGTTAAATTATCTTCAAATAGGCCCTGTTGATGTAACTTTGTCCTTCTCCCTTCACTTTTCTTCTCATTTGGACCCTCAAATCTTCAAGTTAGGCGCTTCTAATTCCTTCTTCATGTCTCTTAGGCCTCCAACTCTCTTTACTTCATCATTTAAGCTCTCCCCTAGCTAGCCTCACCTACAAAACAAGATAAAAACAACCAAAGCTACGAAAACAAGCATAAGTCTAGAATTAGGGATATAACACGCAAATAACACATAAAAGTAAGTTAAGAGGAGTTCACTAACCTACTAAAACATGTGATTTTATGTCGTTAACAAGCAGTTATCAAGATAAAGCTCCTACGGGTAGGCGCAGCCTTTGTCTACGAGCACGTCGCCTACAAATTATAATTTCTAATTAATTCAAGTCCCAACTAGCATGTTAAATGGAATATGCGACGGATGTTCTAATTCTGAAGTGAACTCTTTATTTTAAATTTCGGGGCAACCCAACTTCCATCATTGTTTAAAATAACTTCAAGCTAATTATAAGAAGTGTGTATTTATTTTCTATAAATAAAATAGATATTTATACTATTTAGGTAAATGCGTGATAAATAATTTTATGCAGAAGAGCTCAAATTCAATTAAGCATACAATTGGCCATAAACTTTCTAATTATAAGTATTTGAAATTTACTAAATATTATTACTTCACAAAATCAATTTAGTTAATTTCAATAAATAAAAAAATATATATATTCCAAGAGAATATTAATTCTAGCTTTATTCAATACTTAATAAAAGAACACATTTTTCTCTTAAAATATATTTTGAATTCATAAAACTCCTCATCAAGCTTTTATAGCTATTTAATTGTGGCTACTTTCCTAAGTTATAAAAACATTGTCTTTTACTTGTTTCACTAGTGTAGTTGTACATATTCATTTAAACCATCTCTTTTATTAATTAGTAGCTAAAAATCACTTTTACTAAATATTTACACATATTTAGTTTATAAGTTTGTAGATAAAAGATTGACTTGTATAATAATAGCATAGCCAAAACACAATATTCTCTTGCTAAGTTGTAAAAAAATGTGTATATATACACACGTATATATATATATATATATGATAAGAAATTACAAATACTAATTTTAATTAATTCAAACAAATACTAAATTTATTTATAATATAGGATTGTGTAAACAAAATCCCAATACTCTATGAATTAAAGCTTATTTTAGTTTATTATATGACACTTTTTACCCTAAGGTTTCTGTCTCATACAAAAGTCTCCCCAACTTCCAGTTTATTACAAAAATTACCCCCCAGCCACTCGTAATTATGTCATCTTCTACACCCAAAAATTTCAATTCACGAATATCCTTATATAGTTATACCCATACAAATTTGATGTATAGAACTCTAATTTAGGTCAAACCAAGTAGATTGAGACAAAAAATCGCTGAAATTGGGTACCGAATGGTAGAGAAATCGGCCGCCGAAGTTTTGGGTCGGAGCTCGCCGAAATAAATGATGTTCGGCTGTTGGGTTTCCGGAACTTGGACCCCCTGGGCTTGGTCGGCTGTCAAGGGTTGTGCGGGAGGTCGCCGAAAGGGAAGAGGGAGAAGGGGAGGCCGGCGGCTGGCTTCTCGTCGGATCGGGCCTTCGGGTCCGGTGCGGTGGTGGCCTCCGCCGCTGCAACTGCTGCTGCTTGTTTCTCTATTTCTGGCGACCAGAGAGGGTCGCCAAGGTGGTGTGTTAACGACATAAAATCGCATTTTTTAGTAGGTTAGTGAACTCCTCTTAACTTACTTTTATGTGTTATTTGCGTGTTATATCCCTAATTCTAGACTTATGCTTGTTTTCGTAGCTTTGGTTGTTTTTATCTTGTTTTGTAGGTGAGGCTAGCTAGGGGAGAGCTTAAATGATGAAGTAAAGAGAGTTGGAGGCCTAAGAGACATGAAGAAGGAATTAGAAGCGCCTAACTTGAAGATTTGAGGGTCCAAATGAGAAGAAAAGTGAAGGGAGAAGGACAAAGTTACATCAACAGAGCCTATTTGAAGATAATTTAACGGAGTTGGGGGAGTTTGTGCTGTTTTTCAAACCTTTTAAAGATGGATCCGGGCCTTTTAAAACATTACAGCAAGCTAGGGGGGAGCCGGGTGCAATTTCACTGAACCAGCTCACCCCCAGCTCACCTTCTCTCTCGGCGTTTTCTCTCTCCCCGTCAAACACGCAGCAGAGGCCATAGAAGCTCAGCCAAGCTTCTTCGAAGGCCCTTTATTCCTCGTCTCTTCACCAAATCTTGTGAAACCGGTCCCAATCTTCTCCTTGTCCAACCCTCTTCCTAACCCACTGCTCAATTCGGCCCTAGAACAACCCAAACGGAAAGCCCCAAATCAAACCTAGGGTTCATGAGCTCTACAAATCAACGATTCAGAGGTTCTAAGATGAATTGAAGGGTAGGGATGAAGTCTTGGTGGCTACGCTATAAGGTCTGGAGGTCTATATAAACAGAAGTTGAAGAAGAAAATCGGGTCCTCTCCACACACAGACCCGTCGGTTCGCCCCTGTTTTAGCTCCTCTCTCTCTCTCTCTCCGATTTCACCCGTTTCTGGGCTTGTTCTTGCGACTCTGAGCTCACTCTTGAGCAAACTCATGTCCAATAACAAGAGAAAGAGGAAGAGAGGGAGAGAGGAGGTCGAAATTGGGCTGATTTTGGCTCTGTTTTGCCGCTGCTCCTTGAGCACTGTTATGCTCTGTTTTGGTGCTGCTGCTGCTGTGTTCTTCACTATAGCATAGCAGCAGCAGCTTGACTTGGTAGTTTAGTTCTTCATGTTTCTTCATTAGTTGATAGCTTAGCTTGTGTTTTGGCTATTTTGCTTGTAGTTTTTATCAAGTGTTGGGGTTGAATTGGCAAAAACAAGTGTATGACATCAATTGTGATTCAAATTTTGATTATTGAAAGTAACTTCCTCTCAATCTCTCTTGAATTTATTATAATGCTTAGCTAATTCAATTTGCTTGGGTGATTTGGGACTATATAGTGTCTAAATCTCTCTATTGATTCAAGTTGAACTTCAAGGATGAATGGGTTGAATTGGGTTCACTTGAATACTTAGTGCAATGTTTGGATTTCTCTTGTTGAAGTATTTGATGCATTGAATAGGTAGATGTGCGAATACTTTTGACGTGTTTGATTTGAAGTTGCATTTGAGTGAGAGGAACTCATCAATCCTAACTTTGAGAAATCGAGTTCTAGTTAGGTGATTTGAGTGAGAATTTACAAATCTCATTTGTTGCCTTATCTTTCATGTGGAAACATCTATGTGTGTTTACATATGGTTGATGCTTGAAATACTTGAAATTTGGAGAATCTTATTTGAATAGCCTCTTTAGTTCTTGATTAGCGTGTTTGATTTACGCACTTCTCTTGTCGCGAGTTGGATTGTATGAGCAATCACTTCTTGAGATACTTGTCTTGTGGATTGACACATGCAATGTGAGAACCGGGCTTGAATGTAAAAGGAGGATTGGTCACTAGCGAAACCGATGATCCCTAGCCCCTCATTACTTGGTATTTCACTCATTTTCTTGAATTGTCTCTTTAGTAGTCATTTACTTTGTTCTCTAAGTCGTACTCTAAACTTGCTCCATCACATTTTGTGGTGGATTTGATAGCTGGGCAAGCTCTAAAGCCATTGAGAGAATTTGTTACTTGCTTAGTTAGTCGCTTACTTTAGTGATAGTAAGTCATTTTCTAAACCTCCTCTCCTTGTGGATTCGACCCCGTTCTTACTCGGGTACTACTTGAGACGATATCCTATACTTGGGATTTTGTCGAACAAGTTTTTGGCGCCGTTGCCGGGGAGAGGCTAGGCTTTAGATTTGATTTGCTTTCTTAGTTAGTTTGTTAGCAGTTTGTTTTTGACATTTTTTTCTAGTTGTTTGTGGTCAGTTAAGCTTGTGAGATTCAAGAGGGCTTGTGAAATTCATCAAGTACCTCTCATCTACTTGCTTCGAAAAAAAATGTCTCATGAACATTTTGGACTTGGTGAGAGGCCTAATGTTCCTTATTACTATGCATTTACTAGTCATGGAAATCATTCTAAGGAATTAATGCGTTCCATACGTGAACGTGCAATTAAAGATGGTGATTATTTTCCTAAGAATGATTATTCTAGGCATGGTAGTAGGACACTAGATTACACATCTCATGCTTCTTGTGCACAATCACCTCCCTCAAACACTTTGAACTCTCATGATTCTTGCACTTATCAATATAATGATATGATGTGTGAATCAAGAGGAGTTAATCATTTTGAGAGGGAATCATTTGTGAATGATGAGCTAAATACTCCTATAAGTGATTCTTTATATGAAAAAATTCAAAAGCATATTCAAAAGAATAAAGAAATTTTGGAATCACTAATAGAATCAAGAGAATCACAAAGAAAATTTGAAGAATCATTCTCTCACTTGGATGATAGAGTGGCTTCCTCACAATCGCATGATGATTCTCTTGATTATAGTACTTACTCTTCACAAGACTCATCATCACACGAGTCTCAACTTCCTATTCACACACATCACGATCCTATTCAAGACCAAATTATGGATGATGTGTATGATGATGGAGTTGTTGCTACTAGGACAGGTGATTGTATTCATTTCTCATTTGCACATTCCAAAGAAGCATGTGATAGTGATATTGGTAGTGAGATTGATATTTTTGATGATGACTCTTCAACCCATGACATGAGTGAAGCCATTTTGGATGACTCACATAGTGACAAATGTGAGGAGGATTCACAAAATGGAAATCACTCATGTGATGAGTTAGAAGTCGAATTGGATGCTACCATTCATGAAAGAAATGTTATCTTGTCTAGTGCTCATGAAGAGTCTATTACTCATCGGAGTTTCAATGATCACGAGCATCACTTCTTTCGTGATGACTTAGAGGATACTCTAGGAGAACTCCCTCCACTAGAAATTGTGGAAGAACCTTCAAGTAAGTTGGGGGGGGGGTCATGTGTTGATACTCCGATTCATGTAGACTCTTTTACTACATCTTCCAAAGAATTAGATGAGCTTACTTGGGAAGAAATATAATTTCTATATGATAGTGAAGCTTCCTACTCATCTTTTCTCATGGAAGATGCAATTAACTTTGATGAAGAGGAGAGACTATTGGCTCAATTTGACCAAGTCAATGACCCATCTCATGAGCCTAAGGGTTTGGATGTGGCTTCATGTTCTCAAATTATTTTACCTCCCAATTATGAAGCCACATCCGTAAATCCATATGCCATGTTTAAAATTGATGAGATTGAGGATTCACAAGTTGCCCATATTTCTCAAGTTGTGATTTCAAGTAAAAATTTGGCAACTTATGAAGACCCATTCTATGATTCATGTCAATTGATGATTTCAAACCCTTTTCTTAAGATGATTCAAGACATAACAACTTGCTCTAACTTTTAGATTTTGCTTGCATCTCTTATTCATCTTTTGTGGTGCCCCTACTTCTCCTATCTATTCTAATTAATGAATCAAACTTTTTAAGGGAGAAGTACTTTTATAAGAATGAAGTAGGGGCATGGCATGGAATAAAGTTTCCTAGATTGGGGGTGGGATAGCACTAATTCTTTGTTCCACCTCCCTAGTTGTAAATAAATAAATTAGTTTATCTCTATTTCTTGCATTTTCTTTTCTGTTCTTTTACCATTTTGTAGGTTGTTCTTGGAGGAGGACTTATGCTTGGTGGCCAAGAAAGCTAAAATGAGGTCTATCTATCCCTTATCTCTTATATGAACTTGTATGCTCTTCCATTGTTCTCACACATTGAGGACAATGTGACATTTTAGTTGGGGGTTGGGAAGTAGATATATTACTTGGCTTAAATGGTTACTAGCATGATTTTTCTTCATTAGTGATTTACATGAAAAATACAAAAAAAAAAAAAATGAAAAATTTGAAGAAATCCAAAAATTGAAAAAAAAATTGAAGAATTAAAAAATGTGTGAACCATTCATGAGAAGCATCACTCTTTTCCCGTGTCAAACCATAGAATTTTTATGCTTCTTTCTTTGGTAGTTTTATTTATTTTCACCTTTCATTTTGAGTCTAGATTTTATTTTCTTATTTTGATAGCTTTATTGAGTCTTTGAAAGTTATAGTTGAGTCACTTATTTTGAAAATGAAAGAAAAAAAAATGAGAAAAAGTGAGAAGGGGGAATTTTGGAAAGCTAGATGTTTTCAAATAATGAAATTTCTTAGTCCACGTTCTTTTTATTTTTATTTTAGAAAGGAATTCTTTGCTTATACTCAATACATCTACACCAATATCCCACATTCCGCGACATCATGCGTTCTCACAAAGCGACACACAAAATTTACGTTTCATGTTTAAGTCCTTCAAGCTAAGTTGATCACATAAACTTTGACGTCTTCTACTTTTGATAAAGGGTGCATTTTCTAAAGCTATTTGAACCTCACAAAAATATTTTACTCTATTCGTTTTTGCGGTGGAAACTTGTAGCCCATTGGAGTGGTGGTACCAATGACACCCCATGCGATGTCTAAGAAATAGAGGGGTGTCCGGGGATAATGTTACATCACCACCTAGATAGCTCCCTTGGTTTAGCTTAAAAAGCCCACTCGCTTGTATATTCCTCTGTTTTGTTGTGGGTTTTGGAGAGCCTTGGATTGGAGGTGAAAAAAAAATGTGTTAATGCTATAAATCTCGAAAAAAAATGATAAATTGCACCACCTCCCAAAAATCCACAAAAGGATCTTACAAGCCCACAACCACATCCCCCATTCTAAAACTCATTTTTGTTCAAAGCTTTGGAGGTCCATCCTACATGGGTGCTTTTGAATAGGTATGAGAATGTCTAGTTTCATGTGATCCTTATTTTTGAAGGCATACTTTCTCGCAAATTGGACTTAATTTAACAAGTTTTGTGGTTCGCATGAGTCACCTTCTACCAAACACCGCCCACATTTGTATGAGTATATGCTTAGACGTCCATAGGTTTCTTTCTTAATCTTCTTGGACTTTGAGAATTTATTTGAGGAGACATTTGTGCATTTTTCTTTTTCCCCCACCAAAAAAATTAAAATTAGCTAGTAATTCTTAGGATTTTATTTCTTTTGGTTCTCACTTAGGATAGATAATGTGTGTGCGTTTTTGTAAATATTTGAGTCTCGTTTAGAATTGAGTCAAGACTTGTCTAGTTGAGTGTGTGTCTCTCATGATTGGTTCTTAACTAGCTTACTACTTATATCGCTCTCTTTGCTCGAGGACGAGCAAAAGGCTAGTTGGGGGTGTGTGAACGACATAAAATCGCATGTTTTAGTAGGTTAGTGAACTCCTCTTAACTTACTTTTATGTGTTATTTGCGTTTTATATCCCTAATTCTAGACTTATGCTTGTTTTCATAGCTTCGGTTGTTTTTATCTTGTTTTGTAGGTGAGGCTAGCTAGGGGAGAGCTTAAATGATGAAGTAAAGAGAGTTGGAGGCCTAAGAGACATGAAGAAGGAATTAGAAGCGCCTAACTTGAAGATTTGAGGGTCCAAATGAGAAGAAAAGTGAAGAGAGAAGGACAAAGTTACATCAACAGGGCCTATTTGAAGATAATTTAAGGGAGTTGGGGGAGTTTGTGCTGTTTTTCAAACCTTTTAAAGATGGATCCGGCCCTTCTAAAACATTCCAGCAAGCTAGAGGGGAGCCGGATGCAATTTCACCGAACCAGCTCACCCCCAGCTCACCTTCTCTCTCGGCGTTTTCTCTCTCCCCGTCAAACACGCAACAGCGGCCATAGAAGCGTAGCCGAAGCTTCTTCGAAGGCCCTTTCTTCCTCGTCTCTTCACCAAATCGCGTGAAACCGGTCCCAATCTTCTCCTTGTCCAACCCTCTTCCTAACCCACTGCTCAATTCGACCCAAGAACAACCCAAACGAAAAGCCCCAAATCAAACCTAGGGTTCATGAGCTCTACAAATCAACGATTCAGAGGTTCTAAGATGAATTGAAGGGTAGGGATGAATTCTTGGTGGCTACGCAATAAGGTCTGGAGGTCTATATAAACAGAAGTTGAAGAAGAAAATCGGGTCCTCTCCACACACAGACCCGTCGGTTCGCCCCTGTTTTAGCTCCTCTCTCTCTCTCTCTCTCTCCGATTTCACCCGTTTCTGGGCTTGTTCTTGCGACTCTGAGCTCACTCTTGAGAAAACTCAGGTCCAAGAACAAGAGAAAGAGGAAGAGAGGGAGAGAGGAGGTCGAAATTGGGCTGATTTTGGCTCTGTTTTGCCGCTGCTCCTTAAGCACTGTTATGCTCTGTTTTGGTGCTGCTGCTGCTGTGTTCTTCACTATAGCATAGCAGCAGCTTGACTTGGTAGTTTAGTTCTTCATGTTTCTTCATTAGTTGATAGCTTAGCTTGTGCTATTTTGCTTGTAGTTTTTATCAAGTGTTGAGGTTGAATTGGCAAAAACAAGTGTATGACATCAATTGTGATTCAAGTTTTGATTATTGAAAGTAAAATTCTCTCAATATCTCTTGAATTTCTTATAATGTTTAGCTAATTCAATTTTCTTAGGTGATTTGGGACTATCTAGTGTCTAAATCTCTCTATTGATTCAAGTTGAACTTCAAGGATGAATGTGTTGAATTGGGTTCACTTGAATACTTAGTGCAATGTTTGGATTTCTCTTGTTGAAGTATTTGATGCATTGAATAGGTAGATGTGCGAATACTTTTGACGTGTTTGATTTGAAGTTGCATTTGAGTGAGAGGAACTCATCAATCTTAACTTTGAGAAATCGAGTTCTAGTTAGGTGATTTGAGTGAGAATTTACAAATCTCATTTATTGCTTGATATTTCATGTGGAAACATCTATGTGTGTTTACATATGGTTGATGCTTGAAATACTTGAAATTTGGAGAATCTCATTTTAATAGCCTCTTTAGTGCTTGATTAGCGTATTGGATTTACACACTTCTCTTGTCGCGAGTTGGATTGTATGAGCAATCACTTCTTGAGATACTTGTCTTGTGGATTGACACATGCAATGTGTGAACCAGGCTTGAATGTAAAAGGAGGATTGGTCACTAGAGAAACCGATGATCCCTAGCCCCTCATTACTTGGTATTTCGCTTATTTTCTTGAATTGCCGCTTTAGTAGTCATTTACTTTGTTCTCTAAGTCGTACTCTAAACTTGCTCCATCACATTTTGTGGTGGATTTGATAGCTTGGCAAGCTCTAAAGCCATTGAGAGAATTTGTTACTTGCTTAGTTAGTCGCTTACTTTAGTGATAGTAAGTCATTTTCTAAACCTCCACTCCTTGTGGATTCGACCCCGTTCTTACTCGGGTACTACTTGAGACGATATCCTATACTTGGAATTTTTTCGAACATGGTGGAAGGTCAAAGTAAGGGAGATAGTGGGTGGAATTGGAGGTGGAGCTGATGGGGATGTTGGTGGTGATGGCGGCAGTGGTGGTGGCGACATTGATGATGACTATGATGGTGGTGTTGGTGATGTGTTGTTGCTGCTGGGTTTAGGAGGAAGAGAAAACAGAGGTGGGGAAGAGAGTACAGAGAGGCAAAGGAAGGTGGGTGGTGGTGGTGGTGTCGGCCATGGTGTTGGTGTCGATGGGGGAAATGAAGGTGATGCTGTGGTGGTGATTGGTGGTGATTGTTGGTGATGGTGATTGTTGTAGTTGTTGTTTGTTGTTGCCGCTACTGTGTATTGAGGCAGAGGCAGAGAGATTGAGAGGGGGCAGAGATGGTGGTGATGAAGGAGATGTTGGTGGTGGTGATGGGTGCTGTTATGGAGGAGGTGAAGGTGATGTGAGTGATTGTTGTTGCAGCTGAAGAAAGGAGAAGAAGAGAAGAGAATTAAATAGAGGAGGAGGAGGAGGAGAAAAGAGTGGGTCGGGCATGAGGGAGAAAGAGAAAAAATAATGATTTTACCCAACCGGGTTGTGAGTTGGGTTCGGGTCGGGTTATAGTGAAACACGGTTTATGCACAATAATACTGGGTTACCCGGTCGGGTTGAAAATAAAATACGGGTAGGTATAAACATACCGGGTTATACCATTTTACGGGTCGGGTTGGATGAAATACGGATTGAAGACAATTACTTTATCCGTATATACGTACTACTATTTATCCAAAATATAATCACCTCCCCAACTTTTTAATCAACGTGATTTTCGACATCTATAAACTACAATTATCTCTCAAAAATTTATTCAACCACTTTATAATGTCTCAAAACTACAATTTCGATCCCATTCTTTTATTCAATCAATTTATAACTTCTGTAAATCTCGAATATAACCCCCAAACTATATCAAATTCGTTAAATTATCTTCTTGTATAAAATCGGGGTATTACACCAAGCCATATATCTCAAGCACAAAGATATGCCTTACTCTGTTACAGCTTGTGGTTCTCTCTAAATCATCTAGTACCTGCTCTAGCTAAATGATTAACTAAGAATTATCTATTGTTCACTTTGAAAAATACTTGAGAATGAAAGATAGAAGTAGTATAAGAATGATATACAAATAAAGCTCAGAGTAGAAGAACACTCGAAGTGTAAAAACTGCAGTGAAGAATGGAGTGATCTTCTGTGAGTTGGATTGTGAGAATGATGTGTTTCTTTGATGCTTATCAATCCTAAAATGTGTCTCTCTTTTTGCCCATTGAGTGTTCTGCTTGTTGCTTCAAAATGAGCTCTATTTATACAGCCCAGAAGCTCTGCAAATCTTCCCTCATTTTCAGCAACAAACTTCATGTTTTGTAGGCAACATCTTTGACTCTTTTAATAGCCTTCTCCAACGGATAGATGTGTTGACTCAAGACTTCTAAGTGTGTTTTGAGAAGTAACTATTGAGAGTGATGAAAGACAAAGTGTTTCTAAGGCTCCATGGCCTTGAGATACTCCAAAGCTTTGACAGTTGTTTTTTTATATAATGTGATCTGATAATCTTGTGATGCAGGTGTTCTATCTAATGTTTAAGATAAGAGATTTGTTGCAAATATCCTTGTTATCTATTCTTTATATATCTAACACAATTTCAGATATCATAATCAGAGTGAATCAAATGTTTCTGGTCTTAATGTTGAATAATTGTGAAGAATGTTCAGAGCTCCAAGGCCTTGAGATGTGCCTTAAGCTGCTGACAGTTTTACAGAATTAATTTGATTCTCTCTTGCAGGATTTGATCTTTGTTATTATGATTATTTAATGAATTTTACAAGACTTAAACAGGTTTGTGATGATTTATATGTTTTAGGTGGTAATCAGATTATTGATTTATTTCTTTGATCCAGTTTTTATTCAGAAACTGGAAATCCAGACAGACTTAGTGCTGTTATATATTTGGATTTTGTTTGTTGCTGTGCTTAATGTTGTTGCAGGTTTTTCAAACGTGCAATGTAATCACAACAAACTCCAACGGATATCTACTTAGAGTTGTTTTGATATTCAGCTAGAAACAATGAGGATTTTTCAGGAACAAAGATCCTAAAATCTCTCATTCAGTTGCAGGGAGTGGATAAAAGACTGGTTTGAATTTTGAAAGATAAGAGAAGCTTACAGAGAACCGAGAAAGAGGAGTGATACATTCGTGGAAGATCAGACAATCAATCCCTCACAACTTCAGGTTTCAATCACTGCATTCGGAAGATCAATCATTCCAGTTTTCTTGAAGAACACATCCAGGCTTTCACAGCTTATTCTTTTACTGTGTTCTTCTATTGTACTTTAATCTCCTTATCTTCTGTATATCTCAAACCTCACAAAACCTAGTGGTTGGTTGTTCAAGTGAACAACAAGAGGTTCTTGTTAGCTCAACAGTTAGTAGCTGATACTAGATAGGTTTGGAACCACAAGATGTATAGGTGTAAGGGAGTTCACTTAGGCTTGAAGATCAAGGGCTGTTTCTATGTGAGTAATAAGAAGTGTTTTCCCAATCCTAGTGGGATTAGATCCCTCAGGCAGAGATTAGGTCCATTGGGACTTAACTGTGTAAAATGCCTTGTGTTCTTTACTTTACAGTTTTGCTATTTACTTATGCAAGCAACTCAAATCAAACTAGGGTTCATAAACTGTTTAGAACTGGTGATAGTTTAAGGCCTTGAAGCTTTCTGTCTGTCTTAGAAAGTTTCTAACTAGTCTTGCAAAATCTCAAGGCCTTGAGATTTGAGTCTTTTACTTGTTCACTTAGTTAACTCTTGTGTTTTAGCAAAAAGTTTCATACTCTATTCAACCCCCCCTTCTAGAGTATTTTGGTCCTGTATTTAGTCTACATTACAATTTGGTATCAGAGCTTGGGTTTCTACTATATATCTAACAATCTTGTGACTATGAGTAATGTAGGAGATGGTGGCTTCTCACAAGGAAGGGCAACAAACAGACCTCCATTTTTTTGTGGTGACAACTTCATGCACTGGAAGGCATTGATGAAGATGTTCATCATAGATCAAGACATGGAATTGTGGTCAATAATTCAGAATGGTCGTCATGAGTATTTCACTACCATAGATGGAGTTAGATGCATCAATTTGAGGAAAATATCTCAATTACTGAACTGGAAAAGGTATAAAAAAATTACAAGGCTATGAATCTGTTATACTGTGCTCTGAATGCAGATGAGTTCAACAGAGTTTAAATTGCAAAAATGTCAAAGAAGTATGGGACAAACTTCTTGTGACATTTGAAGGAACAAGGCAAGTCAAACAGACCAAGATTAACATACTTCCGAGGTAATATGAGCTGTTCAAGATGAACTCAGATGAGACTATCAAGGAGATGTTCAAATGATTCACTGATGTGGTGAACAATCTGGAGTCATTGGGAAAAAGTTTCTCAAATGAGGAAAAGGTCAGGAAAATTCTGAGGAGCCAAAGACAACAGCTATTGAGAAAGCTCAGGATTTAAGTCTTCTTCAGCTAGCTGATCTACAGGGAAAGCTGCTCACTCATGAAATGTCTACGAAAGATGTAGAAAGTGATCTGAGTGAAAACATCAATAATTTAGCACTCAAGGCTAAATAAAATGAAAAATCTCAAAGCCTTGAGACTGAAGATGAGCATGATGATGAAGAGGCTTTAGCATTGATCTCCAAGGCCTTGGCCTAGATTCTCAAGAGAAGAGAAACTTTGGAAACAAAGACTACAGCAGAGATAGATCAAGACCTACAAGCAGCAAGGACTACAAAGGTAAGCCTTCATCACAGTCACATAAAACTAAAGTAATGAATTGTTTTGAATGTGGTGATGCTGATCATTTAGTAAGGGATTGTCCACAAAAGAATAAGAAGAACTTTCAAAAGAAAGACAATGACAATAGAAGGAAGAAAGCAATGATGGCCTCTTGGAGTGATTCTGATTCATCAAGTGATTCAGACACAGAAGAAGATCAAGCAAATTTATGCTTTATGGCTAAACATGATGAAGAAAAATCTTCAGACAGACACATTGAGGAAATGGTAAAAAATCTTCTTGCTAGTCCTTCTAATGTACTTCCTGAAATTCTCAAGAGCATGTTTTTGAATGAGGAAAGTTATAGAAATGATATTTCTTCTTTAAAGATTAAGGTTCATGAACAGGTAAAAGAAAACTTGGACCTAGTTTTTACCAACAAAACTGTTGAAGTTTCTAAAACAAAAATTGAAAAGGATTTAAAGGCCTTGGACAGCAGATTCAAAGACTTGAAGGCACAGATAAAAGAGATTGTTGATCAAAACACTCTCTTAACTGAAAGGTATTTTGATCTAAAGACTCATTCAGAGGATTTAGAACAACAAAACTGTTCTTTGACCGAGAAACTTCAAGAGTCTAAAAAGGTCCTAGACAATTTTACAGGCTCACAACATAATCTGAATCTCATTCTTGGAGGAAGTCTGAAATCAATGCATAAAAGTTGGATTGGCCACAATCCAAATTTTCCAAAGAAAAGCCAAACTACTCTTGTCAAATCTGGTAGCAGACATTCTCCAAAATTTCATCAGTGTGGAAAAATTGGTCATATTAGATTAATTTGTCCCTTCAGAAGATCAGAACCTCATATTATGAGGAACACTTATCCTTATCACATTAAGGGACATGTTAGGCAGATTTGGGTTCCAAAAGGAACTAGACCACCACATGGCTAATTCTCAGTATGACTCAAAGTTCTGCACTTGGTCTAATAGCCTGTTGAGGCAATGATTTATTTTTGCAGGATGTCACCAAGGCCTTGAAAGATCAGAAATGGATATTAGACAGTGGTTGCTCCAGAAATATGAGTGGAAAGAAGTATCTTTTTACTGGCTCATAGAGAAATCTAGAGGAACAATTACACTTGGTGACAAAGCAAAATGCAATATTATTGGTATAGGTAGTATTGGTAATGGTTCCACCAACTTTATCACTGATGTTTATCTTGTGGATAGACTTAAATATAATCTGCTTCGTATTTCTCACTTATGTGATAAAGGTTATAAAGCTATATTTTACAAGGAGAAATGTGTGGTGCAAGATGAGAAATCTGGAGATTGCATACTCACTGCTCCTAGATCATATAATTTATATGCTATGAGTACTAACAGTTTTGCAGGTGACAAGTTGAAATGCCTTAAGGCCTTGAAGGAAGATTCAAAGCTTTGGTATAGAAAGCTTGGGTATATTAGCATACAAACCTTGAAAAAACTCATTTCAAAGGATTTGGTAAAAGGATTACCATCACAAAATTTTTCAGATGATGTTATCTGCAAGGCATGTGTACAAGGTAAACAAACAAGAAGCTCATTCAAGACAAGAAATTTGTAAGTAATTCTAGACCCTTAGAACTGTTTCATATGGACTTGTGTGGTCCTATGAGAGTTCAGACTCCAAAAGGTAAGAGGTATATGCTTGTGATAGTAGATGATTATTCTAGGTTTACATGGATTATGTTTATTAGAGACAAAACTGAAGCCTTATCTGAATTTTATAGACTGTACAAAGAGCTTCAAACTATGAAAAACTTGCCTGTTGCATTTATTAGAAGTGATCATGGCAGGGAATTCGATCAGCTTGACTTTGATTTATTTAGTGCAAAGCATGACATATCACACCTAGAACTCCTCAGCAAAATGGATTAGTTGAGAGGAAAAATAGGACACTTGAGGATATGTCTAGAACCATGCTACTTTAAAGTAATTTGCCAAAGTTCTTGTGGGCAGAAGCTGTTAATACTACCAATTATGTGCTGAATAGATGTTTGATCAGGCCTATTTTGAAAAAGACTCCTTATGAATTATTTAAAGGCAGGAAGCCCAGTGTTTTTTATTTCAAACCTTTTGGTTGTATTTGTTTTGTTCATAATAATGGTAGAGACAATCTTGGTATGTTTGATGCTAGAAGTGACGAAGGTGTATTTCTTGGATATTCTCAAACTAGCAAAGCTTATAGAATTTGTTGAGTCAAGATCCCTGAATGTGATTTGATTGGTAATTGTTCATGAGTGATGAAAGACAAAAGGCTAAGATATTAGCAGCAAAGGCTGGTTAGTCTTCTCAAGGCCTTGAGATTGACAGAAACTTTCAAAGCCTTGAGACTGCTTATTCTGCTATGTGTTCTAACATATTTGTGTTGCAGAATTGGATATCTGATTATTCAAATCAGAGGCTTATGGTATATATTTGTGGATTGTACTATTTATACATCTAACACAATTGCAGATGATCAGAACAGGAAGAATCAAAGCTATCTGGGCTTAATTGTGAAATACTGTGAAACAGGTTCAGAGCTCTAAGGCCTTGAGATATGCCTTGAGCTACTGACAGTTTTTACAGAAATTGATTGATTCTTTCTTGCAGGTTATGACTCTTAGTATTGTAATTATTTACTCACTTCTAAGTGTATTAAACTTGTTTTCCATGACTTAATTGTTTTAGAGTATATGCAGATTGATGTTCTGAGTTTATTAAACAGTTTTACCAGAAACTGTATAACCAAACAGTCTCTGTACTGTTAGTTGTTTGGATTTTGTTGTTGCAATGATTCTTTGGTATTGCAGGTTTGTTAAACGTGCAGGAGAAATCTCAACAAACTCCAACGGATATCCACCTGAAGCTGTTTGAATTCAAGTTGTAAACAGAAGGAGGATTTTTAGGAACTGAGATCCTAAAATCTCTCAGTCAGTTGCAGCTGTGGATAAAGAGAGACTGGTTTGAATTTCTAAAGGAGAGGGGCTTGCAGAATACTCTGAGAAGTGTGAAAAATTCATGGGAAATCATTCATTCAAACACACAATCATTCAAGCTTCATTCCAGACTTCTGAAGATCAAATCAATCCAGTCATTCCTGAAGAACACTTCCAGACTTTCAACAGTTTTATCTTTATACTGTGTTCTTCATTTGTACTTCATCTGTGTATCTCTATCTTATCTTAAACCTCACTTAACCTAGTGGTTGGTTGTTCAAGTGAACAACAAGAGTTTCTTGTTAGCTCAACAGTTAGTAGCTGGAACTAGATAGGTTTAGAACCACAAGCTGTATAGGTGTAAGGGGAATCACTTAGGCTTGAAGATCTAGGGCTGTTTCTGTGTGAGTAATAAGAAGTGTTTGCCCAATCCTGGTGGGATTAGATCCCTCAGGCAGAGATTAGGTCCATTGGGACTGAACTCTGTAAATTGCTTTGTGTTCTTTACTTTTCTGTTTGATTTTTATCTGCTGCATACAACTCAAATCAAAATAGGGTTTAAAGGTTGTGTAGTATTGTTCACAGCTCAAGGCCTTGAAGCTTACAATTTTGCCTTAGTGAGTTTCAGACAGTTTACAAAATCTCAAGGCCTTGAGATTTCAAGTTTCACACAAAGCTATCCTGTTAAACTTTAAGTTTTGCAAAAAGTTTCCATACTCTATTCAACCCCCCCTTCTAGAGTATTTAGGTCCTGTATTTAGCCTACATTACACACTTTCAATTGGTATCAGAGCTTGTGTCACTGTTTTTAGATCTAACAATCTGGTGACTATGAGTAATGTAGGAGATGGTGGATTCTCACAAGGAAGGGCTGCTAACAGACCTCCATTGTTATGTGGTGACAATTTCATGCATTGGAAGGCTTTGATGAAGATGTTCATCATTGATCAAGACATGGAACTATGGTGAATAGTTCAGAATGGTCCTCATGAGTATTATACTACAATTGATGGAGTCAGAACTGTCAAGTCTGAGGAAAATCTCTCAGTCACTGAATTGGAAAAGGTATCCAAAAACTACAAAGCTATGAATTTGCTATATTGTGCTTTGAATGCAGATGAGTTCAACAGAGTATCAAACTGCAAAAGTGCCAAAGAAGTGTGGGATAAACTGGTGGTGACATATGAAGGTAAAAGCCAGGTTAAGCAGACAAAAATCAACATACTTCTGAGGAAATATGAGTTGTTCAAGATGAATTCAGATGAAACCATCAAGGAAATGTTCAAAAGATTCACTGATGTGGTGAACAACCTGCAGTCTTTGGGAAAGAGGTTCTCAAATGAAGAGAAGGTCAGAAAGATTCTAAGAAGCTTGCCAAAAGCAAAGTGGGAGCAAAAGACAACAGCCATTGAGGAAGCTCAGGACTTGAGTCTTCTTCAGCTAGATGATCTACAAGGAAAGCTGCTCACTCATGAAATGTCTATGAAGGATGTGGAAGGTGATATGAGTGAAAATATCAGGAACCTAGCTCTTAGGGCAAAAGACAGTGAGAAATCTCAAAGCCTTGAGACTGAGGAGGAACCTGATGATGAAGAGGCTTTAGCATTGATCTCCAAGTCCTTGGCCAGGATTCTCAAAAACAAAAGAAAATCTGGTAACAGGGAGTACAACAGGGAGAGATCAAGACCCTCAGGCAGCAAGGATTACAAAGGTAAATCTTCATCACAGTCACATAAAGCTAAAGTAATGAATTGTTTTGAGTGTGGTGATGCAGATCATTTAGTAAGGGACTGTCCACAAAAGAAGAAGAACAGAAACTTTCAGAAAAAAGCAGGTGACAACAGAAGGAAGAAGGCTATGATGGTTTCCTGGAGTGATTCTGATTCATCAAGTGATTCAGATACAAAAGAAGAGCAAGCAAACTTATGCTTCATGGCAAAGCATAATGAGGAAAGTTCATCAGACAGACACATTGAAGACATGGTAAAATATTTACTTGCTAGTCCATCTGATGTACTTCCTGAAATTCTCAAAAGTATGTTTTTGAATGAAGAAAGTTATAGAAATGAGATTTCTGCTTTAAAGATTAAAGTTCATGAGCAGGTAAAAGAAAACATGGACCTTGTATTTTCAAACAAAACTGTTGAAGTTTCAAAGACAAAGGTTGAAAAATACTTCAAGGCCTTGGACAGCAGGTTCAAAGTCTTGAAGGCACATATAAAATAGGTTGTTGATCAAAACACTCTTTTAACGGAAAGATATGCTGATCTAAAAGCTCATTCTGATTATTTAGAACAACAGATCTGTACTTTGACTGAGAAACTTCAAGAATCCAAGAAGGTCCTAGCTAAGTTTACAGGCTCAGAACATAATCTAAATCTCATTCTTGGAGGAAGTCTGAAATCAATGCATAAAAGTGGGATTGGCTATAATCCAAATTTTCCAAAGAAAGGCCAAACTACTTTTGTTAAACCTGGTAGCAGACATTCTCAAAAATGTCATTACTGTGGAAAAATTGGTCATGTCAGATTAACTTGTCCCTTCAGAAGATCAGAACCTCATATTATGAGGAATACTTATCCTCATCAGCTTAAGGGACAGGTTAGGCAGATTTGGGTTCCAAAAGGAATTAGGCCACCTAATATGGCTGATTCTGAGTATGACTCAAAGTTCTGCACTTGGTCTAATAGCCTGTTGAGGCAATGATTTGTTTTTTGCAGGATGTCACCAAGGCCTTGAAAGATCAGAAATGGATATTAGACAGTGGTTGTTCCAGACATATGAGTGGAAAGAGGTCTCTTTTTACTGAACTTACAGAGAAATCTGGAGGAACAATAACACTTGGTGACAAAGCAAAGTGCAATATCATTGGTATAGGTAGTATTGGTAATGGTTCTACAAATTCTATATCTGATGTTTATCTGGTAGATGGACTTAAGTATAATTTGCTTAGTATCTCTCAGTTATGTGATAAAGGTTATAAAGCTGTATTTGACAAGGAGAAATGTGTGGTGCAAGATGAGAAATCTGGTGATTGCATACTCACTGCTCCTAGGTCATATAATCTATATGCTATGAATACTAACAGTGTTGTAGGTGATAAGCTAAAATGCCTCAAGGCCTTGAAGGAAGATTCAAAGCTTTGGCACAGAAAGCTTGGGCATATTAGTATACATACCTTGAATAAGCTCATCTCAAAGGACTTGGTAAGAGGTTTACCATCACATAAATTTTCAGATGATGAGGTTTGTAAGGCATGTGTACAAGGTAAACAGACCAGAAGCTCTTTCAAGCCAAAGAACTTTGTAAGTACTTCTAGACCCTTAGAATTGCTGCATATGGACTTGTGTGGTCCTATGAGAGTTCAGAACCCAAAAGGTAAGAGGTATATGCTTGTTATAATTGATGATTATTCTAGATTTACTTTAGTGATGTTTATCATAGACAAAATTGAAGCTTTATCTGAGTTTTCTAAACTGTGCAAAGAGCTTCAAACTTTGAAAAACTATCCTGTTGCATCCATTAGAAGTGATCATGGTAGAGAATTTGATCAACTTGACTTTGATTTGTTTTGTGCAAAGCATGGCATTTCACACAATTTTTCTGCACCTAGAACTCCACAACAAAATGGAGTAGTTGAAAGGAAAAATAGGACACTTGAGGATATGTCCAGAACCATGTTGCTTGAAAGTAATTTGCCAAAGTTTTTATGGGCATAAGCTGTTAATACTGCCAATTATGTGCTGAATAGATGCTTGATTAGACCTATTTTGAAAAAGACTCCCTATGAACTGTTTAAAGGGAGAAAGCCTACTGTTTCTTATTTTTAGCCATTTGGTTGTATCTATTTTGTGCATAATAATGGTAGAGACAATCTTGGTAAGTTTGATGCTAGAAGTGATGAAGGTGTATTTCTTGGATATTCTCAAACTAGCGAAGCTTATAGAGTTTATAATAGAAAGACCAAGATTGTGGAAGAGAGCATTCATGTAATTTTTGATGAAAGTACTAAGGATTCTCTGAGTGAAAGTTTTGCAGAGCTAGATTTGAACAAGCATGAATCAGATGATGATGCTGTGAAAGAAGATAAAAGCAAAACTGCTGTACAGAATCAACCAGTAGAATCTCAAGGCCTTGAACCTCCTGCTGAACCAAAATCTCAAAGCCTTGAGACAGAAACTGAAACTTTCTATGATGCTCCCTCTACTGTTTCGGGGACTCAAAGCCTTGAAGGAGAATACTCCTGGGTACCAAGATAGAAGTTTAAGTACCTTGCAGACCATCCAGATGATAATATAATATCAGATCCATCAATTGGAACACAAACAAGAGGACGGTTAAAGAACCTGTGTGCTTTCAGTGCATTTGTATCCTTGATTGAGCCAAAGAATACCAAGGAAGCTCTGGAAGATGCAGAATGGATTATTGCAACGCAGAGTGAGCTGAATGAGTTTGAAAGGAACAAGGTTTGGAATTTAGTTCCCAGACCTAAAGAGAAGTCAGTTATTGGAACAAGATGGGTATTCAGAAACAAGCTTGATGAGAATGGCAAAGTGGTAAGAAATAAAGCCAGACTAGTAGCTCAATAATCAAGAAGAAGGTATAGATTATGAGGAGACTTTTGCTCCTGTGGCCAGGTTAGAAGCTATTAGAATACTTCTTGCTTTTGCATCTCACAATCACATAAAGCTTTATCAAATGGATGTTAAATGTGCTTTTCTAAATGGATATTTACAAGAAGATGTTTTTGTAGCACAACCTCCTGGTTTTGAAGATGAAAAGTTTCCTGATCATGTTTATAAATTGGACAAAGCTCTTTATGGTTTAAAACAAGCTCCAAGGGCTTGGTATGACCGACTTTCAAAATTTCTACTTGAAAACAATTTCAGAAGAGGATTAGTAGACAAAACCCTTTTCATTAAACACCAACAAAGTGATTTGTTAGTAGTTCAGATTTCTGTAGATGATATATTATTTGGTGCTACTAATGATGCTCTTTCAAAAGAGTTTTCTAGTCTAATGTGCAGGGAGTTTGAGATGAGCCTAATGGGTGAACTAAATTTCTTTCTTGGACTTCATATATTACAAATGAAGAAATGAATTTTTGTGCATCAAGGAAAATATACCAAGGACTTATTGAATAAGTACAACATGTCACAGTCCAAGGTGCTCAAGACCCCCATGAGTTCATCACTCTCTTTAGACAAAGATTCAACTGGTAAGAGTGTGAATCAGAAGGAATACAGAGATGCAAATTTTGCAGGTTATAAAGTAGACAGGAAAAGTACTTCTGGATGCTGTCAATTTCTTGGATCTTCATTGATCAGTTGGCATTCCAAAAAGAAAAATTCTGTAGCATTATCAACTGCAGAAGCTGAATACATTGCAGCTGGTGCTTGTTGCTCACAAGTGCTATGGATTGCTCAACAACTTAGAGATCTTGGCTACAACTTCAGAAGTGTGCCAATTCATTGTGATAATACAAGTGCTATTTCAATCTCTAAGAATCCAGTTCAGCACTCAAGGACAAAGCACATAGATGTGATACATCACATCCTTAGAGATCATGCAGAACAAGGTGATGTTGTTTTAAATTTTATCTCTACTTCAATGCAAATTTCTGATATTTTCACTAAACCATTGCCAGATGATAGGTTTTCATCTCTAAGGCTTGAATTGGGGATGTTAAACAAGGATGCATTGGTTTAGGGGGGAGTATTAGTACCTATATGTGTATATGTGTTGGAATCTCAAAGCCTTGAGATTATACTTTCTGAAGCCTTGAAAGTATAGCTCAAAGCTTTGAAGTTTCACAGTCTGCAGAAAATCTCAAGGCCTTGAGATTGTTTTCCGGGTCTTCATAATATCTGCAATATTTTTTTTTAAAAAAATTGGATCATAAAATATTATATTTTATCTTTTTAGATAACTGTATAATATTTGAATTACTCAGAGAATTTTCTAAAATATCCCAAAAAGTTTTTTCAAGATTCTATTTTTGCATGTAGTATTGCAGAGTCCCTTTATGACTCATCCTCTCAACCTACTTAAGCTGAAAGTCAGGGTTTTTTCTTCACATTCTCTTCCAATTTTCTGCGACTAATCTCTCTCTCTCTCTCTCTCTCAAATCCTCTCAATCACATTCTCTTCTCAAAACCCTAAACCATAAAATGGAATGCAAATCAGCCAGAATTCAACAACAAGGGAAGCCCTCTGGCAGATCCAAGAAGAGAGCAAACAAGAAGGAGAAGATAGTGATTTCTGATTCAGATTCAGAAAACACTCACAGTTTGCATGAGGATACTCCTCCTGCAAAGAAGTCAAGGACAGAGAAGGGAGATGAAGGTTCAAGTGTTGATCCACAACAAGAGACTCAGAGTGGTGATCAACCTAGGTCAGAGAAGAAGAAAGGGGGAGAAAAGAAAAAGGCTACTGAAGAGGAAAAAGGGAAGTCAACTCAGGAAAGCCAGATGAAATCAACTGAAGGAGTACAATAGAAGGACAAACCCTCTGAGAAGAAGACTAGGGTTAAGACAGTTGCTGCTGCAACTAAGAAAGGATATCAAGGTAAGAATGTACTTCCAACTGAGTGGTTTATTAGTTCTGAAGTTAGAACAGTTTGGATGCAAGGGTATGCATCTTCTAAAGTGGCTTTCTGTAGTGTGATTTGTGATTAGTTATTAGATAAACTGGACATAGAATGCATGAGAAAATTGAGGGAAACTGCTGTTTGGAAAGTTTTAAATCCTAGTTCAAAGGCTTATCCTAGGTTAACCAGGTTATTTTATCTGAACTTGGTGTCTGAAGGTGATGAAAAAATGGTTTTAACATCTAAGGTGGCTGGTGTGGATTTGAGGTTAGATCATAGGACTTTTCCCAAAGTCTTGGGCATTCATAGGAAATACAATGTTGGAGATTATCCTGATAGGAAGGAGTTTTTAGATAAGGCAAAGGAGATGTTCTTTTTTGATGGTGTTCCCTCTGGTCCATAACAGTTGACACACTCTGTGCTCAACTGTGAAGCAAAGATTTTATTCACTATTTTGATGAGGAGTGTAGTTCCCAGGGAGAACTCAAGAGAGCTGGTAACTGATAAAGTTCTAATTTTGATGTATCTGATATCTCAAGGGTTTGAGATAGACCTGCCTACAATTGTGATGGAGCATATGATTTATTGTGCAACCAGGACTAGAAACCATCCTCTTCCTTATGCCAACCTGTAACCTCTTTTCTGAGTATTTTGATGTGCCTGTGAAAGGAGAAGAAAAGATTACTGGAGGTTTTGGATTGATAGATGAGACTGCACTTCAGAGGATTGGGGTAGTTCAGACTGGGAAAGGGCATTGGAAATTCTATTCTGATTTGTCAAAGGAGGAACTTGCTGAGAAAGAGTTTGTAAAGCCTAAGGGGACTGCATCTGGGAAAGGACAAGCCAATGAGGATTACTCTCTGCTGGTAGAGAAATTAGAAGATCAACAAGTTGAGATTGAGGATCTTAGGAAAAGATTATTTAACCTGTCAGCTGAATTTCATCAGTTCAAGGGTTTGATGAATGCTATGAATGGGAAGTTTGATTTTGTCATCAAGGGCTTGAATATGGAGAAGATACCTTCTGCTACTAGTCATGACACCAGTGTGGATTCAGAAGAGAAGCTAGGAGAATTTCTGAAGAAGAAGAAGAAGCCAATTCCAGTGGTGCTAGCTTCAAAAGACTTGTTTGAGCAAACTGATGAGGAAGATGCTGATGAAGAAACAGGTGTTGATGCAGCTACAGAGGTGGATTCAGCACAGGCTAAAAAGAAAGTAGATGACATAATCCAAGAAGTGGTCACTGAAGTAAAAGCTGAAGAAGGTAACCAGTCTGCAGAAGAAGCTGCAAGTGAGGAAGAAATTGGGGATGGCTCAGAGAAAGGCCAGACATCAAAGAAGAAGTGAAGATCAGAGACTGCCAAAGCTTTGACCATCTTTCTCTTTCTCTTCTATCTTTTCTGTCTCAAGGCCTTGACTTTTTAGCTAGTTTTTATTTTTAAGTTTATTTTTAAACTCTGAGTAATGATCCTACATTTCTTCAACCTTATTTGATGAAAGTCAAAAAGGGGGAGAATGTATTATGTGTTTTTGTTTCAGTAGTATTCAGTGGATAATAAAAGTTGGCCTTTAGTTATTTTGGTTAATTTTTTGTGATAATTATGTGGTATTTAGTTATCTGTTTGGGTTTAAATTCTTTTATATGCAGATTGTGGTTATTTAATTTTTGCTTATGAGTGGCAGGAAGATCTATGCAAGACTGTAGGATTTTACTTTCATCATGGGGGAGATTGTTGAGTCAAGATCCCTGAATGTGCTTTGATTGGTAATTGTTCATGAGTGATGAAAGACAAAAGGCTAAGATATTAGCAGCAAAGGCTGGTTAGTCATCTCAAGGCCTTGAGATTGACAGAAACTTTCAAAGCCTTGAGACTTTTTATTATGCTATGTGTTCTAACATATTTGTGTTGAATAATTGGATATCTGATTATTCAAATCAGAGGCTTATGGTATATATTTGTGGATTGTACTATTTATACATCTAACACAATTGCAGCTGATCAGAACAGGAAGAATCAAAGCTATCTGGGCTTAATTGTGAAATACTGTGAAACAGGTTCAGAGCTCCAAGGCCTTGAGATATGCCTTGAGCTACTGACAATTTTTACAGAAATTGATTGATTCTTTCTTGCAGGTTATGACTCTTAGTATTGTGATTATTTACTCACTTCTAAGTGTCTTAAACTTGTTTTCCATGACTTAATTGTTTTAGAGTATATGCAGATTGATAGTCTGAGTTTATTAAACAGTTTTACCAGAAACTGTATAACCAAACAGTCTCAGTACTGTTAGTTGTTTGGATTTTGTTGTTGCAGTGATTCTTTGCTGTTAAAGGTTTGTTAAACGTGCAGGAGAAATCTCAACAAACTCCAACGGATATCCACCTGAAGCTGTTTGAATTAAAGTTGTAAACAGAAGGAGGATTTTTAGGAACTGAGATCCTAAAATCTCTCAGTCAGTTGCATCTGTGGATAAAGAGAGGCTTGTTTGAATTTTTAAAGGAGAGGGGCTTGCAGAATACTCTGAGAAGTGTGACAAATTCGTGGGAGATCATTCATTCAAACACACAATCATTCAAGCTTCATTCCAGACTTCTGAAGATCAAATCAATCCAGTCATTCCTGAAGAACACTTCCAGACTTTCAACAGTTTTATCTATATACTGTGTTCTTCATTTGTACTTCATCTGTGTATCTCTATCTTATCTTAAACCTCACTTAACCTAGTGGTTGGTTGTTCAAGTGAACAACAAGAGGTTCTTGTTAGCTCAACCGTTAGTAGCTGGAACTAGATAGGTTTGGAACCACAAGCTGTATATGTGTAAGGGAAATCACTTAGGCTTGAAGATCTAGGGCTTTTTTTGTGTGAGTAATAAGAAGTGTTTGCCCAATCCTGGTGGGATTAGATCCCTCAGGCAGAGATTAGGTCCATTGGGACTGAACTCTGTAAATTGCTTTGTGTTCTTTACTTTTTCTGTTTGATATTTATCTGCTGCATACAACTCAAATCAAACTAGGGTTTAAAGGCTGTGTAGTATTGTTCACAGCTCAAGGCCTTGAAGCTTACAATTTTGCCTTAGTGAGTTTCAGACAGTTTACAAAATCTCAAGGCCTTGAGATTTCAAGTTTCACACAAAGCTATCCTGTTAAACTTTAAGTTTTGCAAAAAGTTTCCATACTCTATTCAACCCCCCCTTCTAGAGTATTTAGGTCCTGTATTTAGCCTACATTACACACTTTCAGAATTTACAATAGAAAAACCAAGATTGTGGAAGAGAGTATTCATGTGATTTTTGATGAAAGTACTAAGGATTCTCTGAGTGAAAGTTTTGCAGATCTCAATTTGAAAAAGAATGAGTCTGATGATGATGTTATGAAAGAGGACAAAGGCAAAACTAAAGTGCAGAATCAATCAGTAGAATCTCAAGGCCTTGAACCTCCTGCAGAGCCAAAATCTCAAAGCCTTGAGACTGAAATTGAAACTTTCTATGATGCTCCCTCTACTGTTTCAAGAACTCAAAGCCGTGAAGGAACATGTTCCTCGACACCAAGGAAGAAGTTTAAGTATCTTGCAGACCATCCAACTAACAATATCATACCTGATCCAACAACTGGAACTCAGACAAGAGGACAGTTGAAGAACATGTGTGCTTTTAGTGCTTTTGTATCATTGAATGAGCCTAAGATACAAAGGAAGCACTGGAAGATGCAGACTGGATCATGGCAATGCAAAGTGAGCTGAATGAATTTAAAAGAAACAAGGTATGGAATCTGGTTCCCAGACCAAAAGAGAAATCAGTTATAGGAACCATATGGGTGTTCAGAAATAAGCTTGATGAGAATGGCAAAGTGTTAAGGAACAAAGCCAGACTTGTGGCACAAGAATACAATCAATAAGAAGGTATAGACTATGAGGAGACATTTGCTCCTGTTGCCAGGTTAGAAGCTATTAGAATACTTCTTGCATTTGCATCTCACAATCACATAAAGCTTTATCAAATGGATGTCAAATGTGCTTTTCTGAATGGTTATTTACAAGAATATGTTTTTGTAGCTCAACCTCCTGGTTTTGAAGATGAAAACTTCCCTGATCATGTTTACAAATTAGACAAAGCTCTTTATGGTTTTAAACAAGCTCCAAGGGCTTGGTATGATAGACTCTCAAAGTTTTTACTTGACAAAAATTTCAAGAGAGGTCTAGTAGATAAAACTCTTTTTATTAAACATCATAAAAATTACTTGTTAGTAGTTCAGATCTATGTGGATGATATTCTTTTTGGTGCTACTAATGATGCTCTTTCAAAAGAGTTCTCTAGTCTAATGTGCAGGGAGTTTGAGATGAGCTAAATGGGAGAACTGAGTTTCTTTCTTGGACTTCATATTTTACAAATGAAGAAATGAATTTTTGTACATCAAGGAAAGTGTACCAAGGAATTGTTGAAAAAGTACAATATGACACAGTCCAAGGCACTCAAAACTCCTATGAGTTCATCGCTATCATTAGACAAGGATTCAAATGGTTAGAGTCTAAATCAAAAGGAGTATAGAGGTATGATTGGATCACTTCTGTACTTAACTGCTAGTAGACCTGATATTATGTTTAATGTTTGCATGTGTGCAAGATTTCAGGAAGATCCTAAGGAAAGTTATTTAACTTCTCTCAAGAGGATTTTTAGATATTTGAATGGAACCAAAGTCTTGGGTCTTTGGTATCCAAGGAGATCTAACTTTATGTTGAGTGGTTACTCAGATGCAGATTTTGCAGGATATAAAGTGGATAGGAAGATTACTTCTAGATGTTGTCTGTTTCTTGGTTCTTCACTAGTTAGTTGGCATTCCAAGAAGCAGAACTCTGTAGCATTATCAACTGCAGAAGCTGAGTATATTGCAGATGGAGCTTGTTGTTCTCAAGTGTTGTGGATTGCTCAACAGCTTATAGATCTTGGCTATAACTTCAGAAATGTTCCTATTAATTATGACAACACAAGTGCCATTTCAATCTCTAAGAATCCAGTACAGCACTCAAGAACCAAGCATATAGATGTAAGGCATCATTTTCTTAGAGATCATGCAGAAAAAGGTGACGTTGTTCTATATTTTATTTCTACGTCTATGCAGATTGCTGATATTTTCACTAAACCTCTACCAAATGATAGGTTTGCATCCCTACGGATTGAACTGGGTATGCTAAACAAGGATGCACTGGTTTAGGGGGAGTATTAGTACTTACTTGTGTTTATGTATTGAAATATCAAAGCCTTGAGATTATACTTTCCAAATCCTTAAAATTATAGTTCAAAGCTTTGAAATTTCTAAAACTGAAGAAAATCTCAAGGCCTTGAGATTGTTCTCCAAGGTCTTGAAACATCTGTGCATTTTTTTTTTAATAAATGGATCACCAAATATTATATGTTATCTTTTTAGATAATTGTATAATGTTTGAATTACTCAGAGGATTTTCTAAAATATCCTAAAATATCTTCTAGATACGTTTTGCATGTTGATTTCAGTAGAGTCCTTTTTAAACTCATTCTCTCAACCTACTTAAGCTGAAAGTCAGGGATTTTCTATCTTTTCTCTTCATTCTCTCTCAATTCTCCACGTCTCTCTTCTCCCTCTCTATCTCTCAATCTCATTCTTCTCTAATAAACCCTAATCCCACAATGGAGCGCAAATCAGCTAGGATTCAACAACAGGGTAAGCCTTCTGCTAGATCTAAGAAGAGGGCAAACAAGAAGGAGAAGATTGTAATTTCTGATTCCGATTCAGAAAAGACACAGAGTTTGCATGAAGACTCACCTCCTGCAAAGAAGATCAGAACAGAGAAAGGGGATGAAGGTTTAAGTGTTGATCCACAGAAAGAGACAGAGGTACAGTGTGATGATCAACCTAGGTCAGACGAGAAGAAAGGGGGAGACAAGAAAAAGCATGTTGAGAAGAAGAAGTCTGCTGAAGAAGAACCCGAGAAGGAGAAGCCTGCTGAGAAGAAATCAAGGGTTAAGCATGTTGCTGCTACAACCAAAAAGGGTTATCAAGGTAAAAATGTACTTCCTTCTCATTAGTTTGTTAGTTCAGAAGTTAGGTCAGTTTGGATGCAAGGGTATGCATCATCTAAGGTTGCTTTATGTAGTTTGGTTTCTGAAGAGTTACTAGATAAGTTGGATATTGACAGTGTGAGGAAGTTAAGCGAATCTGCAGTTTGGAAGGTTTTAAATCCTAGTTCTAAAGCTTATCCTAGGTTAACTAGGTTGTTTTACCTGAATTTGGTTCAAGAAGGGGAAGATAAAATGGTGTTACCCTCTAAGGTAGCTGGGATAAATTTAAGGCTAGACCATAGGGCTTTTGCCAAGGTCGTGGGCATTCATAGAAAGTATAATGTTGCTGATTATCCTGATAGGAAAGAATGCTTAGACAAAGCCAAAGCCATGTTTTCATTGATGATATTCCCACTGGTCCCAAACAGTTGACACACTCTATGCTCAACTGTGAAGCTAAAATTCTGTTTACAATTCTGATGAGAAGTGTTGTTCCTAGATAAAATTCAAGAGAGTTGGTAACTGATAAGGTTCTTATCCTAATTTACTTGATATGTCAAGGGTTTGAGATTGACCTGCCAACAGTGATCATGGAGCATATGATCTACTGTGCTACCAGAACCAGAAACCATCCTCTTCCATATGCCAACCTACTACCACTTTTCTTTGAGCATTTTGAGGTACCTCTGAAAGGAGAAGAGAAGATTACAAGTGGTTTTGGGTTGATTGATGAGTCTGCTTTACACAGAATTGGTGTGGTTTAGACAGGAAAGGGACATTGGAAGTTTTATTCAGAGTTGTCTAAAGATGAGCTTGAGGAGAAAAATTTCATCAAACCTAAGGGGGCTTCAACATCAAGGGGACAAGCTAATGATGATTATTCTCAGTTGGTTGACAAGCTAGATGAACAGCAAGTTGAGATTGAAGATCTTAGACAGAGGCTGTTTGCCTTATCTTCTGAGTTTAACAAGTTCAAAGCCTTGATGGGAGTAATGAATGGAAAGTTGGATATTGTCATCAAAGGTTTGAATTTGGAGAAAATCCCTTCTGCTACTAGTCATGACACTAGTGTTGATTCAGATGAAAGGATAGGAGATTTCTTGAAGGAGAAGAAGAAGCCTGTTCCAGTTGTGCTCACTTCAAAGGATCTATATGAGCAAACTGATGATGAGGAAGCTGGAGAAGACACATGTGTTGATGCAGCTACAGAGAGTGATTCAGTGCAAGTCAAGATCAAGAAAGTGGATGAAATCATTGAGGAACTTGTTGCTGAGGCGGATGCTGAACAGGAAGAGAATCAGTCTGCAGAAGAAGCTGAAAGTGATGAAGATGTTGGAGAAGGCCCAGAGAAAGGCCAAGCATCAAAGAAGAAGTGAAGACTTGTGAAAGACAAAGCCTTGATCTTTTCTTTCTTTCTTTCTTTTTCTTCTCTTCTTTCTGATCTCAAGGCCTTGACATTCAGTAGGAACTATATTTTGTTAAAACTAAGTTTTTTTAAGATCTGATTAATGATCCAACATTTCTTCACCTTTATTTGATGAAATTCAAAAAGGGGAGAAGTTATCTGTGTTTATTAAGTGTTACTTTTCAATGTTTAGATAATGAGATTATGAGATTTGTGTTAATCAGTTATTTATGTGATATGTAATTGTGACATGGTTATCTGCGTTAATCTGGGTTAGTTAGTGTTACTATTTATTTTCTGCAAATGATGATATCTAATTCTTACAAAAAGTTGCAGGGATATTTACACAAGATTATGGGTTTTGTCTTTCATCAAGGGGGAGATTGTTGACTCAAGACTTCTAAGTGTGTTTTGAGAAGTAACTATTTAGAGTGATGAAAGACAAAGTGTTTCTAAGGCTCCAAGGCCTTGAGATACTAATCAGAGCTTCAAAGCTTTGACAGTTGTTTTCTTATATAATGTGATGTGATAATCTTGTGATGCAGGTGTTCTATCTGATGTTTAAGATCAAAGATTTGTTGCAAATATCCTTGTTATCCATTCTTTTATATATCTAACACAATTGTAGATATCATAATCAGAGTGAATCAAAGGTTTCTGGTCTTAATGTTGAATAATTGTGAAAAATATTTAGAGCTCCACGGCCTTGAGATGTGCCTTAAGCTGCTGGCAGTTTTACAGAATTAACTTGATTCTCTCTTGCAGTATTTGAACTTTGTTATTATGATTGTTTAATGACTTTTAAAAGTCTTAAACTGGTTTATGATGAGTTATATGTTTTAGGTGGTAATCAGGTTATTGATTGATTTCTTTGATCCAGTTTTTATTCAGAAACTGGAAATCCAAACAGACTTAGTGCTGTTACATATTTGGATTTTGTTTGTTGCTGTGCTTAATGTTGTTGCAGGTTTTTCAAACGTGCAATGTAATCACAACAAACTCCAACGGATATCTACTCAGAGCTGTTTTGATATTCAGTTAGAAACAATGAGGATTTTCAGGAACAGAGATCCTAAAATCTCTCATTCAGTTGCAGGGAGTGGATAAAAGACTGGTTTGAATTTCGAAAGATAAGAGAAGCTTACAGAGAACTGAGAAAGAGGACTGATACATTCGTGGAAGATCAGACAATCAATCCCTCACAACTTCAGGCTTCAATCACTGCTTTTAGAAGATCAATCATTACAATTTTCCTGAAGAACACATCCAGGCTTTCAGAGCTTTTCTTTTACTGTGTTCTTATATTGTACTTTAATCTTCTTATCTTCTATATATCTCAAACCTCACAAAACCTAGTGGTTGGTTGTTCAAAGTGAACAACAAGAGGTTCTTGTTAGCTCAACAGTTAGTAGCGGATACGAGATAGGTTTGGAACCACAAGCTGTAAAGGTGTAAGGGAGTTCACTTAGGCTTGAAGATCTAGGGCTCTTTATGTGTAAGTAATAAGAATTGTTTGCCCAATCCTGGTGGGATTAGATCCCTCAGGCAGAGATTAGGTTCATTTGGACTGAACTCTTTAAATTTCCTTGTGTTATTTACTTTACAGTTTTTCTATTTACTTCTGCAAGCAACTCAAGTCAAACTAGGGTTCATAAACTGTTTAGAACTGGTGATAGTTCAGGGCCTTGAAGCTTTCTGTCTGTCTTATAAAGTTTAAGACTAGTCTTGCAAACTCTCAAGGCCTTGAGATTTGAGTCTTTTACTTGTTGACTTAGTTAAATCTTGTGTTTTAGCAAAAAGTTTCCATACTCTATTCAACCCCCCCCCCTTCTAGAGTATTTTGCACCTGTATTTAGTCTACATTACAAACTTTAAAGTTGATCATAATCTTCAGAGATATTGATATGATCTTGTCTTTAAACAGATTGGGAAGCTGTCAAGAGTGTCTGATTGTTCACATAATCATATTCTCTTCATGTTTCCTTTTCCTGCAAAACCAGATTAGGAAATCAATCCTGCAAACTAGGAAATGAAATTTCCCTTCAAAACTAAGTCAAACAGGTTAAACAAATGAGATCTATGTGAATCATAAGTTTTTTTCATCATCAAGTAATAACATATCATATATAGGGAAGATCAGGAGTATTTAGAGAAACTCCTCCTTAAAGTATGCATACAGGTCAAACAGTTTCAAGGCTTTGAACATGGTTTCAAGGCATATGCTATTTCAAGCCTGTAAAACATGTGATTCAAGGATTTGAAATCTGGTTCAAGGCCTTGAAACAACTCTGTATTTCAAGCCTGTGAAACCTTTGAACTTACACAAACCTATACAGATCATCATACCTCTGAATTCACTTTTCACTTTTCACTACAACTACAACTCTCTCTCTTTCTTCTCTAAAACTGCTACTACTAATGCTACGATCTTCCATGGCGTCCTCTGCTGCTTCTTCTTCCACCTCCGCTCCGGCCGCCGTCGCAGCCCATCCCAACCCCATCGCCACTGACACAGATAGCATGCCACCCACCATCGAAGAACATGTTGGGTTTTTCAAATACCCTCTTTCTCAATTCTTGCATTCTGTAACTTACTTGATGATGCTTATAAACGTTTGAAATTGATGTTTGAATCAAGTTTGAATCTGTTGTGTGTCTGTAAAATTTGATCACAAACGGTTTGAATTCCACCAAATCAAGAACTCGGACGAGATTAAGATCTAGATCTAGAACTGGGACGATGACCTGTTCTAGATCTGGAACTCGTACGAGCAGTTCTCGTCTCAGTATCACGAGATTAATACTGAGACGAGAACAGGTAAAACTGGTACGAGGAGAAAGTAAGACCTGCCAGACGAGCAGTTTACTCGTATTGAGACAAGTACTACACTCTCGTCTCAGTATAAGCCAGTTTATACTGAGACGAGCAGTATACTCGTCTCAATATACACTGGCTTATACTGAGACGAGCAACTTGCTCGTCTCAGTATAGACCAGTTTATACAGCTCGTTTCAGCATTTAGAAAAAGAAAAGAAATCATTGATTCCAGACTTAGAACAGTTCTGCGACTTTAACACTTAAAATTTATCTATGTGTAGACTTAGACAATTTAGGATCTCCCAGCAACACTTCACCCACGTAAAATAAAAATGTGACACCCTTATAGTTAATCTAAATTCAGTAACACTTATAATAATTCATAAACTTTTAAAAAATAACAGACCATTTATAAATACTTTTAAGTATTTTATTATCAATATGACATTATTAATGAAAGTTTAATTTGAATTGTAGAAGCAAATAATTAAGGTTTCGGAGTTTGACCAGAAGTTGGGAGATGTACCGCTTCCATTGTGCAAGATTAAAGTCGAGAAATGTAACATCACTACGAGGGTATCCTTGAAAGGATACAAGCAGAGTTTGCAATACGTCTGCCTTGAAGTTCAGGAATTGATTGAGGCAAGACTCCCACAGCTGAAGTTTTTGTTGGACATCCATTGCACGAAGAATGTTACCTTTCCCAGTATGGTTGTGAATCTTTTCATGCACGTAAAGATGAACACGGGGAAAAAAGATCCTGAGTTTTGGTTATACCTTAACAACATGCTTGTACGGTTTGGATTGCAGGAGTTTTGTTTGGTTTCGGGGCTGCGCTTGAACGAAACAATTGCTTATGGCGATAAAGAGCATGCATACAGTTGCGCTGCAAAGCATTTCCATGAACACAGGCTCGGTAACAACATCAATGTACCGGAGATTGAAAAGGTTTTGCATCGCCTGAAGCCAAAAATTAAAGATTCGACCGAGGAGGAGAAATTTGATTATGCGAGACTGCTAATGGTATGTCTGATTGGACGAATGATGTTTGTGAAAATCAATGCGGACACAATATTGGTCTGCTTTCGAATTTTGATTGGGCAACCAACTTCGGGTGGGGCAGGTACTTGTGGCCAGATTTCGCTATGCAAGTGGATGAGGAGGCTTGGAAGAAAAATATGGATAATCTCGGTCGCCGGAAGTACCACATGTTGAAATTTTTGCACATATTTCTGGCATAGATTTGCAAGGCCATACCCCACCTTGGTGATCAGCTGGGAAAATCGAGGGTAGATCATGAAAGGAAGTTGCCGCACTTTGCTAATTGGACGTGGAGAGGATGCGCATTGGGCTTGGAAGAAGCAGCCCAATGCTGAAGTGAGATAAAGACTGTTCATCCTACCCTCGTCCCAACAGAGGAAGAGAAGAAAGAACACTACTGGAGTAGCTTCATTGAATACAGGAGGACTCACCCCGACCAAAAACTTCACCCTAGGTGGACTGCTCTGTTTGAGAAGAGGATAGTGCTTTAGGATGACATGAGTTCTAATCGGAAATTCACACCAAGCTACAACTTTGAGGGAGTGACTACGGATGAGGCAGTGGCTAGGGATACGCCGCAGAAGAGGAGGAGGAAAAAATATGTTGCAAAGGATGATGGGGTCGGTCCACAGAAGAAGAAGCAGAAAAAAACAGTTAACGACGACGAGCCTGGCCCACAGTTCAAGAAGAATAAGAAGCTATCGAAGAAGCGCAAGGAAATTGCTCTTGTGGATGAGGAAGAAGAAGAAGAGGAAGAGGAAGATGCTAGTCTGGTCCTGAGACAGAGAAAGGGTGCAATTGTGATTTCCTCGGCCCCACCTCCATCTCCACCGAGAACCCAACCTTCAGTTTCTGCCACACCTCCAGTTATCGTTCGACACGAAGCTTCAAGAACTGTAGGAGTTGACTTAGAAGACTTGAAGCGGGAAATGAGGAAAGCTTTTGAAGAGGCATTGGTTCCTATCAAAGATAACCAACTCCATTTGAGTGAGAAAATGAAAGAAATGAGCAGTACGATTGGTTAGATAGAGACGAGGATGGGTCAGATGGAGATAGAATTTGTTGCCTTGAAAAAGGAATGTAAGACCGGTAACGCTATTGTACGTGAAAATATCAAGAATCGCGACAAGAAATAGGTGGAACGACTGAACAAGCTCGGAGAGTGGGGCGAAACAACGCACAAAATGGTAAAAGATCTGCAAACCAAGTGGGAAGAAGTGCGAGTAGACCCAACGACCAGCATTCGGTTCCTTCGCGAGGTACGCATATTGTTCTTATTTATGGTGTTTGACTTATGTAATGTCAGATAATTGTGACCTAATAAATCTATCCATCCTATTGTTCGGATACAGAGAGAGAAGTTTGTTGGAATAGGTGCCCTAGAGGCAATCTATATTTGGTATGAATGATGTAATGGCTAGAATATTCATTTATTAATTATGGCGATATTTAATATAATGAAGTCCTTAGATACAATGTGTTGTTTATCTTAAATGTCCCTAGTCCATTATATTGACTAATAGGACAATCAATTATAGACTAGTGTGTGTGTAGATTGATATGGAGATATCAAGTCTAACACATGTGTATGCATTAGGAGTAATGGCATACTGGATAGACCCACAACGAGAAGGATACATTAGATTATGTCAAAGTCTTAATCGCTTCATGTAGTGCTAATAATATTGTAATCCTTAGACTTGAAGTCACTAGATACATTAGTTGTGAAATATCATGCTTTGATGTTATTCAACGTTGTTCCTTAACCGGGCAACTATAAAGATAGCTATCGGGCATGATAGGAAGCAAGCTTAGAGATCGTAGTGATGTAGAGAGGATTTGTCCCTCCCACATAATGGGAGAAAATATCCATGGCCACTCGAGGGATGGTGCTTATTGAATGTCTGGCCAGACTAAGGTAAATCAATATGAAGATATTGATGTTATCTGCTTGCATAAGCATGTTCCCAGGATCGAGAAACTATGGATTGGATATACGAGGGTGACTATTTTGTCTCTTGTCCAATCCGGATATGGAGACAAAGGGATAATACAATATGAGATATTGGGCACAAAGGTTTGTCGGGATCACTGACTATTTCTATTAGTTGGGTTGCATGGATGTGTTGCTAGACACCGCTCCATGTTAGTAATGAGTTACTATCAACTAAGTAGAAACCTATGGGGTCACACGTCAAAGAGTTGAAGTAGATTTGGGATTAATTAATATGATTAATTAAATAGAAGGATCACTTTGCAACACCTTGCAATTTTAGTAGGACTAATTTGCAAGGAAGGGACTAATCCAAGTTCTTGTAGAACTAGGAAGGGGCTTTTATGTAAACAAACAAAGGTTGTTGGTCTATATAAAGGAGGCTCTAGCTTCCTTCCCACTTAATGTTCATTCTCATAACATAAGTGAGTGGGAGAGAAAGAAAGAGAGCAAGAGACAAGCCAAAGGAGGCTGAAGCCCCCTTTAGCCGTCCCTACCCGTCGGACACAAGAGAGGATGCGATCCTCTCTTGTTCTTCGTTGTGTGATTCGTTCTTCCCTCTTCCTCCGGTCCAAGCTAGCACTAGGAGAAGGAAGAATCTAGTTCTCACCTCTAGACGTGGATCAACCGTAGAGACGAGGTCAATATTCTTCGTGTGATCTCCCAAATCACAAAGGTACACATCTTCTATGTCTCTCATCATGTTATGATGTCTCCTCCAGTGATCCTTGGTGGGCTTTGAGTAGGGATACAATTTTATTATTCCGCTGCGTTACCTACGTCAAAACCCAAAAGTGGTATCAGAGCCACAGGTCGTAGTGCATAACATGATTTTATGAGTTACAATTTTAGTTTTACACCGTTTTAGTTCATATTACGCAAAACTGAAATTAATGGGCATAGTAGATGCAATAAACAATATCTAATTTAACATTGGATGTGTAAATTAGTGATTTTGATCACATAGGATGTGTGGAATTTTGGATCAAGAACTAGGGTTTGGGCACATGCTTGGAAACGGGGTTTTTCAAATATGGAAACAATTAAACTTGGGCATCAAGGAAAGGGTGTTTTGGAAACAACCCAACAAGGAAGGAATAAATTTTGGAAATAATTCCATGAGGAGGTGTGTCCCCATAGGGGACCGCCCACCTCTCCTTGCCGCCCAAGTAACGCACAGCCCAAGGGGTCCGGCCGGCCCGGGCCTAGTGCGGAGGTTCCTTGGTTGATTTTGGTCATTCTTTTGGTAAATCTCTTGGACCGTTTTGACCCTAGTATGTCCAAAATAACTAAAAATTGAACAAGTGCGTTAAAATTGGTTTTAACTATAATTATGTGCTTTGTTTCATGGTGGATGGATATGGCTTAGGTTGTGGATGTTTTATGTTTTGTGGTTTGGTTTACGGCCAGCGAGCCGATCATATTAATGTAATAATCAATTAGGTTTTACGGCCTGTGAGTCATTTTTCTCCTCGACATGTGAGGCTTTTATTTATTTATTCTAGATGTTAGGCTAGAATTAGAAGTATTTAGATGATATCCAAGAGCATGGAGAAGAAGACCCGAGAACCAAGAAGCCAAAAAGACGATGGAGACTCCCTACCCTAGGCGTGCGGCTATGGTGGAGCACATGGAGATGCTCTTGTCACTTTAGGGAATAGATATTATCATTGGCTTGATAATATCTTATTCTAGGGGCCATATCCATGCCACATTATTTTTCTTTTTGTCGATGTTTATTATTTATGTATTGTTATTAATTTTTGATATATGGTTGATGCATGAAAAACGTTAACAAGATAATAATAAACACAGTTGATCTTTTATTGTGGATTGCCCAATCCAAATAAGTAGATCATGTTAATGGGATCAACCAAACAATTAATGAGAATTAAATCCCTCAAATAGAATATTGCGTTTTGCCTTCTCTTTCCTAAACACCCTTCATGATCAAGGTCTATTAAATTCGGGCTTGCTAAAGCAAGGCGATTTAATTCATCTTGGTGTGATGCGGCGACACAAGCAAGTAATGTGTGATTGTTGAAGCAAGAGGTTGGACGCAACTAGGGGAAATCAATTGGATTGATAAGCCTAGAGGCATGACAATTTGGAGTAATCTAAAAGATAAAGAATAATGGGTTATTCACCTAATTGGACCAAGAGTTGCATGGGATGCAATTGGAATGGTTCCTACCTAAATAACCAATTCTTGGGTGACTTGCCAAAGCAAGCTCAAGAAGAAGTGAAATATAGATCTTGGACTCACTAGAAAATATATAAGATATTTTCCGCATTAATGGAGAGGGCTATTAATCCGAGAAAAATAGTGGGAGCTATATTTGATAAACTAGCCGTTGTTAAATATAGTAAACATGTTCAAAACACTAAACTTGCAAATTTCTCGTGTTGTAGAATTCCAAATGGAAAACAATCACGCATTGACTTCATCCCTGCGATCGGTCCTTGAGAAGGATAAATTGTCTGGAAAAAACTTCCTTGATTGGTACAGAAACTTAATAATTGTTCTTAAGCTAGAAAAGAAGCTGTATGTCTTGGACAATCGTATTCGAGACCCACCCGCTGATGAGTCTGTTCTAGCTGACGTAAGGGCGCGTTAGAAACATATAGATGATTCAAATGACGTGACTTGCCTCATGCTGTGCACCATAACTCCTGAGCTTCAGAAGCAACACGAGAGTATGGAAGCCAATGATATGATCATACACTTAAAACAATTGTTTCAGGAACATGCAAGGCATGAACGGTATGACGTGTCTAAAGCACTGTTTAAGAGCAGTCTTGCAGAAGGGAATCCAGTCGAGCCTCACGTACACCGAATGATCGGGTATTTAGAGAATCTCGCGAGACTGGGATTCCCACTAGGCCAAGATTTGGCAACTGATCTAGACTTGCAATCGTTGCCTGACAGTTATAACCAGTTCATCATGAGCTATAACATGAACGAGATCTGTAAGCCTCTACCAGACTTACTAAACATGCTAAAGACCGCTGAACAGAGCATCAAAAAAGGCAAGGGCAAAGCCATATTGATGGTGAATAAGAAGAAGGGCAAGGGTGTTGCCTCTACTTCTAAAGGAAAGAACAATAAAGTTGCAAAATCCAAGGAAGCTCTTAAGCCTAGTGGGGGCGTGGTTAAAGGTGATTGTCACTACTGTAGCCAGCCGATCACTGGAGGAGAAATTGTCCCAAATATCTGGAGGAGAAGAAGCTTGGAATAGTGATTCTACAACCACCAGTTATTTTTGTTATAGACGTCAATCTTTCTATTTCTTCATCTTGGGTATTGGATACTGGATGTGGTTCTCACATTTGTCGAAATGTGCTTGATTTGAAAAGAAGTAGAAGATTGGCTAAAGGAGAGATAGATATGCGCGTTGGGAATGGAGCAAGAGTTGCTGCATTAGCTATAGGCGTTTATGAACTATATTTGCCTTCTTGATTTATTTTAGAATTAGACAATTGCTATTATGTGCATGCTATGAGCATAAACATAATTTTCGTTTCTTGTTCGGACGAGAAGGGTTTTTCTATTTCAATAAAGGACAAGTGTTGCTCCATTTATTTTGATAGTATGCACTATTGTAGTGCGCATTTGTCTAATGGATTGTATATCCTTGATCTAGATAATTCCATCTATAACATAAATACTAAAAGGATTAAAAATAATGATTTAAATCCCACATATCTATGGCATTGTCGTTTAGGCCATATAAACGAGAAACGCATATCTAGACTCCATAAGGATGAACTTCTGGACCCATTTGATTTGGAATCATATGAGACATGTGAATCTTGTTTATTGGGAAAAATGACAAAGTCCCCTTTCAATAAGAAAGGTGAGAGGACTAGTGAGTTGTTAGCACTCATACATACCGATGTGTGTGGGCCGTTTCCCACGCCTGCCAGAGGTGGTTACACTTACTTCATTACATTCACTGATGAATTTAATAGATATGGATTTGTTTAGCTTATGAAGGCTAAATCTGAATCTTTTGAATTATTCAAAGAACTTAAGAATGAAGTAGAGAATCAACTTGGTAAAAGTACTAAAGCTTTGCGATCGGATCGTGTAGGAGAATACTTGAGCTAATAATTTGACGAATATCTTAGAGAGTGTGGGATAGTATCCCAACTCACTCCACCCCGAACACCACAATGTAATGGTGTATCCGAGAGGAGGAATCGCACACTATTGGATATGGTGCGATCTATGATGTCTCAAACCGATCTTCCGATATCATTTTGGGGACATGCTCTATTAACTGCAGCTTTTACCATTAACCGTGTTCTAACCAAATCAGTCATGAAGACACCATATGAGATATGGACTGGGAAGCGTCCCATAGTGTCGTTTATGAAGATTTGGGGTTGCGACGTCTATGTAAACCGTTTACAATCAGATAAGCTCGGGCCCAAAGCGGATAAGTGTAAGTTTGTGGGATACCCTAAGGAAACGAAAGGATATTATTTCTACGATCCAACCGAGAACAAAGTGTTTGAAGCTCGAACATGCGTGTTTCTAGAAAGAGAGCTAGTCTCTAAAGAAGCAAGTGGGAGGACAGTAGAACTTGAAGAAATTCAAGAACCACAAAACACCGAACCGAGAATGGAACATGAACAGGAACCGCAAGTAGTTGTGGAAGAACCTGTCTAGGTAACACAGGTAGGTTAGGAAGGGTGCGTCATGAGCTAGAGAGGTACGGACTTCTCGTGACTGAGCCAGATGACATACCACTCATGGATGATGAGCCTACAACCTATGAAGAGGCCGTAAAAGGCCCAGACTCAAAGAAGTGGCTAGAAGCCATGAGATCCGAAATGGATTCCATGTACACCAACAAAGTATGGAATTTGGTGGAACCACCTGAAGGGGCTCGACCCATAGGGTGCAAATGGGTCTACAAGAAGAAGACCGACATGGATGGCAAGTTAGTTTCCTACAAAGGGTGATTGGTGGCTAAAGGGTACAAACAGATTTATGGTATTGTTATGATGAGACTTTTTCACCAGTCGCTATGACTAAATCCATTCGAATCCTACTTGCCATTGCAGCATACAATGACTACGAGATTTGGCAAATGGATGTCAAAACAACTTTCCTTTATGGGAACCTCCTCGAGGATGTGTACATGACACAACCGGAGGGTTTTGAGGATCCGGAGAATGCCAATAAAGTCTGTAAACTGAAAAGATCCATTTATGGATTAAAGAAAGCTTCTAGGAGTTGGAATCGACGTTTTGATGAAGCGGTGAAAGAGTTTGGCTTCATCTAGAACGAAGATGAGCCTTGTGTTTACAAGAAGGTTAGTGGGAGCTCTGTAGTGTTTCTGGTCTTGTATGTGGATGACATACTACTCACTGGAAACGACATTTCTACTATGCAATCTGTTAAAGATTGGCTAGGAAAGTGTTTTGCAATGAAAGACTTGGGAGATGGAGCATATATACTTGGTATAAAGATCTATAGGGATAGATCTAGAAGGCTGCTAGGACTAAGTCAAAGTACATATATAGACAAGGTGTTGAAGAGGTTCAACATGCAAGATTCCAAGAAGGGATTCTTGCCCATGTCGCATGGAGTCACTCTTTCTAAGAATGACTGTCCTTCCAATGAGATTGAGAGGGACCGCATGAGTAGGATACCCTATGCTTCGGCCATAGGGTCTATCATGTACGCCATTTTGTGTACTAGACCAGACGTATCATACGCATTGGGTATGGTAAGCAGATATCAATCCAATCCGGGTGAGTCACTGGATTGCTGTCAAGAACATCCTAAAGTAATTGAGAAGAACTAAGGATGCGTTCTTGATATTTGGAGGTAAGGAAGAGCTAAGTGTAATTGGTTACACTGATGCGAGCTTCCAAACCGACAAGAATGATTACAGATCGCAGTCCAGGTATGTTTTTTGCCTGAATGGAGGAGCTGTAAGTTGGAAAAGCTCCAAGCAAGGGATAGTTGCTGATTCTAAAACTGAAACTGAGTACATTGCTGCTGCTGAAGCAGCAAAGGAGGCAGTTTGGATAAATAAGTTTAACACTGAGCTCGGTGTGGTCCCTATCATCGTGGATCCCATGGAGCTGTATTGTGACAACTCTAGGGCAATCGCACCAGCCAAGGAACCAAGATCACACCAGAAATCAAAGCATGTAATTAGGAGAATCCATCTTATTCGTGATATGATCGATCGAGGAGATTTGAAGATGTGCAAGATTCAAATGGATGACAATCTTTCAGATCCGCTCACAAAGCCGCTTGCGCAGCGTAAGCATGATGGGCACCCTAGATCTAGAGGCATACGAGATGCACCAGATTGACTCTAGTGCAAGTGGGAGACTGTTGGAATAGGTGCCCTAGAGGCAATCTAAATTTGGTATGAATGATGTAATGGCTAGAATATTCAATTATTAATTATGGCGATATTTAATATAATGAAGTCCTTAGATACAATGTGTTGTTTATCTTAAATGTCCCTAGTCCATTTTTTTGATTAATAGGACAATAAAATATAGACTAGTATTTGTGTAGATTGATATGGAGATATCAAGTCTAACACATGGGTATGCATTAGGAGTAATGACATACTAGATAGACCCACGACGAGAAGGATACATTAGATTATGTCAAAGTCACAATCGCTTCTCGTAGTGCTAATAATATTGTAATCCTTAGAATTGAAGTCACTAGATACTCTAGTTGTGAAATATCATGCTTTGATGTTATTCAACGTTGTGCCTTAACCGGACAACTATAAAGATAGCTATTGGGCATGATAGAAAGCAAGCTTAGAGATCATAGTGATGTAAGAGGATTTGTCCCTATCACATGATGGGAGCAAATATCCATGACCACTCGAGGAATGGTGCTTATTGAATGTCTGGCCAGACTCAGGTAAATCAATATGGAGATATTGATGTTATCTACTTGCATAAGCATGTTCCCAGGATCGAGAAACTATGGATTGGATATACGAGTGTGACTATTATGTCTCGTGTCCAATCCGGATATGGATACAAAGGGATAATACAATACGAGATATTGGGCACAAAGGTTTGTCGGGATCACTGACTATTTATATTAGTTGGGTTGCATGGATGTGTTGCTAGACACCGCTCCATGTTAGTAATGAGTTACTACCAACTAAGTAGAAACCTATGGGGTCACACATCAAAAGATTTGAACTAGATTTAGGATTAATTAATATGATTAATTAAATAGAAGGATCACTTTGCAACACCTTGCAAACTTAGTAGTACTAATTTGCAAGGACGGGACTAATCCAAGTTCATGTAGAACTAGGAAGGGGATTTTATGTAAACTAACAAAGGTTGTTGGTCTATATAAAGGAGGATCTAGATTCCTTCCCACTAAATGTTCATTCTCATGACATAAGTGAGTGGGAGAGAAAGCAAGAGAGCAAGAGACAAGCCAAAGGAGGCCGAAGCCCCCTTTAGCCGTCCCTTACCCGTTGGCCACAAGAGAGGAGGCCGATCCTCTCTTGTTCTTCGTTTTGTGATTCTTTCTTCCCTCTTCCTCCAGTCCAAGCTATCACTAGGAGAAGGAAGAATCTAGATCTCACCTCTAGACGTGTATCAACCGTACAAACGAGGATAATATTCTTCGTGTGATCTCCCAAATCACAAAGGTACACATCTTCTATGTCTCACATCATGTTATGATGTCTCCTCCTGTGATACTTGGTGGGCTTTGAGTTGGGATAAAATTTTGTTATTCCGCTGCGTTACCTACGTCAAAACCCAACAAAGTTTTCATTGAATCTAACCGAGAAGAGTGGTCCGGTCCAATCGAGCCAACCACAGTTAGAGAAACGGCGAAAGGGGGGTCCAGGACAATCGAGCCAACCCCAGTCACTGAAACAGAAGGAACCAATGAATCCAATCCAGTTGAGGCTAACCCGAAAACAGAAACAGAAGCAGGGGGTCTAGGCAAGTCCATGCAACCCCAATCGTAGAAACAAAAGCAGGACCTCCGGGTCACTAGAAGCGGTGGGGTCGAGGAAGATAATGGTGCATCCACCGATGAAGAATTAGCGGAATGGATGAAATAAAATTACTCATAACTCCGTGAAGAATCATATCCAGATCCTGAATAGATTGTGATCGATGAGTTTGGACCTCAGGACTGGGAAGCGTGGTATGACGCGGTTGAAAGTTAGAGGTTGGAAGAGTGCTGGAGTCCCTAATCGATTTACGATTATAATAGAAGGGATGATTTATATGGCATATACGGCCGGGATGATATGCAAATTATCTGGGAGAATGGTAAGGAACGTTACTGGAGCTGTAATCGTGCTAGAATTAATTGGGAGACTACGGCGTATGGGGTTGCACTGGCACAAGAAGGTTGTCTTCCTAAGAAGTTGCTCTCCAGTGTGTATGTTCCAAATATTGCTATGAGGAATCAGAGTAAGTCGGCCCCTGAGTTTTGAACTGCATTCTATGCTTGGCTAGACGATCCTTTCAAAGATTACCAGGGGATAAACTGTGGATGCAAGGTACTTGGAAGAGAATTCTCCCGTTATTTAATTTAGGATAAATGTGATTTAAGATGGGGTCAAATGGATGAAATCACTTATGTGCTAAGATGGTTGTACTCGAAGAATAAATGCGAAGCCAGGACAGACATAGTCATTACTGACGGTGAGTGGTATCGCCTATGGGTGAATAAGAACTTGAGTTACGAAGCGCAGCAGAAGAAGTTGGCTCTTTATTTTGAAGGGAATAAGTCATTCCATGGGAAAAATATAACCAAATCACGTAAGTGGCTCATGCCATGGTTCTCAAAAATGCCAGTTAAGGGGGGGGGGGCAGGACATTGGTTGCTCGTTTACATTTAAGTGGATAATTTGGTGGTTCAAGTCTTCGATCCATTGATAGGCGCAGATAAAAAGCAATGGGATCTTGATGCTAATCGCAAGGAATTCCCTAAGATGCTCAGAGAGTCCGGTGTATGCAAAGCGCCAAACAGGTTGTTAATTAAGAGGAATGGGTTAAAGATGACACACTTCTTTAAGCCGGGCGAAAAATGGAAATATGCAACATATACGAAGAAAGACTCGGGCTTCTATGTCGTCAGAATGATCGGGCACCTTATGGAATGTAATCCCATTAGGGGTTGGACTGAACTAGACAAAAAGGCTCTGAAAGATCAGAAGGAAAATTATTTTATTTCAATTTGGATGGTTGCTTTTGACTTTCCGTTTGTCGATGGAGAGGGTAAGAGGAAAGACAAGAGGGTGCGTAGGTAGGTAGACTTGGTGCACTAACTTGTATTGGGATAAATTTTTTGTTGGTGTTGAATGAGCTTTTTGTTTTTCAAATTTGTTTTATTACTAAAAATTGATTACAAAGGAAACAACGAACAACAACGACTACCAACGATTACAAACACACGAACGCATAACTACGACATGGTTATATAGCAACTACAGAAACCAACAAGAAAACCAATAACGAAAACAAGGAACAAGTTAGCTTTTGGAGGCGCAAGAGCAACTACGTCTACAGAAGTGGATGGACCGGCATGAACATTTCCCTCGTATTAAGTTGGTTGTCCGGTACTGTCGTTTTCACGGCGGCGTTGCTGGTCCTCGAACCAAGCATTTGCAGCCTCTTCATCTGTTGCATATCGAATATAGAAAGCGTTCTTATATCCTGTCGTTTGATCCTGACATGCTGGCCAAGAAGTATATATACCGGTTTGACGACCCACAAATACGACGTAATAATAATCTTTACGAGGCATTCATGACAATTAACATTATTACATTAGATAATCCAGGATTGAGGGATTTAAAATTATTGAATGGTATTTTTGGTACCCATAGTAATAGTACTTAGGGTTTACTGTTTACAAATTTAGGGTTACTAGTATAACATTTTTTTGTTTGTGTGGGGACTGGGACAGCTCGTGACTTGCAAGGTAAGTCAAGTAAGATGCATTAAACAAGTGGGACATGGATGACGACCAATACATGGATGAGTTATTCCGTCGTCTTGAGTTAGGATCCAAAACGAGCAGATACTCGTCTCAGTCTTGTGCACATGCACGTCCCAGTCTACGAAGTGAAAAACCAATACGTGGATAACCTCCAAGACTGGGACGAGTAACTTACTCGTATGGAACTCAAAACAAAGACGAGCGGTCACTCGTCTCAGTCTTGGAGGTCTTACAGTTTGAGGGTTTAGGTTGCATGATATAGGGTTTAGTGGGATACATGACTTAGAGTTTATGGATTTAGGATGTAAGGATTCATGATTTATTTATTTGAGGGGTTTTACATGGTTGAATAACATTTTTAGTAATCATAGTGATGGTACTTAGTTGATTTAAGTGTTTATTGTCTACAAATGTAGGGTGTAGATTAGATGATCTATGGGTTAGGGGATTACATGACTTGGGGTTTATGCATTAGGGGTTCATAGTTTATTGATTTTAGGGATTGTACATGGTTGAATAACATTTTAGTAATCACAGTGATGGTACTTAGTTGGTTTAAGTGTTTATTGTCTACAAATTTTGGGTTTAGATTAGATGATCTATGTTTTATGGGATTACATGACTTGGGGTTTATGAATTTAGGATTTAGGGATTCATGATTTAATGGTTTTAGGGGTTTTACATGGTTGAATAAAATTTTTAGTGATCATTTTAATGGTTCCTAAGTTGGTTTAAAGGTTTAGTACTTTACAATTGCATGATTTAGATTGGATCATATAGGTTTATGGTCCAAGTGTTAGGATTACATGATTTAGAGTTGAGGATTAGGGGGATTTTGGGTTTAATGTATACATTACATGATTTCATGGTGTAGTAATTACACTAAACATTTTTAACAAGGTTTAATAACATTTTTTCATGATTTTAGGGTTTAGGGTTTATGGTATGCTCGTCTCAGTATGTGTGTTGTGGATTGTGTGGATACAGGAACGAGTAAATGCTCGTCCCTGTATTGTCTGAAAGGACTGGGACGATGCATTTGCCCGTCCCAGTCTACGAAGTGAACAACTAAGTCGTGGAACCAAGACTAAGACGAGTGCATGCTCGTCTCAGTTTGATGTTCCATACGAGAATATAACAAGAATAGAATTATAGAAAAAAAGAACCAGTCTTTATGGTTTACCGTAGCTCAACAACAATGGAGAAAGAGAGAGACTTATATACACAAACTGGGAGAACCAGAGCAAATGAGAGTGAGATATGAGCCAGTTTTGAGGCTTTAAGGAGTCCCAGCCATTAAGTTCACAGTTGGAGTTAATTCAACTGTATTTCGCAGGTTTGGGTAGATGAAAAAATTAATTTTTTGAGAGAGGGAGATACACATTTGTTAGGGTTTCATTTTAAGGTTGAATGTCACGCTCACTGACAAGGGTAATAGGGTAATTCAACGGTTTCTCTCACCCACTTTAGGATACATCTCATCACCCATGTCACTCGAATTGGCCCACTCGTTTGCTAACATCTTCTGTTAGCATACGTTTAAAGAATAGGGCATTTTTCAAATACCAATTCACGCCGAATGCAGTTTTTATAACTCCTATTCACTGGGGGGTATAAATCCAATTCCCCCACTAAAAATCTTCTGAGCTCATTAGTTAGTTACCACTTTGTCCCAGCTCTTTCTCCCTATTTTGACTTTTACCACTATGCATTGGGTCATTTTGACTCAGTGATTTGGATAGAAAAAATGACGCGGTTTTTTAATAATCTTTTCATGGTATCGTAGAGTAAAAATTTCCCTATATCACGGTGAAAACACCATCAAAAAATTACATCGCTTTGCTATTCAAATAAGTCAGTCAAAGTAACCCAGACGCGAGTGAAAAAAAAATCAAATTGGAGAGAAAGAGCTGGGATGGAGTAGTATTTGATATGATAAAGATAAAGAGCAAGCGACGCTAGCTCCCCTTGGATTTTGACATACTTCCTTGTATCTTCTCTCTCTCTCACTACTTACCTAAATTGTCAGCTCTTTTGTTTTTCACTTTCCTAAAATAGTAACATCGGCATAACTGTTTTAATATTTTGCCCGTGAAATAATACCCAACTATTTTACTGTGGATAGTGCTTTCCAGACAGACGGATCACAACCACGTGGCAGCCATCCAGCATACCTAGTTGTGCTCCATGTACACCGGATAACTACCTATTCTTATCCACTTGGGGGCTGCGAGACAGGGCCCTCGCGTACCAACCACACGGGACTTGTAGGGACTTAGTGGTCTGGGGGCTAGAGTAAGGCCCGTCGCACGAGAGAGACAACCAAGCTCGCGCGCGACCTCTGGTAGCTGACTGAGAGGTTTAAGGCTCACGTATCCCATAAATGCGGACGATCTCATAACGGTCTCCGATATATGCGGGCAGGTGCGTAACGGTTCATATATATGCAGTCGAACGTACCGTTACAGGGGCTACCATTAAGCCGCCATTTATGGTGCATTAACCCCCACAACGGTCACTTCCCCACTATATATAGGTTCGTTAGGCCTTCATTACACGAGGCTGATCTCTAATCTCTCAGGTATTTTTCTAGCCTACTGTCTCTCTCTCAAGAGCGGTTGCCATTGCTTACTCTCTCCCTACTCACACCCTACACTTCTCTGTGTCTTACTTCGACTCCATAATTGAGGTGTACACTTGGATCTCTCTTGAGGATTTCCTTGTACACAATTTGGTGAACCCGACGTGAACCCATCCACCTTCAAAAATCCGACCCATTCACCAAGCAGCCATGTATCTTGAGGGTACTCTTCGTGACGGTGACCAATCTCCTTTGAGAGTGGAAACCCCGAGAGAGGAGACTCCTAACACCAACACCCAAAAAGTTATCGCAAGCAGCCCCTCTTTGGAGACGTTGCAGGCTACAATTCAGAATTAGGCCAACGCCATGCAGGCTCAGTCCGCCCAGATCGCCCAGATCATGGCACTTCTAGGAGGACTCGTCCAGAAAACTGCTCAGAGGACTTCAACCCCACCACTAGTGACTCAGTTGGCTCCACCGGGGGCAACCACCACCTCTACATCGCGTACGTCTGTCCCACAAAACACACATTCTCTTCCCAATGGCCCCTGGCCTCAGGCGCCATGAATCCAATCTGGTCCCTCCCTGATGCCCCCAAAATACCTCCACACGCGAATGGAGCATCAGGGAGTTATGCACTCCGCCCTCCACCTCCTTATGATCCAAGTATGCCCTACATCTCAGGGTTTGCCGCGACACCGTCAATGACTTCTAGGGGAGGTACGCCCGCTAGCGTTGCAGCCCTGGAACAGCGAATAGATAACATCATCGCGAATCAAAGTTTCGCAGACACTGTCATCCCAAAAGTTGACAGTGCACCTCCCATCCCGCGGGACATATACTTAATGCCCAATCCTGCTGGATATAAGGCGCCCAAGTGGGAGAAGTTCCATGAAGTCAGTGGGAATGCACACGAACATGTGATGAGGTTCGTCGACCTAATGGGCCCACATGGAGTTGACACCAGACTTCTTATGCATGAATTTCCTAAATCTCTGGGGGCCGTCGCGTACAAGTGGTACCGAACCCTCGAGGCGGGATCCGTCAAGACATGGTAGGATATGGTGAAGAAATTCTACACTAAATTCTTCCAGGTTGAGGAGAAGGTTACGACCATCCATCTATCTCGCATGTATCAGAAGCACGATGAAGAAGTGGTCGCCTTCATCAAGAAGTACAGGGCCAGGTCCTTGGAGTGCGTCGACGATGTCTTGGAAATCCGTCAGGTGGAAATATGCCTTCAGGACATGCGCGACGAATACAAAGGTATGTTAATCAATTTGAATATGCCTGCGTTTTCCAAATTGATTGACTGCACTAGAAATATTGAGCCACTGGTGGAGAGGATGAAAAATAAAAATACCCACGATCGCGCTACAAACGTGGACGCGATATCGACGTACATGCAGTGTCATTCCCTCACAAGAAACAACGACCTGCGTCCCGGGAGGCACCACCTCTGCTGTGCTCGATCGAAGATGCGATCATGCTTTGCAAGAACTGGAAAAGAGATGGAATCTTGCCCACACTAGAGCATAAACCACCTGAGCAACTATAGGACCCCCGATGGTGCGAATTCCATGGACAAGTGATGCACCAGACAAGGGAATTCAAGAAGCTCAGATGGCTGGTGGACAGAAAGGTCAAAGAGCGGCAGCTGGTCATTGATGAACCATCTAAAGATGTACGCAACAACCCCTTTCCATCTCATGCGCAGAAGGAGCCCAAAGGGAAGGAAATAGCCATGATCTCAATCATGGACCTTGAAGAAGTCACGGATGCGTAAATACCAGTGGTTTCAAAAATCTGCAAGGAAGAAGACTATGGCGTGGACACGGAGGATTCACGCGCTGAACGCATGAAGAGCTCCAACAAGTTTGAGAAATTCTTTGATGGCATGAATTTCTCAAACAGTTGCAGGAAAGACATGGTAAAAGCCATCTTAAGGGTGGCGGAAGATTATGCTGAGGATTTGGTCACCTCGGGTGGCAGAGTAGTTAGGTCCGCGTGATCAAATGGTTTAGTCATGACATTCGACGAATCTGACAAGAAGACGGACGCGAGTCATCAGAGGTCGTTGTACGTGACAGATGTAGTCAACGATGTAGAGTTCAAGAGGGCTTTTGTTGATGGTGGAGCCGCGGTAAACATAATTCCGCTCAGTACCCTGGAGTTGGCTGGAATCCCCCAAAGAAAGATTTTCAAGAGGCCATCACTGATGGGATTCGGAAGCGACTCCAGAATGAATGTCTGCTGGATTCGACTAGGGGTTCAGATTGGCCAGATTATGTGTCCTGCCAAGTTTCATGTCATTGAAGCCAGCACAACTTACCACATGATCATCGTTCCAGCATGGATACACCGTTTCGATGCTGTTCCTTCCACGACCCATCAGGTGATGAAGGCCATTTGGAGAGACAGAGTAGTTGTCATACCTGCTTCAGTTAATCCTTTCAATATGGAGGAGGCACACCTGTCTGAAGCAGTGTGGCTTACAAAAATGGCAGATGAGGCCACTCCAGCTCCGTTTAAACCAACTCCATTTCCCAAGTGGGAGGACATCAAGAACCATTCACCAGCTGGGGTGATGGTAATGCGTGAAGAACCAAAAGAAAGGATGCCCGCGCGGGAAGGAACGCCTAGGATATGTTACAGTAAGAAGAATATCTACACCCTAAAGAGGTTTTTCAAACAAGATGACCAGGGTAAATAGGTGGGAAGCTTCTATTCTAATGGAAAGAAGTGCTACCGCATCTGAAGGTGCGGGGGGTCATCTTCGACCTGACCCATCGAAGGTGTCCCTGAGCAAATTTGTGAACTAACGGAAGCTTCCGGCGAGTATAAAGAGGGGACATTGGAGGAAGAACTAAAAGAGGCTCCCGAATGCATGGAAGACCGCCCATAGCCCCAAAAGCAAGAACTGAAGGAGTTATTCCTGTGCCCGATGGAGGAGAAGAAGATGCCAGTCTTCTTAAGAACGGACCTTAGTAGCGATGAGGAAAAAGAACAGCTCAATTTGCTGAAGGATTATAAAGATTTATTCGCATGGGACTACGACAAAATGCCTGGGCTAGATCAGGCCATTACCATGCATAGACTGGAAGTCATTCCTGGCTCGAAGCCTGTGAAGCAAATTTCGAGGAATTTCCGACCAAAAATCAACGTCAAGATAAAGGAGGAAATAGTAAAGTTGTTGAATGCCAAGTTTATCGAGCCCAACCACCATCCCACTTGGCTCGCCAACGTAGTGCCCGTATTGATGAAGAATGGAAGCCTCCGCGTTTGTGTTGATTTCAGGGACTTGAACAAGTTTTTCCCAAAGGATGATTTTCCACTGCCCAACATAGATCTCCTGATCGACTCCACTGCGGGCCACAAAATGTTCAGCTTTATGGACGGCTTTAGCAGCTTTAGAAGACGCGAAGAAAACGGTGTTCATCACACCCGTGGGAGTCTTCAACTACACGGTCATGCCTTTGGTCTAAAGAATGCAGGCGCTACTTATCAACGCGCGATGATGGCATTGTTTCACGACATGATGCATCAGGAGGTCGATTTCTATGTAGACGACCTAGTGGTCAAATCCAGGTAGAAGGACGATCATTGGAAAGAATTAAGGAAAGTCTTCAAGAGATGCCGACCATACCAGCTAAAGATGAACCCCATGAAATGTTCCTAGGTTGCGTGATTCATCGGCACGAAATTGAGCATGATCCCGCGAAGATCTTGGCAATCAACAATTTACCCACGCCAGAATCTCAGAGCACTTTGAAGACATTTCTTGGAAAGCTGTCCTACCTAAGAAGATTCATACCAGCAATTGCAGATTTGACCTTTTTCTTCGGCAGTTTGCTCAAAAAGAATGCGACATTCTTATGGACGAAGGAGCATCAGGCCGCATTCGAGAAATTGAAGAAGTTGTTAACATCCTCACGAGTCATGATTGCACCTCAACTGGGATCACCTCCCCTAATGTACCTAACTTCAACAAGGAGATCTATTGGGGCATTTCTAGTTCAGGAATTTGAAGGACAGGAAAGGCCGGTGTACTACATCTCGCGCATGATCCAGGCTGCATAATCCAGGTGCACAGATATCGAACGCCACTGCCTTGCTTTATTTTTCGCCATTGAAAAGTTAAAGCACTATTTTGCTTCACATAAAGTGGTTATCATTACAAAGAACGATCATATTCGTTATATGTTGGGACACTCGCCTCCTTGTGGGAGGCTGACCAAGTGGTACATAACATTTCTCAGTACGATATAGTCTGTGCGCGACCAAAAGCCATCAAATCGCAAGCACTTGCAGACCTACTAGCCCAGTTCCTGGATGAAAAATGCGAGCCTTTAGCAGAAGGGGAATTTGAGGGGCCGGAGATATGCACAATCAACAACCTATATTGGAGTTTACACTTTGATGGATCATCAACAAGGTCCGGAGGTGGAATCGGAGTGGTGTTGATCAAGCCTAATCAAGAAGTCATTCAGATGTCAACCAAGATGGACTTCGCGGTGACCAATAATGAAGCTGAATATGAGGCTCTGATCGCAGGATTTCTTGCAGCAAAGGCCTTGGAGATTCAGAATCTCATCATAATGGGGGATTCCAAGCTAATAGTAAAACAACCTTCGGGGGAGTACGCGTTGAAGGAGATTAAATTGTTGAAATACATATCCATAGTGCATAAGCTGGTCCACAAGTTCTATTTTGTCCGATACGAGCACACTCCTCGGTCTGATAACCGACACGCAGATGCATTAGCTACTTTGGGATCCAAGATCAGTTCCGATAGGTGCCCGAAAAATATCTCGATTTAGGTTAAAACGACACCGTCTTTGGTAAAAGATTTATGTGAAGAGGAGTCTGCAGAAAAGGCAGATTGGAGAAAACCCATAATGCGTGCGATAGCTGAAGGCACGAGCAAGAAAAGCTGGTCTCCACAAAAGGGTTTTGTATATATGATAATTTGTTGGACTTCAATGGGCCTGCGGGGATTCTGATGCGATGCGTAATAGAGGAGGAAGGTCGAGCAACCCTGGAGAAAACCCATCAACACTCGTGCGGAGAAAAAGAGATTTCAATCTACAGAAAAGCGCAGAGATACAGAATCCACTGGCCACAAATGGCATATTTGGCTGCCATCATACAAGGTAATTGCGAAAAGTGTGCACTGATAAAGGATTCTCTAGCGGTCGCTGCAATCGAAGATGACGATTGGCGAAAACCCATAATTGATTATTTTCAAAATGGGACTCTGCCAGACGACATAAAAGAGGCTGACAAGCTTAAAATAAAGGCAGCTCGATACGTAATACAATAGCATTTGCTTTGGCGAAAAGGGAGAAAAGAGAACCTGCTCAGATGCCTAAATGGTCAAGAAATCCTGGAGGTGATGGAGATGTCTCATCAAGTTGAACACCAAGGCGGATCGAAATTGTGTAGACAACTCCTAACTGTTGGATACTTCTGGCCGACCATGGAAGCTGATTGTCGCACGAATCAGAAGATGCCAGCAATGCCAATTCCATGGTAATTTGGTCCATGCCCCAGCGGTTGACTTACACGCGTTAGGAACTCCCTGGCCATTCCACACTTGGTGCTTGGATTTCATTGGACCAATCTGCCCTCCATCACACGGGAACCAGTTCATCCTTACAGGAACGGATCAATTCACCAAGTGGGTTGAAGCAGACCCGCTCAAAACAGCAAACGCAGTCATGGTTAAATTTATACAGGAGAGCATCATCCATGGTTTTGGGATCCCCAACACTATCCTGTCCGACAACGGGACTCCTTTCGTCAATCGGCAAGTGGACTCAAAGCTAATGGGGGGTACAATGTAAGCCAAGTATGTTCGACGCTTTACTACCCGAAAGGAAATGGCCAAGCTGAAGCCATAAACAAGATCCTACTCAGAATCCTAAGTAAGTTGGTCGCAGATGATAACAAAAGGTGGGCGGATTCTCTGGGAACAGCACTTTGGGCGTATAGCACATCACCCAGGACCCCTACTGGGACCTCTCCATTTATCCTTTGCTATGGAGCTGAAGCAGTAGTCCCTACTGAATTCAAGGATAAATTCTGCAAGACTGGCTTTCAGTGCCTTGTACGAAAATGAGCGTGACCATGATCTCATCTTGCTCGAAGAAAAGCGTGAACACGCCAAGAGGACAAACACTAAGTACAAAGAGAGGATCTCGCGGGCCTACAACAAAACTGTCCAGCATCGAGACTTTGCAGTAGGAGACCTAGTCCTACGAGCCTCTGACCACTGCATGCGCGAAGCAGCTCACCCCAAGTTTTCTGCCAACTGGGAAGGACCTTTGGAAGTCAAGGAGATCTTTGATAGTGGCTACTGCAACATCCTACGCTGCCATGGGACTGCCATCACTCCTACACCAATCAATATGCGATGGCTCAAAAAGTACTATCCTTAGCCTTCTCTTTCGCTTTCACTTTATATTCAAAGTGTACATATTCCTATATCCTCCCATATGAGGATTCAAATTAATGGTAATAACTCTCCCATATGAGAGCTCTTTTATCAGGAGCTAGCTTTGTTTTATTATTCGCCTTACTTCTAAAGTGACAGTTGATCATACTGTAAAGCCAAAGCCTATCTTTTAGATAGCAGCAATGAGAACGTAAGCCTATTTATTTCGAAAGCAGCAATACAAATTAAATCCTATCTCTTAGATAGCAGCAATACGCGAACGTAATCCTATCTATTTTGATAGAAGTGATACAAATTAAAGCCTATCTATTAAATAGCAGCAATACGCGAACGTAAGCCTATCTATTTTGATAGCAGTGATACAAATTAAAGCCTATCTCTTAGATAGCAGCAATACGCGAACGTAAGCCTATCTACGGTGATAGCAGTGATACAAATCAAAGCCTATCTGTTTAGATAGAAGCAAACACAAAGTACAAGCCTATCTGTCTAGATAGCAGCACACACGAATCAAAGCCTATCTGTTTAGATAGCAGCAAACACAAAGTACAAGCCTATCTGTCTAGATAGCGGCAAACGCTAATGAAAGCATATATGTCTAGATAGCGGCAAACGCGAATGAAAGCCTATCTGTTTAGATAGCAGTAAATACAAATTCAAAGCCTATCTGTCTAGATTGCAGCAAGTGCGAACTGAAGGCCTATCTATTTAGATAGTAGCAAATGCAGATTTAAATCCATATATTTGGATAAGCATCAAATAGAAATAAAATCCGTTTGCATAATAGCCAAATGAGAACTAAAGCCTATCTATTTAGTGTTGGGTTTTGATGTACGTAACGCAGCGGAATAACAAAAATTTAATTCCTACTTCAAAGCCCACCATGGATCGTCAGGAGGAGATATCATAACATGATAAGAGACATAGTATTGTGTACCTTTTGATTTGTGAGATCACACAAAGAATTATGTCCTCGTCTCTACGGTTGATCCATGTCTAGAGGTGAGATCTAGATTATTCCTTCAAACAAGTGCTAGCTTGAACCCGGAGGAAGAGGGAAGAAGATCAAAGAAACAAAGGACAAGAGGAGGTTTCGGCGACGGGAAGGGGGGCGGACGGGCTAGGCTTCGGCCTAGCTTGTCTTGCTCTCTCTCTCTTTTGCTCTCTCCCACTCACTTTGTTATGTCTAATAACATTAAGTGGGAAGGAAGCTAGAGCCTCTTTATATACTCCAACAACTCCTTTTTGTTTCCATAAAAGAGTTTCCTAATTCTAGATGAACTAGAACTATTCCCTTCCTTGCAAATTAGTCCTACTAAGTTTTCAAGGTGTTGCACAGTGATCCTTCTATTAATTAAACAATATTAATTAATCCCAAATCTAGCTCTACTCTATTTGACGTGTGACCCCATAGGTTTCTATATAGTTGGTAGTAGCTCTTACTAACATGGAGCAGTGTCTAGCAACACATCCATGCTACCCAACCAATAGAAATAGTCAGTGATCCCGACAAACCTCTTGTGCCCAATATCTCATATTGAACTATCCCTTTGTCTCCATATACGAATTGGACACGAGACATAAATAGTCACACTCGTATATCCAATCCATAGTTCCTCGATCCTGGGAATATGCTTATGCTTGCAGATAACATCAATATCTCCATATTGATTTATCTGAGTCTGGCCAGACATTCAATAAGCCTCATCCCTCGAGTACCCGTGGATATTTACGCCCATTATGTGGGAGGGACAAATACTATCTACATCACTACGATCTCTAAGCTTGCTTCCTATCACGCCCGATAGCCATCTTTATGATTACCAAGTTACGGTGTAACGTTTGATAACATCAAAGCGCAATATTCCACAACTAGAGTATCTAATGACTTCAAGTCTAAGGATTGCAATTATATTAGCACTACGAAAAGCGATTGTGACTTGACATAATCTAATGTATCCTTTTCGTTGTGGGTCAATCCAGTATGCCGTTACTCCTAATGCATACCCATGTGTTAGACTTGATATCTCCATATCAATCTACCCACATACTAGTCTATATTTGATCGTCCTATTAATCAATATAGTGGAATAGGTATATTTAAGATAAACAACACATTTTATCTAAGGACTTCGTTATATTAAATATCACAATATATAATAAATGAATATTCTAGCCAAAACAATGTTCATACTAAATCTACGATTGCCTCTAGGGCATCTATTCCAACATTTAGATAGCAGCTAAATGCGATGCTTACAAGCACTCAAAATTTGGAAAAAGGAAATCCATACATCAAAAAGGATTCTCAAAAGAACGATCTAGACTCCTACACAGACTCTAGATTATGGAGTTAGCTACGGCTAACTAGCTGCTGCCATCGACGTCTTCGATCAAAACAGAGCTCTTGTCGATGCCTCTGACATGATGATATGCCAGATAACTTTCGAACAATGAAGGCTGCTGATGCGGAGAACAAATGGGAGAACAGCTCATTGGGCAGAAAGCTGATTGTGCACCCCGCTCATTACTCTCAGGTTCAAGCCCTAGTGGCAGAGTATCTTCCGTCGGAGGTCCATCGAGGATAGCCTCCTCAAACATGACCCAAGAAAGAACATCTCCACTATGATAAGAGGATTCATACCACCAGTTTTGGGAAAGCTTGAATAACTCAACGACCTGCTCTATGGATGTTTTGCGAACAATTTCAATAGCACAATGGACACATACAAAATCAGAAATCTAGGGCTGATACAAGCTACAAAGTTGTGAAGAACAATGTGAAGAAAAAAAAACTAAGAGGAGGTAGCATGATTATCCAACCTTAGGTTTTAGATCCGCAAAAGAGGGAAACATATTCTCTCTCAATCGCAAACCCAAGAGGGTGCCAATGGCGAAAGACCAACTGCAAAAAGAGGCTTATATAGGGCTCAAAGGGGTGACTCTTCAGATCCTAACTGAGTCAGAAGTGCCTCGAAAATATGCAAGAATCAATGACCCTATTAAAGCCTACGATGTTGCGACAGCTTTAGGCAACGATGACGGCGTGACTTACTGTGTAACGGGCATACCCTATTTAAGCCTACGACGGTACAATAGCCTAGGCACTAATGACGGATTATTGGGACTAGGGTTTTTCAGGCATTAAAATATTCAAGGGTTCCCCAAGAGCCGCGTGAAGACACTTGGTTTTCAACACAAACAACACATATGTGATTCCGCGCGACTTTAGCCACAACATGCGCGCATAAGCCTATATACCTGGAATAGCAGAAAAACAAAGTTTTTCTTTACATAAGCAACACCATTAGCAAGTGTAAGCCTATCTGTCTAGATAGCAACAACACGCGAGCGTAAGCCTATCTGTCCAAATAGCAGCACCTTATTCAAGCCCATGCATGGATAATGGCAAAGCATAAACAGTTTACGCGATTGTAAGCCTATCTGTCCAGATAGCAGCACCTTATTCAAGCCCATTCATGGATAATGGCAAAGCATAAACAGTCTATTCGCTGGTAAAAATAGCAATTAAGAGTGCAAGGCCGAAAACAGCAAAACAATGTTTCAACACACGAGAAACAGTACGCCCAAAAGCCGTGGTTGCAAAAGAACACAAAATATTGTTCAAAGCAGCAACTACTGCAGTGCTATGTTACTAATGCTCAAAAAAATCCTTCAGAAGGGAATCTGTGGCTGACAGTATGATACAATTGCCAGCCAGCCGGTCGAGACGATCCTTGTTGCTCCCGTGATGCCTTGCAGCCTCCTCAAACTCTCTAATGGTTTTATTGAGTGCCTCCTTGCGCGCCTTCAAGGCAGCCTTATCTTTGTTATAATCAATATACTCCAGCCTGAGCTGCGCGAAGTTTGAGATCTGGGTCAACCTCTGAATAAGGAAATCCAGATCGAGCCTCCCTGCCGCGATGCTGAAGGCTGTTCGCGCTAGAGAGAAGGCTTTGTGCACTGGCAGCTGAGGTGCTTGCTGGAGTTGTTCTATGGACTCTTTCTAAGAGCATGGTCATTTCCTTGAAGATATTTTCCCTATCCTCCAGCGCTTGCTCCAGAATCCTTGCAAACGCGGTCGGATATGACACGCGCACCCTCATAAGCCATTCAAGACAGGATTGATCAATATCTGCACAAAAGCAAAGTACTTGGTAAGAGCATAAAAAAAATAAGACCTTACGCCGCATACTAGAAGGGGAACTGTCTTACCAGTTCCTTCTACAATTTTCAGTAGTGAGGCAATAGGAGTTGCTGCTGAACCATTACTCGAGGTGGCTGCTTCACCTAACCTTCGGTCTGTTACGGTTTTGCGTGTGAAATACTCTTCGGGAATGGAGTGATTCCTTTCAGCTATAGTCTGCTCAGCAACTTGCTAGCCCCACACAACCCATGGATTGTCGGCAGAGAGCGCGTCCAGATCAAAACCTAAGCTGGAAAGCGACAAATCTTTGCTTGGGACCTTTGAAGACGCAACAACACTCGACGTATCTTGCACAGTGGGGGAGGTCCTTGCTGGTACCTCAGTCACGGATACAGGTGTACTAGCCTTGTAAATCACGCCTTGATGAGGTTGAAACGTAACAACTACATCATCATTCCTTTCCCCCACTTCATTCACACTTGGGACGGACTTTGGAGCTTATGGCGCACTTTTGCGCACAATGACGGGTGGCATCCCAGGAGTTTTAGTAACATGGGCATCAATAATGGAAGGTTGAACACCCGTCATGGCCTCATCAGGCGCGATGTAACTCACATGAGGCTCAGCCCCAATATCTCTTTGGCCAGCTGCTGCATCTTGGGGCAAGGGATTTGAAGTCCTAGCTTCATCATCAAGCTCAACTTCCTCGACCATCTCAACAGGGGTCTCAGATGACAGTATAGGAGTTTCACTAATTCTCGGGTCACTCGCAGTTGAAGATATATTGCTTACAGTAGCATTAACTCATGGAGAGGTCTTTTGAGCAGTGCGACCGTCAGCTCATGGGGGAGAAGGGAGTCTATCTTCTTATTGCTCAACTATGAATTCAAGCCTCTCCTCGTCAACATTACCTCCGTCATCGACTGCGATGACGGCTTCCCCAGAAGGCTGGTCAATCGAAGTTGTTGACAAATCATTTGCAGAGGTTCTGGCAGTAGCCTTTGGGACGCGAACTACGACACTACGGAGGCGAGTTGTATCGGCGTAGGAGATTGTGTTGGAATAGATGCCCTAGAGGCAATCTAGTTTAGTATGAATTTGTAATTGGCTAGAAATTCATTTATTATTTATTGGATATTTAATATAATGAAGTCCTTAGATTTACAATCGTGTTGTTTATCTTAAATATCCCTAGTCAAGTATAATGATTAAATGGGACAATCATCTATAGACTAGTATGGGGTTGGATTGATATGGAGATATCATGATCCAACACATAGGTGTGCATTACGGAATGTTGCACTGGATTGACCCATTACCGAGAAGGCTACATACATGTTATGTTGAGTCACAAGTGCTTCTCGGGTACAATGGTATTGTCATCCTTAGACTTGAAGTCGCTAGATATTCTAGTTGTGGATCATTGTGATCTTGGTAGCGTTAAACGCTACACCGTAACTGGGTAGTTATAAAGGCGTGTACTGGATACAATGAGAAGCAAGCTTAGAGATCGTAGTGGACGTAGAGAGGATTTGCCCCTCCCACATAACGGGAGCAAATATCCAAGGCCACTCGAGGATAGTGCTTATAGAATGTCTGGCCAGACTCAAATAAATCAATATATGGGATATTGATGTTATTTGCACGAATAAGGCTATTCCATGGATCGAGAAACTAGGGATTGGATATACGAGTGTGACTTGTATGTCTCGTGTCCAATCCGGATATGGAGGCAAAGGGATGAGACAATTACTTGTACAAGGTTGTCTAGATGACTATTCTATTAGTTGGCTAGAATGGATGTTTTGCTAGAAACCGCTCCATATTAGCAAAGAGTTGCTACCAACTAGATAGAACCTATGGGGTCACACGCTATATAGAGTTGTACTAGATTTGGGAATTAATTAATAGGATTAATTAATTAGAAGGATCACTTTGCAAACCCTTGCAAACTTAGTAGGGACTAATTTGCAAGGAAGGGACTAAATTGAACTCTAGTAGGACTAGAATAAGTCCTTTAGGTAGTTAACAAGGAGTTGTTGGACTATATAAAGGACCCTCCTCCTTCCTTCCCTACACACACTTTATGCTCTAAAGAGAACATAACAAGAGTAGGAGAGAACAAAGGAGAGAGAGAGCAAGCAAAGAGGGACGCCGCCCCCTATTGCCGCCGCCCCTTGTCCCCGACGCCACAAAGGGCCGAGCCCCTTTTGGTGCCTCGTTTTGCGTGATTCCTTCACCCTCCTTTCAATCCGGGCTAGCACCAAGGTGATTGGAGATCTAGGAACAACTCTAGGCGTGGATCAACTATAGAGAACGTGACACTATTCGCGTTTGAAGTCATCAAGGAGAACCCAAAGGTGTGTTTATGATTTCTTACCTTCACTATCGTTATGCATCTAGACTTGTGATCCTTGGAGGGTTTTGCATGGTTGTTTGTTTGATTATGCTTCCGTTTGCGCGATCCATGAATCAAAACCCTACAGTGGTATCAGAGCCACAGGTCATAGAGCATAAACGTAGTTTATGTGTTACATTCTTGTTGTTTTACACCTTAATTTGTTGTTTATCGCGTAAAACAAGACAAATCAAGCATTGGATGCAATTTGTCAAAGAATTAATCATAACAAGACCCAATTATTGCATTGGATGCATGAATTGGTGAGTTTGAGAAATTTTAGGATCTTAGATCTAGGGTTTGGGCATCCTTGGGGAAGAAGGAGTTCTCCCACAACAAGGAAACAACCAAACTTGGGCTCCAAGCAAGGAGGTTGTTTTGGAAACAACCTCCACAAGGAGGTTCGGCCCCCTAGGGGACCGCCCCCCTTGCTTGCCGCCCAAGCTTGGAGCCCTAAGGGGCCGGGCGGCCCTAACCCGCGGGCCTAGCTTGCGGGTTTTGGGCCGGGCCGGCCCTAGGGCTTTATGGTTCACTTATTTGGGCCCGGGCAATTGGATTGCTGGGCCCATGGACCGTTTTAACCCTAGAAATCCTAAAATCAATTAAAATTGACCAAGCGCGTTAAAATTGGATTTTAACTGTTTATGTGCAAATCGCATGGTGATTGGATATGGCCTTAGGATGTGGTTTGATGTGGATGTTTAATTTTGTGGTTTGGTTTTACGGCCTGCGAGCTGATCAATTAATTGTAATAATTAATTAGGGTTTTATGGCCTGCGTGCCATTTTTTTTCTCAACTTGTGAGATTTATTTTATTTAGTATAGATATTAGCTAGTGCTAGATAAAGTAGATTGTTAGCCAAGATTGGAGAAAAGAAGCCCAAAGCCAAAGGAGCCACAAAAGATGGAGCATGGAGCATGGAGCACACCACATGACTATGAAGGATGGACCAAAAGATCAAGACGCATGGAGATGTGTTTGTTTAGGGTTCATAGATAATTCCATTGGCTTGGAATTATCTTAGTCTAGAAAAGGCCATATCCACATCACGTTTAGTTTCTGTTTTGTGGTTGTTTATTTATTGTCTTATTATTTGTGTGGTTGGTGTATGGATGATGCATGCAATTAGGATAATAAGATAATTAGACAACCCGGATCTATTATTTGGAGTTGTGCCCAAACTCAAATAGATAGATTAGTTGATATTGATCAACAAAATAATTAAAATTGAATTGAAAATCCCTCAAATTTTAAAAATATTGTGTTCTTGCCTTCTCGTTATTTAAACACTCATTATCATCATTATTTATCGAGTTCGTGCGTGCCAAAGCATGGCGACTTGGTTCATAATGATGGAATGCGATGGCACGTAACAATGTGCAATTGTTTAGATAAGAGGTTGAACACAACTAGGCTATTAATTTGATTAAGAAACCTAGAGGCAATCAATTGGGATTATCCATAAGGATGGATAAATAAGGAGTTATTTGCCCGATTGAACCAAGAGTTGCATATGGGATGCAATTGGAATTGTTCCTACCTAAGAAGTAATCAAATTATGGGTGACTTGCCAAAGCAAGCTCATAAGGAGATGAAAAAGATGGATCTTGGCCCACTAGAAAATATAAGGATATTTTCCGCATTAATATCTTGAGGGTTATTAATCCGTAGAAAAATAGTGGGAGCTATATTTAATAAACTAGCCATTATTAAATATAGTCAAAAATTCACAAATACTAAAACTTGCGTATTTTCCTTTTGTAGAATTCCAAATGGCAGACAACTCATCGAGTTCACAACATTCCCTACGATCTGTCCTTGAGAAGGACAAGCTCTCAGGAACCAACTTTCTCGATTGGTACAGAAACTTGAGAATTGTTCTCAAGCAAGAGAAAAAGCTGTACGCAATAGAGGAGCAAGTTCCAGAAGGTCCAGAGAATCAGACACCTGCGGCCTTAAAGGCGTATCAAAAGCGTGTTGATGACGCTAATGATGCGGCCTGCCTAATGCTTTGCACCATGACCTCTGAGCTTCAGAAGCAACATGAGAACATGAATGCTGTCGATATGATCGAACATCTAAAGCAGCTCTTCCAAGAGCAGGCGAGGGTAGAGAGGTATGAGGTCTCAAAGGCACTGTTCAAATGTCATCTGGCAGAAGGGAGCCCGGTGGGACCCCATGTACTCCGAATGATCGGGTACTTGGAGAATCTCGCCCGGCTTGGGTTCCCGGTCGGCCAAGAGTTGGCAACCGATCTCGTGTTGCAATCGTTGCCCGAGAGTTATGGACAGTTCATTATGAACTATAACATGAACGAGATCGTTAAACCACTGCCAGATTTGCTCAACATGTTGAGGACGGCTGAACAGAGCATCAACAAGGGTAAGGGCAAGGCCATTATGATGGTGCATAAAGGAAAGGGTAAAAAGTTTGCCTCTTCCTCCAAGGGCAAAGGCAAGTCAGTTGCTAAGTCCAAGGAACAAGCCCTTAAGCCTGTTGGTGCCATTGCCAAGGTCGTGACTAAGGGTGAATGTCACTACTGTAGTCAACCTGGACACTGGAGGAGGAACTGCCCAAAATATCTGGAGGACAAGAGGCTTGGAATAGTGATTCCACCACCACCAGGTATTTTTGTTGTAGATGTCAATTTAACTGTCTCTACATCATGGGTATTAGATACTGGATGTGGATCTCATATTTGTCGAAATATGCAGGATCTAAAGAGAAGTAAAAGATTGGCTAAAGGGGAGGTAGATCTGCGCGTTGGGAATGGAGCAAAGGTTGCTGCGTTGGCCATAGGCGTTTGCGAGCTATCTCTGCCTTCAGGATTAGTTTTAGAATTAAATAATTGCTATTTTGTGCCTGCTATGAGCAGAAACATTATTTCTATTTCTTGTTTGGACAAGGAAGGTTTTATTATTTCAATAAAGAACAATTGTTGTTCCTTTTATTTGAATAATATTCACTATTTTAGTGCGCAATTATTTAATGGACTTTATGTCCTTGATCTAAGTAATCCTGTCTACAACATTAATACCAAGCGGATTAAAATAAATGATTTAAATCCTGCTTATTTATGGCATTGTCGTTTAGGCCACATAAATGAGAAACGTGTATCTAGACTCCATAAGGATGGATTGCTAGACTCATTTGATTTTGAATCATATGAGACATGTGAGGCTTGTTTATTGGGAAAAATGACAAAGTCCCCTTTCAATAAGAAAGGTGAGAGGACTAGTGAGCAATTGGCGCTCATACATACTGATGTGTGTGGGCCGTTTGCCACGCCTGCCAGGGGTGGTTATGTCTACTTCATTACATTTACTGATGATTACAGTAGATATGGATTTGTGTACCTTATGAGGGCAAAATCCGAATCCTTTGAAGTGTTCAAAGAATTCAAGAATGAAATAGAGAAGCAACTTGGCAAAAGTATCAAGGCTCTACGATCGGATCGTGGAGGAGAATACTTAAGCCAAGAGTTTGACGACTATCTTAGAGAGTGTGGGATCGTATCCCAACTCACTCCACCCGGAACGCCACAATGGAATGGCGTGTCCGAGAGGAGGAATCGAACCCTATTGGATATGGTTCGGTCTATGATGTGTCAAACCGATCTTCCATTATCATTTTGGGGCTACGCTCTATTAAGTGCAGCTTTTACCATTAACCGTGTTCCATCTAAATCAGTCATGAAGACACCATATGAGATGTGGAGTGGGAGGCGTCCCACACTGTCGTTCATGAGGATTTGGGGCTGCGATGTCTATGTAAAACGTTTACAATCAGACAAGCTAGGGCCTAAATCGGAAAAGTGTAAGTTTGTGGGGTACCCTAAGGAAACTAAGGGATACTACTTCTACAATCCAACCGAGAACAAAGTGTTTGTTGCTCGGACCGGCGTGTTTCTAGAAAGAGAGTTTGTCTCTAAAGAAGCAAGTGGGAGGAATGTAGAACTTGAAGAGGTTCAAGAACCACAAATCACTGAACCGATTATGGAACATGAACAGGAATCACAAGCAGTTGTGGATCCACCTGTTCAGGTAACACAAGAGCTTCGTAGATCTAGTAGAGTGCGCCAGGAACCCGAGAGGTACGGACTTCTCGTAACTGATTCCGGTGACACGATGCTCATAGATGATGAGCCTACTACCTATGAGGAGGCCATGAATGGCCCAGACTCGCAGAAGTGGCTTGAAGCCATGAGATCCGAGATGGAATCCATGTATACCAACAAAGTATGGACTTTGGTGGAACCACCTGATGGGGCGCTGCCCATAGGGTGCAAGTGGGTCTTCAAGAAGAAGATCGACATGGATGGTAATGTGATTACCTATAAGGGCCGATTGGTGGCTAAAGGATTCAGACAGATTCATGGTATTGACTATGATGAAACCTTTTCACCAGTCGCTATGACCAAATCCATCCGAATCCTACTTGCGATTGCAGCATACTACGACTATGAGATTTGGCAGATGGATTTCAAAACAGCATTCCTTTATGGGAATCTCCTCGAGGACGTGTATATGATACAGCCGGAGGGTTTTGAGGATCCAAAGCAAGCCAACAAAGTCTGTAAGCTGCAACGATCCATTTATGGATTGAAGCAAGCTTCTAGGAGTTGGAATCGACGTTTTGATGAAGTGGTCAAAGAGTTTGGCTTCATCAGAAACGAAGATGAGTCTTGTGTTTACAAGAAGGTTAGTGGGAGCTCTGTAGCTTTTCTGGTCTTGTATGTGGATGACATACTACTCATTGGAAACGACATTCCCATGCTGCAATCTGTGAAAGATTGGCTAGGAAAGTGTTTCTCAATGAAGGACTTAGGGGAAGCAGCCTATATACTCGGTATAAAGATCTATAGAGATAGATCTAAGAGGTTGCTAGGCCTAAGTCAAAGTACATATATTGACAAGGTGTTGAAACGGTTCAACATGCAAGATTCCAAGAAGGGATTCTTGCCCATGTCACATGGAATCACTCTTTCGAAGAGTGGATGTCCTTCCAATGAGATTGAGAAGGAACGCATGAGTAGGATTCCCTATGCCTCGGCCATAGGATCTATCATGTACGCCATGTTATGTACTAGACCAGATGTGTCATATGCCTTGAGTATGACAAGCAGATACCAATCCAATCCGGGTGAGAGTCACTGGATTGCTGTCAAGAACATCCTAAAGTACTTGAGAAGAACTAAGGATGCTTTCTTGATGTTTGGCGGTGAGGAAGAGTTGCGTGTAAGGGGTTACACTGATGCAAGCTTCCAAACTGATAGAGATGACTTTAGATCACAGTCGGGATATGTGTTTTGCCTGAATGGAGCAGCGGTGAGCTGGAAGAGTTCCAAGCAAGAGACGGTAGCTGATTCTACAACAGAGGCTGAGTACATTGCTGCGAATGGCGCAGCAAAGGAGGCTGTTTGGATCAGAAAGTTTGTTTCTGAACTTGGTGTGGTCCCTAGCATTGCGGATCCAGTAGAGTTGTTCTGTGACAACACTGGGGCGATCGCGCAATCAAAGGAACCAAGATCGCACCAGAAGTCCAAGCACGTGCTCAGGAAGTTTCATCTGATTCGAGATATTATCGATAGAGGAGACGTTCGGATATGCAAGATTCCTACAGATGATAATCTGTCAGACCCGCTTACAAAGCCTCTCACGCAGTGGAAGCATGAAGGGCACACTAGGAGTATGGGCATACGAGATGCGCCAGATTGGCTCTAGTGCAAGTGGGAGACTGTTGGAATAGATGCCCTAGAGGCAATCTAGTTTAGTATGAATTTGTAATTGGCTAGAAATTCATTTATTATTTATTGGATATTTAATATAATGAAGTCCTTAGATTTACAATCGTGTTGTTTATCTTAAATATCCCTAGTCAAGTATAATGATTAAATGGGACAATCATCTATAGACTAGTATGGGGTTGGATTGATATGGAGATATCATGATCCAACACATAGGTGTGCATTACGGAATGTTGCACTGGATTGACCCATTACCGAGAAGGCTACATACATGTTATGTTGAGTCACAAGTGCTTCTCGGGTACAATGGTATTGTCATCCTTAGACTTGAAGTCGCTAGATATTCTAGTTGTGGATCATTGTGATCTTGGTAGCGTTAAACGCTACACCGTAACTGGGTAGTTATAAAGGCGTGTACTGGATACAATGAGAAGCAAGCTTAGAGATCGTAGTGGACGTAGAGAGGATTTGCCCCTCCCACATAACGGGAGCAAATATCCAAGGCCACTCGAGGATAGTGCTTATAGAATGTCTGGCCAGACTCAAATAAATCAATATATGGGATATTGATGTTATTTGCACGAATAAGGCTATTCCATGGATCGAGAAACTAGGGATTGGATATACGAGTGTGACTTGTATGTCTCGTGTCCAATCCGGATATGGAGGCAAAGGGATGAGACAATTACTTGTACAAGGTTGTCTAGATGACTATTCTATTAGTTGGCTAGAATGGATGTTTTGCTAGAAACCGCTCCATATTAGCAAAGAGTTGCTACCAACTAGATAGAACCTATGGGGTCACACGCTATATAGAGTTGTACTAGATTTGGGAATTAATTAATAGGATTAATTAATTAGAAGGATCACTTTGCAAACCCTTGCAAACTTAGTAGGGACTAATTTGCAAGGAAGGGACTAAATTGAACTCTAGTAGGACTAGAATAAGTCCTTTAGGTAGTTAACAAGGAGTTGTTGGACTATATAAAGGACCCTCCTCCTTCCTTCCCTACACACACTTTATGCTCTAAAGAGAACATAACAAGAGTAGGAGAGAACAAAGGAGAGAGAGAGCAAGCAAAGAGGGACGCCGCCCCCCTATTGCCGCCGCCCCTTGTCCCCGACGCCACAAAGGGCCTAGCCCCTTTTGGTGCCTCGTTTTGCGTGATTCCTTCACCCTCCTTTCAATCCGGGCTAGCACCAAGGTGATTGGAGATCTAGGAACAACTCTAGGCGTGGATCAACTATAGAGAACGTGACACTATTCGCGTTTGAAGTCATCAAGGAGAACCCAAAGGTGTGTTTATGATTTCTTACCTTCACTATCGTTATGCATCTAGACTTGTGATCCTTGGAGGGTTTTGCATGGTTGTTTGTTTGATTATGCTTCCGTTTGCGCGATCCATGAATCAAAACCCTACAGATTGCTCTCTCAAAAGTACAAGAATCATAATTGCAAAGTGAGGCTTATAATAAAAAAAAATTCACAATCATATGGGATATTTGTGTACATACTATGACTCGGATTATCATCGGTTCCTTTTAAGGTTGCGTGCCTTGATTATACGCGAGAAAGACTGTTATTACTAGTTGGAAGCGATGGAGTCACCCATAACAATCCTAAGAAAACTCACCTAACGCCTCTCCGCATGGTCCACTAACCAACGACGAATGTCGCATTTAGACACTCCATGATATAAGGCGTTGTAGATAAGGTCTTGATGAGATAAGGTGAATAAATATATAGTACCTTCCTCATCGCTATTGCCAACAATCTCTTGGAAATCCTGCAGGGCGCGCTCTAGTTTCCCCACAACGGACTGCGAACGCTGAAATTGCTCTTCAAGGCTCTCCTTCATGGCTCTGGTGACATCCCGCTCTTCTTGCAGCCTTGCTTCTTCCTCAGTTGGCTTCGCTGTAGACACAGAATCCGCGATTGCATCTTCCTCAGCAAGACCCTCTGAAGATACTTCAGCATCGTCATTTGCAAATACGCTCATATCAGCACAAGTCTTAGACGGCCAAATGAGACGTAATATAGAAAGTTGTTACCCTCCCGCCTGGCCAGAGGGGCCACTGGGACGAACTCAACGAAGTCTTCCACACTTGTCTGCCTTGAGTTCCGGCCTCTCTAGGGAGTTGTTTGCTTCTGAGGAGTAGGGTTCCTTCGTGTGCGCTTCGGAGCCGCCTCATCCTTTGAAGATTCTTGGGAAGATTTGTTTTTCTTGGTATTGACATCTTGCTCTGCGAGCGATGAGATAAAAACTGCAAGAGATGACCAAACTAAGGCCTCAACCTCTTGACCCATTGGTGCAGCAGGTTGAATGACAACGTTAGATGCGTCCTTTGAACGCAATATGGTGATAAGTGCATCGCTGCGATCACCAGAACCAAATCTCCTGAAGACACACTGAAAGTAAAACAGAGAGGCAAAAATCATTATCAAGTTTCAGAAGCTTCTTCAAAATGGAGATGAGTGGACAACATACCTTGTTGAACTCATCCGCACAATCCTTTCTTGCTTTGAAAGAATCCTTCTGAACTACTTCAATTTTCTCTGCAAGAACCAGTTCCGCGCACAGATGATGATCTTTATCCAGTGGCTAGTAGAATCCATACCGTTTTGCGTCCCTGGAGGCCTTGGATTTAAAAGGATAGTCTCCAATTCTAAGTGCATGAGCTACTGAGGGTTGAAGCTGGAGGCGGGATCTAGCTTGGAGGCGAGTTTGGGCATTCCCGAAAGAAATCCAGTCCACAGTCGCCTCGCCCACCCTATTTATGGATGGATAAGTTAATGGGAGCATACCAACCAGCAAGTCGTTACACTCTTGGCACAACAACCTTTTATAATAACCCTTCATGACCGAGTCAAACCATAACGAAGGGGCTGCGGCATGAAAACCAAATTGGGGACTTACCCTGATCGGATCATAAGGAGTGGTAGTAAGCAGATAGCTGATACACTCCATTCCATATTCGCCTAAAGCGGGTAGATACCCCCTCGTACACCAATTGAGGAATCTGGAATAACAGATCGATCCCTCAATGATGTTTTTGCGAGTATATTTTACGCTCCGATCAAGATACATGGTGTCTCTGAAGACAACATTGTCTAATTTTTGAGCGTATGGCCGGCGATTAAAGAAACGGACATCATCACATACCAGAGAAAACGAGCGACGAACGACCTTGGTTCTGAACCAACGCCGCGAGCGAGGGTAGTAGAGCTTCTTTTGAGACTTAGGAGCATCCCACAAAGTCACGGGCGAGGGGGCCGGAGCGTAAAGAGGCCACTGCTCGAATACCCACATTAATAGAAATGCGACGTTGATATACGTCACTACATCAACTCGACCACGGGATTGCTCCATATGCGACATCGCTAAATCTAGGCGATGATACAAAGAGCCAAGGACTAAGGGACCTAAAGCTAACTGCTTCCCAAGAGATAGACGAACTCCTAGAGAAAGAACATGACAGAATACACCATTGTGGGGGTGACCGTCAATGAGATATCGGGACAACCATACGCACAGGAAACCGTACAGAGTATATTGAGAGCCTTTCCCCTCAAAGGAGGTAGGGGCCTTCGGGTTCTTCGCAGTCACTACTTGGGCAATCACTTTATTCGTGAAGTCGCGGTAGAAATAGGTTACACACTTCGACCACAGGTTTTTCGCGCCTGCAGAAAATGATACGTGTGCTTTCGCGGGCTTGCTTGATGACCAACTAGTGGCATTCTTCTTCAGATCGACGATACAGTCCTTCATTTCTTGAAAGATCAAAAGCACTTCATCAGTACTTAAATCATCTAGAGGATCTACGACACCCATACAGGGAAGCTCTAGAAATTCCTTGACATCTTCGAGTGTTGGCCCGGACCGATAGGTCGCAAAGTGAAAGCTGTGAGTTTTCCTTGAATACCGAAAGAAAAAAGTCATCAACATTTCTTTATCGAGCTTCAACCTAATCCCTTCGTCGCGTGTACGGCCAGATAAATCCCTGCACGGGATAACTCGGTTTCAAATTGGGTAAGTGTTGGGTTTTGACGTAGGTTACGCAGCGGAATAATTTTTTTTTTATCCTACTCAAATCCCACCAAGGATCACAGGTGAAGCATCATAACGTGATGAAAGGAAGAAAGGTTACCTAACCATACCAGACTGGTGACGATCACATACAAAGAATAGTATCTTTGTCTCTACAGTATCCACACGAATATACCTCAACAGGGCTTCTTCTCCATTGGTGCTAGCAATCTGAGAAGAAGGATGAACATGGACATACACGACGACTGGATCACATCCAACCCGTGGAAGAAAGGATAGATAGACGGCCAGCACCTTGGTCGTGAGCGGCAAGAGAGGCTTACGGCCATCACCATGGCCGCGGGCTTCCTAGGAGGCGGCACCATGGAGGCTAACGACTCCTAGATGGGCGGCTTCCTTGTGTGGCCCAACCCAGGAGTGACCTTTTTCACTCTTCCTCTTTTCTCTATAGTGTACTATGTGATGTAGGATTAACTTAGCATGAATTCTCATAGCCTATAAATACTATTTATAGCTAGAGAAATTCCTCTTTGCCCATAAACCCAACAATGTGGGACTAGTTACATTCCAGCCCATAATTGCTCTTTAGTCCAACTAATGAGCACAATTTACACTTTAGTCCAATTAACTCATTATTGCTATTTAGTCCAACTAATTAGCAATAATCCCAGCTTGATCTATTATTGTGTGTGACCCTGTAGGTTCCTAATTTCGTGGCAGTAATATTAATTCTTACAAACATTGAGCGGTATCTAGCAATACATCAATGCTCCCAAGTAATAGGAATGTGAGTGATCTGACTAACCTCTGTGACCAATGTTACCGTATTGTATAATCTCTTTGTCTCATCTATCCGGATTGGACACAAGACATGGAGTGTCTTACTTGTATATCCAATCCATAGTTTCTCGATCTGTGAGTGTAATTAGATAAACAAATAACATCAATATCCCATATTGATTTATTTGAGCATGGCCATGCATTTTTCTAAGTCTCACTCATCGAGTGGCCATGGATATTTACTCTCGTTATGTGGGAGGGACAAATCCTCCCTATATCACTACGATCTCTCAGCTTGCTTCATATCATGTCTGATTAAAGCCTTTATAGTTACCCAGTTACGGTGTAACATTTGACGATATCAAAACATGATAATTCACAATTAGAGTATCTAGTGACTTCGAGTCTAAAGGATCACAACACCATTGTCACTATGAGAAGCGCTTGTGACATTCACATAACTCCCATGTAGCCTTCTCGTGGTGGGTCAATACAGTATGCCATTACTCCTAATGCGTACCCATGTGTTAGTCTTGTTATCCCCATATCAATCTACCCACATACTAGTCTCGATGCAATACAGTCATCCTATTAACTACAATACTCGACTAGGGATATAAGAATATAACATTTATATTCTACGGAATTCATTCATGTTAGCATATCTCCATATTGATAACATAATGAATAGCAAGTCCATATAAATGTCACGACGGATTGATTGCCTCTAGGGCACAATTCCAACAGTCTCCCACTTGCACTAGAGTCAATCTGGTGCATCATATGCCTATTGATCTATTGCGGCCCTCACGCTTCGCTACACAAGAGGTAAGAGAGACATTTATTGGTACTTTGCAAATATTCACATCTCCTCTGTCGACAATCGAATGAGATCGTATATTCTGAGTATTTGCATTTAATGCAACAATACACTCAGTCCTTTGTGATAGAATTGGCAACTGAATCTTGCCTGGAACCTTTCAAGCTCACAACCCCTCAGCTAAGGCAAAACACAAAACTTGACTATATCTGGAATCATCCTTGTTGGATTAGAAGTTCGCATCATTGTAAATTATAGTGAAACCTTCCTATCCTCCATATACCAAGAATTCATCGTTCTTCTCAAGTACATAAGGATTTCCTTGATCAATGTCCAATGACTCTCATCTGGATATAACTGGTATCTTTATGTCATTCTTGAAATGACATGTCTGGCCTTTTCACATAACATGGCGTATCCTATGAATCTTAATTCATACGGTCCCTCACAATCTAATTGGGAAGACAATTAGTCTTCCAAAGACTAATCCCATGTCACATAGGTAAGAATCCTATTCTTTGCATGTTGAACCATTTCAATTTGAATTAAGTCAAAAAACCTTCTTGATCTATCTCCATAGATATATATAGGTTGCTTCGCCTAATTCATTTCATTGAAAATCGATTCCCAATGAACAATATGCCAACCACATACAAGACCAGAATATAACTGTGCTCCCACTAACCTTCTTGTAAACACAAGATTTATCTTCATTCTTGATGGAATCAAACCATTTGATTTCATCGTTGAATCAAAGATTACAAATCCAAGAAGATTAATTCTATCCAAAGATAGATTCATACAAGCAAGATGCGAATGGATTCAAGCATCGACTGGGGAAAAGTTTCGCCATAGTCTATACTATGAGCTCGCAGAAAACCTTTAGCCACCAACTGTCCCTTAAAAGTAATCCTATTACCATCCATGTTAGTTTTTCTTAAAACCCACTTGCACCTTATGGGTCATACCCTTTTAGGTGGTTCCAACAAAGCCCATACTTTGTTGGTATACGTGGACTCCATTTCATATCTCATGGCCTTAAGCCATTCTTTAGAGTTTGGCCCACTCGTGGCCTTCTCATAGGTTGTAGGCTCATCTTTATGAGCAATATATCACTGGCTTATGAGAAATCCATATTTCCATAGCTCCTTGACATATCCTACCTAACCTACGAGGTTCTTGTGCTACTTTAGTAGGTTGCTCCACAACGCCTTGTGATCCTACTCATGTTCCATCAAAAGGTGAATGTGTCGTTGTGGTTCTTGAACTCTTTAAAGTTCTACTATCCTCCCAATTTTTCTTTTAGAGACAATCTCTTTCTAGAAACACAGTGATTCGAGCAACAAACACCTTGTTCTCGATTGGATCGTAGAAATAATATTCTTTCGAATATTCCACAAAATACATTTATCTGAATTGGATCCAAGTTTATCTGTAAACATTTTACATAAACTTCACAATCCCAAATATTTATGAAATACTAGGATACCTCCTAGTCCATATCACACATGGTTTATTCATAACTGTTTTGATGGAACAAGGTCAAGGGCGAAATTGGTATAAGTAGAGCCTAGCCCCAAAAGTAAACTGGAAGTCCTGTTTGACACATCATAACCGAACGGTGTCGAAAAAGGTCCGATTTCTCCTATTAGACACGCTATTCCATAATAGTGTTCTAGGTAGAGTGAGTTTGGATCATATCCAACACTCCTTTAGATGCTTGCCAAACTCTTGGCATAAGATTCCTCATCCACGATCTAATCGTAGAGTCTTGATACTCTTGTCCAGCTAGTTCTATATACTTCATTTCTGAGTTCCTTTGAACTTTTCAAAGACTTCTGATTTGTTCTTCATAAGACCCAAATTCATATATACTAAATAAGTAAATATGATGAAGTACCAAAACCATCTCTAGCACTTGTGCTTAGTGGTACACATACATCGGTATGTATGAGTCCAAAAGATCATATCTTTGCCCCAACAAACAAGTCTCACATCTCTCACATGATTCATAATCAAATGAGTCCAGAAATTCATTCATATGGAGTCTAGAAATGCGTTCTTATTCACGTGACCTAAACCACAATGCCAAAGTTATATCTTTAATGTTATAAAGTGAAATTATCGTGATCAAGGATCTACAATCCATTAGACAAATTATCACTACAATAATGCATTTTATTAAAATAAATGGAACAACATTTGTCCATTATTTTAATAGGAAAATATTTCTTGTCCAAACAAGAAATTGTGATAATGTTTCTACTCATAGAAGGGACATAATCGTACTTGTCTAATTCATGAATAATTCCAAAAAGGTAGAGATAATTTCCTACGGCTAATTCAACAACCCTTGCTTCATTTCCCTACGTGTAGGTGTATCTATTATTTATCCAATTGTCTTCTTCTCTTGAGATCCTGCACATTTCTATAAATGTGAGATTCTCATCTAGTATCTAATACCTATGATGATGAGATAGACACATTGGCCTTATAACAAAGATACCTTAAATTAGAATTCATAATTACCTTTTTCTTCCATGTACTTTGGGCAGTTCCTCTTCCACTACTCCACCCTTTTGGCTAGCACTTTTTCAGTGGATCTCAAACATATAGAGAGAATCGCCTTTGAACAAAACACTAATTGCATACAATGCAATTCTTGGTCCAATTGGGAGAATAAATTCTTATTCTTTATCTATCTCATAAATAACTCCCATCTTCTAAGCTTTCAATTTTATTGAAATAGCTTAGTTGCGTTTGATCTCTTGCTTCAGCAGTCACACATTACTAGCTTGTGTCGTCGCATCACATCTTGATGAATCAAGTCGCCTTGCTTTGGCAAGCCCGAGCTTGATTACATCTTGATCATGATGAGTGCTAATTAAAATAAGGTAAGCGCAAATGGAGCAACACTTAAAAACTATCATGTATGGCCGGATCTTGAAAATATCTTCTTTAAATGTAAGGTCATATCATACTTATCCATGTTCTCATATTTCTTAAAAGGCTCAGAGTTCATGGTATCTAACATGAGGCAAGTCACATCCAAAGAACCATTCTTTGATGTTCCACCCATTAGGCTTTAGTGTGTTTTGGTAGTTGGTCGAGGAAAATTTTATGCTCTAGAACATACAATAATTTTTCTTTCATTTGAGAACAATTCTCATTTTATACCAGTTTATTATAATAGATTTCAGACAATCTGTCCTTCTCAAGGACATAGCGATAAAGTCGAGTTTGTTGGTTTAATGCCATAGGTATTCAACACAAAAGGATTATGCAAAATATTTTTGACATCTTAACTATATTTAACAAGGACTTAAATTATTAAATATAGCTCCCACTATTTTTCTCGGATTAATAGCCCTCACCATTAATGCGGAAAATATCATATACTTTCTAGTGGGCCTAGACCCATATTTCTACCTCCTTTTGAGCCTGCTTTGGCACGTCACCCAAAAATTGGTTATTTAGGTAGGAACCATTCCAATTGCATCCCATGCAACTCTTGATCCAATTAGGTGAATAATTTCTTATTCATTCCTTTAGATAACACCTAATTGTCATGACTCTAGGCTCATCAATCCAATTGACTCTGCCCAGTTGAGTCCAACCTCTTGCTTCAACAATCACACATTACTTGCTTGTGTCGCCGCAACATACTAAGGTAAATCAAAATGCCTTGCTTTGGCAAGCCCAAATTTAATAAACCTTGATCATGAAGAGTGTTTAGGCAAGAGAAGGCAGAACACAATATTTCTTTGAGGGATTTAATAGTCATTATATGTTTGGTTGATCCCATCAACTTAATCTACTTATTTGGATTGGGCAATCCACAATAAAAGATCAAACTTGGTTATTATTATCTTGTTAACGTTTTGATAGTATCGCCATACACACAAAAATAAATAACAAGACATAGATAATAAACATCCACTAAAGAAAAATTAAAGTGGCATGGATATGCCTCCTAGACTAAGATATTACCAAGCCAATGATAATATCTATGTGCCCTAATGTGACAAACTCATCTCCATGTGCCTCCACCATAGCTGTGCGTCCTGGGTGTGCAAGTCCTCCATCGTCTTTGTGGCTTCTTGGTTCTTTGGTCTTCTTCTCCATGTTCTTGGCTATCATCTAATTATCTAATTATAGCTAGCATCTAAATTAAATAAATAAATAAAAACTCACATGTCGAGAAGATGATCAGCTCACAGGCCGTAAACCAAACCACAAAGAAACACAAACATTCACAACCTAGGCCATATTCATCCACCATGCAACAAAGCACATAATACAGTTAAAACCAATTTTAACGCGCCTGCTCAATTTTAATTAATTAAATTGGGACACTAGGGATAAAATTGTCAAAACGGTCGCGCTAGTCCAACTAGCCGAATCGAGTTGACCCGCCAAACCAGGCCCACCCGGTCGGACCAGCCCGCCCGGTCAAACCAGTCGGCTGGCCGAACCGGCAAGGCTGGTTGGCATGGTCGGCGCACCAAAGGGAGGGGCGGGTCTCTTAGGCTGAACCCCTATGTGGATTAAAAGACATTTTTTCTCCTTCTCTTCATGCCCAAACCCCAATGTGGGACAAAAACACCTTTTCTCCCTACATTGTGCCCAAACCCTAGTTTTATGTCACCAATTAATTTGTACATCATATGTACATGAAAAATACTAAGTTTCACAACATATGTAAAATTATCTTATTTCCTTATGAATCATATTCATGGCATATCAAAATACGCATATTAAATTTTATTACAGTTGACGGTCAAACTGACAGAAACAGTCAAAACCGACAAAATTAGTATATCAAATATATACCCAAAAATTCATTATTTTCACATCATATGTATATTAATTGAATCTCTACATGAATCAAATTCATGGCGTATCATAATACGCGTATCTGTTTTACTACAGTTTACGGTCAATCTGACAGAACGGTGTAAAATCAAATAAAACAGCTAACCACATAAAATCATGTTATGCGCTATCGACTTGTGGCTCTGATACCACTGTGGGGTTTTTACGTAGGTTACGCATCGGAATAACAAAAAAATTATCCTACTCAAATCCCACCAAGGATCACAGGTGAAGCATCATAACATGATGAAAGGAAGAAAGGTTACCTCAGCCATACCAGGCTGGTGACGATCACATACAAAGAATAGTATCTTTGTCTCTACGTTATCCACATAATAGAACTCAACCGGGCTTCTTCTCCAATGGTCCTAGCAATCTGAGAAGAAGGATTAACATGGACATACATGACGAGTGGATCACATCGAACCCGTGGCAGAAAGAAGAGACAGAAGGCCAACACCTTGGTCGTGGACAGCAAGAGAGGCGGACGTCCATCACCATGGCCGCAGGCTTCATAGGGGGCGGCACCATGGAGGCCGAAGACTCCTAGAGGGGCGGCTTCCTTGTGTGGCCGAACCCTAGGAGTGAAAAACTCCTTTTTCACTCTTCCTCTTTTCTCTATAGTGTACTGTGTGATGTAGGATTAATTAAGCATGAATTCTCATAGCCTATAAATCCTATTCATAGCTAGAGAAATTCCTCTTTGCCCATAAATCCAACAATGTGGGACTAGTTACTTTCTAGCCCACAATTGCTCTTTAGTCCAACTAATGAGAACAGTTTACACTTTAGTCCAATTAACTAATTATTTCTATTTAGTCCAACTAATTAGCAATAATTCCAGCTTGATCTATTATTGTGTGTGACCCTGTAGGTTCCTAATGACGCGATTCTTTAACGCGTATGCCAAGTGCACGGTCAAGTAATATAGGGGTGGTATTTCAACCCCGAGCTATCGATCCCACGAGGACAGACTTTAGATTATCTAATTAGGTATTTAATTTAAACTACGGTGCAGGAGGAAAGATTTGATTGATTTTAGAAATTGAAATAACAACTAAGCTAATATTTTTGTATTTTTTATTTTTTTTAAAGAACAAGTTTGGAGAAACTAGGCAACCTCTAGATCACCTAGGGCTGTAGATGATTTCCGGATTATCTGAGTAACACGTTAACTATATTCTAACTAAGCCGGGTAACAGCGCTGACTATCTCCTATCGGTCTCAAGTCATTCTACATCACGGTAGACTACAATCTCCTATCGGTCTCTTTTGTCTACCGGTCCGTTCTAGTAGGCTAACGACATGCACGACAACGGGTCTTGTCGGTCCACTGTTGCACGAAACAGTCGAATCTCACCTACCGAATCTACCCACACTAGCCAATCCTTACACGTCTCTTCTCAGTCTCAGTGATACGGGATTGATGTTCAAGTCTCATCCTAGTTAGTTAGAATCACTATCGTGCATTCGCTAACTAAGCAGTGTTTCCGGTTAGCTACTCCATTAACACTGAGTATTAAGCACAATACATGAACAATTGAATTAAAATATTGCTAACTTTAAGCATGAATCAACTATTGAACAAACCCTAGCTCTTGAACCCTAGTTTTATCTCCTAATCGTGTCACTCAATTAGGATTACTAACATAAACAAGAAACTAGAATTGATTCAAAAGAAGAAATCAAGAAATCATGAAGCAAAGATCAAATCCGGAAAAATATCATCGTTTACATGACCCTAGGCTCTCAAAGAGACGCCTAGCAAAACGTCTAGCTAATAATAATCAACCAAACAAGATTAACAAGTTTCTCCATAAAAATATTGAGAGAGGAGAAGAAGAAAGCAAAACCTAGATCTTCAATGGAGGAGGAGTCCTCCTCTTGTGCGTCGTCTCTCTCCTTCTCACGTTCGTTGCTTTCTACCCCAATGAATCTTCTTTTCTTTAATTGTAGTTGTTTTTGTATTAATTATCTCCAATTAGGTTTAGGAGAGTCCGTGTGTTTTTTTTTCTTCTTAAGCAGATCACATGATCTGAAATTCCTGATCATGCGATCTGGGGTGAGTTGCGTCCAGGACTTGTTTTCCTTCAATCAGATCACACGATCAGCCAAAACCAGATTGTGCGATCTCCTAAGCTGAACGCACGGTCAGCCACTCAAGTCGTGGAAACAGTGAGCTCCCTCAATTGTGCCGCACAAAAAATTCTAAGTATCAGACCAGGTCGCACGATCTGAAATTCCTGATCATGCGACCTGCTGGCAATTTTCCTTCGCTTCTTTTTCTCTTTTTCTCTTGATTCCTCTTTGCCTGCTCTGTTTTAGTCTTTCACTTTCTTGAGCTTTAGTCGTGTTCTGAAGTTCGTTCTCCTCTCCGCTTAATCGCGCACGTTCCGTTTCCTGTCATGAAAAACACCCGTGCGATCAAACGTGACAAAATAGCATAAATTAACACGAGAAACGCCCTGATTAGCAATTTAAAGCCCAAATCTAAACTTACTCAATTTCCTCAAGTTCATAGTGTAAAAATAACATATTCTACCCGGAAATCACACAAAATGATAGCAAATTGTGCAAGAAATATAACTCTAATACAGAGTTATCAAATCCCCCACACTACCTTTTTGCGCGTCCGAGCAAAATCAATCCTTACACTATGTCTTAAATCCATCGAATGGCATAAAACTTTACTAGCCATGTGACACAAAAAAAACACACACACACAATGCAATCTACATGACTATACAATGCAACTCGATTATAGAATAATGCAAGAATTAAACAACGCAAATTTCTTCTTCTTCTTTTCTTTTTTTTTTAAGAGATCGGGCAATCTCGCTATCACTAACCAGAATCATCAAGTTCTCACAAGTCTCTTTTGCAATTCACACAACCGCAATAAGGAATTGAAAATACAACGATCCTACGCACAAGCTCACTAAGGGGTCCCCAAACATCCACCAAACTCAATCCAAGATCCGGGCACGTCCTTTAGCTCAGAGGGTCTAGGAACCCTTATTCCTATAGTAGTCTTTCTTCTCCAAGTCATATGAGGTTTTCAGACCCTCTTAGCCGTTATTTCATTGAATGCTAGTTGTCCCAGTGACGGGAGACACAACTCCGTGTAATACGGCTTGAATTTAATTTTCCTTAGACACTCTAATTGGTTTGAATCCAAATTCCCCGCGCTAATGGGGGCACATTAGGCTGTTCACCGTATCTAGTCTGAGAGAATATTTTAATTTGTTTTGTTTTTTTTTCATTCTCTTTCAATTTATTTCAGCCGTGCATTTTGAGCAACTAAGTGTGGGCTTTTTCGGTTAGCTCTTGAAACCGCCTTAAGGGATGGTGGTGTACACTCCCTAACTTCACTTAGGCTACAACAGCATACCACATGAAACCAACTCTACACGCAGGTCCACCCCAGATTTACAAGAGGCCACAAGTTTCCACTCGAAAACAGACTATCGACTACCTTAAGACTAAATCCTCCTAGCACAATAAAGGAACTAAAGGTATGCCCTCGTCTTCTTTCCACTTTTCTCTGAATACCCGGGACTTCCTTTCGTGAAACTAGTGCGCAAGATACTAAAAATTAAGGTTTTCCCCACTACGGTGCTTCCTATTCATTGAGACTCTTTCATTGAACTCTCTCTGGTTTCAAGCTTCATCAATTGCCCAACTCAAAAATTTTAATTTTATGGATTTTCACTTTCTATTTTTTCAATTTTTCTAGACTCTATATGCTTTTGGCCAACTCGATTAACCACAAGTTTTGGGTAGGGGACTCAATAAAGTAAAAGTGCAAAGAAATGCATAATAACAATCCTAACACAATACGACACTATATCAAACACTCTACACTAACCACACATACTACACAATACGACACAACTGCATGTAACTGGCGATGCATAACTGACATGGCTAGCAAAATATACAAAACCCCCCCCCCCCCACACTTAAGCGTTTCGTTGTCCTCAAAAAATTTAGAGATCAAGTACGAGGTTTCCTCGCTTAAATGTGTTGGCGGTGGATCTACACAATTATGGCTCCAAACTTAGAACATAGAGAGAGAGAGTTAGAGGTACCTGAGTGCCCGGACCTACATGGGCCCCGTTGCCGCGAAACTGCAACAAGAAGGGGTCTTGTGGACCTTTAACAGTTTCCGGAAAAGTCTCATCTCGCGTCCGGATTCCGATGCGCCTACTCAACATTCTATCACACGCATCAAGAAGGGGAATCCGTAGCGTCTTCTGTACCTATGTCCCTCTACACTGATTGAAAGTATTAAAGCAACTCTCTCTCACCCCTCAAAATCATATGGAGAACTAAAAGAAAGAACATAAATAAATAGCATCCTACTCTACATTGGGTTGCCTCCCAAGTAGCGCTTGTAATTTAAGGTCGACAGCTCGACCCGGTTACCTCAACCGACAAGGATAGTGGAGGGTGCTTTATCCCTCCACTTTTTCTTCTTCCACCATCTCTTTTCAAGAACTTCACGTGCACCCCTGTGCTCTGAAGAAGGTGGACAATTGTGGAAGCTGACTCCTTTCATTTTGCAATTGATCTTCTTGAGAAACTTCCACCAAGTACCACTGGGCTCAAATGAATCTCTGGCCATAAAATCATCCTAGTAATACCTCATCTGTGCTAGATGCTCTTCAAATGACCCATGCGATTCATCCACACCCCCACACTTGTTGATTTCCAACTCCTTGACTATGGCATATGGATCATCAATAAAGTCGCCAATATGACAAGGAATTGAAAATTTCTCATGATGCTCTTCCCCATAAGAATCTCCATACACAAGTCTTTCCAACTCATCACAGACTTGATTAATATGAGATACGGAGAATTCTTCGAAAGTATGAGTAGGGGATTTTACCTTAATAGGTATGGAAACAAGTGAATCATCAGCTTCATCGTCGGCACCCCGCAGGCTTTCAATGCTGGTGTCTTCCCATTCATGCCAAGGAAGTGAGGGCTCTTACAGTTTTGGCTGGCAATACGGAAGGTCCTCCCATCTTGGGCACGTAGGTCCACCACAGTCTGAATTAGAGTCTGAGTCCTCATAAGTGGCGTTGTCCACCAATGGTTCCTGGACAATGCAGTCTTCGTTCGGCTTGGGTATCTCTTCTTCCACTTGTGGTGGGGATGATGAAGTTTCAATGTGAGGCTCACTGTCATGTGGCAAGGGATCCTCTTGTGGCTCTTGAATACTAGATTCCCCTCCTGTTGGCAGTTTTTCTATTCGTTTCTTTATCCTATCCAACATCTCCCTCACGTATTCCCTACCTGTGGCAGAATCCTCTTGTGGTAATTGTGAAGCTATGGACAAAAATTTGGCGCACACTCCGATGTCATTCATAATACTACGCCGTTCTGCCATAATCGCTGATGAGTCTTCCTGGTGCTGATGAAGCTGGGGGGCATGTACTCGACATGAGTCTCTACGGTCATGCCAAATGCCGCATACGTAGCACCAAGTTATGCATGCATCCTCTTCTTCATGGTTACCCCTGCAGTGGAAACAATAGGGGGGACCAGAATAACACTCTTCGCTCCACATGCTTATATTGTCTCTTGCTTCCTGCGTTTCTGAAAAACAGACTCACAAGACACCCGTGAAGCACAGAGATATAGAATAAAAACTAAAATAAATTACTCTAAACTAACTACTAACTAAATAATCTACCGATGTCCCCGGCAACGGCGCAAAAAACTTGACACGATTTCTTAACGCGTATGCCCAAGTGCACGATCAAGTAATATAGGGGTGATATTTCAACCCCGAGTTATCGATCCCACGAGGACATGCTTGAGATTATTTAATTAGTTATTTAATTTAGAGTACGGTGCAGGAGGAAAGAGTTAATTGATTTAAGAATTGAAATAACAACTAATCTAATATTTTTGTATTTTTTTTATTTTTAAGAAATATATATGGAGAAACTAGGCGATCTCTAGATCACCTAGGGCTGTAGACGAATTCCGGTTCATCTATGTAACACGTCAATCCTATTTTAGTTCAGCCGGGTAATACGCTATGACAATATTCTGTCGGTCTCATGTCATTTTACGTCTCGGTTAACTACAATCTCCTCTCGGTCTCATGTTGTCTACCGGTCTGTTCTAGCAGTTCATCTACTGGTACGATAACGGGTCATGTCGGCCCACCGTTTCACGGAATAGCTAAATAATCCTACCGAATCTACTCACACTAAGGCCAATCCTAACACGTCTCCTTTTCGGTCTCGGTGATTCGGGATTGTGTTCAAGTTCTCATCACAATTAGGCTAAGTCACTGTCGTGCACTCATCTAATTAGCTAGCGCGTCCGGTTGATCACTCCTTTCACACTAAGGATTAAGTATAGAACAAGAACATGTAACTAAAATAAACATTAACATTAAGCAAAACGATGAACTATGAACAAACCCTAGTTTTCATGAAGATTAAATCATTATCACGTCGTGTCAATAGGCGAGACTCACTAACAAGTTCAAGAAACTAAATATTCATTCAATAGATCAAAGTTTAAACGCATGAGACAAAGTATAAACCCGGAAAATCATTCGTCTACATAAACCCTAGGCTCTCTAGAGAAGCCTAGCAATGGAGTTTAGCTAATAGTAATCAACCAAACAAGATTAAAAATTTTCTCAATAACAAGATTGAGAGAGGAGAAGAAGAAAGCAAAACCTAGATCTTCAATGGAGGAGGAGTCATCCTCTTGTGCGTCGTCTCTCTCCTTCTCACGTTCGTTTCTTTCTTCCCCAATGAATCTTCTCTCTTTAATTGTAGTTGTATTTGAATTAATTATCTCCAATTAGGTTTAAGAGAGTCCGTGTGTTTTTTTTCTTCTTAAGCAAATCACATGATCTGAAATTCTTGATCATGCGATATGGGGTGAGTTGCGTCCAGGACTTGTTTTCCTTCAGTCAGATCACACGATCAGCCAAAACCTGATCGTGCGATCTCCTTAAGCTGAACGCACGATCAGCCACTCAAGTCGTGGAAACAGTGAGCTCCCTCAATTTTGCCGCACAAAAAATTCTAAGTATCAGACCAGGTCGCACGATCTGAAGTTCCTGATCATGCGACCAGCTGGAAATTTTCCTTCGCTTCTTTTTCTCTTTTTCTCTTGATTCCTCTTTGTCTGCTCTGTTTTCTTCTTTCACTTCCTTGAGCTTTAGTCGTGTTCCGAAGTTCGTTCTCCTCTCCGCTTAATCGCGCACGTTCCGTTTCCTGTCAAAACAACATGAAAAACACCCGTGCGATCAAACGTGAGAAAATAGCATAAATTAACACGAGAAACGCCCGGATTAGCAATTCAAAGCTCAAATCTAAACTTACTCAATTTCCTCAAGTTCATAGTGTAAAACTAACATATTCTACCCGATAATCACACAAAAACGATAGCAAATTGTGCAAGAAATATAACTCTAATACAGAGTTATCACCTAATTACGTGGCAGTAATATTAATTCTTACAAACATTGAGCGGTATCTAGCAATACATCAATGCCCCCAAGTAATAGTAATGTCAGTGATCTGACTAACCTCTATGACCAATGTTACCGTGTTGTATAATCCCTTTGTCTCATCTATCCGGACTGGACACAAGACATGGAATGTCAAACTTGTATATCCAATCCATAGTTTCTCGATATGTGAGTATACTTAGATAAAAAAATAAAATCAATATCCCATATTGATTTATTTGAGCACGGCTTTGCATTTTTTTAAGTCTCACTCATCGAGTGGTCATGGATATTTACTCCCGTTATGTGGGACGGACAAATCCTCTCTATATCACTACGATCTCTCAGCTTGCTTCATAAAATGTCTGATTAAAGCCTTTATAGTTACCCAGTTACGGTGTAACGTGTGACGATATCAAAACATGATAATTCACAACTAGAGTATCTAGTGACTTTGAGTCTAAGGATCACAACACCATTGTCACTATGAGAAGCGCTTGTGACATTCACATAACTCCCATGTAGCCTTCTCATGGTGGGTCAATCCAGTACGCCATTACTCCTAATGCGAACCCATGTGTTAGTCTTGATATCCCCATATTAATCTACCCACATACAAATCTCGATGCAATACAGTCGTCCCATTAACTGTAGTACTCGACTAGGGATATTTAAGAATATACCATTTATATTCTAAGGACTTCATTCATGTTAGAATATCTCCATATTGATAACATAATGAATAGTAAGTCCATATAAATGTCGCGACAGATTGACTGCCTCTAGGGCACAATTCCAACAGTAAGAATGTACACAGTCCACTCGTCCATATAATCCAGCTTCTCGGTAAAGGTTTGGTGAAGAAGATTTGTGAAAGGGTAAAGTCCAACTTCGAGGCCAAGCCTGTGAATGTCACTTACATTGGTGAGATCCCAATCGTCTCTTTCAGGCTCGGATGTCAACTTCAAGGCGTTCTTAGAGGAAGGTGTCTCAATTGAAGCACCCCTGATGGTGGCCAGATAAAAATAGTCCCCTCCTAGGTAAGGGGCCTTGCACCATAGCTCTTTTGAAACCTCTGGAAGGGCAACTGCCTCTTTTAAACTTTTAGTTCTGGCCATTTCTGGTTAAAAGGAAGCAGTAAGAAGCATGTGAAGCATCTGCTAGTCTAAACGAAAACGAAAAAAAAGGGAGGGGGGAGAACCCCTAACCAGATTTTTGATGAAGCGCCTGAACTGTCTGAACTACCTGGGAAAGTTTGTCAGGAACTTGATCGAAGTATTCTACTTCTTAATCCTCTCTCTGGTTCATATGATTTTCAAGAGCAATTCGGTGGAAAAGTTCTAATCAAGGAGATGAAAGGGTGTAAATAGCCCTTGGAGATCGAAGAGTCGTGAATGATGAAGACTGATGAATGACCGCAACGCTTCGGTAACCGGCATAATTAATGACCAATCAAATGGTTCAGAGTTATCTTTGCCTCAAAAACCGGCAAAAATCTGTGGTGGCGTCTGATTGACTTCAGAGTGGCCACGCTTCGTCAGAGGCTAAACGGCGTTTCCAAACCCTAGGAAATCATGGCTACGCCTGGGGGCTAAGGATTTGAACTTTATTCAAAACGGCACAATTGATCTGCGTGGGGACCACGCACGGCTGGTTTTACGCGACAGCACAGAAAACGTGCGCGTGAAATTCGCGCAAAAGGGGGCTAATGTAGATAGTTCTTTCCAGACAGACGGATCACAGCCACGTGGCATCTATCCAGCATACATAGTTGTGCTCCATGTACACCGGATAACTACCTATTCTTATCCACTTGGGGGCTGCGAGACAGGGCCCTCGCGCACCAACCACACATGAATTGTAGGGACTTAGTGGTCTGGAGGCTAGAGTAAGGCCCGTCACGCGAGAGTGACAACCAAGCTCGCGCCCGACCTCTGGTAAGTAACTGAGAGGTTTAAGGCTCACGTATCCCATAAATGCGGACGATCTCATAATGGTCTCCGATATATGGGGGTAGGTTCGTACCGGTCCTTATATATGCGGTCAAACGTACCGTTACAGGGGCTACGATTAAGCCGCCATTTATGGTGCATTAACCCCCAGAACGGTCACTTCCCCACTATATATATGATAGTTAGCCCTTCATTACACGACGCTGATCACTAATATCTCAGGTTTGCTAGCCTAATGTCTCTCTCTCAAGAGCGGTTTCTATTGCTTACTCTCTCCCTACTCACACCCTACACTTCTGTGTGTCTTACTTTGATTCCCTACTTAAGTTTACACGTGGATCAATCTTAAGGATTTCCTTGTACACATTTACCCACCACTCATTTTACACTTAACCACTATTATCCATCTCTATAATGTGAATAGAGAGAAAGAAGAGAAAGAGAAAGAGAGAGAATTGGAGGATGAAGAAGAAGCAGAGAAAGAAGACGTGTTCAGTCTTGTCGCAGTCGTAGCACTTGAGCACGTTAGTCAGTTTCTGCGTGTGAGATCCTCGTTGATCCGGTTACAACTGTTGTCTTCTCCAAACCGATCTACTTGCATAATACGTTGGCTTCTCTTCATGCTTATTGCTGAGGAACGTCATGAAGAGATTTCATGTTCAGACAGTTCCTCTGGTTCTTCAGCATAATCGGATTCATATTCCTCAACGATTATTCTTGCTGCTTGGTGGGCTTGAGAGCAAGATTCTGCTGAGGGTTTGTTGAGGAGTAGTCGTCACAGGTGGCGGATTCTCATTCTCATGGTTGAGAAGATTAATGACCAAGTCCCTGACCGCATTCTCATTAGTCTTCTCACCATGGACATCCTTGAGCACGAGCACCTTGTAGTTCATATGAAAATTCAACGAACACATATCTTTTTCACAGTCTACTGTCGTTTGAACGAAATATCCAACTCGATGGCTTTATTACACAAAGGCTTAATTCTTCTGGAGTATGTCTAGAATGTTTCTCTCTCTACTTGACGCGCTTCTGCCCATAGAGTCATCAGGGCTGCCTGCCGATTCTCCTTAACAATGAAGTTAACTTCAAAGGTGGCTTCAAGGATATCACAAGCTTGTTTAGATTTTTTGCAAGCTCTCACCATGTTGTACAAGTTTACTTCCAAAGTGCTATTGATGATATATAGGGCATCATTGTTGGCCTTCAAGAGCTTCCTTTCTACTTCATCGAGGTCACGAATCGACTTATCCTTCATCTTGTCGTTCACCTCATGTTTAGGTCGCTCATAATCTGAAAACACAACATCAAAAAAAATCCCAACCCCTATGAATTGGGAATCCCTCCATCCGATTTTTCCAATTTGCGTAATTAACCCCATCGAAGATGCAACTTTTGGTGCCGGATAGGTCTTTTTTAGAAGGCATATGGATTTTTACGTTATTTCTATTAAACAAATTACATAAACTAAGATAATTGAGGTTCATATACCATTTGAGAGTGGATATAGACTCGGTAGACGACAAACAAGAACATGAGTACTAGTGTGTCTACTTACTATACCGATAGATCGCGAGACAGCGGAATTCTACAACATACAGCCAATTGGATCGGTACTTGCCACAAAAGATGAAATAAATGTTTGACAACAAAACAATATATTCTATACTAATCAAAGAGTTCGTAAACATCGATAGTAGATCGGGCGGGTTCGGGCCAAAATTGAACAGACCCGACCCGGCCCGGAAACAACTTTCACCTTAGCATACTCGGCTGAACCCGATATGTGGCAGCCTGAGTCGGCCCAAAATCCGGACAAACCTTAAATAGTACTCACTTTAACACAATAAAATAACCACTAACTTATTGGGTGTGCAACACCGTAATGATTTTACCCAAATTTATGTTACATCAAACGACAATTTAACAACAAAGTTCGTATTTGAAACAACCTGTAATTTAAGTTACATAAAATATGATGAAATAAATTCAAACGAACAAAATAAAATACTAAGTTCAAATAACAATTCAAATAAATCAAAATAGCCATCGATGAAGTGCAAAAATTTTGAGCCAACTTCTCTACCATCTATCGGAAACTAATTATCTTCCACAACCACATGTTTCAATCCTCAGTAGCCCCACTAGTCTCCACCTGCATAAAAACCACACATGATTCACAATTTATCAAATTCATCATTCACATACCGCATACCCGAATCGACAAATTGCATATACAGTTAAGAAGTTCACAAATGAAATAATCTAAATTTTGCAGATTGCATATACAGTTCATAAGTTCACAAATGTTGGTTCATCTGATCATTCATTCTAGAAGAACATTTTCAGCCATAACAATTATTAAGAGCAAAAATTACAAAACCTATGAAACTAGGAAGGTAAATTTCAACAAATTTTCGATTGAACTCTGTCACTTCTTCCTGATTCAGCTTTACTGGAAAAATTCACAACTTCTTTTACTAAGATGTGGTATGAAACAAAGGATTGCTACAGGTGGGGTCTCATACTCATGGAGTAACAACAAAAGCATAACACAGAAAGTTCCTATGGTATGAAGAAATATCAGATCCATCTTATTCTAGCACAAGTTCACAAATGAAATAACCTAAATTTCTGCATATTGCATATATAGTTCACAAGTTCAAAAATGTAGATTCTAGCCCTATACTATCTAGAAGCATGGAAAGAAACTAAAAAAAAAAGTAATCATTGAAAAGGAACAATATTTGAACCCCATAAAATGTAAAAAAAAAAAAAAAAAAAAAAAAAAAAAAAAAAAAAAAAAAAATTGGTTGCAATAGCAATAGCCAAAGAAACAACGACATGGGATGTGAATTGAGACAGAAATGGAGAAAACCCTTGCACAAAATCAGCGCTTTTGGTGTCTTCATGGGAGGTGTGAATTTTTTTTGGGTGTTATAGCACAAGCACAAGAACAATGCAACAACCAAACTGGGGACATTTGAGATACTTACATGTAGCTTTGACATCTTCATCTACGTTACAGAAGCGAGGAAGAAATGGTGGACAATCAATAGAGGCACTCTCTACACAAATGAAAAGAAACTACATCAATTAAAACAAAACACATGAATGAAATTATCATAAATTAAAATAAAAAAACACATGAATAATACACACACACACACACACACTACCTCTGTCTCACTCCACAACCACCTTTGTGCGCACATCAAGGCTTCTAAAGTAGAAGGATGAAGCGTTAAATAACTTTCTCTGATTTTATGAATGCTCCTTCAATAACTTTCATTCCATCTTTAACAATCAAGTTCAAAATGTGTGCACAACATCGCATATTAAGACAATCTCCCTCTAACAATAAAGAACAGTAAGACAACTTATGCACAATACTGTCAAGCATAGCATCATTAGCACTAGCATTTTCAACCGTTATTTGTACTCAGTTTTCTTTCCATCCCCCATTATTGCAAACAAGAAAGTAATGCGTTGGATATGACTTATTGGTTGTGAGGTGCGGACACATAAATGAAATTTAAAATCCTACTTTGCAATATCCAATCACGATCAATAAAATATGGAGTAACAACCATAAATCCTCTCTTAGTTGGGTTTTCCATATATGGGCTTAAATAGTCCATATATGGGATTAAGAGCACAAAGTGTGCAAACTGGTTAAGTCCATATATGGGCTTAAACAGTCCTCCAGACAGTGGTATTTGAAGTTCTATCAAGACATTGTTGCATATGGTTTTATAATGGTTGATGAGGATCACTGTGTGTATGTCAAAAGCTTATGAAAGAAGTTCATGATTTTGTCTCTACATGTGGATGACATATCATTGGCCAACAATGACATAGGAATGCTCAAGACCACTAAAGGGTGGTTATCCTCTCGTTTCTCGATGAAGGATAGGTGAGGCAACCAACATCATACGGATAAAGATCCTGAGAGATCGTTCCAAGAGCCTTCTAGGATTTTCGCAAGAGGCGTACATCAAGAAGATACTTGAACGGTTCAGAATGTGTACGCTATGATGTGTACAAGACCCAAAATTTGTCACGCTGTCGGTTTAGTTAGCAGATACCAGTCTGGTCCCGGTGTTGGACACTGGAAGGCTTTCAAAAGAATACTCCAATATCTCAAAGGTTCAAAGGATTACGTGATGTGCTATCGAGGCTCAGAGCTTCGACTCGTTGGCTATAGTGATGCTGACTGGGGTGGGGACCTAGACGCACACAAATAAACCTTAGGCTACGTATTCATGCTAGATGGAGGAGCCATTACATGGCACAGTAGCAAGCAGACTTACACAAAACTATGGACCATGGAAGCATAATAAATTGTCTTCTCCACAGCAGCGCATGAGAGTGTTTGGCTGAAGAGGCTTCTGGTCAGTTTAAGAGCGTTTGATGAACCAAGACCAGTTACCCTATGCCGTGATAGTATGGCGGCCATAGCTTGTGCTAAGGATCCTAAGTACCACAGTAAGACCAAACACATTGAGATAAAGTATCACTTCGTCAGGGAGGTGGTAGCTAAAGGAGTATTGCTTTAGAACATATTCCTACGAATCAGATGTTAGATGATCCTATGACCAAGACCTTATTGAGGAATGTTTTCATTGGTCATGCTAAGAATATGGGACTAGGTAGATGGTGAGACATTTCTATATTTCAGACTGATAAAGTGATTGAGACATTGATGATTGGATTTTAATTGGATTTGTTTTGATTATGCTGCATGTTAATTGTCACGTGCATGATATGTTGCATTTCCTATACTAGCATAGAGCATGTCCCGCAGACACGAGGCCGGCTCCCTCATACGAGCGACCGCCTTTTGCGATATTCTGGATAGTCTAGCTGAGCAAAAGATGAGACAGATTTCTGATAAGAGCTGGACGCTTATGATATGTGTATGATGCCTATAATAAGAGCAAAAGACCTATGACACGAGCTAGACACCTATCATCAGAGCAAGACGCCTGTCAGACAGAATCAGATTATCACATTGGATAGATTCCAAGGTGAGATTGGTATATGTGCCATTTGAACATGTCTAATACCCCAAACCATGTATAGTCTGCGTAAAGAAATCCATATGCGAGAACTGATTTCCGTGCGCAAGTGTGTGGTATTTCAGTACTCGGGTTAGTAGCCTAGATGGATACTAGACTATGATATGCATGTGGTCCTTATGAGATAAGACATGCGCTCTGATCGGAGTTCAAACACTATGACGTTTATTTCCCAATAACACGTGCTAATCAGTGACATGAGGTGGTGAGTATAATAAGTCCCTGAGAGTTCTCACTGTGAAAGCCTCGTCGATCATACAAATATGATTGATATTGTATACCCTTAGTACTTTTATTTTTGTCGTGAGGAGACGAATTGGTGGTGCTAGTTTGGCGTGACACCTTACCGGTATGAATGATTCGGCCTTTCGGACACTGCTAGGAAAGCAGCTGGGCCAAATTTAAGCGGCACATGGATAGAAGGAAGATTCTCATTGCATCACTCTTTGTTATTTTCATTGTGCCCACCTACAAGATCCGTTAGGGTCATGCAGGATATGATTATAATAAAGGAGATATGGACACATTGGAGCATGACCTATGGGACTAGGCAGATACTCATTGTCTACAAGATGACAATTCGATCGAATATGGGAGATACGAGAGTTATACTTTGCATTGTTTTTCCAAAAGGATTAAGTTCGCCTATTGCTAGCTCTCTCGTATGAGTTTAGAGTATGGATCTCCCGAAATGCAGGTACTCTCAACAGTCACACGCTACCCCCAGAAGATACTTTGTAGATGATACAGTTGGAGATTGAGAGAGACTAAAGGAGCTATGCAGTCGCATTGTACGAGTTGGAGATGTTAGTAAATTACGTGTAGCGCCCAGTGGGGTGCACATGTAATTAGTCACAAACCCAAAGGGGTTAGCTGCAATTAGATACTAACCCTAAGGGGGTCAGCTGTAATAAAGCTATAAGTCTGTCTATATAAGGAGACAACCTCCTACATATTTTAGAGCTGAATCATAACAGTAGTAGGGTGATCATGTGCTGATCACTATAGAGGAATAATAAGATTATTCTCTATAAACCCTACACTCTCTCTTCAACTAGCATCCATTGGTGGAACGTGGTTTGAATCAGAGCGTTCGTTCTAGTGATTCGCGCCGGACTGTTAGGAGCAAGACAGTGGTGCGTGAAAGCAAACAACAACAACGATCTTCATTCATCCGCTGCGTAAGAGCATAGGCAAAAAAGTAAATGCGTGAATCTTCCGCTTTAATTACGTGTTTAGACGTATGTGTGATTATATCAGTCTATCCCTTCAACTGACAACGGTCTAGAAAAAGTACAATATGCTAGATTGACACAATACACATCATCCTGTTCGGCAAAAAGTCCACGCCAAACCCATCAATTGTCTACCGACTTGCACCTAACAATAGTTGTTGCAATGGGACCAAATGATCCTGAAGAGTCAGTCATCTCAATTTACTTTTTAAATAATGTAAACTAGAAACAGATACATAGAATATAAAACTGGAAAGTGGCGGGAACGGGATAGTATTTTATGCCTACTGGTTTATGCTTTGTCCGTTACTGCGTATGGCAGCACGTCTAACGAGCGAACGAGCTTAAAAAACTCGAAAAAAACAGGGGAAAGAAAAGGCTCTCACATCGTCTTCTTCAAAGTTCAAACCTCTTTCTCTCTCCTCTCTCATGTCCACTACCAATTAGATTCTCTGAAACAACCAGGCAACCACCAAGTCACCAACCAATTAATAGGTCATAGATCTAATTCCAATCGAGATATAAAAAGAGGGGGTTTTTGGCTCCTGCGGTTTCGCAAGTCCTGGATCAGCCGGCAGAGAAAACAGCCGACGAGGGTTCGGCTGCGATCAAAGAGGAAATGGAGAGCCTGAACTACAAGATGTTCGGTTGTTTCAACCGGAAGTTCAGGGTCAACGCAGTGGAGCCACCGCCTGAAGTCAGGGCGGCCTTCGAGAAGTTCTCGGGGAAGGGATCGATCCACATGTCTGCCGATCAGCTCCTCAAGTTTCTCGTCGAGGTTCAGGGAGAGACCGAGTCAACCCTCGCCGACGCCGAGCGGATCGTCCATCAGGTCATTAATCGGAGACATCACCTCACTAAATTTACCCGTCACGGTCTCACTCTCGACGATTTCTTTCGTTACCTATTCTTCGACGATCTCAATGCTTCCATCAGAACACAGGTCCCATCCCCTTTAAATTGAAATATCTCTGATGTCCTGCCTTTTTTTGGAGTTACTTTTGGTAGTCCTGTGATGAGTAATTGCCTTCTGAAGTGTAAAAGAAAACAGCTAATGATATACATGATTGTCAGAAATGTTGATAAGTAGTAGGAGTGAATTTTTTATCTCTACATGTTTGGGTTCTAAAGGTTCTGTAACCGCACCTTTTGATATCATTAGAAAAGCTAAGATATGATAGAGAAAGGAAGAAACCATGGGCAAAATTGTTCTAATTACGCCCTCACTCCTCTTTACGTTATGTGCAATTGGAACTAATTTTGATCTTCATTTCTAATGAGGCTTCGTAAAGGAGAACGATCGACAACAACTTGACTTATTTTCCTTCAGTATGTATGAAGTGCTTAAAAGTTAAAAATTCCCTGTTCTGACTTCTGATGGAACTTACATACATAATTAGGCTATCTTTATGGGGAAGGAGTTAATTCTTTCCAAAATTCAGCTTCTCTCTTATTGTATGGAGCTTGTGTAGAGTTTATTTTAGCTAAATTTATAAATGAACATGTGTAACTGGATGCTTAGAACGAGTTTGGTTAAGGTAAAAGTCTTGTTTGAATTAGGAGAGGTCACAGAGAAAAATATTTCTGCTTCAATGATGAAATCTCAAAAGCTTGTTTCCAACATTCCTATGTAATCTGGAAGGACGACATTTGGAATTTCATTTCCTTATTTTGTAATATCTTACCTGAAGTAATTGGAAAGCATTATCCATTTAGGGTAAAATTATTGCTCTTCCGCACTGTCTGTATGAATGGAACTCTTATTTCCTTTATGTGAGTAGTTGTGAACTACGTAACCAATAAAATAGTATGAATATTAACAAGCTATACATTGAACTACGTAACCAATGAAATTTAAATTTCCTTTGACAAATTTGTTATTTCAGGTGCACCATGATATGACTGCTCCATTGCAACATTATTTCATATATACAGGTCACAATTCTTACCTAACTGGAAACCAGCTGAGCAGTGAATGTAGTAACTTACCGATCATAAAGGCTCTACAAAGAGGGGTGAGGGTAATAGAACTAGATATATGGCCGAATTCTTCTAAAGATGACATTCATGTAAATCATGGGAGGTATATATTGATTGCTACTGAGTTACTATTATTTCTCTTATCATGTTTGTATGAATCTGTTTCTTTTATGCTCTCAAAGATTCTGCTAGCGTACCTTGGTTTGTGCTTAATATCAAGAGGAATATGCATATTCTTTTATTGAATTTGATTTAGCTACTAGCTTGTTGGACACCTGAACAACTACAACTAAATACGCAACCAGTTTGTATTGGGCTTAAAGAAACTATTCTGAAAACAAGGTTTCTTCACTAGTTTTCTTTAAGATCAAGCAAGGCTCAAGTCCAGAAACTATGAGGGTCATTATAAAGCTTAAAAGGTAATTAAAAAAGGTTCTAGAAGAAGCATTAAACCATGAACAAGGGAAATCCAAAATAAGTTTTCTCAAGAGGAAGTATAAAACAGTCTATATTCTACATAAACATGTGTGTTTTACATCACAGTGAAGCTTAAGCTTTGGGAAGAAGGAAGAGGCCTACAAACGGACCAGTGACTAAAAACATCAACTTTACGGAAAACAGGTGATAGCCTACTGATATAAACGAATATGTAACCCTTAAAAATTCACTTAGAAATAATTCATCAAAATGAGGTCCAAGAGCTACCCTATCAGAGAAGACCAACACCAATCTAGCTTCCTAAGTTCTTTCCGTAGAACTCAATTTCATGCCTCCTATTCTTAAGCAATTAGCTGTCAGATTGCCTATCAAAATGTTTGGTCGCACATGTGAAAAACACAACTTGTTTATAAATTGTTCTTCATATCAGTTAAAGGAACTTCATACTAGTGACACGTGTTTATTGTTTCTTCAACATAACTTGGACGACTGTATTCATAAATCAGAAAGTTACTCTTTCTTAGACAAATTTTTGGAGCATTTATGACATAATCCTATCAATTTTTAACTCGGCAACTTGATTTTTTATTCTTGTCTGATCAAATGAGTAATCCGAATGCATTCTTGTTCCACGTTCCACGTTCATTTCAGTATAGGTTATAAAATGTTCAATCTTATGTGTGGTCTCTAATAATCTCAACTTCTGAATGGAACTAGGACTTTGACAACTCCCGTGCCACTCATCAAATGCTTGAAGTCCATTAAAGAATTTGCTTTTGTTAAATCACCATACCCTCTTATAATAACTTTGGAGGACCACCTTACAGCCGATCTCCAGGCTAAGGTTGCAGAGGTTAGCTCTTTTCTTCTATTTTTTTTTTTTTTTTTTTTTTTTTTTTTCTTGTTTAGAATTTTAGGAGATGGAAACTAATTTACTCTCTTTTAATAGAGCGTCTCCTGAAAAGAACTAAAAATTTCATGTAGATGGTTACTCAAATATTCGGAGAGTTATTATATTGTCCTGACCATGGGAGCTTAGAGGAATTTCCTTCTCCAGAAGCCTTAAAGAATCGAATTATTCTGTCAACCAAACCACCACAAGAATACCTTGAGTCTAAGAATAACGATGGAGAAAATGCGTTAACAGAAGAGAAGGATTCATCTGATGAAGAAGAAGTGAGGAAGGAGTTGCAAGATCTTACAGATGGCACTGGTGACAAGGTTGGCTGAGTAGTACCTTCATTTCTTCAGTTGTACTCTAGAATGTTGATTTTTCTTTCAGTCTGCTTTGGTTTTGAAGCTGATAAATGCCCTATTATGGCAGAGGTTGACTGACCAGGATGGTGGGGACAATTTTGGCAGCATGAAGAAATCAAGCCAGGTTGGGGAAACTCAATATAAGCGTCTCATTGCAATTCATGCCGGGAAACCAAAGAATGGATTGAGAGAAGCATTAAGATCTGGAGCTGATAAAGTCAAGCGTCTTAGTCTGAGTGAAAAAGCTTTGGAGAGGGCAGCAGAGTTGTATGGAACTGATCTTGTTAGGTAGTCATTTAGATCTCTGTCTTATCTTGAATACTGCCATCTTTCAGATATCTTATCGAGCTTTGGATATCAGCTAATGTTTTATGTTTACTTTCTGATTTCCTACATAGGTTTACACAGAAGAATTTCCTTCGGATATACCCGAAGGGTACCCGAGTCACCTCCTCAAATTATAGGCCACTCACTGCATGGATCCATGGAGCTCAGATGGTTGCATTTAATATGCAGGTTAGTTTTCCGACTGTGGCATAGGTGAAGCAGAGGCATTGCGATAATGTTCTTCTCTTTCAGTATTATTATTCGAGGAGCTAAAGTGATAAATCTCATAGAAGCTGTTATTAACCAGTTTTTGTTGCAGGATTCTTCGCAGTAGGTAGTGCATCCTTTAAGTTATTCAGTTTTTATTTATAAGGTCTGATTTGGTTAGGATTTCTGTTGATCCATATGCTTAGCTGTGTACCCTTCAAGCCAGTCAATGCAATATCCTAATGACTAGTACATCCCCGTGGAAATTGAAATTTTGTTATCTTCTTAGGGATTTGGGAAGTCGCTCTGTCTGATGCATGGGATGTTCAGATCTAATGGAGAATGTGGGTATGTAAAGAAACCTGATTTTCTGTTGAAGAAAGGTCCCAATAACGAGGTATTTAATCCTGAAGCGACATTGCCAGTGAAAATGACTCTAAAGGTTAGTGAATCAATGTGGGTTAATTACAAGTTTTTATCTCATTGTTGATGTCATCCTAGAGTTCTCTTACTATATAATAGGTGAAAGTATACATGGGAGATGGATGGCGTCAGGATTTCAGCCATACACACTTCGATAAGTTCTCACCTCCTGACTTCTATACAAAGGTATTTCAGAAAACGCACAGTTTTTCTTTACTGGGTTTTGCGTTACTCTTTGGATTGTTGCTTCTTTCTCGATTTGGAATTCATGCCGGGTGTAAGAATATATATGTACACACACACGCACACACTTATATATTACTGCTCTTGCTCATCATTTCCCGACTAAGCCTTTTCCTTAGGTTGGAAGCAATGTAGCTTGGAATAAATCTACTCTACCAGATTTCCTGCACCAGAACCTTCTTAGTTTTTTCTCGCAGAACCATAGTCCATATAAAGAAAAGAAAGTAGTCTTTGGCGAAGGGTCAAACATATTCATTAGAAACCACAGTTACAGGGTCAAGTCAACAAGCAATAGAATAAGAGTAGGACTACCTCCTATGCCTGAGATCCATAGTTTCAAGTCCCCATCTACGACCAATCACCATTCAGTGTGCACTATAAAGAAGTGTGTGTGTGTCTTTGTGACTATAAAGAAGTTGGGGAAGAGATGGCAGTATCCCTAGCTAAGAAAGCCTGCTGCAGTGTGTGTGTGTGTGTGTGTGTGTGTGACTATAAAGAAGTTGGGAAACTAAATGACTACTCCATATCTTAGCGACTAGGGAGTTGTGTAAGATGTGGAAAAAAATATCAATTAGGGCCTTCCTTTGGGTATCATTGTCATTGGACAAAGAAATAAGGAAAACCTAATTATCTCCATTCTTTCACACACATGATAAAGACCATGCATCAGGCAAGATCATTCCCAATGACCACAGCATCCTCTTCAGTTGATGTCCTGTTTACCCTTTTCTAAGCAGACACTGATGTATTGAGGAGACAAGCAGATACTGTGATGTTCTAAATCAACTTAACCATTCTAGTTGAAAGAAACTGTAATTAAACGAGGACAGGTCATATTCATCAAATTAAGGGAGAACAATTGAGTGAGGAAGGAAAGAAGTCACAGGACAAGGCTGTTGGTAACTGGCATTGTCTATATCCTGACTATACTATATTAGCCTTTCATAAGTATAAGTCAACTAGTAGCCCTGATCCCGAAACTATTTGTTGTGTTGAAAACGAAGATAGAAGCCCTCAATTATATTTTAAGGGATTGTTTTAATTATTTAAAACCTGGATCTCTTATTTGTGACTACTAGTAAATGACCCGTCCCTTTGGGACTATTTTGCCAATTACTATTCTTATCGTTAGCGAGTTACTTGATCACATGTTTTGTAGTACCCATATTTTTTTAAGGACATAATTACAATTCGAAGATGGTTAAACATGAAATTCTACAATTATTACTTATAAGGAGGCCAAATAATAATAATTGTTGAAAATATTAGGGTCTAAAAGTGAGAAAAGAGAAATGGGTAGGATGTCAGGTTGTGTCAGATGGTGGGTATGGGGGAGAAAAGAACACAATCAGGACCATTCATGCTATAGAAATCTAAGGGTTGTTAAGACACCAAGGCATATATGAACAGTAAAAGAGCGAGCTTGCTTAGTAATAGATGTAGACTGCAATCCATGTTACTGAATCACGTCCGCGTGCTGCTAAATTTTTGTGGCAGGTATACATATACGGATCGCTAGCCGACTATGCCAAAAAGAAGACGAGGGTAATTGATGATGAGTGGACACCTATGTGGGATGAAGAGTTTGTATTCCCATTGAGAGTTCCAGAGTTGGCTCTTCTTCGCATCGAAGTGCGTGAACACGACCGGTCGGAGAAGGATGACTTTGGCGGGCAGACTTGTTTGCCTGTGTCCGAGTTGAAGTCAGGTATTCGGGCAGTCCCACTCTATGACAAGAAGGGGGAGAAGCTGAAATCCGTGAAGCTGCTTATGCGATTTCAGTTTGCAATGTTTTAAAATTTCGGACCCCTGAAGCTTGAAGGTTGTTTGTTGTATTATATTTTACAGGTTGTAGTTTTGGTGAGTGTATTAGGTATTAGAAACTACCATTGGCGAAATTATTGAGTGCGAGTCCTCTTCTCTTCATTCTTTCGTTTTCATTTGAGCTGTAATAATGTAAATTTGCTGGCTGTTGTCTTCCTTGGATGACGTTGTTACCACGATGTTGTTTTAAGTTTTAACAACTTGTTCTAGTGCCAACCAGCAGATGGATGCTCCGGATGATAGCGCAAGAAAACAAGTTAAAACACATGTTATGTTTTGACATAACTAAGGGCAAAGTTGGGAAGTCACTCACTCCGTGCCCACTGTGATTGGTGATGCTGAGCTGGTTATTAGGCCGTTAGGCTGACAACCTACCACTCCGTCCCTGTTCATTCTATCCAAACTGACTTTTGTTATTGTTTATTAGGTCACTTTGAACCGTTGATTTGAATAGTAAATCGATGCAATTTTTCGATAATTTTTTTCATGGTGTTGTAGAGTAAAAGTTTCTCTATAGTACGGTGAAAATATTATTAAAAAATTGTATTATTTTGCTATCTGATCATCCGGTCAAAGTGATCCAAATACGAGCCAAAAAGCCAATTTAGGTAGAAAGAGCAGGGACGAAGTGGTAATTCTTTATCTTCACAAGTGTTTTTCCCCTTTTGTATAAAACTTATAAATGAGAAGTTTAAAGGTTATGAATGAAATTACAATTCCTCTCCCATTTCTGTCTTTCTCTTTCTCGTCTTTAACTTTTGTGTTCTCCTCATTCAATCAATTTCTTGTTAGCAACGTCACTTAGGCAATCAGCCACCATTATTTTTTGAATCTTGATCCTAACATTTGTTATCAAAGCGTCCAGACTTTTCAAATGATGGTAGAAGGTAATGGTGAAGGCAAACCGGGTTACACAGTCGGAAGATGAGATTTACTGCATTTCACGGAATCAAGAACAAACAAATGCCGCAATGCAGAACATAGATGACAAAATGGAAGTCATGGGGTTGCAGTTAGAGAATTTGGGTCAACAAAAGAGACAATGGAAAGCACGGAGGCCAATTGAAGGGTCTAATTACCAATTTTCAAGCGGTTGTGAAGAAATTGTTCAAAACTGGGGCAACATCAGGATCTGTCAAGAAACCTACTCTTTATCAAGAACCTCTACTGCAGACACTAGTCAATGCAACTATGTGAAATTAGAGCAACTGGGAATTGGCAGCAAGACCACAATTGCGCTTTCTTGGAATAGATGCCCTAGAGGCAATCTAGTTTAGTATGAATTTATTTTGGCTAGAACATTTATTGTATTATTTATTGGATATTTAATATAATGATGTCCTTAGATTTACAATTGTGTTGTTTATCTTAAATATCCCTAGTCCAGTATAATGATTAATAGGACAATCATCTATAGACTAGTATGGGGTTGGATTGATATGGAGATATCATGATCCAACACATGGGTGTGCATTAAGGGTAATGACGCACTGGATTGACCCATCTTCGAGAAGGCTACATACACGTTATGTTAAGTCACAAGCGGTTCTCGTGGTAACAACGGTATTGTCATCCTTAGACTTGAAGTCACTAGATTGTCTAGTTGTGGATTATTGTGATTTTGGTAGCGTTAAACGCTACACCGTAACTGGATAGCTATAAAGGCGTGTACCGGATATAATAAGAAGCAAGCTTAGAAATCGTAGTAGACGTAGATAGAATTTGTCCCTCCCACATAATGGGAGCAAATATCAGAGGCCACTCGAGGGATAGTGCTTATATAATGTCTGGCCAGACTCACATAAATCAATATAGGATATTGATGTTATTTGCACGAGTAAGGCTATTCCCAGGATGGAGAAACTATGGATTGGATATACGAGTGTGACTTGTACGTCTCGTGTCCAATCCGGATATGGAGACAAAGGAATGTGACAATTACTTACGCAAGATTTGTCGGATGACTATTCTATTAGTTAGCTAGAATGAATGTCTTGCTAGAGACCGCTCCATATTAGCAACTACCAACTAGATAGAACCTATGAGGTCACACGCTAGATAGAGTTGAACTAGAATTAATTAATATGATTAATTAATTAGAAGGATCACTTTGCAACACCTTGCAAACTTAGTAGGACTAATTTTCAAGGGAGGGACTGAATCGAATTCTAGTAGGACTAGAATAGGACCTTTAGGTAGTTGACAAGGTTGGACTATATAAAGGATGCTCCTTCCTTCCTTCCCACACTTATGAACTTATCAGTCATAACTTGAGTGGGAGAGAACAAAAGGAGAGAGAGCAAGCAAGCAAGAGGCCGAACCGACCCCTTGCCGCCGCACCATCCCCGTCGGCCAACAAAGGAGGCCGCCCCTCCTTGTTGCCTCGTGTTGTGTTATTTTTTCTTCCTCTTCCTCCGTTCCTAGCTAGCACAAAGGAGAAGAAAGATCTAGATCTCAACTCTAGGCATGGATCAACCGTAGAGACGTGACACAATTCACGTTACAAATCATCACAGGAGAAACCCTAAGGTGTGTAACATGATTCTTCATTTACCATCGTTATGCTTCTTGTCCTGTGATCCTTGGAGGGTATTGAATGGATAAATTATATTTTCCGCTGCGTATCCATGATCAAAACCCTACAGTGGTATCAGAGCCACAGGTCGTAGAGCATAAACGTGGTTTATGTGTTACGTTTTGATAATTTTACACTTTAAATTTATTGTTTATCGCGTAAAACAAGACAAATCAAGCATATGATGCAATTTGTCAATAATCAAACAAAACAAGACCTATTTTTTGCATTGGATGCATGAATTAGTGTTTGAGAAATTTTATGATCTTAGATCTAGATCTCATGGGCATCCTATTGAAAGAAGGAGTTTTTTTCAAACAAGGAAACTACCAAACTTGGGCAACAAGCAAAGGAGTTGTTTTGGAAACAACTCCCAAAGAGGTTCGCCCCCCCCCCCCCCCCCTAGGGGACCACCCCTCCTTGCTTTCCGCCCAAGTAAGGCACGACCTAGGGGCCGGGGGGCTGCCCTAGCGCACGGCCTAGCCGTATGGGCTAGGGGCCGGCCGGCCCAAGGCCTAGGCCGTCCTTTTTGGGTTTCGGCCAAGTAATTGGTTGGGCCCCTTGGACCGTTTCGAGTCTAGATAAATCCTAAAATCTATTAAAATTGACCAAGCGCGTTAAATTTCAATTTTAACTGTTATGTGCAATTCGCATGGTGGTTGGATATGGCCTTAGGATGTGGTTTAGTGTGATTGTTTAATTTTGTGGTTTGGTTTACGGCCTGCGAGCTCATCAATTTGTTGTAATAATTAATTAGAGTTTTATGGTCTGCGAGCCATTTTTTTCTCAACTTGTGAGATTTATTTTATTTAGTATAGTTGATTAGCTAGTGCTAGATATAATAGATTGTTAGCCAAGATTGAAGAAAAGAAGCCCAAAGCCAGAGGAAGCCACAAAAGATGGATCATGGAGAATTCCACATGACTATGAAGGATGGACCAAAAGATGAAGACGCATGGAGATGTGTTTGCTTTTAGGGTTCATAGATAATTCCATTGGCTTGGAATTATCTTAGTCTAGAAAAGGCCATATCCACATCACGTTTTATTTTATTTTGTGGTTGTTTATTTTATTGTCTTATTATTTTGTGGTTGGTGTATGGATGATGCATGCAATTAGGATAATAAGATAATTAGACAACCCGGATCTATTATTTGGAGTTGTGCCCAAACTCAAATAGATGGATCAGTAGATATGGATCAACAAAACAATTAAAATTGAATTTCAAAATCCCTCAACATTCAAATATTGTGTTTTTTCCTTCTCGTTATTTAAACACTCATTATCATCATGATTTATCAAGTTCGTGCATGCCAAAGCAAGGCGAATTGGTTCATAATGATGAAATGCGATGACACAAACAAGTAATATGAAATTGTTTAAATAAGAGGTTGGACACAACTAGGCTATTAATATGATTAAAACCTAGAGGCAATCAATTGGGATTATCTATATGGATGGACAAATAAGGAGTTATTTGCCCAATTTAACCAAGAGTTGCATAGGATGCAATTGGAATTGTTCCTACCTAAAGTAGTCAAATTATGGGCGACTCGCCAAAGCAAGCTCATAAGGATATGAAACATGGATCTTGGCCCACTAGAAAATATAAGGATATTTCCCGCATTAATATCTTGAGGGTTATTAATCCGTAGAAAAATAGTGGGAGCTATATTTGATAAGCTAGCCATTATTGAATATAGTCCAAAATTCACAAATACTAAAACTTGCGTATTTTCCTTTTGTAGAATTCCAAATGGCAAACAGCTCTTCGAGTTCACAACATTCCATACGATCTGTCTTGAGAAGGACAAGCTCTCTGGAACCAACTTCCTTGATTGGTAAAGAAACTTGAGAATCGTTCTCAAGCAAGAGAAGAAACTGTACGCAATAGAGGAGCAAGTTCCAGCAGGTTCAGAGAACAATACCCCTGCAGCCCTAAAGGCGTATCAAAAGAGTGTTGATGACGCTAATGATGCGGCCTGCCTTATGCTATGCACCATGACTTATGAGCTTCAGAAGCAACACAAAAACATGAATGCTGTCGATATGATCGAACATCTGAAGCAGCTCTTCAAAGAGCAGGCAAGGGTTGAGAGGTATGAGGTCTCTAAGGCATTGTTCAAGTGTCATATGGCTGAAGGAAACCCTGTGGGACCTTATGTACTCCGTATGATCGGATACTTGGAGAACCTCGCGCGACTAGGGTTTCCGGTCGGCCAAGAGTTGGCCACCGATCTCGTGCTGCAATCGTTGCCTGAGAGTTGTGGACAGTTCATCATGAACTATAACATGAACGAGATCGTGAAACCACTGCCAGATCTACTCAATATGTTGAGGACAGCTGAACAAAGAATCAACAAGGGTAAGGGCAAGGCCATTATGATGGTACATAAATGAAAGGGCAAAAGGTCTGCTTCATCCTCCAAGGGCAAGGGCAAGTCAGTTGCCAAGTCCAAGGAACCTGTCTTTAAGCCTGTTGGTGGCATTGCCAAAGGCGTGACTAAATGTGAGTGTCACTACTGCAGTCAGCCTGGACACTGGAGAAGGAAATGCCCAAAATATCTGGAGGACAAGAGGCTTGGAATAGTGATTCCACCACCACCAGGTATTTTTGTTGTAGATGTCAATTTAACTGTCTCTACATCATGGGTATTAGATACTGGATGTGGATCTCACATTTGTCGAAATGTGCAGGATCTAAAGAGTAGTAGAAGATTGGATAAAGGGGAGATAGACCTGCGCGTTGGAAATGGAGCAAAAGTTGCTGCGTTGGCCGTGGGCGTGTGCGACCTATCTCTACCTTCAGGATTAGTTTTAGAATTAAATAATTGCTATTTTGGGCCTTCTATGAGCAGAAACATTATTTCTATTTCTTGTTTGGACAAGGAAGGTTTTATTATTTCAATAAAGAACAACTGTTGTTCCTTTTATTTAATAATATTCACTATTGTAGTGCGCAATTATTTAATGGACTATATGTCCTTGATCTAAGCAATCCTGTCTACAACATCAATATCAAGAGGATTAAAATAAATTATTTAAATCCTTCTTACTTATGGCACTGTCGTTTAGGCCACATAAACGAGAAACGTGTATCTAGACTCCATAAGGATGGATTCCTAGACTCATTTGATTTTGAATCATATGAGACATGTGAGGCTTGTTTATTGGGAACATATTGGGTCACACGCTAGATAGAGTTGAACTAGAATTAATTAATATGATTAATTATAAGGATCACTTTGCAACACCTTGCAAACTTAGTAGGACTAATTTGCAAGGAAAGGACTGAATCGTATTCTAGTAGGACTAGAATAGGTCATTTAGGTAGTTGACAAGGATTTGTTGGACTATATAAAGGATGCTCCTTCCTTCATTCCCACACTTATGAACTTATCATTCATAACTTGAGTGGGAGAGAAAAAAAGGAGAGAGAGCAAGCAAGAAAGAGGCCGAACCCGAACCCTTGCCGCCGCCCCATCCCCGTCGGCCAACAAAGGAGGCCGCCCCTCCTTGTTGCCTCGTGTTGTGTGATTTCTTCTTCCTCTTACTCCGTTCCTAGCTAGCAAAAAGGAGAATTAATATCTAGATCTCAACTCTAGGCGTGGATCAACCGTAGAGACGTGACACAATTCACATTACAAGTCATCACAGGAGAAACCCTAAGGTGTGTAACATGATTCTTCCTTTACCATCGTTATGCTTCTTGTCCTGTGATCCTTGGAGGGTATTGAATGGATAAATTATATTTTCCCCTGTATATCCATGATCAAAACCCTACACGCTTTACGTAGATAAAGTGGTAACGAGTGAGCATAGAACTGCCTAAACAGAACCAACTACAGAATAGACAACATTACTCTGACGAGTGATCACTGTCAAGAGCATTCATGCCCAAATTTGATTTCCCAAATTTTGATGGATTCAATAACCTAGGGTGGATAAAAAATGCTAACATGTATTTTGTGGTTCATACAATGGAAGATTTGCAGAAGATTATAGTGTCTTCTCTGCACTAATATAAAAAAAATGATCTTCTTGAAAAGTTAGTTTCAATTTACTTAGAATAAAAATTAATTTGTAAATTATTCTTTTAGTAATTATGAAGAGATTATTAATCAAGTATAAATCAAATCTTCATAAAAATAATTTTGACAAAAAGAGTTATAGCTAAATAATATTCGGCTGAATTTCTTTGAGAGATAAAACTGCTACATTCTTTTTGATTTAAACCGAAATATTCCAATTACTTTAAGCAGAAAACTGATTAAATTCATAAAATATTTCTAATAGGAAAATACAGCTTTTTTTATCATTATCACTCAATATATTATTTTATAAAATATATATTTTACTGCTAATTAAACTCTCTTACTCGAAAAAAGGGATATGAGAATATGCCTTGTTTGGGTAGAGGATATGATATGTTGGGATAAGCCTTATGCTTGTAAACGAGCAAGAATATGATTGTTGTCTGATAAACCCTGATAAGATATGCTGGCTGTCTGTGTTTGGGTGCTGTCGAATATGATGCAGAATATGAAATATCAGGTTTGGGTAGTATATGATAAGAAGCAGCATATGTGCCAAAATGACTACAATATTCTCAGTGCGGTCACTTTGTATAATTGTATTTACAAAGTGGAAGGATTTTTTGAAAGGAAATTACATTATTATTATTTAGGAAAGAAGGGGCATTATTATGTTGTAAATATGTATAATTTCTTCAATCAAAATTGATTAGAGTTTTTATCTAAACAAATCACACATTATATAAATAGTAAATAGTATAACATGGTATTCTTAGAGCATGTCCTTGTCATCAATCAATTTTAGTGGAAGGAATATACAATAACTATATTCTAACTTTAGCGAACATTATACGTACTTGTGTGATTTTTTGCATTTAATTGTCTAACTAAAAACTTACATTAATTGGTTTCTTATAGGTAAATGTTGTAGCGTTTTGATGCAGGATGTACAACGGAAATCCAATTAAAATTTCCTGATCAAAGCCCTCCGTGAATCGCAGGTTAAGCTCTCATAATGTGATAAAAGAAACAATGTGTACCTTGTGGGTTTATGTGATCTCAACGAAGAATAGCGTCTTCGTCTCTATCGGTATCTGTAAGTTCAAGGCTGTTTTCAAAACTTTGAAACCGGTTTCAAATCCTTGAAAACTCACAGCATAAACTAAGGGGGAGTTCTTACTCCTATACATTCTCTAATCTCCTGTACTTGATCATGCTATATTATATAATGAAAGACAAACTAATTCTGTGTTATAACATGCTTTGATCTCATTATTTTCCTAAATTTTTTGCAGGGATTGTTAGCTAACTATGTGTTGCAGGTATAGCTAAGTCTTTATTTGTAGTATTGAAGAACTGGCAATCACGACTTGCAGATTTGATGCTATTCTTATGAAAGTGTGTATGGACTTTCCTTATGTAACACCCCGTAATTTACTAGAATTTGAGAAGTGGATATCTTAAAATAGTGGGGTCAAACTGATACAAATTTTAAAAAAAACGTTGAATTAGTTAAGGAATGTGTAAGTTAGTAGTATCTGTTAACTCCTAATCTTACAAGAATGTCAGGAAATGACACTGAGAGTGCTATTGAACTTAGTCGGGGTCAGTTTGAAGTTAATCAAAGTTGGGGAGGCGATATGCACCAGAGGCCCAAAGTTTCTTATATTTGCACTTAACACCCCCTATGTGTCACTCATGCAAGCTAGCATGTGATAAGTGTTAAGTTTAGCATGTGAGGGCTGATTATACCACTCTGCCTCTTATCTTTAGCCCCATGGCGGATCGGCCCGGGGTTTAAGAGAAGAGACTTTTTGACCAAAATGCCCTTGACAAACTCTACAAATTACTCACTACTTCCTAGGGTACACCATCAACAGTAGCATCAACACCACCCATGAACCCCACCACAACCACCACCAGCCCACCACAACCAGTGTAAACCACCCCAACACCACCATGGACTAAACCACAATCAAAACCATCATTCAACTTCACCTTCAACAGCATATTTTTTAGAAAATAATGACTGAAACGAAGAACAAAAAATGTCTAATTTAACAAGAACACCATCAATTTATAGATCTGGACAAAAAAAATCAGATCTAAAAAAGATTGTCGTTCGAGAACAGAGAGTCCTGTAAATTTTCAGATCAATTTACTGATCTGGACTAAAGACAAGAAGAAGAAGAAGAATCGCCGGACCACCTACACTTGTGTGTGAGAGAGAGAGAGAGAGAGAGAGAGAAACAGAGCACATCGGAGCTGAAATCGCCGGCGTCTTCGTCCTCCACCGGCGTCCTCTTCCTCATCCTCGTATTCCACCGCCAGATCGGAGTTGAAATCGTCGCTCTCTTCGTCGACCTCTGCTCTGTGCTCTCCGTTTTTCTCTTCGCCGACCTTCCACCAGACTTTGGTCTGCGTCGTTCCTGTTGCATCCCTCTCTCTCACCTCTTCTCCACCATATATCTTTCTTCGTTCTTGTGGTCTCCGTATCTCTCTCTTCGAACAGAAGACAGATGAATATGTGGGTGTAAAATGACTCGAGGGGATAAGGTGATTTTAATGGGTAGGGTTGGGTTTGGTGAAAAGTAGGTAGGGTATTATTTGTGAGAATAATGTTGTAATTTTAGCTGTTTAAGGTTACCAAAATAGGAAATGGGGTGAAAGATAAGAGACATCCCAAAAATGAATTTGGGGCTAAAGAGAAGAGACAGAGTGGTAAATCTTATATCTCTCATTTTGACATAAGAGAGAGAGAGAGAGAGAGAGAGAGAGAGAGAGAGAGAGAGAGAGAGAGAGAGAGAGAGAGAGAGAGAGAGAGAGAGAGAGAGTCCCCTACAACCACCAAGACCACCACCGCATCACCACCACTGTAACCACCTCAGACGTGTTCCAAATCAAGAACTGTTTCTGTTGGTGATAGCCAAGGGCATGGGGAAGAAAATCCCCCAATAAATTTGAGAATCCATCAAGAGACGTGTGAGATAATCCAGATTGAAGGTGATGCACCCTATGTTGTTTTTGCTCAAATTATCCTTGTATATAGTGAATTAGGAGTTCTAATTAGTATATTTGTGATCATGAGGATGAGAGTAATCCAAGGGTACCAATTTTTTGCGCTGAATCGAATAAAAAAGACTCTTGCCGTGTTCTGCACTTACATCGTCGCCGGAAAAACGCCATGGACGGCGAAGTTTGGTGAGGCCTTTGTTCTTACTTCTTTCTCTCTGTAAATCACACTGTGGTGATCCCTATGGGATAAATAATTATTTTTGGTTTTCCATCTTTTCCCAGAGACCGTGAGGAAGGCTTCCTTTGTCGTCGGAGTTCGAAGCGTTGGCCGGAAAAACTCCATTAGCGCTGAAAGCTTGGTAAGGCTTAGTTCTTGTCTGTTTCTTGCTGCTAACTGCGTCATAGTGATACTGGGATCGTTAAGATATTAGCACCCTGATTTGTGCCCGGAAATTGGTTTGGGCCGAGTTTGAGGTGGATGAGTTTCGTTTTCCGGCGCACATTCATGCTCTGTAAATGGTAGGATATCTCACTTGTTTCTCAACCAAATCAGGTGGGAATTGTACCTTTGTGTTACTTGGATTAGTATATGAAAATTGGGGTGGTTTAACCGGGTTGAATCTGTCTCTAACCCTCTCAAAATTCCAAGCAAAGTGGCTGCCTTGTTGCAAGTTGTTGATGAACCAGCAAGACCTGGGTTTTTGTGCTGACTAGTAAGGGGTGTATCTCCCTCGATTCTTAACCAAATGACCTGATTCTTGGACCTGTGAACTCTCTATTGATAATACTACATATATATATGTAAATCAAATTAACGGGAGCAGTCTGTGAGATCCCCAAATTATTGCTTAAAGTCAGTGCTGGAGGTGTTCTTGACATGCTTGATTTCCCACTAATGATTTTCCCCAACTTTGAGTCTTTATTTCTCTCTCTTCAATTAATGAATTATAAACAGGGTTTTTCTCCTTCTTGTATATGGTGTTTAGACCTACAAGACCATATGCTGCATGCCCCATAACCTAATCTCAAACCCCCTGGATCTTTCCTCAAAGTAGCTACTTCCTCTGTTTCTTCTTAGTTTGACTTTTGACACTATTCACCGGGTCACTTTGCCTGGTGATTTGATTAGCAATACGATGCACAAATTTTGTAATTTTTTCATGGTGTTGTAGAGTAAACTTTGCTCTACAAGACCATGAAAAAATTACCAGAAAGTTGCATCGTTTTGCTATCCAAATCATCGGGTCAAAGTAAGAAGATTACGGATAAAAAAGTCAACTAAGAAGAAACAAAAGAAACAGAAGAAACATAGGAAGTACCTGTGATTGTTCTTCACCAATAAGAACTTCAAACTTTTCTAAAAGTATTGGGATCTTTAATTTCACCCAACTTTGACATGCAATAGCTCCTTGTATATTTGGAGTGTGTGGGAGTTCTAATATGATATGAAATCCTTGAACAATCTGCTACAAGATCCCATGCTCCCCAAATTGTTGCTAAATTGATCACAAATCAGGTATGAAGTTGACTTTGTGAACCTTTTTCACTCAAATTTTGACTTTTAAGTTTGTCATCCAAAATGACATTTCTAGCACCCACCGTCTTAAGAAAAGTTGGTCTAGATGTCTCCCTGAGTCTATAGGTCAGATTTGACCGAGTTCGGCGTTCTAAAAATACATGAATTGACAAACAATGTAAGAGGTGGAAAAAATGTAATTTTGGATAAAAGCTGCACTAAGCTAAAATCTTTGATTTGGAGCCAATGACATAACTTATAAGGACATTTGGAAGCCTTAAGAGGATAAATTGACCTTATATTGAGCAAGTTGACGTTAGGGGCCTTTTTATAAATTCCACAAACTACAGTGTCCCCTCTGCAATTATTTCAAACTTCTATTTTGCAGCTAACTCTGGCTTTGAACAAAAAATATGACTTGAAAAGGGTACTTGGGCCTTATAAGGGTAATTTCATGAATCTAGTTGACCCGGTCAACAATTGGGGGCCTTTCTGCAATTCTGATAACCTTCAGAGGCCTAAGTGCCAATCATTTGAGATTTTGTTTACCAATCCTATGACTACCTTGGAGTGCTAGGGAAGGTAATTACAAATTAGTTAGGATAGTTGACTTATTTGGAGGATCTGTGCCAATGAGGACCCTAAGTGCAATTTTACCCAACTAATTGGGCCTATGTGCAATTAAAATAAACTTTGGGAAGTTTTACCAATGATTCTAAAGCACCTACAACCTTATAAGTTTGTACATTTGGCAGAGACTTTAGAACAATTCAGGACTTCTCAAATAATAATAGGAGCTTTAACTTAATCATCTGTAATGACGAACGTAATTAAAGGCCTTTCAGTAACCTTGCTGGATTCTATGGTTGTCACTCCAAGCTAAAGTGACAGGTTTGACTGAGTTGACCTCCCTAAATGGGTCAGTTTGACCGAACTGGGTAAAGGGGGTAGAGTGGTCATCTCACCATTCCTTAATAAATCAACCGCATCTAAGACAAGACATGACCTCATGTGTATCTGTAAGCTTCCAAAGTACATGGAATTCCAATCTGGTCAACCGGGGACTGGAATAAGAATAATCAGACTGAATCAGGGACTCCTACGCGATCTAAACCATAGGCAAGGGACGAGGGTGTAAATAACCAGGGATGATCAGGAGGGTACTAATTGGAACTCTGGGAGTCCTAGTACTCATAAGACTTGATAAGTCCACCCTAATAAAAGTACCTAAGATACAACCATGATTGCATTAAGAAGAATGGAACACCTGGGGTAGATCAATGTATTGGCAAGACTTGTCAGTTAACTGCTGCTGCTGCATATGTGTTACTCCTCTATGATGGGGATCTATATGTTGTTTCACATGTATCTTTGTGTTTTTTTCATATATCTATTGTTGTTTATGCATGCATCTGTCTATTATTATAGAAGTTGCTGATTTAGGGGATTGCTCCACTGACCAAAGAAGTGGATTGTTTTCTAGGTAAGCATAAGTGTGCTTAATATTTTATTTGGGAATACCCAAGTATAGGTATGCATATGTGAGTACTTGATACTGAAATATTGAAATAAATAACATTCGATCATGCTAATATACATATATGTGGACATGGATATGAATCATGCCCGTCTTTAAGCTGCTTTCCAGATATCTGATACAAGAATACCTTAGACCTTTGCATGGTCATTACAGGCTCCGGCCGTATGCTCTGCTACAGTACCATACACTTGGGTCCCGACCTATAGGCTTAGCTAGTACATTGCTAGCTCCCGGCTAGACAACTAGGTTCCGCCCTCTGGGTTGCGATCCAGAGGGGTGTGCACACTTAAGGATAGTCTATCTTGGAGGGTTTGTGGATAATTTCCTGCGGGCAAGCAATTGGATTATACTAATTTTGAACATGGTTTTAAATAAAATAATTGAATACCACCGGACTTGGATATGAATATTGTATTGATTATCTACTTGGCATTGCTATAGTTGGATATTATTAGAGCCTCTATGAATTGCGTGTAGGAGGGAGCATCTTAAGCGTTCTGACGCATCCGTAAGATAGGAAATACGGTCCTCAAGGACCATACTCGATTAATCCTTTTTGTTGGAATAGGTGCCCAAGAGGCAATCTATATTTAGTATGAACATTGTTTGGCTAGAACATTCATTTATTATTTATGCCAATATTTAATATAAAGAAGTCCTTAGATACAATATATTGTTTATCTTAAATATCCCTATTCCATTATATTTATTAACAGGAGGATCAACTATATACTAGTATGTGGGTAGATTGATATGGAGATATCAAGTCTAACACATGGGTATGCATTACGAGTAATGACATACTGGATTGACCCATGACGAGAAGGCTACATTAGATTATGTCAAATTCACAAGCACTTCTCGTAGTTCTAATGGTATTATAATCCTTAGACTTGATGTCACTAGATACTCTAGTAGTGGAATATCATGATTTGATATTATCAAATGTTGCGCCTTAATCGGGGAACTATAAAGATAGTTATCGGGCATGATAGGAAGCAAGCTACAGGATCGTAGTGATGTATATAGGACTTGTCCCTACCACATAATGGGATCAAATATCCGTGGGCCACTCGAGGGATGGTGCTTATAGAATGTCTGGCCAGACTCAGATAAATCAGCATGGAGATATTGATGTTATCTGCACGGATAAGCATATTCCCAGGATAAAGAAACTACGGATTGGATATATGAGTGTGACTGTTATGTCTCGTGTCTAATCCGGATATTGAGACAAAGGGATAACACAATACATGAACATTGGGCACAAGGTTTGTCGGATCACTAACTATTTCTGTTAGTTGGGTATCATGGATGTGTTGCTAGACACCGCTCCATGTTAGTAAAGAGTTACTACCAACTAAATAGAAACCTATGGGGTCACACACCGAATGGATCAGATTGGATATTGGCATTAATTAGTGGGACTAAATAATCAAAAGTATCTAAACGCAACCACATGCAAAGTTAGTAGGACTAGTTTTCAAGGTGGACTAATCCATGTAAGGACATGATTATTAATGGGGCAATTATGTAGTTAGTAAAGAGTTATTAAATATATAAAGACGTCCTAGCTTGTTATTTTCTCAAGAAAAGTCATTATTGAGAGAACATAACAAAGCAAGGAGAGAGAAAAAAGCCTAATGAGGCCAAAGCCCCCTAGACCCGTCCGCCCCTTGCCGTCGACCACCTTTTGTGGCTCACGACTTGCTCCATTTTGCGTGATCTCTTGCCTCTTTCTTCCGCTGCTAGCACTACACGGTGGGAAGGACTCCAATCAAATATCCAAGGTGTGGATACTCGTAGAGACAAATACATTATTATTCGTGTGATCTCTCAAACTAAAGTACACACCTCTTCAAGCCTTATCATGTTATGATGGTTTGCCTGTGATCCTTGGAGGGATTTAAGAAGGATTAATTTTTGTTATTCCGCTGAGTTACCTGCATCAAAACCCTACACTTTTAAATAACTTGTATTACTTGTATCACCTTACTCAGAGTTATTTGATTTTTTGTTTCTTGTGTTTGCCTATATTTTTGGCAGATGAGCGCGTGGGTTTTGGGGAAGTCAATCAGAGGTTTAGAGCTTTAATTTGAGAGAACTGCACACTATTTGTTGGAATAGGTTCCCTAGAGGCAATCTAGTTTAGTATGAAAAGTAATTGGCTAGAACATTCATTGTATTATTTATTGAGATATTTAATATAATGAAGTCCTTAGATCTATAGTTGTGTTGTTTATCTTAAATATCCCGAGTCCATTATAATGATTAACAGGACAATCATCTTTAGTCTTGTATGGGGTTGGATTGATATGGAGATATCACGATCCAACACATGGGTATGCATTAGGTGTAATGGCATACTGGATTGACTAATCTCCGAGAAGGCTACATACATGTTATGTAAATTCACAAGTGCTTCTCGCGGTGACAACGGTATTGTCATCCTTAGACTTGAAGTCACTAGATCATCTGGTTGTGTAGTATTGTGTTTTGGTTGCGTCAAATGCTGCACCGTGATTGGGTAATCATAAATGCGCGTATAAGACAAAATAGGAAGAAAGCTTAGATATGGTAGTGATGTAGATAGAATTTGTCCCTCCCACATAACGGGAGAAAATATCCTAGGTCACTCGAGGGATAGTGCTTATAGAATGTCTGGCCAGACTCAAATAAATCAATATAGGATATTAATGTTATTTGTACGAATAAGGCTATTCACATGATCGAGGAACTATAGATTGGATATACGAGTGCGACTTGTATGTCTCGTGTCCAATCCGGATACTGAGACAAAGGGATGAGACAATACTTGCACAAGGTTTGTCGGATGACTATTTCTATTAGTTGGGTAGTATGGATGCCATGCTAGAGACCACTCCATATTAGTGAATAGTTACTACATGCTAAGTAGAAACGTATGGGGTCCCATGCCATATGGATTGAAATAGACTTGGAAATTAATTAATATGATTAATTAATTAGAAGGATCAAATCGCAACAACTTGCTAACTTTGTAGGACTAATATGTAAGTTGTACTAATCCGAACTTGAGTAGGATTAGGAGAGGGCCTTTTTGTTGTAATAAGGAGTTGTTGGACTATATAAAGGATTCTCCTAGCTTCCTTCCTAGACTAATGCTCATAACATTACTTGAGTAGGAGAGAAGCAAGGAGAGAGAGCAAGCAAGGAACCCGTCCGCCCCCTCTACCCGTCGGCCACAACAAGGAGGCCGAAGCCTCCCTTTTGGTGCTCCGTTGCGTGATTTCTTCTTACTCTTCCATTCTTCATAGCTAGCACAAGGATATTGGAGGATCTAAATCTCAATCCTAGGCGTGGATCAACTGTAGAGACGTGATATTTTTGTGTTAGAAGTCATCACAGGAGACCTCTAAGGTACATGTTACAAATCTTTTACTATCGTTATGAATTCTCTTCCTGTGATACTTGGAGGGTATTGAATGGATTAATTATTATTTATTCCGCTGCGTATCCATGATCAAAACCCTATAGTGCTATCAGAACCACAGGTCGTAGAGCATAACGTTGTTTATGTGTTACGATTTTGTTGTTTTCACCTATAATTGTTGATTATTGCGTTAAAACGACAAATTAAGCATAGTAGATGCTTGTTGAATGTGATTCAACCAAACAATATCTAATTTTTACATTGGATGTATGAATTAGTGATTTTGAAAAAATTTAGGATCTTAGATCTAGGGTTTGGGCACAAATTGGAAACTAGTTCTAATTTGGAAACGTTTTGGACTTGGGGAACAAGGAAGGAGTTGTTTTGGAAACAACTCCAAGAGGTTCGCCCACTCCCCCCCTAGGGAGACCGCCCCTCCTCCTTGCCGCCCATTCCACCTAGGCCGAAGGCCTAGGCGGTCGGCCGCCCCCACGGGTTGGACCGACCGACCTAGGCTCGGCCCCGGCGTCTCCCAGAGGTCCGGCCACCTAGTTGGTAGGGCCTCTTGGTCCATTTTGACCTTAGTAATCCTAAACTCAATTAAAATTGACTAAGCACGTTAAAAATTGGTTTTAACTGTTTATGTGCAATTCGCATGGTGATTGGATATGGCCTTAGATGTGGTTTGTGGTGGATGTTAAATTTTTGTGGTTTATTTACAGCATGCGAGCTGATCAAATTAATGTTATAATTAATTAGGGTTTACGGCCTGCGAGCCGGTATTTTTCTTCTCAACTTGTGAGATTTATTTTATTTTATTTAGTATGCTAGCTGGTACTAGATAAAATAGATGTAGCCAAGATTGAAGAAAACAAGCCCAAAGAATTAAAGGAGGCATAACATGGAGAATGGAGCATTCCACAAGGCTATGGATGATGGACCAAAAGATGGAAGCATATGGAGATACGCTTGCTATTTTAGGGTTCATGGATTTTCTCATTGGCTTGGGAATATCTTAGTCTAGGAGGCCATATCCATATCACGTTATTTTCTTTTTTGTTGATGTTTACTTTATTGTCTTATTATTGTTGTTGGTGTAAGGCTGATGCATGCAATTTGATAATAAGGTAATTAAGCAACCCATTTTATTTTGAGCTTGCCCAAACTCAAATAAGTAGATTAGTTGATAATGATCAACAAAATAATTAAAATTGAAAGAAAAATCCATCAAAAATAAATATTACGTTTTCCCTTCTCGTCACTTAAACACTCATCACAAATCGATTAATCAACTTCTTGCGAGCCAAAACATGGCGACTTGACTCATCCTTATGTGGTGAGATGGCACATATAATGTGCAATTGTTGGAGTAATAGGTTGGACGTAACTAGGTAATTTTAATAAGGAATAAAAACCTAGAGGCACTCAATTGGGATTATCTATGGGATAGATAAATAAGGAGTTATTTGCACAATTGAACCAAGAGCTGCATATGAAGCAATCGGAATTGTTCCTACCTAAATAACTAACTTTTGGGTGACTTGCCAAAGCAAGATCAAAAGGAAGTGAAATATGGATCTTAGCCCACTAGAAAATATAATGATATTTTCCGCATTAATATCTTGAGGGTTATTAATCCGTAGAAAAATAGTGGGAGCTTTATTTAATAATCTAGCCATTATTAAATATAGTTAATCGTTCACAAATACTAAAACTTGCGTATTTCTTTTTGTAAAATTCCAATGGAAAACAACTCATCGAACTGATCACACTCCCTACGCTATGTCCTTGAGAAGGACAAGCTCTCTGAGACCAATTTTCTAGACTGGTACAGAAACTTGAGAATCTTTCTCAAGCAGGAAAAGAAACTGTACGCTCAAGAGGAGCAAGTTTCTGAAGGTCCAGAAAACAATACTCCTGCAGCCCTAAAAGTGTATCAGAAGCGTGCTGATGACGCTAATAATGCGGCCTGCCTAATGCTTTGCACCATGTCCTCTGAGCTTCAGAAGCAACATGAGAACATGAATGCAGTCGATATGATCGCACACTTAAAGTAGCTCTTCCAAGAGCAGGCTAGGGTTGAGAGGTATGAAGTTTTCAAGACATTGTTCAAATGTCATTTGCCAGAGGGAAACCCGGTGGGGCCGCACGTGTTGCGTATGATCGGTTACCTAGAGAGCCTCGACCGCATAGGGTTTCCGGTGGGTCAAGAGTTGGCCACCGATCTCATTTTGCAATCGTTGCCTGAGAGTTATGGACAGTTCATCATGAACTATAACATGAATGAGATCGTGAAACCTCTACCAGATCTGCTCAATATGTTGAGGACAGCTGAAAAAAGTATCAACAAGGTTAAGGGCAAATCCATAATGATGGTGCAAAAAGGAAATAAGGCAAAAGATTTGCCCTACCTCCAAGGGAAAAGGCAAAGCAGTTGCAAGACCCAAGGAATCTACCCTTAAACCTGTTGGTGGCGTTGCTAAAGGTGTGACTAAAGGTGAGTGTCACTACTTTAGTCAGCCTGGACACAGGAGGAACTGCCCAAAATATCTGGAGGATAAGAGGCTTGGAATAGGATTCCACCACCACCAGGTGTTTTTGTTATAAATGTCACGGATCAAAGCGTTCATAATCTTTTTAGCGTTTGATCCCCTTTTCTTCCTTTCTTTATTTTGTATTAAATATTTTTCTATGAATATAGTTGTGATGAGTAGCTAAACTCATACCTAGGCATCTATGGAGAGCCTAGGGTTTATGTTTTGAGCATGTTTTCCGGATTTGATGACTTTCACGCTTAGGTTTTACGATTGAATGAGGATTGTTCTAGTTTTTATCACATTGAGTTCTTTCGTTGACAAATTAGAATAAATATTTGTAATGTGATTATTGCTTTCTTCATTCGATTATAATACATTCTTAACAATGATCATAGTTAGTTAATATCTTGTTTATTGAGATTAAGCCTTAGTAAGTTAGGAGTCATGAACCGATCTTGCTACTTAACTAGTGAGTGTACGAGAGCAACTTTACCCTAGTTGGGATGAGTAAACGAGAAAATTAATCAATTAGACTGAGAGGTGAGTTGAATAGGAATTTCTAGAAGAGGGTAGATTCAGTAGGAGATAGTGAAGTGTTTATGTGATGGTGGTCTGATAGGACATCATTCTGTGCACTATCGTTAGCCCGATAGAACCTTTCGGTGGACGGTGTGGCCTGAGAGGGACAGAACGGTACCGGTGTGTAGAGCGACATGAGACTGAGAGGTGATTGTCAGTGCCATTACCCAACTTAACTAACTAGTGATTTATCGTGTTAGAACATGGAATCAAGAATCGTCAAAACTTCCCTAGCTGATCAATAGATTGCCTAGTCTTCTCTCCTTTAATTTAATCCAAATCATTTCATTTGCGTTATTTAATAGTCATTGCTAGTCACTTGTTTGAGGGTGACACCACTCCATTCACCAACCTTTTTACCGGATACTTAAGTAAATTTGATTTAATTGTTCAATCTTGTAAAAGTATACATCCTTCCCTTGGGTTCGATAAATCGGAGTCCTAAATACTCCTTTATATTACTTGAACGTATAATTGCGTCTGAATGTGTTAGTAGATGTGCGTCAAGTTTTTGGCTCCTTTGCCGGGTGTAAGATCAGGTTGTGCAAGGCTTGGAATAGTTTAACTATTTCAAGTCCTTGAACCAGCTTTCAAAGCCTTGAATCAGTTCTCATAGGCTTGAAAATTTTCAAGGCCTTGAAACTGGATTCAAAGCCTTGAAACTGCTTAACTTAAGCGAACATTCTCAGGGGGAGTTTTCTGTAAACTCTTCTAAGTTGATTTCATATCTATCCTTCATATGATTGATTTACTGTTGTTTGGTGATGAAAGACAAATTATTCCAACATGATTGAACATAGAATATCATCTGTTTGACTATGATTTTGCAGGGAATTTTATTTCCTAGTTTGCAGGGATTATTTCCTAATCTGACTTGTGCAGAGAAGGAAATAAGTGAGAAGATGATTCTGTGTTTGATCTGACTAGTATGACAACTTCTCAATCTATTCAAATGAAAGATCACGACATTATCTCTGGAGATTGTGATCACTTACCGTTGGAGAAGATTGTCAAAGAGTCAAAGTCTATTGCCTACAAAATAGGAGATTTGTTGCTGAAAATCTGGGAAGATTTTTAGAGCTTTTTGAAGTTTAATTAGAGCTCATTTCTGAAGAAACAACACAAAACTCAACGGGCAAAAAGAGAGACACAATTCTGGATTGAAAAAGCATCAAATAAGTTCAACATTCTCACAATCCATTTCCCCAGAAGTTCACTGCGTACTTCATTGCAGTTTCCACTCTATTGTTCTTCTGTATTGTGCTTTATTGGTAGATCATTTCTGTAATATTTCTATATTTATTCTCGAGGATTGTTCAATGTGAACAATAGAGAATTCTTAGTTAATCAGTTAGCTAGAGCATGTACTAGATAGGTTAGGAAGAACCACACGCTGTAACAGAGTAAGGCATCTCTCTGTGCTTGAGATCTAGGGCTTAGCTTTTGATTAATAAGAATTGTGTTGTAAATCCTGCAGGGATAAGATCCCTGAGTTTGAGACGTAGTTCCAAGTGGACTGAACTCTATAAATCCTGTGTCTCTTGCATTTATAGTTTCTTGACTTACTCAGTTTTTCTCAGCATTTACAATTTCTTGGCTTAGCTTTTGATTAATAAGAATTGTGTTGTAAAAGGACTTGACCGATTATTTCCAAACTGTACTTCATTCCAAGGGCTTGAACTTGTTTTCAAGGCCTTGAACTTCACTAGCTTTCACAAGATCTTTTCATCCTAGCAAGTTTTGCAAAAAGTTGGCACTCTCTATTCAACCCCCCCCCCCCCCCATCTTGAGTATATTAGCTGCATTACTACCTGTACACTCACACTTTCAATAGGTATATAGGCTTGTATCACTGTATAGATTTAACTATCTGGTGATCATGAGTACTTCAAGTGAAGGTGGTTTCTCACTGGGAAGAGCTGCTAGCAGACCTCCTCTATTTTGTGGAGAAAATTTTGCTCACTGGAAAGCTTTGATGAAGATTTTCATCATTGATCAAGACATAGAGCTTTGGACCATTACTCAGAATGGACCTCACACTTTCTACACAGATAAATATGGGATTAGAACTCCCAAATCTGAAGACTCACTCTCGTCTTCTGAATTAGAGAAATTCTCTTAGAATTACAAAGATACTAACATCTTATATTGTGCTTTGAGTACATATGAATTCAACAGGATTTCAGGCTGCACTACTGCCAAAGAAATCTGGGATAAATTTGTGGTAACTTTTGAAGGAACCAGTCAAGTGAAGCAAACCAAGATCAACATCTATCTAAGGAAATATGAGATGTTTAAGATGAATGCAGATGAGTCTATCAGAGACATGTCAATAGGTTCACAGACATTGTTAACAACCTTGATTCACTGGGAAAACATTTTTACAATGAAGAAAAGGTGAGGAAGATTCTAAGAAGTCTTCCAAAGGAAAAGTGGGAACCAAAGACCACAACAATTGAAGAAGCCCAGAATCTCTCAACTCTACAACTTGGTGACCTACAAGGGAAGCTTCTGACACATGAAACATCTATGAATGAAGCTGATGGAGAGCTCCCAGAATGTGTCAAGAACTTAGCTCTCAAAGCCAAATAAAATGAGAGAACTCAAAGCCTTGAAACTGAGGATGGTGATGATGAAGATCCATTTGCTTTGATTTCCAAATCCTTGACAAGGATTCTCAAAATGAAGAAAAATTTGGAAACAAAGACTTCAACAGAGAAACACATAGACCATCCAGTAGAAAGGATTACAAAGGTAAATCTTCTTCACAAAGTAAATCAAAGATCATGAATTTCTTTGAATGTGGTGATGCAGGACATTTGATAAGAGATTGTCCACACAAGAAAACCAAGAGCTTCCAAAGTAAAGACCATGATAAAAGAAAGAAAGCTAAGATAGCTTCATGGAGTGATCCAGATAGCTCAAGTGAATCAGAATATGAAGAAGAACATGCCAACCTATGCTTCATGGCCAAGCATGATGAAAGTTTTGAGAAGAACATTGAGATAATGCTAAACTTTCTGATTTCTAAACCAAAAGATGCTCTTTCAGATTATCTCAGAACAATGCTTTTAAATGAAGAAGATTATTTGAAAGAGATCAAACTTTTGAAAGAAAAAGTTAATGATCAAGCGAAAGAGAACTTACAACTTGTTTGTCTAAATCAGAATCTTGAAATCTCTCAGAGGAAAACTGACAGCGATTTCAAGGTCTTGAAAACCAGTTTCAAAGCCTTGAAAATACAAGTCAAGGAGTAGTCAGTGAGAATTCTTTGATGAGTAACAGACTTGTTAATCTAAAACATCAAGTTGATGAATTAAATAAATAAAATGCTACTCTTACTGAGAAACTTCAAGAATCTGAATTGGTCAAAGTTAAGCTTGCTGGATCAGAACACATGTTGAACTTCATTCTTGGAGGAAGTTCACAGTCTGTTCACAAAGCTGGTATTGGATTCCATCCAAACTTTCCAAGAAAGAACAATACCAGATTTGTGAAAGCTGGAAACAAAACTTCTCCTAAATGTCATTACTGCTGCAAAACTGGTCATGATAGAATGACTTCTCGTTTCAGAAGAAGAGACACTCACACATTGAGGAATACTTTTCCATTTCAACTCAAAGGACAAGTTAAACAAATTGGGTTCCTAAAGGGGTTAGACCACCTAACATGGTTGATCCTGATTATGAATCCAAATTCCAAACTTGGTCTAACAGCTGGGTAAGGGAGTGATTGGTGTTTGCAGGGTGTCACCAAAGAACAAAAGTGGTTCATGGAAAGTGGTTGCTCAAGAAACATGAGTGGAAAGAGATATCTAGATAAAGGAACAATCTGAAGGTTCAATTACACTTGGTGACAAAGCAAATGAAATATTCTTAGTATTCGTAAAGTTGGTACAAATTCTGAAAACTCTATTTCTGATGTGTATCTAGTTGATGGTTTGAAATTTAACTTTCTTAGTGTATCTCAGCTTTGTGATAATGGCAATAAGGTTATCTTTGATAAAGAGAAATGTGGTGCAAAATGAGAAATCAGGATATTGCATTCTCACAACCTCTAGATCAAACAATGTTTATACTTTTCAGACTTTCAAAGTTGTAGGTAAAACTTTGAAGTGCCTTGAGGCCTTAAAAGAGGATTCAAAGCTTTGGCACAGGAAGCTTGATCATATTAGTTTGCATACTTCGAAAAATTTGATTTCCAAAGACTTGGTAAGAGGATTGCCATCCATCAAGTTCAATGAAGATGAATTGTGCAAAGCTTGTGCTCAGGGCAAGCAGACCAGAAGATCTTTCAAGCCAAAGAAGTTTTTAAGTACAACTAGACCCATTGAACTGCTTCATATGGATCTCTGTGGTCCTATGAGAACTCCTACTCCAAAAGGTAAAAGGCATATGCTAGTTGTTGTAGATGATTTTTCTATATATACTTGGGTTATGTTTCTTAAAGAAAAATCTGAAGCCCTCTCTGAATTTTCAAAGCTTTGCAGAGAACTTCAATCTGTGAAAAACCTACCTGTAGCTTTAATTAGAAGTGATAATGGTAGAGAATTTGATCAATTAGAATTTGATTTGTTCTGTGATACGAATGGTATTACTTACAACTTTTTTGCTCCTACAACTCCTCAACAGAATGGTGTTGTTGAAAGAAAGAACATGACTCTTGAAGATATGCCAAGGACAATGCTTCTTGAAAATAAGTTGCCAAAACATTATTGGGCAGAAGCTGTGAATACAACAAAGTATATACTGAACAGGTGCTTGATCAGACCTATCCTGAAGAAGACCCCCTATGAACTATTCAAATGGAGGAAGCCAAACATTTCATACTTCAAGCCCTTTGGATGTACATGTTTTATCCATAACAATGGAAAAGACAATCTTGGTAAGTTTGATGCAAGAAGTGATGAAGGTATCTTTCTTGGTTACTCTCTGAATAGCAAAGCTTATAGAGTTTACAATAAAAGAACCAAACTGGTTGAAGAGAGCATTCATGTTATTTTTTTATGAAAGCTATGATGGTTCTTTGAGTGAAAGTTTTGCAGACTTGAATTTAAACAAGCATGAATCAAAGGAAGAGACTGAGAATCCACTGGGATTCAAGAAAGGCTCAGAAGAAAACATAGACATTTTTAAGACCTTCAAAATGGTGCTCAAGGCCTTGAAAATAAGCCTCAAAGCCTTGAAAAAGATGATCAGAAGGATACAAGTGACAAAGCCACTACTTCAAGACTAGAGAAGATCTATGGAGAACCTGAACCCTGGTCTCCAAGAAAGAGATTCAAATATCTCTCATCTCATCCAATTCATAATATCATTTCAGATCCAACCACTGATACACAAACTAGATCACAGTTGAAGAACTTATGTGCTTTTAATGCTTTTATCTCTCTTGTAGAACCAAAAATTGTGACAGAAGCATTACAAGAAGCAGACTGGATCATTTATATGCAAAGTGAACTCAATGAGTTTGAAAGGAATAAGGTTTGGAACCTGGTTCCTCCACCTACAAACCAGTCTGTCATTGGTACCGGATGGGTGTTCAAACTTAAGTTGGATGAATGTGGCAAAGTGATCAGAAACAAAGCAAGGTTAGTTTCTCAATGTTACAACCAAGAAGAAGGTATTTATTATAAAAAACTTTTTGTCCAGTTGCCAGGTTAGAAGCAATTAGAATTTTACTTACTTTTGCATCTCACAAGAACATGAAACTATTTCAAATGGATGTTAATTGTGCTTTCTTGAATGACTACTTACAAGAAGAAGTTTATGTAGCACAACCTCCTGGCTTTGAAAATGACAAGTTTCCAGATCATGTTTACAAACTTGACAAATCTCTTTCTGGTTTAAAACAAGCTCCAAGAGCTTGGTATGAAAGATTGTCAAAATTTTTGCTTGAAAATGATTTCAAAATAGGAATAGTAGACAAGACTCTTTTCATAAAGACTCAGGAAAAATATTTGCTTGTAGTTCAGATCTATGTTGATGATATCTTGTTTGGAGCTACTAATGATCAATTGTGCAGAGAATTCTCAAGTCTTATGAGCAGGAAATTTAAAATGTGCATGATGGGACAACTGAAATTCTTCCTAGGACTTCAAATACATCAAATTAAGAAGGGAATCTTTTTGCATTAAAGCAAATACACAAGAAAATTGTTAAGCAAATATAGCATGGATCAATGTAAGGAAGCCAAGACTCCTATGAGTTCTACACTGTCCTTAGACAAGGATGAATCTGGTAAGAGTGTTAATGTGAAAGAGTATAGAGGCATGATTGGATCATTACTCTATCTCACAGCAAGCAGACCAGATATCATGTTTAGTGTATGCATGTGTACTAGATTTCAAGCTTATCCAAAAGAATCACACTTGACTGATGTGAAGAGAATATTCATATATCTCAATGGTACCAAAAACTTAGGGCTTTGGTATCCAAGACATTCTAACTTCTCTTTGCATGGATTTTCAGATGCTGACTTTGCAGGTTACAAAGTTGATAGGAAAAGCGCTTCAGGAACTTACCAATTTACTGGATCATCCTTGATCAGTTGGCATGCCAAGAAACAAAATTCAAATGCTTTATCAACAGCTCAAGCTGAATATATAGCTGCAGGAGCATATTGTGTTGGGTTTTGATCATGGATGCGCAATGGAGAAACAAACATAATCCATTCAATACCCTCCAAGGATCACAAGTCAAGAGACATAACGATGGTAAGAGAAGAAATCAATAACACACCTTAGGGTTTCTCCTTTGATGACTTCAAACGCGAATTGTGTCACGTCTCTACGGTCGATCCAAGCCTAGAGGTGAGATCTAGATCCTCAAAATCCTTGTGCTAGCTAGGAAGAATGGAAGAGGTAGAAGAAATCATGCAAAAATGGAGCACCAAAGGTGGGGCGGCTCTCCTTTAGGCCGACGGGTAGGGGGCGGTCCCAATGGGGGGTTCGGACCTCTTTTGGGACTTGCTCTCTCTCTTTGCTTTGTTCTCTCATACTATATCATATAGATGTTTGTTGTGTAGAGAGAAAAATAAGCTAGGAGTGTTCTTTATATAGTCTAACAACTCCTTTTCCTACTACATAAAGAACCCATCTCCTAATCCTACTCAAGTTCGGATTAGTCCCTTTTGCAAACTAGTCCTAATCATGTCCATACATGGATTAGTTCTCTTTGAAAATTAATCCTAATCATGTCTCTACATGAATTAGGCCACCTTGGAAAATCCTAATCATGTCTATACATGGATTAGTCCAACTTGCATATTAGTCCTACTAAGTTAGCAAGTTGTTGCGATTTGATCCTTCTAATTAATTAATCATATTAATTAATTAATTCCCAAGTCTAGTTCACCCCTATATGGCGTGTGACCCCATAGTTTCTATTTTGTTGGTAGTAACAATTTACTAATATGGAGCGGCCTCTAGCAAGACATCCATTCTAGCCAACAAATAGAATAGTCATCATGACAAACCTTGTGCAAGTAATTGTCTCATCCTTTTGTCCCAATATCCGGAGTGGAAACGAGACATACAAGTCACACTCGTATATCCAATCCATAGTTTCTCGATCTTGAGAATAGCCTTATTCGTGCAAATAACATTAATATCCCATATTGATTTATTTGAGTCTGGCCAGACATTTATAAGCATAATCCCTCGAGTGGCCTAGGATATTTGCTGCCGTTATGTGGGAGGGAAAAATTCTATCTACGTCCACTGCGATATCTAAGCTTTCTTCTTATTGTATCCAGTACACGCCTTTATAGCTACCCAGTTACGGTGTAGCGTTTGACGCTACCAAAATCACAATAATCCACAACTAGACAATCTAGTGACTTCAAGTCTAAGGATGACAATACCATTGCACCACGAGAAGTGGTTGTGACTTTACATAACATGTATGTAGACTTCTCGGAGATGGGTCAATCCAGTATGCCATTACTCCGAATGCATACCCATGTGTTGGATCATGATATCTCCATATCAATCCAACCCCATACTAGTCTATAGATGATTGTCCTATTAATCATTATAATTAACTAGAGATATTTAAGAATATAATACTTATATTCTAAGGACTTCATTCATGTTAACATATCTCCATATCGATAACATAATGAATCGTGAATTCATATATTTGTCACAAGAAATTGATTGCCTCTAGGGCACATATCCAACAGTCTCCCACTTGCATTAGAGTCAATCTCGTGCATCATATGCATATTGATCTAGCGCGGCCTTCCACGCTTATACTGCGTAGGGGCGATACATCTGCTAGAACCTTGCAAATATTCACATCTCCTTCATCAACAATTTGATTGAGATTGAATATTCTGAGTAAATGCATCTTATGCATTAATTTACTCAGTCCTCTATGTTAGAATCAGTGACCGAATCTCGCCTGGAACCTTTCCAGCTCACAGTCCCTCCCAGTAGTGCGAAACATAAACCTTGACTATGATATGAAATTCTCCTTTTCAGATTTGAAGTTCGCATCACTGTAACCCCTTACAGTAAACTCTTCCCATCCTCGATTTATCAAGAATTCATCCTTAGTGCTTCTCAAGTACTTAAGGATAATCTTGACAATTTATCCAGTGACTCTCACCCGGATATGACTGGTATCTTTGTGTCATACCATATGACACTTCTGGCCTAGTACATAACATGGCGTATCTCATGAATCTCATTATACGGTCCCTTCCCAATCTAATTGGAAAGACAACTAGTCTTCAAAAGAACAATTCCATGTGACATAGGTAGAATCCATATTCTATACATGTTGAACCATTTCAACACCTTTGTCAATTTGTGTACTATGACTTAAGCCGCATAACCATCTTGATCTATCTCCATAGATCTTCATAGGTTGCTTCGCCTAAGTCTATCATTGAAGATTAATTCCCTAGTCAATCTAAGTAAGATTGCCAAGTAGGGACATTATCCCAATGATTAGTATGTCTCCACATACAAGACCAGAAATATAATTATGCTCCCACTAATCTTCTTGAAAACACAAGTCTCATCTTCAATTTTGATGGAACCAAACTCCTTTGATTGCATCATCAATTTGAAGAGTCCAACTCCTAGAAGCTTGATTCAATCTATAAACAGATTGCTACAAGCAAGATACAAATGGATTTAAGCCTCACATCTGGGAAAGATTTCGTCATAGCCTATGCTATGAACTCACAGGAAATCCTTACCCAACCAATTTCCCCTTAAAGGTAATCATATTACCATCCATGTTGATTTCCTCATAACCCACTTGCACTTTTCAGGTGGTTCCACCAAAGTCCATACTTTGTTGGTATACATGGATTCCATTTTGTATCCCATGGCTCCTAGCCATTTCTGAGAGTATGGCCCACACGTGGCCATATAATAGGTTGTAGGCTCATCTTGATGAGAAATATATCGCGGGTTATAAGAAATCCTTATTTCTCTAGTCCCTTAACATATCCTACCTGACCTATGAGGTTCTTGTGTTATCTGAGTAGGTTTCTCCAGAACAGCTTCTGATCCTACTCATGTTCCATCTGAAGGATCAATGTTCTGTTGTGGTTCTTGAACTTTTTCAAGTTACTGTCCTCCCACTGTTTCTTTTAGAGACAATCTCTACCTAGAAACACTGTGGTTCGAGAAAAAAACAGTTTGTTCTCGATTGGGTTGTAGAAATAATATCTTTTTCAGGATATCCCACAAAACATTTATCTGACTTGGGTCCAAGTTTCTTTGTAAAATCTTTTACATAAACTTCATAACCCCAAATCTTTATGAATGAAATACTAGGACACTTCCTAGTCCATATCGCATATGTTGTTTTTCATAATTTGTTTTGATGGAACAATGTTAAGGGCGAAATTTGCTGTAATTAGAACATAGCCCCAAAAGTAAACTGGAAGTTCTGTTTGACTCATCATGGATCGAACCGTGTCCTACAAGGTTCGAACTCTCCTCTTAGACATACCAAACCCATGTGGCATTCTAGGTGGAGCGATTTTTGGATCATATCCAACAATCCCATAGATTCTTGTCAAACTCTTGACTCAAGTATTCTCCTCTATGATCCAATCTTAGAGCCCTAATACTTTTGCCAAGCTGGTTCTCTACTGCATTCCTGAATACTTTGAATAATTCAAAGGATTCTGATTTGTTTTTTCATAAGATACACAAATCCATATTTCTCTGATCCTATCAGTAAATATGATGAAGTATTGAAAACTATCTTTAGTTTTTCAGCTTAGCGGCCTTCATACATCAATATGTATGATTCCCAAAAGATCATATCTTTTCCTAATAAGTCTTACATGTCTCATATGATTCAATAATCAAATGAGTTCCAGAAATCCATCCACATGGAGTTCTTAGATATGTATCTCTTATTTATGAGGCCTAAAGAATAATGCTAAAGAAAAGTGAAGTTTATCATTATATGCAAACTTCTTGGTATTAATGTTATAGATGAAATTATCATGATCAAGGATATACAATCCACTTAGACAAAATTGCATTACAATAATGCATATCATAATAAATGGAACAACACTTGTCCTTTATTATGAAAATGAGCTTTCTTGTCGAAACAAGAAACTATGATAATGATCCTACTCACAGCAGGGACATAATCACTTTTGTTTAGTTCATGAACAATTTCTTAAAGGTAGAAATAATTCCCTACGGCTTATTCAGCAACCCTTTGCTTCATAGCCCCACGTGTAGGATTATTTCTTCCTTATCCAATTGTCTTCGTCTTTTGAGATCCTCCACACTTCCATAAATGTGAGATCCTCATCTAGTATCATATACTTATGATGATGAGATAGACACATTTATTTCTATAACAAAAACACCCAAATCGGAATTCATAATTCCTTTATTATTTACTTCCAGGAACTTCGGGTAGTTTCTCTTCCTCTTCACCACCTATGGGACTTCGAGGCAACTAGGTTTTAGCAACAAGCTTGCTTTATACCCACGGGGTCGGCGCAAACTATTTTCCCTTACCCATGTTGTTATCCATTAACAACTTTGCCCCCATGCCCATTAATAGTGTTTTGTTTAGTGATTTTTCAATCATATTGAGTAAATCAACTTTAAAACAAAACTACAATTGCATCCAATGCAATTCTTGGTCCACTTGGGTGAATAACCGTTTATTCTTTATCTATCTCATAGATAATACCCATTCACTAATATTTCAATCATATTGAATTAGCCTATTTGCATAACGCAAAGTGGAGCAACACTTCAAACCTTTCATGTCTAGCTCGCTGTTTTGAAAGAGCTTCTTTCAATGTATGATCATATCACACGTTTCCATGTTTCTCTTCTTGCTTCCAAAGCTAAGAGTTCATGGCAGCTAACATGAGGCAAGTCATAACCAAAGAACAGTTCTTTGGTGTTCCTTTCACACGTTTTAGTGTGTTTTGGTTGTCGGTGGAAGAGAACTTTATGTTCTACGAAGTACAACAAATTCTCTTTTATTTGAGAACGATTCTCAATTTTATACCAATCTAGAAAATAGATAAAGTCGCGTTTTGTTTGTTTGATGTCATAGGCATTCAACATAACAATATTATGCAAAGTTTGTGACGTTTTAACTATATTTAACAAGGATTTAAATTGTTTAACATAGCCCCCACTATTTTACTATGGATTAATAACCCTCAAGATATTAATGCGGAAAATATCCTTATATTTTCTAGTGGGCCAAGATCCATGTTTCATCTCCTTATGAGCTTGCTTTGGCAAGTCACCCATAATTTGACTACTTTAGGTAAGAACAATTCCAATTGCATCCCATGCAACTCTTGGTTCAATTGGGCAAATAACTCCTTATTTATCCATCTTTATGGATAATCCCGATTGGTTGCCTCTAGGTTTTAATCATATTAATAGCCTAGTTGTGTTCAACCTCTTATTTAAATAATTGCACATTACTTGTTTGTGCCATCGCATTCCATCATTATGAACCAAGTCGCCATGCTTTGGCACGCGCGAACTTGATAAATGATGATGATAATGAGTGTTTTAATAACGAGAAGGCAAGAACACAATATTTGAATTTTTTGGGCTTTTTCAATTCAATTTTAATTGTTTTTGTTGATCCATATCAACTAATCTATCTATTTGAGTTTGGGCACAACTCCAAATAATAGATCCGGGTTGTCTAATTATCTTATTATCCTAATTGCATGCATCATCCATACACCAACCACAAAATAATAAGACAATCAAATAAACAACCACAAAACAAAATAAAACGTGATTTGAATATGGCCTTTTCTAGACTAAGATAATACAAGCCAATGGAATTATCTATGAACCCAAAAAGCAAACACATCTCCATGTGCCTTCATATTTTGCTCCATCCTTCATAGTCATGTGGAATGCTCCATGCTCTATCTTTCGTGGCTCCTTTTGGCTTTGGGCTTCTTTTCTTCAATCTTGGCTAACAATCTACTTTATCTAGCACTAGCTAACAACTATACTAAATAAAATAAATCTCACAAGTTGAGAAAAGAAATGGCTCGCAGGCCATAAAACCCTAATTAATTATTACAATTAATTGATCAGCTCGCAGGCCGCAAAACCAAACCACAAAAATTAAACATTCACATCAAACCACATCCTAAGGCCATATCCAATCACCATGCCATTTGCACATAAACAGTTAAAACCCAATTTTAACGCGCTTGGTCAATTTTAATTGATTTTAGGATATTCTAGGGTTAAAACGGTACATGGGGCCCAACAATCAAATTTCCCGGACCCAAAAAGAGGACCACCAAGGCCTTGGGCCGGCCGACCCCTAGCCTACTTGGCTTGGCTGTGTGCTAGGGCAGCCCCCGACCCCTAGGCCGTGCCTTACTTGGGCGGCAAGCAAGAAGGGGCGGTCCCCTTAGGGGGCCGAACCTCCTTTGGGAATTGTTTCCAAAACAACTCCCTTGCTTCGTTCCCAAGTTTGGTTGTTTCCTTGTATGGGAAGAACTCCTTCTTTCCATAGGATGCCCAAACCCTAGATCTAAGATCCTAAAATTTCTCAAACTCACTAATTCATGCATCCAATGCAAAAACTATGTCTTGTTATGATAGATTATTGACAAATTGCATCATATGCTTGATTTGTCTTGTTTTACGCGATAAACAATAAATTTAAGGTGTAAAACTATCAAAATGTAACACATAAACCACGTTTATGATCTACGACCTGTGGCTCTGATACCACTGTTGGGTTTTGATCATGGATGCGCAACGGAAAAACAAACATAATCCATGCAATACCCTCCAAGGATCACAAGTCAAGAGACATAACGATGGTAAGAGAAGAAATCAATAACACACCTTAGGGTTTCTCCTTTCATGACTTGAAACGCGAATTGTGTCACGTCTCTACGGTTGATCCACGCCTAGAGGTAAGATCTAGATCCTCCAAATCCTTGTGCTAGATCGGAAGAATGGAAGAGGAAGAAGAATTTATGCAACAATGGAGCACCAAAGGTGGGGCGGCTCTCCTTTAGGCCGACGGGTAGGGGCGGTCCCAATGGGGGGTTCGGCCCTCTTTTGGGACTTGCTCTATCTCCTTGATTTGTTCTCTCCTACTCTATCATATAGATGTGTGTTGTGTAGAGAGAAAAATAAGCTAGGAGTGTGCTTTATATAGTCCAACAACTCCTTGTCCTACTACATAAAGAACCCCTCTCCTAATCCTACTCAAGTTCGGATTAGTCCCTTTTGCAAACTAGTCCTAATCAAGTCCATACATGGATTAGTTCTCTTTTAAAATTAATCCTTATCATGTCTCTACATGAATTAGGCCACCTTGGCAAATCCTAATCATGTCTATACATGGATTAGTCCAACTTGCATATTAGTACTACTAAGTTAGCAAGTTGTTGCGATTTGATCCATCTAATTGATTAATCATATTAATTAATTAATTCCCAAGTCTACTTCACCCCTATATGGCGTGTGACCCCATAGATTCTATTTAGTTGGTAGTAACAATTTACTAATATGGAGCGTCCTCTAGCAAGACATCCATTCTAGCCAACAAATAGAATAGTCATCATGACAAACCTTGTGCAAGTAATTGTCTCATCCTTTTGTCCCCATATCCGAATTGGACACAAGACATACAATTCACACTCATATATCCAATCCATTGTTTCTCGATCCTGGGAATAGCCTTATTCGTGCAAATAACATCAATATCCCATATTGATTTATTTGAGTCTGGCCAGACATTTTATAAGCACTATCCCTCGAGTGGCCTATGACATTTGCTCCCATTATGTAGGAGGGAAAAATTCTATCTACATCCACTACGATCTCTAAGCTTGCTTCTTATCTAGTACACGCCTTTATAGCTACCCAATTACGGTGTAGCGTTTGACACTACCAAAATCACAATAATCCACAACTAGACAATCTAGTGACTTCAAATCTAAGGATGACAATACCATTGCACCACGAGAAGCGGTTGTGACTTTACATAACATGTATGTATCCTTCTCGGAGATGGGTCAATCCAGTATGCCATTACTCCTAATGCATACCCATGTGTTAACTCATGATATCTCCATATCAATCCAACCCCATACTAGTCTATATATGATTGTCCTATTAATCATTATAATTGAGTAGGGATACTTAAGAATATAACACTTATATTCTAAGGACTTCATTCATGTTAACATATCTTCATATCGATAACATAATGAATCGTAAATCCATATATTTGTCACAAGAAACAGATTACCTCTAGGGCACATATCCAACATATTTTTCACAAGTGCTATGGATTGCTCAGCAGCGCGCTAAGAGATATTGGATTTGATTTCAGAAGCATACCTATCAAATGTGATAACACCAGTGCAATTTCAATTACAAAGAATCCAGTTCAAAATCAAGAACCAAGCACATTGATGTCAGACAATATTTCATCAGAGATCATGCTGAGAAAGGTGATATTGTTCTTGAATTTTTTGCTACTAGCATGCAAATTGCAGATATCTTCACTAAACCATTAGCAGATGAGAGATTCTCATCTCTAAGATTGGAATTGAAAATGCCAAATAAAGATGCATTGGTTTAGGGGGAGCATCAGGTAAGAAAGGTAAGATGTTTGTGTTTCAAAAGGTTTGAACTGATTTCAAAGCCTTGAAAATCATTCCAAAGCTTTGTTTTTTATCTGTTGCAGTATTACAGCGTTTCAAGACCTTGAAAACCTTTTCAAAGCCTTGAAAATAAGTCTGCAATACTAATAGTCAATTAACTTGGATCATTCTGTATTGGGTGATATCTCTGTAGATATTCTCTCAATATAGCCCCTACCTTTTTCAAAAACACGTTTTAGCCAAAAATAGTATTAAAACATTTTATTTCCAACGGCCTAAAAGATTTGAATTTTCTCTGATTATTACAGATCTTTTCAGATCAGAGAGATATTCTAGTTTCCTTTTGAAACTCAAACTCTTTTAGCATTTATCTTCTTCTATTCTCTTCTCTCCGTATCATTCCTACCTTTCTCTATTCCTCTCCCAAACCCTAATGAGCACAAGGAGAACCTCAGAAAAAATCAAGATGGCAGGAGGATCAAAACCTAGTTCTGAGAAGAAGAGAAAGACGGCTGAAGAAAAGGTTTTAACAATTAGTGAAGAATTTGATTCAAAGAGCTTTACTGATGAAGAACAAGAATCTTCACCACCCAAGAAGATGGTAAGAAAGGACTAGATTCCAGCAAAGAAGAAACAGACTATAGTATCTACATAAGAAAAGCAGAAGGGAATCCATATTGAAAGCCCGAGGAGATACAAGAAAAAATCACTCACAGAGGTCAAAGGAAAATGAAAAGAAATCCTCATTCAAGACTCAGACTCCGACACTACTTCAGGATCCTATGGAGTGTACTCCATATCCAACAAGGGGAGACATGAGAAGGATCCGTCCCAATATTTATATGCTTCAAAAACAGGAAAGAATGATCACAAAAGTTCCTCTGCTCAGCAGAAAAGGATGGTTGTAAAGAAGAAACTGAAGCATGGAAGAAAAGCTCTGGAAGGACTCACATTATTATTCAATATTGTTATTGATAAGATCAGTTCCTTCATTGAGGAACTCAATGTGGTTTCACAAGAAGTTCAAGCCAACAATGAAGACAGTGAGGAAGAAGAAGGAGATCAAGATGGAGATAAATACCCCTAATATGACCTTTTCTTTCTTCCCCATTCTCTATTTCTTTAAGTTTTTAAGTTTTCTTTTCAAAATTTTCCAGACACCTGATCCAACATCCTCTCTATCTTTTTGATGAAAGTCAAAAAGGAGGAGAAATTCTATGGTTTTAGGCTTTATTCTTAGGAGTTATTTGCTATTTACTGAACTGTTTATTTTATGTTGGTAAATTGAATAAGTTGGATCTTTTGGGAATTACTCTGTCATTATGAATTGTGAACTAATCAGTATTCTTTGCAGAGACTAAGGATAAAACATAATTTGGTTTTGTCTTTCATCAAGGGGTAGATTATAAGATCAGGTTGTGCGAGGCTTGGAATAGTTTAACTATTTTAAGGCCTTGAACCAGCTTTCAAAGCCTTGAATCAGTTCTCATAGGCTTGAAAATAGTATAGCTATTTTCAAGGCCTTGAAACTGGATTCAAAGCCTTGAAACTGCTTAACCTATGTGAACATTCTCAGGGGCAGTTTTCTGTAAACTCTTCGAAGTTGATTTAATATCTCTCCTTCATATGATTGATTTACTATTGTTTGGTGATGAAAGAAAAATTATTCTAACATGTTTGAACATAGAATATCATCTGTTTGACTATGATTTTGCAGGGAATTTTATGTCCTAGTTTGCAGGGATTATTTCCTAATCTGACTTGTGCAGAGAAGCAAATAAATGAGAAGATGATTATGTGTTTGATCTGAATAGTATGACAGCTTCTCAATCTATTCAAGTGAAAGATCACGACATTATCTCTGGAGATTGTGATCACTTAACTGTTGGAGAATATTGTCAAAGAGTCAAAGTCTGTTGCCTACAAAATAGGAGATTTGTTGCTGAATATCATGGAAGATTTGAAGAGCTGTTGAAGTTTAAATAGAGCTCATTTCTGAAGCAACAACACATCACTCAACAGGCAAAAAGAGAGACACAATTCTGGATTGAAAAAGAATCAAAGAAGTTCATCATTCTCACAATCCATTTCCACATAAGTTCACTGCATACTTCACTTTAGTTTCCACTCTAGTGTTCTTCTGTATTGTGCTTATTGGTAGATCATTTCTGTAATATTTCTATCTTTATTCTCGAGGATTGTTCAAAGTGAACAATAGAGAATTCTTAGTTAATCAGTTAGCCAGAGCAGGAACTAGATAGGTTAGGATGAACCACAAGCTGTAACAGAGTAAGGCATCTCTCTATGCTTGAGATCTGGGGCTTAGCTTTTGATTAATAAGGATTGTGTTGAAATTCGTGCAGGGATAAGATCCCTAAGGTAGAGAATTAGGTCCAACTGGACTGAACTTTATAAATCATGTGTCTCTTGCATTTACAGTTTCTTGACTTACTCAGTTTTTCTCAGCATTTAAACATGTATGTTTTCAAGGGTTTGAAACTCTTTTCAAGGCCTTGAAAAGGACTTGACTGATTCTTTCCAAACTGTACTTCATTCAAAGGGCTTGAACTTGTTTTCAAGGCCTTGAACTTCACTAGCTTTCACAAGATCTTTTCATCCTAGCAAGTTTTGAAAAAAGTTGGAATACTCTATTCAGCCCCCCTTCTAGAGTATATTAGCTGCATTACCACATGCACACTCGCACTTTCACCGGGGAAGGCATTGGTTACTATTTCTAGTTAGCAATTAGTTTGAATTGTGTTTCAGGTTTTCAGTGTATGCACCGGATCTCTAGAGACCTTGTGCCCACATTTGAATACCCAGAACAGTTATTCAGAACTCCGAGAAAAGGTCCAAGACATATTGCAATGGGTGAGAAATTGACTAACGCTCAAATGAATCAGAAGTTGAATGAGATGCAAGAGAAGCTCGATGAGCGAAAGAACCAAATGCCCTACAATAAATCAGGTCATGTTTTGGTTAAATTTTTTTAGGAAACTCAGAGAGGACACAAGCCAGCTATTGTGGTTCCAGACATTCAGGCGGACCACTTTGATTTTAAGCCTGCCACCATCACGACGGTGCAAAACCAGTTTCAGTACTATGGGAATCGGGATGAAGATCCAAACGACTTCATTGGGAAGTTTGATGCCTACATCAAGACACCGCAGTACAAGAAGGTGACCCCATAGACAGTGAAGTTGATTTTGTTTCCCTATTGTCTGAATGGAGCGGCAATGAAGTGGCTAATGTCGAGGGAGTCCGAATCGGTCACCACATGGGAGCAGTGTGTTGATGAATTTATGAACAAGTTTTACCTCGCTCAGTGTGTCATTGGCTTACAGGCAGAGATTCTTGGTTTTCAGCAGCATGCTGATGAGACATTTGTAGAAGCATTGGATCACTTCATGAGGACGATATGCAAGTGTCCGAATCACAACTTTGGCGACTACAAGATCCTCCAGGTTTTCTATCAGGCTTGGAGCGTCCTAACCAAAATTTGTTGAACATGAAGCAGGTGGTAACTTCTTATACAGAGTTGAAAAGGATGGAACATATGCTTTGATGAAGCAAATTGTAAAACAGGATGCTCAATTATATGATTCTCGGAGGTTGTCCAATCTGTCCGAGCCAAAGAATGATCAGTGGAAACATGGGATTACAAAGATGGCGACTGACATGGAAAAACATGTTTATCAAGTTAAGAAGAATGTGTCTGCAGTAGAGGAGAAAAAATTTGATGCAACGTTGACTCAAGCTGCAAGTGAGGATGTGAGCTATGTGGGAGAAAAATGGCAGAGGAAATCGAATCTGGGGAACTATAGGCCAGGAACCAGAGATCACCCAAGATTCAGGTATGGGGATCAGGCTGGAGCATCATATGCACCCGGATTTCAGCATAGCTCACCTGTGCCAGTTTCTCAGGCGCCACCACCAGCTGCAGGTCAGAATGCGGAAATGGCGGATCTTAAGAATATGATGTACCAGATGGGCACGAACGTGAACACTTTAACTTCACAGGTGGACACATTGACAGAAGATTTGCACATCACCAAGACCTCACTTGGTAACTTGGAGGTGCAGGTAGGACAGATTGCTAATCAGCTCTCCTCTAGAGCAAGTGGGTCTTTGCCATCCGACAGGGATATTGTGCGCCAAGTTAATTCTATTACTACTCGTAGTGGTATAGTTCTGGATGATCCCCCATCTCCGAGCCACGCCAGAGTTGAAGCCTCGAAGGCTAGGGAGCATGAGGTTTTTGATAAGACCCCTGTCATGATCCTCCAATCAAAGGGCGTGACTCCACACATTGATGATCAGGTAACATTACCACCACCTTATCTATCTAAGGATCTTCCTTATCCTTTGAAAGCTAGAAAGATAAGGATGATTATGAGGAGTACAAACGTTTCTTGTTTATTTTCTCGAAATTGCATATAAATGTGCCGTTAATTGTGCGCCAAGTTAATTCTATTACTACTCGTAGTGGTATAGTTCTGGATGATCCCCCATCTCCGAGCCACGCCAGAGTTGAAGCCTCGAAGGCTAGGGAGCATGAGGTCTTTGATAAGACCCCTGTCATGATCCTCCAATCAAAGGGCGTGACTCCACACATTGATGATCAGGTAACATTACCACCACCTTATCTATCTAAGGATCTTCCTTATCATTTGAAAGCTAGAAAGATAAGGATGATTATGAGGAGTACAAACGTTTCTTGTCTATTTTCTCGAAATTGCATATAAATGTGACGTTAATTGAGGCAGTCAAGATGATGCCTAAGTATTCCAAGTATATGAGAGATGCAATATCGAGGAAGAGGGAGGTTCCAGAATTCAGACAGTGGACTTAACTGAGCAGGTGAGATCATGTGTGATGCATGGTTTGCCTAAGAAACAAAAGGATCCGGGAAGCTTTGTGATAGAAGCTCACTTGGGAGGAGCTTATACGGGACATGCCCTATGTGATATGGGGGCTAGTTTCAACTTAATGCCACTATCAGTTTTTTCGTAAGCTGGGTGTGGAAGCTCGTTCCACGTGGATCAATCTAAAGTTTGCTGATAAGTCTTGCAAGAAAGCTTATGGGGTGGTGGAGGATGTGCTTGTGAAGGTAGGGAATTCCATTATCCCTGCTGATTTTGTTATTCTTGAGATGCCTGTGGGAGATGTTCAGATCATCCTGGGTAGGCCCTTTTTGGCTACCTGTCGGACTCTCGTTGATGTTGAGAATGGTGATATGATCATGAGGATCAACGATGCGTGGAAAACTTTCCGGGTTTCAAAGATGACCCCACAACAGTATCAGGAGAAGACACAATTTCCAGTGGCAGTGCAATCATTGCACGACAGTTCAGAGGTGGTTAGTGCTGAGCCAACAGATTCAAATTACAATGTCTATAGAGTTTTGTTGAGGATCCAGCAGAGGAAGCTGGACGAGGAGGCACGTGGTGCTAAGAGGCCTTTCTAGAGGCATGAGGTAATTGGCTCGGGCCGTCAACCTTACAAAGCGCTGATTGGGAGACAACCCAATGTAGTTAGTTAGTTGTTCTTTTATATTCTGTTTCTATATCCATACCTGATTTTGAGGGGTGTGAGAGAGTGGTTTTAATATTTCCTAAGAGTGTGCAGGACACAGCTAACAAAGACCACTCCGGATTCCCCTTCTTGATGCACGTGTACACCGTTGCACGCAAAAAAAGGAACATCTAGCTGACTTTGAAGGAACGTTTGAGGTCGAGGAGTAAAAAATGTGTTGATGATCGTGGCAGCAAGTTGTTGAATCGTTATTGCACATTTCGCAATCCAGAACGGAATTCACGATCTACGAGCTTAAGTGGCAAGATTCGTGCGCACGAGAGCAAAAAGAGAGAAAGTGGGAAATTCCCCAGATTTTTGGAAATTTCCACCCAAAACGGACTCCCCACTGTTAATGGAGTTCATTGGTGTGAAAATCGAGGAAAATGGAGGCCAAACAAATAAATTGGAGCATAAAGGGCACAAGAATCCAAGCCATTTCTCATGAAATGGACCATTTCGCACGAAATAGCCAACACTGAGAAAAAATTTCGTCCCATTTCGTGCGAAATGCTGTGGGCTGGTAATTTGTAGGGAATTTTAGTCAATTTGAGGGTTATTTATACCAAAAACCGGCCATTACTTCCTTCGGCTCCTTCATGCGGATCAAAACACCCCTTCTTCATATTATTTCTCTATCAAACTCAAGAAAACAAATCACTCAAAAACTCAAAACTTGTCCAAATCCAAAATTTCTTGTTGGGCTTTGCTCCTTGCAAGCTCGTCTACAAGATTAACTCTTGGGGATTTGAGAGATAGTGAGTAGTTTGAGTGTGGGGGAAAAAGAATAGGAAAAGTTTCAAGAACACAAATTATCCGATTCGTTGCTTCAAAGCTCAAGAAGAGACTTTCGACGGGGACACCGAGGAGCATAAGGAGGTATACTCGCCTCAACTTGCTCAAGTTTTCGGAAAATCGGTCGACCGATTCGGTCCATTCTTGACCCATTTTTGCGAAACCAGTCCCGTAAGAATGGTACTCCGCGACCGTAGGTACATCTCTCTCTTTCTCTTTGCTTTCCGCTTAGGCACTTTCTAGGTTTAATTCTTGCAAATTGTGCTTGTGAGGTGTGTCTCGCGAAGGCCCCAAGCAACTTGTGGGGATTGCGCGCTAGCTGCCATTGAGTCGAGAGGTTACTTGCTTAGTTCACTCTAGACCTCACTTGCACTCTTTTTTCTTTTCTCATAATGTATAAATTGAGTGGTAATGTTAAGAGGAGACGGGGGTTAGTTGTTGATGATCTCCCCATCTTCAATCCTGAGGAAGATGTAGTTATTAGTGAGGGAGAGGAGAATGTGAACGAGGGAGACGGTTCTGGCAATCGCCTTAAGGTGCCTCGTCTCCAATTCGTTATGAGTTGAACTCAGAGATCTCTCCCCTTCCGGTGATTGGTAGGAGGAATAAGGTGGTGTTAAAGATTAGCCTTGATGCTGTCTGCAGTTCTACATTCTACAATTTTAGGTTCGCGAGTGCGGATTTCCATGTAGCATACTACTCCGATTCGTTCCTGAAGAGGGATGGGCTTCCTGAGAAACCCTTCCTGGAAAGCAAAACCATGCCCCAAAAGAGAGATCCTTGTGAATGCTAGTTTCTTTGATGAGGGGGAGAGTGAGACCCCTAGGCATGTCTACTGTCGGCAGGCCTACATAGTTCTCACGCCAGAGACTATCGGTGCCGCCATGAACTTCAAGCCTCTTAAGGAGGTTTGTGCCTACCATGATACGATTCGTCTAGCGGATGCTGTCGAGGTTGTTGGTGCGTTCTGTTTTCAGGGGGTGCCTGGAGAAGGGTGGATTGAGAAACCCACTTTGCCTGAATGGTCTATTTCTATGAAGTTTATGCTTCCACATACGAGGTGGATTTGCAAGCTTCTTCAGAACTCGGTTTTTGGCGTTACGCCTCAACCCACGTAGTCCTTCCTGCTGTGCACCATGACTTATTTCCTTCGGAGCGGGAAGCGTATCAATTTCCCGTATTTCATTTACAGATTTATGATGGAGAAGTCTGAGCGCTAACCGTAGATCTCCTGGGCACCATTGCCTTCTCCTTAAGCTAGAGAAAGATGCCGAAGTTGTATTGAGTGGTCTAGAATATGACCAGGGAGATCGCAAGTGGGAGAAAATACCCGACCCCCTAAAAGCCCCAAAACCAGTAGTACCCCCAAAGCCAAGGAGGAGCGAGGCCAGTAGCTCGAGCTCCAACATGGAGCGTCAGCTCAACACGATCACACACATGCTTGACTCCCATAGACTGCAACCTAATGTTGACAAAGCTAGGTCTCGGAGATAGTTTGAGCATCTATGGAGTAGTCAGCGTCAGCTTGGTCGCGGCTTAGAGCGGCTGAGTCTGGATTGTGCTGAGCAGGGAGGCTAGATTCAGGACATGGCTCTAGCATCCAATGTCACTTTTCAGCACCCGCATACCTACGATGTGTTGTTCCATTACCAGTCAGATGTGTACCCTAAGTCCAGTCCTGATGTGAGAGTTGCGGATGAGGAGGACGAGGAGACTCAGTCCGACTAGAACCACCGACCATGCGCTTAGGCATCCGAGTCCTCTTGAGTTCATTCTATTTTTCCTTGATGACAAAGAAGCGCTTAAGTGTGGGGGAGTTTTAGCTATCCGCTAGTTAGCCGTTGCATAGCCTTGTTACACGTAGTTTAGTGAGTCAGTTTGCATATAGGTGTCAGTCGGTTAGATATGCACTTGCATTTGCACGTTTATTTATTGCATTTTATATATTATTGTTTGCATTTTTACTTATTGAGTCCACCTACCCTATTTATTTTTTAAAGGGGAGTATGCAGATGAATATGCAGCACAAATACTCTAGAGGGGGGGGGGGGTTGAATAGAGTATGCCAACTTTTTGCAAAACTAGAGGAGGAAAAGAGTTTTAGTTTTAGTGCAAAGGAGTTCAAGGCCATGAACACAAATTCAAGCCTTTGGAAAGAAATACAGTTTGAAATAACACAGACAAGTCTTTTTCAAGGCCTTGAAAAGAGTTTCAAACCCTTGAAAAACAGACAAGTTTGAGTACTGTAAGAACTATGAATGCGAATGAACTATAGATGCAAGAGACAAAGGATTTATAGAGTTCAGTCATCTTGGACCTACGTCTCTACCTCAGGGATCTTCTCCCTGCAGGATTTTCAACTCAATTCTTATTTCTCAAAAGCTAAGCCCTAGATAACAAGGACAGAGAATTGCCTTACTCTGTTACAGCTTGTGGTTCTCCCTAACCTATCTAGTACTTGCTCTAGATAACTGATTAACTAAGAATTCTCTATTGTTCACTTTGAACAATCCTTGAGAATGATATGTGGAAGTAATACAAAAATGATCTACCAATAGTAAAATACATAAGAACGCTTAGAGTAGAAAACTGCAGTGAAGAATGCAGTGAACTTCTGTGTGTTGGATTGTTAGAGTGATGAAATTATTTGATGCTTTTCAATCCAGAATTGTGTCTCTCTTTTTTCCCGTTGAGTGTTGTGTATTGATGCTTCAAATTGGGCTCTATTTACAGAGTTTGAAACTCTGTAAATCTTCCCAGATTTTTTGCAACAACTTTATGTGTTTTAGGAAACAGCTTTGACTCTCTTCAACAGTCTTCTCCAACGGATAGTTGATCACAATCTTCAGAGATTTTGTTGTGATCTTGTCTTTAAACAAATTGAGAATTTGTTAAGAAGATCTGATTGATCACATGATCTTCTTTACTAAGTAGTTTCCTTCCTGCAAAATTCAGATAAGGAATCAAATCCTGCAAATATAGGAAGTAAAATATCCCTGCAAAAATGAGTCAAAACAATGAATTAAAACATCTTAGATGTATCAAAACATTTTGTCTTTCCTCATCAAATAAAAACACGTTAAGTACAGGGGTGAGAGGGATGGTATAAAATAAAAAAGAGTTTAGAAAAACTCCTCCTCAGAACATAAAAGCAGGTCAGACAGTTTCAAGGCTTTTGAATCCTGGTTCAAGGCCTGCTATTTCAAGCCTGTGAAACCTGATTCAAGGCTTTGAAAACTTGTTCAAGGCCTTGAAATACCTAAGTATTTAAATTCCATGCAACCTGTGACCTTACAATTTTGTTGGTTAATTGAGATGGCCCAAATTTCATATAGTGTTAGGAAATCAGATTAAAAACAAAGACCAAAATTGAGAAAAAAAATTCCTAAAAATTGAATTTTTTTCAGAAAGGGCGATTGAAGGGAGTGAATGTGGTGAGGGCTCAGTGATTGAAATTCCCTAAGAATAGGAAGATTTGAGTTGAGGTAGACGCGATAAATACTGGATTAGGACGACTTATAAGGCTAATGCACTGTAGAATTGTGAGTAGCTGCCTCTCAGACTACTTATCCTACTAGCGCTACACTACCGTCACTTATATAATTGTCAACCCTCCTCGTAGTGGCAATGGAACTGTGCCAGTGATGTTTATGGGGATCTCACGTCCCGTCTCCATCTCCTAGGTCCACCAGTTACCCCAATTTGATCCATTTACCCCTTTTATTCACAACCTCTAGCCTAGGAAGCCTTTCTTTGTGACTTACATCACTAGTTATAATGGTCCCTTCTTATGCGTCATGATAGAGGGAGTTGAGTTAGGGAGGGTCGTTGAGGGTGAGCTGATATTATACATCTTTTGAAGATTCTATTACATGTCATCTATTGAGGGGATGTGAGGGTGAGTTAAAGACGGTAGCACACTTCGGTGTGGCGGTGAGTCGTGTCCTTACACCACGATCACAGGTGGGCCGCACGATATGGGGTGGGGTTTGATTGATCTTATAGGAGGTTGTTCTTGGTTTATCATTCATATTCTTTATATCTTAGGTGATGAGGAGGATTGGTTGGAAATAGCACATTTTTACTTTGTCTACCGGGTTTTTGATATGGTTTACATCGAGTGTGGGGATGTCGACATCTATTTTGACTACATCATTGATTTTACACGTTCCAACCCTACGATATTTATTTGATGGATTGATCTCCTTGGATATTTACTACTATTATGAGCTCCATTTGTAAGTGAAAGGAATAAAGGAGCAAACTTGAATTGAAGACCGGGGAGATTAGCTATTGTTCGAGATTACTTCGTCACATTTGTGGCCGCGAGAACGGCGTTGTACCAAGATTGAAGGAATGAAGGACGGAGTAGTTAGATTTGGTGGGGTACCTTAAATTTTTGTGAAGGAGTGTGAGAATCGGGTTTGGTGAGATATCTCATGACGTCTAGGACTGTGCTTCTAAATATCCTATCATACCTGTCCTAAGCCGTTAGCAATTGAAACCCGTGGATAAATAGCTCGGATGGTAAGTGATAGGGATATGTTTGATGAGTGTGCGGAAGCAACTTATTTTGTGTTCGTGCCCGTTATGTCTAACGAGACTGGCCGCAAGTTCTATCGATCACCAAAGTTATAAAATCTTTTAGGGGATGTGAGAGCCTTAGGACATTCCGGTTTGATTTTTGAGATTTCCCAATCTCTACCTAAAAAGAAAAAAAATACGTTCTTTCCATTTGTTGCATTGTACATACTTGAGTTGCATTGTTTATATCATGTAGTTTGCATAGACGTGTCTTGGTGTGTTGAGTCGTGAGTCGTGTTGGCTAGCGAAAAGTAAGTATGCAAAGCGGTGGGGGTATGCATTTGCTGTTGGTATGCATGCAATATCTCAAGTGGGTGGGGGGTTTTTGAGCGTCATCTTTGCTCGGGACGAATAAAGAGTAAGGGTGGGGGAATTTGATAGCGACTTTTAGGAGCTATTTTTATATAGCTTTTACCACATGATTCATATGATTTGGAAAGATTTTTGAGCCTATTGTTGTTGATTGAGCATGATTTATCACTTTTTCCTTCATATGCTTAATTGTAGTCCAGTAACGTATTGTGTGTTGGTTTATGATATAGTTGTCGGATTTGATCGCTTGGTATAGTTGTTTGTTGTCTTTGATAGGAAATAGGGCCTATCGAGCGATTAGAATCAAGAACGTGAGCTTGGAAGGAAGGAAGGACAAGGAAAGAGGCTTGGAACCAAGAATTATAAGATTCAAGAACATGAAGCCCAGAGCATTTCGCATGGAATCATTTCGCACGAAATGCCCTATTTCGCACCAAATGGCCGCAAAACATGTGCAGAATTTTGGGTCTAAAATGTAATTTTTGAAGACTTTAGCTTCCCCACTTCGACCTAAGCATCTATGGGATGGAAATGGAGCATAGTTTGAGTCTTTTGAGAGCCAAGAACATCAAGGAGAGCTAGGAGCAACATCAAGAAGCAAGGAGACAAGCCCGGATCAAAGCGTTCATCATCTTTTTAGCGTTTGATCCACTTTTCTTCCTTTCTTTGTTTGTATAAAATATTTTGCTATAAATACTATTGTGATGAGTAGCTAAAATCATACCTAGGCATCTATGGAGAGCCTAGGGTTTATGTTTAGAGAATTTTTCCGGATTTGATGACTTTAACGCTCAGGATTTATGATTGAATGAGGATTGTTCTAGTTTTTATCACATTGAGTTCTTCCGCTGACAAATTAGAATAAAGATGTGTAATGTGATTATTTTTTTATCATTCAATTATAATCTATTCTTAATGATGATCATAGTTAGTTAACAAATTTTTATTGTGCTTAAGCCTTAGTAAGTTAGGAGTCATGACCCGATCTTGCTACTTAACTAGTGAGTGTGCGAGAGCAACTCTACCCTAGTTGGGATGAGTAAACGAGAAAATTCTTAATCAATGAGACAGAGAGGCGAGTTAAATAGGAATGGATAGAAGAGGGTCGATTCAGTAGGACATAGTGAAGTGTTTATGTGATGGTGGTCTGAGAGGACATCATTCCGTGCACTATCGTTAGCCTGCTAGAACATGTCGGTAGACGGTGTCGCCTGAGAGGTACAGAACGGTACCAGTATGCAGAGCGACATGAGGCTGAGAGGTGATTGTCAATACCATTACCCAACTTAACTAACTAGTGATTTATCGTATTAGAACATGGAATCCGGAATCGTTAAAACTGCCCTAGGTGATCTATAGATTGCCTAGTCTTCTTCCCATTGAGTTAATCCAAATTTTTCATTTGAGTTATTTAATAGTCATTGCTAGTCAATTGTTTGAGGGTGACACCACTCCATTCAAACCTTTTTATTGGTTACTTAAGTAAATTAGATTTAATTGTTAAATATAGAAATAGTATACATCCTTCCCTTGGGTTCGATAATTCTGAGTCCTAAATACTCCATTATATTACTTGACCGTATACTTGCGTATGAACGTGTTAGTAGATGCATGTCAACACTCAGTGATGATTCCAGTTCCAGAACACCGAGTGCAGAGAAGGATCCTTCTCCTCCAAAGAAGAAGACTAAAAAGGATCAGACTCCAACTTCCAGCAAGAAGAAGAAGGTTGATCAATCTGCTCCAAAGGAATAGCTAGAGGAACAAATTTCTATTCCTAAGAATGTAAAGAAGATGAAGCCTACAAAATCAGACAAAGGAAAAGAAAAGGCCACTGAGGAAGAACTAAAGAAAAGCACTGGAAAGGAATTGCAACTCTATTCAGAGAAGCAATAGTCCCCTGGTAAGAAATCAGGCATTAACCGCAAGTGTTTTGCATCTAATGTGGCTAGAGGACAATTGTTAGATGGTTTTGCTTCTATACCAATAGCTTTATGTATCATGGTAAGTTTTGATATGCTGAAAACCATGAATTTGGAGTGCATTAAGAGGTTAAAGAAAAGTGCTATTTAGAACATTTTAAACCTTCCTGAAGTTGCATATCCCAGACTCACTAGGTTTTTCTATATGAACATGAAGCAAATCAGAACTGTAAACCTACTGATTCAAACCAAAGTGGCTGGTGTTAACATGGAGTTTGATCACTCAGGATTTTCCAATGATTTTGGTTGTCCAAAGAGATATAACAAAGACCACTATCCCAACAAGAGTGAAGCCCTGAAACTGGTTAGAGAAGAATTCTTTCTACCAAATGTCTTTACCTCCTCTAAGCAGTTAACACATTCTGTGCTAACTGTTGAAGCCAAAGTATTGTTAATATCTTAATGAGGTGTGTAGTGCCTACGGAGAATTCCAAAGAATTGCGGACTGACAGGGTACTATACTTGATGTATCTGATCATACATGGGTATGAAATTGATCTTCCTTCAATTGTAATGAAACACGTGCTTTATTCCTAGACCAAAGAAAGAAAGTATCCTTTGCCTTATGCATACTTGCTATCTGCTTTCTTTCAACACCTTGAGATTTCAAATGAAAGAGAAGAAACTGTTACCAATAGTTTTGGTATGCTTGATGAGAAAGCCTTTGAGACGATGGGAATTATGAAAATCAGTAAAGGTATTTGGAAGCTGTACTCTGAGTTGTCTGAGAAAGAACTGCAGTCCAAGAAGTTTCCAAAACCCAAGGCCTTCACATCTCCTTCAAACCTACCCCCTCAATCTCAAGACCTTTCCATGGTATTCCAAAGACTTGATATTCTAGAGAAGGATATGGAAGAGTTGAAGGAAAATCAGCATGAGTTTGGCACTGGATTCAATCAATTCAGGTATATGGTTGTATATTCAAAAGAATCAATGAGCTTCACGTGGAATAAAAAGTCTCTCAGGCTGCAGAGGGATCCAATAAGGATGGTTCAACCAAGCATTTGTCCAGTGAGCATACTACTCAGGATGAGGCTGCAGGGGTGGTAGACAAAGGGAAACAAGTTGTTGAAGACCAAGGTGATGAAGAACACGAACAAGATGGTGCTGAAAGTACATACTCAGGAATGTTGATTAAAGATCTTAAGAATAAGAAAAAGAAGGCAAACATTCCAGAGATAGTGACTGAGGCAGAAATGTTTGATGATGAGGTAATGGGTGATACTGGTGATAAAGCTGCTCAAGAAGAAGAACAGAAAGATGATGACGATGATGAAGAAGACATTGGAGAAGAAGATGCAAAACCAAATGGAGATGGAGACCACAACCCCTAATTCTTGACTCTTCTTTCTATCTTTTTCAAGGTCTTGAACTCCTTTTCAAAATCTTAAAAAACTTTGCTTTTCAAAACTCTTTTTTCTTTTATTTTTCCAAACACCGATCCAACATTTTCTCATTCTTTTTTTATGAAATTCAAAAAGGGGGGATAAAAAATTAGGTTAATTTGTTATTCGATACTTCTTAAATGGATTTATAGATCTGGTTTAAATCAGTAGGATTTGCTGGATTATTTACTAGATTTTTCTTGCTGCGTAATAAGTTGGACTATTTGGATACTTTGTGTTACAGTTTATATTTCCATGATTACTCTTCTATGATCTAATGAATATTTTTTGCAAAGATTCAGTCCTTAAAAAGATTGTAAGTTCAAGATTATTTCAAAGATTGTGAATTTGTCTTTCATCAAGGGGGAGATTGTATGTTCAAGATTGTTTCAATGGCTTAAAAGAGCTTGTCTGTTTCAAGTCCTTGAAACTGCTTTCAAAGGTTTGAAACATACTGGCTAATATACAACATGAACTTAGGGGGAGCTTATGCTCCTGATCTGATTCTCAATCCCTTATGATTGATTATATGGTATTTTATGATGAAAGAAAAAGCATTGTGATGCTCTAAACTGTTGTTAACCTATCTGTTTGAACATTTTGCAGGGAAGTTATTACCTATTTTGCAGGATCACTTGCCTAAACTATGTTCTTGCATAAAAGGAAACTGGATTGTTTGATTGATTTTGTGGTTATACAAACATGTTTGGGCCTTCCTAACATACATGCCTACAAGATCAAGTTAATATTTTTGAAGATATTGAGCAACTAGCCGTTGGGAAGAGACATTAGACAAGTCAAGATTTGCAGCGAATTTTTAGGAAAGTTTGTTAACAGAAGATCTTGAAGATCTGCTATTCAAACACACGAACACAGAGACTTTGAACATTCTCAGGATTTACAAGCAACACAGAAGGAGATTCATTTTACTCAATCCATCTCTTTGAAGATCAGTACACAATTAACTGCAACATCCGTTTTTAGTGTTCTTCTTTCTGATCTATATTTGTATATCATTAAGATAATACTTGATACATTTCATTCTCGTGAGTTTTTAAAGTGAACAATAGAGAATTCTTGTTGAATCAGTTAGCTTGAGCAGGTATAGATAGGCTAGTGAGAACCACAAGCTGTAACAGAGTAAGGGAACTCTCTGTGCTTGAGATCTAGGGCTTAGCTTTTGATTAATAAGAATTGAGTTGAAAATCCTGCAGGGATCAAATCCCTAAGGTAGAGACGTAGGTCCAAGTAGACATAACTCTATAAATCTCTTTATCTCTTGCTTTACTTTTGCTGTTTTATACTTAGCCTATATACTGCACAAAACATATTTTATGTTCAAGGATTTGAAAGGCATTTCAAGGCCTTGAAAACTCTAAGATTTTTCTTTGTTGTCTATTTTAATTCCAAGGGCTTGAAACTCATTTCAAGGCCTTGAAATACTTACAACCTTGCATAAATTTCTTTGAAACCACTCTTTTTGCAAAAGTTGCAAAAGGTTCCATACTCTATTCAACCCCCTTCTAGAGTATTGATCCCGCTTTACTACCTACATTACTGTCTATCACGATGTATAAGGATTATGGAATTTTAGATATTCCTTTTGGTCTAACAAATGCACCCGCTACGTTTTGTACTTTGACGAATAAGGTATTCCATCCCTACTTGGACAAGTTCATAGTGGTGTATCTAGACAACATCGTGGTCTATAGCTTGACGTTGAAGGATAACGTGGTGCACTTGCGGAAAGTGTTTCGGGTGCTCAAGGAGAACGAGCTCTATGTCAAGAGGGAGAAGTCTCGTTCGCATTGGAGGAGGCCGAGTTCTAAGCCACCAGATCTCTAAGGGGAGCTTAATCATGGAAGAAGTCAAGGTGCGAGCTATCTCAGAGTGGGAAGCCGCGACCAAGGTGACGGAGTTAAGGACTTTCTTGGGATTGGTCAATTATCGATGTTTCATCAAAGGCTACTCGGCGAAGGCGACACCATTGACGGAACTCCTCAATAAAGGCAAGGTGTGGGAGTGGTCTCCTAAGTGCGAGGAGGCCATTGTGTATTTGAAGAAGGCGGTGACGGAGGAGCCGGTCCTCAAGTTTCCAGACTTGAGTCTGTCGTTCTAGGTGCACACGGACGCATCGGACTTCTCCATCGGAGGGGTGTTGATGCAGGATGGACACCCCATAGCGTTCGAGAGCCGCAAGTTAAACGACACAGAGAGGAGGTTCACGGTCCAAGAAAAGGAGATGACGGCCGTGGTCCACTGCTTGCGGACATGGAAGCACTATCTACTTGGCTCTAGGTTCGTGGTCAAAACAGATAATGTTTTTACGAGTTATTTCAGATGTAGTCGAAGTTGAGTGCCAAACAAGCTGGTTGGCAAGACTTTCTAGCGGATTTCGACTTCAACCTAGAGTACAAGACGGGGAAAGGCAACGTAGTTGCCGATGCACTTAGTCGGAAGGCGGAGTTGGCTAGCATAACTCAAGCCACTAGCACGATATTGGATCGAGTGAAGGAAGGATTGGCCCAAGACCGAGCAAGAAAGAGCCTCATGGAGATGGCTAAGGAAGGAAAGACGAAGAAGTTTAAGGAGGACGACGGTCTTCTCAACGCTAAGGGAGGATGCATATATGTGCCTAAGTGGGACGGGCTATGGCGGGATATCCTTAAGGAGTGCCACAACTGTCAGTGTTCGGACGTCCGGGGATGCATCGCAAAATATCCTTGGTGGAAGAGAAGTACTATTGACCCCAGCTCCGCGATGACATATAGGGGTATGTGAAGACTTGTCTTGTGTGCCAACAAGAAAAAATAGAGCAGAAGCAGCTGGGAGGATTTTTGGAGCCGTTTCCAGTTCCGGAGAGACCTTGGGAAAGTGTCTCAATGGACTTTATCACGTGTCTACCTAGGTCGAACAAGTATGGAACGATCATGGTTGTGGTGGACCGTTTCACCAAATATGCGACGTTCGCACCAGCCACACCTGTGTGTACGAAGACGAAGGCGGCTACTCTATTCTTCCAGAATTTGGTGAAAATTGGGGAGTTCCATGGAGTACTATAAGCGACCGGGACATTCGGTTCACGGGAAAAGTTTGAACAGAGCTCTTCAAACTACTTGGGACGGAGTTGAGTTCTCTACAGGCTTTCACCCACAGACGGACGGCCAGACAGAACGAGTGAATGCTTTCTTAGAGTTGTACTTGAGGCACAATGTGAGTTCCAACCAGAAGTACTGGGCGAAGATCCTGTACATAGCCCAATTTTCCTACAACTTGCAGCGTTCGGAGGCTACGGGGAAGAGTCCGTTTGAGCGAGCAACAGGCCAACAGCCTTTGACGCCGAGCACGCTCGTGGCTTCTTATGCAAGTTCTCGCCCGGGATCTTACAGGATGGATAAGGATTGGCAGGAGCAGCAGGATTTGGCTCACCCCTACCTCCAAAAGGCCACAAAGAGGATGAAGAAATGGGCGGACGAGAAGAGGCGACTGGTGGAGTTCCAGGTCGATGACCAAGTGTTCGTGAAGTTCTTGCCGCAGCAATTCAAACACGCTTGGTCGTTGCATAAGGGACTTCTAAGGAAGTACGAGGGACCGTTCCTAGTGACAGTGAAAGTCGGCAAGGCTTCCTATCGGGTGGAGTTACCGCCGAAGTTCAAGATGCATCTGGTCTCCCACTTGAGCCAGCTAAAGCCCTTTCACGAGGACAAGGAAGACCCGGACTGTAGGGAGTCGAGGCGAGCACCACCGATGATAGCCACTTCTTTCGACAAGGAAGTGGACCAGATCTTAAAGGAGCGGACGGTCAGCCGCAAGGGCGTGCCAAAGAAAAATTCGTCAAAAGGAAGGGGACGCCCATGGAGAAAGGAACGTGGGAAAGCGAGGAATCGTTGTCGCACTTCCGGGACAAGATCAAGCGATTCAGAGCAAACTACGCGAAGAGGATACCACATCATTACGTGGGGGATAATTTTTGGGCTGCATAGTTTACTTGATATTTTTTGGACTTGGACTTGCCCATTACACCTTTAGCCCCCATGAAGTTAGGCTACTTTGGGCCTAGAGGATGTCCTAGCCCACTAGTTAGTTCATATTCTAGAAGCTTCCCAAGTTGTATGGATACAAAAGTGTGTAGGGGGCTATAGAATCATCACTTGTAAATATATTAGGCTAGATGGTGGATGAAGGTTCTAGGCCTTCATTCTTAGCCGTTAGATTATAATGTCTCTAGATCCTTCCAAGGGGGAATGACTTGTATAAATAGGGATATGCTCATTTGCTCCGACCCATCCAAGAATTGTAAGCTCTCTACATTGCAATACAAAGCTTGGAATCCATGTCCAGGTATGGAACCGAGGAAATGTAAACCATTGAAGAATTGATGTGGTTGAATTGATGTGGTTGTCAAATGCAGGGTGTTCGGAGCTAGTCTTAAATTTGGTGAAAATGATGTACTTCGATGAGGCAAAGCTCAGGAAAGTGATCCCCATAAAAATGGAAAGATCCTCTTTGTCATGGGAACTTATGAAGGACTCCAAGGAAGAATATTAGGTGTGATAGAAAAGGGATGCGTGTCAGTGGAAGTGAAAAATGGTATTTTCAATGGTAGGATACTGGATCTCGTCTGCGTTGCAAATGTCTGTGCACTTTCTTATGGTTCAATAAACTGATGTTGCATCCCACAGACGATCTATAGAGGGACAAGATTACGTTTGTAGCTTTTAGAAGAAAGGAATTATGTTTCATTGCTTAAGGATTTCTTGGACTTGTTCTGTTGTAAATTTTGGATACTAACGGCTATTCAATGTTGTCTATACGTACCTCAACTGATAGTTTTAGCTTTCTGCTTGCTGATAATACACATAATCTTATGTTTTACTGTTAGACGTTTCGGTGCTCCAAGAGTACAAGTAGTTTAGCACATGCTCACCATCACACACTGCCGTGATTGCTCAATTGATATCCTTTCTTTACAATTCATATACATATATAAATATTTGCATTGGTGATGTTTTTCTATCACCAACACATACAGCAAGACTGAATGTAACACCCCTGGTAATTTTTAGGGGTTAAAATGTACTATCTCAAAATTTATAGGTTAAAAATATAAATAAAATTTTTCCTATTTCTCAGCTAATGGAATGAACACAGACAATAGGTGGATAAGAATTGATATTGTGATATTCTAAAAGTATTGGAAACAAAAATGAAATTATCTGAAAGTTTGGGAGATCAAATTTCTAATTTATTAAAATAAAGTTTCAGGCTGAAATCTAGGGAAGCAGATAACTTCTTGAACCGGTAGAATGATTGTTGAATCTCTTAAAATTATGAGGCGGAGTTGTGATTTTCAGAAAGTTAAATTTCAATTTAATTCTAAAATTTCCCTATAAAGTCCTAGAAATTACAGAACCCCAACTTGGTGGCTTGAGTAACACACCTCCTTGCCACCTCAACAGATTAGGTGGCAGCACCCCTAGTGTCCAGCTGTTAACTCCAACTGGTGTGCTAAGCGCACTTCGTCGTCTTCATCCTCTCCTCCATAAACCACCTTCTCCACCACCATAGCTCCACCTCCACTGCACCTGGGGAAGACCTGCTCTAGTGGGAGAATCTCGTCGATGTAGTGAGATAACGCCCTAGTTCAATTCAGAGAAATAATCAGTGTAGATAGGAGAAATCCGGTAAAGAGCATATGAGCCCTAACATGTTTATCAACCCAATTCAATCCCCTGTAACATGTTGATGGATTCAAACAATATAATCATCTTCCTGAAAGATAGGAACACCCAGAGAGTGCTTTAAAGGTCGATAACTTGTCGGGAATGAAGATGTTTCTGGATTTTGGCCGTTAACACGCCGAAATCTGCAGTGGAATGTCGGAATCGCAATAAACGCTTTGAAAGTGAGCCATTTCGATCTCTATTTGTTCCCTTGTGGTCCATGAGTATCTAGGAGCTCATTTCCTACTCTGCAAACGCTCGAGAGCTGAAGATTTCACCAGAACCTGGAACAAAGGTAGCCGGTAACTACCATTGTTGGCGGCACCATCACAGCTCGGGTAATTCCCCTGTTCTGGCTTCGTTTGCTCTGTAAATCACTGCCAAATGACCCCTGAAATTCCGTGATTATATTTCAAGCATCAACACGTGATTCTAATATAAATTTAACCGAAATTGATTCATCGAATTCATATTCTCCTGAACATAATCCGAACTTATTCAAGGGTCTGTAACTTGCTCATAACTTTCAGGATTGAGGTTATTGTTGGCTCTGTTTACTCATGGTGCATCCCTGTAAGAGTTTCATGTGAATATCTTCGATTGATTTCCACTTTAACATGCCTGAAATTGATCCTAAAGTTGCTAAATAATATTGTTCTGGGATGTCATGTTCTTGAGCTTAGATTAGTTTCAATCATGTTGCATCTTTATCTCTCTCATGTGTTGCTCGATTAATTGGATTCTTCCTCCTATGAATACACTGGATTTTTTTGTCCAAGAATACACTTGATATAACACTAAATCTATGCTAGTTCCTAGGCTTGGATCAATCCCAAAGAGCCTCAAATTAAAGCAATAAGTCAGTGTGTTTGCATTTGGTTAAGTTTTCAAAAAATTTCTGAAGTTTCAGATCCTGCTCATCAAGGGTCTGTTTTCAAATGCTCGTAAATTTTTATACTCAATGAAACTGTAATCTATTTTCTCCTCCTGATAGCTGATGTTGAATACTACAATTCATTTTCGATGAGATTTCTTCAATTTATCAGTGGATTTCTCAGAAATTGAGCCTAAAGTGGAATATCAGCGGAAACAGTCATCTTTTGAACCATCGTAATTTCACTACAAAAAAAGTGTCCAGATACGACGGCCAATAACCGTCGTTTTTGCCGAAATACCCGTCGTATTAGCTTTATACGACGGTCAAGTGACCGTAGTATCTAAAGGCGTCGTTTTAGATCATACGACGGTCAGTGACCGTCGTTTCTAGATATTACGACGGTCCGTGATAGCCTGTCGTTATAGAGGGGCAAAAACGACGGTCGCGACGGATTCCAGGTCCGTCGTTTCAAATCTTATCTATTACGACGGTTATACCACCTACCCGTCGTATTAAACGTTGATACGACAGCAGGTGGGGTGGCTGGCTGTCGTTTATCATATGTAAAAAAATAAAAAAAAAATCTTATGAATTGTTTTGATACCACCATTTTACGATTTAGACATTATCCAACAAAATGACAAAATCATATCTTACAAAAACGTTAATGATTTCACAATAATATCATTCATCAAACATCACAATTTGTACACTTCATCAGTACACATAGACAAGACTTAAACAAACCAAAAGTAGCCGCGTTGATTGTGTCAAACATATACTTAAGTAACAACAGGACAACAGTCTTATGACAGTTGGTGAAATCAGAAGCTGATTCCATTTCCTTCACTTGAGCAATTTGGCCTGTACCACATGAAATAAACATTAAATTATAATTGCATTTACATGTGCAACGGATTAATATTACCAAGGCGTAGACAGTGCAAGATATTCATAAAAATGCGTACCTTTGAAGTTGGCATTCTACATGTTGCCCTTGCACACATTATATATCATCCCCACTTGGAGTTTGCAAAACATCTTAAATTTAGTTTAAATGCGTTTTCCATTCGAACCTCTACATGAGTTTTTCCTAATCGCGCACCGTACACTATTTGATAAAACTCCAACACAATGTGCAGCAGAATGCTATGGTGTTTTTGACAACATCGCATCCTGGACCAAAAATTCACCTGAAAAATAAGTATAACCAGTATAAATAATTGTGCGTAATACAAAATGGGTATAATTTAGCACAAAGGGAGCATATATCTTCTCCATTTTATAATATATAGTCATTAATTGATATTAGTTGACTGATAGGCCAACTATTGTCGGAGATCATCTGGTTCATAATCATACATGAGATTCAGTGATAGCATTTGGTTCATAATCATACATGAGTTTGCATTAATTCAACTTCATCTCCTAGTAATTGTCTGAAGAAATAAATGAACCCATTATTTGAATGAGAACAGAGGCAATCAAATAATTCTGCATCACATAAGTTTTGACATATGACTTCTCTAATCTTGCTGGAAAATTCCAAGAATGGTCATGAAGTTTCGATATCACTCTGTTTTCTTGCTGAATGTTTCTCAGGGATGAGCTCAAAGATTCAAAATTAACTTACTTGCAGATTTCCAGTCACAAAATCAACACATCCTTGCATTTTACATCAGTATGTTAGCATTTCTTACAGAGGATTTCCTAAAGTGCCCCAGTTTAGTACTATTAATACCAAAATACCATCATGTTAACCAAAAATCTCTAAATGCCACTCTTTAAAAGTCTGATTTTAACTACTTTCACAATGGACGAGGTTGTGTTAGCTAGAAAAGCATCAGGGTTGTCCATTGAGGTCAAAGAAATCCATGTCATTGGTGATCCATGTAATTGGTCTTCTCAAGGAGCAGACCCTAATTTTTATTTTATTTTATTTCATTTTTTTGTTGCAAAATTAACATTGGGAAGAAGAGAAACTTTACATTTTTACCGTCACATATAAAATGAAATAAAATAAAAGAAACAAGGGGTAAAAATGTGATTTGGTACTGTGTAAAGCACAAACAAGATACTCTTTATTTTATTCAATGTGTGTGGTCACAAGAGCTAGCCACCGGGTTAGCCTTCAGGTATGTTACTGTCACATGATATCGACATGAGGAAACTTCATTAACTGACAGCAAAAAGGAACAAGGGGTACAAAGATAAAAGAAACAAAGGGCATAAGGCGAAGTTCAAGGTAGGGAAAGAGGTAGCACCTGAATTGGAAGTGGCAAAATGTCTGCCATCCTCAAGAATAAAGTTCTAACGAATTCAGTTATCTTCTTCCTCAATGGTTACTGAGTAACAAACTCCATGTTTGATGAAAACATAAAGTTTCCTTGCTGAAGTCAATAATGTTACATGAATCTTTTGATTCAAGCTTTCAAGCTGCAGCAAATAAGGGGCTCTTTGTATTCTCAAGCGGTTATCCCTCATGATTCGGCTTTTACAAACAACAAAGACCACGTCCTTCCTGAAATCATATCACATTGATCAGATGAAACCAAAAAACATAACTTACACAACAAATTATCTGTTGTTTGGAAGGAGATAAAGAAGCCCAAAGGTATTCTCGATAAAAATGACGACATAGCAGTTTGTCTCATTACAATGATGTCATTATAATGGCTTACTCATAAAGCAGGGCTAAATCCAGTACATGTGTACCAAAAGGAACATTTTAAGCACAAGGATGATATCATGGCACAAGCTACCGAGACATTCAATTGCCATTAACACTGACCATTTTTTTTATTTATGTGTTGCCAGAGACGATCTTCTTCAGATGAAAAACAACACATAAACTTTCAAAAGGGAAACAAAAGACAGACCCATCAAACCTTTTTTAATTCATTGAGTTTCATTGATATAGCAGTGATCAGAATGTAACCCTTATGTCAGGGTCAAATACTTAATGAGATTGGGAATGCAGACCATCAAAAAGAGTACCAAAAAAACCTGAAAAGGTTAATGATTCATCCCTGAGAATGATTTTGAATATTTGATGTTCCTGCTCCGAGGAATATTTAGTACAAAATTCAAGAATACCCCATGAATTTAAAAGAAACAAGCATAACTAATAAAATCGAGAATTTGTTTGATAACTGTTGGAACTCGGGCATTGGTATATGGTAAAGGATTTGGGAAAACGATTACACGAGCAAAAAAACACACTGATGGAACTCAATCGGATTCCCTAACCAACCTGGAAGTAGTAATCGATCAACAAAATTGATACCGAACTAGAGGATCTTCAATTGTTTCAAATTTCTAACAAAATTGCGGAAGCAGCCCCACTAGAAACAATACGAACACGGCTGACCCAAAGAGGTACAGAAGAATCAATCACCACTTAGACCTAGTACAAAGGGAAAATAATGAAACGAGACTCGCAACTCACAGTTGAGCAAGAGCAATGAAGATAGAGAAATCGGTTGACAAGACCGTAACTACATCGGGCGACTCACCTCTCGGCAGCAAACCTTAAAGGGAATTGATGTTTCTGGATCTGATGGAGACATCATTTGTCGCTTGTACTGGCAATTGTGCTGCCTCAATCAACAATCACAAACCGGCATCTGAGAGAGAAGGGCCTTGGTGTGCAAAGTTGAGCGAGAGAGAGAGAAAGGGACGAAGAGTTGGGTCTAGGGCTTGGTGTAGTTCGCAGTAATTGAGAATTGGGACTTTTGAAACTAAAAAATTAGAAACTGGTTAATTTTAAATTGGGTTTTTTTTTGTGCTGAAATAGTACGACGCCGTTTGGTAATACCAGATGCGACGGCCACAAAGTGGAACATCGTAATTGAGCTTTTTATATGACGGCCAATGGTATGACCGTCGTAATAGACACTTTTACGACGGCCACTGAGCGACCGACGTAATTACATAATATGCGACGGGAGATCCGACCGTCGTATCTTCTGGCCGTCGTATTTGGATACCTTTTTTGTAGTGTTTCTTCAATATGTTACCGAATCTTGCTCTGCTTTCTCCAATGAGAATCTGGTTGATAACACTTAAAATCATTTCAGAGGAGAATTTTCAATTTTGCTAACTCGAGCACATAGCTCACAAAGATGTTCAGATGCTGAAATATAACAAATTTTTGTGCAAATGAAATATGAGATACAATCTGAAAGCCAAAATAAAGGGCTAGCTTTGTCAAACACTCTGAATAAATAAATATCTTGAATTTTAAATTATTCTATCAAAAATATTATAGTATCCACAAGGAAAATAGTTCAAAACTTGTCAGTTTTCCCCTACGACGTAAATCTTCTTGATCACAATAATAGACCAGAAAATTATCAAGATCTGCATTTAGATCAAACGCATAGCCTCATTTAATCATATTTGAATTTTTTATTTTTTGATGCAATGATCCCCCATTGTAGAGTCCAAATTCATTGACCTGTGAGCCTATGTTCACAAAGTAGAAGGGGAGATACACGACTTGTTACTTGGCGCTGTTTGAAAATTCGGTCAAAACATAACAATAATATCAGTTTATGCATTCAACTCAGAATGCTAGATACGAATTTGGACTAATAAAAATTAGTAGATCATTCAGATTACAGAACTGTGTATTACAATGTAGATGAAGATGATGATGTGAAAATTGGATTAGAGGAGTCGTTGGTGTTTCCGTTCAAGTTCCTATCTTGGTTTAGTAATCCGTTCTTGGTGGAGATCTTCTTTCATGATCCTAAATAGAATTCGATGATGAGCTTTTTTGAAGAAGGGGTGACTGATGCAGGAGAAAAATGGACAATTAATTTGTCAAATTTAGAAAAGTTGTTTCGGTCAAAACGCAGAATCAGATGCAGAATTAAAGGATGTCGGATTTGGGCAAAGTCATATATTATTTTGAGTGTAAATGATGTTCTAAAAATAACTTGTGATAATTTATGACCCACCATGATTTGGTCAAAGTCGGCAATTTAAAGCTCCAAAGCGTTAGTTTTCTATTTTTAGTCAAATTTCTTTTATTAATTCGGATGTTAATATTAACCCAATCTGGGCAGATATTTTTTTTATTATTTTATTAGGTTAGAATTATTATTAGCATTAATTGTAGGATTTTTACCATATTTTGATGATTAAAATTTTCAGCTATTTAAGTCCGGCTTGTGGACTGATTTTCATATGCTTGAATTATTGAAGTTTCTTTTCAAATCTTAGAGACGATTTCTCTCGGTTTATGTCTTTCTTTTTGTTGCTTCTTGCTTCTCACCACCCACCTCAATTGAGTCCGACGTCAGTTGATATCAGAGCTCAGAGCTCCGTGGGAAGAATATCGTTATAACCATGGTGCGTGGGCGACCTAGCGGCTGCGTGCAGGTTTTGCTGAGGAAGCCCCCCAACAGGAGCGTAACGTCCAAAATGTTATGATGATACAAGATATGCAAATGCATATTGAAAACCTAACCCAATTCTTACGGTGCGGTATTCGCAGCGACAAGTTGCAGATTTAACTCGACACTTAGCGACACGAGAATTCAAAGATTGCACAACCTTTATCACGACTCGTCGCCCACATTCGAGATCTGCTACGACGGTGATTCCGGTGGTCGGAACGAGCGTTATGAAGGAGTGAGTTTGACGACTGATGTGCCAGATTATTCCGGTATGTTAGTTGTTAAACATGTTTATGTTGATGCAATTTTTTATACATGTATTACAAATTCAAATTGTGTGGACTGGAATAAACCACCTGTTTAAGAAAACTATGGAGACGAAGATGACGACCATGGTGCGAAAATTGGAATAGAGGAGTCATTGGTGTTTTCGTTCAAGTTCCCATCTTACTTTAGTGACCCGTTCTTGGTGGAGATCTTCTTTCATGATCCTAAATTGAACTCGAGGACGAGTTCTTTTGAAGAATGGGTGATTGATGCAGGAGAAAAATGCACAATTAATTCTTCAAATTCAGAAAAGTTGTTTCGGTCAGAACGCAAAATCAGAGGCAGAATTGAAGGATGTCGGATTTGGGTAAAGTCATACATTATTTTGAGTGGGAACGACGTTCTAAAAATAACATGTGAGAAATCACGGGGACCACCCTGATTTGGTCAAATTCGGCAATTTAAAGCTCCAAATCGCCAATTTTTTATTTTTAGTCATATTTCTTTAATTAATTAGGATGTTAATTGTAACCCAATTTGGGTAGACCTTTTTGGTGAGTATTTTATTAGGTTAGAATTATTATTAGCATTAATTTTAGTATTTTTACCATTTCTCAATAATTAGACTTTTAAGCTATTTGAGTCCGCTTGTGGACTGATTTTCATATTCTATGAATAATTAGACAATTTCTCTCGTTTTATGCCTTTCTTTTCGTTGCTTCTAGCTGCTCGTCACACGCCGCGATTGAGTCTGGCGTCAGCTGGTATCAGAGCTCAGAGCTCCGTGGGAAGTAGATCTTCATAACTATGGTGGGTGGACGACCTGGCAGCGACGAGCAGGTTCGAATGAGGAAGCCCCCCAACAGGATCATAACGTCATACAATATGTGCAATGGCATATTGATTACCTAACCCAACGCCTTTCGGTGCGGTATTCGGGCGGCAAGTTGCAGATTTAACTCGACACTTAGTGGCAACGGGAACTCAAGGATTGCACGACCTTTGATCACGACTCGCAGCCCACGTTCAAGATATGCTACGACGGTGATTTCGGTGGTCGAAGCGAGTGTTATGGAGGAGCGAGTTTATAGACTGAGGTGCCAGATTACTCTGGTATGTTAGTTGTTGAACATGTTTATGGTCATGCAATTTTTTATAAACATATTTCAAATTCAAACGATAGTTATGTGGACAGGAATAACCCACCGGTTTATGGTAACTATGGAGACAAAGATGAAGATGATGGTGTGAAAATTGGATTAGAGGATTCGTTGGTGTTTCCGCTCAAGTTCCCATCTTGGTTTTGTGATCCCTTCTTGGTGGAGACCTTCTTTCATGATCCTAAATTGAACTCGAGGACTAGTTCTTTAGAATATGTTGTGACTGATGTAGGAGAAAAATGGACAATTAATTCGTCAAATTCAGAAAACTATTTCGGTCAAAACGCTGAATTAGAGGAAGAATTGAAGGCTGTCAGACTTGGGCAAAGTCATAAATAATATTGAGTGCAAACGATGTTCTAAAAATAACATGTGATAAATCACGGGCACCACCATGATTTGATCAAATTCGGCAATTTAAAGCTCTAAATCATCAATTTTCTATTTTCGGTCATATTTCTTTCATTAATTAGGATTTTAATTTTAACCCAATTCGGGTAGATCTTTTTGCTGAGTATTTTATTAGGTTAGAATTACTATTAGAATTAATTTTAGGATTCGTACCATATAATTAGACTTTTCAGCTATTTAAGTCCGGCTTGTTGACTGATTTTCATATGCTATGAATTAACGAAGTTATTTTTTCAAACCTTCGAAATGATTTCTCTCGGTTTATGCCTTTCTCTTAGTTGCTTCTTGCTGCTCGCCACATGCCTCGATTGAGTCCGACGTCAGTTGGTATCAGAGCTCAGAGCTCAGTGGGAAGAAGATCGTCATAACCATGGTGCGTGGACGACTTGACGCCTGCGGGCAGGTTCCGCTGAGGAAGCCCCCCAACTGCAACACCCCACCGAAATCGCAGGGCCGGCCGGGCCCCACGTTCGGAAGAGATGTCTCCGCCCGAGGTGATGAGCCTCATTGGGAACGGATAAGGATCGTCGGTTCACAGCTAGTACAACCATCGATAACATTTCAAAACTTCAAATTATAACTTTTACAGTTTCCATAAATACAAACAGTGATAATCTTTTGAAAATCAATGAATACACTTTTAGGTGAGATAATATACTATGTGGTCTTCCAACTAGCAAGCTTTCCTGTCCAAAGTGTCGTGAACGTTCCCCCACCTCGATAGCCAACCTGCGGTTTTAAAATAGCAAAAGCCGACGCAGTTTTTACAGAAAATAGTCAGCAAACGGCTGAGTAAGCTAACACCCATAGCACGTAAACAGATGATGAGACATATGACAGGAATAACCAATTCGCTGATAAATAATAAATATCAAACACTCGCGGGAAAAGCGTTCACAACTGATTCGGTGTGTCAAACTCCGTGACGATCTCAAATTTCGTGTTATTAACCCGAAGATGTGGTCCATCCCGGGATCTCACTGTTAATAACAATTCACAATATCACTTTAATCTCAAGCTATCTCATATCCATAGGAATCGAGTCCAGGAATCCATTTTAGTAACTAGTTGATACGGGGCGTGACCATATCCAATCCACAACCTCTTTCTCATATGTGCAAAAGCACTACCACAACCATAACTCAAACACAGGAGGTTCGCATCACAGCGCCTCATAACCATAACTCAATCACAGGAGGTCAGAGCCTCATAACCACATAATCTCATAATCAGTAACCAACACAATATGTCAGAAATGTATCGTATCAGGGATATGGCACAAACCCACGCACAACGGCTTTCCACTTTACATAATTACGTATTTTCATTCAAGGTGTAGAATCGTGTAAGGAGCTCCGAACTAAAAGCCGGTGTGGCAAAAATAATAATAATCGAGGTACGATTGAGAGATATTCAGATTCGACCAAAAAGTGAGCGGTGTGCTACTCTTGGTAACCGAGGCAACGATTTCGAATTTCGTACTTCCAACCCAATGACGTGGTCCGTCTTGGGGTATCACTTTTACAAGTATTTCACAATATCGTTTAGATGTTTCACTTTCGGATTGTTATTTAGATTTGGATACCAATTTCAAACGAGACTACAAAGAGGAGTATTTCAAAACAAATAAACATCTCAAATAAATCAAGTACGGTAGCAACTTCACAAATAACTCACGCGATACGCGAAATGAAAGATAGGCACACGAGGCTAGGCATATTAACTTACCAAAAATCCAAGCACGTCCTAATTCGTTCTCGTCTACGGAATCGTCACCTACAAATCGGAGCTTCTAACTTAATATAACCTCAACAAATACTCATCCTATATTTATTTCTAGCTCATTTTATTTTTCTCAAGACAATACTAATTTTAACTTATTTATAAACCCAAAATAACATTTTCTTCAATAATATTTACCCCCAAAATAATTTTATAAATAATAATCTAAATAAATTTAAGAGAAACTAATTTTATAATTAAATCTGAAATTAAAAACTGCATATAATATCTAAAAGTTTCTGAAATGACAACTGCCTCCCCCAAAGTTTCTAAAACCACATTATAACCCCCCTGAAAACTTTCTGAAAAAGACACTTTAACCCCCTAAACATGAACATTCAAACTAACCGATTAAAATGTGGATTTGAGGCCTTAAAACTTGGTTTTGATTACTAAAATCAACTCAGGGGAAGATTTCGAGCATACCCATATCAAATTTCGCGAGAAACGGTCAAGAATTCGCACGGGTCAAGGTCGCCGTCGGGTCGCCGGAGGCGGAGCTTTCGCCGTGGCTTCTCCGGCTGTTCTTGGCTTCGGTTGAGGCCTTCTGGAGCTTAGTCGGACTCCTCTGAGTCGAATGGTACGGGTTTGGAGTCACGGGTCGTCATGGTTGGACTCCGGCGAGGAGATCGCCGGATTTCTTGGAGGTGGCGGCGGCGTGGCTTGCGGTTGGCGGTTGCAGCGCTGCAGCTGCTGTTGTTTTCTCCTTTCTCTTCTTCTGGTCGCGCAGAGAGTGGGAGAGAGAGAGATCGCAGTTGAGGGGGAAGAAGGTGTGACAGGCCGTGGTGGTGGCGGCCATGGTTTCCGGCGACGGCAGCGGCAGTGGGTCGCCGCTGCTCCTGCTTCGTCTTCTGCGCTACTTCCGGCAGAACAGAGAGGATGAGTGAGAGGCAGAGGGGGAAGAGAAGAGTCGGGGTGGTGGTGTTCGTGGTTGGGGTTCGTCGGAGATGGCAGCGGCTCAACGCCGCTGCTGCTGCCCTGCTTCTTCTGGGCTTCTCGCCGGGCAAAACAGAGAGGCAGAGAGGGAGGAGAGGAGGTGGTGAGGGAGTTGGTTGTGGTGGTGAGGGTGGTGGCTGGTGTTGGTGTCGGGGTGATGGAGGAAGAAGGGGGAGATGGAGGCAGTATATAGGGGAAGGAGAGAATAAAAGAAATAAAAAATATTGGGGATGGTGAAGGTGTTGGGAATTGGGAGGAGACATCAGGAGGAAGGGTGTTTTTATTTTATTATTATTTATTATTATTATTATTAGTAAAGTATTATAATAAAATGTAATATAAAATATGTAGGTATGTATATGGTACAAAATACGGTATTAATACGTATAGGTAGAGAGTATAAGATACGTATAGTATAAATATAAAATACGAGTATTAAATACTACTAGTCATGTAAAAGACAAATAATACCCCCAACTACAACTATATATTATTATCTAAAATTACATCTACCTCCCCAAACTATAACATAACTTATTAAACTTTACGAAAAAATACGTCAAAATATTCAGAAAAATACGGGGTGTTACATCCTTCCCCCCTTAAAGAGAGCTTCGTCCTCGAAGCTAAGGTCGCTAAGTCTCGGAAAGGTTCTAAAGTCAATCGTATCACTTATCGTGTCAGCACACGAAACTAAATAACACACAAAGCAAATGATCACATAACAGCAATTAGAAACTCAAGCTAACAAGAATCACAAATCAGCACTCCTGGCATCTAAGGACTTAAGCTATCCCGCAAACCCGGCTTGTTCAATTTTATTACTGATTTTAGTTTCGCCTATATTCATTTTAATTTTTGAAAACTCTTTTTAGTTGAAACCGAAAGGTCGTACTAACTTAGAACCGTCGGCTCTGATACCACATTGCAACACCCCACCGAAATCGCAGGGCCGGCCGGGCCCCACGTTCGGAAGAGATGTCTCCGCCCGAGGTGATGAGCCTCATTGGGAACGGATAAGGATCGTCGGTTCACAGCTAGTACAACCATCGATAACATTTCAAAACTTCAAATTATAACTTTTACAGTTTCCATAAATACAAACAGTGATAATCTTTTGAAAATCAATGAATACACTTTTAGGTGAGATAATATACTATGTGGTCTTCCAACTAGCAAGCTTTCCTGTCCAAAGTGTCGTGAACGTTCCCCCACCTCGATAGCCAACCTGCGGTTTTAAAATAGCAAAAGCCGACGCAGTTTTTACAGAAAATAGTCAGCAAACGGCTGAGTAAGCTAACACCCATAGCACGTAAACAGATGATGAGACATATGACAGGAATAACCAATTCGCTGATAAATAATAAATATCAAACACTCGCGGGAAAAGCGTTCACAACTGATTCGGTGTGTCAAACTCCGTGACGATCTCAAATTTCGTGTTATTAACCCGAAGATGTGGTCCATCCCGGGATCTCACTGTTAATAACAATTCACAATATCACTTTAATCTCAAGCTATCTCATATCCATAGGAATCGAGTCCAGGAATCCATTTTAGTAACTAGTTGATACGGGGCGTGACCATATCCAATCCACAACCTCTTTCTCATATGTGCAAAAGCACTACCACAACCATAACTCAAACACAGGAGGTTCGCATCACAGCGCCTCATAACCATAACTCAATCACAGGAGGTCAGAGCCTCATAACCACATAATCTCATAATCAGTAACCAACACAATATGTCAGAAATGTATCGTATCAGGGATATGGCACAAACCCACGCACAACGGCTTTCCACTTTACATAATTACGTATTTTCATTCAAGGTGTAGAATCGTGTAAGGAGCTCCGAACTAAAAGCCGGTGTGGCAAAAATAATAATAATCGAGGTACGATTGAGAGATATTCAGATTCGACCAAAAAGTGAGCGGTGTGCTACTCTTGGTAACCGAGGCAACGATTTCGAATTTCGTACTTCCAACCCAATGACGTGGTCCGTCTTGGGGTATCACTTTTACAAGTATTTCACAATATCGTTTAGATGTTTCACTTTCGGATTGTTATTTAGATTTGGATACCAATTTCAAACGAGACTACAAAGAGGAGTATTTCAAAACAAATAAACATCTCAAATAAATCAAGTACGGTAGCAACTTCACAAATAACTCACGCGATACGCGAAATGAAAGATAGGCACACGAGGCTAGGCATATTAACTTACCAAAAATCCAAGCACGTCCTAATTCGTTCTCGTCTACGGAATCGTCACCTACAAATCGGAGCTTCTAACTTAATATAACCTCAACAAATACTCATCCTATATTTATTTCTAGCTCATTTTATTTTTCTCAAGACAATACTAATTTTAACTTATTTATAAACCCAAAATAACATTTTCTTCAATAATATTTACCCCCAAAATAATTTTATAAATAATAATCTAAATAAATTTAAGAGAAACTAATTTTATAATTAAATCTGAAATTAAAAACTGCATATAATATCTAAAAGTTTCTGAAATGACAACTGCCTCCCCCAAAGTTTCTAAAACCACATTATAACCCCCCTGAAAACTTTCTGAAAAAGACACTTTAACCCCCTAAACATGAACATTCAAACTAACCGATTAAAATGTGGATTTGAGGCCTTAAAACTTGGTTTTGATTACTAAAATCAACTCAGGGGAAGATTTCGAGCATACCCATATCAAATTTCGCGAGAAACGGTCAAGAATTCGCACGGGTCAAGGTCGCCGTCGGGTCGCCGGAGGCGGAGCTTTCGCCGTGGCTTCTCCGGCTGTTCTTGGCTTCGGTTGAGGCCTTCTGGAGCTTAGTCGGACTCCTCTGAGTCGAATGGTACGGGTTTGGAGTCACGGGTCGTCATGGTTGGACTCCGGCGAGGAGATCGCCGGATTTCTTGGAGGTGGCGGCGGCGTGGCTTGCGGTTGGCGGTTGCAGCGCTGCAGCTGCTGTTGTTTTCTCCTTTCTCTTCTTCTGGTCGCGCAGAGAGTGGGAGAGAGAGAGATCGCAGTTGAGGGGGAAGAAGGTGTGACAGGCCGTGGTGGTGGCGGCCATGGTTTCCGGCGACGGCAGCGGCAGTGGGTCGCCGCTGCTCCTGCTTCGTCTTCTGCGCTACTTCCGGCAGAACAGAGAGGATGAGTGAGAGGCAGAGGGGGAAGAGAAGAGTCGGGGTGGTGGTGTTCGTGGTTGGGGTTCGTCGGAGATGGCAGCGGCTCAACGCCGCTGCTGCTGCCCTGCTTCTTCTGGGCTTCTCGCCGGGCAAAACAGAGAGGCAGAGAGGGAGGAGAGGAGGTGGTGAGGGAGTTGGTTGTGGTGGTGAGGGTGGTGGCTGGTGTTGGTGTCGGGGTGATGGAGGAAGAAGGGGGAGATGGAGGCAGTATATAGGGGAAGGAGAGAATAAAAGAAATAAAAAATATTGGGGATGGTGAAGGTGTTGGGAATTGGGAGGAGACATCAGGAGGAAGGGTGTTTTTATTTTATTATTATTTATTATTATTATTATTAGTAAAGTATTATAATAAAATGTAATATAAAATATGTAGGTATGTATATGGTACAAAATACGGTATTAATACGTATAGGTAGAGAGTATAAGATACGTATAGTATAAATATAAAATACGAGTATTAAATACTACTAGTCATGTAAAAGACAAATAATACCCCCAACTACAACTATATATTATTATCTAAAATTACATCTACCTCCCCAAACTATAACATAACTTATTAAACTTTACGAAAAAATACGTCAAAATATTCAGAAAAATACGGGGTGTTACACCAACAGGACCGTAACGTCCAAGACGTTATGATGATACAAGATATGCAAAGGAAAATTTCTTACCTAACCCAACGCCTTGCGGTGCGGTATTCGGAGCGACAAGTTGCTGATTTAACTCGACACTTAGCGACACAGAGTAGAGAATGCGGTTAAGCACACCTAGATCTTCTGCATTAGGTATCATCAGCATTGAAAGCTGATGGTGGTGATACCAGAAAATACCTGGTCGGCGTCGATTTCCGTTGTTCCTATCTTCTAGAGCAACACAACATTAATACCGGCACACCGAAGCAAATCGAATATAGTCTATGTGAGAGATCAAATTGTCTAAAATTGAATCCATAGTATGTTTTGGAAAACCTCGCGACCAATCATGTGATGCTGATTCTGTTGACAAACATGAAGCCATAAGCTTCATCCGTTTATTGTGTGAGAACACCATGCATCTATCAGAACACTTGTCCCCAAATCCATAAGAAATGTCACTTACACCAAGGCCGAGCACGAGGAGACCAAAATCTACGAGTATCAAAACCCTCCTAATTGCTCCAGTTTTATAGAAGGGAGAAGTAAAAAATCCATCCCAACGAGGATTGTGTTGGATAGTGGCGGTTATCTGGCCTCAAAAAATGGAGAATACTTAAAGTAACTCCTTGTCGTGCAATGCAAGGGAAAGGCCCGTCGAAATTAAAATTCTTACTTTGAGTTCTAGTAAGGAAATTTATATAGGGCAGTAAATATGTACTCCCTTTCATGTTTGACTTTTCAATTACTTTAAATTCTAAAAGTGTTCCATTATTTTATTTTATTTTTAAAATTACATCATATTGCAAGACTCAATCCCCGAGTTCCTGTAGTGCCTTTAAACGCTCAATCACTAAGCTACCACTCATTTTTCCGTGTTCCATTATTTATGTTGTTTCCGAAATTGACATGTCAGCAGATTCAAAGAGTTATGAGTACTGAAATTGAATATAAATTGAGCTTAAACCTCATCAATTATGATTATTCAGTTCGTGGCTTGTACCGAACGTGAATATTTACCATAGCCGATAGCTGTGGTTATTTATATTGAAACTGATTGCAACTTAACGGAGTTAAGAATCCAAATAGTTGTGACAATTCAACTTATTTCTTTCCGAATGGAAGTATTGATTCACCGTTATTAAAGCAAGTCTTGATTACCCAAATTTCTCATTCCATCACGCCAACTCTCTCTGTCTCTCTCTCTCTCTCTTTATCTCTCTCTCTCTCTCTCTCTCTCTCTCTCTCTCTCAACATTCTCCCAATATATAGGAGACTTTGGCGTTCATATTCGAAACTATAGCATGAATTGGCCTATTCGCAATGCTTATGCAAAATGCAATATGCGACTTAAGTCGAGAGGCAAATAATTATCATGGTTTGCGGTTTTTCCAGTTCATCTGAATGGTTAAGAATCATATAGGGTGTTGAATTTATTACTTCAATAAGTTGAAGAAATCATCAAGAACAACAACGGGGACCAAAGGGACCAACATGGAGAGCAAAGAAGCATTCATGATGTTTTCAGAGGTTGTAGGACCTGGAGGGGAGGTCGCACGACCTGGAGGAAAACATCCGGAGCATCAGGATATTTGGAGGAGGACGCAAGACCAAGATCTGAGGTGGCACGACCTAGTCTGGGATGTCACGCGACCTCGACCACCAGGTCCCACGACCTGGACTGCTCCCGACGTTTTTTGGAATTGTCTCCTAATCTATCAAGGACGGCTCTACGTCAGTTCTAAGCACTATAAGTAGGCTCCTAAGTGTTTAAACGTTTATGCACTACATTTTTAACGTCCCTTTTGATAATTAAAGGTCTCTCTTTGCCGTGGACGTAGTTAGCTTGATTTGGGCTAGCAAACCACGTAAATCTCATGTGTTGCATCTTTCTTGACTATTCGTGAGGGGAGTGATCGTGTGAATTGACATAACATAGGGATTTAAGAAAATAATTTTGTACATCAAATAATTTTTGACATGCATTTCATTTTTGGGAGATGCACCAGATGCACCATATGTATTTAGCATACGACATGCACCAGATTGACTCTAGTGCAAGTGGGAGACTGTTGGAGTAGGTGCCCTAGAGGCAATCTGAAGGGAAAATTTGACGAGATTTATTCCGGACCACGTGATTTATGCAGAGAATTAATCATAGGCATTCAAAAAATTATTGTGGTAAGTTAGCTTGCGGAATAAAACTTTGACCAGCCACAGACAAAGCTCTGTTCTGAATCTGACACCGAGACCTATTCCATTGCATCAATCTCGTCGAGTTACTCGATTTTCATATATGACTTGTCTTCATCCGACATCCGTAGCTCCAGTTATGCTCCGAAGACCGAATTCAGATCCTGTTGAAAATCAACTGCGGACCAGAAACTTTAACCGGGGATATATGGATTTATATAACTCTGATCGACGCACCGTTTCTTCTTGTCTCTTCATTTTCCAGGATCTACAACTTTCGTGTTTTACCAAAAGCGATCCGAGATTGTTATCTAGGCCTAAACACCCAAAATGAAATCTGGTATGTTCGGAAGAAACGGCGCGTCGATCTACTCTTAATGCTGATCTACTCTTATTGAAAGTTTCGATATCTTCAACATCTTATGTATTCCTTGATCTGAACCGCTCAACTCTTATTCGTTATGTCTGGTTACAAATAACCAGCTGGCCAGACTTGACATAACAAAACCTAGTGAGCTCCCATGAAGGTACATCATTCTCATACGAGACGTGGCTTCCATGATTGATTTAGCTTTCACCAAATCATAACAATCATTATCCAATATACAAGGATTGTTGACTCGCATTTGAATCTCACTCAATATATCAAAATAATGAGTAATCAAGATTTGTATCCACATAAACAATCATAGATTAAGAGTTTCCAATATTACCAATAACAATGAAATATTTTATTATCTCACTTCGGTCAGTCCGAGATAATTATATTTCATATGGCGGTCCTGCTCAACATACACAAAGTATTCTAGTGTAACAAGTTGAAACTATACCGTTTCCTTGACCGAGATGTGTCACTATAATGTTACACTACCGTCGTTCTGATGGTTTGTCCAAAATTATCTAGACTGTGAACCCTTACTTATATTCCATAAATAACTGACAATCAACTCGTGCATGCCCGAACTCGTCTGCCTGTCCAATTGTCTTAGGTATGGAACATTAGACTTTATAATGCATATTTATATGGCAAATAATAAATAACATTTGCATACTCACGTGTTTGCTAAATTAAGATGCAAACAGTTATCTATTAAGAATTAATAATTCAACCATAAATATGGCTTTCTGAATACACTTCCCAACAATGTCCCACTTATTCTCAAAGCCATAAATTAACAATCTAGAAACCCTTCATAATCTGAAGTCTGGATCTATGTGTAGACTATATGTGATAAACTAGCATATCTACTCTAAATCTTCTCAAATACCCGAGTATGCTATTATCACAGTCCACTAGTGTTCTTTACTTTTAAATGACTTAAAACTATTATCCATGCTAAAAGAAAAATAATTATCCTGTCAAATACTATACATAGTATACATGAGGCTCCACCTGCTAAAGCATGAGGAACTGTCTTTTTCCTCTCCATCTAATCACGTGTTCTAATCACTGAGAGAAACTCCACACGCCATAAGCAATAAAGTTCTCTTGGAGTCTTTGCATACTTGAAACATGAAAGAACTTTACTGATATATGTGACTTTAGAAACAACCATAATTATATTCTCCCGATCACACAAGATTCGTTAAGACACAAATCAAACTATGATATTTGATTGTTTGGTCAAAACGAATGCTGCAAGATCTGAATACTAGCTTAATCCCCATGTCAATTGACATCTTAAGTTTGTATTTCACCTTATCTTGCACAACTAACTCTTTTGGTCGCATCATGTAGATGCATCTATCAAGAATTCCAATGAAGAAATCCATCCTCACATACATCTTCCATATCTCATTACTGAAATGAGCAGCAAATATGAACGAGAATCTGAATAGACCTATATATAGCTACCGGCATAATCAACCTAGCTTTTAAGGTTTTCTCCTTTCCGTCTACTCTTCTCTTTCTCTTGTAGGTCCATTTGCAACCGATGATTTTTATCTCATCTTGCAAATCTACAATGTCCAAAAGGTAATTATACATGAATGTTATCTCAGATGCTACAGACTAATGTCATGACTATGCATATTCAACATTAATTGTCTTTTCATAATATTAGGACTGAGTTAAAACTTTTCCGGGATTCAACTTTTCCCAAGTAGCTCAACCTATGAGGTTGTCATATAACTTTCCCACTACGACAAAGATCTCCCGTTTCTCGTGTAATACCCCGTATTTAAGTTGGGGGTTATTTGGTCATTTTGAAAAAAAATATTTGAAAATTTTGAGAAATTTATATTTCAAAGTTTTTCTTGAATTCTTATTAGTTTTAAAGTATAAGGGTGTCATTCGACATATATGATTATATAAAAATTTCATTTTGAGGTTATTTGGTAGTTTTTGAAAACTTGGATAATACGATATGAAACTCATTTTATATACTTGGGAGATACTTGTAAATTTCTAAAAATTGAATTTTGACATTTATTAACAAATTGATTTATTTGGAAATTACTTGGCAATTTTATAATTTATAAAAATTAACTTTTATGTGTTAGATATTAAATAGAAATATAATTTTTACCCCTTAATTTATTATCTGGACATTTACCTGTCCAATGAAACCAAATAGCCGATTCTTAGGCCCAACAAAATTAGTAACAAGAACTCGATGGGAGGATATTACCAACTTTATTGTTAAGTGATTCAACCATTACTTCGTATTGAATTGAATCTCTTAAAGAACAGCTCCGATGATTGCTAAAACAATCACGTTCAAATCACTAGAGTTTTAGAGTCCTCTGTTTTTCGCGGAGCAAAACCCTAGGGAAAAAGTTTCAACAGGCGTCGGTGACAGCTCTATGGCTTCCAGAAATCCGGCCGAGTTCACTGCAAAGGAGAATCAAACGGTAATTTTTGATGACGAGTACTGTGACAAGGCTGATCAAAACTTTTCTTGGTGTTTGATCGGGATGTTTGCGTCGGAGGAAAGGGTAAACGCCGGTGCAATGCGAGGGATGTTTCGGCGGATCTGGACCAATGGGGGTGCAACACGTTCCTCTTCTGCTTTCCCGATAAAGCTACTCTAGATCGAGTCTCAGCGGGTGGACCATGGATCTTTAATAGGAAAATATTATTGCTGCGCTCATGGAATCTTGGAGATGAAGTCAAGAACGTTACTTTCAACAAAGTAGAGGTATGGGTTCAAATCCTAGGACTTCCAATCCAGTTTGTTAACGAAGACACTGCTCGTAAACTTGGATCTAATATTGGTGAGGATGTTGATTCGGATGAGAAAATTTATAGTGAAGGTGAAGATGGCAATTTTGTTAGGGTTAGGGTTTGTCTACCTGTAGCCGAACCCTTACCCAGGGGGATCCATACTATGATTCGAGGCAAAAGAACATGGATTGACTTTCGTTTTGAACGAATCCCTGCAATATGCTGCTGGTGTGGAACAATCACTCATAATGGTGCAGAGTGTGAAGAGCTTACAGCTATGGAGAAGGAAACAGCAGAAGAAGGTTACGGTTCGTTTCTATTGTACCATCCAGCAACAAGAAGGAGCAGGAATAACCAGAATAACTTCCCATCATCAAACAATAAACCGAATCCGACAAGTGCGACGGTCCAAGAGGAGTCTAGGGGGGACGAAGGGGTGAAGTCGACTGAAACACTGGAAGGCACTGAGAGTCAAGGTGTGCAAATAGAGACACAAGAGGAGGCTGAGATGGCAATCTACCAGAATCCAATAGCTATGGATACTGTTACGATCTCCAGACCCTCAATGCCAGTAACTGCAATGGAAGTTATTAGGTATGACTCTGAACATGCAATTGAGAGAACTGATGGTGTCATAGCAAAGGGTGCCGAGCCCACAGTGGAAACAGGGACGAGTAGGAATTCGGTCAAAGATCGGATAAACCTTATGAATAATGAGCTGTCAAAGAGAAAAGGTTCGACCACTTATTTCAGCCCACCATCACAGAAGACAGCAGTGGAAAGCTTTACCAACAAGAGGGGTAGACAGCTACAATATCTGGAGAACGTAGAAGAAGTCTCTCACAAAGAAAAGGCGGAGACCGGGGTCCGGTCCGCCTCACCGCAATGAGTATAGTAAGCTGGAACATTCGTGGGATGGGCAACCCACGCAATGTTATAGCTCTTCATAATCTTGTGAAGAGTTCCTGCCCCGGTCTAGTTTTCGTAATGGAGACTAGACTGTCTTGTGAAGAGATGGAAAAGGTACGTCGGAAATTTCAATGCAGGCAGTTTTTTTAGCAGTAGAGGGAGGAGTGGAGGTTTGGCCTTACTTTGGCTAGATCATCTTCAAGTTACAGTTAGGTCGAGTACTATTTGGTACATCGACTGTATAATTGTTGACGAGCTAAGAAACGTCTCGTGGCAATTAACATGTTTTTATGGCAATCCCGACAGTCGGGAAAGACATCACTCATGGGAATTGCTTAGACGCATCCGAGGTAATAACAGTGGTCCTTGGTGCGTTATCAGGGAATTTAATGCTATGACGAGCGCAATTGAGAAAAAAGGTGGAAGGAGTTTCGACGAGCAAGGAGCTAGTTTGTTCCGTCAAGTTCTCCAAGACCTAAGTCTCTTTGATTTGGGCTTTGTCGGCAAAGAGTTCACGTGGAAGAGCAACCCCCGCAATGGGGAAATTATTTACGAAAGATTAGACCGAGCAGTCGCCAATGTGGAATGGATGTACTTGTTCCAAAAAAGAAGGGTTGATCATCTTACGGCAACGGTCTCGGACCATTGTCCAGTGCAGCTACAATGGGAGGCAAATAAAAAGAAGTCGAAGGAACCTAGAAGATTCTGGTATGAGGCATTTTGGCAGCAGTACCCACGATGCAAAGAAGTTGTTAAATCTAGTTGGGCATCTATGCCCAGACAATTACATCTTCAAGAAAAATTGATGAATTTAGCAGCCAACCTCAAGGATTGGGAGAGATCAGAAATTGGGAACATTACAAGGAAGATGTCAACTCTACGCAAAAAGCTAACAGAGCTGGACAATTCCCCGCACCGGGACAGTTACAATCCTCAGATTTCATCTCTCAAGAAGGAGATCAACGAGCTAGCTATGAAGGAGGAAGAGTTGTGGCAACAAAGAAGTCGTAATCAATGGCTTCAAAAAGGGGATCGTGACACTGCATTTTTTCATCGTAAAGCCACGATTAGAAAGGCGAGGAATGCCCTTAAAGGCTTAGAAGACCCTACGGGTATGTGGTGCACCGAGGAAAAAGATGTGATTAAGATTCTTTCAGATTACTTTAACAACATATTTACTTCAAGCAAACCTACCTACTTCGATATGGAACCAATGTTACGTGGGATCCCAGTTCTAGTAGATGAAGGCGATAGAGCTATGCTTGATAGCTCTTACTCTAGTACAGAGGTTAAACTAGCACTGGATCAGATGGGCCCAATCAAAGCACCCGGCTTTGATGGTTTTCCATCCACTTTCTTCCAAACTCATTGGAATGTGGTAGGAAAAGATGTTGTGGGAGTTGTTTTGAGTATTTTGAATGGTATGACCAGCATGGCAGACTTCAATAAGACGATTATTGCTCTACTGCCAAAAGTTAAAGAAGTGTGCAAGCCTACCGATTTACGGCCTATCAGCTTATGTTCAGTAATCTACAAGCTAAGTACAAAGACTATGGCGAACCGGCTAAAACAGGTACTTCCCAACCTTATCTCTGTTAATCAGAGTTATTTTGTTACGGGGCGTTTAATTACTGATAATATCTTGATTGCATATGAGTTGTTGCATACAATGAAATACCGCAAGAAAGATAAATTTGGTAGTTTTGCGTTAAAGATCGATATGTCAAAAGCTTACGATCGCATAGAATGGGATTTTTACGTGCTTGTATGGAACGTTTTGGTTTCGGACATAACTGGATTAGTTTGGTAATGGATTGCATATCCACAGTCAAATTTAGCTTTGCATACGAAGGAAGGAGTGTGGGTGAAGTCATACCTGGAAGGGTTCTTCGTCAAGGTTGCCCGCTCTCGCCATATTTATTTCTGCTTTGTGGCGAAGCTCTCTCTAGGAGTCTTGAAACAGCTACGGTAGACGGGCGGCTCATAGGGCTCACAGCTTCCAGAAACGGTCCGAAAATAAGCCATCTCTTCTTCGCAGACGATAGTATCCCATTCTCTAAGGCTACTGAAGAAGAAATTGATTACATTTTACAGATTTTACAAATCTAGGAAAACGCTTCTGGGCAGAAAATTAATTTGGAGAAGAGTGCTATAGATTTTTCTGCTAATATCCCTCATCAGCGGCAAATTGAGCTCAGTGATCGGTGCGGAGTCTTGCTGGTAGATTCCCATGATAAGTATCTTGGATTACCCACGTCCCTGGGCAAAAACAAGACACTTGATTTCAGTTTCGTAACAGAGAAAGTGGAATTGAAAGCAAAGGCGTGGAAACGTAACTCAATGTCTTTTCCTGGCCGCAAAATTTTAATCAAAGATGTGGCTCAGTCAGTTCCAACATACACCATGAGCTGTTTTAAGCTCCCCCAGTCAATCTGCAAAAAACTTGAAAGCATTAGCCGGAAATTTTTCTGGGGGCATGATGAAGAAGCGCAGAAAATAAATTGGATTGCCTGGGAAAGTCTCAAACAATCAAAACAGGATGGAGGAGTGGGATTTGCAGATTTGCAGGCGTTTAATATTTCAATGCTCGGCAAGCAGTTATGGAGGATTTTGTGTAATCCAGAATCACTGCTCAGCAAGGTACTGCTAAAGAAATATTGTACTCATTCTGAAATTATGCAAACTAATGCCACCTCCCAATGTTCATATACTTGGAGGAGCATCTTAGCCAGCAAAGACATTATTCGTAATGGTTTGAGATGGGGAATAGGCACTGGGAGTAAAGTGAGTGCTTTTAAGGATCCGTGGCTCCCAAAGCACTATCCTTACAAACCAATTACAATTTCACCAAATCAAGATCTGCTAGTACAGGATTTCATAATTCAAGAACAAGGAAGGTGGGACATGGAGAAGCTTCAAGAGTGTTTCTGGCAAGTAGATATAGCAGATATCGTTAAAATTCCATTAGCAAGCAATCCAACAAATGATTTCTTGTTGTGGAACTACACAGATGATGGCAATTACGGTGTATGTACCGGTTACCAAATTGCATTGAGGCAAGCTCAAGACAATCTTCAAAGCCATTCTTATATGCCAAATACAGCAGGGGTTGGATGGTTAAGCAAACTGTGGAGATTGAAAATTCCAAAGAGACATATTTATCCTGTTTGGAGGGGGTGGAGAAGATCATTACCAACAAAGCTCAATCTGGTAAAACAAAAATTCAACATCTCAGTCTCTTTTGCTTTCTGCGGATATCATAAAGAAGATGAATCCCACATTTTTCTTCAATGTCCGGTAGCAAGGAGACATGGAAAATTGCTTTCCCATCGGCGGATTTAAAGCTAAAAAATGGTGATTTTAGTACCTGGATTGCCGAAAAGATGGATTCCATGAAAGAAGCAGATATCAATCTTGTGTGCATGTGTATTTCAGAGCTTTGGAGTAACCGCAATCAAGGGATTTTCAACGGTAAGAGATCTACCGCCATGGAGATTGTCTGATCGGCCCATATGAAGATGGAAGCCTTCGAAGCAACCAGATCCAAGCCAACCACCACCAACATCACACCGTCTCAGACCTGGCGTCCTCCAGAGGAGGGCCATCTTAAAATGAACTTTGACGGAGCGTGGGACTCCGACAAAGCCATAGCCGGAGCAGGATGCGTCATCAGGGACGGGGATGGGAAGTATATCGTCGGTTTCTCCAAACGGATTCCATTTGGTACCAGATCCAGAACGGCTGAGGGACAAGCTATCCGAGAAGGTATAAAGTTTGCCCTAGAGCTTGGTTGCCGGAAACTGGTGATAGAAACCGACGCCCTCCATGTGGTGGAAGAACTGGAAGCGGCTCGAAGAGGAAGAGGAAATGTAACATCGGAAGCAGCAAGTGTGTTAAATGAAGTGGTGGAGCTTTCCCGAAGCTTTGAGAAGATAATGTTCCAGTACACGAGGCGGTCTAATAATGTGGTAGCACACCTCCACGCCAGATTCGGACTCACCATTTCGGAGCAGGAGGAGATCTTTCTTTCGGAGCCCCATTGGGCATCAAAAGCAATAGAAAATGATGTGTTGGGCCTCACTAGCCCATCTTTAATTCCGTAATAATATTTGCAATTCCCACTCAAAAAAAAAAAAAGAACAGCTCCGATGGGGAGACTTGTCCAACAAAACTAGATTCAACAACTATCCTTGTAAGGAGATTTGCCAAACAATCTTTAACTAACCATGTTACCAATGGGACACTCATATCAATTACATTATTTTCAAATCAATAATGGAGGCCTCGGGCTTCATTAATTTATCAAAGAAAATCCTTTATCCACTTAATGTTTTTGTTTGAAATACTTATTTGATTAATTTTGAAAAATATGCTTCTTATTTGACTTGACCACAATTTACAAAATAATATCTAGTTTAAACAAACAATTATTTTGTGACCAATTTTGATCTCAAATGAACGAATAATTTTTCATTAATAAAATTATATTCAAACACAATTAGATTGATATAGACATGCATACAACCGTTTTAATATCCATGTTGTCCGTGATATCTTGATTAGTGACTATTAACAAATAATAAACCAATAAACACAACATAATAAAACATCCACCCACATAACATAATAACACAAAAACTGTTATTATGGCCATGTCTTCATCGTCCCGATAGTCGCTTCCAATACTTGAATGCTCCATCATCTTCGTCCGATCTTTTTGGATCCACCATATTCCTTCAATTTCTATTTCATAGTCCTATCCTACTACATGGATCTAGACTACATAAAATTGAAAAACAAGCTACTAATTAATTTACTATTCTCCACAAACCGGAGACTTTACAATTAATTACAACCCAAAATAGTGCCAAAAACACGGTAATAAAACCACAACCATGAACATAAAATAAAATTTTAGTATGGTCATAATAACAGTGAATCTGTAAAACAGCGTTAGCGCAATGCAGTCCATTCACACAATACAGTATTTTAGCTGGACAACATGGCTATATTAATCTAAGCATAAAATCAACCTGGCTCTGATACCACTTGAAGGGAAAATTTGACGAGATTTATCCCGGACCACGTGATTTATGCAGAGAATTATCATAGGCATTCAAAAAATTATTGTGGTAAGTTAGCTTGCGGAATAAAACTTACCACAACCCATCCGGACTGGGACGACGCGAATCCCGAGACTTTTACCAGACATTGACGAAGCTCTGTTCTAAATCTGACACTGGGACCTATGCCATTGCGTCCGTCTCGTCGAGATACACGGTTTTCATATATGAATTGTCTTCATCCGACATCCGTAGCTCCAGTTATGCTCCGAAGACCGAATTCATATCCTGCTAAATCAACTGCGGACTAGAAACTTTGACCGGCGATATATGGAGTTCTACAACTCCGATCGACGCTCCGTTTCTTCTGGTCTCTTCGTTTATCCGAGATCTACAACTTTTGTGTTTTACCAAAAGCAATCCGAGATCGTTATCTAGGCGTAAACACCCAAAAACGGAATCTGGTATGTCCCGAAGCCTTCCGACGTATGATCCAAGCTCCGATTCAAGTTCAATGGTTATTCGAACAAGAAAAGCTTATGAAGGCACAGCTGAGTTTTTCTCTCTTGTGTCGAAAAGATGTATTAACCATCATCATCACTTAAGACCTATGGTGGACTATTTATAGTGACATATTACTAACCCTAATATTAGGAATACCCATAATTGCACACAAGTCCCTTGTAGGAAAACTTTACATAGCAAGTCCCTCCCTATAAATTTTAGTGTAGCTTGCAATTAAGTCATAATCATATAGTTTATTGTAATACCCATCAACTATAAAATACGAAACATAATCTCAATTTACATTCCACACACTTGAGACTAAAAAACACTTGTGAATCACATGATCACACTTATGTTGGACTACGTCGGGGACCTCTGGAGAAAATAAATGAATCGGCTCCCAATAATATATTTGAACTCATTATTCAACCAAAATTAAATTCAAAACTAATTATTAATTATAGTTTACTTCACCATAAAACTATAATTGCACTCCGACATTTATTCTTATCATTATGTATGAGCTCCTATTATTAATATCAAATAACTCTCCACGTTAAGATTACAGATACCCGTCAATGCGGATCTACTCTTACTGAAAATTTCGATCTCATCAACATCTTATGTATTCCCTGATCCAAACCGCTCAACTCTTATTCGTAATGTCTGGTTACAAATAACCAGCTTGCCAGACTTGACATAACAAAACCTAGTGAACTTCCAGGAGGCTACGTCATTCTCATACGAGACGTAACTTCCATGATTCATTTAGCTTTCACAAAATCATAAGAATCATTATCCAATATACCATGATTGTTGACTCGCATTTGATTCTCACTCAATAAATCAAAAAAATAAGTAATCAAGATTTGTGTCCACATAAACAATCATAAGAGTTTCCAATATTACCAATAACAATGAAATATTTTATTATCTCACTTCGGTCAGTCCGAGATAATTATATTTCATATGGCGGTCCTGCTCAACATAAACAAAGTATGCTAGTGTAACAAGTTGAAACTATACTGTTTCCTTGGCCGAGATGTGTCACTATAATGTTACTCTACAGTCCTTCCGATGGTTTGGCCAAAATCATCTAGACTGTGAACCCTTACTTATATTCCATAAATAACTGACAATCAATCTCGCGCATGTCCGAACTCGTCTGCATGTCCAATTTTCTTAGGTATGGAACATTAGACTTTCTAATGCATATTTATATGCCAAATAATAAATAACATTTGCATACTCACGTGTTTGCTAAATTAAGATGCAAACAGTTATCTATTAAGAATTATTAATTCAACCATAAATATGGCTTTCTGAATACAATTCCCAACAATCTCCCACTTATTCTCAAAGCCATAAATTAACAATGTAGAAACCCTTCATAATCTGAAGTCTGAATCTATGTGTAGACTATATGTGATAAAGTAGCATATATTCTCTAAATCTTCTCAGATACCCGAGTATGCTATTATCACAGTCCACTAGTGTTCTTTCCTTGTAAGTGACTTAAAACTATTATCCATGCTAAAAGAAAAATAGTTATCCTGTCAAATAGTATACATAGTATACATGAGGCTCCACCTGCTAAAGCACGAGGAACTGCCTTTTTCCTTTCCATCTAATCACGTGTTCTAAACACTGAGAGAAACTCCACATGCCATAAGCAATAACGTTCTCTTGGAGTCTTTGCATACTTGAAAAATGAAAGAACTTTACTGATATATGTGACTTTAGAAACAACCATTATTCTATTCTCCCGATCACGCGAGAGCTCAAACCAAGAATCTGAATGGTTTCACCTAAATCCCACATATCACGTTTACTAGATAATCACACATTCACTGAAGATGTATATCCAACATTGTTTCTAATGAGCCATCCTCAACATGGAGCACAAGAAATATTACCAATTTTTGTTGCATCTCTTCTACACACGAGATTCGTTAAGACACAAATCAAACTATGATATTTGATTGCCTGGTCAAAACGAATGCTGCAAGATCTGAATACTAGCTTAATCCCCATGTCAATTGACATCTTAAGTTTGTATTTCACCTTATCTTGCACAACTAACTCTTTTAATCGCATCTTGTAGATGCATCTATCAAGAATTCCAATGAAGAAATCCATCTTGACATACATCTTCCATATCTCATTACTGAAATGAGCAGCAAATACGAAAGAGAATCTGAATAGACCTATATATAGCTACCGGCATAATCAGCCTAGTTTTTAAGGTTTTGACATTTCCGTCTACTCTTCTCTTTCTCTTGTAGGTCCATTTGCAACCGATTATTTTTATCTCATCTTGCAAATCTACAATGTCCGAAAGGTAGTTATACTACATGAATGTTATCTCAGATGCTACAGACTAATGTCATGACTCTGCATATTCAACATTCGTTGTCTCTTCATAGTATTAGGACTGAGTTAAAATTTTTCTGGGATTCAACTTATCCCAAGTATCTCAACCTATGAGGTTGTCATATAACACTCCCACTACGACAAATTTCTCTAGTTTCTCGTGTAAACCCTGTATTTAAGTTGGGGGTATTTGATTTCGAAAAAAATATATGAAAATTTTGAGAAATTTATATTTCAATTTTTTTTCAATAATTATTATTTTTAAAATATAAGGGTGTCATTCGACATATATGATTATATAAAATTTCATTTTGAGGTTATTTGTAGTTTTTGAAAACTTGGATGACACGACATGAAACTCATTTTATATACTTGGGAGAAACTTGTAATTTTCTAAAAATTGGATTTTGACATTTATTAACAAATTGATTTATTTTGAAATTACTTGGCAATTTTATAATTTATGAAAATTAACGTTTATGTGTTAGCTATTAAATAGAAATATTATTTTTACCCCTTCATTTTTAGCTATCAATTCTTTAGCCCCATCCACAACTCTTCTAATTTTGTTCTAATTACAACCAACTACCCCCTCCATCACTTTGGCCAACACCAATAAAATAACTCATTTTCATTTCTACTCCTATTAAAATAACACCACTAGCATCCTCATACACTCAATGAACCACCAACACACCATCTCCATCAAGTCCAACATTCTCCATCTTCATCACTTCACCTTCTTTACATCATTTCTTCTCAAGAACACTCATGCAAGATTTTTCTTCCTTCTCTCCAAACTTCAAACCCGTTTTTGGGTGTTGACCTCACCAAAACTTCATCAAAACTCACTTTTCTAGTCTCCAAATCATGGAAAACTTGATTCCAGGCTTGGTAGGATCATGGTAGGGTGTTCTTCCACCATTCTTCTCAAGGATTGAAGGCCAAATTCATTCTTTTCCTCATCATCTTCTTGAATTTTGGGGTAAAGTTTCTTCTAGTTTTTAATAGATGCTTGCATGTCTATCTTTACCTTTGATTGATGAAATTTCATCTTTGATTTCTTCAATTCCATGCTTATTTCTTCATCTTCATGGTTAGATCATGTGTTTGACTTCAAATTTTAGATTATTTCATGAAACTCAAACTAGAACCCACATGCACTTTGTGTGTTTCTTGTTAGTTACACTTGAATCTCAAGAACATTTTGATAATTTGTGTCAAGTTCATGTTAATATCTTAATTCATGCCTAAAATGATGTTATTTGGGTGAAAATCAAGTCTCCCTAAGTTTCATGTATCATTTGAACCAAACTTCTTGATTTTTTAAAAAATTGCATATTTTTACAATCTGACCAGTTTATGAAAACATACATTATCTCCAAATTTTTTCTATGTGGAATTTTTAAATCTTACATATTCTGAAACTAGACTCAAAGAGGGTCATTTTGAAAAACAAATCAAATTTATAGCCTTTTTGGTTTCGGAGATAAGCTCATTCTAAGTTGTATGTTTTCTGAAAATCCGTTTCTGGACCACTCTGGTCATTTTTGTTAAAAACTCCATTTTCAGAAACCTATGACATCTCATCTTTCTTGTGATTAAATTATACACATAAGGTATTTATTCTGGAGAATATGAGAATTTTTCCTATTCTCCAAGTAGAAGTAATTGTTCTTCAAAGTTGAAAGTTTCTGCCAAACTTGTCTCTGCACAACATTGTTTGTTTATTTTGTAACTTGATTTTTATAATAGGTATGCATTATTTTCTTGATGTTTCTGAAAGTATACACATGTAGGTTGATTATATTAATTTCACTATTTTAGGAGATGTTTTGATAGGGTAAATATGCCTCCAAAGTCAGAGCTACAATTCTGTAGTTTCACAGTTTTTAGAAAACTTGAATTTTTGAAATTCCAAGTGTTTTGTCGGATTTGTTTTGATAGGTAAACATCATTATATGTGAAAATTTGTGACATATGAGACTATGTGGCATGTAGGATTGCATTTGAATTATCGATGTGTAAGTTGGTTTTAATGAATACGCTATACGTGTGATTGTAGACATCGACCTCGTAGAGAGAGCTGTTGTCGTTGAAGTGCTAGGATTAATTTCTTGATTTTTTTTGTGCTTCATCTCAGTGGTAAGTACATATGTTAGAATTTTAGTTATCAAAATGTGAGTGTTTGTGTGATGTCTCGATTGAATATTTGTTGATTGAAAAAGTATGCAAAACATGATTCATACTCAAAATTCCGATTATTAATTTATATTGAGAATTATTGGAAATGACTTGTGAAAGATCGTATACCAAATTTTGTTATGAGAAATAAATGTAATAAGATACCTCTAATCGGTTTAGGACGATGTACAGAGTTGTGTTATTAATGGGAGGCGCCAAGCGATCCTCCATTTTCTTATGGCTAAGAGCATTGAAGCAATGCTTCTTATTATTGGATAAAACTTCATTGTTCACAAATCCGCCCCCGATGAGCCAAAATGTACCAAGGTATTGCGGCCAAGGGTTTGTTAGAGCTATAGAGTGCTACTTATACTTGTAAGGGTTACTACGGTATGGGTGTCGACACTTAAGGCCTTTTAGCTAATGTTGTGAACGGGGTTGACGAATGGTGCTCCCTTAACGCTCGGGTGAAATAGGGTTTGATAGACCCTAGAAGGAACCCTTTGTGATTATTTCGTGATCCCTCTGTTTACATCGATCCTGCAGGTGGCTCTGGACATGCCTCAGCTAAACTTAACGGTTAACTGAACTTGAAAGAAAGTTGAATACTCTATTGATGTTGTTTGTGGCTCTGGATATGCCCTAATTGAATGAAATGATTTGAAAAGAATATGCTACTCGTGAATTAAAATTTTTATCAGTTCAAATTGACGTTTTTACTGTTGACACTTTACTTGGCTAAGAATATCTTGAATACTCGTGATTTATAAATGTTTTAAAGTTGAGAGTTCACGCTACGCGATTAATTATAATTGTTTCAAATTGTTCCCAACTCTATTAATTATGGTTCTTTCAAATCTCTTGATTTATTTCAACTCATACCTATGTTCCACTCGTTGCTTTACATGTCGTAGTGTATTTACTCAGTTTTTACTGATAATTTTCTTCAAAACTGCGTCGGCTTTTGCCATTTTAAAACCGCATGTCATCAATCAACGTGGGGGATGGGAACGCGGATCGAGACGAAGAAGTTTAGCTTAAGTGAGACCACTTAGTAGATCACACACGATTTGTTTTAGATTGTACTTATTATCGAAATTTTGTTATGTACTTTAACCGAAATGTAAATTTAATAGTTAATAATCTACTTTTGGTTATCGATTGTCGCGTTAACCCTGAACCGAGATCCCGGGTCGTTTCATCTCGTGTATTCAAAACAACATAAATTTATATTCCTTGTGTGTGTGTGTTATCTCAAAACTAACAACTTGAACATCTTCCTTAAGCTCCTTTAAAACAACTCTATGTTACAGTTTCTTATTCGTATGATTCCATTTTCCAAGAATCAGGTCTTGTGCCGACAATAACCTTCTGATCCTTAAGATCATAAATAAGTAACATTCTTATCCTTCTAATATTCAACCAAGAGACATACTTCTAATTTAGCTTCTAACTTATCGGAATGACTTCTCCATACCTGAAAGTTTCTATAAAAGATTTTACCCTTTTCTACAATTCCATGGATGTAGTCATGATCAATTTAGAGTGAGCTAAATTCAAAAGTATCAAACAGTCTCTAATGAATAATCTTAAGACGATAACAAAATAGTTGAATAACACTTCACTTCACTGATAAGATCATATCTATGAAGAATATGTTTCTTCTATCAGTGATGTTATTTGAATAATCTTTTTGTATTAGAAAAATTATGGTACTTTAATATACAATTGTCACCATTATGCTAAAAGTACCTTAGGAAATAAAAAAACTTACCTCAAATTTAGCACATAAGACAATCTCTCGATACTAAAGTTCTAACATAAAATTCTCCCACTGCAAGAGTTCGTACTCTCAGAGCATCTCTTGTCATGATGTCTATCTCTACACTACCATATTGTCTACTCGTCCTGAACCCTCATAAGGAATTCCAAACATGATTAGTTTCTCTCGTATCTACAAACCAAGAATGGCTGAACGAGTAACTAAACATGATTTGACGAATAGTGCAGTAGACACGAGTGAGTTGTTCATCCTTAGCTTAAATTATTAAGTTGTTTCTTCCTGATGTCTTTTCTAATAGAAAATAAAATTCTTGCCTTTCGGCTTTTATTAGCATCACATCTGAGGAATAAAAACAACAACCTTAATTGGATCTATGAATATATTTATACTTACTACTACCAGATGGTTTAGAAGTAGAACCAATTTTCATTCACCAATATACTAGTTGTACTCCTGACGAGTCTTTCGCCCACAAATAATTCAATTTTTTTCCAATGAATAACTCAACCTATCAATGTTGTATTCATTCGAAATTGCTTAAAAGAATTATATGGGACATCTTTATCTGACCGACCTAGTTTTGACTATCGATCTGAGATCCCTTAATCACATGTTCACTCAAAAGATGTAATATCCTCAGAACATGATTGCGTGTTGGGGATCTATCTCATCTATGTGTTCATTAACGCCCTTATTGCTACTTACATTGCAACCCGATATTGATGCCCAAACAACTTTACATGTTTGCAGCATATCGTATGCATCTGACACTGGTTGATGCGGATGTTGCACTACATTTGACATATGCCAAGATGTAACCAGCGACATCTCACATACCTTATCCTACCTTTGGTATTTACACCCCCCCATCCCTAGGTTCTTAAGTGCAAACCTTGGTCAACACACACTTCTAGTTAATTTATATTATTCGAGAATCACATCCTGGGTTTAAAACCTAGCATCTTTAATTATATGAAAAACACGATAAAAAAAATTATGTTCCTGAGTATGCTTAACCTTTGAATTCAACTAATAACAGAATTCATCGGCCATTCGATTCCCATTTCAACTACCTGCGACGATGGGCTACTCGACTTTGAAATAAATCAAACAGACAACGTCACTTTAGATTTATCATCTGGACATTTACCTGTCCAATAAAATCAAATAGTCGATTCTAGGCCCAAAAAAATTAGTAACAAGAACTCGATGGGATGATATTACCAACTTTATTGTTAAGTGATTCAACCATTACTTCGTACTGAACTGAGTCTCTTAGTTTTAAAGAACATCTCCGATGGGGAGACTTGTCCAACAAAACTAGATTCAACAACTATCCTTGTAAGGAGATTTGCCAAACAATCTGTAACTAACCATGGTACCGATGGGGCACTCATATCAATTACATTATTTCCAAATCAGTAATGGAGGCCTCGGTCTTCATTAATTTGCTAAAGAAAACCCTTTTATCGGCTTAATGATTTTGTTTGAAATACTTATTTGATTAATTTTGAAAAATATGCTCCTTATTTGAGTTGACCAAAATTTAAAAAATAATATCTAGTTTAAAAAAACAATTATTTTGTGACCAATTTTGATCTCAAATGAGCGAATAATTTTTTATTAATAAAATTATATTCAAACACAATTAGGTTGATGTAGACATGCATACAACCGTTTTAATATCCGTTTTTTCCGTGATATCTTGACTAGTGACTATTAACAATTAATAAACCGATCAACACAACGTAATAAAACATCCACCCACATAACAGAAATAACACACAAACTGTTATTATGGCCATGTCTTCATCGTCTCGTTAGTCACTTTCAATACTTGAATGCTCCATCATCTTCGTCCGATCTTTTTGGATCCACCATGTTCCTTCAATTTCTATTACATAGTCCAATCCTACTACATGGATCTAGACTACATAAATTTGAAAACCAAGCTACTAATTAATTTACTATTCTCCACAAACCGGAGACTTTACAATTAATTACAACCCAAAATAGTGCCAAAAACACGGCAATAAAACCACAACCATAAACATAAAATCAAATTTTAGTATGGCCATAATAACAGTGAATCTGCAAAACAGCGTTAGCACAATGCAGTCCATTCACACAATACAGTATTTTAGGTGGACAACATATCTATATTAATCTAAGCATAAAATCAACCTGGCTCTGATACCACTTGAAGGGAAAATTTGACGAGATTTATCCTGGACCACGTGATTTATGCAGATAATTAATCATAGGCATTCAAAAAATTATTTTGGTAAGTTAGCTTGCGGAATAAAACTTACCACAACCCATCTGGACTGGGACGACGTGAATTCCGAGACTTTGACCAGCCACTGACGAAGCTCTGTTCTGAATCAGACACCGGGACCTATGCCATTGCGTCTGTCTCGTCGAGATACACGATTTTTATATGTCTTGTCTTCATCCGACATCCGTAGCTCCAGTTATGCTCCGAAGACCGAATTCAGATCCTGCTGAAAATCAACTACGGACCAGAAACTTTGACCGGCGATATCTGGAGTTCTTTAACTCCGATCGACACGCCGTTTCTTCCTGTCTTTTCATTTTCCCGAGATCCATAACTTTCGTGTTTTACCAAAAGCGATCCGAGATCGTTATCTAGGCCTAAACACCCCTAAACGAAATCTGGTATGTCCGGAAGCCTTCCGACATATGATCCAAGCTCCGATTCAAGTTCAATGGTGATTCGAATAAGAAAACCTCATGAAGGCACATCTGAGTTTTTCTCTCTTGTGTGGAAAAGATGTATTAACCATCATCATCACTTAAGAACTATGGTGGACTATTTATAGAGACATATTACTAACCCTAATATTATGAATACCCATAATTGCACACAAGTCCCTTGTAGAAAAACTTTACATAGCAATTCCCTCCCTACAAACTTTAGTGTAGCTTGAAATTAAGTCCTAATCATATAGTTTATAGTAATACCCATCAACTATAAAATACCAAACATAATCTCAATTTACATTCCACACACTTGAGACTCAAAAACACTTGTGAATCACATGATCACACTTATGTTGGATTAAGTCGGGGACTTCTGGAGAAAATAAATGAATCGGCTCCCAATAATATATTTGAACTCATAAGTCAACCCGAATTAAATTCAAAACTAATTATTAATTATAGTTTACTCCACCATAAAACTATGATTGCACTCCGACATTTATTCTCATCATTATGTATGTGCTTCTGCTATTAATATCAAATAACTCCCCAGGTTAAGATTACAGATACCCGTTAATGCTGATCTACTCTTACTGAAAATTTCGATCTCATCAACATCTTATGTATTCCCTGATCTAAACCGCTCAACTCTTATTCGTTATGTCTGGTTACAAATAACCAGCTGGCTATGCATTACATAACAAAACCTAGTGAGCTCCCAGGAGGGTACATCATTCTCATACGAGACGTGTCTTCCATGATTCATTTAGCTTTCACCAAATCATAACAATCATTATCCAATATACCAGGATTGTTGACTCGCATTTGAATCTCACTCAATATATCAAAATAATGAATAATCAAGATTTGTGTCCACATAAACAATCATAGATTAAGAGTTTCCAATATTACCAATAACAATGAAATATTTTACTATCTCACTTCGGTCAGTCCGAGATAATTATATTTCATATGGCGGTCCTGCTCAACATAAACAAAGTATGCTAGTGTAACAAGTTGAAACTATACCGTTTCCTTGGCCGAGATGTGTCACTGTAATGTTTCACTATAGTCGTTCCGATGGTTTGTCCAAAATCATCTAGACTGTGAACTCTTACTTATATTTCATAAATAACTGAAAATCAATCTCGCGCATGCCCGAACTCGTCTGCATGTCCAATTGTCTTAGGTATGGAACATTTGAATTTATATTGCATATTTATATGGCAAATAATAAATAGCATTATCTATTAAGAATTATTAATTCAACCATAAATATGGCTTTCTGAATACAATTCCCAACACAATCCACATTTAGTATGAACATTGTTAGGCTAGAATATTCATTTATTATTTATGGTGATATTTAATATAATGAAGCCCTTAGAGTACAATGTGTTGTTTATCCTAAATATCCCTAGTCCATTATACTGATTAACGAGACGATAACTATAGACTAGTATGTAAGTATATTGATATGAAAATATCAAGTCTAACACATGGGTATGCATTAGGAGTAATTTCACTGTATTGACCCACCACGAGAATGCTACATTAGATTATGTCAACGTCACGAGTGCTTCTCGTAGTGCTAATGGTATGGTAGTCCTTAGACTTGAAGTCACTAGATACTCTAGTTGTGAAATATCATTCTATGATATTATCAAACGTTGTGTCGTAACCGGGTAACTATAAAGATAGTTATCGGGCATGGTAGGAAGCAAGCTGAGAGATGGTAGTGATGTACAGAGGATTTATCCCTCCCACATAATGGGAGTAAATATCTACGGGCCACTCGAGGGGATGGTGCTTATAGAATGTCTGGTCAGACTCTGATAAATCAATATGGGATATTGATGTTATTTGCACGGGTAAGCATATTCCCAGGATTAAGAAACTATGAATTGGATATACAAGTGTGACAATTATGTCTCGTGTCCAATCCGGATATGGAGACAAAGGGAAAATACAATGTGATAACATTGGGCACAAGGTTTGTCGGATCACTTACTATTTCCTGTTAGTTGGGCATAGATGTGTTGCTAGACACCGCTCTATGTTAGTAAAATTTACTACCAACTAAGTAGAAACTTATGGAATCACACACCATATGGATTAAACTGGATATGGGAATTAAGTAGTAGGAATAATTAATCAAGAGGATCTAAACGCAACCACGAACAAAGTTAGTAGGACTAATATGCAAGGTGGACTAATCTGTGTATGAACACGATTAGTATAGGGGAAATTATGTAGTTAATAAGGAGTTATTAACTATATAAAGACATTCTACCCTGTTATTTTCTAATAAGTGTTAATATTGAGAGAACATAACAAAGAAAGGAAAGAGACCAAGTAGGAGGCCAAAACCCCCTACAGGTCCGCCCCTAGGTGCCATCGGCCACTCCTTGTGGCGCGGCTTCGCTGCTCCGTTTTGTGTGATTTATTTCCTCCTTTTTCCGTTGCTAGCACTACAAATGGAGAAGGATTCTAGCTACTAATCCAAGGTGTGGATACTCGTAGAGACGAAGACATAATTCTTCGTAGTGATCACACAAACTAAGTTACACAGTTTTACTACATTCATAATGTTATGATTGCTTGCCTGTGATCCTTGGAGGGATTTGAGCAGGATAAAGTTTTGTTATTCCGCTATGTAATCTATATCAAAACCCTACAGTGGTATCAGATTCAAAGGTCGTAGCGCATAACATGATCTTGTGTGTTACAGTTTATCAATTTTTCACTGTTTTTACATTTTTGACGAAAAACTGAAGTTAAGCATATGATGCAAATTGAATATGATTCAATATGGATTGAGAACATTTTACATATCGTAGTAAAAACTGTGAATTTTGTTCACATATGATGTGAGTTTTTGGGTTTTGAAAAGCTAGGGTTTGGGCACAATTAAGGAAAAGGGGTTTTTCTCAATTGGAAACTAGCACACAAGGGAAGGAGGAAGGAAACATCCCTAGGGTCGTCCGCCCCCTTCCATGCGTGCCAAGCAAGCCACGGCCATGGGCCGGTTCGTCCCTGCCAGCGGTTTGACCGCACGGGCTAGGGTCGCTCGCTCAGGCGGCTTGCGGCGGTCCCTTGGGGTTCGGCAAACTATCTTGGTGGGCCCCTTGAACCTTTTTAACCTAGAAAATCCAAATTTAACTAAAATTTACCAAGGGCATTAAAATTGGGTTCTAAGTATATTATGTGCTTTGTTGCATGGTGGATGGAAATGGACCAGGTTGAGGATGTTTATTTTGTGGTTTGGTTTGGTTTGGTTTGATTTATTTTAATTAATGTAATTAATTGGTTTTACGGCCTACGTGTCATCTTCTCCCTCGACTTGTGAGGTCTCTCTATTTAGTATAGATACTAGCTAGTATTAGATAGTTAGATGATAGTCAAGACATGGAGAAGAATACCAAAGAATCAAAGAAACCACAAAGACAATGGAGGACTCGCAAGCTAGGAGGCGCTACTATGGTGGAGGCACATGGAGATGAGCTTGTCACTTTAGGGCTTATAGATATTATCATTAGCTTGGTAAAATCTTAGTCCTAGGGGCCATATCCAATGCAGGTTTATTTTTCTTTTGTGGATGTTTATTATTTATGTTTTGTTATTTATTTTTGGATCATGGTTGATGCATGCAAATCGTAACAAGATAATAATCAACAAGTGTGATCTTCTACTGTGGATTGCCAAATCCAAATAAGTAGATCATGTTGATTGGATCGACCAAACAATTAAGTAATGACACATAAATCCCTCAATGGAAAAATTTTAATTTTGGCTTCTCTTAGTAAAACACCCATCATGATCAAGGTCTATTAAAATTCGGGTTTTCTAAAGAAAGGTGATTTCAATTCACCATGGTGTGATCCGGCAACATAAACAAGTAATATGTGGTTGTTGAAGTATGAGGTTGGACGCAACTGGGTGATTTAATTAGATTTATTAACTTAGCGGCAAGGCAATGAGGTGTTGTCTATGGGATATATAATGAATAAGGGGTTATTCGCGTAATTGGACCAAGAATTGCAATGGATGCAATTGGAAGGTGTTTCTACCTAAATAACTAATTCTTGGGTGACTTGCAAAAGCAAGCTCAAAGAAGAAGTGAAATATGGATCTTGGACCCACTAGAGAATATATGTTATTTTTCGCATTAATGGTGAGAGCTAGTAATCCGAGAAAAATAGTGGGAGTTATATTTAATAATCTAGCAATTATTAAAGGGTAGTGATTCTTACACTAGTAAGAAAAGCTTCTTACACTAACATTTCATGACACTAACATTTTTACCCTCAACTAACCAACTCATTAATTCTAAGCATTTGTTAACTCCCACACTCATTAATTCTCTCTGTGCCCACCTCTCCAGCCCCTACTACTCTCTCTCCATTTCTGCTTCATATTTTTAACTCTCACACATCTCTCTCACTCAAAAATTATTGTTTACAAATCTCTCTCAGTCTCAAAATAGTTAAAACCCATTGTTGACTGGCTAACCGTTATACTTTTATCTTCCTTCTAAAGACTTTTCAACGTTAAACATGTTGAATACAAGCAATGAAACAAGTAAATTTGTGGTCTGTTTTGCTTAATTTGCTATTTTGTGATTATGTTCCTCTTCAAGTTTTCAAGCAACAAATTCTTACACATACAGAACATATCCCTTTAGTTGATAAATCTCTCTCCCTCTCATTCAGACTATTAGATTTCAATAGAAAAAACCATCTTAACTTAAAAAAGAAGAGATTTCTGGATGAATTCACCCAAACAATGGTTAAGAAAATTTGAGAAATAGAACCATGTAAAAGAAAAATTGTAATAAGACACACTCTACCTGAGTACCTAACCACGTATATCTTTAGATTTTTGACATATGTGTGATCCATCATTTCTTAGAAAGTTTATATGATGAAGAGGAGGGCTTTACCTATTGTAGATAATGCTTTCCATACAGACAGATCACAGCCACGTGGCAGCTATGCAGCACAACTAGGTGTGCTCCATCAACACCGGATCACCACCCGTGCTGATCTACGTGGGGGCTACGAGACATGGCCCCCGCGCACCAGAACACGGGACTTGTAGGGACTTAGTGGTTTGGAGGCTAGGGTAAGGTCCGTCACGCGCGCGACCTCTGGTAACTGACTGAGAGATCCTAGGCTTACGTGTCCCATTAATGCGGCTGATCTCATAACGGTCTCTGATACTTGCGGACAGATGCGTAACAGTTCCTATATACACGGTCGAACGTGCCGTTGGGGGTTCTATCATTAAGCCGCCATTTATGGTGCACTAAACCCCCCAACGGTCACTTACCCACTATATATAGGATCGTTAGCTCCCCGTCGCGACACAACAAGACTCGTAAGACACATTGGTCCAGTGCCATAGCTTACTGTCTCTCTCTCACAAGCAGTTACCAGTGTTTACTCTCTCCCTACACACACCATAACTCTTCGTGTTCTTATTCCCTGTTTGAGGTGTACACTTGGAGATCTCTTTAGGATTTCCTTGTACACATTTTTGTGAACCCGACATGAACATCCACCTTCCAGAACCTGAAATTCACACATAATGTCTTCGGAGCAAGTCATTCGTCAAGGAGACCAGTCTCCCTCTCATGAAGAGACTTCAGGAGAGGACGGACTGCTCAATACGACTCCCAACACTCGGGCTCCGGTTGTCAGTGTGGGAGAACCCTCTCTAGAGTCTCTCCAAGCTACGATACAGACTCAAGCCCGAGCCATGCAAGCTCAGTCTGAGCAGATTGCTCAGATCACGGAAATCCTGGGAAAGGTGGCCCAGAACGTTGTCCCGGGGAATTTTTCCCCGCTGCTGCCAACTTCGCTACCAGGGACGGTGTCTACCTCAATAGGCACCTCGATAGTGCATGTTTCTGCCGCTCCTACTTCCTTTTCGGGTGGCCTGGCGAGTCAGACGCAGCCAGGCTCGTCCCTCATAACGGCAGGAAACCCTGCTGCGTACCCTGCATCATCTCTATACGCAGGCGGAGCCCTAGGAAGCCACGGGCCTCCACCTCCTTACAATCCCAGTATGCCATACATTCTGGGCTTTGGGCCCGCAACTCCATCCTACGGAGGAACACCTACAAGTATTGCGGCTCTCGAACAAAGGATCGACAGTATCATCGCCAACCAGAGTTTCGCGGACACTGTCATCCCCAAGATAGATAGTGCGCCTCCCATTCCGCGAGATGTCTATCTCATGCCAAACCCTGTTGGGCACAAAGCGCCCAAATGGGACAAGTTTGATGAAGTCAGTGGAAATTCCCACGAGCATGTGATGAGATTCATGGATATGATGGGCCCGTATGCGGTCGATACGCGGCTGCTCTTGCGCGAATTTCCTAAATCTTTGGGAACCGTCGCATACAAGTGGTACAGAGCCCTCGAAGCGGGATCTGTAAAGACATGGGATGACACGATAAAGAAATTGTATAAAAAGCTCTTCCAGATGGATGAACGAGTCACCACCATCCACCTCTCCCGGATGTACCGAAATCCTGATGAGGAAGGTGTCGCTTTCATTAAGAATTCAGGGCCAGGTCCTTAGAGTGCAGCGACGAAGTCCTGGAAGGCCGTCTGGTCGAAATATTCCTGCAAGGCATGCGCGACGAGTAAAAAGGTATGTTGATTAACTTGAACATGCCCACTTTATCGAAGTTGATTGACTGCACCAGGAACGTTGAGCCCCTGGTAGAAAGGATGAAGAAAAGATACGATAGCGAGCGTGCGCCCAGCTCTAAAGACAACGGATTCAAACGATTACGAGACGCTAATGTGCACGCGGTGTCTTCGCCCAGCAAGCAACAGCGGTTTACAGCTCAAGAGCCACCACCTCTGTCTATATCGATCAGGGAAGCAGTCGATCTTTGCAAGAAATGGCGACGAGAGGGAATGTTGCCGGCATTCGGACACAGACCTACAGGAGAACAATTTCGGGACCTGAAATGGTGCGAATGTTATGGGAAAATTTCCCATCCAACCAGGGAATGCAGGAAAATCAAGAGGATGGTGAATGAGCAGATAAGGAAGGACCAGTTATTTGTTGAAGAATCAGCCGAAAATGTGCGAAACGACTCTTCGCCGCGGCGACAATCCAAGGGAAATGATATCGCCATGATCTCGATTAAAGACATGGCAGAAGTGACAATATCTGAGGTTGCGGACCGCTACGAGAATGATGAATGTGACGAGGACGCTCAAGTGGGGCGAATGAAAGACTCCATCAAATTCACCAGGTTCTTTGATGAGATGAACTTCTCAGAGGATGCAGGCATGGAGTGATAAGAGCAATTGTGGGGGTGGCAAGAAAGTACGGAGAAAAATTCTTTACCCCAAGTGACGGAGCCGTTGGATCCCCCGGATCGCGGAAGCTCATCATGACGTTCGATGAGTCTGACAAAATTTCTAGCGCAAACCATCAAAGACCACTATGTGTCACAACCACGATCAACCACGTCGAATTCAAAAGAGCCTTTGTCGATGGAGGAGCCGCGGTAAATGTTATATCCTTGAGTACCCTAGACATGGTAGGGGTTCCCGGGCACAAGACGGTTAAGAAGCCCTCGGCTTGACGGGGTTTGGAAATAGTTCCATAACGGCGTTGGGTTGGATCAATTTGGGAATCCGGATTGGGCAGATAAATTGTTCCGCCAAATTCCATGTTATTGAGGCCGAGACAGCCTACCACATGATTATTGGGCGAGCATGGATTCACCGCTTCGATGCTGTACCCTCGACGGCCCATCAAGTGACGAAGGCGATCTGGAAAGGAAGGGTGGTCACGATACCTACTTTGGTGAATCCTTTCAATCTTTTGGAGGCACACTTACCTGAGGCGGTGTGGTTTACAGAGATGGAGGATGGACCGCTCCCGGCCCCGTTTCAGCCAACTCCTGTGCCCAGATGGGAGGACATTCAAGGCCAGTCACCGCCTGGAGCAACAGTAACACAGGAGGAGTCAAGAGAGGAGCGGCCCGTGTGGGAAGATATCCCTAAAGCAACCAAAAGCATCTAAAATTTGAAAAGATCCATGGGAAATACTAAGGAGCGAATGTAGAATCTCCGCCTCAAAAATAAGAAGTTTTATCGCGTCACGGGTGTTTCCGCGCAAGTTTGCAAGCTATCGGGGGTTCCCAGTACAGGCAAGGAAGGCTCATCAGTCGAGGAAGTCAAAGAGGCACCTGAGTGCATGGAAGACCGACCAAAGCCACAAAAGCAAGAGCTTAAGGAAGTATTCCTCAGCCCTGGCGAGGAAAAACAAAGACCTGTCTTCCTGAGCGCGGACTTAAGCGATACGGAAGAACAAAGGCTGGTCCAGCTAATGAAGGAGTACACGGATGTGTTAGCATGGGACTATGACGAAATGCCGGGGCCTGACCGAAGCATTACTATGCATCTCCTGGATGTCAACCCAGGTTTGAAACCAGTCAAGCAAAGCGCGAGGAATTTCCGTCCAGAGATCAATGTCAAAATCAGGGAAGAGATGGTTAAACTGCTGAATGCCAAGTTCATAGAGCCTAACCATCATCCCACCTGATTGGCAAACATATTCCCTGCGTTGAAGAAAATGGAAGCCTTCGTATATGTGTGGATTTTAGGGATCTGAACAAATTCCGACCAAAGGACGATTTCCCTTTGCCAAACGTGGATCTTTTGATCGACTCCACTGCGGGTCATGAGATGTTCAACTTTATGGACGGGTTCAGTGGCTACAACCAAATCAAGATGGCTCCGGAGGATTCGAAGAAGACGGCGTTTATGACACCGGTAGGAGTCTTTAATTACACAGTCATGCCGTTTGGTCTGAAGAACGAGGGGGCCACATACGAGCGTACAATGAAGTGTGCGTTTGGGGTAGCTTCTGAGAATTTCCTAAGCTGTGTAATCCATAGGCATGGGATTGAGCCTGATCCCGCCAAAATCTCAGCAATCACAAAACTGTCAGCACCTCAATCCCTAACAGCACTACAGGCGTTCCTGGGAAAGCAGTCTTATTTGCGGAGGTTTATACCAGCAATTGCAGAACTAACTTTCTGCTTCAGCAATTCGCTCAAGAAGAACGCACCATTCGTTTGGACGGAAGAACATCAAGTTGCATTTCGAGAAGTTGAAGAAATTACTAACATCGCCAAGGGTTATGATTGTACCACAACTGGGAGCACCTCTGCTATTTTACCTCACCTCAACTTAAAGGTCGATTGCAGCATTGCTGGCCCAGGAGTTCAAGGGACAAGAAAGGCCAGTGTATTATATCTCACGTATAATCCAATCAGCAGAATCAAGATACACAGACATAGAGCGGCATTGTTTGGATTTATTTTTCGCGATTGAGAAGCTAAGGCACTACTTTGCTTCGCATAAAGTGATAGTTATAACGAAGAACGACCCCATACGATATCTCCTGGGACACTTACTCCCCTCGGGAAGGCTTGTGAAATGGTACATGACCATTTCTCAATATGATATTACGTGCATGCGACCCAAGGCCATCAAGTCACAAGCACTAGCAGATCTGCTGGCACAGTTCCCAGACGAGAAGCACAAGCCGGTACCAGAGGAGCTCGAAGGACCCGAGATATATGCCATCAGCAAAGAATACTGGAAGCTGCAGTTTGACGGATCATCCACAAGATCGGGGGAGGAATTGGAATAGTACTCATCAAGCCTGATCAAGAGGTTATCCAGATGTCGACAAAACTGGACTTTGCGGTGACCAATAATGAAGCCGAGTATGAGGCCCTGATTGCAAGACTCCTCGCAGCTAGAGCTCTGGAAGTAAAGAATCTCGTTATCATGGGAGATTCAAAACTAATTGTCAAACAAACCTCGGGAGAATATGCTCTGAAAGAGATAAACCTACTAAAGTACCGGTCAATTGGGCATAAGCATTTTCAAAATTTCGAGTCTGTGAGATATGTGCACACCCCCAGATCTGACAGTCGCCACGCGGACGCATGGGCTACTTTAGGGTCGAAAATCAGTTCAGATAAATGCCCTGCAAAGATATCGATTGAGGTGAAGACAGTCCCGTCATTAGTAAAAGACCTATGCAAAGAAGGACCGCCGGAAGATACGGACTGGAGGTAGCCTATTTTGTGCGCGATGGCCGACGGAACCAGCAAGAACACATGGGTTTCTATCAAGGTCTTTTGCATACATGATGGTTTGCTTTATTACAAAGGCCCCGGGGGTATCCTTATGAGGTGCGTAACTGAGAAGGAGGGCGAAGCAACTTTGGATAAAATTCATCAAAATTCTTGTGGGGACAACGTGGTCTCCATCTACAGGAAAGCCCAAAGGTATGGGATATATTGGCCGCAGATGTCGTACTTCGCCGCTATAATACAAAACAACTGCGAGAGGTGTGCTTTAATCAAGGCTACCATGGAGGTTGCTGTAGGGTTTTGAATCATGTATGCGCAACGGAAAAAATAATTCACCATGCAAAACCCTCCAAGGATCACAAGTCAAGAGACATAACGATGGTAAAGGAAGAAATCAATAACACACCTTAGGGTTCTCCTTTGATGACTTCAAACGCGAATTGTGTCACGTTATCTATAGTTGATCCACGCCTAGAGTTGATTTCTAGATAACCCACTCCTTGGTGCTATCCCGGAAAGAGGAAGAGGAAGAAGAATCACGCAAAAACGAGACGAACCAAAGGAGGTTTCGGCCTCCTTGTGGCCGACGGGGACTGGCGGCGGCAAAGGGAGGGGCGGTCGGCTCCTTCCTTGCTTTTTGCTCTCTCCTTTTGTTCTCTCCCACTCTAGTTATGATCAATTATGATCATAAGTTGTGGGAAGGAAGGAAGGAAGGAAGATCCTTTATATAGTCCAACAACTCCTTGCCAACTACCTAAAGGACTTATTCTAGTCCTACTAGAATTCAATTTAGTCCCTTTCTTGCAAATTAGTCCCTACTAAGTTTGCAAGGTTTTGAAAAGTGATCCTTCTAATTAATTAATCCAATTAATTAATTCTCAAATCTAGTTCAAATCTATATAGCGTGTGACTCCGTAGGTTCTATCTAGTTGGTAGCAACTATTTGCTAATATGGAGCGGTTTCTAGCAAAACATCCATTCTAGCCAACTAATAGAATAGTCATCTTGACAACCTTTGTACAAGTAATTGTCTCATCCCTTTGTCTCTATATCCGGAATGGACACGAGACATACAAGTCACACTCGTATATCCAATCCATAGTTTCTCGATCCATGAGAATAGCCTTATTCGTGCAAATAACATCAATATCCCATATTGATTTATTTGAGTCTGGCCAGACATTCTATAAGCACTATCCCTCGAGTGGCCTAGGATATTTGCTCCCGTTATGTGGGAGGGACAAATTCTATCTACGTCCACTACGATCTCTAAGCTTGCTTCTTATTGTATCCAGTACACGCCTTTATAACTACCCAGTTACGGTGTAGCGTTTAACGCTACCAAAATCACAATAATCCACAACTAGAATATCTAGTGACTTCATGTCTAAGGATGACAATACCATTGCACCGCGAGAGGCGCTTGTGACTCAACATAACGTGTATGTAGCCTTCTCGGAGATGGGTCAATCCAGTGCGTCATTACCCTTAATGCACACCTATGTGTTGGATCATGATATCTCCATATCAATCCAACCCCATACTAGTCTATAGATGATTGTCCAGTTAATCATTACATTGGACTAGGGATATCTAAGATAAACAACACAATTGTAAATCTATGGACTTCATTATATTAAATATCCAATAAATAATAAATGAATTTCTAGCCACAAATAAATTCATACTAAACTAGATTGCCTCTAGGGCATCTATTCCAACAGTCTCCCACTTGCACTAGAGCCAATCTGGCGCATCTCGTATGCCCATACTCCTAGTGTGCCCTTCATGCTTCCACTGCATGAGCGGCTTTGGATTTCTGGTGTGATCTGGGTTCCTTTGATTGCGCGATCGCCCAATTGTTGTCACAGTACACAACTGGATCCGCAATGCTAGGAACCACACCAAGTTCAGAAACAAACTTTCTGATCCAAACAGCTTCCTTTGCTGCGCCATTTGCAGAAATGTACTCAGCCTCTGATGTAGAATCAGCCACCGTCTCTTGCTTGGAACTCGTCCAGCTCACCGCTGCTCCATTCAGGCAAAACACATATCTAAAGTCATCTCTGTCGGTTTGGAAGCTTGCATCAGTGTAACCCTTTACACGCAACTCTTCCTTACCGCCTATCAAGAAAGCATCCTTAGTTCTTCTTAAGTACTTTAGGATGTTCTCTGCAATCCAGTGACTCTCACTTGGATTGGATTGGTATCTGCTTGTCATACTCAAGGCATATGAAACATCTGGTCTAGTACATAACATGGCGTACATGATAGATCCTATGGCCGAGGCATAGGGAATTCTACTCATGCGTTCCTTCTCAATCTCATTGGAAGGACAACCACTCTTCGAAAGAGTGATCCCATGTGACATGGGCAAGAATCTCTTCTTGGAATCTTGCATGTTGAACCGTCTCAACACCTTGTCAATATATGTACTTTGACTTAGGCCTAGCAGCCTCTTATATCTATCTCTATAGATCTTTATACCGAGTATATAGGTTGCTTTCCCTAAGTCCTTCATTGAGAAACACTTCCCTAGCCAATCTTTAACAGATTGTAGCATGGGAACGTCGTTTCCAATGAGCAGTATGTCATCCACATACAAGACCAGAAAAGCTACTGAGCTCCCACTAACCTTCTTGTAGACACAAGACTCATCTTCGTTCCTAATGAAGCCAAACTCTTTGACTACTTCATCAAAACGTCTATTCCAACTCCTAGAAGCTTGCTTCAATCCATAAATGGATCGTTGCAGCTTATAGACTTTGTTGGCTTGCTTTGGATCCTCAAAACCCTCCGGCTGTATTATATACACGTCCTCGAGGAGATTCCCATAAAGGAATGCTGTTTTTACATCCATCTGCCAAATCTCATAGTCATGGTATGCTGCAACCGCAAGTAGGATTCGGATGGATTTGGTCATAGCGACTGGGGAAAAGGTTTCATCATAGTTAATACCATGAATATGTCTGAATCCTTTAGCCACCAATCGGCCCTTATAGGTAATCACATTACCATCCATGTCGATCTTCTTCTTGAAGACCCACTTGCACCCTATGGGCCGCGCCCCTTCGGGTGGTTCCACCAAAGTCCATACTTTGTTGGTATACATGGATTCCATCTCGGATCTCATGGATTCTAGCCACTTCTGAGAGTCTGGGCCTTTCATGGCCTCTTCATAGGTAGTAGGCTCATCATCTATGAGCATCGTGTCACCGGAATCGGTCACGATAAGTCCATACCTCTCGGGTTCCTGGCGCACTCTACTAGATCTACGAAGCTCTTGTGTTACCTGAACAGGTTGCTCCACAACTGTTTGTGGTTCCTGTTCATGTTCCATAATCGGTTCAGTGATTTGTGGTTCTTGAACCTCTTCAAGCTCTAAAGTCCTCCCACTTGCTTCTTTAGAGACAAACTCTCTTTCTAGAAACACGCCGGTCCGGGCAACAAACACTTTGTTCTCGGCAGGATTGTAGAAGTAGTAACCCTTAGTTACCTTAGGGTACCCCACAAATTTACACTTATCCGATTTTGGCCCTAGCTTGTCTGATTGTAAACGTTTTACATAGACATCGCAGCCCCAAAACCTCATGAACGACAGTGTGGGCCGCCTCCCACTCCACATCTCATATGGTGTCTTCATGACTGATTTAGATGGAACACGGTTAATGGTGAAAGCTGCACTTAATAGAGCGTGGCCCCAAAATGATAATGGAAGATCGGTTTGACACATCATAGATCGAACCACATCCAATAGGGTTCGATTCCTCCTCTCAGACACGCCATTCTATTGTGGCGTTCCGGGTGGAGTGAGTTGGGACACGATCCCACACTCTCTAAGATAGTTGTCAAACTCTTGGCTCAAGTATTCTCCTCCACGATCCGATCGTAGAGCCTTGATACTTTTGCCAAGTTGCTTCTCTACTTCATTCTTGAATTCTTTGAACACTTCAAAGGATTCAGATTTTGCCCTCATAAGGTACACAAATCCATATCTACTGTAGTCATCAGTAAATGTAATGAAGTAGACATAACCACCCCTGGCAGGCGTGGCAAATGGCCCACACACATCAGTATGTATGAGTGCCAATTGCTCACTAGTCCTCTCACCTTTCTTATTGAAAGGGGACTTTGTCATTTTTCCAATAAACAAGCCTCACATGTCTCATATGATTCAAAATCAAATGAGTCTAGTAATCCATCCTTATGGAGTCTAGATACACGTTTCTCGTTTATGTGGCCTAAACGACAGTGCCATAAATAAGCAGGATTTAAATCATTTATTTTAATCTGCTTGGTATTAATGTCGTACACAGGATTGCTTAGATCAAGGACATACAGTCCATTAAATAATTGCGCATTAAAATAGTGAATATTATTTAAATAAAAGGAACAACAATTGTCCTTTATTGAAATAATAAAACCATCCTTGTCCAAACAAGAAATAGAAATAATGTTTTTGCTCATAGCAGGCACAAAATAGCAATTATTTAATTCTAAAACTAATCCTGAAGGCAGAGATAGCTCGCACACGCCTATGGCCAACGCAACAACTTTTGCTCCATTCCCAACGCACAGATTTACCTCCCATTTAGCCAATCTTTTACTTCTCTTTAGATCCTGCACATTTCGACAAAATGTGAGATCCACATCCAGTATCTAATACCCATGATGTAGAGACAGTTAAATTGACATCTACAACAAAAATACCTGGTGGTGGTGGAATCACTATTCCAAGCCTCTTGTCCTCCAGATATTTTGGGCAGTTCCTCCTCCAGTGTCCAGGCTGACTGCAGTAGTGACACTCACCTTTAGTCACACCTTTGGCAATGCCACCAACAGGCTTAAGGGCAGGTTCCTTGGACTTGGAAACTGACTTGCCTTTTCCCTTGGAGGATGAGGCAAACCTTTTTCCCTTTCCTATCTGCACCATCATAATGTCCTTGCCCTTACCCTTGTTGATGCTCTGTTCAGCTGTCCTCAACATATTGATTAAATCTGGCAGTGGTTTCACGATCTCGTTCATGTTATAGTCCATGATGAACTGTCAATAACTCTCGGGCAACGATTGCAACATGAGATCGGTTGCCAACTCTTGGCCGACCGGGAACCCTAGCCGGGCGAGATTCTCCAAGTACCCGATCATGCGGAGTACATGGGCTCCACCGGGTTCCCTTCTGCCAGATGACACTAGAACAGTGCCTTAGAGATCTCATACCTCTCTACCCTTGCCTGCTCTTGGAAGAGCTGCTTCAGATGCTCGATCATATCGACAACATTCATGTTTTCGTGTTGCTTCTGAAGCTCAGAAGACATGGTGCATAGCATAAGGCAGGCCGCATCATTAGCGTCATCAACACGCTTTTGATACGCCTTTAGGGCAGCAGGTGTTTGGTTCTCTGGACCTTCTGGAACATGCTCCTCTATTGCGTACAGTTTCTTCTCTTGCTTGAGAACAATTCTCAAGTTTCTGTACCAATCAAGAAAGTTGGTTCCAGAGAGCTTGTCCTTCTCAAGGACAGATCGTAGGGAATGTTGTGAACTCGATGAGTTGTTTGCCATTTGGAATTCTACAAAAGGAAAATACGCAAGTTTTAGTGTTTGTGAATTTTTTACTATATTCAATAATGGCTAGTTTATCAAATATAGCTCCCACTATTTTTCTACGGATTAATAACCCTCAAGATATTAATGCATAAAATATCCTTATATTTTCTAGTGGGCCAAGATCCATGTTTCATCTCCTTATGAGCTTGCTTTGGCAAGTCACCCATAATTTGACTACTTTAGGTAGGAACAATTCTAATTGCATCCCTTATGCAACTCTTGGTTCAATTGGGAAAATAACTCCTTATTTATCCATCCATATGGATAATCCCAACTGATTGCCTCTAGGTTTCTTAATCACATTAATAGCCTAGTTGCGTTCAACCTCTTATTTAAACAATTGCACATTACTAGCTTGTGTCATCGCATTCCGTCATTATGAACCAAGTCGCCATGCTTTGGCACGCACGAACTTGATAAATAATGATGATCATGAGTGTTTAATTAACGAGAAGGAAAGAACACAATATTTGAATTTTGAGGGATTTTGAAATTCAATTTTAATTGTTTTGTTGATCCATATCAACTGATCCATCTATTTGAGTTTGGGCACAACTCCAAATAATAGATCCGCGTTGTCTAATTATCTTATTATCCTAATTGCATGCATCATCCACACACCAACCACAAAATAATAAGACAATAAAATAAACAACCACAAAACAGAAATTAAACGTGATGTGGATATGGCCTTTTCTAGACTAAGATAATTCCAAGCCAATGGAATTATTTATGAACCCTAAAAGCAAACACATCTCCATGCGTCTTGATCTTTTGGTCCATCCTTCATAGTCATGTGGAATGCTCCATGCTCCATGCTCCATCTTTTGTGACTCCTTTTGGCTTTGTGCTTCTTTTCTTCAATCTTGGCTAACAATCTACTTTATCTAGCACTAACTAACTTCTATACTAAATAAAATAAATCTCACAAGTTGAGAAAAAAAAATGGCTCGCAGGCCATAAAACCCGAATTAATTATTACTAATTAATTGATCAGCTCGCAGGCCGTAAACCAAACCACAAAATTAAACATCCACATCGAACCACATCCTAAGGCCATATCCAATCACCATGCGAATTTCACATAAACAGTTAAAATCCAATTTTAACGCGCTTGGTCAATTTTAATTGATTTTAGGAATTCTAGGGTTAAAACGGTCCATGGGCCCAACAATCCAATTGCCCGGGCCCAAAAAAAAGGTGAACTGCAAGGCCCTAGGGCCGGTCCGGCACCTAGCCCACTTGGCTAGGCCGCGGGCTAGGGCTGCCCGGCCCCTAGGGCGGCCAAGACTTGGGCGGCAAGCAAGAGGGGCGGTCCCCTTAGGGGGCCGGACCTCTATAGGGAGTTGTTTCCAAAACAACTCCCTTGCTTGGTGCCCAAGTTTGGTTGTTTCCTTGTTTTGGAAGAACTCCTTCTTCCCCAAGGATGCCCAAACCCTAGATCTAAGATCCTAAAATTTCTCAAACTCACCAATTCATGCATCCAATGCAAAAGTTAGGTCTTGTTATGATAGATTATTGACAAATTGCATCCCATGCTTGATTTGTCTTGTTTTACGCGATAAACAATCAATTTAAGGTGTAAAACAACTAAAACGTGACACATAAACCACGTTTATGCTCTACGACCTGTGGCTCTGATACCACTGTAGGGTTTTGAATCATGGATGCGCAACGGAAACAATAATTAACCATGCAAAACCCTCCAAGGATCACAAGTCAAGAGACATAACGATGGTAAAGGAAGAAATCAATAGCACACCTTAGGGTTCTCCTTTGATGACTTCAAACGCGAATTGTGTCACGTTCTCTATAGTTGATCCACACCTAGAGTTGATTTGTAGATCTCCCACTCCTTGGTGCTAGCCCGGAAAGAGGAAGAGGAAGAAGAATCACACAAAAACGAGATGAACCAAAGGAGGTTTCAGCCTCCTTGTGGCCGACAGGGACGAGCGGCGGCAAAGGGAGGGGCGGTCGGCTCCTTCCTTGCTTGTTGCTCTCTCCTTATGTTCTCTCCCACTCTAGTTATGATCAATTATGAGCATAATTTGTGGGAAGGAAGGAAGGAAGGTCCTTTATATAGTCCAACAACTCCTTGCCAACTACCTAAAGGACTTATTCTAGTCCTACTAGAATTCAATTTAGTCCCTTCCTTGCAAATTAGTCCCTACTAAGTTTGCAAGGTTTTGCAAAGTGATCCTTCTAATTAATTAATCCAATTAATTAATTCCAAAATCTAGGTCAACTCTATATAGCGTGTGACCCCATAGGTTCTATCTAGTTGGTAGCAACTATTTGCTAATATGGAGCGGTTTCTAGCAAAACATTCATTCTAGACAACTAATAGAATAGTCATCTTGACAACCTTTGTACAAGTAATTGTCTCATCCCTTTGTCTCTATATCCGGATTGGACACGAGACATACAATTCACACTCGTATATCCAGTCCATAGTTTCTCGATCCATGGGAATAGCCTTATTCGTGCAAATAACATCAATATCCCATATTGATTTATTTGAGTCTGGCCAGACATTCTATAAGCACTATCCCTCGAGTGGCCTAAGATATTTGCTCCCGTTATGTGGGAGGGACAAATTCTATCTACGTCCACTACGATCTCTAAGATTGATTCTTATTGTATCTAGTACACGCCTTTATAACTACCAGTTACGGTGTAGCGTTTAACGCTACCAAAATCACAATAATCCACAACTAGAATATCTAGTGACTTCAAGTCTAAGGATGACAATACCATTGCACCGCGAGAAGCGCTTGTTACTCAACATAACGTGTATGTAGCCTTCTCGGAGATGGTTCAATCCAGTGCGTCATTACCCTTAATGCACACCTATGTGTTGGATCATGATATCTCCATATCAATCCAAACAGTTGCTACAATAGAAGACGATTGGCGGCATCCAATAAATGAAATATCCAATAAATAATAAATTAATTTCTAGCCACAAATAAATTCATACTAAACTAGATTGCCTCTAGGGCATCTATTCCAACAGTTGCTACAATAGAAGACGATTGGCGGCATCCGTTAATTGACTATCTTCAAGGGGGAACCGTGCCCAACGGCAGAAAGGAAGCCGAAAAACTCAAAAGAAAAGCGAACATATACGTTTTCCAAGAAAACATACTATGGCGAAAGGGGCATAATGGAAATTTTCTCAAATGCTTGCACGGAAAGGAGGCCAAAGAGGTCATGGAAATGTCGCACCAGGTAGTACACCAAGGGGGGGGGGGGCAAAGTTATGCCGACAGCTCCTGACAGTAGGATACTTCTGGCCAACTATGGAAGCAGATTGCCGCACAAAGGTTAGAAGGTGCCCACAATGCCAGTTTCATGGTAATTTGGTACATGCTCATGCGGTTGACCTACATTCACTAGGAAGCCCATGGCCATTTCATACTTGGTCTTTAGACTTCATTGGACCATTACGACCCCCCCTCAAAGGAGAATGAGTACATCTTGACGGGAACAGAGCAGTTCACTAAGTGGGTAGAAGCAATCCCACTCAAGACAGCAAATGCGGCGGCAGTGGTCAAGTTCATCCAAGAAAATATTATTCACCGCTTTGGTATTCCCAACATTGTGCTGTCTGACAATGGAACTCCCTTCGTCAATCGTCTGGTGGCCGAAAAACTAATGGAATACAACATCAGGCAGATATGTTACACACCTTATTACCCAAAGGGAAACGGGCAGGCAGAAGCAACCAACAAGACACTGTTACGGATACTGAGTAAAATGGTCACGGATGACCACAAAAAATGGGCGGATTCATTAGGAACAGTACTTTGGGCGTATCGAATGTCGCCCCGGACTCCCACTGGAACTTCCCCCTTTATGCTATGTTATGGAGCGGAAGTGGTCGTTCCTGCCGAAGTGAAGGTGAAATCAGCAAGATTGGCTTTCACTGCCTTGTACAGCAATGAGCGCGACCATGATTTGATCCTTCTGGAGGAAAAGCGCGAAAGGGCCACGCGGGTAAATCTGAAGTAAAAGGAGAGGATTGTGCGCGCATATAACAAGAGAGTCTAGAATACGAACTTTACAGTTGGCGACCTCGTGCTACGAGCTTCCGATCATTGCATGCGCGAAGCAGCCCATCCCAAGTTCGCGGCCAATTGGGAATGACCATTTGACGTAAAAGAAGTCTTCGACAGCGGATATTGCAACATTCTGCGATGCCACAGAACTGCTACTACTCCGCAACCAATCAACATGCAGTGTCTAAAAAAGTACTATCTTTAGCCTTTCCTGTTTGAACTTGCTATGTCCTTTCTTCAAAAGCCTCTCATATGAGGATCTGATTATTGATAAAAAAAACCCTACCATATTAGGGCACTTTTATCAAAAATTATCAATCTACTTCTCTAAGCTAAATGGGTCACTAGATCGACCGCAACATTGAGACGTGAGCCTATCTCATAGGATAGCAGCATAGGCCTATCTCCTACGATAGCAAGCCCAAAAGCCTATCTCCTATGATAGCGGTAGTACAAAGTTCATCCCAAAAAGAGGGAAATACAAGCCTATCTCACATGATAGCAGCCTACCTCATATGGTAGCCCTATAAACCTACCTCGCGCAATAGCGATAAAAAGCCTATATCTTATGATAGCAATGCAACCTCATCTCACATGATAAGGTGAAAAGCCTACATGATAGAAATTACAAGCCTATCTCATGAGATAGCAGGATTACCACCCGAATGGTGGTTTAACAGGTCTATCTTATTAGGCAACAATCATAAGAGGAAAAAATGCAGATAATACTTGGGTGCCATATGAAAAAGGCCGACCTACAAGAATGCCTACAAAGGGAGTCAAAAGCTTCGCAGGCCATAACGGCAAGGCGGTATACTCGGGCCATCTCTCAAAAGCCCACAGAGGCTGAAAGGCGGTATTAACAAAAGTACAAACGTCGACTCTTCCTTGCGACTGTTCGACATGAGCAGCGGCCAAATCAAGACGGTGGTATAAGGAGCCTAAGAAGAGTGGGCCTAGGGCTACCTTTTGTATAAGAGATAATCTTACTGCAAGTGGAAGCACGTGCATAAAAATCCCGTCACGGGGAAATCCATCTATCAAGTAACCCGATAGCCACACGCAGAGATAGCCGCAAAGGGTAAAATGAAACCCTTTCCCTACAACACTAATGACCGCTTCCGGGTCTTTTTCCCGCCATTCACGAGCCACAGCAGGGTCGACAAAGTCTCTAAAAAAGTACATGATCCATTTTGACCATGTGTTCCTCGGACCAGAGGACGTACGTGAGAAATTCCCCACAGGCTGTGGTCGCTCCAGGCATCCATTTCGAGCCAGTTCTTCCCATATCTGCTATGAGGACCTTCATATCTTCAAATAATTGAATCTCGTCCGGTTCGGTCAAGGGTGCTAAGGGGTCAACAATCCCCATGCTTGGAAGATTCAGCAAGACCTCCATATCCTCCAAGGTAGGAGCAACTTCGAGGTGGGAGAGATGAAAAGTGTGAGTCTTTCGGGAATACCTGGAAAATAACACCTGAAGCATGGTACTATCATGGTAAATATGAAGACCCTTGGTTGCACGAACGGCTTGGAAAATATTAGCACGATTCAAGTCGGCTGCGTAATCGCAAAGGATATGCTCTGTCCATTCATCCATCCAGTCAAAACCCTCCATGAAGAAGTGCGGTAGAATGTCGGTAAAACCATACAAGCCGGCCTCTACTCCGAGGCGTCGCACATCCCCGGCGTTAATCACGTCCCAATCAGATCTCACTGGTTAGGGAGCAAGTTGCAAGGCATCATTCAACGGGGATGCTTAGAGGGGGGACACCATAATAGTGGTCGCATAAAAATCGTCACCCTCAAGGTAGGAAAGGCAGGAAAATCTACATCAAAGGCATAGAAGGGTTTAAATAAAAACCCGAAGAGTCGCAACCCTTGGGTACTGCAGAGTCAGCAAAATGCTTCGGAATTAGGAAAATTTGACGCTTGATCTGTCCCCGCCTCGAAAATAGGCGAATTTGGACGGTGATTGATTAACTCAACAGAAGCCACGCTTAATCAAAAGCTAGACGGCGTTTCCCAAACCCTAGGAAATCATGGCTAAGACAGGGGGCTATGAGGATTCGAATTCAAAATTCGAATAGGCCCGCGTAAGCTCCACGAACGGCTGATTTTGCGCGACTGCACAACAGAAGGGAACGAGACAATCGCGCAAAAGGGGGCTATTGTAGATACTGCTTTCCTACAGACAGTCACAGCCACGTGGCAGCTAGCCATCACACGTAGCTGTGCTCCATCCACACCGGATCACCACCCGTGCTAACCCACGTGGGGGCTACGAGACAGGGCCCCCGCGTACCATAACACGGGACTTGTAGGGCCTTAGTGGTTTGGAGGCTAGGGTAAGGTCCGTCGCGCGCATGCGACAACCAAGCTTGTGCGCGACCTCTGGTAACTGACTGAGAGATCCTAGGCTTACCATTAATGCGGCTTATCTCATAACGGTCTCCGATACTTGCGGACAGATGCGTAACGGTTCCTATATACACGGTCGAACGTGTCGTTGGGGGTTCTATCATTAAGTCGCCATTTATGGTGCACTAAACCACCCAACGGTCACTTCCCCACTATATATAGGATCGTTAGCTCCCCGTCGCGACACAACAAGACTCGTAAGACACATTGGTCCAGTGCCATAGCTTACTGTCTCTCTCTCACAAGAAGTTACCAGTGCTTACTCTCTCCCTACACACACCCTATAACTCTTCGTGTTCTTATTCCCTGTTTGAGGTGTACACTTGGAGATCTCTTGAGGATTTCCTTGTACACACCTATCTATTGAAACAGAGTACAAGAGGAGAAAAATTTGGTGAATGAAGCATAAGAGAGTGAAGAGAGAGGGTAAGGTTGAGAAATTAATGTGGGGAAGGAAGATAAAGTCTTTGATGAAGTAAGTAAGGCACGTCAATTTGGGTGCTCACCAAGTCGGTGAGTCTGACACGAATAAGCTACCGGTACTCACTCTCCTTCCCCTGATTCTCTTTTTCCGTCATCACTCACAAACAAGTTTCTGGGTGGGATATAAATTTTGGTGGTAGCTTCTGTGGTCGGTTTTGGTGTTAGCGATGGTGGTATTTCTCAGTTGTTAGGGTTTTAGGATGGGGGTGATAGCGATGGTTAATGGTGTTGTTGCGGTGGTGGTGATGGTGATGGTGGCGTATCATGTGAAGAAGATGGTAGAGGGGAAGAAAGTTACTCCACTGTGAATTGGAATATAAAAGAGAAAATGAAGCGTTCAATTACAAAAGTCAACATCTCAAAAAAATGCAAGTGTCATTAATAGGGTTGAAATTGTCCTCACAATCAAAATTTAGTGTAAGAATTTTTATTACTAGTGTAAGAATCACTACCCTACTAAAAAAAATTACATAAAAATTACATCGTTTTGAGATATTAATCACCGAGTTAAAATGATCATATTACGAGTTGAAAAGTCAAACCTACACTATACAGAAAAAATGAGGTAGTAGCTCTCTCGTATCACTATAGTATCACTTCCACGCAGATGAAATGAATTAATCAGTAAGAACTAAGCACCGAAGCTCACTCGTCACACGAAACGACAAAGTGCTTTCTCCTTTCTACATGCGCGCGCGCGCACACACACACATATATATATATACACGCACATGAACAATTAACAATTAACTGAACCAATATATTCCATTCGTATACTTGTGCTCGATCAATTTTCTGTACAAATGCATCCCATATTTAACATCTAGGCTCTAGGGAGACACAAAACATGTTTTGCTACACTGTCATCCATCTAGATGCAATACACATGCTACTGAATACTAGTACTATGTTTCGACCAACACTTGACCTCAGATCTCCTTTGGATTAAACTAACCTGAAAAAAAAAAGACAATGATAAACTTACTAGTAAAAACCAAGAACAAGAACAAATCTTGAGAGTCATAACAGTATGGTGGTTACTTAGATTCATCAAAATCTATGACAATCACATGTGAGAGAAAGATGATAGGAGAGATATGTATATTAAACTAAACAGATTAGTAAGCCTAATCAAGTGTTGATCTCATTGACTAAGTTGTTTACTTAGTCTAATTGTCTTTCTTGGAGGAGGATCATAAGCAAAATTAGACATGCCGAAACCTGCGCACATGCCACCACCCCGTTCCCATACGAGCTGCACGTTGTTCTAGACCAATTGTTTATGTCTATTTCTACTACTAATTCAAAGCATCTCACTAGTATGAAGCGAAAATATATAAAATTTACATATTTAAACTTTGTATATCATACTTGTAATATATTTTTAAGCTAATTTGTTAAATTATGCAATTGTGAAACGCATGTGAGAAGAGAGATAAGCACATTAGTTTACATTCCTAGTTCGTTAGATAATAAAGAGAAAGTTGTATGTTTCGTAAAATAAAGAAGTTATTTTACTAAACTTCTTTATTTTGGTTATAATACATTATTTATGGGAGATTCTCATACCTTAACCGGAATAATATTACTGAATCAGTCGGTTAAAAAAGCGCAAAAAGCGTTCAGTTCGTCGGCTCGATTTAGGGCGTCTTATGACTCGAGTGTATTTGATGTTCATTTATTTATTGAAAGCTTATTCGAGTGTCGTCTTGGGGAAATGAGAATGCGATGTTATGATTAAAATAATTACCCTGAATTTTTGAAAATTTACTGCTAACACACATTAAATTCGCAATGGCCTTGTTTGGATTATCTAGATAATAGATTATAAAGTTTGAAATTTTGAAATGAATGCTGATGGATTAACTAATCCAAAATCTATTAATCTAGCTCATCCAAACAGGGCTTATACATCTTATGCCACCAAAAACAAACATATATCCGGATTAGAGTAATGATGGGCAAGTCAAATGGCACATGGGAGTTTGGCTGTTTGGGAGAAGATTACGCATAGGGCGGTTCTCTTATTACAGAGGTCCTCTGAACCTAACAATAAGTGTTAGGAGTGTTATCTTATTTTGTGTTATAGTAATTGTTAGAAGTATTGGTAGCTCTCTGGTTTTCAAACAGCAGATTGTAGTCTCCAATTCAGAACATCAACTTAAAAATGAAATACCTCTATGTACTCTAATATATAAAAAAAAAATGATGTCACAGACAGATTGAATTGGAAGAAGTCAATTGAATTGGCAAGGAAATTGTCGGTGTGTATTTGACTATTTGTAGGGGATCATTGAGCACCTAAAATTGGAATTCTTCGACGAATTCTATAGGGGTCAAATAAGCCCGTATACTAATTCTTCCATTGTCAGTTGATTTTGAGATGACATTCTATTCTTTTTTAGACTTGTATGAAATATTTTCACTTCTACTGACGGTCAGATGGAATGCAATATGTATGTGTTCTTATCTGAAGGTCATTGTGCTTAGTATTTTCACGTACTTTAAGGTGCCAATCACTCACAAAGTCATATAAAAATATTATTCATCTTTTTTTAGTGATGCATATGATCTTTGAACTACGATATTATGAAAAAATCAAAGGTTTCACGTATTATCATTTCATTACAGATGTTGTTATATCTGCTTAACTTGAATATGACAGTTTTTAGAGAACTTGTAGGGAATATTGATATTGAAATTGAAATTATTTTACTAAATCATCAAAATCTAAGCTTATTAGTCACTTATGTCACACAAATATTCAAAATTTGACTAATGAAGAACAATAATGGGAGTGTTTTGAGACTACAGGTATTATCAAGTTTTATAATCTTGTTATCAATTATGTGATTTATGTATTTAATATGTCATTTTTTAACTAAGTAAATGAAATGAACTGTGATAAATTTGAGAAAATGCTAGAGAATTGGCTTATCTCACACAAAAATGCATTTGTGTATAATATTGCCTAAAAAATGAGCAATAGCAAATGAATGCTAGTTCAGTGGTCTAACATTTGAAGCCCTGCATGAAATTCCGAGTTCAATTCCGGTTATACGGTGTAATTCTTAACAAAATAGAGCAATAGTATTGCGAATTATGCATAAATTCGGCTATATGATTTAATTCTAAAAAAATAGAGCAATAATGATGTAATTCTAAAAGATAGAGGAATAATATTGCTAATTTTGCATAAATCCAGCTATATGATGTAATTTTAAAATAATGGAGCAATAATATTGAGCTACCACCCTAACTGCATTTAAGTTGGAGATTGATGGAAGAAAATAACAATGAGTGTAGGGATGGCAACGGGTCGGATCCAGATCGGATCAGGCTAGATCCGATCCAGATCCGTCTAGGAGAAATGGGATCCAGATCCGATCCAGATCCGTCCGGATCATCAGCGGATTCGGATCAGATCGGATCGGGTTTCATCCAGCTGATCCAAATCCGATCCGTAGATCCATATAATACGTGTTCGGATCGTATTCGGATCGAATCCGACTTGGGTTTGCAATAAAATACAAAAAATACCATAAGAAATAAACACTATTTCATACGCTAAGGCATGTTCGCAAGTTATGAAGCCTAAAACACAACAGAAATAGTTTTGTAGGTTGGAATTACTATTGTATTCTTCTTGGAAGTGAAAGTGGGGAGGTAATATGAATATATTTGTAAAGCACACATATACGTCGGATCGGATCGGGTCGGAACCCGGTGGATCTGCCCTTAGATCCAAATCCAGATCCAAATCCGATCGGATCTGGCTTTCCAGATCCAAATCCGATTCATTTTCAATTGGATCGGAATCGGATCCGATCCATTCGGCCCGGATCGCACGGATCACAGATCGAATCGGACCATATTGCCATCCCTAAATGAGTGTCGAGTTGTCCTCTGTCATTCCTCAATAAACATAGGGTTAAAAAATCGATATCTCAGTCTGTAACTAACATAAATCGATAAACATAGAGTTAAAGCATCCTATGTCCCTCAATTACCACAATTATAAGCAATTAACTTACATAAATTATATGCGATTATTTTGAAAAAAAAAATTATATGCGATTAAGCACAAGATTAGTTAAGTTTTAGGCAGAGAAATGATAAACTTACAGCTTCAATGTCAATTCTGTACACAAGCAGCTTCCTCCTCTCTCTGCAACTAGTTCTGTGAGCCACCACCACATGACCCATCGCCAACAACAACGAGCACACAAACAAACCCACCTCCACGACCCGATCACCGTACCCGCTTCCCCGACCCGTGCCCGACCCGCCAAACCCATACATCCCCATCTTCAGAGAAACAATCACCAGTGAAGAAACAGAGCACGCCGTCGCAATACCCAGATACGGTCCCTTCGAAAGCCTCGGACCGTCGCAGAAGCTGTAGACTATCAGAATAACAGAGGATCGGACGAGGGAGATCAGAGGTATGTCGACGAGGGAGTAGAAGAAATGGTAATTGGCGAAGTGGGAGGAGAGAGACTTCAGAGAGAGAAGCAGGGGAGGAGAGAGAGAGGGTGAGTAGGAGAGAATGGCCCACGGGAGGAAGGCGTCTGAGATTGGGAGGATGACTGGTGCAGAGAGCAAGAGGAGAGAGATGAGCATGTTGATTAGGAAGAACAGAGTCTTGATGGCTCGTCTTGTTGTGTCTCCTTTTGAGAAACCCATCTTGTGAAATCAATGGATTTTCTTTCTTTCTGAAGAAGAAGAAGAAGCAGACAGTTGGAAGTTACAGGCAAGCTCTAGGCAGTGCTAAATCTTGTTTGACAAGGACTTGGAAATTCAGAGGAGGAAGGTACTAAGTAGTTAAATACGTTGCAATCTCTCCTCCCTCCATCACGCTCGCGCTCTCTCTCTCTCTCCAACTACTACAACGAAAATTACCAAAACGAATTAATATTACAATGTTGTGAAACTAGAATTGAGAGAGACAGAAAATAAAGAGAGAGACAAGATGTAGGGAGGAGAGTTTGAGCTGTGTATTATTCTCCAACCCTAAGACTCATTATATAGGCATTAGGTGGGCTTCTAGACCATAATATAATTACACAAAATATACCCAATTATGTGGTGGATATTCACATCAGTCCATAAGATATTTCATAACACTCCCCCTTGAATATTCACCACTACGATGCCTCATTAAAACCTCGTCATGAAAAACCCAGTGGGAAAAATCAATGACTAAGGAAAAAGAGTACATCGGTGAATTCTATCTGCTCAGCATTGGTGATGACATTCTTCTGGAACGCATCTGAATAGTCCTTACAGCCTCGTTAAAACCTTGCACGGAAAAATCCTGTGGGACAAAAACCATAGCGAAAGAAAAAGAGTGCCGCATTGGGATTGGTTCTCCCCCTCTTGGTAACACCTTTGTACCTGACAAACAAAGTCATTACAAGACCAAAATCTAATAATATTCGATTAACAATCAAATTAAATAAAATGCATATGCACCTATAACTACTCGCGAGTGTACACCTTTTGATTTGCTTCAGGCAAATAAGATATTTCTCATGGGAACCAACCTCCATGAAATTCACAAATTTGTAATTTGGATGATCGTATTTGTAACTAGCTAGTTACTTTTCAACCCATCTTTTGTTGTTCCTTAGTCCCCGAGACTAATACAACATTACATCATTCTCACCACGAGATGATTATACTAATGAGAATTTGTCATGACCCATACATCATGTTTCTCATTTTACAAGTCCCACGCTTAAAAGCGGACATAAACCTCGATATGAGTCCCACGCATGACAGCGGACACATAACCTTAACATGAGTCTCACACTTAATAGCGGACATATAATAACTACAAAGATCCCACGCATACCGGCGGATTTGTAGTCTCTGCATAGTATGTAAATTTCTGTTTCGGATTGTTTCTATGCTCTACATAGTCAAAATGATTATACCCGAGCAGTTTTCTATGCACTTGTTGACTTTGTTTTGGCCAATAACTATTTAGTCAACATTTTTCCCATAAAATAATCACATGATTTATATAGCGCTTTCTCAATTGTATCATCATTATTAATAGGATCATACTATTGTATTACGGTACCTTTAGCTACTTCTAGAGCTATGAGCCTCTCCCACGGCTATTCAATTACCAACGTTGGTTTTGATCCATTATGATGATGTATATATGAACCCCCAAGATTTGTCCAGAATCTTGTGTTCTTAATTTGTAGAGCATTTTAACCATATCCCAAATTATTTTGGATGCTTTGATTTATGTTCCTCTTCTGGAGGATCAACATATGTATACAAGCAACCTTTTATGCTTAAAGTGTATACCCAAATCGACACCCATTAGTCGAGAAGCTATCAATTTTATTGGGATTTTGCATTAGTACATACCCGTAGAGACAATGATAATTTGGCTCATGTCATGTAATAGGACCCATTCTCCCCCTCTTGACGTGAGCAATATGATCATTACCATAATGATACTTTGTTGATGCTTCAGACATCAATTTGTCTCATATGTACTTTGTATAAACCAATCCTCAAATGAAAACAAAAACATTGACAATAAGCTATCTCTTGGATGCCGTAGTTCTCTAATCAAAGTTTCTCCAAGAAACCCAAAAAGAGACATAAATGTCAATACTTCTATTTAAAATCGAGTGGTTGTAGATTCTCTCTTCAGGGAGATCTTTTGATGTTATTTTATAACTCCGCGTTATAATATTATTTTTCATAACTTCTGGTATGAAAATCACTTTTTACGCATATAAAATGTGTTTGTCCAATAAACCCTCATGTACTAAGAACATCTTCTGGATGTTTGTGCAAAAGAAGTACCGAATAAACAAAAGTTAATAATAACAATAATGTAGGCATAAGCGTAAACTGTAAAAGAAAAGTAGTGCGACCTCTTCAGGAGGGTGGACCATTATTTGAATCGTAGCAATCTCTTCTAGAGATAACTATTTTAATATTTCATAACTTCAGGTTAAGAAAGTCATAACTACGGGTTATGAGTGATTTCATGTAATTTGTTACTCCAAGAACGAATTACATGGCTATACATGAATGTTAATAGCCACTACGAAACCTCTTCGGGAGTTCCGTTTTTGATCCATATTAGGTAAAAAACCAAAACTGTAATATGCAATACGCGTAAACTTAAAGAAAAATCGAAGACAAACGGACAAGACCTCTTCGGGAGGTTATTAACAATACCTTGAATATCTCTTCAGGAGATCTAAAAGTAATATGTAAATTCAGGCTACAAGCCATGGAATGGCCGCATCTTCTGGATGCACTTATTTAATTTTGTTTTAACTTCATGTTACAGTCACATTAAACACAACCTCTTCAGGAGGTTTAAAATAATTACGATAACTTTTGAGATCTCTTCTGGAGATCGAATCATAATGCGTTATGACTTCAGGTCATATAAGATAGTAACGCAACTTCAGGTCGCAATCGAATCGTCGTGAAGTTCATAGCTCTTGGTATGAACATTGTTCAACTATGACTTCAAGTCATAAAAGAATATAGAGCAACTTCATGTTACGATTAAATTATCAAGTAGTTCACAACTTCTGGTGTGAAAACGTAATATTCTCATGTCAATAGCTTTAAGACAAAGAATAATCATTTGGTAGAAATCTCTTATGGAGTTTCAAACGATTCACATAATTGATGTATTGCCTGACTACAATTGTCCATAATCAAAATTACGTAAAAAAGATATTATTTATTGAGATGCAGCTTTACGACTCAGATCTGTGGGAGTTTAGTTAATCCCAAATAAATTTTTTAAAAAAAAATCACTAAACAAACATATCATTGAGCAGTTTCGTGGTACAAGATTATAGTTGCTTTTACTGTGATTGACCCATGAGAAAACAAGGTCAAATAGATAAAAGAGACCATACGTTTGACACCATAATACAAGATTAGCACATTAGGTTCATAGCAATTAGCAACTGACCAACAATTGAAAGTTTGGTCATGATTCTTACTTTTCACTTTTCACAATAAAAAGATACAAATATATGAGCATGCCAAACAGATATTCAAAGTTGCAGGTCACTTGTTTAATGGTTATTAGAGACCAGACCTAAGCAATAATTGACGTGCTTGATGGAAATTCTTATGTGGCACTAGTATATGAGTTTGACTTGAATTCTCTAGATTTGCATGAAATAGAGGATAGACAAACGACAAATAATACACAGTTCCTCAACCGGCTCTGCAAAGATGTTGAGTATAATCAAAATCAGAGAGATATATATTTTTTTCTTTTGCTTCAAGATCTATAAACATTACATAATCAACGAGAATGCTACCAATATATTACTATGACTGAAATTTCCGTCAGAATAACCAAGGCAAAAATTATGATTTTCTGTTTGATTATTCTTTTGAATCTTTTACTAAAAATCATACCTATTTTGGTTCTTGGCAAATCTTTTGTTCTCCGTCAACCTTTTAATCTAGAGCACAATCGTGCTGATAACGTGTTGTGAAACTAGAATTGAGAGAGACAGAAAATAAAGAGAGAGACAAGATGTAGGGAGGAGAGTTTGAGCTGTGTATTATTCTCCAACCCTAAGCCTCCTTATATAGGCATTAGGTGGGCTTCTAGACCATAATATAATTACACAAAATACACCCAATTATGTGGTGGATATTCACATCAGTAGATAAGATATTTCATAACAACAATAATTATTAAGCTTTCTTCTTCTTGTAGATATCCCAATTCAGCCTATTGCTTCTTATCCACATGGCATTCACAAGTACAATGTATCACTACTCCGTTCACACTTAATTCATATGCTCACATGCATCTGGGGGCTGTGAGACATGACTCTCTGCCATATAATGATTTGCATATTCCAGAGTTAAGGGTTTAAATTAATGGTCTGTAGGTTAGAGTACGATCCGTCGCGTACGAGCTATGATTATGCTCGCACGCGACCCTCGTTTGTTATCTAAGAGACTTGTGATACCACCCATTTATATGCTGTCGACGATTATACATGCGAGACAATTCTACGACTAGTATATATAAGAGGGTCATCGTCTGATAGAGGTTTGGATCTTTAGTGATCTTAACCTACAATTTCACTATCTCTTAATACGTACTTGGCATACTCTCACCCTTACTTACTTACTCTCTTGCTCATCTATCTCTGTGTATTGTTGGTTGTTGTTCTAATCTGTAACAGACACACGCAATGATCCATCCAATACATTACCATGTAAACATTAGGTGAATCCGACGTGAAACAACCCAAACATTTCACTACTCAAAGATCTTGCAGTCACGATTATTCCGAATGAAGGATAAGAAGGGTACACTCTCCTTTGCCAGAAGATACTCATATCCATGACCACAACGTCCAACAATCACAGACAATTACATCGGATTATGAAACTCTGGAGAGACTCAATGCTACAATCCAGAGTCAAGCCTCGACCTATTCAAATGTGCATCACCAATTCAATGCGAAATATACTTAATGTCTAATCCTACAGGTTATAAGAATCCCAAGTGGGAGAAGTTTGATGAGGTCAACAGAACCGCACAAGAACATCTTATGCGTTTTGTGTTGGAATAGATGCCCTAGAGGCAATCTAGTTTAGTATGAACAATAATTGGCTAGAATATTCATTGTATTATTTATAGAGCTATTTAATATAATGAAGTCCTTAGATTTACAATTGTGTTGTTTATCTTAAAATATCCCTAGTCCAACATACTGATTAACAAGACAATCATCTATACACTAGTATGAGGTTGGATTGATATGGAAATATCACGATCCAACACATGAGTATGCATTAGTGTAATGGCATACTAGATTGACCCATATCCGAGAAGGCTACATAAATATTATAAAAGTCACAAGTGCTTCTCGCGGTGAAAACGATATTGTCATCCTTAGACTTGAAGTCACTAGATCATCTAGTTGTGGAATATTGTGTTTTTGGTAGCGTCAAACGCTACACCGTAGTTATAAAGGCGCGTATCGGACATAATATGAAACAAGCTTAGATATCCTAGTGATATAGATAGAATTTGTCCCTCCCACATAACCGGAGCAAATATCCGAGGCCACTCGAGGGATAGTGCTTATAGAATGTCTAGCCAGACTCAAATAAATCAATATGAGATATTGATGTTATTTGCACGAATAACGCTATTCGCAGGATCGAGGAACTATGGATTGGATATAGGAGTTTGACTTGTATGTATCATGTCCAATCCGGATATTGAGACAAAATGATGAGACAATACTTGCACAAGGTTTGTCAGATGACTATTTCTATTAGTTGGGTGGTATGGATGTCTTGCTAGAGACCGCTCCATATTAGTAAATAGTTACTACCAACTAAGTAGATACCGATGGGGGCACACGCCATGCAGATTGAACTAGACTTGAGACTTAATTAATATGATTAATTAATTAGAATGATCAAAACGCAACAACTTGCTAACTTAGTAGGACTAATATGCAAGTTGGACTAATCCGAACTTGAGTAGGATTAGGAGAGGGCCTTTATGTAGTAACAAGGAGTTGTTGGACGATATAAATGATGCTCCTAGCTTCCTTCCTACATACTAATGCTTATAAAATAAGTTGTGTAGGAGAGAAGAAAGGATAGAGCAAGACAAACAAGAGGCCGAAGCCCCTTGTCGTCCGCCTCCTACCCGTCGGCCAAAGAGAGAGGTCGAATTCTCTCTTTTGGTCTCCCTTGCGTGATTTCTTCTTCATCTTCCATCATTCCTAGCTAGCATAAGGGACTTGCAGGATCTAGTTCTCTATCCTAGGAGTGGATCAACCTTAGAGACGTGACACTATTCGCGTTTGAATTCATCAAAGGAGAACCACAAGGTACTTGTTATGAATCATTTACTATCGTTATGAATTCTCTTCTTGTGAACCTTGGAGGGTCTTCATCGGATAAATTATTGTTTATTCCGCTGCGTATCCATGATCAAAACCCTACAATGGTATCAGAGCAACATGTTGTAGAGCATAACATAGTTTATGTGTTACGTTTTTGTTGTTTTTCACCTATAATTGTTGATTATTGCGTTAAAACGACAAATTAAGCATATTAGATGCATGTTGAATGTGATTCAACCAAACAAGATCTAAATTTTTACATGGGATGTATGAATTTGTGACTTTGATAAATTTTAGGATCTAAGATCTAAGGTTTGGGCACGAATTGGAAAGAAGTTCTAATTTGGAAAAGTTTTGGACTTGGGGAACAAGGAAGAAGTTGTTTTGGAAACAAATTCCAAGAGGTTTGGCCCTCCTACGGAGACCGCCCCTCACTCCTTGCCACCCAAGCCACCTAGGCTGAAGTCCTAGGCGGTTCGGCCAACCCCTCGGGTTGGCCCGACCGGCCTAGGTGGCCCCAAGGGGTTCGACCACTAGATTGGTTGGGCCTCTTGGACCGTTTTGACCCTAGTAATCCTAAAATCAATTAAAAATTGACTAAGCACCTTAAGAACTGGTTTTAACTGTTTATGTGCAAATCGTTTGGTGATTGGATATGGCCTTACATCTGGTTTGTTGTGAATGTTTAATTTTTGTGGCTTGTTTACGGCTTGCGTACTGATCAGTTTAATGTAATAATTAATTAGGGTTTACGGCGTGCGAGCCGGTATATTTTTCTCAACTTGTGAGATTTATTTATTTAGTTTAGTTGCTAGCTAGTACGAAATAGAATAGATAGCCAATATTGAAGAAAAGAAGCCCAAAGAATTAAAGGAGCCACAACATGGAGCATGGAGAATTACACAAGGCTATGGAGGATGGACCAAAAGATGGAGGCACATTAAGATGCGCTTGCTATTTTAGGATTCATAGATATTCTCATTGGCTTGAGAGTATCTTAGTCTAGGAGGCCATATCCACATCACATTAATTTCTATTTTGTGGATGTTTACTTTATTGTCTTATTATTGTTGTTGGTGTATGGATGATGCATGCAATTTGATAATAAGATAATTAAACAACCCGGATCTTTTATTTGGAGTTTTTCCCAAACTTAAATAACTAGATCAGTTGATATAGATCAACAAAATAATTAAAATTGAAAGAAAATCCCTCAAAAGTAAATATTATGTTTTTCCTTCATGTTACTTAAACACTTATCACAAAATCGATTAATCAAGTTCGTGCGTGCCAAATCAAGGCGACTTGATTCATCATTATGTGGTGCGATGGCACATATAATTTGCAATTGTTGGAGTAAGGGGTTGGACGTAACTAGATAATTTTAATAAGGCTTAAAAACCTAGAGGTACTCAATTGGGATTATCCATAAGATAGATAAATAAGGAGTTATTTTCTCAATTGAACCAAGAGTTGCATAGGATGCAATTGGAATTGTTCATACCTAAATAAATAACTTTTGGGTGACTTGCCAAAGCAAGCTCAAAAGGAAGTGAAATATGGGTCTTGGCCCACTAGAAAATATAATGATATTTTCCACATTAATATCTCGAGAGTTAGTAATCCGTAGAAAAATAGTGGGATCTGTATTTAATAATCTAGTCATTATTAAATATAGTTAAATCGTTCACAAATACTAAACCTTGCATATTTCCTTTTTGTAGAATTACAATGGCAAACAACTTATCGATTTCATCACACTCCCTATGCTCTGTCCTTGAGAAGGACAAGCTCTTTGGAACCAGCTTTGTAGACTGGTACAGAAACTTGAGAATCGTTCTGAAGTAGGAAAAGAAACTGTACGCTCTAGTAGAGCAAGTTTCTGAAGGTCCGGTAACAATACTCCTGCAGTCCTAAAGGCTTATCAAAAGCGTGTTGATGACGCTAATGATGTGGCCTGCCTAATGTTTTGCACCATGTCCTCTGAGCTTCAAAAGCAACATATTCTATGCAGTCGATATGATTGCACACTTGAAGCAGCTCTTCCAAGAGCAGGCTAGGGTTGAGAGGTAGAAAGTTTCCAAGGCATTGTTCAAATGTCATCTGTTAGAAGGAAACCTGGTGGGGCCACACGTGTTGCATATGATCGACTATCTTAAGAGCCTCGTCCGCCTAGGGTTTCCGGTGGGTCAAGAGTTAGCCACCGATCTCATATTGCAATCGTTGCCAAAGAGTTATGGACAGTTCATCATGAACTATAACATGAATGAGATCGTGAAACCTCTTCCAGATTTACTCAATATGTTGAGAACAACTGAACAAAGCATCAACAAGGGTAGGGAAAATCCATAATGATGGTGCAGAAAGGAAAGGGCAAAATGTTTGACTCTACCTTCAAAGGAAAAGGCAAAGCAGTTGCCAAACCCAAGGAAACTGCCCTTAAGCCTTTTGGTGGCATTTCCAAAGGTGTGACTAGAGCTGAGTGTCACTACTGCATTCAGCCTGGACACTGCAGGAGGAAATGCCAAAAATATCTGGAGGATAAGATGCTTGAAATAGTGATTCCACCACCACCAGGTAATTTTCTTATAGATGTCAACTTAACTGTCTCTTCATCATGGGTATTGGATACTGGATGTGGATCTCTGATTTGTCGAAATGTGCAGGATCTAAAGAGAAGTAGAAGATTTGCTAAAGGGTAGATAGACCTATGCGTTGGGAATGGAGTAAGAGTTGATGCATTGGTCGTAGGCGTGTACGAGCTGTCTCTACCTTGAGGATTAGTTTTAGAATTAATAATTGCTATTTTGTGTCGGCTATGAGCATAAAAATTATTTCTATTTCTTCTTTGGACAAGGATGAATTTACTATTTCAATAAAGAACAATTGTTGTTCCATTTATTTTGATAGTATTCACTATTGTAGTGGGCAATTATTTAATGGACTATACATCATTGATCTAAGCAATCCTGTCTTTAAAATTAATACCAAGAGGATTAAAATGAACAATTTAAATCCAGCTTATCTATGACACTATCGTTTAGGCCATATAAACGAGAAACGTGTATCTAGACTCCATAAGAATGGATTTCTAGAACCATTTGATTTTGAATCGTATGAGACATGTGAGACTTATTTATTGGGAAAAGTGACAAAGTCCCCTTTCAATAAGAAAGATGAGAGGACTAGTGAGCGATCGGCGCTCGTGCATTGAGATGTGTGTGGGCCATTTTCCATGCCTGCCAGGGGTCTACTTCATCACGTTTACTGATGATTTCAGTAGATATGGATGTGTATACCTTATGAAGGCCAAATCCAAATTCTTTGAAAAATTCAAAGAATTCAAGAATGAAGTAGAGAAGTAGCTTAACAAAAGTGTTAACGCTCTACGATCGGATCGTGGAGGGGAATACTTGAGCGAAGAGTTTGAAGACTATCTTAGAGAGAGTGGGATAATATTCCAACTCACTCCACCTGGAACGCCATAGTGGAATGGTGTGTCCGATAGGAGGAATCAAACTCTATTGGATATGGTTCTATCTATGATGTGTCAAACTGATCTTCAATTATCATTTTGGGGCTACACTCTATTGAGTGCAGCTTTCACCATTAACCGTGTTCCATCTAAGTCAGTCATGAAGACACCACATGAGATGTGGAGTGGGAATCGTCCCACATTGTTGTTCATGAAGATTTGGGGCTGCGATGTCTATGTAAAGTGTTTACAATCAGACAAGCTAGGGCCTAAGTCGGAAAATGCAAATTTGCGGGATACCCTAAGGAAACTAAGGTATATTTGACGCGATTTCTTAACGCGTATGCGCAAGTGCACGGTCAAGTAATATAGGGGTGGTATTTCAACCCGAGTTATCGATCTCACGAGGACAGACTTGTGACTATTTACTTAGTTACTTAATTTAGAGTGCGGTAAGAGGAGGAATAAGAGTTGCGAATTAAACAGTTGTCTCCCCCAAACAAGTGACTGAATTAAAATATCATCTAACTAATATTATTATATTTTAATTTTTAGGAAACAAAGATATGAAGAAACAGGCGATCTCTAGATCACGTAGGGCTGTAGACGCATTCTGGATTATCAGAGTAACACGTTACTTTTATCCTAATCATGTCAGGTAATAGGCTATGACAATCTCCTATCGGTCTCATGTCATTTTACGTCTCGGTCGACTACAATCTCCTGTCGGTCTCATGTTGTCTACCGATACGTTCTAGCAAGTCATCTACTGGTACTATAACAGGTCGCGTCGGTCCATCGTTTCACGAAACAACTGAATAATCCTACCGAATCTACCCACACTAGACAATCCTACTCACTTCCCCTACCGGTCTCGGTCATTCGGGATTGATGTACATATCTTATCCTAGCTAGATAAAGTAACTGTCGCGCACTTCACTAGCCAACTAAGGGTTCCGGTTAATTACTCCATCCCCATTAAGAAATATGCATAGATTATGAACATTTGAATTAGAAATTACTAAACTTTAATCATGATTCATCCTATGAGCAAAACCTAGTTCAAGAATATTAGTCCATCTCCTAATCGTGTCAATAGAGTAGGAACATTAACAAGATTCAAGAACTACAATCCATTCAATAAAGAGAAATCACTAGCATGAAACAAAGATTAAAATCCATAAAAAACTCCATCGTCTACATGAACCCTAGGCTCTCTAGAGAAGCCTGGCAAAGTATTTAGCTAATCAAGATTAACCAAACAAAGCTTACAAGTTTCACCATAAAAGGATTGAAAGAGGAAGAAGAAGAAAAACCTAGATCTTCATTGGATGAGTCTTCATCTTGAACCTGTGTTCTTCTTCCATAGCCTCTTCTTATTTTTCCCAAACGTGATTCTCCTTTTTTTTCTCTCTCTTTCGTCTCCCAATATATCCCAAATCATATGCGTCAGATCTAATTTTTGGTCTTGCTCTTGATCTTGTGATCACCTTTTTTTTATCATAGGATCACATTGTGGTCTTGCGGGTGATATTGTGATCACAATTTGTGATCCTACACTTCCAGTGAGTTGCTCACGTATGGCCACCAAATTCTCACTAAGTTTTTGGCCATTTTTCATCTAGGGGTTAAAGTGTCATTATAGAAATTTCATTAAATCGCATTTGCCTCCCCTCTTCATGTATTTTCACTGTTTCTTCATGATTTCTTCTTCGTTTAAGTTCCCGAAAAATCTCCAACGCTTGTTTCTCCTCTCCACTTGATCTCCGAACATCGTTTCCTGACAAAACCACACGAAATACAACCCGTGCGATCAAACGTGTCAAAAATATATGAACTCATATGAGAAGCGCTAGGATTAACAAACTAACGCCTAGAGCTAAACTTCTACGTTTTCTCTCAAATCATAGTGTAAAACTGAGATTATGTACCCAAAAATCACGCAAAACGATATAAAACGTGCAAGAAATGTAACTCTAATAGAGAGTTATCAATATTATTTCTACAATCCAACTGAGAACAAAGTGTTTGTTGCTCAGTCCGTTGTGCTTCTAGAAAGAGACTTTGTCTCTAAAGAAGCAACTGGGAGGACTGTATATCCTGAAGAAGTTCAAGAACCACAAAGCATTGATCCTACTATGGAACATGAATAGGAACCACAAGAGGTTGTGGAGCAGCCTGTTAAAGTAACACAAGAACTTCGTAGGTCGAGTAGAGTGCGCCAGGAGCCAGAGAGGTATGGACTTCTCGTGACAGAGTCTGGTGACACGTTGCTCATAGATGATGAGCCCATAGTTTTAAAAACCGGACCGGACCGGCCGGTTCGACCGATTGAACCGGCGAACCGGTGCCTTACCGGTCCGGTCCAGCTATTGGATCGCTCGTGTAAACAAACCGGTGGAAACCGGTCAAAACCGCCGGTTTTTAGTTGAACCAGTGAACCGGGCGGTTTTGACCGGTTCCGCCGGTTTTTGTATGATCATCTCTGTAAACCCACGTCGCAACCAAAAAATTGAAATCTGAGGCATAACTCTCGTCGGTACTTCGTCACCGACGTCTTCTTCTCGCCGTCTTTTGATCCTCCTGCTCCCTTCGCCGTCATATATGTAGTTTCACAGAATCAAATGACCAGCGACGCCGGGAGTCATACCGTCGTTGGTTTCGGTAATGGACTCAGGAGTTGAAGGGTTTGGGAGGGAGGGAGAGATGAAGAGGAAGAGCAGAGGGGAGAGAGAAAGACGGAGAGGACAGACAGAAAAGGTAGGTGAGGGGTTGTAGAGGGCGAGAGAAAAATTAACCCTCTGAGATAATGGAAGAGAGATATTCGGAGGAAGTCACCTATTTCAAAGATTTCTTTTGACTTTTCATTCTCATCGTGAAAGAGATAAGATCAAACTTTTTTTTTTTGGCAAATAAGATGAAACTAAATTTGAACAATCCAAAACATTGCAGCGGTGGTGGTGATGCTATCTATTGCCACATCATCGCTTGCTCTTTTTTTTTTAATGTTTTCTTATTGAAAAAAATGAATTTAGTTTATAAATGTTGATATTGTTCCTATTTGTACTATAATATAACTCGTGTGCTACTATTATTGTATAATTTGACCAATATTTTGACTATATTTGAGTTTTATGCTATATACTAATTAAATTTATTTCACATTTATATAAAATATATAATTATTTAGATTTGCAAGTTATATTTAGGTTTGATCAACTAAATATATGCTACATATATAAAGTTTGATCAACTAGTTGATCATATTTAAGTTTACAAGTAATATTTTAGTTACGTTTAATGAATATTTAAATAAAAATAAAAACTTATAAATTATTTAATAAACGTGCGATTGAACCGGTCCGACCACCGGTCCGACCGGTCCGACCATGAACCGGTGCCTCACCGGTTCGATGGCCGGTCCAGTTTTTAAAACTTTGGATGAGCCTGCTACCTATGGAGAGGCCATAAAAGGGCCACACTCTTAGAAGTGGCTTGGGCCATGAGATCCAAGATGGAATCCATGTATACCAACAAAGTATGGACTTTGGTGGAACCACCCGAAGAGGCTCGGCCCATAGGGTGCAAGTGGGTCTTCAAGAAGAAGATCGACTTGGATGGTAATGTGATTACCTATAAGGGCCGATTGGTGGCTAAAGGTTTCAGACAGATTCATGGTATTGGCTATGATGAAACCTTTTCACCAGTCGCAATGACCAAGTCCATCCGAATCTTACTTGTTATTGCATCATACTACGACTATGAGATTTGGCAGATGGGTGTATAAGACATCATTCATGTATGTGAATCTCCTTGAGGATGTGTACATGACACAACCTGAGGGTTTTGAAGATCCAAAGCAAGCCAACAAAGACTGTAAACAACAACGATCCATTTATGGATTGAAGCAAGCTTCTAGGAGTTGGAATCGACATTTTGATGAAGTAGTCAAAGAGTTTGGCCTCATCAGAAACGAAGACGAATCTTGTGTCTACAAGAAGGTTAGTGGGAGCTCTGTTTCTTTTCTGGGCTTGTATGTGGATGACATACAACTCATTGGAAACGACATTCCTATGTTGCAATCTGTTAAAGGTTGGCTAGGAAAGTGTTTCTCAATGAAAGAATTAGGTGGAGCAGCTTATATACTCGGTATCAAGATCTATAAAGATAGATCTAAGAAGCTGCTCGGCCTAAGTCAAAGTACATATAAAGACAAGGTGTTGAAGAGGTTCAACATGCAATATTCCAAGAAGGAATTATTGCCCATGTCGCATGGTATCACTCTTTCGAAGAGTGGTTGTCCATCCAATGAGATTGACAAGGAACGCATGAGTAGGGTTCCCTATGCCTCGACCATAGGATCCATCATGTACTCCATGTTATGTACTAGACCAGATGTGTCATATGAATTGAGTATGACAAGCAGATATCATTCTAATCCAGGTGAGATTCACTGGATTGCAGTCTACAACATCCTAAAGTACTTGAGAAGAACTACGATGCATTCTTGATATTTGGAGGTGAGGAGGAGTTGTGTGTAAGGGGTTACACGTGTTGGGTTTTGACGTAGGTAACTCAGCGGAATAACAAAATTTTCCGACTCAAAGCCACAAAGGATCACAGGAAGAGCTATCATAACATGATAAGAGCATAGAAGACGTTTACCTTGGTTTGGGAGATCACACGAAGAATAGTGTCTTCGTCTCTATGAATATCCACACCTTGGATCTTTGATTGGATTTGTTCTCACCGCAGTGTGCTAGCAACAGAATAAGGAGGAGGATGATCACGCAAATTGGATCACCTAGCCGTGCCTAGGGAGGCCGACTGCAAGGAGGGGCGGACGGGTGAGATGCTTCGGCCTCTTGCTTGTCTCTCTCTCTTTGCTTTGTTATGTTCTATCAAATAAAGACTTGTGTAGAGAATTAACAAGCTAGAGTTCCTTTATGTAGTCATAACTCTTTAATAACTGCATAAAGGCCCCCATTCATGTCCTTACATGGATGAGCCCACTTGCAAATTAGTCCTACTAAGTTTGCTTGTGGTTGCATTATGATCCTTTTATTAATTAGTCCCACTGATTAATCCCTATATCCAATTTAATCCATCAGGTGTGTGACCCCATAGGTTTCTACTTAGTTGGTAGTAACTTATTACTAACATGGAGCGGTGTCTAGCAACACATCCATGCCACCCAACTAATAGAAATAAGTAAGTGATCCCGACAAACCTCGTGCCCAATATCACATATTGTATTATCCATTTGTATCCAAATCCGGATTGGACACGAGACATATTAGTCACACTCGTATATCCAATCCATAGTTTCTCGATCCTGTGAATATGCTTATACAAGCAGATAACATCAATATCTCCATATTGATTTATCTGAGTCTGGACGAACATTCAATAAGCACCATCCCTCGAGTGGCCATGGATATTTTCTCCCATTATGTGCGAGGGACAAATCCTCTCTATGTCACTACCATCTCCAAGCTTGCTTCCTATCATGCCCGATAGCTATCTTTATAGTTGCCCGGTTAAGGCGCAACGTTGTATAATATCAAAGCATGATATTCCACAACTAGAGTATATAATGACTTCAAGTCTAAGGATTACAATTTTATTATCACTACGAGAAGCGATTGTGACTTTGACGTAATCTAATGTATCCTTCTCGTCGTGGGTCAATCCAGTATGCCATTACTCCTAATGCATACCCATGCGTTAGACTTGATATCTCCATATCAACCTACACACATACTAATCAACATTTGATCGTCCTATTAACTATTTTAATGGACTATGGATATTTAAGATAAACAACACATTGTATCTAAGGACTTCATTATATTAAATATCACAATAAGTAATAAATGAATATTCTAGCCAAAACATCATTCATACTAAATATAGATTGCCTCTAGGGAACCTATTCGAACAGTCTCCCACTTTCACTAGAGTCAATCTGGTGCATCTCGTATGCCTATAGATCTAGTGTGCCCTTCATGCTTTCGCTGCGCAAGTGGCTTTGTGAGGGGATCTGAAAGATTTTCATCCGTTGGAATCTTCCACATATTCACATCTCCTCTATCGATCATATCACGAATAATATGTAATCTCCTAAGTACATGCTTCGATTTCTGGTGTGATCTTGGTTCCTTGGTTTGTTCGATTGCTCCAGAGTTGTCACAATACAACTCCATGGGATCCACGATGATAGGGACCACACCGAGCTCAGTGATAAACTTCTTTATCCAAACTGCCTCTTTTGCTGCTTCTATAGAAACAATGTACTCAGCTTCATATGTAGAATCAGCAACGGTCCCTTGCTTGGAACTCTTCCATCTCACAACTCCTCCATTCAGGCAAAACACGTATCCTGACTGCGATCTGTAGTCATCTTTTTCGGTTTGGAAGCTTGCATCAGTGTAATCAATTACACTGAGCTCTTCTTTACATCCAAATATCAAGAATGCATCCTTAGTTCTTCTCAAGTACTTTAGGATATTCTTGACAGCAATCCAGTGACTCTCACCCGGATTGGACTGATATCTTCTTACCATACTTAACGCGTATGATACATCTGGTCTAGTACACAACATGGCGTACATGATGGATCCTATGGCCGAAGCATAGCGTATCCTACTCATGCGGTCCTTCTCAATCTCATTGGAAGGACAATTAGTCTTAGAGAGAGGGACTCCATGCGACATGGACAAGAATCCCTTCTTGGAATCTTGCATGTTGAACCATTTCAACACATTGTCTATATATGTACTTTGGCTTAGGCCGAGCAGCTTTCTAGATCTATCCCTATAGATCTTGATACCAAGTATATAAGCTGCATCCCCTAAGTCCTTCATTGCGAAACACTTTCCTAGCCAATCTTTAACATATTGCAAATTAGGAATGTCGTTTTCAATGAGCAGTATGTCATCCACATACAAGACCAGAAGCACAACAGAGCTCCCAGTAACGTTCTTGTAAGCACTGGGCTTATTTTTCATTCTTGATGAAGTCAAACTCTTTGACGGCGTCATCAAAACGTCGATTCCAACTCCTAGAAGCTTGCTTTAATCCATAAATGGATCGTTGCAGCTTAAAGAGTTTATTGGCATTCTCTGGATCCTCAAAAGCCTCCGGTTGTGTCATGTACACATCCTCGAGGAGGTTCCCATAAAGGAACGCTGTTTTGTCTTCCATTTGCCAAATCTCGTAGTCATAATAGGCTGCAATAGCAAGTAGGATTCGAATGGATTTAGTTATGGCGACTGGTGAAAAAGTCTCATCATAGTCAATACCATGAATCTGTCTATAACCTTTAGCCACCAGTGGCTCCTTGTAGGCAACTACCTTGTCATCCATGTCGGTCTTCTTCTTGAAGACCCACTTGTACCCTATGGGCCGAGCCCTTTCAGGTGGTTCCACCAAAGTCCATACTTTGTTGGTATACATGGAATCCATTTCGCATCTCATGGCTTCTAGCCACTTCTTGGAGTCTGGGCCTCTCATGGCCTCCCCGTATGTCGCAGGCTCATCATCCATGAGTGGTATGTCATCGGGCTCAGTCACGAGAAGTCCATACCTCTCTGGCTCATGACGTACCCTACCTAACCTACGGAGTTCCTGTGTCACCTGAACAGGTTCTTCCACAACAAGTTGCGGTTCCTGCTCATGTTCCATCATTGGTTCAGTGGTTTGTGGTTCTTGAATTTCTTCAAGTTCTACAGTCCTCCCACTTGCTTCTTTAGATACTAGCTCTCTTTCTAGAAACACGCAGGTCTGAGCTACAAACACTTTGTTCTTGGTTGGATTGTAGAAATAATATCCTTTCGTTTCCTTAAGATATCCCACAAACTTACACTTTTCCGCTTTGGGTCAGAGCTTGTCTGTTTTTAAACGCTTTACATAGACATCGCAACCCCAAATCTTCATAAACGACACTATGGGACGCTTCCCAGTCCAAATCTCTTATGGTGTCTTCATGAATTATTTGGATGGAACACGGTTAATGGTAAAAGCTGCAGTCAATAGAGCATGTCCCCAAAATGATATTGGAAGGTATGTTTGACACATCATAGATAGCCCCATATTGAATAGTGTGCGATTCCTCCTCTCGGACACGCCATTCCATTGTGGCGTTCCAGGTGGAGTGAGTTGGGATACTATCCCACACTCTCTAAGATACTCGTCAAACTCTTGGCTCAAGTACTCTCCTCCATGATCCGATCGCAAAGCCTTAATACTCTTACCAAGTTGCTTCTCTACTTCATTCTTGAATTTCTTGAACAATTCAAAGGATTCAGATTTGGCATTCATAAGGTATACAAATGCATACCTACTAAAATCATCAGTAAAGGTAATGAAGTAGGTTTAACCACCTCTGGCAGGCGTGGGAAACAGCCCACATACATCGGTGTATGAGTGCTAGTAACTCACTAGCCCTCTCACCTTTCTTATTGAAAGGGGACTTCGTCCTTTTTCCTAACAAACAAGAATCGCATGTCTCATATGATTCCAAATCAAATGAGTCTAGAAATCTATCCTTATGTAGTCTAGAAATGCGTTTCTCGTTTATATGGCCTAAACGACAGTGCCATAGATATGTAGGATTTAAATAATTAGTTTTAATCCTTTTAGTATTTACGCTATAGATGGAATTATTTAGATCAAGGATATTCAACCCATTAAACAAATGCGCACTACAATAGTGCATACTATCAAAATAAATGGAGCAACACTTGTCCTTTATTGAAATAGAAAAACCCTTCTCGTCAAAACAATAAATGAAAATAATGTTTCTGCTCATAGCAGGCACATAATAGCAATTGTATAACTCTAAAGTAAGTCCATAAGGAAAATAGTTCATGAACGTCTATAGCCAATGCAGCAAATTTTGCTCCATTCCCGACGCGCAGATCTATCTCCCCTTTAGACAATCTTCTACTTCTTTTCAAATCTTGCACATTTCGACAAATACGAGAACCACATCCAGTATCCAATACCCAAGATGAAGAAATAGATAGATTGACGTCTATTACAAAAATACCTGGTGGTGGTGGAATCACTATTCCAAGCTTCTTATCCTCCAGCTACTTGGAGAAATTCCTCCTCCAGTGACCCGTCTGTATAAAAATAGTGACAATTACCTTTAGCCATGCTCCCACTAGGCTTTAGGGCTTACTTGTACTTTGCAACTTTCTTGCGCTTTCCTTTAGAAGTAGAGGCAACTCCTTTGCCCTTCCTCTTATTCACCATCATTATGTCCTTGCCCTTGCCTTTGTTGATGCTCTGTTCATTTGTCTTTAGCATGTTTAGCAAGTCTGGCAGAGTCTTACTGATCTCGTTCATGTTATAGTTCATGATGAACTGGTTATAATTTTCAGGCAACGATTGCAAGACAAGATCAGTAGCCAACTCTTGGACGAGTGGGAACCCCAGCCTCGTGAGGTACTCAATGTACCCGATCATTCGGAGTACATGAGGCCCAACTGGGTTCCCTTCTGCGATATTTCTCTTGATTAGTGCTTTGGATACTTCATACCGCTCATGCCTTGCCTGTTCCTGAAAAAACTGTTTCAAGTGTATGATCATATCATAGCCTTCAATGCTCTCATGTTGCTTCTGAAGCTCAGAGGTCATGGTGCAAAGCATGAGAAAAGTCACAACATTGGAATCATCTATATGTTTCTGATGTGCTCTCACGGCAGCTAGAACATACTCATCTTAGGGTGGTTCTGGAATATGATTGTCTAAGACGTACTGTTTCTTTTCTTGATTAAGTATGATCCTTAAGTTTCTGTACCAGTCAGGGAAATTTGTTCCAGGCAGTTTGTCCTTCTCAAGGACAGATTGCACGGATGAAGTCGATGCGTGATTGTTTGCCATTTGGAATTCTACAAAACGAGAAATATGCAATTTTTGATCATTAAATATATCTTCCACTATTTTTCTCGGATTAATAGCCCTCACCATTAATGCGGAAAATATCATACATATTTTCTAGTGAGTCCAAAATCCATATTTCACTTCTTTTTGAGCTTGCTTTGGCAAGTCACCCAAGAATTGGTTATTTAGGTAGGAACCATTCCAATTGCATCCCATGCAACTCTTGGTCCAATTAGGCGAATAGTTCATTATTCTTTATCCTTTAGATAACACCTAATTGTCATGCCTCTAGGCTCATCAATCCAATTGATCTTACGTAGTTGCGTCCAACCTCTTGCTTCAACAATCACACATTACTTGCTTGTGTCGTCCTCAACACATCAAGGTAAATTAAAACGCCTTGCTTTGGAAAGCCCGAACTTAATAGACCTTGATCATGAAGTGTGTTTAGGAAAGAGAATGCAAAATGCGATATTTCCAATAGTCATTATTCGTTTGGTTGATCCCATCAACATGATCTACTTATTTGGATTGGGCAATCCACAATAAAAGATCCAACGTTTTGCTAGTATCGCCATTCACACAAAATAAATAACAAGACATAAATAATAAACATCCATAAAATAAAAACTAACGTGGCATGGATATGGCCCCTAGACTAAGATATTACCAAGTCAATGATAATATCTATATGCCCTAAAGTGTCAAGCTCATCTCCATGTGCTCCACCATAGTTGTGTGCGTCTAGGATGGGACCTTCATCGTCTTTGTGGCTTCTTTGGTCCTCCGGTCTGCTTCTCCATGCTCTTGTATATCATCTAAATATTTCTAATTCTAGCCTAACATCTGGAATAACTAAATAAATAAAACCTCACAGGTTGAGAAGATGATCAGCTCGCAGGACGTAAAATTAACTAACTATTACATTAATTTGATCAGCTTACAGGCCGTAAACCAAACCACAAACAAACACAAACATCCATAACCTAGGCCATATCCATCCACCATGCAACAAAGCACATAATACAGTTAAAACCAATTTTTAACACGCTTGTTCAATTTTAGTTGAAATTGGGTAGGGTCACAACGGTCCAAGGAGTTCACATCCACCATGGCCAAACCACCCAAGGACCAAGGCTAGACCTTGGGGCGGTCGGCCGAGCCTCACGCGCGGCTAGGCCGCACGCTAGGCCGGCCAAACGCGTTGTCCGAGCCTAGCTTGGGCGGCAAGGCAAGGGGGCGGTCTCCTTAGGGGGCCAAACCTCCTTTGGAATTGTTTCCAAAACAGTTCCTTGCCTTGTTGCCCAAGCTTAGTTGTTTCCATAAAGTTGTTTCCATAATTGAAAAACCCCTTTTCCCAATTTTGTGTCCAAGAACGCAATTATTAAAATATTATGTGATCAAACTCACCAATTTACACATCCAATGTTTAAATTAGATCTTGTTTGTCTTGAATCAAATTCAATTTGCATCTCCTATGCCAATTAATTTCAATTTCGCGTAATATGAATAAAACGGTGTATAAAATAAAATCGTAACACATATAATCATGTTATGCGCTACGACCTGTGGCTCTGATACCACTATTAAGGTTTGACGTAGGTAACGCAGCGGAATAACAAAATTTCCTACTCAAATCCCACCAAGGATCATAGGAAGAGCTATCATAACATGATAAGAGCATAGAAGATGTGTACCTTGGTTTGGGAGATCACACGAAGAATAGTGCCATCATCTCTATGATATCCACACCTTGGATCTTTGATTGGATTCCTCCTCACCGCGGTGTGATAGCAACGGAAGAAGGAGGAGTATGATCACACAAAACGGAGCACCTAGCCGTGCCTAGGGAGGCCGACGACAAGGAGGGGTGGACGGGTGAGATGCTTCGGCCTCTTGCTTGTCTCTCTCTCTTTGCTTTGCTATGTTCTCTCTAATAATGACTTGTGTAGAGAATTAACAAGCTAGAGTTCCTTTATATAGTCATAAATCTTTAATAAATACATAAAGGCCCCAATACTAATCATGTCCTTATATGGATTAGCCCACTTGCAAGTTAGTCCTACTAAGTTTGCTTGTGGTTGCGTTATGATACTTTTATTAATTAGTCCAACTAATTAACACCTTTATTCAATTAAATCCAACCGGTGTGTGACTCCATAGGTTTCTACTTAGTTGGTAGTAACTTATTACTAACATGGAGCGGTGTCCAGCAATACATCCATGCCACCCAACTAATAGAAATAAGTCAGTGATCCCGAAAAACCTCATGCCCAATATCACATATTGTATTATCCCTTTGTCTCCATATCCGGATTAGACAAGAGACATAATATTCACACTCGTATATCCAATCCATAGTTTCTCGATCCTGGGAATATGCTTATGCAAGCAGATAACATCAATATCTTCAAATTGATTTATCTGAGTCTGGCCAGACATTCAATAAGCACCATGCCTCGAGTGGACATTGATATTTGCTCCCATTATGTGGGAGGGACAAATCCTCTCTAAGTCACTAAGATCTCTAAGATTGCTTCCTATCATGCCGGATAGATATCTTTATAGTTGCCCGTTTAAGGCGCAACATTGGATAATATCAAAGCATGATATTCCACAACTAGAATGACTTCAAGTCTAAGGATTACTATATTATTAGCACTACGAGAAACGATTGTGACTTTGGCATAATCTAATGTATCCTTCTCGTCGTGGGTCAATCCAGTATACCATTACTCCTAATGCATACCCATGTGTTAGACTTGATATCTCCATATCAATCTTAATACATACTAGTCTATATTTGATCATCCTATTAACCAATATAATGGACTAGGGATATTTAAGATAAACAACACATTGTATCTAAGGACATCATTATATGAAATATCACTATAATTAATAAATGAATATTCTAGCCAAAACATCGTTCATAAATATAGATTGCCTCTAGGGAACCTATTCCAACAACACGGATGCAAGCTTCCAAACCGACATAGAAGATTTCAGATCACATTAGGGGTTTGTGTTTTGCCTGAATGGAGCAGCGGTGAGCTGGAAGAGTTCCAAGCAAGAGACGTGGGCTGATTCTACAACTGAGGCTGAGTACATTGCTGCGAATGGCGCAACAAAGGAGGCTATTTGGATTAGGAAGTTCATCACTGAGCTTGGTGTCGTTCCTAGCATTCTGGATCCAGTAGAGTTGTATTGTGACAACACTGGAGCGATCGCGCAATCAAAAGAACCCAGGTCACACCAGAAATCCAAGCTTGTACTCAGGAAGATCCATCTTATTCGAGATATTATCGAAAGAGAAGATTTTCGGATATGCAAGATTCCTACAGATGAGAATCTGTCAGATCTACTTACAAATACGCTTGTTCAGCGCAAGCATGAAGGGCACACTAGGAGCATTGGCATACAAGATGCACCAGATTGGCTCTAGTGCAAGTGGGAGACTGTTGGAATAAATTCCTTAGAGGCAATCTAGTTAGTATGAACAATAGTTGGCTAGAATTTTCATTTTATTATTTATGGAGATATTTAATATAATGAAGTCCTTAGATTTACAATTTTGTTGTTTATCTTAAATATCCCTAGTCCATTATACTGATTAATAAGACAATTATCTATAAACTAGTATCTGGTTTGATTGATATGGAAATATCACGATCCAACACATGGGTATGCATTTGTGTAATGGCATACAAGATTGACCCATCTCTGAGAAGGTTACATACATGTTATGTAAAGTCACAAGTTCTTCTGGCAGTGACAACGTTATTGTCATCCTTATACTTGAAGTCACCAGATCATCCAGTTGTTGGATATTGTGTTTTTGGTAGCGTCAAACGCTACACCGTAGTTATAAAGGTGCGTATCGGACAAAATATGAAGCAAGATTAGATATCGTAGTGATGTAGATAGAATTTATCCCTCTCACATAACGGGAGAAAATATCTGAGGAAACTCGAGGGATAGTGCTTATAGAATGTCTGGCCAGACTCAAATAAATCAAGATGGGATATTGATGTTATTTGCACGAGTAAGGCTATTCCTAGGATTGAGGAACTATGGATTGGATATACGAGAGTGACTTGTATGTCTCGTGTCCAATACGGATATTGAGACAAAAGGGTGAGACAATACTTGCACAAGGTTTGTCGGATGACTATTTGTATTAGTTGGGTGGTATGGATATCTTGCTAGAGACCGCTCCATATTAGTAAATAGTTACTACCAACTAAGTAGAAACCTATGGGGTCACGCGCCAAATGGATTGAACTAGACTTGGAAATTAATTAATGTGATTAATTAATTAGAATGATCAAAACGCAACAACTTGCTAACTTAGTAGGACTAATATGTAAGTTGGACTAATCCGAACTTGAGTAGGATTAGGATAGGGCCTTTATGTAGTAACAAGGAGTTGTTGGACTATATAGAGGATGCTCCTAGGATCCTTCCTACATACTAATGATCATAACATAAGTTGATTAGGAGAGAAACAAGGAGAGAGCAAGACAAACAAGAGGCCGAAGACCCTTGCCGTCCGCCCCCTACCTGTCGGCCAAAGAGAGAGGCCGAATCCTCTCTTTTGGTCTGCGTTGCATGATTTCTTCTTCCTCCTCCATCATTACTAGCTAGCACAAAGGAGTTGGAGGATCTAGATCTCAATCATAGGCTTGGATCAACCATGGAGACGTGACACTACTTGCGTTTGAAGTCATTAAAGTAGAACCACAAGGTACTTGTAATGAATCCTTTTCTATCGTTATGAATTCTTTTCCTGCGATCCTTAAAGGGTCTTGATCGAATAAATTATTGTATATTCCGATTCATATCCATGATCAAAACCCTACATTTTGCTTATGACACGATCCAACAGCAAGTGTACGACTGCCGCGTGTAGTAATATCCGGTAATCCGGGTTTGTCGAACCCAAGGGACTTGTCGTGAATTAACTAAGATGATTAACTTCGTGTGGGCAAGCAATTGGATGTTTTTATTAAACTAATAATTTAAATAACAAATTATTAAAATTGAGACTAATACGAGGGATAAGTATCAGGATATCTCTACGGGTCACTAGGTATTTCACACTTTGACGGATTTATGCTTTATTTACACGACGATTCTTTAATATAACTAAACGAGCACGAATGTGTTGAAGATGTCTCAACCAACACCAATACTTAGACTAACAAAGCCGATTTCTCTAGCCTAATCAAGTTCAAGTATGCATTAAGATAATTAATCTACTCTTTGTTCTTAACTAACAAGCAAGATTTCTCAACCCTAGATACGGCTAGTGTGTATTTCAAGATTCCGGGCAAGAAACATTGATGTCTCTAATGTTTTAAGCCTAAATAAATCCTATCAATACGTCTACCGATAGCAAAGGTGAATTTAAGCGCATAAAATACACATAGCTAGCTAAAAAGTCATCAATTAAGCTCAAAGCATGAAATCAAATCCATAAATCACCAAACAAAGTGATCAAACCCTAGCTCCCTACGAGATACCCTGAGAAAAGTGTTTAGCTACGCATATTCATGATCACAAATACAATAGTTTGTGTGATCATGTACAAAAATAATGAAAAGATAAGAGTAGAGGGATCAAACAGATGAATTCTCGCTTCCACGACGAACTCAAGCTCCAAGTTTCTTCTCAAATCTTCTTCTCTACGTCACCCTCTGTTCTAACCTGCTTTCTAGGTCTAAGAACTCGTTTTTTAAGGCCTGGGCACGATTTTTAATGTATTTTGGCCGAATTTGCAATTCGGCCCCTCCAGTTTGCAATTCTCGGCCAGAATTCATAAGCTGACTTTGCGCGGTCCTTTTCTACCTCATCCGGACTCCGGTTTGGGCCCATCTTATATCGTTGGAAAGCCATGAATGTCTAATTTCCAATGGAGTAGGCCTTGATCCAAAATTGTATACGTAACTCCAGATACATCCAGAAGAGTGCACACTGGTCCAGTGAAATTTTACCAGCTTTTCTTCGTTTTTGTGTCAACTTCGCCGGACCATATCTTTCTTGTCCTAACTTTGATTGAGCTTCGTGACCTACCATTGGAAATATCATTGAGTCTAATTTCATTTGGAACCGGTCTCACTATAGCAGGGTTTGTAGAACTCAATATATCATCAAAATAGTGTATGATGGTCACTTTTGCTCCTCTAACTTTGCTTCTCTTGCGTACTCTTTGACTTCCGAAGCTCGTTTCTTCTCTCCAATTGCTCTCCTCATGCAATGTTCCTGAATCCCAACACGAACACTACTGCGAAGATCAAATGTGACAAAATCATACAAATCATAAGTAAAACTATTCAAGAAACGCCCGAATTGTACATTTAAGCTCTCAAACAGCATAAAACTCATTTTCTTCTCAAATAAGCCCGAAATTCGTCACTTTGCACCGAAACGCACACAAATAACAATATAAAGTGTATATAGGATGACTCTTAATACCCGCACACTTGCCATTTGCGCGTCCCGAGCAAAGTCTCATCTACTGCATCTATCTACTTACTAGCCAATGTGACACAAACGACTTAAACACGACTCTTAATACAACCATGCAGCAAGATGGTGCAATGCAAATCTAGACTCGATCTCAAAACAAGTATTTAAACAAAAAATAATTTTTTTTGCAAGAATAGGCAATCTCCCTGTCATCAACTGAAGATCATCAAGTTTTCACTAATCCGTTTTGAAATTCACATACACGTAGCAAGAATTTGAAATAGAATTGATTCTATGCAAAAGCTCACTAAGGCATCCACTTTCCTCCACCATTTCAAACCAAGACACAAGCACGTCCTAAGCTTCATTGGGTCTAATCAAGCTCAAATTTCACTGTAGACTTTCTTCGCCGAATCATCTGAGGTTTTCAGACCCTCTTACCCTTTATTGCGTTTGAATGCAAATTGTCCCAGTTAAGGGAGTCACAACTCCTGTGAAATAAGGCTTGGCTCTAGTTTTCCTCTCTAAGCTCTACTTGGATGGAATCCAAATTTTCCGTGTGACCGGAAGCACATTAGGTTGTTTCTCCTTGAAGCACATTAGGTTGTTTCTCATTTTCTTTTCTTTCCTCCTCTTTTTTTTTACAACCGTGTAGTAGAGCATAAAGAGCGTGGGCTTTTTCGGTTAATTCTTGTGACCACCGTAAGGGATGGTGGTGTACGCCCCTCAACGTCACTTAGGCTGAGGCAACCGTACCACATGAAACAACCTCTAAACGAAGGTCCACCCCAGATCAACAAGAGACCACAAGTTTCCACTTGAAAACAGAATATTCAGCTACAAGCAAAACGCAATTTAATTAGCACACTATAGGAAACTTAGGTATACTTTACATGTCATTCTTTCACAACTTCCATAAATTTCCGGGGCATCCTTAGTGAAACCTCTACACAAAATATTTAAAGAATAAAAATTTTCCTACTACGGCACTTCCTACTCAAAAGGATTCATTCACAAAGCTCTCTTCACTTTCAAGATCCTCAATTGCCTTTTTCTCAAATTTTTAAAATTTCAATTTTTATGGATTTTCTTTTTTTGTCACTTTTCTCATTTTTTTTTATATCCTACCTCTATATGCAAGGCTTTGACACGAAAAAAAAATTGATACACACAACTCAACTTTTTGGTAGGTATACTCAATTATGTAAAAGTGCAAACAGTATATAAATCTATCCTATACAATACGACAATATAAATAAAAACTCAACATAAACCACAATACTGACTCTACACACAATACAATCTAAACACATCCTAATGTAACTGGCTATGCAAGACACTATGGCTAGAAAACAGATAAATCACCCCCACACTGGATGCTTCATTGTCCTCAACGAATTTAGAGATCATGCAAGACAACTCAGCAATCAGCTGCGTAGGTCAATAGATGAGATGGAGCATGACATATACTAAATAAATGAAACACATAATTTAGCAAAAGAAAAATATACTCACAACCACCTCAAGGGTGGGGACGAAATCGTGCCAAGCAGTCCCCAAGCACAGTAGTGGTGCCACCATGCTCCCAACGATCAGTGTATTCTCGCACACCGGGGTAGACTGCCCTCCTATGCTAAAATCTGTGTCTTGGAGAATCCCCAACTCGCATACACGAGTCCCCTGTGAAGGTCATGTGTGCCATCGCACACCGGAGTAGATTCTCTCATAATCTGCTCAAATATGTCACTTGGAAAAACATCATTAGTCCCTCTCTCTCTCATCTCTCCAAAATAACATAATAAAATAACTGAATTTAAAAACACAACTACACTAAAGCAATTAAATATGTTGGGTTGCCTCCCAACAAGCGCCTTGTAATTTAAGGTCGACGACCCGACCCAGTTACCTCAAAAGATGTTTAAGGAGATTTTTCTCTCCATTTTTTCTTCTTCCACCACCATCTCTCTTTTTGTCTCTTCTCAAGTGAGCATGCATGAGACAAATATGGTAAGAAGAAGCTGTAGAAGACGGCCTTTGCAAATTTCTTCTTCTTGTGCTTCCAATCCTTGATCATCGGTCTTCTCGAGAATTCATTCACCACATCATGACCCGTTGTTGTAACACTCAGCTAGTCCGGCTCGGTAGAGACCGGGAGAGTGCTACTCGAATAGCGGAAATCGAGAACATTACATCCCATAAAAGTTAAATAACAAGTTATTACATTATCGTATTTAGGCTACAATACATGCTACATCATTAATATACTGATGTTAAACAGTGTTCTCATCGTAAAAGTGATGATGTGTGACAATCTACGTGTGTCTCGAATCCCGCTACTCCAAAATCCCAGCTCCTAGACCTGCGGGGGAATGAAACAAAGACCGCAGTTTTTCGAAAGTCAGCAAAAACGCTGAGTGAGTTACACCTTAGCATGTAAAAACAGGAAGGTTACGAAAGGCTGTAGGGTCACTTGTTAAATAAAAAGAGTAACGGAGTATAAGTAAAACGTTATCAGAGTGCACAACAGTAAAAACAACAATGTTAAATAGTGAAGCAAAACCAAAATAGAATCCAATAATCCAACCGTTAAGCACAGTAGCCGTATATAATAATGCCGACAAAGGCCTGCCAACTAATAATGCCAACAAAGACGTCGAGTTATCAATTGACAAGTGTCGATGGGTTTTCCCACAACAAATCCGTTTGCCACGATGTCTCAATAACATTTATGATACGTCAAAAGTTTCCCGATTAATTATTTCAGGTATGGTATGACTGTTCGTAACACGACTTACAAATAACTGTTCCAAATATAGTAATCGTATTATTATTGATCTCACAGTACCCGGGTAGACCAGTGACCACAATCAGACATTCTAGACCTTAAGTGTTGCAACACCCTCCTAAGAGCGTCAATCAAAGGAGTGGTACCTAGATGCTGGACCATAGCCAACAAGGCAAAGAGCCGGGGCACACGAAGTCCCGCATTTTAGGGACCTGAGCCCAGGGGATCGAAACCCGATAAGTAACATAACTGGTTCCGGTACATGCGAATCGTTTCACTTTACTCCGGGGATCGAACCCGAATATATCTTTAGGGACTAAGCCCAGGGAATCATCACCCAAATGTAAGTAATTTCGGGGATCGAACCCGATTATCTCTTTAGGGACTAAGCCCAGGGAATCATCACCAAATACATGAAGGAAACTCCCGAATCGGTGTTTCCGGCCGGAGCCAATAAGTCCAAGACTTCAACAAGAAGTCAGGGGAAACTCCAGAGTCTGTGTTTCCGGCCGGAGCCAACATAATCATAGTCCATGACCTTAACGAGTAGTCAAGGGAAACTCCCTGATATCGGTGTTTCCGGCCGGAGCCGACATAATCGTAGTCCATGACCTTAACGAGCAGTCAAGGGAAACTCCCTGATATCGGTGTTTCCGGCCGGAGCCGACATAATCGTAGTCCATGACCTTAACGAGCAGTCAAGGGGAACTCCAGCATCTGTGTTCCCGGCCGGAGCCGACAAAGATCCAAGACTCAACTAGTCAAGGGAAACTCCCTGGTATCGGTGTTTCCGGCCGGAGTCGATCATAACATTAAAATTAGGGGAATTCTCAAATAGCCAACGTCTAGTTCCCATACACGATACCTCCCGCATTACGTTATTAATAAATTTTCTGATTTAGTGTAACAAACACTGAGCTTTCCAAGAATAGCAAGATAATGGCTCTAGATCAATTAAATCAAGTTTGACAACTATTTCTAATTAGACAAGTAGGCCCACAACCAAGCACGTATTTCAAAGTTGTATTTTTTGACAAGTCACAAATATCAAAAATTGACACGAAGGAAGCTCGGCAAGCTAGTCTAGGCATGTGACTCACAAGTATATTTTGAGACAGAAAATATAAATCACATTTTGACACGAATCGAGCTAGGCAATCAAGTCTAAGCATATAACTCACCTGTTCCGAAATCAATTATCACATAAAAGCTCCTACGACGGATTGTAGTCCTCGTCTATGGACCTGTCGCCTACAAATCGGAGCTTCTAACTTAATATAAACTCAACAAATATACAACCTATATTTATTTCTAGCTCCTTTTATTTTTCTCAAGAAACTATTAATTTTAGTTTAATTTATAAACCCAAAAACATATTTTCTTTAATAATATTTACCCCCAAATTAATTTATAAATGATAATCTAAATAAATTAAAGAAAAACTAATTTTATAATTAAATCTGAAATTAAATACTGCATTTAGTATTCCAAGTTTCTGAAATGACAATTGCCTCCCCCAAAGTTTCTGAAACGACATTATACCCCCCTCAAAACTTTCTGAAAATGACACTTTAACCCCCAAATCAAGAACACCCAAACTTAATGATCAAAACACGGATTTGAGACCTTAAAACTGGATTGTGATTAATGTAAACGACTTAGAAGGAGATTTAGAGCATACCCACGCCAATTTTCGCGAGAAACCGTCAAGAAACGAGACGGGTCGAAGCGCCGAAAAAGTCGCCGGAGTTGGAACTCGACCGGAGCTTCTCCGGTTGTTCTTGGCCTTGGTTGAGGCCTCCTCAAGCTTGGTCGGACCTCTACGATGTGATTGGAGTTGGTTTGGAGGGGTGGGTCGCCTCGGTTTGATCGGGCTCGAAGCTCTCGTCGAGCTCGCCGGAAAAAATGGAGGTGGCGGCGGCGGGTTGCTTCTGCAGGTGCTGTGGCTGCCTCTTCTCTCCTTCTTCTTCTGCTAGAGTGGTCCAAGCAGAGAGAGGACCGAGAGAGAGAGGGAATCAGAGGGGTGGAGGTGGTGTTTGGCGGTGGGTGTGCCCGTTGGCGGGTCTCCGGCGGTGGCAGCGGCCATTGTTGCCGCTGCTGCTGCTGCTTCTCGTCGGGACAAACAGAGAGAGGAGAGGGAGAGAGAGAGACAAAGATATCTGGGGAAAGAGAGAGATGGTCGGCAATGGTGGTGGCGGCCATATTTTCCGGCGATCTTCTCGTCGGGAAGGACGTCGCTGCTACTGTTGCTTTCTGCCATGCCTGGGTCCGATCAGAGATAAGAGAGAGAGGGACGGAGAGTTAATGACAGATGGTGGTGAGGTGGTGATAGTGTCGGGGTGGGTCTCGCCGGCGGCAGCGGCGGTGGTGGCTTGGCCGCTGCCTACTGCTGCCGCTGTTGCGCTCTGGCAGAGAGAAAGAGAGACGAGGGAGAGATGGAGAGAGAGCTGTGGTGTTGGGGCTGGAGAAGATGGCCTCGGGGGTGGTGGTGGTTTGTTGCCCGAAGAAGAGAAGGAGAGGGAGAAAATATAGAGGGAGAGAAGGACGGGGGAGAGGGAGAGAGAAAGAAAAAAGAGAAAAAAAAACTTGTTGGGGAATGTGAGACATGTTGGGGATTGGGAGAAATTTTAGGGGTTTGAGAAATTTTGTCAGAAGATGAAATAGTTGATAAGAAAATCATTTTCTATTTGTTTATTTTATTTACTAAACATTATTTACCTACTAGTCTCTCTAATTCTCATCAGATACAACTACCACCCCAAGTATTAACTAGCTAATATCTTCTAAAAATACAACAACCTCCCCACTAGGCATATATTTTTGAAAATTAACATTTAAACGTTACGAAAAAGTAATTAAGTATATACTAAAAAGACGGGGTATTACAGTTGTACCTTTCTTCTTCTTCTTCTTCTTCTTCCAATTCTTCAAAATCAATATCATTGAGGATCGGTTATGTGAAAATAGAATATCTGTTGGAACATTAATGGCAAGGAGTGCCGTCTTGACTGCTTCCTTCCCTAGCTCTTGTCTTGGAATCACAGGTGGCAAATCATGTATTGCATAAAACGGGACTCTTTGGTAATCCTCATGTGATTCACCCCATTTTATTATATCCAGAATATAAGGATTAGACTGAAGACTTTCTTGATACATGTCTTTGCAAACATCTCCATGTGGTAATTCCTTAGCTTCATGACTTTCTTCAAAGAAAATATCTTCAGTGGGCCATAAGCTAGCGATGTCCACACTCTCCCATACATGCCACGACTCCGGAATTATGCGAGGCACAAGTTGTATAGGCTTCACAATATCATCCCAATCTGAGTCCGAATCCGAGTCTGAAGCAGCCCAAGGATCTATTACTTCATGATGAACAACATTGTAGACATAGACCTCTGGGGGTTCTTCGTCTTCCTCTTCGCACTCCTCAACTAAGTCATGAATGATGCTACTTGGCCCAACATCATTATCTTCATATGCCAATGAACTCGAAAGTTTTGCCAAGTGTTGTCCCTTCAGCTGGAGAGTTTCATCCATCCTATTAATCCCTTACTCCATTCTGTCCATACTAGCTATCATGAGCTTCAATACTTCTTTAATATGCTCATCTTCTTGATTTCAAGGAGGAGGGATGTACATATCTCCATAGGAGTAGTAGGGTTGGTAGACTGGAGAATGCCCATAGTAATTCTGCCCCCACATGATCACCAAGATACCTGCACAATAATTCGCTAGGAAGCAGGTGAGATCAACAAATAAATAAACAAAAACAAAAATAAAATTCCCTATAGTTAATAATTCTAACTAATTCAACCGAAGTCCCCGGCAACGGCGCCAAAAACTTGACATGATCCAACCGCAAGAGTATGGCTGCCGCGTGTAGTAATATCCGGTAATCCGGGTTTGTCGAACCCAAGGGACTTGTCGTGAATTAACTAAGATGATTAAATTTGTGTGGGCAAGCAATTGGATTGTTTTATTAAACTAATATTTAAATAAAAAATTATTAAAATTGAGACTAATACGAGGAATAAGTATCAGGATATCTCTACGGGTCACTAGGTATTTCACACTTTGACGGATTTATGCTTTGTTAACACGATGATTCTTTAATCTAACTAAACGAGCATGAATGTGTTGAAGATGTCTCAACCAACACCAATACTTAGACTAACAAAGCCGATATCTCTAGCCTAATCAAGTTCAAGTATGCATTAAGATCATTAATCTACTCTTTGTTCTTAGCTAACTAGCAAGATTTGTCAACACTAGATACGGCTAGAGTGTATTTCAAGATTCCGGGAAAGAAACATTGGTGTCTCTAATGTTTTAAGCCTAAATCAATACTATCAATACGTATACCGATAGGAAAGGTGAATTTAAGCGCATAAATTACACATAGCTAGCTAAAAAGTCATCAATTAAGCTCAAAGCATGAAATCAAATCCATAAATCACCAAACAAAGTGATCAAACCCTAGCTCCCAACGAGATACCCTGAAAAAAGTGTTTAGCTACGCATATTCATGATCACAAATACAATAGTTTGTGTGATCATGTACAAAAATATTGAAAAGATAAGAGTAGAGGGATCAAACGGATGAATTCTCGCTTCCATTACGAACTCTAGCTCCAAGTTTCTCCTCAAATCTTTTTCTCGACATCTCCCTCTGTTCTAACCTGCATTCTAGGTCTAAGAACTCGTTTTTCAAGGCCTGGGCACGATTTTTAATGTATTTTGGCCGAATTTGCAATTCGGCCCCTCCAGTTTGCAATTCTCGGCCAGAATTCATAAGCTGACTTTGCGCGGGCCTTTTCTACCTCATCTGGACTCCGGTTTGGGCCCATATTATATATTTAGAAATCCATGAATGTTTATCTTCCAATGGGGTAGGCCTTGATCCAAAATTGTATACGTAACTCCAGATACATCCAGAAGAGTGCACACTGGTCCAGTGAAACTTTACCAGCTTTTCTTCGTTTTTGTGTCAACTTCGCCGGACCATATCTTTCTCGTCCGAACTTTTATTGAGCTCCGTGACCTACTGTTGGAAATATCTTTGAGTCTAATTTCATTTGGCACTGGTATTACTATAACAGGTTTTGTATAACTCAAGATATCATCAAAATAGTGAATGATGGTCACTTTTGCTCCTCTAACTTTGCTTCTCTTGCGTACTCTTTGACTTCCGAAGCTTGTTTCTTCTCTCCAATTGCTCTCTTCATGCAATGTTCTTGTAAATCACAACACGAACACTAACGCTAAGATCAAATGTGAAAAAATCATACAAATCATAAGTAAAACTATTCAAGAAACGCCCGGATTGTACATTTAAGCTATAAAACATCATAAAACTCATTCTCTTCTCAAATAAGCCCGAAATTCGTCACTTTGCACCGAAACGCACACAAATAACAATACGAAGTGTATATAGGATGACTCTTATTAAGGAGTTATCAGCTTACATGTTGTGTCCTCATGGGTTGGACACCAGAGTATTGATGCGTGATTTCTCTATATCATTAGGGTACGTGGCGTACAAATGGTATAGATTGCTTGAAGCAGGTTCGATGTTGGGAGGATATAGTGAAGAAATCCTACAAAAAATTCTTCCAAGTAGAATAAGAAGCAACAACTGTCCATTTATCCAGAATGGATTAAAAATTGACGAGGAGGGTGTTACATTCATAAAGAGGTTGATAACAAGATCGCTCGAGTCATAGATGAAGTGGTGGAAAGTCGCTCAGTATAAATTTTTCTGCAAGGGATGCGAGATGAATACAAGGCAATGTTGATCAATGCAGATGCCAAAATTCTCCTAGTTGATAGATTCCACACAAAATATTGAGCCCATCATCGAAAAACAAAGGAAGAAATACACACAAGGCAGTTTAAATTTCAATATTGGTCGCCTAGTTATAAGCGAAGGTGTGAGATCAAATTCAACGCCATGAAATCAAAAATGTTTCAGAAGACTCCTTCAAAGAAAGCCCCTCCTTAGGCTTGTTCCGTCGGTGAAGTAAGAAAGCTCTGCAAGCAATGGCGAAAAGATGGCGTACTACCTACACTTGAGAAACCATCATAGGGCAAACAATCGATAGAAAAAAAGTGGTGCGAGTGTCATGGGACTATGCTTTACCCCACCGCTGGATGTCAGAAGTTGAGATGCTCACTGATAAGAAGAGGAAAGAAGAATAATTGATCATTGAAGAACTAGTGAAAGTTGTTCGTGATAATCCTCTGTCTGCACAAACTAAATATGAGTCAAAAGGAAAAGAAGTGGCGGTGGTTTCAGTTGTGGATTATGAATGGGATGAATAGGAAACCACGCCAATCATAGCTGATGTTCATCTGGACGAGGATTATAGCATTGATACTGAAGACTCCTGTGCTGCAATAATTGTTGATTCGCATAAATTTGAGAGATTTTATGATGAAATAAATGTTTCAGAGGAATGTCGCTTGTCAATGACTAAGGCTATTCTAAGAGTTGGGGGGGGGGGGAGACTATAAAGAGAATTTGGTAGTATCCAATGGAGAATTTATCAAAGCTGCTCGACCTTCAGGCATGACCATAACATTCTCATAGGTTGACAAAAGGATAGATGCTCAACATCATAGACCATTATATGTGACAGCCATAACAAATGGTGTAACAAGTTATTACATGGTCCTCTTTAGGCTACAAACACAGGCTACAACATTTCAAAAATGGTATTCAACTAGTGTTCTCAACATAGAGTGATGGTGCCTGATAATCTAGGTTAGTCTCGAATGGCAGGTGAAGCATTCAAAACGTGATAAAGGACAACGAGTTACCTTGTGAATCTGACTTATCACTTTGCGCAGAATAGCGTCCACGCCTCTACGTTTATCCACACCTTCGGATTAAGAGTTGGAATTTTCTCTACGGATTGTGCTAGCAGTGTAGGGAAGGAATCACCAAGGAGTGTGATCCAATCAAGCAACGAACACAACGATGAAGGAGGAGGAGAGGTTTGGCCTCCTTATTGTCGTCGACCACTAGGGGGTTCGGCCCTCTCTTGCTCTCTTCTCCTTCCTCTAAATATTTCATCTTATGAAATAACAGAATTGGACTAGCCTTTTATACTTCATAACTCCTTATTAACTACAAACTTGCCCCCAATACTAATCCTATCCAGACTAGGATAATTTGTACTTTAGTCTACTATGCAATTTAGTCCTACTAAATATGCATGTTGTTGTGTTTTGATCCTTTATTCTTTTAACCGTTAATTAGTCCAAATAATTAGCATCCATATCATGTTTAATCCTTTGGTGTATGACCCTGCACGTTCCAATTAAGTTGGCAGTAACAATTACAAACATTGAGCGGTGTCTAGCAACACATCAATTCTACCCAGCAAATAAAAATAGCCAGTAATTTGATAAATATATGTAACCAATCTTACTATGATGTGTTGTCCCTTTGTCACAATATCAGGATTAGCCAAGATGACACAGATTTCTCACTCGTATATCTAATCCATAGTTTCTCGATCTTGGGAATAGACTTATCTGAACAGATAACAACAATATCATATATTGATTTATCAGAGTCTGGCCAGACATTTAATAAGTACTACTCATCGAGTTTTCGCATATACATACTCCCATGTGGGAGGGAAAAATTCTCTCTACATCACTACCATCTCTCAGCTTGCTTCCCATCATGTTTGACTATCATCTTTATAGCTACCCAGTTACGGTGTAACGTTTGATGATATCAAAACATGATAATCCACAACTAGAGTATCTAGTGATTTCAAGTTAAAGGACTATAACATCATTGTCACTACGAGAAGCACTTGTGAAATTCACATAACTCCCATGGAGCCTTCTCGTTGCTGGTCAATTCAGTATGCCTTTACTCCTAATACATAGCCATGTGTGAGACTTGATATCTGCATATCAATTTAACCCACATAGTCTTATCCATGAATAGTGATCATCCTACTAACCAATATAATTGAATAGGTATAATTTAAGATAAACAACAATTATTATCTAAGGACTTCATTATATTAATTGCATAAATAATAAAATGAATATTCTTGCCAAAACAACGTTCACACTATAATAGATTGCCTCTAGGGAATCTACACCAACACGTAGGGCGACAACTAGAGAGAAAATCTTTCCTCCGTGCCTGGCGCTTTCAGAACCTCTCCCGCCCCCACTCTTATAAACAAACTAGACCTTAATTGTCGACACTCCCTTAAGAATCGTAAGTCTAGAAGGGTAGTATTAGATGGGACTCTCGCCAACAAAGAAAAGATCTGGGCCAACTAAGGGACAAACCAACCCAACAAGGGCAAATGAAACCAACTAACGCCAATCCAAGCCAACAAGGAAAATCGAAATCCACTGGTTCCGGTACATAGGATATTCCACTTTACGTTATTAATGAATTCTGATCAAGTAACATTTGAGAAACAAGCTTTTCAAGTAAAAATAAGGACATCATTTTAAAGACTGTTATAACCTGGGGGTATTCGAGCAAGAATGATGAAACGAGATAGATATTTAAAGTTGTTCACTAACAAATTCGCAACGACCCCAGCTAACTCCACGGCCAGAACCCGTTATTTTATTGAGAAGAGGAACCCGATTACAATGCACGCCGTCACCCCAAAGACCACGGTCACCCCGAAACACCACACACGACACACACCCTGAAAAACTCACAAAACCGTGTGTGTGTCTTGAAAAAGGCATTCATGCCTTTATATATGTAATTAGTGGCGTTGGAACCCCACCAACCCATTAGGAAACAAATTAGAATTCATTGCCGACCTACCTTTCAATTGAAATCACCGCCTAAACAAATCTCTTGCCTGACTTGAATCGTCTCAGCAACCCGAACCAGAGCTGATGTTCCTCTCCTCAATCCATAAACGGATGCTTCTCCCTGAACAAGAAACGAGCACGCCTCCACAAAATAGATATTCCGCAGCTGTATGCAAAATACGACTCGCCAAATTGTTGCTCCAAGTACCTTGTGTTCCTGCAACGAATGCTCCTGATGTGGTTTCCCTTCCGGAAACAGAAACAAGTGCTCCATCGAGAACTAGACTCATATACATTCTTTGAGAAAGCAAGATCGAATGTATTCCTTATGCGCCCAATTGCGCCAGAAAAATGCACCATGACAAGTGCCCAGACGTCATTCATACCAAATGCACCAATGACGAGAGCCACAAATTGTCATGCCTGATGCGCTTCGCATGCCTCATATGCGCCAGATGTTCGTCAGATTCAGATCGCGCCAGATGCGAGCTCAATTTTTTTCATGGTAAATGCTTCAAAACCAAAATATATGTACACTAGAACAAAATCGTGCATAATATGCGACGATACCAGGATCAGATGACCGTTCCAGAAATCTCATGCGCCAGATGATTCATGCTGTTGCTCCAACTCCAACGAGTTCCTGCAACGCATGAGCCAGAACCAAATTCAAATCACATGCCATATGCTCCGCGCCGAGAGCCAGATTGCGACTGAACGTCAATATCCCGAAAGCCAGATGCACGTGAACTGCCAAATTTGAACCAGTACCGAATGCATGCTGGATTTGCGAGATTCCTTAGTCGCCTAATAAGATGCGCGCCAGATTGATCAAAAAGGAGGGGGCTTAAAATGGTGGGCGTACCTACTTCTCGCTCACATTCAGATAAATCTTGGTAGCCAAACCAGACATCCTTCTTGGCGGAATCTCAAACCTAACTCCGCATAGCCTACTCCACCTAAATCGTGAAACCCGAGCTTTGAGTTCCACCAAAACATGAAACTCTAGCTCTTGGCTCCACTTAGTCTTGGAACCTGGGCTCTAATACGAGTTTATTAAACTAGTGATCCCTTTGACCTGGCTCGGATACCTGTTTTGTTATAATCTGGGGGTAATTGAGTAAGAACGATGAAGCAAAATCAAGAACGAGATAGATATTTAACGTGGTGTACTAACAAATTCGCAATGAACCCGTTCCTCCATGGTCAGAACCCAATATTATATTCAGAGGAGAACCCGATTTCAATGAACTCCGTGATCGCAAAGACCACTGCGGCCACCCCGAAGCACCACACACGACACAAACCATGAAAAGCTCACAAACCCGTGTTTGTGTCTTGCCCCAAAGACATTCATGCATTTATATTTGTAGTAGTGTTGGTGGAATCCCATCAACGATTAGGAAACATATTAAAATTCTTTGCCGACCTAGCTTTCAATTCTAGTCACCGCCTCAACAAAGACTTTAAATCAAGTGATCAAGTAAAACGGTTTGGAGCGTAAATTTGCATATACATTTGGGGCTGGATATAAAATTCAAAATTTGACACTAAGACAGCTAGGCACGCAAGGCTAAGCATGTAACTCACATGTATATTTTATGACAGAATATAAAATCACTTTTTGACACAAAGGAAGCTAGGCAACCAAGGCTAAGCATGTATACTCACATGTATATTTTTAGATAGAATATAAAATCATTTTTTGACAGGAAGGAAACTATGCAAGCTAGGCTAAGCATGAACACTCACCGCAAGTCAAAACAAAAATTAGCTCGAATTAGTCTTTATGGGTAGTCCACGTAGCAGACGTCTATGAAACCGCCGCCTATAATTTATCAATCATCTATCATAATGGTAGTGCTTCTAAGCAAATAATGCAGTAACTCTATATGAATGCTCGACTAGGATGTGCTAAATTCAATCCTCACAACCCCCTAAAATAACCCACGTCAAGTTAAATTCTTATAAATATACTAAGAAGTATCTTAGAGTCAAATTTTATATTAGATCATTCTCATAAATACTTATTAAAGCAAGTATGAAATACTTGGAACATTTTTTTTTTATTATTATGATAATATAAACAATTAGTAAAGTAAATAAGGGAAAAGAGCATTTATGATAATTATTATAATTATAGAATGTTATTTTTGCTAGAGAGAAAGTATTTAGTTTTTAAAATACATATTTTGATTAAAAATTTATAAGAACATGGACTTACTAATTATTAAAGTAACATTTAGGAAATAAAAATAATATTACTTTCAATCATACAGCTATATTCACAGTACACTCTTATTAGCTTATTTTCAAGAAAAACATACTTGAAATGGTAGCTTATTATGTAAATAAATTTCATGTTTATATAATTTTAATATTCAATAATAAAGTTTTCATAATAAAAACAAGTTAATTGAAAACTATCAAATAAAGCAAAATATATAAAGCACAACTAACACCTTATGTTTCCATAAAGTACTAACACTTCCTCCTTCCATTAACAATGTTTACATTAAAAGACACTCAGAAACCCCAAATTTCACGAAATAACATTTTATTTAAAATGCATGAACCCACGGTACACCACTCAAACTCTCCGATAAAAACATGCATTCAACTCCCAAAAACATGATTTTGATTACATATAACGGCGTATGGGAAGATTTAGGGCATAACCAGTCCAAGGAACGTGAAAAATGGTCAAGAAATGAGTCGGGTTGCGATCTCGCCGGTGGTGGCCGATGGATTGCTCGACGGTGACACTCCCGCAGCTTCTAGGCGCGATTGAAGAGCTACACGTGCTCCTTGGATGCTCAGGATCCTGAAAGGACCAAATTTGGGGGATGGGTGCTCCGGTATGCTCGACCCGAAATGTTCGCCGTCAATAATGGAGGGTGGGTGGTTCTGTGGTGGCGTTGGGAAGCGGTATTGCCGCTATTTCTATTGAATTTGTGCTCATCAGGGGAAGGGGAAGAAAGGGAGATATAGTAGAGGGGTTGAGAGATAGATGGAAAGCGGTGGCATTGGTGGCTTTCCCCGTCGGGGTTGTTGCCTTGGGCCTTCAGGTCTTGTGGTTGCAGCTCCGGCTTGATCTGCTACTGCTACCGTTGCTGCTTCTCGAGAGAAGATAGAGAGAGATTGAGGGGGGTGGGGGATAAATAGAGATATGGTGGTGGCAAGGAGGGTGGAGATGGTACCGGTGGTGGTGGTGGTTTGTTGGACGAAGGAGAAAAAGACGAAGATGAGGATTATGAAAAAGTGGAGAGGAATGTCTTTGATGAAACAAAATGATCAAATGGTTACACAATTTTTGTGTGTGTGTAATATTATAATGTGTATACAAAGTATTTATGGATGTATAAAGAAATCGTATTATACTAGTACAATTCTATATCGTATAAAGTATGTATATACATATGGATATGTATAAATATATTGGTATTTACATATAATAATCTCTTGTAAAAGAAAATTATACCCACTAGTTTTCATAAACTCATGATTTAAACCCTAACTGAAATAAATTAAATATCAAATTACCCCCAAACTTAGTGTAAAGATTCACATCACCCGATATTATCAAATAGGGTATTACAAATGGCGCTGAATCAAGAGAACCTTTGTCGATGGAGGTGTGTTTCTGAACGTAATACCAATTAACACTCTGGAGTTGGCTGGTATACCTGAGAAGAAAGAGGTTAGACGTCCATATCCTTCGCTTGGTTTTGGCAACGAATCGAATATGACTCAAGTATTTATCATACTCAAAATTCATATAGGGAAAATAAAGTTTTCTGTTAAATTTCATGTGATAAGCACAAACACCACTTATCATATGATTATTGGGCGCACATGGATTCATCGTTTTGATGCGGTAACATCCACAGAAAATCAAATGATGAAAGCGGTGTAGAAAAATAGAGTGGTTGATATCCCAACATAAATTAATCCCTTTAATTTGAAAGAAGCACATTTGAAAAAAGCTGTGTGGTTCACAGAGTTAGGTGATGAAGAGAGACCAGCACCTTTCAATTTTACCCCTTTTCCTAAATGGGAGGATATCAATTATCAATCACCTGTAGGAGTCATGCTATTGAGGGAAAACATTGTTTGTTAACAACCTCATGTCCTGAAGCTTCAAACCTTATCTCTCACAAAAGAATATTTAGTATTTGAAGCGAATGGTTGAGCATGATACCGATGGAAACGAAATTAGTAGTTTGGCATAAATGGGGAGAAATGTTATCTCATATGAAGGTGCGCGGGGCCATCTTCCATTATCAAAGATGACCTTAAGATTTTTGAATAAAGAAAGGATCTTTAGAATAATTAGAGGAAGGATTCAAAGAATCCCCGAAATGTTTCGAAGATTCACCCAAGCCGATGAAGCAAGAATTGAAAGAAGTGTTTTTAAATCCGAAAGAATACAAGAAGAGACCCGTGTTTTTTCTCTGCATATCTCAGTGGTAGTAAAGAAGAAGGTTTTTTTGATTTAAACCTTAAAAGCGAGCATGAGACGATGTGCAGTTCCTACACTTGTAGTGACAAAGAAGGATGGTTCTTGACGCATGTGTGTTGACAGTAGAGCCATTAATCAGATTACAGTGAAGTACATATTTCCCATTCCACACTGGATGACATGCTAAATTAGCTATCCGGCTCTAAGATCTTTTAAAAAACTGATCTTAAGAGCGGACTCCACCAGATTCGGATAAATCATGGAGATGAGTCGAAGACAACGTTTAATACAAAACATGGCTTCCACGAGTGGATGGTTATGCCTTTTGGGCTTTCCAACGCACCCAACACATTTATGTGGTTTATGCATTAGGTACTGAGGCCTTCATGGTAAAGTTTGTGGTCGTCTAGTTCGAAGATATTCTTATTTACAATCCTAATTAGGCTACCAATTTTGATCATCTATGTGTTGTGTTTGAGGCACTAAACGCGAAGAATTTGTTCATGAACAGAAAAAAGTGTTTCTTCTTTACTACATATGTGTTATTTTTGGGATTTGTATTGTTGATGGTGTTCATGAAGATCCGTCAAATATTGAGGATATTGTGGAGTGGCCTAGACCAGGATGCTGCATGACCTCCCTAACTTCATGGTTCAACATCATTCTATCGCAGGATTATCATGAATTTTAGCTCCTTCATTGTACCTATCACCGAGTGTATCAAGGAATGTGATTTCAAGTGGTCTAATGAAGCAGAGTACAGTTTCAGGGAAGTGAAGAAAAGGATGACCGCGACACCAGTTCTTGCGCTCCCAGATTTTGACAAGGTGTTTGAGGTTAATTGTGATACATCAGGCATTGGCATTGGATGTGTTCTAAGCAGTTAGGGCGTCCTATTGGGTTCTTCAGTGAGAATTGTCAAATTCCAAGATGAATTACTCCACTTAGGATTTTGAAGTTCTTTCTATGCCATAGTTCATTCTCTTAAGCATTAGCTACATTATTTGATACAGAAGAATTTTATTCTGTTCACTTATCATGAGGCCCTAAAGTACATCAATGGACCGCACAAGATGAGTAGGAGGCATGCCAAGTGGGTGGCGTACTTTCAGGAGTTCACATTTGCATTGAAGAAACAAGCAAGCAGCTTGAACTGTGTGGTAAATGGTTTGAGTCGCCATAGCGTACTTCTCATCACCATGAGCAGCCAAGTTGCAGGGTTTGAGGCGTTCGCATACATGTATACAGTTGATCCTTCTTTTTGGCATGATACTTAAGGAGGTAACTGATGGTCAACGCCACAATATTATTTTGCATAATGGTTATCTATTTGGGGGAAGCATTTGTGCATTCCTGATTTTTCCTTGAGACAGCAGCTTATCATTGACATCCACAATGAAGGACACTTTGTCCGAGATAAGACATTGACTCTTGTATATTATAACTTTTACATACCAAATTTTAACATTAACTTAGCTTGTTATGTGGATCGATGTTGTGTGGGCCAGTGCTCCAAGGGATTCGTCACTAATGCAAGTCTTTAAGTTCCTTTACCTGTTCCCCAAGCTCCTTGGTGTGTCGTTATCATGTATTTTATTCTTGTCTTACCCCGTACGCAAAGGGCCGCATATTCGGTCTGATAATTCAATCCCTTTGAATTAAGGATGTGTATAAACTACATGATTGTTTGAGAGACATGTTCAAAGCTCCAAAGCTTTGAAGCTTAATATTGCCTATAGTCTTGCTAGATACTTGGTGACAGTTTTCTGTGTTGCAGACTGGGTATTGGATTGAATGATGTTTATAAGTCCTTTATTGTCTCTTACAAATATTCTTAATCTTTTATATTGAGGTTATATGTCTGGAAAAGTGTATAATTTGATATGTCTTAATAATCATAGCTAGGCCAAAGCTTTGAACAAATCTGAAGTTCCAAAGATTTGGAGTTTATACTAGATTTTAGCTAATTTATTATGGCTATCTTGTTGCAGGCTAACCTATCTGGCTATGTGATTGGTTATTGACTTGTTCTAAGTCATAATCTTATTGTTGATTATTATTGGGATATATATATATAGTGTTTATCCTTTCAGAAAATAGCTAAGCACATTGGTTCAATCTGATCTGTCAACCAAACTGTCTTCTCTAAGATCTACATCATTTTCTTCTTGTTTGAGAAAAATTCTCAAATTAAATACAAGTATAAAAATGATTACAAACAACTTTTCCATCTCAAGGACAGGTCGTAGCGATAAAGTCGAGTTTGTTGATTGTTTCCATTAGAATTCTACAAAGAATGAGAAATATGCAATTTTCGTATTGTGAACAATTATATTCTACTTAACAATGGCTAGAATATTAAATATAGCTCCCACTATTTTTCTCTTATTAACATTACTCAGTATTAATGTGAAGAATATCATATATTTTCTGGTGGGTCAGGATCTATATTTCACCTCATCTTGAGCCTGCTTTGGCATGTCACCCAAAATTTGGTTATTTAGGTAGGAAAATATTCCAATTGCTTCCACTGAAATTCATGGTTCAATTGGGTGAATAGCTCCTTATTCTTTATCTATCTCATAGATAACTCCCAATTGCCTTGCCTCTAAGCTTTCAATCCTATTGAAATAGCTTAGTTGCGTTAGACCTCTTACTTCAGCAATTTCACATTACTTGCTTGTGTCGTCGCGCCACATCATGATGAATCAAGTCTCCCTGCTTTGGGAAGTCCGAACTAAATACATCTTGATCATGAAGAGTGCTAAGCAAGAGAAGACTAAACGCAATATTTTCGTTGAGGGTTTTTCTTGTCATTTTAATTGTTGATCATATCAACTGATCTACTCAATTGGATTGGGCAAGTCCAAATGAAAGATCCAAACAGTTTTCTAATTTTCCAATTATCATTTTTCATGCATCATCCATAAATCAAAATAAAACAAGGTAAAACAATAAATAAACATGGTTTGGATGTAGTCTCTAATACTAAGATACTCCCAAGCCAATGAGAATAGCTATAAGTCCTAAAACAGCAAGCTCATCTCCATGTGCTTCCATCCTTAGTCCATGTGTCCTAGCTTGTGGTTCTTCATCGTCTTGTCGTTTCTTTAGTCTTTAATCTTCTCACTAAGCTGCTAGCTATTTCTTATCTATCTAATTCTAGCTAATACTTATAAACTAAATAGATGAACATCGCAGGCGAGGGAGAAGACGACACGCAGGTCGTAAATTAATTACATTAATTACATCAAAACCAAACCAAACTACAAAAAATAAAACATCCACACAACTAAGGCCACATCCACCCACCATGCGATGAAACACATAAAACAGTTAAAATTCAATTTTATCGCGTTAGGTCAGTTTTAATTGAAAGTGGTAACTGGGTCAAACCGGTCAAACCAGTCAAAAGGTTAGACTAGTCAAACCGGTCAGATTGGCTGAACTGGTCTTGACCGGTCAGACTTGGCCGAGAGAACAGTGGGGCCGGTCATTCAACATGGTCGAAACCCCTAGGGTTTCAAAATCAAATTTTCAGTGATCTTTTGTGCTGGCCGAACCTATGGGGACAGAAAAATCCCTTTTTCTTCCTCAATTTACCCTAAACCTAGTTTTTCAAAATTTATGTGTATATCAATTATATACCTGAAAAATCATTATCTTTGCATCATAAACAAATTTAATGAATCTCCACATGAATCATATTTATGGCGTATCATAATACGAATATAAGTTTATTACTATTTACGGTCAACTGACAGATTACGGTAAAACTGATAAAACAGATGACCATAAAAATCGTATTATGCACTATCGAACCACACTATGATGCCATAGTAGGGTTTGGGTGCAGGTTACACAGCGGAAATACAAAAAAATTCTGCCCAAAGCTCTCCACGGATCTGAGATGAAGCATCATAACATGGTAAAGGATAACAGTTTATCTTGTTAATCTGAATGATCACTGCGTAGAATTGATGTACACACCTCTGCAGATATCCACATCGTATGATTAGCAAATGAATCTTCCTCTACAGTTTGTGCTAGCAATGTAGCGAAAGATCAATCAGGGAGCTTGATCCAATCAAGCAGTGCGCCACTACTAATCCAATGAATAATTCTTTTATCTAACGAATAATTAGGTCTAGACTTCTCTTTTATAATTCATAACTCTTTACTAATTACAAAACTGCCCCACTACTAATCCAATCCATACTTAGATTAATTAGTAGTTTAGTCCAATTTGCTATTTAGTCCAACTAAATATGTACGTTATTGCACTTTGATCCTTGATTCTTTGAACTGTTAATTAGTCCAATTATTTAACATCAACATCCAATCTCATCCTGAGGTGTGTGACCCTACGGGTTCCTATTACGTTAGCAGTAACAATTACAAACATTGAGCGGTGTCTAGAACCACATCAATGCTAACCCAACTAATAGGAATTTCCATTGATCTGACAAACCTCTGTGACCAATGTTATCGTGTTGTATTGTCCCTTTCTCACAATATCTCGATAGAACACGAGACACAAATGTCAGACTTGTATATCCAATCTATAGTTTCTCTATCCTGAGAATAGACTTATCTGAACAAATAACAACGATATCGTCTATTAATTTACCTAAGCCTGGCCAGGCATTTATAAGTACTACTCATCGAGTGGTCGTGGATACAAACTCCCGTTATGTGGGAGGAAAAATGCTCTCTACATCACTACCAACTCTCAGCTTTCTTCATAACATGTCTGACTATCTCCTTTATAATTACCTAGTTACTGTGTGACGTTTGATTATATCACAACATAATAATTCACAACTAGATTATCTAGTGAGTTCAAGTCAAAAGACCAAAATACCAATGTCACTAAGAGAAGCACTTGTGACATTCACATAACTTCCATGTAGTCTTATCGTGGTGGGTGATCCAGTGTGCCATTACTCCTAATGCATACCCATGTGTTGGACTTGATATATCCATATTAATATAACCACATACTAGTCTCTATGCATAGTGATCGTCCTAATAACAATTATGCATGACTAGGGATAATTTAAGATAACAACAAATGCAAGCTAAGGACTTCATTATATAAATATTTTTATATATAATAAAATTAATCGTCTAGCCAAAACAACGTTCACACTAAAATAGATTGCCTCTAGGGCATCAACACCAACATTTAGTAGGATCTAAACTAAAACAGTGGGACTAGGCTCTACCTCAAGCAATATTTTCCTACAACAGATCGACGAGTAGGACCACTGGCTTGAGTCCATTCCAGATTTCCATTGGTCAGAATCCATCAGGTGTGCTGGACTTAGACCCTATTCCGCGTGTGGTCCGCATTCACCCTAAGACCGAGGAGATGACTTAGCATTTGAGAGATATTCATGCCAAGGTGAAGAGCAAGGTTGAGGAGAGTAAAAAAAGTACAAGCCATGGGTTGACAGGCATCGTCGTCAGGTACTATTTGATGTTGGTGGTTATTTATGGGCTATAACGAATCGCGATTGATTTTTTTTTGGAAAGTACAATAAGCCCAAATATCAAAGATTGGAGTTTGTGAGATCGTGCAGAAGATCAATGATAATGCTTACAGGTTGTGGCTTCACAGTCACCTGAAGCGATCAGACGTGTTCAATGTCAAGCATATCACTCCTTTCTTTGTTGGTCTGGAGCCTGTGTTGTGAACTAAAGGACGAGTTCTTTCCAACCCAAGGAGGCTGATGCAAGAGTAGATGATCCAGATGAAACTGAAATTTTATACGTGACTAATGCGGCTCTTCTCCACCATGAGATGGAAGATAAGCGCAAGGAACAGAAGAAATTACAGCATTTGGTGACGCCGCAGGATTTGGGCAATAACTTTGGCTACGAGTATCAGAATTATGCAAGCCCCCTCAATTCGGAAAGCTCTGGAAAGCTCTCGATCAGTCGGATACCCTTAGGGGTACGTCTTCAACCCAAAATTCCGCTGTTTGACTAGTCAAACGAGGATTTTTAGCTTATTTTTATTATTTCTGATAATATTTCCTTGCTAATTAGGACCTCACTTTTAACAATTTTGGATCAAACTTCCACGTACATGTTTTTTTCAATAAGGCAAAACTTATGTGTCAATTTCAAGATTTGGCCATTTTTTACATATTTTAGGGTTTCAGCTATATATGCCCGACTTTTGGGCATTATTCGATAGTTTTTGAATTATTATACTTTTCTTCCAACCCTAGTGAAATTCTCTATTCGTTTATGCCTTTCTGCTCGTTATTGCTGCATTGATTCAACGCCTTGATGAGATTCCGCGTCGGAAGCCCTATTGGCAATGAACTTGAGGTGGTCACCTCTTATTCTTAGAAATATGGTTGGCCTTAAAAAGGAGGTCTTGGGGTTTTTGCTTTGACGGAGGGTGGATATGGGTATTACTCAATGTTTTTATCTATTACTTTATTCCTGAATATATCTTGCGCTAGTGGCGCAACTTTTTGTTATACGGTCCTAGAGATATGACACTGTATGGTGACAAATTTCTGCAGGTAGCCTCATTACCCTCTGCTGCTTCTTAGACAAAGAACCTTTTCAATTATCTTCAAAACTAAAATATTTTAGAACCTTGCGTCCTTTTCTTTTTTGTAGTGTCGGGTCAGCAGCTTTGATGTGGGGGATCGTGCAGATCCATTTCTTTTATATGTAGGAGCACAATAAGCACTCTACTTCTCTATGGAGATCATTGCTCTACCTAAGGGTATGCTATGAGATACTAGCATGTGCATTGCAGAATATCTTCAGGGGATCAGCCGATCTTATCTCCCTGACTTAGATTTTTTGTTGTGATGCTCTGAGGACTGTCATGAGGGGTAAAGGTGCCCCACATCTATCGCAGATGATCCCGGTGTTAAGTGCGGTGTATGGAGTGAGGAGGATGAGAAGGATGTTCACTTTGTTCTGAAACGACCAAGAAGTGCCTTTGAGCCGGACCCCAGAAAGACATGTCTAAAGTGGCAGGCTACTGACCATTCTTTGGTCCAACAAATGAGAGCTCCTAGAAGGCTATGAAATTAGATGTCTGGTTGCAGGATTAAGGGCAACATGGAATTGGTTGGGTTCGTCTTGATTTTTGTAAGACGACTTGGCGTACCTGATGCGTATGATTACTCCTTTGAGGAGGTGATAATTAGGGCATAGTGGCCTTTTTCACATCATCTTAATTAGAATAAATAAGAGTGCTAGCTATTGTTTTAGAGTTGAGGACTAGAGTGGGGAAAGAGAATTTGTGAGAAATACTAGTGAGTTGATTCTCGAGTTTAAAGTTTCATAAATGTAGTCTGTGAGCGATAAGATTATCGTGTTGACTTGATCCACTGATTTTGTTGTCTCTCTGCACTACGATGTACCAATCTGTCCCAGCTCTTACTCCCCAAGTTGACTTTTTAACTCGTATCTGGGTCATTTTGATTGGGTGATTTGGATAGCAAAACGATGTTTTTTTTATTAACTTTTTCACCGTGTTATAGAGCAACTTTTACTTACAATACAGTGAAAAGATTCTAAAAAAATTGCATCATTTTGCTATCCAAATCACCGGGTCATAGTGACAGTGAATAGTGGTAAATATCAAACTGGGGAAGAAGAACTGGGCCAGAGTCGTATTCCCTCATTCATAGAGTGAATGTTTCCTCCTCCCGAAGATGTAAGCGGTTTAATTGAAATGCGTAAAATTTTTGTCTTGTTTTGTTCTCCTATAATGCATGTGTTGAGTGTGTAATTGTGTGGAGTATATTTTTTTTCTTTCTGTTGCGACCAAAATTCGTGTTGGCCATATTCCCAACTGGGTCATCATCATGCAAAAACTAAATTAGATTGAAAGATTCATTTATTTCTTTCTTAGAGGAGATTCTAAGAAGTAGGACTCGTGGAGTATCACACAAATGTGATTCAACTCCTACGCCAGATCGATGCGTGTTTGTCGGTACTACTGACTATCAGTCCATCCCTGCTCTTTGTTTCTATTTGATTTTTTTGACTCGTATTTAGGTCACTTTAACCGGGTGATTTGAATAACAAAATAATATGATTTTTTGTAACTTTTTTACCATATTATAGAATAACTTTTACTCTACAACATCATGAAAAAATTATCAAAAAATTACATCGGTTTGCTATTCAAATCACCGGGTCAAAGTGACCCAGTGAATAATGACAAAAATCATATTGGGAACAAAGAACCGGGACAGAGTGGTAGTGAATAGAAGAACTCCCCACGTACGCGGACAATAGACGGAGTGATCAAGGTAGACCATCATAACCTGGGATGGATTTGTCCGAGTGGAGAAAGAAGCCAGTGTCATTGTCACTGTCGTTGTGAATCATCTCTATAGTAGATTTGGGTTTAGCACTCGTGTCACTTTTAAGGAACCTTTTCGACCACCAAAATGTCTGCCCTCTTACAGCAGCTTTGCGTGTTGGATTAAATGACATAATCATCATTCTGCATGTAGTGTGACATATTCACTAATCACACGATCCAAAACATCTGGCATTGGGGGGTTTGGCAAAGCTAGATTTTAGGATAGATTATTACAAATTTGAAAAATAAGCATGGGTGTTTGGCAAAGCTAGATAAATTATTGCAATTACGGTAGTACCCGGATCCGGACATTTATGTAGCCGGATCCTGCCACTTTTAAATCATTTTTTGGTGCTGAACATAGCTACCCGGGTCCGGGTTTATGTAGCCGGATCCGGGTAGGTCCAATCCAATCACATATTATCCAATTCGAGTTCGCCACGTTAGCAAATAATGCAGCCGGGTCCGGGTCAGACCCATCCGGATCCGGGTCAGGCCCAGCCGGATCCGGGTCTGTTTCGACAAAAAATCTCATTTTTTACCAGATTTTTGATAATCTAGCTATCTAATAATTTAGCTTAGCCAAACGAGGCCATTCTATCCCATTCACATGTGGCATTTTTATGATTTACGACTACGTTTCTCTTTACCTCTGTTTCTCTTACATCTAGTATTTAGGAGTTCTTTTGACTCAATCATTTGGTTAATAAAACGATACAAGAATTTGATGATATTTTCATCATGTACACAACAAATCATCGAGTTAAAGAGATATTCAAAAGTCAGCTTAAAATATACAGGAGGAGCAGAACAGTTTTAGCAAGGGCGGATCCATGTAGGAGCAATGCGTGGCAGTTGGCTCCATTGAAATTTGAAAATTTCTACTAGTACCCCTAATTTTATATATTTCTGATGACTATACCATAGGGAATATTGTTTTGCCTCACCCCACCCCCACCCTCTAAAATTTCAAATTGCCCACTTGTCCAAGTGGTTATTTATTTTAATTGGCGGATCTCATTACTCGGGTTCGAATCTCCTTCCACTCAACAAATTTTTTTCTATTTTTTTTCCTCCATTATTAATTTGATATTTTTGTGTATAATTTCTTCTGAAATATAAAGAATTTCGACGGTTAACTTTCACTTTTACATTTGACTTTTGGTATGAAGAATCTTGCTCCGGCTGACTTGATTTCCTAGCTTCGCCACTGACTTGCAGTCCTTTTTTTATCTGATTTTATGAGTCAATATTTCTTTCATACATAGATTAAGGAGACATTTTTAACTTATTAGATTTACTGTTTGTCAAATGCTTTACTTTTTTTTGAGAAACTCAAATGCAATACTTTTATTAAAATATAAAATGTAAAAAAAATAAGAAAAGTTACATAAGTTATGCAGAAACTGGATACATTGTTTTAAATATGTGAACTTATAGTTAGACACATGTGGAATTAAAGATAACACTGCTCATTAATATATCTACATTCAAGTGAACATTTATAAGTCAACTGGAAAGATTCAGAAGACATGCGCGTAAAATAATTCACGTGGTGAGTAGCTCCTAAAAGTTCGGAAGGCGCTAAGGAGGCTTGGGGTTTCCTGTGCAGCGGCGAGATCAGCTCTATTCTCCGGAGATCGTCGGCGATAGTTGTTGGGACATCTGTACTCGCTCTCTCTGACTTTATAGAACCTGAGTACGATGTTGGACTTTGGCAAACTTTCACTGGAAGAGGAGAATGTGGAAGTGTTTAATAAAGAGTATAGCTTAGGGGCTATTAAAGTCTGATAGAACCTTTTAGGAGCTATCTATTACCTCCATTTTACCATGTTATCACGAGTGATTTGAGCTTAATTGTAGAGAATATGAGTCGTTTTGTCACTTGTTGCTCACCATGTGCTATATTGTTAGTACGGGCGTTTTCTATGCATATTTCGTTGCTATTTGTCAAATATAATCGCTTGGTATGTTTGTTCATGTTGTCTTGGCAGGAACGGGTGCTAATCGGTTGATAGGAAGTATGAAGCGAACTTCGGAAACAACGGGAGCACAAGTGGAGTCAAGAGAAGCGGAATTGGAGGAGCTTGGATGACCAGTCTGCACTATTTTGATCATATCTGGAGTTCTAAAAATAATTTGGGAGTGAGACAAGTGCCAAATGAAAGTAGACTCAGAGAGATTTCCAACGATAGGTCACGGAGCTTAATCCGAGTTGGGACAAAGAAGTTATGACCCGACGACGTCAGGAGCAGACTTCAGGGGGCTATTGTGCAATTACAGAATACTTATGCGGGTTATGATTGAAGAACGACCTAGGGACAAAAAAACACATCACTCGCGCATACGAAGGAAGGAAGAGAGGCTAGGGAGCTGAGGAGATCGATTGGGATCATCCCCAAACCGGAGATTTCACCGTTCAATTCCTTTCTCTTCTCTTTTCATCAATTTTATGGAGAAACTTTGTTGTGTTGCTACAATTTCAATTAGTAACTAGACGTTTTGCTAGGCTTCTCCAAAGAGCCTAGGGTTTATGTAGACGATTATGTTTTCCGGGTTTAAGACTTTGTTTCATGTTTTTTTATTTGATTTATTGGATGGCATTTGATTTCATGAAATTGTTGAAGACCTTAGTCTATTGACACGACTAGGTAGGAATTGATAATTCATGAATCTTCGTGTTCTTCATAGATTGTAATCGTGTTTAAAGTTAATATCTAATCTAGTTATTGTTCATATACTATGCTTAATCCATGGCAAGAATGGAGTAATTAACCGGACTTGTTAATTAGCTAGCGAGTGCGTGAGAGCGACTTAGACCTAGTTGTGATGAGATATGAACAACAATCCTTAATCACTTAGACTGAGAAGAGAGCTGTGTAGGATTGGCCTTAGTGGGTAGATTCGGTAGGAGATAGTGAGGTGTTCGTGCGGTGGTGGTCTGAGAGGACATCATAACATGCACTGTCGTTAGCCTACTAGAACGGACCGGTAGATGTAGGTGGACCAATAGGACACCAAGTAAACCGTGACGTAGAACGACATGAGACCGAGAGAAGATTGTCAGTGCTATTACCTGACTTAACTAGAATAGAGTTAACGTGTTACATTGCTAATCCGGAAATCGTCTACAACCCTAGGTGATCTAGAGAATGCCTAGTTTCTCCATATTTGTTTTAATAAAATAAAAATCCAAAAATATTAGTTTAGTTGTTTATTTTATTTCAGTCACCTGTTTGAGGGTGACAACTCTTTAAATCAAAATTCTTCCTCCTTGTACAGTACTCTAATATAATAACTAATTAAATAATCTCAAGCTTGTCTTCGTGGGATCGATAACTCGGGGTTGAAATATTACCCTATATTACTTGAACCGTGCACTTGCGGTAACACGTAAGAAAGCGTGTCAAAGGCAGAGGACCATGTTTGATGGGTAGGTTTCTCTTACCTATTCGATTCAATATCTGGGCTATGAAACTTTTGTTTAAGAATATTTAGGAAGGGAGAGACGAAACTAGTATTCATGAGTTGGGATCAAACAAGTTTTTGTTTCAGTTTCCTCACAAGGATGCCATGGAAGCCGTCTATGCCGGCGGCCCCTGGATATCAGACGAAAATATTTTGATCTTAAAACATTGTAACTTGGTCGCAATCCCTTTTGAATCGATTGAAGTGTGGGTGCAGGTGAAGAATATCCCCCTCTATCATCAAATTGATGATGATCTTCGGAGAATTATCAGGAATATGGGAACGATAATTACCACGGATCCAAAGATTCCTCTTGCCCAGGGGTGATTATATGAGGGCTAGGGTGAACATTGATATTAACAAACCCTTAGAAAGGGGGCTTTACATTGAGGTATTGGGTAAGAAGATATGGATTGACTATAATTATGATAGGATTCCGTGTCTATGTCAATGGTGCGGGATGATCACTCATCATGGGGAAGATTGTCTGATACGTGGGGATGTTGAGAAGATGCAAGATTATCCGGGGTTCGGTTGGTTACTATTTCGACCGCCTCCCAAGAAACGCCTCCTCGATGTTTTTAATGATGAAATCACTAATAAAGTGGAGTCCGAAAAGAAGTCAAACTCGGCATCCATGGAAGGTAGCGATGGAGATGGGACGGAAACAGTGCCTCCGACTAATACAGGAGGTGATGCTGATATTTTGTTTGATGATGGCTCGGATTGTAATGGAAGTGTTAACGGGAGTCAGGTTGACTGTCATTCGGACACAACGGGTTTCGAGGACTTGACTTTAATTGACAATCCACTTGCTCATGATGCGAAGCTTGGTCGCTTTTCTGCCGAAGATAAGGTTAAGGGAATTTATATAGCCCTTAATCAGAAAGTTACCAACACTAAGAGGAAAATCAGCGAGATAAATCCTAGTCCGGATCCGAAGGAAAAATCCAATATAAAGCTTCCAGTAGGGGGAGTGAACCGAGATTGTCACTTGGTAGAAGGGGGGCAGGTGGTATGGGATTGCTGGGTCGCGGCGCGGGAAGGGGGGATCAAGAGGTGGAAGATCAAATACCAAAACGGGGGATGATCGTGGTGGTAATCAGGAGAGGCGCATGAATGTTCAGCCCATAAATAATGCTCATCGAAACCCAATTATTCGTCAGAATGAGGAAGTAACAACCAACAACCAGTCTTCTTGCCATGTTTCTGCAACGCAGATTCCGAAACAGGACGGGGGTGCCCTAAATAACCTATCTCTTTCATTGGCTGAGGCTGTCGTACAGCCTAGCCAATCGCGATGAGTCTACTAAGCTGGAACGTGCGGGTGCTTGGGAACCCTCGTCGCGTTATCTCTCTTTGCGATTTATTAAGGAGATAGAAGCCCAACGTAGTCTTCTTGATGGAGACGAAACAGTATGCAACGGAGATGGTTCAGATTCGTGATCGACTTTGTAATACCACATTTTAATACGAAGGGTTAATTGGTAAATAATTCGAGAAATTTGATTTTATTTACGAGTAACGGATTGGGTAATTTTTCGGGTTCAAAATATAGAATGTAAGCTCGAGTACTAATTCTAGAAAACGATTTCGTTGTTGGGTATTTGTTTCTATTATTTTATTCATTTTTATGCTAAGTGCTAAATTGCCTACTCTAGTAGTGTACCCAACACACTTGATTTCTCTACCTAGTTGTGCTACCAATACACACTAACAATTCCAATACAAAAAATATATAAATAAATAAAATAAAATAAAATATTTCCCTTCTCGTTTTTCGGTCTAAGGATGACAATATTGTTGTCACCACGAGAAGCGCTTGTGACTCCACATAACATGTGTGTAGCCTTCTCGGAGATGGGTCAATCCAGTGCGCCAATACCCTTAATGCACACCCATGTGTTGGATCATGATATCTCTATATCAATCCAACCCCATACTAGTCTATAGATCATTGTCCTATTAATCATTATAATGGACTAGGGATATTTAAGATAAACAACACAATTATAAATTTAAGGACTTATTTATATTAAATATACAATAAATAATACAATGAATGTTCTAGCCAAAATAAATTCATACTAAACTAGGTAGACTCAAGGGCATCTATTCCAAAATTTTGTGTTGTGCGTTTCAGGAACCGGAGGCTCGGGAATGTGAATGGGAGGTGGAATGAACTTCGGAAGGACGAGAAGGCTCAAGAGCATGATGGAGTTAAAGACGGGTTAAGAAAAGACTAAATAATTCTATACTTAGAATTCTGGGCAATATCCACTTAAAATCACCAGCTGCTGGTCTTCTTAAGACCAGTATGATGCCGAATACACGAAAATATGAGGTTTCAATGCAATTTTTAAGAACTTTTGTGCAAGAAGTGAGGGGAATATTGTATTAAGTGACCTAGTAGCTGGGGAAAAGATTCATTCGCGTTTCTTCGAGAGGATTCACATTTGGAGGATCCATTCTATCACTCAAGGAGAAAGAGGAGGACGGAGGAGAGACAGAGACGAAGGCCAAAATCTCCATTGATGATCTAGGGTTTGAGGTTTTTTTTTTCTTCTTCTTCTTCCTCCTTCAATCTTTTTTTGGAGAAACTATCGTGTTTTTCTATTTGTATTACGATTAGCTAGACCTTTGATAGGCTTCTCTAGAGAGCCTAGGGTTATGTAGACGAATTATTTTCTGGATTCTTACTCTTTGTTTCATGCGTTGGATTTTGGTTCTAGCAATTGAATGTTGAGTTTCTTGAAATTTTTGATGAAGTGAGTCTATGGACATGTCTCGTTTGGGATTTGATATTCAATGAAACTAGGGTTTATTCATGAACCAATTTCTTGCTTAATATTAATTTCATTCCTATTAATTGTTCATATGCTGAGCTTAAATCTTAGTAGGAATGGGGTCATGACCCAGAACTACTATTTGGCTAGCGAGTGCGCGATAGTAACTCTAACTAGCCTTGATGAGATGTGAACAACAATCCCGAATCACCAAGACCGAAAAGGAGAAGTGTTAGGATTGCCCTGAGTCGGTAGAATCTGTAGGTTATTTCTACTATTTCGTGCAACGGTGGACCGACAGGACCCGTTGACGTGCACGTAGTTAGCCTACTAGAACGAACCTGTAGATTCATGAGACCGATAGGAGATTGTAGTCTACCGAGACGCAAGATGACATGAGACTGAAAGAAGATTGTCGTAGCTTATTACCCGGCTTAGTTAGAATAGAAATAATGTGTTACTTAGCTATCCGGAAATTGTCTACAACCCTAGGTTATCTAGAGATTGCCTCGTTTATCCTTATCTTCTTTATTAAAATAAAAATACAAAAAATTAGATTAGTTTGTTATTTCATTTGTCAGTCACTTGTTTGTGGGTGACGAACTCATTTATCACTCAATTTTCCTCCTTGTACCGTACTCTAATTTAATAGACTTTTGAAATAATCTAAAGTTTGTCCTCGTGGGAACGATAACTCGGGGTTGAAATACCGCCCCTATATTACTTGACCGTGCACTTGCGTATACACGTAAGAAATCGTGTCAATGGTCTAAGAGGTTCAACCTAGACCTAGGCCGAACCCATGGACCACCGCACGCCAGCGGGCTGGTCCGGCCTTCGGCCGGCTGCCCCTAGGTGCCCGCGGCCCTAGCTTCCTTCCCCTTCCTTCCTTGTTGCCCAAGTTTTCTTGTTTCCATAAATTTGTTTCCATAATTGAAAAAACCCCCTTTTCCAATTATGTTCCCAGGAATCCTAATTTTCAAGAACCCAATTTATCACATCATATGTGATCCAAACACACTAATTCTCACATCCAATGTTAAATTATATCTTGTTTGTCTTGAATCAAATTCAATTTGCATCTAATATGTCAATTAATATCAGTTTTCGCGTAATATAAACAATTCGGTGTATAAACAGAAATCGTAACACATAAAATCATATTATGCGCTACGACCTGTGGCTCTAATACCACTGTTTGTTTTTGATGCAGGTTACGCAGCGGAATAATAAAATTAATCCAGCTCAAACCCCACCAAGGATCATAGGCAAGCCATCATAACATGATAAGGGCATAAAAGATGTGTACCTTAGTTTGGGAGATCACACGAAGAATAGTGTCTTCGTCTCTATGAATATCCACACCTTGGATTCTTTATTGGATTCCTTCTAACCGCGATGTGCTAGAAACGGAATAAGGAGAAACGAATACGCAAAACGAGGAGGAGGCGTCAGGTCCGACGGCTCCAAGGAGGGGGGGCGGACTGGTTGGCTTCAGCCTTCATTCTTGATCTCTCTTGCTTTGTTATGTTATCTTAATAATGACTTGTCTTGAGAATTAAAAAGCTATAGTTCCTTATATAGTAATAAATCTTTATTAACTACATAAAGGCCACAATACTAATCATGTCTTTACATGGATTAGCCCACTTGCAAATTAGTCCTACTAAGTTTGCTTGTGGTTGCGTTATGATCCTTTTATTATTTAGTCCAACTAATTAAAACATATATCCAATTTAATCCATCTGGTGTGTGACCCCATAGGTTTCTACTTAGTTGGTAGTAACTATTTACTAACATGGAGCGGTGTCTAGCAACACATCCATGTTACCCAACTAATAGAAATAAGTCAATGATCTCGACAAACCTTGTGCCCAATGTTCATGTATTGCGTTATCCCTTTGTCTTCCTATAGAACTTTGTACTTCCTGTTGAACGATCTTAAAAAAAAAATTTAAAAGTAGGCAAAGGATCAATCAAAAGAATTTGATCACTCACTGAGACATTACTATCATTAACGAAATTGCATTAAGTAATCTTCCTCATAGGTAATCATCACATTCCCAAACACGCCACATGTGGAAGCCCTCAAAACCTCACAAGTGCATAAAGGTTGAGGCCTATAATTGGTTAACTCATCCCACATAGTCTTCAGCTTTTTGTAATAAGAAGTGACTGTCAAATCTCCTTGTTTACTTGCAGTAATAGCCATTTTCAACTGAAATATTGTAGGTCAATTTTTACTGAGAATAACTCTCCAACAATCAATCCAAATTTCTCTTGAAGTTCTCTTATAAACCACACTACCGCCTATATCATTTGGTACAAAATTTAACAGCTAATACATTATCATAGTATCAACCACTTAGATCTCAGTTCATCTCCAAGAGGTGGTTCAATCAGCTCACCATAGACAAATCCCATCTTAGCTTTTGCAGCTAGGGCTAAAACCATAGCTCTATGCCAAGTATTACAATTCTATGCTCTTAGTAAAATATCAGCAACGAGAATTATACTTGGATTATGTGAGTGTGCTAGAAAGTATGGCGACACTTCTCTACCAACAGCCACACCTCGAGTGCCTTCAAATGCCATCGCAAAACCGGATCTCAATATCTCCTTCCACCAAACCTGAGATCTTCACTTCCAGAACTCCAAACCCAATTCACACCGTCTTTAAACTTCAATAGAACATCGTTATAACACCCATAACAAGGCTCTTGTACCATTTCACAAAACACATGTCAAATTGCAGGAGAAAAGAGAGACAGAATCTCTGTGTATTTTCATATGAAAACTGAAAATGAAGAGAAACTTTCTTATCCCGTCAACTACAAAGCTACTGTGGAAGAGTAAATGTAAAATAAAGCGGAAATGACAAGATTGGACTTATAGAAACTCGCCAAATCACCTAATCTAGTAACTAACTGCCACATCGGCTAATAAGCTAAACGACGCCGTCACACTTAGCAAGCCACTGACTGTCCAGATTAGAAGGCTGAAAAACTCATCCAATGGTAGAAGCTACTTATTGCTTCATATCATCATTTTAGCTCTCATTTCAGTTTAGTCCAGCTTTTGTGCTTCATCACTAGAGTTTCACTTCGGGTCGGTTAACTAGCCGGTTTTGGTAAAAATCGACCCAATTTAACCGAATTGAAGGAACTAAGAACCGAACCAAACCTAGGAGGACCAAAACTAATCATTGAACCGTATATGGTCGGTCTTGGTTCGTTCAGAGGTACACGCTAACAAGGTCGGAACCAGAGCCGAGTACGCTACAACCGGAATCGGACATTTAGAACCGAATTTTTTGAACATCTACCTGTTGTGAGAAGTCACATCAAGGCTGAAAAAAAAAATAACTCGTTGGCCAACGGGTCTGAGGAGAGGGGCTGAACGGTTTTTTGCACTTTTTCATTTTTTTCTTTATTCCCACTCACCCCCTCCCCTCCCTAACTACTCTATGAATACCCGTACATTATACTTCATTCATCCAAACTTAAAATCATCCAACACTCTCAATTTCTCTCATTCTTCCTCACTCAAATTCACTACTCACTCTGAAATTCTCTCATTCTTCCAACATTCTGAACAACGAATTTCTCTCGATCTTCCAACATTGTGAAGAAACGTTCAAGAAAAAAATAACATCCAACTCCTTCATCCAACTCAATTTTCCAAGCTCTTGGAGTTTGTAAGTTTTAATTTTTGTTTAGCATTTCATTTGTTATTACTTGTTAGTTGTTTGTGTGCAATTCATTTATTTAATTTGTTTCAATCTTTTTAACCAAAAAAATGTCTTCTTCACATGTAGACTAATAAATTGAAATTGATCTTGAAAATTCTGGCGATATAATGGGTGTAGGTGCCGGGACACATTTTGCTAGTGAACCGGCTTAAGGTTCGAAAATAAACAATCACGTAAAAATCCTATTTATGATTAAAGTAGAAAGAGGTGTAGGTCCCGATGGTTATCCTTATTTTAAATCCATTTGTAACCTATGTGAATCCGAGTTGCCAATTCATAAAACCGTTGGATTAGGGTCACTTAAAAAGCATTTATAAACGGAACACAAACTTGTATTAGGAACACAACTTGAATGTAAAGAGGGAGTTCAAAATCAAATAGGATATAACGCTCAAGGTAAATTAGTTCCTTTTATTTATGATACACCAACGGCAAAAAGAGCATTAGCTCAATGGATTACCGCAATAAAATTTATATGGTTTGGCCGACAATGAAGAGTTTGAATAAAATGACAAAAGTTGTGTTTTGTCCGTCTTTTAAGAGAATTGGTAGAGATGCTACTAGGAAAGATATAATTAGTTTATAGAATGAGGGAAGAGAGCAAAATTTTCAAAGTTTTGGAAACTCTAATTTTACTATTGCTTGCACATCCAATATGTGGACCCGTAAAAACGAGAAAGGATATATTTGTGTCGCAGCACACTACAATAACCCCGATTGGAATTTACAAAAAACGTGTACTTGATTTTCGAAAAGTTCCATATCCTCACAATGGTTTAAATATGGAAGATACTATTGTGGATGTTTTTACCGAGTGGGGTATTAAAGATCGGTTTACCGCAATTACTTCAGATAATGCTACGTAATGTGATAGTGCGATTTCTCATATTCAAACGTTGGTCTCAACACCCTTGAAGAGTCACTTGGACACATGCGATTTGTATGTCACATTATTAATTTAGTTGTACAATATGGTTTAGATGCACTAAGACTACATGTTATGCCTACTCGCAATGCTGTTCACTTTATTACGTCTTCGGATTCATGTACAAGTAGATTTATGGATTTGTGTAGTGAGAGGTTTGAAAAGAATGAAGTATGGAAAATATTGTAAACAAGATAGAATTCAACATACTTGAATATTGTGTAGTGTTGTTGGCTACGAGCCACTTATCACACAGTTTTTGAATGAATATAGGTTGCCGGAAATTACCGTAACAACGTTTGATTGGAAAATTGCGGAGGCCATGAGAAATTTCTTGAACCATTTTATACCGCCACCATTGTTGTTTCGGGAGATTATTATTCAACCACTATTCACGTTCTTCCACAACTAGTATTTAATAGTGACACTTTTAACAATGCCAGAGATTATCTTGTATTAGCAAATTCAATTGTTCTATGGAAGCAAAATTTCTCAAATATTTTGAAGACATCCCTATAGAATTTTGTATAGGTAGTATCCTTGACCCAAGGGCTAAGGTTGACAGCACGGACTATATGCTAGTACTAATTACGGAATACACGCATCATAGTACTACACCATCTATGGATAGTGTTAAAACAACTCTTAATTATATTTTTGAAAAATATGTCAACAAGTATGGTAAGGGTAAGCAAGTCTCTCATGCATCTTCTTCAAGATATCCAAAGGGTAAGGCAAAACTTGGTTTGTTATATAAGAGTAGACAATCCAACACCACCGGGTTGACAGTAATTTTGGAATTAATTACATACCGTAACACTATGTTTTTCTCTACGCAATCGGCGGAAGAACTTGAAAGCTTAGATGTACTCGCTTGGTGGAAGCAACATGAATCAACATATCATATTATTTCGATTACGGCACATGATGTACTAACCCTACCAATTGCTACAGTGACTTCTGAAACAACCTTTAGTGCAGGCAAACGAGTGTTGTCGAAGAAACGGGCATCCCTAACATCCAGGGCCGGCCCTAAAGGTAAGTCGTTCAAGCGGTTTCTTGGGGTACCTAAATTATAGGGGGGAACCATTTTTCAAATATTTAGATGTTTGAAAATTAAATATACATAAATACGTCATAAGTATGTTAATCTTTCTTTCAAAAGAAATGTTAATCTTGATAACGATAGAAAATTAAACATTCCCAGTCATTATCACTTATCAATTGACAGTTTGTATCAATCTTTTAGTTGGACTTTGAGTTTCAAAAAAACTTCCTCATTCTTGTGATTCTTATCTCTATCCAAAATTTTCTCCTAAAATCTCTCTTAGACTTTTTATATTCTCTTGCATTAGCAACGATTATTCCCCATTATTTCATTCAAACAGTGCAATGATTTTTTTTTAAATAAAGGACGTTGTCTTCAAAATTCAAGAAATCACAAGTCTATGGCATATGGTTTTCAAATTCTCGATATCAACGATTGTTCGGTACCAACTCTTACTCCAAGAATCCGTTGGCAACATCATACTTATTCTCATTTTTTTAGTAAAGAAGCATCTAGATGTATTCTCTCTACGTTCATATGCAGATGATTTGTTACAATTTGAAAAAGAATGGATTCACTAATTTATTCAAGAGTAAATTTATTTTTTTTCCGTTGATCATATTTTGGTGTCTTATTGTATCTCAATTGAGGGAAAAGCTAGTTTACTCTTGTTTAGGGCTAGTTTGGTAATGCTGTGGCATTTTAGAAAACTGTTGTATAGGAAATGTTGTGAGAAAGCTGTTGTGATCTATCCAAAAAGTGTTTGGTAAATTCCGTATTTAAGTTATTACGGGAAAGCACTTTTGAAATTTTGTGTTTGGTAATTAGTTTTTTATTTGTTGTTACTGTTGAAATGACAATATCAGACATGATGTCATTAATAGTGTTGTTATAATAAATGATTATTGATACTTTATTAATGGATAAGAATGTCAAATAATACAATTATCGAAAAGCAATTCCTAAAAAGCAACCCCTCCCCTGCTCTTCAAAAGCTTCTTTAGCGAAGTATCTGCTTTCTAGAAAGCATTAAAAATAAATTTACCAAACACTTTAATACTGCTTTAATATTAGAAAAGTTGGTTTCTAGAAAGAAAAAGCGTTACCAAACGGGATCTTAGTCTTCCTTCCGGAAGGAACCCGTTAAATTTTTGACTCAATGTATGGGTTTAATGTTTACATTCATATATATATAATAAAGGGCACAAGACACGCCATTTGGTTAGAGAACCAAAAAAAGTTAGAATCGGCCCTGCTAAAGTCGGAGATGCTGGAGGTTCTCATATGCTCAAAGGATTGGAATAATGTCGGCAAACGAATACAAGACGTTCTCACTTTGGAGGTGAAGGTGGAAGAATTACTCAAAAGCTTATAATTAGGCGACGAGTCCACGGAAAATTAGGGCCACCAGACGATGAGACGAAAAATCAAGACGATTATTCATGTTCATTAGAATAAGTTAGCAGACTGTTACGATAAACCACCTCACGAACGATGAACGAATAAAAGAAGAACACGGGATTTTACGTGGTTCGCTAGCGAAAAATCGCCAACTACATCCACGACGGCAAAGTACCCTTTATTTCACTAAGAGTAACAATTACATTTTGTTTGCATACTAATTAGGACCCCAAGCCCATAGAGCACTGCCTCACTAGCTATCATTTGTTTCCTAACCCACCACCGCCATTGAATTTAATTCAAGACACTAACTGAAAAATCTCCACCTTGCCTTGACTTCTCTTGTCAGTAGCAGCTGCTCCTCTTCTCGTAAATAAAGCTACGCCTTCTCCGCACCAGATTTATCTCGTCACAGAGAGTCACTGGACCTCCACCGGCTCCGACATGCCTCGAAGGGGCTCACTGGCTCAAGATGTTGAGAAATTCCAGACAATGCTGGAACTTTCTCTCCGGATCCGGGTTGGTGAATATATATGCTGGCTTTTCAGCAGTCCCCACCTTTATCACCTTGATCCTGCTTTCACTTCTCATAAAGTGATGTCTGACGTCAATATGCTTGGTCCTCTCATGATGAAACTGGTCCTTAGTCAAGCAAATTGCACTCAACCAGTCACAGTAGACTATCACGTGATCTTGAAGTAGCCCTAGATCATTGACCATTCCCTTAAGTCAAATTGCCTCATTTGCTGCTTCCTTTATAGCCATATACTCCGCCTCTCTGGTGGACAAAATCACCGTCGGCTGTAGCGTAACCTTCCAACTCACAATAGATGCTCCCAGAGCAAATAAATAGCCTGTCATTGGTCTTCTACTATCAACATCCCCTGCATAGTCTGAATCCAAGAAACCAGCTACCAAGATGTTTTCACTTAACCCATAGCATAGGCCAATATCTGAATTACCTTTAAGTACCTGAATATGCGCTTCACCGCTTGCCAATGGTCCTACCCGGAGGAGCCATAAAACAACTAACCACACTAAGGTCGAGTACATACCATAGCATACATAAGGCTCCCAACTACGCTAGCATATGGAACCTTGGACATGTACTCCTTCTCCTCCTCAGTCTGAACAGTGTACATTCCTAGCTTGCTGTTAGTTTCCATAGGAGTAACTATAGATTTAGCTGATAACATCCCAAATCTGCTCAAGATCTTCTTGATGTATCCCTGCTGTGACAAGAAAAGCTTCTTCTTCCTGTCTCTATAGATTCAATTCCCAATATCTTTCCAGAATGTCTCAGATCCTTCATCTCGATTTCCGCGCTAAGGGACCTCTTCAGTTCTCTGATGTCCTTGATATTCTGAGTTGAAATCAGAATTTCATCCACATAAAGAATTAGGTAAATATGTGATCAACTTTGCAACTCTTTGTGATACACGCAGCAATCATACTCGCACTTGTGGTAACCAATCTTCATCATGAAGCTGTCAAACCTCTTGTACCATCTGCTTGGTGACTGCTTAAGTCCGTAGAGAGATCTCTTCATCCTAGCCCACGCGGCCAAGCCGCGCGCTAGGCCGGCCCGACACTTGGTCGTGGCTTCCTTGGCGCGCAAGGAGGGGGCGGACGGCCCTAGGTTTTTGGCCTTAGGGTTGTTTCCTTCCTCTCCTTGTTTCCCAGGTTTGCTTGTTTCCAAATTAAGAAAAACTTATTTTTCCTAATTTGTGCCCAAACCCTAGTTTTAGATATCCAAAATTTCACATCATATGCGATCCAAATTCACTAATCTTTACACCATATGTAAAATTATATCATTGTTGTTTGAATCATATTTAATTTGCATCATTACGTCAAATTCAGTTTTACGTGATAAATCATAATTACTGTGTAATAACTGACTAAAAAGTAACACATAAACCACATTATGCACTACGACATGTGGCTTCGATACCACTGTAGGATTTTGATACGGATAATGCAACGAAATAAACAAAATTGATTCCGTTGCAGACCCTCCAGGGATCACTGGACTAGACATCATAACGATGGTATAGGATAGAAGCATCATGTACCTTGTTTGTCTCCTTTGATGACTTCACGTGAAATAGTGTCCACGTATCTATGGAAATTCACTCCTAGGATTGTTCCGGATCCTTCTCTCGCCTTTGTGCTAGCTAGGGAAGAAGGAGGAAGAAGAAGATCGCGCAAACAGGACGCCCAAGGTCGCGCCTCACGAGGCGGACGACATGGGGAGGGGCGGATGGGGGGTGTTCGGCCTCCTTGTCTTGGCTCTCCTTTCTTTGTTCTCTCTCTTCTCTCTCTTATGTGATAAAAATTGTGACACTTATGATAAAATTAAGCGAGGAGTGCCCTTATATAGTTAATAACTCCCTATGAACTACATAATTGCCCCAATACAAATCATGTCCATACACGGATTAATCAACTTTGCAAATTAGTCCTACTTGATAAGTCTGAAGCTCCTAGACATTATGTTGTGAATATACAGGCGGAGAGTTTAGCTCTTTGATGATGAAAGACAGAAACACAAGCATATGAAATTGCTAACTACGAAAGCTTCAAAGCTTTGAGTTACTGTAGCAGTTACTATATGTTGAATTATCTAACTGTTTTTGTGCAAGTTTTCGTTATGATTTGGATTAATTATATGAATACTTTTAGTAATCTATGTTCTAAAATAATTATTGAAGGACTAAGTTGGATTGAAAATCCAATGTTCATTCTGGTGAAGTTAGCGGGCAAAGCTTCAAAGCTTTGAGATATTCTGGTTACTCTTTACTGCTAAGTTCATATAGTAATCTTCCTATGTGCAGGTGGATTCTGTGATAGTTATAACTTGATATAAGCTGATTATTTTCTATTATTGTGAGTTCTATATTAGTTACTTGATATATTCATGATATTGAATATATTTGTAAAATCAGAACTGTCAGCAGACAACTCTAGCATAGTTTTCTCATGAACTGATAGCTGCTATTTTAAGCAGATCTTTTTGATAGATTGTATTGTTATTTGTTTTATCTTGTGTGCTGAGTATATGCAAGTTTGTTGGACGTCCAAAAACAGATCAGCAATTCATTCAAATAAAGTTGTTGATTGAAGCTTCTCATAAAGGAGATATTCTAGAAATTTTTGTTCCTGAATTCTCTCAAGTCAGTTGCAGACTCTGATCAGCAATTTAAATTTGAATTGCAGAGAGTTAGCATACTCTATTAAAGCCCCCTCCCTTCTAGATAATTTATATACCTCATTACACCTACATTACACACTTTCAATTGGTATCAGAGCTTTGGTTCATAATTTACATATCTAACAATCTTGTGAAAATGAGTTTTGTAGGTGAAGGAGGATTCCCACAGGGAAGGGCATCCAATAGACCTCCACGGTTATGTGGTGATAATTTTGTGCATTGGAAGGCATTGATGAAAATGTTCATCATAGATCAGGACATGCAAGTGCGATCTATTATGGTTAATGGACCAAACCTGTTCTATACTACTTTCAATGGTGTTAGAAATGTCAAACCTGATGAAGATCTTTCAGTTAGTGAACTGGAAAAGTATCAAAAAGTTACAAAGCTTTCAACTTATTATATTGTGCTCTTAGTGCAGATGAGTTCAACAGGATATCCAACTGCAAAAATGCAAAGGATATCTGGGATAAGTTGACTGTTACCTATGAAGGAACTAGCCAAATCAATCGGACAAAGATTAATATCCTTTTGAGACACTATGAACTGTTTAAGATGAATTCTGATGAATCCATCAAAGATATGTTCAAAAGGTTTACAGATATTGTGAATAACTTGGAATCTTTGGGAAAAGTATTCTCAAATGAAGAAAAATTCAGGAAGATTATCAGAAGCTTGCCTAAGGCCAAATGGGAGCCTAAGACAACTGCAATTGAAGAAGCTCAGGATTTAAGCATCCTGAAACTTGATGATCTGCAAAGAGGGTTACTCACTCATGAGATCTCTATGAAGGAGGTTGATGGTGAAGTGAGTGACAATATCAAGAATATGGCACTCAAGGCAAAAGAAAATGAAAAATCCCAAAGCCTTAAAACCAGAAGATGATGATGATGAAGAAGAGACCTTAGCCTTGATTTTCAAAGCCTTAGCCAGAATTCTCAAGAAAAAGAGAAACTCTGGGAACAAGGATTACAACAAAGAGAAGTTCATATCTTCAACCAGCAAGGATCAGAAAGGTAAGTCTTCTTCACACTCATATAAACCTAAAGTTATGAATTGCTGTGAATGTTCATATGCAGATCACTTGGTAAGAGATTGCCCTCAAAAGAACAAGAACAGACAATTTTCAAAGTAGAAATATGACAAGAGAATGAAGAAGGCAATGGTAGCCTCATGGAGTGATTTAGACTCTTCAGACTCAGATTCTAATGAGGAGCAAGCCAATCTTTTTTTAATGGCTGGACTTCAAGAGGACCATTTTACTGAAAAGCCAATTGAAGACATGGTAAAAAAAGCTCTTATCTAGTCCTTCTGATGTGTGCCTGAAATTCTCAAAAGAATGTTTTTAAATGAGGAGAGTTACAGGAATGAGATTGATTCTTTGAAAATGAAGGTTCATGAGCAGGCAAAAGAAAATTTAGATTTGTTTTTCAGAACAAATGTCTTGAAGCTACTAAGTTTAAAATTGATAGTGACTTCACAGCTTTGGACAGTGGATTCAAAGCTTTGAAATCACAAGTCAAAGAAGTACTTGATCAAAACACTTTTTTAACAGACAAGTTTGTTGATCTAAAAAATCATTTGATGATTTAGAACAACAAAACACTTCATTGACTAGTAAGCTTCAAGAATTTAAGAAAATTCTTTCAACTTTTTATGGCTTAGAACAGAAGCTCAGTATTATGTTTGGAGGAAATATGCATTCTGTATACAAGAGTGGAATTGGATATAACCCAAATTTTCCAAGAAAAAGCCAAACCACTTTTGTGAAAGCAGGAAGCAGACATTCTCCAAAGTGTCATTACTTCTGTAAAATAGGACATGTAAAAGTAACTTGCCCCTTTAGAATGAAAGAACCTTACATAATGAGGAAGACCTATCCTTATCAGCTTAAGGGACAGGTGAAATAGATTTGGGTTCCAAAAGGAGTTATACCACCTAATATGGTTGACTCTGAGTATGAATCCAAATTCTACAGTTGGTCTAATAGCCTGTTAAGGCATTGATTGAATTTTGCAGGATGTCACCAAAGCTTTGAAAGATCAGAAATGGATTCTTGATAGTGGATGTTCCAGGCATATGAGTGGGAAGAAATCTTTATTCTCAGAGCTCAAAGAGCAATCAGATGGAACAATCACACTTGGTGACAAAGCAAAGTGCAACATAATGGGAAGTGTTGGTAACAATTCTGCATATTCAATTTCTGATGTTTATTTAGTTGATGGTCTTAAGTATAATTTATTGAGTATTTCTCAGCTTTGTGACAAAGGCAATAAGGCATTTTTTGCAAGGAGAAATGTGTGGTGCAAGATGAAAAATCAGGTTGCATACTCACTGCTCCTAGGTCACATAATGTTTATGCACTATGTACTGACAAAGTTGCAGGTGATAGTCTGAAGTGTCTCAAAGCTTTGAAGGATGACTCAAAACTATGGAACAGAAAGCTTGGTCATATATGCATGCATTCTTTGAATAAGCTCATCTCAAAAGATTTAGTAAGGGGATTACCAATGCTCAAATTAAAGAATAATTAGTTTTGCAAAGCATGTACTCAAGGTAAATAAACCAGAAGCTCAAGCCAAAGAACTTTGTAAGTACCTCCTGACCCTTAGAATTGATGCATATGGACTTGTGTGGTCCTATGAGGGTTCAGACACCCAGAGGTAAGAGATATATGCTTGTTGTGGTTGATGATTACTCTAGATATACTTGGGTTATGTTTATTAGAGAAAATTCTGAAGCATTGTCTGAATTTTCTAAACATTGCAAAGAGCTTCAAACCTTGAAAAATTTACCTGTTGCTTCTATTATGAGTGATCACGGTAGGGAATTTGATCAACTTGATTTTCAATTATTTTGTGCAAAGCATGGCATCTCACACAACTTTTTTGCACCTAGAACTCCTCAGCATAATAGAGTAGTTGAGAGGAAAAATAGGACTCTTGAAGACATGCCTAGAACGATGCTACTTGAAATTAATTTGCCAAAATATTTGTGGGCAGAAGCTGTTAATACTGCCGACTATGTGCTTAATAAATGTTTGATCAGGCCAATTTTAAAGAAAATTTTGAAGAAAACCCCTTATAAGCTGTTGAAAGGCAAAAAGCCTAGTTTTGCTTACTTTAAGCCTTTTGGCTGTAATTTTTTTGTGCATAATAATGGCAAAGATAATCTTGATTAGTTTGATGCTAGAAGTGATGAAGGTGTGTTTCTTGGTTATTCTCAAACCAACAAAGCTTACGGGGTCTACAATAATAGATCTAAGATTGTAGAGGAGAGTATTCATGTTATTTTTGATGAAAGTACTGATGATTATCTGAGTGAAATTTTTGCAGATCTTAGCTTGAATAAACATGAGGCTGATGAATACCTAGAGAAAGCCAGCAAAATCACAACTAAGCAGCAAAAAAATTCAGAAGAATCTCAAGGCCTTGAATCCCCTGCTGAGCCAAAATCTCAAAGCCTTGAGACTGAGATTGAAAGGAAATATGATGCTCCTTCTACTGTGTCAAGAACTCAAAGCCTTGAAGGTCCATACACTTGGACACCCAGAAAGAAGTTCAAATATCTCTCGGATCATCCAGCAGAGAATATTATTTCAAATCCAACTACTGGAACTCAGACAAGAGGTCAATTGAGAAACCTGTGTGCATTCAGTGCTTTTGTATCACTCATTGAGCCCAAAAATGAAAAAAAGATGCACTAGAAGATGCAGATTGGATCATTGCATTGCAGAATGAGGTGAATGAGTTTGAAAGGAACAATGTATGGAATTTGGTTCATAGACCAAAGGATCAATCAGTAATTGGAACAAGATGGGTGTTCAGAAATAAGCTTGATGAAAAAGGTAAGGTTCTGAGAAACAAAGCAATACAACCAAGAGGAAGGTATTGACTGTGAGGAAACATTTTCCCCTGTTGCAAGGTTAGAGGCTATCAGAATACTTCTTGCATTTGCATCACATAATCACATAAAACTTTTTCAAATGGATGTCAAATGTGCTTTCCTAAATGGATATTTACAAGAAGAAGTATATGTTGCTCAACCACCAGGTTTTGAAAATGACACATGTCCTTATTATGTTTACAAACTGGACAAAGCCTTATATAGACTTAAGCAAGCTCCAAGAGCTTGGTATGACACTCTCTATTTTTTTATTGGAAAATGGTTTCAAGAGAGGTCTGGTTGATAAAAAACTTTTTATCAAAAATCAGGAAAAAAGATATGTTAGTTGTTCAGTTATATGTAGATGATATTCTATTTGGTGCTACTAATGATGCTCTTTCAAAAGAGTTTTCAAGTCTAATGTGCAGAGAGTTTGAAATGAGCTTGATGGGAGAACTGAATTTATTTCTTGGACTTCATGTACATCAAATGAAGAAAGGAATTTTTGTGCATCAAGGAAAATACACCCTGGACTTGTTGAACAAGTACAACATGTCACAGTACAAGGTAGTAAAGACTCCTACGAGTTCATCAATGTCTTTATACAAGGACACAACTGGTCAGAGTGTAAATCAGAAAGAGCAAAGATCTATGATTGGTTCACTTTTGTATCTAACTGCTAGTAGACCAGATATTATGTTTAGTGTCTGCATGTGTGCAAGATTTCAAGCTGACCCTAAAGAAAGTCATTTAATTGCTTTGAAAGGATTTTTTTATATTTGAATGGAACCAAAGACTTGGGATTTTGGTATCCAAGAAGATCTAACTTTATGTTTAGTGGATATTCAGATGCAGACTTTGCAGGATAAAAAGTAGACAAAAAGAGTACTTCTGGATGCTGCCAATTTCTTGGATCTTCATTGATAAGTTGGCATTCAAAGAAGCAAAATTTAGCAGCTTCATCAACTGCAGAATCAGAATACATTGCAGCTGCATCTTGTTGTTCACAGGTTTTATGGAATGCACAGCAGCTAAGAGACCTTGGATATGATTTCAGAAATGTGCCTATAAACTGTGACAATACTAGTGCCATTTCTATCTCTATGAATACAGTCCATCATTCAAGTACAAATCACATAGATGTAAGACATCACTTTCTTAGAGATCATACTAAAAAAGGTGACATTGTTCAATCTTCTATTTCTACTTCTAAGCAAATTGCTGATATTTTCACTAAACCACTGCCACATGAAAGGTTTGCATCCCTAAGGCTTGAATTGGGTATGTTAAACAAGGATGCATTGGTTTAGGGGGAGTAATTAGCTACTATATGTATTATCTGTGTGAATCTCAAAGCCTTGAGATTATACTTTCTTAAGCCTTGAAAGTATGGCTCAAAACTTTGAAGTTTCTGTAATAGTCTGAAACTTCTCAAAGCTTGGAACCACTATTACACTGCTTTGATGAGTGGATTTGCGTTATCTTTAACAAATTGGATCATGAAATTTTGTAATATCTTTTTAGATAATTAAAGAATATTTTCAAATGTTAAGAGATTTGATCAAAATATCTACAAATATCTTTGAAAATCTTTTGAAATCTCTTTGCATGAAAATATCTTATTTTCAATCAAACTCTTCTGCCTACTTAAGCTGGCTTCAGGACTTATTTCTTTCATTCTCTACTTCTATCTCTTCGTCTCTATCTCTGTCTCTTCCCATTCTCTCAAAATCTCTCAACCCCTAGCCCAAATGGAGCAAAAATCAAGAAGGATCAACCAGATAGGACAAACCTCCAACAAAAGGGTGAAGATAAATGCCAATAGGAAGATCACCATTCATGGATAAGACTCAGAATACACAACCAGTGTTCATGAGACTTCACCTCCTACAAATAAGAGCAATAAAGGGAAGGAATTTCAGGAAGAAGCAAGGGATGGGTCAGATTCAGAATCTGCTACAGAGGAAGTGGTGAAAGAAAAGAGGAACAAGGATCAGAAGGAAGATTCAAGTAAGAAAAAGAAAGAGGTGATTGCTGAGAAGGAAAAGAAGAGTGTACAATCTTCAAAAGATAAAAAGGGTGGTGACAAGAAAGAAGAAGCAACTCCAGAAAAGAAGGGTGAAGTAAATCCTGCGAAGAAGAGGGTTAAGCAAAGTGCATTGAAAACCAAGAAAGCCACAAATTTTGGTAAGAATCTCTTACATGAGTCTTGGTTTGTTAATTCTGAAGTTAAGACTGCAGGGATCGATGGGTATGCATCATCTAAGGTTTCTTTTTGTAGTATGATCAGTACTGAGTTATTGCATATTTTGGACTTAGACTACATTAAGAGTTTGAGAAACTCATCAGTTAGAAGTCTGTTGAACCCACCTTCTGAAGCTTACCCTAGGTTAACCAGACTGTTCTATTTGAATCTGGTACAAGAGATTGGTGATAGTTATAGATACATCCTCACTTCAAGATTGGCTGCTGTAGACATTACGTTAGATCACAAGGTGTTCTCCAAAGTTTTTGGGGTACCTAGGAAGTATAAGGTTGGTGATCATCCTGATAGGAAAGAAATTCTATAGAAATCCAAAGCCATGTTTTTCTTGGAGGGAACCACTTTTGAACGCAAGCAGTTAACACATTATGTGTTTAACTGTGAAGCCAAAATCCTGTTCTCAATCATTATGAGGTGTCTTGTCCCCAGAGAATATTCCAAAGAGTTGGTAACAGACAAAGTGCTGATTTTGATGTCTTTTATCTGTCAAGGGTTTGAGGTAGACCTTCCTACTGTGGTGATGGAGCATATGGTTTATTGTGGAACTAGGACTAGGAACCACTCCCTACCCTATGCCAATATATTACCATTGTTTTGTAAGCATTTTGGGATTGCTATGGAGGATGAAGAGAAGATTACTACTGGTTTTGGGGTAGTTGATGAAGCATCCCTTCAAAGGATTGGGATTTTTTATAGTGCTAAAGGAAAGTGGAAGTTCTATTCAGATTTGAATGTTAAGGAGCTGAAGGAGAAGGAATTTTTCAAACCTAGAGCTGCTTCAACCCCTAAGGTTCCTGGTAATATGGATTTTTCACAGATTTTAGATAAGGTTGAGTTTATGGAAGATGGTGTGGAGGATTTGATACAAGGTTTGTTTAACTTGTCCAATTACCTTACTAAGTTCAAAGGTTTGGTGCTCAACAAACTTGACCTAATCATCAAATGTTTTGATCTAGAGAAAGTACCTTCTTCAGAAAGAAGAGATACCAGCACTAATTCAGAGGAAGTTCTGGGAGAAGCTCTCATGAAACAGAAGAAGAAGAAGAAGAAGAAGAAGAAGAAGAAGAAGAAGAAGAAGAAGAAGAAGAAGAAGAAGAAGAAGAAGAAGAAGAAGAAGAAGAAGAAGAAGAAGAAGAAGAAGAAGAAGAAGAAGAAGAAGAAGAAGAAGAAGAAGAAGAAGAAGAAGAAGAAGAAGAAGAAGAAGAAGAAGAAGAAGAAGAAGAAGAAGAAGAAGAAGAAGAAGAAGAAGAAGAAGAAGAAGAAGAAGAAGAAGAAGAAGAAGAAGAAGAAGAAGAAGAAGAAGAAGAAGAAGAAGAATAAGAAGAAGAAGAAGAAATGTATTCCTGTTGTTCTCACATCAAAGGATCTCTTTTAACAATCTGAAGAGGAGGGAGATGATGAGGAAACTGCTGTAGAGAAAGCTGAAAAGGAAGCTGCACATCTAGACAAGTTGGTTGATGAGGTTGTGGAGAAGATGGGAGCTGAATTTGTGGAAGCTGAAGAACCAGGAAGGCAGACTGAAGAACAGGCTAAAGATGGAGAATTTTTAGAAGAAGAGCAAGAGGAGACTCGGGGAAAATGCAATGGAAAAGCGAAGTCCTTAGGATCTTCAAAGCCTTGAACCCATTATCTCTATTCTTTCTACTCTTCTCAGTCCTGAAGTTTAGTGTATCTTTCTATTATTTTCTTAAAAACACTCTGAACAAATCCTACATTTCTTCTACTCTTTTGATGAAAGTCAAAAAGAGGGAGAAGATTATGTGTTTTAGGTGTTTTATGTTAGAGGATGTTTAGTATCTGGTTTTATGGTTTGTGATAATTTCTGAATCTGGTATGATGTTATCTATGCAATTCTGTGGTATTTGATTTTGTGTTATTCATATTCTGTGATTTTTTGTACTGATTGTAAGTTGCAGAATATCAGTGCCCAGATAATTTGCTTTGTCTTTCATCAAGGGCGAAATTGAAAAGTATGAAGCTCCTAGACATTATGTTGTGAATATACATGCAGAGAGTTTAGCTCTTTGATGATGAAAGCCAGAAACACAAGCATAAGAAATTGCTAAGTATCAAAGCTTCAAAGCTTTGAGTTACTGTAGCAGTTATTATATGTTGAATTATCTAACTGTTTTTGTGCAGGTTTTGGTTATGATTTGGATTAATTATATGAATACTTTTAGTAATCTATGTTCTAAGTTAATTATTGAAGGACTAAGTCCAATTGAAAATCCAATGTTCATTCTGGTGAAGTTAGCAGGCAAAGCTTCAAAGCTCTGAGATATTCTGGTTACTCTTTACTGCTAAGTTCATATATTTATCTTCCGATATGCAGGTGGATTCTGTGATAATTAGAAATTGATTTAAGATGATTATTGTCTATTATTGTGTGTTCTATATTATTTACTTGATATATTCATGAGATTGAATATATTTGTTAACTCAGACCTGTCAGCAGACAACTCTAGCATAGTTTTCTCATGAACTGAAGGCTGCTATTTTAAGATGATCTTTTTGCTAGATTGTATTGCTATTTGTTTGATCTTGTTTTTGGAGTATATGCAGGTTTGTTGGACACTCCAACGTCCAAAAACAGATCAGCAATTCATTCAAATAAATTTGTTGATTGAAGCTTATCAGAAAGGAGATATTCTAGGAATTATGTTCCTGGATTCTCTCAAGTCGGTTGCAGACTGAGATCAACAATTAAAATTTGAATTGTAGAGAGTTAGAAGAGACAGAGATCATGATTTTGAAGAGAGAAACTTACTAGGGATATCAAGTTAATACAACTCTTCAAATCATGCAGGGATTCAACTCTCCAGCAGACTGAAGATCATTCAAACTCAGAAGAACTCTTCCAGGCTTAAACAGCTTATCTATTCTGAGTTCTTCTTCTTGTACTTAATTGTCTTATCTATTCTTCATTTATGAAACCTCACTAAACTTAGTAGTGTGTGTTGGGTTTTGACGTAGGTAACGCAGCGTAATAACAAAAGTTTAATTCCTACTCAAAGCCCAGCAAGGATCACAGGAAGAGACACTCATAACATGATGAGGGACATAGAAGATGTGTACCTTTTGGTTCGGGAGATCACACGAATAATATTTTCCTCGTCTTTACGGTTGATCCACGTCTAGAGGTGAGATCTAGATTTTTCCTTCTCAAGTGCTAGCTTGGACCGGAGGAAGAGGGAAGAAGGAATCAAGCAACGAAGACGGCAAAGGAGGGTTTCGGCCCTCCTCTTGTGGCCGACGGGTAGGGGACGGGCTAGGGGGTTCGGCCTCCTAGCTTGTCTCTTGCTCTCTCTCTTGCTCTCTCTCTCCCACTCACTTATGTTATGAGCATTAGTTGTGGGAAGGAAGCTAGAGCATCCATTATATAGTCCAACAACTCCTTGTTAACTACATAAAGGCCCTTCCTAGCTCTACATGAACTTGGATTAGTACCTTCCTTGCACATTAGTCTTAATAAGTTTTCAAGGTGTTGCAAAGTGATCCTTATCATTAATTAATCATATTAATTAATCCCAATCCAGTTCAACTCTATTTCACGTGTGACCCCATAGGTTTCTACTTCGTTGGAAGTAACTTATTACTAACATGGAGCGGTGTCTAGCAACACATCCATGCTACCCAACTAATAGAAATAAGTCAGTGATCCCGACAAACCTTTGTGCCCAATATCACATATTTCACTACCCCCTTGTCTCCATATCCGGATTAGACACGAGACATAAATAGTAACACTCGTATATTTAATCCTTAGTTCCTCGATCCTGGGAATATGCTTATGCAAGCAGAAAACATCAATATCTCCATATTGATTTATCTGAGTCTGGCCAGACATTCAATAAGCCTCGTCCCTCGAGTGGTCGTGGATATTTGCTCTCATTATGTGGGAGGGACAAATCATCTCTATATCACTACGATCTCTAAGCTTGCTTCCTATCAAGCCCGATAACTAACTTTATGAATACCCAGTTACGGTGTAACGTTTGATAACATCAAAGCACGATATTTCACAACCGGAGTATCTAGTGACTTCAAGTCTAAGGATTGCAGTTATATTAGCACTACGAGAAGCGATTGTGACTTTAACATAATCTAATGTATCCTTCTCGTCGCTGGTCAATTCAGTATGCCATTACTCCTAATGCATACCCATGTGCTAGACTTGATATCGCTATATCAACTACACACATACTAGTCTATATTTGATCGTCCTATTAATCAATATAATGGACTAGGAATATTTAAGATAAGCAACACATTGTATCTAAGGACATCATTATATTAAATATCACAATATATAATAAATGAATATTCTAGCCAAAAACATTGTTCATACTAAATATTAGATTGCCTCTATGGAACCTATTCCAAAAGTTTGGTTGTTCAAGTGAACAACAAGAGGTTCTTATTGTTTCAATAGGTTGTAGCCTGTAACTAGATAGGTTGGGAACCACAAGTTGTATAAGTGTAAGGTAGCTCACTTAGGCTTGAGATCTAGGGCTAAATCAGGGTGATTAGTAAGAAGTTTTGTTTGAATCCTGGAGGGATTAGATCCCTCAAGAAGAGACTAGGTCCAATTGGGACCGAACTTTGCAAAATCTCTGTGTATCTACTATTTACTTTTGCTGCATTTACTTTCAGTTCATATTGGAATTTTCAAAGCTTTGGAGATTTCCAAGTCTTAAACTTTGGAGCCTCTATACTCTACTGTTATATCTTTGAGATATCAACATTTTGATCTACTTAAGTTTCAAAAACTTGTGTTTCCGCAAAAGCTAGCATACTCTATTCAACCCCCCCCCCCCCTTCTAGAGTATTTATATACCTGTTTACACTTACATTACACACTTTCAATTGGTATCGTAGCTTTGGGTCACAATTTAGAGATCTAACAATCCTGTGACAATGAGTTTTATAGGTGAAGGAGGATTCTCACAGGAAAGGGCATCCAATAGACCTCCACTGTTCAGTGCTGATAATTTTGTGCATTGGAAGGCATTGATGAAAATGTACATCATAGATCAGGACATGGAACCGTGGTCTATTATTGTGAATGGACCAAGCCTGTTCTGTACTACTGTTAATGGTGTTAGAACTGTCAAACCTAATGATGATCTTTCCGTTACTGAACTAGAAGTTATCAAAAAATTACAAAGCTTTGAACTTATTATATTGTGCTCTTAGTGCAGATGAGTTAAACGGGATATCCAACTGCAAAAATACAAAGGATATCTGGGATAAGTTGACTGTTACCTATGAAGGAACTAGCCAAGTCAATCAGAAAAAGATTAATATCCTTTTGAGACACTATGAACTATTTAAGATGAATTTTGATGAATCCATCAAAGATATGTTCAAAAGGTTTACATATATTGTGATTAACTTGGAATCTTTGGGAAAAGTATTCTCAAATGAAGAAAGGTCAAGAAGATTCTCAGAAGCTTGCTTAAGGCAAATGGGAGCCTAAACAACTGATATTGAAGAAGCTCGGGATTTAATCATCCTGGAACTTGATGATTGACACGCTCCAACTGCAAGTGCACAGTTGTCAGTGTAGTGATAATATTCCGGAAATTCGGGTTGTCGAACCCAAGAGACTTCGTGTAAATGAACTACTAAATTTGTTCTTCAAGTGGGCAAAGCGCGTTGAGTTGTGTGTTCTAATTCTACTAATAACTAAAATAACGAGCATCTCAAATAATTCGATGAATTAATTCAAGATTAACAAGAACGAGTTGATTTGGTTGTTTCTCAAAGTTGGTCAAGATCAAGATATCTCTACAGATCACTAGGTGTTTCACACTACGTTGGATTTATGTTGTACTAACACGATGAGTTTTTGTTCTAGTTAAACGAGCAATTTTATATTGAAGATGTCTCAACCAATAACTATGCTTAAACTCTCATAACTGATTCCTCTAGCCTACTCAAGTTTAAGCACGCATTACGATATTGATTCTACTCTTTGTTCTTAGCTAACTAGCAAGATTCCTCAACCCTAGATACGGCTAGTGTGTATTTCAAGTTTCCGGGCAAAGAACGTAGATTCCTCTATCATTCACAACCTAAAACAATCCTATTAATACGTCTACTTATAGAAAAGATAGATGAAAGGTGTAAAATACACATAACTAGACAAAATTTCATCAATTAAGCATGAATGGATGAAAGAAGATCCATAAATCACAATACGTAGTGATCAAACCCTAGTTTCCTACGAGATATCCCGAAATAATTGCTTAGCTACGCATAAACATGATCAATACACAATGTTTCATGATCAAATAGCAATAACTAGAGAAGAAACGAAGATTTAGAAGCCAAACGGATTATCCAAGCTCTCCAACCAAGCTCCCAGCTCTCCAAGCACGTCTCCCAAGGTGTTCTCTGATGCCAATCATGTTCCCCATTGTTTCCTAAGTATTTCGTGGCTCTACAACCTCAAAACTATGCCAAAATAGCAAAATAACCCCAAAAATACGATCCTGGCAGCAGAGGTAATCGTACGATTACCTTGATGTAATCGTACGATTACTTCGTGCGATTAATTCACAAGATCACTCGTGCGATTACTTGACAGCTTCAATATTTGGCTAAGGGGTAATCGTACGATTACCTCCATGTAATCGTACGATTACTTCTGGGCAGCCAACATCAAAATCCCATCTTCTTGCTCTTTTTTCCCGTCGTCTTCACTTACCAAGCATTTCTTTGAGCCTCCAACTTCTCTGAAGTTCACTTTTGCTCCAATGTCACGTCCCGAGCTCCCGGTTCCTGACAACCACAACACGAGAAACATACCGGAAGATCAAACGTGATAAAATATAGTCAAAATTAACGCCAAAAGTTCCCGGACTCATCATTTACATGAAAAGACTCAACATGCTCCAATTTAGCAAGAAATGGTCCAAAATCCATCAAAACGCATCGGAATGCACGCAAAACGGTAAGGAAACATATACAAATATAACTCCAATTATGGAGTTATCAAATATCCCCACACTTACCCGTTGCGCGTCCCGAGCAACAATCCAAATCACAAGCTACCACAAACCCTTCGAAACTTCCTCCTCCCATCTCAACTCTCGAGTCAACTATTCCAACCAAGACCATTGCATACTTTTCAACTTACCAATTGCATACTAACCTCAATTAGCCGACTCAATACACATAACGACTCAATACAAGACTCGACGATGCAACAATATGATGCAATGCAATTATGTGACTCGATCTTAACTAAACACTTATATATACACAAAATATCTTTTTAGGCGAGATCGGGAAACCTCAATTAGCTTAAACCAGTTCTCATGGAGTGATAAAGAATCTAGGAACGAGGTATGAATTGCAACTAAACTCGACAACAAGAATTTCCCTTAGTTAGTATAGAAAGCCTAGCTTTACTAAGTGTAAGAATAACCTACCTCTTCGTGCGTGCCGATAAATAAGAGGCTACGCTAGGCTAAGCCACATTCAAGGTCCGAGCTCCTATTCCGCTAACGGGTTAGAATGTAGAGGCCTAGGGACAAAAGGATAATCATGTAGTAACAAGTCCTAAGCGTCACATTCTCATGGTAAAACCCACATCTCACACACCCTCACCACGATGATAGGAACCGCAACCCGAAACTCACCATCTCCGGCCCTCGATCCCCTCAAACCCCGGTACAATAACGATTTCCGTGGTCACCGTCTTGAAACGTGCATAAAATGAACATTGCCGTAAATGAAATAGTTGCTTCCACCACTCGGTCTTCATTAAGCTCAAATTTATTCCTTTATTTCATCTCTCCTTTTTTTTCTCTCTTTTTTTTATATATTTTTTTTTAAATTCTCTCAATATCCAAAAACACAACTTCTACAATGTATATATCGAGTGGTCTTCCAAGTGTCAAGCCAAAATAAGATGATAAGGGGAGAATATAACCAAGTCAATGCATACAAATAAATCCTCTCCCCCTAGTTTCGATGAAATACACGGTGCCACCAAACAAAGCCGCAAACAAATCCAAGTACATGTATGGGGATGGAGTCGTCAAAAGCTCAATCTCAATGTCCGTAGTCCAAATTCGACATCCCCACACTAGAATATACCCATGTCCCCTCTCAAGTAATCAAGCGTATGTAAGTCTCGTGCCTAATCCAACCGATCCTCGTACACCAAGATGATGAACAGAAACGATCCCTAGCACGATCCACCGATAAGAATCAACCAACCCCAATGTTGTGCGGATTAGACGTCACGCACTTTTGGCTCTCCACAACCGTGTCCATGATGTAGTGACATGGAACACCGCCACAACGTAGTGTGCAAGCCGACTCACTCACTCTCACATTCCCCTCAAAAGTAATATATGAAGCACATGTGATCACGTAGAACTCACAAGAATGTGTAATGAAGCACTCCCTCATCAAACCCCCTCAACTACGACCCTCGTGATGCACTAAAGAGGTAATTCTAAACGATTTGTGATGAAGGCCAAGAATCGTCTCCCTAGGTCAACAAGGGTAACAAATAATCCAAGGCTCGATTAGAGCGTTCTAGTGGTCCTACATGGTAAGATCTAATAAGCAGTGAGTGCTCTAATACACACCTCGCACAGCTGTTCTGTGTGCCACTACGAGGCGGGTTGGCGACAACCTAAGACGTACACATGAATGTTCGGCTTGTTTAGCTCACACCTAGCTCAACTCTTGTAAGAAAACAAGGCACAAACTTTAGATTTGAAAATCATTTAAGTGTCTTAAAATAGGCAGGTATTCCCGTAAAGAAAGTCTCTCTATACATACTAAGGGGAACTCACATTGTCATTCTCGGTCACAAGTCATACCCCATGCCTAAAGTTCTCACACTCATCGATTTTCCAAATTCAAGCTTCTTTTTGATCGCCCTCTCTCAATTTTCAATTTTTTTTATATATATATAATTCCTACTCTATATGCATGGGCCGACTCGAAAGAAGACTCGAAACTGACTCAATTTGGGTAGGTGGACTCAATTAAATAAAATGTGCAAACAAGCTATACTATTATGCAAACATCAACTACTCACAATACGACACACACAATATATATAACCACGACATGGACTACAAATACTGACTCACAATATGAAACAAACAACCTATATGTAACTTGTGAATGCAGACACGGACTTGGCTAATAAAGGCTGAGAAACCCCGCCACACTTGAACGCGTCGTTGTCCTCAACGAATGTATAGGTCAAGCGAAAAGACTCAGCATTCAAATGCAGGGGGTGGTAAGTCTACTCGGACAAATCCTCGTCGTCCTGGTCCTGGTCTCCAGAATAGGCATCCGAATGGTACTCGTAAGCACCCGGGTAAGTCTCTTGACCACTAGGCCACTGGTCTCTCGGAAATCCCACATGAGTGGCCAATGCCTCCAGCCACTGGTCCTGACGGTGCTGATGTAGACTCACCTGATGTATTCCCTGTCCTAAGTTACGCATGCTACTGCGATGATGCTCAAACTGCCTAGCACTCATGTCAGCAACATGGTCACGGGACCGACACTGGGATGTGAGGGTCATGGTCCTGGTCAACCTCAACTCGGCCATTAATTCTGCTACGCTCATACTCGGCTGGCTAGGGTCAATGACAGGTGGAGGTACAGGATGAGGTACAGGCTGAGGTGGAACTGGAGGAGTAGGAGCTGCACGCGAAGAAGAGGCTCTTTTCTTAGCCTTTCCTTTAGGAGGTCTAGAACTGGTCCCTGCCCCCATCACAACTACATATTTCAACGGGTTCGGGATTTTATCAAACAGTCTCGGACCCTTGGGTATGAGGTCTCTCTCATTCTTAGGCACGCTGGCCCCGCAATCCTTAGCTAAGCGCGTGAGTAAGAAACTATGGCCCGCAGACTTCCTATTTTTCGGTTCAAACCTTTCGTGCAAATACAGGAAGATCCGCCTAGGAATGTCTATCCGATGCCCCCTGGATAGACAAAGAGCCATGAGACACACCTCAAAGTCAACAAAATTTGGAGACGAAACTCCCAACACCCATGACTCCAAGATCTCAATGAGCCACCTTGGTTTAGGCAGCAAGTATCCGATTGGGATCTTCCAATGTCTGGTATTGGTTTTAGACCTATCCCAGTCGGCTCCAGGCACTCTTGCAAAACAAAAGGCCGACACCTCATTAATGAGCGCCTGCTGGTCTTTCTGCAGATAAATCTTAAATTGACAGGCCTCTGTCAACGGGGGCCACTGAAGTGCTGCGGCGATGCGCTCAGAAGACAAAACTAGCCAGTTCCGACGACAATAAATCACACGAGGGTCATTGAGCCTAGACGTCTCACCCTCATCGGTGTGTCTCGCATTCGCATAAATCTCACGAGTCAGTGCAGAACTGGCTTTCTCTTTCACTAACCTCATCCACCCCGCAAAGTTCTCGGTCTTCGCGACCTTTTGCAGGTCCTCAGGCACTCCCTCAAGTGGAAATACTCTATCGGCCTGGACACCTCTATTAATCCTAGGGTTCCCTTTGTAAAAACCCTGGGCATTTGCCAAAATAAACCTATAATCGCAAAAGACCTCGCCCCGATCGATTTCCAGCTTTTTGTCATCCGGCTTATCACTACGACCCTTTCTAACTGAAGCAATTGGGATGGAACGGGTGTATTAAAAACCCTAAGGTCAGGGGATAACGGGATGATCCATTTGGCACCCGGGTTACCCCCATCAGAATCAGACTCACTCTCAGGTTCTGCCACCCCACTCGCCCCGGGTAATGTATACTCTGGGTCCTCATCACGACTTGTTCTAGCACGTTTGCTCATTTTGACCAAATGCAAGTATAGCAAGTAAAGAAATTAACGTGACAAAATTTAATGAAGTGCACAGTGACAAGAAGTGTAATAGATATTAACCAAGTAAGCACAAATAAACACGTATCTAAGCCAGGCACGACGCAATTCCTCGCATGTTGCTCGAGGCCTTTGCGTATCGATCAAAATTAAAAATAAAATTTTCCAACTAAGGAAAATTTGTGCCTATTACACGTAAAGAGAGAGTTTTAGAACGTACCGACGTGCCCGGAGCAAGTCTTACGGGCACGATTTGCAGAAAACTCGGCAAGATGGACCGTTTCGGGTCGCCAAAAATTTTCCGCTGAAATTTGCAATTGAGTAGTGCACTTTGCTCCTCGCGATGTCCCCGTCAATATCTCCTTCTTCACCCAAGCTTAAATCTCAACCCAAAGCACCCAATTTCAAATTTGCTCCAAGAACCCTAGATTCTTCAATCCTCCAAATCGCCCCTATTCCTTCGAATTCAACCAACTCACCATGAGTTAATGATGACAAGCTTCGAATCGCGCACAAAACCCACCAATCCCCCACTGATTTCGCCAGATTTTCAGTCGGAGGTGGTTTTGGGAGAGAGAGGTCGGACGGGGCTACCTCTGCGAGGGAGAGAGTGGGGGGACAGCGGCTGAGGGAGAAGATCAGCGTTGAGGGTGGAAGGCGATGTGGCATGCGGTCGGAAGTGGTGGTGGCTGGAGATGGTGGTCGTGGAGGAATAGGAAGAAGAAGAAGAAGAAGAAGAAGAAGAAGAAGAAGAAGAAGAAGAAGAAGAAGAAGAAGAAGAAGAAGAAGAAGAAGAAGAAGAAGAAGAAGAAGAAGAAGAAGAAGAAGAAGAAGAAGAAGAAGAAGAAGAAGAAGAAGAAGAAGAAGAAGAAGAAGAAGAAGAAGAAGAAGAAGAAGAAGAAGAAGAAGAAGAAGAAGAAGAAGAAGAAGAAGAAGAAGAACGAAGGTGGGAGGGTTTGGAAAGATTAGAGAAAGGTTTTTTTTTTTACCCGTCATTCTGACTTTTCAGATGTAATTGTGCGATTACTTTTAAGTAATCGTGCGATTACTTCGCACGACTGAGCAGTTAGTTTTCTTCAAAGATCATCCCAAAAAAAAAATCTAAGTCTGAAGTAATCGTACGATTACTTTTAAGTGATCGTGCGATTACTTTAAGGTAATCGTGCGATTACTTTAAAGTAATCGTACGATTACTTTTAAGTAATCGTGCGATCACTTCGTACGATTACCTCGTACGACTGATCAGAAGCTTTTCTCAACAAATCCACGCCAAAAAATTTATAAGGAAAAAGTAAACGTACGATTACCTCAAGGTAATCATACGATTACTTTTGTGCAGGGAAAAAAATTTCTTAGCCAAAATATAACCTTTACCTCGTATTTTGATCCCGAACTCCGATGAGTGTGATTTTTGCACCTTTAGATCCCTTTTTCGTCGTATGTCTTGATCACATAAATAACGTCCCGTTTCCGGATCGTTTTCCCCACTTTTCTCAATTATCGCCCAAGTTCGCGAAAAACATCCAAAATGTGCCAATTTCGTCGCTTTCTTCCAAATTTTGCAATCACATTCATCAAGATGGGGAGTGCGGGATCTCTGCGCATGTAGAAAATTTTCCAAAGTCCTAGGAACCTTTCATTCTTCAATTTCGCGCTTCCAAAGGCTCGTTTTGCATTTCCGGATGCTTTTAGACGCCTTTTAGCATACTTTTTCGTCTTTGTTGCTTGTTTCTTTGCTTTGTCATGGATCTACTCGACCTCGAGACTCCATTTACGTTATAAAAGATTCCCAATGTCCGGGGGATCCTTTATTCTTCAATTTGATCATTCCAAAGACCCGTTTGGCAATTCCTGATGCTTTTTGGCGCCTTTTTCACCTGCTCAACATCCTTTTTGGCATAACTTCTTCGTCGGGACTCCGATATACGCGATCCACCTATCCACAGAAATCTCTCGACCACCCCCACACTATAGCACTGTTCAAATCAGCTCACTGTCATGTCTTCAAAAATTTACCTCATAATTCGTGCCATTGTGCCAGCTTTCCCAATTTCTTTACGTCTTCTTTGCGTATATCAAGACGGGGAGTCCGGGAACTTGATCTTCCCCAGGTGCATGTGTTGAGTAAGTGTAGGAATGGTGTCAATCATCTATTTCTTCATTCCGGGTCCCGATACGCGTTTCGGTCTGATCTGTCTCGTTTTTCATGCAATTCTTCACTCGCACATCAAGAAGGGGGATCTGGAATAGGCCTTCCACCTAGAATTCATGCACATACTCATTAGAAATATTAAATCCACTCTCTCGCACCTCTAAAATAGTTAGAACAGAATAAAATAACAAGACAGTATTGAAATCTACACTATGCAGTAAATAGGTTGGGTTGCCTCCCAACAAGCGCTTTGTAATTTAAGGTCGACGGCCCGACCCAGTTACCTCAAATGAGCTCAGATATCGGGAATTGGTTTGAGGCTCTCAATCACCAAATGAAATTCCCATCCACGTACGGCTTTGCTCGCAGTCCATTTACCTTGAATCTGTTCCCATTCTCAGCTTCTACCTCGAGCGATCCCCATGGGTAAACCTCTGTAATTCTAAATGGACCACTCCACCTTGACTTCAGCTTGCCCGGAAACAACTTCAGTCGTGCGTTGAATATCAATACCTTCTGGCCCACTCTGAAATCTCGTGGAATGATATGCTTGTCATGCCATTGCTTGGTTCTTTCTTTGTAGATCTTGACACTTTGATATGCCATCAACCTGTGTTCTTCTAACTCAAGCAATGCCTGCTTCCTTTGCTCACCAGAGAGCTTAGCATCCAAATTTACTTTCTCTAGTTCCCAGAACGCTTTGTGCTCAAGTTCCACCGGAAGATGGCACGATTTCCCGAAAACGAGCTGGTAGGGAGACATGCCCAAGGGAGTCTTGTATGCAGTCTGGTATGCCCATAAACTATCATCCAAGTGTAGAGCCCAGTCTTTGCGTCCTGGATTGACAGTTATCTCTAGAATCCCCTTTATCTCTCGGTTAGACACTTCAGCTTGTCCATTGGATTGTGGATGATAGGCCAATGAGATCTTGTGTCTCTTTACCCCATACTTGCTCAAGGTATTGGCAAAGACCTTGTTCACAAAGTGTGATCCCTCATCGCTAATAATGGCTCTAGGCGTTCCAAACCTTGTGAATATATTCTTTCTCAAGAATCTCTCAACTGTAGCACTATCATTCTTTGGACACGCCAGAGCTTCGACCCATTTGGTCACATAATCAACAGCTAAAAGGATACAGAGATTACCAAGTGAAGATGGGAAGGGGGCCATAAAGTCTATGCCCCATACGTCAAATGGCTCCACCTCCAACACGAAATTTTGAGGCATCTCATTCCGATTGGAAATATTGCCGGTTCTCTGAAACCGGTCACATTGCTGTACAAATAGATGGGCATCTTTATGCAATGTAGGCCAAAAGAAACCGCTCTGAAGTACCTTAGCAACTGTGCGTGATTTGCCGAAATGACCTCCACAATTCAACTCGTGGCAGTGTCTGAGAATCTCTAACGTATCTGGCTCTGCAACACACCTCCGCAATACATTATCTGCTCCCAGCTTGAACAGATAAGGATCATCCCAGAAGTATTGGCGCGCGTCTGCAAAGACTTTCTTCCTCTGGTGGTAACTCATGTCCTTGGGTACAATGTTTAGTGCCTTGAAATTTTCCAAGTTAGCAAACCAAGGCACAGCTGCAACTACAACCATAAGCTGCTCATCTGGAAAATCCTCTCGAATAGGCAAATCTTCCTGCTTATCGTTCTCCAGTCTTAAAAAATGGTCCACAACCACATTCTCTACCCCCTTTTTATCTTTGATCACCACATTGAACTCTTGCATCAATAAAACCCACCCGATCAATCTTGGCTTGGCGTCCTTCTTGGTGAGAAGATACTTGAGGGCTGAATGGTCCGTGAAAATCGTCACCTGAGAACCCACAAGATATGGACGAAACTTGTCCAACGCAAATATGATGGCCAACATCTCTTTCTCTGTGGTAGCATAATTAACCTGTGCATCATTAAGAGTACGACTGGCATAATAAATGACGTGAGCTACCTACCTTATCTTTCCGCTAGCCCAGAACTGCTCCCACCGCATAGTCACTAGCATCACACATGAGCTCAAATAATAGGGTCCAGTCTGGTGTGGCAATGATGGGTGCGCTAATCAACTTTTCCTTGAGAAAATCAAAAGCTGACTTGCACTCCGCATTAAAATCAAAGACTGCATCCTTCTCAAGCAATCCACACAAAGGCTTCGTGATCTTCGAGAAATCTTTAATGAAGCGCTGATAGAACCCTGCATGTCCCAAGAAACTCCTTACCCCTTTGACAGAGGTAGGGTAAGGAAGCTTCTCAATCACCTCGATCTTGGCTCTATCCACCTCTAAACCTTTGTTGGCAATCGTGTGGCCCTAAACAATACCCTCAGTAACCATGAAGTGACACTTCTCCCAGTTGAGCACTAGGTTGGTGTCAATGCATCTATCCAGAACCCGGGCCAACTGTTGCAGGCAGTCTTCGAATCCGTCACCATAAAGCGAGAAGTCATCCATGAATACTTCGAAATTCTGCTCCATCATGTCAGAGAAGATCGACATCATACACCTCTGAAACGTAGCAGGTGCGTTGCATAACCCAAAAGGCATGCGTCTAAAAGCAAAGGTCCCATAAGGACAAGTGAATGTCGTCTTCTCCTGGTCAGCTGGCTCAATTGCTATCTGGTTGTACCCGGAGTACCCATCCAAAAAGCAATAGTGAGAATGATGTGCCAGCCTATCAAGCATCTGATCAACGAATGGAAGAGGAAAATGATCCTTCAAAGTGGCATCATTGAGCTTGCGGTAATCCATGCAAACTCTCCACCCAGTAACAGTACGAGTGGCAATCTGATCACCTTTTTCCCCTTCCACCACAGTTATACCTCCCTTCTTAGGGACACACTGCACCGGGCTAGTCCATGTGCTGTCGGAAACCGGATAAATGATGCCCACCTCCAACCATTTAAGCACCTCTTTCTTTACCACCTCCTGCATGTGAGGATTGAGGCGGCGCTGAAACTAAACTACCGGCTTCTTATCTTCCATGAGCCAAATCTTGTGCTGGAAAACTGTGGGGCTGATCCCCTTGATATCTGCTATGGTCCATCCCATAGCTGCCTTTCTCTCCTGTAGTACCTTGAGAAGCTGCTCCTCCTGTTCCCTGTCCAAACATGCAGACACAATCACGGGTAAAGTCTCATTAGATCCCAAGTACAAATATTTCAAATGAACAGGTAAAGGCTTTAATTCTAAAACAGGAGCAGTAATAAGAGAAGGAGTAAGAATCTTCCTGCTTCCCTCATTAAAGAGGGGTAGTGGCTGGCGCCAATGAACATCTAAGGCTTGCTCTTTCTCGGTGGAATCAAGTAGAGCAAGCTCCTCATATAGTTGCTCCAATAAAATATCGTCCTCTTCGTCCGGCGTGTATGCCTCCACCCCAAAACACTGCTCGCTTACCGCATATGCGGGAAACTTCATAGCCTCAAATACGTTGAATGCCACCTTCTCATCGTTGATCTGCATAGTCAGCTCTCGATTGGCCACATCAATGATAGTCCTCCCAGTAACCAGGAATGGGCGCCCCAAAATAAGAGGAACATCGTCGTCGGCCTCCATGTCTAGGATCACAAAATCCGCTGGGAAGATGAGTCCTTCAACTCTCACTAATACATCCTCTAAAACACCCCTGGGGCGTTTTATAGTGCGATCAGCCATCTGCAAGCACATCCTTGTAGGCTTAGGATCTCCCACACCAAGTTGCTCAAAAACTGATGTGAGCATTAAATTGATACTTGCACCAAGATCACATAATGCCCTCCCATGAAACGCATCTCCCAATGTCACAGGAATAATGAAACCACCCGGATCTTTCATCTTCTTTCGTAACGCCTTTTGCACAACTGCGCTACACTCCTCATTCAGAGTCACGGTTTCAAAATCATCCATGCGCCTCCTATTAAAGAGGAGGTCCTTGAGAAATTTAGCATATTTAGGCATTTGCGAAATGGCCTCCGCAAAAGGGATATTAATGTGCAACTTCTTGAAGATATCCACAAACTTATTGAAATGCTTGGCATCCTGTTGACTCTTCAATCTCTGCGGGTATGGCACTCGCACACTGTTTCTCATCCAACTTCCTCACCGTGTCCTTTGATTGGGGAATCACGGTAGGCACGGGAATCTCTTCATCCAAGGCTTTTTCAGTGGCCTTAGTCGCCTCAGCTCGCGCATGGGTAGGATATGGGGGATCCTGGGTAGTGTTCCCACTGCGAGTAGTAATAGCCTTCAACTGCTCAGTTGGAGTAATAGTTTTGGACGGAAGCATACCACGTGGAAGTCGAGTATTTTGATTGGCTATTTGCCCAATCTGTGTTTAATGACTCTTTATCGAGGCTTCTATAGCGACAATCTTGCTCTCAATCTTATCATTGCTAGCTAACAGTTTCCTCAACATCGCGTTTGTATCCTGTTCTTCTGAGGGTGGAGGTGGAGCCTGTTGTTGTGGAACCTGTCTCTGAGCTTGGTAAGGAACATTTGGCCTTTGACCTGGCGCATATAATCCACTATTCGAATTGGCATAGCTGAAGTTGGGGTGATTGCGATTGTTGGGATGATAGGTGTTTGGCCATTGCTGCTGTCTTGGTTGACCCATGTAGTTCACGTCTTCAATACCATCCCCATATCCCTGATTTGCATCAGCTACCATCTCTCCCAATAACTTCACTTGTGCCGATGGATTCAAATTATTGAAAGCCGAAGTCATCACTGCCATCTGATGTTCAAATTTTTGTTCCACCATGGACTCAATCTTACTAACCAATGCCCCATCTGATTTCGCGTTTCTACGAGTCTCAGACCTCGTGGATTCACGTTTTGCTACATTATCTAGCAGATCACGACATCTTTATAATCCCATTCTCATAAAATTTCCTTGAGCCATCATATCCAGTTCACTAGCAGTCTCTCTGTCCAAAGCATTAAAAAAGTAATGCAGAAGTTTGTACCATGGCTCTCCGTGAGTAGGGCATCTGCGAAGGAGCTGGTTGAACTTTCTCCACGTGTCTCCCAAAATCATCTTCCTGCTGTGTAAATTTGGTTATATCAGCCATCCGTTGAGCAACCTTAGATGGTGGAAGATACTTCCTGAGAAACTCTCTGCTACAATCTGCCCATGTAACTATGATGCCTGCTGGAAGTTCCATAAGCCATGTCTTTGCCTTTCCCGATAAAGAGAAGGGGAAAAGCATGAGCTTTATCGTCTCGATTGGAACTATCTGGTCATACATGCTAGAAGTAATCTGCCCGAAATTGAGCAAGTGTTGATGTGGATCATCACTCGGGGCTCCAGTGAATAAGAATTCATCCCTAACCATATTGATCAACGGTTGGCAAATCTCGAAATGTGCGGCATTAATCTGAGGCCTGACAATAGTGGGTTGATATCCCTCCGGTGTAGTTCTGAACTAGTCCACCAAAGGATATCTGGGATAAGTTGACTGTTACCTATGAAGGAACTAGCCAAGTCAACCAGAAAAAGATTAATATACTTTTGAGACACTATTAACTATTTAAGATGAATTTTGATGAATCCATCAAAGATATGTTCAAAAGGTTTACATATATTGTGAATAACTTGGAATCTTTGGGAAAAGTATTCTCAAATGAAGAAAGGTCAAGAAGATTCTCAGAAGCTTGCCTAAGGCAAATAGGAGCCTAAACCAACTGATATTGAAGAAGCTCAGGATTTAATCATCCTGGAACTTGATGATTGACACGCTCCAACTGCAAGTGCACAGTTGTCGGTGTAGTGATAATATTCCGGAAATCCGGGTTGTCGAACCCAAGAGACTTCGTGTAAATTAACTACTAAATTTGTTCTTCGTGTGGGCAAAGCGCGTTGAGTTGTGTGTTCTAATTCTACTAATAACTAAAATAACGAGTATCTCAAATAATTCGATGAATTAATTCAAGATTAACAAGCACGAGTTGATTTGGTTGTTTCTCAAAGTTGGTCAAGATCAGGATATCTCTACGGATCACTAGGTATTTCACACTACGTTGGATTTATGTTCTACTAACACGATGAGTTTTTGTTCTAGTTAAACGAGCAATTTTATATTGAAGATGTCTCAACCAATAACTATGCTTAAACTCTCATAACTGATTCCTCTAGCCTACTCAAGTTTAAGCACGCATTACGATATTGATTCTACTCTTTGTTTTAGCTAACTAGCAAGATTCCTCAACCCTAGATACGGCTAGCGTGTATTTCAAGTTTCCGGGCAACGAACGTTGATTCCTCTATCATTCACAACCTAAAACAATCCTATTAATACATCTACTAATAGAAAAGATAGATGAAAGGTGTAAAATACACATAACTAGACAAAACTTCATCAATTAAGCATGAATGCATGAAATAAGATCCATAAATCACAATACATAGTGATCAAACCCTAGTTTCCTACGAGATATCCCGAAATAAGTGCTTAGCTAGGCATAAACATGATCAATACACAATGTTTCATGATCAAATAGCAATAACTAGAGAAGAAACGAAGATTTAGAAGCCAAACAGATGATCCAAGCTCTCTAACCTAGCTCCCAGCTCTCCAAGCACGTCTCCCAAGGTGTTCTCTGATGCCAATCACGTTCCCCAATGTTTCCTAAGTATTTTGTGGCTCTACAACCTCAAAACTATGCCAAAATAGCAAAATAACCCCAAAAATACGATTCTGGCAGCAGAGGTAATCGTACGATTACCTTGATGTAATCGTACGATTACTTCGTGCGATTACTTCACAAGATCACCCGTGCGATTACTTGACAGCTTCAATATTTGGCTAAGGGTAATCGTACGATTACTTCTGGGCAGCCAACATCAAAATCCCATTTTCTTGCTCTTTTTTCCCGGCGTCTTCACTTCCCGAGCATACCTTTGAGCCTCCAACTTCTCTGAAGTTCACTTTTGCTCCAATGTCACGTCCCGAGCTCCCGGTTCCTGACAACCACAACACGAGAAACATACCGGAAGATCAAACGTTATCAAATATAGTCAAAATTAACGCCAAAAGTGTCCGGACTCATCATTTACATGCAAAGACTCAACATGCTCCATTTTAGCAAGAAATGGTCCAAAATCCATCAAAACGCATCGGAATGCACGCAAAACGGTAAGGAAACATATACAAATATAACTCCTATTATGGAGTTATCAATGATCTGCAAGGAAATTTACTCACTCATGAGATCTCTATGAAGGAGGTTGATGGTGAACTGAGTGACAATATAAAGAATCAAGCACTCAATGCAAAAGACAATGAAAAAACCTAAAGCCTTGAACCAGAAGGTGATGATGATGATGATGATGATGATGATGATGATGATGATGATGATGATGATGATGATGATGATGATGATGATGATGATGATGATGATGATGATGATGATGAAGAAGAAGAGGCCTTAACCTTGATTTACAAAGCCTTAGCCAGAATTCTCAAGAAAAATAGAAACTCTGGGAACAAGGATTACAACAAAGAGAAATCAGATCCTCAACCTGCAAGGATCAGAAATTTAAGTCTTATTCACACTCATATAAACCTAAAGTTATGAATTGCTTTGAATGTGGAGATGCAGATCACTTGGTAAGAGATTGCCCTCAAAAGAAGAAGATCAGACAATTTTAAAAGAAGGAAAATTACAACAGAAGGAAGAAGGCAATGGTAGCCTCATGGAGTGATTCAGACTATTCAGACTCAGATTCTGATGAGGAGCAAGCCAATCTATGTATAACTGTTGGACATCAAGAGGACCATTCTACTGAGAAGCCAATTGAAGACATGGTAAAAATATCTTTTATCTAGTCCTTATGATGTGCTGCCTGAAATTCTCAAAAGCATGTTTTTAAATGAGGAGAGTTACAGGAATGAGATTGATTCTTTGAAAATGAAGGTTCATGAGCAGGCAAAAGAACATTTAGATTTGGTTTTTTAGAACAAATGTCTTGAAGCTGCTAAGTTAAAAATTGATAGTGACTTCAAAGCCTTGGACAGTGGATTCAAAGCTTTGAAATTACAAGTCAAAGAAGTAGTTGATCAAAACACTTTTTTAACAGACAAATTTGTTGATCTAAAAAATCATTCTGATGATTTAGAACAACAAAACACTTCATTGACTAGTAAGCTTCAAGAATCCAAGAAAATTCTTTCAACTTTTTATGGCTCAGAACAGAAGCTAAGTATTATGCTTGGAGGAAGTATTCATTCTGTATACAAGAGTGGAATTGGATATAACCCAAATTTTCCAAGAAAAATTCAAACCACTTTTGTGAAAGCAGGAAGCAGACATTCTCCAAAGTATCATTACTACTGTAAAATTGGACATGTAAAAGTAACCTGCCCCTTTAGAATGACAGAACCTTACATAATGAGGAAGACTTATCCTTATCAGCTTAAGGGACAAGTGATATAGATTTGGGTTCCAAAAGGAGTTATACCACCTAATATAGTTGACTCTGAGTATGAATCCAAATTCTACAGTTGGTCTAATAGCCTGTTAAGGCATTTATTGAATTTTGCAGGATGTCACCAAAGCTTTGAAAGATCATAAATGGATTCTAGATAGTGGATGTTCCAGGCATATGAGTGGGAAGAAATCTTTATTCTCAGAGCTCAAAGAGCAATCAGATGGAACAATCACACTTGGTGACAAAGCAAGGTGCAACATAATGGGAAGTGTTGGTAACAATTCTGCATATTCAATTTCTGATGTTTATTTAGTTGATGATCTTAAGTATAATTAATTGAGTATTTCACAGCTTTGTGACAAAGGTAATAAGGTAGTTTTTGACAAGGAGAAATGTGAAGTGCAAGATGAAAAATCAGGCAATTGCACTATGTACTGATAAAGTTGCAGGTGATGGTCTGAAGTGTCTCAAAGCTTTGAAGGATGACTCAAAACTATGGAACAGAAAGCTTGGTCATATAAGCATGCATTCTTTGAATAAGATCATCTCAAAATATTTAGTAAGGGGATTACCAATCCTCAAATTAAAGAATAATGAGTTTTGCGAATCATGTACTGAAGGTAAATAAACAAGAAGCTCATTCAAGCCAAAGAACTTTGTAAGTAACTCCAGACCCTTAGAATTGATGCATATGGACTTGTGTGGTACTATGAGGGTTCAGACACCCAGAGGTAAGAGATATATGCTTGCTGTGGTTGATGATTACTCTAGATATACTTGGTTTATGTTTATTAGAGAAAATTCTGAAGCATTGTCTGAATTTTCTAAACATTGCAAAGAGCTTCAAACCTTGATAAATTTACCTGTTGCATCTATTAGGAGTGATCATGGTAGGGAATTTGATCAACTTGATTTTGGTTTATTTTGTGCAAAGCATGGCATCTCACACAACTTTTCTGCACCTAGAACTCCTCAGCATAATGGAGTAGTTGAGAGGAAAAATAGGACTCTTGAAGACATGTCTAGAACCATGCTACTTGAAATTAATTTGCCAAAATATTTTTGGGCAGAAGCTGTTAATACTGCCGACTATGTGCTCAATAGATGTTTGATCAGGCCAATTTTGAAGAAAACCCCTTATGAACTGTTTAAGGCAGAATGCCTAGTGTTGCTTACTTTAAGCTTTTTGGTTGTACATTTTTGTGCATAATAATGACAAAGATAATCTTGATTAGTTTGATGCTAGAAGTGATGAAGGTGTAATTCTTGGTTATTCTCGAACCAACAAAGCTTACGGAGTCTACAATAAGAGAGCTAAGATTGTAGAGGAGAGTATTCATGTTATTTTTTATGGAAGTACTGATGATTCTCTGAGTGAAATTTTAGCAGATCTTAGCTTGAATAAATATGAGGCTGATGAAGACCTAGAGAAAGCCAGCAAGACCACAACTAAGCAGCAAAAACTTTTAGAAGAATCTCAAGGCCTTGAATCCCCTGCTGAGCAAAAATCTCAGAGCCTTGAGACTGAGATTGACAGGAAATATGATGCTCCTTCTACTGTGTCAAGAACTCAAAGCCTTGAAGTTCCATACACTTGGACACCCAGAAAGAAGTTCAAATATCTCTCAGATCATCCAGCAGAGAATATTATTTCAAATCCAACTACTGGAACTCAGTCATGAGGTCAATTGAGAAACATGTGTGCATTAAGTGCTTTTGTATCACTCATTGAGCCCAAAAATGAAAAAGAGGCACTAGAAGATGCACATTGGATCATTGCATTGCAGAATGAGGTGAATGAGTTTGAAAGGAACAAGGTAAGGAATTTGGTTCCTAGACCAAAGGATCAATCAGTGATTGGAACAAGATGGGTGTTCAGAAATAAGCTTGATGAAAAAGGTAAGGTTGTGAGAAACAAAGCAAGACTGGTTACACAGGGATACAATCAAGAGGAAGGTATTGACTATGAGGAAACATTTTCCCCTGTTGCAAGGTTAGAGGCTATCAGAATACTTCTTGCATTTGTATCACATAATCACATAAAACGTTTTCAAATGGATGTCAAATGTGCTTTCCTAAATGGATATTTACAAGAAGAAGTATATGTTGCTCAACCACCAGGTTTTCAAAATGACACATGTCCTGATTATGTTTACAAACTGGACAAAGCCTTATATGGACTTAAGCAAGATCCAAGAGCTTGGTATGACACTCTCTAATTTTTTATTGGAAAATAGTTTCAAGAGAGGTCTGGTTGATAAAAATCTTTTTATCAAAAATCAGGAAAAAAGATATGTAAGTTGTTCAGGTATATCTAGATGATATTCTATTTGGTGCTACTAATGATGCTCTTTAAAAAATGTTTTCAAGTCTAATGTGCAGAGAGTTCGAAATGAGCTTGATGGGAGAACTGAATTTCTTTTTTGGACTTCATGTACATCAAATGAAGAAATGAATTTTTGTGCATCAAGGAAAATACACCCTGGACTTGTTGAACAAGTACAACATGTCCCAGTACAAGGTACTAAAGACTTCTACGAGTTCATCAATGTTTTCATACAAGGAAACAACTGGTAAGAGTGTAAATTATAAAGAGTACAGAGGTATGATTGGTTCACTTTTGTATCTAACAGCTAGTAGACTAGATATTATATTTAGTGTGTGCATGTATGCAAGATTTCAAGCTGAACCTAAAGAAAGTCATTTAATTGATGTGAAAAGGATTTTTAGATATTTGAATGGAACCAAAGACTTGGGTCTTTGGTATCCAAGAACATATAACTTTATGTTAAGTGGATATTCAGATGCAGACTTTGCAGGATGCAAAGTAGACAGAAAGAGTACTTCTGGATGCTGCCGATTTCTTGGATCTTCGTTGATAAGTTGGCATTCAAATGAGAAAAATCAAGTAGCTTTATCAACTGCAGAAGCATAATACATTGCAGCTGAAGCTTGTTGTTCACAGGTTTTATGGATTGCATAGCAGCTAAGAGACATTGGATATGATTTCAGAATGTTCCTATCAGATGTGACGCCATTTCTATCTCTAAGAATCCAGTCCAAAATTCAAGGACAAAGCACATAGATGTGAGACATCACTTTCTTAGAGATCATACTTAAAAAGGTGACATTGTTCCATCTTTTATTTCTACTTCTAAGAAAATTGCTGATATTATAACTAAAACACTGCCAGATGAAAGGTTTGCATCGCTAAGGCTTGAATTGGGTATGTTAAACAAGGATACATTGGTTTAAGTAATTAGTTATTATATGTATTATCTGTGTGAATCTCAAAGCATTGAGATTATACTTTCATAAGCCTTGAAAGTATGGCTCAAAGCTTTGAAGTTTCTGTAATAGGCTGAAACTTCTCAAAGCTTTGAACCACTTTTACACTGCTTTGATGAGTGGATTTGCATTATCTTTAAAAAATTGGATCATGAATTTTGTAATATGTTTTTATATAATTACATAATCTTTTCAAATGTTCAGAGATTTGATCAAAATATCTACAAATATCTTTGAGAATCTTCTGAAATCTCTTTGCATGAAAATCTCTTATTTTCAATTAAACTCTTCTACCTACTTAAGCTGGGTTCAGGACTTATTTGTTTCATTCTCTAATTCTATCTCTTCGTCTCTATCTCCGTCTCTTCCCATTCTCTCAAACTCTCTCAACTTCTAACCCAAATGGAACGAAAATCAAGAAGGATCAAGCAGATAGGTCAAACCTCCAACAAAACGGTTAAGAGAAATGCCAATAGGAAGATCACCATTCATGGATCAGACTCAGAAGACACAACCAGTGTTCGTGAGACTTCACCTCCTACAAAGAAGACCAATAAATGGAAGGAATTTCAAGAAGAATCAAGGGATGGGTCAGATTCAGAGTCTGCTACAGAGGAAGTGGTGAAAGAAAAGAGAAACAAGGATCAGGAGGTAGAGTCAAGTAAGAAAAATAAAGAGGTGATTGCTGAGAAGGAAAAGAAGAGTGTACAATCTTCAAAAGAGAAAAAGGGTGGTGACAAGAAAGAAGAAGCAACTCCAGAAAAGAAGGGTGAAGCAACTCTTGAGAAGAAGAGGGTTAAGCACAGTGCATTGAAAACAAAGAAAGCCACAAATTTCGGTAAGAATCTCTTGCCCGAGTCTTGGTTTGTTAATTCTGAAGTTAAGACTGTAGGGATGGATGGGTATGCATAATCTAAGGTTTCTTTATGTAATCTGATCAGTACTGAGTTATTGCCTATTTTGGACTTAGACTACATTAAGAGTTTTAGAAACTCATCAGTTGGAAGTCTATTGAACCCACCTTCTGAAGCTTACCCTAGGTTAACCAGACTGTATTATTTGAATCTGGTACAAGAGATTGATGATAGTTATAGAAACATCCTCACTTCAAGATTGCCTGTTGTAGACATTACGTTAGATCACAAGGTGTTCTCCAAAGTTTTGGGGGTACCTAGGAAGTATAAGGTTGGTGATCATCCTGATAGGAATGAAATTCTAGAGAAATCCAAAGCCATGTTTTTCTTGGAGGGAACCACTTCTGAACCCAAGCAGTTAACACAATATGTGTTTAACTGTGAAGCCAAAATCCTGTTCTCTATCATTTTGAGGTGTGTTGTCCCCAGAGAATATTCCAAAGAGTTGGTAACAGACAAAGTGCTGATTTTGATGTACTTTATCTGTCAAGGGTTTGAGGTAGACCTTCCTACTGTGGTGATAGAGCATATGGTATATTGTGGAACTAGGACTAGGAACCACTCCCTACCATATGCCAAAGTCTTACCAATGTTTTTCAAGCATTTTGGGATTGCTATGGAGGATGAAGAGAAGATTACTACTGGTTTTGGGGTAGTTGATGAAGCGTCTCTTCAAAGGATTGGGATTGTTTATACTGCTAAAGGAAAGTGGAAGTTCTATACAGAGTTGAATGTTAAGGAGTTCACGGAGAAGGAATTTATCAAATCTAGAGCTGCTTCAACCCCTAAGGTGTCTGGTAATCTGGATTTTTCACAGATTATAGATAGGTTTGAGGTTCTGGAAGATGGTGTGGAGGATTTGAGACAAGGTCTGATTGACTTGTCCAATGACCTTACTAAGTTCAAAGGTTTCGTTCTCAACAAACTTGACCTAATCATCAAAGGTTTGGATCTGGAGAAAGTACCTTCTTCAAAAAGCAGAGATACCAGCATTGATTATGAGGCAGTTATGGGAGAAGCCCTCAAGAAACATAAGAAGAAGAAAGGTATTCTTGTTTTTCTTACATAAAAAGATCTCTTAGAACAATCTCAATAGGAGGCAGATAATGAGGAATTTGTTGCAGAGAAAGTTGAAAAGGAAGCTGCAGATCTTGACAAGTTGGTTGATGAGGTTCTTGAGAAGATGGGAGATGAATCTGTGGAAGCTGAAGAACCAGGAAGGAAGACTGAAGAACAGGCTGAAGATACAGAATTTAAAGAAGAGGAGCAAGAGGAGACTCAGGGAAAAGGCAAGGGAAAAGCAAAGTCCTGAGGATCTTCAAAGCCTTGAACCCATTCTCTTTATTCTTTCTACTCTTCTCAGTCCTGATTTTAGTGTATCTTTATATTATTTTCTTAAAAACACTCTGAACAGATCCTACATTTCTTCTACTCTTTTGATGAAAGTCAAAAAAGGGGAGAAGATTATGTGTTATGTGTTTTAGGTGTTTAATGTTTGAGGATGTTTAGTGTCTGGTTTTATGGTTTGTAATAATTTCTGAATCTAGTAGGATGTTATCTATGCAACTCTGTGGTATTTGATTTTGTGTTATTCATATTCTGTAATTTTTATTCTGATTGTAAGTTGCAGGATATCAGGGCCCAGATAATGTGTTTTGTCTTTCATCAAGGGGGAAATTCATAAGTATGAAGCTCCTAGACTTTATGTTGTGAATATATAGGCAGAGAGTTTAGCTCTTTGATGATGAAAGCCAGAAACACAAGCATAAGAAATTGCTAAGTATCAAAGCTTCAAAGCTTTGAGTTACTGTGGCAGTTACTATATGTTGAATTATCTAACTGTTTTTGTGCAGGTTTTGGTTATGATTTGGATTAATTATATGAATACTTTTAGTAATCTATGTTCTATGTTAATTATTGCAGGACTAAGTCAAATTGAAAATCCAATGTTCATTCTGGTGAAGTTAGCAGGCAAAGCTTCAAAGCTTTGAGATATTCTGGTTACTCTTTACTACTAAGTTCATATAGTTATCTTCCGGTATGAAGGAGGATTGTGTGATACTTAGAACTTGATATAAGCTGATTATTGTGTGTTCTATATTAGTAACTTGATATATTCATGAGACTGAATATATTTGTTAACTCAGACCTGTCAACAAACAACTCTAGCATAGTTTTCTCATGAACTGATGGCTGCTATTTTAAGCAGATCTTTTTGCTAGATTGTATTTTTATTTGTTTGATCTTTTTTGCTGAGTATATGCAGGTTTGTTGGACACTCCAACGTCCATAAACATATGCAATTAATCCAAATAGATTTGTTGATTGAAGCTTATCAGAAAGGAGATATTCTAGGAATTTTAGTCCTGAATTCTTTCAAGTCAGTTGCAGACTGAGATCAGCAATTTAAATTTGAATTGTAGAGATTCAGAAGAGAAAGAGATCGTGATTTTTAAGAGAGTAACTTACTGGGAAGATAAAGTTAATACAACTCTTTAAATCATGCAGGGATTCAACTCTCCAGCAGACTGAAGATCATTCAAACTCAGAAGAACTCTTCCAGGCTTAAACAGCTTATCTATTCTGAGTTCTTCTTCTTATACTTAATTGTCTTATCTATTCTTCATTTCTGAAACCTCACTAAACTTAGTAGTTTGTGTTGGGTTTTGACGTAGGTAAAGCAGCGTAATACCAAAAATGTAATTCCTACTCAAAGCCCCCCAAGGATCACAGGAAGAGACACTCGTATCATGATGAAGGATATAGAAGATGTACCTTTTGATTCGGGAGATCACACGAAGAATATTGTCCTCGTATTTACGGTTTATCCATGTCTAGAGGTTAGATCAAGATTCTTCCTTCTCAAGTGCTAGCTTGGACCGGAGGAAGAGGGAAGAAGGAATCAAGCAACGAAGAAGGCAAAGGAGGGTTTCGGCCCTCTTATGGTCGCCGACGGGTAGGGGACGGGCTAGGGGGTTCGGCCTCCTAGCTTGTCTCTTGATCTCTCTCTTTCTCTCTCTCTCCCACTCACTTATGTTATGAGCATTAGTTGTGGGAAGGAAGCTAGAGCATCCATTATATAGTCCAACAACTCCTTGTTAACTACATAAAGGCCCTTCCTAGTTCTACATGAACTTGGATTAGTCCCTTCCTTGCACATTAGTCCTACTAAGTTTGAAAGGTGTTGCAAAGTGATCCTTCTCATTAATTAATCATATTAATTAATCCCAAATCCAGTTCAACTCTATTTTACGTGTGACCCCATAGGTTTCTACTTAGTTGGAAGTAACTTATTACTAACATTGAGCAGTGTCTAGCAACACATCCATGCTACCTAACTAATAGAAATAAGTCAGTGATCCCGACAAACCTTTGTGCCCAATATGACATATTGCACCACCCCTTTGTCTCCATATCCGGATTAGACACGAGACATAAATAGTAACACTCGTATATCCAATCCTTAGTTGCTCGATCCTGGGAATATGCTTATGCAAGCAGATAACATCAATATCTCCATATTGATTTATCTGAGTCTGGCCAAACATTCAATAAGCCTCGTCCCTCAAGTGGCCGTGGATATTTGCTCCCATTATGTGGGAGGGACAAATCCTCTCTACATCACTACGATCTCTAAGCTTGCTTTCTATCATGCCCGATAACTACCTTTATGATTACCCAGTTACGGTGTAACGTTTGATAACATCAAAGCACGATATTTTACAACTAGAGTATCTAGTGACTTCAAGTCTAAGGATTGCAATTATATTAGCACTACGAGAAGCGATTGTGAATTTAACATAATCTAATGTATCCTTCTCGTCGTGGGTCAATCCAGTCTGCCATTACTCCTAATGCATACCCATGTGCTAGACTTGTTCTCTCCATATCAATCTACACACATACTAGACTATATTTGACGTCTATTAATCAATATAATTGACTAGGGATATTTAAGATAAACAACACATTGTATCTGAGGACTTCGTTATATTAAATATCACAATATATAATAACTGAATATTCTAGCCAATAACATTGTTCATACTAAATATTAGATTGCCTCTATGGCACCTATTCTAACAGTTTGGTTGTTCAAGTGAACAACAAGAGGTTCTTATTGTTTCAACATGTTGTAGCATGTAACTAGATAGGTTGGGAACCACAAGTTGTATAAGCGTACGGTAGCTCACTTAGGCTTGAGATCTAGGGCTAAATCTGGGTGATTAATAAGAAGTTGTGTCTGTATCCTGGAGGGATTAGATCCCTCAGGCAGAGACTAGGTCCAATTGGGACTGAACTCTGTAAAATCTCTGTGTATCTGCTATTTACTTTTGCTGCATTTACTTTCAGTTTATATTTTAGTTTCAAAGCTTTGGAGCTTTCCAAGTCTCAAAGCTTTGGAGCCTCTATACTCTACTGTTATATCTTCAAGCGTCTCAAATCTTTTTCAAAGCTTTGAGATATCAACAGTTTGATCTACTTAAGTTTCAAAAACTTGTGTTTCGGAAAAATCTAGCATACTCTATTCAACCCCACCCCCTTCTAGGGCATTTATATACATTTTTACACTTACATTACACACTTTCAATTGGTATCATAGCTTTGGGTCACAATTTAAATATCTAACAATCCTGTGACAATGAGTTTTGTAGGTGAAGGAGGATTCTCACAGGGAAGGGCATCCAATAGACCTCCACTATTCAGTGCTGATAATTTTGTGCATTGGAAGGCATTGATGAAAATGCTCATCATATATCAGGACATGGAACTGTGGTCTATTATTTTGAATGGACCAACCCTGTTCTATACTACTGTCAATGGTGTTAGAACTGTCAAACCTAATGAAGATCTTTTCGTTACTGAACTGGGAAAGTATCAAAAAATTACAAGCTTTGAACTTATTATATTGTGCTCTTAGTGCAGATGAGTTCAACAGGATATCCAACTGCAAAAATACAAAGGATATCTGGGATAAGTTGACTGTTACCTATGACGGAACTAGCCAAGTCAATCAGAAAAAGATTAATATCCTTTTGAGACACTATGAATTGTTTAAGATGAATCTTGATGAATCCATCAAAGATATTTTCAAAAGGTTTACAGATATTGTGAATAACTTGGAATCTTTGGGAAAAGTATTCTCAAATGAAGAAAAGGTCAGGAAGATTCTCAGAAGCTTGCCTAAGGCCAAATGGGAGCCTAAAACAACTGCAATTGAAGAAGCTCAGGATTTAAGCATCATGGAACTTGATGATCTGCAAGGAAATTTACTCACTCATGAGATATCTATGAATGAGGTTGATGGTGAATTGAATGACTATATAGAGAATCTGGCACTCAAGGCAAAAGAAAATGAAAAAAACCCAAAGCCTTGAACCAGATGATGATGATGATGATGATGATGATGATGATGATGATGATGATGATGATGATGATAATGATGATGATGATGATGATGATGATGATGATGATGATGATGATGATGATGATGATGATGATGAGGCCTTAGCCTTGCTTTCCAATGCTTTAGCCAGAATTCTCAAGAAAAAGAGAAACTCTGGGAAGAAGGATTACAACAAAGAGAAGTTCAGATCCTCAAACACCAAGGATCAAAAAATGTAAGTCTGCTTCACACTCATATAAACCTAAAGTTATGAATTGCTATCAATGTGGAGATGCAGATCACTTGGTAAGAGATTACCCTCAAAAGAAGAAGAACAGACAATTTTCAAAGAAGGAAAATGACAACAGAAGGAAGAAGGCAATGGTAGCCTCATGGAGTGATTCAGACTCTTCAGACTCAGATTCTAATGAGTTAATGGCTGTACATCAAGAGGACCATTCTACTAAGAAGCCAATGGAAGACATGGTAAAAAAATCTCTCATCTAGTCCTTCTGATGTGCTGCCTGAAATTCTCAAAAGCATGTTTTTAAATGAGGAGAGTTACAGGAATGAAATTGATTCTTTGAAAATGAAGGTTCATGAGCAGGAAAAAGAAAATTTAGAGTTGGTTTTTCAGAACAAATGTCTTGAAGCTACTAAGTTAAAAATTGATAGTGACTTCAAAGCCTTAGACAGTGGATTCAAAGCTTTGAAATCACAAGTCAAAGAAGTAGTTGATCAAAACACTTTTTTAACAGACAAGTTTGTTGATCTAAAAAATCATTCTCATGATTTAGAACAACAAAACACTTCATTGACTAGTAAGTTTCAAGAATCCAAGAAAATTGTTTCAACTTTTACTGGCTCAGAACATAAGCTAAGTCTTATTCTTGGAGGAAGTATGCATTATGTATACAAGAGTGGAATTGGATACAACCCAAATTTTCCAAGAAAAAGCCAAACCACTTTTGTGAAAGCAGGATGCAGACATTCTCCAGAGTGTCATTACTGCTGTAAAATTGGACATGTAAAAGTAACTTTCCCCATTAGAATGACAGAACCTCACATAATGAGGAACACATATCCTTGTCAGCTTAAGGGACAAGTGAAACAGATTTGGGTTCAAAAATGAGTTAGACCACCTAATATGGTTGACTCTGAGTATGAATCCAAATTCTACACTTGGTCTAATAGCCTGTTAAGGCAGTGATTGAATTTTGTAGGATGTCACCAAAGCTTTGAAAGATTAGAAATGATTTCTGGATAGTGGATGTGCCAGGCATATGAGTGGGAAGAAATCTTCATTCTCATAGCTAAAGAGCAACCAGAGGGAACAATCACACTTGGTGACAAATCAAAGTGCGACATAATTGGTATAGGAAGTGTTGGTAACAATTCTGCATATTCAATTTCTGATGTTTATTTAGTTGATTGTATTAAGTATAATTTATTGATTATTTCCCAGCTTTGTGACAAAGGTAATAAGGTATTTTTTGTCAAGAAGAAATGTGTGGTGCAAGATGAAAAATCAGGCAATTGCATACTCACTGCTCCTAGGTCACATAATGTTTATGCACTATGTACTGACAAAGTTGCAGGTGATAGTCTGAAGTGTCTCAAAGCTTTGAAGGATGACTCAAAACTATGGAACAAAAAGCTTGGTCATATAAGCATGCATTCTTTGAATAAGCTCATCTCAAAAGATTTGGTAAGGGGGTTACCAATCCTCAAATTCAAGAATAATGAGTTTTGTAAGGCATGTACTCAAGGTAAATAAACATGAAGCTCATTCAAGCCAAAGAACTTTGTAAGTACCTCCAGACCCTTAGAATTGATGCATTTGGACTTGTGTGGTCCTGTGAGGGTTCCGACACCCAGAGGTAAGAGATATATGCTTGTTGTGGTTGATTATTACTCTAGATATACTTGGGTTATGATTATTAGAAAAAATTCTGAAGCATTGTCTGAATTTTCTAAACATTGCAAAGAGCTACAAACCTTGAAAAATTTACATGTTGCATCTATTAGGAGTGATCATGGTAGGGAATTTGATCAACTTGATTTTGATTTATTTTGTGCAAAGCATGGCATCTCACACAACTTTTCTGCACTTAGAACTCCTCAGCATAATAGAGTAGTTGAGAGGAAAAATAGGACTCTTGAAGACATGCCTAGAACCATGCTACTTGAAAGTAAATTGCCAAAATCTTTGTGGGCAGAAGCTGTTAATACTGCCAACTATGTACTCAATAGATGTTTGATCAGGTTAATATTGAAGAAAACCCCTTATGAACTGTTTAAAGGCATAAAGCCTAGTGTTGCTTACTTTAAGCCTTTTGGTTGTACTTGTTTTGTGCATAATAATGGCAAAGATAATCTTGGTAAGTTTGATGCTAGAAGTGATGAAGGTGTGTTTCTTGGTTATTCTCAAACCAGCAAAGCTTACAGGGTCTCCAATAAGAGATCTAAGATTGTAGAGGATAGTATTCATGTTATTTTTGATGAAAGTACTGATGATTCTCTGAGTGAAAGTTTTGCAGATCGTAGCTTGAATAAATTTAAGGCTGATGAAGACCTAGAGAAAGCCAGCAAGAGCAAAACTAAGCAGCAAAAAGTTTCAGAAGAATCTTAAGGCCTTGAATCCCCTGCTGAGCCAATATCACAAAGCCTTAAGACTGAGATTGACAGGAAATATGATTCTCCTTCTACTGTATCTAGAACTCATAGCCTTGAAGGTCCATACACTTGGACACCCAGAAAGAAGTTCAAATATCTCTCAGATCATCCAGAAGAGAATATTATTTCAAATCCAACTACTGGAACTCACACAAGAGGTCAATTGAGAAACCTGTGTGCATTCAGTGCTTTTGTATCACTCATTGAGCCCGAAAATGAAAAAGAAGCACTAGAAGATGCAGATTGGATCATTGCAATGCAGAATGAGCAGAATGAGTTTGAAAGGAACAAGGTCTGGAATTTGGTTCCTAGACCAAATGAATAATCAGTGATTGGAACAAGATGTGTGTTCAGAAATAATCTTGATGAAAAAGGTAAGGTTGTGAGAAACAAAGCAAGACTGGCTGCACAGGGATACAATCAAGAGGAAGGTATTGTCTATGAGGAAACATTTTCCCCTGTTGCAAGGTTAGAGGCAATCAGAATAATTCTTGCATTTGCATCACATAATCACATAAAACTTTTTCAAATGGATGTCAAATGTGCTTTCCTAAATGGATATTTACAAGAAGAAGTATATGTTGCTCAACCACCAGGTTTTGAAAATGACACATGTCCTGGTAATGTTTACAAACTGGACAAGCCTTAATTGAACTTAAGCAAGCTCCAAGATCTTGGTATGGCACTCTCTAATTTTTTATTGGATAATGGTTTCAAGAGAGGTTTGGTTGATAAAAATCTTTTTATCAAAAATCATGAAAAATATATGTTGGTTGTTCAGGTATATGTAGCTGATATTCTATTTGGTTCCACTAATGATTCTCTTTCAAAAGAGTTTTCAAGTCTAATGTGCAGAGAGTTTGAAATGAGCTTGATGGGAGAACTGAATTTCTTTCTTGGACTTCATGTACATCAAATGAAGAAAGGAATTCTTGTGCATCAAGGAAAATACACCCTGGACTTGTTGAACAAGTACAACATGTCACAGTCCAAGGTAGTAAAGACTCCTATGAGTTCATCAATTTCTTTATACAATGACACAACTGGTAAGAGTGTAAATTATAAAGAGTACAGAGGTATGATGATTCACATTTGTATCTAACTTCTACTAGACCAGATATTATGTTTAGTGTGTGCATGTGTGCAAGATTTCATGCTGACCCTAAAGAAAGTCATTTAATTGATGTGAAAAGGATTTTTAGATATTTTAATGGAACCAAAGGCTTGGGGCTTTGGTATCCAAGAAGATCTAACTTTATGTTAAGTGGATATTCAGATGCAGACTTTGCAGGATACAAAGTAGACAGAAAGAGTACTTCTGGATGCTGCTAATTTCTTGGATCTTCGTTTATAAGTTGGCATTCCAATGAGCAAAATTCAGTAGCTTTATCAATTGCAAAAGCAGAATACATTGCAGCTTTAGCTTGTTGTTCACAGGTTTTATGGATTGCACATCAGCTAAGAGACCTTGGATATGATTTTTGAAATGTTCCAACTGTGACAATACTAGTGCCATTTCTATCTCTAAGAATCCAGTCCACCATTCAAGGACAAAGCACATAGATGTGAGACATCACTTTCTTAAATATCATACTGAAAAAGGTGACATTGTTCTATCTTTTATTTCTACTTCTAAGAAAATTGCTGATATTTTAACTAAACCACTGTTAGATGAAAGGTTTGCATCCCTAAGGCTTGAATTGGGTATGTTAAACAAGGATGCATTGGTGTAGGAGGAGTAATTAGTTACTACATTAATTATCTTTGTGAATCTCAAAGCCTTGAGATTATACTTTCTTAAGCCTTGAAAGTATGGCTCAAAGCTTTGAAGTTTCTGTAATAGTCTGAAACTTCTCAAAGCTTTGAACCACTCTTAAACTGTTTTGATGTGTGGATTTGCATTATCTTTAAAATATTGGATCATGAAATTTTGTAATATCTTTTTATATAATTACAGAATCTTTTCAAATATTCAAAGATTTGATCAAAATATCTACAAATATCTTTGAAAATTTTCTGAAATCTCTTTGCATGCAAATCTCATATTTTCAATCAAACTCTTCTACCTACTTAAGCCGGCTTCAGAACTTATTTCTATCATTCTCTACTTAATTGGATCAGAAAGGATCAAGCAGATAGGTCAAACCTCCAACAAAAGGGTGGAGAGAAATGCCAATAGGAAGATCACCATTCATGGATCAGACTCAGAAGACACAACCAGTGTTCATGAGAATTCTCCTCCTACAAATAAGAACAATAAAGGGAATGAAGTTCAGGAAGAAGCAAGGGCTGGGTCAGATTCAGAATCTGCTACAGAGGAAGTGGTGAAAGAAAAGAGGAACAAGGATCAGGAGGAAGATTCAAGTAAGAAAAATAAAGAGGTGACTGTTGAGAAGGAAAAGAAGAGTGTACCATCTTCAAAATAGAAAAAGGGTGGTGACAAGAAATAAGAAGCAACTCAAGAAAAGAAGAAGGTTAGACACAGTGCAGTGAAAACCAAGAAAGCCACAAATTTTGGTAAGAATCTCTTTCCTGGGTCTTGGTTTGTTAATTCTGAAGTTAAGACTGTATGGATGGATGGGTATGCATCATCTAAGGTTTCATTTTGTAGTCTGATCGGTAGTGAGTTATTGGATATTTTGGGCTTAGACTACATTGAGAGTTTGAGAAACTCATCAGTTGGAAGTCTGTTGAACCCACCTTCTGAAGCTTACCCTAGGTTAACCAGACTGCTCTATTTAAATCTTGTACAAGATCTTGATGATAGTGATAGATACATCCACACTTCAAGAGTGGCTGGTGTAGACATTAAGTTAGATCACAAGGTGTTCTCCAAAGTTTTGGGGGTACCTAGGAAGTACGAGGTTGGTGATCATCGTGATAGGAAAGAAATTCTAGAGAAAGCCAAAGCCATGTTTTTCATGGAGGGAACCACTTCTGAAACCAAGCAGTTAACACATTCTGTGTTTAACTGTGAAGCCAAAATCCTGTTCTAATCATTATGAGGTGTGTTGTCCCCATAGAATATTCCAAAGAGTTGGTAACAGACAAAGTGCCTATTTTGATGTATTTAATCTGTTAAGGGTTAGAGGTAGACCTTCCTACTGTGTTGATGGAGCATATGGTCTATTGTGGAACTAGGACTAAGAACCACTCCCTACCCTATGCTAATGTCTTACCATTGTTTTTCAAGCATTTTGGGATTGCTATGGAGGATGAAGAGAATATTACTACTGGTTTTGGGGTAGTTGATGAAGCGTCTCTTCAAAGGATTGGGATTGTTTATACTGATAAAGGAAAGTGGAAGTTCTATGCATAGTTGAATGTTAAAGAGTTGAAGGAGAAGGAATTTATCAAAACTAGAGCTGCTTCAACCCCTAAGGTGCCTGGTAATCTGGATTTTTCACAGATTATAGATAGGTTTGAGGTTCTAGAAGATGGTGTGGAGGATTTGAGACAAGGCCTGATTGACTTGTCCAATGACCTTACTAAGTTCAAAGGTTTCGTTCTCAACAAACTTGACCTGATCATCAAAGGTTTGGATCTGGAGAAAGTACCTTCTTCAAAAAGCAGAGATACCAGCATTGATTCAGAGGAAGTTCTGGGAGAAGATCTCAATAAACAGATGAATAGGAAGAAAGGTATTCTTGTTGTTCTGACATCAAAGAATCTCTTTGAACAATCTGAAGATGAGGCAGATGATGAGGAAACTGCTGCATAGAAAGTTGAAAAGGAAGCTGCAGATCTTGACAAGTTGGTTGATCAGGTTGTGGAGAAGATGGGAGATGAATCTGTGGAAGCTGAAGAACCAGGAAGGCAGACTGAAGATGCAGTCAGAAGCAGAGCAAGAGGAGACTCAGGGAAAAGGCAAAGGAAAAGCAAAGTCCTGAGGATCTTCAAAACCTCAGCATCTATTCTTTCTACTCTTCTCAGTCCTGAAGTTTGGTGTATCTTTCTATTATTTTCTTAAAAACACTCTGAACAGATCCTACATTTCTTCTACTCTTTTGTGAAAGTCAAAAAGTGGGAGAAGACTATGTGTTATGTGTTTTAGGTGTTTTATGTTTTAGGTGTTTTTTATGTTTTAGGATGTTTAGTATCTGGTTTTATGGTTTGTAATAATTTCTGGGTCTGGTAGGATGTTATCTATGCAATTCTGTGGTATTTGATTTTGTGTTATTCAAATTCTGTGATTTTTTACTTCTGATTGTAAGTTGCAGGATATCAGCGCCCAGATAATGTGTTTCGTCTTTCATCAAGGGGAAATTGATAAGTCTGAAGCTCCTAGACATTATGTTGTGATTATACAGGAAGAGAGTTTAGCTCTTTGATGATGAAAGCCAGAAACACAAGGATAAGAAATTGCTAAGTATCAAAGCTTCAAAGTTTTGAGTTACTGTAGCAGTTACTATATGTTGAATTATCTAACTGTTTTTGTGCAGGTTTTGGTTATGATTTGGATTAATTATAGGAATACTTTGAGTAATCTATGTTCTAAGTTAATTATTGCAGGACTAAGTTGAATTGAAAATCCAATGTTCATTCTGGTGAAGTTAATTATTTCACTAGTAAGTTTGCTTGTGGTTACGTATTGATCCTTCCATTTAATTAGTCCAACTATTGATTCCCAAGTCGTGTTTATCCATAAGGAGTGTGACCCCATGGGTTTTTACTTAGTTGGTAGTAACAATTACTAACATAGAGAGGTGTCTAGCAACACATCAATGTCACCCAACTAATAGAAATAGTCTAATCCGACAAACCTTGTGACCAATGTTACCGCATTGTATTATCACTTTGTCTCTATATCTGGATTGGATACGAGACATACAAGTCACACTCGTATATCCAATCCATAGTTTCTTGATCCTGGGAATAGTCTTATCCATGCAGATAACATCAATATCCCATATTGATTCATCTGAGTTTGGCCAGACGTTTTATAAGCACTACCCCTCGAGTGGCCGCGAATATTTTCTCCCGTTATGTGGGAGGGAAAAATCATATCTACATCACTACCATCTCGAAGCTTGCTTCCTATCATGCCTGATAACTATTTTTATAGTTACCCCGTTAAGGCGCAACGTTTGATAATATCAAAGCATGGTATTTCACAACTAGAGTATCTAGTGACTTCAAGTCTAAGGACCACAATACCATTTTCACTACGAGAAACACTTGTGAATTTACATAACTTGTATGTAGCCTTCTCGTGGTGAGTCAATCCAGTATGCCATTACCCCTAATGCATACCCATGTGCTAGACTTGATATCTCCATATCAACCTACCCACATACTAGTCTATAGTTGATCGCTCTGTTAATCAATGTAATCGACTAGGGATATTTAAGAATACAGCATTTATATTCTAGAGACTTCATTCATGTCAACATATCTCCATATCGATAACACAATGAATAGTAAGTCCATATAAATGTCACAAGAAATAGATTGCCTCTAGGGCATATTTCCAACATATCCCACCATACCATCATCCCTGTATCTCGCCGCAGGTTTTATGACTCTCCTTGGTCTTCCTTCACCAATACTTTGGTGAACTGGTTCCTCTAATAGGGACGCATCCTCACTATCAGACTCTTCTGCTTCTTCCTCTTCGTTTTATGGCGATGGTATAGGGATTTCGGAATCCTTAGGATCAATAGGATCCGACTGTCCCTCCACCTTCTTCTGTGCATCTCTAAGCTCCACCTCCACGGAATTCTTCAACATAGGACTCTCATCAAAGACTACACATTTGCTAAGTATAGTCTTGTTGTCTTCCCATATCTTGTATCCCTTCACACCTGTTCTAAAACCCATGAATACTCCATTCTTAGTCATTGGTTCTAGTTTGCCATCATCAACGTAATAATAGGCAACGCAACCAAAGACTCTCAAATATGAGTAATCCACTGCTCTATCAGGCCAGAATTCCATAGGAATTTTGCATCCTATATATGTGTGCTGGCTCCAATTTATGAGATAGCATGCCATGGAAACTGCTTCTCCCCATAAACCTCTAGTAAAACCTTCAATCGAAAGCATGTACCTTGCTTTCGGTAAAAGTGTTTGATTAATTCTCTCGGCTACACCGTTCTGCTGCAGTGTCTGCCGAACGGTGCGATGGCGTGCAATACCCTGATCAGAATCCATCAAACTCTGATGAAGGAAACTCCAAACTGTTGTCCGTGTGCATCATCTTCACCTTCTTTCCCACGTGATTCTCTACTAGGACCTTCCACTCCTTGAATCTTGCGGCGGTTTCACTCTAGTGCTTCATTACGAAAATCCAAGTCATCCTGGAGTAATCGTCTATGATGCTCAGAAAATACATGACCCACCAATCTCCTCAACTCGAAATGGACCCCAGCAATTCGAATAGATATAATCAAGAGTACCTTTCATTCTATGAACCGCCTTAGGGAACTTGCTACGTTGTAGCTTCCCAAGCACGCAGTGCTCACAAAAACCTAAGCTCTTGGGCGCATGCCCGGTGAGATACCCCTTTTTGTGAAGTTCCTGCATTCCACGTTCACTCATATGAACGAGCCTCATATGCCACAGCTTAGTTAGATCAGCTTCCTTAATCTCGACTGAGACAACTCCAGCAGAACTTGTGATCGTTGAACCTTGCAACATGTAAAAATCCGCGCTCTTGACTCCCTTGAGAATCACCTTAGATGTAACACCCCCAAAATGACCAATTCGGAAGTCCGGGGATGTCACTCCGTACCCGAGATTAAACCCGAATACAAGGAGATTTTATAACAGAATATCCAACCTAAAATCCATAAAATAATTATTTAAAACTTTAAAACTCGTCTTGCCACAAATATGGGCATTATTACAAATCTAAAATTCAAACTACTATCTAATGTTCAAATGAAACTAAATGTGAATGTTACTACTTTCATGAGTCGCGTTTCCCCCCCCCCCCGGACCAAGCTCCCATCTAACCTGTGGTGTAGAAAAGGAGAACACCACAGTTCCAAAAGTCAGCGGAAATACTGAGTAAGTAACACCCAAGCATGTAAAATGACGAAGAAGAAATTTTCAAACCAGTTTGTAGTAGTTTTGCTTAAAAAAATGAAAGTAAAAGCTTTTACCCTTATGTAAAAGAAATAAGATGAGAGATTCCAAGTTCATTTATATTTTCCAAATCACATCCATTATCCAAGTAATGGGATTCAAAAACTCATAATATTTCATTTTCCATTAAAAACATCCAATCCGAAACCCAATTTGTTAATTTGTTGATACGAGAAAAACCAACCAACCATTTCGCAAGCATCCAAGACCTTAAGTGTCGACACACCCTTACAGACTTCTTGCGGCCAGAAGAGTGAGTACAAGGAGCTATCCGGGGACTTGCAACCGGATTAAATAAATTAAATTGGACGAGAGACCGAAGTCAACACGCCCAATGCCAATAGTAACCATACAACAACATTCATCCCCTTACAACTCTTCCACTTTACGTTATCATCGATTATTAGATTGCAGTGATATTTTCGGAGAACATTTCAACGATTTGAAACAAGTATTCAAGCAGCACATATTTTGCATAAAATCATTTTGAGACAAGTACGAATGAAAACATTTGAAACGAAAAGAGGAATGGGCGCTAGGCCTAGCATGTTTACTTACCTTTAATCTCAAGCAAAGCAAATCACTTCCTAGTAATACTCGACGTATCCTTCGTCAACGAAATTTGTCGCCTACAAATTTAATAATATCCTAATAAACATATTGCACACGAAGTCCTATAGGTAAATGAAATAAATCCCTTACTAACTCTCCCCAACCTTGCTAACGTGAACAACCTCTTTTATAAAAAATACGCTTTATAAATCTAATGTTTATTATTTGTAAGAACATACTAAGCTATAATTATATAAATATAACTTATAAGATTAGATAAACTATCGTTTTTATTATTTAGAGTAGAGAAGCATATTATTTTACCCCAAAAACACTTTTAATTCAAATAGTAGTTTCTCTCAATCCAAACAAGCCTTAGTAGAGAATATAAGTTATAAAGTAACTAACTTTCATTTAAATAAATAACAAATTTATTTATAGAAAATAACTTATTCTAATTTGTTAGAAACTTATAAAAATAAATAAGTAAAATATACTTTTATCATCCTTATTCTACACTTTTATTTTGGAGTGAAGATGAGTACAAAAATATTACTTTAAACTTGTATAAAAAGATTGTATTTTGCATGATTCGAACCTAAAACCTCACTTCCACCTACCCACCAAGCCTTCAGTGTCAGCATTTAACCACTAGGTCAACAGCCACTTTGTTCTCTCTTCCTTATCTAATAGCTTAACTACCAATATAGTATACTGATAATAAAAAAAAATAAAAAACAAAAAAAAATAAAAACAAAAACAAAAAAAAAAACGAAACAAAAAAAAAACAAAGAAGAAGAAGAAGGAGAAGAAGAAGAAGAAGAACGGGTTTCATACCCGAACAGCGAGAAAACCGACGGAATGGAGGGGTGGCGAGGCCGACGGTGGCGACGCAGGCGGTGGCAGACGACGGCGGCGTCAGCGGCGGTGTCGGCGGGCTGCGGCGGCGACGGCGGTGGGCAGTAGCGGCGGCGGCGATGGGCGGCCCGTCGGGTGAGAGAGAGAGAGAGAGAGAGTAATTGAGAGGGAGAGCTTTGAAGATTGATTTGGGTGTGGATTTCTCTCAGTTTTAGTGGGTATTCATAGCCTTTGGGTGATGAATCCGGCGAGTATTAGGATACCCACCGGCGATATTTTCGATTCCGAATTGGGTCTTGATTTTGGACGAAAATGATTTCTTGGTGAGAAATTATTTGTCTTTGTGGAGTTGGGAATTTATTGGGATTGTATTTGGGTGAAAAAGGATCAAACTTGAAGAGTTGGAGTTGGGGATGGAGTGGTGGTTGATGGTGGAGGAAGAAACCCACGGTTGTTCATCTTTGGGGAAGAATATGATGAAACATAAGAAGTCAAGACACTTTTCCCCCACTAGTTTAGGTAAAAAGACAACTACCACCACCAAATTTAAATAAAAGACTCTTTATAAAGTAGGGAAAATACATAATAAACCCCATGTAGTTACTAGTAGTAACAATTAACTTCCTACCAATAAGAAGCTCACAATATTTATACTAATGTCATATTGACACCAAATAATATCATAAAATACAATAGTAGCATATTAACACCCAATACTTATAATAATATTATATTAACACTCAATAATTATAGTAATATCATTTATACCTATATTCACAAAATTGGGTATTTCATTAGAACCCTTGTAGACTTGTAGATCTCCAGCTTCACCTTTGAAATTGTATCCCTTGCAGTCAAGTATACTCAAGGAGATCAGGTTCTTCTTAATAAGTGGTACATATCTGACTTGCTCCAAAGTACATAACTTCATTTCATTCGTCTTCAATATAACTGAGCCGCTCCCAATTACCTTAAAGACGGCTCCGCCTCAACTCGATATGGACCCCAGCAATCCGAATGGATATACTCAAGAGTACCTTTCGTTCTATGAACCGCCTAAGGGAACTTGCTACGATGTAGCTTCCCTAGGCTCTTGGGCGCATTCCCGGTGAGATACCCCTTTTTGTGAAGTTCATGCATTCCACTGAGCCTCATATGCCACAGCTTAGTTAGATCAGCTTCCATAATCTCGACTGAGACAACTCCAGCAGAACCAATGATCGTCGAACCTTGCAACATGTACAAAGTCCCGCTCTTGACTCCCTTGAGAATCACCTTAGAACCCTTGTAGACTTGTATATCTCCACCTACACCTTTGAAAATGTATCCCTTGCAGTCGAGTATACTCAAGGAGATCAGATTCTTCTTAATAAGTGGTACATGTCTGACTTGCTCCAAAGTACATAACTTCCTTTCATTCGTCTTCAATCTAACTGAGCCACTCCCAATCACCTTAAATATGGCTCCGCCTCAACTCGAGATGGACCCTAACAATCTGAATGGATATAATCAAGAGTACCTTTCGTTCTATGAACCGCCTTAGGGAACTTGCTACGCTGTAGCTTCCCATACACGGAGTGCTCACAAAAACCTAGGCTCTTAGGCGCATGCCCGGTAAGATACCCCTTCTTGTGAAGTTCTTGCATTCCACGTTCACTCATATGACCGAGCCTCATATGCCACAGCTTAATTAGATCAGCTTCCTTAATCTCGAGTGAGACAACTCCGGCACAACCTGTGATTGTTGAACCTTACAACACGTACAAAGTCTCTCTCTTGACTCCCTTTAGAATCACCTTAGAACCCTTTTAGATCTCCACATTCACCTTTGAAACTGTATCCCTTGCTGTCGAGTAGACTCAAGGAAATCAGATTCTTCTTAATAAGTGGTACATGCCTGACTTGCTCCAAAGTACATAACTGCCCTTCATTCGTTTTAAATCTAACTGAGCCGCTCCCAATCACCTTAAAGATGGCTCCAATTTCCATGTATACATACCCTCCATCCGTTTGGTTGTACCTCGAGAATAGCTACTTGTTTGAGAAAATATGATAGGAAGCTCCGGAATCAAGGACCCGCGCATCCTGAGAGTGCGTGAAAACATCTGCCATTAGAACGTAGTCCTCCTTGGACGATTACGTTGTTCTACTACGGCTGCGGAGCCATTCTGCCCATGTTCCCTTTTCCTTGCACCAAGCACAGACATCCTTTGGCAACTTAGAACCAAAAAACTGCTTTTTCTTGTTCTTCTTACCCTTCTTGCTTCCCCCCGTCGCCATCAGTCCAGAAGCATGGTCCTCTGTACCTGTGCCTGCACCCTTATGGCGCAGTTCCCTAGCATGGAGCACCGATATGACCTCCTCTAGGGATAAGTCGTCCTTGTTCACAATGAACGACTGAACAAAGTACTCATATGATGGAGGTAACGATATCAATAAGAAAAGTGCAGCATCCACATCGCCCACTTTCTCGCCAATATTACGTAAATCTAAAATAATTGTATTCAATTGATCAAGATGGTCCTTGAGAGCCGTACCTTCGAGCATTCGCAAAGTAAATAGCATTTGTTTTAGCATAAACCTTCTAGTGAGACTCTTCGTCATGTAGAGACTCTCCAACTTGAGCCAGAGCTTCGTTGCTTCCTTCTGATCTGCAACCTCGATGATCACGTCATCTGATAAGCATAACATAATATTTGAATGTGCATTCTCCTCCATCGCCTTGAACTCCGATGATGCAACATTCATGCCTCCTTTTTCTGCAGTCAAAGGTGCCCATATGCCTTGAGATTTGAGCAAAGCCTCCATCTTTATCTTCCCCAGGCTGAAGTTGTTCCTTCTTGTGAACCTGTCGATCTTCAACATCGATTCGGACATCGTTCTTGGTGGATCTTGAACCCTATTCGCGTGCTCCACCTAGATTGCAAAACCTTAGTTTTGATTTCACCTAGTTGTGAAACCCTAGCTTTGCTCCGCCTTGATCTTGATCTTAAAACACCGCCAACATTAGCTCTGATACCAGTTTGTTATGACAAACCACCTCACGAACGATGAACGAATAAAAGAATAACACGGAATTTTACGTGGTTCGCTAGCGAAAAATCGGTAACTACATCCACGGCGGAAAAGCACTATTTATTTCGCTAAGAGAAATAATTACACTTTGTTTGCATACTAACTAGAACCCCAAAGGAGTCCTTATAGAGCCCAATGCGAAATGCGAAAGCCCATTACGAAATATGGAACCAACCAAAAAAAGAATGGACGGCAAATGCGAAAACCCAAGCCCATAGAACACCGCCTCACTAGCTATCATTTGTTTCCTAACCCACCACCGCCATTTACTTTAATTGAAGACACTAATTGACATAGACAATGTAAGATAGAAAAAATACAAATGATAGATAGTTGAGTGGGATGGCAACTTAGTTGGGATGTACTTTCACTATAGTGATGCAATTTTTTTTAACATTTTCTATTTTGATTAATAATACAACTTATGTTTTTTATGTTTATTGGGCTAATTTTATGTTTTTTAGTACTATGAAATTATACAAAATATATATATATATATATATATATATATATATATATATATATATATATATATAGAGAGAGAGAGAGAGAGAGAGAGAGAGAGAGAGAGATCGACCAGAATCGGGACCGAACCAAACCGATGAACCGGTTCCAGTTCCAGTAAGCATATTAAAAAATATCCAGTTCCGGTTAACCGAACCGAATTACCCTATTTATCGGTTAACCGAACCGAGATCCGGTCGGTTACAGTTAACCCAACAGAATATGACAATTGGCTTTCTTACTATTAATATACTACTCAATGGCATAGCTAATAGTAAATATGGAATCATTTACATATATATGAAACAAATAATTGCTTGCTAGCTAAGCTTCAAGCTTTTATTGCATTCGAAGATAAGATTCTTGTTTTCTCCAAATCCCATAATATCGACGGACTTTCTTTCTAGCTTAAACTTCTATATCTCTTACTTTTTACAAGAACTAGCCGCATCACGAGAGGCGTTTCACGATGATGGGGTACCTCTTCTGCGTACGCGTTGTTGGAAAGAATACTAGCTTATCTTCCTCAGCAGGAACCCAACTGTAAGCAAAATCGGTACACAAAAATGTGAGAAAATGAATACGTGAACCAATTAATTTCACGAAATGTTACAAAAGGGGGGTTCTGGTGTAGTAGTGTACCTGAAACGAGTGACAAGGTGATGAAGGAAAACTGAGAGCTCGGCCCTACCGAGTTCAGCACCCGGGCACCTTCGTGGACCCCCTCCAAATGGCGTGAACATGTTCACTGAATCGGTTGTCTCTGAACCGTTCTGTTTTTCATGATTCAAGTTAAAATTCGGTCGTAAATTTGGAAATCAAAATGTTGGAACCAAAATACTACCTCTGTTTCTTTTAGAAAAGTCTACTTCACTTTTTGTCACTATTCACTTGGTCATTTTGACCCGATCATTTCCAAAAAGTTATTTCGTTTTGGTATCTAAATCACCGAGTCAAAGTCAAACCAGGACATTCCAGAAGAAACAGAGGAGGTAAAAAGGAGGTATAAGTAGGACAGGTACCTGCCATCTCCAAGGATTAAAAGAGCGAGCATCCTTGAAATGCTCGTTATCCATATGAACTGCCCTGAGAGAAGCAAAGACCTTGCATCCTTTTGGAATTGTGTAACCTAACAAAAATGGAAAGTAAATGAAACTGCTATCCATTGGCTGTAATCTAAAGCATTGTCGACCAGTGACATAATGCGGCGGTGCTTACCTTTGACCTGGACATCGGTCATTGCTCGCCGAAACACACCACCAATTATGTTGGCAACTCTCATTGTTTCATTAACAACCTGTGACGACGAAAAAAGGTGTGCTTCATTTTTTAGAACGGAAGACGCCACTAAAGATATACACAAAACAAAACAAACAGCTAAAATATTTGATAACATCATAAGTTCGCTTACACATTGCGTGAAAGGCATGGACTTGTAGTCGTTCCATTCTAGAACCTCGGATTCACCTTTCTTTGATTTGATAACATCATGTTCTTCCTGCAACATCATATTTATGCGGTTTAAGTTAATGTCATGGTAGCATTCATAAATATGACCCTCATTGCATAAAAATATTCTGTGCGGCAAAGCGAGATGCTCAGGTTGTGCGGAAGTCGGAAGTGAATGTTTCTATAGGCAGAGAATACTGTTTTCACTAATTATGTGGAAGTGATGCTCCTGTACGATTACGTTACGATGCACTAAAGGCCATGAGCATTTCTCCATCATTCAAGCGTGCGAGCTAGTTTGAATGAGGTCAAAAGCATTTTTTGTTCAGAGATGTTTACTTCTGCTGCTAATTTTTACTCTTTCGCAACTTCTACGTGGCATTTTGCATCTGTTTTGACAGTATGCATTTACTTTCCCGCGTCCTTATGAGCTTCACTTGTGCAGCTTCGAAGGATAAGTATGATGTTTCATAAACATTTCTTTAATTAATCATCATTGTACAGCAAGTTTGTGTTCAGTAATCACGTACTAGGGCGGTTTGGTTTATTACACCATTACACCATAGAAGAAGTGGAATTTCTCATACAGTCATACTGGTGTGTGGTTCGGTTTAATCTCGCTTCTTTTTTTAGGGGCTCGGTTTTACGTGGTCCAGTAAATACACACACACACACACATATTACTTAAAGTGAGATACTTAACATAATTCACCAAAAAGAGATATTTAACATGAAAAAAAGCAAAATCAATCAGAGAGAAAAAAATACTAACATATATATAGAATAAAGCATATTCAATTAAATCTACCACAATTTCGGTGATTTTGTACGAAGCTTTTACTCAAAACTCATTCAAAAACTAATGAAATGTGAACAAATCTCTTTTACATGAGATAATTGATATATTATGTTTGGGTTACAGGACTTCTATGCATATCGGTTTAAACGGTTTGCCTATGTTCAACCAGTTCCGTTATGTTCGGTTTGTGTTATACGGTTTAAGGTTCTGTTTAGCAGTAGGATTATTAACAAGTTAACCACTCATAGTTTAATTAAGAGTATATAAACACATGTACTTTTGATTATCAAGTTAGTGAATGGAAGAATGAATTTAGGAACCACACATGATAACATTAAGCTCTCAATCCATTAATTACCATGTAGAAACAACTCTTCATACATAGTGAAGTAGGTCATCGATGTAATCAGTCATTTCTTAAATTATTATGCATAGATAAAGTAACGAAGAAACATCAAAGGAGAGCAACATGATGTGTGGTGGTGGTGGTGGTGTCTGCCAGAAAAGGCTATTAACAAAGAAATTGAATAGAAGAAATATAACATTTAAAATTAAAAGAAAAGAAAAAGACAGGAGAAGTAAAATAGGAAGAGCACCTTGAGCTGAACCAAAGCTGCCGGAGTCTCTGTGAGAAACTTAACGGCAAGAGTCATGATGGTGGAGGTGGTTTCGTAGCCGGCGACTAAAAGAGCCAATAGGAAATCAACAATCTCCTCATCAGAAAAGCCTCCGCCGCCACCTTCTTCATCCAAGAGTGCAGCCAGCATGTCATTCTTTCTCTCTCCCCTTTGGCTCTCTGTTCTCCTCTCCTTTACTACAAAGCCCAATTCCTCTGCTACCTTCCTCCTAGCCTTCACATTGGAGTAAGAATAATGAATTAGACCACAAGGATAAACCCAATGATAATGATTGTTGCTTGGGTGAATTATTATACACACCCACAAAAGAGGCTTTTCTTGTGATTTGTTATACTACGGGGTTAGTGAGTGTAATAATGTTATACTGAGAGGTTAGTGAGTGTAATAATGTCAGACTGTAAAGGGGGCACAAGCGCAGTCAGGGCGGATCTAGGATTTTGTGTCAATGGAGGCTAAATTTTTAAAAAGACGTTGTGATGTATAAATATAAATAGCAGGGGTTTTTGCTCGATTTCCGTGGAGGCTAAAACGAATTCATTGGATAAATTACAGGGTCAAATTATAATTTTAAAAATTGAGTGGGTCCCTACATGGATCCGCCACTGAGCGCAGTTTACCCATATATAGCGGATAAACTAAAGTGAAAACCACCCGTGGCTTAGTCACTGTTAGCGAATTCTTCTTAAATTTCTAATATTTGGACCTTTGATTTTCATCTAATTCAATGATTCTCATTTAGCCAACACCAGTCTTTTGGAATAAGAAAACAACAAGTTTGCATAGTAGATAGATAGAATGGCAAATGTAAACTAGTAGTACAACTTACTTGGATGGCTCTGCGGTAGGTGGGAGAGAAGAGAGCAGAAGGAACGGTGAAGAAGCCTTCAATGACAAGCATGTACTCTTTCCTTAGATTCTCTGACCACTCGCATGGATCGAAACTCATCAGCTGTTTCACTGTTAGCTGGAACGTAATCTGCAACATTATCATCATTGTCATACACACATTAAACAATTGTTATCTAAGATAAAAATAATATTGAAGAGAATGTTGGAGAAGAATATTTGTTTGCTCATCAGATCCTGCCTATGTTAGTTTATTCCTCATCAAATCCCATGATCTATTAATAGTACTACTACTGTATACTCTTCTGACCGACCTATATATATATGTATATATATATATATATATATAGTAAAAGTATGCAATTAATAATAATAATAATAATAATAAATTAATAATAGTTTCTCAATAATAATAATAATAATAATAATAATAATAATAATAATAATAATAATAATAATACGAAATGAGGAAGATTTCTTAAAACTAGTGATTTTCTTCTTTAATCGTGACCATGTGATCGAAAGTCGAAACCACTACGCAAATGAGCATGTATGCCTCAGCATTACTGGGGTGACTTTATTTCTTTCTGGGTGAAATACTTATCGAGACTTCGGTTTCTTCTTTTCTTTTTCTTCGTTTTGCTGGGGTGGAGCAGGAGCATATTATTACTATTATTATGCACCCGAATTGCTACAGTGCGCCGTATGATGGCCCCTAACGTGCGGTGGGGTTCACAAGAGAGAGTGAAAACAAAAGGAAAGTGAAACCGCAGCCGGACTGAGCATGTGACTCATAAAACTATGCTGGGCCGGCCCTGGCCCATATCTGAGTTGACTCATCACTCCCCACAAGTAGTTTAATACTCCTAATTAGTCCTAACACCTCTCTTGATTTCTTTCTCACGAAATAAAAGTATCACTTAACTAAGAACTCAGAGTCTTGTTTATGAAAGGAAGGATCCAAGATTTTGCTACAGGGGTGTTGAATGAAAAAAAAAAAAAAAAACATTTTGATATATAAACGTAAGTGATGAGAGTTATTGTTAGATTTCAGTGAAGGCTAAAGTGAATTTAATGAACAAACTACATTGTAACATAAAATTACAGTTTTAAAAAGTTGAGTGTGGACTGTAGCCACCACATTATACCAATTGGATCAGCCCATGCGTTTATTTTTTAACCGAATCCAAAATGCATGAATGTTACCCCTAATTTTTTTTATAGCCATGCAATTGATTAAGGTTTAAATTTAATACGCCCGTGCAAATAGAATTTGTGATGCCTCCGTTAATATCTGTCAATTACGATGGTACAAAGTAAAATTATTAAAAACACGGGGAGGTCGGTATTTTTTTGCTAAACACAAGAGTGCTAAGTGTCTTTCACGCAAAATAAAATGCTAGCTACTCAAAAAACTTGACTTACTTTTTTTTTTTTTGTCCCAAACTTGACTTACATTAGACAAGAAATCTTAAAACTCTCATTATTTCTTAAAATTGTTGCATAATTGTCACATAAATGTCGTATAAATGGGTATTAGATCAGTGGTAGAGCATTTGAAACCCCTACATTATATCCAGACTCAAATTGGTAGACGTGAAAAAAAAAATTATCGCAAAAAAATCTTTAGTTTGTAATTATTAAAATAAATGAAATTCTTAATTAAAATGCGTCCTACAACATCCTGAAAGTGCCGTATTTCCTAAAATACCCATATTACTGCTCATGCTTTCCGCATTTCTTTTTCTGTTTTCTTTTTCAAACGTCCACATTATTTAAAATTATTTCAATTTTCCATATAAATTATAGCACTATATTAGTGCGAATAATTTAAATGGGTGATTTTTTTCCTCAAAAAAGAAATGGATGCTTTTCTAAAAAAATAAATAAATAAATGGATACTAGGGAAGATGAAAGACCTTTTTAGCCTCCTCCATGAGCACAATCCGGCCGCTCCAAGAATCCAAATTGATCCGGACCAGCCGGTCTATGTCAACCAGCAAATGGTCCCTAATGATGGAAGAATTAGCGAAGCTCATCGTAAGCGAATGCATCCTCTTATGAAGCACCCCTTTCATCAGCAACAACGAATGCCTCCCCAAAAGGTTCGAGATCGAACCGGGATAGCTCGACTCGAACAGCTTCCCTTCGTTCTGCAGAATGAACCGGTTCGCCTCCGGGTCGGCCGAGAACACGGTCCGCTCACCGAAAACGTGGGTCGTGAAAACGGAACCGAACCGGGCCACCCGGTCGTCGATAAACGGTTCCGGGTTCTCGGACTTGTAGGCTGAGATGAGCTGAAGCGTCTCGCCCACGAAGGGGAGGCCGACGGAGCCTGGCGGGAGGCGTAATTTGCGGCGGGAGGATCGGAGGTAGAGGAAGTAGAGGAGACTGGAGGTTAGGATGAGGAGGTAGAATAGAAGGGTAGCTATTGAGTCCATTGTTGAGAGAGAGAGAGAGAGTGTTGAGAGAGAGAGTGTGGTGGATGGGAGGGGCTTTAATGGGGGAGGATGCACACGGGTGGGTATGCTGCAACAAAATCTGTCCCTTTTTTTCTCTCTTTATGGATAGAAATGATGATGGTTTTTAATGCTCTTCATTTTATTTTCTGTTTGTCTTCTGAATTATTCCATGTGGTTCGCTGTCATTGGTTTAATTCTGATTAAGAAACTTCATTATTATTTACATTATTAAATATTGTTATTAATATTAATATTATTATTATTACACTCATTAAGAAAAAGAAAACAATTTACCTAAAAAAACAAGAAAAGAAACCCACAATGTTCCGAATGTGGAATAGGGACGATTGAGAAAGAGGATGAGGGAAGAAGGAAGAAGGCATGGACAAAATATGTTAAAGATCATCTCAATAGTACTACCTCTGTTTCGCCTGTTTCAGCCTACTTCACTTTTTGTCACTATTCACTGGGTTACTTCCATCTGGTGATTTGATTAGCAAAACGATACAAGAATTTGTTAATCTTTGCATGGTGTTATAGAGGAAAGTTTATTCTAAAATACCATGAAAAAATTGTTAAAAAATTACATTGTTTTGGTACCCAAATCACCAAGTCAAAGTGACTCAGTTACGGGTTAAAAAGTCAAACGCAGACGAAACAGACGAAACGGAGGTAGTACTAGATAAAAGTTATTTATAATTTGATAAAATTCGAACATTTTATTTTAAATATTGTAAAATGTTAGTTATGGCTCCAATGGTGTTAGTTAAATGACTAGCTAAATAACACTCAACCCATTCTCAATATTTCTTGTAAGAGAATTTTAAAGAATTCAATACATTACTGCTAAGAACATGATTAATGAAAATATGGGTTATTGATCCGGCTCTTTAAATGTAGAGACAAAATAACTATCTGCTAAAATAAAGAGCAGAGTAGAGAGTCTATCTGAACAATTTTTTTCCGTCTTATTTATATTTTAAAGGTAACCGCTATATAAATGACATATTGGAGACTAGGGGATTGCCCGTGCCCGAGGGCACTACTCCAAAAACACGTTTACAACTATTGTAATGTCATAAATAAAATGAATATTTTCATCTACAAACATGAGCAGAAAATGAAGACAACATAAATAATTGTAGTAAATAATCAGCAATAAAGGAAGTTATTTTTTTATAATTATGATAAAAGGAGTGGGTAGTTAAGTGAGAAGTTGAGTAGTGGGTAGTTAAGTGGGTGGTAGGTGAGATCTAAGGGCTGGGGTTAATTCAATCAAACGGTCTAAAAGACATTTTAAAGTCAACCGTCCTAATTTATAATATAGATGCTCTAAGAAGTCCATATTAATGCTTCTATCTCGTTCTTCACCATCAGCGACGACCACCAAAGAGGCGTACCAACTTCGGTTTCGAAGTGGCAACTAAGGTATTGGCTTGGAATAGTGTGATATGTAGATGACGAAGTGAAAGAATGTGGATTTCCTTGTTCTCATTTACAGAAGCTCTTTACATACAAGATTGATTCGTACAATTTTAAGCTACGGTAATGACAAGATGTTAGTTAACTACAAATTTGGAAGTAGTCAACTATAGAAAATATATTTTTTTTCTGATACCACTATTAGAAAAGATATGATCAACAATCTTAAAGATAACTAATGAGATTATTGCATAATCAACTCATATCAGGAGCTAGTCGCACCCTCGCAGTCTTAGCATGAGGTTGTCGGATGTTGAGACTGTCATGAAAATCATTAAATAATATGTGTGTAAGCCCCTATGTAAAAATATCACGGACAACGCGATGTGAAGATTGTATGCAAGTATGCAGTTACTGGATCAAATATTCTATAAGGAGGTGTTGAATAGAGTATGGCAACGTTGCTAAAAGTGTGGTTTTAAAACAAAATGAGAAGAAGTTGAAGTACTTCAAAGCTTTGAACTCAGTTTCAAGGCTCTGAAACCAAAACAGACTATTTAAAAGAAACGGAGTATTATCAAAGCTTTGAGATGCTTTTCAAAGTTTTGAACAGAAACCTGTTTCGAAGCGGTTTTGAAGACAAGTAAAGAACATTAAAGCAAGATAATAAACACAGTGATTTGTTACGAAGTTATGTCCCAAGTGACCTACTCTCCGCCTGAGGTATCTAATCCCTCTTGGATTTCAACAACTTCTTATTTATCAAAAGCTAAGTCCTAGATCTCAGGTCAGGATAATTACCTTACTCTTTTTTCAGCATGTGATTCTTCCTAACCTATCTAGTGATAGTTCTAGCTAACTGATACAATAAGAATACCAGTTTTTCCTCTTGGAAAAATTAACTGGAACATATTATAAAGTAATATAACAGAATGATATATACATTAAGATTTGGATGAAGAACACTGTGAAGACAGTGGAGTAATGAAGATTGAAGAGTTCTTCAGGAATCTGGAATGAATTCAATGGATGAATGATCTTATTTAATGATCCTTGTCAATCCGTGAGAGTGTATGATTTTCTGTGTAAAGCTATGTACTTGTCAATCTCTATAAATCCGTCATCTTTTGTCAATTCAAATTGCAGACTATATAGGAAGCTTCAAGAGAAATCCCTAAAAATCCTCTTGCATATGCTTGACTCTCAACAGCTTTCTCCCAACGGCTAGCTACATGATTTTCTCAATTGTTTTTTATCTGATCTTCAATCTGAAAACCTAAGGTAAGTCCAGACATTTTTCCATAAGAGTAGTATCAATCTGCAAGCCTTGATTGTCAATTATGCAATCCTGCAAATAAAGAAACTTCAGCTAAACCTGCAGCACAGAGTTAGCTAACAATCCCTGCAAAACAACTTATGCAAATGATAAGATCAAAGCATCATATAACAAATAATTAGTTTGTCTTTCATCATATAATATATCACGATCAAGTGCAGGAGATTAGAGAATCAATAGGAGTAAGAACTCCCCTTTAGTTCATGTTGTTTAGTTTTCAAGGCTTTGAAACCAGTTTCAAATCTTTGAAGACAACTTCGAACTTACAATCTCCCCCTTGATGAAAGACAAAATCAACGATTCTGTTTGAACTGTATTTCTACAAAAGGTAGACAGTAGTAGCATAGTAGAAACAGTTATATAAGATCAAAAAAATAGCAATACCAATCGTTATAATAGCTGAATCAGAATCGAACTAACTAACCAATTCAAATCTAACTAAGCAGTTTAGCAGTTCATCACAACAACTTCCGCAGATCCAAAACCAGATCCCCCCACAACCATAGAATATCTCCAAATTTCTCCCCCTTTTTTTACTTTCATAAAAAACGTGAGAAAGAATGTCGGATCAAATTGTTTTGAAAACTTAAAAACTTAAAAGAAATAGAAGTTTTGAAAGAAGAAAGAGTATTTTTCAAGTATTTGAAAAGAAGAAAGAAAGGCTGGATTCAAGGATTTGGATCTTCATCTCTCTTAGGCCCTGCAACATCTTTTTGATCACTTTCTTCTTCCTCTTCTTCCTCATTCTCTTGCCGATACTCTTCATGTGCATCCTCTTCTTGTGCAACTACTTCACTAGGCTCATCAGCCACCACATCATCCTCAAAGAAGTTAGCTGAGTTGAAAAGTGCTGGAACCCTTATTTTCTGTTTCTTCTGCTGTAGAGCTTCTCTGAGTAGCAAACCTAAGTCAATACTTTCTTCCTTACCAGGTTCCATATCCTCAGCAACATTTTCCCCAACATCCTTTGCCCCAGTACTCTGCTTATCAAATATGCCCTTGGTAGATCCTGACTTCCTTGAACCTTTCTGGAGCTTGTGTATCCTCTTCTTCACCAAGCTTATGCTCTTGAACACACTCTCAATCATGTCCTTCATCTTCCTGAACTCTTTACTCAGCTGATATTGTCCCTGCTTTAGCTCAGCGAGTTCATTTACAATAAAGTCCAGCTTCTGAAGAACGTGAAACCGGCCTTGATAAGTAGAAGGTAGGGCTAATGGAGTGGTTAAGGACTTAGTCTCTGAAACCTTCTTGGCTTTCAACTCATCCGCAGACAATTGTGAGTAGAATTTCCATTCTCCCTCACTGGTTTGCACAATTTCAATATTTTTAAAAAGACTTCTCATCTATCACTCCAAAACCATTAGTGATTATGTCTTCCTTCTCAAAAGGTATGTCCAGATGGTGAAAGAAAAGTGGGAGGAGGTCGGCATAAGATAGAGGATGTTTCCTGTTCTTGGTACAACAGTACATCATGTGTTTCATACACTCCTTGGAAGGTAAATCTCATATCCATGCATCACCAAGTACATCAGATACAACACCCTATCAGATAGCAATTTCTTAGAATTATATTTTGGTACCACACACCTCATCAGGATAGTAAACAAGATTTTGACTTAAAAATTTAACACAAAATGAGTTAACTTCTTAGAGGTAGTGGCTACATTAGGCAAAACGAACTCTTCCTTAGCCATCCTTATATCTTCACTCTTGCTAAGGTAGTTTTTTGTATTGTACCTCTTTGGACAACCCAAGACTCTAGCTAATTCAGCATGATCTAACTCCATATCAATACCAGATACCTTAGATGATACAGTTAAACCCAAAGCATCCACTTGTTTGAGATTCAGGTAAAAGAGTCTGATAAGCCCAGGGTATGCAATCTCATAGAGGTTTAGGATTTCCCAAATTGAACTCTGTTTCAATCTCCTAATACACTCCAAATCCATATTATCCAGCATGCTAGTATTGATCATACTACAGTAAGCAATTGGAGTAGAGGAAAATCCATCTAACCAAAATCCATGAGAAGCGTGATTGATGAACCAATGATCAGAAAGATATTTCTTATCAGAAGATGATCTCTTTTAGCTTTGTTCTTATCAGTGAAAATCTAAATAGTCTTCCCTTTGTCTTTTTCTGATCTTTGTAACTGGTTGCCCTTATCTAGTTTCTGAGCTTTCTTTACCTTCTTCACAATTCTTGGACTATCAATCTGAACACCCTTTTGTTTCCCAGATGTAGCTACTTGATCTGACTTCTTCTTGCCGGACGTAGCAGTCTGATCATCCTTGTCCTTTTTGATTTTCTTCTTCGGAGGAGGAGTGGGCTGCTTTGGTGCACTGACAGTTCTAGAACTGGATCTGTCACTGATAGCTTGAACTTCTTCTCCATCTTTTCTTTTCTTCCCTGTGTTCTTCTTTGAGCTTCCAGCCATCTTGATTCTTTGAGAAGATGAATCCATAGGTTTGGGGTTTAGAAGAGAAAGGCATGAAAGATAGAAGAGAGAGAGAGAGAGAGAGAGAGAGAGAGAGAGAGAAAAGGGAGAAGATATATACGGAAGAGTTGGAATCAAAGAAGGAAACTACATATTTCCAAATATTTGAGTAAGGAAAGTTTGTTTCAAATTCAAACTCGTGTGGAAAGGAAATAGTATTATACTGATCTGAAAAATATCCATTTTAAAAGGTAAAAAATAATGTTAGAAAATTATCTAAAAATATAATACCCAACATTAGTGATCCATCATTGATATATATAGTATACATATTTATATTAAAATCTTTGAAAAACTGTTATACTGCAGACAAAATTTTCAAGGCTTTGAAAAGCTTTTCAAAACATTAAAACACAAATAATTTACCTGATGCTCCCCCTAAACCAGTTCTTCCTTATTCAACATGCCAAGCTCTAATGTCAGGACTGTGAATCTATCCTCTGGCAGTGGTTTAGTGAAGATATCCGCAAACTGCAAGTTAGTTGGCATAAATGATAGAGATACATCATCTTTCTCCACATGATCTCTAATGAAGTGATGTTTGACATCAATGTGCTTAGTCCTTGAATGTTGTACCGGATTCTTTATAATTGAGATAGAACTAGTGTTGTCACATTTGATAAGGATATCTCTTAAGTCATAACCCATATCTCTCATCTTTTGAGCTATCCACAACACTTGTGAGGAGCAAGCTTCTGCTGCTATGTATTCAGCTTCTACTGTTGATAAAGCTAATGAATTTTGATTTTAAGAATGCCAGCTTATCAGAGATGATCCAAGGAATTGCAAACAACCTGAAGTGCTTTTTCTGTCAGCTTTATATTCTGCAAAATCAGCATCTGAATAGCGGCACAGAGAGAAGTAACAATATTTAGGATACCAAAGCCCTAAGTCTTTGGTACCAATGAGATATCTGAACATTCTTTTGACGGCAACTAAGTGAGACTCTTTAGGATCAGCTTGGAATCTAGCTCACATACAAACACTAAACATAACGTCTGGCCTACTTGCAGTAAGATAGAGCAATGAACCAATCATACCTCTGAACTCTTTGGGGTTCATACCATTTTGATCCTTGTCTAAGGACAGTGTAGAGCTCATGGGAGTTTTGACTACCTTGGATTGAGACATATTATACTTGTTCAGCAAATCCTGGTATACTTATTCTGATGTAGAAAAATTTATTTCTTCATTTGATGTACATGAAGTCCAAGAAAGAAATATAGTTCCCCCATTAAGCTCATCTCAAATTCCCTGCTCATAAGACTAGAGAAATCCTTGGAAAGAGAATAATTAGTAGTACCAAATAGAATATCATCAACATATACTTGTACTGCTAAAATGTCTTTCTCACGAGTATTTATGAAAAGAGTTTTGTCAACTAAGCCTCTTTTGAAATTATTTTCAAGTACATTTTTTGACAATCTTTCATACCAAGCTCTTCGAGCTTGTTTGAGGCCATAAAAAGCTTTGTCAAGCTTATAAACATGATTTGAAAACTCATCGCTTTCAAAACCATGAGATTGAGCAACATATACTTCTTCTTGCAGAACCAATTTAGAAATGCACATTTAACATCCATTTGAAAAAAGCTTGTTGTTCTTATGTGATGCAAATGCAAGTAACATTCTTATTTCTTCCAAACTGACCACAGGAGCAAAAGTCTCCTCATAATCTATACCTTCGTCCTGGTTGTAGTCTTAATTTACTAGTCTTTCCTTATTCTTGATAACCTTACCATTTTCATCTATCTTGTTTTTGAACACCCACATTGTTTCAATTACAGACTGATCTTTGGGAGGAGGAACTATATTCCAGTCTTTATTCCTCTCAAATTCATTCAGCTCACTTTGCATTGCAATGATCCAATTTGCTTCTTGTAGTACTGCTTTCACATTTTTAGGTTATACAAGAGACACAAAAAGCATTAAAAGCACACAAGTTCTTTAACCGAGATCTTGTTTGTATACCAATGGATGGATCAGAAACGAGGTTTTCTATTGGATGGGATGACATATATTTAACTTCTTTCTCTTTGTCCAGGGTCCTGATTCTCCAGAAATCTTTTCAAGGCCTTGAGAGCTTGATGTAGTGGATTGACCACTATGTGTTCCTTGAGGACCTGATTCAAGGCTTTGATAGCCACTTTCAAGGGGTCGAAAATCTCTTCTGTTTTCCTGCATGTTAGTCTTAGAACCATTCTCTGGATCTGCTTCTTCCTCTGACTCAAGCTTGTTCAAATTTAAGTCTACAAAACCTTCACTTAAAGAACCATCATTACTTTCATCAAATATAAAACGTATGCTTTCCTCAACAAGCTTGGTTCTCTTATTGTAAACTCTGTAGGCTTTGCTAGTCAAAGAATAACCAAGGAAAATACATTCATCACTCCTGGCATCAAACTTGCCAAGATTATCCTTACCATTATTGTGAATAAACAAGTACAGCCAAAAGGTTTCAAATATGAAATATTTGGCTTTTGCCTTTGAAAAGTTCATATGGAGTCTTCTTTAAAATAGGCCTAATTAGGCACCTGTTCAAAATGTAGTTTCTAGTATTTACAGCCTCTACCCAAAAAGAATTTGGCGATTTATTTTCTAGAAGCATTGTCCTAACCATGTCCTCAAGAGTCCTATTTTTCCTTTCAATTATATAATTTTCTTGAGGAGTTCTAGGAGCAGAAAAGTTTTGAGAAATACCATACTTAGCACATGATGAATCAAACTCCAATTGATGAAATTCTCTGCCATGATCACTCCTTATTGAAGCAATAGGCAGGCCTTTCAAAGTTCATAGCTCTTTACACAGTTTTGAAAATTCTGACAGTGCCTCCGACTTTTCTCTTAAAAATATTACCCAAGTAATCTAGAGAAATCATCTATAATAACCAGCATATAATTCTTACCCTTTGGAGTTGTTCAGTAGGTCTAGTTGTACTTACACAGTTCTTAGCCTTGAATTAACTCCTTGTCTGTTTTTCTTAAGCACAAGCCTTGCATACCTCTTCGTCCTTAAACTTGATGGATGACAGTCCTCTGACCAGGTCTTTAGAGACTAGTTTGTTCAGTGTATGCAAGCTGATGTGTCCAAGCTTTCTGTGCCAAAGCTTTGAGTCCTCTTTCAAAGCCTTGAGACATTTAAGACTTTCTCCTGCAACTTTTTTAGTATTCAAAGAGTAAACATTGTTTCACCTTGGAGCAGTGAGAGTGCAATTGCCATATTTTCATATTACACCACACATTTTTCCTTGTAAAAAATAAGCTTATTACCTTTATCAGAAAGTTGAGATACACTAAGAAGATTAAACTTTAGATCATCTACAAGATAAACATCTAAAATAAAATTTTCAAAACCATTACTAACTTTGCCAATTCCTATGATATTGAATTTGCCTTTTTCACCAAGTGTGATTGTCCCAACTGATTGTTCTTTCGGTTCGGTGAATAAAGAACTCTTGCCACTCATATGCCTGGAGCAACCACTATTCATAATCCACTTCTTCTATTTGCTCTTGGTGACAACCTACAAACACTACTCACTACCTTACCCGGCTGCTAGACTAAGTGTGTGTTGGAATAATGTCCTAGAGGCAATCTAGTTTAGTATGAACAATAATTGGCTAGAATATTCATCGTATTATTTATGGAGATATTTAATATAATGAAGTCCTTAGATTTACAATCGTGTTGTTTATCTTAAATATCTCTAGTCTATTATACTGATTAATAGGACAATCATGTATAGACTAGTATGGGGTTGGATTGATATAGAGATGTCACGATCCAACACATGGGTATGCAATTTGGGGTAATGGCATACTGAATTGACCTATCTCCGAGAAGGCTACATACAAGTTATGTAAAGTCACAAGCGCTTCTCGCGGTGACAACAATATTGTCATCCTTAGACTTGAAGTCACTAGATCATTTAGTTGTGGAATATTGTGTTTTGGTAGCGTCAAACGATACCGTGAATGGGTAGCCATAAAGGCGCGTATCGGACCCAATATGAAGCAAGCTTAGAGATCGTAGTGATGTAGATAGAATTTTTCCCTCCCACATAACGGGAGCAAATATCCGCGGCCACTCGAGGGATAGTGCTTATGGAATGTCTGACCAGACTCAGATAAATTAATATGGGATATTGATGTTATCTGCACGAATAAGGCCATTCCCAGGATCGAGAAACTATGGAATGGATATACGAGTGTGACTTGTATTTCTTGTTGGAATAGATGCCCTAGAGGCAATCTAGTTTAGTATGAATTTATTTGTGGCTAGAAATTCATTTATTATTTATTGGATATTTAATATAATGAAGTCCTTAGATTTACAATTATGTTGTTTATCTTAAATATCCCTAGTCCAGTATAATGATTAATGGGACAATCATCTATAGACTAGTATGGGGTTGGATTGATATGGAGATATAATGATCCAACACATAGGTGTGCATTAAGGGTAATGACGCACTGGATTGACCCATCTCCGAGAAGGCTACATACACGTTATGTTAAGTCACAAGTTCTTCTCGCGGTGCAATGGTATTGTCATCCTTAGACTTGAAGTCACTAGATATTCTAGTTGTGGATTATTGTGATTTTGGTAGCGTTACGCTACACCGGAACTGGGTAGTTATAAAGGCGTGTACTGGATACAATAAGAAGCAAGCTTAGAGATCGTAGTGGACGTAGATAGAATTTGTTCCTCCCACATAACGGGAGAAAATATCCTAGGCCACTCGAGGGATAGTGCTTATAGAATGTCTGGCCAGACTCAAATATTTCAATATGGGATATTGATGTTATTTGCACGAATAAGGCTATTCCCATGGATCGAGAAACTGTGAATTGGATATACGAGTGTGACTTGTATGTCTCGTGCCCAATCCGGATATAGAGACAAAGGGATGAGACAATTACTTGTGCAAAGGTTGTCAAGATGACTATTCTATTAGTTGGCTAGAATGGATGTTTTGCTAGAAACCGCTCCATATTAGCAAATAGTTGCTAGCAACTAGATAGAACCTATGGGGTCACACGCTAGATAGAGTTGAACTAGATTTGGGAATTAATTAATTGGATTAATTAATTAGAAGGATCACTTTGCAAAACTTTGCAAAGTTAGTAGGGACTATTTTGCAAGGAATGGACTAAATTGAATTCTAGTAGGACTAGAATAAGTCCTTTAGGTAGTTGGCAAGGATTTTTTGGACTATATAAAGGACCTTCCTTCCTTCCTTCCTTTCCACACTTATGATTCATTAGATCATAACTTGAGTAGGAGAGAACAAAAGGAGAGAGCAAGCAAGCAAGAAGGAGCCGCCGCACCCCTTTGCTCGATGCCCGTCCCCGTCGGCCCCAAAGGAAGCTGAACCTCCTTTGGTTCGTCTCGTTTTGCGTGATTCTTCTTCCTCTTCCTCTTTGCGGGTGTGTGCGAGAGAATCATGCAGATAGAATTCAATATACACCAAGAGCAGAGGATAGAAAAGACACAGGAAGTGTAGGGTTGTGTGTAGGGAGAGAGTAAGGCAATAGCACTGTATGAGAGAGAGACAGGATTTTGGCAGAGCTTTCGCGTATCTCAGGTGATTCTTCCTTGTATGGAAGGGTTAGCGATCCTATATATAACGGAGAATGTGACCGTTGCAGTGTGGTTAATGCGCCCATCAATGGCGGCTTAATTAGCTTAACCACAACGGCACGTTCGTCCGCGTATATAGGGACCGTTACAGCACGTTATCCGCGTATACCGGAACCGTTACGAGGTTGACCGGGTTTGACCGGGTTGACCGGGTTTATGGAGCTCGTGCCATAAATCTCTCAAAAGCAGTTACTAGGGGTCGCGCGCGGGCTTGGTTGTCGCTCGCGCGCGACAGGACTTACTCTAGCCTCCAAACCACTAAGTCCCTACAAGTCCCGTGTGGTGGTATGCGAGGGCCCTGTCTCGCAGCCCCCACGTGGATCAGCGCGGCTGGTGATCCAGTGTGTGTGAAGCATAGTATGGTGTGCTGGATGATCGCCACGTGGCCAAGATTTTCTTGTCTAAAAAGCACTATCTACATTAGCCCCCTTTCTGCGTGTGAAGACGCATAGCCGGATTGGCTTCCATGCGCAGGAACCAATATGCGCGTCGCCGCCACGCACCAATTCAAATACACGCAAATTCAGCCCCCGTGCGTGTCGTTATGACCTAAAATCCCTAGAGTCGTGCCGTCTGATCTTTTAGGGTTTTAGGCATGACGTCAGCTTGCCCTGTGATTGCGCGATTCGACGGTGACGGTTGCGATTCGACTACTGAAAAGGCGCAACCCTTCATTGTTTTTGGATAAATACTATGTGCTCTCCATTGTTGCAAAGCATCACTTCTTTCTCTTAAAGTGAATGATACCCGGAAGCCTTCAAGAGCAGATTCAAATAATCAATCATCAATTATTTCTTGTCAATCGTTTTCTTCAACTGTCCGCATCCAAGCAAGCTTTACCAAAACAAGGTTGGCCTTGCTCGATTCCATTTATTGCACTGATATATGCTTTGAAATGTATTAGATCTGCAAACCCACAACTATTTGAAACATGCCACTTCGTTGGAAACTGCAAGTGAGGCCTTGTTCTTTGAACTCAGAACTAAATTAATTCCCAAATTGTAAGGGTTTTGAATGTAGGGTTTCTGAAATTCCCAGTAATGTAAACGATTCTGAACTTTCAAAACCCAAAATTGACGCTGAACAGTTCATCTTCTCTTTGACAAAACAACGTTGCTTCAACCGGAAACTCGAACTGATTCCTGAAATTCGAACTAAAATTGTATGTATTTCTCCCCCCTTTTTTCTTGCTCTTCCGCAGGAATGGCGAAGACAAAAGGAACCAAATCGGTTAAAGAAGTCGAGAAGATACCTGATCTTCCACAAACCCTATGGCGGAAAGCCCCCTATTTGGGCGGAAAAGACTTTTATCATGCTAGGGTTAAGGTGAAGAACCATAGACGAGGACATTCTTGCTGAGTCTAGGAGAACAGCTGCGGAGGCTGCTGAAAGAAGGAGAAAGCGAGAAGAAGAGGAGATTGAACGCATAAAGCAAAGGAGCATGGAAGAGAAACATGTTGACGACTTGGCGCGGCAAACCTATGAAACAGATGCGGCCCATGAGGAAGATGCAACTCAAATATATGAGGAAGATGCAGCTCGGGAGGAAGATGTGGTTCAAGATGAAGATGCGGCTGCACTGGAGCAGACTCAAGCGGACTTTGAGGAAATCGCAGGCGGCAACGAAGGTGAGATTTTTAATCTTGCGGTAACTTACCGAGACGTGATTGTTGGTGCATTAAAGCATGGCTTATCGAAAGCCGACATTCGCCGCTGGCTAGTAAGCAAGTGCGGTGAACCTTCAGGTAATCATTTGTACAGTGCTTGTGAACTAGGCTTAGTAACCCGATCACCATCATGACTGGTTTCTTCGCACCCTTGGTCACGCTCACCTTAAGGATATGATTAACGAAGACACATTAATAGGGCATGGTATCACGTCCTTAGCATATGACGAAGATGCTACAATCCCACCTACGCGTGGAGGTGCTCGCTCTTGGTTTACCAAAATAATAAAATATTGTTTGATACAAGTTACCTCACATCGTCATGTCTTGTATCGCAGGTAGTGCTGGTGAAGCCATGTTGGAACAGAGGAGTCAACCTTCTGCATCTTATGTCCTAGTGCGAAGTTCTCATATCGAGAAGCCCGTCGCAGCTGCTGAATATGCGGGAGAGTCCCGGGAGGACGTCATCGAAGCTTCTGATGATGCCGAAGCTAACGCTGTGCTGATGGAGGAAGATACTTATGCTGATGCTGAGGAAATGGAAGCAGATGCTGCTGAGGCTGAGATTCGTGAGCAGACCGGGGAAGATGTACGATCACATGCGAATGTGAATGTTCAAATGAGTGCTCCTGAATTTCACAAGCCTTTCGCATCCGAAGGGGTCCCTAATCGAGCAGCAGCTTCTACTGTTGCCATGCCTCCAGCAAGGATTGAGCCTCCAGTGATTCCTCCAGCATGGAGCTTTTGGAGTTCGCAGGTAGGAGCTACGATCGTACCTGGTGCGGCCTATACCCTTCCTGCCAATTATGAAGAGCTAGAGCTTGCAGCTGATAGAAGAGCAATGAAACGAGGACAGTCTTCAGCTGCCCCAGTAATGTGCATTCCTTCTTTGCGCGAGATCCTTGAAGGAACTGGTATGTTATCACTTTTCCTGCTCGCATCTTTCACTTTTCATTTACAAACTTCATGTTCTAATCAATGATTTATCATTGTTTAGGGTTGAAGCAAGCTGATGTGGACTGGCTGGTTCGAATGCGTCTCTCCTATCCTCGATCTTTTGCGAGGTCTCTGGAGATAGAACCTTTTAACAGGAGGCTTTTCTTGACTGAAGCCATCAGGATTTTGGAGCAGCTGTCTGCGGCCACACCTGCGACCATCTCTCCTCAGAGTGCGCAATTGCTCTTCAGAATGTGCCAAGGCCTTCAAGCCAAAGTTCAGGGCAAGCTGGGCTTCGGGTACCTTGTCAACAGAGTCACCCAGATTCGCGCGACTGTGAATTTGAAGCGTGACTTCCATAACCTCGCAGCTGAGGAGCAGAAGGTGGAGAAGCAAAGGCAGAAAGCTGAAGAGGCTGTGAAGCTCTTCCATGAGATGAGCACCAACTATGAGCAGTTGAAGCGAGAAGTGGACCAAGTGACAAATTTGTCACTTCAGTTTTCTCCTGATGACTCCCTGATCAAAGAATTATTTTTAATAATAGCAAGTATTTGTTTTGAACAAAAATGTTAAACATTGTTAATGTTGCTAGGGTTTCTCCCCCCTTTTTTTTATTCAAGGCTTGAATGCCCGTTTTGCCCTTCCAGGGATTTGCTCGAATATCTTTGTGCGTATCAATTATGACGACAGCTAGCGATACTCGGCCTTGATTTTCGCGCTAATTGCTTATCAGATAAGCACGCTTTCCTTGGGAAGTCCATCCGTATCATGACCTTCCGTCATTAATTAGGACACGCTACCGAATCGTCGTAGCCTTTAGTAGAGTAATTGAATGTTACCTCTTTCAAGGCGTAAGTGATTGATTCTTACCCCTTTTCCAAGCTTTGCTGACTCAGATAGGGAACTGAAGGTTCTCCGTGGGGTCTATATAAGCCCTACCTCTTGCTGTTTGGGTTCTTCATCCCAAAATGTGGCTTGCCATGAGTCTTTACGACTGCTGGCTTCAACATTTGTCTTTCATTGATTCATGGCAACTTCAAGTTGTGAAACCTGAGTTTATGCTTTGTGCCATAGAAATAGCTTCCAAGATCTTATTTACGGGGCTTATTGATCTTTATAACCATCGTAAAGAAGACGCACATAATACCTCATGCTTGCTCGAAGAATTTTCTTCGTCTATTATGCTTGCAGGTCGTACTTTTGGCTGCCTTCCGGCGAGGTGCAGTACTGTACTGACCTTCTTACCAACTCGTAATGAACGTCGGATTTCTCCTCTAGCTTTCCCGGAGGAGAACTTCTTGCCTCCACGTTCTTGAACTCGGGGTGGCGAGCCATTGTGCTCTTCTCCGTGGACAAGGAGCCTCTTACCCTAGGAGTTGCTGCTTGCCTGTTCTTTACCGCCGCATACGCCTGAACAGGTGATTCATCGGGCACATCTCTTGGGCAGAAGACCAGACACAGGCCTTGTTAGATCCTGGGATCTTGAACATAGCGTCCCATAGCTCTTGTGGCGTTTGTAGGCCATTCGTTTTATAGAAAGACCCTACTTGCTACAGATCTTTGGTCGCAGACTATTGTATCGCATAGCCTTTGTTGGATCCTTTAGGACGATCATTTTAAAGTAAGGATTTCCTTTCTCTGTGACTTTCGCCTGTAGGCTGCTATCTAGATGCATTGTAAGTCATTTTGACTATGTAACTAGCTCAGTCTGAGCTTTCGCTTGTAAGCTGCTATCTAGACAGATAAATTGTAAGTCATTTTGACTCATAATAATGAAGCGCTTTGTATTATTTACTGTTCTTGTTACAACAAATTGCAATTTTCGCATACGTATTGGCAAACTTCACCTTTTGTAGTGTCATATTCGCACTTTGTGTTGTCGCTATGATCTGCTGCCCAACAGATAGATTCGCAGATTATAGAAATCATTCATAAGAGCTGCTATCTTAGCAGATGAGCCTTTAGATCATTTGAGATCGCAATTGCATAGTTTTGTTATCTCGGCAGATAAGCTTGAGGATCACTCAAGATTAGTGTTAAGTATTGCTGCTATCTGGGCAGATAGGCTTTGGATCAATTAAGATTGTGTTTCAAGTATGGTTGCTATCTCGGCAGATAGGCTTGAGATCAATTAAGATCGTGTTTGCTTAATGCTGCTATCTAGACAGATAGGCTTGAATATCACTTAAGATCATATTCGCGTAGTGCTGCTATCACGGCAGATAGGCTTGAAGATCACTTAAGATCATATTCGTATAGTGCTGCTATCACGGCAGATAGGCTTGAAGATCACTTAAGATCGTATTCGCATAGTGCTGCTATCATGGCAGATAGGCTTGAAAATCACTTAAGATCGTATTCGCATAGTGCTGCTATCATGGCAGATAGGCTTGAAGATCACTTAAGATCGTATTTGCATAGTGCTGCTATCATGGCAGATAGGCTTGAAGATCACTTGAGATCGTATTCGCATAGTGCTGCTATCATGGCAGATAGGCTTGAAGATCACTTGAGATCGTATTCGCATAGTGCTGCTATCATGGCAGATAGGCTTGAAGATCACTTAAGATCGTATTTGCATAGTGCTGCTATCATGGCAGATAAACTTTCGCTATTGAGGAATGAAGAAATAAATAAAGCGATAAAGACAGCTGAAATCAAAAAAGTTCTTCCCATTTGGGAGAAGCCTTTTATTATAGAACACTCTCATATGGGAGAGGTGAGATTACAATTCCCTCATATGGGAGAGAAGATGCATGAATCTTTAACAATACAGAGCATAAAGTAGGCATTGTACTCTAACGCATGTAATGAGAGGAGTTAAGGATAATACTTCTTAATCCAGCGCATGTTGACTGAGCTTGGGGTTGAGGCCGTCCCATGTAGCCTTTGTATATTGCAATAGCCACTGTCAAAGACTTCTTTGACTTCGAAAGGTCCTTCCCAGTTGGCTGCGAATTTTGGGTGAGCCGCCTCCCGCATGCAGTGGTCCGATGCGCGCAAGACCAGGTCCCCAACTGCGAAATCTCGACGTTGGACTGTTTTCTTGTACGCGCGGGCGATCCTTTCTTGGTATCGCTTGTTAGTCCGCTTAGCCTGCTCCCGCTTTTCTTCTAACAGAACTAAATCATGATCGCGTTGATTCTCGTACAGTGCATGGAAGGCCAACCTTGCGGAGTTGACTTTTACCTCCTCAGGTACTACAGCTTCAGCTCCATAACATAAAAGAAATGGGGAGACTCCTGTGGGAGTCCTTGGAGAAGTTCGATACGCCCACAAAGCTATGTTCAAAGAATCGGCCCATTTCTTGTGGTCGTCTGCAACCATCTTGCTCAAGATTCTCAACAACGTCTTATTAGTTGCCTCCGCCTAACCATTCCCTTTTGGATAATATGAGGTAGAACATATCAGCGAAGGGTAGGTTGGCTAAGAAGGTTTCCATGCGCCGCTGCACCGGCGTCATGCACTCCGGTGCACTTCCTCCGGCAGCAGGAGGAGGAGTTGTTGCAGTTGGAGGCGACACATATGCCGCGGAAGGTTTAGGAACGTACTGTGGATTCGCGTTGCCCCACGCCGCCGGCGGAGGAGGCAAGGGATATTGTGAAGACGGATTAGATGCCAGGATTGGCGGTTGAGGCACATGAGCGGTAAGAGGAAACATTTGAGCTGTTTGCCCCTGAACTGAGGGCAACTGTGCCACTGCCGGTGGAGTTTGAAGGTTAGATTAGGTGGTGTGGTTGATACTCCCAATCCTTGAGTGGTGGAAGCTCCTCCTCCCAGAGAGACGGCAGTGGCTGATGCGGGATTTGGGGCGAGAGTCCCCAGGATAGCCATTATCCGTTCCAGCTGCGCAGATTGAGCTTTGAGAGCCTTCGCCTAGTTCTGGATGGTAGCGTCCAAGGCCTCTAACGTCGGAGCTTCACCGGCGGCCGTAGGATTGCGGAGGGTCACCTCTCCTGAGGTGGTCTCTGTGGAGGGCGATCTGTTACTGACATCATCTTCATGAGACATGGTTGCTTGCAGTGGTAAGTTCACGTCGGGTTCACCAATTGTGTACGAGAGAATCCTGCAGAGATAATTCAATATACACCAAGAGCAGAGGATAGAAAAGACACAGGAAGTGTAGGGTTGTGTTTAGGGAGAGAGTAAGGCAATAGCACTGTACGAGAGAGACATGATTTTGGCAGAGCTTTCGCGTATCTCAGGTGATTCTTCCTTGTATGGAAGGGTTAGCGATCCTATATATAACGGAGAATGTGACCGTTGCAGTGTGGTTAATGCGCCCATCAATGGCGTCTTAATTAGCTTAACCACAACGGCACGTTCGTCCGCGTATATAGAGACCGTTACAGCACGTTATCCGCGTATACCAGAACCGTTACGAGGTTGACCGGGTTTGACCGGGTTGACCGGGTTTATGGAGCTCGTGCCATAAATCTCTCAAAAGCAGTTACTAGGGGTCGCGCGCGGGCTTGGTTGTCGCTCGCGCGCGTCAGGTTTTACTCTAGCCTCCAAACCACTAAGTCCCTACAAGTCCCGTGTGGTGGTATGCGAGGGCCCTGTCTCGCAGCCCCCACGTGGATCAGCGCGGCTGGTGATCCAGTGTGTGTGAAGCATAGTATGGTGTGCTGGATGATCGCCACGTGGCCAAGATCTGCTTGTCTAAAAAGCACTATCTACACCAGGCTAGCTCCAAGGAGTGGGAGATCTAGAAATCAACTCTAGGCGTGGATCAACTATAGAGTACGTGACAGAATTCGCGTTTGAAGTCATCAAAGGAGAACCCTAAGGTGTGTTAATTGGTTTCTTCCTTTACCATCGTTGTGTCTCTTGACTTGTGATCCTTGGAGGGTTTTGCATGGTTAATTATTGTTTCCGTTGCGCATCCATGAATCAAAACCCTACAGTGGTATCAGAGCCACAGGTCGTAGAGCATAAACGTGTTTTATGTGTTACGTTTTGATAGTTTTACACCTTAAATTGATTGTTTATCGCGTAAAACAAGAGAAATCAAGCATGTGATGCAATTTGTCAATAATCAATCATAACAAGACCTAGTTTTTGCATTCGATGCATGAATTAGTGAGTTTGAGATGTTTGGGCATCCTTGGGGAAGAAGGAGTTCTTCCAAAACAAGGAAACAACCAAACTTGGGCACCAAGCAAGGGAGTTGTTTTGTAAACAACTCCCTAAGAGGTTCGGCCCCCCTAAAGGGACCGCCCCTCTTGCTTGCCGCCCAAGCTAGGCCGCCCTAGGGGCCGGGGCAGCCCTAGCCCGCGGCCTAGCCGCGTGGGCTAGGGGCCGACCGGCCCTAGGGCCTTGCGGTTCACCTTTTTGGGCCCGGGCAATTGGATTGTTGGGCCCATGGACCATTTTAACCCTATAACATCCTAAAATCAATTAAAATTGACCAAGCGCGTTAAAGTTGGATTTTAACTGTTTATGTGCAATTGGCATGGTGATTGGATATGGCCTTAGGATGTGGTTTGATGTGGATGTTTAATTTTGTGTTTTGGTTTACGGCCTGCGAGCTAATCAATTAATTGTAATAATTAATTAGGGTTTTTATGGCCTGCGAGCCATTTTTTCTTAACTTGTGAGATTTATTTTATTTAGTATAGAAGTTAGCTAGTGCTAGATAAAGTAGATTGTTAGCCAAGATTGAAGAAAAGAATCCCAAAGCCAAAAGGAGCCACAAAAGATGGAGCATGAAGCATTCCACATGACTATGAAGGATGGACCAAAAGATCAAGACGCATGGAGATGTGTTTGCTTTTAGGGTTCATAGATAATTCCATTGGCTTGGAATTATCTTAGTCTAGAAAAGGTCATATCCACATCACGTTTAATTTTTGTTTTGTGGTTGTTTACTTTATTGTCTTATTATTTTGTGCTTGGTGTATGGATGATGCATGAAATTAGGATAATAAGATAATTAGACAACCCGGATCTATTATTTGGAGTTGTGCCCAAACTCAAATAGATAGATTAGTTGATATTGATCAACCAAACAAGTAAAAATTGAATTTAAAAATCCCTCAAAATTCAAAATATTGTGTTCTTGCCTTCTCGTTATTTAAACACTCATTATCATCATGATTTATCAAGTTCGTGCGTGCCAAAGCATGGCGACTTGGTTCATAATGATGGAATGCGATGGCACAAGCTAGTAATGTGCAATTGTTTAAATAAGAGGTTGAACACAACTAGGCTATTGATGTGATTAAGAAACCTAGAGGCAATCAATTGGGATTATCCATATGGATGGATAAATAAGGAGTTATTTACCCAATTGAACCAAGAGTTGCATAAGGGATGCAATTTGAATTGTTCCTACCTAAAGTAGTCAAATTATGGGTGACTTGCCAAAGCAAGCTCATAAGGAGATGAAACATGGATCTTGGCCCACTAGAAAATATAAGGATATTTTCCGCATTAATATCTTGAGGGTTATTAATCCGTAGAAAAATAGTGGGAGGTATATTTGATAAACTAGCCATTATTGAATATAGTCAAAAACTCACAAATACTAAAACTTGCGTATTTTCTTTTTGTAGAATTCCAAATGGCAAACAACTCATCGAGTTCACAACATTACCTACGATCTCTCCTTGAGAAGGACAAGCTCTCTGGAACCAACTTTCTTGATTGGTACAGAAACTTGAGAATTGTTCTCAAGCAAGAGAAGAAACTGTACGCAATAGAGGAGCATGTTCCAGAAGGTCCAGAAAACCAAACACCTGCTGCCCTAAAGGCGTATCCAAAGCGTGTTGATGACGCTAATGATGCGGCCTGCCTTATTCTATGCACCATGACTTCTGAGCTTCAGAAGTATCACGAAAACATGAATGTTGTCGATATGATCGAGCACCTGAAGCAGCTCTTCCAAGAGAAGGCAAGGGTGGAGAGGTATGAGGTCTCTAAGGCACTGTCCAAGTGTCATCTGGCATAAGGGAACCCGGTAGGACCCCATGTACTCCGTATTATCGAGAACTTGGAGAATCTCGCCCGGCTAGGGTTCCCGGTCGGCCAAGAGTTGGCAACCGATCTCGTGTTGTAATCCTTGCCTGAGAGTTATGGACAGTTCATCATGAACTATAACATGAACGAGATCGTGAAACCACTGCCAGATTTGCTCAATATGCTGAGGACAGCTGAACAGAGCATCAACAAGGGTAAGGGCAAGGCCATTATGATGGTGCAGAAAGGAAAGGGCAAAAGGTTTGCCTCATCCTCCAAGGGCAAAGGCAAGTCAGTGTCCAAGTCCAAGGAACCTGCCCTTAAGCCTGTTGTCGCATTGCCAAAGGTGTGACTAAAGGTGAGTGTCACTACTGCAGTCAACCAGGACACTGGAGGAGGAACTGCCCAAAATATCTGGAGGACAAGAGGCTTGGAATAGTGATTCCACCACCACCAGGTGTTTTTGTTGTAGATGTCAATTTAACTGTCTCTACATCATGGGTATTAGATACTGGATGTGGATCTCACATTTGCCGAAATGTGCAGGATCTAAAGAGAAGTAGAAAATTGGCTAAAGGGGAGAAAGATCTGCGCGTTGAGAATGGAGCAAAAGTTGTTGCGTTGGCCGTGGGCGTGTGCGAGCTATCTCTGCCTTCAGGATTAGTTTTAGAATTAAATAATTGCTATTTTGTGTCTGCTATGAGCAGAAACATTATTTCTATTTCTTGTTTGGACAAGGATGGTTTTATTATTTCAATAAAGAACCATTGTTGTTCCTTTTATTTGAATAATATTCACTATTTTAGTGCGCAATTATTTAATGGACTGTATGTCCTTGATCTAAGCAATCCTGTCTACAACATTAATACCAAGCGGATTAAAATAAATGATTTAAATCCCGCTTATTTATACTGTCGTTTATGCCACATAAACGAGAAACGTGTATCTAGACTCTATAAGGATGGACTACTAGACTCATTTGATTTTGAATAATATGAGACATGTGAGGCTTGTTTATTGGGAAAAATAACAAAGTACCCTTTCAATAAGAAAGGTGAGAGGACTAGTGAGCAATTGGCGCTCATACATACTGATGTGTGTGGGCCATTTTCCACGCCTGCCAGGGGTGGTTACGTCTACTTCATGACATTTACTGATGATTACAGTAGATATGGATTTGTGTACCTCATGAGGGAAAAATCCGAATCCTTTGAAGTGTTCAAAGAATTCAAGAATGAAGTAGAGAAGCAGATTGGTAAAATTACCAAGGCTCTACGATCGGATCGTGGAGGAGAATACTTGAGCCAAGAGTTTGACGACTATCTTAGAGAGTGTGGGATCGTATCCCAAATCACTCCACCCGGAACGCCACAATGGAATGGCGTGTCTGAGAGGAGAAATCGAACCCTATTGGATATGGTTCGATCTATGATGTGTCAAACCGATCTTCCATTATCATTTTGGGGCCACGCTCTATTAAGTGCAGCTTTCACCATTAACCGTGTTCCATTTAAATCAGTCATGAAGACACCATATGAGATGTGGAGTGTAACACCCCCAAATGGCCCAAGCCGGAGACCCGGGGATGTCACTCTGTCCCCGAGAGGAGGCCGGATACAAGGAGATTTTATAACATGGTTCGCAAGCACAAAACATCCACAATTATAATTAAATCCAATTGAAATTATTCATTATTGTGATCCAACGTCCTAGCCACAAACCGGGCATAAACAAACTAGAGTGTTTAAACTAATAAGGAATTCAAATTCAAATGAAATACTACTACTATTATTCCATGTGATGCGCGTCCCCTTCTATGCCAGATAACCTTCTTCTAAACCCGTGGTACGGAATCAAAAAGAAACACCACAGTACAAAATCAGCATGAAATACTGGTATATAAACATCCAAACATGTAAAACGGTGATGGTATAATTATAAAACAATGACTCTTTTGTAAGTAGGAGTTTTTCGCAAACACAACGGTAATAAAGTTGACTCTTGTATTAAAACGTAAGAGTTACCAATTCCATAATCATTAGGAAAAATCCAAATCCATTGTTAACTTCTTTCCGTTAACAAAACCAAAATACTCATTATTAATTCATTGTGACGGGGGAAAACCAAATAAACCACAACTTCCATGACCTTAAGTGTCGACACCCCCCTAAGACTACGCCGGCCAGAGGAGTGAGTACATGCCGCTATCCGGGGACTTGCAATCGGATCAAAAAGAGACGGGACCACAGCCAACACCGCCCATAGAGAATAATAATGTCCCCGCACAACTTCTTCCAATTTACGTTATAGTTCATTAATATCATGGTGATGTTTTCAGCAAAAACATTTAACAAGTAGAAATCACGTATTTCAAGTAATGTATCACGTAAACACATTTTGAGACGTAACAAATCAAAGTATTCGTTTGACACGAAAGAGATAAGCACACTAGGCTTGGCATATTTACTTACCTCAAAGCAAATTCCAACTATAGCAATCAATCAACGTACTCTACGTACTCGTCGTCGACGAACTCGTTACCTACACATAACAATATGCTAATCAAACCAATATTCTAGCAATATACTTGCTATATTAATTACATGCATATGATAGTCAATGGTTTAGAGTTCTAACACCAACCTAACATCTTACTCAATTCGTACTTCAAAACAAAACCCAAAACTTTGCTTCAAAATCCTCTAACCCAAAGCATACCTAATCTATCATAACTGCACCAAATCTATTACTCCAGTTTCCCAAACAGATCATGGTCTAAAAACAGTTCCATTGGATTCAAAACGTTTGAAATAATAAGTTTAGCCTCAAACGGATCTTAATTTCGATTCCTGAATCAAAAGTTACACTAGTTTCAATTTTCCAACTTCAATCAAAATATCTATACGGGAATTGTCAATCTTCATGAAACTTTTCCCCCAAGCATCTAGTTCATCCTATATTCATACTAAAACTAATATAACATGATTCTCACATTCAAATCAGGTTTTTACCCATATACTATGATCATTCAAACACCAAAATCGTTTAATCAAACTTCTCCTCCAAACTAGGTTTTCTTCCCAACACCCAAGAACATGATAAACCCTAAAACTTGATTATCAATCCTACGAATCCATAAACAATGATCCTAACAATAACAAACTAAAAACTAAAGATTACATGCAACATACATGAATCATGAACAATTTATCACAAGAATAAGAGATCAACAAGAGAAAAGAAAAGAAGAAACAAAACAAGCTCTAACCCGCCATCCATGGAGGTCGGACGGGTAGAGAGGCGGACGGAGAGAGAGAAAAAGAAAGAGAGAAAGAAAAAGAGAAAGAAAGAAAGAAGAAAAAGAGAGAGAGAGAGAGATATTACCTCGACGGAAAAAGAGAGAGAGCGGCGGCGGCGGTGGGTGGCTGCCATCGGTCACCAGAGAGAGACGAGAGAGAGAGTGAGGGACGGGTGAGAGTGAGGGAGACGTGAGAGAGATAGAGAAAATATGAAGAGAGAGAATTTTATGAGAGTTGGAAATAAAATCAACTTCATAAGTAGGAAACCCTCTTGAATTATGAAACTTTTACGTAGGAAGAAAAGTTAGGTCAAAAGACACTTATTTCCCCCTTAGTTTTGCTAAAAGACAAACACCTCCCCCAAAATCAAGTAAAAGACACTAAAACCTTTAATTAAAGTCACAAAGATCCCCACAAACTCTCAAAACCATTATAATTAGCTCTCTACAATAAAATTAACTTCCCAATACTTACAATAATATCACAAAATACCCGTAGTCACAAAACGGGGTATTTCATCCTTTCCTCCTTAAAGAGAACTTCTTCCTCAAAGTTTAAACAAAAACCTCCCTCCTTAATGAGAATGAGAATTCGTCCTTGAAGTTTAAACTAAACTTTAACCACACTAAGGTATACACCTCCCCTCAATGGTACAACTACTAAATGCAAACCTAAGGTCATGAATGATATGCAATATACTATAAGTAGTACTGTATTAAAGAAAAACGAAGGATTACATCCTCTCCCCCTTAGAGGAGTGACGTCCTCGTAACTCAAGGTACCTCGTCAAACAGGTGAGGGTACTTCTTCCTCATATCATCTTCCGCTTCCCAAGTTGCCTCTTCAGTGAGGTGGTTTGTCCATAAGACCTTTACAATCTTGACACTCTTGTTACGGGTGTTTCTTGTCTTGGTGTCTAGAATCTTGACAGGATGTTCTTCATAACTCAAAGACGGGTCTAGCTCTACTGGTTCGGGATCTAATACATGAGATGCATCAGACACATACTTCTTCAGTTGCGATACGTGGAATACATTGTGAACACGACCCAAATTCGATGGTAAATCCAATCGATAAGCCACTTCTCCAATCTTCTCTATAACATCATATGGTCCAATGAATTTCGGGCTCAACTTCCCTTTCTGATTGAACTTCATGACTCCCTTAGTCGGCGAAACTTTAAGAAATGCTTTTTCTCCAACTTGAAATTCCAATGGTCTTATTTTCTTATCAGCGTAGGATTTCTGTCTATCCTGGGCTGCCTTCATTCGATGCTGGATAAGTCTCACTTGATCTGTCATCTCTTCGATAAGTTGTAGACCAATTACTATCGTCTCACTTATGTCGTTCCAACACAAAGGTGTTCTACACTTTCTTCCATACAATGCCTCATGTGGTGCCATTCCAATACTGGCATGATAACTGTTATTGTAGGAGAATTCTATCAAAGGTAATCTATCAACCCATGAACCTTGAAAATCCATAACACAAGATCTTAACATGTCTTCCAACGTTTGAATTGTCCTCTCGGTTTGTCCATCTGTAGCAGGGTGAAATGTCGTGCTAAACTTCAGCTGAGTTCCCAATGCCTCCTGGAGTGCTTTCCAGAAGTGAGAAAGAAAATTGGGATCTTTGTCGGAAACTATAGAGCTTGGTACTCCATGATATCTCACAATGTTCTTCACATACGCATCAGTTCTTTGTTCCATATTCCATGTGTCTTTCATCGGAATAAACCTTGTTGTCTTGGTCAGTCTGTCAACTACGACCCAAATCTGATTCAATCCATTCTTTGATGTCGGTAACGCAGTCACGAAATTCATTGAAATCGAATCCCACTTCAAAATTGGGACGTCTAATGGTTGAACTAAGCCTCCCATTCTCTTATGTTCAACTTCACCTTTTGACAATTTAGACATTTTGCCACAAATTCTGCTACTTCTTTCTTCATGTTAGGCCACCAAAACATCTTCTTCATGTCCTTATAAAGTTTGTCACCTCCTGGATGTACTTAGTAGGGTGTGTTGTGCGCTTCTCGCATCAACTTCTCCTTAGTTTCCATACACTTATGCGGTACACACCATCTTCCCTTGTAACGGATACTTCCATCTTCATGGATCTTGAAATCCTTTGCTTGACCTTCTGCAATCTTCTTCTTTATCCTTTCCAGCTTCACATCTCCTGGCTGGTTACTTCTTATTTCTTCTAAAATATCTGGCACAACTGTCATATTCCCAAGGATATTCTTCACTCCGCCTTGTTCTACAACTTCAATTCCAAGTTTTCGGAACTCTCGGCATAGCCGATCTGGCAAAACTAGCATAGTATCCAAAGTATGGCTCGATTTTCGGCTTAACGCACCAGCTACTACGTTTGCCTTGCCTTCATGGTATTGGATACGCAAATCATAATCCTTTATGACTTCTAACCAATGTCTTTGCCCGTTATTTAGCTCTTTCTGCGTGAAGATGTACTTGAGACTGCTATGATCCGTATACAATCTACACACAGATCCATACAAGTGATGTCTCCATATCTTCAGTGCAAAAACTATAGTTGCAAGCTCTAAGTCATGTAAAGCAGAGTTCTCTTCATGAATTTTCAGTTGTCTTGAAGCATAGGCAATAACCCTCCTTTCTTGCATAAGCAGGCATCCTAAACCCTTCTTCGATGCATCACTGTAAACATCAAACTCGCCAGAATCATTGGATAAAGCTAACACAGGTGTTGTCGACAACTTTTCCTTTAATGTCTGGAATGCTTCTTCACAATCTTCGCTCCACTTATACCTTACCATCTTCTTGGTTTGCGTAGTAAGCGGTCTAGCGATCTTCGAGAAATCTTTCACGAAACGCCTGTAATATCCTGCTAATCCGAGAAAAATTCTTACTTCAGACACATTCTTCGGATTTGGCAAATCTTTCACTGCTGAAATCTTTTATGGATCCACGGATATTCCCTCCTTGGAGATTATGTGACCCAAAAATGGAACATGTTTTAGCCAAAACTCACACTTCGAGAGTTTAGCATATAACTTCTCATGTCTCAAAGTTTCTAACACTTCTTTGAGATGTTCTTCGTGTTCTTCCTCGCTCTTTGAATAAACAAGGATGTCATCAATAAAGACGACCACGAAACGATCTAGAAACATCCTCATAACACGATTCATGAGATCCATAAATACTGCTGGTGCATTGGTTAGACCAAAAGGCAAAACAGTAAACTCGTATTGGCCATACCTCGTTCTAAAGGCTGTCTTCGGGATGTCCTTCTCTGCTACTCGAAGCTGGTGATACCCTGATCTCAAGTCTATCTTTGAGAAAACGCTCGCCCCTTGTAACTGATCAAACAAGTCGTCAATTCGGGGTAAAGGGTATTTGTTCTTGATTGCTATTCAACTCCCTATAGTCAATGCACAACCTCAAGCTTCCGTCCTCCTTCTTCAAAAACAATACCGGTGCACCCCAAGGGGGAAACACTCGGCCTTATGTAACCCTTTTGAAGTAACTCTTGCAACTGATCTTTTAGTTCTTTCAACTCTACTGGCGCCATTCTGTACGGTTCCTTTGAAATTAGAGCTGTTCCAGGTGCTAAGTCCATAGTGAATTCGATCTCCCTTCTAGGTGGCATTCCTAGAATTTCGTCCGAGAACACATCGGGAAAGTCTCTAACTATTGGTATCTCTTCTAGCACATTCTCCTTCTTAGACATGTCTTGAACATAACACAGATAATCACTATTCCCCTTCTTCACTTGGTTGACTATGGTCAAAGCTGACACTAGTCGGATACATGGCTCCTTTGTGATACCACGGTAAGAAACTTTTTCTCCTTTTGGACCTTTAAGCCTGATCTTCTGATCGTGACAGTCTATCACTGCTCGATATTTACCCAGCCAATCCATTCCCAATATAACATCTATTCCTCCAAGATCAAATTGTATCAGGTTTGCTGGTAGGGTACTAGCCGAAATCTTAACTTCTACTCCCTCAAAAATGGCGTCACATACTGTTATATGACCGGTTGGGGTAGCTACTGGGATGGATATTCTAGACGGCTTATTGAGACTCAATTTTTCCACAAATTATGATGAAATAAACGAATACGAAGCTCCGGAATCAAATAGAGTAAATGCTGGTTGATCATGAACAAGAAACGTACCAGTGACTACTCCGTTTTCTGCTTCAGCTTCGGTCCTGCTCATGACAGCAATCCTTGCAACATTCCCATTCTGCGTGGTAGTTCCTCCCGTACCGGTCCCATTTTTGTTGGCGTTAGCTGGAGCGTTGTTGTTCCTATTCCCATTCTGAGCTCCATTGTTCCTTCCATTGCTCTGGTTGTTCACTTGCTGCCTACCATAATTGTTGCCTCCATTATTCTGGTTGTTGTAGTTTCCATAGTTCCGGTTTCCGCCCTGATTGTTGTTGTTGAACTGTCGATTCCCTTGGTAATTGCCTCCTTGGTTCCCTTGCTGGTTTCCATTTGGTTTCGATCGACACTCAAATGAACGATGACCCTTCTTGCCACAGTGGTAGCAAGTGACAAGGTTTCCTTGACAGTCCTTTCCTGGGTGATTCTGTTGACACTTCTTGCAGATATAACGGCGCGACTGATCATCTCCATCATTCTGCTTGTTACCACAGTACTGTCCTTGGTTACTTCCTCCATGATTAGGCTTAAACCTCTTGTCCTGACTACTTTGGTTAGTCCTACTCTGATTGTTTCCATAGCCCACAGCGTTTTCAACCTTGCGCTTTCCACGCTTCTCATCTTGTGCCTCTTGAATACGCCAAACGGCAGCAGCTCTATCATAAGCTTCCTGAAGAGTATCGTACATCATGCACATCAAGTCTTTCTGCAGATGAAGTTCGAGACCAGACATGAACTTCCTAACTTTAGTCGCTTCATCAGGCATCAGCTGACCTGCGAATCGGGATAGTTCCATGAATTTCTTGAAGTACTCGGTCACAGAACCATTCCCTTGTGTCAGATTCACGAAGTCTAAGTACTTTTGATCCTGGACATGGTCCGGATAGAAGCGAGTGCGTAATGCAGATTGAAGAGCCTCCCAATTGAAATTGGGTTGAGCCAAAAAGTTCTGACGTGTGCTCCTCCACCATGTATTAGCTTCGTTCTTCAAGTAGAATGTCGCGCAAACAACCTTGCGGTCTTCGGGGCACTCAACTAGCTCAAGGACCTTATCCATCTCATCGATCCAATTTTCGAGCTCAACAGGATCCTCATTGCCTGTAAAGTTCCCTGGCTTCATGTCTGCCACTTTCTTAGCACAATTTGCGTTATTCTGCTCTCCCTTGTTTGGGTTCTGCGCCATCTGAGCAAATTGAGCGAAGAACTGCTCCATGTTGTTGTTGTTGTTGTTGTTTGGTGTTGCCATTGGTACTTGGCGATGTCTCCTGGTGTAGTATCGATGTGGTCTATCAGTAATAATCCCTATACTATAGCCTATTGTATTACTTATAAAGTATCAAGAAGTACAAACAATCATGCATATATGGCATGTAGTGCACGATTTAACAAGTAATGTCACACGCTGATCATTATTTACATCAATTACTCATGTATTTCCACATAGGCTGATCACGTCACAGCTTTTCATCTACTTCCAAAAATTGGAAAAAGGATCAATCGGACAAGCAAAAATTGTGAATTTTGGAGTGAAACAACCTCTCTGAGTCTACTTTTATAATCAATAAGAATCAACTCAAAATAAATTGTAGAACTCAAGATACACAGGAAATACTACAGCTGCTGTCACAGCCCACCAGAACAGAAACTTTGACTTTGAAAAGCCTTAAAATAACTTTAAAATTCTCAAAATGAGCTAGGCTTTCTCCCAGAGTTAGCCAAACGTGTCTAATAGTTTTCACAAAAATTTGAGATCAAAAGAAGATCTTGAAAATAGGTAACAATCAAAAATGCTACAGCTAGTCACTTTGCAATTCTGCTACTAAACCATCAAATTTGAAAATTTGTAACTGATACTCCAGTACTCATATGGGGTTGAAATTTTTATGGGAGATACCTGGGTATGTCTTATTTCTGGGAAAAAGTCGGGGAAAAATAAATCCAAAATTAAATACGTCTGCTACAACAAAAAATCATTGCTGCGCAGATTCAAGTATCACCGAAGATCAAAGTTTTCGCGTTCTAACTCCATGAACACTTTCTAAGCACTCAATCAATAATAACAAAGCATAACACAACCTTAATTCATCAAATAATAATCCAAAATTTTGAAAGCTAAATTTATTAAACTCCTCAAATCGGGTCCTCAAAACATAAACATTATTCCTCATCGTAAAGCAAAACGCTAAAATTTAACTCTAGCCCGAAAGTGACTATTCAAAAATCGTTCTAAAACTTCAAAGTGTTGCTTGGCTCCATAGCCTTATTCAAACCAATAAATAAAACTTAAAAGCATCTAGTCTAGGAAATCTAAAGAATTCTAACAAGCTTAATCCTCGTCCTCATCGCTTTCATCCATCTCTTCCTCTTCATCGGAATCATACTCGTGCTCTTCATCTTCACTCGGGTCTTCTTCACGTTCTTCATACTTCATGGGATCTTCTTCAATCTCGGGGTATTCATCGACATCTTCCATTGGATCCTCTTTGACTTCTTCATTGTCACTAGAGTCTATAATAATCACCTCTTTTTCATCACTAGAGCTTATGTAGATCACGTCTTCTCCATCACTGGACTCTATCTCAATAAGTGTATAACTTTGCCACTTAAGATAAGTCTCCATCAACAACTTGCATATAAAATCTGCACATACCGTCCATTCACCTTGGCAACGATAATACCTATCATTCAGATGATTCATCCTGCCCATGATGTTGCTATACTTCGTAATAATTTCCCCAAACATGGGTTTCATAGGTAATGCCTTCACCATACAGTAAGCCTGAAAAGCAGGATTTCTATACCGAGGAAAATCTAAGGCTTGGAATCTATCTTCACAATATTGAATCACGCGGTCACGAAAATCTGGAAAGTCTTCACCTTCAACCCAACGTGTCACAACAGGGTGCTTCTCTACTGGCAACACACGCTTCCTTGCTGTATGCTTAGTTCTAGCCATCTACAAGAGGAAACAACTTAATAAATCTCTAATCTCACAAGACATATATCGTAATCCGAAATAACTACTCTTTGCAACTAATAATCATTCCCAAGACTCCAAATTGATGGTCACAAGACTTTTGAAGAAATTTCCCAACAAAATCTCTTAAAAGTAGGCTTAAACTTAGAATCCAATTGAAACACTTCAAAAATTCGATCCCTTAGCATCTTGGATAGACTAAGGCTCTTCGTCAGGAACGGGGGGTGGAAGTACTTGCTTTCTATCCTATTTTCTAAATACTTACACATAATAATCCTACCCATACTACCCAAATTCCCACGGCTTGTCAAATTTTAAGTTATTTCTCCTATATTCATTTTAGTTACCCTAACAAGTTTTGATTTCCTTTTTGGAATGCCGGCTCTGATACCACCTGTAACACCCCCAAATAGCCCAATCCGGAGACCCGTGGATGTCACTCCGTACCCGAGAGGAGCCCAGATACAAGGAGATTTTATAACATGGTTCGCAAGCACAAAACATCCACAATAATAATTAAATCCAATTGAAATTATTCATTATTGTAATCCAACAGCCTAGCCACAAACCGGGCATAAACAAACTAGAGTGTTTAAACTAATAAGGAATTCAAATTCAAATGAAATACTACTACTATTATTCCATGTGATGCGCGTCCCCTTCTACGCCAGATAACCTTCTTCTAAACCTGTGGTGCGGAATCAAAAAGGAACACCACAATACAAAATCAGCATGAAATACTGGTAAATAAACATCCAAACATGTAAAACGATGATGGGATAATTATAAAACAAAGACTCTTTTGTAAGTAGGAGTTTTTCGCAAACACAGCGGTAATAAAGTTGACTCTTGTATTAAAACGTAAGAGTTACCAATTCCATAATCATTAGGAAAAATCCAAATCCATTGTTAACTTATTTCCGTTAACAAAACCAAAATACTCATTATTAATTCGTTGTGACGGGGGAAAACCAAATAAACCACAACTTTCATGACCTTAAGTGTCGACACCCCCCTAAGACTACGCCGGCCAGAGGAGTGAGTACATGCCGCTATCCGGGGACTTGCAACCGGATAAAAAAGAGACGGGACCGCAACCAACACCGCCCAAAGAGAATAATCATATCCCCGCACAACTTCTTCCACTTTACGTTATAATTCATTAATATCATGGTGATGTTTTCAGCAAAAACATTTAACAAGTAGAAATCACGTATTTCAAGTCATGTATCACGTAAACACATTTTGAGACGTAACAAATCAAAGTATTCGTTTGACACGAAAGAGATAAGCACACTAGGATTGGCATATTTACTTACCTCAAAGCAAATTCCAACTATAGCAATCAATCAACGTACTCTACGTACTCGTCGTCGACGAACTCGTTACCTACACATAACAATATGCTAATCAAACCAATATTCTAGCAATATACTTGCTATACTAATTACATGCATATGATAGTCAATGGTTTAGATTTCTAACACCAACCTAACATCTCACTCAATTCGTACTTCAAAACAAAACCCAAAACTTTGCTTCAAAATCCTCTAACCCAAAGCATACCTAATCTATCATAACTGCACCAAATCTATTACTCCAGTTTCCAAAACAGATCATGGTCTAAAATCAGTTCCATTGGATTCAAAACGTTCGAAATAATAAGTTTAGCCTCAAACGGATCTTAATTTCGATTCCTGAATCAAAAGTTACACTGGTTTCAAGTTTCCAACTTCAATCAAAATATCTATACGGGAATTGTCAATCTTCATGAAACTTTTCCCCCAAGCATCTAGTTCATCCTACATTCATACTAAAACTAATATAACATGATTCCCACATTCAAATCAGGTTTTTACCCATATACTATGATCATTCAAACACCCAAATCGTTTAATCAAACTTCTCCTCCAAACTAGGGTTTCTTCCCAACATCCATGAACATGATAAACCCTAAAACTTGATTATCAATCCTACGAATCCATAAACAATGATCCTAACAATAACAAACTGAAAACTAAAGATTACATGCAACATACATGAATCATGAACAAGTTATCACAAGAATAAGAGATCAACAAGAGAAAAGAAAAGAAGAAACAAAACAAGCTCTAACCCGCCGTCCATGGAGGCCGGACGGGTTGAGAGGCTGACGGAGAGAGAGAAAAATAAAGAGAGAAAGAAAAAGAGAAATAAAGAAAGAATAAAGAGAGAGAGAGAGAGATATTACCTCGACGGCAAAAGAGAGAGAGCGGCGGCGGCGGTGGGTGGCTGCCATCGGTCACAAGAGAGAGACGAGAGAGAGAGTGAGGGACGGGTAAGAGTGAGGGAGACGTGAGAGAGATAGAGAAAATATGGAGAGAGAGGATTTTATGAGGATTGGAAATAAAATCAACTTTATAAGTAGGAAACCCTCTTGAATTATGAAACTTTTACGTAGGAAGAAAAGTTAGGTCAAAAGACACTTATTTCCCCCTTAGTTTTGCCAAAAGACAAACACCTCCCCCAAAATCAAGTAAAAGACACTAAAACCTTTAATTAAAGTCACAAAGATCCCGACAAACTCTCAAAACCATTATAATTAGCTCTCTACAATAAAATTAACTTCCCAATACTTACAATAATATCACAAAATACCCGTAGTCACAAAACGGGGTATTTCATGGAGTGGGAGGCGTCCCACGCTGTCGTTCATGAGGATTTGGGGCTGCGATGTCTATGTAAAACGTTTACAATCAGACAAGCTAGGGCCAAAGTCGGATAAGTGTAAATTTGTGGGGTACCCTAAGGAAACTAAGGGTTACTACTTCTACAATCCAACCGAGAACAAAGTGTTTGTTGCTCGGACCAGCGTGTTTCTAGAAAGAGAGTTTGTCTCTAAAGAAGCAAGTGGGAGGACTGTAGAACTTGAAGAGGTTCAAGAACCACAAATCATTGAACTGATTATAAAACATGAACAGGAACCACAAGCGGTTGTGGAGCAGCATGTTCAGGTAACACAAGAGCTTCGTAGATCTAGTTGAGTGCGCCAGAAACCCGAGAGGTATGGACTTCTCGCGACCGATTACGGTGACACGATGCTCATAGATGATGAGCCTACTACCTATGAAGAGGCCATGAAGGGCCCAGAGTCTCAGAAGTGGCTAGAAGTCATGAGATCCGAGATGGAATCCATGTATACCAACAAAGTATGGACTTTGGTGGAACCACCCGAAGGGGCGCGACCCATAGGGTGCAAGTGGGTCTTCAAGAAGAAGATCGACATGGATGGTAATGTGATTACCTATAAGGGCCGATTGGTGGCTAAAGGATTCAGAAAGATTCATGGTATTGACTATGATGAAACCTTTTCACCAGTCGCTATGACCAAATTCATCCGAATCCTACTTGCGATTGCAGCATACCATGAATATGAGATTTGGCAGATGGATGTCAAAACAGCTTTCCTTTACGGGAATCTCATCGAGGACGTGTATATGATACAGTTAGAGGGTTTTGAGGATCCAAAGCAAGCCAACAAAGTCTGTAAGCTGCAACGATCCATTTATGGATTGAAGCAATCTTCTAGGAGTTGGAATCGACGTTTTGATGAAGTAGTCAAAAATTTTGGCTTCATCAGGAACGAAGATGAGTCTTGTGTCTACAAGAAGGTTAGTGGGAGCTCTGTAGCTTTTCTGGTCTTGTATGTGGATGACATACTACTCATTGCAAAACGACGTTCCCATGCTACAAGCTGTTAAAGATTGTCTAGGTAAGTGCTTCTCAATGAAGGACTTAGGGGAATCAGCCTATATACTCGGTATAAAGATCTATAGAGATAGATCTAAGAGACTGCTAGGCCTAAGTCAAAGTACATATATTGACAAGGTGTTGAAACGGTTCAACATGCAAGATTCCAAGAAGGGATTCTTGCCCATGTCACATGGAATCACTCTTTCGAAGAGTGGTTGTCCTTCCAATGAGATTGAGAAGGAACGCATGAGAAGAATTCCCTATGCCTCGGCCATAGGATCTATCATGTACGCCATGTTATGTACTAGACGATATGTGTCATATGCCTTGAGTATGACAAGCAGATACCAATCCAATCTAGGTGAGATTCACTGGATTGCAGTCAAGAACATCCTAAAGTACTTGAGAAGAACTAAGGATTCTTTCTTGATATTTGGCAGTGAGGAAGAGTTGCGTGTAAGGGGTTACACTGATGCAAGCTTCCAAACTGATAGAGATGACTTTAGATCACAGTCGGGTTAGGTGTTCTGCCTGAATGGAGCAGCGGTGAGCTGAAAGAGTTCCAAGCAAGAGACGGTGGCTGATTCTACAACAGAGGCTGAGTACATTGTTGCAAATGGCACAGCAAAGGAAGCTGTTTGGATCAAAAAATTTGTTTCTGAACTTGATGTGGTTCCTAGCATTGCGGATCCAGTTGATTTGTACTGTGACAACACTGGGGCGATCGCGCAATCAAAGGAACCCAGGTCGCACCAGAAATCCAAACACGTGCTCAGGAAGTTTCATCTGATTCGAGATATTATCGATAGAGGAGACGTTCGGATATGCAAGATTCCTACAGATAAGAATCTGTCAGACCTGCTTACAAAGCCGCTTACGCAGTGGAAGCATGAAGGGCACACTAGGAGTATGGGCATTCGAGATGCGCCAGATTGGCTCTAGTTCAAGTGGGAGACTGTTGGAATAGATGCCCTAGAGGCAATCTAGTTTAGTATGAATTTATTTGTGGCTAGAAATTCATTTATTATTTATTGGATATTTAATATAATGAAGTCCTTAGATTTACAATTATGTTTTTTATCTTAAATATCCCTAGTCCAGTATAATGATTAATGGGACAATCATCTATAGACTAGTATGGGGTTGGATTGATATGGAGATATCATGATCCAACACATAGGTGTGCATTAAGGGTAATGACGCACTGGATTGACCCATCTCCGAGAAGGCTACATACACGTTATGTTACAAGTGCTTCTCTCGGTGCAATGGTATTGTCATCCTTAGACTTGAAGTCACTAGATATTCTAGTTGTGGATTATTGTGATTTTGGTAGCGTTAAACGCTACACCGGAACTTAGTAGTTATAAAGGCGTGTACTGGATACAATAAGAAGCAAACTTAGAGATCATAGTGGACGTAGATAGAATTTTTCCCTCCCACATAACGGGAGCAAATATCCTACGCCACTCGATGGATAGTGCTTATAGAATGTCTGGCCAGACTCAAATAAATCAATATGGGATATTGATGTTATTTGCACGAATAAGGCTATTCCCATGGATCGAGAAACTGTGGATTAGATAAACAAGTGTGACTTGTATGTCTCGTGTCCGATCCGGATATAGAGACAAAGGGATGAGACAATTACTTGTGCAAAGGTTGTCAATATGACTATTCTATTAGTTGGCTAGAATTGATGTTTTGCTAGAAACCGCTCCATATTAGCAAATAGTTGCTACCAACTAGATAGAACCTATGGGGTCACACGCTAGATAGAGTTGAACTAGATTTGGGAAGTAATTAATTGGATTAATTAATTAGAAGGATCACTTTGCAAAACCTAGCAAACTTAGTAGGGACTATTTTGCAAGGAAGGGACTAAATTGAATTCTAGTAGGACTAGAATAAGTCCTTTAGGTAGTTGGCAAGGTTTTGTTGGACTATATAAAGGACCTTCTTTCCTTCCTTCCCACACTTATGATTCATTAGATCATAACTTGAGTGGGAGAGAACAAAAGGAAAGAGCAAGCAAGCAAGAAGGATCCGCTGCCCCCATTTGCTTGCCGCCCGTCTCCGTCAGCCCCAAAGGAGGCCGAACCTCGTTTGGTTCATCTCGTTTTGCGTGATTCTTCTTTCTATTCCTCTTTCCGGGCTAGCATCAAGGAGTGGGAGATCTAAAAATCAACTCTAGGCGTGAATCAACTATAGAGAACGTGACACAATTCGCGTTTGAAGTCATCAAAGGAGAACCCTAAGGTGTGTTATTTGATTTCTTCCTTTACCATCGTTATGTCTCTTGACTTGAGATCCTTGGAGGGTTTTGCATGGTTAATTATTATTTCCGTTGCGCATCCATGAATCAAAACCCTACATTTCTCGTGTCCAATACGGATATAGAGACAAAGGGATGAGACAATACTTGCACAAGGTTTGTCCGATGACTATTTCTATAGTTGGGTGGAATGGATGTGCTGCTATACAACGCTCCATGTTAGTAAATAGTTACTACCAACTAAGTAGAAACCTATGGGGTCACACGCCATATGGATTGACTAGACTTGAGAATTAATTAATATGATATATAATAAGAATGATCAAAGTCCAACAACTTGCTAACTTAGTAGGACTAATAGGCAAGAGAGACTAATCCGAACTTGAGTAGGATTAAGAGAGGGTCTTTATGTAGTAAACAAGGAGTTTTTGGACTATATAAAGGATGTTCCTAGCTTCCTTACTACAACTAATTCTCATAACTTTACTTGAGTAGGATAGGAAGCAAGGATAAAGAGCTAGACAACACAAGCGAGGCCGACCGCCCCTACCCCGTCGGCCTAAGAGAGATTGTCGAACTCCTCTTTGGTGTCCGTTGCGTGATTTCTTCTTCTTATTCCATTGTTCCTAGCTAGCACAAGGAGTTGGAGGATCTAGATCTCAATCCTAGGCGTGGATCAACCGTAGAGATGTGACACTATTCACGTTTGAAGTCATCACAGGAGAACCCTAAGGTACTGGTTATGAATCCTTTACTATCGTTATGAATTCTACTCCTCTGATCCTTGGAGGGTCTTGTGAGGATCCTTTTATTGTTTAATTCCGCTGCGTAATTCGTTACAAAACCCTACAGTGTGATATTTGAATTCATATTTAGGATCAACCATGTTAGGTGGTCTCATCCCTTTAGGAACCCAAATCTGTCTCACATGTCCCTTAAGATGCAATGGAAAAGTATTCCTCATGATGTGAGGTTCTGTTCTTCTGAAGGGACAGGTCATCTTAACATGACCAATCTTGCCGCGGTAAAAGCATTTTGGAGAATGTTTGCTACCTGGTTTCACAAAGCTGGTATTGTTCTTTCTTGGAAAGTTTTGATTATATCCAATACCAGTTTTGTGAACAGAATGCAAACGTCTTCCAAGAATCAAGTTGAGATTATGTTCAGAGCCAGCAAGTTTTGTCATACCATTCTTAGATTCTTGAAGTTTCTCAGCCATAAGAGTTTTTTGTTCCTCTAATTCATCATGCTGATGCCTTAGAGCAACAAAGTTTTCAATTAAAAGGGAGTTCTCTGTTACAACTTCTTTGACTTGAGTTTTCACGGATTTGGGATTGGTTTCCAAAGCTTTGAAATCTCTGATTCTTGTTCTGACAAACTAATTGCAAATTCTTTTTTGCTTACTCTTGAACTTGCTCCTTTAAAGTCTTGATTTCATTTAAGTAGTCTTATTCATTCAAAATCATTGTTTTCAAAATCTCAGAAAGTACATTTGCAGGTTTAGACATTAGAATATTCACCATTACCTCAATGTTCTTTTCTAAGCTTACATCATGCTTGGTCATAAGACATAGGTTGGCTTGATCTTCTTCAGAATCTGATTCACTTGAAGAATTAGAGTCACTCCATGAAGCTACCATGACCTTCTTCCTTCTGTCACTGTCCTTCATTTGAAAGTGCTTGCTTTTCTTGTGAGGTCTATCTCTGACCAAATGTCCTGCATCACCACACTCAAAGCAATTCAGTCTTTTAGATTATATACATTGGAAGAGGAATTACCTTTGTAGTCCTTGCTACTTGAAGATCTGAATTTGTCTCTGCTGAAGTATGTGTTTCTAAAATTCTTCTTCATCTTAAGAATTCTTGTCAAGGCTTTCGAAATGAGTGAAAATGGATCTTCTTCATCATCTTCTTATTTTTCAAGGCTTTTAGGTTGTTCACTCTCTTTGGCCTTGAGTTCCAGATTCTTGACACTCTATGGTAGTTCTCCATCATCTTCGCTCATGGAGATCTCATGTGTGAGTAGCTTTCCCTGTAAATCATCTAGTTGGAGAGAGGACAGATCTTGAGCTTCTTCAATGGATGTAGTTTTTGGTTCTCATTTGGCTTTGGGAAGACTTCTCAAGATCTTTCTAACGTTCTCTTCATTGGAGAATCATTTACCCAAGGACTCCAGATTGTTGACAATGTCGGTAAATCTCTTGAGCATGTACGTGATGGATTCATCTCCGTTCATTTTGAACAGTTCATACTGTGTAAGGAAGATGTTGATCTTGGTTTGCTTCACTTATTTGGTTCCTTCAAAAGTGACCAACAGTTTGTCCCAAATCTCGTTAGCAGTCTTGCAGGTAGATATCATGTTGAATCAATCTACTTTCAAAGCAAAGTATAAAAGATTCATGGTTGTGTAATTTTTTGAAATTTGTTCTAATTTAGATGTAGAGAGAGAGTTTTCAGGTTTGGGAGTTCTAATCCCATCCTTTCCTGTGTATTTTCAAAGCATTGAACATAAACCTGTTTTGAAGCAGTTTTGAAGACAAGTAAAGAACAGTAAAGCAAGACAATGAGAAAAGTGATTTGTTACGAAGTTCGGTCCCAAGTGACCTAGTCTCCTCTTGAGGGATCTAATACCTCTAAGATTTCAGCAACTTCTTATTTATCAAAAGCTAAGCCCTAGATCTCAGGCCAAGAGAATTGCCTTACTCTCTTTTAGCATGTGGTTCTTCCTAACCTATCTAGTAACATCACTAGCTAACTAATACAATAAGAATACCAGTTGTTCCTCTTGAAAGTTTTAACTCTACCAGATGATTAACTAATATAACATAATGATATACAAATTAGACTATGGATGAAGAACATTGTGAAGACAGTGAAGCAATGTAGCTTGAAGTCTTCTTCAGGAATCTAGAATGGAGTGTGTGGATGAATGATCTTCTTCAATGATGCTTGTAAATTTGTGAGAGTGTATGAATCTTTGTGTAAAGCTATATACTTTTCAATCTCTCTAAATTCATAATCTTCTGTCAATTTCAGTTGCAGACTATTTGGAAGCTTCAACAGAAATCCCTAAAAATCGTCTTGCAGATACTTGACTCTCAACAACTTTCTCCCAACTACTAGCTGCATGATTTTCTTATTTGATTTTGATATGATCTTCAATCTGAAAGCCTAAGGTAAGTCCAGACTACTTTCCATAAGAGTAGCATCAGGATTTGATTGCCAATTCTGCAATCCTGCAAATAAGGAAACTTAAGCTAAACCTGCAACACAGAGTTAGCTAACAATCCCTGCAAAACAACTTCGGCAAATAATAAGATCAAAGCATGTTATCACACATAATTAGTTTGTCTTTCATCAAATAATATAGCATGATCAAGTGCAGTAGATTAGAGAATGAATAGGAGTAAGAACTCCCCCTTAGTTCATGCTGTGAAATTTTCAAGGCTTTGAAACCAGTTTCAAGGCTTTGAAAAAACTTTGAACTTACACGATGGAACATGAAGGACACTCACCTTTATTTTTTATACCCTTTTGCGAACAAAATGGGTGTCCATTTCAATGTGTTTGGTGTGTTGATCTTGAATGGGATTCTCTGATAAATATACTATGCTAACATTATCACAGTAGAGAAATAATACCTTATGGATTTCAATAAGAATATTTCTAATCCAGCAAGAATCATAGACAATGTTAGCAATGCACCCATATTAAGCTTAAGCCCTAGATTTGGTTATGTAGGTTGTCGCTTGGAGGACATACATATTAGATTATCCCCAAAAATTGCGCAATAACCTGAGATAGATCGTCTAGTATATGAACATCCACCTCAATATGCATCTGAATATGCCATGATGGAATGAATCGAGACCCGACAAGTGCACCAAAATCTATAGTACCTTGTACATAACAAATAATATGTTTCAAAACTTCCATGTGTGCAACTAAAATAGCATGCATAAATAGGAAAACATGTTGGACTGCATAAGAGACATCTGGTTCTGTTAAAGTAAGTTACTTGAGAGCATCATCCAATTCGAAGATATTTTTTTGGAACACCATAAGGGTCACCAGATTTTGCACTAAGCTTCACCTTAGTGATGAAAACTGTGGGGCAATTTTAGCAAGCACTCATTCCTACCTCTCCAATATTTCTTCGGCATATTTTTTTGAGAGAAATAAAGACAATTTTTTTTACGAATGACAGCTATATCCCAAAAAATAGATCAGCTGACACCAGATCTTTCATAGTAAATTCTGAACTTGGACGAGAGGTAATGGAGCGTCGAAGAACATATAATAAAGTTGTGAGTATAATGGCGTCAACACACAATAAGATGCATGTCATATCATTCTCACGACAAAAACTTAAGAATGAGTGATCATATGTGATGTGAGTAAAACTAATAGTGGAAATAAAATCAGCAAAGCGTTGATACTAGGCTCGAGGCTCTCGTTTTGGACCAGAAAGATATTTTCGTAACATGCAAACATGATGGATATGAGTGGGGTATTTAAACCCATAAACTGGTGCGTATAGGCAGTCTCATTCATGTTCATGTGCAATAATGGGTTCTTGACGTTTGATTAATGAATGGGCCAAGATTTTTTCAAGGAAATGCCAAGAACTACCCGAATAGTTTACAGTTTACAATCGGGTTGAGTGTATCCTCACAATCAATCCATTCACATTGTGACATGTCATCGCCTGCAAACGGGCTTTATGCCTCTCTATAGAACCACCAGATTTTTTTTTGTGATGAAAATCCACATCAACCATATAATATTCACATTATAAGAAAGAGGTACTATATACCATGTCTTATTTTTAATGAAAGCATTATATTCATCAATCATAGTATATTTCCAATTTAGGACATTAACCAGGTTACGAGTGAGAAGTGAGATTTTGGAATTTTAGAGCTTAATGTGTGATGGTATTTAAGGTTTGGCTTGAAGATGTAATTTTTAATTTTGTACTCATTTGTTGGGTTGTGGTGGTGAAACTATTAGGATGATAGAATATAGCTCATATTGCTGGTGAGGTAAGATATAGCGATCTTGGCGGGTGCTGCTATCTGATTGGGTAGTTGGATGTGAACCAGTGGTTGGTGGATCGGAGTGTAATGAGATTGTGGTATTTTATTTATTTCCTCTACTTGATGTAAATAAATAAATTCTAATTGAGACGAATCATTGTCTGAAAACTCATACATGAAATCGGTCTGAGTATGAGTTTTTTTTAAAGGACACTGGGTGTCAACGAAAATGGCATGGCAACAAATGATTGTTTTTCGAGACGATAGATCATTACACTTGTACCCCTTATGCTTTATGGTTATGCCAAGAATACTCACGGTGTTGAACATGCTTGAAGTTTGTGAATCAAGGTGGAGGGGAAGAGTGGATAGCATAAACACCCGGATATTTGAAGATGGAAATAAGAAGGACCCTTTTGGCAGGAGATTTAAGGGTGATATTTTTAACCTAACACTTTTTTGGGAAGGATGTTTAGAAGGTAGGTAGCCATTTAAATAGCATGATCCATAAAGAAAGTGGCATAGATGAATGTGCAAACAACGCGTGAATAATACTGTTGATGAATTTTATTTTTTCCGCTTTTCTATTTAGGGGAGAGGTATACGAACAGCAAAATAAAATAACTTTCCATTTTGTTAAGAGAGTTTGTGAAATGGATCATTATAATAGAAAAATGAATTAATTTCTCATTTAAAATGAGTTTTTATGAATGCCTTGAAAGAGAGTAAATATTGTGAACCTGTGATTTGTGAGACATGGAAAAAACCCACAAAATATTAGAATAAATTTCAAGGAATAACACGAATAGTGATGACCGGATGAGCTAATAGGATGTCCGCAAATCACTACGATATCAAATTGCACAGTAGTGAAAAAGAACGAATCATAGAATGAAAATTTTACAAACTTCCCAAGAAGAAAAGAGTTGCAAAATGATTTAAAGGCTTTATCTAACTAATAAAGCTGCTTTTGTGAAGAGTACTAAGAATTTCATCTCCCGCATCATCCAGGCAGTAATAACAAATACTAGTCGAAAATATCGTAAAATTTGCAGAAGAAAAAATAGCCAGATAGTGAAAGGGTAAAAATCTGCCATGCTCTCACATCTTAGTAGTTTGGTCCCCGTCTTCGAGTCCTTCACTGAAAAGCCACAAAGGTCATATTTAACGTAAACTATATTATCAGTAGTACATTTTTGCATCGAATCAAGGAATTTTGATGACATTATGAGTGTGTAAAACATTACTAAGTTTAAAGGAGGATCACATTATTGAGAAGGGATGTATTGCAATAACCATGAACTTGAATCATGCTATCATTTCCGAAATGTTTTACATCATTTTTGCTCAAATTAAAATAAGATGCAAGAGTACCTTAATTAGCAGTCATATTGGAGGTCGCTCCAGTGCTCATGTACCAGTTATCGCACAGATGGTTGAAAGATAGAGTATGCATTCCTTGATTAATTTCAGTTGGATAATAAACATTAAGAGTCAGAGTGGGGGTGTATAACAACTCAGAGGTATAAGTACCTAACACCTGTTGTTTTCTTTCCGCCCTTGCTGGAGAGTACCGAATGAGTTGTTGGAAAAGGTCGTGACTCCTTGTACGTATCATAAGATATGTTTGGCACATGATAAGTGAAGCTCCGTTGAGGTATGCATAAATTGACATAAATGATTAAATCCAAATATAATATTTAGGCTAATGAAAGTAAAGTATTGAATAGCTCCAATAAGTTGTCTAAACACAGTTAGTTTAACGAGAGGTTTTCTGTCCATAATATGGTATTTGACACAAGGGGCAACCGGATTTGGAGCTGATTTATAAGTGGTAATGTTATAATGGTCAAGTAAATTAGAAAAATATTTTTCTGGATGGATAAGTAACCCAGTAGAATATTTTGAGATTCGTAATCCAAAAAATAAGTGAGCTGACCAAGATTGGTCATCTCAAGTTCAGTTTGAAGTTTAACAATGAGATGAAACATATAAGATATATAATTTCCAAAAATAATAATGTCATCAACATATTGAAGAAGAACTGTAATTTTGGTTGAGAGTGTCGGATAAACAAAACAAAGATGTGTATGCATATGACCACTTAAAACCTAAAGATAACAAGTTAGTTGTAAGGTGTGCAAACCAAGTCCAAGGGGGCTGCTTTAGCCCATAAACGGATCTTTTAAGTTCCCAAACATGGTTTGGAAAACTAGAGTTTACAAATCCTTGTGGTTGCTTCATGTACCCTGTTCAAGAGAAAACCGTGAAGAAACACATTTTTTGCGTCTAATTGGTGCAAAGGCTAGACAAAGGAAGTAGCTAAGGAAAGAATACATCTAATCGTGGAAATTTTCTCCACAGGACTAAGGGTTCCATCGGAGTCCAAACCCTGAGTTTGGTGAAAGCCTTTGGACGCGAGACGAGAAACAGTGTCATTAGTATGAAATTTTCTTTTAAAGATAAATTCATTTTCGTTGATATTCCTAGACTGAGGTGGACCTACAACTGTCCACATATTTTGCTTTATGAGATTGTTATACTCATCAGTCATGGTGACACGCTTAAACCTCAAGTGCATGTTTTTCTAGTGTATTAATAATCCGGTTAGTCCAGGAATATCAATCCCAATAAAATTTGTTAACCACCCAAGATTAATATCCTTAATGTGTGCAATAAATTGAGTTTTTTTTTATCAAAATCTGCAGACTGAGGTGGACCTACAAAGTTCCACATATTCCCGAGACTCCAAGTGAATATCAAACCCTACTCACGCCTTACGATTTACGTTGTATTCCATGTTCCTACTTAACAATGTCGAGTCACCAAACGATTGATACAACTAGGTGACTGTTCTAATTTACTCACTAGAAACTATTGAGTCATCGAGTAACTTATAATTAAGTTATATCAAACAAAACGTCTTCTACCAGCTAGATGTAATCATAAACATGGAACAATCATAACATGTAGTTGTGCATCAATTAAGTTCACTAGAACGTGAATCAAAATCTTATAATAACCAAATACGGGAACAAAATAATAACTCCAACTCGGGTTCTGGTTTTGAATATTTAGATACTCATAATAATGTATACAACGAAGATATTCAAATAATTCATCATAACAGAGGGATCGAAATAGTTTAGAGAGTTCAACGAATTATCCTAGCTGCAAGCTTCAATTATGTGCTCTGTGCCTTCTTCAATGCGCCAACCTCTCTGATTTCTGTCCACAAGACGTTTACATAAGTTTAGGAATAATACCAATGAAAAATAATTAGAAATTACATTTTTTTCCCAAATATCGGTGCCCAGATCCCAGCCTAGTCACACGACTGACTATCATGTTCGTACGACCAACAGAAGGTCGGTCTACAACTGGAATTCTGCATTTTCCAAGTGTTGCACCTGTACAACTGGAAATTGTGATCGTACGACTATAACACCTTTTTTGACCCCATCCTCGACTAACACTTTTTTTAGTCCAATTTTATTTGGCAACGGTCACACTCCACAATTCCTTTTATAACTACAAATATCATCAAAATAGTAAAGGTTGGCCACTTATGCTCCTCCAACTTTTCTTCTCTCTATTTCTTGGCCATTTTCTTGAGCTCTCGCATCTTTAGAAGTTCGATCTCGCTCTTGCTTCAATTCTCGAGCCTCTGGTACCTAAACTACACAACATTAAAACATACTGAGAGATTAAATGTGACATAAATAGCCCAAATAAACGAGAAACTTCCCATACTCAACAATCACATTCAACTAGCTCAAAAATTCAATCTCTCAACATGGCAAATATTCCATCAAATGCACCGGGAATCATGAAAATGGTAGAATATCAACTGTAAATATTACTATGATAAAGGGGTTATCACATGGCTTGGTGTCATCGGGAGTGTTTAACAGCCTTAGTGTATGAAGTGGAATTAGAATAAAGACGAAGAAAGAGCAGTAAAACCTAGTGATTGAACATTTTTAAAAGTTGAAGAAATAATAGAAGCATTATATACAGTCTTCTTCTTCGAGATACCATACTTGTTGTGAGTTTGTATGTGGTGGAATGCTTGATGTTGGTGGGAACACATCCTTGAGTGTGTGAAGATGGTGCCACGCCTGAACTGGGTGGTCGCACATCACCAGTAGGACTGACATGTTCATGCATTGCAACAGGTTGAACACCAGTTCGTTCAAAACACTCAGTTTGATTATTGTTTTCAGCGAGGCAGTGAGTAATAGGGACAAAATGGGGACGTGTAGTATATTAACCAGTACTCGAGACATAAACATCAGAGTATGGTGAGTGTAATGGTATGGATGAAGGAATATTAGAATACATAGTACCAGAAGAAATAGTAGTATAATCAAACAATACAGAATCTTCAGACATAATGTTAGAAGAAACCAAGAACAATATTAAATGTTGCGAAGGGGGAAGGTAAATACATCAAATATTACATCACTACTAATAAAAAAGGGTAAAAGACATTTTCTACCCTCTGACTATCGATTAAATACATTTTGCCCCCTGATTTATGGATAAATACTTTTGCACCCCTATCAGAGTTAAAAACTAACACCGCACTAACAGATGCGCAAAAAGACATAATTACCCTCGATATTTAAGAAAATTACACCACTTTAAAGACTTTCCTTTCCTTCTCCTCCTCATTTGCTAATCCTAGCAAGCCTCTCTCTCTTTCTTTCTCTCCCCCCCCCCCCCCCCCCCCCCCCGCTCTCTCTCTTCTCTTTCTCTCAAAAATTCCTCCACCACCACAACAATCTGAGCATGGTCGTTCAAATCGGACCATTTTCATCCCTCTCCTTCATTGACCCACCTTCTTACCTTGTCAACGAAGAATTTGTAGAAGAAGGTCTTTCCGGGCATGATCGGACACTGGGTGACTCCTTTAGTTCTATCAGCCTAACGTGTTCCCATCTACAAGCCAAATTCAACAACAATCAGAGCAAGAAAGAGAGAGAGATGGAAACAGGGGATTGATGAATATTATTTACGTGGCGAATGCCATGCCAGTGAAGGGCAACATTCTCAATTAACAAGTTGTTTTGAGCTCAGCGACGACGTTGTCGTTTTGTTGGGCGACGATGGTCGGCCCCAGAGTTCGGTGATGGCGAGTTTCCTGAAGCAATCTAGTGATTTGAACCGTATCTCACTTTCCACTTGAAATGACAGACTTTGGCTTCTGCAATTTTCAGACTCACAAGAGATAGCAACAAAATGCATGATCTTGACAAATTAGTGGATTTCATTACTCTGTGCTGAGGAAGATGAACAATTTTTCTGAAATTGAGAGGTAAATCCCAACTGGAATATTGCCAAGTTCCTCTTTTTTTTTTTGAAACCTAGAAACCAGCTTGGTGATTTTAATGAAGAAATCACAAATAGTTTGTGATAAATGTATGACAATTTTACCTACCTGCTGTCAAAATCGTGTTTGGGATTAGAGAAATACTCAGGGCTATTGAAGTTAACTCTAATTTCCCAAAAACCCATATTCCTTGGATCTTGATTTTGCTTCCTCTTTCATTTTTGTTGATTTTAGGGTTGTTTCTCCAATTGGGTTTCAAGGGTTCGGGTTCGTCTTCTGATGTCTTTTTATCAAGATTTTTTTTCCAGAAATTTTGTAGATTGTTCTTGTTGTGGTTGATGTTCTTGATATGAGCTTGTTTTTTTTTGTGCAAATTTGTTGTTTTGTTTTGTCTGTCAAGAAGAACTTGTTGTTTTTTGGTCAAGAAATTTATTTCTTCTTGTTATTGATGATCCTGATGTTGTTTTTTTCGTGTTGGAGTTGGTGCTGGTTGTAAGGGTGATGGAGATTTGGTGGTAGTTGAGGTGGTGCTCAAGAACATCAAGAACATGATGAATTTAATAATAAACAAAAAAATTGTGTTATTTTTCCATAATTTGTAAGGGTAAATGGTCACTAAAAGTTAGTTTTCACCCCTCCGCTAATAGATTGTAATAGAAGGGTGGTATATGTCCACCCTCCATCCACTGACAGAGGGGCAAAGAGTATTTATTGATAGATCATGGGGCAAAATGTATTTAATCGATAGTCGGAGGGTGGAAAATGTCTTTTACCCATAAAAATGTATAGTTTTGTCAAAGCAAAGATATCCCTTATATCCATATGCATACCTTAAGAAAAATACATTTTCTTGTTCTTTTTATCTAATTTAGAGTGGGTAAAATATTTCAAACACGTTTAACATGCACAAGCAAAAACCTTAACAGAAGTGTAGTCAGGTTTACATTTGTAGAGCGGTTCATATGAACATTTGTTCAAAGATTTTGACTATGTAATCTGTTAATTAGATATGCAGCAGTGGAAATAGTATGATACAAAAAATAATGAGGCAAGAAGCATATTGGACCAAATTAAAAGTTGTTTCACCAATACGCCGTTGTTTTCACTCAGACACCCCATTTTCTTGGGGGGGGGGGGGGGGAGGGGAGGGTATGTGGGCAAGATATTTTATGGCTAATTCCATGGTCACTTAAACTTTTTCGAAATAAAAAAGAAGTGTATTATCCTCCCATCTGAGCGAAGAATAGTAATGGAGTAACTTCAAAGTTTTTCAATGAACATTTTATATTTATGAAAAACAGTAACCACGTCTAATTTCAATGAAATGGAAACATCCAAGTAAAATGAGAAACTCATCAATAAGCATAATAACCATTAAAAGATTTCACATAAGCAGGTGCCCAAAAATCTTTACGAACTAACTGTAATGGTTTAAAAGTAGAAGAAACGTATTTTTTATAAGGTGAGCGAGACATCTTGCCAGCCAAACATGATTGGCAGATTGAAGTAGCATAAGTTAAAATAGAACATTTAACACATTTTTGCAAAACATAATTAAAGGGATGCCAAAACGAGCATGCCATAAACGTAACTTCACCATTTGACCCGCATATTCTTCAGAAGAGGACTTAACAAATTGGAAAAATAGAGAAAAAATGTGGTAGACACCATTTTCCACTCAAACCCTGATAAATAATTGCGCCCATAGCTTTTTATAGAAGATAGAATGAACATGAATCAAAGATGTCTAGAATGTTATGTTCATAAAATAGTTTATTTACATATAACAGATTAGCAGACAACTCAGGCACATAAAAAGATCAAATAATTTTAATAAGAAGGAATCGGTAGATAGCAGTGCAGTACCATAATTTTGAATGGGTAAAGAGTTTCCATTACCAACTTGAACTCGCTCATTACTAGTATAAGGTTCTGATATTATATATACATATATATTTATATTTATACCAACAGTCTATGATAAGATGCACCCGTATCAATAAGTCAATAGTTGGAGGAAGGTGTAGGGTTTTGATTCATGGATGCGCAACGGAAACAATAATTAACCATGAAAAACCCTCCAAGGATCACAAGTCAAGAGACATAACGATGATAAAGGAAGAAATCAATTAACACACCTTAGGGTTCTCCTTTTATGACTTCAAACGCGTATTGTGTCACGTTCTCTATAGTTGATCCACGCGTAGAGTTGATTTTTAGATCTCCCACTCCTTGGTGCTTGCCCGGAAAGAGGAAGAGGAAGAAGAATCACGCAAAACGAGACGAACCAAAGGAGGTTCGGCCTCCTTTGGGGCCGACGGGGACGGGCGGCGGCAAGAGGGGCGGCGTGCTCCTCTTTGCTTGCTTGCTCTCTCCTTTTGTTCTCTCCCACTCAAGTTATGATCTAATGAATCATAAGTGTGGGAAGGAAGGAAGAAAGGTCCTTTATATAGTCCAACAACTCCTTGCCAATTACCTAAAGGACTTATTCTAGTCCTACTAGAATTCAATTTAGTCCCTTTCTTGCAAATTAGTCCCTACTAAGTTTGCAAGGTTTTGCAAAGTGATCCTTCTAATTAATTAATCCAATTAATTAATTCCCAAATCTAGTTCAACTCTATATAGCGTGTGACCCCATAGGTTCTATCTAGTTGGTAGCAACTATTTGCTAATATGGAGTGGTTTCTAGCAAAACATCCATTCTAGCCAACTAATAGAATAGTCATCTTGACAACCTTTGTACAAGTAATTGTCTCATCCCTTTGTCACTATATCCGGATTGGGCACGAGACATACAAGTCACACTCGTATATTCTGTCCATAGTTTCTCGATCTATGGGAATAGTCTTATTCGTGCAAATGACATCAATATCCCATATTGATTTATTTGAGTCTGGCCAGACATTCTATAAGCACTATCCCTCGAGTGTCCTAGGATATTTGCTCCCGTTATGTGGGAGGGAAAAATTCTATCTACGTCCACTACGATCTCTAAGCTTTCTTCTTATTGTATCCGGTACACGCCTTTATAACTACCCAGTTACGGTGTAGCATTTAACGCTACCAAAATCACAATAATCCACAACTAGAATATCTAGTGACTTCAAGTCTAAGGATGACAATACCATTGCACCGTGAGAAGCACTTGTGACTCAACATAACGTGTATGTAGCCTTCTCGGAGATGGGTCAATCCAGTGCGCCATTACCCCTAATGCACACCTATGTGTTGGATCATGATATCTCCATATCAATCCAACCCCATACTAGTTTATAGATGATTGTTCCATTAATCATTATACTGGACTAGAGATATTTAAGATAAACAACACAATTGTAACTCTAAGGACTTCATTATATTAAATATCCAATAAATAATAAATGAATTTCTAGCCACAAATAAATTCATGCTAAACTAGATTGCCTCTAGGGCATCTATTCCAACAGTCTCCCACTTGCACTAGAGCCAATCTGGCGCATCTCATATGCCCATACTCCTAGTGTTCCCTTCATGCTTCTACTGCGTGAGCGGCTTTGTAAGCGGGTCTGACAGATTCTCATCTGTAGGAATCTTGCACATCCGAACCTCTCCTCTATCGATAATATCTCGAATCAGATGAAACTTCCTGAGCACGTGCTTGGATTTCTGGTGCGACCTGGGTTCCTTTGATTGCGCGATCGCCCCAGTGTTGTCACAGTACAACTCAACTGGATCCGCAATGCTAGGAACCACACCAAGTTCAGAAACAATCTTTCTGATCCAAACAGCTTCCTTTGCTGCGCCATTCGAAGCAATGTACTCAGCCTCTCTTGTAGAATAAGCCACCGTCTCTTGCTTGGAACTCTTCCATCTCACCGCTGCTCCATTAAGGCAAAACACATATCCCGAATGTGATCTAAAGTCATCTCTGTCGGTTTGGAAGCTTGCATAGTGTAACCCCTTACACGCAACTCTTCCTCACCGCCAAATATCAAGAAAGCATCCTTAGTTTTTCTCAAGTACTTTAGGATGTTCTTGACTGCAATCCAGTGACTCTCACCCGAATTGGATTGGTATCTGCTTGTCATACTCAAGGCATATGACACATATCGTCTAGTACATAACATGGCGTACATGATAGATCATATGGCCGAGGCATAGGGAATTCTACTCATGCGTTCCTTCTCAATCTCATTGGAAGGACAACCACTCCTCGAAAGAGTGATTCCATGTGACATGGGCAAGAATCCCTTCTTGGAATCTTGCATGTTGAACCGTTTCAACACCTTTTCAATATATTTACTTTGACTTAGGCCTAGCAGTCTCTTAGATCTATCTCTATAGATCTTTATACCGAGTATATAGGCTGCTTCCCCTAAGTCCTTCATTGTGAAACACTTCCCTAACCAATCTTTAACAGATTGTAGCATGGGAACGCCATTTCCAATGAGTAGTATGTCATCCACATACAAGACCAGAAAAGCTACAGAGCTCCCACTAACCTTCTTGTAGACACAAGACTCATCTTTGTTTCTGATGAAGCCAAACTCTTTGACAACTTCATCAAAACGTCGATTCCAACTCCTAGAAGCTTGCTTCAATCCACAAATGGATAGTTGCATCTTACAGACTTTGTTGGCTTGCTTTGGATCCTCAAAACCCTCTAGCTGTATCATATACACGTCCTCGAGGAGATTCCCATAAAGGAATGCTGTTTTGACATCCATCTGCCAAATCTCATAGTCGTGGTATGCTGCAATTTCAAGTAGGATTCGGATGGATTTGGTCATAGCGACTGGTGAAAATGTTTCATCATAGTCAATACCATGAATCTGTCTGAATCCTTATAGGTAATTACATTACCATCCATGTCGATCTTCTTCTTGAAGACCCACTTGAACCCTATGGGTCGCGCCCCTTCGGGTGGTTCCACCAAAGTCCATAATTTGTTGGTATACATGGATTCCATCTCGGATCTCATGGCTTCTAGCCACTTCTGAGAGTCTGGGCCCTTCATGGCCTCTTCATAGGTAGTAGGCTCATCATCTATGAGCATCGTGTCACCGGAATCGGTCACGAGAAGTCCATACCTCTCGGGTTCCTGGCGCACTCTACTAGATCTACGAAGCTCTTGTGTTACCTTAACAGGTTGCTCCACAACTGTTTGTGGTTCCTGTTCATGTTCCATAATCGGTTCAGTGATTTGTGGTTCTTGAACCTCTTAAAGTTCTACAGTCCTCCCATTTGCTTCTTTAGAGACAAACTCTCTTTCTAGAAACACGCCGGTCCGAGCAACAAACACTTTGTTCTCGGTTGAATTGTAGAAGTAGTAACCCTTAGTTTCCTTAGGGTACCCCACAAATTTACACTTATCCGATTTCGGCCCTACCTTGTCTGATTGTAAACGTTTTACATAGACATCGCAGCCCCAAATCCTCATGAACGACAGTGTGGGACGCCTCCCACTCCACATCTCATATGGTGTCTTCATGACTGATTTAGATGGAACACGGTTAATGGTGAAAGCTGCACTTAATAGAGCGTGGCCCCAAAATGAAAATGGAAGATCGGTTTGACACATCATAGATAGAACCAAATCCAATAGGATTCGATTTCTCCTCTCAGACACGCCATTCCATTGTGTCGTTCCGGGTGGAGTGAGTTGGGACACGATCCCACACTCTCTAAGATAGTCGTCAAACTCTTGGCTCAAGTATTCTCCTCCACGATCCGATCGTAGAGCTTTGATACTTTTGCCAAGCTGATTTTCTACTTCATTCTTGAATTCTTTGAACACTTCAAAGGATTCGGATTTTGCCCTCATGAGGTACACAAATCCATATCTACTGTAATCATCAGTAAATGTAATGCAGTAGACGTAACCACCCCTGGCAGGCGTGGCAAATGGCCCACACACATCAGTACGTATGAGCGCCAATTGCTCACTAGTCCTCTCACCTTTCTTATTGAAAGGGAACTTTGTCATTTTTCCCAATAAACAAGCCTCACATGTCTCATATGATTCAAAATCAAATGAGTCTAGTAGTCCATCCTTATGGAGTCTAGATACACGTTTCTCGTTTATGTGGCCTAAACGACAGTGCCATAAATAAGCAGGATTTAAATCATTTATTTTAATCCGCTTGGTATTAATGTTGTAGACAGGATTGCTTAGATCAATGACATACAGTTCATTAAATAATTGCGCACTAAAATAGTGAATATTATTCAAATAAAAGGAAGAACAATTGTTCTTTATTGAAATAATAAAACCATCCTTGTCCAAACAAGAAATAGAAATAATGTTTCTGCTCATAGCAGGTACAAAATAGCAATTATTTAATTCTAAACCTAATCCTGAAGGCAGAGATAGCTCGCACACGCCTATGGCCAATGCAGCAACTTTTGCTCCATTCCCAACGCGCAGATCTACCTCCCCTTTAGCCAATCTTTTACTTCTCTTTAGATCCTACACATTTCGAAAAATGTGAGATCCACATCCAGTATCTAATACCCATGATGTAGAGACAGTTAAATTGATATCTACAACAAAAATACCAGGTGGTGGTGGAATCACTATTCCATGCCTCTTGTCCTCCAGATATTTTGGGCAGTTTCTCCTCCAGTGTCCAGGCTGACTGCAATAGTGACATTCACCTTTAGTCACACCTTTGGCAATGCCACCAACAGGCCTAAGGGCAGGTTCCTTGGAGTTGGCAACTGACTTGCCTTTGCCCTTGGAGGATGAGGCAAACCTTTTGCCCTTTCCTTTCTGCACCATCATAATGGCCTTGCCCTTACCCTTGTTGATGCTCTGTTCAGCTGTCCTCAACATATTGAGTAAATCTGGCAGTGGTTTCACGATCTCGTTCATGTTATAGTTCATGATGAACTGTCCATAACTCTCGGGAAACGATTACAACACGAGATTGGTTGCCAACTCTTGGCCGACCGGGAACCCTAGCCGGGCAAGATTCTCCAAGTACGCGATCATACGGAGTACATGGGGTCCCACCGGGTTCCCTTCTGCCAGATGACACTTGAACAGTGCCTTAGAGACCTCATACCTCTCCACCCTTGCCTGCTCTTGGAAGAGCTGCTTGAGATGCTCGATCAAATCGACATCATTCATGTTTTCGTGTTGCTTCTGAAGCTCAGAAGTCATGGTGCATAGCATAAGGCAGGCCGCATCATTAGCGTCATCAACACGCTTTTGATACGCCTTTAGGGCAGCAGGTGTTTGGTTCTCTGGACCTTCTGGAACATGCTCCTCTATTGCGTACAGTTTCTTCTCTTGCTTGAGAACAATTCTCAAGTTTCTGTACTAATCAAGAAAGTTGGTTCCAGAGAGCTTGTCCTTATCAAGGACAGATCGTAGGGAATGTTGTGAACTCGATGAGTTGTTTGCCATTTGGAATTCTACAAAAGGAAAATACGCAAGTTTTAGTATTTGTGAATTTTTGACTATATTCAATAATGGCTAGTTTATCAAATATAGCTCCACTATTTTTCTACGGATTAATAACCCTCAAGATATTAATTCGGAAAATATCCTTATATTTTATAGTGGGCCAAGATCCATGTTTCATCTCCTTATGAGCTTGCTTTAGCAAGTCACCCAAAATTTGACTACTTTAGGTAGGAACAATTCCAATTGCATCCCTTATGCAACTCTCGGTTCAATTGGGCAAATAACTCTTTATTTATCCATCCTATGGATAATCCCAATTGATTGCCTCTAGGTTTCTTAATCACATTAATAGACTAGTTGTGTTCAACCTCTTATTTAAACAATTGCACATTACTAGCTTGTGCCATCACATTCCATCATTATGAACCAAGCCGCCATGCTTTGGCACGCACGAACTTGATAATAATGATGATAATGAGTGTTTAAATAACGAGAAGGCAAGAACACAATATTTGAATTTTGAGGGATTTTAAATTCAATTTTAATTGTTTTGTTGATCAATATCAACTAATCTATCTATTTGCGTTTGGGCACAACTCCAAATAATAGATCCGGATTGTCTAATTATCTTATTATCCTAATTGCATGCATCATCCATACACCAACCACAAAATAATAAGACAATAAAGTAAGCAACCACAAAACAAAAATTAAACGTGATGTGGATATGGCCTTTTCTAGACTAAGATAATTCCAAGCCAATGGAATTATCTATGAACCCTAGAAGCAAACACATCTCCATGCGTCTTGATCTTTTGGTCCATCCTTCGTAGTCATGTGGAATGCTCCATGCTCCATGCTCCATCTTTTGTGGCTCCTTTTGGCTTTTGGGCTTCTTTTCTTCAATCTTTGCTAACAATCTACTTTATCTAGCACTAGCTAACTTCTATACTAAATAAAATAAATCTCACAAGTTGAGAAAAAAAATGACTCGCAGGCCATAAGACCTTATTAATTATTATAATTAATTTATCATCTCGCAGGCCGTAAACCAAACCACAAAATTAAACATCCACATCAAACCACATCCTAAGGCCATATCCAATCACCATGCGAATTGCACATAAACAGTTAAAATCCAATTTTAACGCGCTTGGTCAATTTTAATTGATTTTAAGATATTCTAGGGTTAAAACGGTCCATGGGCCCAACAATCCAATTGCCCGGGCCCTAAAAGGTGAACCGCAAGGCCCTAGGGCCGGCCCGGCCCCTAGCTCACGCGGTTAGGCCGCGGGCTAGGGCTGCCCCGGCCCCTAGGGCGGCCTAGGTTGGGCGGCAAGCAAGAGGGGTGGTCCCTTTGTTTCCTTGTTTTGGAAGAACTCCTTCTTCCCCAAGGATGCCCAAACCCTAGATCTAAGATCGTAAAATTTCTCAAACTCACTAATTCATGCATCTAATGCAAAAACTAGATCTTGTTATGATATATTATTGACAAATTGCATCCCATGCTTGATTTGTCTTGTTTTACGCGATAAACAATCAATTTAAGGTGTAAAACTATCAAAACGTAACACATAAACCACGTTTATGCTCTACGACCTGTGGCTCTGATACCACTGTAAGGTTTTGATTCATGGATGCGCAACGGAAACAATAATTAACCATGCAAAACCCTCCAAGGATCACAAGTAAAGAGACATAACGATGATAAAGGAAGAAATCAATTAACACACCTTAGGGTTCTCCTTTGATGACTTCAAACGCGAATTGTGTCACGTTCTCTATAGTTGATCCACGCGTAGAGTTGATTTTTAGATCTCCCACTCCTTGGTGCTAGCCCGGAAAGAGGAAGAGGAAGAAGAATCACGCAAAACGAGACGAACCAAAGGAGGTTCGGCCTCCTTTGGGGCCGACGGGGACGGGCGGCGGCAAGAGGGGCGGTGTGCTCCTCTTTGCTTGCTTGCTCTATCCTTTTATTCTCTCCCACTCAAGTTATGATCTAATGAATCATAAGTGTGGGAAGGAAGGAAGGAAGGTCCTTTATATAGTCCAACAACTCCTTGCGAACTACCTAAAGAACTTATTCTAGTCCTACTAGAATTCAATTTAGTCCCTTTCTTGCAAATTAGTCCCTACTAAGTTTGTAAGGTTTTGCAAAGTGATCCTTCTAATTAATTAATCTAATTAATTAATTCCAAAATCTAGTTCAACTCTATATAGCGTGTGACCCCATAGGTTCTATCTAGTTGGTAGCAACTATTTGCTAATATGGAGCGGTTTCTAGCAAAACATCAATTCTAGCCAACTAATAGAATAGTCATCTTGACAACCTTTGTACAAGTAATTGTCTCATCCCTTTGTCACTATATTCGGATTGGATACGATACATACAAGTCACACTCGTATATCCAATCCATAGTTTCTCGATCTATGGGAATAGCCTTATTCGTGCAAATAACATCAATATCCCATATTGATTTATTTGAGTCTGGCCAGACATTCTATAAGCACTATCCCTCGAGTGGCCTAGGATATTTGCTCCCGTTATGTGGGAGGGACAAATTCTATCTACGTCCACAACGATCTCTAAGCTTGCTTCGTATTGTATCCGGTACACGCCTTTATAACTACCCAGTTACGGTGTAGCGTTTAACGCTATCAAAATCACAATAATCCACAAGTAGAATATCTAGTGACGTCAAGTCTAAGGATGACAATACCATTGCACCACGAGAAGCGCTTGTGACTCAACATAACGTGTATGTAGCCTTCTCGGAGATGGGTCAATCCAGTGCGCCATTACCCCTAATGCACACCTATGTGTATGATATCTCCATATCAATCCAACCCCATACTAGTCTATAGATGATTGTCCCATTAATCATTATACTGGACTAGAGATATTTAAGATAAACAACACAATTGTAAATCTAGGGACTTCATTATATTAAATATCCAATAAATAATAAATGAATTTCTAGCCACAAATAAATTCATACTAAACTAGATTGCCTCTAGGGCATCTATTTCAACATAAGGTAATTCAGGTTGAGTGTGAGCCACCATGGAAGAAAGTTGGTTAGGAGGCATCCATCCTTGATAGGTGAGGTGTTGTTGAACCCAGATCGAACAACACCATGGTTGTTGTTGTAGCCAGATCTACAGCCACCTTGGTTTGCAGAATTAGGGTTGCGGCTGCCACATGGACCACCAGATTGATAGCCAAAACAACCAGACACATCACCCCATCCACCAAATTGGTGGTTAGAACCATAGGTGTTGTGATGACCACCGCGAACCCAAGATGCAGAGCTGTAAAAAGCAGTAAAGTTAGTCATACACATTCCTATCAACTTATAGAAATTCGAGAAGATGTACTCTCCAAACTAGGGTTTAAGCTAATTGATGAATTCTTCTTCATTGATTGATCAATTATAAAACTGGATTGACACATCATATAACTACTAATTTAATAAACTATCTAGCAATTGCCCAAAAACCCTTAAACACTTAACTAATATAAATAAAACCCCCAAAAAATGAACGCATTCCGTAAAATCTGGACTCAAAGATAAACCCTCGACTTATTAAAAAATTATATAAAGACTACTCCAACACTGCACGAGGTGTTCCGAATAGTCAAGCGTCGTGTCCTGATACAGATTTGTATCCATATCAATTAGACTCAGAAGAAGCATTTTGTGGCTCAAGAATTTCTCCTCTGAGCGTAATAAATAATGTAAATCTTGAAGATAAAGAGGATCAGATCGAATTCGAAAAGAAAATCAAATGGGTTAAACTCGAGACGTAAGCCGTTTAAGGCATAAAAGGAGCATATTCTCATCATCAAAAAGAACATAAGACTTGAGCCCAAAGGACTTGAGAGAAGGTTTATGTTTGAGTTTAGCATACAACAAAGACTATAGTACCATTATTGGGTTTACACAGTTGTGCGCTGAAACAACTTTAGCAGCTAGAGACTCGCTTATGAGACTTGAGCCCAAAGGTCTTGAGAAGGCTTGTCCAATATAATTGAGCGACCAATTAAAAGTACGACAAATTTGTTGAATTATAGCTAAAATAAGGCAAAAATGAATAAAACACAACATGATTTTTGAATTTTTTAGTTACTTTATATTAGTGTTACGAATTTCATTTGAAGTAAGTTAACGCATTTTGAAAATAATTATAATTGGATTAGGGGAGAGGGTTAGCTGTAGATGATGAGTGGCTTGAGGCATGCATGACGGCTTGACTAGGTACGGTTTCTCTTTTTAACGGTTTAACTTTGGTTCGGGTTGTCTCGATTTGGTTCCCGCTTGGTCTCGATTTTATTCGGTTTACATATAAATATGCATCAACTTCCAAATAAGATACTTAACCTATAAAAAATTAAAATTTGTGAAAAATTATACATATACATAGTGAAGTAATGATTCAATTAAGTGTACCACAATTTTATTGAATATATAAATATTTTTTAAATAAATCATAAGAGTTGAAAAATAACAAAATTATATGAAGCAATAGGAACATGCTTTTGGTACAAAATGTATAAGCATATTGGTTTGAGCGGTTTCAATTGGTTTAAGCGGTTTGTATTTCTTACAGCCATAATTGTCCTTTGATGAGTGATATTAGTCCGTTCCCCTTCCTTGTCCCCATGGGGAGAGGGCACGGAAATTAAGAAAATTCGCTTTTGAAATTTTTTCCTTGGTCTTCCTCCTAAATTCATTTAATGTCCCTCTCTCCCTCCGCCTAAACATCTAACTTTTCTTAACAACTACATCCATAGTTATGAATTTCGTTTCGTACCTGTTCCGTTTTGCTCTTGAGATTTACTGCACTTATATATATCTATATATATATATATACATACATATACTTATATATATATATACATACACACACACATATATATATATAGAGATAAACATACACATCATTAATTTTGTTAGAAAACATACAAACTATTAGTGATGGCCATAACAACATCAAAATACAAATTTCTCTAAAATACTTACTAACTGACCACACAAATAAACGTAACTCCAAGAACATTACACAAATAAACACAAGTCCAATAACACTAAACATAAACACAAGTCCAAGAAGACAAATAAACTCAAGTACAAGATTAACGTCAAGTCCATGACGTTTACAAAAAAAAAAAAAAAAAAAAAAAAAAAAAACTAACTAACAACAGTCTCAATGAGAACATAATAAATTCGAGATTACATCAATGTTGTCAATTTTTAACATACTCGTAAGGATTTTGTGTGCCACCAAACACGTTTATAATTCTCATAAATGGGGGAAGCTTAACATATTCAGCAACTTCATCAACGTTCAACTCGTCATCATCCAATCTCAATGCTTCAAAGGGCTCATCGATAGTCTCCCATCCTAGATCATCTTCAAGCGTTTCTCCATCAAGAAGTGGGGGTTCTTCCTACACCCATTCTCCCATAACATCAATTACATCAATACTAATAGGGTCAAGGGCTGCTTCAGTTCAACAAGTATTCCTCAAAAAAAAATAATATTAAGCATTATGTAAACTTCTAAAGAATTATTAGCTAAAAAAAACTTACATTGAAACAAATATATATACCTTTCATGAAGTTTCAAGCTGTGACGAACGAAGACAAGATCATTGAGATGTTTGTATTCTAGTTTATTTCGTCTCTTAGACTGAATGAACTCAAACATGCTCCAATTACACTCACAGATTGATGAGCTACAACACTAGCTTAAAACTCAAATAACAAAGGTCTGAAGCTCGGGGCAACCATTTCCAAACTGATGCCACCATTGAACTAAAAAAAAATAACAATGCAAAGAGAAATATTATAACAATGCAAAAAATATGACATTGCAAAGAAAAGAATTACAATAATGCAAAGTAAAAAACTCCTATCACGTAGACGTACAGCAAGAGACATCCCAAAGTCACTTGTTGCAGTCCTGCATTCCTCAACTTGGGTTGAGACAAGTTATTGCATATCCTCATCATATATCAATGATTGGATTGATACAATCAATCCTCTCGTCACTTATTTTTGCTTCCTGAATGATGGCCGGAAGAAAATAGAGAAATTAAGGAAGCAACCATCTGCACGAAGTGGACTGTGGAGTTGCTTGTCCCATCTAGCATCAATTACTTTAGTTTATGGCAATATAGAGTAATTTTATCTTTCAGCCTTGGCATAATAGCTTCTTTTTCCTTATCATTGCTTCATACAAATATCCCATGGATGGTTTTTCATGGCCATCAACCATACTAAGCACTCTAACCAGAGGCTCACTAATCATCACCACAAGAGAGCACATTTTCCAAAACTCAGTATCTTCCAACACAATCTTTTCAATATCTTTTTCACGGACATATTTTTATAACGAGACCCAACCCATTTCGAATAAGTAAACATTTGTCGTAACTCATTCTCGAATTGCGAAAAGCATTGAAGACTTAGAAAATTTGTAGTAAATCTTGTAATCCCAGGTCTACAAAAATTTCTACCATTAGGGAAGTCACTTCTCATCATATTCAGCACCCGAGGATGGTTATAGATGTATCGAGAAATAGACTTAGCAGTTTCAATTGTTTTCACAATGTGAGGGAAATGCTCTTTCTTTCTAAATTTTTCCAACATCAAGTCAAGACAGCGAGCTGCACATGGTGTCCAATAAAAGGATCCATAATGATGGCTAAACACTTTTCCAGCAGCTTTATATGCAGCTTCATTGTCAGTTGTAAGCTGAAAAATGTTAATAGGACCAACTAGTTTAATAATATCATCAAATAACTTGTATAAAGTGTCAACATATTTAACAAGTCCCATAGTATCAACAGATTTAATAAACACGGTTCGTTTAGAATAATATGCCAACAAATTGATGAAAAGAACTTGAAAGCGATCAGTCCATCCATCAGCCATAATAGTGCATCCCTCAGCATCCCATAATCTTTTAATCCCTAACAGATATTCTCTAATCTCATTGCAATGATTACTCAATAGAGTACCCCTCAACTCATGATTAGAAGGCCCTTTAGACCTGGACCAACCCCTAACATAGCATCTATTGCAGGACGATAGTAAGGAGAATTAGCTGCATTAAATGATAAGTTACCATCATACCACCAATGCGAAAAAGCCATCTTTGCATTATCAACCGTTTGTTTAGAGGCTAATGCGTTTCTTATAGAAGGTTGGGATCCAGGAGTAGTCCTAGGAGCAATTATGTTAGGGTTTTTTTTTCTTCTCTACTGAATATCAGTTGAAACATGATTACTAAGACCAGCAGATGAAGGGGGGGGGGGGGAGGGGGAGAATATATATCATCTCTATCAAATTCATCAACACGAGGCCCATGTCCTACATCCTCAACGATCATTCATTTCCTCTACTTAGAACTCTCATACTCTTCAATTTTCATCTTCATTTCATGTCATACATCAAAAGGTGCACTCTTACAAGCATCTACCTCCCCAATTAACCCAACTAAGTGATATTTCAACCTAGTAATTCCACCCCCTTGGAAATGCTTATTAATGTATATGTAGATGGTGTGATTTTTCTTACTGGGAACAACTTTGTCATGACTCCAAGATGGATCATATAATTTGACAGGAGCAGGAGCAGAATTCAAAAAAAAATCCCCCACTTGAAGCATTTGTAGCACCACTTTAAGCATTCACAATAGACATGACTTGAATCAGAAACAAGTGCATATCAGGATTAGAAATTGAAGCCCAACTTCCACTGAATTCAAGAAAAAAATTGTTTTTATGAAGTAGCAACATTAGTATAAGGAACCACGCCAAAATCAAAGAAAATAGTCTAAATCGCCTAAATTAAAGACAGAAGAAGAAGAAGAAGAAGAAGAAGAAGAAGAAGAAGAAGAAGAAGAAGAAGAAGAAGAAGAAGAAGAAGAAGAAGAAGAAGACGTTGAACTGTGCCTCACCTGAATTCACTGAAGCGCCGAGCCGACCAAGACTGCAAAGCTGAAGAAGTAAGGAACCACAAAATCGCCTAAATCAAATCCAAACAGTCCCCTTTCTGTTGCAAGTGAAATCTATCGAACGTGTTTATGGGTCAGATTTGCACAATCAAACCCTTCCGGAGAGAGGGAGGGACGAACGAGGTTTTGCAGCTGCATTTTTGGGTTTTAGGATTATGCATCACACACGATTTTTTTTGGGAGAAAAGTTTCGGAAAATTACAACAGAGACCGGGAACGAAATAGTCCGGATTTCACCGAATTTGGGCTAAATAGCCAAGAATACCCTGGAGCGACCCGGATCGAGGCAGATTTTGAACTGGTACGAATCAGGTGAGGTTTCATGCCGTTTTAGCATAAACTCGGAACCGTACCAACTGTTTTGGACCAGAATGGACCGGTATTCCCAACTATGAGTACACCACCTCCACTATTGGCAGTCTGCCACCAACACTACGAGCAAACTACCACCACGACCAAGCCGTCATTGTCACCACGAGTAGACCGCCACCACCACCAGTCCACCATCAAGAACATCAACCAATAAAAATACATATCCAAGTACAAAATCTTACATATCAGAATCAAAAATTACATATCTAAGTCAAAAATCACAGTTCCAATCCTAAAATTACTGATCCAAGTAAGAAAATACAGATCCAAACCTACAAATAAACGTCATAGACTAAAATTATAGAGGAAAGAAGAGAAGAGGAAGAGGAAGAGGAAGAGGAAGAGGAAGAGAGGAAAGAAGAGAAGACAAAGAATAGGAGGAAATACAAGGACGATCATATCAGAGCCACCACCGCCTCGCCACCGCAAAATCGGACATTACTGGAAAAAAATATTATTTTATTTTATGTTAAATTTAATGCATCTTCTTTTTGTGACAATTAGTAGTTGTAATAATTGAATAATTGAGCAAGACAACTAAAAATGCGACTACTCATTCGAATTATTATCAAAATAGGACAAAAAATGAATAACACTTGATTTTGAAAGTACTTTGTACTTATTTATTATTGATAATAATCTTATTTGTAAATCACTATGTTAAAAAATAAATTTAATTAGATGAGGAGAAATGATGGACGGTACATGATGAGTTGTTGAAGGATGGAGTAGGGAAATTGGTGAAACCTCAAATAGAACATTTTTATTATTCCATTAGAGCACTGCTGTCTACGACCAATTAAAATATAACACTTATACAAACTATAAGTGATTGTGATACACTCATTGATTGTAAATCATCATGTAGTGTTCTTTCAAACCACTAAAAAAAATTCTCACCCTCAAAGTCTCAAACTACCGTGGAAGAAGAATTTGACGGTGAAGGACACGAGACACGAGGTGTGGACTGTCTGGCACCACACGTGTGTGCCTTTGACATTACTGACAATTAGTAGCATCAGAAGTAGGTACTGTACTACTACCAAAAAATTGCAGAGAGAATTGAATGGAGGAAGGGAGAACAAGAGACGGACAGAGAGTGATGAAATGAAAAGTGGGTCTTCAATGTCTGCATGCATGCGTTCTGACTTCTTGTGTGGTTGTGATCTTTTGCAGTACACTCTCTGTACGTAAACTTGCACTCATTTAATAATTCTTGTACCGACACTTCAACCAATTACCAGTCGGTCCCAGCTATTTCTTTTCATTTGACTTTTTTGACTCGTATATGGATAACTTTGACCGGATAATTTGGATAGTAAAATAATACGACTTTTTGATAATTTTTTCACCATATTATAGAACACTTTTTACTCTACAACACCATGAAAAAATTATTAAAAAATATATCGATCTGTTATTCAAATCACCGGGTCAAAGTGACCCAGTGAATAGTGACAAAAATCAAATTGGGAAAAAAGAACTGAGACAGAGTGGTACCTAAGTTTCAAATACAGGTACCAATTGTATTCGAGAAATTTTTTAGTGCCCCCATTAGACACTGCGTGGTGTTGTACAAACAATTAAAAATAATATTTAAACAAATTATCTGTGATCAACCGATACATATTGGTCGTAGAGTATCACGATACGTTTTTAGTGCACTAACAATTTCTCTTTGTGTTCGCTCTCACTAGCATCACACGTCCATTAAAGTGTAGCGAGCAACTATGCCGACCACCATATTAGCTTGTTTCTTTGAACAGTGAAAACCGTTTATCCATTAATAATGAATTCTTCTCTCAACTATAAACCATTATAATTCCTGTTTTAATTAATTTTGATATTTTTCTAAAAAAAACAATTTAATTCAAAATGGTGCTAAAATTTGTATTAATCAGCTTGAGATTATCTGAAAATACGCCAATGAAAAATCATATCTGCAATAAGAGATCAAGTAATATGATTCCATCCATCTAAGAATTTTGATTGAAGAGTGTGCCCCACGATTTTATGCTCATACAACACAAGTTTTAGTAATATAATTTTTTTTATTAAATTTGAAATTCCAATATTTTAACTTGAGAGGATCGATGTTACCAGTATAAATAGTTTAAGTTGCTCGTAGTATGTTACGCGGTGGTTGATTTATTGATGGTGGTGATAGGAATGTCCACATTGCAAGCCTAACTTAAATCTGATGGTACTTCCCTTAAAAAAAAAAAAAACTGATGGTACCATTTATTATCAAGTCCAATCCGAAAAGTACTTCAAATTTGTTCGGATTGAAAAGGGTGATTTCCTCTTCTCCGGCTCATGATAAGACTAGTTTTAACTCATAAGTGACGGCTTAGTAACATACCAGTCCGACTCTGCTCTTTGTTTTCGTTTAACTTTTTTTGACTCGTATTTGGGTCACTTTGACCGAGTAATTTGGATAGCAAAATAATACGATTTTTTGATAATTTTTCACCGTATTATAGAGCAAGTTTTATTCTAAAACACCATAAAAAATTATAAAAAAAAAATTATATCGATTTTCTATTCAAATCACCGGGTCAAAGTGACTACTGACTAGTGAATAGTGACAAAAGTCAAATTGGGAACAAAGAGGAGAGATAGACTGGTATACTAGTACTACCTCTGTTTCGCCTGTTTCAGCTTACTTCACTTTTTGTCACTATTCAATGGGTTACTTTCATCCGGTGATTTGATTAGCAAAACGATACAAGAATTTGGTAATCTTTGCATGGTGTTATATAGGAAAGTTTATTCTAAAATACCATGAAAAAATTATTAAAAAATTACATCGTTTTGATACCCAAATTATCTAGTCAAAGTGAATCAGTTACGGGTTAAAAAGTCAAGCGCACACGAAACGGAGGTAGTACTAAATAACCTAAGAATTTGTTCTTTTGGGGTTTCATATTTGATTCCCTTCAACTCCACTGATATCATTGAAGGATCCCAAAACTTGCACATTTTTCCTTTATTTTAGGTGAGTATGAGCAAACTCTAACATGGACACCAGAGATATAATGAAAAATAAGAGATTCAATTTTAGTTTGTCAACATTTACAAATGTCGACTAATCTTCTCACATAGCTCTTAGTTTGTGGAAAATATACTCATATTATGCCTTTGGTCACGCACCATACAATCCACCTAACTCTCCCGACCATAGTTTTCAGAACCGGACCGGCCATCGAACCGGTGAGACACCGGTTCACGGTCGGACCGGTCGGACCGGTGGCCGGACCGGTTCAATCGCACGTTTTTTTAATAGTATATTAATATTATTTATATATATGTGTGTAATAAAAATATAATATAAAGGCTGAAATTAATCAACAATAGCTTAAAAATATATACATACAAATATATATATACATGGCTTATGCCCAACAAAATATATTTATTTTTTTTACATAAATAAATAAGTTCAAGAAGTGTATGGTAGAAGAAACAATTATTGAACATTTGTATGAAATGGTGAACACACACCATTTGTCTATTAGATGGAAAAAATACAATCACTTTTAATATGGCATCTAAGTTCATTTTTCCGTCACCTATATAAATCCACACAATTTGAAGCAACATACGAGATGTATGCTTCATAATTATATTTATTAGAAAAGAAAAAATTAGAAAACAACATTATTTATTTGGAAAAAGAAAACAACATTATTTATTTGAAAAATAAATTGAAAATGAAAATACAAACTTAGTTTTAAAAAGTGAGGATTGATTAAACAAACAAAAGTTCTAAAATTAAATAACAAATGTTTTTAGAGGAATTCAAGTCTTTAAAAGGAATTCATTAGATATATTATAAATATTTTCAGTTCTTTATTAGAGCACAAGCCCACTGTTGGTACAGTGGTTAGGACGTTGGTGTACATTGCTCAGCGAACCGCTTGGGCCGGCCGGTTCGACGTTGCGGCGGTCCAACCACAGTTTTGACCGGTTCTTGACCGGTTTTTTGCACCAACGGTCCAACATACGACCCGGACCGGCCGAGCTCCGGTTCACCGGTCCGACCGGTCGAACCGGCCGGTCCGGTCCGGTTTTTAAAACTATGCTCCCGACTGTTTATTTTATTCAATAAGTCGTGACTTTTGGTTTATTATATTGTCGTTTTAATTTTGTCATCAGTGTGTTGTTTATGCGTCTCTAATCAACTATCTGTACAATTTCAAAAACAGAAAATCAACTATGTACATACTGTACCGTACAAAACCCACATTGTTGTCTATTTCTGACACTAATGTTTTCGTTATTTTAATTTTACTTACTGGATTCGTTGTTTCATACTTCCATTTTTCCCCGAAGTTCTATATTTGGGGGCAAATTGAAAGTGCAAAAAGAACTTCCTAGGTAATTCTTCATCCTAAACCACTCCCGTGCAAGCACACTTAGCACAATCTGCCGTTTATCCAGTAATTACACCTTATTCGTAACGTAACCTATAACTTTTTGTGCCCATAAATTAAACAAAAAAACTTAATCATGGTTCATATTTCGACGACAAAGTAATAGAAATAGTGAAACTCAATTATCACATGAATAAAAAGTCGGGAGTAAAAGCCTAGTTAAAAGGTTACTTTTGGTCGCTAAAGAAAGGACAGCATTGCCTAATTGTATCTATGCTTAGGGAACATCTATCATCAACATTTTGCTTTTGTTCAGGCATTTTTCTTTTTTCACTTGTGGTTCAATTACAATCATTCTCTGTAACAAGATGTTTCCTACAAAATCTAAACCTAACAAGATCTATCGTACGAAAGATGAGAAAACTAAATGAAATTGTTGTCAAGTATGAGTATAGACCCAAGATCATAGAATAAGCTGGAAAGATAATTCTTACAGCTAAAAAATACAACGAATAGGGGGAGAAAACCCAATGAAATACTACCTCCACGCCGCTGCCGTCGTCATGCTGCTGCTGCTGCAGTCATCCAGGAGTTCCATGTGCCTTAGGGTTCATTTGCTGCTTGTTGGGCCTCTTGATGGGCTCTTTTGTTTTTATTTATTTATTTTTTTTTTGGTCTTTTGGGCTGCTGTCTTTTGTGTTGTCTCTCTTGGGCTTTGCTTTGTCAAGTGAGTTTAGGAGGCTCTTGATGTCAATGGACCTTTTTTGTTTTTGGGGTTTGTTGTTGGGTGCCATCAAGCTTAACCCACTAGGTTCCTAGTTTGTTGAGGCATTTGGCTTGTTTGTAGGTTTTTAATGCCCCTTTTTTCCATGTAATCATCTTATTTTAATAGAAATCTTTCGTTGCTGGTGAAAAAAAAAATTCTGCTTAGAAAAAAATTGCAGTTCCAGAGATGATTCATAATTGCAACCAATCAAACAACAACAGAAACCAAGTATTCAGAGTAAAGATTACATTAGGTGGTCTACTTATTTAGAAAGCGATAATGTTGCCTCTCTTCACATGATCTCCAATATCTCGTCGTGGTGCAAAAGAAAGCCAGACACTATTACCAAAAAAGAAAGTTACAGACACTTGCAGCAAAGTCAGAGAGACATCAAATACAACCGAGAGCATAAACTTGACGAAATTATCACACAAGAAACACACAGAATCAGTGAAATCAGTATAATAATCTCATTTTCGATAATCACTAAACAGCTACTAATCAAAGTAAGTAGACCACGATCCTATAAACTTTCGTTTCAATCCCCACCTAATGGTAGGCAAACAAGTTACACCAGAAGAAAGATCAACTGCACTCCATAACACAAAACCACAGATGCACAAGACAGACCTTGAAACTTGCAAATGATAGTTGCCCCAGGCACTCAATTGATTCTTCGGAAGTAAAATACTCGAAACCACATCACCAAACGTTTACCCACTTTGCTTCGAAATATCAAACTTTTGAGAACATATATCTCCAATCCAAGCTGCTAATCTTTACATACTTGTCTTCACGTCACCCAAGTGAAAAAACCATTTGCTCAGAAAGTTCTGCGCCAACGACCTTCACGTATCTACGCAACTGGGATTCCATGTAACCTCTCTTAGTGAGACTGAAAGCACTTTGAATATCCTTCAAAAATATGCAATAAACAAATTAAGTAGTTAAAAGATGCAGCACTTGCGAAAGAACACCAGAGCTGGTAGCATTACAAAATGATTTAGCATCAACTTCTATAGTCAAAAGCGAATTTCTTTTCTGGACCAATAGGCAACTGGAGAAACGCATACCACGATTTCGATACGGGAGACTCCACCACATACAACAGAAGAGAGCATATTTATTCCGATCTAGTAAATTCATGGCTGTTTTTTACATCAACAATCAACCGACAAAGGTAACAAGCTCATATTGTTGATTAAAGAGGCGCAGGTATGGGTATAACGAAGAGGTCGAGATCCTCGTTGAATATCGAACCCCAAGGAATAAAATTGTGATCTATTACTAGCATGAAAATAAATAAGAGTATGCTTGCCTCCCCCTGAAAGTTATGCTCATAGTAGAAGCATATCAAATGGAGAACTTATCCACAGCACACAACAGTGGACAGGATTAACATCTAAGAGAATTTTCATCTAAAGAAAAAGATACACAGGTTTAACGTACGCACCTTGTATCTTAGCCGAGATCCTTTTAACCCGATTAAAATATCACCAACACTTCCTTCAATTTGAGCAGGATCTAAACCAACAGATTCTGATTCTGAATCATCATCAGATTCGTCAGAGTCGATTTCTGCAATTTCTTCGTCTTCATCAATAGGAACATCATTTGTGTCTCCTTGGACAGGATCATCATACTCCAGGTCCATGTTATTCTCAAGCACGTTAGGGGGTACTGAAGATTCACCGGTTGGTAGAGTGGAATAATCAGATAAGACAACATATGATTTCCGATCAAGTAATGGTTTTGCTATGTCAAATGACACCCACCTGCACAGAGTTTGTGTACATGATCATTAAAACCCCCGAGACAAAAATTAACCAGTATTTCACATGAACATGAGGAACATTAAAAAAAAAAAAAAAAAAAAAAAAAAAAAAAAAAAAAGTTGGAAAGTCACAACCACCTGCACAGAGTTTGTGTACATGATCATTAAAACCCCCGAGACAAAAATTAACCAGTATTTCACATGAACATGAGGAACATTAAAAAAAATTTAAGTTGGAAAGTCACAAACTGTGATTACATGAAAAAGATGCTAAGTACAAAGGTTTGATGGCATTGCTAAAACTTCCCTGATAGTGGAAGTCCTGTGCATACAGAACTAGAAAAATTGATTTTGGAACTTTAAGACAAAAGGGCTTTCGTTATCAGACCATATAAAGACAGCCTCCTGATACAGGGCATTTATATCAAGGTTCAGATACGTTATACTTTGGTACAAGAAGTACACCCTTCTAGCCAGTTAAGTCCTAACGTCAAGACAAGGCAATTTTAGTTCCCAAAATAGTTTCAGCGGACTAATTCGATCTTCCACTGCAGAAATAGTAACAGTACATAACAAAGTGAATGTGTACTGTATGGAAACATGAGTATTCGATTCTCAAAAAAAAAAAAAAAAAAAAAAAAAAAAAAAAAAAAAAAAAAAAAAGACAAAAAAAAACATGAGTATTCAGCAGTCCATCTAACAAGGAGCCAAATTCCAGTAATTGCACAAAGAGTTTTAGAAGAATCCATCTTTAAGTGTCCTTGACTACTTGCACACAAGGTTTAATAGTGGGTAACCCATTCCTTCTCCCTAAATTCTAAACATCCTGATCTTACTACATTTTTTTAAATAACAGAATGTTACAATTAGCTGCGGTAAAATTTACTCGTTACAATGTCCTGACTCCACATTCTTTCTCCATATAATCTTGCAGATGTGATGTAATGGCAAAAGACTTGGCCAACCATGAAATTTTGAACTCAAAAAGATGCTTCCCTAGTAGAGACTAGAGACCGTACCACCAAAATTACAAGACAATGGAAATTTCATGTTATTCTAGTATGTTATCTTGATCATAAGTATAGAGCAAACAAGATACTCACTGGAAACGAAGAGGACAAAGCAGCTCAGAAGGGCAATATGCTGCTTTATATCTCATCTTGTTACAGGAGTGGATGTAATATCCAAGATAATAATACTCAAGGCTTGGGCAATTCAGTTGATTCTCTTTAACCCAGCCAATTTCTTGAAGAGCTGAATACTTTCCAAGTGATAAGTTTGCATAATCTGGATCCCAGAATAAATATTTACTCGACAAACACTTGGGGAGGATATCAACCACACCAACTGCAACTAGCCGTCCATCAATCACATATTGCTGGTGGAAGGAACCAAAGCCACAAGGAGGAATGGTACCATCACCAGTTGATGGAACATAAACCAAAGGGCTGTCGACTAAAAACCTTTTGTACGAGCTTTCTGTGACATGGTCTTCTGTATCGTCATGCACTTGCATCTGGTATTTCCTATACAACGAAAATTCCTCTGGGTCAAAACTGGATCTTTTCAAACGAATCTCAAGCCTTCGACTTTTTCCCTTAGGACCATCACAAATCATTGAGCAACTTCCTTTAGTTGATCTTCTTACAGAAGATTCACTAGAGGCGGTTACTTTATCAATTACTTCATTTAAACAATCAAGTTTTGTAGCAGAATAGAAGTTAATATGCCCGTTGCACGCTCTGATAGACAAACCTGCGCTTCCACCCAGCTGTTTCAACAAATCTGTCACTTTCTCAGCAATAACTTTTGGAGATATGTCAAGAGATGGGACATTCCTCCTGATACTGTCTGCCTGCTCAGCCCGTCTTAAGGCAGCTGCAATCTGGAATGAAATATTGCTTGAAAATAAAAGATCTTCTGATCCAACAGCAAGTAATTTTCTCTTCGATGGTGTAACTCTCTTAATGGAAGCTTTTGGCACTTGAATGTTACAAGGACACTCGCCATTTTCAATAAACTGACGAGCAGCAATATCGATCTGGTTTGAAAGAAGGTCCACAAATAGGTCAGCCTCATTCTTCTTCTCACTTTCACCTGTCGATGAGCCCTTTGAAGTACTTAATTCGTCTCTCCTCCTTGCATCCAACGAGCCCTCCAGAAACCTATTGGTTAAAGAAAACATAAATTATTACCACATTGTCAAATTATTTATTGGTAAATAAAAAATGAACCAAATGCATCCAAAACAACAAAAAAGAGGTTGAACGATTAAATCGTATCCCACATACAATACATAAACAAACAGAGACTAGAATAAATTCATAGAGGAAAAAAAATATTAATCAGCTCCACAGAAAACACGTTGCCACATCTTAAAAGCTAACTTTTCCAGGGGAAACTAGATTATTTGGAACCGAGGCCTTTTGAACTATAAAAAAATATAACCATACTCACAATCGTACAAGTCTTGAACTGTTTCTAATCAATCTATTAACAGTTTCAGGCCGGAAAAATCAGGAAAAATAAAGTCTGAAGTTCCAATTTGCACTTAATATGTTAAAAATAAGAAGCTCCACATTGAAGTAGGAATTTCACAATACAGATTGGAGTCACTTCATTTAATACATTTTCCAAGGCGACATGAGACCAAGTGTTGAAAGTAACAACAATAGTGTTGAAAGTAACAACAATTTCATTCCATTTCCCAAGTTGATATAACCCACATAACAAACCGGCGTTTACCGACTTGCCAATCTGCTATTTGCTTTTTGGAATCACACCTTACACACGTTGATCTGCTAAAAGCCTAGCTACAAGTTTATTGTACCTAAAACATCTAAACTGCCCGTTCCCGAAGCTAGATAATGAAGATACCCAAGCAACCATTAAGTCGTGTGGGGTACACAAGCTAGCACAAACATACCAGGCTTGTTTATTAAGATTTGAATAATGGTAGTGTAGGCATTTTATGTATAGAAAAACAGTGGGAAATGTTTCTTGAGTGATGTCTGCACATGAGAGGTTCAAGCTTATGGCAGATAGGCAAATGGTTAACTGTGGAACCTCAGGTCAGGTAAATGCAACAAAGCAACGCTGTCGGCAATGTGAGTTCGTACAAACCATGTTGGAAAAAATTACTCGACCCAACCAAAAGAAGTATATGCATAACATACGAAAGAAGGTACAACTGTTAATCATATCACCGGCAACATTCTCGGGCAATGAATCATTAACATGACTCTTTCCAAGACAGATACATCCTCTCCCTGCAATTCATTTCTATTGGTAGCTGAGGAAATCAACACAACAAAACACTCCACCTCTCAGTCACCGACTTCTTGGAAAAAAACCCTAGAGTCCTTGATACCAAACGGTATCGATAGAGAAGCTGTTTGGAGAAGCTTTGATCTCCCACGTAGCGATTAGAGAGGCTACGGCCTTTGAACAAACTAAAACTAGGATTTATGAAGAAAAATAAAGACGATTCAATTATTCTGATAATCCTAAAACAAGTCCTAACAAGCTTATAAATACAAATAACTTCTACTAATGACTCCCAACACCCCTAACAGACAATAAATCACAATAACTACCCCCTAATAATAACTAAGATAAATAAAGTCCTAACTAACGAACTACTTTGGCAGGCAGTCGTTGAGATACTTGGCGGAGCACGGTTCCGTTTCTCACGTCGCAGGGTCGTCTCCGTAGCCGTGTCCTGTGTTGGATACACGTCCGTATCAACTGCCCCCCGGTCGACAATCGCGTTGTCCTCAATGTGAAGTCCATCATAGCGATCGCTGTCGTCGGACCCCATGAACAGGTACTTACCATCGCACGTCTGACCCTTAACATATTTCTGACCACAACGGAAGCACAATCCATTCACCATCCTTTCTTGGCGCTCTGCTGGTGGTGGATCGCGTTCGAATCGCCTCTAACTCGCGGGCGAGCAAAAAAGCTTCAGCCAACGGTGGCGTGAGACCGAACGCAAAAATGGAGATCAACTACGGATCGGGTGTCGATCCAATTCTGTTCAGCAACTTCTCAAACTCGGTCTGATAAGCAAGAACCGTGGTGTCTTGGCACAGTTTGGACAATTGACCGAAATAATCCTAATAAATATTGTTGTCAAAACGGAGTTTCACCTCCTCAAGAAATGCGTGCCAACTTGACGATAACGAAACCAAGCGGCTGCATCCCCATCTAACAAGACTCCGACTAACTGAAGTCGATCATCCGGTGGGATCTGATCATACTAAAAATACTTTTCGACTTTAAAAATCCAAGTGTGTTGGTCAGTACCAGAAAATTTCGGAGCGCCCACGCGCAATTTGTGATTGTGTAACCGTACCAAAATTATTGCCCGGACTCGAATACGTGCCTGGACCGGCATAAATGCCCGGATTAGAGGGCGGACCCAGATTCGTGGCCTGACCCGGAAAAGCAGAGTGACCCGGGAAAATAACTTGACCCACAGGGGTATGACCCGTGGGACTGTGACTGAAAATACCCCTGTCCAAGACTACCATTCTGGGCGAAACCTGTTGTTGGATTAGCAGGAGCACCCAAGGCGAGCTGCTTGTTGTCAGCGCCTGGAGAAGGTGACCGACCAGAGTTGGGGTGGTCTGGAACGGCTGAGACGCCGGCTGGTGTGCCGCGGAAACCTGCTGCTGTAGCAGCGGGGGCATCACCGGAAAACTCATGCGGCCATTGCCAGTTGGGCCGAAACCAGGTAACGGCGCCGTTGGGGTTAAAGTAGAGTCCATCGAGGAAGGCCTGGAACAACGACGCAAGCTGCTGCGCCGGTGGAGTCGGGGTCGTGGTGAGCGGCGCTGATTGCGGAAGATTGACGATGCTAGGGTTTGGGGTGGAGGCTGTGGAAAGTACGAAGGCTGAGGCGGCGCCCATGACGGGGTGCCCTGCTGCTGTAGATCGGAAAACAGATGGGTGATGGATTCTGGGTTGTGGGCAGTGCAATCTGCGACGTGGCATGTGGGTTCGGCGCTGTTTGCAGCAGCGTACCCGTTGGTGCAGAGGAGACCTGGAACGTGGGAAGATGGCGCCAGCGAGGGTCGATCCTCTAAACGCGAGATGCGGTGACCCAGATTTGTCTCTAACGCTGTGATCCTATTGCCCAATCCTGCTTCCAAATCATCGAATCTTGTTTCCAAGTTTGTTATTGTGGCGAATTGGGTCTGCAAAGTCTTGATTGCGACCATCATGGTACCGAATTGATCTTCAGTAATTGTGGGTGGGTTCGTTATGATGAAAGCACCAGATGATACCAAACGGTATCGATAGAGAAGCTGTTTGGAGAAGCTTCGATCTCCCACGTAGCGATTCGGGAGGCTACAGCCTTTGAACAAACTAAAACTAGGGTTTATGAAGAAAAACAAAGACGATTCAATTATTCTGATAATCCTAAAACAAGTCCTAACAAGCTTATAAATGCTAATAACTTCCACTAATGACTCCCAACACCCCTAACAGACGATAAATCGCATTAACTACCCCCCCCCCCCCCTAATAATAACTAACATAAATAAGGTCCTAACTAACAAACTACTTTGGCAGGTAGTCGTTGAGATACTTTGGCGGAGCATGGTTCCGTTCCTCACGTCGCAGGGTCGTCTCTGTAGCAGTGTCTTGTGTTGGATACGCGTTCGTATCAGTCCTCTTACCCGTTCACTTGAAGATAAAACCCTAGAATCCAGCCTATATAATGGACCCCTATGTATCCTCCTATCCAGTTCCTCTCTTAACAAAAACACCCAAAACACGTGTAACCTACTTGAGGAAGATACACAGGCTTACAGATAAGAATGTAGTTGGCAGGATCACGATCCGGATTGTAGGATCGTACGATCCTACGATCCTGAGGTAGAGTCCCATAGGATCGCATGGAAATCGCAATCCCATTGGATTGAATGGGATCGCTCGTAGGATCGTAGAGATCCAGAGATTCAAGTTTCACTCGTTAGGTCAGAATTCTGGGCCATCTACGGTGTAAAATTGAAATTTGGTTTCTATAAATTGCCCAAATATTATAACCTCGTTTAAAATTGACCGAAGATAGAAATGCATCATATACAATCGACCCAACTATTAATGCCTCATTTTAAGACTTATTTATGTTGTTATTTGTTACTATATAAATGTTATGATGATGTTGTTTATGCTAATGAATGTCTCCATTGTATATTAGCTCTCCAGTTCAGATATTAACATTTTTAAGAAATTAAGAACCTGAAAAGAAGTCATTTGAGTAGTCACAGTATCAATAAAAAAATAAATACAATTTTGGTAGGATCTTACGATCCCGATCCAGTGGGGCCAGTGGTGGAGCTAGGAAATCAAGTCAGCCGGGCAAGATTTGCAAAGTCAAAGTCAACAGTCAAAATTTGTTATATTTCATAAGCAATTATACACAAAAACATTAAATTAATAGTGAAGGAAAAAGATAAAGAAAGAAAAAATTTTGTTGACTGGGACGAGATTTGAACCCAAGTAATGGGATCTGTCAATTAAAACAACTAACCACTCATGCTAGTTGGCAGTTTGAAATTCGGGGAGGGGGGGGGGGGGGGGGGGGGGGGGGCACTCCACGATCTTATGTAGGATCCCGGTCTTGAAAACCTTGGATAAGAATTTCATGGCGAACTCCTTGATAATCAGGAATTGCTAATTTAGAGCACAATCAAAAACCTGGCCGGTAAGTTAGGAGGGCATGTGGTTGATCTCACATATTATTTTGGGAGATAAACAAAGAAAGCATGTGGATCTCACATATTATTTTGGGAGAAAAACAAAGAAAGCATGTACAATCTATGAAACAACTTCTTCAAACAATTGTGATATAGAACTATGGCTACATATGTACATTGCGAGACTCACAACATCTAGAATGTGGGGAACCACTATTCCTAAGCCAAAACCAGCCAATAATTTCACTGCACTGTCCAACATATGCTAATGGCCTACTCATGGTTTGAAAAGTATGGCTTGTACAAATTAATCGTGCAAAAAATAGTACCTTTGCATCTTTTTAGACACCCGAAGTTGCTCTTTGGAAGGAGCAAAGTCACTAGCCTTCAAACGAATTGTATAAGACGGGCAACACGTCTTTTCCATCTCTGGTCTGTAAAGAAAACATCCAGATCTTCGCCAACCTCTGTCGAGAAGGGCTACAAAAAGAATAGGTCAAACAGAAAATTCTGTCGCTCAAGAAGCTGATATGTCCACTAAATATTCATTTATGAAAGAAAGTGAAAGAATGTCAAGAGGTAACCACTCTTTATTTACGAAGAGTATCAGTCATGCACATGTTATGCCTGTGTTATATCTATATTACAAAACCTGTAAAATTGCCTTTTGAACAGTAAGATTTATTTAATGTGGATCAATTTCTTTTGCAGCCACAAAAGGAATTGGTGGGACTCCATTTCTTATGTATAACACTATCCACAATCTCAACTATTTCATTACACGTCTATCTTTCATAACCTATACATATCGTTTTACTTTACCGATCTCTACCACATTTTGAAATACTTGTCTTTTGTTTAGAAACAGATTGAAACTTTTAACGCAATCATTTGATGCAGTACACCTTTAGGCACCACGCATTCTTACACTAATTAACACAATATTATCAATTATTTTGAAAACAAAATACATATGTAACATATACTACTTGAGGAATATGAACGTTAAACCTTCATCCTTCAGCCGTCTTTGTAGGAGAGTAAACAGGACGTGAAGTTTTTAAGTTGGATTGCTTTACGCAGATATATTTCTAAAGGTAAAATGACAAACTTATGGAGGTTATATGGGGATTCGGTGAGATACCAGAATTGTGTTAATCTGTTGGTTGTCATAGCAAAGTGTTAAAAAGAGAGCTGTTGGAACTTGGAAGTGAAAAAAAGGATGGACCAACTTATGCTCTCAATTAGCATAGATGAAGTATTCACAAACACTTAGGGCCAATACACCCCATTTTAAGCAAAGAGTGTAACAGAACACTTATTTGCATAAGGAACTTTGGTCTTTTCTGAGCCATCGGAGAATATACTAGTTATCTGTTGTGGGTGCTTGATTGCTTTCAATTGGTGTCCTTTGGTAAGTCTGAGATAATTTTGATTGGGGATATGTCTAGAAATTTTGAGTTAGGTTATTTGGTGTTTGGTCCTCGTTATTCAGCCTTTATCCTTGACGTGGTTGTGAAGGTTTGGACTAAAATGGTAGTCTTTGGAGGAGAGTGACGATGACAAGAGGGAAGGATAGTACTCTTATGTGGTTGTAAGATCTTTTGGGCATGGCTATGGACGATTATTAGAATAAGGTGGGATCAATTCTTAGAGATGGTTACGTTCAAGATTGGCTTACAGGATCATGTTCCACTTTAGGAGGATCGGTGGGTGGGTAGGAGTCTTTTCGTGTCAGTTTCCAACTATTTCTCACCTAGAGCATGATTCTAGGTTCTAGTGAGTCAGTGTTTGAGTGCAGGAGGTAGTTAGGGAAAAGAGGTGGAAATATGGTCTCAGATGTTAGGTTTTGGCAAGACATGAATGATTAAAAGATGGTACAAGATTTATTAACCTTTTTAAATACTCCATCGCATGCAGACCTCCAAAAAGTGGCCTTGGAATTTTAGAAGTTGCATTCGTCTTCAACTGAGTTGTTTCCTTTTTATCTTTATTCATAGGCACAGTTATCCTATGATCCAGCCTATGAAGACGGACACCCCAAAATACGCGACGTAGTCATACTGCACGCTCAGGGACAAGGCATATGCATGGGACCCGCAAAAATTAATTCCAAGCACTCCGTCTGGCGTGCCCTTATGATTTAGTATTTTAAGATGACTGAATCAACTACCGCTGCGAAGTTTGTAGGACTATAGTGAACTTTGTATTTCATTGATACTGAATATTGAGAGAGGAGGAGTTTATATAGACACTCCAATACGTAACTCGACGGGTATTTACCATAATAGTTATTACCATAATACTAAAGGCATATTGGTAAATAGAAAATAAAATAATAACAAACAATATAATTTAATCATCTCCAATCGCCTCCGCAAGATTGAGGATCTGGAGGAGACACCAATCTTGGTCTTCAACGCAGCACGAGGACACGAGAGAGCCTTGGTGAGACAATCAGCAAGTTGATTCCCAGATGACACATGAGAAACACGTAGTAGACTAGCCTGAACTTGTTGACGGACAAAGTGAAAGTCCAAAGCAAGATGCTTCATACGACAATGAAACACCGGATTGGAGCATAAATACATAGCACCAAGATTGTCACAGCAGATAGCTGGTGTAAACGGTAAGCGAAGGCCAAGCTCAGGCAGAATCGACAAGACCCAGTGTAACTCTGCGGATGCAGCAGCAACAGTACGATGTTCGGCCTTGGTGGACGACCAAGAGACAATGCGCTACTTCTTAGAGCTCCAAGACACCGGAGAGCCCTCAAGATAGGCAATGTACTAGACGTGGAGGATTAGTCTTTGTTACAGGCGAATCAGCATCAGAGAAGGCAGAAGGAGAACATGGGCCACGACGGATAACAATGCCAAGGTCAGATTTACCCCTCAAATATCGTAAGACACGTTTAACACCACTCCAGTGGGTAGGGTAATAATGGGCCGATGCATAAACTGAGACAACTTGTTGACTGCAAAGGGAATATCCGGGCAAGATAAGCAAAGGTACTGAAGACTGCCAACTACCATGCGATAAGTACTGGCATCAGACAGTGCAGAGCCACTATGAAGTAACAAGGGAACAGCAGGATCCAAAGCTGTCACAGTTGGGTTGGTCGAAGACATGCCGGTCCGTTCCAGTAAATCATGAATATATTTCTGCTGTGACGAAAGTAAGCCCTGTGGATGTGGAAGCACCACAACCCTAAGGAAATAATACAGAGTACCAAGATCCTTGAGAGAGAAGCCGAGACGAGAGCAAAGAAATAGATTTCTGAACTTTAGCAGCATCGGACCTTGTAATGATAATGACATCCACATACACAAGCCAATAGAAAATGCAGCCCAAGTGACGGAAAAAAGACAGTGATGTATTAGCCTGAGCATTAGAAAAGCCTGTTGAAGAAGAAAAGTTTTGAGCTCCGAGTACCAAGCATGCGGTGCTTGTTTGGACCATCGGTTGCCTTTCGCAGCTTACAGACATAGTCAGGACGATCATCATCAATAAACCCAGGGGGCTGTGCCATGTAAACGTCCTCATATAAATTTCCTTGCAAAAATGCATTATTAATATCAAGCTGTTTGATGTCCCACTAGCAGCTAACAGCAAGAGATAAGACCAGGCGAACAGTTACCGGCCCGGGAGGCATTTAATGCGAAACCCACTTGCAACCCACGACATTCGATATTCTGAGAGGGTAAAGGGGGAATTAGGTCCCGTGTGTGATTATGTAAAAGTGTCTTTAATTTAGTGCTCATGGCAGAACGCAACTGCGAATCCTGAGTGCCTAAACAGTACTGGGTTCCATGTCAGACAAAGAGGAGGAAACAGACGCAGAGAGATTATATTTTGAGACAAGTTTGAGAGCACCCGGCACGAGGAACCGAGGGAGTAGAGTTGGGTGCGGACGGTCGGGGTGAGTTCGGCAAGCCAGAATACGGTGGAGAGGATATAGTGGAGGATGACATAATTTGAAAGGGGAAGGAATACTTTTCGAACCGGACATGGTGAGAGACACAGATCTGATGAGAGAGCGTATCAAGACAAAGATACGCACTCCGGGTAAGGGAAGAGCCAAGAAAAACAGAAGGCAAAGACCGATGATCTAGCTTGTGAGAGGCATAAGGTCGTAGCCAGGGATACCAAAAACTCCCAAAAATACGGAGATGGGAATAATTAGGTGTCTTGGAAGATAGACTCAAAGGGCGACGCCATGTTTAGAGTGCGGGTGGGAAGACAATTAATTAAATAGAAGACAGCGGAGAAGGCATAAGGCCAGTATGACAACGGGACATATGCATGAAGAAGAACAAGAATGGTTTCGACAATGTGACAATGACGGCGCTCAGCATATCTGGTGTGCTCGGGCGTGTGGGGAGGGGTAGTGAGATGAGTGATGCGTTGGCAGCAAGGTAAGGATGGAGGGCTAGAAACTCGCCCCAGTCGGAGTAGAAAGTCTTTATGGGAATGAAATTTTTTTCTACAATTGCACGGAACATAATGAAGGTATCATACACCTGAGACTTGCGTTCAAGACAATAGAGCCAGATATTTCATTCTATCACAATTGGCGAAGTTGTCGACAAAAATCACATAATATTTCATTCTATCACTAGAGTAAATTAAAGAGGTCCGAGAAGAATGTAACCTGGATTCGGAAAAATAACTTCAGACTTTTTTGTGCATGCACACGCATTACATGACTGAAAAACTTGAATTACTGTTAACAAAAAGGGAAAATTTCGAGACTACGTGCTGACAGATGGGATGAGATGGATGACCGAGATGATGATGCCAAGAGGTAGCGGATGGACGAGTCTCAAATGAGAGTGCCAGGGAAGAGATGAATGATGAGGAATCTGATGACGGCTTATAGACACCATGCCTAAGAGGACCTTTGAGAAGGAGTGCCCCCGTAGTACGATCCTTCAAGATAAAACTAAAAGAAGAGAATTCAGCGATAGATTGTTAGATGAACATAATTTTGGGACAGAGATAAGATTTTTCTTGATGGCTGGTACATAAAGAAGATCAGATAAAAGAAAGGAATGAGACTGAAAGGAGAGGGACATCGAACCAGTATGTGTGATGGGCAATGTTGTGCCATCACCAATCATGACGTCGTCTGAGTGTGGATATGGTTGGTGTAAGGAGAGATTTTCAAATTCAACGGTAATTTGATGCATGGCTGGAGGGCGAGTGTGTGGCTGGAGGGCCAGTGGGGTTGCCTGCAGAGGTAGTGGCGACATGGGCTTGAGGGGGGCACTGAGAAGATCCCGAGTGATTCGGGTATGGCGGGGTGGAGTAGCTCGAGTATTGAGATGTCGGTTGTGGCGACTGAGGGCGGCCCTGGTTGTACTCGAACTGCTGCAAAACCCATCCAAATTGGGGACACTAGCGGATACGGTGACCCTGAACACCACAACCTTGGCAAAACCTTAAGAAAGGTGCGGCGGTTGACGGGGAGAGGGGCCATAAAATCCCCCACGGTATGATGAAGAGGAGCTTAAGGTGGTGCTCCGAGAAGGGACGTTTGACAGGTAGTGGCTGATTGGACTGCCCGCGTCCATGGCCACGACCTCTTCTAGCCGGACCAAAGCTGGCATTGGCCGAAACAGGCGTCTACAAATCATGCGCCACTGATGACTTAGGTAGACAGTTCCTTATGAGTAAGTTTTTCAAACAGATCCTCAAATCCGATATCAATCTCTCGTGCCTTAATTGCTTCAACTACTGGAGCATATACCTCATCGAGTCCTTCGAGAATTTTATCAATCAGATCAGTTTCATCCATTGGCTTGCCAAGGAGAGCCAAATCGTCAGCCTTTCGCTTGAGGAAGTGCACGTAATCTGATACTGTCTTGTTGTATTGTGATGGGCGCTTCAGGTGCTCTTTAATTTGTGCAATAAGGCTGCGAAAAGGTTTAGCAAAGATGTTGTGTAGGGTATTCCACAACTGTGCGCATGTTTCAGCTCGCGATACATTGAGATAGCAACTGGGTAGAGTGTACTGATGATAAACGCAAAAATAAATTGATCATGTTGGTACCAGGATGCATAGTCGGGTTCTTCCTGACTAGTGACAATCTGAAAGACTCCACAAGAGAAAGATGAAGTGGCGGAGGAGGAACTGGGGCCGGTGGTTGGCCGACTGTTGCTTCGGGAACGGTCTGGCAAACGGCAGCTGCTGCGCGGCTGTTGGTTGAGAGTTAGATGTTTGCTCAAGTGTGCAGGGGCTGCTGGTCTGGTGATAGTGACGGGTCTGACACAGAGGAGGCGGGGTATTGCCATCAACAAATCCCATAAGGCCATGACCGTGAAGAGTCCTTGAATCTGAAGATTCCAAGCAATAAAGTTGTTGGGAATTTTGGGTGTTCGTTGAGCCGAGATCACGATGACTGCCTGGCTAGGGTTGTGGAGGTTTGGAATTGTGGGTGTAAACGTCGACATATTGATCGACTTGAGAATGCCGATTGACGGCTGTACAGATATGGCAGTTCAAGGGCACGGCAATGGGTACTGTTTACGAGCACTGTTCACGGGCACTCTTCACGATACTGTTCACGAGTACTGTTCACCGAAATGTTCTCGGGTTGTTCTGGTTAAGATAGAGCCGCCTGAAACCGGCGGGAAGCTAGGTTTGGCAGGTTTTGCCACCGGAGCTATGGACGGGTTCGAGACACGTGGGTCGTTTGACCAAACACGTGAGGAAAGAGCCTAAGCCCTGATACCATGTAGGACTTTAGAGAACTTTGTATTTAATTGATACTGAATATTGAGAAAGTATGAGTTTATATAGACACTCTATAAGGGTACATTTGTAATTCGACGGGTATTACCATAATACTAGGGACATATTGGTAAATAGATAACAATAATAAAAAAATATATAATTTAATTATCTCCTATATAGTTGGGGGTATATTGCATGCCCTTTGTAATTTTTGAGACTTCATACATGGTCATTTAGGACATCTCCAACCCATGGCATTTTCCCCCTCCCCTCACCTCCCCCTCCCCTCAGGGACCCACCATTTTCCCCCTCCCCCTCCCCCTCCCCCTCCCCCAAACAAACTACTCATCTCCAACCCATTCCTTTCCCCCCACCCAACAAAAATAATTTTTAATATATATTTAATAATTTAAAAATAAATTATTAATACTAAGAAAAGTAATTATGCACAATAAGTGGCTATATTTGCTTTGTATCTGAATACTATTTTTGTATCGTTGTGATTCAATAAATTTGACGCTTTTTTAATCGTGTTTCAAAATTTAATAATTATAATTGTTAACTGCATAAAAGATAAGATTTATTAAATTTTGAACAAAATAAGATAACGATAACTTTTCGTAAATATACTTTTCAACAATCGCGAGTAAATTATTATTTTTTATCAATAATAAAAATAAAATAAAATTTATTAATCATAAAAAATATATATGATATAATCATAAAAAATTACTACGTGTAATTAATATTGTCAAATATTGAATTAATTTATCACTCCATGTAGGGGGAGGGGATGTCCAGGGGAAAATCCCCCCTAACCATGACACACCCAAGGCAAAATTTCTCCCCATAGCACCCCCTCCCCCTTCCCCCATAGGATTGGACATGGACCGTATTTTTATACGGTTTTCTCCCTCCCCCTCCCCCTCCCCCTCCCCCTCCCCCCATAGGGTTGGAGATGCCCTTATTATTTGTTAAAATATCATATGGGGCTAAGTATAATAACCATTAAACCTAGATAATTATAAAGATTTGTGCAAACCCTTTACCCTTTTCACGAGAAATCCAACTAAAGGTTTTAAATGCTGTGATCAAAGACTCAAAACATCGAAAAGGGTTTCGGGTGCTAACCCTTTTGGCATACATGTACTATGATTTATTATTAATACGTTGCATATGGATTTACCTAAAAAAATATTGAAGCTTTAACAAAAATTATTTTTGCAATCCATGATATACTGGTACAAAAAAAATACGCATATACTAATTATCGGCGTATCCATGCCGTGTAAGTATCCTCAACTTTTAGGAAATGCCATATCCCGTGTCCGTTCCGGTCTCCTATCGGACACACATATCCGTACTCATGCTTCTTAGGGTTTCAGCTCCTTAGATCTGGATAAGTAAGGACCCCTTTATGGGACTCTTTCTTTGTCTGGTATGCCACTCACACCACGATCTTGACAATTGATAAATTGTTCGGAACCCCGTACCTGGAGTTCTTGTTGTTTGGGGTGGTGTACCAATGGACAGAGAGAAGGGAAGGTTTCACGATTGTACTCCTTTGGTTGTTATGGCCTTATGGGGATCATTCGGACACTTGGATGGTGAACAACAGACGGACTTTTGACAGGATCTATTTGAGTCTTTGGTTAGAGGTTTTATTCTGCAGTTCCACTGGGGGTGGTGTTCCTGCATGCTGCTTAACTCAATTGACCATCTATTGTATTTATTGGATTCTTAGGCGCAGTTTTAACTTCTACAGTTTGTACTTTATTTCGTTGTTTAGGTTATGAGAGTATGACCTATCACTTTTACTGGAAACATTGTTTATAGTTTCAATAGAAAGTTATGACCTATTAGATGAAAAGACAGGAAAATGTTATAATACCACTAACCGCAAAAGGAAAGAAATGAGGAAATATTTCAACAAAGCTGTGCAGCGTCATAAGGCCCAATGGAGATTCATTGTCATGTTCTAGTTGATTTGGAATGAGCAACACTTGTAGCCCTAATAATTGCTCCACATGTATGTTTGTATGTGTTTGTCTGAGAGAGAGAGATTACACAAACTACATCTTACTATGATGAGAAAGCAGCAAAAGTAATTTTGATGACATCAATTCAAAACTCCTTCAAACTACAGACTAGGATGAAATTGTTTGATTTGAAGTCCTACCAGTTATATATATCATTAGTTCAAGACTTGGCTACCAACCTTGATAATGATCGACGGTCAAACTGTGCGCCCATAGACCTGCAAATCACGGTATAAGGTTACACATTGAATAGGTAAAATTATTGTGAGATGATACTCATGCTCGGTTTCTTCTGTCTATTTTTAATACTTTGTCTCGTTTCCAGCTTTATGGAGAAAAAGACTACCCACGACTTAAAAAGTTAATTTCAGGAGAAAGACAATTCAAAAAGTCCCTAACTATTCTACCTTTATTCCTTAAAACTAGAGTGCAGTTCAAGAGCAAACAACGTTCTCAAAAGAGAAGGCACCCATAAAAAGATGATCCTAAATTTTATCCTTTGGAAACCTCAAAGTAACAGAAACCAAGGGACCCGAAACTGGCTACAATTAAGCTTCAGAAAAGCAAAAGATAATATAATATTTGTCATCAGTCTATCAAGAAGCCAAATCCTATCAACTCTAGGGCTCGATTAAAGCCTTTAATAATAAGTTAAATTTAGAGCAGTGAACATTTATCCAAGAACATATTAAATTTATCCATCTAAAGTTTAATAAAAGCGAAACCAAAATCTAAAGAAAAACAAATATGCTGAACACGCTTAACATCAGATAGTGATAATCCCTTTTAAATCTTTTATCGAAGACTTCAAAGATATCATGACAGCAGAAAAAAATATGAAAGAAGTGAGGAGGACAATGTGAAAATCAGACCAAAGGCAATAAAATGGTAAATCTTGTCTGTCAGATCCCCAGTTCCTCAATATGATTGTAAGGGATTCAGACATCAATATACCATTCAATCAACAAAAATACCTTACAAAACTCTAGTGCTCTAACTATGACCGCATAATGTTTACAACAAATTATATATTTTTACTAATGGTATAGAAGCTTATATTTTATATTGAATTACGTAGTGCAGTAATTTGATGTTACTGTCAATCCGTAATTATGTGGAGTCCACGTGACTTTAACTTTGGTGAAGCTGTAACATGTATGATCAGATGACGAAACTGAACAAAGAGAGGCCTCTACCACCTAGGCTGCGTTTGGCAACCTTGATTGGACTTCAAGTCGGCACACTCAACATTCTTATAATTAGAAAGCGGTGGAGAATTAAATATTTTGTTCGGATAGCAATCAAGCACTTCCAATTTGAGGACCAACTCTGTCTTGATGACCCATTTTTTGTTTCAGATTTTCTTCAAACAGTAAGTGAGTAGGGCTGCAAACAAGCCGAGCTGCTCAAGAGCCGGCTTGGTCAAAGCTTGATTCGTACAACAAATGGGAAAAGCATGAGCATAGATTTAAGCTCGTTGAGTTAAACGAGCCAAGCTAGAACAGGGGGGTTTCTGCTCGTAAGCTCTAGAGCAGGCACATTATATAATTAATTATCTATGTATTTTATTACTCCCTCCGTCCCACAAAGATTGTCCATATTTCTATTTTGGTCTGTCCCAAAATGATTGTCCACTTACATTTTCAAGGAAAAAAGACAATGAAGTTACAATACTACCCTTTCATATTCAATGCACCTAGTCTTGGAGAAAACAAAATCAAGGATAATAGTGGAAATAGCATGCCAACAACTTGTAGTGGGTAGCATTAACAGCATTAATTGCTGTTGGAATTTGAGTCGATGACATACCACTGAGCTTAAATGCAACAAAGAATATGCCAACGGAAAGAAATGAACATGAAGTTTCCTGTCTCTTTTTGCTTTTTTCTGAAGTGTGCGTATTTATCGTGCTGCATTGTCAAATGCTACGTGATTGAGACGTTTTAAGCATGCTGCGATTTTGATTTCGTTTGGAATGAATGAATTTTGGATGATTTAATTCATTAAGGATTAGTTCGGGTATTTTGACATAGTATTTTGTTTATTAATAAGGATTATATGTGTTATCTTGCGGTTTTCTGTTTAGGTTGAGGGTTGTACAAATTATTACTACGTACTCACCGACGCTTTTGGACAAGCTATCGAGCCTAATGAGCTTGAAAGGTCGAGCTTTGTAGTCGACGAGCACGAGCCTCGAGCTTGAGCCTGACATGTCAAGCTCGAAGCGAGCCCAAGCCTGGCGTTTATTCAAAGGAGCCGAGCCCGAACCAGACAGTATTCGGCTCGACTCAGCTCGCTTGCACCCTTATATATATCAATATAATAGACGTATCCTTTCCGTGTTGTATCCTCAATTTTTTAGAAAAGGCAATATTCCGTGTCCGATCCCATATCGTATCCGACACCTGTATCCGTCTCCGTGCTTCTTAGGTTGCAGTTAAGCCTAGAACTCCTTCAGGAGCATCAAATGCAACAGCGCCATCTCACACAATTTGACTTGTCCGTAATCTTCACTCATGGAAACCAGCGAAACCTTCTCCCCGGCACAATCACTTCCCAATGAGAACTCAGCAGTGGTAGGAATCCATGAAATGTAGTTAAATTACACAAAAAAAAAAAAAAAAAAATGATTTGGCTGGTAAAAAACATTCTATATGGCACTTCACTTCATAACTCACCTACTACCACCCGCAAAGATGATTGTCTTCGGAAAACTCACAGATTAACCACTTAAAGACCAGCAGGAAAATTAGTTTTTGGAAAAGGGAACATACGAATCGAGAAAATTAATCAAAAATATCCCTCCTTCTATTAATGTATTCAACCCCAAAGAAGTTTTTTTCTGGTAAAACTTGGTAAAAAGATGGTGAACTCATTCCGATCAAAGAACCTAATTCGATGATGAAGTTAAGAAAGGGATGGTGAACTCATTCAGGTCAAAGAACCTAATTCATTGATCGATTTTCGGTAAACCGCACTGAAGTTGCCAAAGGGAAGTTGACCTCATCCCGTTCAACTAACCTGATTTGGTGATCAAAATTTGCAGAGCATGTCAATCGTATCCAAATCAATCAAATTATGCATTCATACGCTGAACGGAAGGAATTGGAAAACATACCGTGAGAAATACTGGTTTGTCGACCCGATTTACAATAGCCACAAGAGTTCCTACGGCGTCCAACGTCCACAACGACGCTCTCGCCCCTGTTGCTCCCACTGCTGCTAGCCTCGTTTCTGGTCATCGGAGAGTTGTACGGTTACGGCAACACTCGGAATGCACAAGCCAGACTCAATACCTCGTTCCCCTTCTCTCACCCTCTCGAGACAATCTGAATGAATCTCCCTGACGACCGAAATTGTTCAGAAAAATGAGCTAATTACTATTTTCCAGTTTCCACTTCCCCCACACGACAACTAAAAAATTGGGGAAGGAATTGGTATTTGATTTTGACATGTAACCTCTGCTGACTTTTTTTTGTATAAATGCAAATTAGAAGAGTTTCCACACCCTTTTACATATATATATCTTGTAGAGGAGCTTAAGTCCAAGAAGAGTTACTATCTAGATTCTAGCCATATAAATTATTTGGTATAGACATATCAAATCAGGAACCAGTGGATAGCCGAGTTAACTCGGTGGCTGTGGAATCGGCTGACAGCTGGGGACAGCGGTTGGCCTCAAATCATGAGATGCCAAGTGGAGGTCAGGAGAGCCGTCCGATGGAGGGGAATTTTAATCAGATGGAGACAGGTGTCCCAAACCACATGCAGAGTGCACCTGGTACAACCGAAATGTCAGAAAGGACAATCTGCGGGGATACGGAAGGACTCCTGGGGAAAGGAGACGTCACAACGGTCCAAAATCAAAACGAGGACAATATTGGTGTAAAGGAATCAACCGCGTCCTTGCCATGTAATAAAAATCATAATGCGGTTAGTCAGAAAGGAAATGAAGATAGCTGGACCAGTGCAAGTGGGCTGTCTTGCAAGCCCAATAACCCGGGACAGGCTTACTACGTGGAGGAGCCCATTAGTCCAGAGAAAAGATTAGTGATTGCAAATAGAAGTGTTTGGGCCCCCAGACAACCAGTAAAGAAATATAAGTTGAGTCAAGGCCCAAGAAACCACTTTTCAAAAAAGATCTCTCACTCAACTCCGGGTCGGGTTTCGGATGGTGAAGAGGAAGAGGTGCCGGATAACCCGTTTCTGGATATCGGGTTAGCTAAAGTTTTCGATCGCTTCGTCAATCTAAAGAGAAAAAGGGATGAGAACTCTGATGAGAGGAGACTCAAGAAGACAAAAATTGGCGGGCTTGGAACTTGGGAGAATGAAGATGATAGGAATTCGCCGGAAGTTCAGAAGATGGTGGACACTCTGGTGGCACAGGGGAAATATGCAAAAGGAGTTAGGAAGTTACGACAAGAAAAGGGTCAATTTGGAAGCGGAAGCACTCTTAGGGTTTTTCTGGGTTCGGATGGTGATCAACAAGAAGTGGGAATAACAGAGCTTCAACGAGATTTGACAGATAAAGAAGAGGTAATGTCTGAAATTCCTGGGTCTAAACTGTATATCTATTGTCCTCTGCTGAAAAACTTTGATAAATTGGTTAGTGAGGAAGATCAAACTGGAAAGGCGGTGGTGGCTGGCCAAAAACAGCCACAAGAGAAATGTTGAGCTTAATCTGGAACTGTCAGGGTTTGGGACGTAACCTGACAGTCCAGAGATTACGAGGTCTCAGCAGAGACCATCGTCCTTCTTTGATATTTCTTTCAGAAACAAAAAACAAAAAAGAGAAACTAGAAGTAATAAGGAGAAGTATCCATCTCCAAAATGCAGTGTATGTTGATCCTATTGGTATTGGGGGTGGTTTAGCACTTTGGTGGAATGACGATATTGATGTTACAGTCCTTTGGAGATCCAAAAATGCATTCCATATTCAAGTGAGCTTTGAGACAGGTACAAATGAAAATTGGATCTTGGTCTATGCACCTCCAACAGCTATTGAGAGGAGGAAGTTCTGGAAAGATTTGCAGATGGTTGCTAGACAAATTCAAGGTCCCTGGATCTTATTAGGTGATTGTAATGATATGTTGCATAGTTTGGATAAGAAGGGAGGAGCTGATGCACAAAACTGGCGGTTAAATCAGTTTAGAAGCTTTGTATCAAAGAGCAATTTATTGGAATTGACAGCTCAAGGCTTGAGTTATAGTTGGTGCAACAATAGATGTAAAGGAAATGTCAGAGAACTCATTGATAGGGTGTTTTTCAACCCTTTATGGGGTACAAATCATCCTAATGCTAGATTGAGCAGAGAATTTATTATGGGGTCAGATCATACTCCCCTTATCCTGGACACAGATTGGAGAGGAGATAGAAGAACAGCTCAATTCAAGTTTAATAGAGTATGGCTTCAATACCCTGATTGTGCAGAAACTATCAAGCAAGTGTGGAGTAAGCAGATTCATGGGAATGAGATGAAGAAGATGACAAAGAAGCTGTTCCTAACTAGAGGAAGTCTCAAAACCTGGAGCAGAACAAATGTTACAAATCATGCAAATCAAATCAGGAAGTTGAGTCAACAACTTGCAGCTATTGAAGAGAGACCTTGGTCTGTGTACAACCAGGAACTACAACAGAATATCAAAAAAGATTTGGCCCAGGCTTGGGAAAGGGAAGAAATCTTTTGGAGATCTAAATCAAGAATCCAATATCTAAAAGCTGGAGACAAAAACACAAGGTTTTTTCATGTGTCTACAATTCAGAGAAGGAACTATAACAGGATCAACAAGCTAAAGAATGCAAATGGGGTCTGGAAAGAAAACAAGTTTGAAGTTCAGGAAGTGGCTAAAAATTATTTTAAGGAGCTGTTTAACTACTCAGAAGCTAGTAAAAGAGAGACTTGTCTGCTAAACATTCAAAATTTGGTAAATGAGGCAGAGAATGAATGGCTTTTGTCAACTCCTACTGAATCAGAAGTTAAAGAAGTGGTCTTTTCTTTACATCCAGAAAAAGCACCTGGTTATGATGGGTTTACAGGGGTGTTTTATCAAGAAATGTGGGACACAGTCAAGGTTGAAGTTGTTGGGGTTTGCAAAAGTTTTTTTGCCAACAAGATGATGCCAAGGAGTATTAATAGAACAATTATTGCACTCATCCCCAAGGTGAAATGTCCTGAAGAGGTAAACCAGTATAGACCTATATCTCTTTGTACTTTTCTGTACAAAATTATTGCTAAGTTAATAGCAAACAGATTGAGAGCTATCCTCCCAAAATTGATTTCTCTTGAGCAATCTGCCTTTGTAAAAGGAAGATTAATCCAGGATAATATTATTCTAGCTCAAGAGTTGTTTCATGCTATAAAAAGGAGAAAAGAAGGTGCTGTGTGCTCTATTGCTCTCAAGCTTGACCTCATGAAAGCTTATGATAAAGTTAATTGGAGATCTTTGTGTGGGGTTTTAGAAAAAATGGGGTTTGCCATGGATTTTATTGATTTGATTTATCAGTGCATTTCTACAGTGTCCTTTGGAGTGAAAATAAATGGTGAAGTGACTGAATTTTTTCAACCAAAAAGAGGGATCAGGCAAGGAGATCCACTCAGCCCTTTTCTATTTGTCTTGCTGATGGAAGTGTTATCAAGACAGCTCAACAATGCTCTTCAAGCTGGAGATTTAGAAGGGGTAAAGATAAATAGAAGATCTCCAGCAGTAAATCATCTTTTATTTGCTGATGATGCAACTATATTTTTGAGTGCAACAAAGAAAGAAATCCAGAAGTTTTTAAGTCTGCTAAATGACTTCTGCTGCTTTACTGGAATGGAGGTAAATGTTGACAAATCAGGGGTTTTATGCTCTCCCAATATAGATCCTATTAAAAAGGAAGAAATTCTGCAACTGCTGGCTATGAAGGAATTGGATCAAAATGTGATTTATTTGGGGGTGCCAGCTTTTTGGGGGAAGTCAAAAACCCAAAGCCTAAATCACATTTATGACAGGGTTACAAAGAGAATGCAAGGTTGGGAAAGATGTCTCCTTTCCCCAGCAGGAAGAGAAGTGTTGATTAAATCTGTAGCTATGGATGTGCCAAGCTATACCATGTCAAGTGTCCTCTTTCCCATTGGTGTTTGTTCTAAATTAGTGAAAGTTATGAGAAAGTTCTGGTGGGGTGGGAAGCATGACTCCAATAAAATGTGTTGGCTATGTTGGAAAGAAATGGGTTATTCAAAAGACCAAGGGGGGCTCAATTTCAGAGATCTCAGGTCTTACAATCTGGACCTCCTAGCAAAAAGCACTTGGAGAATTTTGCAGAATCCAAGCTCCTTTTGTGCTCAGATCCTCAAGGCAGTGTACTACCCAAATTGCTCTCTTATGGAGGCAAAAATGGGGAGCAATCCTTCTTACTCATGGAGGAGTCTTTTAGCAGGAAGGAAGGTGCTCAAATCTGGAAGTCAATGGTGTATAGGAGATGGCAATTCTGTGGACATCTATAAAGATCTTTGGATTCCAGATCACAACTTGCTAACTCCTAATGAAGACAAATCTGAGGAACAGTTACCACAAAAGGTCAGCACCCTTATAAATCAGCATAATAGAAGCTGGAAGGAGAGTTTGATAAGAAACTCCTTCAATGAGAAGGTGTCTAATAGTATTCTGGGTATCCCTCTATCTTGGATTCCTGTTGAGGATAAAATGGTGTGGAAATTCACAAAAAATGGTGAGTACTCTGTTAAAACTGGTGTTAAAGTGGCAAAGGAAAATTTTGAAAAAGAAGCTTGCAGAGGGGTTAGAGGGCTGACTGAATACAGTTATGAAAAGAGTTCTACCTCTTTTAATTTTTCTAAAGAGTACAGGAGAGCTGTGTGGCATTTGAGGCTCCCTCAGAGGATTAAGATGTTCTGGTGGAAGGTCAGCAAAAATATTTTAGCAACAAAAGAGAAGCTCCATACCAGGTTTCAGAATATATCTAAGTTATGTCCCATATGTTTTAAGAAGGAGGAGGATTTGAAGCATATTTTTCTTGATTGCCACTGGACAAGGCCTATATGGTTTGGTGTTGGGATTCTTTTGCAGAATGATATGAGTGGTGAAGTTAACTTTGCAAGGTGGCAATTTGAGTTTTTTTCCAGATTTGTGAAAGACAACAACAGCTCTTGGATTCTTGAAAAGCTGGTAGTTGTGTGCTGGAATATTTGGAAAAGGAGGAACAAGAAATGTTTCAACAATGAATCTTTAAATCCATCAGAAGTCCTGCACAGCTGTATCAGCCAATTTTCAGAGGTTGCTCAGGTTTATATGGAAGATAAAATGGAGCAGAAGATCTCTCCCAATCCCAAGGAGAATGTAAAGTGGAATCCCCCTCCAGCTAACAAACTCAAATGCAATATTGATGCCAGCTGGGATGGAAATTCAAAGAAGATGGGATTTAGCTGGATTTTGAGAAACCAATATGGTAAAGTGATTAACTGCAATGCTGGTTTGGGAATGGAAAATTCTGCTTTAGTAGCTGAAATGGTAGGCTTCAAAGCTGCTCTCTTACAAAACTCTGGTCTAGAGCTTCCTATAGTCTTTGAAAGTGATTGCCAGTCACTGGTGCTTATGATCCAGGGGAAGAATCCAGTCTCTTGGATTTTGAAGTCTCATATTGAGGAAATATTAGAGTTATGTCATAGCTACAATCATGAAGTAGTTTGGTCTAGAAGAGAGCAAAACAAAGTTGGTGATCTTGCAGCAAGATTATGTCTTAGAGAAGGCCAAAGTTGTGGTAGTTTTATTTTTGGTCATAGCAGTATAGTAGAACAGGTTGATAGAGAAGTTGTAATGGGGGTTTCCTAGTTTTCTTAATATATTTCTTTTGACAAAAAAAAAGACATATCAAATCTAGCGGACTCGTGTGAGCTACTCTATATGTTGCGCAATGGCTATACGTGAAACAAATGTTATCAAAATGTAAAGCTATAAATCGTATATCACGAAGAACATCACCAATCTCGATCCGCCCAAAAAATTACCACTATGGTCGTTGATTGTCTTGATGACTGTCTTCACATTGGACTCCAAAATGAGCTTGCGACTCCACATTCTACCGCCAGCAAAAGTCCTTTGATCGCTATAATCTCTGCTTCGAATGTCGAGGGCGTTGTGGGGAGAGGCGAAGCCAAAGCTGCTATCAATTTTCCTCCAAAATCCCTTAACACTCTGATGCGCAATTTAGCGCGCTATTCACAAGTATACGAATCAAGTAATATAGAGGGTATTTTCAACTCGGATAATCGATCCCACAAAGACTTTTGCAGGTTTTCATAGTAATCAGTTTCAACGAACAGACTATAAGAACATGAGGAATAGTTTGGGATTTTATTTAAGAGATAAGTACTGAATATAAAAACTGAAAAGTAAATCTTTTTATGAGAATTTTTTGAATAGTCTTGGGTTTTGTAAATCTAGGGTTTAAGGTATTAGATTCCAGGATCCCTTAGGACCTCTTCAGTTTACTGTTCTGTTGATTATGAAAACACACAACATCCACTTATTCGTGCCACATACCAGCATCACAATCACTATTCAGTTCCAGCACGTTGTCATGATCCTGCAAATTTTCGGATCCTGTTAATCTACCTAAATCTGCAATATCGTCCTAAGTCTGCTAGGGTTTCTAACCTGTCCTAAAGGCCCGGGTCAGATTCTCTAACAGTTGGTCAAATGCTTAGGCTAGTCCTATCTCCCATTCTCTGTTGGGTCCATCGAGGTAATGTGCTAAATTATGTCTTCTCTTCCTAGCCCAAACCAGCCGTTTTCGCCTACCGGGAATTGTGGTTCGCGACTCCGATCATGCATGAACAGTAAAATCAAAGACAGAATAACGAATAAAAACTGCTGATATTAAGATCCTAAGATCATGAATCCATAGTCAGAACAGAACTAAATACTAAGTACAAAACTCTAGGTTCACCGAGAACCTATGTAAAAAGTTTAGCTACCAGCTGACATTATTAAATAACAATGTTCTAGAATAAAGAGAAAATTGAGATCAAAAGAGTGTCTTGAATTCTGGAGCTGTGCTTCCGTGCTCTCCGAGGGTACTTAGACTTCTCATTGGGTATTCTCTGTCAAAAACGAGCTCTGGACGTTCCTTTATATAGTGCTGAGAAGCTTCCAAAAAAATTGCCTGAATTTACGAAACTGCCACTGGCCAAACCGCCTCAGAATTTCTGCACTGTCTGCGTAGCTACACACAGCTTCTGCGTAGCTACGCACATAGCTACGCACACAGTACCTGATCAGTTTCAGAATCATCCTTTTTTCCTTCTCTGTGTGCGTAGCTAATCCTTCTTGTGCGTAGCTGCGCACACAGCTACGCACACAGAGGCTTTAATCTTGTTCCTGCTTCTTCCATGTGTGCGTAGCTAAATTTTCTGTGCGTAACTAAATTTCCAGTTCGTAACGAAATTTCCTGTGCGTAACTACGCACACAGGTACTTACACACCAACCTTCAGTCTTCAATTTCCAGCAGTTTTCACCCCCTGTGTGCGTAGCTAAATTTCCTGTGCGTAGCTACGCACATCAATTACGCAGATAGCATCTCCAACTCTTCAGTCTTCATCCTCTGTGCATGGTTAAATTCTCAGGATCTTCTCTTCCCATTGTGCATGGTTAAATTCTGCAGTGCGTAGCTACGGACACAACTACGCACATAAGGGCTTCGGTCTTGTCATGGTTGTAGGGTTTCGATACGAATTACGCAGCGAAATTACCAAAATAGATATCCGTTCAAGACCCTCTTGGATCACAAGACTAGAATTCACAACGATTGTAAAGGATGAGAACATCAAGTACCTTAGTTTGTCTACTTGATGACTTCACGTGAAATAGTGTCTACGTCTCTATGCAAATTCCACTCCTAGGATTGATCCCGGATCCTCCACGCCTTTGTGCAAGCTAGGGAAGGAGGAGGAAGAAGAAGATAACGCAAAACGAGACCAAAAGAGACCACGTCTCTATGGCCGACGGTGAGAGGGGCGGGGGGGGGGGGGGGGGGGTCGGTTCAGCCTCCCTTGTTTGCTCTCTCCTTGCTTTGTTCTCTCTCTATTGTGTGATAACAATTATGACACTCTCGGAGAAAATAAGCTAGGAGTCTCTTTACATAGTTTAACAACTCCTTATTAACAACATATTAGCCCCTCTACTAATCATGTCCTTACATGGATTAGTCCACCTTGCAAATTAGTCCTACTAAGTTTGCAAGTGGTTGCGTATTGATCCTTCTTTTTAATTAATCATATTAATTAATTCTCAAGTCCGGTTGAATCCATAGGGAGTGTGACCCCATATGTTTCTACTTAGTTGGTAGTAACAATTACTAACATAGAGCGGCCCCTAGCAAGACATCTATGCAACCCGACTAATATAAATAGTCAATAATTCGACAAACCTTGTGACCAATGTTACCGTATTATATTTTTCTATTTGTCTCTATATCCGGATTGGGCACAAGACATACAGGTCACACTCGTATATCCAATCCATAGTTTATCGATCTTGGGAATAGTCTTATCCATGCAGATAACATCAATATCCTATATTGATTTATCTGAGTCTGGCCAGACATTCTATAAGCACTACCCCTCGAGTGGCCGCGGATTTTTTCTCATGTTTTGTAGGAGGGACCTCTCTACATCACTACCATCTCTAAGCTTGCTTCCTATCATGTCCGATAACTACCTTTATAGTTCCCGTTTAAGGCGCAATGTTTGATAATATCAAAGCATGATGTTTCACAACTAGAGTATCTAGTTTCCCTCAAAAAAAAAAAAAAAAAAACTAGAGTATCTAGTGACTTCAAGTTTAAGGACCACAATACCATTGTCACTACGAGAAGCACTTGTGACTTCACATAACTTGTATGTAGCCTTCTCATTAGTGGTTCAATCCAGTATGCCATTACCCCTAATGCATACCCATGTTCTAGACTTGATATCTCCATATCAATCTACCCACATACTAGTCTACAGTTGATCCTCCTGTTAATCAATATAATTGACTAGGGATATTTAAGATAAACAACACATTTGTAATCTAAGGAATTCATTATTTTAAATATCTCCATAAACATTACAATGATTATTCTCGCCAAAATAATGTTCATACTAAATAAGATTGCCTCTAGGGCATCTATTCCAACAGTCTCCCACTTGCACTAGAGCCAATCTGGTGCATCTCGTATGCCTGTAGATCTAGTGTGTCCTTCATTCTTGCGCTGAACAAGCGGCTTTGTAAGTGGATCTGACAGTTTCTTATCTGTAGAAATCTTGCGTATCCTCACACCTCCTCGATCGACGATCTCTCGAATAAGATGGAACTTTCTGAGTACGTGCTTGGATTTATGGTGTGACTTGGGTTCCTTGGATTGTGCGATTGCTCAAGTGTTGTCATAATACAAATCTATTGGATCCATAATACTAGGAACCACACCGAGCTCAGTAATGAACTTCTTAATCCAAACAGCCTCCTTTACTGCGCCACTCGCAACAATGTACTCAGCCTCAGTTGTAGAATCTGCAAGCGTCTCTTGCTTGGAGCTTTTCTAGCTCACAGCTCCTCCATTCAGGCAATACACGAATCCCGACTGCGATCTAAAATCATCTTTGTCGGTTTGGAAGCTTGCATCCGTGTAAACCTTTACACGCAACTCTTCCTCCCATCCATAGATCAAGAATGCATCCTTATTTCTTTTCAAGCACTTGAGGATGTTCTTGACCGCTATCCAGTGACTCTCACCCGGATTAAAGTGATATCCGCTTGTCACACTCAGCGCGTATGACACATCTGGTCTAGTACACAACATGATCGTATTTAAAGTCACTAAAGCTTTGATTTTTTTTTTGTATATTTTTTTAGAAAACTAAACCTTTGATTTTGATCATTAGCCAAAATACTACTCTTCATTCAACAAACCACGAAATAAAAGCAAATAATGCTCAGTCAACAATAAACTATAACATATTATCAATTGATTAAAAAAAAAGCCACGAGTCAGTATTTAATTCATTTAATTATGCAACAACCAATTCTCCATTTAACCAAATGAAACACAGTCAAGCAAACGAACAAAAAATGAAGTTCGCATGGTGTCATCGAAACCCAATTTCAGTTAGAATCGCTAGAAAGCAAAAGAACCATAACAAAAACGTTGTTATAATCGCTTTAACGTTGTTGAAAAAAAATCAAAACAAAACTTAAAGAAAGTAAAATGTAATTGCTAAGGGGAGCAGCACGTTGTATTCAGTAGAGTTTTGTCAAATTGACTTCTTTGTTCTATTTTTCTCACTTTATTTAGAATTTATTTTAATGCAATTCATATAGAATAAAAATCCTCAATTATAGGGATTGTTTTCGGTTTGAAGTAACTGCTATAGCACAACTCCACTTTCACTCCACTTACTCTAAAATCTCATAATTAATCGTTGATTACCTATTAAATTAAATTTAAATTGATATCAGAGATGGTAAAATGCGATGGGTTTCCTATATAACGGGATATACTTAACACTTTTACAGCTACCATCCCTTATAATTTATAAATTTTATCCAAAGATGAAGGGGCGAAACTTAAAAGGCTACAAAATTTTCTAAAATTTATACTTACATAATAAGAAGCGAAAAATTATTTGTAGGTTCCATGGCTACCCCCAGCCCCCCCTTGGGTCCACCCATGATAGGGAACCTTACTCATGCGTTCCTTCTCAATCTCATTGGAAGGACAATCAGCCTTCGAAAGGGTGATTCGATGCGACATGGGTAAGAATCCCTTCTTGAAATCTTTCATGTTGAATTGTTTCAACACCTTATCTATATATGTATTTTGATTTAGGTCTAGAATCTTCATTGATCTATACCTATAGATCTTGATACCGAGTATTTAAGGTGCTTCCCCTAAGTCCTTCATTTAGAAACACTTTCCCTGTCAATCTTTAACAGATTGCAAGGTAGGAACGTTGTTTCCAATGAGTAGTATATCATCGAGATACAAGACCAGAAACACAACAGAGCTTCCACTAAACTTCTTGTAGACACAAGGTTCATCTTTTGTTCTTGATGAAGTCAAACTATTTGACCGCGTCATCAAAACCTAGATTCCAACTCCTAGAACATTGCTTCAACCCATAAATGGATTGCTGCAACTTACACACTTTATGGGCATGCTCTGGATTCTCAAAACTCTTTGGCTGTGTCATGTACACAACCTCATGGAGGTTTCATAAAGAAACGCTGTGTTGACATCCATCTCCCAAATCTCATAATCGTGGTAAGCTGCAATAGCAAGTAAGATTCGAATGGATTTGGTCATTGCGACTGGGGAAAAGGTTTCATCATAGTCAATACCATGAATTTGTCTGAATCCTTTTGCTACCAATCGGCCCTTATAGGCAATCACATTACCATCCATGTCGGTCTTCTTCTTGAAGACCCACTTGCACCCTATGGGCCGAGCCCCTTGGGTAATTCCACCAAAGTCCATACTTTTTTGGTATACATGGATTCCATTTCGGATCTCATGGCTTCATGCCACTTGTGAGAGCCTGGACTTTTCATGGCCTCTCCATAGGTAGTAGGCTCATCATCTATGAGCATCGTGTCCCCAGACTCAGTCACGAGAAGTCCATACCTCTCTGGCTCCTGGCGCACTCTACTCGACCAACGAATTTCTTGTGTTACCTGAACAGGTTCTTCCACAACATCTTGTCCTGTCCATGTTCCATAGTAGGATCAGTGGTTTGTGGTTCTTGAATTTCTTCAACCTCTACTGTCCCCCCACTTGCTCCTTTAGAAACAAACTCTCTTTCTAGGAACACGTCGGTCCGAGCAACAAACACTTAGTTCTCGGTAGGATTACGGGACGCCTCCCACTCCACATCTCATATGGAGTCTTCATGACTGATTTAGATGGAAGGCGGTTAAGGGTGAAAGCTGCACATAATAGAGCGTGCCCCCAAAAATATAATGGAAGATCTGTTTGACAAATCATAGATCGAACCATGTGCAACAGAGTTCGATTCCTCCTCTCGGACACGCCATTCCATTGTGGCGTTCAGGGTGGAGTGAGTTGGGACAAGATCACACACACTCTCTAAGATAGTCGTCAAACTGTTGGCTCAAGTATTCTCCTCCACGAGCCGATCGTAGAGCCTTAATACTCTTACCAAGTTGTTTCTCTACTTCATTCTTGAATTCTTATAACTTTTCAAAGGATTCTGATTTGGCCTTCATAAGGTATACAAATCCATATCTATTGAAATCATCAGTAAATGTAATGAAATAAAGATGACCACCCCTGGCAGGCGTGGTAAATGGCCCACATACATCAGTATGCACGAGAGCCAATTGCTCACTAGTCCTCTCACCGTTCTTATTGAAATGGGACTTTGTCATTTTTCCCAATAAACAAGATTCACATGTCTCATATGATTCATAATCAAATGAGTCTAAGAATCCATCCTTTTGGAGTCTAGATATGCGTTCTCGTTTATATGGCCTAAACGACAATGCCATAAGTAAGTAGGATTTAAATCATTAGTTTTAATCCTCTTAGTATTTCTGTTATAAACAGAATTATTTAGATCAATGATATACAATCCATTAGATAATTGCGCACTTGAATAGTGCATACTATCAAAATAAATGGAGCAACATTTGTCCTTTATTGAAATTGTAAAACCTTTCTCGTCCAAACAAGAAATATAAATAACATTTCTGCTCATAGCAAGCACAAAGTAGCAATTATCTAATTCTAAAACTAATCCGGAAGGCAATGATAGCTCGAGCACACCAAGGGCCAATGCAGCAACCTTTGCTCCATTCCATACGTGCATGTATATCTCCTCTTTAGCCAATCTTCTACTTCTCTTTAGATCCTGCACATTTCGACAAATGTGAGATCCACATCCAGTATCCAATATCCAAGATGAAGAGTAAATTAAATTGGCATCTATAACAAAAAATCCTGGCGGTGGTGGAATCACTATTCCAAGCCTTTTATCCTCCATATACTTTGGGAAGTTTCCTCTTCCAATGTCCAGGTTGACTGCAGTAGTGACACTCACCCTTAGTCACGTCCTTGGCAACGCCACCAGCAGGTTTAAGGGCAACTTCCTTGGGTTTTGCAACTGACTTTCCTTTCCCTTTGGTGGTAGAGGCAACTCGCTTGCCTTTCTCTTTGTTCACCATCATTATGGCCTTGCCCTTTCCATTATTGATGCTTTGTTCAGCTTTCCTCAACATATTGAGTAAATCTGGCAGAGGCATGTTGATCTCATTCATGTTATAGTTCATAATGAACTGTCAATAAATATAAGGAAACAAATGCAATATGAGATCAGTGACCAACACTTGGCCTATTGGAAACCCTAGGCGTGTGAGATTCTCCAAGTACCCGATCATGCGCAGTACATGAGGTCCCACAAGATTTCCCTCTAACAGATGACATTTGAACAATGCCTTGGAAACTTCATACCGCTCAACCCTTGCCTGCTCTTGAAAGAGCTGCTTCAAATGTATGATCATATCAAACACATCCATGTTCTCATGTTTCTTTTTGGATCTCAGAGTTCATGGTGAAAATCATGAGGCAGGCCACATCAGTAGCATCGTCAACGATCTTCTGATATGCCTTTAAGGCTGCAGCAGAATTATTTTCTGGACCATCAGTAACCTGCTCTTCTAAAATGTACATTTTCTTCTCTTGCTTGAGAACGATTCTCAAGTTCCTATACCAGTCTAGAAAGTTTGTTCCAGAAAGTTTGTCCTTTTCAAGGGTCGATCGTAGGGATTGTGATGAATTCGATGAATTGTTTGCCATTGGAATTCTACAAAATGAGAAATATACAAGTTTTAGTATTTGTGAACAAATAACTACATTTAATAATGGCTAGATTATTAAACATAGCTCCCACTATTTTTCTCGGATTAATTACCCACTATATTAATGCGGAAAATATCATTATATTTTCTAGTGGGCCAATATCCATATTTCACTTCCTTTTGAGCTTGCTTTGTCAAGTCACCCAAAATCAGTTATTTAGGTATGAATAGTTTCCGATTGCATCCTATGAAACTCTTGGTTTAATTGGGTAGATATATCCTTATTTATCTATCCCATAGATAATTCCAATTGTTTGCCTCTAAGCTTTCAATCCAATTGAAGTAGCCTTGTTGCGTCCAACCTCTTACTTTAACAACTGCACATTACTAGCTTGTGCCATCGCGTCACATTATGATGAATCAAGTCGCCTTGCTTTGGCAAGCCCGAATTTGATAAGTCATGATCATGACGCGTGTTTAAGTAACGAGAAGGAAAAAATGGAATATTTAAATTTGAGGGATTTTTCCTTTTAGTTTTAATTGTTTTCTTGATCCATATCAACTGATCTACTTATTTGGGTTGGGCAATCCCAAAATAAAAGATCCGGGTTGTTTTAATCTTGTTACCAGTTCGCATGCATTATCAATACACCAACATTAAATAAAAAGATAATAAATTTAAACAACCAAAAACAATAAATAAACGTGATGTGGATATGGCCACCTAAACTTAGATATTGCCAAGCCAATGGGAATATCTATAAGCCCTAAAAAAATAGTCAGCTCATCTCTATGTGCCTCCACCTTTTTAGTCCATGCTTCTTTTAGCTTTGTGGAATGTCGCCATCTTGTGGTTCCTTCAATTCTTTAGGCTTCTTCTCCATGTCTTGACTATCATCTACTCTATCTAATACTAGCTAGCATCTAAACCAAATAGAGAGACCTCACAAGTTGAGGAGAAGACCGGCTCGCAGGCCGTAAAATCTAATTAAATAAATGTTACAATAACCAAACCACAAAAGTAAACATTCACAACATCTACATCTAAGGCCATATCCAATCATTATGAAAAAGCACATAATACAGTTAAAATCAAATTTTAACGCGCTCGGCCAATTTTAATTGTTTATTTGGGTAACTAGGGTCACAACGGTCCAAGGAGCCCACCAACAAGCTTGATCGAAACCACAAGGAGCCGTCCGGGCCGCCCTAGGCCGGTGGGGCCTCATGGCTTGGGGTCTCGGCCTCATGGCTTGGGCGGCCGGTCCTAGGGGGGGCGATCCTAGGGGGGCCGAAACCCTTAGGGGTTGTTTCCAAAACAACTCCTTTTCTTCCTTGTTTCCCAAGTTTAGTTGTTTCAAAATTGGAAAAACCCTTTTTCCCAATTTGTGCCCAAACCATACTTTTTCAAAACCGAATTTGACATATCATATGTGCCCAGAATTTACTAATCTTTGACGATTCAGATTAGCTCATCCCCTATTAAATCATATTCAAATTGCATCATTTTTCAACCTCTAGTTTTCCGCGTTAATAACAGAAAAACTTGTAAAATTGACATAAACGTAACACATAAACCACGTTATACTCTATGACATGTGGCTCTTATACCACTGTAGGGTTTTGATACGAATTACGCAGCGGAATAAATAAAATAGATATCCATTCAAGAAACTCCAAGGATCACAAGTCTAGAATTTCTAACGATGGTAAATGATGAGAACATCAAGTGTCTTGTTTGTCTCCTTTGATGACTTCACGTGAAAAAGTGTCCACGTGTCTATGCGAAGTCCACTCCTAGGATTGATCCCGGAACCTCCACGCATTTTTTATAGCTAGGGAAGGAGGAGGAAGAAGAAGATCACAAAAAACGAGAACCAAAGCGGCCACGCCTCTATGGCCGACGGTGAGAGGGGCAGACGGGGGGTGGGGGGGAGGGGGGGGGGTCCGGCCTCCCTTGTTTGCTCTCTCCTTGACTTTTCTCTCTCTCTATCTTGTGTGTGATAACAACTATGACACTCTCGGAGAAAATAAGCTAGGTGTCTCTTTATATAGTCTAACAACTCCTTGTTAACTACATATTAGCCCCTCTACTAATCATGTCCTTACATGGATTAGTCCACCTTGCAAATTAGTCCTACTAAGTTTGCAAGTGTTTGTGCATTGATCCTTTTATTTAATTAATCATATTAATTCCCAAGTCCGGTTAAATAATAGGGAGTGTGACCCCATTTGTTTCTACTTAGTTAGTAGCAACAATACTAACATAGAGCGGCCTCTAGCAAGACATCTATGCAACCCAACTAATAGAAATAGTCAATAATTCGACAAATGTTGTGACCATTGTAACCGTATTGTATTTATCCCTTTGTCTCTATACCCGGATTGGACACGAGACATACAAGTCACACTCGTATATCCAATCCATAGTTTCTCGATCCTGGGAATAGTCTTATCATGTAGATAACACCAATATCCTATATTGATTTATCTGAGTCTGGCCAGACATTCTATAATCACTAACCCTCGAGTGGCCGCGGATATTTTCTCCCGCTATGTGGGAGAGACAAATCCTCTCTACATCACTACCATCTCTAAGCTTGCTTCCTATCATGCCCGATAACTAAATTTATAGTTCCTGTTTAAGGCGCAACGTTTGATAATATCAAAGCATGATACTCCACAACTAGATTATCTAGCGAGTTCAAGTCTAAGGACCACAATACCATTGTCACTACGAGAATCACTTGTGACTTTACATAACTTGTATGTAGCCTTCTCGTTAGTGACCTATCGTTGGAGAGCTCTTAAAGAAAAAATTCATTTGGCACATTTCTCGCCCCAAAATTTCTCGCAGAACTCCAATTATCTTCAAAAGTGGAGACTGCTCATTCTAGATTCTCCAACTTTGCTTCTCTTTGCTCCGCTTTAGCGTTTCTTTGTTTCCGAAGGTCGTTTCATGCCTCTAATCAACCACTAAGCATCCCTTTCTGTCAAGAAAACATGAACAACCGTATCAAGCGATTATATTTTCCAAATAACATTAAATCATGCATGAAAACGCCCGAATTTCACAAGTGAGCTCAAATTCATCTTTTGCATAATACGGAGATTTTGTTTGCTAAAACGTGATCAAACTTACGATAACCCATCCTAGAACCCTCTAATATAAGCTCACAGATAACTTATAAATTAGATTTATCAAATACCCCCACACTAAACTTTTCTTGTCCCGAGAAAACTCCATCTTTTGCATAATACGGAGATTTGTTGGCTAAAACGTGATCAAACTTACGATAACTCATCCTAGAACACTCCAATATATGCTCACAGATAACTTAAAAATTAGAGTCATCAAATACCCCTACACTAAACTTTGCTTTTCCCGAGAAAACTCCATCTATATACTACCACTGCATACTGTCCCGAATCAATCCAGAGCTTTGCAACTGCATTTTTTTGAAAAACAATACAATTGGGATAAAAACAGTTTAGCTTTTTGGTGAGACTGGGCTATCTCTTCAACTCAAACTGGACATCATCAAGCTCTCATATTCCCCTAGACTTCTGAAACTACAGTGATCGGAAGAACTCGTGGCCAACCTAGGTTAGGAACAAGCACGAACTCAACTTAGTTCTGTTTTTGCACGCAAACCGAACATATTCCTATTGCACACCTTCCGTGGTTTTACTCCGGGTGTAATGTAATTCTGCCGGCTTTGGGACGATAGGATAAGCCATTTAGAATCGATCTCCTAAATGTCACAACACACTCACACATACCCCAATCTCACACTCCCTCACCAATATGATGAAAACTGACCCAAATCACCTAGTAAAAATAAGAATAAAAGGAGGGATAGGTGCAGTGACTCAACGGAAGCTGTTCTAACAAATGGATTTGACTACGTTGGTCGAGGAATCTTTTTATCGAAACTTAAGAAAGGATGAAAGAAAAACATATATCCATATTCATACATACTGAAATACTATATCAATTTATTAATAAGGACCCAAACCGGTATCCATATGTTTTCTATAAAAAAAAGAAAAAAGTGTTCTGAATAGATTCCACAAAGAATAAAGAATTGAATGCTCGTTGATCAAATAAGTTAATCAATTTCCCCAATCCCGGTGTAAATGCTGTTCTAGCGGCCACAACTGTGAACAGATTTGAAACTGTTATAAAAATTGCTGGCCTGGCGTTTTGAAATAAAAAATTAAGCACCCGAAATTTCTGTCCTTTATGTTTTTTTTCTCATTTTATAATGTTTTCCTCTTTTTTTCAATGTGGGGAAACACACTAAATAATAATAAAATATACCAGGCCAGTTCTGTGATAAATAAAAAACGTGGGGTGGAAGAAAAGTACTGAAATAAAACCTGAAACGACCACCCCACACTAATTTGGAGCCATGTAGTCAATATGTAAAATAATCGCGCTTTTCCAACCGAAAATCCTCACTCCAAGGATGTATAAATAGCTCACTGCGTCCTCTGAATAACCCTATCAATCCAAGTCCCACATGTCGTACGAAAAAAATGTCACGCACTACGGCTCTCCTCCTGTGCTAACGGTGTAATGTCGTGAGTCACCGCCACACCAATGTGTGCTGCCGTCACTATCTCACCCTTTCACACCCTTGTAGGTTTTTGATCATGGATGCGCAGCGGAAAGACAATAAATTCATCCAATCAAGACCCTCCAAGGATCACAGGAAGAGAAATCATGACGATGGTAAGAGAATAGTGATATGTACCTTTGAGGTCTCGTTGATGACTTCTAACGAGAAAATTATCAGGTCTCTACAGTTTATCCACGCCTAGAGGTGAGATCTTGATCTTCCAAATGCGTTGTTCTAGCTAGGAAGATTGGAAGAGGATGAAGACGCAACGGAGCACCAAATAGAGGGGCGGCCCTCTCTTGTGGCCGACGGGGTGGGCGGACGGCAAGTGGGCTTCAGCCTCCTTGTTTGTCTTGCTCTCTCCTTCCTTCGATCCTAATCAAAGTATGTTATGAGCATAAGTTATAGGGAAGGAAGCTAGAAGCATCCTTTATATAGTCCAACAACTCCTTGTTTACTACATAAAGGCCCTCTCCTTATCCTACTCAAGTTCAGATTAGTCCAACTTGCATATTAGTCCTACTAAGTTAGCAAGTTGTTGCGTTTTGATCCTTCTAATTAATTAATCTTATTAGTTAATTATTTCCCACGTCTAGTTCACCTCTATATGGAGTGTGACCCCATAGGTTCTATTTAGTTGGTAGTAACCACATACTAATATGGAGCGGCCTCTAGCAAGACATCCATTTTAGCCAACAAATAGAAATAGTCATCATGACAAACCTTGTGCAAGTATTTTCTCATCCCTTTGTTTCCATATTCGGATTGGACATGAGACATACAAGTCACACTCGTATATCCAATCCATAGTTTCTCAATCTTGGGAATAGCCTTATTCGTGCAAATAACATCAATATCCTATATTGATTTATTTGAGTCTGGCCAGACATTCTATAAGCACCATCCCTCGAGTGGCCTAGGATATTTTCTCCCGTTATGTGGGAGGGACAAATTCTATCTACATCACTACGATATCTAAGCTTGCTTCCTACTGTGTCCAATACGCGCCTTTATGACTACTCAGTCACGGTGTAGCGTTTGACACTACCAAAACACAATCAAGTCTAAGGATGACAATACCGTTGTCACCGCGAGAAGCCCTTGTCACTTTACATAACATGTATGTAGCCTTCTCGGAGTTGGTTCAATACAGTATGCCATTACTTGATAGCACCTTTTAGGGGCTATAATTCTTTAGCATTTACCACATGTTAATAGGTATTTGAGAATGATTTGAGCCTAAAGGTAGAGAATAAAAGGTCGTTTTATCACTTGTTGCTCACCATGTGCTTTATTGTTAGTCCGAGCATTTTATATGCATATTTCATTGTTATTTGTCAAATATAATCGCTTGGTATGTTTTTTCATGTTGTCTTGGAAGGAACAAAAGCTAATCGGTTTATAGGAGGCCTGGAACGAACTTCGGAAACAATGGGAGCTCAAGTAGAGTGAAGAGAAGCCAAATTGGAGGAGCTTGGATGACCTGCTTGTACTATTTAGATCCTAGCTGGAGTTCTAAAAATACTTTGGAGGTGAGACCAGTGCCAAATGAAATTAGACTGAGATAGCTTTCCAACGATAGGTCACAGAGCTAAATGCGAGTTCGAACAAAGAAGTTATGGCCCGACGAAGTCAGGAGCAGATTTCAGGGGGCTATTGCGCAATTACTGAAGACTTCTGCGGGTTATGAAAGAAGAACGACCTAGGGACGAAAATAGACACCATTCACGCCTGAGAGAGCCACGATCAAGGAAGAGAGCAAGGAGACTCCATTGGGAGCAACCTCAAGCAAGGAGAAGAGCCCGGATCGCGCCAATCTTCATGATTTCTAGCGTTTGATCTCGTCTTCCCTCTTTTAATCACTTTTTATGGAGGAACTCTATTGTGTTGCTAAGATTATTAGTAACTAAACGTTTTGCTAGGCTTCTCTTGAGAGCCTAGGGTTTAAGTAGACAATATGTTTTCCAGATTTGAGACTTTATTTCATGCTTTTGGATTTAGATTCATTGAATCGATGTTTAGTTTCTTGATCTTGTTATTGAATCCAGTCTATTGACACGACTAGATTATGATTTGATAATCATGTGACTTAGGGTTTATTTGTGAATCAATTTCTTTCTTAATGTTAATATTTGTTTTAGTTAGTTGTTCTTATGCTATGCTTAATTCCTTGGCAAGAATGGAGTAATTACCGGACTTGTTAATTAGCTAGCGAGTGCGTGAGAGCGACTTAGACCTAGTTGTGATGAGATATGAACAACAATCCTTAATCACTGAGACTGAGGCTGAGAAGAGAAGTGTGTAGGATTGGTCTTAGTGGGTAGATTCAGTAGGAGATATTGAGGTGTTCGTGTGGTGGTGGTCTGAGAGGACATCATTCCGTACACTGTCGTTAGCCTACTAGAACGGACCAGTAGATGTAGGTGGGCCGACAGGACACCAAGTAAACTGTAACGTAGAATGAAACGAGACGGAGAGGAGATTGTCAGTACTATTACCCGGCTTAACTAGAATAGGATTAACGTGTTACTTTGCTATTCTGAAAATCGTCTACAGCCCTAGGTGATCTAGAGAATGCCTAGTCTCTCCATATTTGTTTTTATAAAATAAAATTACAAAAATATTAGTTTAGTTGTTATTTCATTTCAGTCACTTGTTTGTGGGTGACAATTCTTTAAATCACAATTCTTTCCTCCTGTTACGGTACTCTAAATTAATCGCTTAATTAAATAATCTCAAGCTTGTCCTCGTGGGATCGATAACTCGGGGTTGAAATACTACCCTATATTACTTGAACCGTGCACTTGCGGTTACACGTAAGAAAGCGTGTCAAGTTTTTGGCGGCGCTGCCGGGGACAGCGGTAGATTATTTAGTTAGGCGTTAGTTTAGAGTACTTTTCTTTTAGTTTGTTTTATTTTGTTTCTATCTTTTTGCTTCACGGGTTTCTTGTGAGTTTGTTTTTGCAAAAACGCAGGATGCAAGAGACGTAATGAGAATGTGGAGCGACGAGGATTATGTGGGGATCTATGATTACCCCTACTACTGTGCTAAATGCAGAGTTTGACACAATGATGACACATGCTCAATGATTTGGTGCTAAAAATGCAAGAAGGATCATAAGTATGAAGACGCATGCAGATTCGATCCACCACAACTTCATCAACATCAAGAGGACTCATTAGCAAGCATGGCAGACTTGCACAATATTATGGGGGAGATCCAAGCGCGCATCACATGGATGTCCCTGGGTACACAAGAGCCACAAGAGGAGCCTATGCCAGACATTGAGCCCCTAATCGAGCCTCTATTGTCACCATCACAAGATGGTTTGGATGAGCCTCATTGGCTACCAGCTGTTCCAGACATGCAAAGGACACTGATAGCTAGGATGGAGCGAGAACGAGAATCCACATCTCAAGTTGTAGTCGTGGAAGAAGAGATACATGAGCCGAGCGAAGAATGCAGTGTCCATAAACCATGGGTGGACTCTGCCACTTATGAGGACTCAGACTCTAATTCAGACTGGGGTGGACTTGTGTGTCCAACAATGGAGGAGGCGATGCTCTTTGCAAGGAAACCTCCAATTATCTCACAGCCTTGGCATGAGTTGGATTACACCGACATTGGGAGCTTGTGGTATGCTAATGATGGAGCTGGCGAAGAAATAGTGTTCATTACAGTTGAGGTAAAAGCCCCTACTCAGTTTTTTTAAGACTTTTCCATATCTCATGTAAATCAAATCCACAATGAGTTGAGAAGACTTGTGTATGGAGAGTCTTTTGGGGAAGAACGTGATGGGAAACTTCCGATTTCTTGTTCGATTGGCTATCCTATTGACGATCTATATGCCATAGTCAAGGAGTTGGAAATCGTCAAGTGTGGGGGTGTGAGTGAAATGCATACGTTGACTAAAGATCATTTAGCACGGAATGAGTATTACTGGAATGATTTCATGTCTAAAGATTCATTTGAGCCCATTAGTACTTCGTGGAAGCTGATTAAGAAGAAAAAGTGTAAGATAAAATGGGGCTTCTATAATTGTCCACCATCTTCGAAGCACAGGCGTGCACTTGAGAAGAAAGTCATTGAGAAAATATGGTGTAAGAACAATAAGTGTAGATTTAAAGCATCCTTCACTATCCTAGACGGTTGAGGTAACCGGGTCGGGCCGTCGACCTTAAATTACAAGCGCTTCTTGGGAGGCAACCCAATGTAGAGTAGGTTATTTGTATTTTATTTTTGTATTTAGTTCTCCATATTTTATTTTGAGGGGTGAGAGAGAGTTGTTTTAATATTTCCTATGAGTGTGCAGGGCACAGGTACCGAAGAACCCTTAGGATTCCCCTTCTTGATGCACGTGCACTATATTGCACGCAAAACGAGGCACAACGAGCAATTTGATAATAGGAGCTTGGAAGATAGGATACTCGAGTTCGAGTAGTAGCTATTCACTAATTGGGTATATTGGCAGCTAGTTGTGGCCCGGAGTTGCACGCATCGGAATCCGAAGAGGGATGAAAGAAAACACAAGTTTAAAGGGGCACGATTATTGCGCTAGGGAGCAATTTTGGAGATGAGATGAAAAATTACGTGGAATTTGGGAATTTTTCAGTCAACATTGAATTCTACATTTAATGACGAGTCAGTGAGCGCAAGAATCGAAGGAATCGGACACCGAATGAAGAAATTAGAGCAAAAAAAAATCCGGTGAGTCCCAGGGCATATCGGGCCGAAATCATTTGATTTCGGGCCAAAATGCCCCTTCAATTCGGGCCGAAATGAAACGAGTCCACTGTTTTGGCATTTTAAAAAAATTTCCAGGCCGATTTTTTTTTTTTTTTTTTTTTTTTTTTTTTTTTTTTTTTATTTCGGGCCAAAATGCTCAGTATTTCGGGCCGAAATCAAAAGCTTTTCGGGCCGAAATGCTCTGACAATGCCACTTTTTGAGGGTATTTGGGGGTATTCTTTGAAGCAAAAACCGGGCTTTAACCCTCCTACACCCCCAATTTCGGATCAAATACACCCTCATTCATCTTTTCCTCTCAAACTCTCAAGAACACTCACACACACAAAACCCTAAACTTCTCCAAATCCAAAACTTTTTGGTGGGTTTCGCTTCTTGCAAGCTCGCCATCAACATTAGCTCGCGGAGTTTTGAGAGATAGTGAGCGGTTTGAGTGTGGGGGAAAACAAATAGGAAGAGCTCCAAGAACAAAATTTTCCGATTCGCATACTTGGAGTAGGATTTGGCCTTTGCTCAAGAAGGGACTTGTGACGGGGACACCGAGGAGCTTAAGGAGGTACGCTTGCCTTCACTTGCTCGTGTTTCCAAAAAAGTTGGTACAATTTTCTCTCTCACGGCTTTAATTATTGCTTAGGCACTCTTAGGGCTTAATTTTCTTGAAAATTTTTACTTGCTCATACTTGGATTTTTGGACACTTGTTTAGTTCACTCTAAACCTCACATGCACACACTCCGACTAGACCCACCGGCCCTACGCTTGAGCAGCCGAGTCCTCTTGATTTCACATTATATTTCGTTGTGGACAACGAAGCGCTTAAGTGTGGGGGAGTTTTTAGCTATCCGCTAGTTAGCCATTGCATAGCCTTGTTACATGTAGTTTAGAAAGTCGCGTTTGCATGTATGTGTCAGTCGATTAGTTTTGCATGTGCACGTTTATTTTATGCATTGTATATATTGTTGCACTTTTATTTATTGAGTCCACCTACCCGTTGTTGTTGGTTAATCGAGTTGGCCAGTTACATGTAGTGCCTAAAAAAAATTGAAATATCCTTAAAATTGATTTTTTTTAGAAAGGACAATTGAAGAGAGTAAGCGTGGAGAGGGCTTAATGATAGTTTTCCCTAGGTAGTATGAAATTCTGAGGTGAGGTAGACGCGAGAATCTGGAGTAGAAATGCTATAGGGATATTGCACTCGAAAATTGTGAGTAGCTGTCTCTCAGACTAGTTATCCTACTAGCGCTACACCACCGTCACTTAGGTAGTCGTCAACCCTCCTCGAAGTGGCAACGGAACTGTAGGGTTTTGAACATGGAATCGCAGCGGAAGAAAAAAAATTATTCCGTTCAAATCCCTCCAAGGATCACAAGTCAAGAACACACAACGATAGTAAATGATTAATATGTGTTTACCTTTGGGTTCTCCTATGATGACTTCAAACGCGAATAATGTCACGTTCTCTACGGTTGATCCACGCCTAGGATAGAGAATTGGACCTCCCAACCTTATTTTGCTAGCTAGAACGGAGGAAGGAGACAACATGATCACGCAACGAAGCCACAAAGAGAGGCTCGGCCTCCTTGTGTGGTCGACGGGTTTGGGGCGGCGGGTAAGGGGCGGACGCCTCTTGCCTTGCTTTCTCTCAACTCTTCTCTCTCCTCTCAATATGTGTTATGAATAACATGTATTGAGAGGGAAGGAAGGAGTTCCTTTATATAGTCCAACTACTCCTAGTTGTTTCCATAAAGGCCCGCCCCAATACTAATCATATCCATATATGGATTAGTATTATTTGCTAATGAGTCCTACTAATTTAGTAACTTGTTGCAATATGATCCTTTTAATTAATCTCTATTAATTAAGTCTCTTGTCCTATTATATCCATATGGCGTGTGACCCCATAGATTTCTACTTAATTTGTAGTAACTATTTACAAACATGGAGCGGTGTCTAGCAACACATCCATGCCACCCAATTAATAGAAATAATCATCTTGACAAACCTTGTGATCTTATTATCGCATCCCTTTGTCTCAATATCCGGATTGGACACGAGACATACAAGTCACACTCGTATATCCAATCCACGTTTCTCTATCCTGGGAATAGCCCTATCCATGCATATGACATCAATATCTCCATATTGATTCATATGAGTCTGGCCAGACATTCCATAGGCGCCATCCCTCGAGTGACCTCGGATATTTGCTCACGTTATGTGGGAGGGACAAATCCTTTATACATCATTCACCATCTCTAAGCTTGCTTCCTATTGTGCCCAACATGCGCTTTTATAACTACCCAGTTACGGAGTAGCGTTTGACTTTGTCAAAGCACAACATTCCACAACTAGAGGATCTAGTGACTTCAGGTCTAAGGATGATAATATCCTATCACCGCGAGAAGCGCTTGTGACTTTACATAACTTGTATGTAGCCTTCTCGGATTCGGGTCAATCCAATATGTCATTACTCCTAATACACACCATGTGTTGGATCGTGATATCTCCATATCAATCGAACCCCATACTAGTCTATATATGATCGTCCTGTTAATCATTATATTTGACTAGGGATATTTAAGATAAACAACACGATTTGTAAATCTAAGGACTTCATTATATTAAATATCTCCATAAATAATACAATTATTATTCTAGCCAATTCATACTAAAATTAGATTGCCTCTAGGGCATCTATTCCAACAGTCTCCCACTTGCACTAGAGCCAATCTGGTGCATCGCGTATTCCAATCGCCCTGGTGTGCTCTTCATGCTTGCGCTGAACAAGCGGCTTTGTAAATGGATCTGCCAGATTATCATCTGTAGGAATCTTGCATATCTTCACATCTCCTCTATCGATAATCTCTCGAATAAGATGGAACTTCCGGAGTACGTGTTTGGATTTCTGGTGTGATCTAGGTTCCTTAGATTGAGCGATCGCGCATGTGTTGTCACAATACAACACTATGGCATCCTCAATGCTAGGAACTACACCAAGCTCAGAAACAAACTTTCTTATCCAAACAGCTTCCTTTGCTGCACCGCTTGCAGCAATATACTCAGCCTCTGTTGTAGAATCAGCAACCGTCTCTTGCTTGGAACTCTTCCAGCTCACAGCTCCTCCATTTAGGCAATACACAAATCCCGACTGCGATCTGAAATCATCTTTTTCGGTTTGGAAGCTTGCATCCGTGTAACCAGTTACACGCAACTCTTCCTCACCTCCAAATATCAAGAACGCATCCTTAGTTCTTCTCAAGTACTTGAGGATGTTCTTGACTACTATCCAGTGACTCACCCGGACTAGACTGATATCTGCTCGCCATACTCAACGCGTATGATACGTCCGGTATAGTACATAACATGACGTACATGATAGATCCTATGGCCGAGGCATAGGGGATCTTACTCATGCGGTCCATCTCAATCTTATTGGATGGACAATCACTCTTCGAAAGAGTAATTCCATGGGACATGGGCAATAATCCCTTCTTGGAATCTTGCATGTTGAACCGTTTCAACACCTTGTCTATATATGTACTTTGACTTAGGCCTAGCAACCTCTTAGATCTATCCCTATAGATCTTTATACCGAGTATATAGGCTGCTTCCCCTAAGTCTTTCATTGAGAAACACTTTCCTAGCCAATCCTTTACTGATTGCAACATAGGAATGTCGTTTACAATGAGTAGTATGTCATCCACATACAAGACCAGGAACGCTACGGAGCTCCCACTAACCTTCTTGTAGACACAAGACTCATATTCGTTCTTGATGAAATCAAACTCTTTGACGGCTTCATCAAAACGTCAATTCCAACTCCTAGAAGCTTTCTTCAATCCATAAATGGATCGTTGAAGCTTACAGACTTTATTTGCATGCTCTGGATCTACAAAACCTTATGGTTGTGTCATGTACACATCCTCGAGAAGATTCCCATAAAGGAATGCTGTTTTGACATCCATCTGCCAAATCTCATAGTCATAGTAAGCCGCAATTGCAAGTAGGATTCTGATGGATTTGGTCATAGCGACTGGGGAAAAGTTTCATCATAGTCTATGCCATGAATCTGTCTGAACCCTTTAGCCACCAATCGGCCCTTATAGGTAACTACATTACCATCCTTGTCGGTCTTCTTCTTGAAGACCCATTTGCACCCTATGGGGCGTGCCCCTTGGGGTGGTTCCACCAAAGTCCATACTTGGTTTGTGTACATGGATTCCATCTCGGATCTCATGGCTTTTAGCCACTTCTGAGAGTCCGAACCTTGCATGGCCTCTCCATAGGTAGTAGGCTCATCTCCTATGAGCATAGTGTCGCCAGTTTCCGTCACGAGAAGTCCATACCTCTCTGGCTCCTGGCGCACTCTACTCGACCTACGAAGCTCTTGTGTTACTTGAACAGGTTGCTCCACAACCTGTTGTGGTTCCTGTTCATGTTCCATAACCGAATCAGTAATTTGTGGTCCTTGAACTTCTTCAAGTTCTACAGTCCTCCCACTTGCTTCTTTAGAGACAAATTATCTTTCTAGAAACACGTCGGTCCGAGCAACAAACACTTTGTTATCGGTTGGATTGTAGAAGTAATAGCCCTTAGTTTCCTTAGGGTATCCCACAAACTTACACTTATCCGATTTCGGGCCGAGTTTGTCTGGCTATAAACGTTTTACATAAACATCGCAGCCCCATATCCTCATAAACGACACTGTGGGACGGTTCCTACTCCACATCTCATGTGGTGTCTTCATGACTGATTTGGATGGAACACGGTTAATGGTGAAAGCTGCACACATTAAAGCATAGCCCCAAAAAGATAAAGGAAGATCTGTTTGACACATAATAGATCTTACCATGTCCAACAAGGTTCGATTCCTCCTCTCGGATACGCCATTCCATTGTGGTGTTACGGTTGGAGTGAGTTGGGATAATATCCCACACTCTCTAAGATAATCATCAAACTCTTGGCTCAAGTACTCACCTCCTCGATCTGATCGTAGAGCTTTGATACTTTTGCCAATTTGCTTCTCTACTTCATTCTTAAATTCCTTGAATTTCTCAAAAGACTCAGATTTAGCCTTAATAAGGTAAACAAATCCATATCCACTGAAATCATCAGTGAATGTAATGAAGTAGACATAACCACCTCTGGCAGGTGTAGCAAACGGCCCACACACATCAGTATGCATGATTTCTAATTGCTCACCAGTCCTTTCACCTTTCTTGTTGAAAGGATACTTTGTCATCTTTCCCAATAAAAATGCCTCACATGTCTCATATCATTCAAAATGAAATGATTCTAGAAATCCATCCTTATGGAGTCTAGATACACGTTTTTCATTTATATGGCCTAGAAGACAATGCCATAAATAAGTAGGATTTAATTCATTCATTTTAATCCTTTTAGTATTTATGTTATAGAATAGATTGGATAGCTTAGATCAAGGATATATAATCCATTAAATAATTGCGCACTACAATAGTGAATACTATCAAAATAAATGGAACAACAATTGTTCTTTATTGAAATAGTAAAACCTTTCTTGTCCAAACAAGATACGGAAATAATGTTCTTACTCATAGAAGGAACATAAAAGCAATTATCTAATTCTAATACTGATCCAGAAGGCAGAGACAGCCTATACACGCCTATAGCCAATGCAGCAACTCTTGCTCCATTCCCAACGCGCAAGTCCACCTCTCCTTTTGCTAATCTTCTACTTCCACTTAGATCCTGCATATTTCGACAAATATGAGATCCACATCCAGTATCCAATACCCATGATGAATAAGTAGTTAAATTAAAATCTATAACAAAAATACCTGGTGGTTGTGGGATCAATATCCCAAGCCTTTTATCCTCCAGATACTTTGAGCAATTCCTTTTCCAGTGTCTAGGCTGACTGCAGTAGTGACAATCACCCTTGATCACGCCTTTGGCCACGCCACCAGCAGGTTTAAGAGCAGTGTCCTTAGGTTTAGCAACTGCTGCCTTGCCTTTACCTTGGAAGTGGAGGCAAACCTTTTACCCTTTCCTTTCTGCACCATCATTATGGCCTTGCCCTTTCCCTTGTTTATGGATTGTTCAGCTGTCCTCAACATATTGAGTGGATCTGGCAGAGGCTTGGCGATCTCATTCATGTTATAGTTCATTATGAACTATCCATAACTATCCGGCAACGATTGCAGAATGAGATACGTGGCCAACTATTGACCAATCGGGGACCCTAGGCGATCGAGATTCTCAAGATACCCGATCATCCGCAACACATGCGGTCCTACTGGGTTCCCTTCCGCCAAGTGACTCTTGAACAATGCCTGAGAAAATTCATACCGTTCGACCCTTGCCTGATCTTGAAAGAGCTGCTTCAAGTGTTCGATCATATCGACTGCATTCATGTTCTCATGTTGCTTCTGAAGCTTAGGAGACATGGTGCAAAGCATAAGGCAGGCCGCATCATTAGCATCGTCAACACGTTTCTGATACGCCTTGAGGGCTGCAGGGGTATTGTTCTCTGGACCCTCTCGAACGGCTTCTTCTAGTGTGTACAGTTTCTTTTCTTGTTTAAGAACAATTTTTAAATTTCTATACCATTCCAAAAAGTTGGTTCTAAAAAGCTTGTCCTTCTCAAGAACAGCCCGTAGGGAGTGTGATGAATTCGATGAATTGTTTGCCATTGGAATTCTACAAAACGAGAAATATACAAGATTTTAGTATGATTTTACTATACTCAATAATGGCTAGATTATTAAATATATCTCCCACTATTTTTCTCGGATTAACAACCCTCCATGTTAATGCGGAAAATATCCTTATATTTTCTAGTGGGCCAAGATCCATATTTCGCATTTTTCCGAGCTTGCTTTAACATGTCACCCGGAATTGGTTATTTAGGTAGGAACCATTCCAATTACATCATATGTAACTCTTGGTTCAATTGGGCAAATAACCATTATTTATCCATCCCCATGAATAGTCCCAATTGTATGCCTCTAGGTTCTTTTAATCTTATTAAATCTACCTAGTTGTGTCCAACCTCTTACTTAAACAATTGCACATTGTTACGTGCAATCGCATCTAATCACGATAAACCATGTTGCCATGCTTTGGCACACACAATCATGGGATATAGTGACCATGATGAGTTTTTAAATAACGAGAAGGCATAAACACAATATTTTGATTCAGGGATTTGCCTTTCAATTTTAATTTGTATTGTTGATCCATATCAACATGATCTATATGTTTGAGTTTTGGGTAAAACTCCAAATCATAGATCCGGGTTGTCTAATTTTCTTATTATCCTAATCGCATGCATCAACCATACACCAATCACAAAATAATAAGACAATAAAATAAACAACCACAAAAAAATAAAATAAACGTGATGTGGATATGGCCTTTCTGGACTAAGATATTCCCAAGCCAATGAGAATATCTATGAACCCTAAAATAGATCACATCACCATGCGCTTCCATCTTTTGGTCAATCCTTCATAGTTTTGTGGAATGCTCCATGCTCCATCTCCATGGCTCCAATGTCTTTGGGCTTCTTTTCTTCAATCTTGGCTAACAATCTATTTTATCTAGCTACACCTATACTAAATAAAATAAATCTCACAAGTTGAGAAAAAGAACGACTTGCAGGCTGTAAACCTTAATTAACTATTACATTAATTGATCAGCTCGCAGGCCGTAAAACAAACGAAAAAGTAAACATTCACACACAAACCACAACCTAGGGCCATATCCAACAACCATGTGAATAGCACATAAATAGTTAAAACCAATTTTTAACGCGCTTGTTCAATTTTAATTGTTTTGGAAGAATTAGGGTAAAAAACAATCTAAAAAGAACTTCCCAAAGCCCTATTGGATCACACACGCCCCTAGGGCCCGGCCTAGCCCAAGCCGCCGTTCCCCCCGGTCGCGCCTAGGCCCGGCCGGCCCTTAGGCCGTGCGTGGCTTGGGCGGCAACGCACAGGGGCGGTCACCTATGGGGGGTTGAACCCTTCTAGGAGTTGTTTTGAGTTGTTTCCAAAAACAACTCCTTTCCTTGTTGCCCAATCCAAGTTGTTTCCATGTTGAAAAACCCCTTTTCCAAACATGTGCCCAAACCCTAATCTTGAAACAAAAAACTCAATAATTTGTTGCATATGATGCACAATTAGATATTTTTAGATTGAATCTCCATTCAATTGCATCTACTATGCTTAATTTTTCGTTTTACGCGATAAATAGGAATTTAAAGTGTTAAAACAACAAAAATCGTAACACATAAACTACGTTATGCTCTACAACCTGGCTCTAATACCACTGCAGGGTTTTGAACATGGAATCGCAGCCGAAGAAAAATAATTATTCCGTTCAAATCCTTCCAAGGATCACAAGTCAAGAACACACAACGATAGTAATGGATTAATATGTGTTTACCTTTGGGTTCTCCTGTGATGACTTCAAACGCGAATAATGTCACGTTCTCTACGGTTGATCCACGCTTAGGATAGAGAATTGGACCTCCCAACCTTCTTGTGCTAGCTAGAACGGAAGAAGGATACAACGGAATCACGCAATGAAGCCACAAAGAGAGACTCGACCTCCTTGTGTGGCCGACGGGTTTAGGGTGGCGGGTAAGGGGCGGACGCCTCTTGCCTTGCTTGCTCTCAACTCTTCTCTCTCCTCTCAATATGTGTTATGAATAACATGTATTGAGAGGGAAGGAAGGAGTTCCTTTATATAGTCCAACTACTCCTAGTTGTTTCCATAAAGGCCCCAATACTAATCGTATCCATATATGGATTAGTATTATTCGCTAATTAGTCCTACTAATTTAGCAACTTGTTCCAATATGATCCTTTTAATTAAATCTATTAATTAAGTCTATTGTCCAATTACATCCATATGGCGTGTGACCCTGAAGGTTTCTACTTAATTGGTAGTAACTATTTACAAACATGGAGCGGTGTCTAGCAACACATCCATGCCACCCAATTAATAGAAATAGTCATCTTGACAAACCTTGTGATCTTATTATCGCATCCCTTTGTCTCAATATCCGGATTGGACACGAGACATACAAGTCACACTCGTATATCCAATCCATGTTTCTCTATCCTGGGAATAGCCCTATCCATGCATATGACATCAATATCTCCATATTGATTCATATGAGTCTGGCCAGACATTCCATAGGCCCCATCCCTCGAGTGACCTCGGATATTTGCTCCCGCTATGTCCGAGGGACAAATCCTTTATACATCACTCACCATCTCTAAGCTTGCTTCTTATTGTGCCCAACGTGCGCTTTTATAACTACCCAGTTACGGATTAGCGTTTGACGTTGTCAAAGCACAACATTCCACAACTAGAGGATCTAGTGACTTCAAGTCTAAGGATGATAATATCCTATCACCGCAAGAAGCGCTTGTGACTTTACATAACTTGTATGTAGCCTTCTCGGATTTGGGTCAATCCGGTATGTCATTACTCCTAATACACACCATGTGTTGGATCGTGATATCTCCATATCAATCCAACCCCATACTAGTCTATAGATGATCGTCCTGTTAATCATTATATTTTACTAGAGATATTTAAGATAAACAACACGATTTGTAAATCTAAGGACTTCATTATGTTAAATATCTCCATAAATAATACAATGATTATTCTAGCCAATTCATACTGAAATTAGATTGCCTCTAGGGCATCTATTCCAACAGGAAAAGCTGTGCGAGTGATTTTTATGGGGACCTCACGTCCCGTCTACATCGCCTAGGTCCACTAGTTACCCCAATTTGATCCATCTACCCCTTTTATTCACAACCTCTAGCCTAGGAAACCGTTCCTTGTGACTTTCATCACTAGTTAGAATGGTCCCTTCCTGTGCGTCATGATAGAGGGAGTTGAGTTAGGGAGGTTCGTTGAGGGTGAGATGATATTATACATCTTAAGTGAATTTTCTCACATGTCATCTTTTGAGGGGATGTGAGGGGGAGTTAGAGACGGCAACACACTTCGATGTGGCGGTGAGTCATTTCCATACACCACGATCACAAGTGGAGTGCCGTAGTGCGTGACATTTCCGCATGATATGGGGTGGGGTTCGTTGATCTTATAGGAGGACGTGCTTGTGTTTCATTTATATTTTCTACATCTTAGGTGATGAGGAGGATTGGTTGGAATTAGCACGTGTTACATTGACTACCGGGTTTTGGATATGCTTTACATCGAGTGTGGGGGTGTCGACATATATTGATTACGTCGTTGATTTGACACATTCCACCCCCACATTATCTATCTTGATATTGGATCTCCTTGGATATTGTTATCATCTATGGTGGCTCCTAAGCTTATTTGTATGGAATTGAAATTGAAAGAAAAAAAAGAAAAAGAAAATTGAAAGTGAAATGGAAAAAGGGAGCCGGGAATTAAACTTCATGAAGACTGAGGAGATGAGCTATGAGTCTTTTGATCACTTCTTCACATTTGCAACCGCGAGAACGTCGTTGCACCAATATTGAGGGAATGAGGGCCGGAGTAGTAGATTCGGTGGGGTTCATTTGATTTTGGTGAGGGAGTGTGTGAATGGGTTTTTGTGAGATATATCATGACGTCTAGGACTGCGGTTATAAATATCCTATCCTACCCGTCCTAAGCCGTCAACAATTGAAACCCATGGATAAATAGCTCGGATGGTAAGTGATAGGGATAGATTTGATGAGTGTGTGGAAGCAACTTATTTTGTGTTCGTTCCCATTCTGTCTGACAAAACTGGCCACAAGTTCTACCGATCACCAAAGTTATATAATCTTCTAGGGATGTGAGAGCCTTATGACATTCCATTTTGTTCTTTGAGGTTGCCAAATCTCTAACAAGAAAGAGAAAAAAATTATGTTCTTTAATTCCTTGCATTGTACATATCATGTAGTTTGCATAGTCGTGTCTTTGTGTTTTGAGTCGTGACTCGTGATGGCTAGCGGAAAGTGAAGTATGCAAGCGGTGGAGTATGCATTGGTTTGGCTGTGTTATGTATGCAATGTCTCAAGTGTGGGGGTTTTGTGCTTCATTGTTGTTCGAGACGAGCACAAGAGTAAGTGTGGGGGAGTTTGATAGCAACTTTTAGGGGCTATAATTCTTTAGCATGTACGACATGTTAATAGGTATTTGAGAATGATTTGAGCCTAAAGGTAGAGAATAAAGGCCGTTTTATCACTTGTTGCTCACCATGTGCTATATTGTTAGTCTGGACGTTTTCTATGCATATGGCATTGTTATTTGTCAAATATAATCGCTTGGTATGTTTTTTCATGTTGTCTTGGCAGTAACGGATGCTAATCGGTTGATAGGAGGCATGGAACGAACTTCGGAAACAATGGGAGCTCAAGTGGAGTGAAGAGAAGCCGAATTGGAGGAGCTTGGATGACCAGCTTGTACTATTTTGATCCTAGCTGGAGTTCTAAAACTAATTTGGAGGTGAGACCAGTACCAAATGAAAGTATACTCAGAGAGATTTCCAACAATAGGTCACGGAGCTAAATCCGAGTTCGGACGAAGAAGTTATGGCCCGACGAAGTCAGAAGCAGATTTCAGGGGGCTATTGTGCAATTACTGAAGACTTCTGCGGGTTATGAAAGAAGAACGACCTAGGGACGAAAATAAACACCATTCACGCCTGGAGAGAGCCACGATCAAGGAAGAGAGCAAGGAAACTCCATTGGGAGCAACCTCAAGCAAGGAAAAGAGCCCAGATCGCGCCAATCTTCACGATTTATAGCATTTGATCTCTTCTTCCCTCTTTCAATTACTTTTATGGAGAAACTCTATTGTGTTGCTAAGATTATTAGTAACTAAACATTTTTCTAGGCTTCTCTAGAGAGCCTAGGGTTTATGTAGACAATATGTTTTCCGGATTTGAGACTTTGTTTCATGCTTTTGGATTTAGATTCATTGAATCGATGTTTAGTTTCTTGATCTTGTTATTGAATCCAGTCTATTGACACGGCTAGATTATGATTTGATAATCATGAGACTTAGGGTTTATTTTTTAATCAATTTCTTGCTTAATGTCAATATTTGTTTTAGCTAATTGTTCATATGTTATGCTTAATTCCTTGGCAAGAATGGAGTAATTAACCGGACTTGTTAATTAGCTAGCGAGTGCGTGAGAGCGACTTAGACCCAGTTGTGATGAGATATGAACAACAATCCTTAATCACTGGGACTGAGAAGAGAAGTGTGTAGGATTGGCCTTAGTGGGTAGATTCGGTAGGAGATAGTGAGGTGTTCGTGTGGTGGTGGTCTGAGAGGACATCATTCCGTACACTGTCGTTAGCCTACTAGAACGGACCGGTAGATGTAGGTAGACCGACATGACACCAAGTAAACCGTAACGTAAAACGACATGAGAGCGAGAGAAGATTGTCATTACTATTACCCGGCTTAACTAGAATAGGATTAACGTGTTACTTTGCTATTCCGAAAATCGTCTGCAGCTCTAGGTGATCTAGAGAATGCCTAGTTTCTCCATATTTGTTTTAATAAAATAAAAATACAAAAATATTAGTTTAGTTGTTATTTCATTCCAGTCACTTGTTTGTTGGTGACAATTATTTAAATCACAATTCTTTCCTCCTGTTACGGTACTCTAAATTAATCGCTTAATTAAATAATCTCAAGCTTGTCCTCGTTGGATCGATAACTCGGGATTGAAATTCTACCCTATATTACTTGAACGAGCACTTGCGGTAACACATAAGAAAGCGTGTCATTACTCCTATCGCATACCCATGTGTTGGATCATGATATCTCCATATCAATCCAACCCCATACTAGGCTATAGATGATTGTCCCATTAATCATTATAATGGACTAGGGATATTTAAGATAACCAACACAATTGTAAATCTAAGGACCTCATTATATTAAATATCCAATAAATAATACAATGAATGTTCTAGCCAATTTATTGTTCATACTAAACTAGAATGCCTCTAGGGAACCTATTCTAACAGTCTTCCAATAGAGCCAATCTGGTGCATCTCGTATGCCAATGCTCCTAGTGTGCCCTTAATGCTTGCGCTGAACAAGCGGCTTTGTAAGTGGATCTAACAGATTCTCATCTGTAGGAATCTTGCATATCCGAACGTCTCCTCTTTCGATAATATCTCGAACAAGATGGAACTTCCTGAGTACGTTCTTGGATTTCTGGTGCGACCTGGGTTCCTTTGATTGCACAATCGCTCTAGTGTTGTCACAATACAACTCTATTGGATCCGCAATGCTAGGAACCACACCAAGCTCAGTAACGAACTTCCTAATCCAAACAACTTCCTTTTTTGCGTCTTCCGCAGCAATATACTCAGCCTCTGTTGTAGAATAAGCCACCGTCTCTTGCTTGGAACTCTTCCAGCTCACCGCTGCTCCATTCAGGCAAAATACAAACCCCGACTGTGATCAGAAATCATCTTGGTCGGTCTGGAAGCTTGCATCCGTGTAACCCCTTACACGCAACTCTTTATCACCTCCAAATATCAAGAATGCATCCTTAGTTCTTCTTAAGTAATTTAGGATGTTCTTGACCGCAATCCAGTGACTCTCACCTGGATTTGACTGATATCAGCTTGTCATACTCAATGCATATGACACATCTGGTCTAATACATAACATGGCGTACATGATGGACCCTATGGCGGAGGCATAGGGAACCCTACTCATGCGTTCCTTTTCGATCTCATTGGAAGGACAACCACTCTTCGTAAGAGTGACTCCATGCGACATGGGCAAGAATCCCTTCTTGGAATCTTGCATGCTGAACCGTTTCAGCACCTTGTCTAGATATGTACTTTGACTTAGGCCGAGCAGCCTCTTATTTCTATCTGTATAAATCTTTATACCGAGTATATAGGCTGCTTCACCTAAGTCTTTCATTGAGAAACATTTTCCTAGCCAATCTTTAACAGATTGCAGCATGAGAATGTCGTTTCCAATGAGTAGTATGTCATCCACATACAAGACTAGAAAAGAAATAGAGCTCCCACTAACCTTCTTGTAGACACAAGACTCATCTTCGTTTCTGATGAAGCCAAACTCTTTGACTACTTCATCAAAACGTCGATTCCAACTCGTAGAAGCTTTCTTGAACGCATGAATGGATCGCTATAGCTTATAGACTTTGTTGGCTTGCTTTGGGTCTTCAAAACCCTCAGGTTGTGTCATCTACACATCCTCGAGGAGATTCCCATACAGGAATGAAGTTTTGACATCCATCTGCCAAGTCTCATAGTCGTAGTATGCTGCAATGGCAAGTAAGATTCGGATGGATTTGGTCATTGCGACAGGTGAAAAGGTTTCACTATAGTCAATACCATGAATCTACCTGAATCCTTTAAAAACCAATCGACCCTTATAGGTAATCACATTACCATCCATGTCGATCTTCTTCTTGAAGACCCACTTGCACCCGATGGGACGAGCCCCTTCGGGTGGTTCAATAGAAGTCCATACTTTGTTGGTATAAATGGATTCCATCTCGGATCTCATGGCTTCAATTAACTTCTGAGAGTCTGGCCCTCCAATGGCCTCTTCATAGGTAGTAGGCTCATCATCTATGAGCATCGTGTCACCAGATTCAGTCACGAGAAGTCCAGACCTCTCGGGCTCCTGGCGTACTCTACCAGATCCACAAAGTTCTTGTGTTACTTGAACAGGCTGTTCCACAACCTCTTGTGGATCCTTCTCATGTTCCAGAGTAGGATCAATGTTTTGTGGTTCTTGAGCTTCTTCAAGTTCTACATTCCTCCCACTTGCTTCTTTAGAGACAAACTCTCTTTCTAGAAACACACCGGTCCGAGCAAAAAACACTTTGTTCTCGGTTGGAATGTAGAAATAATATCCCTTAGTTTCCTTAGGGTATCCCATAAATTTGCATTTATCCGACTTAGGCCCTAGCTTATCTGACTGTAAACGTTTTACATAGACATCACAGCCCCAAATCTTCATGAATGACACTGTGGGACTCCTCTTGCTCCACATCTCATGTGGTGTCTTCATAACTGATTTAGATGGAACATGGTTAATGGTGAAAGCTGCACTTAATAGAGCATAGCCCCAAAACGATAATGGAAGATCTGTTTAACACATTGTTAACGACTTAAAATTGCATATTTAAGTATGTTAAGGAACTCTTCAGAACTTGCTAATATGTGTAATTGATATATTTTATCTCTCTTTCTAGACTTATGTTTGGTTTTTGTAGTTTTAGTTGTTTTTCTCTCATTTTGTAGGTGAAATCGTGATTTGGAACGCAAGAGACTAGCCTAGAAGAGCACAGAGATGAATTAAAGAAGCTTGGAGGACTTAATTTGAAGGGATTTGAAGATTTGAGAGGCTTATGTGCAACCAAAGTGAAGATTCATGGGTCCAAGTGAGAAGAAAATAGAAGTTAGAGGCCAAAAATTGAAGAGCTAGAGTCAAAGAGACTAAGTTGGAAGGCTAAACTTACATTGAGGGCCAAATAAAGAAGTTTCTAACGGATTGGGGGTGTAGTTTCCATTTCCTAAACGTTTTAAGGAGTGTTATGAACAAGTTCTAACAGCAAGGTGGTATTTTAAAAGCTTCTTGCAAACATGGGGGGAGCCGAGTGAAATTTCGGCCAAAGTTGAGTACCACCAGCCACATCTCTCACTCTCCCCGACGCCTAAATGAAGAAAACCCACTTTCCTCCATTGTTGCTTCACCCAAGGTCTTTAAAGCTCCACCCTAGCCTCAATTCTCCACCAAATTGGCTAAAATTGGTCCCAAAACGCTCCCAAGATGGAGCTCTACCTATATAACCTCTCAATTCGGCCCAAGACACAACAAATCAAAAGGCCCCAATTTGACCTAGGGTTCATGAAGGTTCCTAAAATCAATGATAGAGATGGATTGGGATGAATTGGATGGTGGAGATCACTCCTTGGACGCCAAGAAACCCTTCCCCAACCTCTATATAAGCCCAAAATGAAGATTTAAAGGCTCTCTACCAACGAAAAGCTAAGCCGAAATTCTGCCCTCTCTCGGCCTTGGCTAATTCAGGGTTGTTCTTGGTGTTTCTGAGATCGTCTTGAGCTATTGCAGAGCCAAGAACAACCATAGAGGAGGGAGATTTCGGATTTAGCTAGTTCTCATCTCTTGTTCTTCATTGTTCTTAGTTTGTTCTTCATTTTTGGGTTACCTGGCTACTTTTAGTTGATGATTTTGGGTTACTTGGCTATTAGTAGTTGATTCATTGTAGTTTTTTTTTTTTCAGAACAGATTTATTGTAGATTGGAATCAAATTTAGTAGTCAGAATCAAGTATTAGTGACTTTGTTCATCATTTTGAGTTGAATTGGAGAATATCTTGTGTATTCTTGAGTTGTAACTTGAATTGAATGAAAATGTTCATGAATATGCTTGATATCTGACAGCGTAAACCTATCTGCTTTTTCGCAAGTGTACGATCAAGTAATATAGAGTATGTATTTATGACTCTGGTTGTCGAACCCTCGAGAACAGTTTAAGTTTTACTTATTAGAAATAGAACTAGACACAAAGCTTGTAAAAAGGAGGAAGGTTGGGATGTGATTCTACTCACTAATTTGCAGTAAATAAAACAATATTTAGAAAATCTTATTTTATTTTTCTTTTTAAGTAAATTTCAGGAATTGTGGTAGTTGTAAAAATCGATAATTCTAAGAATCTAGGTCCCAGGACCCCCTGGGGTTACTTTCCAGCTCGCCTGGTGTATTTGATTTCAAAAACACACAGTAGTTTTGTTTATGCCAGCATACCAATAGTACAATCTCCTCTCGGTCTCATGCACCTGTCACTCTCCTGCAGATTTTCGGGTCCTCTCGGTCCACCTAGATCTGCAGGTTCGTTCTAAGTCTGCTAGGGTTACAGGTTCTCCTCTCGGTCTCCCCCTAAACGTCTAGCAGTTGGTCTAATGCTTCTGGACTAGTCCCCTGATTCTTTTCACCTCTCGGTCCATCAAGGCAGAGTACTAAATCCTGTCTTTTCTTCCTAACTCTCACTGGTCACTCTCGCGCACCAGATCCTGTCTATAACACTCCTGGGTGATCAAGCCATTCATGTATGTAAATAAAATCAAAGACAAGATAATAAACAATCCATCTTGTATTAAGACTTCAACTAGTCATGCATCTGAAAATCAAACAAACCAGTCTGCTGAATTCATAAACCCTAGGTTCACCAAGAACCTAGGAAAAAGGTTTAGCTAGCTTGCATTATTGAAAAACACTGTTTCATAAAAGAGAGAAAAGATCAAACAAGTTTATGGCTGAATACTGAAAAACTGCTCCAATCCTGACTGCTCTGAAACTGGCTGCTGTGATGATGATTGTAGATGTGTGAGTGTAACCCTAATTCTATGCTGGGACACCTCCTTTTATACTGCCACAGTTTCCAAAACTGATGCACGAAATTCCTGTTCTACCCTAAAAAAAAACCCGTCCTGGAAGCTTCTGGAAACCACACGCGCGTTCGAACGCAGCTCCCCTGCGTTCAAACGCAGTGCGTCTGAACGCACATATCCTGCGTTTGAACGCAGGCCTTAACCAATTTTCTCTTCTGTCTTCTGGCCTCTCGGACTTGTGCGTTTGAACGCAGCTCACATGCGTTTGAACGCACAACTTGGTCTTTCACACTCCTGAGTCGAGTCCCTGCGTTTGAACGCAGGTCTGTGCGTCTGAACGCACAACTTAGCCTCTTTTCTGCCGTTTTCTTCTTGCTGCCAGGTTGTGCGTTTGAACGCAGCTCCCCTGCGTTTGAACGCACAACTTAGAATTTTCTGCACTTTTCTGCTCAGCTTTCCTGATACGCTGCCTCCAAATCCAAGTCAATCCCATGCATTTCTCGGCACCTGTTACCTGCACATCATAACATGTACCCGCAATCATATCCAACAAACAAAATTATACATGAAGTTACTCAAATCTTACAATCATTTCCTTTAAGTCTCTGCCTCGTATCAAGTGGAAAATAAGCTGAAAATGGGCAAACTCAACTCTCACAGGGTTAGAACCAATGGTAAAAAGATGTCCCAGACTAATCCCATTTTCAAGCTATCAATATCTCTTGTGTTTCTCTCTTAGAAATGAGTAGCTAAGTTTGTTGTTGGTTGAAGTTGATGAATCTAGGTGTGTTGGGTGTGGATTCAATTGTTAAATCAATGAGTTGAGAAGTTCCTCTTGTGATTCATGATTCAACAAGTGTTGGAATACAAATCCGATTTGTAGCTTCATCTTGTATGTGGATTCATGCTTGAATACACATACTTGATAGTTCATACAACTTAGTTTTGGATTCCACTAGTGTTCCTCATGAATCATACTTGGATTTGACATTAGAATCCACACATCTCCTTGTAATATCATTTGGGTGTTGGATTCATGCACAACACACCTAGATGATTCAACTAAGACCAACTATTCTCTCAATCCTACAAACTCTTCTCAAGTTTTAGATTCTCTTTAAGTATTTGCTTAGTTTCTTTAAATTGTTCAACAAAATCGTTGCTCCATCAAGTTTCTCTTGGTGGATTTTTAAGCTTTGCTAGCTATAAAGCCTATGAGGAATTTGCCTTTCAATTTTTAGTTAGTTTCTTAGGTAGAGTGTTTATTCTCTTTCCCAATCCTTGTGGATTCGACTCCGTTCTTACTCGGGTACTAGTTAGAACGATATTCCGATACTTGGGAATTATCGATTCAACAAGTTTTTGGCGTCGTTGCCGGGGATTTGTGCTAAGAGGACTTACTCTTTAGTTTACTTGCTTGTTTTGCTTGTTTTTATTTTTTAGATACGCTTGAAGAAAATTCCGGGTTCATATTTGAACTTTGGAACAAAAAAAGCCAAAAGTAAAAAAATCACAAAAACATACTCTTAGTTTTTGTTCATATATTAGTGGTAGTATTAGCTTAGCCCCTCCCAAAGATTTAAGCTTACTTGATAGCCTTGAAATCATGGAGCAAGATGATGGGCATAGTAGCAACAACGAAATGATGCCATTTCGTACACTTAGAGATTTGATGCATCCATCTAGGCAAAGTTCACCTTCTTGCTTTGTGGTTACTTTGAATGAAAGAAATTTTGAAGTTAATTCGGGTACAATCCAACTCTTACCCAAATATCATGGCTTAGAGGCCGAGAGTGTCTACTCTCATCTTAAAGATTTTTGTGACATTGCCTCAACGATTTATTGTAATTGTGTTTCTAGCAACACTATCAAACTTATGTTGTTTCCTTTCTCTTTGAAGGATAAAGCCAAATCATGGATTCACTCCTTGAGACCTAGGACGATAGGCACTTGGGAAGAATTGGAGAAAGAATTTCTCAAGAATTTTTTCCCCACTTACAAGACTAATGCCATAAAAAGGCAAATTGTGACTTTTTGTGTTAAGGAGGGAGAGCCACTTCCCCAAGCTTGGGAACGCTTCAAGGATCTCCTCATTGCTTGTCCTCACCATGGATTTGAGGTTTGGAGATTGATTAGATCCTTTTATGAGGGTTTGCCATCCAACCACAAGCACACAATTGAGTCGATGAGTTGGGGAGATTTATTTTCAAAAGGTGTAGAAATTAGGATTGTTCCACCATTTCCCCAAAGACTAGTGGCCAATAAGATGAAAGCAAGTCACCAAGACATCCTTGAGACATTTCAAAATGTTAAGATAAACATCCCTCTCTTGGATGCTATCAAGCAAATTCTGGCTTATGCCAAGTTTCTCAAGAATCTTTGCACTTTCAAGAGAACTCTTCAAGTGAGAAAGAAGGCTTTTCTCACCGAGCAAGTGAGCTCAATTCTCCAAAATAATCTCCCTCCCAAGTATAAATATCCGGGTTCACCTACTATTAACTTGCACCATTGGAGATCATAAAATTCATAATTCTTTGTTAGATTTGGGTGCAAGTGTAAACCTTCTTCCATACTCGGTGTAAGAGAAGTTGGGGTTGGGTGAGTTGAAACCCACAAGAGTGACTCTACAATTGGCGGATAGGTCCACAAGAGTCCCTATAGGTATCATTGAGGATGTCTTGGTTCAAGTGAACCAATGCTACTTTCCGGTGGATTTTATTGTTTTAGACACCTCTCCTTTGGCTAGTGGTACATCCTCCATTCCTATCACCTTAGGAAGACTTATTCTTGCTACATCTAATGCAATTATAAATTGTAGGAGTGATATGATGAATATTACATTTGGGAACATGACTCTTGAGCTAAACATTTTTAATGCATGTATTCACCCAAAATCACAAGATGATGATGAGGTATGTGAAGTGAGTTGGGTAGAATCATTTGTTGAAGATGTTTATACTCTAGCTACATGTTCCAAAGATTCAAGTTAGCTCACTTTAGAAGAATTGGAATTTTTGTGTGATTATGAGTCCCTTGCATCTCTTCTCATTGAAGGGGCAATTTTGAGGAGGAGGAAGAGAAATTCTTAGCACAACTTGACAAAGAGTCAAGTGAGCTTATTTTGGAAGATTCAGATTTTTGTGTGATTATGGGTCTCTTGCATCTCTTCTCATAGAAGGTGACGATTTTGAGGATGAGGAAGAGAAATTCTTAGCACAACTTGACCAAGAGTCAACTCATGAATATTTTAGCATTGAGAGTAATTTGCATGATAGAAATGAGTTTCCTTCCATAGTAAGGAAAACTTCAACATATGATTTGAAACCCCCTCATTTAGAATTAAGAAACACATTATTAGGGGTTGAGGATAATCTTTCTTGCATGGCTAATGAAGATGACTTATTTGGTGATGACTTAGAGGATGTTCTAGGAGAACCCCCTCCACTAGAGATTGTGGATGGACCTTCAAGCAAGTTGAGGGGTCCAAGTGAAGGTTTTAAAAACTTTGATGTCTTTTCTCACATTCCTCCAATTGAGCACCATGAATATGAATTCCATGTTGTAACAGATGAGTTTGGAAATTTTTTAGATGAATGTATGAAATTAATGAATGATAAGTCTTGCGTTCATATGTCAAAAGAGGATATTAAAATTAATTTTTGTAGTGAAAATGTTGTTCTCATTGAAGATATCAAGTTAACTAGTGGTAAAGATCCTCCTTCTGAGTTTTCTCACGACTCTTCTATCATTTTAAATTCTAAAGATGAGTCATGGTTGCCTATCAGAATATGTTATGTCTCTTGCACTTTCTTTGAAATTAACATTTTGAGAAATTTATTTGAAAAGCAAGAGAGTGCTATTTTCATCACAAATAGAACACTTAAATCCTTACATTTTGATTTACTTGATCCGGGTATTAGTTACCCAATCTTTGTGCTTGAGACACTAGAGAATGTGAAAGGAAAGTTGAGAATGCGAAAAATGAAAGAGGGTTACTTTGACCCTACTCATGCTCATAGTCATAGGCAAACTTGCCTTGACTACAAGAAGTTAAAAGTTCCTTGAATTGACTTCTTCAAAATAGAAATCACGGGTTGTACATAAATAAACTAGTTTATCTCTATTTCTTGCATTTTTTTTCTTTTCTATTAGTATTTTGTAGGTTGCACTTGGAGGAGGACTTGTGCGTGATGACCAAGAACCACGAAATGAGGTCTTTCTATCCCCTTGTCTCTTGCTAAATTTGTATGCTCTTCCATTGTTCTCACACATTGAGGACAATGTGATTTTTTAGTTGGGGGGGTGGAGTAGACTTATTTCTTGGTTAAATGGTCACTTGCACGATTATTCTTTCATTAGTGATTTACATGAAAAAAAAAGTGAAAATCAAAAAAATTAAAATAATTTTAAAAATGTGTGTGAACCTTTCATGAGAAGCATCACTCTTTTCCCGTGTCAAAACCATAGATTTTTTCTTTCTTTGGTAGTTTTATTTATTTTAACCTTTCATCTTAAGTCTAGATTTTATTTTCTTATTTGATAGCTTTATTGAGTCTTAGGAAGTTATAGTTGAGTCACTTATTTTAAAAAAAGGAAAAAAAATGAAAAATGAAAAAAAATTAGAAAAATAGAAATGGGGGAATTTTGGAAAGCTAGGTGTTTTCAAAGAATGAAACCTCTTAGTCCATGTTCTTTTTATTTTTGTTTTAAAAAGAAATTCTTTGCTTATACTCAATACATCTACACCAATATCCCACATTCCGCGATATCATGCGTTCTCACAAAGCGACACACTAAATTTACGTTTCGTGTTTAAGTCTTTCAAGCTAATTTGATCACATAAACTTTGACGTCTTCTACTTTTGATAAAGGGTGCATTTTCAAAAGCCATTTGAACTTCACAAAAAGATTTTACTCTAATCGTTTTTGCGGTGGAAACTTGTAGCCCATTAGAGTGGTGCTGACCAATGACACCCCATGCGATGCCTAAGAAATAGAGGGGTGTTCGGGGATAATGTTACGTCACCACCTAGATAGCTCCCTTGATTTAGCTTAAAAAGCCTACTCGCTTGTATATTCCTCTATTTTGTTGTGGGTCTTGGAGAGCCTTGGATTGGAGGTGAAAAAAAATGTGTTAATGCTATACATCTCGTAAAAAAAATAAAAAAAAATGAAATTATGATAAATCGTACCATCTCCCAAAAATCCAAAAAAAGATCATACAAGCCCACAATCACATCCCCCCTTCTTAAAACTTTTTGTTCAAATATTTGGAGGTCCATCCTACATGGGTGCTTTTGAATAAGTATGAGAATGGCTAGTTTCATGTGATCCTTATTTTTGAAGGCATACTTTCTTGCAAATTCGACTTAGTTAACAAGTTTTTTGGATCGCATGAGTCACCTTCTACCAAACATCGCCCACATTTGTATGAGTATATGCTTAGACGTCCATAGGTTTCTTTCTCAATCTTCTTGGACTTTGAGAATTTATTTGAGAAGACATTTGTGCATTCTTCTTTTTCCCCCACCAAAAAAAATAAATTAAAACTAGCTAGTAATATTTAGGATTTTATGTTCTTTGAGTTCTCACTTAGGATAGATAATGTGTGTGTGTGTTTGGAAATATTTGAGTCTAGTTTAGAATTGGTTCAAGCCTTGTCTAGTTGAGTGTGTGTCTCTCATGATTGGTTCGTCACTAGTTTGCCAATCTTATCGCTCTCTTTGCTCGAGGACGAGCAAAAGCCTAGTTGGGGGGGGGGGGTGTTAACGACTTAAAATTTGCATATTTTAGTATGTTAAGGAACTCTTCATAACTTGCTAATATGTGTAATTGATCTATTTTATCTCTCTTTCTAGACTTATGCTTGGTTTTGGTTGTTTTTCTCTCATTTTGTAGGTGAAATCGTGATTTGGAACGAAAGAGACTAGCCTAGAAGAGCAAAACGACAAATTAAAGAAGCTTGGAGGACTTAATTTGAAGGGATTTGAAGATTTGAGAGGCTTATGTGCAACCAAAGTGAAGATTCATGGGTCCAAGTGAGAAGAAAATAGAAGTTAGAGGCCAAAAAGTGAAGAGCTAGAGTCAAAGAGACTAAGTTGTAAGGCTAAACTTACATTTGAGGGCCAAATAAAGAAGTTTCTAACGGATTGGGGGTGTAGTTTCCATTTCCTAAACGTTTTAAGGAGTGTTATGAACAAGTTCTAATAGCAAGTGGGTATTTTAAAAGCTTCTTGTAAACGTGGGGGGAGCCGAGTGAAATTTCGGCCAAAGTTAAGTACCACCAGCCACATCTCTCTCTCTCCCCGACGCCTAAATGAAGAAAACACACTTTCCTCCATTGTTGCTTCACCCAAGGTCTTCAAAGATCCCCCCTAGCCTCAATTCTACACCAAATTGGCTTAAATTGGTCCCAAAACGCTCCAAGACCGAGCTCTACCTATATAACCTCTCAATTCGGTCCAAGACACAACAAATCAAAAAGCTCCAATTTGACCTAGGGTTCATGAAGGTTCCAAAAATAAATGATAGAGATGGATTGGGATGAGTTGGATGGTGGAGATCACTCCTTGGACGCCAAGAAACCCTTCCCCAACCTCTATATAAGACGAAAATGAAGATTGAAAGGCTCTCTACCAACGCAAAAGCTAAGCCAAACTTTCTGCCCTCTCTCTCTCTCTCTCTCTAGGCCTTGGCTAATTCAGGGTTGTTCTTGGTGTTTCTGAGCTCGTTTTGAGCTATTGCAGAGCCAAGAACAACCATAGAGGAGGGAGATTTTTGATTTAGCTAGTTCTCATCTATTGTTATTCATTGTTCTTAGTTTGTTCTTCATTTTGGGTTACTTGGCTACTTTTAGTTGACGATTTTGGGTTACTTGGCTATTAGTAGTTGATTTATTGTAGCTTGGAATCAAATTTAGTAGTCCGAATCAAGTATTAGTGACTTTGTTCATCATTTTGAGTTGAAATTGGAGAATAGCTTGTGTATTCTTGAGTTGGAACTTGAATTGAATGAAAATGTTCATGAATATGCTTGATATCTCTTGTGTTTCTCTCTTAGAAATGAGTAGCTAAGTTTGTTGTTGGTTGAAGTTGATGGATCTAGGTGTGTTGGGTTTGGATTCAATTGTTAAATCAATGAGTTGAGTAGTTCCTCTTGTGATTCATGATTCAACAAGTGTTCGAATACAAATCCGATTTGTAGATTCATCTTGTATGTGGTTTCATGCTTGAATACACATACTTGATAGTTGATACAACTTAGTTTTGGATTCCACTAGTGTTCCTCATGAATCATACTTGGATTTGACATTAGAATCCACACATTTCCTTGCAATATCATTTGGGTGTTGGATTCATGCACAACACACCTAGATGATTGAACTAAGACCAACTATTCTCTCAATCCTACAAACTCTTCTCAAGTTTTACATTCTATTTAAGTATTTGCTTAGTTTCTTTAAATTGTTCAACAAAATCCTTGCTCCATCAAGTTTCTCTTGGTGGATTTTGAAGCTTGTCTAGCTATAAAGCCTATGAGAAATTTTCCTTTTAATTTTTAGTTAGTTGCGTAGTTAGAGTTTTTATTCTCTTTCCCAATCCTTGTGGATTCGACTCCAGTCTTACCAGATTACTACCTGTAGCGGTATCCTATACTTGGGATTATCTTCGTCGAACACACATCTTAGATCGATCCATATATAATAGGGTTCGATTCCTCCTCTCGGACTCGCGATTCCATTGTGGCGTTCCGGGTGGAGTGAGTTGGGATATTATCCCACACTCTCTAAGATAGTCGTCAAACTCCTGGCTTAAGTATTCTCCTCCAGGATCTGATCGTAGAGATTGAATACTTTTGTCAAGTTGCTTCTCTACTTCATTCTTGAATTCTTTGAACCTTTTAAAGGATGATTCGGCCTTCATAAGGTATACAAATACATACCTACTGAAATCATCAGTAAATGTGAAGAAGTAGACATAACCACCCCAGGCGGGCGTGGCAAATGGCCCACACACATCTGTATGTACTAGCGCCAATTGCTCACTAGTCCCCTCTCCTTTTTTATTAAAAGGGGACTTTTTCATTTTTCCCAATAATCAAGCCTCACATGTCTCATATAATTCAAAATCAAATGTGTCTAGAAATCCATCCTTATTGAGTCTAGATACAAGTTTCTCGTTTATATGGCCTAAACGACAGTGCCATAAATAAGCAGGATTTAAATCATTTATTTAATCCTCTCAGTATTAATGTTATAGACAAAATGGAACAACAATTGTTCTTTATTGAAATAGTAAAACCATCCTTGTCCAAACAAGAAATAGAAATAATGTTGTTGCTCATAGCAGGCACAAAATAAAAATTATTTAATTCTAAAACTAATCCTGAAGGCAGAGACAGCTGGTACACGCCTACAGCTAATGCAACAACTCTTGCTCCATTCCCAACGCGCATGCCTATCTCCCCTTTAGCCAATCTTCTACTTCTCTTTAGATCCTGCACATTTCGACAAATGTGAGATCCACATCCAGTGCTAATACCCATGATGAAGAGCAAGTAATATTGACATCTATAACAAAAATACCTGGTGGTGATGGAATCACTATTCCAAGCCTCTTGTCCTCCATATATTTCGGGCAGTTCCTCCTCCAGTGTCCAAGATGACTGCAGTAGTGACACTCACCTTTAATCACACAATGCCACCAACGGGCTTAAGGGCAGTTTCCTTGGGTTTGGCAACTGCTTCACCTTTTCCCTTGGAGGTAGAGGCAAACCTTTTTCCCTTTCCTTTCTACACCATCATTATGGATTTTCCCTTACCCTTGTTGATGCTTTGTTCAGCTGTCCTCGACATATTGAGTAAATCTGGTAGAGGTTTCACGATCTCATTCATGTTATAGTTCATGATGATCTGTCTATAACTTTCAGGCAACGATTGCAAGATGTGATCGGTGGCCAACTCTTGACCCACCGAAAACCCTAGGTGGCCTAGGCTCTCCAAGTAGCCAATCATGCGTAACACGTGTGGCCCCGCGGGGTTTCCCTCTGAAAGATGACATTTGAACAGTGCCTTGGAAACTTCATACCTCTTAACCCTAGCCTGCTCTTGGAAGAGCTTCTTTAAGTGTGCGATCATATCGAATGCATTCATGTTCTCATATTGCTTCTGAAGCTCAGAGGTCATGGTGCTAAGCATTAGGCAAGCCGCATCATTAGCATCACACTTCTGATACGCCTTTAGGGCTGCAAGCGTGTTGTTTTCCGGACCATCAGGAACTTGCTCCTCTAGAGCGTACAATTTCTTTTCTTACTTGAGAACGATTCTCAAGTTTCTGTACCAGTCAAGAAAATTGGTCCCGGATAGCTTGTCCTTCTCAAGGACAGAGCGTAGGGAGTGAGATGAGTTCGATGAGTTGTTTTCCATTGGAATTATACAAAAAGGAAAATGCGCAAGTTTTTACTATTTGTGAACAATTAGCTATATTTAATAATGGCTAGATTATTAAGTACAACTCCCACTATTTTTCTACGGATCAATAACCCTCAAGATATTAATGCGGAAAATATCATTATATTTTCTAGTGGGTGCCAAGATCCTTATTTCACTTCTTTTGAGATTTCTTTGACAAGTCACCTAAAATTAGCTATTTAGGTAGGAACAATTCCAATTGCATCATATGCAAATCTTGGTTCAATTGGGCAAATAACTCCTTATTTATCTATCCTATAGATAATCCCAATTGATTGCCTCTGGGTTTTAATCTTTATTAAATTACCCAGTTACGTCCAACCTCTTACTCTAACAATTGCACACTATGTGTGCCGTCGCACCACATGATGATGAATCAAGTCGCCCTGCTTTGGCATGCACGAACTTGATCAATCGATCTTGTGATGAGTGTTTAAGTAACGAGAAGGCAAAAATGTAATATTTTGTTTTGAGGAATTTTTCTTTCAATTTTAAATTGTTTTGTTGATCTATATCAAATGATCTACTTATTTGAGTTTGGGCACAACTCCAAATAAAAGATCCGGGTTGTTAATTATCTTATTATCAAATTGCATGCATCATCCATACACCGACAACAATAATAAGACAATAAAGTAAACATCCACAAAACAGAAAATAAAGTGATGTGGATATGGCCTCCTAGACTAAGACATTCTCAAGCCAATGAGAATATCTACGAACCCTAGAATGAAAAAGGCATCTCCAGGTGCCTCCATCTCTTGGTCCATCCTCCATAGCCTTGTGGAATGCTTCATGCTCCATGTTGTGGCTCCTTTACTTCTTTGGGCTTCTTTTCTTCAATCTTGGCTATCATCTATTTTATCTAGCACTAGCTAAGATCTATACTAAATAAAATAAATCTCACAAGTTGAGAAAAAAAATATCGGCCCGCAGACCGTAAACTTTAATTAATTATTACATCAAATTGATCAGCTCGCAAGCCGTAAACAAACCACAAAAATTAAACATCCACAACAACCACATCTAAGGCCATATCCAATCACCATACAAATTGCACATAAACATTTAAAACCAATTTTTAACGCGCTTAGTCAAATTTTAGTTGATTTTAGGATTAACTAGGGTAAAAATGGTCCAAGAGGCCCAACCATACAATTAGCCGAACCCCTAAAGGACCGTCCAAGGCCTTGGTCCGGTCGGCCCCTAGCCCACACGGCTAGATCGTGCGATAGGGCTGCCCCGGCCCCTAGCTCGAACCTTGCTTGGGCGGCAAGGAAGGAGGGGCGGTCCCCTAGGGGGGGGGCGAACCTTCTTAGGAGTTGTTTCCAAAACAACTGGTTTGCCTTGTTGCCCAAGTTTGGTTGTTTCCTTATTTGAAAAATTCCTTTTTCCAATAGGATGCCCAAAAAACCCTAAACAATCCTAAAATTTCTCAAACTCACTAATTCATACATCCAATGCAAGAATAAGATTTTGTTTGGTTGAATCGTATTCAACATGCATCTAATATTCTTAATTTATTGTTTTAACACAATAATCAACAATTAAAGGTGATAAACAACAAAAACGTAACACATAAACCACGTTATGCTCTACGACCCGTGGCTCTGATACCACTGTGGGGTTTTGATCATGGATGCGCAACGGAAAGACAATAAATTCATCCAATCAAGACCCTCCAAGCATCACAGAAAGAGAAATCATGACAATGGTAAGAGAATAGTGTTATGTACCTTTGAGGACTCCTTGATGACTTCTAAAGAGAAAATTATCATGTCTCTACGGTTGATCCACGCCTAGAGGTGAGATCTAGATCTTCCAAACGCATTGTGCTAGCTAGGAGGAGTGGAAGAGGATGAAGAAATGATGCAACAGAGCACCAAAGAGAGGGGCGGCCCTCTCTTGTGGCCGACCGGGTGGGCGGCGGCAAGTGGGCTTCGGCCTCCTTGTTTGTCTTGCTCTCTCCTTCCTTCTCTCCTAATCAAAGTATGTTATGAGCATAAGTTCTAGGGAAGGAAGCTAGGAGCATCCTTTGTATAGTCCAACAACTCCTTGTTTACTACATAAAGTCCCTCTCCTTATCCTACTCAAGTTCGGATTAGTCCAACTTGCATATTAGTCCTACTAAGTTAGCAAGTTGTTGCGTTTTGATCCTTCTAATTAATCATATTAATTAATTATTTCCCACGTATAGTTCACCTCTATATGGCGTGTGACCCCATAGGTTCTATTTAGTTGGTAGTTGTAGATAGTGCTTTCTGAGCTGACAGATCTTGGCCACGTGGCAACCATCCAGCACACCATATTGTGCTCCACACACACCGGATCACCAGCCGCGCTGATCCATGTGGGGGCTGCGAGACAGGGCCCTCGCATACCACTGCACGGGACTTGTAGGGACTTAGTAGCTTGGAGGCTAGAGTAAGTCCTGTCGCGTGCGAGTCAAGCTCGCGCGCGACCTTTAGTAACTGCTTTTGAGAGATTTATGGCACGAGCTCCATAAACCCGGTCAATCCGGTCAAACCCGGTCAACCCATAACGGTTCCGGTATTTGCGCATAACGTGCTGTAACGGTCCCTATATACGCGGACGAACGTGCCGTTGTGGTTAAGCTAATTAAGCCGCCATTGATGGGTGCATTAACCACACTGCAACAGACACATTCTCCGTTATATATAGGACGTTAACCTTTCCATACAAAGGAGAACACACTAGCCATACGCGGAAGCTCTGCCAAACCTCTGTCTCTCTCTCAGACATTACTTCTGCCTTACTCTCTCCCTACACACAACCCAACTCTTCTTGTGCCATCTCTGATCCTCTACTTACGGTGTACACGGAGTTCTCCCCGCCGGAATCTCTTGTGCACATTTTGGTGAACCCGACGTGAACTTACCATCAAAAGCAACCATGTCTCAGGAGGACGATGTCAGTAACAGATCGCCTTCCACCGAAGCCGCCTCAGGAGAGGAGGCTCGCCGCACTCCTACGGCCACCGGTGAAGCCCCGACGCTAGAGACCTTGGACGCTACCATCCAGAGTCAGGCGAAGGCTCTCAAGGCTCAATCTGTGCAGTTAGAACGGATCATGGCTGTCCTGGGGACTCTTGCACCAAACCCTGCACTAGCCACCGCCGTTTCTTAGGGAGGAGGAGCCCCTACCGCTCAAGGACTGGGATTGTCAACCACACCTCCCAACCCTAATCTGCAGACTCCACCGGCGACTACGCAGCTACCTTCAATTCAAGGGTCAACAGCTCAAATGTTGCCTCTCACTGCTCATACTCCTCAGCCTCCAGCTCTGGTACCTAACCTGGCTTCGCAGTATACCTTGCCTCCTCCAACGGCAATCTAGAGCAATGCGAACGAACAATATGTCCCCAATCCTCCGGCGGCATACGTGTCTCCTCCGCCTGCGGCAACCCCTCCTCTTGTTACCGAGGGAAACATTCCAGAATGTATGACGTCCCTGCAGAAGCGCATGGACACTATTCTGGCTCACCAATCATTCGCGGATACCATCATCCCGAAGCTAGACAACGATCCACCTATCCCGCGAGAGATCTATCTCATGCCTAAACCGGTGGGGTACAAGGCTCCTAAATGGGAAAAGTTCGAAGATGTCAATGGAAACGCTCATGAACATGTCATGCGTTTCATCGATGTCATGGGGCCATATGGAGCCGATCCCAAACTGCTGATGCGAGAATTCCCAAAATCCTTGGGGAACGTAGCGTACAAGTGGTACAGGACGTTGGAGGCCGGATCTGTGAAGACCTGGGATGACATGGTCCAAAAGTTCTACACCAAATTCTTCCAGATGGAAGAAAAGGTGACAATGATCCACCTCTCGCGGATGTATCAGAAGCGCGAGGAGGACGGGATAACTTTCATCAAGAAGTTCAGGGCGAAGTCCTTGGAATGCAAAGATCCGATGCTCGAAAGTCGGCTCGTAGAGATATGCCTGCAGTGCATGCGAGATGAATACAAAGGTATGCTCATTTCGACGGTTCCCCGATAATAGTCACGAGCCCGTGATCGAAGAAGAATTCGAGGGACCTGAAATATATGCAGTCGATGTACCCTACTGGACGCTCCATTTCGACGGTTCGTCAACAAGGAAATGTGGAGGCATTGGGATAGTCTTGACCAAGCCAGATGGGGAGGTCATACAGATGTCCGCAAAGCTTGACTTCGCAGTCACCAACAACGAGGCAGAATATGAAGCCCTCATAGCGGGACTTCCTGCAGCGAAGGCGTTAGAAGTAAGCAACCTGACGGTCATGGGGGATTCCAAGCTAATTGTCAAGCAAGCCTCGGGCGAGTACGGTTTGAAAGAGATAAATCTTCTGTCCTACCGGACTTTGGTACAAAAGCTAGTGCGACAATTCTGCGACGATAGGTACAAGCACAAGCCCCAAGCGGACAACAGGCATGCAGACGCTTTGGCCACCTTGGGATCCAAAGTTAGTACAGACAAATGTCCCGCAAGAATCTCGATCGAAGTGCGAACATTGTCGGCGTTAACAGAAGACACGTGCGACGATGAACACATGGACGATGCGGACTGGAGAAAGGCAATCTTACGAGCCATCGCAGAAGGCACAAGCAGCGAGAGCTGGGCACTCACAAAGGGGTATTGCATACATGACAATACCCTTTACTACAAGGGCCCTGGCGGAATACTTATGCGATGCGTCTCTGAGCAAGAGGGACAGCTGCTGTTAGAGAAGATTCACCAACATGCTTGCGGAGAAAGTGAAGTGTCAATCTATCGGAAGGCTCAGAGATATGGCATTCACTGGCCAGACATGTCAACAGCCGCAGCACTAATACAGGGAAAGTGCGAGAGTTGCACACTGATCAAGGATTCTTTACTCATCGCTCTAACCGATGATGATGCGGATTGGAGGAAACACTCTTCGATTTTCTCACCCAGAGCACCATACCCGAATCGAGAAAAGAAGCTGAGAAACTGAAGAGGAAAGCATCCCGATATGTGGTACAAGAAAACCTGCTTTGGCGAAGAGGCCATGAGGGCAACTTGCTGCGATGCCTAGACGGCAGGGAAGCACAAGAAGTCATGGACCTTTCTCATCAGGTGGAACACCTGGGAGGTGCAAAATTATGCAGGCAACTCCTTTCAATTGGATATTTTTGGCCCACGATGGAGGCTGATTGCCGCACCAAAGTACGACGCTGTCAAGAGTGTCAATTTAAGGGAAATCTAGTGCACGCTCCTGCTGTAGATCTACATGCATTGGGAACGCCATGGCCATTTCACACATGGGCGCTGGATTTCATTGGTCCCATCCGACCAACTTCGCATGGGAATCATTTCATTCTCACCGCGACTGAGCTGTTCACCAAATGTGTGGAGGCGATACCACTGAAGACGGCAAATGCGCTAGCTGTGGTCCATTTCATCCAAGAAAACATCATATGCAGGTTCGGAATTCCCAACACCATCCTTTCAGATAATGGTACTCCTTTTGTTAATCGCCAGGTGGCTGCGAAGCTAGCAGAGTACAACATCAGGCAGATATGCTCCACCCCCTACTACCCGAAAGGGAACGGGCAAGCCGAAGCGACCAACAAAACGCTGTTGAGGATCTTGAGCAAGATGGTCGCAGATGACCACAAGAAGTGGGCTGATTCTCTAAGCATAGCCCTGTGGGCTTACCGGACTTCTCCAAGGACACCCACAGGGGTCTCACCATTCCTCCTATGCTATGGGGCTGAGGCTGTGGTACCTGCGGAGGTGAAAGTTAATTCGGCAAGATTGGCCTTCCACGCATTGTACGACAATCAACGCGATCATGACTTAGTCTTGCTGGAGGAAAAGCCGGAGCAAGCTAAAAGGAACAACAAGCGGTATCAAGAAAGGATTGCTCGTGCGTACAATAAAACAGTCCAACGGAGAGATTTCGCAGTTGGAGATTTGGTCTTGCGCGCATCTGACCATTGCATGCGGGAGGCGGCTCACCCAAAATTCGCAGCCAATTGGGAAGGGCCTTTCGAAGTCACAAAAGTCTTTGACAATGGCTACTGCAGCATACGAAGGTTGCACGGAACGACCTCAACCCCAAGCTCAGTCAACATGCGCTGGATTAAAAAGTACTATCCTTGACTTCTCTCATTTCATGCGTTTTATTACAACGTTGCCTTATGCCCTGTATAGCTATGATTTGCACAATCTTCTCTCCCATACGAGAGAATTGTAATCTCATCTCTCCCATATGAGAGTACTATAATAAAAGGCTTCTCCCAAATGAGAAGAACTTCATACTTCTAGCTGTTTATATTGCTTCATTTAGTTTATTATTACTGTTAGCAATAGGCTATCCGCCGCGATAGCAACTTATGCAAATGCGATCTTAATTGATCTTCTAAGCCTATCTGTCACGATAGCAGCCTGTGCAAATGCGATCTTAATTGATCTTCTAAGCCTATCTGTTACGATAGCAGCCTATGCAAATGCGATCTTAATTGATCTTCTAAGCCTATCTGTCACGATAGCAGCCTATGCAAATGCGATCTTAATTGATCTTCTAAGCCTATCTGTCACGATAGCAGCCTATGCAAATGCGATCTTAATTGATCTTCTAAGCCTATCTGTCACGATAGCAGCCTATGCGAATGCGATCTTAATTGATCTTCTAAGCCCATCTGCCGCGGTAGCAGCTCATGCGAAAATGATCTTAATTGATCTCCTAAGCCTATCTGCCACGATAGCAGCAAACGCGAAAATGATCTAAATCGATCTTTTAAGCCTATCTGTCACGATAGCAGCCTATGTGAACGTGATCTTAAATGATCTTTCAAGCCTATCTGCCACGATAACAGCGCTATACAAATGCGATTTAAAATTCGTTCTTAAGTCTATCTATTGTGATAGCAACATTATGCAAATTGATCTTAAGTGATCTAAAAAAGCCTATCTGATGTGATAGCACCTGCACTTTAATCTGGAGCAAATCACAAGCCTATCTACCAAGATAGCAAAGCTACGCGAGCACGATCTCGAACGATCTAAGAACATATCTGCGAATCTATACGACAGATAGCAAATATGAAGTGCGTATATAGCACTACAGAAGGCGAAATTTGCCAATACGCATGCGAAATTGTAATTTGTTGTAAAAAAACAGCAAATCATACAAAGCAATTTATCATTATGAGTCAAAAGCACTTACAATTTATCTGTCTAGATAGCAGCTTACAAGCGAAAAAGCTCAAATCCAACTATGCAACCAACATGGCTTACAATGCATTCGAAAAAGTAACTTGCAAACGAGAAGTTACACATCGGGGGAATCCTAACTGAAAAAGGATGAACCTAACGGTCCTAACACCGACTATGCGATACACAGATCTGCGGCCAAAGATCTGTAGCAAGTAGGACGCTCCTGCGAAGAGATCAGCTCGCCATTCGCTACGTCCCTAGCAGCAAGATCTGGGTGACGCTACGTCCAAGACCCCAGGATCTAACAAGGCCTCTGTCTGATCAAGATATGTACAAGAGGAACCACCTGTTCCGGCGTATGCAGTCATGCAAAACAGGGGAGCAGTCATTCCTCGGGTACTAGGCTCCTTGTTCGAATAGACAAGCGCATTGGCTTGCCACCCTGAGTTCAAGAACGAGGAGGCAAGAAATTCTCCTCCGGGCATGCTGGAGGAGAATCCCGCCGTTCATTACGAGTCGGTAGCAAGGTCAGTACGGCGCTGCACCTCGCCGGGAGGCGGCCGGAAACATGACCTGCAAACATAATAGACGAAGAAAATTCTTCGAACTAGCATGAGGTATTATCTCCATCTTCTTTATGATGGTTATAAAGATCAATAAGCCTTATGAAGCGGATCTTGGAAGCTATTTCTATAGCACAAAGCGCAAACTCAGGTTTCACAACTTGGAGTTGCCATGAATCAACGAAAAACAAGCGTTGAAGCCAGCAGTCGTAAGGACTCACGGCAAAGCACATTTTTGGGATGAAGAACCCAAATGGCAAAAGGCAGGGTTTATATAGACTTTGTGGAGACTCTTCAGTTGCCAAGATGAGTCAGCAGAATTTGAAAAGAGGGTAAGGATCAATCACTTACGCCTTGAAAAGCGGTAACAATCAATTACCCTACTAAAGGCTACGACGATTCAGTTGCGTATCCTAGTTAATGATGGATGGTCATGATTCGGATGGACTTCCCAAGGAAAGCGTACTTATCTAATGAGAAATTAGCGCAAAAATCAAGGCAGAATATCAATTGCTGACGTCGTAAAGTGATATGCACATAAATATTCTAGCAAATCCCGGAAAGGGCAAAACGGGCACTTCGATTCTTTTGTTTTTTGAAAAAAGAAGGGGGAGAAACCCTAGCAACATTACATTAATGCTTCAGCTATTTATTTGCTACTTTTCAAATTCAAAAATCAAATTAAATCTTAGGAGTCATGAGGGGTGAACTGACGGCTCAGGTTCTCCACCTGCTCCACTTCCTGCTTCAACTGCTCGCACTTGGCATTCATCTCACGATAGAGCTTCATAGCCTCTTCAACCTTTTGCTTTTGCTGCTCCACCTTCTACTTTTCAGCTGCGAGGTTTTGATGGCCGCGTTTCAAAGTTACGGCTGCGCGAATCAGGGTAACCTTTTGACAAGAAACTTAAAGCCCAGCCTGCCTTGAACTTTGGCGAGAAGATTTTGGCACATGCCAAAAAGCAATTCAGCACTCTGAGGAGAAATGGTCGCAGGTGTGGCCGCGGACAGCTGCTCCAAAATACAGATGGCTTTCGAAAGAAACAGCCTCCTGTCAAAGGGCCCTATCTCCAGAGACCTCGCAAATGACTGGGGGTAGGTGAGGCGCATCCGAACTAGCCAGTCCACATCAGCTTGCTTCAAACCTGAAGCAATACCAAAGCCAAGTTATATTATCAAACTCGCAAATGAATAATGCGAAATGCAAACAGCAAACCACGACGTACCAGTTCCTTCAAGGATCTCACGAAGAGAAGGAATGCGCATTGATGGGGTGGTTGAAGACTGTCCTCGTTCTATAGCCCTTCTATCAGCTGCGAGCTCTAACTCCTCATAGTTGGGGGGAAGAGTATAAGCCGCACCAGTTGCGATTGCAGCCCCGACCTGCGAGCCCCAAAAGCTCCACGCAGGAAGGTGTACCGCCGACTCAGTCATCGCTGGAGGCGTAGTGGCAGCCGAAGTTGCTTGGCGAGGGACGCTTTCAGATGCGATAGCATCAGCAGCACTTGTTCTTATTTCCTCAGCACCAGCATGGACATCTTCCTCCATTAGCACAGCGTCAGCCTCGGCATCGTCAGAAAGTTCGATGACGTCCTCAAAAGGCTCTCCTGCATATTCAGCAGCTGCGACGGGCTTCTCGGTATGAGAACTCGGAACCGGGACATAGGACGCAGAAGGTTGACTCCTTTGCTCCAAAGCAGGTTCATCAGCATTGCCTGCGATACAAAATGCGATAGTATGAGGTAACTTGTATCGTATGATAATTTATTATCTTTGCTAAGCTAAGAGCAAGCACCTCCACGCGAAGGTGGGATTGCCATATCCTCGTCATACGCTAAGGACGTGGAACCTTGCCCTATTAATGTGTCCTCATTAAGAATGTCTTTAAGATGAGCGTGACCTGGGGCGCGAAGAAACCAGTCATAACTATGTTTTGAGTTGCTAAGTCCAGTTCATGCATATCGTTCGAAGTGATTACCTGAGGGTTCACCGCACTTGCCTACTAGCCAACGGCGAATGTCAGTTTTTGACACACCATGCTTTAATGCATCAACAATAACGTCTCGATAAGTTACTGCGAGATTAAAAATTTCACCTTCATTGCCGCCTGCAATTTCTTCAAAATCTGCTTGGGCTTGTTCCAAGGCTGCTGCGTCCTCTTCTGGAGCCGCATCCTCCTCCTCAGCTCGAGGAGCCACCTCTTCGGGAAGCACATCTTCCTCTTCATCTGGACGCACTAAGTCGTCAACATGCTGTTCTTCGAGGCTCCTCTGCCTCACACGCTCGAGCTCCTCCTCTTCTCGTTGTCTTCTCCTTTCAGCAGCTTCCGCAACTGTCTTCCTGGACTCGGCGAGAATGTACTCATTTATGGGTTCGTCAGAAATGCCAGAATGAGCACCCCTCTTCTGCCTCTTGGCCAAAAGGCCGCTGATGGTTTCATCATCATCATCATCTGCGAAGAAACGATTGGTTCAAAAGCAAGTTGCAAAAGAGTTACGATAATGAGAAGGGAAACGCGGTTGAGATAACTCCTGATTCTTCCTCATGTATCACATTTACTCTTTCTTCTTCTTCTTCATCTCCTTCTCTTGGCTCCTGCCTCTCCTCTTCTTCCTCCTGGCTGAATGGAACGAAGGTCTCAACTGCGAGCTCCTTCCGCGTTTTACTGGGCATGCGACCTTTGCCTTTGTCCTTGGCAGAAAGGGACCTCGCAGGAGGAGAAGTTGGAGCGCTTCTAGGGGAAGAAATTGTAATTCCTCTTTGTCTGGGTCTCTTCGCTCTTGGCGCGGCAGTCGCTGGAGGAGACGGAGCATCTCTAGGGGGAGACAGGGCCGGAGCATTGTCTATCAGCGAGTCAGCAAAAGCATTCATGACCTCGCGAATCCTGGTTTCGACCTCAGGGTCCATCCTCGATGCTAGCAGGAACGACTGTCCTTGTCTTCTTGTGGTAACAATGGTGTTAACCAGCGATTTGGAATGATCACCAGATGCAAACCTCCGCACATGGCACTACAGCAAGCAGTGTAGAATGAGGTTGTCAATATGTTGAAGTAAAGAAACTTAGCGCATGCGATAAAAAAAGCAACTTACCTTAGCAAAAGTCTCGCTATATCTGATGACATGCGAGTCGCCTTTCCTAACTGCGGCGAGCTTTTCATCCAGAATGATGGCAGGGCACAAATGGTTCTCATGATCCAACAATGAGTAGCAACCATATTCAGACTCGTCCAGACTGCAATTGGGACGAAACGGAAAAGAGTTTCTTTTGATCACAGGAGCTCTGCTTGGCTGGGAGGCCGACTGCGTCTCAAATCTTGTCTGCTGGGCGTTCCAGTATGCGAGCCAGTTTTTGGAACAACCACCTTCGCGGTTACCTGCAGGTTGCTCAAAGGTAAGATTGCTCATGAAGACTGTTTTGCACTCCTTTGTCAACAAACGCTTATAGCAGCCTCTGATAATAGACTGTGGCCAGATTGATGGTGCCACTGCGTCAAAACCGAACTGGGGAGAAACGCGAGTGGGGTCAACATCCACGGTAATCCTCTCATACCTCGGCGCGAGCTCACGAATATGCTCTGCGAGAGCAGGAAGGGAACCTCGCAGGCACCAGCAAAAGAATTCGCGATAGCGCTCATGGAAATGCTCTCCATCTTCGAAGAGGAGCTCTTCTGAAAACACAACACCCTTAGAAGGATATAGCTTTGGAAACCATCGCACGTTTTCAATACGCATGGCATAGGGCCTGGCTATGAACTCTCGCCGATTGTCGCATATAAGACTCCAAACGCACTTGGTATTGTTTGTTCCGAACCACCTTGCAGCCCTGCCGCTGTTACGCTCCTCCACCGCGCCTGGGGGACACCACTTGTTGGGCTTAGAAGCAGTTGGGGCATAGGAAGGCCATCGCTCAAAGACCCACATCGTTAGGAAGGCAATGTTAACGAAAGTCAGTATGTCGAGGTTACCACGCGACTCTTTCATAGCCACAACTAGCTGATCCAGTCTGTAGTACAGTGTACCCAAGACCAAGGGTCCGAGTGCGACTTTCTTGCCAAGGGCCAATTTCACAGCAAGGGGCAGAACGTGATAGAAGACCCCATCGTGCGGGTGACCATCGATTAAGTACCTCGACAACCAGGCACAGAGGAAGGCACAAAGGGTCAAGTGACAACCCTTACCCTCCACATAATTCTTAGCCTCTGGGTCTTGACTCAGAAGCTTCTTGGTGATGCTGCTGTTCGCATAATCACGGAAAAAGTACTGCACCCACTTGTTCCAAGTATTCTTCGCAGATGTGTCAACCAATTGCCAGTCAGGAAGGGCTTTTGTAGTGGTCCACCGGGTGGAGATTTTCTTTACCTCTGACAAGCACTCCTCCATCTGCGTGTACAAAGCGATCTCCGCATCCGTCCGCAAGGGACTCAAAGGGTCCACCTCGCCCATGGGAGACAGATCATACAGCATGTGCACGTCCTCGAGCGTGGGGGCAGCCTCGAACTCAGCAAAGTGAAAAGTTTGAGTCGCAGGCGAGTATCGGGAAAGAAGGTTTAGAAGCATGGACTGGTCCAGCTTCACGGCAGCACCCTTCATAGCACGAACGACGAAGTATACGCCGGCCTCATTAAGAGTCACAGCATGATTGGTCAACACATGGTCAATCCACTCATCCATGTAGTCCAATTTCTGGACAAAAGCTTGGGTGGAAATCGCGGCATACGGGAAGTACCCATTTTCGATTCCCAATCGAACCACGTCCTCGGAGCCAATCAAATCAAGCAAGGCTGAGTTAACTGGAGGGGTTAATGTTAGCAATCCCTCATTGGGGACAGAAGCAGGCGGTTTCTTTGCCTTAACCCTCGCGTGGTAAAAGTCTTTGCCACCCAGATAGGGGGCTTTTCGCCATAGAGCTTGCGGAAGATCAGGTATTTCTTCGTCCTCCTTGGTGGGTCTAGTTGCTTTTGTCTTTGCCATTCCTGCGGAAAAGCAAGAAAAAAGGGGGGAGAAATATGCTACACTTCAGTTTGAATTTCGAGATTCAAGATCTATGGGAAGAAAGATGAACAATTTCTGGTATCAATTTCAGAAATTAGGAATTGGAATTGTTTGTATTATCAGAGATTTCAAAAACCCTACATTCAAGGTCTTTATCATCGGAGGATTAAATCGAAATTGGATTCAAAGATTGTGAGTCGCTTCACAAGTTTTCAGCAGATAATGGGTTTGCAGATCCAACGAAGTTCAAAGCATATACTAGCATTTTAAATCGAAATTGAACAAGGCCAACCTTGTTTCTGTAAGGCTTGCTTGGATACAGACAGTTGAAGGAGACGGTTTGCAATTCTGAACTGGTGATTGATTATCTGAATCTGCTCTCGAAGACTTCCGGGTATCATTCACTTTAAGAGAAAAAAGTGATGCTTTGCAACAATGGAGAGTACAAAGTATTTATCCAAAACAATGAAGGGTTGCGTCCTTTCAGTAGCCGAATCGCAACCGTCACCGTCGAATCGCGCAATCACAGGACAAGCTGACGTCACGCCTAAAACCCTAAAGGCCAGACGGCACGAATCTAGGGGTTTTAGGTCATAATGGCACGCACGGCTGAATTTACTCATATCTGAATTGGTGCGTGGCGGCGACGCGTATGTTGGTTTCCGCGCATGGAAGCCTATCCAGCTATGAGTCTTCACGCGCAGAAAGGGGGCTAATGTTGATAGTGCTTTCTGAGCTGACAGATCTTGGCCACGTGGCAACCATCCAGCACACCATATTGTGCTCCACACACACCGGATCACCAGCCGCACTGATCCATGTGGGGGCTGCGAGACAGGGCCCTCGCATACCACTGCACGGGACTTGTAGGGACTTAGTGGTTTGGAGGCTAGAGTAAGTCCTGTCGCGTGCGAGTCAAGCTCGCGCGCGACCTTTAGTAACTGCTTTTGAGGGATTTATGGCACGAGCTCCATAAACCCGGTCAATCCGGTCAAACACGGTCAACCCCATAAAGATTCCGGCATTCGCGCATAACGTGATGTAACGGTCCCTATATACGCGGACGAACGTGCCATTGTGGTTAAGATAATTAAGCCGCCATTGATGGGCGCATTAACCACACTGCAACGGTCACATTCTCCGTTATATATAGGACGTTAACCTTTCCATACAAAGGAGAACACACTAGCCATACGCGGAAGCTCTGCCAAACCTCTGTCTCTCTCTCAGACATTACTACTGCCTTACTCTCTCCCTACACACAACCCAACTCTTCCTGTGCCATCTCTGATCCTCTACTTACGGTGTACACGGAGTTCTCCCCGCCGGAATCTCTTGTGCACAGTAGTAAACACTTACTAATATGGAGCGGTCTCTAGCAACACATCCATTCTTGCCAACAAATATAAATAGTCATCATGACAAACCTTGTGCAAGTATTGTCTCATCCCTTTGTCTCCATATCCGGATTGGACACGAGACATACAAGTCAGACTCTATGTCCAATCCATAGTTCCTTGATCCTGGGAATAGCCTTATTCGTGCAAATAACATCAATATCCTATGTTGATTTATTTGAGTCTGGACAGGCATTCTATAAGCACTATCCCTCGAGTGGCCTAGGAAATTTGATCCCGTTATGTGGGAGGGAAAAATTCTATCTACATCACTACGATATCTAAGCTTGCTTCCTACTGTGTCCAATACGCGCCTTTATGACTACCCAGTCACGGTGTAGCATTTGACGCTATCAAAACACAATATTCCACAACTAGAACAACTAGTGACTTCAAGTCTAAGGATGACAATACCGTTGTCACCGCGAGAAGCACTTGTGACTTTACATAACATGTATGTAGCCTTATCGGAGTTGGTTCAATCCAGTATGCCATTACTCCTAACGCATACCCATGTGTTGGATCATGATATCTCCATATCAATCCAACCCCATACAAGTCTATATATGACTGTCCCATTAATTATTATAATGGACTAGGGATATTTAAGATAAACAACCCAACTGCAAATCTAAGGACTTCATTATATTAAATCTCCAATAAATAATACAATGAATGTTCTAGCCTATTTATTGTTCATAACGAGAATACCTCTAGGGCACCTATTCTAACAGTCTCCCACTTGCACTAGAGCCAATCCGATGCATCTCGTATGCCAATTCTCCTAGTGTGCCCTTCATGCTTGCGCTGAACAAGCGACTTTTTAAGTGGATCTGACAGATTCTCATCTGTAGGAATCTTGCATATCCGAACGTCTCCTCTTTCGATAATATCTCGAATAAGATGGAACTTCCTGAGTACGTTCTTGGATTTCTGGTGCGACCTGGGTTCCTTTGATTTCACGATCGCTCTAGTGTTGTCACAATACAACTCTATTGGATCCGCAATGCTAGGAACCACACCAAGCTCAGTAGCGAACTTCCTAATCCAAACAACTTCCTTTTTTACGCCATTCATAGCAATATACTCAGCCTCTGTTGTAGAATTAGCCATCGTCTCTTGCTTGGAACTCTTTCTGCTCACCGCTGCTCCATTCATCAACATAAATCACATATATCAATATATAGTAAAAAAATGAAAACACAAAGTAAAATAAATTTACTAAATAAAAGATTAATTTACAATGAAAAACCTACAATTAAATTTAATTAGAAATTAGTTATCATTAAAAAGATCGTTGAAAAATACTTGTTAGAAGATATGTGATCATTATTACTTAAATATTCATATTCAAAAGAAGAGATTATTCCTGATTAAACTCTCTATCTCTCTCTTGGAAGACAAGGAAAGATCATATAAAGTCTAATAAAGAAGAAATTATGACTGACTGAACTTACAAAATAGCTAGAGAGTAAGTTAAATGAGTTAGTCAGCCAAAGCCTTGACCCACCTAGCAGTGCACTACTGCCTAGGGTTACGTGCCAAAGTGCTTGCACGCCAGGGAGGACCAACTGCCTCTTTGTACTCATCTCTTTTGCAACTTTTAAATTTAAGTCCCTCGACTCTTGGATTAATGCTACATGAATACTCCTATACCTAAGAATGAAACTGGACATTAGGAAGAATACGTGGAAACCCTTCGAACAATACTCTAATCTACAAGTTGCTGCACTAGATTCAAAGAAACTTGAATTGCATGCAAAGAAAGGGTTAGCATCATAGAGAATCTAAATACAGAGCTCTCAGATCTCTTATAATAAACCTATACAATGAACTACATGGTCAGTGACTTTTTGTACCGAAATTGACAACTGTCTAGAGAGAGTACGAGATCCTAAACTAACACAATTCGTATCATCCTGTTTCGGCCTCCCCCAATGTCAATTTTGGGACAATAACTCTTTTTGAATTCCAAAGAGAAATAATAAGAAAGGTCATCATATTTGTACACCATCTTGCTAATGCTTCAAACTTCCCTTTCGTCTTGCGCAAGAGTAGTCAAGTGTGATTTACAATTAACGAAATATTCTCTATTTATATGCATAAAATCAGTTGAAACGTGACGCCACATAATACGAGAAGTGCGGTTGCGAAGTCGTGGAGATAGTGGGTAAAATATGGGGAAGCGAGCATAAAATATCTCAAGGTCGCGACGTGGAACGTTGTTTCGCTCACTTTGCTTTGCCCGATCAGTAAACTTTTACCCATTACAATTGTGAGTGTGAATTTATAGCTCAAGGTGACTCCAAAACGTGCTCCAATTGCTCAATCGGAATCTAGTGACTAAAATAAAATAGAAAATATGAAGTGCACATAATAGTTAAAAAATTAAAAATAGCACTCCGAAAATCCTACTCCATATGGATTCGAAAACTCATCTTTGAATTTCACCAAAAGACCATCTCAAAATGGCACCCAGTAGTTCCATCTTCGGATGACACCCTAAAAGCTTATTTTCAGATGACATCAATACTAATCTTTAAACGTCACCGGAATAACTCATCTACATATGACACCATAAAATGTTTGTCTTAGGATAGCACCAAAGTCAGTATCCAAAGAGCATGTGAGCATGACAAATATCATAAGCAACACGGACTTCGGAAAGATAACTTATGTTGCATTGAACATGAATGAGCCATACATCATACATGAAAATGCTACTTCCTTCTTTTCTCCAGAAAGTTTTCATTTTGACTTTTACTGCTATTCATCAGGTCACTTTGTGTTATGTTTAGATGTAGGTTAGGCAGCGGAAATACAAAAATTTTCTGTTCAAAACTCTTCACGGATCACACGTGAAGCATCATGATGTGATAAAAGATAACGGGTTACCTTGTTAATTTGACTGATCGTTGCGCAGAAGTAGTGTCCACGCCTCTGCTGTTATCCACACCGTAGGATGAGCAACTGGATCTTCCTCTACCGTTTGTGCTAGAAGTGTAGGGAAGGAGCAATCATGAGCTTAATCCAATCAAGCTATGTGCGTCATAATAGAGGAGGAGAGGGTATGTGCCTTCTTGCCGTTGGTTATAGGAGTTCGGCCTTCTCTCTCTTTTCTCTTCCTTTCTCTAATTATTTCATCTAATGAATAATTAGGGTGGGACTAGCCTTTTATAATTAATAACTCTTTATTAATTACCAAACTTCCCCACTACTAATCTGATCCATACTTGGATTAATTAGTAGTTTAGTCCACTTTGCTATTTAGTTCAACTAAATATGCATGTTGTTTCACTTTCATCCCTCATTATTTTAACTGTTAGTTAGTCTAACTAATGAACATCAACATCCCGTCTAATCCTGTAGTGTGTGACCTTGCAGGTTCCTATTACATTGGAAGTAACAATTATAAACATTGAGCGGTTTCTAGCACCACATCCGTGCTACCCAACTAATACGAATATTTAGTGATCTGACAAACCTCTGTGAACAATGTTACAGTGCTTTATTGTCCCATTGACTCAATATCCGGATAGGACAACAGACACAGATGTCACACTCGTATATCCAATCCATAATTTCTCGATCCTGGGAATAGACTTAAACAAACCTAGTCATGTATTTCTAAGTACTACTCATCGAGTGGCCGTGGATACATACTCCCGTTATGTGGGAGGGAAAAATCCTCTCTACATCACTACAATCTCTGATCTTGCTTCATATCATATCCGATTATCGCCTTTATGGTTACCAGATGTGGTGAAACGTTTGACGATATCAAAACATGATAATTCACAAATAAAGTATCTAGTGACTTCAAGTCAATAGACCACAACACCATTGTCATTACAAGAAGTAGGTGTGACATTCACATAACCTCCATGTATCCTTCTCATGGCGGGTCAATTCAGTATGATATTACTCCTAATACATTCCCATGCGTTAGACTTGATATCTCCATATCAATCTACCCACATACTAGTCTCTATGCATAGTGATCGTCCTAATAACAATTATACTTGACTAGGGATAATTTAAGATAACAATAATTGCAACCTAAGGACTTCATTAAATCAATATTCACACTAAAATAGATTGCCTCTAGGGCATACACCAACAGTCTCCCACTTGAACTAGAGACAATATGGTGCATCTCGTATGCCTATCGATCTAGTGTTGGCCTCATGCTCACGCTGAACAAGGGGTTTAGTGAGTGGATATGAAATATTATCATCTGTTGGTATCTTGCATATCTTCACATCTCCTCTATCCACGATCTCTCGAATGAGATGGAGTCTCCTGAGTATGTGTATTTGATGCAACAATATACTTAACCTCTATGATAGAATTGGCAACTGAATCTTGCTTGGAACCTTTCCAACTCACAGTTCCTCCATTAAGGTAAAACAGAAAACTCAACTGTGATCTGAAATCATCCTTATCGGTTTTGAAACTCGCATCAGTATAACCCTTTATACTGAGTTCTTCCTCCCCTCGATATATCAAGAATGCATCCTTAGTCATTATCAAGTACTTAATTATATTCTTGACAGCAATCCAGTGATTCTCACCCGGATTGGACATGTATGTACTTTTCATACTCAAAGCATATGACACATCTGGTCTAGTACATAACATGGCGTATATGATAGATCCAATAGCCGAAGCATATGGGATCTTACTCACACGGTCCTTCTCAAACAGATTGGAAGGACAGTCAGCCTTCGTTAGGGTAACTCCATGAGACATGGGCAATAATCCTTTCTTTGATACTTGCATGTTGAACCGTTTCAACACCTTGTCAATATATGTATTTTGACTTAGGCTGAGAAACTTCCTTAATCTATCCCTATAGATATTTATACCGAGTATATAAGTTCCATCCCCCGAGTCTTTCATTGAGAAGCAATTCCCTATCCAATCTTTAACAGATTGCAAGGTAGGGATATCGTTTCTAATGAGTAGTATGTCATCCACATACAATACCAGAAACACTATTGAGCTCCCACTAACCTTCTTGTAGACACAAGGTTCATATTTTTTTTTGATAAATCCATAAATTTTGACTGAATTATCAAACCGAAGATTCCACTCCGAGAAGCTTGCTTCAACCATTAATGGACCACTGCGATGGTTTTGACCATTTATTAAAAGATAACACCCGATATTGAAAGATCCATATCATTTACTAACTAGCATATAGTCTTATTTTCAAGGCTTTGGAAAGGATTTCGAGGCCTTGAAAAGCTGTATTGCACAAGCACATAAAATCAAAACTTTGAAAGGATTTTCAAGGCTATGAAAATCAGTTCAAACCTTTGAAACACATAGTACTTACCTGATACTCCCCCTAAGCCAATTATTCTTTATTTAGCATACCCAATTCTAATCTCAAGGCTGAGAATATTTCATCTGGCAATGGCTTAGTAAAAATATATGCAAATTGCATGTTAGTAGAAACAAATTCAAGAACAATATCACCTTTTTCTGCATGATCTCTGATGAAGTGATGTCTAACATCAATGTGTTTAGTTCTTGAATGCTGAACAGGATTCTTTGTGATTGATATTGTACTTGTATTATCACACTTAATCGGTATATCTCTGAAATCAAATCCTAGGTCTCTCATTTATTTTGCTATCCATAACACCTGCGAACAGCAAGCTCCAGCAGCTATATATTCAGCTTCTGTTGTTGATAGTGCAACTGAGTTTTGCTTATTTGAATGCCAGATGATTAAAGATGATCCAAGGAATTGGCAACATGCTGATGTAATTTTTCTATCAACTTTATATCCTGCAAAGTCAGCATCTGAATAGCCACGCACGAAGAAGTTATATTGTTTAGGATACCAAGTCCCTAAGTCTTTGGTACCATTGAGATATCTAAAGATTATTTTTTACAGTAGTCAAGTGTGATTCTATAGGATCAGCTTGAAATCTAGCACACATATAAACACTGAACATGATATCTGGTCTGCTAGCTGTAATATAGTAAAGATCCAATAGCGCCTCTATACTATTTCACATTCACACTCTTACCAGATTCATCTTTGTCTAATGACAGTGTAGAGCTCATGGGGGTCTTGATTTATTTGGACTGAGACATAATGTATTTGCTTAGCAAGTCTCTTGTGTACTTGCTTTCATGTAGAAATATGCCTTTCTTCATCTGATGTATTTGAAGTCCAAGAAAGAATTTCAACTCTCCCTTTAAACTCATTTCAAATTCCTTGCTCATAAGACTTGAGAATTCCTTGATAAGAAGGTCATAAGTAGCTCCAAACAGAATATAATCAACATATATTTGAACTACAAGCATATCTTTCTCATGAATCTTTATGAAAAGGGTTTTGTCAACCAATCCTCTTTTGAAATCATTATCAAGTAAAAACTTTGACAATCTTTCATACCAAGTCCTTGGAGCCTGTTTCAAACCATAAAGAGTCTTGTCAAGTTTGTAAATATGGTCTGGAAACTTGTCATTTTCAAAACCTGGACGTTGAACAACATAAAATTCCTATTACAGATATCCATTTAAGAATACACACTTCACATCCATTTGAAAGAGTTCCATATTCTTGTTAGATGCAAATGCAAGTAGAATTCTAATTGCTTCTAACCTGGCAATAGGAGAAAAATTTTCCTCATAGTCAATACCTTCTTCTTGGTTGTATCATTGAGCTACCAATCTAGCTTTGTTTATGATTACCTTCCCATTCTTATTAAACTTGTTTCTGAATACCCATCTGGTACCAATAAGAGACTCATCTCTTGGTGGAGGAACTAGATTCCATGCCTTGTTCCTTTGAGACTCATTGAGTTCACTTTGCATAGCTATGCTCCAGTCTGCTTCTTGTAATGCTTCCTTCACTGTTTTGGGTTCTACAAGAGAAATAAAAACATTAAAAGCACAAAGATTATTTAACTGTGAAGTTTGTGTATCAGTGGTTAGATTAGTAATAATGTTATCAGCATGATGAGATGAGAGATATTTGAATCTCTTCCTTGTTGCCCAAGGTTAGCATTTTGATCAGCTGTTTTCTTTGGAGGATTTGTTTCAAGGCTTTGAAACTCATTTTGAAGGCCTTGAAAATGGCTTCTGTGTTCCTGTAAGTTTTCCTTGGAACCTTTTGAAGAGTCATCTTCATTGTCTGAATCATGCTTGTTCAAATTAAGATCTACAAAACCATCACTCAAAGAACCATCATAGCTTTTATCAAATATGACATGAATACTTTCTTCAACAAGCTTGTTTCTCTTATTGTAAAATCTATAGGATTTTCTTGTCTATGAATAACCAAGTAAAATACCTTCATCACTTCTTGCATCAAACTTACCAAGATTGTCCGTACCATTATTGTGAACATAGCAAGTACAACCAAATGGTTTGAAGTAAGAAATGTTTGACTTTCTTCCTTTAAACAACTCATAAGGAGTCTTCTTCAATATAGGTCTGATCAAGCACCTATTGAGAATATAATTTGCAGTGTTCACAGCTTCTACCCAGTAGTATTTTGGCAGTTTGTTCTCCAAAAGCATTGTTCTTGACATGTCTTCAAGTGTCATGTTCTTTCTTTCACAACTCCATTCTATTGAGGAGTTCTAGCAGCAGAAAAGTTGTGAGAGATACCACACTTAGAACAAAACAAAAAGAAACAATCTCAAGTTTATCAAACTCTCTACCATGATCACTTCTAATTGAAGCAATAGGTAGGTTTTTCAAGGTTTGATGTTCTCTACAAAGCATTGAAAATTGAGAGAGGGCTTCATATTTTTCTCTAAGAAACATAACCCAATTATATCTAGAAAAATCATCTACAATAACAAACATGTACTTCTTACCCTTTGGAGTTGGAGTTCTCATAGGACCATAGAGATCCATATGCAGTAATTCAATGGGTCTAGTAGTACTTACAAAGTTCTTTGGTTTGAATGAGCTTCTATTCAGCTTGCCTTGTGCACAACCTTTGCACAATTCATCATCTTTGAACTTGATAGAGGGTAGACCCCTTAATAATTTCTTTGAGATCACCTTGTTCAAAGTATGCAAGCTAATGTGTCATAAATTTATGTGCCAAAGCTTTGAATCTTCTTTCAAGGCCTCGAGACACTTCAAGTTTTCTCCTGCAATTGTGTTATTTTGAAAGGTATACACATTGTTTGACCTGGAGGCTGTGAGAATGCAATTGTCTGATTTCTCATTTTGCACCACATTTATCTTTGTCAACGATAACCTTACTAACCATTGTCACAAAGCTGAGATACACTAAGCAAGTTAAATTTCAAACCATCAACTAGATACACATAAGAAATAGAGTTTTCAGAATTTGTACCAACTTTACCAATACCTAGAATGCTGCATTTTCCTTTGTCAACAATGTGATCAAACTTTCAGATTGCTCTTGCAATTCAGAGAATAAGGATCTCTTGTCACTAATGTGTCAGGAGAAACTACTATCCATAAACCATTTATGTTCTTTGCTCTTAGTGACAATCAGATAACACCATTCACTGCCTTACCCAGCTATTAGACCAAGTGTTGAATTTAGATTCATATTCAGGGTCAACCATGTTAGGTGGTCTAACCCCTTTAGGAACCTAAATCTGTCTAACTTGTCCTTTAAGTTTAAATGGAAAAGTGTTCCTCATTATGTGAGGGTCTCTTCTTCTACAAAAGGACAAGTCATCTTAACATGAACAAGTTTAATGCAGTAATGAAATTTAGGAGACGTTCTGCTTCCAGATTTCACAAATATGGTATTGCTCTTTCCAGGAAAGTTTGGATTGTATCCAATATCAGTTTTTTAACAGACTTTAAGCTACCTCCAAGAATCAGATTCAAGTTGTGTTCTGTGCCTTCAAGTTTTGTTTTAACTTATTCAGATTATTGAAGTTTCTCAATTAAGGTTGTCTTTTGTATATCCAATTCATCAACTGATGCCTTAGATTAACAATACTGTCACTCAAAAGAGAGTTCTAAATGACTACTTCCTTGACTTGTGTTTTCCAAGGCTTTGAAATTGGTTTTTAAGACCATGAAATCACTATTAGATTTCTTTTGAGAAATTTCAAGGTTATAATTCAAACAAACAAGATGCAAGTTTTCTTTTGCCTGCTCATGAACTTTTCCTTTAAGTAGTCCTCTTCATTTAAAAGCATTGTTCTAAGCTAGTCAGAGAGGGCTTCTGTTGGTTTTGAAATTAAGAAGTTTACGATTACCTCAATGTTCTTTTCAGAACTTTCATCATGCTTGGCCATAAAGCATAGGTTGGTATGTTCTTCTTCAGATTCAGAGTCACTTGAAGATTCAGAATCACTCTATGAGGCTATCATGGCTTTCTTTCTTCTGTCATGGTCTTTATTTTGAAATTTTTTGCTCTTCTTGTGTGGAAAATCTCTGATCAAATGTCATGCATCAACACACTCAAAGCAATTCATTACTTTATTCTTATTTCCATGATATAAAGATTTACCTTTGTAGTCTTTGATACTAGAGGATCTGTGTATGTCTCTGTTGAAGTCTTTGTTTCCAAAGTTTTTCTTCATTTTGAGGATTTTGGTCAAGGCTTTGGAAATCAAAGCAAAAGGATATTCATCATCATCTTCTTAAATTTCAAGGCTTTGAGATGGCTCATTCTCCTTTTCCTTGAGAGCTAAATTCTTGACACATTCTAGTAACTCTCCATCAACTTGATACATTGATATTTCATGTGTAAGGAGTTTTCCTTGCAGGTCATCAATTTGAAGTGATGATAGATCTTGAGCTTCCTCAATTGAAGTAGTCTTTGGCTCGAGGAAGACTTATTAGAATCTTTCTAACCTTTTCTTCATTGGAAATGTGTTTTCCCAATGAATCAAGATTGTTGCCAATGTTAGTGAATCTTTTTAACATGTCTCTGATTGACTCATCTCCATTCATCTTGAATAGCTCATATTGCCTGAGATATATGTTGATCTTGGTTTGCTTTACTTGGCTGGTTCCTTCAAAAGTCACAACAAGCTTATCCCATATCTCCTTGGCAGTCTTGCAACCTGAAATCCTGTTAAAGTCATTTTCACTCAAAGCACAATATAAGAGATTCATTGCTTTATAGTTTTTTGAAAATTTTTCAAGTTCAGAAGCAGAGAGCGAGTCTTCAGATTTTGGAGTCTTAATCCCATCTTTATCCCTCTAGAAAGTGTGAGGGCCATTCTGTATGATAGTCCGAAGCTCTATATCTTGATCAATGATGAACATTTTCATCAAGGCTTTCCAGTGAACAAAAGTTTCTCCACATAAGAGAGGAGGTCTGTTAACAGCTCTTCCCTGAGAGAAACCACCATCACCTACAGTACTCTTAATCACAATATGGTTAAATCTATGCAGTGATACAAGCTCTGATACCAATTTAAGGGGTGTAGATTTGCAAAGAGTGAAGAGTATTTCAAGTCCTTTAAGTGAGTTCCAAGTCTATGGAATGAAAACATTTTTTTGTAGAAAAGCTAAGTCTATTTCGAGGCCTTGAATTGAGTTCAAACCCTTGAAATAAAACCTTCTTTGGTGATGCAAATAAGCTAAGTATAGAACTGAAAAGTAAATGTAAGAGACACAAAATTTATAGAGTTCAGTCCACTTGGACCTACGTCTCTACCTCAGGGATCTTCTCCCTGCAGGATTTTCAACTCAATTCTTACTAATCAAAAGCTATGTCCTAGATCTCAAGCACAGGGAGATACCTTACTCTGTTACAGCTTTTGGTTCTCACTAACCCATCTTGTACCTGCTCTAGCTAACTGATTAACTAATAATTCTCTATTGTTCACCTTGAAAAATCCACGAGAATGAAATGAGAATAAATATTCAAATGATATACAAATGAAAAGCTCAGAAAGAAGAAACATTAAGAACGAGTTCTTCAATGAATGTCCATTGTTCTTCTGATATATTGGATGATGTTTGATCTGCCTTTTTGTTTCTTGTCAATCCTGAGTGTCGTTTGAATGTCTCTATATGTTGTGCTTTGTTGTTTCTACAAATATCTTCATTCAAACTCCCTTTTATACGCTGGTTTGAATTGCATATCTTCAAGATCTCTTCATAACCAACCTTCCTACTTTGTAGCTGCAGCTGTTGAATTCTCTAACTGCTTCTCCCAACGGATAGTTTCTCAGTATCTTCAAAGATACTAGTTTGATCTTGTTTAGAAACATGTTGGGATGCTTTCAAACAAAGTATATTGATCACAGAATCAAATCATCAAGCAGTTTCCTTTCCTACAAAACATAAGTTAGGAAATAGATTCCTGTAAAATATGAAATATAATATCCCTGCAAAACTTGTTCAAACAGATGAATTAGATACAGTTTAGAGTGTCAAAATACTTTGTCTTTCATCATCAAATAAAAACTAATCAAGAACAGGGGTTTTAGGAGTTGAATAAATATCAGAAACTCCCCCTAAGTTCATGCACTTAAAGCATTGTCAGTTTCAAAGCTTTGAAAAATGTTTCAAGGCCTTGAAATAGACTACCTATTTCAAGCCTGTGAAACCAAGCTGAACTTACAGTCGACAAGAATTCCTATCGGGTGGAGTTACCACCGAATTCAAGATTCATCCGGTCTTCCACGTGAGCCAGGTGAAGCCCTTTCGCGAGGACAAGGAAGACCGAAACCGTACGGAGTCGAGGCGAGCACCACCGGTGATAGCCACTTCTTTCGACAAGGAAGTGGACCAGATCTTGAAGGAGCGGACAGTCAGTCGCAAGGGCGTGCCAAATCACAAGGAGTACTTCGTCCAAAGGAAGTGGAAGCCCATGGAGAAAGAAACGTGGGAAAGTAAGGAATCGTTGTGGCAATTCCGGGACGAGATTGAGCGATTCCAAGCAAACGACGCGAACAGTATACCATATCATTAGGTGGGGGACAATGTCATGGCCGCATAGTTTACTTGATTTTTTTGGACTTGGACTTGCCCCTTACACCTTTATCCCACATGGAGTTAGGCTACTTTGGGCCTAGGGGATGTCCTCGCCCACTTACCCACTAGTTAGTTCCTATTCTAGAAGCTTCCAAAGTTGTATGGATACATGAGTGTGTAGGGGGCTCTAGAATCATCACTTGTAAATATCTTAGGCTAGATGGTGGATGAAGGTTCTAGGCCTTCAATCCTAGACGTTAGATTAGATTGTCTCTAGATCCTTCCAAGGGGGGAGGACATGTATAAATAGGGATAGGCTCATTTGCTGCAACCCATCCAAGATTTGTAAGCTCTCTCCATTGCAATACAAAGCTCTTTCCTTCATAGCTCTCTTTCGGTTGTTCTTATCTTCCACTAACGGTTCGGTTGTAGGCTTACTTGGTGTTGCAGAGGGAAGTAAAGACACTAAGTGCCGCACGGGAAGGTTGAAAAAAGCAGCCAGTGACACTTTGCAACCCTTTTCTGAAGTTCTTGAACTTTTCGTTGTTAAATTTATTCAGTGTGTGTTATTTGGGGCCGCTAAGATGAAATCAAAATTGTAATTAGCTTTAACTGAAATCCATAATCAAACTTGCAATCTCTCTCTTTCTTTTGGGAAAGAAAAATCTGTACGTTCTTGAAGATGGGTTTTTTGCAACGGAAATTGTCTGCCACCGATGCATAAACTGGTTTTTTGGGATACTCAGGTCGTGAACATGCTGACCTCAATGGAATATATTCAAATGTTAAAATCTCTGATGTGAACAATACATGTTTACTTGGTAACTACTAATTTCATCTTCAACAATGCCTTCACCACTATAATGCATCTGCATAATTCATTAACGATATCAATGAATTTCATTCAACTTCTGGAGTATTTGAAGGATTATCAAAGCATGTACTTGACGAGGATGTTTAAATTGCATAATCTTTCAGCAGCGGTAAATAAACGATTAGGAAGATTTACTTAGGATGTTCCATTTCCAAACATTTTGAAGTTTCTGTTTTCTATTGATACTTTTTATCGGTTTTAACAGAAGAATCAGTAAGTGAGATTACCACAGGAAGATCCGAAATCATCTCTTGAAATGTGTCTGTGCATGTAAGGTGGTTTATTATACTAAAATTTGATACTTTCAGTTGTGTTATCATATTGTTGACCCCTATTTTGTTGTAGAAGAAGCCATCTTCAAATCAGGAGGCAGCTGAAGTTGCAACAACCGTTTCATCCACTCAGAGCTTAAGGCAATTGCAGCAGCAGTTTCAGGGATATGATCATCCAAACAATGTTTCTGTAGAAGAATCAGTGAGTGAGATTACCACAGGAAGATCCGAAATCATCTCTAGAAATGTGGTTGTGCAAGTAAGGTGGTTTACAATACTAAAATTTGCTACTTTCAATTGTGTTATCTTATTGTTGACTCCTATTTTGCTGTAGAAGAAGCCATCTTCTAATCAGGAGGCAGCTGTAGTTGCAGCTGTTGGAATAGATGCCTTAGAGGCAATCTTATTTAGTATGAACATTGTTCTTGGCTAGACTATTCATTGCATTATTTATGGAGATATTTAATAAAATGTAGTCATTAGATTACAATCTGTTGTTTATCTTAAATATCCCTAGTCCATTATATTGATTAACAGGACGATCAACTATAGACTAGTACGGCGTTGGATTGATATGGAGATTTCACGATACAACACATGGGTATGCATTAGGGGTAATGACATATTGGATTGACCCACACCGAGAAGGATACATACAAATTATGTAAAGTGACAAGTGATTCTCGTAGTGACAATGGTGTTGTGGTCCTTAGATGAAGTCACTAGATACTCTAGTTGTGAAATATCATGCTTTGATATCGTCAAACACTACACCATGACTGGGTATCAATAAAGGAGTTAATCAGGCAAGATATGAAGCAATCTTAGATATGGTAGGGATATAGATAGGATTTGTCCCTCCCACATAACGAGAGCAAATATCTGGGCCACTCAAGGGGTAGTGCTTATAGAATGTCTGGCCAGACTCAAATAAATCAATAAAGAGTTGATGTTATCTATATGGAGAAGACTATTCTCAGGATCGAGAAACTATTGATTGGATATACAAGTGTGACTTTTATGTATCGTGTCCAATCCGGATATGGATACAAATGGATAATACAATGCGGTAACATTGGTCAGTAGGTTTGTCGGATTACTATTTCTATTAGTTGGGTGGCATGGATGTGTTGCTAGACACCGCTCCATGTTAGTAATTGTTACTACCAACTAAGTAGAAACCTATGGTGTCCGAATCTTTATGGATTAGACCGGACTTGTGAATTAATTAATATGATAAATTAAATAGAAGGATCAATACGCAACTACTTGCAAAATAAGTAGGACTAATTTGCAAGTTGGACTAATTCGTCTATGGACATGATTAGGAGAGGGGCTAATATGTAGTTAACAAGGAGTTGTTAGAATATGTAAAGGACACTCCTAACTTATTTCTCAAGGTTGTTGTCATAATTGTTATAACACAAGGAGAGAAACAAGACAAGGAGGGTCACCCCCACCCCCCCCCCCCCCCCCCGTCCGCCCCTCTACTTGTCGGCCTCAAGAGCTGCGTCCCGCCCCTTTATTGCTCCAGTTTGCGTGATTCTTCTTCTTCTTCCTTCATCCCTAGCTATCACAACGTTAGGGAGAATCCGGATTCAATCCTAGTAGTGGACTATCCATTGAGACGTGAATACTATTTCACGATTGAAGTCATCACAGGAGACAAGCAAGGTACATGATGTTCTCATCCTTTACCATCCTTATGAATTCTAGACTTGTGATCCTTGGAGGGTCTTGAACGGATGATTATTTTTTTTCCTTACACCGTGAATCCGTATCAAAACCCTTCAATGGTATCCGAGCCACATGTCGTAGAGCATAACGTGGTTTATGTGTTACGTGTATCTCAATTTTACACCTTAATTGTTGATTATCGCGTAAAACCTAATAATTAAGCATATTCATGCAAATCTGAATATGATTCAACCAAATATGATATAATATTACATAGGATATAAGGATTAGTGAGTTTGGTTCAAATATGATGGGTAATTTTGGATCTTGAAAAACCAGGGTTTGCGCACAAATTGGAAAATGGGGTTTTCAATTTGGAAACAACTAAACTTGAGAAACAAGGAAGAGAAGGAGTTGTTTTGGAAACAACCCCATGGGGTTCGTCCCTTCCTAGGACCTCCCCTCCGTTACTTGCTGCCCAAGCCAAGGGCCGAGACCCCAAGCCGGGTCGGCCGACTGGCAGTTGGACCGCACGGGTCGGGCTGACCGCCCTAGGACAGCCCATACGGCTCCTAGGGGTTCGACCAAGGTGTTGATCGGGCCTCTTGGACCGTTTTGACCCTAGTTCATAAAAAAACATCTAAAAATTGACCAAGCGCGTTAAAATTAGATTTTATCTATTTATGTGTTATTCGCATGGTGATTGGATATGGCCTTAGGTGTGGATGTTGTGATTGTTTTACTTTGTGGTTTGGTTTTTATTTGTAATAATTAATGTAATAGTTAATTAGGTTTTACGGCTTGCGAGCCGGTCTTCTTCTCAACTTTTGAGATCTCTCTATTTAGTATTGATGCTAGCTAGTATTTGATAGAGTAGATGATAGTCAAGACATGGAGAAGAATCCTAAAGAATAGAAGAGACCACAAGATGGAGGCATTCCACAAAGCTATGGAGCATGAACTAAAAGATGGAGGCACACAGAGATGAGCTTGTTGTTGTAGGGTTCATAGATATTCTCATTAGCTTGGGAATATCTCAGTTTAGGAGGCCATATCCACATCTCGTTTATTTATTGTTTGTGTTTGTTTAATTTATTGTCTTGTTGTTTTATTGTTTGGTGTATGGATGATACATGCATTTTGTTAACAAGATTGAACAACCCGAATCTTTTATTTTGGGATTGCCCAACCAAGATAAGTAGATCAGTTGATATGGATCAACAAAGTGATTAAAATATGAAACTGATCTATCACATACAGATCTACAACATAAATTATAGCGGAAGATTCATGTGTTTACCTTGTCTTCCTTAGCTCCTAAGAACAGCGGATGATCGTAGGATGCTTGCTTTCACGTGCCCACCTTGCCCCCACAGTCTGGCTCGAATCACTAGGACGAAAGCTCTGATCCACACCAAGTTCCACCAATAGAGGCTAGTTAGAGAGAGAGTCTAGGGTTTACTGTATTATGATCAGCACATGATCTCTACAATAGTATATTATTATGTCTCTAGCATAATATGTGTAGGAGGCTGTCTCCTTATATAGACATACTTATAACTAGTTTGCACATAACCCCCTAGGGTTTGTGCCTTTGCTACTAACCCCATAAGGTTTGAGCTTCTCTCAACTAAGCCCATAAGATTAGGATAATTGCATTGGGCACCCCACATGGGCGCACCAAATGCTAACATCCCCATTTCCAGCAAACACAAATACCTTAATAGATATAAAAATACTAATTGAACCAATTCTTCCAACAGCTCCCCAGACCCGATATTCAAAATACCATTTATTTTATTTTTATAAAATGACGTCAATGTAAAAATTCAGCAACGTAGAACCCATACTGATTTGATTTTCTTTTGAACCGAGACCCATCACGACCTGAGAGATGTTCAAGACAACGACGTCGGAGAAAACATAGACGAACGAAAACAAGGGCATCGAATAAAACCCATATTCAAAACCCATATTTTTGTGGTCTTGATCGACATGAAGGAGACCCGAGGGAGTGGATCTGGCCCTATCCCGCGACCACGGGCTATAGAAGTGTAGGGGGTGCTTGGTGGAAGACGTGTTGGCCGTGTTGGTGGTTTGCGGTAAAGCAGGAGAGAGATGTGAGGGGCGGTGAGTGCGACAGAGATAAGTACATGGGAAGAAGGGGGATAGATGGTATAACAGACCTTTGCAAATTCATGTCCAAAATGTAGAAGTGCTGAAGTTAACGGGCTCTCCCTGTCATTTACTAAAACCGTTACCTATAGCGGTGGTTTAGGTTATTATCCAAACCACATGGTAGCTTTCTGGTAATTGCCCATGCCACATGGGTGGTTTGCGTCATTTACCCCCCCCCTCCCCCCGTTCTTTTCGTCTTCTTATTTTACATTTTCACATTCCAGCTTGTTACACCTGTAATGATCATAGCCCTGGCCCTTCTTGTTGTCCTGTGTTTTCTTCAATTAATCAATTCTATTATCACCATGAGCATTGCCTAGCCAAATAAAACAACTCTACAAAAGCCAGCACAACAATAACCCGAGCATAAACACCACCAGTACCAAATCCTCATTTCCAGCAAGCACAAACACATTAATAGATATAAAAATACTAATTGAACCAGGTTCTTCCAAAAACTCCCCAAACCTGATAAGCAACAGACCATTTATTTTCTTTTTCTAAAATGATATCAACGTAAAAATTCAGCACCGTAGAACCGATACTGATTCAATTTTCTTTTGAACCGCGACCCATCACCACCTGGGAGATGTCCGAGACAACGACATCGGAGAAAACCTAGACGAACAAAAACATGGGCATCGAAGAAAACCAAAATTTGAAACCTGAATAGCACCCTCATCGAGTTATTCCGCGCGATCAAAATTTGAAGAAGAAGAAGAAGAAGAAGAATAAGAAGAAGAGAAGGTTCGTATGCCTTATGCCAACTGACGAGTTTGGAGGAAGAGAGCGACGAACTCATCTGAAGTGGCGGTGGTGGGTATCGATTATGGTGTGTTCTTGATCGACATGAAGGATACCCGAGAGAGTTGATCCGGTCCTATCCCGCGACCACAGGCTATAGAGGTGTAGGGGGTGGTTGGTGGCAGAAGTGTTGGCAGTTTGCGGTAAAGCAGGAGAGAGATGAGGGGGGGGGGGGTGAGTACGAGAGAGATATGTACATGGGAAGAAGAGGGATAGAGGGTATAACTGACATTTGCAAATTCATGTTCAAAATAGGAAGAATAGGGACAAAGTATCATAACCCACCCCACCCTTCATGTCCAAAATGTTGAAGTACTGAAATTAACGGTAAGGGCTCTCCATGTCATTTACTAAAACCTTTACCTATAGCGGTGGTTTAGGGTATTATCCAAACCACATGGTGGCTTTCGAGTAATTGCCCATGCGACATGGGTGGTTTGCGTCATTTACCCCCCCCCCCCCCTTCTTTTCTTCTTCTTCTTCTTCTTTCACATTTTCACATTCCAGCTTGTTACACCTGTAATAATCATAGCCCTGACCCTTCTTGTTGTTCTGTTTTTTCTTAAAATTAATCAATTCCATTATCACCATGAGCATCGCCTAGCCAGATGAAACAACTCTACAAAAGCCAGCACAACAATAACCCGACCATAAACACCACCAGTACAAAATCCACATTTCCAGCAAACACAAATACATTAATAGATATAAAAATACTAATTGAACCAGGTTCTTCCAACAACTCCCTTGACCTGATATGCAACAAACCATTTATTTTCTTTTTTTAAAATGATGTGAACGTAAAAATTCAGCACCGTAGAACCCATACTAAGTCGATATTCTTTTGAACCGAGACCTATCACCACCTGGGAGATGTTCGAGACAACGACATTGGAGAAAACCTAGACGAACGAAAACATGGGCATCGAAGAAAACCCAAATTCGAAACTTGAATCTCACCCCCATCGAAGAAGAGAAGGTCCGTATTTCTTATGCCAACTGACGAGTTTGGAGGAAGAGAGCGACAAACTCGTCTGAAGTGGCGGTGGTGGGTGTCGATTTTGGTGTGGTCTTGATCGACATGAAGGAGACCCGAGAGAGTGGATCCGGTCCTATCCCGCGACCACAGGCTATAGAGGTGTAGGGGGTGGTTGGTGGAAGATGCGTTGGCAGTTTGCGGTAAAGCAGGAGAGAGATGGGGGGGGGTGAGTACGAGAGAGAGATGTACATGGGAAGAAGTGGGATAGAGGGTATAACTGAAATTTGCAAATTCATGTTCAAAATAGGAAGAAGACGGATAGAAGTATCATAACCCCCCCCCCCCCCCCGAGAGAGTTGATTCGGTCCTATCCCACGACCACAAGCTATAGAGGTGTAGGGGGTGGTTGGTGGCAGACATGTTTGCATTTTGCGGTAAAGCAGGAGAGAGATGAGAGGGGGGGGGGGGTGAGTAAGAGAGAGATACGTACATGGGAAGAAGAGGGATAGAGGGTATAACTGACTTTTGCAAATTCATGTTCAAAATAGGAAGAAGAGGGATAGAAGTATCATAACCCACCCCACCCTTCATGTCCAAAATGTACAAGTACTGAAATTAACGGTAAGGGCTCTCCCTGTCATTTACTAAAACCGTTACCTATAGCGGTGGTTTAGGGTATTATCCAAACCACATGGTAGCTTTCTGGTAATTGCCCATGCCACATGGGTGGTTTGCGTCATTTACCCCTCCCCCCCCCCCCCCTCTTTTTTTCTTCTTCTTTCACATGTTCACATTACAGCATGTTACACCTGTAATAATCAAAGCCCTGACCCTTCTTGTTGTCCTGTTTTCTCTTCAAATTAATCAATTCCATTATCACCATGAGCAGCGCCTAGCCAGATGAAACAACTCTACAAAAGCCAGCACAACAATCACCCGACCATAAACAACAGACCATTTATTTTATTTTTCTAAAATGATGCCAACGTAAAAATTTAGCACCGTGGAACCCATACTGATTCGATTTTCTGTTGAACCGACACACATCACCACCTGGAGATGTTCGAGACAACGAAATCGGAGAAAACCTAGACGAACGAAAACATGGGCATCGAAGAAAACCCAAATTCGAAACCTGAATCTCACCCCCCATCGTGTTTTTCCGTGCGATCAGAATTCGAAGAAGAAGAAGAGAACGTCCGTATTTCTTATGCCAACTGACGAGTTTGGAGGAAGAGAGCGACGAACTGGTCTGAAGTGGTGGTCGTGGGTGTCGATTTTGGTGTGGTCTTGATCGACATGAAGGAGACCCGAGAGAGTGGATCCGGTCCTAATGCCACCACAAGCTATAGAGGTGTAGGGGGTGGTTGGTGGCAGATGTGTTGGAGAGGGATAGAAGTACGAGAGAGATGAGGGGAGGGGAGGGGGGGGGGGGGGGGGGGGGGGGATGAGTACGAGAGAGATACATACATGGGAAGGAGAGGGATAGAGGGTATAACTGACATTTTCAAATTCATGTTCAAAATAGGAAGAAGAGGGATATGAGTATCATAACTTCCCCCCCCCCCCCCCCCCATCCCGCGACCACAGGCTATAGAGGTGTAGGGGTTGGCAGTTTGCCCCCCCCCCCCCCCCCCCCCCCGGCTTCTAGTAGTTGATAATAAATAACAAAGAAAAGTCAAAAAAATACTCCCTCTCCATCTACTTTTATGTGTCCCAACATGATGACGTATTTTGAGGATTAGCCAATTAATGTTAGAACTTGTATTATTTTTGATAATATTGTAGAGGGATTGTAGCTCTACAACATTATGAAAAGATACACAATTTTTCGTATCATTTGGTAAATGCTTCTTCATGTTTGCAAAAAAAAGGACACACAAAATCAGAAAGATGGAGTAGTTTGCAAGCGATAAATGTAAGCAGCAAGTCATACATCTACAAATGATGAAGTTAAGGGGGTTTGCAAATGATAATTTACTTCAGCTTCCAAGTCTTGCAACATTTCTTGGTTGGCAAATAGCCAAGACCAGGAAAGGCGAGCAATAATCAACAACTGAAATCCTTAGTAACTTAACTGATTTTCATCTGTGTATGAAGTTTCACAACATCAGACTGTCAAATGGAAGAGAAAAACTAATGAGCAGACGAGACAGTTTTATCAAGAACTGAAATCACGTTTTGATTAATGAGTTGTTCCAGATCAATCATTTAGAGAATCCGTCTTTAGCCAACTCGAAGAAAACAAACTCATCGTCATCGCTATCGCTGATCCATCCATAGCAAGGCTTCCTTCTCTTAGTTGACCCCTCGTCACAGGTTGCAGATGAACCACCGGCAACACAGCTGACAGAATCTCCAACTTCACAAGAGTAAACATTGTCCTGAATCACATGTTCAGAAGCAGAAGTCAGTACAAATTTAAGCATCTTCCAGTTGGATCTCATAGCTTTGTAAGGATAGGTAAATGATCAACTAGTTCAATTCGTCAAAAGCAAAGAGAAGTTCACTGGGGAAAAAGAATCTATTTATGCGTAAACTAGTTCTATCAGATAGTCTCTCCCATGATTTCATGAATAAAAGTATTACGTATATAACTGAAAACCTTAAGGTCAGTCACAGCTTATGGCTTTATGTCACATGACTTGTAGAGGCTATAAAATCACAGAATAAGGACTCTTCCCTTCTTACAAAGCTACAAGAAGGCAAGATGATGAAATATGTGTGCATCTGTGACTCTTCATTTTCTTACAATGCTACAAGAGCGCAAGATGACGCAAAACACAGCAATCGATATTTTAATAAGGAAATGCAGATAAGAAACTCATATGAAAGTAAAAGCTTAAGAAATCTAAGGAACTCAAGCCTCTTTTGGGTAGCGGATATGATACGCAGGGTTATGTGATATGAGGTGGGAGTGGGACATGTAAAATGTGGGATAAGGCAGGATATGATATGCTACTTTACTATGTTTGGGTGTTGTGGGATATGAGGCAGGATATGAAGGAGGATTTATTTGAAAATGACCGTATTGCCATGCAATGTCGTGAATTTGGATTCGTAGTTGTTTGTCTTCTAATTTGGGCGCTTAAAACACACTTTCTTAACAAAATAAAACATACTTCCTTATACATGACTAAATTAATTACTCACATTAATTTATTAATTTATTATTATATTTTGTAATTAGTAGTAATTAGTTCATTAAAAAGGAAAATGGAGTGACCGGTGCAACAAGTTTTTCAAAAATTCGACAAGAACACACTAGTGTTCATCTTTCCCCCGAAAAAGCAATTCACTCGATTCTTCTCCTTCGCCCGACCAGCTATAGCTGGATGATCTCCATGACGTTGTGAGCAATAGCCCTCATCCAATTTGTCAAATGGTAGGGTATCAAGTTTGGAATCGGGCAAGAAAGAGATGAACCCTAGCCCTCTGAAAATCAATCAACTCTCCCTGCCTGTTTTTAATCAAAGCACCACAAATCGAAGACCCAAAATTCAAATTCGAAGCCCCAAAATTTGAAATCAAAGTTGCTAGTGGTGGTGCAAACGACACTGCTGGTGGTGGTGGTGCGGTGGGAAGAGGAGGACGGTGGTTGGCCATTTACTCCAGACCGCCCTTCACCGTAGAGATCAACCAGAGGGAGAGAGGAGTTGCAGATCTGGGCCCGTCTCTCTGTTCTCAATGAAGAACAGCCACCTAGAGAGAAAGGAGAGGAAAACTAAGAAAAGATAGATGATGGGGGTTGTGCGGTGGGAGAGGAGGAGGAGGGCGGAGGAGATGTCGTTGAACACATAGGAGAGGTGAGGGAGAGAGTGAACGGGTGTGGGGAGAGAAATACTGAATGTGAACAGTTGACGAGTGTGGGTATTTATAGTAGGTAATTTTATGTTTTTGATGAGGGAGAGGATATCATATCAAATCCTCCTCCCTATATGGGAGGGAGGGGGTTGACAACTGGATATACAGAGATATGTTTCTATAAGATGAAGAGTGACTGCCTGTCCTATATTCAGTTCCTTAAGCTGATACGAGTAGTAGCATAGAAGAGCTTCCTAATCAAAAAACTAACTCGCACTTCAATGATGTGAGGAAATAAGGGGCTAATTCTATTAGGGCACTAACTAAACTTATAAACTTTATTAGGAAGGGAAGTTGGAAAAATATCTTTCCAATCTTGTGACTTGTGAGTCAATGCAGACAAGAGCAGTTTGTACAAGGATGGGGTAAATTTCTCATGTTAACTTTTCCCACCATGACTTTGCAGTAATGAACGTGATATGACATGGCACGGAGCATGCTGGGGGTAGGCTTCTCTAGAAATGCCGCTGGAACGAGGGACTGTTTCACCTATGCTTACATTTTATAATTACACCTAACTTGCTTCAGTGACATATACATTATACACCATCAAGATTAAGTTAAAATAATCAATAACAAGATTAAGTTTACATAATCAATGACAAGATTAAGTTTAAATAATCAATGAAACTGTGATCGATTAACCAAAGTTATTGCCGCCTAGAGCAAGAAGCAGCCAACAAAAAACCCATTAAAGCCAATCCAAATGGCCCTGCAATAATTGAAGGAAACTATTTTTCCTTAATTTGTTGAAGATTTTGGGTCGGGGGTATTTGAATTCCAGATTGCAAACATAGTCGTTTTCAGATCGTGTGACTGGGGAACACAGCCAGTTTAGCATTTCCATCAATGGTTTCAAAAAAATTCGTGAGGCAGATGATACTTCTTTAGATAATGAATTAATTAAAAAGTTCTCTTGTTACCAGATTAAAAAATGTGGGTAGAATAGAAATCCGCAGACATTTGTTCAATGTTTTCTCCCATTAACAAATGAAAATTGAAGAGCCTTTAATAATAATAAATTGTAGGCTTCTCGATAGACACGATATTTTTTCCTAAAAGAAAAGCCTCCACGTTGTTGAAGCTTGACCAGGATATTTTTCCAATTTAGTTCAACAAAGATTTTCCATTGAAAACAAACAGGGTTCTCGATGTTCTCCATATTCCTCAGTAACACAGCGATTAATTTTACTTTTGATATAAAGGGATTAAATCAAACTGAAACAACCAGAAGACGATTCAAACTCAACAAACATACAGCATTTTCCTACAACTCAACTAAACACGTACCTGCATGGCAAGTACCAGATGCATTTATGGTAATATGCTAATGGGTAAAAGAAAAATGTCCAGGCTCAGAGTTTTACAAAATAAAAAACACAAATCAAAGGTCAAGCAGAAGGCAGAACAACGTATGTCCTAGAATAAAATTCATAAGTGGTGACATCAGATTCGACAGACCTACGTTTTTATTAGAACTACAAAGCATGAGCAAATGTGGTGCCGGATAAAACATATTGAACCACACATGAATGAAGGGGAGATATATTAAGACTACAAAAGAGAACTCGTAAACATATATATGTTCGATAACACCGAACTAGTTCTCCTCTGTAACATCCGAGATGCAAAGAGACCACCCAAAAAGAATGCATAGTAGGTAAATCATATAGCCAAGAAAAACATGCCACACAAACATATAAAACCACAGCAGTCCAACGAGTAGAGAAATTCAATAAACAGAAAGATAAAAGAAAAAGGTTGAACAAAGAGATGTTTGGAAGGCTTCGTGGGTTTTGCTAATGATGATAGACTCAGAACTAAACATCACACGGGTTTACTTCGTTTATCAGTTACCAACTCCCTATTTAAATAGCTTTTCACTTATCTAGCTTCTCTAGATATGTCTATTCAATTCTGAAAACAAGTTTATCTTTCTCCAGTAAATATTATTACCATTGGAACTATTATTATACTTCAAACATGCAACAACAATGTCATTTGCGATTAGGGATTAGGGATTACACCCTCTACCATTTCAAACCTCAGTTTATTTAATTTTGATTTACCCCTAATGAAGAGCCATTTCCGATAAATAATTAGAAAATTTGGGAGATAGTTAGATTCACTGTCCCAGATCGATATGTGATCCTATCCCTAATTCGCTAGGGTAAGAGAGAATTATGGTAATTTGGGAAGAGCACTAAATTATCATGTCAAAACTCTATACTCGGCAAAGACACAATTTTGCTTCCATATAGTGACTTTTATTTCTTCGATTACTTTGATTAGCATCTTACTGTAAAGCCAAATTTCTCCAACGAAATGTAAACAGTAAAAAATGGCTGAAATTTTTCCTGAACATTTTACCTGTGTAGACAAACAAGCCAGATCTTCAAATTCCTCGTCTTCATACACGGTAGCTTCACCATCAACCCCCTGGGGCTGATAATTGTCATTTACTTGCTCTATGGGTTCGTTATTCTGTTGGACTTGCTCTTCTTGCTCATTCTCCGATTCACTGTCCTCCTTCTCAGCTTCCTCTTGTTGTTCAAGGATGGTATCAATAAGAAGCTTGTAAGCCGCCTCTTCTATGAAACCCCACCCTGAGTCTCCACCATAAACCTAAACGACCCACACAAAAAAAAAAAAAAAAAAAAAAAAAAAAAAAAAAAAAAAAACCAAATTCGATTATCAGATCACATTATCATGACCTAATCACTAGTAATAAACAGAAATCTGAAACGAAAGTAGAAGGAAAAAACCCACCTTAAGTAGGCCTCTGACGGATTGACGAACAACATCGTCAGGGAAGCCTAAGGGCCGCATAGCGTCGAGCGCTGCGTCCAATCGCGTGAGACCAACCTGCAAAAATGACGGTCTTCCCTGTAAATGCCTCCATTTCCGATCAAATCACTGAAATTGATTGAGGGTTATCTGTGTGTGTGCGTGTGTGTAAGTGGGTCTGTGAAGTCTTGAGACGAAAGAAACAAATTACATACCCTAGGTCTTCGTCTTGGCGTCATGGGGGAATTTGTCGGTTCTCTTCGACGATTGAGCATGTAGTTCCAGCGACTCAACTTGGGGGAAGTAAAAAGTAAAAGAAGACAAAGAAGAAGAAGAGAGATCGATCACGATAAATGTGCTCTTTGCGGGGAGGCGAATCACGACATACACCTGCATTCAATGTTTTTCCGTGGAGCCCTTCCTTCTTCCATTTCTGGCGTTTCGAGGAAATCGTAAAAATGTGACACACCTGGCACTTACTCAACTCATAACCCTGCACACACCCCGTAGTCTGGTGGCATTTTTTCATTTTGATTCATCCTACGTGTCATTGCTTTTTCCTGTTTTTTTAAAAGGAAGTACAATATTTTATTAATTGTCAATCAGAATTATTTGACAAAGCATCAGCAATAAATGAAGCGGGATGTACAGCTCAAGGTGAGAGTGGGCCGGGCCGGGCCGGGCTTCAGCCGGGGCCGACGAGGTGGCGCCGGGCTGGTTATGGGACCCGTGGTTGGAGCGGGTCAGGTCGGTTCAGCGAGGGTAAAATGTGAACCCCACCGGGACCCGTGGCGTCGGCTTTGAATAGCTCAGTGGTGAGTAAGTCCTCTTTTTCCGGTTGTCTTGTGTTTCTCGTCTTGGCATCGTCCCAAACTTTGGTAAGAATGAGCACCTCCAATATCACGGGCGTCAATCTTGTTCGCTTATTTGATAAAACTCTTTCACGTGCACTAAAAGACGACTCTGATGCGGTACTTGAAACATGTGGGGTTAGTACATCACGTGCTAATGTTAATAATACCAAGTAGGTTTCGGCATCCCGCCCCCCTCCCCCACCACCACCATTGTAGCACATTTAAATCATTGACATTACCATAGTCATATGAATGTTTAGCTAATAACATATCCAATTCGGAGATACTTTTGGAGGTTGAACCATTTAACATGTGGGGAATCGACTTCATTGGTCCTTTCCCGCAATCAAATGGTAAGCTTACATATTATTGGAAGTTGATTATGTTACTAAATGGATTGAAACTATTTCTTGTGAGAAGATGATGCTCTCATAGTAGAGCGATTTCTTTGGAAGAACATCTTTACGAGATTTGGTATACCTAGAGGTATGATTATTGATGACGGCTCTCACTTCATCAACGAGCGTTTTGCAAAAAAAAAAAAAAAAAAAAAAAAAAAAAAAAAAAATCGCCAAGTATAGGGTCTGAACACACAAGGTGGCTCAAGCGTACACTCCTCAATCAAACGGGCAAGAACCAAGGACATTTTACAAAGGACAATGGAATTAGGTCGTAAAGATTGGTCCGCAAATTTGGACGACAATTTATGGGATTATAGAACGGCTTACAAAACTTCGTTGTTATTATAAGTGTTTGGGTGACCTAGGGCTTGTAAAAGGCCCAAAATTGACTTGCTTCCTTCAAACCCGTAGCAGAATGTTGGTATGCCGCGGTGGTGTTTTGCTGCTTCTGTGCGCTAATTTTGCGGCACCGTAACTTTCTCGTCCGGATGTCGTCTGACATCTACCATATATCGTTAGAAACCTCTGGAAGTCTACTTTTGAACGTAGGCGATCTCCCCTCCAAATTCTGAGTAGAACTCTTGTAGTGATCAAAATAGTACAGACTATCCAGATTTTGCTCATCAATTTTGAGTTGTAACTTCGTTTCTTGACATCTTTTTCTTTCCTCTTGCTTTCCCGAGCTTCCTTGGAAGTTTATTCATCTCTTGTTTTAATTCTTTGTCTTCTCCTGGTATCCTCCCCCCAAGTGCAAGTTCTTCCAATCGGGATCATTTTCCGTTCTTTGCTTGATTTCATATGTTTGCGCTTCATGCTATCGTTTTGATTTCGCGCCGCCATCACCTATTCCTGAAATACACTCCACAAAAACCGTGACATAACAGTGATGGAAAGAAATGCACTAAAGTAATGTAGATATAGGAAAAATAGTATGAAAACACAATTAGTTTATATAATGCTAAAAAAAGTGAAATTCTACTATTTCTATCTCTTTTTAAGCTGTTTTTTCACTCAATATTCCTCACAAAATCATAGAACATATGGGCTAAAGTTATACCTAACGGAGTGCTGTCATAACCCACACATGTAAGTTTTACTCGTCCCAAGCAAATTCCTTAACATTTACTCACAAAGAACATCACTCACCCATTTTGTGGACTTGCTGCTCTAGCCACGACTCAACTCATGCAGCAAAATGCAAATGCAAGTTAAATTTAATGCAACATAGACTCTCTAATGCAATTTGTTACCTATTTTTATAATACTATTATTTTATCTTTTTCGAGATTGGGAATCTCCTGAAAGTTATATCGAAATCATCAAGTTCTCAATACCTTCTTAGAGATGTCGCCTTATAGCAATTAAGACTCACTTGTCATGCGTCTAAGCTCGCATTGACGGCCCTCAACCAGGATCAATAACTGTGGAACACGCTGAAGTATCCCAATGCACCATCTGAGCTATTTCAAGGGTTTAAACTGTTGACGGCTTAGGGACAGTAGGATGAATCTAGACAGTGGCGCAGTGCTAAATGTTGCAGTAAAAAATCTCACAAAACTACATCTCACAATCCTTCACCGAATTATAGAAGATGTCGCAAAAAGAAGTGTGTGATACTTCAAAAATCCCACCTACACCTCCTAACTCCGGCGTATGATCAATGCTCGGTGAACAGACCGAGTAAAACGGTCTTCAAAAAGTGCACCATCTCGATCATCAAGTATGAAACTACTAAAAAATGAACAAAAGTAAAACTAGGAATCTACTGAACACGACTGAATAAACTTCTCTTCTGCTTTATTTTTTCTTTTTCTTTTCTTTTCTTTTTTGAACATATGAAGTGTAAACAACAAATCTCGAGACGCCAGTGACATGAATTTGTAATCACTTGGGGCGGAAAATGTAGTATACCGCGATGTACGTTATGTTAACATTCCCACACTTAGGTTTTTCTCGTCTTTAGCAAAATCTAACTAGGTAAATTAAAATAATGTGCCGATGCCTACCGGTCCTCCTCATCACCAAAAAAAAGATAAAGGGAACACATCCACCAATTAAACTCTTTCTTTCAACCCCCATGAACCCATGTGATGAAGAAAGCAACGCACGACAACTATCCTACTCTTGTGATGACGGTATAATGTCTTGAATCACCTCCTCAAATCAATGCATGTTGCCCACTGTCACTCACCGTTACTCATTCCTCTAAATCTGAATGACGTCCAATCCGTGTCGCAAATCTGAATGTATCGTGTGATCCTCTCAATGAAGATCCAAAAACGCTTAATGAATTTCCCCCATACTTTATCCCTCAACTACGACGAGTAGGAAGGTTCAGTCTACTGTAATGACAGAGCTTCCTAACAGCTTTCATACACTAAGTCGATCATTGAACTCTCTCGAACATTGTGCTTTATATCCATTGTACTTTCTCTAAAATCGTTCATATAAATTTTGTTTTCTAGTTTTTGGATTATCCAACATGCATTGGCTTCTAGAAAGAATGACTCAACTAATCTATTTTTTTGGGTAGGTTAACTCAAATCAAAGAAAACATGCAGACACAAGCCTAAAAAAATGTAACTATGCATAAAAGGACTAAAGAAAATGTGATGACACAACTTAAATAAACCTGCAGACCTGGTTAATGCAAGACGCGATCACGGACAAGTGACGTCGAACAATTGGCTAGAGAAATTCCCCCACACTTGGAGTTTTGAGTGGGTCAAATAAGTTTAGCGTGCAAGTGTGTGCTTGATGGAAGAAGTGTAAAGAATTCATTACAATTATTTCCCAGTCCTAGCAATAAAACAGCCATGCGATTTCATCTTAAAGAAAAATTAAAAACAAGAGTATAGGAATAATCACTACCGACTCAAGGTCGGGGAAGAAATCCCATTTTATGATTTGTTGTTTTTCGTGTTGTAGCTAGAACTCCGATGCGCTCCATGGTTCTTGTTTCAATTGTTGTAGAAATGGGGTGTTTCAAAAACATAGCTTGAGCTCTTCAACAATGGAGGAAGGTTTGCTGGTGAATGTAAGTTCACAGTTGGTTTCAAAGCTTTGAAACTATATTCAAAGCCTTGAAAACTCAAGAGCATGAACTGAGGGGGAGTTCTTACTCCTATTCATCTCTAATCTCCTGCACTTGATCATGCTTTGTTATATGATGAAAGACAAACTGATTATGTGTTATAACATGCTTTGATATCAGCATTAGCCTAAGTTGTTTTGCAGGATTGTAAGCTAAGTCTATTTTGCGGAAATTTTTCTTATCTCCAGATTTGCAGAATAGGAAATTCAAGGCTGCAGATTGATCCTACTGTTATGGAAGGTTGTCTAGACTTTCCTTAGACTTGGAGATTGAAGATCAGATCAAAATCAATGAATGAATCAAGCAGCTAGCCGTTGGAAGAGATCTGTTGTGAGTCAAAGATTCTGTAGAGGATTTTTATGGATTTCTGTTGAAGCTCCCCATATAATCTTCCCTATATAATCTGCAATTCAAATTGCTGAAGATAACTGATTCAGAGAGATTGAGAAGTACAAATCATTACACACAGATTCATACACTCTCACGGATTGACAAGCTTCATTGAAGAAGATCAAACATCCACTCAATCCATTTCAATCTCCAGAAGAACACTTCACGCTTTACTGCTTCACTGTCTTCACTTTATTCTTCATCCAGTGCTTAAATTATATATTTTTGTTATATTACTTAATTATCTGTTCTCATGAGTTGTTCAAGAGGAAAAACATAGACTCTTATTGTAATCAGTTAGCAAAAACAGGTACTAAATATTTTAGTGAGAACCACAGGCTGAAAAAGAGTAAGGCAATTCTCTTGACCTGATATCTGGGGCTTAGCTTTTAATTAATAAGAATTTATTGAAATCCTAGAGGGATTAGATCCCTTAGGCGGAGAGTAGGTCACTTGAGACTGAACTTCGTAACAAATCATTGTGTTCGTTGTCTTGAATTTATATTTTTTTACTTGTCTTCATAACTGCTTCAAAACAGGTTTCAGTTCAAAGCTTTGGAAGACTTTTCAAAACTTTGAAATACTCAATAACTTTCAAATTGTTTGTTTTGATTTCAAAGCCTTGAAACTAAGTTCAAACCTTTGAAATACTTCAAGTTCTTCAAACTTTGTTTTAAAACCACACTTTTGGAAAAAAGTTGCTATACTCTATTCAACCCCCCCCCCTCTCTAAATTATTTGATCTTGTATTTCCATACCTACATTCAGTCTTCAATTGGTATCAAAGCTTGTATCACTGTACAAATCTAACAATCTTGTGATCATGAGTAATGTAGGTGAAGGTGGTTTCTCACAGGGAAGAGCTTCTAACTGACCTCCTCTGTTTTGTGGAGACAATTTTTTACACTGTAAGGCCTTGGTGAAAATTTTCATCATTTATCAAGATATTGAACTGTGGTCCATCATCCAAATAGGACCTCACATATTCTACACAGAAAAAGATGGGATTAGAACTCCCAAACCTAAAAACTCTCTCTCTACTTCTGAATTAGAACAACTTTCAAAAAAGTTTAGAGCTATGAATCTTTTATACTATGTTTTGAATGCAGATGAATTCAACAGGATATCTACCGATAATATTACTAAGGAGATATCGGATAAACTGGTGCTAACTTTTGAAGGAACTAGCCAAGTGAAGCAAACCAAAATCAACATATTCCTTAGACAGTATGAACTTTTCAACATGAATGGAGATGAATCCATAAAAGACATGTTCAAGAGATTTACTGACATTGTTAACAATCTGGAGTCCTTGGGGAAATCATTCTCCAATGAAGAGAAAGTCTGAATCATCTTGAGAGGTCTGCCCAATGCCAAATGGGAACCAAAGACCACAGCCATTGAAGAAGCTCAAGATTTGTCCTCTCTCCAACTAGAAGATTTACAGAAAAAGCTACTCACACATGAGATCTCCATGAGTTAAGCTGATGGATAACTACCAGAGAGTGTCAATAATCTGGCACTCAAGGCCTAAGAAAGTGAACTACCTCAAATCCTTGAAGAAGAAGAAGAAGAAGAAGAACAAGAAGAAGAAGAAGAAGAAGATGAAGAAGATTCTTTTGCTCTCATTTACGAATCCTTTAAAATTATTAACAAGATGAAGAAGAACTTTAGAAACAAAGACTTCAGCAGAGAAAAATTCAAATCTTCAAGTACCAATGACTACATAGGTAAGTCCTCTTCCCATGGAAATAAATCTAAAGTAATGAATTGCTTTGAGTGTTGTGATGTAGGACACTTGATCAAAGATTGCCCTCACAAGAAAAGCAAGCACTTTCAAAATAAGGACCATGACAAAAGGAAGAAGGACATGGTAGATTCATGGAGTGACTCTGATTCTTCAAGTGAATCAGATTCTGAAAAATATCAAGCCAACCTATCTACATAATAAGCTTCTATGGGGAATAAGCTATCCCCAAAATATGACATGTGGAATAGCTTATCCCCATCTACAAAAATGGACCATATTCTTAAGAACCAAATACTTCGTAATAACACAACCTCAACTATCCAAACCTAGAGAATTTGTGGTCGGTCCCTCGGGCACGGGATATGCACTTGTGCCTTATGGCTAAACATGATGAAAGTTCAAAAAGAAAATTGATGTAATGGTGAATAGTCTAATGTCTAAACCTGCAAACGTTCTTTCTAAAATTGTGAAAACATTGCTTTTTAATGAAGAAGATTATTTAAATGAAATAAAGTCTTTAAAGGAGAAAGTTCATGAGCAAGAAAAAGAGAATTTGCAATTATTTTGCCAGAATAAGAATCTTGAAGTTACTCAGGAAAAGACTGATAGAGATTTCAAAATTTTGGAAACCAATTTCAAAGCCTTGAAAACTCAAACCAAAGAAGTTGTAATAGAGAACTCTCTTTTGAGTGACAACATTGTTGCTCTAAGGCATCCGTATGATGACTTAGAGGAATAGAAGACTACTCTGGCTGAGAAACTTCAAGACACTAAGACGGTTATGACAGAACTTGCTGGCTCTGAACATAATCTAAACTTGATTCTTGGAGGAAGTTTGTGTTGTGTTCACAAAACTAGTATTGGATACAATCCAAACTTTCCAGGAAAGAACAATACCAGATTTGTGAATGCAAGTGGCAGACATTCTCCAAAATGTGTTCACTGTGGAAAAATTGGTGATGTTAAGATGATCTATCCCTTTAGAAGAACTGAACCTCATATCATGAGGAACACTTTCCCAGTTCAACTTAAGAGACATGTGAGACAAATTTGGGTTCCTAAAGGGGTTAGACCACGTAACATGGTTGATCTTGAATATGAATTTAAATATCACACTTGGTCTAACAGTTGGATAAGGCAGAGAATGGTGTTTACAGGTTGTCACCAAGAACAAAGAACTGAAGTGGATTATGGATAGTGGTTGTTCCAGGAACATTAGTGGCAAAAGTTCTTTATTCATTGAACTGAAAAAACAATCAGGAGGGACAATCACACTTTGTGAAAAAGGTAAATACAATATCATTGGTATTGTCAAAGTTATAACGGTGTTGAAAAGTCTATTTCAGATTTTTATCTTGTAGATAATCTAAAGTTTAATCTGCTTAGTGTATCTCTATTGTGTGATAAATGAATAAGGTTATATTTGACAATGATAAATATGTAGTGCAAGATTAAAAATCTAGAAATTGCATTCTCGCTGTTCCAAGGTCAAACAATGTTTATTCTTTGAATACTAACAAAATTGCAGGAGAAAGTATGAAATATCTCAAGGCTTTGAAAGGGGATTCAAAGATTTGGCACAGAAAGCTTGGACACATCAGCTTGCATACACTGAAAAAACTAGTATCTAAGGACTTGGTCAGAGGATTACCATCGATCAAGTTCAAAGATGAATAAGTATGCAAGGCATGTGATCAAGGAATACAGACAAGGAGCTCATTCAATCCTAAGAACTTTGTATGTACAACTATACCTATTGAACTGCTTCATATGGATCTATGAGGTCCTGTGAGAATTTCAACTCCAAAGGGTAAGAAGTATATGCTGGTTATTGTAGATGACTTCTCTATATTTACTTGGGTAATGTTTTTAGGAGAAAAGTCTGAGGCACTATCTGAAATTTCTAAACTGTGCAAAGATTTTCAACTTTGAAAAACCTGCATATTGCTTCGATTAGGAGTGATCATGTTAGAGAATTTGATAAACTAGAGTTTGATTTATTTTGTGCCAAGTTTGGTATCTCTCACAAATTTTCTGCTCCTAGAACTCCTTAGCAAAATGGTGTATTTGAAAGGAAGAACATGACTCTTGAGGACATGTCTAGGACAATGATTTTGGAAAACAAATTGCCAAAGTCTTTTTAGGCAAAGGCTTTCAACACTGCAAATTATATTTTGTACAGGTTCCTAATTAGGCCTATTTTAAAGAAGACTCCCTATGAACTTTTCAAATGGAGAAAGCCAAATATTTCTTACTTCAAATCTTTTGGCTGTACTTGTTTTGTTCACAGCAATGGTATTGATAATCTTGGCAAGTTTGATGCCAAAAGTGGTGAAGGATTTTCCTTGCCTATTCTTTGACTATCAAAGCTTTCAGAGTTTACAATAAGAGAACCAAACTTGTTAAGAAAAGCATACATGTTAAATTTTATGAAAGCAATGATGGTTCTTTGAGTGAATTTTTTGCAGACCTGAATTTGAATAAGGATGAGCCACAGGATGAAGCAGATCTGGAGAATGGTTCTAAGACTAACATGCAGGAAAACTGAAGATATTTTCAAAGCCTTGAAAGTGGCTCTCAAAGCCTTGAAACAGAACCTCGAGGAACAGAGAGTCGTCAAGCCATTGCATCAAGTTCTCAAGGCCATGAAAAGCTTCCTGGACAACCAAAACCCTGGACACAAAGAAAGAATTTCAAATATATGTCATCAAATCCAGTAGACAACATCATGAGGAGACCTTTGCTCATGTGGCCAGATTGGAAGAAATTAGAATGTTACTTGCATTTGCATCACATAAGAACATCAAACATTTTCAAATGGATTGTAAATGTGCATTTCTAAGTATTTATCTACAAGAAGAATTTTATGTGCTCAACCTCGAGGTTTTAAAATTGATGAGTTTCTACATCATGTTTATAAGCTTGACAAAGCTCTTTATAGCCTCAAACAAGTTCCAAGATCTTGGTAAGAAAGGTTGTCAAAGTTTTTACTTGAAATAATTTCAAAAGAGGCTAAGTCGACAAAAATCTTTTCATTAAGATACATAAGAAATACATATTATTAGTAAAATTATATGTTGATGATATTCTATTTAGTGCTACTATTGATTCTCTTTTCAAGGATTTCTCTAGTTTTATGAGAAGGGAATTTGAGATGAGCTTGATTGGAGAGCTAAATTTCTTTCTTGGACTTCATGGACATCAAATGAAGAAGGGAATTTTCCTACACCAGAATAAGTACACCAAGTATTTGTTGAAAAAATATAAGATGTCTCAATCCAAGGTAGCTAAGACTCCCATGAGTTCTACACTATCCTTAGACAAGGATAAGAATGGTAAGAGTGTGAACCAGAAATAGTTCATATGTATTATTGGTTCACTGCCCCATCTTACTGCAAGTAGAACAGACATTATGTCTAGTTTCCGTATGTTTTCTAGATTCCAAGCTGATCCTAAAGAGTCTCACTTAGTTGGTGTCAAAAGAATTTTCAGATATCTCAATCGTACCAAAGACTTCGGGCTTTGGTATCCTATACAGTCTAACTTTTCTCTGTGTGGCTATTCAGATGCTGATTTTGCAGGATATAGAGTTGACAGAAAAAGCACGTCAGGATGTTGCCAATTCCTTGGATCATCCCTGATAAGCTGGCCTTCTAAAAAGCAAAATTCAGTAGCTTGATCAACAACAAAATTTGAATATATAAAAGCATGAGCTTGCTTCTTACAAGTGTTGTTGATAGCTCAATAAATGAGATATCTGAGTTATGACTTCATAGATATCCCTATCAAATGTGAAAATGATCAGAATGTTAAGAGTGTGAACCATAAGTAGTTCAGATGAAAGTTTGGTTCACTGCTCTATCTTACTGCAAGTGGACCAGACATTATGCTTAGTGTATGTATGTGTGCTAGATTTCAAGTTGATCCTAAAAAGTCTCACTTAGTTGTTGTCAAAAGAATTTTCAGATATCACAATGGTGCCAAAGACTTAGGCCTTTGGTATCCTAAATAGTCTAACTCATCTCTGTGTGGCTATTTAGATGCTGATTTTGCAAGGTATAAAGTTGATAGAAAAAACACTTGAGGGTGTTGCCGCTTTCTTGGATCATCCCTGATTAGCTGGCATTCTAAAAAGCAAAATTCAATAGCTTTATCAACAACATAAGCTGCATATATAAAAGCATGAGCTTGCTCCTCACAAGTGTTGTGGATAGCTCAACAAATGAGAGATCAGAGTTATGTCTTCAGAGATATATTCCTATCAAATGTGACAACACTAGTGTTATCTCTATTACAAAAAATCCGGTACAACATTCAAGAACTAAGCACATTCATGTCAGACATCACTTCATTAGAGATCATGTGGAGAAAGGTGATGTATCTTTATCATTTGTGCCTACTAACCTGCAGTTTGCATATATCTTCACTAAATCACTTCCATATGATAGATTCACAACCCTGAGATTTGAACTTGGCATGTTGAATGAGGAAGCACTGGTTTAGGGGGAGCATCGGGTAAGTTTGTGTTTTTCAGTGTTTTGGAAAGTTTTTCAAATCCTTGAAAAGCCTTTCAAAGCCTTGAAAATTTTTCTGCAATATCACAGTTTTTCAAGGCCTTGAAATTCTCTTCAAAGCTTTGAATATAATTTTTTATACTATATAGTTCAATCAATTGATCACTAATGCTGGGTGTTATCTATGTAGATAATTTTCTGGCATTATTTTTACCTTTTAAAACAAATCTTTTTCAAATCTGAATAATATTATTTTCTTTCCAAACGAAGTTGAATTTCAATCAAACTTTCCTTCCACAAATATTTGGGAATATTTAGTTTCCCTCTTTAACTCAAACTCTTCAGTATTTATCTTCTCTCTTCTTTCTTTCTCTCTTCTATCTTTCCTGCCTCTCTTTTCTTAAACCCTTAACCTACGGTTTCACGGAGATTTTCACAAATAATCAAGATGGTTGGTGGAAACTCAAAGAAGAACATAGGGAAGAAAAGAAAAGCTGGAGAAGAAGAATTTCAAGGTATCAGTGCTAGTTCCAATACTAGGACTCTCATTGGACCACATTGCCTACTGTAGTATGATCAATACTAGCATGTTGAATGATATGGATTTGGAGTGTATTAGGAGATTCAAACTGAGTTCTATATGGAAAATCCCAAACCCCTCTTAGGTTGCATATCCTTGACTTACTAGCCTCTTTTACTTGAATCTGAAACAAGTGAATACTTTGGGTTAAACTATATCATCTAAGGTAGCTGGTGTTGACATGGAGCTAGATCATGTTGAATTTGCTAATGTCTTGGGATGCCCAAAGAGGTACAATATAGAAAACTACCCTAACAAGATTGATGGTATTAAGATGGCTAAGGATGAGTTCTTTCTGCCTAATATAGGCACTACCTTCAAGTAGTTAACTCATTATGTGTTAATTGTTGAAGCCAAAATCCTATTTACTATTCTGATGAGGTATGTGGTACCGAAAGAGAACTCAAAAGAATTGCTATCTGATATGGTATTATATCTGATTTAGTTGGTGATGCATGGTTATGAAATTGATCTGCCAAGCATTGTAATGGAACACATGCTTTATAGTTGTACCAAGAACAAGAAGCATCCTCTACCCTATGCCAACATCTTCTTACTTTTCTTTCACCATCTGGAAATACATGTTGAGAAGGAAGAGACAATTACTACTGGTTTTGGAATGATAGATGAAAAGTTATTTCAAAGTATTGGAATTGTAAAAACCAGTGAGGGAGCACGGAAGTTCTACTCTGAATTTTCTGCTGATGAGCAGAAGGCCAAGAATTTTTCAAAGCCTAAATCCTTAACCGCTCCATTATCCCTACCTTCTACCCCTCATGACCAGTCTCTAGTTCTTCAGGAGTTGGAATTTATTAAGTATGAACTAGATGAGCTAAAGCAAGGACAATATCAGATGAGTACTAAGTTCAGGCCAATGAAGTACATGATTGAGAGTGTTTTCAAGAGCATCAACTTGGTACATGTGGAAAAAGAGGACTTGCCAGCTCTATAAGGTTCAAGGAAGTTAGGGTCTACCAAAGACTTTTTTAATGAGTATAGTACTGAAGATCAGGGTGTTGGGGATAAAGAAGCTGGGACAAAGGTTGCTGAAGATAAGGAACCTGGTCAATAAGACAATATGGACTCAAGATTTCTACTCAAAGAAGCTTTACATAAGAAGAAACAGAAATGAAAGACTCCAGCTCTTGTCACTTCAGATGACATGTTTGAGGATGATGTGGTGGCTGATGAGCCTGGTTAAAAGAAGAGGATGCAGAGGATGAGGAAGTAGATGTAGAAGAAAGTGATCAAGAAGATGCTACAGGGAAAAAGACAGATGAAGATCAAAAGCCTTGAATCTAGTCTTTCCTTTCTTCTTTTCAAAGCCTTGAAATCTGTTTCAAAGCCTTGAAAATTAACTTTCCTCTTTCAAACTTTTTCTTTCAGTATTTAAATTTTCTAAATAAGTTGATCCAACATTTTCTCACATTTTTATGAAAGTAAAAAAGGGGGAGAATTTTAGAGACATACATTATCTGTTTTTAGGGAGATATGTTTTGGATTTGTATAAGTTTTTTTGTTTTTGAACTGCTTAGTTGTTTTTAATTTGGTTGTCTAGTTTGGTTTTGAGTCAACTATTATAACTGTTGGAATCGTTATCTATTTTTGATCTTATATATCTGCTTTTGCTATGCTACTAATGACCATCGTTTGCAGAAATACAGTTCAAACAAAATTATTGGTTTTGTCTTTCATTAAGGGGGAGATTGTAAGTTCACAGTTGGTTTCAAATCTTTGAAACTGGTTTCAAATCCTTGAAAACTCAAGAGCGTAAATTGAGCGGGATTTCTTACTCATATTCATCTCTAATCTCCTTCACGTGATCATGCTTTGTTATATGATGGAAGACAAACTGATGATGTGTTATAATATGCTTTGATCTCAGCATTTGCATAAGTTTTTTTGCTGGAATGGAAGCTAACTCTATTTTGCATAAATTTCCTTATATACAGAGTTGCAGAATAACAAATTCAAGCCTGAAGATTGATCCTATGGTTATGGAAGGTTGTCAGGAATTTCCTCAGACTTGGAGATTTAAGATCAGATCAAAATCAATGAGAGAATCAAGCACCCATCCTTTGGAAGAGAGCTCTTGAGAGTCAAAGATTCTGCAGAGGATTTTTAGGGATTTCTGTTGAAGTTCCCTATATAATCTGCAATTCAAATTGCATAAGATAACTGATTCAGAGCGATTGAGAAGCACATAGCATTACACAAGGATTGATACACTATCACGGATTGACAAGCTCTATTGAAGAAGATCAAACATCCACTCTATCCATTCCAGATTCCAGAAGAACACTCCAAGATCTACTTCACTTTCATCACAGTGTTTTCATCCAGAGCTTATATTTTATATCTTTTGTTACATTACTTAATTATCTATTCTTGTGAGTTGTTCAAAAGGAACATCATAGATAATGATTGTAATCAGTTAGATAGAGCAGGTGTATTAGATAGGTTAGTGAGAACCATAGGATGGAAAAGAGTAAGGCAATTCTCTTGACCTGATATCTAGGGTTTAGCTTTAGATTAATAAGAAGTTGTTGAAATCCTAGAGGGATTAGATCACTCAGGCGGAGAGTAGGTCACTTAGGACCGAACTTCGTAACAAATCACTGTGTTCATTGTCTTGCTTTTACAGTTCTTTACTTTTCTTCAAAACTGCTTCAAAATAGGTTTCGATTCAAGGCTTTGAAAATACTAAGTAACTTTCAAATTGTTTGTTTTGATTTCAAAGCCTTGAAACTGAGTTCAAACCTTTTGAATACTTCAATTTCTTTACACTTTTTTTTATAAAACCACGCTTTTTTCAAAAGTTTCCATACTCTATTCAACCCCCCCCCCATTCTAGAGTATTTATTCGTGTAATTGCATACCTACCTTCAGTCTTCAGTGAAAGTGGGCAAAATATACCCTCCTCTCACTCATCATGTGTGCGCTGAACTCGGGCCGCCACAATGGCATTTTGTGCTCACCACCGTGGCAGGATTTCTGTTGCTTCCTCCTTCTCGTCGAGGTGGAGTGGTGCCCACATCGGTAGTAAATGTTTCTTCTCGTGCTGCCACCACGATGGGGTGATGGTTTCCGCAGTGGCATTCCCTTTTTTCTCTGTGTAGTTTTGTCGCCGCAGTGGGGTGATGGCCGTTGTGGTGTAAAAATTTTATATTTCTGTTTTGTCGGGAGGGGGGTGGTGGCTGCCGCGATGCTGCACCTTGTTCCTCGCTCCACCTCTGTGGCGTGTGATGACACTGTGGTGGCGTGTTAGGCCGAAATCCTTGAAGCTCCAAATATTTCTTTCACCGCGGTGGAGTGATGCGGCAAGGGGGCGACGTCTCGTCTGTGACAGAGACGGAGAAGGAGAAGGAAGATCCGTTGGAGCTAATATGTATATCTTGAGTTCATTTATCTTTCTTTTATTTTAGTTAGGCAAGATCATCGATCTAGAATCTTCATATTTTTTTATGATTGACTAGAATCATTTACTAGGGCCCGAGTGGGTGCCTAGGGTTTATGAGTTCTTGAAGTTTATTGCACTTTTTGATGGATGTCATGATTCGGCTTAATTGATGATCTAGTTTTACAAAGTTTATTTTTGATTCATGTTCTTCATCTTATGTTCTTTATTAGGATACATCTTAATCTTAAAATCTAGTTAACACTTATATTATTTCTTTAAATCGGTAGAGTTAGCCGTTATGAAGAATCAACACCAAGAGAAGCCATAGCATTTAGTAGCACCTTCATCCGTAGATCGAATACACAAAACTAGGTTGGTGTTTTATTGGTAGTAAATAAACGCAAGAATACCCTAGCGATCCCTCGTGGTGTCCTAATTCTACCCACTACTTTCACAAATCCATCTTTCTTTTCAGCACTTTTATTGTTGCATTACTTTATGTTAGACTTAGTTTTAGACAAAACAACCAATAAAAATGTAATCACTTCGATTTGATAGTAGGAATTAGTCTTGTCTCCTCTAGTCATGTGGGTTTGATATAAACCTGTGTTGGAGTAGATTGCCTAGAGGCAATCTTATTAGTATGAACATTGTTTTGGCTACAAGTTCTTATCGTAGTGAAAATGGTGTTGTAGTACTTAGACTTGAAGTCACCAGATACTCTAGTTGTGAAATATCATGTTTTGATATTATCAAACGTTACACCGTAACTGGGTAACTATAAAGATAGTAATCGGGCATGATAGAAAGCAAGCTAAGGGATGGTAGTGACGTAGAGAGGATTTTTCCCTCCCACATAATAGGAGAAAATATCCACGGTCACTTGAGGGGTAGTGCTTATGGAATGTCTGACCATACTCAGATAAATCAATATGAAATGTTGATGTTATCTGTGCAAATAAGCATATTCCCATGAGTGAAATACTATGGATTGGATATACGAGTATGACACTTATGTTCTGTGTCCAATCTGGATATGAAGATAAATGGTCATATGCAACACGGTAACATTGGGCACATGGTTTATCGGATCATTGAGTATTTCTATTACTTGGGTGGGAGATATGTGTTGCTAGACACCACCCTATGTTTGTAATTATTACTGTCATCTAAGTAGAAACCTACGGGTTCACACACCTTATGGATTAAATTGGATGTGGATATTAATTAGATGGACTAATTAATTAAAAATATCAAAACTCAGCCACTTGGAAAGTTAGGTGGACTAAGTTGCAAAGTGGACTAATCCATGTATGGACAAGATTAGTATTAGGGGCAAGTTTGTTGTTAATAAGGAGGTATTAAATATAAAAGGTCAAGCCTAGCTAATTATTTCTCGTGATTTTTCATTAAATGAAATAAGAGAACAAGGATAGAGACCCGAAGCAAGGAGTCGCCCCCATACTGTCAGCCTCCCTAGCCATTGGCCTCCATATGTGGTTCGGCCACCTGTGCTCCGTTTTGCGTGATCCTTTTGCCTCCGTCTTTGACATAGCTAGCACAAGACGTGAAGGGATTCCATATTACAATCCAAGTTGTGGATACCGGTAGAGACGTGAACATCATTCTGAGTTGTGATTACACAAACAAAAAAGGTACACAATCGTTTTCCTTTATCACATTGTGATAGCATCCCTGCGATCCGTGGAGGGATTTGATCAGAAAATTATTATTGTATTTCCGATGCGTAACCTGCATCAAAACCCTGCAACCTGTTCCTTACCACGAAAACTTACTACTCCTGACACTGTGCACTTGCGGTTTCTAAAAGGACGACATATAAGCTCGGGTGTTTCCACACCACCAGATGAAAATGGGATTTTGGGTGCCATAGCTTCGAACGAGATTTTCATTGTTTCTATCTCAACGGATAGAGTTATATCATTTCCATCGCTATTAATGGGTTAAATAACACCATCATGGCCGATGGACTTATCAATTCCATGCGGACAGATGGACTTTGCACTGGCATTACAATTGTCACATCCCCCTCCCGCCGACCCCGATTAGCGATTAATAAAACTTTGCGTTAACGGGAGGAGGGCGCGACATGCCGGTGCAGCCTTGACTCCTCGAGAGGCTAAATAAGTAATTTATAAAAGTCGTGATAAAAGTTTCTAAAAAAAATAACTTTGCGGAAGCGTAAATAACAAATAACTTGGGGTCGTCTTGATAAACAATTTGAATTGTAAGAAAAGAAAGTTGGAACATAAAAATTCAATGTCCTTTAGCCATCTCGACTCGTATCGTAACAAAACATAACTCGGGAAAGGTTCTAGGTATCATACAAGGCTCATACAAAGTCTTATATACATAATACTTAACTTATACATTCTTAAACCAAAAAACAACGACATGTATTTCATAGTAACTCCAAGTCGGCTAGCATATACTCGGCATCTAAGCACATAAGCGTCATCAAGCACGTAATCACATATGAACTTAACTCCATGCTAATTCTTGCTTCTTACATGTTATTAAAACTTGAAAAAAACATTAAAATTGAAAGAGTGAGCTCAACTAGCTCAGTGAGTTACATCTACGCCCCTCCGTAGGTCTGGAAAACGAAAAGGGCTAACTTTCCCATGGAGCGTCATGAACATAAGGCATAGTCATACATACATATACTTTTGAAACTTGAAATATCGTGACATTCATAAAACATAACTTGTATCGTAAAGAAAGCATAACGTAAAGCATAAGTTGAGTCATGAGAAATCGTATTGTTCCAAGTAGGAACCATGCTTTGTCTCGCGTAGAGACCATAACATACTTAAACATGTTTTCTTAGTTTCTTATCTTATGGCCCGTTTAACCTTCGTGACTTAACATAACATAACGTAGGGACATGTCCATCGCGACGGCTCGTGAGGCGACGCGTTGCCTGCTTATATTGCCCCGACAAAAGGGCCGTAGCCTGCCTATACCCGACAGGGGGTTTCACTACGGTAACCGTGGCCTTTCTGAAAGCGTGTTTTATCTTATGAAACGTTTATTTATTTTCTTTATTAGCATCCATGGGGCACAAACATTTCATTTGAGTAGGAAAACATGCATACATAATAATAGGGACAACATGAACATACATAAGCTTTTAAGAAACTTGAGGTTAGGTACAAACTTCGGGAGGTAGGGTAACTCACCTTGCGAGCTTAATCCATTTATTTAACATTCCTTATTCCAAATTCATTCATCTTTAAGCAAACGATCATCAACTCCTTTGTCACGTAAATAGCAAAGAACGCTACAAAGCATACATATAATCACTTAGCACAAAATCATTCCAAACATAGCACATAATCACTTAGCATGAATTCATTCCAAACATGGCACATAATGATTTAGCATGAAATCATTCCAAACATAGACATGCCTAAATCACTTAGCAAAATGATACTATTCTTATCAATGCAAGATAAACAAACTTCTCACACATCCATATACTTGTATTGTATTAAACATATTATTAGATGCATATGCAATGTAAAATGCAACACATAAGAGCAATATAACATATAATGAACTAAAAGGTAACTTGCATAAACTAACTTTAATAACTTGATAAACTTCTAAATCATGATTATAAGATAAGAGTAACCATCGCTAGTACAAAATTCATAGATGACTCAAAATAATTATTTGGGACCTCAAATTTTGACATAACATAGATAAAGAGTTTAAACTTAACATATAAAAATATCAAAAATTATGAAAACTTCTAAGTAGTTTTAAACAGTAACTTTCAGAGTTGTTTAGGTATAAAACAGAGGCTGAAAAGCGGTCTTGATAATAAATTCATAAAATATTCATAGTAATTCCAAAAATTATGACATTTTAACTGGAAGTAAATAATACCACTGTGAACAACATATCCAAATTTTGTAACTATTGGAGTAGAATAAGTATATGAAATCAATGAAAAACTTCTCTGGTCTGGGTTGGACAGATTGTAAAAACAGCACAAGTTTTTGGCCGATTAAAAATTAAATACAAGTCCAATGGCTCTGAAATTTTTACTGTACAAATATCATATACAAATGCACAAACTGTAAATTTTTCATATTTTTCTGAAAAGCTTAGGTATTTTTCCCAATTTTGTGAAAATAGACTCAAACATGAACTTTATGATTTTCTATACTTCAAAAACTTGTTGCATGCAAGGACCATTCCATCAAAATCTGAAATTGAACTAATACAAGGTCTAAATAACACATATATCACTACCCACATCATTTTCTTACATGATTCTAACAACAAACTTGATTTTGATGACATGCATGTATGTTCAAATGTGGGTTTTATGAAATATGCAACATTCAAGTACCAATATGATGATCTAGCCATGAATAAGATGAATCATGCTTGAAGATGAGGAAGATCAAGTTTAAAATTTACAAATTAAAGATCAAATAACACATGCAACTCAAGATCAAGCAACTTCATGCCAAGGACATGAATCATGAATAAATTGAGCAAACAAAGAAGAATGAGTGCTTACATATGAACCTTGAGAGGAACTAGAGATTGATCTTGGGTTCTTGGGGCTTGTAGGAGCATGGATTCTTGAAGAAGATGAAGGAAAAGACTCCCCAATGCATAGTATAACCTTAGGATTGAGTTTTTCATGATTTGAGTGGTGGGAAATGGAGTTCTGGGGGTGTTTTGTGAGGGTCAACACCCAAAACCGGGTCTTGCATTCTTGAGGGAGAGTTTGATTGTTGAAGAGAGTGAGAGAGAGCATGATAGGTATGGAAAATGCTAGGGAATGACTTGATGGGATATGGGGGGTAAACATAACCATACATGAATGAGTGAACATACTATTATATTATAGATGATTAGTTGGGTGGAAGAAAAATTTAGATGTAAAAGTTAATTGAAAGACATGCTATTTGGGTAAATGATGCTAAATTCAATAATTGAGAGGTTAATGCATAAAACATAAAGTTTGGAACACATTTACAAATTTACATAAAGTTATGGGGCAAACTAGAAGTTTAATATTAACTAACAAGTTGACACAAACATAACATTCTTGAAAATATTTTCTTTAAAGTCTAGCATACTTAATAAAATATTAACATAAACACACATATTAAGAAGATAATAATATCGCTTAAAACATAAACGTGCAACATAAATATGAGGGTTACTACAACGATAGATGGGCTTAGCATTGACATCACGTTCGATGGGCTTAGTATTTCCACCACGACAGGTGGGCTTAGCGTTGCGTAATTTAGACGATATATAATTTCCTTTAAAAGAAAGCCCCGTGTCGACGGGCCCTTTTTTATTCTTTCTCCGCGAGCGAGGAATAGTGTGATGAAACTTTAGGAAATATCGAGAAATGAAGAAGGAATGTAGAGTTGTTTGGGGGGAGGCACCTTTGTGGTCTGTACTCATTGTCCTCGCAGAAGGTGGAACAGTCTTCTTACCTTGGGACTCCTTCAACGCATGTGAGTGAAGGGGGTTGTCTAGCACACCCTTGGTCGATTCCTCGATTGTTAGTGCCCCTTCCGTCGCCTTGTTGTTGATGATATTTCTTATCTTGCTCTATTCAATAGCGGGGTGCATAATCGCGATTTCACTCACAACACTTTGGGTGTTGTGTTTGCTCCCCCTGTATGAGGTTTGTCAAAGGAAAATAAGATGCCATCACGGCGCCACTTCTTGCAGAGTTTGATAAGCTGCCACAAAGGGTATGGAAAAGGTTGTCTTGCTGATGTTCTTGTGGCTGTTTGGAGCTTTTGGTGGAGCTTGATTTTGGGTATTTCAAGGGCGAGGTTACAGCATTTTCTTATGTTTCCTTTTCTCTCTTGTAGCTACCGTTAAATTTGTTGAGTCTGAAAGGCGGTTTGGTGAACACTTTACTGAAGGAGTTTTTTTTCCTGCTGGTGCACAGTCTGTTTCTTTTGGCTTTCCATTATAGGTTAATGTTCCTGGTACTTTCGAGGAGTCTGTAGGATGCGGGAAGATCGTGATTGATGAGTAGCTGTTTGTTTTCGAAGCGCATCGCATGCAAGCATATTTTCACCAACCATTGTTCGGTGGCCTCCTCTACGCATTCCAAAGATTATCGATCTTCAATGAACGCGAGGCCATTCTCGTTTCTTTCTGAGCCTTCGCGACCGGTGGGTGGTCGTAACCTTTTCCTCGACTTGGAAGGATTTTGTTTAGAATTTCTTAATCATGTTGTCTCATGTCTGTATGGAGCCCGGCTCAAGGAGCCTGTACCACTTGTACACCACTTTCCTTATAGAATTTGGAAACTATTGCATCCTTGATCTTCTGTCCAACCCCACGGTGCCCTAGTAGATCAATAAACCTCATCGCATGCTTCTGCGCATTTCGCGTGGTCTCGTCAATCTTCTCGAACGTCGGTGCCTTGTATCCTATAGGGTTAGGAATCTCATAAAAATTGTAGGGTTTTGATCCAGGTGACACAGCGGAATAACAATAAATAATTCATGATCAAAGCCCTCCACGGATCGTAGGCAATCATTCATAACATGATGAAAGTAAACGAATTGTGTACCTTAATTGGTTGTGTGATCAGAACTGTAAGCTCAATGAAGTTTCAATGTTTTGAAGACTTGAAATAGCTAGTCTATTTCAAGGCCTTGAAACGACTTTCAAAGAACTTGAAACTGACTGAGACTTATAAGCTTGATCTTATGAGGAGTTTTTGTTTATGTTTAAGCTGCTAAACCCCTGTGCCTTATCTATTATTACTTGATGATGAAAGAAAATGCTTTTTGATATGTTTTAAAACATCTTATCCATCTGTTTGACTCATTTTTGCAGAGAATGTTTATTTCCTATTCTGCAAGATTTACTTCCTAACCTGAGTTTTGCAGGAAAGGAATTTCTGGGTTGATTTGATTCTGTTATCAATTTATTGATTCGAACAGCGTCTTGGCATGTTTATGGACAAGATCAGATCCGTATCCCTGAAGATACTGAGCAACTATCAGTTGGAAGAAGACTGTTAAAGAAGTCAAAGTTGTTGCCTACAAAATAGGAAAGGTTGTTGCTGAAAATCTTGAAGACTTTCAGATCAAGTGAGCTGCATGTAAGGAGCTCAGTTTGAAGCATTTGACACACAACTCAACTCGCAAAAAGCTTGAGACACTCTCAAACAATTCAAGGATTGTCAAGAATCAAAGAAGCAGATCAAAATCTCAATCCAAGTCTCAGAAGAACACTGCACTCTCACAGCAGTTTCATTTCTTGTGTTCTACTGTTCTGAACTTTATTTTTATATCTTTTACATACAACTCTTGATTACATTCTCAAGGATTGTTAAAGGTGAAAAATAGAGAATTCTTAGTTAATCAGATAGCTAGAGAAGGTACCAGATAGGTTAGTGAGAACCACAAATTGTAACAGAGTAAGGCATCTCTCTATGCTTGAGATCTAGGGCTTAGCTGTTGATTAATAAGAATTGAGTTGAAAATCCTACAGGGATAAGATCCCTGAGGTAGAGGCGTAGGTCCAAGTGGACCGAACTCTATATATCTTGTGTCTCTTGCATTTACTTTTCTGTTACAAACTTAGAATTTTTGCAGCTTCCAAATAAGTTTAGTTTCAAGGGTTTGAATCTCATTTCAAGGCCTTGAAACAAACTTATTCTTTTATTTACTCTAACTGTTTTATTCCAAGGGCTTGAAACTCATTTCAAGTCCTTGAATCTCTTTATAAATATTTTGAAACCAATACTCTTGCAAAGTTTAGCAAAAGACTGCATACTCTATTCACCCCCCCCCCTTCTAGAGTATTGATCCTGCATTTCTACCTACTGTACACCCCTTCGATTTGTATCAGAGCTTGTATCACTGCATAGATTTAACCATCTTGTAATTATGAGTACTATAGGTGATGGTGGTTTCTCTCAGGGAAGAGATGCTAACAGACCTCCTCTATTCCGTGGAGACAATTTTGTCCACTGGAAAGCCTTGATGAAAATGTTCATCATTGATCAAGACATGGAAGTCTGGAATATCATCCAGAATGGTCCTCATAGTTTTTATACAAAGAAAGATGGGATTAGAACTCCCAAATGAAGACTCTCTTTCTTCATCTGAATTAGAGAAATTCTCTAAGAACTATAAAGCTATGAATCTCTTATATTGTGCTTTGAGTGCAGATGAATTTACAAGATTTGAAGTTGCAAGACTGCCAAAGAGATATGGGATAAGCTTGTGGTGACCTTTGAAGGAACTGGTCAAGTGAAGCAAACCAAATTCAATATATATCTCAGGCAATATGAGCTATTCAAGATGAATGGAGATGAGTCAATCAGAGACATGTTTAAAAGGTTCGCAGACATTCTCAACAACCTTGATTCACTGGGAAAACATATTTCCAATGAATAAAAGGTGAGGTAGATTCTGAGAAGTCTTCCAAAAGCAAAATGGGAACCAAAGACTATTGCTATTGAGGAAGCTCAAGATCTCTCATCTCTCCAACTTGATGACCTACAAGGGAAGATCCTCACACATGAAATATCCATGAATGAAGCTGATGGAGAGCTACCAGAAGGTGTCAAGAACTTTGCTCTTGAGGCTAAAGAGAATGAGACAATTCAAAGCCTTGAAACTGAGGATGATGATGAAGATCCAATTGCTTTGATTTCTAAAGCCTTGACCAGAATTCTTAAGATGAAGAAATACTTTCGAATCAAGGACTTTAACATAGAAGGACACAGATCCTCCAATATCAAGGACTACAAAGGTAAGTATTCTTAACAAAATAATAAGCCTAAAGTCATGAATTGCTTTGAGTGTGGTGATGCAGGACACTTGATCAAAGACTGTCCGCACAAGAAGAGCAAGAAATTTCAGATGAAAGATCATGATAGAAGAAAGAAAGCTACGATAGCTTCATGGAGTGATTCAGATACCTCAAGTGACTCTAAGTATGAAGAAGAACATGCCAACCTATGCTTTATGGCCAAGCATGATGCAAGTTCTGAAAAGAACATTGAGGGTGTCACCAAGATCAAAGAGCAGAAGTGGTTTATGGAAAATGGTTGCTCAAGACACATGAGTGGAAAGAGATCTCTATTCTCAGAATTAAAAGAGCAATCAGAAGGTTCAATTACACTTGGTGACAAAGGAAAATGCAACATTCTTGGTATTGGTAAAGTTGGTACAAATTCTGAAAATTCTATTTCTGATGTATATCTAGTTGATGGTTTGAAATTTAACTTGCTTAGTGTATATTAACTTTGTGACAAAGGCAACGAATTTATATTTGATAAAGAGAAGTGTGTGGTGCAGAATGAGAAATTTGGAAATTGCATCCTCACAGCCTCTAGATCTAACAATGTTTCTACTTTTCAGACTAACAAAGTTGCAGGTGAAAACTTGAAGTGTCTCAAGGCCTCGAAAGAAGATTCAAAGCTTTGGCACAGAAAGTTGGGACATATCAGCTGCATACCTTGAACAAGTTAGTATCGAAGAACTTAGTAAGAGAATTATCCTCCCTCAAGTTCAAAGATGAAGAAGTATGCAAGGCTTGTGCACGAGGCAAGCAAACTAGAAGCTCATTCAAGTCAAAGAACTTTGTAAGTACTACTAGACCCATTGAATTGCTGCACATGGATCTCTGTGGTCCTATGAGAACTCCAAATCCAAAGGGTAAGAAGTACATGCTTGTTATTGTTGATGACTTCTCTAGATATACTTGCGTAATGTTTCTGAAAGAAAAATATGAAGCTCTCTTTGAATTTTCAAAACTTTGTAGAGAACTTCAAACTTTGAAAAACCTACCTATTTCTTCAATCAGAAGTGATCATGGTAGAGAATTTGATCAACTGGAGTTTTATATATTCTTTTCTAAGAATGGCATCTCTCACAACTTTTCTGCTCCTAGAACTCCACAACAGAATGGAGTTGTTGAAAGAAAGAACATGACTCTTGAAGACATGTCAAGGACAATGCTTCTGGAAAACAACCTGCCAAAGTATTATTGAGCAGAACTGTGAATACATCAAACTATATTCTTAACAGGTGCTTGATTAGACCTATTCTGAAAAAGACCCCCTATGAGTTGTTCAAAGGAAGGAAGCCAATCATCTCTTACTTCAAACCTTTTGGTTGTACATGTTTTCTCAACAATAATGGTAAGGACAATCTTGATAAGTTTGATGCAAGAAGTGATGAAGGTATCTTTCTTGGCTAATCTCAGACAAGCAAAGCCTATTGAGTTTATAATAAGAGAACCAAGCTTTTTGAAGAAAGCATTCATGTTATTTTTGATGAAAGCTATGATGGTTCTTTGAGTGATGGTTTTTAAAATCTCAATCTGAATAAGCATGATTCAGACACTGAAGAAGAATCCTCAAAAGGATCCATGGAAATTTCACTAGACCAAGACAAGAATTTTTATGGCCATGAAACACAGATTCAAAGCCTTGAAACAGAGTCTCCAGAGAAAACAGGAGAACAAGCTACTACTTCAAGTTCTCAGAGACATGAGAAGAAAATTGGAGAGCCTGAACCATGGACACCAAGAAAGAGATTCAAATATCTCTCATCTCATCCTGCTGATAACATTATTTCTGATCCAACCACTGGTACACAGACCCAATCACACTTGAAAAATCTTTGTGCTTTTAATGCTTTTATTTCTCTTGTAGAGCCTAAAACTGTGAAGGAAGCATTACAAGAAGCAGAGTATATTATAGTTATGCAAAGTGAACTCAATGTGTTTGAAAGGAACAAGGTTTGGAACCTAGTTCCTCCACCAAGAAATCACTCTATCATTTGCACCAGATGGGTATTCAGAAACAAGTTAGATGAGAATGGAAAGGTAATCAGGTACAAAGCTAGATTGGTAGCTCAAGGCTACAATCAAGAATATGGTATTGACTATGAAGAAACTTTTGCTCCTGTATCCAGGTTAGAAGCAATTAGAATTCTACTTGCATTTTCATCTCACAAAAACATGAAACTATTTCAAATTGATGTGAATGTGATTTTCTAAATGGTTATCTGCAAGAAGAAGTTTATGTTTCTCAACCTCCAGGTTTTGAAAATAAAATGTTTCCAGATCATGTTCACAAACTTGAAAAAGCTCTTTATGGTTTAAAGCAAGCTCCAAGAGCTTGATATGAAAGATTGTTAAAGTTTCTACTTGAAAATAATTTCAAAAGAGGATTGGTCGACAAAACCCTTTTCAAAAATACTCGTGAGAAAGATAGCTTGTAGTTCAAATTTATGTTGATGATATTCTGTTTGGAGCTACTAAAGATCTTCTATGCAAGGAATTCTCAAGTCTTATGAGAAGGGAATTCGAAATGAGCTTGATGATAGAATTGAACTTCTTCCCTGGACTTCAAATTCATCAAATGAAGAAGGGCATTTTCCTACATCAAAGCAAGTACACAAAAGACTTGCTAAGCATGTATAATATGTCTCAATCCAAAGAGATCAAGACTCCCATGAGTTATACACTGTCTTTAGATAAGGACGAATCTGGTAAGAGTGTGAATGCGAAAGAGAATAGAGGTATGATTGGATCACTACTCTATCTCACAGCTAGTAGACCAGATATCATGTTCAGTGCGTGCATGTGTGCTAGGTTTCAAGTTGATCCTAAAGAATCACACTTGAATGCAGTTAAAAGAATCTTTAGATATCTAAATGGTACTAAAGACTTAGGGCTTTGGTATCCTAAAAAATCTAGTTTCTATTTGTGTGGCTATTCAGATGCTGATTTTGCAGGATATAAAGTTGATAGAAAGAGTACACCAGGATGCTGCCAATTTCTTGGATCATCTTTAATCAGCTGGCATTCTAAGAAGCAAAACTCAATTGTATTATCAACAACTGAAGCTGAATACATAGTAGCTAGAGCTTGTTGTTCTCAAGTAATTTGGATAGCACAACAAATGAGAGATCTTAGATTTGATTTCAGAGATATACCTATCAAGTGTGACAACACAAGTGCAATATTAAAAGAATCCAGTTCAACATTCAAGAACAAAGCATCAGGGATCATGCAGAGAAAGGTGATATTGTTCTTGAATTTGTTTCTACTAACATGAAATTTGCAGACATCTTCACTAAACCATTGCCAGATGAAAGATTCTCAGCTTCAAAATTGGAATTGGGAATGCTATATATGGAAGCTTTGGTTTAGGGGGAGAATCAAGTAAGTTTTATGTGTTTCAAAGGTTTGAACTGATTTTCGAAGCCTTGAAAATCCTTTCAAAGCTTTGATTTTATATGAATTACTTGATACATCTTTTCAAGGCCTTGAAATCCTTTCCAAAGCCTTGAAAATAAGACTGCATATCACTTAGTCAATAATTATGGATCTTTCAATATTGGGTGTTATCTCTCTAGATAATTGCTCAATGTTTCCCCTGAATTTTAAAAATCGTATTTTTTGCCAAAATAGTATTAAATATTTTATTTCCAACGGCACACACAATTTTGAATCTTTTCTGATTCATCAAGATCTTCAAAGATCAGAAAAAAATAATTTGTTTCCTTTTCAAACTGAAACTCTCTTCTATTTATCTCCTTCCTTCTTTCTCTCATTCGTATCTATCCTACCTCTCTCTTTTTCCCAGACCCTAATGAGCACCAGAAGAGCCTGAGAAAGAATCAAAATGGCCGGTGGATCAAAGGCTACAACAGAAAAGAAAAGAAAGGCCACTGTGGAAGAGGTTCAAACCATTAGTGGAGACTCAAGTTCAAAAAACCCTACTGCAGAAGATTTGAATCCTCCTCCTCCAAAGAAGAAGGACAAGAAGGATGAAACCCCAGTGTCCAGCAAGACGAAGAAGAAGGCAGTGGAGACAACACCTCAGAAACAGAAGGGTATTCAGATTGGTAGCCCATAGAAGTCAAAGAAGAAAGCTGACAAAGCAGACAAGGTCAAGGGAAAGGAGAAAGTTACAAAGGATGAACCATAGGATGAATCAGATTAGAACATAGAAAAGGCACTGCAGATCTATTCAAGAAAGACAATCACTGGTAAGAAATCAGCCCCTTATAGTACATGGTTTGTTACTAATGTTGCTAGAGGTCAGTGGCTTGTTGGATTTGCCTCTAGACCTTTTGGTTTCTGTAGTCTGATTAGTATGCCTATGCTACATGGTATGAATCAGGAATGCATCAAAATTTTGAGGAAAAGTTCTCTTTGGTTTATTTTAAATCCTCTAGAGTTGGAGTATCCTGGACTCACCAGATTCTTTTACCTAAACCTGAAACAAGTCAAGAAGTCTACAAATCTGGTGATTCTGACTAAGGTTGCTGGAATTGACATGGAACTAAATCATTCTGATTTTTCTAATGTTCTAGGTTGTCCTAAGAGATATGACACCAGTAACTACCCTCCTAAGATTGAAGCCTAGAAACTAGCAAAGGAAGAATTCTTTCTACCTAAGACCCCTACCACATCTAATCATTTAACACACTCTGTGCTAACTGTTGAATCCAAAGTTTTATTCACTATCTTTAATAGATGTGTGGTACCTAGGGAACACTCAAAGGAATTGGTAACTGACATGGTTTTTTACTATGTGTACTTGCTGATGCATGGGTATGAAATTGATCTTCCAAAGCTGGTGATGGAACACATGCTTTATAGACAAAACAACTAGAGAAAACACCCTTTTCCTTTTGCCAATCTGCTCACCTTATTCTTCCAGCACTTTGAAATTCCAACTGTTAATGAAGAATAAGTGACTACTCGTTTTGGTATGCTCAACGAGAAGGATTTTGAGAAGATTGGTGTGGTGAAAACAAGTGCTAAAGTTTGGAAGCTCTACTCTGAGTTGAAAGAAGAATTGGGTTCAAAGAAGTTTATTAAATCCAAAACCTTAACTCCCACTTCCAGCCAAACCTCTCAGTCCCAAGACAATTCCCCAGACCCTCCAATTGTTGAAAGAAATTCAGATGGAGATTGATGAGGTAAAGGAAAATCAACATGGGTTTGACACTGATCTCAGAAAAGTGAAGTACATGGTTGAGAACATGTTCAGGAGCATGACATTGTTTGATGTGGCTGAGGAAGTATCTCAAGGTGACAAGAGTACCAAAAGGGCTGAATCAGCAAAGGATCTCTCCGGTGAGAATTCAACTCCAGATAAGACTACTCAAGTCAAGGGAAAAGGCAAACAAGGTGGAGGTTGGACAATTGGATTAAGATTAAGAGGAAGACAGTCCATACTCAGGTGCACTGCTCATAGATCTCAGGAAAAAGAAACCTAAGAAGTATATTGTGCCAGAGATTGTGACTACACCTGATTTGTTTGAGGGAGAAGGTGAAAAAGGTGATGATGTAGATCAACAAGAAAAATATCAAGATGATGAGGAAGAAATTCAAGAAGAAGATGCAGAGAAGCAAGGAGATGAAGACCGTACCCCTTGATTCTTGCATATTCTTTATTTTTCAAGGCCTTGAACTCTTTTCCAAAGCCTTGAAATTCTTAAACTTTCAAAATCTTTTGCTTTCTGTTTTTCCAAAACATTGATCCAACATATTCTCATTCTTTTTTTATGAAAGTCAAAAAGGGGGAGAAAATTTAGGTTGTTTTACCTGTTATTTTTAGATGACCTGGTTTTGGTCAGTTAGGACTACCTGCATACTTTGCTGTTTTGTTGTTTAATAAGTTGGATATTTTGGACATCATGTGTTGATTTTATATGATTTATTCTGCTATGTGCTAATGAGTATTTGTTGGAGAGGTACATGATCAAGCAGATTGGAAGACTTTGGTTTTGTCTTTTGTCAAGGGGGAGATTGTAAGCTCAATGCAGTTTCAATGTTTCAAAGATTTGAAATAGCTAGTCTATTTTAAGGCCTTGAAACAGCTTTCAAAGCCTTGAAACTGACTGACACTTATAAGCTTGATCTTAGGGGGAGTTTCTATTTATGTTTGAACTGCTAAACCCATGTGCCTTATCTATTATTACTTGATGATGAAATAAAATGCTTTTTGATATGTTTTACAACGTCTTATCCTTCTCTTTGACTCAGTTTTGCAGAGAATGTTTATTTCCTATTCTGCAGTTTTTACTTCCTAACCTGAGTTTCGCAGGAAAGGAATTTCTGGGTTGATTTTATTCTGAAATCAATTTATTGATTCGAACAGCTTCTTAGCATGTATATGGAAAAGTATCCCTGAAGATATGAGCAACCATCCGTTGGAAGAAGACTGTTAGAGAAGTTAAAGTTGTTGCCTACAAAATAGGAAAGGTGTTGCCGAAAATCTTGAAGATTTGCAGATCAAGTGAGCTGCATATAAGGAGCTCAGTTTGAAGCATTTGAAACACAACTTAACTCGCAAAAAGCTAGAGACACTCTCAAACAATTCAAGGATTGTCAAGCATCAAAGAAGCATATCAAAATCTCAATCCAAGTCTCAGAAGAACACTGCACTCTCACAACAATTTCATTTCTTGTGTTCTACTATTCTGAACTTTATTTTTATATCTTTTACATACAACTCTTGATTATATTCTGAAGGATTCTTCAAGGTGAACAAAAGAGAATTCTTAGTTAATTAGATAGCTAGAGAAGGTACTAGATAGGTTAGTGAGAACCACAAATTATAACAGAGTAAGGTATCTCTCTATGCATGAGATATAGGGCTTAGCTGTTGATTAATAAGAATTGAGTTGAAAATCCTACAGGGAGAAGATCCCTGAGGTAGAGACGTAGGTCCAAGTGGACTGAACTCTATATATCTTGTGTCTCTTGCATTTACTTTTTTCTGTTACAAACTTAAAATTTTTGCAGCTTTCAAAACAGTTTAGTTTCAAGGGTTTGAATCTCATTTCAAGGCCTTGAAACAGACTTATTCTTTTATTTACTCTAATTTTTTTATTCCAAGGGATTGAAACTCATTTCAAGGCATTGAATCTCTTTACAAATCTTTTGAAACCAATACTCTTGCAAAGTTTAGCAAATGACTGCATACTCTATTCAACCCCCCCCCCCCTTCTAGAGTATTGATCCTTCATTTCTTCCTACTGTACACCCCTTCAAGAACGTAGAATGATGTCCATGTCTCTACCGGTATCCACACCTAGGATTGCAATATGGAATCCCCTACATGTTTCAGTGCTATCTATGCGAAGAAGGAGGCAGAAGAATCACGCAAAACAGAGAAGTTGGCCAAACCACCAAGGGGGCCGACGGGTTGGAGGCCGACGGGTAGGGGCAGGTGACGCGGATTATGCAAGCGTACGGTCAAGTAGTGAAGAGTGAGTATTTTTAGTACTCGGGTTGTCGATCCCTCGAGGACAAGCTCACAACAAATTTGTAATTAACAATTTAATGTAGTTCACTAGGTAACCGGAGTAAAAAGTGTATGATTTGTGGTGTTGCCACCCCCAAACAAGTGACTGTAGTAAAGACAGAAATAATCATAAAATAAAATTAAGAAGAGTTCTTAATCAATAAATGGAGAGAACTAGGCAATCTCGTTGATCACATAGGGTTGTAAACGATGTCCGGATTATCTGAGCAACACGTTAACTATATTCTAACTAAGTCGGGTAACAGCTCTCACTATCTCCTATCGGTCTCAAGTCATTTTAATTCACGGTAGACTACAAACTCCTATCGGTCTCTTGTGTCTACCGGTCCGTTCTAGTAGGCTAACGACATGCACGGCAACGGATCCTGTCGGTCCACCGTAGCACGAAACAGTCGAATCTCACCTACCGAATTCACCCACACTTGGCCAATCCTAACACGTCTCTTCTCAGTCTCAATGATACGGGATTGATGTTCAAGTCTCATCCTAGTTAGTTAGAATCACCATCGTGCATTCGCTAACTAAGCAGTGTTTCCGGTTAATTACTCCATCAACACTGAGTATTAAGCATAGTAGAAGAACAATTGAATTAAAATATAACTAACTTTAAGCATGAATCAACTATTGAATAAACCATAATTCTTGAATTCTAGTATATCTCCTAATCGTGTCACTCGAGTAGGGTTACTAACATAACAAGAAACTTGAATTGATTCAAAAGAAGAAATCAATAAATCATGAAGCAAAGATCAAATCCGGAAAATATTCATCGTTTACATGAACCCTAGGCTCTCAAATCGAGATGCCTAGCAAAAGTTTCTTAGCTACTCATAAATAAATATGAAATAGCAAAGAGTTTCTCCATTAAAATTTCATAAGAAGAGTAGAAGAAATCAAACGCAAAGAAGCTTCAATCTTGAAGCCTTGATCTTCGTATTCCCCTTCTCACGTTCGTCCACTTGTTTCTTCTCACTTTTGTTGAGTAAATCAATAATATCTCCTTCATAAATTTTAGTTATAATGTATGAATTATTCCCAAAACTAGGTTTAGGAAATAATTAAGACAAAACAATTAGAACAAGTAAACCCTCGTGCCTTTTTTTTTCTTCCTTCGTCCGTGTTGTTTTCTCTTCTGGAGGTCACACGACCACCCCTCTGGTCGTGCAATCAGGCTGCCTTTTTGCTAATGATCGTGCGATCATATGGTGTGGTCGCGAATTACAGTGAGTTCTCTTTTTTTTTGCTCGGAATTCTGTCTAAGGCATTGGGTCTGATCGCACGACCAGAAATTCAGATCGTGCTATCTGCTAGGTTTGTTTTTTTCTGCATCGATTCTTCTGCGTTGCCTTCTTCGAGTCTTCTTCTCTTGCTCTTTTTCTTCTTATTTTTCTTCTTGATCTGCTGCTGCGCTGCTTCTTGATCTTGCGGCCATGGCTGGAGGTTCCAATGGAGTTGCAGGTGGTTTTGATTGGTGTTTGGGATCGGTATGGGGTCTGATTTGGGGATTCACGGTGGCGGCTGTGATGTTGGTCGTGGAGGAGGTCATGGTGTTGCTTGATGGTGAAGGAGAGGTGAGTTGGCAGGGTCTGATGGTGAAGCTAATAGGTTAGGTTCATGGAGTGTAATCCAAATGGGTTGTTTTTCATGGCTTGAGGATGGCTTCAAGTGGTAAAGAAGTGACAGTAGGTTGGAGGAGGTAATGGTAGGTTTTTACATGGAGGTCAGGTTGTTATGGTGAATTTGGTTATGGAGGGAATAGGCAGATTGTATGTTTAGTGTATTGGTTGGTTGTTGTGAAGGTGTTTTGGCTATGGTGTTGGAATCAAGGGATGAAGTTAAAGGTTGCAATAGTGGTGTAAGTTTGTAGGTTAATTGGGTTTAAAGTAGCAGGTTGGAATTTGCATTGGATTCATTGGTGATGTAATTGAGGTCCGGTGATGTTACTGGTATGGGTTTGGGGAAGGCAGAGGTTGTTTGTTGGTAATTTGGTTAACAGTGGTGGAAAAGGGTGAACCAAGCGCATTTTCCGAAAATTCAAGAACTGCAACTACCTCCCCTTTGTCCTTTCTTGACCAATTCTGAGCTTTGTCTCAATTTCCGAAGTTCGTTTCTCCTCTTCGTTTAATCTCCCAATTATCGTTTCCTGTCAAAACAACACGAAACACACGCGTGCGATCAAACGTGACAAAATAACATAATATAACGCGAGAAATGCCCAGATTAACAATTTAACACTCAAAGCTAAACTTTTATGTTTTCCCTCAATTCGTAGTGTAAAACCAATATAGTCAACCACGAAATCACACAAAACGATATAAAATATTTAAGAAATATAACTCTAATACATAGTTATCAACAACACTTCTTGTGTCTCTCCTTGCTCTTTTATTTCTCACAATAATAACTCTTGTGAAATAATAGAGCTATGACTCCCCTTATATAGTTAATAACTTCTTATTAACTACATATTTGCCCCAACACTAATCATGTGTTGGAATAGATGCCCTAGAGGCAATCTAGTTTAGTATGAATTTATTTGTGGCTAGAAATTCATTTATTATTTATTGGATATTTAATATAATGAAGTCCTTAGATTTACAATTGTGTTGTTTATCTTAAATATCCCTAGTCCAGTATAATGATTAAATGGGACAATCATCTATAGACTAGTATGGGGTTGGATTGATATGGAGATATCACGATCCAACACATAGGTGTGCATTAGGGGTAATGTTGCACTGGATTGACCCATCTCCGAGAAGGCTACATACACGTTATGTTGAGTCACAAGCGCTTCTCGCGGTGCAATGGTATTGTCATCCTTAGACTTGAAGTCACTAGATATTCTAGTTGTGGATTATTGTGATTTTGGTAGCGTTAAACGCTACACCGTAACTGGGTAGCTATAAAGGCGTGTACTGGATACAATAAGAAGCAAGCTTAGAGATCGTAGTGGACGTAGATAGAATTTGTCCCTCCCACATAACGGGAGCAAATATCCTAGGCCACTCGAGGGATAGTGCTTATAGAATGTCTGACCAGACTCAAATAAATCAATATGGGATATTGATGTTATTTGTACGAATAAGGCTATTCCCATGGATCGAGAAACTATGGATTGGATATACGAGTGTGACTTGTATGTCTCGTGTCCAATCCGGATATAGAGACAAAGGGATGAGACAATTACTTGTACAAAGGTTGTCAAGATGACTATTCTATTAGTTGGCTAGAATGGATGTTTTGCTAGAAACTGCTCCATATTAGCAAATAGTTTCTACCAACTAGATAGAACCTATGGGGTCACACGCTATATAGAGTTGAACTAGATTTGGGAATTAATTAATTGGATTAATTAATTAGAAGGATCACTTTTCAAAACCTTGCAAACTTAGTAGGGACTAATTTGCAAGGAAGGGACTAAAATGAATTCTAGTAGGACTAGAATAAGTCCTTTAGGTAGTTGACAAGGAGTTGTTGGACTATATAAAGGACCTTCCTTCCTTCCTTCCTACAACTTATGCTCATAATTGAACATAACAAGAGTGGTAGAGAACAAAAGTAGAGAGAGCAACAAGCTAGAGGAGCCGCCGCCCCCCTAGCTCGCCGCCCCATCCCCGTCGGCCCGAAAGGAGGCCGAAACCTCCTTTGGTTGTCTCGTTTTGCGTGGTTCTTCTTCCTCTTCCTCTTTACGGGCTAGCACCAAGGAGTGGGAGATCTAGGAATCAACTCTAGGCGTGGATCAACCATAGAGAACGTGACATAATTCGCGTTTGAAGTCATCAAAGGAGAACCATAAGGTGTGTTATTGATTTCTTCCTTTACCATCGTTATGTCTCTTGACTTGTGATCTTTGGAGGGTTTTGCATGGTTAATTATTGTTTCCGTTGCGCATCCATGAATCAAAACCCTACATCATGTCCATACACGGATTAGTCCACCTTGCAAATTAGTCCTACTAACTTTGCTTGTGGTTGCATTTTGATCCTTTTGATTAATTAGTCCTACTAATCAATAACCAAATCCAGTTAATCCATAAGGTGTGTGACCCCGTAGGTTTCTACTTAGTTGTTAGCAACAATTAGCAAACATAGAGCGGTGTCTAGCAACGCATATATGCCACCCAACTAATAGAATAGTCTGTGATCCGACAAACTGTGTGCCCAATGTTACCGTGTTGCATCATCCCTTTTTCTCTATATCCGGATTGGACACGAGACATAAATGTCATACTCGTATATCCAATACATAGTTTCTCGATTCTGGGAATAGGCTTATCTATACAGATAACATCAATATCCTATACTGATTTATCTGAGTCTGGTCAGACATTCCATAAGCACTACCCCTCGAGTGGCCATGGATATTTGCTCCCATTATGTGAAAGGGACAAATCCTCTCTACATCACTACCATCTCTCAGCTTGCTTCCTATCATGCCCGATGATTATCTTTAAAGTTATCCAGTTATGGTGTAACGTTTGATAATATCAAAACATGATATTTTAAAACTAGAGTATCTAGTGACTTCAAGTCTAAGGATTACAACACCATTGTCACTACGAGAAGCACTTTTACGTTAACGTAATTTATTTGTAGCCTTCTCGTGGTAGGCCGATCCAGTATGCCATTACTCCTAATGCATACCCAAGTGTTAGCCCTGATATCTCCATATCAATCTACCCACATACTAGTCTATATTAATCGTCCTATTAATCAATATAATCGACTAGGTATATTTAAGGTAAACAACAATTTTCAATCTAAGGACTTCATTATATTAAATATCTCCATAAATAATAAATGTATATTATAGCCAAAACAATGTTTATACTAAATATAGATTGCCTCTGGAGCATCTACTCCAACATTCTCCCACTTGCACTAGAGCCAATCTGGTGCATCTCATATGCCTATAGATCTCGTGTGCCCTTCCTGCTTGCGCTGAACAAGCAGCTTTGTAAGTGGATCTCAAATATTATTGTCTGTTGGAATCTTGCATATCTTCACATCTCCTCTTTCGATGATTTATCCAATGAGATGGAATCACCTAAGTACGTGCTTGGATTTCTAGTGTGACCGGTTCCTTGGCTTGTGCGATCGCCCAAGTGTTGTCACAATACAACGCAATGGGATCCACGATTCTAGGAACCACACCAAGCTCAGTGATTTACTTCCTAATCCGAACACCCTCCTTTTCAGCGCCTGACGCAGCAATTAGGGCTGTAAACGAACCGAATCGAACCGAATATCACTTGTTTGAGTTTGGCTCGTTTAACTTGGCTACTAGACGAGTCGAACACGAACTCGAGCCGAACAAAAAAACCTTGTTTGAGTTCGGCTCGTTTACGGCTCGAGTTGTTCGTTGTTCGGCTCGTGGCTCGTTTAACTAGCTCGTTTACGGGCTCGAATTCGGCTCGACGAACTTTATTTCTCTCGGATAGGTTCGATAATATATAATTCTTGAATTAAAATATCGTGTGTTATTATTTAAGATAAAATGCTTAAACGAATCAAATAACATGAGATGTATTGGCATAGAGATATGTTTAATTTGTGCTAATGATAGATTCAAAGCATCCAATTTTATTCTTATATAGTAAATATTTATGGTATTGTATATTATAGAATTATGTTTTGAAATCCTAATTAAGAGGTCAAAGTCTTATTAAATTGAGATTCCATACTACTTACGCCAAATTTATGAAATTACATATAAAGAAGACACAAATAATTTATCTATATCTAACTATATATAAATATATACTACTACAATTTGTTCGCGAACACTAACGAACGAGCTCCTTGTTCGGCTCGTGTTCGGCTCGTTTAACAAACGAACACATTTTCATGTTTGAGTTTGTTTGATTAATAAGTCGAATCAAACACGAACGAGCTTTTACCGAATCGAACGCGAGTTGTTCACGAACGGCTTGGTTCATTTACAGCCCTAGCAGCAATGTACTCAACTTCAGTTTTAGAATCAGCAATTGTCTCTTGCTTGGAACTCTTCCAGCTCACACCTCCTCAATTCAGGAAAAACACATAACCCGACTGCGATTGGAAATCATCCTCTTCGGTTTGGAATCTCGCGTTAGTGTAACCAGTTACGATGTTTTCTTACTCACCTCCAAATATCAAGAATGCATCCTTAGTTCATCACAAGTACTTAAGGATATTCTTGATAGAAATCTAGTGACTCTCACCTGAATTGGACTGGTATCTGTTTGCCATACTCAACAAGTATGACACATCTAGTCTAGTACATAACATTGTGTACATGATAGATCCTATAGCCGACGCGTATGGGATCTTACTCATGCGGTCCTTCTCAGTCTGCTTGGAAAGACAATCAGCCTTCTTAAGGGTGACTCCATGCGATATGGAAAAGAATTCGTTATTTGAGCAGGTTTCTCCACGACAGCTTGCGGTTCCTGCTTATGTTCCATTGTAGGATCAGTGTTTTGTGGTTCTTGAATTCAAGTTCTACATTCCTCCCACTGGATTCTTTAGATATGTCTTCTCTTTCTAGAGACACACGGGTCCAAGTAACAACCACTTTGTTCTTGATTGGATTGTAGAAATAATATCCTTTCGTTTCCTTAGGTTATCCCACAAACTTACATGTATCCGATTTGGGTTCGAGCTTATCTGTTTATAAACACTTTACATAGACGTCGCAACCTCAAATCTTCATAAACAACACTATGAGACACATCCCAGTCCATATCTCAATGGTTTCTTCATAACCGATTTGGATGGAAGACAATTAATGGTAAAATTTGCAGTCATTAGAGCATATCCCAAAACGATATTGGAAGATCTGCTTGACACATCATAGACCGCACCATGTCCAACAGGGTGCGCTTCCTTCTCTCAGACACGCTATTCCATTGTGGCGCCCTTTGTAGAGTGAGTTGGAACAAGATCCCACACTCTCTAAGACAGTCGTCAAACTCTTGGCTTAAGTATTCTCCTCCACGATCCGATCGTAGAGCATTAATACTTTTGTCAATTTGCTTCTCTACTTCATTCTTGAATTCTTTGAACGTTTCAAAGGATTCAGATTTGTCCTTCATAAGGTATACAAATCCATATGTACTGAAGTCATCAGTAAATGTATTGAAATAAAGATAACCAACTCTGGCAGGCATGGGAAGCGGTCCACACACATCAATATGTATGACTGCCAATAACTCACTAGTCCTCTCACGTTTCTTATTGAAATGAGACTTTTTCATTTTCACTATGTCTCACTAGTCCTCTCACTATGTCTCATATGGTTCACAATCAAATGAGTCCAGAAATCCATCCTTATGGAGTCTAGAAATGCATTTCTCGATTATATGGCCTAAAAGACAGTGCCATAGATAAGTAGGATTTAAATTGTTAGTTTTAATCCTCTTGGTATTTATTTTATAGGTGGAGTTATCTAGATCAAGGATATATAATCCATTAGACAAAAGTGAACTACAATAGTGCATACTATCAAAATAAATGGAGCAACATGTGTCCTTTATTTTAATAGAAAAACCTTTCTGGTCCAAACAAATAGAAATAATATTTCTTCTCATAGCAGGCACATAATAGCAATTGTCTAATTCCAAAATAAGTCCTGAAGGAAATATAACTCATAAACGCCTATGGGTAATGAAACAACTCTTGCTCCATTCCCGACGCGCAAGTCTATCTTCCCTTTAGCCAATCGTCTACTTCTCTTTAAATCCTGCACATTATGACAAATGTGAGATCCGCATCCAGTATCAATATCCAAGATGAAGAGATAGACAAATTGACATCATAACAAACATACATAGTGGTGGTGGAATCACTATTCCAAGGCTTTTATCCTCCAAATACTTTAAGCAGTTCCTCTTCCAGAGGCCAGTCTGATTACAATAGTGACATGCGCCCTTAGAAACGCCACCAGCAGGCTTCAAGACAACTTCCTTGGATTTTGCAACTTGCTTTCTCTTTCCTTTGGAGGTAGAAGCAACTCGCTTACTCTTCCCTTTATTACGCATCATTATGGACTTGCATTTGCCTTTGTTAATGCTCTGTTCAATGGTCCTCGAAATATTGAGAAGGTCTGGCAGAGTTTTATTGATCTCATTCATATTGTAGTTCATGATGAACTGACTATATCTATCCGGCAACGATTGCATGATGAGATCAGTGGTCAACTCTTAGCCAAATGGGAAGTCTAACCTCTTGAGATTCTCCATGTATCCGATCGTACGGAGTAAATGAGGCTCGACTGGGTTCCCCTATGATAGACTGCACTTGAGCAGTGCTTTGGATACTTCATACTGCACATGCCTAGCCTGCTCTTGAAAAAGCTGCTTCAAATGTACGATCATATCGTACGCCTCCATGTTCTCATGTTGCTTCTGAAGCTCGGAGTTCATGGTGCACAGCATGAGACGATTCACATCATTATTGTCACCACAATGTTCTGATGTGCCCTCACGGTAGCAAGAACTACATCCTCAGCTGGTGGTGCTGGAACATGAGTGTCTAAGATGTACAACTTCTTTTCTTTCTTGAGAAAAATTCTCAAGTTTCTGTACCAGTCTAGAAAATTGGTTCCAGATAACTTGTCCTTCTCAAGGACATAACGCATGGATGGTGTCGATGTTAGTTAATTGTTTGCCATTGAAATTCTACAATATGAGAAATATGCAATTTTAGTATTTTGAAAAATTAATTACATTTAACAATGGCTAGATTATTAAATATAGCTCCCACTATTTTCACGGATTAATACTCACCATTAGTGCGGAAAATATCATATACTTTCTAGTGCAAGATCGATATTTCACTTCCTTTGAGCTTGCTTTGGCAAGTCACCCAAATATCAGTTATTTAGGTCGGAACAGTTTCCAATTGCATCCTTAGTTCAATTAGACAAATAACCCCTTATTCCTTATCTATCCCATAGATAACTCCTAATTGCCTTGCCTCTAAGTTTTCAATCCTACTGAAACAACCTAGTTGCGTTCAACCTCTTACTTCAACAATCACACACTGCTTGCTTGTGCCGCCGCATCACACCACGATGAATTAAATCCCTTGATTTGGCAAGCCTGAATTTAATATATCCTGGTCACGAAGGCAAAACAAAATATTTATCGTTTGATGGATTTCCTTGTCATTATTTAACTGTTTTGTTGATCCCATCAACTTAATCTACTTCTTTGGATTGGAAATCCCAAATATAAGAAGTAGCTTGTTTGTTATTATCTTGTTACGTTTTGCATGCATCAACCATACACCAAAAATAAATAACAAGAAAATAAATAAATAAATAAATAGACAATAAAGAAACGTGGTATGGATATGATCCCTAAGACTAATATATTCCCAAGCCAATGAGACCCTAAAGTGATAAGCTCATTTACATGTGCCTCCATCTTAAGTCCACACGTCCTAGCTTGTGAGTTCTTCAACGTCTTGTTGTTTCTTTAGTCTTTGATATTCTTCTCCATGCATTGGCTATCATCTATCTATCTAATACTAGCTAGCATCTATACTAAATAGAGTTACCTCATAGGCGAGGGAGAAGATGACACGCAGGCCATAAAGTAATCACATTAATTACATTCAAAAACAAACCAAACCACAAAAGTAAGCATCCATAACCTAGACCATATACATCCACCATGCGATAAATCACATAATACAATTATAATCTAATTTTAACGCGCTTGGTCAATCTTAGTTGAATTTGGATTTTCGAGGGTCAAAACAGTCAAACGGTTGTGTCAATCCTATTGGCCAACACGTTTGGACTAGTTGAGCAAGGACAACCCCTTAGGGCTGTTTTCCAAAAGTTTTCCTTCTTCCCTTGCGGGCATATTCCCAATTGTAGAGAAAACCACCTATTTCTCCCAATTGTGCCCAAACCCTAGCTTTTGAAAACCCCAAACCTCACCTCATATGTGAACAAAATTCGCCAAACTTTATGAGATATGTAAAATTGGCTCATTCTCTATTGAATCATATTCAATTTTCATCATTATGCCAATATCAATTTTTTCGCGTAAAAATAACGATACGGGGTAAAAATTGATAAAACGGTAACACATAAATCACGTTATGTGCTACACATGTGGCTCTAATACCACTGCAGGGTTTTGATACAGGTAACGGAGCCGAATTAACATTAAATAATTCCTGGTCAAAGCCCTCCACGGATCGTAGGCAATCATTCATAACATGATGAATGTACAAGAATTGTGTACCTTAATTGGTTATGTGATCAAGACGTAGAATGATGTCCACGTCTCTACCAGTATCCTCATCTAGGATTGCAAGTTAGAATCCACTTCACGTCTTAATGCTAGATACGCGAAGAAGGATGCAGAAGAAACATGCAAAACGGAGCAGGTGGACGAACCACCAAGGGGGCCGACGGGTTGGAGGGCGACGGGTAGGGCGACTTTTCTTTTGTCTCTCCTTGCTCTATTATTTTTCAATATTGAATCTTGTGAAATAATACATCTATGAATCCCCTTACGTAGTTAATAACTCCCTATTAAAAACTTATTTGCCCCATATTAATCATGTATTTCTGTCCATACACAGATTAGTCGACCTTGAAAATTAGTCCTGCTAACTTAGCGTGTGGTTGCATTGTGATCCTTTTGATTAATTAGTCCTACAAATTAATATTCAAATCTAGTTTGATCCATAAGGTGTGTGACCCGTAGGTTTCTACTTAATTGGTAGTAACAATTACAAACATAGAGTGGTGTCTAGCAACACAACTATGCCACCCAACTAATAGAGCAGTTAGTGATCCGACAAACCATGTGCCTAATGTCACCGTGTTGCATCATTCCCTTATATATATTTCCATATTGTACACGAGACATAAATGTCACACTCGTATATCCAATCTATAGTTTCTCGATCCTGGGAATAGGCTTATCTATACAGATAACATTAATATCCTATATTAATTCTCTAAGTCTTGCTAGACATTCCATAAGCACTACCCCTCGAGTGGTTGTGGATATTTGCTCCCATTGTGTGGGAGGGACAAATCATCTCTAGAGCACTACCATCTCTCAGCTTTCTTCCTATCATGCCTGATGATTATCTTTATAGATACCCATTTACGTTGAAACGTTTGATAATATCAAAACATGACATTTCACAACTAGAGTATCTAGTGACTTCAAGTCTAAGGATTACAACACCATTGTCACTACGAGAAGTACTTGTGACGTTAACATAATGTATATGTAGCCTTCTCGTGGTGGGCCAATCCAGCATGCCATTACTCCTAATGCATACCCATGTGTTAGACTTGATATCTTCATATCAATATACCCACATACTAGTCTACAGTGATCGTCCTTTAATCAATATAATGGACTATGGATATTTAAGATAAACAACAATTTTCAATCGAAGGAGTTCATTATATTAAATATCTCCATATATAATAAATTAATATTCTAGCCAAAATAATGTTCACACTAAATATATATTGCCTATAGGGCATTGTTAACGACATAAAATTGCATGTTTTAGTATGTTAATGGACTCTTCATAGCTTGCTAACATGTGTAATTTAGCTATTTTATCTCCCTTTCTAGATTAATGCTTGTTTTCGTAGTTTTGATTGTTTTTCCCTAATTTTGTAGGTGAAGACGTGCTTTAAAACGCAAGAGGCTAGCTAGGGAGAGCTTTAACGATGAATTTGAAGAGGATTTGCGGCTCAAGAGCCATGAAGAAGGGACTTGGAGGACCTAATTTGAAGAATAGTATAAGATTTAAGGGCCTATTTGAGAAGACAAGAGAAGAATTGGGGCTACTATTGAAGATCTAGAAGTCAAAAGTGAAGGTCAAGGGCCAAGAAGATAAGTTATTAACGGAAGTGGGGCTTAAGTGCAAGTTTCTAAACCTTTTAATGGCTATTTTTAAGGGTTCTTAACGGAATCGGGGTGGATTGCATTTTCTCAAACGTTTAAGAGGAGGCATGGGGTATTTTAAAAGGTATCAGCAACTAGAGGGGAGCCGAGTGCAATTTCGGCTAAACTTAAAACAAACAAGCGCATATCTCTCTCTCTCCCCCCGTCGTTCCTCACTCAGAACCCACCAGAAGCCATGAAAGCTTCGTGCGAAGCTTCCTCCACCCTCAAATTCGACCCAAAACTCCACCAAATCGACCAAATCTTATACCAAAACGCTCACCAGCCCAAGCCCTCTCCATTGCACCCCTCAATTTGGCCGAAAACAAAGGAACAAAGAAAGCCCCAAATCAACCTAGGGTTCGTGAGCATCTACAAATCAACGTTTCAGAGCTTTTGAGTGGAATTGGACGGCTTAGATACGTTCTTGGAGGCCAAGGAAGCTCAAATACAACTCTATAAAAGCTGGGTCGAATGATGGAAGGGACTCTTCTCACACCGGTCGGAACAGTGCTCAAGGACACCTTTTTTTTTCGTCCTCTCTCTCTCTCTCTGATTTCACCCTTTTTGGGGTTGTTCTTGAGCTCTCTAAGAGTCAAGAACACAGAAATAAGAAGAGGGAGAGAGAGGAGGACGAATTCAGGACGTTTCTGGACGAATTTTGGGTCTGTTGTGTTGCTGTTGCAGTGCTCCACGTGTGCTCTGTTCTTGAGCATTTCTGGGTTGCTAGATGGACTGCTGGGTTGCTGCTGCTGAGTTCTTGATGTGGCAGCAGCAGCAGCAGAGTTTGAGCTTGATAATTGTTTCATTTTCATAGCTTAGTTTGTGTTTTGGCTATTTTTTGTTCTTAGTTTTTTGTATTTGAAGCAAGTGTTTGGGATTGAATTAGTGGCAAATGTATTTGTGCTATCAAGTATAAATTCAAGTTTTGATTATTGAAAGTTAAATTTCTCTCAATCTCTCTTAAATTTTCTATCATGTCTAGCTAATTCAATTTGCTTGGGTGATTTGGGACTATTAGTGCCCTAATCTTCCTCTTGATTCAAGTTGAACTTCAAGGATGAATGGGTTGAATTGGGTTCACTTGAATGTTTAATGCAATATTTGGATTTCTCGTGTTGAAGTATTTGATGCATTGAATAGGTAGATGTGCAAATACTTTAGACGTGTTTGATTTGAAGTTGGATTTGAGTGAGAGGAACTCATCAATCCAAACTTTGAGAAATCGAGTTCTAGTTAGGTGATTTGAGTGAGAATTTACAAATCTCATTTGTTGCTTGATCTTTCATGTGGCAACACCTATGTGTGTTTACATATGGTTGATGCTTGAAACACTTGAAATTTGGGGAATCTCATTTGAATAGCCTCTTTAGTGCTTGATTAGTTTGTTGGATTTACACACTTCTCTTGTCGCGAGTTGGAGTGCATGAGCAATCACTTCTTGAGATACTTGTCTTGTGGATTGATACATGCAATGTGAGAACCGGGCTTGAATGTAATAGGAGGATTGGTCACTAGAGAAACCGATGATCCCTATCCCCTCTCTACTTGTCATTTCCCTTAGTTTCTTGAATCGTAGCTCAAGTAGTCGTTTACTTTGTTCTTAAACTCAGACCTCAACTTGCTCCATCAATTGATTTTGGTGGATTTGATAGCTTGGCAAGCTTTAAAGCCATTGAGAAATTTCATTTAATTACTCTAGTTAGTAGCTTAGTCGTTAGTATAGTAAGTCATTGTCTAAACCTCCTCTCCTTGTGGATTCGACTCCGAACTTACCGGATTATTACTTGAGACGATATCCTATACTTGAGATTTTGTCGAACAAGTTTTTGGCGCCGTTTCCGGGGAGAGGCTAGGCTTTAGATTTGATTTGCTTTACTTTCTTAGTATTTTTCTAGACATTCTCTCTATTTGCTTGTGGTTAGTTAAGCTTGTGAGATTCAAGAGGGCTTGTGAAATTAATCAAGTACCTCTCATCTACTTGCTTGAAAAAAAAATGTCTCATGAACATTTTGGATTTAGTGAGAGGCATAACGTTCCTTATTACTATGCATTTACTAGTCATGTAAATCATTCTAAGGAATCAATGTGTTCCATACGTGAACGTCCGATTAAAAATGGTGATTATTTTCCTAAGAATGATTATTCTTGGCATGGTAGTTGGACACTAGATTACACATCTCATGCTTCTTGTGCACAATCACCTCCCTCAAACACTTACATGTTTTTGAACTCTCATGATTCTTGCACTTATCAATATAATGATATGATGTGTGAATCGAGAGGAGTTAATCATTTTGAGAGGGAATCACTTGTGAATGATGAGCTAAATACGCCTATAAGTGATTCTTTATATGAAAAAAATCAAAAGCATATTCAAAAGAATAAAGAAATTTTTGAATCACTGATAGAATAAAGAAAATCACAAAGAAAATTTAAAGAATCATTCTCTCACTTGGAGGATAGAGTGGCTTCCTCACAATCGCATGATGATTCTCTTGATTATAGTACTTACTCTTCACAAGACTCATCATCACACGAGTCTCAACTTCCTATTCACACACATCACGAGCCTATTCAAGACCAAATTTGGATGATGTGTTTGATGATGGAGTTGTTGTTACTAGGATAGGTGATTGTATTCATTTCTCATTTGCACATTCTAAAGAAGCATTTGATAGTGATATTGGTAGTGGGATTGATATTTTTGAGATGACTCTTCAACCCATGACATGAGTGAAGCCATTTTGGATGACTCACATAGTGACAAATGTGAGGAGGATTCACAAAATGGAAATCACTCATGTGATGAGTTAGAAGTCGAATTGGATGCTACCATTCATGAAGGAAGTGTTATCTTGTCTAGTGCTCATGAAGAGTCTATTACTCACCGGAGTTCCAATGATCATGAGCATTACTTATTTTGTGATGACTTAGAAGATACTCTAGGAGAACCCCCTCCACTAGAAATTGTGGAAGTACCTTCAAGTAAGTCGGGGGGTTCATGTGTTGATACTCCGATTCATATAGACTCTTTTACTACATCTTCTAAAGAATTAAATGAGCTTACTTGGGAGGAAATTTTTGTATGGTAGTGAAGCTTCCTACTCATCTCTTCTTATGGAAGATGCAATTAACTTTGGGGAAGAGGAGAGACTATTGGCTCAACTAAACCAAGTCAATGACCCAAATTATGAGCCTAAGGGTTTGGATGTTGTTTTATGTTCTAAAATGATTTTACCTCTCTCTTGTGAGGCCACATCATTAAATCCATGTGCTATGTATGAAAATGATGAGATTGGGGATTCACAAGTTGCCATCACTTCTCAAGTTTTGATTTCAAGTAAAAATTTGGCAACTTATGAAGACCCATTCTATGATTCAATTCATTTGAGGATTTCAAACCCTTTTCTTAAGATGATGCATGATATAACAACTTGCTCTAACTTTATTGTTAGATTTTGCTTGCATCTCTTATTCATCTTTTGTGTCTTGCCCCAACTTCTCATATTTATTCTAATTGATGAATCAAACTTTTTGAGGGAGAAGTACTTTTCTAAGAATGAAGTAGGGGCATGGCATGGAAAGAAGTTTCCAAGATTGGGGGTGGGATAGCATCATTTTCTGTGTTCCACCTCCCTAGTTGTAAATAAATTAGTTTATCTCTATTTCTTGCAATTTTTTTTCTTTTCTATGAACATTTTGTAGGTTGCTCTTGGAGGAGGACTTGTGCTTGGTGGCAAGAAAGCTAAAATGAGGTCTCTTCTATCCCTTAACTCTTGCTAAAATTTGTATGTTCTTCCATTGTTCTCACACATTGAGGACAATGTGACATTTTAGTTGGGGGGTGGGAAGTAGATATATTTCTTGCTTAAAAAGTTACTAGCATGATTTTTCTTCATTAGTGATTTAAATGAAAAATACAAAAAAAAAAATGAAAAATTTGAAAAAATCATAAAAATTAAAAAATTAAAAATTTTGAAAAAATGTGTGTGAACCTTTCATGAGAAGCATCACTCTCTCCCCGTGTCAAACCATAGATTTTTTCTTCTTTCTTTGGTAGTTTTATTTATTTTAGCTTTTCATCTTGAGTCTAGATTTTATTTTCTTATTTGATATCTTTATTGAGTCTTAGGAAGTTATAGTGAGTCACTTATTTAGAAAAAGAAAAAAAAAATGAAAAATTGAAAAATGAAAAAAAAAATGAGAAAAGTGAAAAGGGGGAATTTTAGGAAACTAGATGTTTTCAAAGAATGAAATCTCTTAGTCCATGTTCTTTTTATTTTTCTTTTAAAAAACGAATTCTTTGCTTATACTCAATACATCTACACCAATATCCCACATTCCACAATTTCATGCGTTCTCACAAAGCGACACACTAAATTTACGTTTCGTGTTTAAGTCCTTCAAACTAAGTTGATCACATAAAATTTGACGTCTTACTAGTTTTGATAAAGGGTGCATTCTAAAGCTATTTGAACTCTACAAAAATGATTTTAATTCTAATCGTTTTTGCGGTGGAAACTTTTAGCCCATTGGAGTGGTGGTTACCAATGACACCCCATGCGATGTCTAAGGAATAGAGGGGTGTCCGGGGATATTGTTACGTCACCACCTAGATAGCTCCCTTGGTTTAGCTTAAAAATCTCACTCGCTTGTATATTCCTCTGGAAAAAAAATGTTAATGCTACACATCTCGAAAAAAAAATGAAAAGTATGATAAACCGCACCACCTCCCAATCCACAAAAGGATCATACAAGCCCACAACCACATCCCCCATTCTAAAACTCATTTTTGTTAAAAGCTTTGAAAGTCCATCATACATGGGTGCTTTTGAATAAGTATGAGAATGACTAGTTTCTTGTGATCCTTATTTTTGAAGGCATACTTTCTCGCAAATTGGACTTAATTTAACAAGTTTTGTGGTTTGCATGAGTCACCTTCTACCAAACACCGCCCACATTTGTATGAGTATATGCGTAGACGTCCATAGGATTCTTTCTCAATCTTTGTGGACTTTGAGAATTTATTTGAGGAGACATTTGTGCATTCTTCTTTTCCCCCACCAAAAAAAAAAAAAAAAAAAAAAAAAAAACTAAAATTAGCTAGTAATCTTTAGGATTTTTTTTTTCTTTTTTCTTTGGGTTCTCACTTAGGATAGATAATGTGTGTGTGTGTTTGTAAATATTTGAGTCTAGTTTAGAATTGAGTCAAGCCTTGTCTAGTTGAGTGTGTGTCTCTCATGATTGGTTTTTTCACTAAATTTCTACTCATATCGCTCTCTTTGCCCGAGGACGAGCAAAAGGCTAGTTGGGGGGTGTGTTAACGACATAAAATTGCATGTTTTAGTATGTTAATGAACTCTTCATAGCTTGCTAACATGTGTAATTTAGCTATTTTATCTCCCTTTCTAAATTAATGCTTGTTTTCGTAGTTTTGATTGTTTTTCCCAAATTTTGTAGGTGAAGACTGCTTCAAAACGCAAGAGGCTAGCTAAGGATAGCTTAAACGATGAATTTGAAGAGGATTTGCGGCTCAAGAGCCATGAAGAAGGGACTTAGAGGACCTATATGAGAAGACAAGAGAAGAATTGGGGCCATTATTAAAGAGTTCTAGAAGTCAAAAGTGAAGGTCAAGGGCCAAGAAGATAAGTTCTTAACGGAAGCGGGGCTTAAGTGCAAGTTTCTAAACCTTTTAATGGCTTTTTTGAAGGGTTCTTAACGGAATCGGGGTGGAGTTGCATTTTCTCAAACGTTTTAAGAGGAGGCAGGTGGTATTTTAAAAGGTATCAGCAACTAGAGGGGAGCCGAGTGCAATTTCGGCTAAACTTAAAACAAACCAGCGCATATCTCTCTCTCTCTCCCCGTCGTTCCTCACGCAGAACCCACCAGAAAGCCATTAAAGCTTCGTGTGAAGCTTCCTCCACCCTCAAATCCGACCCAAAACTCCACCAAATCGACCAAATCTTATACCAAAACGCTCCCTAGACCAAGCCCTCTCCATTGCACCCCTCAATTTGGCCGAAAACAAAGGAACAAAGAAAGCCCCAAATCAACCTAGGGTTCGTGAGCATCTACAAATCAACGTTTCAGAGCTTTTGAGTGGAATTGGACGGCTTATATACGTTCTTGGAGGCCAAGGAAGCTCAAATACAACTCTATAAAAGCTGGGTCGAAGGATGGAAGGGACTCTTCTCACACCGGTCGGAACAGTGCTCAAGGACGCCTCTGTTTTGTTCGTCCTCTCTTTCTATGATTTCGCCCTTTTTGGGGTTGTTCTTGAGCTCTCTAAGAGTCAAGAACACAGAAATAGGAAGAGGGAGAGAGAGGAGGACGAATTCAGGACGTTTCTGGACGAATTTTGGGTCTGTTGTGTTGCTGTTGCAGTGCTCCACGTGTGCTCTGTTCTTGAGCATTTCTGGGTTGCTAGATGGACTGCTGGGTTGTTGCTGCTGAGTTCTTGATGTGGCAGCAGCAGCAGCAGAGATTGAGCTTGATAATTATTTCATTTTCATAGCTTAGTTTGTGTTTTGGCTATTTTTTGTTCTTAGTTTTGTGTATTTGAAGCAAGTGTTTGGGATTGAATTAGTGGAAAATGTATTGGTTCTATCAAGTATAAATTCAAGTTTTGATTATTGAAAGTTAAATTTCTCTCAATCTCTCTTGAATTTTCTATTATGTCTAGCTAATTCAATTTTCTTGGGTGATTTGGGACTATCTAGTGTCTCTTTCTGGCCAAGGACATATTAGTTTGTCCAGGTGGTTATCTACCTTTCGTAGATACCTGTCTGAAGCACTCTTGTGCCTCAGATTTATGTGTCCCAAGCACACATAATTGACACGCGGACAATCATCTAAGATGTGATGAAATAGTAAGCACCATGTCTTAGCTCTAACAATTGGACGGAACACAATAACAGAATGAATAAGATACAAAGACTCAGTAGTCCTTAATGCTCTACTGGATGGTTTGCATTTTTCCTTTCATGTAAGGAAAGAATCACACACATGTAAGGGTGCCTTGGGCATATTCCAAGCAGGCCTGCCCTAGCTAGCCTGAACATCTTTTCCAGTCATTGTGTGTCTTAATCTAGCGCGCCACATATCAGAATCTTAAGTCACTACGCTAGAGGTGACTTCCAAAGATTATGAGGCGTTACTCATGCTAGAATTTGAGAACGCATACACCATGATATAACCATACCCAAAGTTAAAGTTGTGACCAAAACAACTTTTGGTGGCTACTCCCTCAAAGATAATCTCATGGATCCTTAGACGAGAAGTTATTTTCCATGTCTGGCCGTTTCTCTAGTCTTAGGAAAAAATTCTTTGCTCCCTTTTGCGTTTGCCAGTCTTGGGCTATCGGTCTTATACCAATATTGCCCCTAAATTCCCTTATCCTTGCCCCACCAGTTGCCTTACGGTCCTAATACTGGGCTAGTGGCTTTATCTACCTATCATACTTTATTCACAGCCTTTAGCAATCATACATTTCTTAGACTTCAGAAGTATGTTGGACTAGTATTATTAGAAAACACTTGGTTGCTTAGATCCTAGAACCGAGTGATGTTTAGTCTCATCCAAACATCTTGACACTTATAAAGTGTGTCATATAACATTTCATGAAACGTGGCAGAGATTGCAACAAATTGCAAATCGGATAGCTTGTACCTGGCAGTCCTTAACTTTCTGATCATAAATGGCATCAATCTCAGACGTTACAGTTGAGGGCTCAATATTATGACATGATCCATAACTCATAGTTAAGGAAGGATTATTATGAGTCACTACTCACAATTTATGTACGCAAATGGCTAAGATGGATCCATGACTCTTCTTTAAATAATTCCTACAATTTTAAAAGTGGTCTTGAACTTGCTTTTGAGGTCATTTCCCCACCTTTTCATAGAATGCTCTTTGAAATTATCTTGACTGCTCCTCCCACTAATGGCGAGCCTTAAGAAAATGTCTACGTGCTGCTGTGACAACTTATTCATCACAGGTTCGACCATGTTTGTAGGTGGTTGACAACCTATGTACAGCGGATGGTTACATAGTACGACGACTTGTCATGTCGTTTGTTGTCACCATTTATCCTTTACAGTTTCGATTTAGACACGATTGATTGAGACATTGTGGAAGTTAATCACTAGACATTTAGACACTCGATTAAAATTTAATAGTTCCTCATAAGGACACCACCAAAACCTAGTAGCAATTCTAAGAATCAAATATTGTCACTTATAATTCCCTATCAGTTTTAATCATGTCTTCTAATGTGAGCTATTTTGTTTTAGTTCTTTAGCATGCGAGGTTATACAATTATATCCAACCACACGCAGTTCATAACATAAAACAAAAACAAGCAAAAATAAATATGCAATGCATGTGGCCTCTAAGGTGCACTTCCACTATTGGGAATACTTCTTGAGCAAGTCTTGAACTCCATCTCATGTCATCTCGCCTAAATTGAGGACTCTGTTCGCGATAATTCCCAAGTATAGGAATATCGTTCTAAGTAGTACCCGAGTAAGAACGGGGTCGAATCCACAAGGAGAGGAGGATTAGAGAGTGACTTGCAAAACTAGAATAAACGACTAACTAAAACAATAAAACACAAACTCTCAATGGCTTTAAAGCTTGCCAAGCTATTCAAATCCACCAAAATCAATTGATGGAGCAAGTTTGAGGTTTGAGTTCAAGAACAAAGTAAACGACTACTAGAGCTACGATTCAAGAAACTAAGTGAAATGACAAGTAGAGAGGGGCTAGGGATCATCGGTTTCTCTAGTGACCAATCCTCCTATTACATTCAAGCCCGATTCTCAATTCGCATGTGTCAATCCACAAGACAAGTATCTCAAGAAGTGATTGCTCATACAATCCAACTCGCGACAAGAGAAGTGTGTAAATCCAACACGCTACTCAAGCACTAAAGAGGCTATTCAAATGAGACTCTCCAAATTTCAAGTGTTTCAAGCATCAACCATATGTAAACACACATGGGTGTTTCCACATGAAAGATCAAGCAACAAATGAGATTTGTAAATTCTCACTCAAATCACCTAACTAGAACTCGATTTCTCAAAGTTAGGATTGACGAGTTCCTCTCACTCAATTGCAACTTCAAATCAAACACGTCAAAAGTATTCGCACATCTACCTATTCAATGCATCAAAATACTTCAACAAGAGAAATCTAAATATTGCACTAAGCATTCAAGTGAACCCAATTCAACCCATTCATCCTTGAAGTTCAACTTGAATCAATAAGAGGATTAGGGCACTAGATAGTCCCAAATCACCCAAGCAAATTGAATTAGCTAGACATTATAGATTCAAGAGAGCTAAAGAGAAATATCATTTCATTCATCATACTTGAATCCAACTCTTGTTTTCACCAATTCAACCTCAATACATCAACTACCACTTGATTCAAATACGCAAAACTAAACAAAAATACCCAAAAACACAACTAAGCTACAAACTAGTGAAGCAATTGCAAAGAAAGCTGCTGTGCATTGCTACTGCTACTGTGACTACTGCTGCTGCTACTGAGTAATCAACCCAGAGCAGAGCACTCACAGTGCTCAAGAACAGAGCACTAAACAGCCCCAAAATTCGTCCAAAATCGGATCAAAAACCACAGCTCCTCTCTCCCTCTCTTCCTCTTTCTCGTTCTTGGCCCTTAGAGAGCTCAAGAACAACCCAGAAGAAGGCGAAATCAGAGAGAGAGAGAGGAGAAACAGAGGCGAACAGAGCAGTCTCGTCCGTCCGTCTCAGAGAGAAGAGTCCTCTTTCATCTTCGAATTTGGCTCTTATAGGCAGTGGGGAAGGGATGGCGTAGCCTCCAAGCACCTATCTTAGCCCTTGAGTTCAACTGAGAAGCCCTCCACCATTGATTTGTAGCCTCCTCTCATGAACCCTAGCAAATTGGGGCTTTCTAGGATGCTTCGTTTTGGGCCGAATCAAGGGGTGGGTTTGATAGAGGGTCGGAAAGGGGAGAGATTGGGACCGTTTTCAATCGATTTGGTTGAGGTTTGGGGTTGGTTCGGGCCGTGAGGAGCTTGGCGTCGAGCTTCAATGGCTTCCTCTGGTCCTTCGTCGTGTCTTCCGTTGGGGAGAGAGAGTGACGAGAGAGAGAGGGCGAGCTGGGGGTGAGCTGGGTTAGGGAAATTGCACCCGGCTCCCCCTAGCTTGCTGGAATGTTTTAAAAGGCCCGGTTCCTTACTTAAAAACTTCTGAAAATGTCAATCTGACCCCCAATCCGTTAAGTATCCTTCAAATAAGCCATTAAAACGTTTCAAAACTTGCACTTAAGCCCCACTTCCGTTAGTTTCTTCTCTATTTTGCCCTTTGACATCACTTTTGACTTGCAATCTAGCCTTTAACTTGCATTTTCTTCAATTTTGGCATCTTTTCCACTTGATTTCTTCAATATAAGCCCATCTAAATCCTTCTTCACTTCTCTTGGCCCCTCTAAAGCGTCTCACTTCATCATTCAAGCTCTCCCAACTAGCCTCTTACGTTCTAAATCACGTCTTTGCCTACAAAATAAGATAAAAACAAGCAAAACTACAAAGACAAGCATAAGTCTAGAAAGAGAGATAAAATAGATAAATTACACATATTAGCAAGTTAAGAGGAGTTCGCTAACATACTAAAATATGCAATTTTAATTCATCAACACACCCCCCAACTAGCCTTTTGCTCGTCCTCGAGCAAAGAGAGCGATAAGAGACGTAATCTAGTTATGAACCAATCATGAGAGACACACACTCAACTAGACAAGGCTTGACTCGATTCTAAACTAGACTCAAATATTTACAAAAACGCACACACACATTATCTATCCTAAGTGAGGACTCAAAGAAACAAAATACTAAGAGTTACTAGCTAATTTTAATTTTTGTTTGGTGGGGGAAAAAGAAGAATGCATAAATGTCTCCTCAAATAAATTCTCAAAGTCCAAGAAGATTGAGAAAGACGCCTAAGGACGCCTAAGCATATACTCATACAAATGTGGGCGGTGTTTGGTAGAAGGTGACTCATGCGAACCACAAAACTTGTTTAAATTAAGTCCAATTTGCGAGAAAGTATGCCTTCAAAAATAAGGATCACAAGAAACTAGACATTCTCATACTTATTCAAAAGCACCCATGTAGGATGGACTTCCAAAGCTTTGAACAAAATTTTTTTAAGAAGGGGAGATGTGGTTGTGGGCTTGTATGATCCTTTTGTAGATTTTTGGTAGATGGTGCGATTTATCATGATTTTTTTTTTTCTTTTTCTTTCTTCTCTCTTTTTTTTTATTATTTTCTTTTTTATTTAACCTCAAATCCAAGGCTCTCCAAGACCCACAACAAAATAGAGGAATATACACGCGAGTGGGCTTTTTAAGCTAAACCAAGGGAGCTATCTAGGTGGTGACGTAACATTATCCCCGGACACCCCTCTATTTCTTAGACATCGCATGGGGTGTCATTGGTAACCACCACTCCAATGGGCTACAAGTTTCCACCGCAAAAACGAATAGAGAAAAATCTTTTTGTGAAGTTCAAATAGCTTTAGAAAATGCACCCTTTATCAAAAGTAAAAGACGTCAAAGTTTATGTGATCAACTTAGCTTGAAGGACTTGAACATGAAACGTAAATTTAGTGTGTCGCTTTGTGAGAACGCATGATGTCGCGGAAGGTGGGATATTGGTGTAGATGTATTGAGTATAAGCAAAGAATTCCTTTCTAAAATAAAAATAAAAAGAACATGGACTAAGAGATTTCATTCTTTGAAAACATCTAGTTTCCTAAAATTCCCCCTTTTCACTTTTTCTCATTTTTTTTCATTTTTCAATTCAATTTTCAATTTTTTTTCTTTTTTTTTTCAAAATAAGTGACTCAACTACGAATTTCTAAGACTCAATAAAGCTATCAAATAAGAAAATAAAATCTAGACTCAAGATGAAAGGTGAAAATAAATAAAACTACCAAAGAAAGAGGAAAAAAAATCTATGGTTTGACACGGGGAAAGAGTGATGCTTCTCATGAAAGGTTCACACACATTTTTTTCAAAATTTTCAATTTTTCTAATTTTTTTGGATTTTCATTTTTTCATTTTTTTGTATTTTTCATGTAAATTACTAATGAAGAAAAATCATGCTAGTAACCATTCAAGCAAGAAAGAAAATCTACTTCCCACCCCCCAACTAAAATGTCACATTGTCCTCAATGTGTGAGAACGATGGAAGAGCATATAAGTTCATATAAGAGATAAGGGATAGATAGACCTCATTTTAGCTTTCTTGGCCACCAAGCACAAGTCCTCCTCCAAGAGCAACCTACAAAATGGTAAAAGAAAAGAAAATGCAAGAAATAGAGATAAACTAATTTATTTATTTACAACTAGGGAGGTGGAACAAAGGAAATGATTCTATCCCACCCCCAATCTTGGAAATTTCTTTCCATGCCATGCCCCTACTTCATTCTTAGAAAAGTACTTCTCCCTTAAAAAGTTTGATTCATTAATTAGAATAGATAGGAGAAGTAGGGGCAAGACACAAAAGATGAGTAAGAGATGCAAGCAAAATCTAACAATAAAGTAAGAGCAAGTTGTTATGTCTTGCATCATCTTGAGAAAAGGGTTTGAAATCCTCAATTGACATGAATCATAGAATGGGTCTTCATAAGTTGCCAAATTTTTACTTGAAATCACAAATTGCGAAATATGGGCAACTTGTGAATCCTCAATCTCATCAATATTAAACATGGCATATGGATTTACGGATGTGGCTTCATAATTGGGAGGTAAAATAATTTGAGAACATGAAGCCACATCCAAACCCTTAGGCTCATGAGATGAGTCATTGACTTGGTCAAATTGAGCCAATAGTCTCTCCTCTTCATCAAAGTTAATTGCATCTTCCATGAGAAAAGATGAGTAGGAAGCTTCACTATCATATAGAAATTCTATTTCTTCCCAAGTAAGCTCATCTAATTCTTTGGAAGATGTAGTAAAAGAGTCTACATGAATCGGAGTATCAACACATGAACCCCCCAACTTACTTGAAGGTTCTTCCACAATTTCTAGTGGAGGGGGTTCTCCTAGAGTATCCTCTAAGTCATCACGAAAGAAGTGATGCTCATGATCATTGGAACTCCGATGAGTAATAGACTCTTCATGAGCACTAGACAAGATAACATTTCCTTCAAGAATGGTAGCATCTAATTTGACTTCTAACTCATCACATGAGTGGTTTCCATTTTGCGACTCCTCCTCACATGTGTCACTATGTGAGTCATCCAAAATGACTTCACTCATGTCATGGGTTGAAGAGTCATCATCAAAAACGTCAATTTCACTACCAACATCACTATCACATGCTTCTTTAGAATGTGCGAATGAGAAATGAATACAATCACCTATCCTAGTGGCAACAACTCCATCATCAAACACATCATCCAAATTTTGGTCTTCAATAGACTTGTGATGTGTGTGAGTGAGAACTTGAGACTCATATGATGGAGAGTCTTGTGAAGAGTAAGAGCTATATGCAAGAGACCCATCATCATGAGATTTTGAATATAACGATTCCACTTTATCGGCCAAGTGAGAAAATGCTTCTACTAGTTCTTTTGTGCCTTGAAAATATTTTTGCATTGTTTCCTCAAGAGAACTACTTATAGGCCTCTCTAGGTCCTCATTCATATAATCTTCCCTCTCATAATAATTCACTCCTCTTGATTCACACGTCATATCATTATATTGATAAGTGAAAGAATCATGAGAGTAAGTGTTTGAGGGAGGTGATTGTGCACAAGAAGCATGAGATGTGTAATCTAGTGTCCTATTACCATGCCAAGAATAATCATTCTTAGGAAAATAATCACCATTTTTAATCGCACGTTCACGCATGGAACGCATTGATTCCTTAGAATGATTTCCATGACTAGTAAATGCATAGTAATAAGGAACACTAGGCCTCTCACCAAGTCCAAAATGTTCATGAGACATTTTTTTTTTCAAGCAAGTAGATGAGAGGTACTTGATGAATTTCACAAGCCCTCTTGAATCTCACAAGCTTAAATAACCACAATACAACTAGAGAAAATGTCAAAAACAAACTACTAACAAACTAACTAAGAAAGCAAATCAAATCTAAAGCCTAGCCTCTCCCCGGCAACGGCGCCAAAAACTTGTTCGCGATAATTCCCAAGTATAGGAATATCGTTCTAAGTAGTACCCGAGTAAGAACGGGGTCGAATCCACAAGGAGAGGAGGATTAGAGAGTGACTTGCAAAACTAGAATAAACGACTAACTAAAACAATAAAACACAAACTCTCAATGGCTTTAAAGCTTGCCAAGCTATTCAAATCCACCAAAATCAATTGATGGAGCAAGTTTGAGGTTTGAGTTTAAGAACAAAGTAAACGACTACTAGAGCTACGATTCAAGAAACTAAGTGAAATGACAAGTAGAGAGGGGCTAGGGATCATCGGTTTCTCTAGTGACCAATCCTCCTATTACATTCAAGCCCGATTCTCAATTCGCATGTGTCAATCCACAAGACAAGTATCTCAAGAAGTGATTGCTCATACAATCCAACTCGCGACAAGAGAAGTGTGTAAATCCAACACGCTACTCAAGCACTAAAGAGGATATTCAAATGAGACTCTCCAAATTTCAAGTGTTTCAAGCATCAACCATATGTAAACACACATGGGTGTTTCCACATGAAAGATCAAGCAACAAATGAGATTTGTAAATTCTCACTCAAATCACCTAACTAGAACTCGATTTCTCAAAGTTAGGATTGACGAGTTCCTCTCACTCAATTGCAACTTCAAATCAAACACGTCAAAAGTATTCGCACATCTACCTATTCAATGCATCAAATACTTCAACAAGAGAAATCTAAATATTGCACTAAGCATTCAAGTGAACCCAATTCAACCCATTCATCCTTGAAGTTCAACTTGAATCAATAAGAGGATTAGGGCACTAGATAGTCCCAAATCACCCAAGCAAATTGAATTAGCTAGACATTATAGATTCAAGAGAGCTAAAGAGAAATATCATTTCATTCATCATACTTGAATCCAACTCTTGTTTTCACCAATTCAACCTCAATACATCAACTACCACTTGATTCAAATACGCAAAACTAAACAAAAATACCCAAAAACACAACTAAGCTACAAACTAGTGAAGCAATTGCAAAGAAAGCTACTGTGAATTGCTACTGCTACTGTGACTACTGCTGCTGCTACTGAGTAATCAACCTAGAACAGAGCACTCACAGTGCTCAAGAACAGAGCACTAAACAGCCCCAAAATTCGTCCAAAATCGGATCAAAAACCACAGCTCCTCTCTCCCTCTCTTCCTCTTTCTCGTTCTTGGCCCTTAGAGAGCTCAAGAACAACCCAGAAGAAGGCAAAATCAGAGAGAGAGAGAGGAGAAACAGAGGCGAACAGAGCAGTCCCGTCCGTCCGTCTCAGAGAGAAGAGTCCTCTTTCATCTTCGAATTTGGCTCTTATAGGCAGTGGGGAAGGGATGGCGTAGCCTCCAAGCACCTATCTTAGCCCTTGATTTCAACTGATAAGCCCTCCACCATTGATTTGTAGCCTCCTCTCATGAACCCTAGCAAATTGGGGCTTTCTAGGATGCTTCGTTTTGGGCCGAATCAAGGGGTGGGTTTGATAGAGGGTCGGAAAGGGGAGAGATTGGGACCGTTTTCAATCGATTTGGTTGAGGTTTGGGGTTGGTTCGGGCCGTGAGGAGCTTGGCGTCGAGCTTCAATGGCTTCCTCTGGTCCTTCGTCGTGTCTTCCGTCGGGGAGAGAGAGTGACGAGAGAGAGAGGGCGAGCTGGGGGTGAGCTGGGTTAGGGAAATTGCACCCGGCTCCCCCTAGCTTGCTGGAATGTTTTAAAAGGCCCGGTTCCTTACTTAAAAACTTCTGAAAATGTCAATCTGACCCCCAATCCGTTAAGTATCCTTCAAATAAGCCATTAAAACGTTTCAAAACTTGCACTTAAGCCCCACTTCCGTTAGTTTCTTCTCTATTTTGCCCTTTGACATCACTTTTGACTTGCAATCTAGCCTTTAACTTGCATTTTCTTCAATTTTGGCATCTTTTCCACTTGATTTCTTCAATATAAGCCCATCTAAATCCTTCTTCACTTCTCTTGGCCCCTCTAAAGCGTCTCACTTCATCATTCAAGCTCTCCCAACTAGCCTCTTACGTTCTAAATCACGTCTTTGCCTACAAAATAAGATAAAAACAAGCAAAACTACAAAGACAAGCATAAGTCTAGAAAGAGAGATAAAATAGATAAATTACACATATTAGCAAGTTAAGAGGAGTTCGTTAACATACTAAAATATGCAATTTTAATTCATCAACAGACTCCAAGCTTGAGGCTCCTTAGACCATCTATTTGCTCCTTGCACCTTGCGCCATAGCTTTTGGTTTGGCTACCTCTCTTGAATCTTCTATCTTCAGTCTCTACTAACTATCTTATTTCTTATAAGAAGTAACCTCATAGAGGCGATTGGATGAGAGAAGAAGACAATAGAGTGTAAAGAGAGGAACGACATGCAGACCGTATTTTGATTACACCAAAACCAAAACCAAATATATAATATATATGCCACATCCATGCATGAAACACATCCATTCAACCGACAACAACATGTATAATAATAAAATAAACATACTTAAATTTTCTGGAATTTTCCAGAATTAAATACTAATTACTGGAAATTAATAAGCAATAATCCAATCAACTAAAAAGATCAAAAATTGCTACCAACCACCTAGGTTCTCACCACCTATGGTCGACAATGGGTAATAATGACCTAAGTTTCCAGAAAAAATTTGGGCTCAAAACAGTGTGTTTAAGGTCGTTAAACTGCCTCGCGAAGTGTGTTAAACACTAATTAATTAATCTGGAAATTACTAAAAATTTTCCGTCGCTCCAAAAATTATGTAAAAAAAATATCCAAAAAAAAAATGGAAATTCAATTTGGAGTACCTAGGAAAAAACCGGACGAAAAATGACCCCGGGAGGAGGCCGCACGCGCCGACAAAAGCGCCGCCGCGCGTGGGCGCGTCCGCCTCCGCCACGCGCTGCCGTTGCCCATGTGTCCCGTCGGCGCGCCATATGGCATGCCACATCAGCACCCATGCTGAAGTCAGCCTGCCATGTCATCTCCACGTGGCTTACCACGTCATCCCTTGCCACGTCAGCAGTCCGTCGCCAGCCCTTGGGCGCATGGAGGCGGCGTCGGTGGCGCGTGAAGCCCACGCGTCGCCTTCCCGTGCTCCGTTTCTGATGAATTTTATATTTCTGAGATCATCTTTTCGTCCTGATCCCGATTATGTGTTCAAAAAAGAGTTTTAACAAATTTTCTAAAACACGTTTTAATAATCAAATCTAAACAGTCCAGATTAATACAGTTCCGAAACTTCAAAGGGGCATAACTTTTTCTACGTTTTTCCAAGAAATACAAATCTTATATTTCTGGAATCATCGTGAAAAGTTCTATCCAACCATATAGGTCTTGCCTACAGATTCTAAAAATTGAAAAATCAATTTTCTACTGTATACCAAATTCGGGTTCAAACTACGAGGCAAGAAAAACAAGCCTTCGGGCTCTAATACCAATGAAAGGCAAGAAGGATTTAATCTTACATAGATCTACAATATGAATAAAGCGGAAGATTCATGTGTACCTTTTCTTTCTAAGCTCCTAGCGCAGCGGAGTGATCTTGTTGTTGCTTGCTTTCACGTGCCTACACCTTGATCTTGATCCCACCGGTCTTAGTGTTAATCACGAGGAAGAACATCTTGATTCACCCCACGTACCACCTTCTTGATTGTAGTTGGAGAGAGAATAGGGTTATCTACAACTTGAGAATGAATGTGGACAGAGTGTCTCTATTCTATGTCTAGCATTATAATATGTAGGACGCTGCCTCCTTCTATAGGCAAAACTTCTCCTAGGTTTGCACATTAAACCCCTAGGGTTTGAGCGTTTGCTACTAACCCCCTTTAGGTTTGAGCCTCATTACTATTAAGCCCATAAGGTTGTAGTAATTGCATTGGGCACCCCACATGGGCGCACCAATTGCTAACATTGTACCACTTGAGCTACCAGCCTAGCCGCACTATTACCATCGAGGATGCTCCAAGACCAAGTTATTCCTGATTCGAACAAGTTTTAGATAAGACACTTATAAAAAGGAGGATTTGTTCTTAAACCTCTTCAAAATTGTACCACTTGAGCTACCACCCTAGTCGCACTATTACCATTGAGGATGCTCCAAGACCAAGTTATTCCTGATTCGAACAAGTTTTAGATAAGACACTTAATTGTTATTAAACCTATTTGTGGCATGGCACCACTAAAAACTAAACGACAAAGATTTCCAACATCATTGGTTGTAGAGGCCTGAAAACTCCTATTTTTTTGAAATATTGTTGTACTTTATCAGTCCATGTAGCGTGTAAAACTAAGAGCTTGTTTGGTATCCATTTAAAAATAAAAAACGGTGAGAAAAAAGTGCTGAAAAAACTGTTTTGTATATATCCGTTTAAAAACGGTGTTTAAGATCAAAATCACATTTGGCAACTGTAGATGGTGCTTTCCAGACAGACAGATCACAGTCACGTGCCATCCATCCAGCACACCGAGCTGTGCTCCATACACACAGGATCACTACCTATGCTGATCCACGTGGGGGCTGCGAGACAGGGCCCTCGCGTACCAACACGGGACCTGTAGGGACGTAGTGGTTTGGATGCTAGGATAAGTTCCGTCGCGCCCGAGCGACAACCAAGCCCGCGCGCGTCCCTTGGTAACTGCTTTGAGAGATTTATGGTCACGAGCTCCATAAACCCGGTCAACCTCATAACGGTTCCGGTATACGCGGATGAAGTGCGCAACGGTCCCTATAAATGTGGACGAACGTGCCGTTATGGTTAAGGTAATTAAGTCGCCAATAATGGGCGCATTAACCCACTACAACGGTCACATTTCCCACTGTATATAGGATCGTTAACCCTTCATTGCAACATATATGATCTTCTGAACTACGTGGAAGCTCTGGCCAAATAGTGTCTCTCTCTCTCTCAGTTGCCATTGTCTTACTCTCTCCCTACTCACTACCCTATACTTCCCTGTGTTTCCTATTCTCTACTCTTGGTGTACGTTTGAATCTTCCTCAAAGGATTCTCCTGTATACATTTGGTGAACCCGACGTGAAACTTACCTCAGCAAGCAGCCATGTATCACGATGAAGATGCTAGCAACCGATCTCCCTCAACAGAGACGATTTCAGGGGAGGAAACCCGCCATAATTCCACAGCAGCTGGTGGTACTCCAACCCTGGAGACGTTGAATGCAACTCTCCAGAACTAGGCGAAAGCTCTCCAGGCTCAATCTGCACATATGGCCCAGATCATGTCGATTATGGGAGCTCTTGATCAGAATCCGGCACTGGGAACGGATGTTTCTCAAGGGATTGAGGAACCGCCTACACCGCCTAGTTCCAGTTTACAAAGCCCACCAGCAATTGTCCAGCCATCTCTTGCCCAGGGACAGATAGCTCAACCGTCGCTAGTTACGCCCGTTACTCAGCTAACAGGTGTTCCCACCAATGCTGAACCACCGCAACCTCTGCTCTCTCCACCGGCAGCTGTGAACAATGTTGGTTACACCCACAGTCCAAGCCTTACATATGTGTCACCTCCGGCTGCAACCCTTCCTCCTGCTGTGGGAGGAAGTGCATAAGCAAGCATGACAGCCTTGGAGCAGTGCTTGGACAATTTCCTTCCAAGTCAGTGCTCCACAGACGCCATCATCCCAAAGGTTGACAACGCGCCTCCTATCCCGCGCGAGATTTATCTGACAACCCTGCAGGGTACAAAGCCCCTAAGTGGGAGAAGTTTGATGATGTCAAATGGGAATGCCCAGGATCATGTCATGCACTTCATCGACCTGATGGGGCCGCACAGGGTTGATTCCAACCTATTGATGCGCGAGTTCACTTAGTCTTTGGGGAACGTCGCATATAAGTGGTACAGGACGCTGGAAGCTGGCTCCATAAAGACACGGGAGGACATGGTCAAGAAGTTCTATACCAAGTTCTTTCAGGTGGACGAGAAGGTTACGATGATCCATTTGTTACGTATGTATCAGAAGCGTGATGAAGATGGGGTCACGTTCATCAAAAAGTTCAGAGCGAAATCGTTGGAATGCAGAGATGAGGTGGTTGAAAGTCGGCTCGTCGAGATATGCCTCCAAGGAATGCGAGACGAATACAAGGTTATGTTGATTAACTTACAAATTCCCATTTTTTTCAAAGTTAATCGAATGTACCAAGAACGTAGAGCCTATAGTTGAGAGGCAAAAGAAGAAGCACGCCTCTGAGCGATCCGCGGGAGGACCGACCTTCAGGATTTGCAGATTTAACTATAAGAGGGGGCGCGAGGCTGAAGTCAATACAGTTTCGCCGCACAAGCAGCACAAGGTTTCAACCTCAGATGTCCCGCCATTTCCATACTACCTTGAGGAAGTAACTGATCTCTGCAAGCAGTGGCGTAAAGATGGGGTCCTACCTCAACTTGAAAGGACACCCTCTAGGGAGCAGTTAAGGGATCCAAAGTGGTGCGAATGCCACGACAAATTTATGCACCCAGCAGCTGACTGCAAGAAGCTCAGGTACCTTGTGAGTAGAAAGATGAAGGAAGGAGAGTTGATTATCAGCGAGCAAAGGCAGAATGTGTGCAACAATCCTCTCCCAGCCCATGCAGAGCAAGAGCCAAAAGACAAGGAGGTAGCCATGATCGCGATTATGGACCTCGAAGAGATTGCAGAGGATGGGCTACCTGTTATAGTCGAGGTCCATGATGAGAAGGACTATAGCATGGATACAGAGGACTCGCGCGCTGACAGAATGAAGGGCTCGCACGGCTTCAGAAAGTTCTTTGACGAAATGAACTTTTCAGAAAAGTGCCGCAAGGAGATGACGAAGGCAATACTCAGAGTGGCAGAAGACTTTGAGGAGGATATAGTGGTTTCCAATGGGACAGTCGTAAGGGCCTCTCGTTCAACAGAGAAGATAATGGCTTTCTCTGAAAGCGATAAGAAAAACAGATGCAAGCCGTCAGAAGCCTTTGTATGTCACAGCTGTGATTAATGATGCCAAGTCCAAGAGGGAATTCGTTGATGGAGGAGCGGCCGTCAACGTAGTCTCGCTCAACACCTTGAAGTTAGCGGGAATTCCGGAGAAGAAGATTGTTAGGCGCCCATCTTCGTTGATGAGATTCGGAAGTGACTCCAAGATGACAGTGGGTTCGATCCGCCTGGGACTCCAGATAGGAAAGATAAAGTGTTCCGCCAAGTTCTATGTCATTGATGCGAACACTACATACCACATGATCATCGGCCGTGCGTGGATCCATCGTTTTTATGTAGTGCCCTCAACGGCCCACCAGGTGATGAAGGAATTTGGAATGGCAGGGTAGTTGAGATACCAGCCTCGACATAACCATTCAACCTGAATGAAGCGCATCTTACCAAGGTGGTGTGGTTCACCGAGATGGTGGACGAACAGATACCTGGGCCATTAACCCCAACTCCTCTGCCTCGGTGGGAGGATATCAAGGATCAGTCACCCGCAGGACTGATGGTGACAAGGGAAGATGCCAAGGAGAAGGTGCCCGCATGCGAAGAGGTGCCATATATCGCTTACTATAAAAAGAATGTATACACCCTAAAAAGGGTGGTGAAACATGATAGAAAAGGCAAGGAGATAGAAAGCTTCTACTCCAATGGAAAGAAATGTTATCGCATATGAAGGTGCGCGGGGGTACCCCCATCTCAACATGGGGATATCCCTGGGCCAATCAATCAACTTGAGCAGGACCCAGAGAAAGACAACCTGAAATCGGATCTACTGGAGGAAAAGTTGAAAGAGGCACCCGAATGCATGGAGGACAAGCCAAAGCCACAGAAGCAGGAACTAAAAGAAGTGTTCCTAAGTCCATCTGAAGAAAAGAAAAGGCATGTGTTCCTGAGCGCGGATATCAAGGGCGAAGAGGAAGCAAAATTGCTAAAACTGCTCACAGAGTACAAGGATGTATTTGCCTGGGAGTACGATGAAATGCCCGGCCTCGACACGGGTGTGACGATGCATAGGTTGGATATTGTCCCAGGGTCCAATCCAGTAAAGCAGAGTGCAAGAAGTTTCAGACCAGAGATTAATGTGAAGATCAAGGAAGAAATAGTTAAACTGCTGAATGCCAAATTCATTGAGCCCAATCATCACCCTACTTGGTTGGCTAACATTATGCCAGTTGTCAAGAAAAATGGGCAGCTTCGCCTCTGCGTCGACTTCCGAGATCTCAATCGCTATTTCCCCAAAGACGACTTCCCGCTGCCAAACATAGACTTGCTCATTGACTCTACTGCAAGTCATCGGATGTTCAGTTTCATGGATGGTTTCAGCGGGTATAATCAAATCAAGAAGGACCCTGAGGATGCACGGAAAATCGCGTTCATCACGCCAGTTGGGGTTTTCAACTACACAGTTATGCCCTTTGGATTGAAGAATGCGGGTGCAACTTATCAACGCGCCATGATGGTGTAGGGTTTTGATTCATGGATCGCACAACGGAAGCATAATCAAACATAAAACCATGCAAAACCCTCCAAGGATCACAAGTCAAGAAACATAACGATGGTAAAGGTTAGAAATCATAAACACACCTTTGGGTTCTCCTTGATGACTTCAAACGCGAATTGTGTCACGTTCTCTATAGTTGATCCACGCCTAGAGTTGATCCTAGATCTCCCAACTCCTTTGGTGCTTGCCCGGAAGAGGAAGAGGAAGAAGAAATCACGCAAAACGAGACCCAAAAGAGGGTCTCGGCCTCCTTTGGCCGACGGGGACGGGGCGGCGGCAAGGGGGCGGTTCGGGCCTCCTTGTTGCTTGCTCTCTCTCCTTTGTTCTCTCCCACTCTTGTTATGTTCACTTAATGAGCATAAGTTATGTGGGAAGGAAGGAAGGAAGGTCCTTTATATAGTCCAACAACTCCTTGTTAACTACCTAAAGGACTTATTCTAGTCCTACTAGAATTCAATTTAGTCCCTTCCTTGCAAATTAGTCCCTACTAAGTTTGCAAGGGTTTGCAAAGTGATCCTTCTAATTAATTAATCCAATTAATTAATTCCCAAATCTATTTCAACTCTATATAGCGTGTGACCCTATAGGTTCTATCTAGTTGGTAGCAACTATTTGCTAATATGGAGCGGTCTCTAGCAAAACATCCATTCTAGCCAACTAATAGAATAGTCATCTTGACAACCTTTGTACAAGTAATTGTCTCATCCCTTTGTCTCTATATCCGGATTGGACACGATACATACAAGTCACACTCGTATATCCAATCCATAGTTTCTTGATCCATGGGAATAGCCTTATTCGTGCAAATAATATCAATATCCTATATTGATTTATTTGAGTCTAGCCAGACATTCTATAAGCACTATCCCTCGAGTGGCCTAGGATATTTACTCCCGTTATGTGGGAGGGACAAATCCTATCTACGTCCACTACGATCTCTAAGCTTGCTTCTTATTGTATCCAGTACACGCCTTTATAACTACCCAGTTACGGTGTAGCGTTTAACGCTACCAAGATCACAATAATCCACAACTAGAATATCTAGTGACTTCAAGTCTAAGGATGACAATACCATTGCACCGCGAGAAGCGCTTGTGACTCAACATAACATGTATGTAGCCTTCTCGGAGATGGGTCAATCCAGTGTAACATTCTCTAATGCACACCTATGTGTTGGATCATGATATCTCCATATCAATCCAACCCCATACTAGTCTATAGATGATTGTCCCATTTAATCATTATACTTGACTAGGGATATTTAAGATAAACAACACGATTGTAAATCTAAGGACTTCATTATATTAAATATCAAATAAATATCAAATGAATTTCTAGCCACAAATAATTCATACTAAACTAGATTGCCTCTAGGGCATCTATTCCAACAGTCTCCCACTTGCACTAGAGCCAATCTGGCGCATCTCGTATGCCCATACTCCTAGTGTGCCCTTCATGCTTCCACTGCGTGAGAGGCTTTGTAAGCGGGTCTGACAGATTATCATCTGTAGGAATCTTGCATATCCGAACGTCTCCTCTATCGATAATATCTCGAATCAGATGAAACTTCCTGAGCACGTGCTTGGACTTCTGGTGCGATCTGGGTTCCTTTGATTGCGCGATCGCCCCAGTGTTGTCACAGAACAACTCCACTGGATCCGCAATGCTAGGGACCACACCAAGTTCAGAAACAAACTTTCTAATCCAAACAGCCTCCTTTGCTGCGCCATTTGCAGCAATGTACTCAGCCTCTGTTGTAGAATCAGCTACCGTCTCTTGCTTGGAACTCTTCCAGCTCACCGCTGCTCCATTCAGGCAAAACACATATCCCGATTGTGATCTAAAGTCATCTCTGTCGGTTTGAAAGCTTGCATCAGTGTAACCCTTTACACACAACTCTTCCTCACCGCCAAATATCAAGAAGGCATCCTTAGTTCTTCTCAAGTACTTTAGGATGCTCTTGACTGCAATCCAGTGACTCTCACCCGGATTGGATTGATATCTGCTTGTCATACTCAAGGCATATGACACATCTGGTTTAGTACATAACATGGCGTAAATGATAGATCCTATGGCCGAGGCATAGGGGATTCTACTCATGCGTTCCTTCTCAATCTCATTGGAAGGACAACCACTCTTCGAAAGAGTGATTCCATGTGACATGGGCAAGAATCCCTTCTTGGAATCTTGCATGTTGAACCGTTTCAACACCTTGTCAATATATGTACTTTGACTTAGGCCTAGCAACCTTTTAGATCTATCTCTATAGATCTTTATACCGACTATATAGGATTCTTCCCCTAAGTCCTTCATTGAGAAACACTTTCCTAGCCAATCCTTAACAGATTGCAGCATGGGAATGTCGTTTCCAATGAGTAGTATGTCATCCACATACAAGACCAGAAAAGCTACAGAGCTCCCACTAACCTTCTTGTAGACACAAGACTCATCTTCGTTTCTGATGAAGCCAAACTCTTTGACCACTTCATCAAAACGTCGATTCCAACTCCTAGAAGCTTGTTTCAATCCATAAATGGATCGTTGCAGCTTACAGACTTTGTTGGCTTGCTTTGGATCTTCAAAACCCTCCGGCTGTATCATATACACGTCCTCGAGGAGATTCCCATAAAGGAATGCTGTTTTGACATCCATCTGCCAAATCTCATAGTCGTGGTATGCTGCAATCGCAAGTAGGATTCGGATGGATTTGGTCATAGCGACTGGTGAAAAGGTTTCATCATAGTCAATACCATGAATCTGTCTGAATCCTTTAGCCACCAATCGGCCCTTATAGGTAATCACATTACCATCCATGTCGATCTTCTTCTTGAAGACCCACTTGCACCCTATGGGCCGCGCCCCATCGGGTGGTTCCACCAAAGTCCATACTTTGTTGGTATACATGGATTCCATCTCGGATCTCATGGCTTCCAGCCACTTCTGAGAGTCTGGGCCATTCATGGCCTCCTCATAGGTAGTAGGCTCATCATCTATGAGCATCGTGTCACCGGAATCGGTTACGAGAAGTCCATTCCTCTCGGGTTCCTGGCGCACTCTACTAGATCTACGAAGCTCTTGTGTTACCTGAACAGGTTGCTCCACAACTTCTTGTGGTTCCTGTTCATGTTCCATAATCGGTTCAGTGATTTGTGGTTCTTGAACCTCTTCAAGTTCTACATTCCTCCCACTTGCTTCTTTAGAGACAAATTCTCTTTCTAGAAACACGCCGGTCCGAGCAACAAACACTTTGTTCTCGGTTGGATTGTAGAAGTAGTATCCCTTAGTTTCCTTAGGGTACCCCACAAATTTTCACTTATCCGATTTAGGCCCTAGCTTGTCTGATTGTAAACGTTTTACATAGACATCGCAGCCCCAAATCCTCATGAACGACAGTGTGGGACGCCTCCCACTCCACATCTCATATGGCGTCTTCATGACTGATTTAGATGGAACACGGCTAATGGTGAAAGCTGCACTTAATAGAGCGTAGCCCCAAAATGACAATGGAAGATCGGTTTGACACATCATAGATCGAACCATATCCAATAAGGTTCGATTCCTCCTCTCGGACACGCCATTCCATTGCGGCGTTCCGGGTGGAGTGAGTTGGGACACGATCCCACACTCTCTAAGATAGTCGTCAAACTCTTGGCTCAAGTATTCTCCTCCACGATCCGATCGTAGAGCCTTTATACTTTTGCCAAGTTGCTTTTCTACTTCATTCTTGAATTCTTTGAACACTTCAAAGGATTCGGATTTTGCCCTCATAAGGTACACAAATCCATATCTACTGTAATCATCAGTAAATGTAATGAAGTAGACATAACCACCCCTGGCAGGCGTGGCAAATGGCCCACACACATCGGTATGTATGAGTTCCAATTGCTCGCTAGTCCTCTCGTCTTTCTTATTGAAAGGGGACTTTGTCATTTTTCCCAATAAACAAGCCTCACATGTCTCATATGATTCAAAATCAAATGAGTCTAGTAATCCATCCTTATGGAGTCTAGATCCACGTTTCTCATTTATATGGCCTAAACGACAATGCCATAAATAAGCAGGATTTAAATCATTTATTTTAATCCGCTTGGTATTAATGTTGTAGACAGAATTGCTTAGATCAAGGACATAAAGTCCATTAAATAATTGTGCACTAAAATAGTGAATATTATTTAAATAAAAGGAACAACAATTGTTCTTTATTGAAATAATAAAACCATTATTGTCCAAACAAGAAATAGAAATAATGTTTCTGCTCATAGCAGGCACAAAATAGCAATTATTTAATTCTAAAACTAATCCTGAAGGCAGAGATAGTTCGCACACGCCTATGGACAACGCAGCAACCTTTGCTCCATTCCCAACGCGCAGATCTACCTCTCCTTTAGCCAATCTTCTACTTCTCTTTAGATCCTGCATATTTCGACAAATATGAGATCCACATCCAGTATCTAATACCCATGATGTAGAGACAGTTAAATTGACATCTACAACAAAAATACCTGGTGGTGGTGGAATCACTATTCCAAGCCTCTTGTCCTCCAGATATTTTGGGCAGTTCCTCCTCCAGTATCCAGGCTGACTGCAGTAGTGACACTCACCTTTAGTCACGGCCTTGGCAATGCCACCAAGAGGTTTAAGGGCAGGTTCCTTGGGCTTGGCAACTGACTTGCCTTTGCCCTTGGAGGAAGAGGCAAACCTTTTTCCCTTTCCTTTCTGTGCCATCATAATGGCCTTGCCCTTACCCTTGTTGATGCTCTGTTCAGCCGTCCTCAACATGTTGAGCAAATCTGGCAGTGGTTTAACGATCTCGTTCATGTTATAGTTCATAATGAACTGTCCATAACTCTCGGGCAACGATTGCAACACGAGATCGGTTGCCAACTCTTGGCCGACCGGGAACCCCAGTCGGGCGAGATTCTCCAAGTACCCGATCATTCGGAGTACATGGGGTCCCACCGGGTTCCCTTCTGCCAGATGACATTTGAACAGTGCCTTTGAGACCTCATACCTCTCTACCCTCGCCTACTCTTGGAAGAGCTGCTTTAGATGTTCGATCATATCGACAGCATTCATGTTTTCGTGTTGCTTCTGAAGCTCAGAAGTCATGTTGCAAAGCATTAGGCAGGCCGCATCATTAGCGTCATCAACACGCTTTTGATACGCCTTTAAGGCAGCAGGTGTTTGGTTCTCTGGACATTCTGGAACATGCTCCTCTATTGCGTACAGTTTCTTCTCTTGCTTGAGAACAATTCTCAAGTTTCTGTACCAATCAAGAAAGTTGGTTCCAGAGAGCTTGTCCTTCTCAAGGACAGATCGTAGGGAATGTTGTGAACTCGATGAGTTGTTTGCCATTTGGAATTCTACAAAAAGGAAAATACGCAAGTTTTAGTATTTTTGAATTTTTGACTATATTCAATAATGGCTAGTTTATCAAATATAGCTCCCACTATTTTTCTACGGATTAATAACCCTCAAAATATTAATGCGGAAAATATCCTTATATTTTCTAGTGGGCCAAGATCCATCTTTCATCTCCTTATGAGCTTGCTTTGGCAAGTCATCCATAATTTGACTACTTTAGGTAGGAACAATTCCAATTGCATCCCATATGCAACTCTTGGTTCAATTGGGCAAATAACTCCTTATTTATCCATCCTTATGGATAATCCCAATTGATTGCCTCTAGGTTTCTTAATCAAATTAATAGCCTAGTTGTGTTCAACCTCTTATCTAATCAATTGGACATTGTTACGTGCCATCGCATTCCATCATTATGAACCAAGTCGCCATGCTTTGGCACGCACGAACTTGATAAATAATGATGATAATGAGTGTTTAAATAACGAGAAGGCAAGAACACAATATTTGAATTTTGAGGGATTTTAAATTCAATTTTAATTGTTTTGTTGATCAATATCAACTAATCTATCTATTTGAGTTTGGGCACAACTCCAAATAATAGATCCGGGTTGTCTAATTATCTTATTATCCTAATTGCATGGATCATCCATACACCAACCACACAATAATAAGACAATAAAATAAACAACCACAAAACAGAAATTAAACGTGATGTGGATATGGCCTTTTCTAGACTAAGATAATTCCAAGCCAATGGAATTATCTATGAACCCTAAAGCAAACACATCTCCATGCGTCTTGTTCTTTTGGTCCATCCTTCATAGTCTTGTGGAATGCTCCATGCTCCATCTTTTGTGGCTTCTTTGGCTTTGGGCTTCTTTTCTCCAATCTTGGCTAACAATCTACTTTATCTAGCACTAGCTAACTTCTATACTAAATAAAATAAATCTCACAAGTTGAGAAAAAAATGGCACGCAGGGCATAAAACCCTAATTAATTATTACAATTAATTGATCAGCTCGGAGGCCGTAAAACCAAACCACAAAATTAAACATCCACATCAAACCACATCCTAAGGCCATATCCAATCACCATGCGATTTGCACATAAACAGTTAAAATCCAATTTTAACACGCTTGGTCAATTTTAATTGATTTTAGGATTTCTAGGGTTAAAACGGTCCATGGGCCCAACAATCAAATTGCCCGGGCCCAAAAAGGTGAACCACAAGGCCCTAGGGCCGGCCCGACCCAAAACCCACAAGCCTAGGCCCGCGGGTTAGGGCCGCCCGGCCCCTAGGGCGGCCAAGCTTGGGCGGCAAGCAAGGGGGGGCGGTCCCTAGGGGGGCCGAACCTCCTTGAGGGAGTTGTTTCCAAAACAACTCCCTTGCTTGGTGCCCAAGTTTTGGTTGTTTCCTTGTTTTGGGAGAACTCCTTCTTCCCCAAGGATGCCCAAACCCTAGATCTAGGATCCTAAAATTTCTCAAACTCACCAATTCATGGATCCAATGCAAAAATTGGATCTTGTTATGATTAATTTTTGACAAATTGCATCCCATGCTTGATTTGTCTTGTTTTACGCGATAAACAATCAAATTAAGGTGTAAAACAACTAAAAGTAACACATAAACCACGTTTATGCTCTACGACCTGTGGCTCTGATACCACTGTAGGATTTTGATTCATGGATCGCACAACGGAAGCATAATCAAACATAAAACCATGAAAAACCCTCCAAGGATCACAAGTCAAGAAACATAACGATGGTAAAGGTTAGAAATCATAAACACACCTTTGGGTTCTCCTTGATGACTTCAAACGCGAATTGTGTCACGTTCTCTATAGTTGATCCACGCCTAGAGTTGATCCTAGATCTCACAACTCCTTTGGTGCTAGCCCGGAAGAGGAAGAGGAAGAAGAAATCACGCAAAACGAGACCCAAAAGAGGGTCTCGGCCTCCTTTGGCCGACGGGGACGGGGCGGCGGCAAGGGGGCGGTTCGGGCCTCCTTGTTGCTTGCTCTCTCTCCTTTGTTCTCTCCCACTCTTGTTATGTTCACTTAATGAGCATAAGTTATGTGGGAAGGAAGGAAGGAAGGTCCTTTATATAGTCCAACAACTCCTTGTTAACTACCTAAAGGACTTATTCTAGTCCTACTAGAATTCAATTTAGTCCCTTCCTTGCAAATTAGTCCCTACTAAGTTTGAAAGGGTTTGCAAAGTGATCATTCTAATTAATTAATCCAATTAATAAATTCCCAAATCTAGTTCAACTCTATATAGCGTGTGACCCTATAGATTCTATCTAGTTGGTAGCAACTATTTGCTAATATGGAGCGGTCTCTAGCAAAACATCCATTCTAGCCAACTAATAGAATAGTCATCTTGACAACCTTTGTACAAGTAATTGTCTCATCCCTTTGTCTCTATATCCGGATTGGACACGAGACATACAAGTCACACTCGTATATCCAATCCATAGTTTCTCGATCCATGGGAATAGCCTTATTCGTGCAAATAACATCAATATCCTATATTGATTTATTTGAGTCTGGCCAGACATTCTATAAGCACTATCCCTCGAGTGGCCTAGGATATTTACTCCCGTTATGTGGGAGGGACAAATCCTATCTACGTCCACTACGATCTCTAAGCTTGCTTATTATTGTATCCAGTACACACCTTTATAACTACCCAGTTACGGTGTAGCGTTTAACGCTACCAAGATCACAATAATCCACAACTAGAATATCTAGTGACTTCAAGTCTAAGGATGACAATACCATTGCACCGCGAGAAGCGCTTGTGACTCAACATAACATGTATGTAGCCTTCTCGGAGATGGGTCAATCCAGTGTAACATTCTCTAATGCACACCTATGTGTTGGATCATGATATCTCCATATCAATCCAACCCCATACTAGTCTATAGATGATTGTCCCATTTAATCATTATAATTGACTAGGGATATTTAAGATAAACAACACGATTGTAAATCTAAGGACTTCATTATATTAAATATCCAATAAATAATAAATGAATTTCTAGCCACAAATAATTCATACTAAACTAGATTGCCTCTAGGGCATCTATTCCAACAGATGGATCTGTTACATGATATGATGCATCAGGAAGTGGAGTTTTATGTCGATGATTTGGTTATTAAGTCAACAGAAGAAGTGGATCATCTGGGAGACTTGAGGAAAGTGTTTGAAAGGTGCAAGAGTTTCGAATTGAAGATGAATCCAATGAAGTGCGCAATTGGGGTAACTTCCGGAAAGTTCTTGGGGTGTGTGATCCACCGCGATGGTATTGAACCTGATCTCGCGAAGATTTCTACTATCACCAGCATGGTGGAACCCCATAACCAAAGCACTTTGAAGACATTCTTGGGAAAGCTATCCTACCTGAGAAGATTTGTGCCAGTAATTGTAGAGCTGACATTCTGCTTTGGGATCTTCTTAAGAAAGATGCTACGTATAATTGGACGGAGGAGCATCAAGCCACATTTGAAAAGCTAAAGGACTTGTTGACATCACCACGTGTAATGATCGCGCCTCAACTAGGGCTTTTGATGTATCTGACATCGACCATGAAATCTATAGGAGCACTGCTAGCTCAAGATCATGAGGGGCAGGAAAGGCCAATCTATTACATCTCTCGCATGGTACAGCCGGCTGAGTCCAGGTACACTGATATAGAATGCCACTGCCTTGCTTTATTTTTCTTAATATGAAAGTTGAAGCAATATTTCGCTTCCCACAAAGTCGTGGTGATCACAAAGAGCGACCCCATCCGGTACTTGTTGAGCCATTCCTCTCCCTGTGGAAGGCTAGCGAAGTGGTACATGACTATTTTGCAGTTCGACATCACGTGTGCCCGTCCAAAAGAAATCAAGTCTCACGCAGTGGCAGACTTGTTGGCACAGTTCCCAGACAACAATCACGAGTTGATGGTATAAGAAGATCTGGAAGGACCAGAGATTTACGTGATTGAATCACTTTATTGGAAGCTGTATTTCGACGGGTCATCAACAAGAAAAGGGGGAGGAATTGGTATTGTTCTGACCAAGCCAGATGGGGAAGTCATCCAAATGTCAACGAAGTTGGATTTCCCAGTCACTTACAATGAGGCAGAATACGAGGCTTTGATTGTAGGGCTCCTCGCAGCCAAGGCATTGGAAGTAAATAATTTGATGGTCATGGGGGATTCGAAGCTCATTGTTCAACAGGCATCAAGAGATTATGGATTGAAGGAGATCAACTTGCTGCCTTACAGGACTATGGTTCAGAAATTGGTGCAACAATTCCATGATGTCAAGTATGAGCATACTCCCAGAGCTGATAACTGGCACGCAAATGCTTTGGCCACCTTGAGATCCAAAATCAGTGCAGACAAGTGTCCATAAAGAATTTTGATTGAAGTTAGAACTACTCCGTCTCTAACACAAGATGTATGCGAAGAGAAACCCACAGAAGCTGAAGATTGGAGAAAGCCAATACTGCGGGCGATTGCTGAAGGCACGAGCAAAGAAAATTGGGCATCCACAAAGGGATACTGTGTGCACGACAATTCCCTCTACTTTAAGGGATCATGGGGAGTACTCATGCAATGTGTCTCGCAACAGGAAGGGCAGACACTATTAGAGAAAATCTACCAACACTCCTGTGGAGAAATGAAGTGTCCATCTATAGGAAAGCTCAGAGATATGGGATTCATTGGCCAGAAATGTCAACATATGTTGCGGTCATTCAGGGGTACTGCGATAATTACGCATTGGTCAAAGATTCTTTAGAAATTGCTGCAGTCAATGATGACACAGATTGGAGGAAGCCTCCGTTCGCCTACTTGACGGAAGGAATTGAACCAAATCACAGAAAGGAAGCCGAAAAGCTTAAGATAAAGGTAGACCAATATGTCGTCAAGGAAAACATACTGTGGCGAAGAGGTCACGAGGGAAACCTGCTCAGATGTCTGGATAGCCAAGAAGCACAAGAGGTGATGGATTTGTCCCATCAAGTGGAGCACCAAGGAGGCACGAAGTTATGCAGACAGCTCCTCACTGTTGGTTATTTCTGGCCTACGATGGAAGCAGACTGCCGCACCAAGGTCAAGAGGTGTCAAGAATGCCAGTTCAAAGGCAACCTTGTACACGCTCCCGCTATAGACTTGCACGCATTGGGAACGCCTTGGCCATTTCACACGTGGTCCTTGGATTTTATTGGCCCCATTTGACCAGCCTCGCATGGGAATTAGTTCATCTTGACTGCAAGTGAGAAATTCACCAAGTGGGTGGAAAAGGTTCCACTCAAGACGGCAAATGCACTGGCGGTTGTTAACTTCGTTTAGGAAAACATCATATACCGATTTGGGATTCCCAATACCATCCTCTCTGACAACGGCACTCCTTTTATGAATCGGCAAGTGGCTGCGAAGTTAGCAGAGTACAACATAAGGCAGGTGTGCTCCACACCCTATTACCCAAAGGGGAATGGACAAGAAGACGCAACGAACAAGACACTGCTGAGGATTCTGAGTAAAATTGTTGCGGATGATCATAAGAAGTGGGCGAACTCCCTAAGTCTGGCTCTATGGGCATACCGCACCTCACCGAGGACTCCCACAGGAGTTTCACCTTTCCTTCTATGCTATGGGGCTGAAGATGTTGTCCCTGCCGAGGTCAAAATTAACTCTGCAAGGATAGCCTTTCACCCTTTGTACGATAACCAACGTGATCTCTATCTCATCTTGCTGGAAGAAAGACGTGAAGAGGCCAAGAGGGCTAACACAAGGTACAAAGATAGGATTGGGGATCTGGTTTTACGAGCTTCAGATCACTGTATGCGAGAAGCAGCTCACCCTAAGTTCGCTTCTAATTGGGAAGGACCGTTCGAAGTCAAATAGGTGTTCGATAGTGGTTACTGCACCATTCAGAGGCTTCATGGGACTGCAACAACTCCAAGTCCAATCAACATGCGCTGGATTAAGAAGTACTATCCTTAGCCTTATCTATATTATTTTCAATTCATATGTTTTATTTCTCCTTAGTTCATATGTATCCTGCATTGCTTCCTCCCATATGAGGAGTTTGTTCTTATGCTCCTCCCATATGAGATGCTTTAATAATAATACCTCTCCCATATGAGAGAACTTTATCAAATTATTGTCTTATTGCTCCATTTACTTAATTTTAAATATTATTTATATCTGTTAATTCCCCAACGGTAGAAAAAACATGATCCCATGTGACCCAAAGCCTATCTGCCTAGATAGCAGTCATAACAAAACATGATCCTATGCGATCCAAAGCCAGCAGTAACAAAATGATCCTATGCGATCCAAAGCCTATCTGCCTAGATAGCAGTGATAACTCTCTCTTATGAGTTAGTATTATACTTCCATATTACTTGTAATAGGCTTATTTCACATGATTTATATGTGATATGTGCGTTAATATGTGGAATTGATGACTTACAAGCGAGAGAGTGAAAAGTCGTGTTTCTAGCCTATTTATGCATGTTTTCTCTCATATTTGCAATGATAATTGCACGGGTTGTTTAGTGTTGTGTATCTCAGGTAAAAGAGGTGCATTGGAGATTATGAGATGCTTGGAGATGCTTGGAATGGAGCTAGATGAAGAGGAGAAAAGAAGACGCAAAAACGAAACAAAGTTGGAAAAGCCACACAAGACCAGCCTGCACTATTTTCGATTCTCAGGATAATCTACAAAGAATTTTGGATCAAGGCCTGCGGCATTGGAAAGTAGACATCCGTAGCTTTCCAACGATATATGGTAGGCCCGAAGACGAGTCCGTATGAGGGAGATACAGCCCGCGCAAGATCAGCAAATAATTCTGGCCGAGAATTACAAAGTAGAGGGGCATAAGTGCAAATTTCGGAAAAATCACTTAGAAATTCGTGCCCAGGAAATAAATCACGATTCTCAGACCTAAAACAAAGGGGAAGCTGCTGGGGAACGAGGGAGGAAGGCTAGGGAGCACAAGGGACATGGAGAACCACGCCGGAGTCGCCGGAACGCGATTTTCGTCACGAGTTTGACTATCTCTCCTATCTTTTCTATCGTTTCTCAATACTATGAACTTGTTAGCTTCTATTTTCAGCATATTTGAGTAGTTTTCTTGGCTAGGCTCTAGGGTTTTGTTAGATACCATTTCCGGATTTGTTTGTTTGATTCACGCTTATGGATTCATGTGATGGATTGATTTTATCTCGTTTGATGGAATGTTGAACTTGCACTATTGACACGTGCTTGGTAGGATATGAATGATCATATGAGCTGTTTCAATACATATCGTTTATCTTAGCTTAAAGTAATAGTGAATTTGCTTCTTCTAGTAATCTCGTTCTTAATTTTATGCTACCTTAGCGTCATGAACTAGGGTATCTACTTGGTGAAAGATTGATGGACTGACAGGTGAAGATTGATTAGCTTATGAATCTAGGATTGCTAGCAACCCCGTATCGTGATGGACTGAAAGGAGAAACGTTAGGGTTTGGATCAAAACGTAGGATTATTCTTAATGCTTGTTAGGTGATGTAGTTTATGGATCGACAGATGACGATTACAGAACCTAGCATAGGCTTACATGAGACAGAGAGGAGATTGTAAGTAGGTAGACGTGATCAAGAGCATATTCAATATTACGTGTTTCAAAGCAATATCCGGAATTGTCTAATGCCCTAGGTGATCCATAGATCGCCTAGTTCTTCTCCTTATTTAATCAAACATTGTTTAATTATAAAAATCCAAAAATAATCTCTTTTAGTTAGTTTAATACAGTCACTTGATTGGGGGTGACGAATTCCCAAACCAACAACTTTCTTACTGTTATTTCAATTAAACTCTTTAGATTTAATCTCTAATTAACAATAAACCTACTATCTGTCCTTGTGGGTTCGACAACCTTAGTTTCAATACTCACTCTTTATTACTTCGACCGTGCACTTGCGTATACACGTAAGAAATCGTGTCAAGCAGCAATAACAAAATGATCATATGCGATCCAAAACCCTATCTGCCTAGATAGCAACGATAACAAAAATGATCCTATGCGATCCAAAGCCTATCTGTCCAAATAGCAATTCGTTCAAAGACTATCTGTCTAAACCGCATCAAAACATAAAGTTTGTTTTGTCGTATAGCAAATCAGTACGCGAATTTACAGTCTATTACAGTAGACAAAACAGCAAATGAAAAGGCATACTTTCATAACAGTCAAATGCGGCTTACAATTTATCTGTCTAGATAGCAGCTTAAAGCAAATCTTACAATGAGGAAAAATTTCCAATCCAAATCTAAGTGTTCCCAAGGAACAATCCTAAGAAGAACACTAAAGCTACGAAACGTGACGCTATCTTCGACGTTGTCGACCAGAACTGGGCTCTTGCTTGTTCCCTTGACATGGCAAGATGCCAGATGAACTTCATGTCATGAAGGTTGCTGATGTGAAGAACAAATGGGAGAACAGCTCATTGGGAAGGAAGCTGATTGTGTACAAGGAATAAACACATTCACTTGTTGCACCGTGACTGGAACAATGGTGGCAAATAGTTCTCCGCGGAAAATCGACAAAGATGCATACCGCTCGTTACTTGCGGGTAGAAGAGTTGGTACAAAGTTGACTCTTGCCGGAAAGTCACCGGAGATGACTCCTGCAAACATAATAAAGAAGAAAATATCTTCGTCCCAATGGAAAAGCTTACACAATTGGTCTTCGGAAAGATCAGCAGAATCAGGAGTCTTTCCGGCGAATTCCTTGGGAACCATTTCTATAGCACAACGCACAAATTCAAGCTTGGAAGACCAGAGCTGATACGAATGAAAATGGTCAAAGAACAATGCAAACAGTCGTGAGGACTCACTCAGGATGACATTTTGTCAATCACAGGAGTTCGTATGAAGAAAAAAATAGCAAGAAAGAAAGCTTATATAGGACTAAGAGGAGAGTCTTCAGTTTCCTTGATGAGTCAGCAACGCCTCGGAAACAAGCAAGAATCAATTACCCTATTAAAGGCTACGACGATACAGTAGCATGCCTTATTTAATGACCCTAGGACATGATGAGGATGGGGCCCACTATGTGTGAAGCACGCCTTATTTAATATTATGGTGACACGATAATTCAAGTAATTATGGAAAAACATGATGTGATAACCATTGCAGCATCGACATGCGAAAGGAGATCATTCAGAAACAAGAAGACAACATAGAGTTCAAATGTTTGAAAAAAAACAAGCATTACAGCGCATACAGCTCTTAAACACAAATCCTTGTCTACGGGGTCTTCTGGCGATAAAAGGAGCGAAGCCTCCTCTGTCTTGGAAACGTCTTGCTTCAACTTTTCAAAACTAGCCTTCATCGCATGGAAAAGCTTGGCGGCCTCTTCAGCTTTCTTCTTTTGCTCCTCCACTTTCCTCTTCTCAAGAGCAAGGTTACGGTGGCCATACTTCATCATGACAGGGTTGAGAATTTGGGTGACCCTCTTAAAGAGAAAACCAAAATCCAACTTGCCCTGGGCATTAATTTGAAGCCTTTGGCATGCCTCAAAAAGCATCTGCGCATTTTGAGTCGAAATAGTAGCTGGAGTTGTCACGGATAACTACTCCACGGTCCATATGGCTTCAGTCAAGTAAAATCTACTATCGAAGGGACCTAGCTCCAAAGCTCTCGCAAATGACCCTGGATGCGACAGGCGCATCTTCACAAGCCAATCCACATCACATTGCCTCATACCTGAAGAAATGACAAGTTTAGGTATGAGAACATTAACAAGAAGATGCAGTAAGTATGAGATATAATCATAGTATGACATACATATTCCTTCAATGATTTGGCGCAAGGTGGGAATACGCATATCTGGGGTTTTTGAAGCATTTCCTTGCTGCATTTCTTGCATGTCAGCTAAAGCTTCGCGTTCGTCATTGTCAGCAGGGATGATGCACGTATCAGCGCGCGCGATGGTTGCTGTAGCCTGCGAACCCCACAAACTCCATGCAGCAGGTAATTGGGAGAAATCCATCTCAACAGAAGGGAATGCAGGGTTTTGCTGAAGAGGCCATGGAACATTTACTGAAGCAGCAGGACTAGAAGAAATGGTTGGACTATCAACACCACTAACTTCAGCAACAGGAATGACAGTTGGAGGACCACCAATGTCACCAAAAGCTGCGACCTCTCCAGGAGGACTTGTTTCAAGAGCCTCTGTTCACGCATCCACATTCACATGCGATGACTGCAGAATAACTTCATCAGTTCCTATTGACAAAGGGATTTGTTCAATATCAAGAAATTCCTGTGGCTCAGGAGCGTTTATTGGGGCATCAACATTTTCATGAGATGCCTGGTCTTCGATGGTTTGTTCATCTCTGTGAACTTCAGCTCCAGTACCCTGTGTCTCCATATCTTCACCCATGCCATCCTCATTGGCATGCTCACTTTCAACACCTCCATCCCGCATCTCGGTGTCAAGACCATCGTGTTCAGACACCTCAATTACATCTTCCAAAGGCTCCCCTGCATCTTCTGAAGCCTTAGCTGGTTTTTCTATGTTTGAGCTCTGCTCTGGAACACGAGACATGGGAGATTGATTTCTAGCTCAAGTACCATAACATCGTCAGAGCTATTCTGAGCGATGACCTCCGCAGCAGGAATGATGGCACTTCTTAAGAATCCAGGCCTGTTGGCATAACTCCTAGGAGTAGAGATGAGCTAAACCTCGCACGACAGAGGGTCACAAGGATCAACAGCATGGGCACCAACACTTGCCTCATCAGTGGTCAAAATCGAAGATGGAGCATCAACAATCATGCCTTGCGCGGCAGAAGGCTCACTTGTAGCAGCAACAGACTCATTCGAAGCAACACCACCTGCAGGAAAATTTGAACAAGTCATTGAGGTAATTTGAATTATGAATTATTTATTGCATTCTGTTCTATGTTCTGATCAAAAGCGAGCACCTCCACACTCATGTGGGATTGCAGCTCCAACATCATATGATATAGACGCGACATCATATCCTACAGATGTTCCCTCATCTATCACATCCTTAAGGTGTGCGTGACCTGACGTTACGTGAAAGCTCGTTACGATAGGGAATGACTTGTTAGTTTTACTTATAAACATTGTTCAAAATTTTACCTGCGGGTTTGCCACATTTGCCCACTAACCATCGTAAAATGTCATGTTTAAATACACCATGCTTTAATGAACCAAAGATTACCTCTTGGTAACTTACGACAAGATTAAAAATCGTACCTTCTTCATCACTTGCGATTTCCTCAAAATCTTGTTGAGCTCGTTCTAAGGCAGCCACGCTCATGCACCAGCATGCTGCTCTTCCAGACTTCTCCTTTTCACAGCTTCCACATCATCTTCCTCGCGTTCCCTCCTTCTCTCTTCTGCCTCATCGGCCATCCTCTTGGACTCTTCAATGATGGCCTCGTCTATGGGTTCACTAGACGCATCTGAGCGAGAGCTCTTTGTCTTTTAACGTTCCTTGGCCAGAAAGTCACTGATGGTTTCAGTATCATCATCTGCAAAGAGAGCATTTGTTTTAACATTATTGTTGAAAATTTCAACTCAAAGAAGATTAAGTTTGTTTGCTTACCTTCCGAACTTTCTTCTCTTGCTTCTCTTCTTGTTCTTCCTCTTCTCTTTCTTCTTCTACTCATTCTTCTTCTCTTTCTTCTTCAATTTCTTCCTCCTGATCATATGGGATGAAATCTTCAACTGCGAGTTCCTTTCGCGACTTGTTGTGCAGACGACCTTTGCCTTTGCGTTTAGGAGCAAGATCCTCTGTAGGAGATGAAGCCGGAGCTTCTCTGGGCGGCGAAGAGATCACAATTGGCTTCTGCTTTTGCTTTCTGGAATTTGGAGAACCTTCTGCGTCCACTTCAGTACTCTCGCTTATTAGGGAGCGAGAGAATACATCCATATCCTCGCGCAGAAGAGCCTCCACTTTGGGATCCATTTCCATGGTCAAGGGAATAATCTTCTTTTGCCTCTTTGCCTGAAGAATGGAGTTAACCGGCGCAGAACAGCAGTCTCCAGATGCGAACCTCCTCAAGCAGCACTGAAAAAGAAAAACTTACGTAAGGCATCGCATCCCAAAAAAAATGAGTTTCAAGGAAGACAGAGAGGTGCTATTTACTTTAGCGAAAGATTCACTGTACTCAATCATGCATCCAACCCCTCCCCTGACAACGGTCATCTTCTCAGAAAGGATCGCGTCAAAACATAAGTGATTTTCATTGTCAAGCAAAGAATAAAATCCATATTCAGAGTCGTTCAAAATGCAGTTTTGACGGAATGGGAAGGTGGTCCTTTTCATGGAGGGAGCCCCGCTGATGCGCGGAGGAGCAGAAGAAGCAAATCTGGTTTGCTGAATGTTCCAGAAGGTAATCCAACTTTTGGTAGGGCGGCCTTCGCGCTTCCCCGAAGGCTGATCGAAAGGCAGACTACCAACCAGAATAGAATTACACCTCTTTAACAGCAGTCGCTTGTAGCAATCTCTGTTCACCGATTTAGGCCACATTGAAGGCGCCACGGTTTCATAGCCAAATTGGGGGCAAAATCGAGTGGCGTCAACATCGACCGTGATACGCTCGTACTTGTGCGATATCTCGGGGACGTACTCAGCAAGAGCATGCAGTGAGCCTCTCAAACACCAGCAAACAAACTCTCTGTAGCAATGAGCTCCTTTGATAAGAGTGTCCTTGGTAATGGGTCCACCTTTAGTTGGGTACATACGCCCGAAGATTCGCACATTTTCAATGGCAGTGGTGTATGGCCTGGCAGTAAATTTTGCTCGATCGTCGCAGACCAAACTCCATGAACACTTAGGCTCTTTGGTCTTATACCATCGAGCGGCTCTCCCACACTGAAGTGCGTTCTAAGAACCAGGAACATTCCAGGCTTTGGGCTTTGAATGGATAGGAGCATAAGAGGGCCACCTTTCAAATACCCACATAGTGAGGAAGGAAATGTTGACAAAAGTCAGCACATCAAGACGCCCGTGCGACTCTTCGATCGCAACTACAAGCTGGTCCGATCGATGGTAGAGGGTTCCCAAAACAAGAGGCCCGAGCGCGAAATTCTAACCTAAAGATAACTTGACTGCAAGGGGCAAGACGTGATAAAATACCCCGTCATGAGGATGACCATCGATCAAATACCGCGAGAGCCAAGCACAAAGAAGGCCACACAAGGTCGAGTTGTACCCTTTCCCTTCGACATAGTTCTTCGCTTCGGGATCCTTCTGCAATATTTCTTTAGTGAGTTTGCTATTCGCATAGTCACGGAAGAAGTACTGCACCCACTTGCCCCAAGTGTTCCTCGCAGAAGCGTCAACTAATTGGAATTTTGTAAGAGCTTCCGCAGATGTCCAACGAGTGGAAATTTCTTTACTTCTGCTATGCACTCCACCATCTGCGCACATAGAGCGAGTTCTTCATCAGAATCTAGCGCAGCCAAGCGATCGACTTCACCCATGGGAAAAAGATCATATAGCATATGCACATCCTCCAAGGTGGGGGCTGCCTCAAACTCACCAAAATGAAAAGTGTGGGTTACAAGCGAGTATCGGGAAAAGAGGTTCAGAAGCATAGTCTGATCCAACTTCACAGCAGCACCTTTCTAGCCCTAACGGCGTAGTAAATCTCAGCCTGATCCAGTCTAACAGCATGATGGATCAGTGCATGATCGATCCACTCATCCATTATTTCCATCTTGTTCAGAAAGTTCTGGGTTGAGATATCAGTGTGGGGGTAGAACTCATTTTCGAGACCTAATCTCACCACATCTTTGGCTTCGATCAAGTCCAATTCTGCTCGACTAGGTGAAGGAGTTAGCAACAGCAAATCTTCGGTAACAGGGTCTGGTAGATTCTTTAATTGGGCTCTGGCATGGTAATAGTATTCACCACCCAGATAAGGAGCTTTCTTCCACAAAGTCTTGGGAAGATCAGGAATTTTCTCAGCCTCCTTCACAGATTTGGTTACCTTTGTTCTGGGCATTTCGACAACAAAGCAACAAAAGGGGGGAGAAATATATCCACTTTCAGTTGTCAATCAGAAGTTCAAAAAGCAAATTTTATGAGTTTATGAGTTTCTGAAAAATTGTTTGGTTAAGTTTCAAGAGTGCCAAGTTTCTGGGTTTCAAGTCCGCTTATATGAACTTCAATTGTGGAAAGTTACAAGTTTAGGGATCCAATTCCCTGGTCTTAGAGTTCCAGAATGACTAAAGACTTCACAGTTTCAATCTTTTAGGGTTTCAAAGGAACCTCTTCCACAGTTTCAAACATTGGTGGATTTCAAGCGTTTCTAGGTTTCAGATTCAAAACATTTCAAGAGAAAGATACTCGTACGAGAGGCATTAATCTAAAGTTGAGCAAGCCAACCTTGTGTTTTTGAAGCGATTTGAAGAAGTCGATTTGCCAAGAAGAACTGGTGGTTGATTATCTGGATTTGTTCTCGGAGGTTCTCAGAAAACATCCACTCTAGAGAGAAGCAGTAGCTTGCAACGATGGAAGATTATGAGTATTTATTCAAATCCACCGAAGATTCGCGTCCTTTAAGTGGTCGAATCGCAAACGTCACCGCCGAATCGCGCAATCACAGGTCTATGCTGATGTCACGGCTAAAACCCTGGAGGAACATAAGACCCGACTCTAGGGATTCTAGGTCATAATGACACGCACGGGGGCTGATTTCTCGTGTATTTGAATTGGTGCGTAGCAGCAACGCGCGCGCTGGTTTTTGCGCATTGAAGTCTATGTGATCAGTGTCTCTACGCGCAAAAAACGGGCTAATGTAGATGGTGCTTTTCAGACAGACTGATCACAGCCACGTGGCAGCCATCCAGCACACCGAGCTGTGCTCCATACACACAGGATCACTACCAATGCTGATCTACGTGGGGGCTGCGAGACAGAGCCCTCGCGTACCAACACGGGACATGTAGGGACTTAGTGGTTTGGAGGCTAGGGTAAGTTCCGTCGCGCGCGAGCGACACCCAATCCCGCGCGCGACCCTTGGTAACTGCTTTGAGAGATTTATGGTCACGAGCTACATAAACCCGGTCAACCTCATAACGGTTCCGGTATACGCGGACGAAGTGCGTAACGGTCCCTATATATGTGGACGAACGTGCCGTTATGGTTAAGTTAATTAAGCCGCCATTAATGGGCGCATTAACCCACTACAACGGTCACATTCCCCACTATATATAGGATCGTTAACCCTTCATTGCAACATATATAATCTTCTGAACTACGCGGAAGCTCTGGCCAAATACTGTCTCTCTTTCTCTCTCTCTCACTTGCCATTGTCTTACTCTCTCCCTACTCACTACCCTACACTTCCATGTGTTTCTTATTCTCTACTCTTGGTGTACGTTTGAATCTTCCTCAAAGGATTCTCCTGTACACAGCAACATTACTAAATTTCAATGTTACTTTGCTTGGATATCATTTTTACGTACTATACCGACATATATTTGATATTTTTTTTGCATCTACTCGTAGTCGAGATGTCTTTAAACACCGATGGTATGAAAAAAACACCAAAAACACAACATTTGATTTTTTTTTAAACATCTTCTTTTCAACTTATTTTTGTTTTTAAACAAGAAAAAAAACAGGCATGCCAAATGAGTTTAAAAAAACACCAATTTTTAATCAAAATTGATTAAAAACAAGGATGCCAAACACTTCGTATCGCTGATTTTAATCCAGTCGCCTCTTTCCAACAATCTTGTTTGTTATGCCTGCAGATTTTATCTGATAATCTGCAGCTGCAGATTTTAATCTGATAATCTGCAGCTCCAGATTTTAATCTGATAATCTGCAGATTAAATAAATATATGAACAATTGTAGAATCTCCAAAATTGGGGATTATGCAGCTTAAAATCTCTTAAAAGTAATTTTAATTTTTTTACATTAGCATAATCACGGTTCAGTTATAAACATGCGTATTCAATTGCTTGACTTTAGAGCTTTTTAAATTTTGTCAAATGGATCAAGTTAGTGATCTATAATTTCAGTTCATACCAAACAGATTGTGATTATCAGTTAAGTTTCATTTTCTTTTTAGATTATTTTCAGCTGATTATTGAGATTTTCATTTGGTACCAAACAGGCTCTAAACATCTATTTAGACTAATCCTATTAAAATTAATCAATAAGTATAAATTTAAATAGCTAGGCAATTTCTTAAATAGACATGTTTCAGTTTTACACGTCATGTTTATGAATAAATTACATTCACATTGCAAGGCAATAACAATTCATACATGCTAAACTAAGAGCGCCGTTTAAAAATAAGCAGACAGTGTGAAAAATTATGCTGAAAAAACAAGTTTAAAAATAGAATAATAAACTATTTGGTATGTGCTGAAAAACAATGTCTAAAATCAAAAACACATATGCAGCATTACTAAATTTCAATGTTAATTTGCTTGTTACTACATTTCAATGTTAATTTGCTTGAATATCATTTTACGTACAATACTGATATATATTTGTTAGTTTATGTATCCAATCAAAATCGACATGTCTTTAATCACCGATACTATGAAGAAAAGAAAAATTAAAAAAGCACTAAAATTGTTTCTTCTATATAACATTTGTTTTTAGCATGTTTGTGTTTTTAAACAGGAAAAAAAATGTCAAATGGGTTTTTCAGAAAAATGATATTTTAAAACTTTTCTTTAAAACAATATACCAGACATGCACTACATACGCTGTGTCTTTCGTCTTTCTTCTCATCCTGACTTTTATCATTATTCAATGGGTCACTTTGAGACAGTGATTTAGACATTTAGATAGCGAAATGATGTAATTTTTAATTTTTTTTATGGTGTTATAGAGTAAATTAACGTTGCACTATAACACGTGAAGAAAATATCAAAAATCCGTATATTTTTATGATCTGAATCACCCGAAACATACTATGCAAAATGTCAAGATAAAGAGAAAGAAAATAAAGAGTGGTAATGTGTAACAAAGCTATGCACCTTTTCAAAAAGAAGCTACCATACGTCCATACTGGAGGAAATATTGCAGTGCTCAATTAGATCACCACGTGGTGCTCTAAGTCTAATTAAAGTTTGTCTTCAAGTTTGTACATAACCAGCCCTAGTTTTTCGGAGCCGACTCCGGAACCCGATCGAGTATTTCTGACGACAGAGTGTGAGGCGATCGACAGCGGCAACACACGACGTTCCAATGGCCAGTCAGGGGAGCACAGATCATGAGTTTGGTTTTGAATAAACGCATGTGGAAAGCCAACGAGTTTTGTTTGAGGATGACTATTGTGACGAGGCAGAGGGGGCTTTCAAGATCTGTATGATAGGGCTTTTCGCAGCGGATGAAAAGATCAATGGAAAAGCCATGCGCAGTACTTTCCGGCGAGTATGGAATCAAAGTAACCTAGTTGATATGTATGAAGTCGATGTTAATACCTTTATTTTCCGTTTCCTGGATTAGGCATGTTTGGAACGTGTAGCATCGGGTGGTTCATGGTTTTTTAATAAAAAACTGATTCTCCTTAAATCATGGAAAATTCGTGATCAAACAAAGGATGTTGAGTTTCATACCTTTGATTCCGGGATTCAAGTCCACAATCTCCCATTGCACTTAATTAAAGAAGAGTCAGGGTGCAGAGCCGTATCTGCAATCGGGGAAATTCTGGATTCAGATCCAAGAATTGAAAGCGAGGAAGGAGTCAACTATGTACGAGTTCGAGCTAGGGTTCCGGTAACAAAGCCAATTCCGAGGGGAGTTCATATTGTAGCCAAAGGGAAAGAGCAATGGGTTGATTTCAAGTATGAAAGAGTGCCTTGTGTCTGTTCCTGGTGTGGTAGAATAACCCATGAAAGTAAAGATTGCGACCACGATAAAACGGAACTTTCAGGATATGGTGACTGGCTCTTAGTCCATCCGACTAGAAGACAGAAGACCACGAATCCTGACAATGGAGAATCTAATGAGCAGCATAAAGAAAAGGCGGATAAACCAACAGAGGGATTTCACCAGCAAATAGCAGACATGGCCATTATTGAAGCTGGACCAGTACTCCCGACTCCCTTAGCAGAGGGAGAGTCATTGGAAATTGCGGAAGATGCAGTCGCATTGGTGAATCCTAACGAGCAGTTAACCCACCCACTGGAAAAGGAGATCACAATGCCAACACTCGCAGAGTTGCCGATAACGGGTAAAGGGACGGTAGTAGATGATGATAATCAATACAAGCAGCTCATGCATGATAAAGCAAAAGGAGTCAAAAATCTAATTGCGCATCTTAACTCAAAACATGCCCAGGCTCCGAAGAGCAATTGGAAAACGCTTGCCCGTTCAAAAAACTTGCTGGCAATGGAAGGCGATGCACGGATGGAGGATAATGACCCTAAGAGGAAAGGTTCAACCACAAACTTTACACCTCCCCCAATGAAAACCATGGAGTCAGAACATAGCAAGAAGGCCATGAAGATTGATTTCAATATAGCAGATGGAGGCAGTGGGACTTACAATAATGAGGACGAGGCAAACATGGACTAGGATGGAAAGATAATTGATCCGGCGGGGGTTGCTAGACACCCCCGCCAAAAGCAATGAATCTCTTATGTTGGAATGTGCGGGGTCTCGGGAACCCCAGCACATTCCTAACTCTTCGCGATGAAGCGAGGAGTTCATGTCCCGATGTAGTCTTCTTAATGGAGACTAGGTTACAGTGTAGAGATATGGAGCGAGTAAGGAGAAATCTCAATTTTGCAAACGGTCTGCATTTTCCAAGTGACGGTCGCAGTGGTGGCTTATCACTTTTGTGGTCAAATCAAGTAAAAGATTCGAAATTACTCCAAATATCATATTAGTGCATGGTTTTGCAATAATGAAGGAAGAGAGTGGTTATCACGGGTTTCTATGGAGACCCTGCAGTGGAAAGAAGATATTGTTCGTGGGATATGCTAGAGGGGCAAAACCCGGGGCCTTCAATGCCTTGGTTAGTTGCAGGAGACTTTAATGCAGTTATGTACAGTTCAGAGAAATCAGGAGGAAGATCAGTAAGTTACTCCCAGATTGCGGATTTTATTCAGACAGTGGATCGATGTGAATTGCGAGATCTTGGCTATGTGGGCTCAAAATTCACGTGGTCAAATAAACATACAGATGGAACCTTAATACGGGAACGGCTGGACAGAGCAATGGCGAATGATGGGTTCAGAGATAAATTTCCAAGATTGAGGATTATTTACAGAGGGCTGGCGAACTCCGATCACCAGGCCCTTTTGATCAATCTGAAATACTCGGCGTCATTCCAACAACGCCGAAATCGACGATTCCAATTCGAGTATGCTTGGTGCAGAGATGTGAGATATCAGTCGGTTTTTCAAAACAGTTGGCCCACATCCGGAGAAATGTTGCACAAGCTCAGGGCAGCGGCAGTGGCCCTCAAAAATTGGGAAAAAACAGAATTTGGCAATATAAGAACTCAAGTAAAGCGGCTGAAAGAAAAAATTCATGTTCTCCATCAGCAATATGGAGTTCAGAACTGGTCCCAAGAAATAAATGATGCCCAGATGGAGCTAAATGGGTTGCTTAGAAGAGAAGAAGACATATGGCGGCAAAGGAGTCGCGCCCTTTGGTTACGACAAGGTGATCGTAACACCAAATATTTTCACCACAAGGCCTCAAGTAGGAGATCGAGGAACACAATCAGTGGACTGCATAACACAAGCGGGCTATGGGTGGAAGACGTCGAAGGTATTCAACAATGCTTAACAGATTATTTTAGCACGATTTTTAAATCCGATAGGCCTACTGCTGCTGATATGGAGACCATCCTCCAGAATATCCCTCGTCTTTGTTCTAATGAAGACAGGGATCATCTCAATGCTCCCTATACGACTGAGGAAATAGATTTAGCTTTGAAATGTATGCCTGCGTTAAAAGCCCCGGGAGTTGACGGATATCCAGCTCTATTTTTTCAAAAACAATGGAACATCATTGGGGAAGAAGTCACAAAAGAATGTTTAGACATTCTAAATGGCGGCAAGGAGATGGGAGACCTGAATGTTACCCTAATTGCTTTAATTCCAAAGATCAAGCAGCCTACAAGCCCTGCTGATTTTCGGCCTATTAGCTTATGCACGGTGATCTACAAATTGATAGAAAAAGTGGTGGCAAACAGACTCAAAAATATTCTTCCTAGACTTATTGGGGAGACGCAAAGTGCCTTTGTTCCAGGTAGGCAAATTTCTGACAATATTTTGGCCGCATTCGAGGGTATTCATACTATGAAAACTCGTGTTAATGGAAAAAAGGGTTATGTTGCTTTGAAAGTAGATATGTCAAAAGCTTATGATCGGGTTGAATGGCTATTCCTCCTAGCCACGATGGACCGAATGGGTATGGGACCCAAGTTTTGCAACATTGTCCACAAATGTATTAGTTCGGTCAAGTTATCCTTTGTACTAAATGGAGAAGTTAAAGGAAGTATCGTACCTGAAAGAGGCTTGCGACAAGGGTTTCCTCTATCCCCATACTTATTCCTTCTGTGTAGTGAAGGCCTTTCGCGCTCGATCTCGGCAGAAGTGGCGGCAAACAACCTAAAAGGAGTTAAAGCTTCTAGAGGTGGCCCTATAGTGTCGCACCTATTCTTTGCTGACGATAGTATATTTTTTACATGTGCAGATAATCAAAACATTACAAGATTGTTACAAGTAATTTCACAGTACGAGAGGGCTTCGGGCCAGAAGATGAATTTGGAGAAATCAGCCGCTCTTTTCTCATCCAATATCAGTCTAGAAGATAGAGCAATTCTCAGCCAGCTGTGTGGTGTCCCGGAAGCAAATTAACATGACACATATTTGGGCCTCCCAACTACAATTGGTAAAAACAAAAGCTCAGCTTTTAATTATCTCTTTGATAGAGTTTTGCATAAAACCAAAGGGTGGAAAGAAAAGTACGTGTCTCCGGCGGGCAAAGAAATTCTCCTCATTGCTGTAGTCCAAGCGATCCCAACTTTTGCTATGAGTTGTTTTCTCCTCCCAATAGTTTCCTGCCAAAAGATTGAACAAGCAATGCGTAACTTTTGGTGGAATCGGTTAGAAAAGAGAACAATAAGTTGGATTGCTTGGGATAAACTCAAAATGATAAAATCACAAGAGGGTCTAGGTTTCAAAGATATTTTGGACTTCAATAGGGACATGTTAGCTAAACAAGCGTGGCGTCTAGCAACTGCCCCAAACAGTCTCACGACCACAATCATAGCCTACAAGTACCATAGTGGGAAGAGTTTGCTTGATGCAGACTTAGGCAGGACCGATTCATATGCTTGGCGTAGCATTTTAGAGGGGAGGAAAATTTTGAGAAAAGGTATGCTAATACAAATAGGAGATGGTGCAACTGCCTCTGTATACAATGATCCCTGGATCCCCAGGAATGGCTCTTTCAAGTTATTATCAACAAATACAAGTGGCAACAATGTTATGGTTCATGATCTTTTATGCCAGCAATCAAGATCTTGGAACATTCAGGCGATGCAGGAACTTAACTTAGCTCCAGTGGACATACATGATATATGTCATATCGCAATTAGTGCAAACCAGACCCAAGACAAATGGATCTGGCACTTTACTGAGTCAGGCGTGTATACTGTTAAAAGTGGATACGAGATAGCCAGGGCAGTTACAACAGCTGCAGAGAACGAAAATCACAGTGGAATTCAAGAAGAGGAGAAATGGATACAAAACTTATGGAAGTTAAAAATCCCCCGGAAACTCCTGTTTCTTATCTGGAGGATAAATAACAACTCTCTTCCCACAGCAATCAATTTAGCAAAAAGAAACGTACCAGTGGATTTACAGTGTAAGTTGTGCAACAAGACACGAGAGGGCTCGGATCATATTTTTCTTCATTGTCCAATAGCAAAACAATTGTGGAGGTCTTTTGCAGGAAATGATAGTTTGAACTTACCAATTGGCCAAGGATGGATCCGGCGTTTCTTCTTACGAAGCTCAACTCCGGATCAAAATTCGCGCTTGCGTAGGTATGTGGAGTATATGGATTAACCGCAGCAGATTCATCTTTGAAGGGAAGAAGATCCCAACAGAGATCCAAGTAGCCTCAGCCGATCAGTACTACCCAGATCCAGACGACTGTATTGCCTCCTTCGACGGAGCTTGGTCTTACCAACGCAGGAAAGCTGGAATTGGAATTGTTATTCGCGACCAATTGGGTCAAATTATCACTGCCGAAGCAAATCAATCCCACTGGGGAAACAGTGCCTTCGAGATCGAGGCTTTTGCAGCTATGAGAACGTTAGATCTGCTTATGGAAAATGGAATCACCAAAGCCACAATAGCAGGAGATGCACAGATCTTAGTGAAATTGATGGAGAACAACAAAGATCAGGAGCACCGAAGAGTGGCTGTGAAGAACATCATCAAGAAGATCGAAGAAAATAGGGAGAAGCTCAAGCACATCTCGTGGAAATTTTGGGATAGAGGAAACAACAGAGAAGCCCATCGGTTAGCACAGAGGGGAATTAATGGAGTAGATATTGAAATGTGGCAAACGCATAGGGAAGAGTGGAAAGCTTCTGGTCTTATCTTGTAAACTCTTCCGTTTCCCGAAGTTTTCTATTAAAAGTTCATTTCTCAAAAAAAAATTGTCTTTTATACAAGTTATCAATGAAATCCATCTCTTCTTAACTCATTAGATGTAGAGCACAAGGTAATGCTCTATTGGAGCACTAAGAAGTTTCTCACATACCACTCTGTCTCTTATCTTTAGTCCCATTTGACTTTTTTGACTCGTATCTGAGTCACTTCGACCGGGTGATTTGGACAACGAACGATAAGATTTTTTAATAATTTTTTCACCGTGTAATAGAGCAACTTGTATTCTACAACACAATGAAAAAAATATCAAAAATTTGCATCATTTTGATAGTCAAATCACCAGGTCAAAGTGACCCAGTGAATAGTAACAAAAGTCAAAATGGGGCTAAAAAGAATAGACAGAGTGGTACATGAGTATGGGTGGGTTTGGTATGACTTATTTTCAGTTTTTAATTCACTTTGGACTTTTAATCTGTTTTGAGCTTTTCTGAGAGGTTTGGTATGACTTTTTCTGTGCCAGCTTTTGGATTTTGGCTTTTGTCTTGTAGTGTAAAACTGAATTAAGAAAAAAGTTGGGTTTCATGAACTTTTTTTGGACTTTTTTCTTCCTAAACAATAAAAATGACCAATTTACCTCTACTTTTTTTCGTACCAACATACTATGACATCTAATTAGACCTACTATAATTTTATTAGTAAATATAAAAAATATAAAATGATAATTTTCACTAACAAACAAAAGTATTGCCTCCTAACTTTTTTACAGCATAACTTTTTTCACCAAACCCATACATCTTTTTCATCAACCCCCTTGTCACGAACTTTTTTCACAACAACTTAAAAGTCGACTTAAAAGTCCAAAAAATCATACCAAACCCACCCTATGTCAATCTCTGTCCGACCCGACAGGTGACGAAGTATCCCACAAGAATCAGGTTACAACATGAAGGATCACGGCACGTGTCGGATGTTTTGAAAGCAAGGGCACCGCACATGCTTTGCCGCGTGATTTAGGAGAAAAGTTTGCTCCGAAAAAGATTAATAAAATCATGCATGCTTAGTTGGCCGACACAACCGAAATCGATCAATCAGTGGAGGACACGTGGAAGAGGTGCGGTGGTATGGATAGAAAAGAGAAGAAAGGATTGGACCGGTAAACGCGGATGTTGCAAAAGTCCAACTCGGTGGATTTTATTCTGGTTTTGTTGGGCGCCGCAGCATGATTTTGTGTGTTGAATGTGAGAGAGAAGACATGGCGTGACTGGAGGAAATGTTGTTGAGAACTTGGAGGAATGGGTCCATGTTTATCCATATGTATACATCATTCCAGATTTTTAAGGTCTGATCCTTTCCTTAAAATCTCGACAAAGACTAGAGCTATTGATTTTTTAATGAGAGTCTATTTGGTTTTAGTTTAAAATCTCACTAATTTGATAAAAATTAGGGTGAATACGTTAGGTAAACTTGAAATTTCAAAACTATTTGACATGAACTGAAAATTAAAATTAAAAGTGAAGTGTATTTAACAACAATAATAACTTTATTATCAAATTTCTGATTTTTTTATTTGAACTTATGATATGTTTAATATGTTAAGTGTTTATATAAATTAATAATTCACTCATAAAAGATTGTGTAGACTATGGTATTTCATAAGTTAGTGCATGTTTATTTTAGAACAAGTGGCGAAAAATCGCTCTGCCCTCTCTCCTCATCCCCTGTTTCTAGCCGAAAAATTAGCAATCTATTCCTTGGCAGTTTCCTTCTTCCGAAGGAGATTGTCCACGATCTCTTTTTCTAAAAATTCGTCCTTATCCTTTTAGATTCAATTAATCTGGTTAATTTTTTAGGAAATCCGTCAGTTTTTGACGGTTTCCACCAGTTATATTGTTCCTAAATTTTTGCGATCCTTTTCAATAAACTTTAATCCCCAGAATCCTAACCTTCAACCATACCTCCTCTCTACAATGGCGAACACACACACTGTGGATATCGCAAACCTTGACCTTACCCATCTCCTTGACCATCTTCAACTTACCGAACAAGAGAAATCCGCAACCAAATTGTCAGTGGAAGCTAGGGAAGAATCCAAAAAGGTTTTCAATAAGAGTATATTCGGAAAGATATTCTCTACAAAACCGGTAAATTTGGGAATTCTTCAGATGCAGATGGCAAAAGCATGGAAGGATCCTCCAGGAATGATGGTGATTCCTAAAGGCGACTACATCTACCAATTCTCGTTTGATTCTGAGGAATCAGTTGAGATGGTGTATAATTCCCAGCCTTGGTTTCTTTTTGGAGACCTCATTGTGATGAGAAAATGGGACTTCTGGATGGAGGACATCTCGGATCTTGACTTCTCCGAGACATCACTCAAAGTACACATCTGGGGTTTACCAACAACAAGCCAAACTGAACTGATTGGGAAGGAAATAGGGCACAGTCTTGGGACAGTTGAGGACATTTGCGTTCAAACGAAGGGGATATTGGCCGGCAAAACAATTAAGATCCAACTTGGTATAGACGTCAAAGACCCACTGCCACGTACTAAGAAAGTAACAATTGACAAGGGGAAGGATGTCCAAGTGTGGATTCGATACGAAAGGCTACCGAACGTATGCTCGTACTGCGGAAGGATGGGGCATGAAATGAAGTACTGCGCTATTGGTCGTGCAAAGAATCCTAAAACAGAAAACTTGCCTCTACTATACGGACAATGGCTCACCAACAAAGCAATGATCAATTATGTCCTGGGTTTAACAACCGATTTGGCACATGCTTTTGGGCCATCCGCTGCTTCCTCTTCATCTTCGAAAAATCAGGACATCAACCAGGTTGATGGGTCCAAGTATACCGGGGGTTCCTTCGAAGATGACGATGAAGATTTGGGAATGTCTATCGAAGAGAAGGAGTTCCATGAGCGTCAACAGAGGAAGCAATCCAGGAGGGAGATGATGCACGAGCTTAGTGATGTTGACAGGGGTGAAGACGATGATTGCGACTTCATGGAGGAAACTAGGATGACTCGCAAAAATTACGGTTTTCATAATACCAGAGAAGAATCAGTGGCTACTTCTCCAGGGCAATCTTCGGGTCTGAAAAGAAAGCAAACTGACGGTTTGGAGGCAAATGCAACCATGGAGGACGTTGTTAAGGGGAAAGCAGTAGCCATACAGGGAGGTATTCAAGAACTGGGTTCTTTTAATGAAGCAAAAAAGAAGAAATCGGAGGAGAATATAATCTCTTCGGAAGCATCAATGGGTAATCGAGACGTTTCTCTTACCCCCGATTCGGCAGAGACCGGTGAAAACCGGTCCTGCCGGTCACAATGAGACTCATAAGTTGGAATGTACAAGGATTGGGGAAACCTTGTACATTCCAGTCTCTAACTTCCCTCTGTAGAAGGAGATGCCCAGACGTACTGTTCTTAATAGAGACTAAGCAGACTTCTTCACAGTCGAATCATAGCAAGTTTAAATTGGGTTTTAACCACGGTATCTCGGTGCCTAGAGAAGGACTTTCAGGTGGGCTCTCACTGTACTGGAAGAAGGATGTCGATGTAAGAGTCCTAAAAATTCAGAAGTTTTATGTTCATACGTTTGTTCGTCCGCCTGATGCAGTGGACAACGGTTTTTATGCTACTTTCTTTTATGGTGATCCCTTCACCCCAAATCGCAAATATTCATGGGAACTCCTTAGACGCTTAAATCCAGGTTCCTGTAATCCATGGGTTGTAGTAGGAGATTTCAATGAGATCTCCTCTCAAAAGGAGAAAAAAGGACGAAGGTTGCGAAGCTGGCGACAGATTCAGGACTTCAAAGAAGCCTTAGCGGATTGTGAATTGAGAGATATGGGATTTAAGGGTTATGAATATACCTGGAATAACAGACGTCAGGGGGCTGCTTTTGTAGCCGAAAGATTAGACAGAATGGTGCTCAATCAACGGATGGAATCCAGATATTGCAACATCAAAGTCGAACACTTCATAACTTCCGGGTCGGATCACATACCAATAGTAGTGGATCTCAGCAACCTACAGCAGCCTCCTCTTGGCCCTAGGCGGTTTCACTTCGCTGCGGAGTGGGCAAAGTCCCAGGATTGCAGAGAGATAGTCCAGCAGGTATGGAATACATCGCCTACTTCTAGTGTGATTTATTTACATAGCTTACATCATAAAATTACTACTGTTACTGAACACATTAGAAACTGGGGCACTAAGAAACATAAAACTGATTCTAGATTGCGTCATGATTTGCATCAAAGGCTTCAATTTCTTCATACTCTTGCTCCTACTGCTCATAACCTGCATCAAATCCAGAAAACTTTAACTGAATTAAATGTTTTGAACTCTAATGAAGAGTTAAAGTGGCGTCAACAATCTAGAGCCATTTGGCTTAAAGAAGGGGATAAGAATACGGCTTTTTTTCACAAAATCGCTACTAATAGGAAAAGAAAAAACCATATCTCTTATATTTTAAAAGAAGATAATTCTGTTGTTGATGATCCTAGAGATATTGGCTTGGCTTTCAACGAGTATTTTCACAAACTTTTCCAATCGGATAATAGTGCGCATGATCATGTTACTGATTTTATTCCGTGCAAAATTTCTCCGTCCATGGTAGCGGATTTAGAATCCCCCTTTACACAAGATGATATCCTTGCTTCTTTAAATGAGATGCACCCTCTTAAGGCTCCTGGGCCAGACGGTTTGCCTGCTTTGTTTTACAAAACTTATTGGGATGTGATAGGTGACGATGTTATTAACTGTTGTCTCAATTTCCTAAATAACGGGACTGATATTTCTACTTTGAATGAATCTTGTATTGTTTTAATTCCTAAGAAAAGGGATGCTAAAAAGGTTACTGACTTCAGACCCATCAGTCTTTGTAACGTTATTTACAAAATTATTTCTAAAACCATAGCAAACAGATTGAGGAATTTTTTACCTTTTATTATTGACGATTCTCAGTCTGCTTTTATTAAAAATCGTCTTATCACTGATAATGCTATTATTGCTATGGAAACACTTCACACAATGCACAATCAAAAAAGCAAAACCGGTTCTTTTTCTCTGAAATTAGATATGGCAAAAGCCTATGATAGAATAGAGTGGGGTTTCCTCTCGACGGTTCTTACAAAACTTGGCTTCCCCCCCTCTTTAATTCATAAGATTATGCTTTGTGTGACAACTGTTAGTTTTTCTGTCTTGATTAATGGTCAAAAAACGCCTAATTTCTACCCTAGTCGAGGCTTAAGACAAGGTGACCCCCTTAGTCCTTATTTATTTGTTATTTGTACTGAGGGCCTTTCTAGTCTTATCAACACTTCTAGGAGTAACAGACATCTTTTTGGGGTTAAGGCTAGCAGGTACAGTCCTTCTATTTCACATTTGCTTTTTGCGGATGATTGTTTACTTTTTGAAAAAGCTATCTTAACCAATGCTATTACCTTACATTCCATTCTTAGTGCCTATTGTAGTGCTTCGGGACAATTGATCAATAAGGATAAGTCTTCACTAGTTTTCAGCCCAAGAGTTCCCACCAACATTAAGACTAGTATCTCTAACATTTTTCAGATTCCCATCTCTACTGGCCACGAAAAGTATTTGGGTTTCCCCGTTATTTTAGGAAGAAACACCACCAATTTCTACTCAAACCTTAAGCAACGTGTTATGGACAAAACCCTTGATTGGAAAAGCAAAATTCTTTCTTTTGGGGGCAAAGAGGTTCTTATTAAGTCCATAGCTCAAGCCAGTCCTACCTATATCATGTCGATGTATTTACTACCCATATCTATTTGTGAAGACATCCAAAATATTCTTTCTAGGTTTTGGTGGTCTAGTAATACGGATACTAAAGGTATAGTGTGGAGAAGTTGGAACAAAATGTGTGTTTCCAAAAAAGATGGTGGTATGGGTTTTAGAAATTTCCACGCTTTTAACCTTTCCCTTTTAGCCAAACAAGTATGGCGCTTATGGGATAATCCGGATTCGTTAGTTGCCAGAGTTATGAAAGGAAAATATTATCACTTGTCTAACCCTTTAGCTTCCTATCCTTCTACCCACTCGTCGTGTATTTGGAAAGGGCTTGTTTATGCGAGGGACATTGTGTTGAGGGGTTTTAGACACGGTATTGCTAATGGAAGCAATACTTTCATCTACCATAATAGATGGATTCCAATAGGGCTTGGTAGATCTTCACTGGCTCCCCACAACTTACCAGAAAATGCCCTAGTTAAAGACCTCTTTGACAATTCTGGGAATTGGAACACTGAGCTTATTCAACAAAATTTTCCTTTACATGAGGCTGAAGCTATTCTTAATATCCCTAGAACCAACATCCATGGTAAAGACTCCTTAGTTTGGACGCAAACAAAAAACGGTTTATATACTGTTAAATCTGGATACCATGTTGCTTTTTCTATAACAAATGAAAAAAAAATTTCTAACATTGTTGGTTCTAGTAATTTTCATGATCAAAATCGTATCATTTGGGATTTGCAAGTACCAAATAAACTAAAAATTTTTATGTGGAGAATTATCAATAACCTTCTTCCTACAAAAACCAATTTGAACAAAAAAGGGGTGGTCTTACCTGTTACGTGCACTTTTTGTTCAACTGATTATGAAAATTCTCTGCATCTTTTCATCAATTGCTCCTGGGTAAAGAAAATTTGGGCCTCTTCTAATCTGCCCTTTAAAATAAAACCCAGAAATTTGCCTTTCCATCTGTGTATTAAAGATTTGCTGCAGGTTTTGGAGAAGAAAGACAGATCGCTCTTCGTCTTCATCCTTTGGGAAATATGGTGCTCTCGAAATAAAAAAATTTTCGAGTCAGTTCATATTAACCATCGATCTGTTATCAACATTAGTAAAGCTAAAAACATTGAATTTTTTGAATCATCTTACACTTGGGTAGATGCTTCATGTGCAGGCTCAGATTCTTCAAACCAAAGATGGAAACCACCGGAATTGGGCCGCCTCAAAGCCAATTTTGATGCTGCATGTTGTGCTTCATCAAAAACTGCTACTGGAGCGATGGTTATCAGAAATGCAAGGGGAGATTTTGTTCGAGCTTGCAGCTATCCAATTCCGTTCAACCCAGATTCGACCGTATTGGAAGCAGAATCATTGCGAAAAGGCCTCACACTCTTACTCCAATTTGGATTCACAGACATGCAAGTGGAGATTGATTCGAAGGATCTCCAGACGAAACTGAACTCAAAATTGAAGAAGAGAAAGATGAGAAGCTTAGCGGATAAGACTGCCTCGGAAGGATCAGAAATGAACGGCCTCCTCGAGGAGGTCGCTAGTCAACTAAACTATTTTAATGTTACTTCAGTTAATTGGGTTCCTCGAAAAGCGAACCAGTTAGCAGATAAATTATGTTCGCATGGATCCGGTACACCGAATGTATTGACATGGTGTATTGTGTGTCCTAGTTTCCTATGTAATGAATATTTGGCGGATAAAAATCTGCCCTAAGTTTATAAATATTCCTATTTCAAAAAAAAAAAAATAAGTTAGTGCATGTTTGGTTGAAGATTTTAAAATATCCAATCTCTTGAAAAAATGAATCTGATTTGTTTTTGTAATTTTTTTGAGTCAGATTTTAATTTAAGTTAATTAATAATTTACAGATTATACTAGTTTTAGAGATTTTTAGGAGTAAATTTTAAGAAAATACTTAACCCCCTCTATTATATATGAATTGCCAATTTGTTCAAATGCATCACATCGTAAATATATCGTAAGTTCCAATAGAGACATTTTTTTATATAAATTTGGTAGTAAAAGCTACAAGTCTTGCTAACTACACTTAAATTTTAATTCAGTTTTCTACGCATGCCAAACAGTTTTTGAAGTATAAATCAACAAGCTTATTTATTTCAAATTATTCTCATTAGATTATTGACATTTTAAGCTGAAACCAACAAGCTCATATACCTAAAAAAAAATCCAAAATCGGAGCTTAAGAAACCTATAGATTATTAATCAACTTAAATTAAAATTTTGAAGACAAAAATTACATAGCACACAAGATTTTTTTTTTTTTTTTTATTTTTGCAGATAAAGTTCTCCAACCAAACAAGCGCTGGGAGTTTAAGTTGTACTTCAACTTGGGGATAAATTACTACATTCTACGTGTAGGTTGTCATTTATTCATAAAAACTTGTTATATTTCAATTCAACCTAAAATATATCTACAACTGGAAGTCAAGACATTGACTCTGAGAGCCCGTTCTATAGAGATAAGGAAACTCTAGGTAGTGATGGAGACTGCCAAGACCATGGATCAGATAGTCACGCCGCTGTCAATCGAAGAAGGTGGTGTAGTGGATTTCCAGAATGTACGCTGCTTGGAAGCTGTCAAAGAATTTGGTTCTGCATCATCGATACCTCCATGCTTTAGGAAAAGATAAATGTTTGGGCCATAAAGTTCGTGTTTAAGAAAATGTGGATGGATGGTGAGGAGGTAATCATACATGAAAATAGATATAATATTTTCATATTCGAGTTCATCAATGGATCGTGTAATGGCAGGTGGATTGTGGTTCTTCGATGGTTGTGTCCTTTTACTCTAAACCTAGTTAGCTAGTGCTAAATTTGAGGACGTGGCTTCTGAAGCAGTTAGCGTTTAGGTTCAAATCAGAAATATACCAGTATTTGTGCTTGCAAAGAAAGATGCCAAGAATAGAGTGTACAGAGATGGGGTAACCCTAGATTCGGATGAGAGAACCATGTCAAGCGAAGGGGGAGATATATGAGGGCCAGAGTCAGGATCGATGTTACGAAACCAATCAGAAGGGGAGGATTCGTATGGTGTTGGAAGAAAAGTTATGGCTTCATTACAATTGCAAACGAACTTCCTGTGTGTGTGCTTGCTGTGGCTAGATAAACCACTATAGTGATACGTGTGGGTCGAATACATAAGAAGAAAAGTTGTGGGAAAAGCTAGGGTACGGGGATTGGCTTGCGTTCAAAGCCTCTGCCTCGGCAAAAATGGCCGGCTAGGAATGCCAATAAGAGGGCAGGATTTGGGGATGACTCGGGTGGGACAAATTTTTAACGTCTAACAAGGATCCGGAGTTTTACCTTAAGCTCGTCATCTTCTGTGGACTCTCTCAGAAGTCATTTAGAATCTAATATGGAGTTGGATCAAAAAAATTATGAACGTGGGCCAAAACATAATGTAGGTATTCAGATTATTGACAACCCGCAAGGTGAGGCAACATCTTTTTCCCCTGATTCAGTGATGAACTCGGATTAAAGGCAAGGAAATTATGGTTTATGAAGAAAAGGATATAACCAGCGGCAAAGCATGGGATAACGCCAAAAAGCCAGTGGTTACACCGAGGAAACCCATCTCTAAGACGAAATTAAGAGAAAGTCTGATAAGCCCCGTGGAAAGATTGCAGACAGAAAAAGCAAAGTCTCGGCATAAGGATAAGAAAAAGGATTTTGCTTGAACAACGAAGCATAAGAGCACATGTAAACAGTTTTTTTTCACAGATTCCAAACCAGAAATTGGACGCCTTACAGTACCGGATGCATAGTTGGCAATTGTAATACCCCAGATTTTATCCTATGAGCATTTTAGTAATTTGGCATGGCGTATAGCTTTTTTGGAATGCGAGAACGCGTTAGTGGAATGCAAGAATGAATGCGAGAAGACATGCTTAAACTGAAAGTGCATTGTAAAAATCCCATCATGGAGTGCTCGAGAACTACACTTGGATCCCCCATAGTCTCCGGATAAGTCATCCGCTAAGCACGGAAATGCTCAGAAAGGAGTCTAATCCTAACGTTTCTGTGATAAGACGAAATTAAAGAACCCGAAGCTTAAGTGAACATTACTATTTAGTTGCGTACTATGATGTGAAAACTTCTAAGTGATTGACCACTCCTCAGTTTCATGCGTACTCACCTGCCAAGTTATAGAAAGCAGAGGTGTCAAGACGTCATATTCACTACTAGAAAATCCAGTAAAAACCGGGGTTTCAAATCGCGGTCTAATGTGCCTAAATCGTCATTTTAGAAATAATTAGCGGTTTTTACCGCGGTTTAAAAACCGTTGTTCCGAACGGTGTCGCCAAAGCTTTACCTCTGTTCCAAATCATAGTAAATTATGTTTTTAATTTTTTATTATTTTTATTAAAATTTATTTTAATTGATATTTTCAGAATTGAAAAAACACGAAATTCAAATAATATTTTTTATTTTTAATAGATTTTTTCATGATTAAAAAATAAAGAAATTCAATAACATTCTTGTTGGATCTGGGTTCAGAGAGCTATTCTCTCCTTTCTGCAAAAGCAAAAAAGACACCATTTTTTGCAAACTTTCACGATTTTCAGCTGTTTCCGAAGGTGGGTTCTCTTCAAGATTCAATCTTGAAAAATCCCAATGGATCTGGGTTCTTGCTGGCCGGTTCTCGCCGGTGGTGTAGGCGGCGTATATGGTGTGGTGACGGCGACGGCGATGGTGCGGCGGCGCTTCGTCTCTGTGCTCCGGCGGTGCTTTGTCTCTGTGCTTCGGCGATGCTTCGGATCTGGTTTGCGGTGGTGCTTCAGGTCTGGGTTTCGGCGGTCTCCGGCGGGGAGAGACCTCCAGAAATATAGAGAGACCGGATGAGGGAGGGAGACGAAGAGCAAAGAAGGGAGGGAGGGAGGGAGGAGCCGAGAGAGAACGAGAGGAGGGATCGGGGGAGGAAGAGGAGAAGATAGAGAATGAGTGAGAAATGGGAGGCTGAGAGATAAAAAAAGAGAAATGGTAGAGATGAGGGTTTGTAGATAAGATTAGGGTTGGGAAATCAATGGCTGAGATAAGATCTGAGTATTTCCATAAACAGCGGTTCATTAAAAATCGTTGTTTATTATTTATTTATTTATTCTATTACTTATATATATAATAACTAGTGAGGAATATAATTATTTTAGAATATAATTTTTTTTATCGAATTAAACAGCAGTTAAGGTTAAATCATCGTATTTGATATTATTTTTTACCGCGATTCCCCATCAACCGTTATATTATAATTTTAGGATACAACAGTTCGTTAAACCCGTCGTTTATTTTTTCTAAAAAACAACGGTTTACTTATAACTGTGGTAAAAGTGAAAAAAATACCATGGTTCTTAGGTAAACCGCTATATTTGATGTTATATTTACCACGGTTTTTTTATAACCGACATTAGTTTAAATAATTGTAACAGTTACAAAAAAACCGTCGTTATTTGTGCCTTTATAACGGTTTGGACAACCGCGGTTTTTTAACTGTTGTATTTGGACCTTTTTTAGTAGTGATTACAAAAGTGAGATAAAACTTATAAATATAAAAAATATGTATATACATAATTTTGAAAAACGTTTAACTCCTACTTACAGTTTCTTATCCACATAAACTAACTCAATGCACCAATCACAAAGATAATTATACCATTTATTCAAATATCAATAAAAAGAACATATATTATCAAATGAAGACCAGATTCTACTTCCGACAAGAAAGGAAAAGACAAATCACTTTCCTTAGTCAAGTATCCGCAAATCCACCAAGATAAACTACACCTTAAGTGTGCACACCCCTTCTGGATCGTCAGTTCAAAGATTAGTACTAGATCCCTACAGTCGGGGCCTAGCTACGTACCGACTAAGATAAAACCGTAGACTGGGTCCCATGTGTTCCAGACATCCGAGGTAGTAATGACCAACCAATGGTCTAGAAGTAAAAATGAATCAACTACCCACCAAGTATCCCAAAGATGGGCATGAATCATACCATATTAACATATTCTGTATATGGACATATACACAATCCGACATTCTTTTAAAATAAGTTGAGCATACATATATATATTGTAGGGTTTTGATCATGGATACGCAGCGAAAAATATAATTTATCCATTCAATACCCTCCAAGGATCACAGGAAGAGAAGCATAACGATGGTAAAGGAAGAATCATGTTACACGCCTTAGGGTTTCTCCTGTGATGACTCGTAACGTGAATTGTGTCACGTCTCTACGGTTGATCCTTTCCTAGAGTTGAGATCTAGATATTCCTTATCCTTTGTGCTAGCTTGGAACGGAGGAAGAGGAAGAAGAAATCACACAACACGAGGCAACAAGGAGGGGGTGGCCTCCTTTGTTGGCCGACGGGGACGGGGCGGCGGTAAGGGGGTCGGTCGGCCCTCTTGCTTGCTCTCTCTCCTTTGTTCTCTCCCACTCAAGTTATGAATAATGAGTTCATAAGTGTGGGAAGTAAGGAAGGATCATCCTTTATATAGTCCAACAAATCCATGTTAACTACCTAAAGGACCTATTCTAGTCCTACTAGAATTCGGTTTAGTCCTTTCCTTGCAAATTAGTCCTAATAAGTTTGCAAGGTGTTGCAAAGTGATCCTTCTAATTAATTAATCATATTAATTAATTCCCAAATCTAGTTCAACTATATATAGCGTGTGACCCATAGGTTCTATCTAGTTGGTAGCAACAATTTGCTAATATGGAGCAGTCTCTAGCAAAACATCCATTCTATCCAACTACTAGAATAGTCATCCGAAAAACCTTGTGCAAGTAATTGTCAAATCCCTTTGTCTCTATATCCGGATTGGAAACAAGACATACAAGTCACACTCGTACATCCAATCCATAGTTTCTCGATCCTGGGAGTAGCCTTATTCGTGCAAATAACATCAATATCCTATATTGATTTATTTGAGTCTGGCCAGACATTCTATAAGAACTATCCCTCGAGTAGCCTCGGATATTTGCTCCCGTTATGTGGGAGGGAAAAATTCTATCTACGTCCAGTACGATTTCTAAGCTTGATTCTTATTGTATCAGGTACACGCCCGTATACCTACCCAGTTACGGCGTAGCGTTTGACTCTACCAAAATCACAATAATCCACAACTAGAAAATCTAGTGAATTCAATTCTAACGATGACAATACCGTTGTCACCACGAGAAGCGCTTGTGACTTTACATAACATGTATGTAGCCTTCTCGGAGATGGGTCAATCCAGTGCGCCATTACCCTTAATGCACACCCATGTGTTGGATCATGATATCTCCATATCAATCCAACCCCATACTAGTCTATAAATGATTGTCCTATTAATCATTATACTGGACTAGGGATATTTAAGATAAACAACACAATTGTAAATCTAAGGACTTCATTATATCAAATATCCAATAAATAATACAATGAATGTTCTAGCCAAAATAAATTCATACTAAACTAGATTGCCTTTAGGGCATCTATTCCAACAGTCTCCCACTTGCACTAGAGCCAATCTGATGCATCTCGTATGCCAATGCTCCTAGTGTGCCCTTCATGCTTCCACTGCACAAGCGACTTTGTAAGTGGATCTGACAGATTCTCATATGTAGGAATCTTGCATATCGAAACGTCTCCTCTATCGATAATATCTCGAATAAGATAAAACTTCCTGAGAACGTGCTTGAATTTCTGGTGCGACCTGGGCTCCTTTGATTGCGCGATCGCCCCAGTGTTGTCACAGTACAACTCTACTGGATCCGCAATGCTAGGAACCACACCAAGTTTAGAGATCCAAACAGATTCCTTTGTTGCGCCATTTGCAGCAACGTGCTCAGCATCTGTTCTTGAATCAGCCATCGTCTCTTGCTTGGAACTCTTCCAGCTCACCGTTGCTCCTTTCAGGCAAAACACATATCCCAATTGTGATCTGAAGTCATATTTGGCGGATATCAAGAAAGCATCCTTAGTCCTTCTCAATTACTTTAGGATATTCTTGACTGCAATCCAATGACTCTCACCCGGATTAGATTGGTATCTGCTTGTCAAACTCAAGGAATATGACACATCTAGTCTAGTACATAACATGGCGTACATGATAGATCCTATGGCCGAGGCATCGGGAATTCTACTCATGCATTCCTTCTCAATCTCATTGGAAGGACAATCACTCTTTGAAAGAGTAATTCCATGTGACATGGGCAAGAATCCCTTCTTGGAATCTTGCATGTTGAACCGCTTCAACACCTTGTCAATATATGTACTTTGACTTAGGCCTAGCAGTCTTTTAGATCTATCTCTATAGATCTTTATACCTAGTATATAGGCTGCTTCCCCTAAGTCTTTCATTGAGAAACACTTTCCTAGCCAATCTTGAACATATTGCAGCATGGGAACGTCATTTCCAATGAGTAGTATGTCATCCACATACAAGACCAGAAAAGCTACATAGCTCCCACTAACCTTCTTGTAGACACAAGACTCATCTTCGTTTCTGATGAATCCAAACTCTTTTTCTACTTCATCAAAATGTTGATTCCAACTCCTAGAAGCTTGCTTCAATCCATAAGGAATGCTGTTTTGACATCCATCTACCAAATCTCATAGTAGTAGTATGCTGCAATTGCAAGTAGGATTCGGATGGATTCGGTCATTGCGACTGGTGAAAAGGTTTCATCACAGTCAATACCATGAATCTGTCTGAATCCTTTAGCCACCAATCGGCCCTTATAGGTAATCACATTACCATCCATGTCGATCTTCTTCTTGAAGACCCACTTGCACCCTATGGTCCGCGCCCCTTCGGTAGTTCCACCAAAGTCCATACTTTGTTGGTATACATGGATTCCATCTCGGATATCATGGCTTCTAGCCACTTCTGAGAGTCTGGCCCTTTCATGGCCTCTTCATCGGTAGTAGTCTCATCATCTATGAGCATCTTATCACTGGAATCTGTCACGAGAAGTCCATACCTCTCGGGTTCTTGGAACACTCTACTAGATCTACGAAGCTCTTGTGTTACCTGAACAGGCTGTTCCACAACTCCTTGTGGATCCTATTCATGTTCCATAGTTGGTTCAGTGATATTTGGTTCTTGAATTTCTTCAAGTTCTACAGTCCTCCCACTTGCTTCTTTAGAGACAAACTCTCTTTCTAGAAACACGCCGGACCGAGCAACAAATACTCTGTTCTCAGTTGGTTTGTAGAAGTAGTAACCCTTTGTTTTCGTAGGGTACCCCACAAACTTACACTTATCCGACTTTGGCCCTAGCGTGTCTGATTATAAACGCTTTACATAGACATCGCAGCCCGAAATCTTCATGAACGACAGTGTTGGACGCTTCCCACTCCACATCTCATGTGGTGTGTTCATGACTGATTTAGATGGAACACGGTTAATGGTGAAAGCTGCACTTAATAGAGCATAGCCCCAAAATGATAATGGAAGATCGGTTTGACACATCATAGATCGAACCATATCCAATAGAGTTCGATTTCTCCTCTAGGACACGCCGTTCTATTGTGGCGTTCCGGGTGGAGTGAGTTGAGACACGATCCGACACTCTCTAAGATAGTCGTCAAACTCTTGGCTCAAGTATTCTCCTCCACGATTCGATCGTAGAGCCTTGATAATTTTGCCAAGTTGCTTCTCTACTTCACTCTTGAATTATTTGAACCTTTCAAAGGATTCGGATTTGACCTTCATAAGGTATACAAATCCATATCTACTGAAATCATCAGTAAACGTAATGAAGTAGACGTAACCACCCCTGGCAGGCGTGGCAAATGGCCCACACACATCCGTATGTATGAGCGCCAATTGCTCACTAGTCCTTTCACCTTTCTTATTGAAAGGGGAATTTGTCATTTTTCCCAATAAACAAGCCTCACATGTTTCATATGATTCAAATTCAAATGAGTCTAGGAATTCATTCTTATGGAGTCTAGATACATGTTTCTCGTTTATGTGGCCTAAACGACAGTGCCATAAGTAAGCAGGATTTAAATCATTTATTTTAATCCTCTTGGTATTAATGGTGTAGACAGGATTGCTTAGATCAAGGACGTATAGTCCATTAAATAATTGCGCACTACAATAGTGAATATTATTAAAATAAAAGAAACAACAATTATTCTTTATTGAAATAATAAAACCTTCCTTGTCCAAACAAGAAATAGAAATAATGTTTCTGCTCATAGCAGACACAAAATAGCAATTATTTAATTCTAAAACTAATCCTGAAGGTAGAGATAGCTCGCACGCGCCTACGGCCAACGCATCAACTTTTGCTCCATTCCCAATGCGCAGGTCTATCTCCCCTTTAGCCAATCTTCTACTTCTCTTTAGATCCTGCACATTTCAACAAATGTGAGATCCACATCCAGTATCTAATACCCATGATGTAGAGATAGTTAAATTGACATCTACAACAAAAAAACCTGGTGGTGGTGGAATCACTATTCCAAGCCTCTTGTCCTCCAGATATTTTGGGCAGTTCCTCCTCCAGTGTCCAGGCTGACTGCAGTAGTGACGTTCATCTTTAGTCACACCTTTCGCAATGCCACCAACATGCTTAAGGACAGGTTCCTTGGACTTGGTAACTAACTTGCCCCTTCCCTTGAAGGATGAGGCAAACCTTTTTCCCTTTCCTTTCTGCACCATCATAATGGCCTTGCCCTTACCCTTGTTGATGCTTTGTTCAGCTGTCCTCAACATATTGAGTAAATCTGGAAGTGGTTTCACGTTCTCGTTCATGTTATATTTCATGATGAACTGTCCATAACTCTCAGGCAAAGATTGCAGCACGAGATCGGTGGCCAACTCTTGGCCGACCGGAAACCCTAGCCGTGCGAGATTCTCCAAGTATCCGATCATACGGAGTACATGAGGTCCCACAGGGTTTCCTTCAGCCAGATGACACTTGAACAATGTCTTAGAGACCTCATACCTCTCAACTCTTGCCTGCCCTTGGAAGAGCTGCTTCAAATGCTCGATCATATCGACAACATCATGTTTTCGTGTTGATTCTGAAGCTCAGAAGTCATGGTGCATAGCATAAGGCAGGCCGCATCATTAGCGTCATCAACACGCTTTTGATACGCCTTTAGGGCTGCAGGGGTATTGTTTTCTGAACCTGCTGAAACTTGCTCCTCTATCACATACTGTTTCTTCTCTTACTTGAGAACGATTCTCAAATTTCTGTACCAATCAAGGAAGTTGGTTCCAGAGAGCTTGTCCTTCTCAAGTACAGATCGTAGGGAATGTTGTGAACTCGATGAGTTGTTTTCCATTTGGAATTCTACAAAAGGAAAATACGCAAGTTTTAGTATTTTAGGAATTTTTGACTATATTCAATAATGGCTAGTTTATCAAATATAGCTCCCACTATTTTTCTACGGATTAATAACCCTCAAGATATTAATGCGGAAAATATCCTTATATTTTATAGTGGGCCAAGATCAATGGTTCATCTCCTTGTGAGCTTGCTTTGGCAAGTCACCCATAACTTGACTACTTTAGGTAGGAACAACTCCAATTGCATCTTATGCAACTCTTGGTTCAATTGGGAAAATAACTCCTTATTCATCCATCCGTATGGATAATCCTAATTGATTGCCACTAGGTTTTAATCATATTAATAGCCAAGTTGTGTCCAACTTCTTATTTAAACAGTTGCACATTACTTGTTTGTCCCATCGCATTCCATCATTATGAACCAAGTCGCCTTGCTTTGGCATGCACGAACTTGATAAATAATGATGATAATGAGTGTTTAAATAACGAGAAGGCAAAAACACAATATTTGAATTTTGAGGGATTTTGAAATTCAATTTTAATTGTTTCGTTGATCCATAACAACTAATCTATCTATTTGAGTTTGGGCACAACTCCAAATAATAGATATGGGTTGTCTAATAATCTTATTGTCCTAATTGCATGCATCATCTATACACCAACCACAAAATAATAAGACAATAAAATAAACAACCACAAAATAAAATAAAACGTGATGTGGATATGGCCTTTTTCTAGACTAAGATAATTCCAAGCCAATGGCATTATCTATGAACCCTAAAAGCAAACACATCTCCATGCGTCTTCATCTTTTGGTCCATCCTCCATAGTCATGTGGAATGCTCCATGCTTCATGCTCCATCTTTTGTGGCTCCTTTTGGCTTTGGGCTTCTTTTCTTCAATCTTGGCTAACAATCTATTCTATCTAGCACTAGCTAATCAACTATACAAAATAAAATAAATCTCACAAGTTGAGAAAAAAAAAGATGGCTCGCAGGCCATAAAACCCTAAGTAATTATTACATCAAATTGATCAGCTCGCAGGCCGTAAACCAAACTACAAAATTAAACAATCACACCAAACCACATCCTAAGGCCATATCCAACCACCATGCGATTTGCACACAAACAGTTAAAATCCAATTCTAACGTGCTTGATCAATTTTAATTGATTTTAGGAATTTTCTAGACTCAAACGGTCCAAGGGGCCCAACTAACTACTTAGCCGAACCCCAAGAGGACCGCCTAGGCTTTGGGCCGGCCGGCCCCTAGCCCACACGGCTAGGCCGTGCGCTAGGGCAGCCCCCGACCCCTAGGCCGTGTCTTAATTGGGCGGCAAGCACGGAGGGGCGGTCCCCTAGGGGGGGCGAACCTCTTTCTGAGTTGTTTCCAAAACAACTCCTTTGCTTGTTGCCCAAGTTTGGAAGTTCCCTTGTTTGAAAAGAACTCCTTCTTTCAATAGGATGCCCATGAGATCTAGACTTAAGATCCTAAAATTTCTCAAACTCACTAATTCATGCATCCAATGCAAAACTAGGTCTTGTTTTGTTTGATTATTGAAAAATTGCATCATATGCTTGATTTGTCTTGTTTTATGCGATAAACAATAAATTTAAAGTGGAAAACTATCAAAACGTAACACATAAACCACGTCTATGTTCTACGACCTGTGGCACGGATACCACTGTAGGGTTTTGATCATGGATACGCAGCGGAAAATATAATTTATCCATTCAATACCCTCCAAGGATCACAGGAAGAGAAGCATAACGATTGTAAGGGAAGAATCATGTTACACACCTTAGGGTTTCTCTTGTGATGACTTGTAACGTGAATTGTGTCACGTCTCTACGGTGATCCACGCCTAGAGTTGAGATCTAGATCTTCCTTCTCCTTTTGTGCTAGCTTGGAACGAGGAAAAGGAAGAAGAAATCACACAACACTAGGCAACAAGGAGGGGGGCGGCCTCCTTTGTTGGCCGACGGGGACGGGGACGGGGCGGCGGTAAGGGGGTCGGTCGGCCCTCTTGCTTGCTTGCTCTCTCTCCTTTGTTCTCTCCCACTCATGTTATGAATAATGAGTTCATAAGTGTGGGAAGGAAGGAAGGATCATCCTTTATATAGTCCAACAAATCCTTGTTAACTACCTAAACGACCTATTCTAGTCCTACTAGAATTCGGATTAGTCCCTTCCTTGCAAATTAGTCCTACTAAGTTTGCAAGGCGTTGCAAAGTGATCCTTCTAATTAATTAATCATATTAATTAATTCCCAAATCTAGTTCAACTCTATATAGTGTGTGACCCCATAGGTTCTATCTAGTTGGTAGCAACAATTTGCTAATATAGAGCGGCCTCTAGCAAAACATCCATTCTAGCCAACTAATAGAATAGTCATCTGAAAAACCTTGTGCAAGTAATTGTCACATCCCTTTGTCTCTATATCCGGATTGGACACGAGACATACAAGTCACACTCGTATATCCAATCCATAGTTTCTCGATCATGGGAGTAGCCTTATTCGTGCAAATAACATCAATATCCTATATTGATTTATTTGAGTCTGGCCAGACATTCTATAAGCACTATCCCTCGAGTGGCATCGGATATTTGCTCCCGGTATGTGGGAGGGACAAATTCTATCTACGTCCACTACGATTTCTAAGCTTGCTTCTTATTGTATCCGGTACACGCCTTTATAGCTATCCGGGTACGGTGTAGCGTTTGACGCTACCAAAATCACAATAATCCATAACTAGACAATCTAGTGACTTCAAGTCTAAGGATGAAAATACCGTTGTCACCACGAGAAGCGCTTGTGACTTTACATAACATGTATGTAGCCTTCTCGGAGATGGGTCAATCCAGACAGTTGGTAGATCAACTGCTCCAACCTTTGCCTAGTGCACCATTACCCTTAATGCACACCCATGTGTTGGATCATGATATCTCCATATCAATCCAACCCCATATTAGTCTGTAAATGATTGTCCTATTAATCATTATACTGGCCTAGGGATATTTAAGATAAACAACACAATTGTAAATCTAAGGACTTCATTATATTAAATATCCAATAAATAATACAATGAATGTTCTAGCCAAAATAAATTCATACTAAACTAGATTGCCTCTAGGGCATCTATTCCAACAGTGACACGAATGAACTTCGAGCACATCTCCTTCCTTTTCTTGTTCGCTCTATTTTGACGATTCATTTCCCCTTCCGCGTACCCCAGACATGTTAATATGGCCTTACACAAGCACTGGTGATTACACCTCCAAATCAGGATATCGATTCCTTGAAGCCTCTCTCACCCCGGTTTACATGCCGACAGGGTTCTTCTTTTTCCCCGCTGCGCCACATCCATTATGGGGGAAACTTTGGGGTCTTAATATTCCTGAAAAGTACAAAATCTCTTTATTGAAGTGTTTACAAAATTCTGCGCTACCTTGCATGGTGAATTTGGCCTTCAGACTTCCTTCCCTTAGTATCCTATGCCCACTTTGTTGTCGTTCACCCGAGATCATGGATCATCTTTTTTCGATTGTCCTATTTCTCTTTCTCTAGCTCGGGATCTTGGGATAAGGAACTGTCCGGTGAATATTGTCAATGAATCGGTTTATCGCGATAAGCAGTGGGAAAGCTCTACGACAAGGGAGTTCTATCAATAAGTTTCACATGAAATACGATGCTTCAAACTCTTCTCATCAAGACACATACCACATCCTCAGACCAATTTAACAAGACATGATAACTCCTTATTCTCCACTCGCATGCGAAGGTTTTGCCCCTCCCTTCCACCGTTCTCCGGCTTTGTAACAGTTGATGGCGCGTGGAGATCAGCACTTCAAGCAGGGCAGCGGGGGTCTTCATCCAACAAGTTTCGGGTTCTCCGATCTACTATTCCCGTTCATGCACAACGGCTTCTCCGATTCAAATGGAGCTTCTCGCTATTTATTTTGGCATTTTACTAGCACGACAGCTTAATTTGACAACTATTTTGGTTTACACTAATAGTCTCCTATCCTACAATCTATTGCAGGGGACTACTCGCAGTCCTTAAAGGACGCACCTATTTTGGCTAATATTTGGCAGGAAGTTTTAAACTTTAATGACTGCATCGTCAGCAAAGTCCAACGATGAAATGTTTTGGAGGCACACCGTTTGGCGAAGGCAGCTTCTCGAAATCTCCAGTAGCTTGGTTTAGCTGTGTGTTTTGTTTGTATATATCCGCAGCTTGGTAGTCTTGTAATATATTTAATAGTTGTTCAGGTTGTATAATAAGTCTATCCGTTTGTACTGCTCCCGGTATCTGTGTATCCTGCCTGGTGCTGGTCCTTTTAATATAAATCCTTACCATTTCACCAAAAAATTATAATTAAGAGGCTCTTTTAAAAATAGAAAAAATAGTGAAGAAAAAAAAGTAAAACAGCTGTTGAGGAGAATTCTAAAAAAAAAATAAAAAAATCATACCCATTGTCAAAATATGAATTAACAACGCTTTTCCCTGATTACATACTAGATCATATTACAAAAACAACTTTTCCTTGTTTTCCCCGCCCTGATACTATGATTTGGTCAACCCACGAGGGTCAATGCACTACAAAAGCAGCCTATTCGACACTGATCCCAATCACCACCCAGTCCACTTCTTGGATTTGGAAATTACCAGTTGCACCAAAAATTAAATGCTTCATTTGGAGGATCATCTCTGGACGCCTTCCTCTAAATACAAATCTTGGTCCAAATCATGATCGGGCTTGCTCTCTTTGTAATCAACAACCTGAAACCCTACTTCATTTATTTCGCGACTGCTACTACACATCCATTGTGTGGAAACACCTTCTCAACAATCAACACGTTAATTTCTGGACAAACACCAACTGTCAGGACTGGATACACCAACAAACATTACAAAATGAACATAACACAGATTCTAAGACCTCCTGGACTACTCTCTTCTGTTACGCAATTTGGAACATCTGGATCGCTCGAAATTATTTCATATTTAAGGAAACGGGATTCTACACATTTAACATCATCAACAACACATACAACTCTGCTCATAATTACACATTGTTCCAACCTGTTAAACAACATCCACATCAGACAACTATTAATGTACACTGGGAACCACCCACACAAAATTCCATCAAACTTAACACCGACGGCTCTTTCAATTCACACACGGGGTTAAGTGGCAGTGGGGGTCTTTTCCGAGATCACATGGGTAACTGGCTCTTAGGATTTTCGGCACGGACTCAATTTTCTTCAGTTTTAGAGGCTGAATGTACCGCTTTATGGTACGGCCTGGCGCTCGCACACCATTTCAACTACACAACTTTACTAATTGAACTAGACTCTTCTGCACTTGTTCATATTTTAACACATGAACCGCCTTATCCCCACTATATTATTAACCTTTTGTTGGATTGCAGGCAAATCCTGCTGTTGCATGGGGCTTGGAGGGTCCGACACATCTACCGCGAGGCAAATCAGGCGGCAGACCTTCTGGCCGCGGAGGGGCACCTTCTCACTAAACCGTTTCAGTTGCACTGGTCAGCACCACCAGGTCTACGGCATTTGTTGGAAGATGACATCCTCCAACTATCAACTCCACGTCTCGTTCCTACAACGGCTGTACCATGATGGATGCTACCACCTTTTGGGATCTGTTCCACTGTCTTTTGCAGCGTTTGACATCTTATCTTCTCCAACAGGGGTATATACATACAACCACCCCTCCTTGTAACATACTACTAAGTTTGCTAGCTGCTAGCTTTTGGATATGGCTGTGTAAAATATTGGGTGGCCACCCTATCATCAGTCTGCTTCTCATGACCTTCATGGTCATAACACTTATGCTGTATCTCGTGTAATATATATAAAATAGGTTTTGTTTCAAAAAAAAAAAAAAAACGCTTTCCTCAAAAAAAAAAAAAAAAAAAAGATTTAACGCCATTTCCCACAAGTGGGCAGCAGTCATTTTCCCGGAAAGCGCGGAAAGATCCGGGAGCCACCATAAAATCAACCGTTGAGGATAATATCGTAATTCATATAAACATAAAGGCACAAATTTGACACATTGTTGATTAAAAATTCTTTCAACAAGTGTGGACTACAATTCGTAACGACCACCTACTGCCCTGCGTGGAACGTTTCTCAAGCATCCATCATGCGACTCGTAGCATAGGTGGAGGAATATTTCCCATCATTCTACTCTACGTTACCCACAAATACGCTAACCCTCTACTGGTCTTAATCACCTACTTAGGCACCACATTTTCAACCAACATCTTCCATTACGTGTAGCAACTTTATTGCACACAGCTCACCCATAAACTACTATCAAGTTGAAAATTGTTTGCTTCATGGTATGTTTGCTGGACTGATGGAGATACTTCTTGGGATCGATTCGTTACCTACATGTAGGCACTTATCCATATTTTTGTACTATGTGAAAAACGGAACTTTATTTTACAAATGTTTTAGTTCTTTTTGAAAATTTTAATCTTTTAGGGAAACGTTTTAATCTTCAAGAGAACATGTAACTATATCTTCTTTTTTTAACTTTTTACATTTGTGCCAGTCCGGCCCAACTCTTTCTTCTCATTTGACTTTTTTGACTTATATCTGGGTCACTTTGACCGGGTGATTTTGATAGCAAAATAATACGATTTTTTAATAATTGTTTTCACTATATTATAAAGCAACTTTTACTCTACAACACAATAAAAAAAATTTCAAAAAATTACATCGGTTTGCTAATCAAATTACCGGGTCAAAGTAATCCAGTGAATAGTGATAAAAATCAAATTGGGAAGAAAGAGCTGAGACAGAGTGGTATGTAATATGTTATTTCGGGATGATGTTATTCTAACTATCATCACGATAGATTGATTGAAAGAACCGATCACCAAAAATGAATGTGGACACAGACTTTGTGAAAAGAAATTGAGACGAATGAAATAATCCACTTGAAATAATTTTGAGAGTTTGAATGACAATTTATTTAACTTTTTAGCACCACCTAGTAACAATACACTGACAACATTATAGGATTCCATTGTTATAGAATTGCTACCCCTAAATTTTTGAAAATTCTAACAGTATCCCTCTAGTTATAGCTATATTACACTAAGATCTTTAGAAACTACATAAATGCCCTGACTCTAAGAAATTTCGTCACATCCTAATTTTGTCCTGGCTGGTTCGATTTCGGACTTGAATATAACAAATCATATTATGTAAAAAGAATGTGTAAATAATTAAACAAAACCATCGAGTTGGGTGAATCGAATGACGTTCATTTCAACTAAAAATGTATCAATTTTATTTTCACAAAATTAATGTCGATGGTGGATGGGAAATCAGCACTGGGGAAGCTACAGGCTACAACGGGGGTAATAATTCGTGATGAGAATGGAGGGTTTGTGGCTGCCTCTTCCAAAAACTCCTGGCGTTGTCTTTCGGAAAAGGAGGCAAAAGCTAGAGCTTTCGTAGCAAGGATGAAACTGGGTCAGAGAGAAAATGGGTCTTCCCCAGGTGATTATCGAAGGAGATGCAAGTTCTGCTGTCATGGAAATCCAAAGGCACAGAGAGAAAAAATAAAGCTCATGACTTAAGAGAAGTGGAAGAAATCGTCGAAGAAATACTGTCATACTCGAGCAACTTTGCTAGTTGCATGTTTGCATTCATTTAGCGGGATGGAAACAAGATCGCACATCAGTTAGCTGCTTTTAGGAAGGAGTTTACTGAAGATGTAGTTTGGGTTGAAAACTCCCCAGATTTGATTAATTCCGCTCTATTAGATGATGTAATCGCCAGTTCTCTTCCTCCTTCAAGTTTTTATACAAGTTCCGATTCTCAAAAAAAAAAAAAATATACCAACTGTCGGTTCAGTTCATAATCTGCATGTAGCATGGGAATTTAAGACAAAACAGTAACCGTGCTCCAGAAACACCGAATGACTACAGCAGTGCCAACTGCCAAGTCCACGACCGTCGTCAATCCAGGTAAGAAGGGCAATTTAGTCCAAAACAAGTATGTCAACCCATCTGGATAAGGATGGATAGCATTCCTTTTTTATTCTTCGTTTACGGATAAAGACTTTCCAGTTCAAAATCAACCTTCTCTTGTTTCCTTCCACACGCGTTTCCCTCCTGTTCATGTCCAACCCATCCATCTATAAATCCTTCCCTCTCTTCCTCTCTATCTAACCAAACCAATACACTAACCCAACACACCAGAAAAAATATCTAAACCTTCTACTATCGTATCACAAATCTGTTCATCCAAATTGATCTCTCTCTCACTCTCTCTCTTTCTACACATCAAACATGGTGGATATGGGCTGGCAAACAAAGATAATGACAGCTGATTCACCGAAAAGATCGCCAAGAATCACTCCCAAACTCAACATATCCATACCGTTGCCGTCCCCGATCCCCGCCGGCGAGTTACTCCCGGCGCCGGAATCAGACTGCCTGGCTTACGAGCACTACCTTCGTCTCCCAGAGCTCAAGAAGCTCTGGCGGCGCAGGGAGTTCCCCGACTGGAAAAACGAGTCCGTCCTCAAACCGGCGTTGCAAGCTTTAGAAATTACGTTCCGGTTCGTCTCCACGGTTCTGTCCGATCCGAGACCTTACGCGAACCGGAGAGAGTGGAACCGGCGGTTAGAGTCTCTGGCGACGAGTCAGGTCGAGCTCATAGCGATTCTCTGCGAAGACGACGACCAGACCGGTCTGTCCGCGCCTCTGACGGATCTGAATTCGGTCGGAGGTGTGCTGGATCGGGAAGACAGCTCGACGGAGGTGTGGAAGCTCTCCGGCGAGACGACGGTGGTGAGCCGTACAAGTGAAGCCAGCCTCTTGCCTCGGCTCGCCACGTGGCAGAAATCGGAAGACGTTGCACAGAAGATCATGTACTCGGTGGAGTGCGAGATGAGGAGGTGTCCGTTCACTCTCGGCTTAGGCGAGCCGAATCTCGGCGGCAAGCCGAGCCTCGACTACGATCTCGTCTGCAAGCCATCTGAGCTTCATGCTCTGAAGAAGTCGCCATTCAAGCTCGACAATCACGAGAATCAAACGGTGTACACCGCACACCAGATCCTAGAGTCATGGATCTACGTCTCTAAACAGCTCCTGAAACGGATCGTTAACAGAATCGATTCCAAGGAGTTCGAGAAGGCTTCAAATGATTGCTGGCTTCTGGAACGGACATGGAAGCTTCTAGCGGAAATCGAAGATCTCCATCTCTTAATGGATCCAGATGATTTCCTGCGATTGAAGAATCAGCTCTCGATTAACTCCTCTTCGGAATCGTTTTGCTTCCGGTCAAGAGGACTCGTCGAGATCACGAAGCTATCAAAGGATCTGAAACACAAAGTTCCTTACATTATCGGCGTTGAAGTAGATCCGAAAGGAGGGCCGACGATTCAGGAAGCGGCGATGAGAATGTACCGGAAGAAGTCGGAGCCGGAGAAGATTCATTTGATCCAGGCGTTGCAGGCGATTGAGTCGGCGTTGAAGAGGTTCTATTACTCGTACAAGCAGTTGACTGTGATAATCATGGGGAGTTTGGAGGCGAAGGGGAATGGAGCGTTGGCGGCCGTCGATTCGAGTGATTCGTTGGCTCAGATCTTCCTTGAGCCGACGTATTTTCCGAGTTTGGATGCTGCGAAGACGTTTCTGGGAGATTACTGGAGTCGTGAACATGGTCGGTATAGTCCACAGAGACGGACTGGGTCAAGTCAGTGAAGCGACTGGGCGGCACTTGCTGAGTTATTTAATTGGTAGTGGAAATGTATTAGCATTGTATCAATTTGTATCAATTTAATTATTTATTTGTTCAAATCATATTAGATTTTGCAGGGACAGAACTTTCAAGTTTCTACACGTTCCCTGTGAAAAACTTACTCCCTCCTTCCCAGAAGGTTGTTCAAAATTTCCTTATTGGAACGTCTCCCGCAATTGTTCAATTTTCCTAAAATGGGAAGTTTACTACGTGTAATTGACCATTTCAACCTTATTGAAAAAAACACATCTAAATGTTATTTGGGCCAAATTAACCATCTCATTCATATTTGGGCCTAACTAAATTAGATTAACAACTAACCTAATTTAATCAGGCCCAAATCAACTTATTAACCAAATTCCCCCAAATACGGCACTAACCCTAAAACATCTCTCATTCTCTCTATCTCTCTCGTCCGTCTGATGTTCTTCCCCAATTGTTGTCTCCCTTTCTGGTTCTAAGGTTTCATCCCTACTCTCTTCTTCCCCAAATCTATTGTCTTCTTCTACCAATCTGAGACCACGGGTTTGATCAGTACTGTGAGTGTTCTAGATTTGGCCATGTCCGATCGATTCGAAGGCCCCTGGGTTCCCGATACGTTCGATTCGTACGGTTGGAGAGAATCAGAGTATGGAATCGCCATGGATTCCGGTGGTTCAATCGTGGCTGAAACCCCTGATTCAGACGAGACCCAGCCACCGGACGATTGGGGTTTCCCCGATGGTGCTCTGCCGGTTCGTGATCTGTTGGTTCCTGAAGAGACTCGCGACGATTTAGTGGTGGCTAACGGTGTGCATGTGCCAGATCTCTTCGATTCCGACGAGACCCAGCCATCGGATGATGTAAGCAACCAATCTGAGGAGTCCGGTGGAATTTTTGATTCCTCAGATGACGAAAGAGACTCTGATGAGGCCAAGTTTGAAAGGTGGATGCTACTTGGTTTGAAGGGAGTTTGTATATCTAAACCCTAGCTCTTCTATTGCCGATCTGTGATAGTATAATCTTTGTGGATCATGTGATGCTGTGATACTCTGATCTCTGTGAATCATGTCTTATTGTGATAATCCTTTGTGAATCATGTTCAGCTGTGATACTCTGATCTCTGTGAATCATGTCTTATTGTGATTATCCTTTGTGAATCATGTGATGATGTGATATTGATATTGATGATAATATTCTAAGTGATACCACTTCTAAGTGATGTGAATCAAGTAGTGTGAATCAATTTCTGTGATGACACTTCTAAGTGATCTGAGAATAATAATGTAGCAATTAAGAAACTTGGATCTACTATACTCTTGCTACAATGTGCTTGTGTTTGTGTGTATATCCTCCTGTACATGTAATGCTCTTGTGTTTACAAGTTGTGTGATTAAAGTTCTGTGATGCCACTTCTAAGTGATCTGAGAAAAATAATGTAGCAAGCATTATTCATATGTTAATCACGCTGCTTCTATTAATCACTTGCAAGCATTAAAAGGTGTGTAGGTGTTTTACATACAAGTACACCACACACATGTCTGTGATGATCATTCTAACTGATCTGAGACATCAAAAGATTACTGAACATGTCTGTGATGATCATCCTAATTGATCTGAGACATCAAAAGAAACATGTCTGTGATGATCATTCTAACTGATCTGAGACATGTTTGCAAAACATCAAAAGATGACTAAACATGTCTGTGATGATCATTCTAACTGATCTGAGACATCAAAATTTACTAAACATGTCTGTGATGATCATTCTAATTGATCTGAGACATGTTTGCAAAACATCAGAAGATGACTAAACATGTCTGTGATGATCATTCTAACTGATCTGAGACATGTTTGCAGTACTACCTGTCTGTCTAAATACCGTAACCCAAAGCTTCCAGAAGGATTGGATTGTCTATTTGTTGATTCTTCTCCAACAAATACTCAATACAATCCTTGAAAAGTTCCTTGTCCACTTCCAAATCTCTAGGCAACATGCCTATTGCTCTGAGGTGTTGCTTACACATGTGTGGTTGTTGGTATTTGTTGTGTCCCTTGACCTTCATCATTTCAACCATGCATTGTTGTTGACTAAGAAACACATCATCAAGTGTTTATGGTGTGAGGACCTCATATGCCATCTTCACTGCCTCAATTAATTACTCAAAACTCTCTGTTTGCATCTCTTGTTGCAGACTCTGAATTGATCTAAAAAAACCCTAAGTCATTGATGTTCAGGTCTGGACTTCTTGGGGGTGGATTTATCATAATGATGTTGAATCCATCACTTGTTGCTTCTTGTCTAAATTCAGGGTCATCATCTGATACATGGCAATGTGCATTATCCTGTTATATCTTGATGTTTTTTGATAGACAGTCAGGCCAATTCCTCTTGATTGATGGTATTATTTGACCAATGATCATGTCTCTGGTAACTGTATTGTTAATTGATGGAACTGGCCTCAACTCTAGTGTTCCCCTTGGTCTGTAAACAGAATTCCTTTGAGCTTCATATTCTTCAACAAATGGCCAGATACCAAGTCTGCCATCCCATAGTACTTCACCATTTTCACCAAAAATGGGTCTACTAACTGCACACATGAACATTAACTTTGGTATAAATGCCTTTGAATTTGCAGTTCTGTGTGGTGTGACCTCATGTGATAGCAGTATGAACCTCTCTATTAGTTGCTTCAGGTAGAATCATTTTTCATCAATATGTACAATGTGGTCCATTGGCTTGAACTATATGGCACCTGTGATATCCATGTACAGGGATTTGATGCAAAATTTCAATCTTCCCAACATGTGATGATGGTTTAGAAGAGGTTTAACTGCACTAGTTACTGATCTTAAATCTCCTTTTCCCTTCCATCTTCCAATTGTGGATTTGGAAGATGCTATATATGCTGCACATTACAAGTATGATTCACATCATTTACAAGCTTGATTCACATATAAGCATGATTCAATACAACTTTGTGATGATATAAAGCACATCACTTCATGACCCAGTAGTGTGAACTTTGTTTATTGTAGATGCATGCTCAAAGTTGTTAGTGTTACTATCTGTGAAGCTCCTACAATTGACTTAAACTACAACTGCAATTACAGTGGTGTGTACTCAAAGCATGTAGTTTAATGTTTCAATCTGTGGTTGAAGTGTGCTAATTTTAATGCTAGTACTTTGACATGATCTACATTATCAAGTTTTGCATAGATTAGACATGTTAGTGATTGCAAAATCTGAGACAAACGCTTACCTGCAAGAGCTCTGATTGTCTTTCTCTTCTTGAGAAAAATGTTACCTATTTCAAGGCTGGGCATTATCATTGGAGGGATCAGATTTCCAGAATATTCGGGTTTCACTTTCAGGGGTTGTCAAGCTCCTTGATTTGAGTCCAAATTTTGTAAATGGACTTCAAACTAACTCTCCATTTAGATGCTGCAAATTGAACACTACCCTTACCTGCAACCATGTGAGTATTTGATCCCTGTACAATTTTTTTGCTTTGTTGAAGTTGGTAGTCTTTGATTCCCTCATTCTCTTCCCACTTTAGACTTTTTGACACCATTGTTGATGTGCTGGTTGTTTCTGGAATCACAGGTGAAATGATAGAAAGAAAATTTGGTAAGGAATTTGGAGATAATGGACTTGATGATGTGGAAGAATTTTAAGCAGAATGGTGAGAAAGTAGAAGCTTCAATGCTCCTGCAGAAATGGTGAAGTCCTGGTACCGCAATGTGCAGAAAACAGAAGCTTTAATGCTCTGTTTCCTTCTCTCCCTTTATTTCTCTCAATTGGGTTTGTAAAATTTTGTGACTTTGGATCAATTTTATTAAGCCCCTGGATGATGTAATGAAACTATGCTAGTACATGTGTGGGATTAGACTGATGTGAATTGGAGGGAAGTTTGTATTTTTGATGTTTCAATTTGGTGGGAATAATTAGTAGATTTGCTAATTCATGTGCCGACTAGGATCCCACCTTAATGAAACTGACAGGGGCATAATAGACTATTCACTCTGTTTTTAATAATGCAACTTTAGTTTTTTTTTTGAACTACCTCATGGGACGGAGGGAGTACAACACTTCCCTCTGAAAAACTTACAACACTAATCGGCCCAAAGAAGTTAACATCTAAAATTACTATTATTTTTTCTCCAAAAAAATCTACTATTATTTCGTAAAATTAGTTATTTTGGATAATTATTTTCAGAGATACACATACACATAACGTGTGTACGTGACATGATTAGTTTTGGCCCGGTAATTTGGATAGCAAGTCGATACAATTTTTTGATAAGTTTCATGGTGTTGCAACACCATGAAAAAACTATCAAAAACTTGTATCATTTTACTATTTAAATCAGCGGGTTAAAGTGACACAAACATAATGGTAAAAATCAAACCGAAGAGAAAAAGGGAGAATAGAGAAACTATAAATTATACATACCTTATCAAGTATGAAGGTGAAAAGACCAACATGTCTTGGGATGCTTCTAATTATGCAAATTTCATGTATATTAATCGACGAATTAAGCACTATAAACACACATTATCAAGTTCGAAGGTCCGCACGATTTGTCATCCTTTGGCACTTGTCGACGTTGTCAAAACTCACAAACTTCGTTGTGTCATTATGCAATGTGGGCTAGTAGTGTCTTGCTCGGGAAATTTTCTCAGCAGGACTACTTGGTTGTGTCATTATGCAATGTGGGCTAGTAGTGTGTCGCTCTAGGAATTTTCTCAGTTAAACTCGGGTTCCCCCTATGCCCATGCCTTCATAGATTTCTCCCATGGCATCTTTTACGTCTTTAGGACCTATGCCAAAATGACTTTTAGTAGGGGAATCAAGTAGAAGCGCTTAAACAACTCTTCTCCTATTAGGTGTATTTGGCGGCTCGAATTTTGAGCCTTCTAAGGGGTGCCTCATCTGCTCTAGTGATTCTATTTGGACGAACTTTTGTTGCTGAGTAGTTGCAGTTGAGGCAAGTTTGCAGAGGCTGTCTGCTTAGGTATTCTATGCTCAAGTAATGAACTGCAGCTCGTAGCTGGGGATCCATCCACGAAAATGCCTAACCTTCCCCAAATAAAGGGCCATTTTGGGCTCCTTGGCCTTGTCTGACCAATACATGCGAGTCACTGCAAATGTAGAAGTGGTGCATCCATGTAAATGGACTAGTTTGAGGTCTGATATAAGAGCTTCATACTTTGATTTTCTTGTTTGTGGCCTAATATTGGAAATAGAGTACGTGCTCGAGCTTTAATTAGTTCCTCGTAAGGGTCGATCATGAGTACCCAAGCTCCGCTGCCTTCTTGGTTGAAGGACCCATCCATATATAGCTTCAATTTCTCTAAGATTTTTTCGACATCTACTCTACTCTACTCTACTCTTCTCTCTCACTTTCTCTCTCTATCGACAAGACAATCGGTCAGCGACGTGCAAGGCGGATCCAGGAATTTGATACTATGGGGACTAAATTAAAAAAAAATTACTCAAAATAGGAGCAAAATCTTAATTTTGAGAATTGAGGGGGCAATAGTGCAAATATTTTGGGGCGTAGCTGAAAAGTTACACAAAATAAAGATTAAACAAGAATTCTCAAGTTTTTTTCTACAAGCAACGAAATATTTCATTCCAATAAAACGGTTACAATACAAATAGAGTCATACCTCTAACGAACGGAAAAACAAGACAAGCCAACAAAAGAAAACAAGAACTACTTACCGTGACCTAGTCATTACATAAAGACAACATACAAACCTAATGGGATACGAGCTCAAAGGCCGCCAAAAACTACCAAACACAGAGATACTACAAGTGAGGTCCAAGAGCCTCCTAAATCCTCAACGAGCCTAAAACCGCCCAAAACCAAAGGAAAAACAGGAAGTACTGGCCCAAAAGCGCATCCAAACCCAAAGCAGACGACATGCTGCAACGCGAGAGAGCCTAGCCGAAACAACCTCCAAACAACGAAGCAAAGAACCCACATAACCGGCGGCAAGAGGACGACGCGAGGGTCGGCGGCCCTATGAATGGTCCCGAACCTAGGGACCGAGGGTTCGAATGTAGCTCGTGGCGGTGTCGGTGGGCGGTGAGGGGATTGCCCCGAGAAGCTCTTCTGGGCCGGAAATTCAACCTAGGAGAGGGGGAGGCGGAGGGGCAGCCCCACAACCGGGGAAGGGGGAGGACCGCCACCACATATTAAGATCCGAACACAACGTGGGGAGGGGGAGGGAGAGGGTGACGGCAGGAGGCGAACCACAAGAGGACAGGTGCAACAAAACTGAATTAGAGAAGCCGCCAGGGCAGAGACCGGGGAGGGGTGAGCAGCGACAAAGGGAGTCGGAGATGATCCGAGGCAGGAGGCGGCAGTGAACAACATCTGTGGTGAATGAGGGCGTCGGGCTTCAATACATCCAAAGCGGCGGGGCGGCACGGGAAGGGCAAGCACGAGAGGAAGGCGGGGTAGTTGAAGACACAAACCGGATTCCTTACAGCTCCAAAGAAGGTTCTGGACGGTGAAGAGGGGGAATCCCAACTTCGATACTGGCGTGAAGCAAGTTTTTCGGATCTAATGCGCAACGGCGAGGGTTGGAAGACCTCTTTAGATGCTGGTGGGAGCGGTGAGATGTTGTGGGAGTGCGTCGGTGTTGTCGGTAGGGGGTTTCATCGGAGGATTTAGCGGATCTCGACGGCAACTCCATTAAGGAGGATCCGCAGCCGGAGAAAGGGAAGGGGTTAAGGTTTCCGTGGAGAGAAAAGTATAGAGAGAGACTATAGTTCATCAATAGAAAATTCTCAAGATTTGAGTGGGGCCAATAGCTTCCCCTTTGTATGCAGTGGATCTACCATGCCGACGTGTTCAGTGTACCTAAACGAAATCTCGTTACATTCTTGACATCTACCGTTCAAGCCGATATGCTAGATACTCAACTCTGATTTTAGTAGTTAATATATGTTTCTGTTGGAATTTCTATTTTGATAAGGGAAACACACAAGGGTTCTTTTATAAACTAAATAGTAGAGCTTACACATGCCAAGATATTGTGACCGTGAAGGCATTACTCAGTTATGACAACTTCTGCCACTCTAATTGTGTGCAACATTTGGACCTCAGTTCATTTGAGCAGCAAGAAAAACTTAGTCCCTACTTTGATATGGAATCACGAACATGTCACTGTTAAGCCTACAACAATCGGGCTAGTTATCTCGATGTCTTACCATGCATACTGCATAGTGGTCACTTCATGTTCCATGTTATTGATTCTTTAATTCAATTTTAGAAGCTGCGTTCTTTTTTTCATATGTTGAAACTGCCTAGCAGAAAAGTAAGTGGCTACTATGCCATGATGCAGAAATGTGCTCCAGAAAAGCCCCTATAAAGGTTAGTGAAGGTAAATAGGTTGTTACGGTGAGTATAATGGATGGTGGAAGAAATCAGGACTTGAGGCACGATGAACGTTTTCTTTAAGGGATAAATTGCCCCCACTATGCTGCCGGGTTCTGGGGATTCCCCTCCAGGATACAACAAGTCGCGTCGGTTCTACAGCCAGCAATCTGCAAAAGTTCTCTAGAATTCTCTGTGAAACTGTGATTGAAACTGATATGGAATCTGCTGGGTGTTTGGCTTATTTATAGTTCACTAAATATCATGAATGAAAAGGTGTGTTTGTTCATAACACTTGTGACTGTTTATAACAACACATCCCTTCACCAACCGAAAAATAACTGCCATAACCGCCAGCAAAACAAAAACGGAAAATAGTTAATAGTTAACCACTCTATATATTAACTCACTTTAATAGCATTAATGTGTTTCCATATATAAAGTGAACAATAACTATAGTTTCCAAGATGTGGGACAAAATACTCTTAGCTTTTACATGCTATTTACAACAATCCCCCACTTAGCTTGTAAATTCCAGTTTAATCGTGATAGATTTATGCACACAAGAAGGTGTCTCTCGACTTAAACTTCAATTAGTGTAAATACTTCAAATTTCTAATAAAGTATTTGGTGTCCGCAGATTAAACCAAAACTCTAGAATTAGAAGCGGAAGTATCACACACATAAATCTATCCAGTTCCGGTGAGTAATTGACATTATTTTAGCACCTTAAGCCATGTGCTCGATCCTGGATTCATAAACATTTACAAAAGTAAACCTTTAAAACTTTTGTTAGAAGCGGCTAAACTTCTTATGTTTATATAGGGTAAGTTTCATCTTCTTGGTATCTATGTTACCTCGAAGATATAAACTTCATTAAGAGTCTTAACTCACCCTCATAAATATTACACTGATTATCCTAGAATGAGTACGTAAATTATCAGTGTTTTCCCGATCATAATGTAACTTGTTTTTACCCATTAAACTTTGTTTAGTAATTAAGCATAAGGTTGGGTTCCCGCTACATGTGATCGTAAGGTTTTAACATTCCACTAGATGTTTTCCTTACTAAGTCTCTGCAAAGACCCTTAGTGAACGGATCAGCCAAGTTTTCGCTTGACCGAACATAAACTATGGTAATAATACCGTCACAGGTTAATTGTCTTACATATTCATGTCGAAAGCTAATATGCCTAGATTTTTCCATTATAAACTTTATTATATGCTCTAGACATTGTAGCTTGACTATCGCAAAACAAAGAAATAGACGGCATCGGTTGTGGCCACAACTTTATATCCAATAGCAGATTTCTCAGCCATTCTGCTTTTTTGCCTGCAGCCGCTAAGGCAATAAATTCTGATTCCATCGTTGAATGAGAGATACATGTATATTTATTGGAACCCCAAGAGACTCCTCCTCCTCCAATCATAAAGATCCAGCCTGAAGTTGCCTTATTGTCACCCGCGCCAATTATCCAACTAGCGTCTGTGTAACCCTCTAATACCGCTGGGAACTTATTATAAAATAATCCCAAGTTGGAAGTCCGTTTGAGATAACCGAGACTTCTACCAACAACTTTCCAATGCATGACACTAGGATTACTTGTGTATCTTGCGAGTTTACAAACTGCAAAGGAAATATCAGGTCGAGTGCAATGCATTGCATACATCAAACTCCCAATGACACTAGCATACTCTAATTGAGCAACCGCTCTGCCATCATTTTCAGTCAATTTTACCGAAGAATCATAAGGTGAGTTAGCTTCTTTAAATCCTAAATGTTTGAATTTGAGAAGCAACTTCTCTATGTAATGAGATTGACATAAAGCGTAACCCCCACTATGTTTCTTCACCTTGACACCTAAGATAGTATCAACCTCATTAATATCCTTCATCTTAAATTGGGAGGTCAAATACTTCTTAGTTTCCGAAATCCCTTCCATGTTAGTTCCAAAAATAAGCATATCGTCCACATATAGACAAATAATAACACCATAACGATCTGTAAATTTTGAATATATGCATTTGTCCGCATGGTTATGCTTAAATCCATGGGATAAAATAACGACATCAAAATTTTCATGCCATTGTTTCGGTGCCTGCTTTAGCCCATACAAGGACTTCACAGGTTTGCAAACCTTCTTTTCGTTATTTGGCATCACGAATCCTTACGGTTGTTCCATATACACTTCTTCATTTAATTCACCATTTAGGAAGGAGGTTTTAACATCCATTTGGTGTACATGCAAATTAAAAATGAAGGCAAGTGCCATCAATACTCTAATGGATGTTATTCTAGCCACGGATGCATATGTATCGAAATAATCAATACCCCTTTCTGCTTGAAACCTTTTGCTACCAATCTAGCTTTAAAGGTTTGTAGTGACCCATCGGAATTATACTTCCTTCTAAACACCCATTTGCACCCAATAGGTTTTGATCCCGGAGGTAAATCGACTAATGTCCAAGTATTATTTGATAATATCGAGTCCATTTCGTCGTTTATAGCCTCTTTCCAAAAATCTGAATCTCTAGAAGCCATAACTTCAGAGAATGTTTTTGGATCATCTTCCGTATCGAGGGCAATAGGAATTTTACTCAGGACAGTTTCTCTATCTTCTTCCATAAGAAAGACAAGAGAATCTGGTGAGACAAAATCAGGGCCCAATCCTTTTTCCTTCTGTGCCCTTTGACTTCTCCGAGGAGGTTCAATATCATCGGAAGCCTTTCTCTTATTTCCAAGAGATTGGTCGGGATTCAATGTTGGAGTAGGTTTTGACGAGTTGGAATCATCGATAAATTTATTTTCAATAATACGTCCCTTGATTCCACTATCACATTGGATTCTAAATCAAATAACCTATACGCCTTTGAGTTTTCGGCATATCCAACAAACACGCTCTTGAGAGCTCTTGACCCTAATTTTGTTCTCTTAGGGTCTGTAACGCGATAAAACGCCATGCATCCCCATACCCTAAGGTACTTTAAGTTTGGTTTTCTGCCTTTCCAAACTTCGTAAGGTGAAACTTTTGATTTCCGTGAAGGAATTCTATTATGCAAATAACAGGCGGTAAGGCTTCACCCCACAAAGAGGATTTTAATTTTGCGTTCAAGAGCATATAATTGGCCATATCCACTAGCGTCCTATTCTTCCTCTCAGCCAAACCATTTTTTGTGGCGTGTATGGTGCACTAGTTTGATGTACAATACCATGCTCTTCACAAAACGCTGAAAATTCATGAGGAAAATATTCGCCACCTCTATCACTACGACGAGTTTTAATTTTCCTTTCCATGAGATTCTCAACTTCAGCCTTATAACACTTAAATTTGTCAAAGGCCTCATCCTTAGTTTTCATCAAATAAACATAGGTATATCTAGAACAATCATCAATAAATGTTATGAAATACCTATTACCACCTCTAGTAACTATGCCGTTTAATTCACAAATATCAGAATGCACAAATTCTAGAAGTTGGGATTTTCTTTCCACACTTGGGAAAGATTTCTTAGTCATTTTCGCTTGTATGCAAATTTCACATTTAGAGTCGTGATTACTAGTGCAAGATATCAAACCATCTTTTCGCATGAATTTCAACGATCTGAAATTTAAATGCGCCAAACGAGAATCCCTTAAAGAAATAGAGTCAATCATGTAGATAGAACTAGCATTTATTTCATTAATAGATAACCTAAACATCCCATTACAAGCATAGCCCTTTCCAACAAACATGCCAGCCTTAGATAAAATTACATTTTCAGCCTCAATCACAGCCTTAAAGCCGTTCTTACAGAGAAGATTAGCCGACACCAAATTTTTCTTGATTTCAGGAACATAGAGAACATTCTGCAGGGTCAACTTCTTCCCGGAAGTGAATTGGATTTGAATATTTCCATTTCCGAGAACCTTGGCTGCATTGTGATTTCCCGTAAGAACTTCACGTTCGTTGGGAGTCTCTTCATAATGCACAAAAAGCGACCTGTTGTTACAAACATGGACAGTAGCACCAGAATCATACCACCAATCATAAGAAGCATCTTCAGACGCCATGTTCAACTCCATAATCATGCCAATATGCATGTCGGAAACCATGGCGACTAATTCAGAAACTGAATTCTCAATGACATTAGCCTGTTTGGAATTTCCGTTAGACTTGTCTTTGGAATTCCCATTCTAAACCTTAGGCTTGTTGCATTCCTTTTTGATGTGTCCCTTCTTGCCGCAATTGTAACATTTCATATTCTTCTTGTTCTTCTTGGTAGCACTGTTTGGATTGGAACCGGTTTCATCGAACTTCCTCTTCTTTCCCGCTCTACCTTGGTCATCCACGAAGTTCACTTTAGAACTAGAAGGACCCGCCAGGTTTTTTTTCCGGATTTGAGTTTCTTCCTCGATTCGGATATGGTTCTGAAGTTGTTCAAGGTTGAAGTCTTCTGTTGTGTGAAGAAGTTCCTTCATGTATTTATGCCAACTTTCAGGAAGTTTGGCAATAATACCCCCCACTAACAACTCATCAGAAACAACAATCTTGAGATATGGAAGTTTATTAGCGAGGATTTGGAATTTGTAAACCTGATCGAGAATGGGAGAACTATCATCCATAGTAAAATAAAAAAAAATTCTTAATAAGAAACTTATCTGATCCTTGCTTTTCAGCCTTGTATTTGTTCTCCAACGTCTTCCAGATGTTGCATGGTGACTTCTCTGATGTGAATAGATCGTATAAACGATCTGACAGTGTGTTGAGAATGTGTCATCTGCAAACCAGTTCGTCCTCCTCCCTCTTCGTTCGCTGCGCCTTTAATTCGTCAGTGTCGCCGTCCTTTCGTTCTGGTATTGGCAGCAAATTTTCGTCCAGAACGTATGCCACCTTCAATGCAGTGAGTAGAAACATCAACTTGTCTTGCCAACGGGTGAAATTGGGGCCATCAAACCGGTCCAGTTTGACGAAGTCTTGATTCATCATCTTGAAAGTTGCAGTCTTTCCTCCACTCTCCATTGTTGTACGTTTTATCCCTTAAAATTGTTACGCCGAGTATAATGGAGGGTGGAAGAAATCAGGACTTGAGGCACGATGAACGTTTTCTTTAAGGGATAAATTGCCCCCACTATGCTGCCGGGTTCTGGGGATTCCCCTCCAGGATACAACAAGTCGCGTCGGTTCTACAGCCAGCAATCTGCAGAAGTTCTCTAGAATTCTCTGTGAAACTGTGATTGAAACTGATATGGAATCTGCTGGGTGTTTGGCTTATTTATAGTTCACGAAATATCATGAATGAAAGGGTGTGTTTGTTCATAACAGTTGTGACTGTTTATACCAACACATCCCTTCACCAACCGAAAAATAACTGCCATAACCGTCAGCAAAATAAAATGAAAAATAGTTATTAGTTAATCACTCTATATATTAACTCACTTTAATAGCATTAATGTGTTTCCATATATAAAGTGAACCATAACTATAGTTTCCAAGATGTGGGACAAAATACTCTTAGCTTTTACAAGCTATTTACAACAAAGGTGTGGATCAGGAAACTGGCGTATTAGTCTCTTTAATTGTCAAAAGGCTGGATAACTAACATTTAAGGATTTGAGCGAGCAGCATGGGACTCTTCCTACAGATGTGGCTACTATGCATGGTCTAGCAGGCAGATGTGGCTACTATGCATGGTCTAGCAGGCAGAAAAGATTGGGAAAGAAAATGATCCTTCGAGGTTCAAGTAAAAAACCGTGAGAGTTCCCATAAATGATGGATTTTCAAGACGCACAAAATTGGTAACTAGCAAGTAGCAAGTAACTAACTGATATATGCAAGAGAAATTCACTCTGATGATAAACTGCTTAATGAATGCCTCTATTCTTTTGCCATCTGAATGCTTCACCAAAGTAAACGCTAGAAGCAAAAACCGTGCTTTCAAGATCAGGAAAGCAATCGGCCCAGTTAATTCAAAGGTCTCGTGTAATAACTTGCCCAGAAGTAGAGACACAGTCTAGTCAACATCAACTTTGGCGTCTCATCTTCTCTAGAGAAGTGAAACTCCAACAGATAGAGCAGATGGTCCAAGTACATAATTTTTTTCTTTTTCATCGTCATGATAGCATATCTCGCGCCCCTTGGCTCTTCCAAGTCGGCTACCTGTACGAGAATGGAAACCTAATTGGATGCATTCATTGCACTGAAAACAACATGACAAGCATCGCAGTACATATTACCCTTCGGAGGGCCCTCTATCCAAAGTTTTAAGAACCGGACCAGCCATTGAACCGGTGAGACACTGGTTCACGGTTGGACCAGTGGTCGGATCGATTGAAATGCACATTTCTTTTAATATATATAGATATTATTTTTATTTATGTGTAATAAATATATACTATAAAAGGGGAAACTAATCAAGAATATCTTGAAAATATATACATGGCTTATGACTAATTAATTCTTTTTCATAAATAAATAATACAGCTAATAAAAGTTCAAAAAACAGAATTTATAATGGTTCAAGTACTAATAATAAAAACTGAAAGTATAGCCATATAATAGTCTGTGGCTCAGCGGATAAGTCCGCTTGATGTTTGGGCTTTGGTCGTGGGTCCGATTCCCACACTGCGCATGAATTTTGGAAAACCGGCCGGTTCTGACAGGTTCCTGCATGAGCGGTCTGATTAATGGACCGAACCGGCCAGGCCAGTCCGGTTTAAAACTATGCATCTAGTCACTGCCAATTGACGCGTGTAACAATTTGCCGCTAGCAGCTCTGATAAAGGAAGCAGCTCTCAACAGCAAAAAGGAGAGAATTGAGTACATGTTTTTGTACACAGCAGTAAAAAATGGGTGCAGCTCATTGGTAGATTGTTCAAAGTTCTTGCATGAGGTCCAAGGTTAGGGATTTATAATTCTTCTAGATATAGGCTAGATTTGGATTCGTATGATATTCTGTACTTGGCAAAAAAATGTCATACATGAGGTCAAGGGTTCAAACTCCACTACAAGTAAACTAGATTATGATTTATATGATGTCCTATGTAATTGGCAAAAAGTATCTACTATTACGTCTGGAACTCCTCTTTCTCTACAATTTGACTTTTACCACTATGTACTGGGTCACTTTGACCCGGTGATTTGGATAGCAAAACTATCAAATTTTTTGATATTTTTTCTGAGGCGATTTTTTGATATATTTTTTTCATATTGTTATACAGTAAACCATGCAAAAATTATCAAAATATTACATCGTTTTGCTACCCAAAATCACCGGGTCAAAGTAACCCAATTACGGGTAAAAAAGTCTAAAGTGTAAAGAAACGGGTGTTACGAAAGAAATACATGTTTTACTAAATATATGCTCTTTTCAATATGCCTTCTGCTGTATGCGCCAGTGACATAGCAAGAACAAACACGGATGAGTCATTCACCGCAAATGTAAAACTCTAGTAACAGTATACACACATATACAAATTACTGGAATGGTAAACAGATCAAGGCAATACTTTGACTATTTGAATGAAAAAAGAAGAAGAAGAAGTTCCATTCAGGAACGACCAAGATCTCAGGCCTTTCTGATTTCCATTCCAATGTAGTAAAGAATGTTCACTGTTTTTTCTCAAAAAAAAAAAAAAAAAAAAAAAAAAGAATGTTCACTGTTGCTGTTAAATGTTCTCTTGCCAAGGGGAAAACTTTTATGCTTCCACAGGTTCAGTCTTATCAGAAGCTTCAGTGATTAATTATCAGTAGAAGTAACAAAAATAACATATGAAAACTCTCATGTCATTACAGTATGTGTTTACAAGCATCGCGAACAAACTACTAGGCACGGAGACGAATGTCATTATATAAAAAAACTTTTGCAGTTTGGAGTTCACGCCTTTCATCCAGTAACAATGAACATATTCACACCTCCAGCATAAAGACACCAAATATCCTATCTCAGTCTACTTTCAATAAGAACGTCGGAGTGAGCACTAGTGTAATATCCAACTCTTCCGTGTATTCCCAAAACAATACTTCAACATCAATCAATTTTCTTTGCCTTTATTTTTACAAGCATGATCTAGTTTCTTCCATAAATTCTATTACTTGGCTCTATGAAAGGGGCGATAATCGATTTTCGGACCTGAGCCCTCTACCATGAACTCAAAACACTGCGTCACTAAAGGAAGGACTTGACCCCACTCCGAAACAGCAACACACAGACACAGAAGAAGAAAAAAAACCCATAGACACACATACTATTTAAAACCATACATCAAAAAATAATGATATTTAGGTAAATAAACTCACTTAATAAAGTAGTTGAAATACACTAAACTGGCACTTTTGTAAGTAATGTTCAAGAAATCTAGGCATAGAATCCTGGTTCCATCTTTAGCACAATGCTAACGTTGGTCTCAAATTGAAACCAACTTTAGCATAAAGCTAAAGATATAATCAAGATAGAACCCCATTGTACTATTAAAATGCTATAATTAGAACCGGAACAACTTTTAGCATTCCATTGGAGATGCTCTAAGCTTCATTATAATCTCAGGCACGTTCAACTCAGTCCAGCATGAACCATTGCCAGCAGGATTGCTGATATGCCAGCGGATTGAGGTTAGGAATACATGTTCTAACTCCCATACAAGTAATGACTCTAGTAACCAAACCTATACTGATTCAATCTAGTACGAACTTGTATTTAAACAACTGACTTTGCAGGGCCATAATAGTCAAACCTAAACCAGAGAGAGAGAGAGAGAGAGAGAGAGAGAGAGACAGACAGACAGAGAGAGAGACTACCAAGGGCAATTAGAATTTCAAATGACGGGATAGTTATTGTTTAACCCCTCTTGGCACCAGAACTACCAAGGGCAAACTACCAACTATATATCCTTGCAAGACTATGGACATCCAGACCCCTGGATTAGTCATGACAATGTTCAGGAAACCTTTGAGATACAAAGGAGACCTGAGATCTGGGAGAAACATTCACGGGTGAAACGTACAAAAGAGAATACCCCATATTATGATATGTAGCATTCTTAGGTTCATTCTAAAAAAGACTACTAACAGAATTGGTTTCCCTTCAGACTTGTTTGTTTTCGATTAAGTAGAACTTCATCACTCATAATCTCCACAGTTCTGTCAACAGACTTTTGAAAGCTGGTATCCTCCCATGTGAGGATGCAAGTACAGGTTTTGTCCAGTCATTGGCTTTCATTTTGGGATATTGCGACTCCAGCTAAAGATTGCCCAAAAAGTTATGTATTACACGGCTAAAAGTCGTTATGTGCTATGTAGCTATTCAAATAACTATAACACTCTTTATTCATCTTCCATTGCCTAAGCACGTGTTGGAATTTCTAGTATCGTGTAGGATATGTTCAGTAACACAACAAATAATCCCACATATCCAACCCAAGTAATGTTAACTTAAGGGTACAAACCTACTAACATTATTGATATAATGGACGAAGCTTTCACTTTCTTATTCTATTGTTTGGCTGGCTAACCTGACTCTTTGGATTTGCTCGCTTCTAGAACAGATAAATTTTTCTTCTTCTATTGAGTTTGAGTCAATCGATCTTAAGAAAAAGGTGAGCGACAACTAAGAAGCACGGGTACGGATAGAGGTATGGGATACGATACGGAAACGGACATAGGATACGTCATTTTCTAAACAAATGAGGATACGACACGACACGGCACGGATACGTCAACATTATTATTATTATTATTATTATTATTATTATTATTATTATTATTATTATTATTATTATTATTATTTGAGTTTTTATACTACGAGATATGATAACATATTGGTTCCAACTTCTTTATATTGATAGCTTAAATATCGCGGAAAACATATATTAAGTATAGGAATGAGAAGAGAAAGAGGAGTATATTAGGTGGGTTCGAGTTTGACAAGTTGTGTCTGGGAATAATCTTGAAGTTGTCGCATGTAAGAACTTAAAACTTCACTTCAACTTTTCGTTCAAAAGGTTAACCTTTTCATATATTGAGCCTACTTTAGCTTAGTTAAATTTTAACCCATTAGAAGTTCAAATATCTCCTAAAACAACCCGTTTGAAAGTCTAATACACGCTAAGGGGCACTTGTCGTCTCTCATTGAGTGTCCCTAAAGTGTCATCAAGTGTCCTCCAAGTGTCCAGTCGAATAAATTCTATAAAATACTAGGACACGCCGGCCGGAGTGTCTGATACGTATTTCGGAGAATCGTACGAGTGTTTGAGTATCCCAAGTGTCCGACATGGATACGGCCCCTGTTTTGGAGTGTCCATGCTTCCTAGAACGAAAATAAAGGACCCAATACTACGCAATCGAGAATTTCCTGAAACTCTTCTAAGCCTAAAGATTCTGGAACCAAAAGGAGCAACCCACAGTTGCTCTTTGTCCGAACATGTGACAGGCATAAAACTTGATGAACTGGACACATATCTCACGCCCATGCAGTTGTGGCGTTATGTCAAACATAAGTACCTCCTCCAAGTGTACAAGTCTGAGTATTGTAACCATGTCCAGGAAAGGAATAACACGTCACCTGCTGCATGCTAACCCTCGAATAAAATAAAAATCTACCCCAAGACTAAGTTACCTGGAATGTGGATTGTTCTGGTTTGTGGAACAGGAACCGGAACGCCACACCCTATGGAATTCGGTACAACAGGGGTAGGCTTCTTTGGATACCTTGATAGGAGTTTTACCATCCTTTTGCAAATCATAAAGTATTAACTGCTCTGTAGATGCACTATAAAAAATTCAAAACTCTAAAACTGGATGTAACTTAGCAAATCTAAATTTTAGTTTTCCCTTCTATCTAGATACTTTAGGTGAAAATAGTATAAAAAAATAATAAATAATGGATCGCCAAATTTAGCGATCTGGATCACTAGTGTTCCATGTTTCAGAACGCGTGATCCAATTCGCACGGGTGCGAGTGAATTGTGGGAACACTGCTCCAACACGAAATTTTATTGGTACATACAACAGCATCCTAAGTCCAAATTAGTTTTTTCCAGAGTATACAACTCTAGCTGTTGAAGTTAACTGTCTCAAGAGATCCTCTTATCAGACTTATCATCAAACCCTTCATGATCAAACTTACACTAAAGTTACTGAGCCCACCAGTTCAATCATCCATGTTTCTTAGTCCTCATCCCAACCTCCCTCACATAGAAAATAATAAAATATGGTGTACATAACTTACAAACAACTTCAATATTTATGACATAGTTGTGTAGAGGTTGCTAAGTGAAATTATTTCTTGGGTCAATTAAATATTAACGACTCCCATTATAGGGTAATAATCCATGTACACCCTCCCGTTTGTCTCTTATTTCTATTCAATATTGTATCCTTGACGGTGTTACCTTTTTCACAGAAAATTCAACCCAGTGGTTGATTACTGGCAAGGAACAACTGGATGTGGGTACTTTGCAAAAAAAAAAAAAAAAAAAAGGTAAGGGAAGGAGAAGAGGAAAGGGCCTCTCCTGATCTCTTCTCTCAATCTACTTTATCTCATTCTCTGCCTCCTTTTCTTTCAGTCTCTCTCTCTGTCTCTCAGGAAAACAAACCCCTCTATTGGGGTTAAATTGTTGTTGTGCTTGAGTCCAATTGATAGAGTACAGTGATGTTTTGACTCGATCGAGGATTAGGTCTGGTTTGATTGCTGATGTCCGGTTCTTGGGTTTCAGAGTGTTTCGGAGGTTGGGTGGTAGTTTTTAGAGGGATTGGGAGGTTGGAGACACTTTCGGCCGGCATTAATGTTGGTTTGGCCAGCTTTTTCAGAGGTATAAATCTCTACGCCTCTCTCTCTCTCTCTCTCTCTCGAACACTGCCCCTCTCTCTCTGGATCCGTACCAACGATGAAGAAGAAAAAAAATAAGGGGTTTCTCTGGATTGATGTTAAATCGGTAGTTGCAGCGGCTGGGATGGTGGTGGTGGTTGAATGGAGGGTGGTTGTGAGCCAGGAATTACAAACAGCCGGGGGAAAATTCTATGAAAAGCCAATAGCAGGGGCATCAATGCATGGTTTGAAATCAGTCGGAGCATTTGTGCAGTTGATAAAGGGACACCACTACAAGGGATATTCTAAATTATGGGGAGCTTTTGGGGGGGGGGGGGGGGGTGTGGGGAAGTGCCTCCGCTCCTGGTTGTGAAGATTTGATGGCTGAAATCTGTGTTTCTTGGTGGTGGCTGTGGTGGTAGTAGCGGTGAGGGTGGCGGGGTCGCCCGATTTTGGGTTTATAGTGGCGTGATGATGGTGCTGAGGCGGTGGAGGCGGATGTTTTTCGTGTTCGTATTTTTTTATTTGGATCACTTTGCCCCTCAATAACTTTTAACAAACGGAAAATTTTGGATGCAATTTACCCTAGTTGTCAATTGCTTGCAATCATAAACTGTAAGTTGTAATAAGAGGGTTTTAAAAGTGGAGGAAGGGAGGGCATCATTACCCCGAACTGGACATGGTTAATATGTAATTGACCCTTATTTGTTTGCCTTAGTAGTTACCTAACAAGTTTCTCAAGCATTATACCAAATTTGATGTTAAACACTAATGCACAACTTGGCACAAATTCAAATTCACTACATAGAATGATAGAACATACAGCAGACACAAATTCCCCAGGCCCAATCTAATCTAATTACCAGTAGCAGTAGGAGAACCTCTGAATATATTTCTCCCATCAATACTTCGGATACTCAAATAGCATAAAGTAACTCCTATATGTCCAAAAGAAATTTAGGGTATAAAAATGAACAAAAATGAAAAGAGCCACTGTATTTATCACTGGGTCAATATATAAGTCCCTCCCAGGAAGATCATTACTAGGAAGGGAATGACTGCTTACCAGGATATGCACAGCAAAGCCATGTGAACAAACTAGAGATACATAAATGTTCTATGCCATGCTGCAAAGTAATAGTAAAAAATCTTAACCTAATAGGCTTATACCAAGATCCTACTGTTTCAGATAAAGAACTCAGCGAACAACACAACTTCTTTTTCTCAGAAATTATCTGGTTGAAGAAGCTTCATTCACATATCTTACAACAGAAAAGCAACAGCAGTAGACAACAAAGTTTAATATATTCCAAATAGGAGTAAAATACATATCGTCATAGATAGTCATCCAACCAGACAAAACACAAGTTTGACATGACAGTAAAAGATTTAGATATGCTCTAATTTGAACCATGCTTACCTATAATTTAGCTCTACATCAGCGAAATTGTTCTGCGTTCATGAGATCAAATCTAACAGGCATGAAACAGCAGCAGCAGCAAGCAGCAAAACAGTACGAGAAACATCATACTTCAAAAGTGTTGCCAAGCATAAAGGAGAAGAGTTCACGAACAGGAGAAAACTCTACCAACCCTATATCCATCCCATATCCACTCACCGGCAACTTCAAGTCTCGCAGAACAGTAAAGGCCTCAGCCATTCGACTCTTTGGAACTTCTTCCGCAACAGGGCAATAAGGAATCCATGAATCAGGGCGATACTCCTCGCCTATTTCGATCCCTTCCTTCTTCAGTGCATCACACAATTGCAAATGAAATTGAAGAAGTGCCAGTGATGGTGTGGGGGCAAGAAACAAAATATTGTTGTCGTTTGGAAGGCTCCCAATGGACGAGAAAGATATAGATAAAGGTTCTTGCTTAGAAGCCAAACCTTTTACAATGCTCTCAAGCCTTGATGGATCAACAAATGGACTCGAGAAGAGGGTAATGTGAGGTCTAGATTCAATTTCAATAAGCTGAGTACTGATCTGGCGACGAGCAAGTACATTCCAGGCTTTGAGTACCTGGTTTTCAAGTGCAGGGTCAAAGTAAAGCTCAACTGCATAACCCTGTGACATTGTCTTCAAAATTTTGATAAATCTGCAAATAATTTAACAAATCAAGTCTCAGCACAACCCAACTTGAAGAACACGAAATTGGGTACCCTATAAAACCCAAATTGCTGATTTAGCAATGAAACCCAGAAAGCGATGAATTCAAAGCAGCACAGAAAGTTTGAATTCAAAAACAAAGAAACCCGATATAGTGATCCTAGCATAGTCAGATGAATAAAACCAAAACCCAGCAACAATGGATTCGGATCAGGGATACCCATAACAAAGAACGAGATCAGATCACAACCTTTTCACAGGAAATTGCAAACCCTAAAGTTCGAAACTAGTAATAAAAAGGAAAAAAAATTGAGTTACCCAGTTGAAATCAGAAACAGTACGAGTAGAAATGCCGAAAGGGAAGTGAACCAGAGGAGGTGAGACTTGAGAGCTTACGCAGAGTTCAGAAACGCAGAGGGGAAATATAAGCCTAACTGGTTCTCGATTAGCACCTCCAACCAATGGTGCGGAGCCGCGCTTGGGGAGATGCTAACCGATCGGTCTTAATCGGGGGAGAGACTGGGTTTGGTAAGCGAGCAGAAAAAAATGGTGTTTAAACCCGGCTGGTGAATTGGTCTTTGCAATCTAACCGGCAAGGCTTTAAGTCATGGTGAGGTCATTTTTTATTGTAATTGCCCAAAAAAAGGCACGTATTAGAAAATTACAAATTCTTATTAATAAAAAAGCAAATTGATTATCCTCCCCATCACCATCACTCTGCTGCGCTCTCTCTCGTATCCTCAGCAACTGCTCTATCTTTCTCCTCCTTCATGAGGAGGTTAGATTTTGAATTTAATTTCGTACTTGTAAGTTATTCAATTTTTTTTTGGATTGAGACGAATTAAATCGAGGACTGGGACGAACTTAGATCTAGGTATGAGATGAGTCAAGTCGTACGAGACGAGTGTACAACACATGCTAGTGAAGGGCATTTTTCTTAGAGGAATTAGTCCGGACCAGCACGCATGGGTTGTTCGTCTCGGTAAAACAATGTAGGTAAAACAATGTAGTCCGAGACGAAAAGCCCGGGCGAGCTGGTCTGGACTAGTTCGTCTCAGAAAAACGGGACAACTCGTTTGGGATAAAACCTCTAGCTCGTCTGGATTTTACCCAGTTCGTCTGGGTTAATTCCAGTTCGTCTGGGCTTTGCATAGTTACCGAGCACTTATAAAATTTCCCACTTAGAAATTTCTCACGTTGCATAGTTCGTCTGGGTTATTTTCCACTTAGAAACTTAGAAAATTTTCAGAGTACAGAACACTTAAAATTTTCGCAGAGTACTAAACACTTAGAAAATTTGCAGAATACTAACACTTAGAAATATTATGGATAACTTCAATGACACTTCAACAATAATTAATATTTATCAAAAAATAAACCTTAACAATAATCAACTTTAACAAACAGTTTATCAGATACATCAATTAGTGTTTAGATAGTAATAATAACATTAACAATTAGTTTTATATAGTAGTTTTTTCAGAAATCCTATTATCTCAGTACGAGTTAAATCAATCATAAATTAAAAATTGTATTGTTGACTTAGGCATGACAATTTCCCACAATTTGAAAATAACAAACATGTGTAATAAACTAAAATAAATATTTAAATATATCAATTTATTCAGTTACTTATCTTAAAATTTTAACTTATAAATTAGGTGTGACAGTTGCTTATAAATTTTACTAATTTGTCTTTTATATCCTAGGTGCAGTTACATGATGTTTCAGTTTTGGGCCGATATTTGGGAGGAGACGCACCGCTTCCATTGTGCCAGGAACCGATTGAAAAGGGATCACTACGATGTGTCACATGAAATACTATCAGTAGAGTTTGAATTTACGTTCGTCCGGACGTTCGGTCACTGGCCGAGGAGAGGCTCCCTCAGTTGAAGTTCATGTTGGACCTTGATTGTGACCCGTTCAACTATCCCGGCCAGGTAGTAAACCTTGTTATGCATGCGAAGATCAACGCTGAGAAAGAAGACACATACTGGTGGTTCTACATAAACGGCATGTCGATTCGGTTTGGATTGCAGGAGTTTTGTTCGATGTCGGGGTTGAGTCTTGGGAAAACCGATGAGGTAGTTGAGAAACTTATTGATTACAGTTGGGCTGCTAAGTACCTCCCGGACCACAAGCTGGGTAATAACATCAAAGTCAGAAAATTTGAAGCTGCACTTAAAAAATTTGACGAAGAAGAAGACTTAAGCCCAGAGAAATAATTAGATTATGCTAGATTGCTGATGGTTTGCCTAATGGGGAGAATGGTGTACATTAGAAGCCATAAGTTGGACATATGCATGGATCCATTTGGGTTGTTCTTGGATCTTGATTTCGCTAACGAATTTGGATGGGGGAATTATTTGTGGAAAGATTCCCTTGGTCAGGCGAGGAAGAAGGCTTGGAAAATGACATTGGATTCTGAAAGTCGCAGGAAGTATAACATGACTCGCTTCCCGCACTTCTTTCTGGCATGGATTTGCGAGGCCATACTGGATCTCGGTGACAGCTTGGTGAATAAGAAGCAAGGTGCACCTCTACGGACGAGGCTGGCTAACTGGGAGTGGAGAAAATGCAACACATGATTGGATGAAGAAGCCAAATATTAGAAAGCCATACAGAAAGTCTATCCAACTCTCATGCCAAGCGAGGAAGAGAAATGGGAGCACTAATGGGAAAGCTTCACTGAGTACCAACGTAGTAACCCTGGTAATCCCCTTTTCCACAGTGGACCGCATTATTTCAGCAAAAGAGAGTATTACTGGATGATTTACAAAAGAAACGCCACTTCAAACCTTCTACAACTTTGAGAAAGTAGTGAAGAAAGTCGATGTTGAAGACGAAGCATATGATAGTGATGATTTTGACGTCGAGGCTGGCCTACTGAGGAAGAAGAAGAACAAGAAAATTTCTAGGGATGTCGAGGCTGGCCAGTAAAGAAAGAAGAAGAAGCAGAATACACCTGGGGGTGACGAGTCTGGCCCGCGTAGGAAGAAGCAGAAGACTATTCTCATCGATGAATCGGAAGCAGGAGAAGAACAAAAGGGAACCAAAACAATTAGAGAAGCTTACATTCCCCGTGCAGAAGTGACTGATCACGATAACGATGCACCTTCTGCATCTGAGGTCCATAGAGCTCCTTCTGAAGCCGAAGCTGCTCGAACTCCCGTCGGGAACCTTGAATCGTTCAAGAAAGAATTGTTTTCCTTTGTTTAGGAGAAGTTCAAGGCAATGAACGGCACAGTGATGATGTTTTAAGATAAAGTTGACAACTTTGGAGAATGATTAGAGAGCATCGAGGAGAATATGAATCACTTGAAACAAACTATTGAACATCAAGGCGTTGTTATAACGGATGGAGCCTCGCGGAATTTCGATGAAAGGAAGACCTAGTGGGACAAACTTGGAAACTTATCAAACATAGCAGGGGGTATGGTGCAAGACTTGTGGAAGCAGTCACAAGGAATAACAGATGAGATAGTAGCTCAATATATTGGAGACCCCGACCAGGTATACTCACCAGTGTGATTGGTATTCAAATCAGTATGCTGTTATTCAATTTGACGTGTTCCTAATATATATGTCATTTTCTTGTTAGAATCCGGAGATCGAAGCAATCTGTAGATCCAAATAATCAAAAGTTGGTGGATCCAATCAACCAGAGCATGCAGCATCAGAGCAAAAAGAAGCAGGGGGTTCGAGCAAAATGACCTGCAACCACAGAGCAAACAGAAGCAGATGGATCTAACCAAATTGCGCTTGCACAAACAGAAGGAGGGGGTCCGAGCAAAACAAGGCAGCAACCATCGAGTTAGAACTTATCCATGAAGCAGAAGGAATGGGATTTCAGCTAGTAGAGCCATCACATATCGAAGAAACTGTGGGATCCAAGCCAGCAGAGGAAGAACTGACAGATCTTGAAATTGAAAGTTGGTTTGTGGAAGAGGGAAGCGAGGCTGAAGAGGTAGTTGGGGAGTTTCCAGAATTAGAGGTACATGTGCATGAGTATTAGATAACGTACTTCGAGGAAGAAGAGCATAGAACAATAGAAGAGTGCTGGACTCCTCAGTCAACTTACAGTTATGATAAGCTAGATTGCTACGACATGATACATCCTCGTGATAAGCTCGAAATGGTTCGGTTTGGTAACAATCAGGTTGTTCTAAGGCGGTGTGACCGCGCAAAAGTTGAGTGGGAGACAACCAAGTATGTGGCTGTACTTTCTGAAAAAGGAATCGTCCCGACGAAGTTGTTATACAGTGTGACTGTTGGAATTCATTCGTTCCCCGCAACTGATACACCGGACTCCCGAACAAGTGCATGCCTTCCATGCTTGACTGTGTGATCCTCAAAAGGAGTGGCAAGGTATATATTGTGGAAATAAGATTCGTGGTCGAGAATTATTTGAATACCTTAAAGCTAGAGATTTTGTTATACGGTGGGGTCATCGAGATGACATATGTGATTAGGCAGATGTATTCAAAGATTCAGCGTGAAGCTAGAACAGACACAGTGATTACTGACTATGCTTGGTACAATGCATTCATGAATCAATCATTGAATTACGATGAGTTGAGGGAGAAGCTGACGCCATATTTCGAGGGGAATAGGTCGTTTTGGGGCACTGAGCTCGCCAAGGCTAGAAGGTGGTTTATGCCATGGTTTACAATGACTATGAATACTGAGGGTCCAGGGCATTGTATGCTCATTTACATTTAGGTCAAAGACATGGTGTTGCAAGTGTAGAATCCACATGAGTATTCTCGGTACAAGCAATGGGATCTGGAGCATCTTTTTAAGGATTTCCCTACTTTGTTGAAGGAGTTTGGTGGCTGCAGGGCGAGAGCTAAATTGTTGGAAGGTCCGTTGGAGAGAAGACATTACTTCAAGCACAAAGAAAAAGTTTATCTATCCAAAAAAGGCAGTCGACATCCTGTTATGTCATCATGATGATCGAGTGTTAATCCATTCAAATCCAATTAGGGGTTGGATAGGTGTGGAAGACAACTTTATCGAAAAGAAGATGGATTACTGTACTATGATTTGGATTAATGCTTTTCACTTCCCTGTTGTCGATGGAAAATGTGTGAGAAAGGACAAGACATGCTATTTGTAATATGTATTTGGTTATTCAATGAAACATATTTTTTGCAATTGTCTATCGATAAAAAAATACATGTCTGCTATTAAAGTCTACATCGATAAGAAACACCGAAAAACGGCTATGAATAATAAAATACTACTATTAAAGTCTACATCGACCATCGATAACAAACACCGGATAAAGATTATCGGTAATATACTACTATTACAATCTACAGAGACTATCGATAACAAACTAGTACAGCGACTACTCACAACGAACACCAAACAACGATTATCGATAATATACTACTACTATAGTATACAACGACTATCGATAACAAACATTGAACAACGATTATCGATAATATACTACTACTACTACTACTACTACTACTACTACTACTACTACTACTACTACTACTACTACTACTACTACTACTACTACTACTACTACTACTACTACTACTACTACTACTACTACTACTACTACTACTACTACTACTACTACTACTACAGTCTACAACGAATATTGGTAAGATAACGGTTCATAAGTGCATGTTTTTCTTGAGTGTCCTTTTCGACCGCACTTGTCGCATCTGTATGAACCAATTCCTCCTCGCTTTGAAAAAATGGTTTCGGCGGTTGGGAGGCAATGGCATGAATCTGGTCTCCTGGTACCTATGAGGTGTCACCAATTTCTTCGGAGGCAATGGAAGGAATGCTCTTATATCTGCAGGTAAATCGTTTAATTCCCATTGTGTGTGGTTGGGAGAAGTGTGAACCGTTCCACTTTAGGCCTTCTGAAAATATTGAATGGAGTAGAACGTGCTAGTATGGTTTTACATGACCTCCATGTCGTGTTGCACATTGTAATGGACAAGCTTCTTAAGTTTGGAGGCACAAGCACACGCATGTGCAACCGGAACCGCATATGTTGGTATTCGCTGCACGTGCATGTCCCGATGACATTTCCAGGCAAAAAATTAACCAAGTAAATTTTCAATTCATTACCTCGTACTGGCGTAATCTATGCTAGTGATGGGACGTACTTGTAATTCTAAGAGGTCGTCCAATTCTCCAACATGTTTTCCTCCCGCAACTGAGTCAGAACCATCCTTCCCATTTTCTCCAATTCACCGTTTCTTAGGATGAACCATTGACCCATTGTGTTGCTGTAACACCCCCGATTTCCAGAGGAGACGGAAACCAATTGGTGCCCTCCGTACAAGGGATTTTACCCTTTCGTACAAGGAGTGGTAGAACTGAACAAGTGAAAAAAAACATCCAACTACTGATTTAAATTACACGATAACATTGTTCATGGATGAGTCCAAACGAGACAACAAGTCTAGCAAAATAGATTTTACAACAAAAGAGCTCTCCGGTTAATTACTAAGCTCTATTGTTTGCATGAGAGAAAGAATTCGTGATCCCAGCGCGTTACCCCAAGCAACCAACCATATACCTGTGGGGAATTTAAAAGAAACACAAGGACGCAGTTTTTCGAGTATCAGTAAAAACTGAGTGAATAAACACCTTAGCATGTAAAACAGAGTGGCTAAGACAGGTTACCGGGTTTACATTTGACATAGTTTAAATAGTAACAGAGTATAAGTATAACAGCGTAGTAAAGACTTAAACGGTTTCCAAAAATATAAGTACAAGTAGAAGTGGCGATTATAAGAGTTCTCGAAGGTTGCTATTTCCAAGCTGAAAGGTATTACGAGTAGCCGATTCGTTTATTGAGATAATCATAAGTTCCCAAACGTGGAATGAAACAATTCATATTATTAAGTCGCAGTATCCAGGAGAGACCAGGATAAATAGTAACCGATGATACTGGCTTATAGGGGGTTCTGATAACCCGACCTCTCTGCCAAGCGTTGTGGATCGGGGTTTCTGATCCCGCTAGTCATCATACAAGCCAACTACTAGACCTTAAGTGTCGACACCCCCTTAAGTTTGTAAGTCAGAAGGGTAGTACTAGAATGTTGGATTCCAGCCTACGGCGAAAGGAATTGGGGCGCACGGAGTCCCATGTCTTTAGGGGTCTGGCCCCGGGAATCATCACCCGAAATAAGTTTAGGGACTGCGCCCAGGGGATTATCCCGATATCTCTTTAGGAACCTGGCCCAGGGAATCATCACCCGATAGTAACGTAAAGTAAAGTAAAACGACGTAGGCGTATAGCACTGTCGTAGACCCAACTGGTTCCGGTATATGCGATTCTTTCACTCTACGTTATTAATGAATTTTGCCTTAGTGACATTTGAACAATGATTTTCCGATTTGAAGACGTGTAGTAAATTGACGATTTAAAAGAAAGTACGACAAGTTTAGCAGTTTCGAAATAAAGCACGCCAATTATTTTTAGATAAACGAGTATCACATGAAAGGAATTGGCACACAAAACTAAGCATGTATCACATGTATATTTTGAGACATGAAATAAAATCACATTTTGACAAGAAAGAAGATAAGCACACGAGACTAAGCATGAATACTCACGAGTATATTTTGAGACAGAACATAAATCTTGATTTGACACGAAAGAAGACAAGAAGCATGGATACTCACCGTGAGAGCCGTAGAGCGCTAGCTAGTCAACTACTCGCAAACAATGTCTGGGTCAATTAGCTCGTCGAAGGTAGACTCTACAATCATTCACATAAATTCCTAATCACAAACAAGTCCGCATCGCAAATAGACAATGCATATGTCCTATATGAAATACCCCTAATCGGATACCCCTAACGTAATTATAAGATCCTAATTTATTTTACGAAACTAACCCATAATTTATAAGAAGAGAATAACTATGTAATAGTGTAAATAAACAGAATTAGTTGTTGATAAAATTTTATCAAGCTGTACACTTTATTGAAAATATGTTTAGAGATATACGAAAATGTATTTTATTTACTTACTTTCCAAGAACTAATTATAAATATTTAATTGTAAACAATTTCTAATTCATAGATGTTTATCTTTTTATTTTATCTTACAAAAGTATTTATTTGTATATAGTTATTCTAGTAATTAAATTAACATAATTTCAAAAATATTTATAGTAACTAAATACACAAAAGTAACTGCATGTATATGTATATGCAATTTAGGGCTAAAGACAACAAGCACCCCCACTACAACTAACAACTTTTAAACATATGACAAAGCATGCCCTCAAAGTCTCACATAGCACAAAATTATCCCCCACTGAAACACAACGGATTCTTCTTCTTCTTCTCCCTCTCGAGTCGTACGACGATTCCAACACCCAAATGCGAATTGAAATGCAACGACAAGATTTTGATGAATCAAATAGAATTGAGATGAGTGGAGAGAGTACCCAAACAGAATATCAGTCGATTCGGTGAAGAGGAGCTCCGGGTCGAGGTTTCGTCGGAGCTCGGACGATAATGGAGGTGGTGATGGCTTTGGGTCTTGGTCACCGGTTTGCTCGGGTGTCTGGGCTTCGTTGGCACGCAACAGAGAGGCGGAGAGAGGTGGAGAGAGAGACGAACACAGGTGGGGAAGAAGCAGCCGGTCGCAGCGGCGATGGAGGCGTCGGGGCTCTGTTCTCCGGCGTCGGCTGCTGCTGCTTCTGCGTTGCTGTTGAGGCAGAGAGAGAGAGAGAGGAAGGAAGAGATTGTAGATGGTGGTGATTGGAGCTGGGTGATGATGGTGGTGTGATTGGAGGCGGCGATTGGTCGCGGTGGTGTTGGTTGTTCTCGTCAAAAACAAAACAGGGGATGAAAGGGGCTATTTTCCGTGGTGTAAACAGGGGGTTTTGGGGCTGGGTTTGTTACCGGGGAAGAGGGAGGAGGTTGTGAGGTGGACCGGTGGTGGTGTTGGAGGAGATCGGAGGTGGTGATAGTGATTGGAGTGCTCTGTTTTTGCTGGGTTTGTTCTCGGCAAAAACAGAGCAGAGTTGGAGGTGAAGAAGATGAAGAAGAGTTAGGAGATGATTAAGACGGTGGAAAGGAGGAGGTGAGGGCTGATGTGAATAGGGAATAGCTAGGCTAGCTAGCTGGTGGAGGAGAGCCACGCTCCGCGTGGTAGTCGCAGGGGAAGGGGAGGTACGGAGGTGCAGGAGGACGGCTAGAGCAGGAAGAAGGAAGGGAGAAAAAAAAATGAGATGTGATGGAAGAGAGAAAAAGTTTCGGTGTGGCGGAGTCACGAAATAATGCGGTGGTTCGATACACGAAAAGTCACTAAAACGCAAAGTATAATTAAAACGCGAAGTAAATTTTAGACGCGACGAATACGTTGAAACATGACGAAAATCAATACGAGACAAATAATTTATACGAAAATAAAACGTTTTATTAAACGTTGACTGATAAAAATTGAATTCAACTGACGAACATAACTTGACTGACAAAACAGAGTTCCACTAGAAAGCGAAAGTTGACTGATTAACAAATTTTTGACTAGTAAAGTGAGCGACTGTAAACATAACTTTTGGCTAGTTTGATGATAGATTTTCTAATGTTAAATTTTGAGGAAGCTGATAAATATTTTAATTTCAATAGAAATTACTTTACAAATAATTTATAATTAATTAACTTGTTATTTAATATAAATTAATATTATTTTGATAACTTTATAAGAATTTATTTGTTAAAAGAATTATAAATGAATACATAATTAGTACGTTTAGAGAAGATTAATTTAAATGTAAACTAAAATAAATTATCGGAATACCCTTACGGAATATACGAAGTATTACAGTTGCATGCGAAGGAGAACAATTGAAGATGTTTGTCATGATGCGCATCCACAAAGTGCGAGTTAATGGACTCCGCATGGTTGGAACATAATTGTTTGAACCACGCTGCTTTACAGTGTGACCTAGCCCACTTCTCCAATCCAGCATCGCGCATGTAACCTTCAATCGTCATATTGTTATGATATTCACATGTGATACCTCAATACCCATGTCCGACAAAGCTATTTCATATACACCCTGGTCAAAGGTGCATGCGGCATTATGAAAATATTTCACCCACTTCGTTGTGCTATAATGCAACAACCCGTTCGTTCAGGTATTGATAGCAGTGGACGTGGTTGGAAAGGGGGTACACAACCTTAACTGAATTAATTATTTCTTGGTGCCGTCTGGAAACAAAATTCAGGCCGTGATGGTCTTGACTAACTAGTAGTAGTTTAGTCAAGAACCATTTCCATGCATCTGTATTCTCGCGTTCCACCAATCCCCACACAATAGGATAGCAGTGTTTCTCGCTATCAACCAATGTGCACACAACCAACATAACAAGTTCTTTCTCCATGTGCGCCATATCAATCACAATTAAAGGTCTCATATACCGTATACCTGCAATCTCTGCGCTGAGGGCCATGAAACAGTACATAAATACATTATCAAGGGCCACCTGAACATCCCAAAGAGTCTGGGGGTTCATCTCAACGGTTATATGCATGAATGCATAATTTGGCCCTAGTGTTTGCTAATTAAACCTTTAGCCTTCTAAATAGCAGTCCACGACGTCCAGTATATGAATTCACTGCCCAAATATTTTGCGATAGCATGAACATCAGCGATTGAGGGTTGATTCGTGGGATCTTCAAACAGTCCCAACATTTCATTCGCTACAACCATACTCGTAATAATACGGTGCGTACTGTCTATGGTACTTGTGATTAAAATGTGAATGGGTTTGTGTTTCTTAAGGACATAGTTCAGATCCTCTTTGCTCTTGTGGGCCCTGACCATCCACTTGCAGTTCTTATCACTACAAAACAGTACAATCCGCACCTCCTCTCACTTGTGGATGCAAAAAGACCAACCGTTCTTAGCAGCAAATTTTCTAATAGGTGCTATCAGCGAGTCAAAGCTATTATACAAAGTGCCCATCTCCAGATCTAATCTGTCAGACCTGCCAATGCCATCGCTACCACTACCACTACCACTACCACCAACTTAATTAACCAAACGGGTGTGATATATCTGTACTATTTGCAATGCGAGATTGTTATGCACATTTGGTTCCCCTCCATCAGACATATCATTATCATTGACTGCATTGGCAACGTTATCATGATTGAAGTCGGATACACTGCGAGCCATGCAATTATCTCCTTCTTCGGCGACCAAGCGAGGATACATGTCTATTGTATTGTCTTGGGGGATGATCTAGGCACCCGAGAAGTATTCCTCTTCTATGAATGTATGTGGGATACTCTGGTCATGCATTGGAATCAGCTCGTTATGTACTTCGTCAAGAGAAATTTCAGAAACCAAGTTTTGTTGGTCCTCATCCTCCAAAGTAATGTACATTTAAACTGTGAATCATGTGGCACGCCAATCAAATAAATCATCGATTTGTATGTCATCACAAAGTACGTGGGGGGATGGTGTTGGAATAGGTGCCCTAGAGGCAATCTTTTTAGTATGAATAGTGTTTTGGCTAGAAACATTCATTGTATTATTTATGCAGATATTTAATATAATGAAGTCCTTAGATTGCAAATATGTTGTTTATCTTAAATATCCATAGTCAATTATATTGATTAACAAGACGATCAACTATAGACTAGTATGGGGATGGATTGATATGGAGATATCACGATCCAACACATGGGTATGCATTAGGAGTAATAGCATACTGGATTGACCCACAACGAGAAGGCTACATAAGGGTTATGTAAAGTCACAAGTGCTTCTTGTAGTGACAACGGTATTGTCATCCTTAGACTTGAAGTCACTAGATCCTCTAGTTGTGGAATATTGTGTTTTGACATCGTCAAACACTACACCGTATCTGGGTAGTAATATGTTGGGATAGGTTCCCTAGAGGAAATCTAATTTAGTATGAACAAAAAATTGGCTAGAACATTCATTGTATTATTTATTGGATATTTAATATAATGAAGTCCTTAGATTTACAATTGTGTTGTTTGTCCTAAATATCCTTAGTCCATTATAATGATTAATAGGACAATCATCTATAGACTAGTATGTGGTTGGATTGATATGGAGATATCATGATCCAACACATGGGTATGCATTAAGAGTAATGGCATACTGGATTGACCCATTTCCGGAAGACTACATACAAGTTATGTAAAGTCACAAGTGCTTCTCGCGGTGACAACCGTATTGTCATCCTTATGCTTGAAGTCACTAGATGTTCGAGTTGTGGAATATTGTGTTTTGTAGCGTCAAACGCTACACCGTGATTGGGTAGTCATAAAGGCGCGTATTGGACACAATAGGATGCAAGCTTAGATATTGTAGTGACGTAGATAGAATTTTTCCCTCCCACATACGGGAGAAAATATCCTAAGCCACTCGAGGGATAGTGCTTATAGAATGTCTGGCCAGACTCAAATAAATCAATATGGGATATTGATGTTATTTGCACGAATAAGACTACTCCCAGGATCGAGGAACTATGGATTAGATATACGAGTGTGAATTGTATGTCTCTTGTCCAATCCAGATATTGAGACAAAGGAATGAGACACTACCTGCACAAGGTTTGTCATGATGACTATTTCTATTTGTTGGCTACAATGGATGCCTTGCTAGTGGCCGCTCCATATTAGTAAATGGTTACTACCAACTAAATAAAACCTATGGGGTCACATGCCATATTGGGTTGAAATAGACTTGGGAATTAATTAATTAATATGATTAATTAATTAGAACGATCAAATCGCAACAACTTGCTAACTTAGTAGGACTAATATGCAAGTTAGACTAAGCCGAACTTAGGTAGGATTAGGAAAGGGCCTTTATGTAGTAACAAGGAGTTGTTGGAATATATAAAGGATGCTCTTAGCTTCCTTCCGTACAACTTATGCTCACAACATACATTGAGTAGGAGAGAAGGAATGAGAAAGCAAGACAAAAGGAGGTCGAGCCCCTTGCGTCCGCCCTACCCGTCGGCCCCAAAGAGAGGACCGCCCCTCTCTTTAGGTGCTCCGTTGCGTGATTTCTTCATCCTCTTCCATTCCTCCTAGCTAGCACAAGGCGTTTGGAAGATCTAGATCTCACCTCTAGGTGTAGATCAACCGTAGAGACGTGATATTTTTCGCGTTAGAAGTCATCAAGGACACCCACAAGGTACTTAATACAAATCCTTCACCATCATCATGATTTCTCTTCCTGTGATCCTTGGAGGGTCTTGATCGGATAAATTTATTGTTTTTCTGCTGCGTATCCATGATCAAAACCCTACATGATAAAGGTGTTGGTTGGATACAATAAGGAACCAGCTCAGAGATGGTAGTGACATAGATATAATTTGTCCCTCCTAGATCACGGGAGTAAATATGAAATACCCCGTTTTGTGACTACGGGTATTTTTTAATATTATTATAAGAGTTGGGAAGTTAATGTAATTATAGAGAGTTGATTATAATGCTTTGAGATTTTGGGGGGAACTTTGTGACTTTAATCAAAGGTTTTAGTGTCTTTTACTTGAGTTTGCAGGAGGTGTTTGTCTTTTGGCAAAACTAAGGGGAAATAAGTGTCTTTTGACCTAAATTTCTTCCTACATAAAAGTTTCCTAATCCAAGAGGGTTTCCTACTTATGAAGTTGATTTTATTTCCAACTCTCATAAAACCCTCACTCTCCCTATTTTTTCTAATCTCTTTCTCACGTCCCTCACTCTACCCGACCCTCTCTCTCTCGTCTCTCTCTTGTGACCGACGGCAGCCACCCCACACCGCCGCCGCCGCTCTCTCTCTTTTCCGGCAAGGTAATTTATTCTCTCTCTCTCTCTTTTTCTCTTTTCTTTCTTTCTCTTTTCTTTATTTCTCTATTTCTTTTCTCTCTTTCTCCGTCCGTCTCTCTCTCCGTCCGCCTCCATGGGCGGCGGGTTTGAGTTGTTTTGTTTCTTCTTCTCTTTTCTTTTGTTGATCTCTTGATCTTGTGATCACTTGTTCACGATTTATGTATGTTGCATGTAATCTTTAATTTTCAGTTTGTTATTTTTCGGATCATTGTTCATGGATTCATAAGATTGGTTATCAAGTTTTAGGGTTTATCATGTTCATGGGTGTTGGGAAGAAACCCTAGTTTGAAAGAGAAATTTGATTGAATGATTTGGGAGTTTGAATGATCATAATAGGTGGATAACAATCTGATTTGAATGTGGGAATCATGTTATATTAGGTTTAGTATGATTATTGGATGAACTAGATGCTTGGGGGAAAAGTTTCATGAAGATTGACAATTCCCGTATGGATATTTTGAATGAAGTTGGAAACTTGAAACTAGTGTAACTTTTGATTCAGGAATCGAAATTAAGATCCGTTTGAGGCTAAACTTATTATTTCAAACGTTTTGAATCCAATGGAACTATTTTTAGACCTTGATCTGTTTGGAAAACTGGAGTAATAGATTTGGTGGAGTTATGGTAGATTATGCATGCTTTAGGTTGGAGGATTTTGAAGCAAAGCTTTGGGTCTTATTTTGGAGCATGAATTGAGTGAGATGTTGGGGAAGTGTTAGAACCTCAAACCATTGACTATCATATGCATGTAATTAGTATAGCAAGTATATTGCTAGAATATTGGTTTGATTAGCATATTGCTATGTGTAGGTAACGAGTTCGTCGACGACGAGTACGTAGAGTACGTTGATTGATTGCTATTGTTGGAATTTGCTTTGAGGTAAGTAAATGTGTCAAGCCTAGTGTGCTTATCTCTTTCGTGTCAAACGAATATTTGATTTGCTACGTCTCAAAGTGTGTTTACATGATACATGACTTGGAATATGTGATTTCTACTTGTTAAATGTTTTTGATGAAAACATCACCATGATAATGAATGAACTATAACGTAAAGTGGAAGATGTTGTGCGGGGACATTATTATTCTCTTTGGGCGGTGTTGGCTGCGGTCCCGTCTCTTTTTGATCCGGTTGCAAGTCCCCGGATAGCGGCATGTACTCACTCCTCTGGCTGGCGTAGTCTTAGGGGGGTGTCGACACTTAAGTTCATGGAAGATGTGGTTTATTTGGTTTTCCCCCATCACAACGAATTAATAATGAGTATTTTTGGTTTTGTTAACGAAAAGAAGTTAACACTGGATTTGGATTTTTTCCTAATGATTATGGAATTGGTTGGAAGTATACTATGGAATTGGGAACTCTTATGTTTTAATACAAGAGTCGACTTTATTACCGCTGTGTTTGCGAAAAACTCTTACTTACAAATGAGTAATTGTTTATAACTATCCATCATCGTTTTACATGTTTGGATGTTTGCTTACCAGTATTTCAATGCTTATTTTTGTACTGTGGTGTTTCTTTTTGATTCCGCACCACAGGTTTAGAAGAAGGATATTTGGCATAGAAGGGGACGCGCATCACATGGAACATTAGTAGTAGTATTTCATTTGAAATTGAGTTCTTTAGTAATTTAAACACTTTAGTTGTTTATGCCGGTTTGTGGCTAGGACGAACGTTTATCGTAATACATTGTTTTAATTGGATTTAATTATTATTGTGGATGTTTTGTGCTTGCGAACCATGTTATAAAATCTCCTTGTATCCGGGCTCCTCTCGGGTACGGAGTGACATCCCCGGGTCTCCGTCTTGGGCCATTTGGGGGTGTTACAGGTGGTATCAGAGCCGGCATTCTAAAAAGGAAATCAAAATTTGTTAGGGTAACTAAAATGAATATAGGAGAAATAAATTAAAATTTGACAAGCCGTGGGAATTGGGTAGTATGGATAGGATCATTATGTGTAAGTGTTTAGAAAATAGGATAGAAAGCAAGTGATCCCATGCACCCAATCGAATTTTTGAAGTATTCGAATTGGATTCTAAGTTTAAACGTACTTTTAAGAGACTTTGTTGGGAAATTTCTTCGAGAGTCTTGCGACTATCAATTTGGAGTCTTGGGAATGATTATTGTTTGCGAAGAGTAGTTATTCGGATTACGGTCTATGCCTTTTAAATTAGAGATTTATTAAGTTGTTTCCTCTTGTAGATGGCTAGAACTAAGCATACAGCAAGGAAGCGTGTGTTGCCAGTAGAGAAGCACCCTGTTGTGACACGTTGGGTCGAAGGTGAAGATTTTCCAGATTTTCGTGACCGCGTGATTTAATATTGTGAAGATAGATTCCAAGCCTTAGATTTTCCTCGGTATAGAAATCCAGCTTTTCAGGCTTACTGTATGGTGAAGGCATTACCTATGAAACCCATGTTTGGGGAAATTATTACGAAGTATAGCAACATCATGGGCAGGATGAATCGTCTGAATGATAGGGATTATCCTTGCCAAGGTGAATGGACGGTAAGTGCAGATTTCATATGCAAGTTGTTGATGGAGACTTATCTTAAGTGGCAAAGTTATACAGTTATTGAGATAGAGTCTAGTGATGAAGAAGAAGTGATCTACATAAGCTCTAGTGATGAAAAAGAGGTTATTATTATAGACTCTAGTGACGAGGAAGAAGTCGAAGAAGATCCAATGGAAGATGTCGATGAATACCCCGAGATTGAGGAAGATCACATGGAATATGAAGAAAGTGAAGAAGACCCGAGTGAAGATGAAGAACACGAGTATGATTCCAATGAAGAGGAAGAGATGGATGAAAGCGATGAGGACGACGATTAAGCTTGTTGGAGTTCTTTAGATTTCCTAGACTAGATGCTTTTAAGTTTTATTTACTAGTTTGAATAAGGCTATGGAGCCAAGCAACACTTTGAAGTTTTAGAACGATTCTTGAATAGTCACTTTTGGGCTAGAGTTAAATTCTTAGCGTTTTGCTTTGGGATGAATAATGTTTATGCTTTGAGGACCCGATTTGGGGAGTTTTATAAATTTATATTTCTGAATTTTGGAGTGTGATTTGATGGATTAAAGTTGTGTTATGCTTTGTTATCATTGATTAAGTGCGTAGAAAGTGTTCATGGAGTTAGAACGCGAAAGCTTTGATTTTCGGTGTTGTTGAATCTGCGCAGCAGTGAGTTTTTGTTGTATCAGACGTATTTAATTTTGGATTTATTTTTCCCTGAATTTTTCCCAAAGATTAGACATACCCAGGTATCTCCCATAAAAATTTCAGCCCTGTATGAGTTCTGGAGAATTAGTTACGAATTTTCGAAGTTGACGGTTCAGTAGCAGAATTGCAAAGTGACTAGCTGTAGTATTTCTGATTTTTACCTATCTTTCAGGTCTTGTTTTGACCTCAAATTTTTGTGACAACTTTTAGACACGTTTTTCTAACTCTGGGAGAAAGCCTAGCTCATTTTGAGAATTTTAAAGTCAGTTTAAGTCTTTTCAAAGTCAACGTTTCTGTTCTGGTGGGCTGTGACAGCAGCTGTAGTATTTCCTGTGTATCTTGAGTTCTACAATTGATTTTGAACTGATTCTTCTTGAGTATGAAATTAGACTCATAGAGGGTGTTGCACACCAAAATTCGCAATTTTTGCTTGATCGATTGATCCTTTTTCCAATTTCGGGAAGTAAATGAAAAGTTGAGACGTGATTAGTCTATGTGGAAATACATGAGTAATTGAGTTAAATGATGATCAATGTGTGACATTACTTGTTTAATTGTGCACTACATGCCATATATGCATGATTGTTTGTACTTATTGGTACTTTATAAGTAATACAATAGGCTATAGTGTAGGGATTATGACTGATAGACCACATCAATACTACACCAGGAGAAATCGCCAAGTACCAATGGCCGCACCAAAAAACAACGACAACAACCACAACATGGAGCAGTTCTTCGCGCAATTTGCTCAGATGGCACAGAACGCAAACCAGGGAGAGCAGAATAACGCAAATTGGGCTAAGAAAGTGGCAGACATGAAGCCAGGGAACTTTACAGGCAATGAGGATCCTGTTTAGCTCGAAAATTGGATCGATGAGATGGATAAGGTCCTTGAACTAGTTGAGTGCCCCGAAGACCGCAAGGTTGTTTGCGCGGAATTTTACTTGAAGAACTAAGCTAATACATGGTGGAGGAGTACGCGTCAGAACTTTTTGGCGCAACCCAATTTCAATTGGGAAGCTCTTCAAAATGCACTTCGCACTCGCTTTTATCCGGACCATGTCCAGGATCAAAAGTACTTAGACTTCGTGAGTCTGACACAAGGGAACGGTTCCGTGACCGAGTACTTCAAGAAATTCATGGAATTATCCCGATTCGCAGGTCAGCTGATGCCTGATGAAGCGACTAAAGTCAGGAAGTTCATGTCTGGTCTCGAACTTCATCTGCAGAAAGACTTGATGTGCAGGACGTACGATACTCTCCAGGAAGCTTATGATAGAGCTGCAGCCGTTTGGCGTATTCAAGAGGCACAAGATGAGAAGCGTGGGAAACGCAAGGTCGAGAACCCTGTGGGCTATGGAAACAATCAGGGTAGGACTAACCAAGGTAGTGAGGACAAGAGGTTTAAGCCTAACCACGGAGGGAGTAACCAAGGACAGTATCGTGGTAACAAGCAGAATAATGGAGACGAGCAATCTTGCCGTTATATCTGCAAGAAGTGTCAACAGAATCACCCAGGAAAGGACTGTCAAGGAAACCTTGTCACTTGCTACCACTGTGGCAAGAAGGGTCATCGTTCATTTGAGTGTCGATCGAAACCAAATGGGAACCAACTAGGGAACCAAGGACACCAAGGAAACCGACAGTTCAGCAACAACAATCAAGGCGGAAATCGGAACTATGGGAACTACAACAACAACAATGGAGGCAACAATTATGGTAGGCAACTAGTGAACAACCAAGGCAATGGAAGGAACAATGGATTTCAGAACGGGAATAGGAACAACAATGCTCCAGCTAACGCCAACAACAACGGGATTGGTACGGCAAGAACTACCACACAAAATGGGAATGTTGCAAGGATCGCTGTCATGAGCAGGACTGAAGCGGAAGCAGCAAACGGAGTAGTCACTGGTACATTTCTTGTTCATGATCAACCAGCATTTACTCTATTTGATTTCGGAGCATCGTATTCATTTATTTCATCGTCATTTGTGGAAAAATTGAGTCTCAATAAGCCGTCTAGAATATCCATTCCCGTAGCTACCCCAACCGGTCATATAACTGTATGTGACGCCATTTTTGAAGGAGTAGAAGTTAAGATTTCGGCTAGTACCCTACCAGCAAACCTGATACAGTTTGATCTTGGAGGAATATATGTTATATTGGGAATGGATTGGCTGGGTAAATATCGAGCAGTCATAGACTGCCACGATCAGAAGATCAGGCTTAAAGGTCCAAAAGGAGATAAAGTTTCTTACCGTGGTATCACGAAGGAATCATGTATCCGACTAGTGTCACCTTTGACCATAGTCAACCAAGTGAAGAAGGGGAATAGTGCTTATTTGTGTTATGTTCAAGACATGTCTAAGAAGGAGAATGTGCTAGAAGAGATACCAATAGTTAGAGATTTTTCCGATGTGTTCCCGGACGAAATTCCAGGAATGCCACCTGGAAGGGAGATTGAATTCACTATGGACTTAGCACCTGGAACAGCTCCAATTTCAAAAGCACCGTATAGAATGGCGCCAGTAAAGCTGAAAGAACTAAAAGATCAGTTGCAAGAGTTACTTCAAAAGGGTTACATAAGGCCGAGTGTTTCGCCTTTGGGTGCACTGGTATTGTTTGTGAAGAAGTAAGACGGAAGCTTGAGGTTGTGCATTGACTATAGGGAGTTGAATAGCGCAACAATCAAGAACAAATACCCTTTACCCCGAATTGACGACTTGTTTGATCAGTTGCAAGGGGCCAGCGTTTTCTCAAAGATAGACTTGAGATCAGGGTATCACCAGCTTCGAGTAGCCGATAAGGACATACCGAAGACAGCCTTTAGAACGAGGTATGGACACTACGAGTTTACTGTTATGTCTTTTGGTCTAACCAATGCACCAGGAGTATTTATGGATCTAATGAATCGTGTTATGAGGATGTTTCTAGATCGTTTCGTGGTCGTCTTTATTGATGACATCCTTGTGTATTCAAAGAGTGAGGAAGAACACGAAGAACACCTCAAAGAAGTGTTAGAAACTTTGAGACATGAGAAGTTATATGCTAAACTCTCGAAGTGTGAATTTTGGCTAAAACATGTTCCATTTTTGGGCCACATAATCTCCAAAGAAGGAATATCCGTGGATCCAGGAAAGATTTCAGCAGTGAAAGATTGGCCTATTTCGAAGAATGTGTCCGAAGTAAGAAGTTTTCTCGGATTAGCAGGATATTACAGGCGTTTTGTGAAAGATTTCTCGAAAATCGCTAGACCGCTTACTACGCTAACCAAGAAGACGGTAAGGTATAAGTGGAGCGAAGATTGTGAAGAAGCATTCCAGACATTGAAGGAAAAGTTGACGACAGCACCTGTGTTGGCTTTACCCAATGATTCTGGCGAGTTTGATGTTTACAGTGATGCATCGAAGAAGGGTTTAGGATGCGTGCTTATGCAAGAAAGAATAGTTATTGCCTATGCTTCAAGACAACTGAAAAATCATGAAGAGAACTATGCTACGCATGAATTAGAGCTTGCAACTATAGTTTTTGCGCTGAAGATATGGAGACATCACTTGTATGGATCTGTGTGTAGATTGTATACGGATCACAGCAGTCTCAAGTACATCTTCACGCAGAAAGAGCTAAATAACAGGCAAAGACGTTGGCTAGAAGTCATAAAGGATTATGATTTGCGTATCCAATACCATGAAGGGATGGAAAACGTAGTAGCTGATGCGTTAAGCCGAAAGTCGAGCCATACTTTGGATACTATGCTAGTTTTACCAGATCGGCTATGCCGAGAGTTCCGAAAACTTGGAATTGAAGTTGTAGAACAAGGCGGAGTAAAGAATATCCTTGGGAACATGACAGTTGTGCCAGATATCTTGGAAGAAATAAGGAGTAACCAGCCAGGAGATGTGAAGCTAGAAAGGATAAAGAAGAAGATTGCAGAAGGCCAAGCAAAAGATTTCAAGATCTATGAAGATGGAAGTATTCGTTACAAGGGAAGATGGTGTGTACCGCATAAGTGTATGGAAACTAAGGAGAAGTTGATGCGAGAAGCACACAACACACCCTACTCAGTACATCCAGGAGGTGACAAACTTTATAAGGACATGAAGAAGATGTTTTGGTGGCCTAACATGAAGAAAGAAGTAGCTGAATTTGTGGCAAAATGTCTAACTTGTCAAAAGGTGAAGTTTGAACATAAAAGAATGGGAGGCTTAGTACAACCATTAGACGTCCCAGTTTGGAAGTGGGATTATATTTCGATGGATTTCGTGACTGCGTTACCGACATCAAAGAATGGACTGAATCAGATTTGGGTCGTAGTTGACAGATTGACCAAGACAGCAAGGTTTATTCCGATGAAAGACACATGGAATATGGAACAAAGAGCTGATGCGTATATGAAGAACATTGTGAGATATCATGGAGTACCAAGCTCTATAGTTTGCGACAGAGATCCCAATTTTCTTTCTCACTTCTGGAAAGCACTCCAGGAGGCACTGGAAACTCAGTTAAAGTTTAGCACGGCATTTCACCCTGCTACAGATGGACAAACCGAAAGAACAATTCAAACGTTGGAAGATATGCTAAGATCGTGTGTTATGGATTTTCAAGGTTCATGGGTTGATAGATTACCTTTGATAGAATTCTCCTACAACAACAGTTATCATGCCAGTATTGGGATGGCACCACATGAAGCGTTGTATGGAAGGAAGTGTAGAACACCATTGTGTTGGATCGACATAAGTGAGACGATAGTAATTGGTCCACAACTTATTGAAGAGATGACAGATCAAGTGAGACTTATACAGCAGCGAATGAAGGCAGCCCAGGATAGACAGAAGTCTTACGCTGATCAGAAAAGAAGACCGTTGGAATTTCAAGTTGGAGAAAAAGAATTTCTTAAAGTTTCGCCGACTAAGGGAGTCATGAGGTTCAATCAGAAAGGGAAGTTGAGCCCGAAATTCATTGGACCATATGATGTCATAGAAAAGATTGGAGAAGTGGCTTATCGATTGGATTTACCATCGAATTTGGGTCGTGTTCACAACGTATTTCATGTATCGCAACTGAAGAAGTATATGCCTGATGCATCTCATGTATTAGATCCCGAACCAGTAGAACTGGACCCGTCTTTGAGTTATGAAGAACATCCTGTTAAGATTCTAGATCCAAGACAAGAAACACCCGTAACAAGAGTGTCAAGATTGTAAAAGTCTTATGGACTAACCACCTCACAGAAGAGGCAACTTGGGAAGCGGAAGATGATATGAGGAAGAAGTACCCTCACCTGTTTGAAGAGGTACCTTGAGTTACGAGGACGTCACTCCTCTAAGGGGGAGAGGATGTAATCCTTCGATTTTAATACAGTACTACTTATAGTATATTGCATATCATTCATGACCTTAGGTTTGCATTTAGGAGTTGTACCATTGAGGGAAGTTTAATACCTTATTGAGGTTAAATTTTAGTTTATAATTCAAGGACGAATTCTCATTAAGGAGGGAGGTTTTTGTTTAAACTTCGAGGACGAAGTTCTCTTTAAGGAGGGAAGGATGAAATATCCCGTTTTGTGACTACGGGTATTTTGTGATATTATTATAAGAGTTGGGAAGTTAATGTAATTATAGAGAGTTGATTATAATGCTTTGAGAGTTTGGGGGGAACTTTGTGACTTTAATCAAATGTTTTAGTGTCTTTTACTTGAGTTTCGGGGAGGTGTTTGTCTTTTGGCAAAACTAAGGGGAAATAAGTGTCTTTTGACCTAAATTTCTTCCTACATAAAAGTTTCCTAATCCAAGAGGGTTTCCTACTTATGAAGTTGATTTTATTTCCAACTCTCATAAAACCCTCACTCTCCCTATTTTTTCTAATCTCTTTCTCACGTCCCTCACTCTACCCGACCCTCTCTCTCTCGTCTCTCTCTTGTGACCGACGGCAGCCACCCCACACCGCCGCCGCCGCTCTCTCTCTTTTCCGGCAAGGTAATTTCTTCTCTCTCTCTCTCTCTTTTTCTCTTTTCTTTCTTTCTCTTTTCTTTCTCTCTCTTTCTTTTCTCTCTTTCTCCGTCCGTCTCTCTCTCCGTCCGCCTCCATGGGCGGCGGGTTTGAGTTGTTTTGTTTCTTCTTCTCTTTTCTTTTGTTGATCTCTTGATCTTGTGATCACTTGTTCAAGATTTATGTATGTTGCATGTAATCTTTAATTTTCAGTTTGTTATTTTTCGGATCATTGTTCATGGATTCGTAAGATTGGTTATCAAGTTTTAGGGTTTATCATGTTCTTGGGTGTTGGGAAGAAACCCTAGTTTGAAAGAGAAGTTTGATTGAATGATTTGGGAGTTTGAATGATCATAATAGGTGGATAACAGTCTGATTTGAATGTGGGAATCATGTTATATTAGGTTTAGTATGATTATAGGATGAACTAGATGCTTGGGGCAAAAGTTTCATGAAGATTGACAATTCCCGTATGGATATTTTGAATGAAGTTGGAAACTTGAAACTAGTGTAACTTTTGATTCATGAATCGAAATTAAGATCCGTTTGAGGCTAAACTTATTATTTCGAACGTTTTGAATCCAATGGAACTGTTTTTAGACCATGATCTGTTTGGGAAGCTGGAGTAATAGATTTGGTGGAGTTATGGTAGATTATGCATGCTTTAGGTTGGAGGATTTTGAAGCAAAGCTTTGGGTCTTATTTTGGAGCATGAATTGAGTGAGATGTTGGGGAAGTGTTAGAACCTCAAACCATTGACTATCATATGCATGTAATTAGTATAGCAAGTATATTGCTAGAATATTGGTTTGATTAGCATATTGCTATGTGTAGGTAACGAGTTCGTCGACGACGAGTACGTAGAGTACGTTGATTGATTGCTATTGTTGGAATTTGCTTTGAGGTAATTAAATGTGCCAAGCCTAGTGTGCTTATCTCTTTCGTGTCAAACGAATATTTGATTTGCTACGTCTCAAAATGTGTTTACATGATACATGACTTGGAATATGTGATTTCTACTTGTTAAATGTTTTTGATGAAAACATCACCATGATAATGAATGAACTATAACGTAAAGTGGAAGATGTTGTGCGGGGACATTATTATTCTCTTTGGGCGGTGTTGGCTGCGGTCCCGTCTCTTTTTGATCCGGTTGCAAGTCCCCGGATAGCGGCATGTACTCACTCCTCTGGCCGGCGTAGTCTTAGGGAGGGGGGGGGGGTGTAGACACTTAAGGTCATGGAAGCTGTGGTTTATTTGGTTTTCTCCCGTCACAACAAATTAATAATGAGTATTTTTGGTTTTGTTAACGGAAAGAAGTTAACACTGGATTTGGATTTTTTCCTAATGATTATGGAATTGGTTGGAAGTATACTATGGAATTGGGAACTCTTATGTTTTAATACAAGAGTCGACTTTATTACCGCTGTGTTTGCGAAAAACTCTTACTTACAAATGAGTCATTGTTTATAACTATCCATCATCGTTTTACATGTTTGGATGTTTGCTTACCAGTATTTCAATGCTGATTTTTGTACTGTGGTGTTTCTTTTTGATTCCGCACCACAGGTTTAGAAGAAGGATATTTGGCATAGAAGGGGACGCGCATCACATGGAACATTAGTAGTAGTATTTCATTTGAAATTGAGTTCTTTAGTAATTTAAACACTTTAGTTGTTTATGCCTGTTTGTGGCTAGGACGAAGGTTTATCGTAATACACTGTTTTAATTGGATTTAATTATTATTGTGGATGTTTTGTGCTTGCGAACCATGTTATAAAATCTCCTTGTATCCGGGATCCTCTCAGGTACAGAGCGACATCCCCGGGTCTCCGGCTTGGGCCATTTGGGGGTGTTACAAAATATCCACGGCCACTCGAGGGATGGTGCTCCTATAATGTCTGGCCAGACTCAGATAAATCAATATATGATATTGTTGTTATCTGCATGGATGAGACTATTCCAAGGATCAAGAAACTATGGATTGGATATGCGAGTGTGACTTGTACGTCTCGTGTCTAATCCAGATATAGAGAGAAAGGGATGAGACAATGTATGCACAAGGTTTGACGGATGACTATTTCTTTTAGTTGGGTAGAGTGGATGTCTTACTAGAGGCCGCTCCATGTTAGTAATAGTTACTACCAACTAAGTAGAAACCTATGGGGTTACACTCCCTATGGATTAGACCGGACTTGGGAAGTAATTAATTTGATTAATTAAATGGAAGGATCAATACGCAACTACTTGCAAAATTAGTGGGACTAATTTGCAAGTTGCACTAATCCGTGTATAGACATGATTAGGATAAGGGCTTTTATGCAGTCAACAATGAGTTGTTTGACTATATAAAGGACACTCCAAGATTTTTCTCAATACTAATGCTCATAACATTAATTGAGTAGAGAGAAGGAGAGAGAGAGAGCAACAAAAGGAGGCCGAAACCCCCACTTGCCGCCCCCTCACCCCGTCGGCCACCAAGGAGGACCGCCCCCTCCTTACTCCGTTTTCCGTGACCGTGATTTTCTTGCTCTTCTTCCTTCAATCCTAGCTAGCACAAAGGCTTGAAGGATCTGGATCCAATCCTAGGAGTGGACTAGCCATAGAGACGTGAATACTATTTCACGTGTAAGTCATCAAAGGAGAACTATAAGGTATTTTTATAATAAACCCTTAATATCGTTATGAATACTAGACTTGTGATCCCTGGTGTAACACCCCTCATTCCCGAGAGTGTTCTTAAGTACAATATCAAGACTTTGGGGGCGTATCTGTAAATAGTCCGTCACGGCTTTAAAGTTGGAAAATTAGAGTGTTTGCAAGTTTGGGAAGTTGTTGGAATGATTTTGAAGCACTAGAAATGTTCGAGGTGGTTGTTCAATTCTTTGTAAATTACTAGTTGTGTAATTCTAGTTAGCACCCCCAAAGTTTAGAAAACTACACTTCTACCCCCTATGCATGTAGGACACTTGTCCCATCCAACTTGACACCTACTAGATGAGGAGTCAACACCTCCAACTCCCCTCTTCACCAGCAATCTGAAAGAAAAAAAAGTCTTTCTCTCTCATCCTTCATCTTCATCCTCTTCTTCTTCCTCTTTCTTCACTATGAACAACCGCCAACACCTAAGTGCTACCACTGCCACTACTCCTTCTCATCGCGAGCTGCTACTATGGGAGAATCTAGGATAGCCGAGGAGTAAAAGCCCTCAATTGGTTTCAAGATCGGGTGAGTAACGAAGTAGAATTTCGGGTTTTTAATCTCAAGAACCCTAACTCTTCAACCCTTCAATTCTCTCTATCCGTTGATATTCAGTTGATAATTCTTGTTCCATTGGATTCGCGAGGTGAAATCGAGGCTAGGAAGCCCAAGCTCGAGCTGTAACTCAACGGAAACAGAGCTCGCCGGATTCTGGCTTCAAATCCGTCGGGGGTCGCCGCCGAACGTCGACTTCGTCGTTCTCCTTCGCCATTCCTCCCCTCCCTGCAACTTCCATGTGACCTGTGGACCTCGCAGCACCCTCTTGTCAACCCAGAAATGGCTGGGAGTTTGTGGAGTGCCAGAAACCGGTCAGTAAACCACCGAATTCTGCCATAGCCGCCGGAAAAGCTCAAAGCTCGGTACGACTTCAATTCTTGCTCTTTTTGATCCATATTAAGCATCATCGTGCTCCTGGAGATGTTCTGAACCTATTTGACTGATCCAAATCCAGATTCTTGTTAGGATCGAGTTTGATTCATTGTTCATGTATTTTGTTCGTTTTTTTTTTGAAACATCAACTGCTCCTCTTAAAGTGCTCGTATCTCCCTCAATGTTAATCTGTTTTGAGTGATCATTAACTTTCTAGAATCCTCGGATGATTGTCTACAACCTTCGTGTTTTAAGTTTTGCCAAATTTGGTCTCTAAACCCCCTGAAATTGGGCTTGAACATGGCTAGTTAGCGAGGTGTTTGATGTGTTTTTGGAAATCAAATGCCAAAAAAAAAAAAAAAAATCTAAGTACAGAATGTCAGGGTGAAACACCCATTTTCTAATATCTTCTTCAAAACTTAATGAAATTGAGATCTGTTTTCTTCTGTGTAAATCTAGTGTATAATACTTCATTTCATCCTCTCGGGGTCATTTTCAAATTCGTAATGGATTTCTCACAAATCAAGCCTAAAGTTGCTGATCTGAACTCATATAAAACTCTTGAATTTTCCTAAGTGTTGAATCGGAATTTTTGTCCAACTTTGACTAGCCATATCTCTTTGAATAGGATTTGAAATATGTTCTGGAATCCTTGAGTTGTCATCTTCGAAACTCTATTTCCAGTTTCTCAAGACTCCTTCTCAATTGATCATAAATCAGCCGCAAAGTTGACTACTTGAAATGACGTTTCGCTATCTTTATCCTTCGGTTTTGAGCATTTGAATGACATTCCTAGCCTTAACGTTCTTCATAAAACTTTTTTGAATTCACATTCTGAGTCTAAATATCAAGTTTGACCAAGTTTGACATTTTGAAAACCCTAGTGTGACTGAACTGCATAGGAGGGGCAAAATAGTAATTTTACTTAGGTTTGAATTGAGACCAAGTTAGTAACTTGGAGTTTGTCAGCATGTCTTATATGATATTTGGAGTACTCGTATGTCATTCTTGGCTAGGATTGACCAAGTCAAATGTTGGGGTCTTTTTGCAGTTTTACTAAACTTCGGGGGCCTATGTGCATGTAATTAAAACTTCACACTTGAACAAATTGAGACTAAGTTAATGTTTTGAGACCAACAACCTGACTTAGAAGGATATTTTAAGTCTCAAGAAGTAAGTATTTGACTCGGGAGTTATAAAATCAATGGTGGGGGTCTTTCTATAATTTTAGCAAACTTTAGGGGCCTAAGTGTAATTTAAAAAAAGTTTTAGATTTCAATGCTAAGTTCATATGGAAGAGTTAAGAGTCATTCTTGGATGTTTTTGGGCTAGTACGAGTGTAATATGGGGTCCAGGCACAGTCAGGGACTGTACTGGACAATTTCAAAGTATAAGGGGCATTTTGGTCAAGTTAGCATGCATGACCCGCATTCCATTACATTCTTTCATACAACCTCATATAGAGGGTAAATGATAATAGACCGTATACTTGACTTGTTTATATCCAGCCGTTGTGCTCGTACCAATTAGACGTATTTATTCGTGCTGCTGCATTGGCTGCGAGACCCGAATTCATATGAGACGAGCGTTGTAGGAGTGCTAGCTTTGCTTTGCGCATTTCATGGCTCAGAGGTAATTACATACGTGCGACCTTTAGTTATCAAAATATGCGTATGAATTTTTAAAATGGACGCTTTGTTATATGAAATAGTATGAGAATGCATGTTTTCCACTCGAAAGTTGTTAAACTATTTTATTCATCTCCGTTGAGAACTCTCGGAAATTAATTGTGAACTGTTGATATTCTGATCCTGTTTATGTGAAAGAGAAGAAATAAGATACCTCTAATAGATTTAGGACGATATACAAAGTTATGTTATTAATGGGAGGCGCCAAGCGATCCTCCATTTTCTTATGGATAAGACCATTGAAGCAATGCTTCTTATTATTGGATAGAACTTAATTGTTCACAAATCCGCCCCCGATGAGCCAAAATATACCAAGTTATTGAGTCATGGGGTTTTTAGAGCTATAGAGTGCTACTTATACTTGTAAGGGTCACTACGGTATTGGGGTGTCGACACTTAAGGCCTTTTAGCTAATGTTGTGAGCGGGGTTGACGAATGGGCTCCCTTAACTCTCAAGCGAAATGGGGTTTGATAGACCATAGAAGGAACCCTTTGTGATTATTCTGTGATTCCTCTGTTTACATCGATCCGCTGGTGGCTCTGGACATGCCTCAGCTAAACTTAACAGTTAATTGAACTTGAAAGAAAATTGACTACTCTATTGATGTTGTTTGTGGCTCTTGATATGCCCTAATCAATTTAAATTATTTGAAAAGCTTTGGCTACTCATGAACTAATATCATTATAAACTTAAATGGACTTGTTTACTCTGGATATATTACCGAATACTCGTGGTTTCTCAATGTTCTTAAATTGAGAGGTTTTTGTTACCCGGTTACCTTCAGTTGTTCCAAATCCCCCAACCAGTTAGTTTTATTGTTTTTAATCTTCTGATTTGTTTCAAATCATGCTTATGTGCCACTCGTTGCTTTACATGTCGTAGTGCGTATTTACTCAGTTTTTACTGATCATTTTCTTCAAAACTGCGTCGGCTTTTGCCATTTTAAAATTGCAGTTCACCAATCAAGGTGGTGGATGGGAACGCGGATCGAGACATAGACGTTTAGCTTAAATTACATCACTTAGTAGATCACATAGCTTATTTAAATCACATTACATTTGTAAACTCATCTTCTCAAGATTGTTGTTTTTATTAGATGAAATGTAATCTTAATGGTTAATATTCTACTTTTTGTTATCGATTGTCTCTTTAACTCTGAACCGAGATCCCAGGTTGTTTCAGCTGGTATCAGAGCATCGGTTCTCTGGTTAATGAGACTTTTCTATTTCCTTAAGTAGATAATTAAGAAACTGAAAATGTTTTCGGAATTTAAAATTGATTAGGATAACCCAATTTGATTATAATGAACTAAACAAGCCGCCGGGGAGTTTGGGTACTTATGTATATAGTTTTTTTTTTTCTTAAACTCGGTTTGTATAGTGTTGAAATGGCTAACTGCTTATTGATATGTGATCCATGTGAAAACTACTTGCTTATCCTATGAGCATGCTTAGTTTCTATAAAGAAATGATTTATCATTTTCGTTTGATGTGTATCCATGTCCCCTTTCTTGGTTATGTTATTTTGCCGACGAGAGAGTAACGACGTTTTCACTTAAGAGACCCCAAGACCTCTCCCTTCTCATCAACGAGTTGAAAATATTAAAACATTAGCTGGTCTTTACTTTATTTTGAGCTAATTTGGCACGATTTTTTCCAAAATTAGAAAGTTTGAAAATAAAGTATGTAGTACAAAAAAAAAAATGGTTTCTGAAAATTATTGGCGTTTCGAGCTACAAAATGCTAAGTGATATGGACCACTTTGTTTATCATTCCGCTGGCGCGACTCTTAGTATGACGGTACTATAAGTTGTACCCGCTGTGTAGACTAAGTTGGAACATTTGAAGCACATGCGAGTTGTGTTAAAGAGGCACATTTTGTGACGACACATAGTGTTCTTTCTCCCTCGTATGCGTGGAATACTTTAGGTGATTGGTTTATCTAATCCTATAGAGGTAAGACAACATTTTTAACGCGGATGATTCAAGCAAAACTATATATTAGTCTTGATGAAAGTATTTTTCTAAAAGTTTCGTAATTTGTATAAATTCTAGCAAAATTTTTGAGTCGCTTCTAAAATTGAGAACTTATATGTTATAGGAATATTCCTACATCAAAGCAAGTATACTAAGGACTTGCTAAGATATAAATTTGATAGAAAGAGTACATCAGGATGCTGTCAATTTCTTGGATCATCTTTAATCATCTGGCATTCAAAGAAGAAAAACTCAGTTGCACTATCAACAGCTGGAGCTGAATACATATATAGCAGCTGGAGATTGTTTTTCACAAGTGTTATGGATATCACTACAAATGAGATATATTGGATTTGATTTCAGAGATATACCTATCAAGTGTGACAACACAAGTGCCATATCAATTACAAAGAATCCAGTTCAGCATTCAAGAACAAAGCATATTGATATTAGACATCACTTCATCAGAGATCATGCAGAGAAAGGTGATATTTTTCTTGAATTTGTTTCTACTAACTTGCAATTTGCAGACATCTTCACTAAACCATTTCCAGATGAAAGATTCTCAGCCTTAAAATTGGAATTAGGCATTCTAAATAAGGAAGCCTTGGTTTAGGGGGAGAATCAGGAAAATATTATGTGTTTCAAAGGTTTGAACTGATTTTCAAATCCTTCAAAATCCTTTCAAAGCCTTGAATATATGTGCATTACATGATGAAGCTTTTCAAGGCCTTGAAACACTTTTCAAAGCCTTGAAAATAAGACTGATTCTGGATCTTTCAGTGTTGGGAAGATAATTTCTCAATGTTTCCCCTCAATTTTGAAAAACCTCTTTTCAGCTAAAATAGTATTATATCTTTTATTTTCAACGGCACACACAAATTTGAATCTTTTTGATTTATCAGATCTTCAAAGATCATAGAAAATATTTAGTTTCCTTTTCAAACTGAAAATCCCTTCTATTTATCTTATTCTTTATTTCACTCCTTCGTATCTATCATACATCTCTCTTCTTCTCCAAACCCTAATGAGCACCAGAAGAATCTCAGACAGAATCAAGATGGCTGGTGGTTCAAAGGCTACAACAGAGGAAAAAAAACCAATGTGGAAGAGGTTCACACCATTAGTGGGGATTCCAGTTCAAAAACCCCTACTGCAGAAGACATTGCTCCTCCTCCTCTAAATAAGAAGTCCAAGAAAGATGAGAACCCAGTGTCAAGCAAGAATAAGAAGAAGGAAGTGGAGTCTGCACCAGAAAAACAGAAGGGTATTCAGATTGGTAGCCCCAAGAAGACAAAGAAGAAGGCTGACAAAGCAGACAAGGGCAAAGGAAAGGAAAAGGTTACAGAGGATGAACCAAAAGTTGAACCAAATAAGAACACATAGAAGGCACTGTAGATCTATTCAGAGAAGAAGAAATCTACTGGTAAGAAATCAGCCCCTGATAGTACATGGTTCATTACTAATGTTGCTAGAGGTCAGTGGCTTGATGGATTTGCTTCTAGACCAATTGCTTTCTGTAGTCTGGTTAGTATGCCTATGTTACATGGTATGAATCTGGAGTGCATCAAAATGTTGAAGAAAAGCTCTCTTTGTTTTATTCTAAATCCCCCAGAGTTAGCTTACCCTAGACTCACCAGATTATTTTATCTAAACATGAAACAACTCAAAAGTGTGCAAATCTGGTGATTTAGACTAAGGTTGCTAGCATTGACATGGAACTAGATCATGCTGAGTTTGAAAATGTTCTAGGATGTCCCAAGAGATATTACACCAGTAACTACCCTCCTAAGAGTGAATCCCTTAAACTAGCAAAAGAAGAGTTCTTTCTGCCAAATACCCCTGTCTCATCTAAGCAACTAACACACTCTTTGCTAACTGTTGAAGCCAAAGTTTTGTTTACCATATTGATGAGATGTGTGGTACCTAGGGAACACTCTAAGGAACTATTAACTGATAGGGTGTTGTACTATATGTATTTGATTATGCATGGTTATGAATTTGATCTTCCAAAGCTTGTGATGGAACACATGCTTTATAGCCAAACCAAACAGAGAAAACACCCTTTACCATATGCCAACTTGCTCACCTTATTCTTCCAACACTTTGAAATTCCAACTGATAGGGAAGAATCAATGACTACTGGATTTGGTATGCTTAATGAGAAGGCTTTTGAAAAGATTGGTGTGGTGAAAACCAGTGCTAAGATTTGGAAGCTATACTCAAATTTGACAGAGGAAGAGTTGGGCTCCAAGAAATTTCTCAAACCTAAATCCTTGACTCCCACTTCAAGCCAAACCTCACAGTCTCAAGATAACCCCTTGACCCTCAAGTTGCTATAAGAAATTTAGATGGATATTGATGAGGTGAAGGAGAATTAGCATGGGTTTGACACTGATCTCAGACAGGTGTAGTACATGGTTGAAAACATGTTCAAGAGCATGACATTGTTTGATGTGGCTTAGGTAGTGTCTCAAGCTGAGAAGAGTACCAAAAAGGCTGAATCAGCAAAGGATCTACCCAGTGAACATTCAACTCAGGATGGAGCTGCTTAGGTCAAAGGTAAATGCAAGCAGGTGAATGTTGAAAAAGTGGATGAAGATCAAGAGGAAGAAATTCCAGACTCAGGTGCACTGCTCATAGACCTCTAGAAGAAGAAATCTAAGAAGCCTATTGTACCAGAGATTGTGACTGCTGCTGGTTTGTTTGAGGGAGAAGGTGAAAAAGGTGATGATGTGGCTCAACAAGAAGAAGAACATGATGATGAGGAATATATTCAAGAAGAATATGTAGAGAAGCAAGGAGATAAAGACCCTAACCCTTAACTGTTGCCTACTCTTTCTTCTCATTTTCAAGGCCTTGAAATCCTTTCCAAAGGCTTGAAAATTTTATCTTTCAAAAACTTTACTTTTAAAATCTTTCCAAAGACTGATCCAAAATTTTCTCATTCTTTTTTCATGAAAGTCAAAAGGGGAGAAATTTAGGTTTTTATTTGCTATTTTGCTTTTTAGGTGACCTGGTTTTGGTCAGTTAGGATTATCTGAAAACTTAGCTGTTACTTGCTTTTTCAGTTTAATAAGTTGGATCTTTTGGACATTATGTATTGATAGTATATGATTGATTCAGCTATGTGCTAATGAGTATTTGTTTCATAATCACAGTATCAAACAGACTGGATGATTGTGGTTTTGTCTTTAATCAAAGGGGAGATTGTAAGTTCTATGCATGATCAAGACTTGAAATAGCTTGTCTGTTTCAAGGCCTTCAAAAAACTTTCAATGCCTTGAAAGTGACTGAACCTTATATGCATGAACTTAGGGGGAGTTTCTGTACTTAAGTCAACTCCCAAACCCCTGTGCATGATTAGATGTTATTTGATGATAAAATACAAAGTTTTTGTTACACAGTTTGCAGGATCTAACATTATCTGTTTGATTCGGTATTGCAGGGAATTCTGTTTCCAATTTTGTAGGAACATGTTTCCTAACTTATGTTTTGCATATATGATAACTGCTTGATGATTGATTCTGAAATCAATCTGATGTGTTTAAAAGCTTCTCTATATACTCCAACAAGATCAAATGAGTATCTCACAATATATTGATCAACTAGCCATTGGGATAAGCTGTTGGAAGATTCAAGATTTGAAGCATATTTTCAGGGAAGTTTGTTGAGAAGATTCTGGTGATCCTCCATTCAAACTGAGTGCTTTAAAAAGAGAATTGCTGAAGAAATTCGACACACAACTACAGAGAGCAATTCAAAAAGATACAAACACAATAAAGTTTGAAAAACATCAAGGAAGCATATTCATATCTCAATCCAAAGCATCAGAAGAACACAGCATACTCACTCTAGTTTTATTTTCTCTGTTCTTCTTGTTCTGAACTTCATTTGTATATCATTCTGATAATACTCCTCGTGATCATTCTCAAGGATTGTTCAAGGTGAACAATATATAATTCTTAGTTAATCACATAGCTCGAGCAGGTAATAGATAGTTTAGTGAGAACCACAAGCTGTAACAGAGTAAGGCATCTATCTGTGCTTGAGATCTAGGGCTTAGTTGTTGATTAAAAAGAATTGTGTTGAAAATCCTACTGGGAGAAGATCCCTAAGGTAGAGACGTAGGTCCAAGTGTACTGAACTCTATATATCTTGTGTCTCTTTCATTTACTTTTCAGTTACAAACTTAGAACTCTTGAAGCATTCAAAACAGTTAAATTTTCAAGGGTTTGAAACTGATTTCAAGGCCTTGAAATAGACTTATTATCCTGTATACTCTTACTTTTTTATTCCATGAGCTTGAAACTCGTTTCAAGACCTTGAATCTCTTTACAAATCTTTTGAAACCACTATTCTTGCAAATTTTGGCAAAATTCTGAATACTCTATTCAACCCTCCCTCATTCTAGAGTATCGATCCTGTATTTCTACCTACTGTACACCCCTTCAAAATCCTATCATTCCCAAAATTTAAGAAACAAATTCCTATTTCAACTGCAGTTACTTTATTGATGTTACTTAAGTGTAGATAAATCTCACCATCACTAAGCTGTCTGGTTTCCTGGAACCCTTGCAATGAATTGCAAACATGTTCAGTGGCTTCTGAATCTACACCCGAGGTTTTAGTATATCGAATCGCTAAATTTGATTCAACTGTGAGTGAAAATGATATACCTGAGTTGTTCTGGATTGGACGAGTCAGGAACTTTGGACATTGGTTTTTCCAGTGCCCTTTCTGGTTACAGAGAATACACTTGAATTTCGGCTTTCCCACTGTAGCCTGAGGTGGAAGTGCTTGGTGTGAAACACGAGCTATTCCTTGAGGTGCCTGATCAACCTTTGGAACTACTACTTGTGTAACTTTCTTTTTATTCTTAGCTCTAGGGATCGAAGTAGAAGCCTTTTCAGCCACCATTACATTAACCGATTTCAGTAGAAGTCCCTCCACTGCTTGAAGCTCCTTTAAAAATTCGGCTAAAGAATAAATCTTTTTGTTCATATTATGAATTAGCCGAAAAGCTTTAAATGAATCAGACAGCGTCATGAGCACGATATCGACCTGAGTTTCCTCATCGATTACATCTCCAAGGATCTCCAGTTCACCTAGAAGACTTATCATATTCAGAACATGATCCCTTACAGAGGTTCCTTCAACCATTTTTGTGTTCATGAGGTTTTTCATAGAAACCTCCCTGGCCGCACGATCTTGATCCCCAAACATATCTTTTAGGTGCTGCATGATCTCATCGGCAGAGCCCATGTTCTTATGCTGATGCTGCAACACATTAGACATGGGGACTAATATGTAGCATTTAACCATCTAATCTACTTTCTGCCACCTCTTATAAGGCTTGGCTTCTTATTCAGAATCCTCTTCTAGAGGTTCCGCGGGACATTCCTCAAGAAGCACAAATTTCTAATCCTTATCAGTTAGCACAATATTTAAATTCCTCTTCCAATCAATATAGTTTGATCCAGTGAGTTTGTTTTGATTCAAGAGAATAGATAGTGGGTTAAATGAGTTCAAAATTTTGAATTTGAGAATCATGTAAATAAAACGTATGAGGTAAATGTAAACCACCAGTAGTCTAACACACAGAAAATAGTATGCCACGATGGGTAGACGTCTTCCATTCAATCTATAGTTAGACATGGTACCTTTGGTCCTGCAAGCCATAGCAGTGAATCTGATGGGGAGGATACTATTGTAGGGTTTTGATAACGGATGCGCAGCGGAATAAACAAAAATAAATCCGTTCAAGACCCTCCAAGGATCACAAGTCTAGACATCATAACGATGGTAAGGGTTTGAGTATAAAAGTACCTTGCTTTTCTGCTGTGATGACTTCACTCGTGAAATAGTATTCATGTCTCTACGGATAGTCCACTCCTGGGATTGAATCCCGATCCTCCAAAACTTTGTGCTAGCTAGGGAAGGAGGAGGAAGAATAAGAATCACCAAACCGGGGAAAAAGAGGGGCAGATGGGGCGGGTGGTTCGGCCCTCCTTGTCTTGTCTCTCTCCTTGCTTTTTTCTCTCTTGTGTAATAACAATTATGACGACTCTCGAGAAATAAGCTAGGAGTGTACTTTATATAGTCTAAAAACTCCTTTTTAACTAAATATTAGCCCCTCTCCTAATCATGTGCATACACGGATTAGTCCAATTTGCAAATTAGTCATTCTAAGTTTGCAAGTAGTTGCGTATTGATCCTTCTAATTAATTAATCATATTAATTACTTCCCAAGTCCAGTCTAATCCATAGGAAGTGTGACCCCATATGTTTCTACTTAGTTGGTAGCAACAATTACTAACATGGAGCACTGTCTAGCAACACATCCATGCAACCCAACTAACAGAAATAGTCATTCGCCAAACCTAGTGAACAATGTTACCGCATTGTACTATCCATTTGTCTCCATATCCCGATTGGACAGGAGACATACAAGTCACACTCGTACATCCAATCCATATTTTCTCGATCCTTGGAATAGTCTTATCCATGCTGGTAACATCAATATCCTATATTGATTCATCTGAGTCTGGCATGACATTCTGTAAACACTATCCCTTGAGTGGCCGCGGATATTTTCTCCCGTTATGTGGGAGGGACAAATCCTATCTACATCACTACCATCTCTAAGCTTGCTTCCTATTGTGTCCGATTAGCGCCTTTCTTACTACCCAGTCACGGTGTAGTGTTTGACACTACCAAAGAACAATACTCCACAACTAGAGGATCTAGTGACTTCAATTCTAAGGACCACAATACCATTGTCACTACGAGAAACACTTGTGACATCACATAACTTGTATGTAGCCTTCTTGTTGGAGTTCAATCCAGTATGCTATTATTGTTGGAATAGATTCCCTAGAGGCAATCGTATATTTAGTATGAACATTGTTTTGGCTAGAATATTCATTATATATTGTGATATTTAATATAATGAAGTCCTTAGATACAATGTGTTGTTTATCTTAAATATCCGTAGTCCACTATATTGATTAATATGACGATCAAATAGACTAGTGTGTGGGTAGATTGATATGGAGATATCAAGTCTAACACATGAGTATGCATTAGGGGTAATGGCATACTTGATTAACCCACAACGAGAAGGATACATTAGATTATGTCAAGTCACAATCGCTTCTCGTAGTGCTAATATAATTGCAATCCTTAGACTTGAAGTCACTAGATACTCTAGTTGTGGAATATTGTGATTTGATGTTATCAAACATTACACCGTAACTGGGTAATTATAAAGATGGCTATCGGCATGATAGGAAGCAAGCTTAGAGCTCGTAGTGATGTAGATAGGATTTGTCCCGCCCACATAAGGGAGTAAATATCCACGGCCACTCGAGGGATGAGGCTTGTTGAATGTCTGGCCAGACTTAGATAAATCAATATGGAGATATTGATGTTATTTGCTCGCATAAGCATATTCCCAGGATCGAGGAACTATGGATTGGATATACGAGTGCGACTATTTATGTCTCGTGTCCAATCCGGATATGGAAACAAAGGGAAAGTGCAATATAAGATATTGGGCACAAGAGGTTTGTCGGGATCACTGACTATTTGTATTAGTTGGGTGGCATGGATGTGTTGCTAGATACCGCTCCATGTTAGTAAAAGTTACTGCCAACTATATAGAAACCTTTGGGGTCACACGTCAAATAGAGTAGAGCTAGATTTGGGATTAATTAATGTGATTAATTAATATAAGGATCATTGTGCAACACCTTGCAAACTTAGTAGGACTAATTTGCAAGAAAGGGAATAATTCTAGTTCATGTAGAATTAGGAAACTCCTTTATGGAAAAAACAAGGAGTTGTTGGAGTATATAAAGGAGGCTCTAGCTTCCTTCCCACTTAATGTTATAAGACATAACAAAGAGAGTGGGAGAGAGCAAAAGAGAGAGAGCAAGAAGACCTAGAGGCGCACGCCCCTAGGTCGTCCGCCCCTTCCCGTCGGCACAAAGAGGAGGCCGAACCTCCTCTTGTCCTTGTTGCGTTGATTCTTCTTCCCTCTTCCTCCGGTTCAAGCTAGCACTTTCTAGAAGGAAGAGTCTATATCTCACCTCTAGACGTGGATCAACCGTAGAGACGAGGACATTATTCTTCGTGTGATCTCAAAAATCAAAAGGTACACAACACTATGTCTCTTATCATGTTATGATGTCTTCTCCTGACGATCCGTGGTCGGATTTGAAGTAGGATTAATTTTTGTTATTCCGTTGCGTTACCTACGTCAAAACCCAACAGGGGTATCAGAGCCACATGTCGTAGAGCATAACATGATTTTATGTGTTACAATTTCTGTTTATACACTATATTATTGTTAATTACGCGAAAATTGAAAATAATTGGCATAGTAGATGCAAACTGAATTTGATTCAATATAACCAAGATCCAAGTTAACATTGGATGTTAGAATTGGTGATTTTAATCACATAAGATGTGAACAATTGGGTTCTTGGAAAAATTAGGGTTCATGGGCACATAATTGAAAAGGGGTTTTCTATTATGGAAACAAATTTATGGAAACAATTCCATAAAGGAAACAACCTTGCTTGGGCAACAAGGAAGAGGGAAGGAGGCTAGGGCCGAAACCCTAGCCGTCCGCCCCTCCTTGCGCACCAAGCAAAGGCCGCGGGCCACAATGGGGCGGCCGGCCTTGGGCCGGGCCTAGTGGCGGGCGGCGGTCCTAGAGGTTCGGGCCCCTTGTTGGCTTGAACTCCTTGGACCGTTGTAACCCTAATTACCCAATACAATTAAAATTGAACAAGCGCGTTAAAAATTGGTTTTAACTGTATTATGTGATTTGTTGCATGGTGGATGAATATGGCCTAGGATTGTAGATGTTTATTGCTTTGTGGTTTAGTTTACGGCCTGCGAGCTGATCAAATTAATGTAATAATTGATAAGGTTTTACGGCCTCTGAGTCATCTTTTTCTCCTCGACATGTGAGGTTTTTGTTATTTATTTATTCTAGATGTTAGGCTAGAATTAGAAATATTTAGATTATAGCCAAGAGCATGGAGAAGAAGACCGCAGAACCAAAGGAGCCAAAAGACAAAGATGACGTCCCCTAGGCGCGCGACCATGGTGGAGCACATGGAGATGAGCTCGTCACTTTAGGGCAATTGGATATTATCATTGGCTTATAATATCATTAGTCTAGGGGCCATATCCATGTCACGTTTTTTTATTTTGTGGATGTTTATTATTCATGTCTTGTTATTTAATTTTTGTGTGTATGGTGATACTAGCGAAAAACGATAACAAGATAATAATAAACAAGGTTGGTCTTTTATTGTGGATCGTCCAATCCAAATAAGTAGACCATGTTGATGAGATCAACCAAACAAATTAAGAAAGAAAAATCCCTCAATTAAATATTGCGTTTTTGCCTTCTCTTGCCAAAACACCCTTCATGATCAGAGTTCATTAAAATTCAGGCTTGCCAAAGCAAGGCGATTTTAATTTACCATGGTGTGTTGCGGACGACACAAGCTAGTAATGTGTGTATGTTGAAGCAAGAGGTTGGACACAACTAGGCAAGAATCAATTGGATTGATGAGCCTAGAGGCATGACAATTTGGTGTTATCCATAGGATAAAGAATAAAGAGTTATTCACCTAATTGGACCAAGAGTTGCATGGGATGCAATTGGAATGGTTTCTACCTAAATAACCTATTAATGGGTGACTTGCCAAAGCAAGCTCAAGAAGAAGTGAAACAGAGATCTTGGACCTACTAGAAAATATTATGATATTTTCCGCATTAATGGTGAGGGCTATTAATCCGAGAAAAATAGTGGGAGCTATATTTGACGATCTAGCCATTGTTGAATATAGTTAAATTGTTCAAAATACTAAAATTGCACATTTCTCGTTTTGTAGTGGCAAACAACAACGCATCGACTTCATCCCTACGATCTGTCCTTGAGAAGGATAAACTGTCTGGAACAAATTTCCTTGACTGGTACAGAAACTTGAGGATTGTCCTTAAGCAAGAAAATAAGTTGTACGTCTTGGACACTCCAATTCCAGAACCACCACAAGATGAGTCTCTTCTAGCGGAAGTGAGGGCACGTCAGAAACATATTGATGATTCGAATAACGTGACTTGCCTCATGCTTTGTACCATGACTCCTGAGCTTCAGATGCAGCATGAGAATATGGAAGCCTATGATATGATCATACACTTGAAACAATTGTTTCAGGAACAGGCTAGGCATGAGCGCTACAAGGTGTCTAAAGTATTATTCAAGAGTAGTCTTGCAGAGGGGAATCCAGTAGGACCTCACGTACTCCGAATGATCGGGTAAATTGAGAACCTTGAGAGACTGGGATTCCCACTGGGCCAAGATTTGGCTACTGATCTTGTCCTGAAATCGTTGCCTGACAGTTATAATCAGTTCATCATGAACTATAATATGAACGAGATCAGTAAAACTCTGCCTGACTTATTAAATATGCTAATGACAGCGAAACAGAGCATCAAGAAAGGCAAGGGCAATTCCATAATGATGGTGCATAAGAAGAAGGGCAAATCAGTTGCCTCTACTTCAAAAGGAAAGCGCAAGAAAGTTGTGAAATCCAAGGAAGCCCTAAAGCCTAGTGGAGGCGTGGCTAAAGGTGAGTGTCATTACTGTAGCCAGCCGGGTCACTGGAGGAGGAATTTCCCTAAATATCTGGAGGATGAGAAGCTTGGAATAGTGATTCCACCACCACCAGGTATTTATGTTATAGACGTCAATCTTTCTATTTCTTCATCTTGGGTATTGGATACCGGATGTGGTTCTCACATTTGTCGTAATGTGCAGGATTTGAAAAGAAGTAGAAGATTGAGTAAAGGGGAGATAGATCTGCGCGTCGGGAATGGAGCAAGAGTTGCTGCATTAGCTGTAGGCGTTTATGAGCTATCTTTGCCTTCTAGACTTATTTTAGAATTAGACAATTGCTTTTATGTGCCTGCTATGAGTAGAAACATTATTTCCATTTCTTGTTTGGACAAGAAGGGTTTTTCTATTTCAATAAAGGACAAGTGTTGCTCCATTTATTTTGATAGTATGCACTATTGTAGTGCGCATTTGTCTAATGGATTGTATATCCTTGATCTAAATAGTCCAATCTATAACATAAATACTAAAAGGATTAAAACTAATGATTTAAATGTTACATATCTGTGGCACTGTCGCTTAGGCCATATAAATGAGAAACGCATATCTAGACTCCATAAGGATGGACTTCTAGACTCATTTGATTTGGAATCATATGAGACATGTGAATCTTGTTTATTGGGAAAAATGACAAAGTCCCATTTCAATAAGAAAGGTGAAAGGACTAGTGAGTTATTAGCACTCATACATACTGATGTATGTGGACCATTCCCCACGCCTACCAGAGGTGGTAATACCTACTTCATCACATTCACTGATGATTTCAGTAGATTTGGATTTGTATACCTTATGAAGGCCAAATCCGAATCCTTTGAATTGTTCAAAGAATTCAAGAATGAAGTAGAGAAGCAACTTGGTAAAAGTATTAAGGCTCTACGATCGGATCGTGGAGGAGAATACTTGAGCCAAGAGTTTGATGAGTATGTTAGAGAGTGTGGGATAGTATCCCATCTCACTCCACCCGGAATGCCACAATGGAATGGCGTGTCCGAGAGGAGGAATCACACGCTATTATATATGGTGCGATCTATGATGTCTCAAACAGATCTTCCGATATCATTTTGGGGACATTCTCTAATGACGCCAGCTTTTACCATTAACCGTGTTCCATCCAAGTCAGTCATGAAGACACCATATGATATATGGACTGGGAAGCGTCCCATAGTGTCGTTTATGAGGATTTGGGGCTGCGATGTCTATGTAAAGCGTTTACAAACAGACAAGATCGGTCCCAAAGCGGATAAGTGTAAATTTGTGGGATATCCTAATGAAACTAAAGGATATAATTCTACAATCCCACCGAGAACAAAGTGTTTGTTGCTCGGACCGGCGTGTTTCTAGAAAGAGATTTTTTCTCTAAAGAAGCAAGTGGGAGGGCTGTAGAACTTGAAGAAATTCAAGAACCACAAATCACTGAGCCGATGATGGAACATGAACAGGAACCGCAAACTGTTGTGTAAGAACCTGTTCAGGTAACACAGGAAATCCGTAGATCAGGAAGAGTGCGACACGAGCCAGAGAGGTATGGACTTCTAGTGACTGAGCCCGATGACGTAACACTCATAGATGATGAGCCTGCAAACTACGAGGAAGCCATGAAAGGCCAGACTCTAAGAAGTGGCTAGAAGCCATGAGACGTAACACTCATGGATGTGTTGCTAGACACCGCTCCATGTTAGTAAAAGTTAGTAGAAACCTATGGGGTCACACGTCAAATAGAGTAGAGCTAGATTTGGGATTAATTAATGTGATTAATTAATAGAAGGATCAGTGTGCAACACCTTGCAAACTTAGTAGGACTAATTTGCAAGAAATGGAATAATTATAGTTCGTGTAGATTTAGGAAACACCTTTATGGAAACAAAAAGGAGTTGTTGGAGTATATAAAGGAGGCTCTATGTGACGACCCGACACACTTTTAATATTAAAAATCGATTATTCAATAAAAATCATGGTTTACTGTCAACCCGTCTGACACTTTCAGACGTCCAAACCTCAACCAGCAGGGCACACAGTCCTCTGAAACAACATTTTAATAATACTTCTGAAAATTTGGTACGTGACTGAGTTTAATAAATAATTACACCAGCTCATCAAAATGGCAGTTTTTATAAATATCCGGCCAAAATAGTTATTTACAACAAATTACTAAAAAAAACTAAAAATAATAATTTTAGCTAAACAATCCACGTTTTAGCAATCATCACCGTAATATGGTTTTGTTCTGCTCAACCTGTAAAATAGAGGGTGAGTCAAACAGCCCAGTAGGTATCGCCTAACTACTGGCGTAGAAATCTAAAATCTACGTAACAACAACCAGTTGTTACACATCAGCATGCAGTAACAAATACACGAATAACGTGATTTATCAATAGAGAATTATCAAATAGCTAAAAAGTTATAAAATCACACCAGCACTATATAGAGGAATAGGCTGTAACCACAGGAAACTTAGAAGTTAGATTTCCCCTACCTGAAATAAATCAGACTCTAACTGAACTTTAGAAATAATTGTAGCCAACCAACCCTCTGATCGGTGCCATCTCTGCTCATCTCGTCTCTTTCCCTACTCGTCTTCCCTCCCAAACCTTCATGTTTTGATACCATAACAGAACTCAAAAATAACAAAACTATGTTTATTTCTTCCTTCTCGCAAAATCTCTGTTTCACTCCTCAGCCTAACCGTATCTCAAAACTTCATGTAAGAAATCAAATTAATTAATAAGAGCTAACTAGCCCTCTGGAAAGGACAAGTGTCCATGGGCACATGGCCTAGTAAGAGATAAACCCACCACATAAGGTTTACTTGAATAATTATGCCATACAAAAAGATGCACCACGTTTAAATAATGTGTGACAAGAATTTCATATAAATCACAACGTAGATAAACAAATCACAAAGTGACTATATGTTAGAACTTTCACAAATTGACACACTGAAATGAACACATATATACTTGATAGTCCCATGTCATATTAAAAATTGTTTTTTTTATAGTTCGGATTATCACAGTGTACCCCATTTACTGAAATTTCGTCCCGAAATTTAGAAAAAAAATTACTTTCATTGTAAAAAATTTTACGTACCGCCACATTAGACATAATTCGCAAATTTAGAGTTTCACGATCTATGTCACTTACAGAAGTTTTGACCCGAAATTTACATATTGATGTAGCACTTTTCTTTCTTTGTAAACTTACAAAACATTACAGAATCACAAAACTTCCACTCATGTCATATGACATATATCTTAACACTTACTTGCATTATTAAAATAATCATATAAAGAAGCCAATATAGCATAGTTTTCTCTGTTATTTGAATGTCCTTGAAATAGTTCTCCTTTGTGAATTTCCTCCATCATTTTTCTTTGTTCACAAAAATATCAGTTTCGCTAAAATCAGCCTACATATTAATACAAATCATAATTTTACAGATAAACTTTACCAATGTAAAGTATCACGCTTACCTTCAACAGAAGCACGAATAATATCAACCAGCAAGTTACTTTCGAAAATCCAAAACTACGCCAGCAAGACAGACAAACCCCTCAAACCTATTTTTAATAAAAGCACGGTTTCTCTGATACATGCCTAATTCCATTACAAGCGTATAAATATCTCGTCACAACCGTGACATTCATCCAATCACTAAAAGTAACTAAAAACAATAAATTTTAGCTAACGAATTGACTTTCCATCAATAAACACCGAGTTTAGTAACCTTTATATCTGCATAAACACTAGTTTTTTAATAATGAAGTAAAAATATATGATACACTTATCTACCACCTCACTTAAGTGGAAACACTCGTCACTTAGTGGAATCCATAACCACCTCACTTAAGCGAAAACACTCGTTGCTTAAAGAGGATTCAAAATAAAATGATTGATTATTCTATAGTGGCTCTTTACATAATGATACAAAACGAATCACATCAACATTATGATGTTTCACCCAACAACAGAATATTGAAGAAGCTGGAAATAATATAATATTTATTTATGTAATCGGAAACAGAGTAAACTTGGAAATTAAATTTCCCCTACCTCTCTGCAATGCAGATAAGAAACTAGGAAAGATAGGTAATGAATCTTCGTCTTAACAAACATGCTCAGAGCCCACGCAGAGAAAATATCTTCTCACCTCACTCTGATCATGCACACCAATATTTCAAGGAAAACAATTAATCTTTCACTTTTTTTCCCGAACTAAGATATGAGATAGTATATAAACTCACTCGCCTCTCTCAGTTTCACTCTTTGGCCAAAAAGATTGGCCAACTCTCTCACTCTCCACCAAAGTAACACCCACAAATCTTTGTTAGGGAAGTTTTATATTACTTCCCATGACCACCTGTTTACTTCAAGACAAAGTAATATCTCATAAAAATAAATATAGGTAAAGAATGGATGAAGCACACAAGCCCAAGCTGGTAGTTCACAACTAATAAAATTTGGTTCGTCATCAATTTGATCAAATAGAAATTGCACGTGGAAGATCTTGGTTAACAGATCAACATAAGTTTTACCTCTTTTATTTTTATGAAGTAATGTATATCTAATAATCAACTAAACTTTACAATTCACATATAATGGGTCAAATACAACTATTAGTACCATCGAACTCCAAATGTGTGTCATGGACCTGTACAGTAGGATAATTGATACTAAAATGTGTCATGCGCCAAAAATATTGTCAAGGAACTGTAATTAAAAATATAGATCCAACCCCTCCAATTTATTTTCATATATATAAACATAATACGAAATAATCGTTTCACAATAATAATAAACATTAGTATTTTGAATTATTCTATAATTCGGGATATCACAATCTACCCAAATTAATAAAGTTTTGTTCCAAAATTCGAGATACATCAGCCTTTTAAGAAAAACTTCCTCTTCCAAATGTCACTTCGCCTCCTTCAAATTATTATTTTTTTTTACATACAAACTTATCAAACTTATGATCTAACCAACTCATCATAGCAAAAGTTGAACTATCTTAGCTCACATATTCCCAAACACACCACAAATGCTACTTGACAGAAAACATGTGAATGAACAAAATCCATGAAAATGCATCAACTGTTGGCACATTTTTTTTTAATTGATCAAACTACTACTTTCCTTTCTCCATGAGCTACAATAAAATAACAACACTGAGTTCACCTCTCTTTTTCTTTACTCCAAAAGATTTTCATTCTCAAGAAAATTTTGCTATCATTTTTTTTGGTCACGCACCACTTTAGTTCATTACCTCCACCACCCAAGCAGTACTATACGTACTTCTGGTTGGGATCGGCTCTGATACCAATTGTGACGAACCGTCACACTTTTTAACATTAAAAATCGATTATTCGATAAAAATTATAGTTTACTGTCAACCCGTCTGACACTTTCAGACGTCCAAACCTCAACCAGCAGGGCACATAGTCTTCTGAAAACAATATTTTAATAATACTTTTGAAAATTTGGTACGTGACTGAGTTTAATAAATAATTACATCAGCTCATCAAAATGGCAGTTTTTATATATATCCGGCCAAAATAGTTATTTACAACAAATTACTAAAAACAGCTAAAATAATAATTTTAGCTAAATAATCCAATTTTTAGCAATCATCACTGTAATTTGTTTTATCCTGCTCAACCTATAAAATAGAGGGTGAGCTAAACAGCCCAGTAGGTACCGCCTAACCACTGGCGTAGAAATCTAAAATCTATGCAACAACAACCCGTTATTACACATCATCATGCAGTACCAAATACACAAATAACGTGATTTATCAATCACCCAGAAAATTATCAAATAGCTAAAAAGCTATAAAATCACACCAGCAGTATATAAAGGACTAGACTGTAACCACAGGAAACTTAGAAATTAGATTTCCCCTACCTGAAATAAATCAGACTCTAAATGAACTTTAGAAATATTGTAGCCAACCAACCCTCTGCTCGGTGCCATCTCTGCTCATCTCGTCTCTTTCCCTACTCGTCTTCCTCCCAAACCTTCATGTTTTGATACCATAACAGAACTCAAAAATAACAAAACTATGTTTATTTCTTCCTTCTCGCAAAACCTCTGTTTCTTTCCTTCTCAACCTAACCGTATCTCAAAACTTCATGTAAGAAATCAAAATTAAGTAATAAGAGCTAACTAGCCCTCTGGAAAGGACAAATGTCCATGGGCACATGGCCTAGTAAGAGATAAACCCACCACATAAGATTTACTTGAATAATTATGCAATACAAAAAGATGCACCACATTTAAATAATGTGTGACAAGAATTTCATGTAAATCACAACGTAGATAAACAAATCACAAAGTAACTATATGTTAGAACTTTCACAAATTGACACACTGAAATGAACACATATATACTTGATAGTCCCATGTCATATTAAAAATTGCGTTTTTTTTTTTTTTTTTTTTTTTTTTTAGTACGGGTTATCACACTCTAGCTTCCTTCCCACTTAATGTTATTAGACATAACAAAGAGAGTGGGAGAGAGCAAAAGAGAGAGAGCAAGAAGACCTAGAAGCGCACGCCCCTAGGCCGTCCTCCCCTTCCCGTCGGCACAAAGAGGAGGCCGAACCTCCTCTTTTCCTTGTTGCGTTGATTCTTGTTCCCTCTTCCTCCGGTTCAAGCTAGCACTTTCAAGAAGGAAGAATCTAGATCTCACCTCTAGACGTGGATCAACCGTAGAGGCGAGGACATTAATCTTCGTGTGATCTCACAAATCAAAAGGTACACAATACTATGTCTCTTATCATGTTATGATGTCTCCTCCTAACGATCCGTGGTGGGCTTTGAAGTAGGATTAATTTTTGTTATTCGGCTGCGTTACCTCCGTCAAAACCCAACAATTATCCCTAATGCATACCCATGTGTTGGATCGTTTTATCTTTATATCAATCCAACCCCATACTAGTCTATAGTTGATCATCCTGTTAATAAATATAATGGACTAGGGATATTTAAGATAAACAACAGACTTTAATCTACGTCGGAGTATGGAGGATTATGGTGTTCTTAGGATTATGGTGTTGTTTATCCTCCATACTCCGACGTATAACTACTCCCTACGTCGGAGTAGGGAGATATTATATTAAATATCTCCATAAATAATACAATTAATATTCTAGCCAAAAGTAATGCTCATACTAAATAATATTGCATGTAGGGCATCTATTCCAACAACTATAACTTACATCTAAGTGTATACCACAATTTTACTTCTAAACCCATTACCCTATTACATGCCTCTCAGATGGAGAGATGACACATAAACAGTAATATTAGAAGTATCCTAACAGGAATTTATACCAGCGATAATATAGTGGTTATGTTCGATAAGAAGGATAAATCCAAGGCTAACACACACTACCAACTACATCACTTATAAATCAATGATGGAGACCGCGTGATCTAGCAGCACTAGACTCCCTCTCCAACTTAGTTGTTTGAACAATATAATACAAATTAAATTATTTATCCATGTTGTCCATGATTAACAGGCAAGCATCCAAAAAATCATACACATAGATATAATCAAGCACATAACAAGAATTCAACCACACACTGTCCATCTATTATGGTCGAAGCTTCATTAGTTACGCTAGCAAGATCCTTCTGACCACGCGACACAGGGATCTCGTTTATTTCTAGCAGTTTATCTCAGTTTATTACATTTTTTAGTAAGTAAATGTTAGAGTCGATTTCTCTCGAGTTCGAGGAGACACACTCGACGACTATTTCAGACGTTCCAACACATGGTTGATCACATAGAAGTGGTTATACGTCGGAGTATGGAGGATTATGGTGTTCTTAGGACAACATAATTATTTAGCCAAGCTTTGGTGAGGAGTTGTGATACTAGGGATAGAGTGATTTTTATTACCACATTCAGGACATCGAATCTATCAAAATATTTATCACGCCGTCCTAAGCCGTCAATATTTTATCCCTTAAAATAGCTCGGCTGTTGCAGTGGGGATACTTCACCGTGTTCGAGAGGTTATTGATCTTGGTTGAGGGGCATCAATGCGAGCTTAGACGTCCTACAGGTTAATCTTGAATTGTTGTAGGCCGAATCTCTAAGGAGGTGAGTGAGGACTTAATGATTGTCAGCATTATCTTCTAGAAGATTGTCTGATCTCAAATAAAAGAAAAAAATTCACAAAAAAATGTTTTATTCATCAGATAACCTTTTATTAGTTATACTTGTAGAGTATTTAGTCCTTCCTATTTTGTCAGAGTCATTTCTTGTCTTAGTTAGTCGAGTCTTCGTAGAATTAGTCATAACCAGAGGATGATTTATGCGAAGTTTGGAGAATTTGATCTCTTGATTGTATTCCCGATTCAGATTATCGTCGTAGTTTGCTCGAGGGAAGCAAAACCTTAGTGAGGGGGAGTCGACAGTACCCAGATTGGTACTGTTTTCCACCCAATTTTACGTAGGATGAAAAACCAACATAACACATGATTGATTGATTTTATCAGCATTCGACTTGAGCTAGAATAAATGTTTATGAATGGTTGTTTTTTAGTTGCGATCACAAAACTAGTTAAACATCCTGATACTTTATCCTACGTACTTTTGTGAAAGTTGGTGAAGCGGATTGACAACCCTCAGTAGCCACAGTAATCGTGTGCAAATGCTTACTTAAAAAGGAGAAATAGCATGAGGTCAATATGAATATTAACGTTCACAAAAGTATTGTTAACGCCATCATATGAATAAAGATCCAACATTCTACGAATCCCAATGAGGTGCCCCTATTGCTTTTATTTTATCTATTAAATCAATTTTTTAATTTAATTTTTTACTTTTATTAAGTAGTATTAGTAAACATAGAAATCAAAAACCCAATCACTCTAATTCAGCTATAATCAAACCTCCAGTCCTTTCGGTTCGATATAAACCTGGTCCTTACAGGATAAACTTGCTACAATGGATATCGTGCACATGCGGTTGACTTGGCAGTAATTTATATAAGATCTTAATTTACACATTACGTACACCACCTAGTGGTGCCTTGTCAGGTCGTTGCCAGTTGTGTACCGTAAACTTGTGCTTTGTCTAAGCAATTCGTCTAGTGTATTATATATAAAACGGCGCATTAACGATGAGGCGGATACTACTTTACGAAGAATCTCTATGTATGAGACTGTCTTCCAAATCGTATTTTCTTTTATTCAGCTTTCAATCAATAAATTTTATTTTATTGCTTTATTATTTTGTCACTTTCTGTTGTGTCAACCCTAAGTCACCTGGAGCGGGTGCGGGAGCGGGAATATGAACGGGAGCGCCAAATGTATTAGAAATTCATGACTATTCTAATTGAGTTACGAGGCTCAATAATTATTGTGGTAATTTACTTAGTGCGCATAGAAGCAATGAGCTAGTAACATAATAGAATATTCTATAAAATTGATGTAATTTGTATTACTTAAATAGTCTTACAAATATCTTTAGATGTTTCTAGGTGGAGAGATCACTAGATGATTTAATCCAGAAACCTCCAAGACTCCCTATAAATAGGGACTTGTACTCTAGCATTTAGTAAGTGTCCTAGAAAGTGTCATAAATGTCTCTCCTATGAAGTCTTCTATTAAGACTTATATGTAATGTACTAGATAATATCTAATTTTTGTCCTCCAACACTTTCTCACGCGTTTTGGCCATTTAAAATCAAATGAAGAGATATGGAGATGAAAGTGTAAGTGACACTTCCATTGGTGAAAAAATATTCGCTCTTTATGTTGTTATTTTGAGCATGTTGTCGTAGCTATTGACGAAGGTATCGGTTTTGAAACTTGTCCATTGATGAACTTATGGGCTTCCTACAAGCTCACGAGGAACGATTTAAGAGAAGGAAAGAAGAGTACGTGGTGCTACAAAGAAAAATAAGTTGGAGGAGAGGAGAAAGCTATAACAATGAGAAATGGAAAAAAGGATGTGGACATGATAGAGTTCAAGGAGCCGGAAGAGATACAAGAGATGATGACGATCAAATTCACCAAGAAGAAATGGGTAAAACTTCCTACTCACAATGGGAATATGAAGAAATCTATTCAAGAAAAAGTTATGACAAATCTCATGTGTTATGTCACAAATGTTATGGTTTTGGTCATTACGCTTCCCAGCGTATAGGCAAAACTAACCATGTGCACGAAAAATTGAATTTTGTTGAAAGAAGTCAAGGAGAAGATCATATGTTGTTGATGGCTCACCAATAGCATGATGTTAAAGTTGAGGAGATTACAAAATATCCAAATGAAACATGGATGAAAATTGACCTAATTGTGTCAAGAAAAGAAAATATCTTTTCCACCAAAAAGGACGAGCTTGATGAGAATAAAATATAAGAGATGCAAGATATCATCAAGAAGGAAGAGGTTTTCGCACATGAAAAGCAATATGAGTGTGTCAAGGAATACATAGAAGAAGAGGCGACATTACATCTTCAAGATGAAGAAGGCTATCGAGACGTTGGAGGACACATAATGAAGAAGGTCCACGAAGATAGTCAACAAGAGATGGATACGAAAATTAAATCATTTTATGAGCCGCATCATGAAGAAGTGAGAAGACACACTTTGCTATTTGGATTGGAGAGTTCGGCATTTTACACGGGATGGGTAAATATGGAGAAGTTCTTTTGACTCAAATGGGGAAGTTTGGATGAACGAGATCAAGTCTGAAATGGTGAAGACAAGAGACCGTGGCGAATTCAAGATATTTCGTAGTAATATTAAGAAGCCCAAGACATACTAGAAGACGAAATTCAAGATTCTCACTTCCAGGGATATGGCTTTGAAGACCGCTTCAATTAAAGGAGACGCAACTCGCCAAAATATTTAAGTTTACCCCTCAAAGCTAAAATTCTAAATCAAGGTTATGAGCGGGTGTTGGAGGCTAAACTTGATTAAGCTCAAATATATTAGAAGTTCATGACTATTCTAATTCAGTTAAGAGGCCCAATAAATTATTGTGGTAATTTACTTTGTGCGCCTAGAAGCAATGAGCTAGTAACATGATAGTATATTCTAGACAATTGATGTAATTTGTATTACTAGAAGAGTCCTACAATTATCTTTAGATGTTTCTATCTTGAGAGAATACTAGATGATGTAATCTAGAATCCTCAAAGACTCCCTATAAATAGGGACTTCTACTCTAGCATTTAGTGAGTGTCCTAACAAGTGTCATAAATGTCTCTCCTATGAAGTCTTCTGTGTAATGTACTAGATAATATCTAGTTTTTAGTCCTCCAACACTTTGCATCAATCAATAATTGAAGTCATCCTTCATCATATTGCTCTACTTTGTCTCTCTACAATTTCCATCACTTCAATCTTCCATCAAATACTCTCTTCCTACATCCAACAACCTAGAGCGGGAGTGGGAGCGAGAATGCGAGCGCCAAAGCGACACATTCTAAAAATGGTGTATTTGAGAGCAACATGAGAGTGCGTATATAATATATATTTTAAATAATTTTATACATAAATATATTACATTTTAAGTTTCTGTGTGAATATATATGGTGACAATAATTACAAAGCTTATATACAAGACTAGTGAAGGGAGGCGAATCCCTAGACCAGTTCGATTGCATGTCTGCTATACCGATTAAAATTTATTTCAACATGACCGCTATAAACCCTACTAGGCGCAATTAGGTTTCATACCTGCGTCCAAGCTATCTGATGTAGGTCTGAATCACTCCCGATCTTCTCCCGTATTCCTGAAGTTCCTCCAGGATGCAAGTGTGGGCTTGCTGCTTCCAGAATCCTTCTTGGCCTCCAGACGTATTGCTCACTCTTTCAAACCCCAAAATTTCAGTGCGTATCTGAAGCATATGAATTATGAAGACTAAGCAAACTTATATAGGCTACGGGAGGGACCGGGAGGAGAAAATATGAATCAGGCTCCTAACTTTATTAGGCTTCTAGTTCCACCCGAACCTACCCCAAATAAAGTTAATAACAGTTAGTACCACTAAATAACGATTATTGCACTCCTGTCCGTATTCTCAAAAATTATATTTCGGAGCTCCTGTAATTAAATACTTATTATCTCCCCATGTTAAGAATACATAAGTCCGTCGATTAAATTAATTACAGACTTATTTGATATGTCCAAATCCTTGATCCTTACCACTTAACTTATTTGATATGTCCAGATTACCAACCAGACGACTTCCCAACCTGCTGTATTGCGTAATACCCGAGCTGCATATGTTAACTTTGGTGCTGGAATGGTTTACTGTGAGGAGGTAGAGAACTGGAGAAAGGAGAAGGAATGAGAGGACTCGACATAATATGGTTCGAGTAAAGGCTTTATGAGAGTCCTCCAACACTTGGTGGATGAGCGGGACACCCAAAAGAGATGAACTCTGCGAAGGCCAAGGTTGCCATAAGGCAAATAGGAAGCTACGAGAAGCTTCGTTTTCGGGGTTTGTTGTTGCGCATCTGCTTATGGAAAGAAGAGTGAGCACATACAAACAGAAATTGAAAAAGAAAACCTTACTCCAAAGGACTCCAAGAAGGCCAGTGCGACCTTCACCACAGTAAAAAGCAGACATAATACGAGTTGAAGAGGGCTCTAGGCAAGACCAAGTTTCCTTCACAACGATACAGATAGTAAAGCACAGGTAACCGTAAGGGGACACTAAAAGGGCTGCACGAACTGCACAAGACTGTCCCAAGCCTCCGCAGTTCCAGCTGAGAGTGATCATGGATGCTTTGGAGATTGTTGCGGAACAATCTCCGAAATCCTTGATTGATGGACCAATTCGTCAGAAGGAGCATGACCAAAACTGGAATCAACCCCATGTTCTTAAAACTTTGGAATCTTGGACGCATGTCCTTTTTCACCCATGTAGTATGTCCTTTTGATGGACAAGATAATCTTTGTTGGGCCTGTGGGGCAAGCGAAGAGCCTGGCTGGGTGAACACCATTAGGATCAGGAAAAACACAGCGGTGACGCTTGGAACTACCCAACTGCTGCTTCATAATCCATGAGCGAGATCTTTTCGGGATAAATTTAGGGCGTTTAGTAGGACGAAGATGGTGCCGCTTTGTGTTGTGGTTCGTTGGCCTGGCAATCCCCTTTTTTGAAGGAGATGTCACTGCGTTAGTGGACTAAGAGTGACCTTGATGCGAGATCATCGAAGAGTCCTTTGCCTTGGCCTCAGCTGAAGATATGGCACACCTAACTCTGCGCCCAGAGGAGCAGTAGAGTTTTAAGCTTCTAGAGAGCTTAGTATTCATCGGTTGGTTGTTTTGGTGTATAGCTGAGAGAACAGTAGATCGATTGATGAAACGCACCTGCTTCGTCCTTTGATTAATGTAAGTGGCAAAATTATTGGAGGAAGCAGGCAACTGATGGCTAAACAGCTGCGGATGCGATGAACTTAGCTGAAAATTAATGTTGGCACAAACGGACCACAAGTTTTTTGGTGGAGGTGTGCAAAATCGCAAAGCCAACAGTTCTTCTCTAGAGTAGCTTGTGAGGTTGACTGCATGAGTGATGGGAAGAGCAGGAACAGCCTCAGGACAATCAATCTTTTCAATAACAGATGGTTTGTTAACCTCTAAGATTTGTTGCCCAGAACTTTTTCTGTAATCCTTTGAGGGGGTTGTGGCCTCTTGTTGGTGCAAAAGTGGAACAGTAAACTGATAGCTTCGATGTATCGCACCTGGGAAGGAGGCTTGTAAATTACTTTGGGGTGATGAGAGATCCATACCTGTTTGTTCAAAATTAAACTCCTCGAAGATGGAATCAAAGTCTTCCGGATCCAATTCGAAGAGGTTGAGTAGTTGTTCAAAGTGGACGTTATGATTCTGCAGAGGGAAGGCGGCTGGAAGGTGATTTGGGATGGATTGCCGTGAACTGTCATCAGCAACCACAGCTTTGCCTTTCAAGGCAGCAGCTATGGTGTGAGTGTAGGTTTTATGAGGGAGTGGTGTAGCCGCCTCGTCAAAATGATGGTCGGTGTTGTGAACAGGAAGTCGAGAGCGGTGTTGAGTTAATCGAGTGGTAGCAGTGGGTTTTTATTTTGGCTTAGTCGGGGGTTTGTCGGCGTAGGCGGATGAGTGCCAAGAAGCGGCGTTTGCGCCATATAAGAGAGCGGTTACACCCTTTGCCGAGTTTGAAGAGGCAGGGGCGTTCACCATCTCCGGGCGATACTTAAAGGCTACGGCTTGTTCGGCGGCTGGGCAAACCGACTCACACCACTTCACAGGGGACTTCAAGATCGAACCGCCCTTCAGGTGGTGCCGTCGCCCAGAAATCTTCTTCGATTTGAAACAAGGTTCAGAACTTTTTGCCGGAACTTGACTGCCGGCTTTGAAAACTCCATGTTTCGTCTCAAAACTTTGGGTAGAGCGTAGATCAGGTCGAGGGGAGAGTATTGACGATGGTTTTGGCTTGATTTGGGGTCGTCGGGGTTTCACTGGTGAGTCGCCGGACTTGGGCCGGATTTCACCTTCTGCACTCTCTCTCTCTAGCATACTCTCGGGATGGTTTTAATTTTTTAAATTGATTATTGATTATTAAATACTCATATTATAGATTTTTATTTCTTGTTCCACCATAAATAGATGGCTTAAGAAGATGGTGTCTATTGCAACAATCTGATGGGGGAGGAGCCAATTCTCAGTGACGACTATGATGTGAAAAATCAAGATTGGACTGGTCAATGTGTAAATTAATCTAGTGATACGTCGAAGCTTACTCGTCAGACAACAAAAAGAAAAGTCAACGGTCTGGTAGTTTTACACATAAAAATAAAGTCTGATAACAAATTTTGTTAAATGAGAATCCCTAAAAATATTATTATGTAGTAGAGTTTTTTTTTTTTTTTTTTTTTTTTTTTTTTTTTTTTTTAATCTTTTTATCATGATAAAAAAAATGTTTTTTTTAAAAAAACTGAAATTCAACTGAAAACTGAAATTCAACTAATATGTCTAACTTTTAGCTATCACTGTTGGAGTTGGTGATAAATTTTATTGGTATGCAAAATGCAAAATTGTAATTTTAGGCATAATTTGCATTATTTTTGCATGAAACTGCTGGAGATGCTCTAACGGATTTGACATGTTAATTTCGACATGTATATTATAGCGGATAATGTTGGACATTCAACTGTACTGCATCCATGAAAGATTCTGGCGACTTCTTAACTACCTAAGTAACAAAGAAGGGTTACAAAAGAGCAACCGACACAACGAATGTAGAAGACCAACTCCCAGGCAAAAGCTCACATGGCCGTAAACAAAATCATCTACGGCTCGGAACATGAATTGCCTTCTGCATGAGCAAACCAGGAAATTGGTTCACTACATCCCGGTACAAATTCCTACCTCTACATGTGCAAAATTCTAAATGCATCTGGCGATTCCATTCGAGGAAAAAGGCATATATAAAAATTGCACATATACACATTAAATGTTCAAACACCCTATGCTTTCAACTCTTCTGCCTCCTCAAAACTACTACAATTACCTCAACTTCCGTCCATCTTCACCTGGTCCTTAATGACAATATCAAAAATGGTATTACCACATTCGACCTTACAACATTTTCTCGGCATCATTGAGCATCGGTCTGAACATTATCAGTTTTCTTTGGCTTAGTGTTTAGATAAAAAAAAGATCAAAATTTAGCAGCACTTTCCGTTAGACGCGTCAATAGGAAAGCATGTCTCTTCGCCACCAGTGCTCCACAAAAAATTGGCATATGTTGAAACGCGATACATGTTCTCAGGTTCTGCTGCCAGAGCTTGTAGATATCTTTCTTCTGCTCCCCAGAGATCTTTCCGCACTTCCCACAAGAAATAAGCATATTGCCCCAAGGCTTCTGCATCTATCGGATGCACATGTATTGCACGCTTGAAGCACTCCTCTGCCCTGTTGAATAAATTGCACACATGCTTTAGTGGCCATTCGAAGGGATATAAGAAGTACTACCTCTGTTTCTCGGGGACCATCCCAGTTGACTTTTTCCCACTTTCCCACTGGGTCACTTTGACCAGGTGATTTGATTAGCAAAACGATGCAATTTTTTGGTACTCTTTCCATAGTGTTATAGAGTAAACTTTAAGCTACAACACCATGTAAAAATTACTGAAAACTTGAATCGTTTAGCTATCCAAGTCACTTAGTCAAAGTAACATGAATGAAGGTAAAGAAAGTCAACTGGGAAAATCCCACATAAACGGAGGTAGTATGTGTAGGGACCAAAGTAGAGTCAAATTGTACCTGTCATAGTCTCCGACAACGAGGTATAGGAACTGAGCATAGTTACATAAAAGAAGGGAATTATTTGGGTCCTGAGCCAAACCCATCTGGTATAGAAGATCGGTTCTGAATAATTCCATGTACTCATCCTTTTCAAATGAAATTGGGGATATGAACGAATGCACCGTCTCTTTATTAACAACATCGCAGCCCGACTCTGTCTCTTCTTTAGCTGCTTCATCCATCATCGACTTCCATAGACTCTTCTCATTTTCACTAAGTGTGGAATCTTCATTTAAACGTAAAAATGATGTGTCTTGAGCCGTAGAACCAAAACATTGAAGCGAATCCGATGACCTGCACATGTAGGTTATTCCTCTGACACTGTTGTTATCATGTTCATTGTTGCCTGTGTGCGACTTGGTCACGTCTTCATCAAACTCGTGTTGGGTGGAGATGATCTGGGACAGTGAATATGTAGAAAAATCTGCCAACAATTCCATGACATCCATCATCAGACTCGGTGTCTGGCAAAATACTTGTTGAAACAACCACGCAAATGAGATGTGCATTTCCTTGTGTACTCGACCAATGACCTTCTCTAAATCCTCGTCGGGTATTACTTGTCTCATCTTTAATTCATGGCTTTGAAGCTCTAGGATGATCGACACCATTGTGGAAAAGGCTATCTGCACAGGGCAATCAGTATCTGATTTTTCTCCTGAAGGTTGAAAGCTCTCCTGGCACTGATGTTTCTTTTTTATCATCCTAAGTGACAGCGGAAGATCAATACTATTAACTTTTCTTTCAAGCCTCACGCGCATTAACTCCTCCCTCTCTGGCCATTTAGGAAATTCTGGCTTAATACCAAGCATGTAAGGCTCCAAAGTCTCTAGCTTTGATGGCAACAAGGAAGTTTCCAATGAATTGTTGTCGCGCTTCTCACCATCCTCCCTCTTTTTTGGTGGCATCTCCACACATTGTACTAAATCATCAGCTTCTTCAGATACATCTTCGTGGAACAAATCATCAAAACTCATACTGCAAGACCTTTTAATGGTCTGGCCTCTCGAGATGGGTTTGTAAAATGATCCAGTTTTCAAGATCTTCATCGATGTACATGACCTGGGAATAATGAATCCGCAAACGACTCTCTGGTCCGTTTTGGTACATTTTTGTCGACAACCAGAGGTGGGTTTCGGAGAAGCAAATGTATGAGGGAGGAGATGTTGTGGGTTTAGTGGAGCAGCAACCTTTAATCCCATTCTGAATCTGTAAGAGATTATCTGAACAAGGAGAAACCTAAAAGTTATCAGCAAATAAAGATATAGATGATGGATGCATAAGGTATTGAAGAAACTATGTGGCTTAAAAACGATGTTGGATAATTTTTCATATATACTCCACTGAGTACAAAGTCTTTACATTGATCTATAATCAAGACTTTAAAAAAAGTGCGACATTGGAGCCTAAAGGATGCATATGGGTCGATGCAACATGTGATGCATAGATATAAAGAAGAGTTCAACATTAAATCAATGAACAAGTTGTGGATCATCACAACATGGTTGACCTCTATTTCTATCTTCCTCCACTCACAATAAAGATGCTCACATTGACACATTCTCAAAAAGATGGAGACAAAAAACCGAGATCACATACTCCATCAACAATTTAGGAAAACACTTTTTTTTTCCCAATTATGTAGAATATCACATAAACAATTAAAACCCCTACATTACATTTAGCCAGGTTTAAATCTCAGAACTCATACAAGGTTTAAATCTCAGAACTCATACAAGGGTTTTGAATGCTCTACCATTGTATTAGCGGCACCCATTTGTACTAAACTTCCTTTAACATTGAATTAGCGGAATCCGTATGTACTAAACTTTGAATGGTTATACAATAATCAATAATGTAGAGCATTTCATGAAACGACCGAAACAAAATTAAATATAGCCGATAATTTGCCAGTTTGCCTACAAGAAACCGCATTTCTCAAATGGATCTACCCATTGAACAAATAACGATTCCATTGATCCACTTTCCTTAGAAATGAGATAATTGTCAAATGGAGTATGAGCGAAATCTGCATATTCTTGCCCCCATAACAATTTTGGATCGTCCTTTTCCACAAAACATTGTGAATTCTCACATATATCCACAGACTTCAACAACTAAGCCGCACGAATTCGATGGTGTTTGCATAATTTAACGAATCAAGCCAATCTTTCTGAAAAAAAAAATCACCGGTTTGAGAAATCTTACCAGAAATTAATACCCGAAAGGACTTCAATTGTTGCCAATCCAGTGGATGACGACTTCGTCTTGGGAATCTTGTTTGCAGAGAGAAAGAGGAGAGAGAAGTGAGAAATCCTGTCACCTGAATTGTTCACAGAAAACCAAAAGAAAACGAAAAAATAATGAAAAAAACAAATTGAAGAAATTGAGCTTGTGTTTATATATATAGGTACTTACAATGGAGATTAATTTCAGAATGTGTAGCTGGAAGGAAGAAGATGATGGATGGGTGTGTGTGTATATTATTTAGCGCGTTCGTGTTCATCTATTCACAAGAGATGGTCGGTCCGTATTCGTAGAGGTAATTTTAGGACATTTTCAGTCCAGAGCTCAAGGAACGGACGACCGAGTATACAGAACCGTCCAACACACGTGCTCATATACAAGGATGGCACGTGGGTCTCTTCACGGAAAATACAGTGAGATTGGTTTATGAACTACTAGTAGCACTGAACACATTTTTACTATTTTTAGTTATAAATTTCGAACAATTATGAAGTCGGGATTCGAACAAAAAAACAAAGATTTCTTCAAAAAAAAAAAAAAAAATTTTTTTCGTGTACCATTCATTTGTATGTGAAATTTTATGGTTTAATTTAAAGGGTTCGGATTTAACTATGTAGAAATTTGAATCATTTTTTTTTATCTATTTATTCACTTAAAGACCTTGAGATTTGTTCATGTCATTTCTTTTTGAGGAACGTCATTTTATTTAGTGTACTTATGGGATTTTTTTTCATATTATTTTAATTAATAATATATAAATAAATTTGCTAACATTTATCTAATAAATGAATATTTTATAATGTGTTGATGTAAAACTGAAAAGTATATTACTCGAATTACATCATAAGCCTTAATCTCTTTCTTTGTCAAACGACAATTCGGATATGACATTTTTCTACATTATCATTGATAATAATACAAAAGAAATATTAAGAATACGGAGTTCTAAAAACAATATGGATGAACGAATAACGTTCTTACTAAGAATACATACCAATAGCTTGATGCAAGTTTCTAACTCTATTTGACTAACATGATATATGGTAGCGAATGGCAGCAAGGTGAAAAACATTGATACATGGTCCTTTATAGTAGAATGAGATTTATAAATTTTACATGGTGATGCGTGAGACACGAAATTGTAAGAAAATTAATACAAACTTATAAATCTGATATTCAATTTTGTTTCAAAAAAATAAAATAAAATCTGATATTCAATTTTACTCAACTCTCTATTTTTTTCAATATGTGCATCAACAGCTTCTCTACGAGTATCGAAATGAAATGGAAAAAAATCATACCAATAAGTAAATCAATAGATGGTAACATGTCAATCACACTTGAAAATATATGCATCATTTTAAACCTATAAAAATAATATCTCAATTTAAAGATTGAATTTTGTATGCAGCTAGGGTGGTAGCGCAAGTGGTAGAGCATTCGAAGCCCCTGCATGAGATCCCGGGTTCAAACCCGGTTGACAACAAAACGATTTCTCAAAAAAAAAATATTGAATTTTGTATTGAATGAGAACTAAGATATTGGTGAATCAACTATTCGAAAAGTATTGTGACATAATGTAGACATATGCGGATGAGAAATGAAATTTGGCCACGTGGACATTACTATTTCAAGTCAATTCTAACATAACTTTTGTGACCTCTTACTGCATACATCAATCATACCCTTGTGTACATGCTTGTAGAATCACATAAGATTTTAATTTTAATCTTACGCATTGGACTTAGAAGTGTACTTTTTAGATATCAATTCAAGGGTTTAGATTTCACAATATAAGTTCTACATTATAGAGAAGTGTTACGGATTGCACCAATATCTCACACACATCTCCCACATTTCATCCATGATGAAATCATCCCAAATTAGTATTCACATTGCCAATTATGCATTTGTATGGAGATGATCTCCCAGAATGCGACGGGTGGTGGAGGTGCGAAAAATGATCCCAAGAAACGCAAGGATGCGGACGATACGAGCGAAGAAGGTGATCTGCAAGAACTTGATGAGGCTGACGAACCCGAAGTCATGGAGGAGGAGTCCCATGACCGTATTCCTGGTGAGTTGTTTCTTTGCGCACTTTAGCCGTCCTTAGTATTCTGAAAGTAATGTATGCTTGGCTGCAATAGTCTCCACAAGTGTTCCTTTTATCAAGCTTTATTTATAGAGGCTTATTGCCTGCATTTGTGGTGGTCGATTACCTTGTTAAGAACATCCTTCCGAGGTTGAAGGTCATGTGGACGGGTCTGAACAAGCTTCCGAAGATGATATTTTAGGGTTTTGATGCAGGATGCACATTGGAAATACAATTAAAATTTCATGATTAAAGCTCTCCATGAATTGCAGGTAAATCTCTCATAACGTGATAAAGGAGACAATGTGTACCTCATGGGTTTGTTTGATCACAATGAAGCATAGCGTCTTCGTCTCTACCGGTACTATTTCCACAGTCAATTCTAACATAACTTTTGTGACCTCTTACTACATACATCAATCATACCCTTCTGTACATGATTGTATAATGCACCTAAAATTTTAATTTTAATCTTAAGCATTGGATTTAGAAGTGTTCTTTTTAGATATCAATTCAAGGGTTTAGATTTCACAATATAAATTCCACGTTAAAGAGAAGTGTGAAGGATTCCATCAATATCTCACACTCATTTCCCACATTTCATCCATGATGATATCATATCAATTTAGTATTCACATTTCCAATTACGCATTTGTATGGAGATGATCTCCCAGGATGCGACCGGTGGTGGAGGTTCGAAAAATGATCCCAAGAAATGCAAGGATGCGGATGATACGAGCGAAGAAGTTGATCTGCAGGAACTTGATGACGCTGAAAAACCAGAAGTCATGGAAGAGGAGTCTCGTGCCCATATTCCCGGTGAGTTGTTTCTTTGCGCAATTTAGCCATTTCCTTTACATTCTGAAAGTAATGTATGCTTCGCTACAATAGTCTCCACAATTGTTTCTTTTATCAAGATTTTATTATCGCGGCTTAATCCCCGCACTTGTGGTGGCCGATTATCTTGTTCAGAACATCCTTCCGAGGTTGAAGTCCATGTAGACGCGTCTGAACAAGCTTCCGAAGACGATGTTTTAGGGTTTTGATGCAGGATGCACAACGCAAATACAATTAAAATTTCATGATCAAATACCTCCATGAATCGTTGGTAAAGCTCTCTTAACGTGATAAATGAGACAATGTGTACCTTATGGGTTTGTGTGATCACAACGAAGAATAGAGTCCCCGTCTCTACCGGTATCCACACCTTAGGATCGCATTATGGAACCTCCTTAATGACTTGGGCTAGAAACATTGAAGAAGTGATCAAGAAATCACGCAATATAGGACAATAGGTCGAAGCCCTTGGTAGCCGATGGGTTGAGGCCGACGGGTAGGGGAGTGGCACCTCCTCGGTGTTCTCTCCTTGTTTTGTTATTTCACTCAGTAATGAATCTTATCAAATAATAGAGCTAGAACTCCCCTTTCATAGATAATAACTTCTTATTATCTACAAACTTTCCCCAATACTAATTATGTCCATACACGGGTTAGTCCACTTGGCAACTTAGTCTAACTAACTTTTCATGTGGTTACATTTTGATCCTATTAATTTATTGGTCCAACTAATCAATATTCATAACCTGTTTAATCCTATTAGTGTGTTACCTTGTATGTTTCTATTAAGTTGGCAGTAACAATTAGAAACATTGAGCGGTGTCTAGCAACACATCAATGATACCCAACTAATAGAAATAGTTAGTGATCTTGCAAACCTTATTCCGAATGTTACCGTGTTGTGTATATCCCTTTGTCTCTATATCTAGATTGGACAGGAGACATAAATGTCACACTCGTATATCCAATCCATAGATTCTCAATTCTAGAATAGGCTTATATGTACATATAACATCAATATCACATATTGATTTATCTGATTGTGGTCAGACATTCCATAAGAACTACCCCTCGATTTTCCGTGGATATTTACTCACATTATGTGGGAGGGAAAAATCATCTCTACATCACTACCATATCTCAGCTTGCTTCCTATCATGCTCGAATATCATCTTTATAGTTACCCAGTTACAGTGTAACGTTTGATAATATCGAAAAATGATATTTCACAACTAGAGTACCTAATGACTTCAAGTCTAAGGACCACAACACCATTGTCACTACGAGAAGCAGTTGTGACATTCACATAATTCATATGTAGCCTTCTCATGGTGGGTCAATCAAGTATGCCATTACTCCTAATGCATACCTATGTGTTATATTTGATATCTCCATATCAATCTACCCACATACTAGTCTATAGTGACCGTCCTATTAATCAATATACTTGACTAGGGTTATTTAAGATAAACAACAATTTTAATCGAAGGACTTCATTATATTAAATGTCTACATAAATAACAAATCAATATTCTAGCTAAAACAATGTTCATACTAAAATAAGACTGCCTCTAGGGCATCTACTCCAACAGTCTCCCACTTGCACTAGAACCAATCTGGTGCATCTCGTATGCCTATAGATCTAGTGTTTCTTTGATGCTTTCACTGAACAAGCGACTTTGTAAGTGGATCTGAAAGATTATTATATGTTGGAATCTTGCATATCTTCACATCTCCTCTATTGATGATTTCTCGAAGGAGATGGAATCTCCTAAGTACGTGCTTGGATTTCTGGTTTGACCTGGGTTCCTTGGCTTGTGCGATCCCTCCAATGTTGTCACAATACAACGCAATAGGATCCACAATGCTAGGAACCACACATAGCTCAGTGGCGAACTTCTTAATCTAAACAACTTCCTTTGCTGCACCGGATGCACCAATGTACTTAGATTCAGTTGTAGAATCAGCAACAGTCTCTTGATTAGAACGTGTCCAGCTCACAACTCCCCCATTTAGGCAAAAACACATAACCCGACTACGACCTGTAATCATCCTTTTCGGTTTGGAAGCTCGCTTCAGTGCAACCTATTTTACAGTTTTCTTCCTCCCCTCCATATATCAAGAATGCATCCTTAGTTCTTCTCAAGTACTTAAGGATATTCTTGACAGCAATTCAGTGACTCTCAACTGGATTGGACTGATATCTACATCTCATACTCAAAGCGTATGACACATCCGGTATAGTACATAACATGGTGTACATGATAAGCTCATTTGAAGGACATTCAGCCTGTGTCAGGGTGACTCCATGCGACATGAGCAAGAATCCTTTCTTGGATTCTTGCATGTTGAGCAGTTTCAACACCTTATCTATATATGTACTTTGAATTAGGATGAGCAACTTCCTAGATATGTCACCATAGATCTTGATACCAAGTATAAGCTGCATCTCCTAATTCTTTCATTGAGAACACTTATAATTATGTGAAAGTCATAAGGAGTAATGTGGGTAGACCAGTAGACTGATATGTGGGCAGACCAGTAGACTGATATGGAGATATCAAGTCTGACGATGGGTATGAATTAGGAGTAATGTCATACTAGGATTAACCACCACGAGAAGGCTACTTATAAATTATGTGAAAGTCATAAGTTCTTCTCTTAGTGACAATGGTGTTGTAGTCCTTAAACTTGAATTCACTAGATACTCTAGTTGTGAACTAGCATGTTTTGAACCCGTCAAACGTTGCACCGTAACAGGGTAACTATAAAAGTGTTAATCAGACATGATTTGAAGAAAGCTAACAGAGGTAGTGATGTATAGAGAATTTGTCCCTCCCACATAATGGGAGTATATATCCACGACCACTCGAGGGGTAGAGCTTACAGAATGGCTGGTCAAACCCAGATAATTCAATATGTGATATTGCTGTTATCTGTACAGATAAGCCTATTCCAGGATCAAGAAAGTATGGATTGGATATACGAGTGTGAAATTTTTGTCTCGTGTGCAATTCGGATATGGAGAGAAATGGATATACACAACACAGTAACATTAGGCACAAGGTTTGTCAGATGAGTGACTATTTCTATTAGTTGGGTAGCATTGGTGCGTTGATAGACACCACTCATTGTTTATAATTGTTACTGCCAAGTTAATAGAAACGTACAGGGTCACACACCAAAAGTATTAAACTGGATATGGATGTTAATTAGTAGGACTAATTAACAATTAAAATGATCAAGGATCAAAACGCAACAACATGAAAGTTTAGTTGGTCGAAATTGCAAATTGGACTAATTCGTTTATGGACGGGATTAGGCCATTAGACTAATCCTTGTATGGACAGGATTAGGCCATTAGACTAATTTGTGTATGGACATGATTTGGATATTATACTAATCCGTGTACGGACATGATTAGTATTGGGGAAAGTTTGTAGTCAATAAGGAGTTATTGACTATAAAAGGGGCATATGACACCCCCTTTTATTGGGAAGTCTCGTATCACTCGGGTGTCACTGCTAACTAATTATGTTCATGAAACACCGATGATATTTTTTTTCCAAACGAGCATTAATCTTTACTGTAAGTTCAGCTATTTTCAAAGCTTTGAAAATAGGTTCAAAGCCTTGAAATTGCACTGCATTGCATAGTATGAACTGAGGGGGAGTTCTTCCTTCTATTCATTCTATAAATCTCCTGCGCTTGATCAGGATTTATTATATGATGAAAGACAAACTAATTATGTGTTATTTCATGCCTTAATCTCATTATTTTCCTAAGTGTTTGCAGGGATTATTAGCTATATGTTTTGCAGGAAAGTTTCCTTATCTACGGACTTGCAGAATAGTAAATCTAACCCTAAAGATTGAACCAACTAACATGGAAAGGTGACAGGACCTTCCTTAAGACTGCAATTGAAAGATCATATCAAAATAAATGACAATCAAGAAGCTAGCCGTTGGAATTGAGCTGTTTAGATTCAAATATATACAGAGGATTTTTAGGGATTTCAGTTGAAGAATTCCTATATATTCTGAAATTCAAATTGATAGAATAAGAAGAAATTGTGAGATATTTAGAAGACGGAGCATTACACAGAGATTCAAAAACTCTAACGGATTGACAAGCATCATTGAAGAAGATCAAACATCCACTCAATCCATTCCAGATTCAAGACTTCAAGCTTTACTACTTAACTGTCTTCACAGTGTTCTTCATTTTGAGCTTTTATCATTTGTTATATCTTTTAATTATCCTTCTCGAGTTGTTCAAGAGGAAAAACAGATAACTTTTATTGTAATCAGTTAGCTAGAGCAGGTACTAGATAGGTTAGGGAGAATCACATGCTGGAAAAGAGCTAGGGATTACTCTTGGCCATATATCTTGGGCTTATCTTTTGATTAGTAAGAAAATTTTCAAATCCTGGAGGGATTAGATCCCTCGGGCAGAGAGTAGCTCACTTGGGACCAAACTTCGTACCAACTGACTGTGTTCATTATCTTACATTTCAGTGATACACTTATCTTCATAATTGCTTCAAAACAGGTTTCAGTTAAAAGCTTTGAAAGACTTTTCAAAGCCTCGAAAACTATCAGTACATTTCAAACTATATGTTTTTGTTTCAAAGCCTTGAGACTGAGTTCAAAGCTTTAAAACACTTCAATTTCTTCTCAAATTGTTTTAAATTCACTCCGTTGACAAAAGTTTCTATACTTTATTCAACCCCCCCCCCCCTTTTAGAGTATTTGATCATGTATTTGATACCTACACTACAATCTTCAATTACCGATTCCTCATGCAAAACCTATATCTACGACCATGCAATCGATTCCTATAACTTACATTATCTACAACATGCATTACGTTCTTCTAATATAATCACATCCCCATTCAATTAGGATTATTCCTCTAACCTATGTGCAACTAAGTGTGGGATTCATTTTTCGGGTAATTATTATCGATTCCTCTACCAATCACCACCTATGATCTTGTTCTTTCAATGTCTCACACTTAAACATAGGATAAGAACATGAATCAAAAATAGAATATATTTCATCATCAATTTAAGTTACCAAAACATGAATTATAGTCCACAATTCGCTAAAACGGCTTCAAACCCGAGCTATCGCAGAGAAATCCCGATTATAAACTTAGCTAGACATACTCTTGATCACAATAGCATGAGTTGTTGTGATAATGAGCAAAAATAAATAAAATAATTCGAGACGAGATCAAACGATGAATCATAACTCCATGGTGCTCAAAAGCATCCAAATCCTGTTCCTCCACGCCTCTTTTGTGTTTCTCCAACGTTTCTTGTCTTAGAAACTCATCCTAGGTCGTTTTGTAGTAATATGAACTCATTCCCGACCTTAAATATTCTTTTTTTCACTATATACCCCAAAATATTGCTGATTTCCGCTTCCAGGATAGTAGGTCGTGCGACCTCTGAAGTATGTCGTACAACTTACTCTACTCTAGAACTTTGCTGATCTTGTGCGGTCCTTATCTCCCTTATCTGAACTGCGTTCTGGGCCTATCTTATATCGTCGGAAAGGTATGGATATCTGCTTTCCATTGGCACAGGCCTTGCTCTAAATTTTCTTATGCAGATCAAGATAACTCCCTAAAAATTCAAGCTAGTCCAGTGCAACGTTTCCAACTATTCTTCGTTTATGCGTCTTCTTTGATGGACCAAAATTTCCTCTTCCGTACTTTGCATTAGCTCTATGACCTACCGTTGGAAAGATCTTTGATTCCACTTTCATTTTCAATTGGTCTAACTCAAAAATTATTCGTAGCACTCAGGATATAATTAAAATAGTACAGGTTAGTCACATTTGCTCCTCCAACTTTGCTTCAGTTGCTTCTTCTTTGTCCATTCCCGAGCTTTTGTCATCTTCCAAAGTTTGTTCTCACTCCCGATTAAATTTCTGAGCATGCGGTACCAGAGATACACAAAAATTACATATTGGGATCATATTTGACGTCTAAAATACTCAAATTAATCGCAAAAATGCCCGTGTTCTACACTAATGCACAAAGCTTCTATTTGCAAATATTTCATTTATCCGGCAAAACACTTATCAAAACTCATCGGGGATCATGCGAAATGGTATTTAATCCGTATAAAAAATAAATTCTTTTATGGGGTTACCAAATCCCGTGGAATCATTTGTACTCAGTGATGCACATACTTCGTTGCAGTGAAAAGAAATCATTAGACAGTTCAACTTTCCTTTGTATCCTTTCATTGAATGCTTAAAGAATCTTTCTTTTTTCAAATGGAGTCTCTTATCATGAGGGTAAATTTTTCATTTTGATCTCCACGTTTTATTTATTAAGATATATTTTCTCCTCCTTAACCTGGTCAAGTTCATTAGAGAGAATATTGACTTGAGCTTCTTTAGTGAGATTATCCTTAATTTCTCTTTGTCTTTACAAAATCTTTTGAAGGAATGAGACATCATACTCCTTGATCAGCTCAACCATCAGATCATATATTTCCTCTTTTAAGTCGGACACAGCCTGTCGGAGATCAGTTGTCTTGCCACAAGGAACCGAAAAGGGTGGTCTAATGCTATCGTTGATACCAACGGCCATGCAATGGTTATATTGGCAGTAGCAAAAGATGAGTTAGGCACAGTCTTGTTACCATCATCACAACTCTAATATTCCCCAATGACGGCTTGAGAGACGTTATAGGTGGTCTCATCATCATCAATCTTGCTTCCACCATTGATTGAACAAACTAGTGTTGCGCAATCTTCAAAAATGATAGGCTTTCTCTAGACATCCTTAAATTTGAAAATGGACCAAGAATCTGGAAAGAAATCACGTGCATATTTTTCTCCCTCATTCACTTGCACATGTGCATCTATAATGGAGCGTCAAATGGTGTCCATCTATTTGTTGCTGACGAGGTCCATTCAGCGTCTGAATACAACACCTTCGAGAAAGCTAGACAAAAACTTGAGAAGTTACGTTATGCATCAAGAGAGTTTACCAAACTCTCTTCGATCTGTACGTTAGTCCAATTAAATAAATAAAATAAACTAAGGTAACATGAGTAGGGAGATCATAGGCATAGACTGTAACACACACGAGTAAGAGTGCGTCTTCTCCTACACCGTCAATTTGCGACACTACAAAATACATCGGAAGACTACAATCGTAGAACCAATATGAGTGGTTCTTGTGTTACAATTCAATAGATCGAATAATAGACAACGCTAAAAGATAATTTCTATTCTAATTACAAGAACTGCGTAAAGATAACACAAGTGCAGTAACTGAAATGGATAACTAACTTAACAATTATGACAGTTACAGAAAAGTAAAAGAAACGACAAACAAGATATTTACTGTGGGGAAACCTTCACTATGTTCTCCGCTTGAAAAGGACAGTTAGGAGTAAAACCCATCTTCTTGCACCAACGAGTACTAGACAGCTATGTTGCTAGAAACATCATATACAAGTTATATTACGAGCTATCTCAACTGATCAACTTCTATTACTATACCCTTATCTCCCTAGTGCTCTCTTGTGTAGCACCCTTTGCGTTGTCAATCCAAGCCTCGTTTCAATTTAGTCAGCAACAGCATACTAACTCCTCGAGCTAATGACCTAAATACACGGTGCACCTCGTACAAGTGTTTACCTAGGACCTTTCCTTTGATAGTTCATTAAGTAAAGAACTCTATCTCATTTAGTCGTGAGTGAACAACTCTATAACATAGATACTATGCACCTACAGGATAGGAGAGCCGAGATGGAGCTAAGCGAATCCTTGACCTAACAGATAGAAGATACGCATACAATGGTTGACTCTACAAATCTCAGTAAGGGGAAACAACTATAGATATGACAGTATCAATGTATAATGGTTCATGATAAAAAATCTGGAAACAATAGAGAATCTATGATGATTTGAGAGAGAAATCCTCGTATTCAAATTCTGTGAGATGTTTATAAAGAAGATACGGTCTAAAATCAAGATCGGACACAAAACGAAACTAAAAATTAAATCAAAAAGGATGTTTAGTCTATGTAAATAATAAATCAATTGTAGACACAAGTATGCTGACTGAAAAAATATTCTAAATCAATAGAAGAAGATTTATATACATACTCAATTAAAAATAGAATAAAAAAAACCTAGATTTTTCTTAGAAGAGGTTACAACAACTTCAGATGAAGAATCAAAGTTGTGGGAAGCTAAGCGCCACAGGAGGAGCCTGGAAAGCTGAAATTTCAGTCAGAGGGCTGAATTGTTGGTCATTCTCCCCCCACTAATGGTGGCCGAAACCCTTGAGAAGCTCTCTCTCTCTCTCACGTGCATAGGGCGGCTACTTGTTCTTTTTCTCAATTTCAGCTTTACTTTCAATTAACTCTAGCTCTATATTTATAGAGGAGATTACATGATTTCCAAGCAAGAGAGTTCTAGAGAAAATTAATTTATGAATGCGCACTCATAGAAATTAAATTAACCAACTCTTACCTATACATGATCAATTAATAATAAAATAAGTTACTTATAAAGAAAATCTAATTTTCAATAAGAAAGATTCATTCTGAATTTCCAATTCTAAATAAAGAAAATTACATAAAAGCAATAATATTTTAGAAAATAAATAAAATTTACATAGAATAGAAATTAAGGTGCCATGTATTCTTCTTTAATAATTATGAAAATTTTCTAGATCAATACAAATTAAGGGTATGTTTGGTTTTCTAGGATTAGCAGTATTAGCAAGGCTGGAATAAACATAGTTCTGGTATTAGTTAATATTGCGTTTCGTTGTTCTGGACTAATTTTAATACAGGTACTAAAAAGTGAGAAGATGGTGTTTAATACCCCAAATTAGTCCCATCTCACATGGGGCTATTAGCTGGATTGGACTATTTATATCTTAAATTGAATTAATATTGCACGAAACCAAACACATTATTAGTTATAGCGAAGCTAATCCAGTCAAATCCTATTAAAAAAAGTTAGTCCAGTTCAGTCCAATCCGGATAGTCCGAAAAACCATACGTGCCCTAATTTTTCAAATTGAATTTTGGAAAATAGAATAATATAAACAATCAATAATTGTCCAAAATCAATTATTAGTGCGACATTTCTTTAACACTGTTTGTATCCATCTTGTTTTTTATTTACCTGGGTGCACTGTGTTTTCAAAAGCTTTCTGTCGAACTGGCTTCTATTTTAGCCCGATTTCAAGTAGTGCATGAGCTCTACACTATCCTTAGACAAGGATCAAAATGGTAAGAGTGAACTAGATAGAATTCCGGGGTTTGATTGGCTCACTTCTCTATCTTAATGCAAGTAATCCAGACATCATGTTTAGTGTTTGCATGTGCTAGATTCCAAGCAGATCCTAAAGAGTCTCACTTAGTTGTTGTCAAAAGAACATATTCTGATATCTCAATGGTACCAAAGACTTCGTGCTTTGGTATCCTAAACAGTCTAACTTCTCTCTGTGTGGCTATCCACATGCTGATTTTCCAGGATATAACGTTGACAAAAACCGCACTTCAAGGTGTTGCCAATTCCTTGGAACATCTCTGATTAGCTGGCATTCTAAAAATCAAAATTCAGTAACCTTATCAGCAGTAGAAGAAGAATACATAAAAGCTGGAGCTTGTTGCTGAAAAGTTCTATGGATAGCTTAAAGATGAGAGATCTGGGTTATGACTTCAGAGATATACACATCAAATGTGACAACACTTGTGCTATCTCAATTGAAAAGAATTTAGTACAACATTACAGGACTAAGAACATTGATGTTAGACATAACTTTATTAGAGATAATGTGGAGAAATGTGTATCTTTATCATTTGTGCCAACTAACTTGCAATTTGCAGACATCTTTACTAAACCACTGCCAGAGGATAGATTCACATCCCTGAGATTGGAACTTGGCATTTTGAATAAGGAAACACTGGTTTGGGGGGAGCATCAGGTAACTTATATGTGGTTCAATGTTTTATAAAGTTTTTCAAAGCCTTGAAAATTGCGTCTGCAGTATCACAGTTTTTCAAAGCCTTGAAGTTCTTTTCAAAGATTTGAATATAAATCTGAGTACTATATGTTCAATGAATGGATCACTAATGCAGGGTGTTATCTCTGTAGTCAATTTCCTAACTTTATTTTTACATTAATAAAAAATCTTTTTCAAATCAGAATAATACTCTTTCCTTTACACACGTCACACACGAGTTTGAATTTCAAATAAACTTTTTTTCTTCAAATATTTGGAAATTATTAGTTTCCTACATTAACTCTAACTCTTTAGTATCTATCTACTCTCTTTTCTCTATCTCTTCTATCTTTCCTGCCTCTATCTTCTAAACCCTAATTCTTATGGATTCACCAAGATCCTCTAAAAGAATCAAGATGGCTGTAGGATCAAAGAAGAACACATTGCAGAAAAGAAAAGAATGATAAGAAGAATTTCAAGCTATCAGTGATAATTCTAATTCTAAAACTTTCAGTGCACCAAAGCTACCCTCTTCTCTTGAAAAGAAGAAAATAAAAAAGAACAAGGATGATCAGACTGTTACTTCAAGCAAGAAGAAGTAAGATCTAGTGGCTAGTTCTGGGAAACAAAAGGGTATTTAGATTGCCTGTCCAAAGAAGGTGAAGAAGTTAATGGAAGCCCATAAATCAGACAACGGGAAGGAGATACAAGGATCTAAAGAAGACAAAGGGAAGGAGATTCATATATACATTTAGAAGAAATCAACTTTTGGTTAGAGATCTATCTATACAGATCGGTTTATCAATCATGGTGCACATGGAATTTGGTTAGATGTGTTGGAATTGTGCCCTAGAGGCAATCTGTTTCTTGTGACATGTGTGGATTTACTACTCATTACGTTATCGATATGGAGATATATTAACATGAATGAAGTCCTTAGAATATAAATGTTATATTCTTAAATATCCCTTGTCGATTATATTGATTAAAAGGACAATCAAATATAGACGAGTATGGGGTCGGATTGGTATGGAGAAATCACGATCTGACACATGGGTATGCATTAGGAGTAATGTCATACTGAATTGACCCAAAACGAGGAGGATACATTAGATTATGTAAAATACACAATCGCTTCTCGTAGTGCTAATGATATTGTAATCCTTAGACTTGAAATCACTAGATACCCTAGTTGTGAAATATCATGCTTTGATATTATCAAACGTTGCGCCTTAACCGGGTAACTATAAAGGTAGGTATCGGGCATGATAGGAAGCAAGCTTAGAGATCGTAGTACGTAGAAATGATTTATCCCTCCAACATAATGGGAGTAAATATCCATGGGCCACTTGAGGGATGGTGCTTATAGAATGTCTGGCAAGACTCAGATAAATCAATATGGAGATATTGATGTTATCTGCAAGAATGAGCATATTCCCAGGATCGAGGAACTATGGATTGGATATACTAGTGTGACTAATATGTCTCGTGTCCAATCCAGATATGGAGACAAAGGGATAACACAATACATGAACATTGGGCATAAGGTTTGTCGGATGACTATTTCTATTTGTCGGGTAGCGTCGATGTCTTGCTAGAGGCCGCTCCATGTTAGTACTAGTTACTACCAACAAAGTAGAAACCTATGGGGTCACACTCCCTATGGATTAGACCGGACATGGGAATTAATTAATATGATTAATTAATTAGAAGGATCAATACACAACTACTTACAAACTTAGTAGGACTAAATTGAAAGTTGGACTAATTCATGTATGGACATGATGAGGATAGGGGCTTTTATGCAGTCAACAAGGAGTTGTTGGACTATATAAAGGACACTCCTAGCTTCCTTTCCACACTAATGCTCATAACACATTGAGTGGGATAGAGAAGCAAGGAGAGAGAGCAAGACCAAGGAGGTCCGAACCCCCCACGGTCCGCCCCTACCACGTCGGCCAAAGAAAGAGGGATGAGCCCCTCTTCTTGTATTCGTTGCGTGATTGTGATCTTCATACTCTTCCTCCTTCAATCCTAGCTAGCACAAAGGTTTGATGGATCTGATTTCAATACTGGGAGTGGACTATCCATAGAGACGTGAATACAATTTCACGTGAGAAGTCATCACAGGAGAACCCAAAGGTATGTAGATACTAGAATCCTTTACTATCGTTATGTAGTCTCTTCCTGTGATCCATGGTGGGATTTGAGCATGATTACTTTTATTATTCCGCTGCGTAACCTGCGTCAAAACCAAAAAAATATGGATTTGCCTCTACTCCTATTTCTTATTGTAGTATGATCAATACTAGCATGTTGAATGATATGGATTTGTAGTGTATAAGGAGATTGAAACAGAGTTCAATTTGGAAAATTCTAAACCCTTATGAGATTTCATACCCTAGGCTTACCTGACCCTTCTACCTGAATCTAAAACAGGTGAATGCTTTGGATCTAACCGTATCATCCTAGGTGTCTGGTATTACTATGGAGTTAGATCATGCTGATTTTCCTAGAGTTTTGGGGTGTCCAAAGAGGTAAAATACATAAAACTGATCTAGCAAGAGTGATGGTATAAAGATGGATAAGAAAGAGTTCTTCTTGCCTAATTTAACCACTACCTCTAAGCAGTTAACTCATTTTGTGTTGTTAAAGCCAAAATCTTCTTAACCATTATGATGAGGTGTGTGGTACCAAAAGAAACTCTAAGGAATTTTTATCTAATAGGGTATTGTATGTGATGTACTTGGTGATGCATGAATATGGAATTGATTTACCAATCATTGTAAGAACAGGAAACATCCTCTACCCTATGACAACCCCCTCCCACTATTCTTTGACCATCTGGGAATACCTGTTGAAAAGGAAGAGACAATCACAATTGGTTTTGTAATTATAGACAAGAAATCTTTTCAAATGATTGGAATTAAGAAAACCAGTGAGGGAGAATGGAAATTCTACTCAAAATTGTCTGATGATGAGTTAAAGGCCAATAAATTTCAAAGCCTAAGTCCTTAAACACTCCATTAGCCCTACCTTCTACCACTCAGGACCAGTCTCAATTTCTTCAGAAGATGGAATTCATTAAAAATGAACTGGATGAGTTAAATCAGGGTTAGTATCAGCTTAGTAATGAGATTTAGGAAGACCAATTACATGATAGAAAGTGTTTGTAAGAGTATAAACTTGGTACATGTGGAAGAAGAAGATACTCCAGTTCCAGAAGGTTCGAGGAAGTCAGGTTCCACCAAGGACCTATTTGATGAGAACAATACTGAGGATGAGGCTATTGACGATGGATGCTGGGAAAAGGGTTGCTGAGGACAAGAAACCTGGTAATGAAAATAATATTGACTCAGGGTATAACTCAATATTGTAAAGAAGAAGAAACATAAAGGAAAGGTTCTAGCAGTTGTTTAATCTGCTGATCAGTTTGAAGATGATGAAGTTGATGATGAGCCTGGTGAAGATGTTGCTCAAGAAGAAGCTGCACAAGAAGAAGATCAGCAAGATGATGATGAAGAAGATAAAGGAGACAGTGACCAAGAGGATGCTGCAGAGCCTAAGACAAGTGAAGATCCAAAGCCTTGAATCCAGCCCTTCTTTCTTCTTCTAAAGCCTTGATTCTATCCTCTCTCTTATTTCAAAACTTCTTTTAAGTTTTTTTTTTTTTTTTTTTTTTTTTTTTTTTTTTTTTTAAATAATTTGATCCAACATTTTCTCACTTTCTTGATGAAATTAAAAATGGGGGAGGAATTTAGGAAGATCTTAGGACTATCGGTTGTGTTTGGTTTTGGTTGTATTTCGTTTTGGAATTGCGGATTGTTTTAGCTTTGAACTGGTTACTTGGTTTGTTTTAGATTCAGCTATTATAAATGTTTGTATTGTTATTTGATTTTGATCTTATATGTTGTTTCTGCAATGCAACTAATGTCTATCTTCTGCCAAAATACAGTTCAGACAAAAGAGTTGGTCTTGTCTTTCCTATCTATGTCACTACCATCTCTAAGCATGCATCCTTATTGAATCCGACGAACACCTTTATTACTACCCAGTTACGGTGTAGCGTTTCACGATGTCAAAACAGAATATTACACAACTAGAGGATCTAGTGACTTCAAGTCTAACGATGACAATACCGTTGTCACTACGAGAAGCACTTGTGACTTTACATAACTTGTATGTAGCCTTCTCTTCATGGGTCAATCCAATATGCTATTACTCCTAATGCATACCCATGTGTTATATCGTGATATCTCCATATCAATCCAACCCCATACTAGTATATAGTTGATCGTCCTGTTAATCAATATAATTTACTAGGGATATTTATGATAACTAAGAACTTCATTATATTAAATATCCGTATAAATAATACAATGAATGTTTCTAGCCAAAATCACTATCCATACTAAAAAGATTTCCTCTAGGGAACCAATTCCAACACTCTCCCACTTGCACTAGAGCCAATCTGCCGCATCCTGTATGCCCATAGACCTAGTGTTCTCTTCATGCTTGCGCTGAAAAAGCGGCTTTGTAAGCGGATCTGACAAATTCTCATGTGTAGGAATCTTGCATATCTTCACATCTCCTCTATCGATGATATCTCTAATAATATGGAAATTTATGAGTACGTGTTTGGATTTCTGGTGTTACCTGTGTTCCTTTGATTGTGCGATCGCCTTAGTGTTGTCGCAATACAACTCTATTGGATCCACAATGCTAGGAACAACACCAAGTTCAGTAATGAACTTCCTAATCAAAACTGATTCCTTTGATGTGCCACTCGCAGCAATGTACTGAGCCTCAGTTGTAGAATCAGCAACCGTCTCTTGCTTGGAACTCTTCCAGCACACAACTCCTCAATTCAGGCAGTACACGAATCCCGACTACGATATGAAATCATCTCTGTCATTTTGGAAGCTTGCATCAGTGTAACCCCTTACAAGCAACTCTTCCTACCCTCTATAGATCAAGAACGCATACTTAGTTCTTCTCAAGTACTTTAGGATGTTCTTAACCACTATCCAGTGACTCTCACCCGGATTAGACTGATAAATGCTTTTCATACTCAATGCGTATGACACATCTGGTCTAGTACATAACATGGCGTACATGATGGATCCTATGGTCGAGGCATACGGTATCCTACTCATTCGTTCCCTCTCAATCTCATTGGAAGGACAATCACGCTTCCAAAGAGTGATTCCATGCGTCATGGGCAAGAATCCCTTCTTGGAATCCTGCATGTTGAACCGATTCAACACCTTGTCTATATATGTACTTTGACTTAGGCCTAGTAGCTTCGTCGATCTATCTCTATAGATCTTGATACCAAGTATATAAGTTTCTTCCCCTAAGTCCTTCATTGCGAAACACTTTCCCAGCCAAGCTTTCACAGATTGCAGCATGGGCTCCCACTAACCTTCTAATAGACACAATATTCATCTTCGTTCTTGATGAAGTCAAACTCTTTGACTGCTTCATCAAACATCGATTCCAACTATAGAAGCTTGCTTTAATCCATAAATGGATCGTTTTAGCTTACATACTTTATTTTTATGCTCTGGATCCACAAAATCCCTAGGTTGTGTCATGTACACATCCTCGAGGAGGTTTCCATAAAGAAATGCTGTTTTGACATCCATCAGCCAAATCTCATAGTCGTAGTAAGCTGCAACAGCAATTAGGATTCGAATTGGTTTGGTCATTGCGACTGGTGAAAAGCTTTCATCATAGTCTATACCATGAATCTGTCTGAATCTTTTTTCCACCAATCGGCGCATATAGGTAATCACATTACCATCCATGTCGGTCTTCTTCTTGAAGACCCACTTGCACCCTATGGGCCGCGCCTGTAACACCCCTAATTCCCGAGAGAGTTCTTAGTGCAATAACAAGACTTTCGGGGCGAATTTGTAAATAATTTGTCACGGCTTTAAAGCGGGCATTTTGGAGTGTTGGCCATATTTGGAAGTTTTTAGAATGATTTTGAAGCAGTAGAGATGTTCGGAGTGGTTTTGCAATTCTCTGAAATCAAGTAGAACCTCTATTTCTAGTTTGTACCCTAAAGTTTGAAAAACTACACTTTCACCCTCACATGCATGCTTGCCACTTGTCCAAGACATTTTGACACCTCCTCCTTAGGTGGTAACATCTCCAGCCCCCCTCTTCACCAGCACAAGCTGGAGAGAGAAAAAAATCCCTCTCTCTCTCTCTCTCATCAATCCTCTTCTTCTTCCTCTGTCTTCACCAAGAACAACCACCACCAACTCCACCATAAGGCTTCCTCTTTCCGACCTGCTGCTACCAGAGGTAGCCATCGATGCCAGGAGTAAAAAGCACAAAATGATTTCGGAAAAGACGGAGTATCGAGTGAGAAATCCGAGTTTGAAGGTAAGAACCCTAGTTCGGTATTTCGTCGTTTCTCCCTTCTCGTTGCAACCCATCGAAATTAACCCACATATTCTTGTTTCTTGTGTTGAGGCGAGTCCGGGAAGCACAAGCATGACCCCCAATTCGACAATTTTTGCTCCGGCCACCATGCATGCCGAACCCATCCGCCGCCAAACCTCCATAGCCACCGCATTCTTGGTAAGCTCTCATTTCTTGCTCATTTTTGTTGGGTATTTCACCAAAATGATCCTTAGGACACGATTAACCTATTTTGCAACCTCTAATCTGCCGAGAATGTGGTTAGGATCGAGTTTGATTATTGTTTCATCCATTTTGTTCGTTTTTTTTGGAACATAAACTACCTCTGTTCAAATGCTTGTAACTCTCTCGTTTTTTTATCTGTTTTGAGTGATTCAGGACTCTCTGGAATCCTCAGACAATTGGCTACAACTTTCATGTTTTAATATTCTTCAAATTCGGTCTCTGACCCAGCCAAAAATCGGATTGAAGTTGCTGTGTTCGTGCTTGTTCATGCTGAGTTTTTACCACCAGCATTTTTGATCAAACTTTGGACTCATGTATCTTCCTCGTTTTTAATCCGTTTTGGATGATTCTTAGCTTTCTGGAAATCCTGTACATAGTTCTATAACTCTTATTCAGATTTATTTGTTTGATTTCAAGTCTAACCTACCTCAATTTGGCCTTGAAGTGGGCTGGTTTGATGTGTTTTGAACCATCAAAAGCTGAATTTTTTCTAAGTATGGAGCTATGTTGAAGTATCAATTTTGTGACATCTATAACTTCCCGAAATGTTAATGAAATCTTGTTTTTCTTTCTCCTGTGTGTAGATGATGTATAATACTTCATTTCATCGTCTCTGAGTCATCTTCAAATTTATAACGGATTTCTCACAAAACGAGCCTAAAGTTGCTAGTTTGAACTCATAAAGCACTATTTAATTTTTCTAAGTATTAAATCGTAATTTTCATTCAACTTTGGCTAGCGATATTTCTTTGAATACTTGGAGTTTTTAGGAGTTCAAATATGTTCTGGAATCTTTGATCTACCATCTTCAAAACCCTATTCTTATATTTCCAAGTATCCCCCTCAATTGATCACAAATCAGCTCTAAAGTTGAGTAGTTGAGTCGATTTTCCTCTATTTTTGACATTTGAATTCGACATTCTAAATGACATTTCTAGCCTTAGCGTTCTTCATGAAACTTGCTCGTATTCATATTTTGAGTCTAAATATCAAGTTTGACCAAGTTTGACTTTTCGCAGACCCTAGTTTGACTGAACTGTATAGGAGGGGCAAAATAGTAATTTCACTTAAACTTTGAATTGAGATTAGTTTAGTAACTTGGAGTTTGTCAGCATGTCTTGTATGCTTATTTGGAGTACTTGTATGTAATTCCGGGCTAGGGTTAACCAAGTCAAATGTTGGGGTCTTTTTGCAGTTTTACTAAACTTCGGGGGCCTACGTGCATTTAATTAAAACTTCACACTTGAACTAATTTAATGTTTTGAGACTAAAAACCTGACTTAGAAGGATATTTGAAGTCTCAAGAAGGAAGTATTTGAATCGGGAGTTATCAAATCAATGGTGGGGGGTCTTTTTGCAATTTTACCAAACTTTAGGGGCCTAAGTTCAAATTTATTGAAAGTTGTAGATTTCGATGCTATGTACATATGGGAGAGTTTAGAGTCATTCTTACATGTTTTTGGGCCAATATGATTATAATTTGGGGACCGGGCAACTAGACAGTTTTGAAGTATGAGGGGCGTTTTAGTCATTTATCTTGCACGACCCGCATTCCATGGCATTCTTGCATACAACCTCATATAGAGGGTAAATGCTAATAGACTATATACTTGACTTGTTTATATCCAGCCGACGTTAAGGATCGTTCGAAGTAGACGTATGTATTGTGTTGCTGCATTTACCGTAAGACCCGGAACCAATATGGGACGAGAGTTGTAGGAGTGCTAGCTTTGCGTTGCGCCTTTCATGGCTCAGAGGTAAGTACATATGTACGGCATTTTCATATCAAAATCTACGTGTGTGCTTGATGTTTCAAATGAATGTTTGTTATATGAAATAGTATGAGAATGCATGTTTTCCACTCAAAAGTTGTTAAACTATTTTATTCATCTCCTTTGAGAACTCTTGGAAATTACTTGTGAAATTTTGATATTCCGATTCTGGTTATGTGGAAGAGAAGTAATAAAATACCTCTAATAGACTTAGGACGATGTACAGAGTACTGTTATTAATGGGAGGCGTCAAGCGATCCTCCATTTTCTTATGGCTAAGACCATTGAAGCAATGCTTCTTATTATTGGATAGAACGTCAATGTTCAAAAATCCGCCCCCGATGAGCCAAAATGTATCAAGATATTGAGGCCAAGGGGTTTATAGAGCTATAGAGTGCTACTTATACTTGTAAGGGTCACTACGGTATAGGGGTGTCGACACTTAAGGCCTTTTAGCTAATGTTGTGAGCGGGGTTGACGAATGGGCTCCCTTAACGCTCGGGTGAAATAGGGTTTGATAGACCCTAGAAGGAACCCTTAGTGATTATTTCGTGATCCCTCTGTTTACATCGATCCTGCTGGTGGCTCTTGACACGCCTCAGCTAAATTATACTGTTGATTGAAGTCGAAATTAAAAATTGACTACTTATTAATGTTGTTTGTGGCTCTTGATATGCCCTAATCGATTGAAATGAATTTTAAATCTTGGCTACTCATGAACTACTATCGTTATCAGTTCAAATGAACTTGTTTACTCTGGATATTTTACCAACTACTCGCGGTTTCTCAATGTTATTAAATTGAGAGGTTTTTGTTACTCGATTACTTCAAGTTGATCCAAATTCTCCAATATGATAGTTTTACTGTTTAAATCTTCTGATTTGTTTCAACTCATGCTTCCGTGACACTCATTGCTTTACATGTCGTAGTGTGTACTTACTCAATTTTTACTGATCAATTTCTTCAAAACTGCTACGGCTTTTGCCATTTTAAAACCGCAGGTCGTCAATCAAAGTGGGGGATGGGAACGCTGGAACGAGACGATGAAGTATAGCTTAACTTAGATCACTTAGTAGATCACAAATGTTATGTTTTAAATTGTACTTATTATCGAAATTTTGTTATGTACATTAAGCGAAATGTAATCTTAATAGTATATTTCTACTTTTGGTTGTCGATTGTCTCTTTAACCCTGAACCGAGATCCCGGGTTGTTTCAGCGCCCCTTGGGGTGGTTCCACCAAAGTCCATACTTTGTTGGTATACATGGATTCCATATCCGGTTCCATGCCATTGCGCCACTTCTGAGAGTCTCGCCCTTTCATGGCCTCTCCATAGGTAGTAGGATCATCATTTATGAGCATCGTGTCACCAGACTCAGTCACGAGAAGTCCATACCTCTCTGGCTTCTGGATCACTCTACTGGACCTACGAAGCTCTTGTGTTACTTGAATAGGTCCCTCCACAATATTTTGCGGTTCTTGTTCATGTTCCATATCAGGATTAGTAGTTTGTGGTTCTTGAGTTTCTTCAAGTTCTACAGTCCTCCCACTTGCTTCTTTAGAGACAAATTATCTTTCTAAAAACACGCCGGTCCGAGCAACAAGCACTTTGTTCTCAGTTGGATTGTGGAAGTAATACCCTTTAGTTTCCTTAGGGTATCCCACAAACTTAAACTTATCCGACTTAGGCCCGAGTTTGTCTGATTGTAAACATTTTACATAGACATCACAACTCCAAATCTTCATCAACGACACTGTGCGATGCCTCCAACTCCATATCTAATGTGGTATCTTCATGACTGTTTAGATGGAATAAAGTTAATGGTGAGAGCTGCACACAATAGAGCGTAGCCCCAAAAGGATAATGGAAGATCAGTTTGACACATCATAGATCGAACCATGTCTAACAGTGTTCGATTCCTCCTCTCGGACACGCAATTCCACTGTGGCATTCCAGGTGGAGTGAGTTGGGATATTATCTCACACTCTCTAAGATAGTCGTCAAACTCTTGGCGCAAGTATTCTCCTCCACGTTCCGATAGTAGATCTTTGATACTTTTTCCAAGTTGCTTCTCTACTTCATTCTTGAATTATTTGAACTTTTCAAAGGATTCAGATTTGGCCTTCATAAGCTATACAAATCCGTATCTACTGAAATCATCAGTAAATGTAATGACATAGACATAACCACCCCTGGCAGGCGTTGCAAATGGCTCACACACATCAGTATGCATGAGCACCAATTGCATGCTCAATTGTCCTCTCACCTTTCTTATTGAAAGGGTACTTTGTCATTTTCCCCAATAAACAAGCCTCACATGTCTCATATGATTCAATATCAAATGAGTCTAGAAATCCACCCCTATGGAGTCTAGATACATGTTTCTCGTTTATGTGGCCTAAACAACACTGCCATTGATAAGCAAGATTTAAATCATTAATTTTAATCCTCTGGGTATTTATGTTATAGATATGATTATTTTGATCAAGGATATATAATTCATTAAATAATTGCGCACTACAATAGTGAATACTATCAAAATAAATGGAGCAAAAATTGTCCTTTATTGAAATAGTAAAACCTTCAGTGTCCAAACAAGAAACAGAAATAATGTTTCTGCTCATAGCAGGCACAAAATAGAAATTATTTAATTCTAAAACTAATCCAGAAGGCAGAGACAGCTTGTACACGCCTATAGCCAATGCAGCAACCTTTGCTCTATTCCAAACGCGCAGATCTATCTCCACTTTAGCCAATCTCCTACTTCTCTTTAGATCCTGCACATTTCGAAAATTGTGAGATCAACATTTAGTATCCAATAGCCAATATGAAGAGCAAGTAATATTGACATCTATTACCTGGTGGTGGTGGAATCACTATTCCAAGCTTTTTATCCTCCAGATACTTTGGGCAGTTCCTCTTCTAGTGTCGAGGCTGACTACAGTAGTGACAATCACCCTTAGTCACGCCCTTGGCAACGCCACCAACAGGCTTAAGAGCAACTTCCTTGGATTTAGCAACTGCCTTACCTTTTCCTTTGGAGGTAGAGGCAAACCTTTTTCCCTTCTATTTATGCACCATCATTATGGCCTTGCCCTTTCCCTTGTTGATGCTTTGTTCAGCTGTCCTCAACATATTGAGTAGATGAACTATCCATAACTCTCATGCAACAATTCCAACACGAGATATGTGGCCAACTCTTGACCCGCCGAAAACCCGAGATTCTCCAAGTACCCGATCATTCGGAGTACATGAGGTCCCACTGGGTTTCCCTCTTACATATGATATTTAATCAATTCCTTGGAGATTTCATATTTCTCAACCTTGGCCTTCTCTTGAAATAGCTTCTTCAGATGTGCGATCATATCAAACGTAGCCATGTTCTCATGTTGCTTCTGGAGCTCAGAGCACATGGTGCAAAGCATCAGGCAGACTGCATCATTAGCATAATCAACGAACTTTTGATGCGCCTTTAGGACTGCAGCGGTATTGTTCTCTGGAGCCTGGGGAACATTTTCCTCTAGGGTGTACATTTTCTTTTCCTTCTTGAGAACGATTCTCAAGTTCCTGTACCATTCTAGGAAGTTGGTTCCAGAAAGCTTGTCCCTCTCAAGGATTGAGCGTAGGAAATGTGATGAACTCGATGAGTTGTTTTCCATTGGAATTATACAAAATGAGAAATATACAAGTTTTAATATTTAGTGAATTAATAACTATATTTAATATTGGCTAGATTATTAAATATAGCTCCCACTATTTTTATCGTATTAATAACTCTCAAATTATAATGCAGAAAATATCATTATATTTTCTAGTGGGTGCCAAGATCCATATTTCACTTCTTCTGAGCTTGCTTTGGCAAGTCACCCAAAATTGGTTATTTAGGTTGGAACAATTTCCAATTGCATCCTTATGCAACTCTTGGTTCAATTGGGCAAATAACTCCTTATCTATCGATCTCATAGATAATCCCAATTGGTTGCCTCTAGGCTTTTAACCTTATAACAATTACCTAGTTGCGTCCAACCTCTTATTTAAACAATTGCACATTACTTGCTTGTGCCATCGCAACATAATCATGACAAACCAAGTCGCCCTGCTTTGGCACGCACGAGCTTGATAATCATGATCATGAAGAGTGTTTAAGTAACGAGAAGGCAAAGCACAATATTTAAATTGAGGTATGTTCCCTTCAATTTTAAATTATTTTGTTGATCCATATCAAATGATCTACTATTAGTAGGGCTAACTCACAAATAAAAGATTCGGGTTGTTAATTATCTTATTATAATTTTTTCATGCATCTACCATACACCAACAATAAATAACAAGACAATAAAATAAACAACCACAAAAGAAAAATTAACGTGATATGGATATGGCCTCTAATCTAAGATATTCTCAAGCCAATGAGAATATCTATGAACCCTAAAAAAAATAGCAAGCTCATCTTCATGTGCCTCCAACTTTTTGTCTATGCTCTATAGCTCTTTGTGAATTGTCGCCTTCTTGCGGTTTTTCCATTTCTGTAGGATTCTTTTTCTCCATGTCTTGAATATTATATATTTTATCTAATTCTAGCTAGCATCCAGACTAAATAAAAAGATCTCACTAGTTGAGAAAAAGCGTAGTTCGCAGAGCATAAAGCATAATTAATTATTACATTAAATTGATCAGCTCGCATGACGTAAAACAAACCACAAAATAAACATACAGAACAAACCACAACCTAAGGCCATATCCACTCACCATGTAAAAAGCACATAAAAATTTAAAATCCAATTTTAACGCGCTTGGTCGATTTTAATTGTTTTTGGTTGTGCTAGGGTCAAAACAGCCCAATAGGGTTCTCCATGGCTTTGGACGAAACCCTAAAGGACCATGGCACGTCGTTGGGCCGGTCGTCCTAGCCCATGCGCGACCAAGCCGTGCGCTAGGGCCGGCCCAAGACCTTGGTCGTGCCTCACTTAGACAGCAAGGCAAGAGGGGCGGTACAAACGGGGGCCGAACCTCTCCATGGAGTTGTTTCCAAAATAACTTCTTGCCTTGTTGCCCAAGATTTTCGCAAGATTAGTTGTTTCCTGTTTGAAAAACCCTATTTCAAGCATGTGCCCAAACCCTAGCCGTCAAGATCCAAAAATTCACATCCTATGTTGAAAGCTCAGGTTGTACAAGACTTGAAAAAGCTTGACTATTTTAAGGCCTTGAATCAGCTTTCAAAGCCTTGAATCAGCTTCAGAGCCTTGAAAATAGTTTGAAAATAGTTTGATTTTCAAGGCCTTGAAACTAAATTCAAAGCCTTGAAACTGCTTAACTTGAATGCATATTCTGAGGGGGAGTTTTTATGCTAACTCTCTGATTTGATTTACTCTCTTTCCTTCATATGTTTGATTTATTAGATGATGAAAGACAAATTGTTGAACATGTTTGGAATCACAATATCTATATATACTATTTGAGAATGAGTTTCTTTGAGAGATTGCCACGTGTCACTGCAGTTTAAATATTACTGAATTTAATATGACATTGAAATTTTGAAATTAATTTTGAAATTTAATAATGGCGCGGAAGTTAAAAATGTAAAAACTAACGAATGTGAAATTTTCAAATAGAGCCGAGTTGAATTTAATTTTTTTTAGGTGAATTGAATGTTTCTGAATTGGAAATATCCAAATCAATGGCTTTGTACCTATTTCGTAATTGTACCCAACCCACCATTTTGGTTGAATAATGATTGATTTGCGTCCAATTCTTACAAATTTTAGTTCCCGTTCATACTATATTTTTTGAGCAACCCATTCATAATATATTTTTATTTGCCTCATTTGTACCAAACCTTTCATTAATAAATTCATCCAACATTTCAAAGAGTATCTCGGCCAATGTGGGTTCCTTCCATATCATCAATTCATTTTTCTCCATTAAATCTCATTTTCTACTCCTCTCCACTAGCGATGGACAACATGCAATAACGGAATACCATTCTAAGCTAGCTCGCGGATCTGGTGAGTTTTTGTCATGATGAGTTGATTCTACGCTCCAAAAATGTGCATCCTCATGCTAAAGTTAGTGAATGTTTTTCGATTTGGTCATACTTTTTAATTGTCTGTAATTTTTTTCCAACTATTCCCCTTATATTTTCTTCAACTTTTTGTGTCAAATCTTCTTAAACTTCATTTATATGTTTGTGTAATACTAAGGACAGTGGGCAAAAGAATTTACATACGCGCAGGATTCACTGTTGAATCCTTGACGCGCCGTCCCGCATAGGTACAATTGGAACTTCATTTATATAGTTTTAAGTGTTCCATCATGTTTTACCTTGATTTATATACACGTGAGTTTCGATATAGAACGCAGGGTCGTTGTCGCTGAGCAAGTCGTATTTCCAGCAAGAGGAGTACAAACAAAATGTCAGATTAATTTAGTTTTTTCGGTTTTTTATTTTTTCTAAACTTTTCGATTTAGTCCCTACTGCCACGAATTCTTGAATGGGTTCGCGGGGATTTGTTTATCGGTAATTTGCAATATTGATTGGATCATTATGCAGTTGTGGTAGTGGAGGGTGTATGCAATGTGTATATGATTCGCAATTAATTTTCAGTTATAAAATATTAAATAACAAGTGTTGAAATTATTTCTCAAAAAATGTAAGTGATATCTATATATACTATTTGAGAATGAGTTTCTTTGAGAGATTTCCACGTGTCACTGCAGTTTAAATATTACTGAATTTAATATGACATTGAAATTTAGAAATTAAAGTTGAAATTTAAAAATGGCCCCGAAATTAAAAATTTAAAAACTGGACGAAGTTGAAATTTTCAAATAGAGCCGAGTTAAATTTTTTTTTAAAAAAATATTGAGGTGAATTGAATGTTTCTGAATTTGAAATATCCAAATCAATGGCGTTGTACCTATTTCGTAAGTGTAACCAACCCACCATTTTGGTTTTATCAATCAAAAATGATTGATTTGCGTCAAATTCTTACCTTTTTTAGTTCCCGTTCATACTATATTTTTTGAGCAACCCATTCATACTATATTTTGATTTGCCTCATTTGTACTAAACTTTTCACTAATAAATTCATCTAACATTTCAAATAATCTCTCGGCCAATGTGGGTTCCTTCCATATCATCAATTCATTTTTCTCCATTAAATCTCAATTTCTACTCCTCTCCAGTAGCAATAACGGAAAGACCGTTCTAAGCTAGCTCGCGGATCCGGTGAATTTTCGTCATGATGAGTTGATTCTACGCTACAAAAATGTGCATCCTCATCGCTAAAGTTAGTGAAAGTTTTTTGATTTGGTCATACTTTTTAATTGTCTGTGATTTTTTTCCGACTATCCCCTTAATATTTTCTGCAACTTTCCGTGTCAAATCTATTTCAACTTCATTTATATGTTTGTGTAATACTAAGGACAGTGGGCGAAGGAATTTACATACGCGCAGGATTCACTGAGGAATCCTTGACGCACCGTCCCATATAGGTACAATTGGAACTTCATTTATATAGTTTTAAGTGTTCTATCATGTTTTACCTTGATTTATATACACGTGAGTTTCGATACAGAGCACAGGGTCGTTGCCACGAAGCAAGTCGTAATTCCAGCTAGAGGAGTACAAACAAAAGGTCGGATTAGGTTAGTTTTTCGGTTATTTATTTTTCTAAACTTTCCGACTTAGTCCCTACTGCCACGAATTCCTGAATGGGTTCGCGGGGATTTGTTTTTCGGTAATTTGAAATATTGATTGGATCATTATGCAGTTGTGGTAGTGGAGGGTGTATGCAATGTGTATATGAATCGCAATTTATTTTCATTTATAAAATATTAAATAACAAATGTTGAAATTATTTCTCAAAAAATGCAAGTGATATCTATATTTACTATTTGAGAATGAGTTTCTTTGAGAGATTCCACGTGTCACTGCTGTTTAAAAATCACTGAATTTAATATGACATTGAAATTTAGAAATTAAAGTTGAAATTTAAAAATGGCACCGAAGTTAAATTTTTTAAAACTAACGAAGTTGAAATCTTCATATAGAGCCGAGTTAAATTTAAATAAAATATTTAGGTGAATTGAATGTTTCTGAATTGAAACATCCAAATCAATGGCTTTGTACCTATTTTGTAAGTGTACCCAACCCACCATTTTGGTTCTATAAATCAAAAATGATTGATTTGCGTCCAATTCTTACCATTTTTAGTTCCCGTTCATAATATATTTTTTGAGCAACCCATTCATACTATATTTTGGTTTGCCTCATTTGTACTAAACCTTTCATTAATAAATTCATCCAACATTTCAAAGAATCTCTCGGCCAATGTGGGTTCCTTCCATACCATCAATTCGTTTTTCTCCATTAAATCTCATTTTTTACTCCTCTCTAGTAGCGATGGAGAACATGCAATAACGGAAAGACCTTTCTAAGCTAGCTCGCGGATCTGTTGTGTTTTCGTCATGATGAGTTGATTCTACGCTACAAAAACGTGCATCCTCATCGCTAAAGTTAGTGAATGTTTTTTGATTTGGTCATACTTTTTAATTGTCTGTTATCTTTTTCCAACTATTCCCCTAATATTTTCTGCAACTTTCCGTGTCAAATCTTCTTCAACTTCATTTATATGTTTGTGTAATACTAAGGACAGTGGGCGAAGGAATTTACATACGCGCAGGATTCACTGTTGAATCCTTGACGCACCGTCCCGTATAGGTACAATTGGAACTTCATTTAAATAGTTTTAAGTGTTCCATCATGTTTTACCTTGATTTATATACACGAGAGTTTCGATACAGAACGCAGGGTTGTTGCCGCGGAGAAAGTCGTAATTCCAGCTAGAGGAGTACAAACAAAAGATCAGATTAGTTTAGTATTTCGGTTTTTTATTTTTTCTAAATTTTCCGATTTAGTCCCTACTGCAACGATCTCCTGAATGTGTTCGCGGACATTTTTTTATCGGTAATTTGCAATATTGATTGGATTATTATGAAATTGTGGTAGTGGAGGGTGCATGCAATGTGTATATGAATCGCAATTTATTTTCAGTTATAAAATATGAAATAACAAGTGTTGAAATTATTTCTCAAAAAATGCTAGTGATATCTATATATACTATTTGAGAATGAGTTTCTTTGAGAGATTTCCACGTGTCACTGCAGTTTAAATATCACTGAATTTATTATCACATTGGAATTTAGAAATTAAAGTTGAAATTTAAAAATTGCGTCGAAGTTAAAATTTTTAAAACTAACGAAGTTAAAATCTTCAAATAGAGCCGAGTTAAATAAAAAAAAATATTTAGGTGAATTGAATGTTTCTGAATTGATATATCCAAATCAATATCTTTGTACCTATTTTGTAAGTGTACCCAACCCACCATTTTGGTTCTATCAATAAAAAATGATTGATTTGCGTCAAATTCTTACCATTTTTAGTTCCCGTTCATAATATATTTTTTGAGCAACCCATTCATACTATATTTTGGTTTGCCTCATTTGTACTAAACCTTTCATTAATAAATTCATCCAACATTTCAAAGAATATATCGGCCAATGTGGGTTCCTTCCATACCATCAATTCGTTTTTCTCCATTAAATCTCATTTTTTACTCCTCTCCAGTAGCGATGGACAACATGCAATAACGGAAAGATCGTTCTAAGCTAGCTCGCGAATATGGTGAGTTTTCGTCATGATGAGTTGATTCTACGCTACAAAAACGTGCATCCTCATCGCTAAAGTTAGTGAATGTTTTTTGATTTGGTCATACTTTTTAATTGTCTGTGATCTTTTTCCAAACTATTCCCCTAATATTTTCTGCAACTTTCCGTGTCAAATCTTCTTCAACTTCATTTATATGTTTGTGTAATACTAAGGACAGTGGGCGAAGGAATTTATATACGCGCAGGATTCACTGTTGAATCCTTGACGCACCGTCCCGTATCGGTACAATTCGAACTTCATTTATATAGTTTTAAGTGTTCCATCATGTTTTACCTTGATTTATATACACGTGAGTTTCGATATAGAAAGCGGGGTCGTTACCGCAGAGCAAGTCGTAATTCCAGCTAGAGGAGTACAAACAAAAGGTCAGATTAGTTTAGTTTTTCGGTTTTTTATTTTTTCGAAATTTTCCGATTTAGTCCCTACTGCCACGAATTCCTGAATGTGTTCGCGGGGATTTGTTTTTTGGTAATTTGCAATATTGATTGGATCATTATGCAGTTATGGTAGTGGAGGGTGTACGCAATGTGTATATGAATCGCAATTTATTTTCAGTTATAAAATATTAAATAACAAGTGTTGAAATTATTTCTCAAAAAATACAAGTGTTGAATTAATATTAATTCTCAATTTTAGTGGATGAAATGGCAACAAGGGATAACGAATGAGCTGAAAAAATAATTGGGGTCGATATTAATTTTTTTTTGTTAAGATTAATATCCAGTTTAAATGGATGAAATGTGAAGAACAAGAAACGAATGGGCTAGAAAATTAATCGGTGGGTTGATATTTAAACTCATTAACAATTTTAACGGGATTAAAGTGTCCAAGATGGGAAACAAATTTAATGTGATCAAGATGAGGAACAAAATTTAATGTAAAATTAGGAAACTAACGAATAGTAAAAACTTCTTAAGTCAATAAAAGAAATTGTAAGATTAAATTGATTATTCCTTCCGATTTTACCAATGATAAAAAAAGAAATTGCAATTTTCGATGGTTCTGTTTACAACTTCAAATTAAAATGGACTAAAATTTGAATGAAATTATTAAAAGTATAAAAAAAATTAATTGAATAAGAGTTTAAAAAAGGTTGAGATGGATTGAAATTCACAATTAGAGATACGCAAATCAGTGGCTCGAAATTGGAGTCATTGAAAATTTTATGGTAAGAGCAAGTCCGTAAATGGGTTTAAGAAGATTTGAAAATAGATGAAATCACTAACTTTCGCTTATTAGAAACATGCATTTCGGCATGTACCCATTCTATCACTGTACACAACCCACTGGTATAAAAATCAATATTACAACAGAATTTTAAATAATCTTTGGTACGAAGCATGTAATCATTATAGCAACAATATTTTGTTTCAGGTTTGAAATTTTTACCGTGCATCGCACGGGTTAAATGCTAGTATTGTCTGTTTGACCATGATAATGAAGGAAATTTTGTTTCTAAATTTTGCAGGATTGTTTCCTAAACTGAATGATAATGCAGGAAATTTTGTTTCTAAGTTTTGCAGGATTGTTTCTTAAACTAAATTATTGCAGGTTTGGAAACACTTGAACACTTTGATCCTGTGATCAATCAGACGTGTATGACAGCTTCTCATGATGGTTAAATAAAATATTACAACAATATCTCTGAAGATTATGATCATCCAACCGTTAGATAAGATTTCAAAGTAGTCAAACTCTGTTGCCTACAAAATAGGAAGGTTGTTGCTGAAAATCTGGGGAGATTTGCAGAGCTGTTTGAAATATATATAGAGCTCAAATTCAAAGCAACAAGACACAATACTCAACGGGAAAATATAGATAAAGTATTCTGGATTGACATGAATCAAAGAAGTTCTTCATCTATTCCAATCCATTCACAGAAGTTCACTGCATTTCACTGCAGTTTTCTACTCTTAAGTGTTCTACTGTATAGAGCTATATTGGTAGATCATTTCTTCATTATTTCTACATTCATTCTCAAGGATTGTTCAAATTTAAAAATAGAGAATTCTTAGTTAATCAGTTAGCTAGAGCAGGTACTAGACAGGTTAGAGAAAACCACAAGCTGTAACAGAGTAAGGGAACTCTATGTGCTCGAGTTCTAGGGCTTAGCTTTTGATTAATAAGAATTGAGTTGAAAATCCTGCAGGGATCTAATCCCCGAGGTAGAGACGTAGGTCCAAGTGGACTGAACTCTATAAATCACTTGTCTTGTGCATTTTTAGTTCATTTACTTTCAAAGCTTTTGCAGCATACACAAATTGTTTATTTTTCAAGGGTTTGAACTTGTTTTCAAGGCCTTGAAAAAGGTATACTTGCTCTAAACTCTCTGCATCTACTTCAAAGGCTTGAACTTGTGTTCAAGGCCTTGAAATTCATTGTTTTCATAAGTTTTTCATCTTCCTAGCAAGTTTTGCAAAAAGTTGGCATACTCTATTCAACCCCCTCCCCTTCTAGAGTATCTTAGCTGCTTATACAACTGCATACTCACACTTTCAATTGGTATCAGAGCTTGTACCACTGTATAAGATTTAACCATCTGGTGATCATGAGTACTACAGGTGATGGTGGTTTATCACAAGGAAGTGTGACTAACAGACCTCCTCTTTTCCGTGGAGAAAATTTTGCTCACTGGAAAGTTCTCATGAAAATATTTATCAATTATCAAGATCTAGAGCTTTGAACCATTATCCAAAATGGACCGCACACTTTCTACACAGAGAAAGATGGGATCAGAACTCCCAAAACAGAAGACACACTCTTCTCTTCTGAATTAGAGCAATTTTCTAAGAACTATAAGGCTATTAACATTTTGTATTGTGCTTTGAGTACAGATGAATTCAATAGGATCTCTGGATGCACAACTGCTAAAGAAATCTAGGATAAACTTGTGGTTACATTTGAAGGAATCAGTCAAGTCAAGCAAACCAAGATCAACATTTATCTCAGACAATATGAGCTGTTCAAGATGAATGTAGATGAGTCCATCAGAGACATGTTCAAGAGATTCACTGATATTGTCAACAACCTTAACTCACTAGGAAAATTTTTTTCAATGGAGAATAGGTGAGGAACCAAAAACCACAGCTATTGAAGAAGCTCAGAATCTCTCAACTTTAAAACTTGATGACCTATAAGGGAAGTTCCTGACACATGAGATATCTATGAATGAAGTTGATGGACAACTCCCAGATGGTGTCAAAAATTTAGCCCTTAAAGCCAAAGGGAATGAGAACAAAAAACCACAGCTATTGAAGAAGCTCAAAATCTCTCAACTTTACAACTTGATGAACTACAAGGGAAGCTCCTGACACATGAGATATCTATGAATGAAGTTGATGGAGAACTCCCAGATGGTGTCAAAAATTTATCCCTCAAAGCCAAAGAGAATGAGATAATTCTAATCCTTGAAACTGAGGATGGTGATGATGAAGATCCAATTGCCTTAATTTCCAAAGCCTTGACAAGGATCAAAATGAAGAGAAACTTTGGAAACAAAGATTGCAACAGAGAAAGGCATATACCATCCAGCAATAAGGATTACAAAGGTAAGTCCTCTTCACAGAACAAGTCAAAAGTTATGAACTGCTTTGAGTGTGGTGATGCAGGACACTTGATAAGAGACTGTCCACACAAAAAGAATAAGAACTTTCAAAAGAAAGATCATGACAGAAGAAAGAAATCCATGATAGCTTCATGGAGTGATTCAGATAGCTCTAGTGAATTTGAATCTGAAGAAGAACACGCCAACCTATGCTTCATGGCCAAGCATGATGAAAATTCTGAAAAGAACATTGAGGTAATGGTAAACTGCTTAATTTCAAAACCAAAAGAAGCTCTTTCAGAATATCTCAGAACAATGATTTTGAATGAGGAAGATTATCTGAAAGAGATCAGACTTTTGTAAGAAAAAATTTCATGAGTAAGCAAAAGAAAACTTACAACTTGTTTGCCTAAATCAGATTCTTGAAATCTCTCAGAAGAAAACTGATAGTGATTTCAAGGCCTTGAAAACTAGTTTCAAAGCCTTGAAAACACAAGTCAAGGAAGTAGTCACTGAAAACTCCTCAGTGAGTGACAACCTTGTTAATCTAAGACATCAGGTTGATGATTTAGATAAACAAAAGATTACTCTTACAGAGAAACGTCAAGAATCTGAATTGGTCAAAATCAAGCTTGCTGGATCTGAACACAAGTTGAACTTGATCCTTGGAGGAAGTTCACAGTCTGTTCACAAAGCAGGTATTGGATTCAATCCAAACTTTCCAAGAAGAAACAATACCAGATTTGTGAAAGCTGGAAACAAAACCTCTCATACTTGACATTACTGCTGTAAAACTGGTCATGTTAAAATGACTTGTCCTTTTAGAAGAAGAGACCCTCACATAATGAGGAACGCTTTTCCTTTTTAACTTAAAGGACATGTTAAGCGGATTTGGGTTCCTAAAGAGATTAGACCACCTAACATGGTTGATCCTGAATATGAATTCAAATCCCACACTTGGTCTAACAGCTGGGTAAGGCAGTGATTGGTGCTTGCAGGTTGTCACCAAAGAACAGAAGTGATTCATGGACAGTGGTTGCTCAAGACACATGAGTGGAAAGAGATCACTATTCTCTGAATTAAAAGAGCAATCAGAAGGTTCAATAACACTTGGTGAAAAAGGCAAATGCAATATTCTTGGCATTGGAAAAGTTGGTACAAATTCTGAAAACTCCATTTCTGATGTTTATCTGGTTGAAGGTTTGAAGTTTAATTTACTTAGTGTATCTCAGCTTTGTGATAATAGCAACAAAGTTATCTTTGATAAATAGAAGTGTGTGGTGCAAAATGATAAATCAGGAGATTGCATTCTCACAGCCTCTAGATCAAACAATGTTTATACTTTTCAGACTAACAAGGTTGCAGGTGAAATTTTGAAGTGTCTGAAGGCCTTGAAATAGGATTCAATGCTTTGGCATATGAAACTTGGTCATATTAGTTTGCATAATTTGAACAAGTTGATTTCCAAAGACTTGGTAAGAGGATTTCCATCCACCAAGTTCAAATAAGATGAGTTGTGCAAAGCCTGTGCATAAGGAAAGCTGACCAGAAGCTCCTTCAAGCCAAAGAAGTATGTAAGTACAACTAGACCTATTGAATTACTTCATATGGATCCCTGTGGTACTATGAGGACTCCTACTCCAAAAGGTAAAAGGTATATTCTAGTTGTTGTAGATGATTTTTCTAGATACACTTGGGTTATGTTTCTCGAAGAAAAATCTGAAGCACTCACTGAATTTTCAAAGCTTTGTAGAGAACTTCAAAACTTGAAAAAACCTAGCTGTAGCTTCAATCACAAGTGATCATGGTAGAGAATTTGATCAGTTAAAATTTGATTTATTGTTTGATAAGCATGATATCTCTCACAACTTTTCTGCTCCAAGAACTCCTCAACAGAATGGTGTTGTTGAAAAAAAGAACAGGACTCTTGAAGATATGTCAAGGACAATGCTTCTTGAGAACATGTTGCGAAAACATTACTGGGCAGAAGCTGTGAATACAGCAAACTATATTTTGAACAGGTGCTTGATCAGACCTATTCTAAAGAAGACCCCCTATGAACTATTCAAAGGGAGGAAGCCAAACATCTCTTACTTCAGACCCTTTGGATGTACTTGTTTTATCCATAACAATGGAAAAGATAATCTTGGTAAGTTTGATGCAAGAAGTGATGAAGGTATATTTCTTGGTTACTCTGTGAATAGCAAAGCTTATAGAGTTTATAATAAAAGAACCAAACTGGCTGAAGAGAGCATTCATGTTATTTTTGATGAAAGCTAAGATGGTTCTTTGAGTGAAAGTTTTGCAGATTTGAATGACAAGCATGAATCAGAGGAAGAGACTGAGAATCCACTTGGATTCAAGAAAGGCTCAGAGGAAAATAGAAGACATTTTCAAGACCTTGAAAATAGTTCTCAAGGCCTTGAAAGAATAGCTCAAAGCCTTGAAAAAGATGATCAGAAGGATTCAAGTGACAAAGACACTACTTCAAGACCAGAAAAGATCTATGGAGAACCTGAACCATGGTCTCCAAGAAAGAGATTCAAATATCTATCATCCCATCCAGCTGAAAATATCATATCAGATCCAACCACTGGTACACAAACCAGATCACAGTTGAAGAACTTATGTGCTTTTAATGCTTTTATTTCTCTTGTAGAACCAAAATCTGTAAAGGAAGCTTTACAAGAAGAAGACTGGATCATTGCTATGCAAAGTGAACTCAATGAGTTTGAAAGGAATAAGGTCTGGAACCTGGTTCCTGCACCTACAAGCCAGTCTGTCATTGGTACCAGATGGGTATTCAGAAACAAGTTGGATGAAAGTGGCAATGTAATTAGAAACAAAGCAAGGTTAGTTTCTCAAGGTTACAATAAAGAATAAGGTATTGATTATGAGGAAAATTTTTCTCTAGTTTCCAGGTTAGAAGCAATTAGAATTTTTCTTGCATTTGCATCTTACAAGAACATGAAACTATTTCAAATGGATGTGAAGTGTGCTTTCTTGAATGGCTACTTACAAGAAGAATTTTATGTTTCACAACCACCTGGTTTTGAAAATCACAAATTTCCAGATCATGTTTACAAACTTGACAAAGCCCTTTATGGTTTGAAACAAGCTCCAAGGGCTTGGTATGAAAGACTGTCAAATTTTTTACTTGAAAATGATTTCAAAAGAGATTTAGTAGACAAAACTCTTTTCATTAAGACTCACGAGAAAGAATTACTTTTAGTTCAGATATATGTTGATGATATACTGTTTGGAGCTACTAATGATCAATTATGCAGAGAATTCTCAAGTCTTATGAGCAGGGAATTTGAGATGAGCATGATGGGAGAATTGAACTTCTTCCTAGGACTTCAAATACATCAATTGAAGAAGGTCATCTTCCTGAATCAAAGCAAGTACACAAGAGACTTACGAAATAAGTATAGCATGACTCATTGTAAGGAAGCCAATACTCCAATGAGCTCTACACTATCCTTAGACAAGGATGAATCTGGTAAGAGTGTCAATATAAAAGAGTATAGAGGTATGATTGGATCACTACTCTATTTGAAAGCAAGCAGACCAGATATTATGTTTAGTGTGTGTATGTGTGCTAGATTTCAAGCTGATCCAAAAGAATCGCACTTAACTGCTGTGAAGAGAATTTTCAGATATCTCAATGGTACCAAAGAATTAGGGCTTTGGTATCCAAAACGTTATAACTTCTCGTTGAGTGGTTTTTCAGATGCTGAATTTGCAGGTTACAAGGCTCATAGGAATATTACCTCAGGAACCTGCCAATTCATTGGATCATCCTTGATTAGTTGGCATTCCAAGAAACAGAATTCAGTTGCTCTATCAACGTCTGAAGCTGAATATATAGCTGCAGGAGCATGTTGCTCACAAGTGCTACGGATTGTCAACAGCTCAGAGACCTTGGATTTGACTTCAGAGGCATACCTATTAAGTGTGAAAACACTAGTACAATTTCAATTATGAAGAATCCAGTGCAACATTCAAGAACCAAGCACATTGATGTCAGACACCACTTCATCAGAGAACATGCTGAGAAAGGTGATATTGTTCTTGGATTTGTTGCTACTAACATGCAAATTGCAGATATCTTCATTAAACCATTAGCAGATGAAAGGTTCTCACCTCTAAGATTAGAATTGGAAATGCTAAATAAGACTGCATTGGTTTAGGGGGAGCATAAGGTAAGAAAGGTAAGCTGTATGTGTTTACAAAGGTTTGAACTGATTTTCAAAGCCTTGAAAATCAGTTCAAAGCCTTGAATTTACTTTTTGCAGTGTTACAGTATTTCAAGACCTTGAAAGCCTTTTCAAAGCCTTGAAAATGAATCTGTTACACTAATAGTCAATAAACTTGGATCATTCTATACTGGGTGATATCTCTGTAGATATTTGCCTAATATAGCCCCTACCCTTTTCAAAAATTTGATTTATCCAAAAATAGTATTAGTATATTCTATTTTCCAACGGCATAATAGTTTGAATTTTATCTGATCTGTGCAAATCTTTTTGAGAATCAGAAGAGTTACTAGTTTCCTTTTGAAACTCAAACTCTTTCAGTATTTATCCTCTTCTCTTCTCCTTCACTCCATATCATTCCACCTCTCTCTTTTCTTCTCCCTAACCCTAATGAGCACAAGAAGGGCCTCAGACAGAATCAAGATGGCTGGAGGTTCGAAATCTGTCTCAGAGAAGAAGAGAAAAGCAGCAGTGGAAGAGGTTCAAGAAGTCCGCGGAGACTCTAGCTCCAAAACTCCCAGTACAGAGGCAGTCCAAGATCCTCCTCCACCAAAGAAGAAGTTCAAGAAGGCTAAAACCTCCTCTTCAGAAAATCAAAAGAAGCAGAAGGTTGTTACAGAGAAGCAACCAGAAGGTAAAGAAAAAAGCAACTCAGGCAGAAAAAGGGAAAGGGAAGGTGACAGAAGCACAACCAGAAGGACTATTGGAGAAGGCATTCCAGATATATTCTCAAGTCTCAAGAAAGAACACAACATCAGATGAGACATGGTTTGTCTCAAACATCACTAAAGGTCAGTGGTTAGATGGTTTTGCTTCAAGATCTATTGGTTTCTGCAGTTTGGTTAATAAGTATGTGTTGGAACACATGAAACTCAAGTGCATCTCTATGTTAAATAAGATTTCTTTGTGGTGTATGCTGAATCCTAGAGAAATAGCCTACCCCAGACTCACCAGACACTTCTACCAGAACCTAACCCAAGTTAAGAGAACTGCACACTTGGTGATCAAATCTAAATTTGCTGGTATAGTAATTGAACTAGATCACTCTGAGTTTGCCAATGTGTTAGGTTGTCCAAAGATGTATGATACTAGCAACCGTCCACCAAAGTCAGAAACTTTGAAGCTAGCCAAAGAAGAATTCTTTCTTCCAAACATCTCAAACAGTTAACACATTCTGTGTTGAATGTTGAAGCCAAAGTCCATCACACTATACTGGTGAGATGTGTCTTTCCCAGAGAGCACTCCAGAGAGTTGGTGACTGAGAGAATGCTGCACATCATGTATCTGGTTATGCATGGCTTTGAGATTGATCTGCCAGAACTAGTAATTGAACACATGCTCTTTAGCCTAACCAGTAAGAGGATTCACCCTCTACCATATGCAAACCTTCGCACCTTGTTCTTTGAGCATCTTGAGATCGCTTTTACTGGAGAGGAATCAGTCACATCTGGTTTTGGGGAACTCAATGAGAAAGCCTTTGAGAAAATTGGAGTTGTGAAAACAAAAGAGAAAGTTTGGAAACATTAATCAGACTTGACTGAAGCAGAACTAGGTGCCAAGAATTTTTCTCAGCCCAAGACCTTGACCCCCACTTCAAGTCAGACTTCTCAGCCTACAGAAAATCAGAGACTTGATGGTTTGGAACTTGACATGGAGGATGTCAAAGCTACTGGTTTTGGACTAGAAAGTGATATGGGACATGACAAGTATATGGTGGAAAGTATCTTCAGAAGCATGACCTTGCTTGATGTTCTTGAGGATCCTGAAGGAACAAAGAAAGGAGATTTAGACAAGGATTTTCCTAGTGTGCATTCAGACCAGGAAGAAGCTACTCCAGTTTCAAACAAGGGAAAGAAGGCAGCAGAGCAGGCAGAAGATGAAGCCAATAGTCCTGATTCAGATGAGCTGCTGATCACTTTGAAGAAGAAGAAGAAATCTCCAAAGGCTGCTGAAAAGGACAAGATTGAAGAAGCAATTGTTGCAGGAGGGACTGCAGAGGAACAGGAAGAGCAGGACAAGACTGATAAAGAAGACAATGAGAAAGAGGAAGAAGATAAGGATGAAGATGAAGATCAAACCCCTTAATCTTGCCTATTCATTCTTCCACATTCTCTCTGCTTTAAGGTTTTTTTTTTTTATTTATTTATTTATTTATTTTTTTTCAAAATTTTCCAGACACTTGATCCAGCATCTTCTATCTTTTTGATGAAAGTCAAAAAGTGGGAGAAAATTTTAGCTTTTAGTTTCTAGTCTTAGGATTATTTAATTTTATCTGGTGAACTATTTATGTGTTTTTGTTGGTATTTGAATAAGTTGGATCTTTTCGGAAATACTCTGGACTAATCAGTTTATTTTGCAGAGACTAAGGATCAAACAAAATTTGGTTTTGTCATTCATCAAGGGGGAGATTGAAAGCTCAGGTTGTACAAGACTTGAAATAGCTTTCAAAGCCTTGAATCAGCTTCAGAGGTGGCTATTTTCAAGGCCTTGAAACTGGATTCAAAGCCTTGAAACTGCTTAACCTGAATGCATATTCTCAGGGGGAGTTTTTATGCTAACTCTCTGATTTGATTTAATATCTTTCCTTCATATGTTTGATTATCTGTCATTAGATGACGAAATACAAATTGTTGAACATGTTTTGAATCGCAATATATCATCTAATTGACCATGATAATGCAGGAAATTTTGTTTCTAAGTTTTGCAGGATTGTTTCCTAAACTTAATTGCTGCAAATTTGGAAACACTTGCACACTTTGATCCTGTGATCAATCAGACGTGTATAAAAGCTTCTCATGACGGTTAAATGAAAGATTACAATAATATTTCTGAAGATTGTGATCATCCAACCGTTGGAGAAGATTTCAAAGTAGTCAAACTCTGTTGCCTACAAAATAGGAAGGTTGTTGCTGAAAATCTGGGGAGATTTGCAGAGATGGTTAAAGTATATATAGAGAGCGCAAATTCGAAGCAACAAGACACAATACTCAACGGGAAAATACAGAGAAAGTATTCTGGATTCACAAGAATCAAAGAAGTTCTTCATCTATTCCAATCCATTCACAGATGTTCACTGCATTTCACTGCAGTTTTCTACTCTTAAGTGTTCTTCTGTATAAAGCCATATTGGTAGATCAATTCTGTATTATTTCTACATTCATTCTCAAGGATTGTTCACAATGAACAATAGAGAATTCTTAGTTAATTAGTTAGCTAGAGCAGGTACTAGACAGGTTAGATAAAACCACAAGCTGTAACAGAGTAAGGGAACTCTCTGTGCTTGAGTTCTAGGGCTTAGGTTTTGATTAATAAGAATTGAGTTCAAAATCCTGCACTCTATAAATCACTGGTCTTGTGCATTTTCAGTTCATTTACTTTCAAAGCTTTTGCAACATACAAAAACTGTTTATTTTTCAAGGGTTTGAAAGGCCTTGAAAAAGGCATACTTTCTCTAAACTCTCTGCATCTACTTCAAAGGATAGATCTTGTGTTCAAGGCCATGAAATTCATTGTTTTCATAATTTTTTCATCTTCCTAGCAAGTTTTGCAAAAAATTGGCACTCTCTATTCAACCCCCCCTTCTAGAGTATCTTCGCTGCTTATACAACTGCATACTCACACTTTCATATGTGATTCAAACTCACTACTAATTCACATCATATGTAAAATAGATCTTGTTTGATTTAATAATATTAATTGCATCCATCATGCTTAATTTTTTGTTTTACGCGATAAACAACAATTTAAAGTGTAAAAAAACATAAATCGTAACACATAAACTACGTTATTCTCTACGAACTGTGGCTCTGATAACACTTTAGGGTTTTGATAACAGAGACGCAGAATAATAAACATAAATTAATCCGTTTCAAGACCCTCCAAGGATCGAAGGAAGAGACTACATAACGTTAGTAAGAGATTAGTATCAAAATACCTTTGGAATCTCCTTTGAAGACTTCTCACGTGAAATTGTGTTCACGTCTCTATGGCTAGTCCACTCCCCGGATTAGAATCCGGATCTTCCAACACCAAGTGCTAGCTTGGAATGATGGAAGAAGAAGAAGATCACACAAGGAATCACCAAAGAGGGGCTCGACCCTCTTTTTGGACGAATGGATAGGGACGGACGAAGGGGGTGTTCGTCCCTCTTGGTTTTCCTCTCTCTCCTTTATTATCTCTCCCACTCAATGTTGTATGAGCATAAGTTGTGGGAAGGAAGCTGGGAGTGTCTTTATATAGTCCAACAACTCCTTGTTCACTGCATAAACACCCCTATCCTAATCTCGTCCATACACGGATTAGTCCAACTTGCAAATTAGTCCTCCTAAGTTTGAAAGTAGTTGCGTATTGATCATTATAATTAATTAATCATATTAATTATTTCCCTAGTCCGGTCTAATCCATAGGGAGTGTGACCCCATAGGGTTCTACTTAGTTGGCTGGTAATAATTTTCCAACATGGAGCGGCCTCTAGCAAGACATCCATGCTACCCAACTAGAAATAGTCATCCGACATACCTTTTGAAAGTATTGTCTCATTTCTTTGTTTCATCCATGCAGATAAAATCAATATCCCATATTGATTAATTTGAGTCTGGCCAGACATTCCATGAGCGCCATTCCTCGAGCAATCGTGGATATCTACTCCCGTTATGTGGGAGGAAAAAATCCTATATACCTCACTACCATCTCTAAGCTTGCTTCCTTATTGTGTCCGACAAACTCCTTTATTACTACCTAGTTACAGTGTAGCGTTTGACGATGTCAAAACATAATATTTCACAACTAGAGGATCTAGTGACTTCAAGTCTAAGGATGACAACTGTTGTCACTAAGAGAAGCATTTTTGACTTTACATATCTTGTATGTAGCCTTCTCGTCATTGGTCAATCCAGTATGCTATTAGTCCTAATGAATACCCATGTGTTCGATCGTGATATCTCCATATCAATCAAACCATGTACTAGTCTATAGTTGATTGTCCTGTTAATCAATATAATTGACTAGGGATAGTTAAGATAAACAACAAATTTCAATCTAAGGACTTCATTTTATTAAATATCCGTATAAATAATACAATGAATGTTTCTAGCAAAAATCACCATCCATACTAAAAAGACTACCTCTATGGCACCGATTCCAACATATTGTCCTTATCATTGTTGTGAACAAAACACGTAAACCCACATGGTTTGAAGTATGAAATGTTTGGCTTTCTTACCTTTAAAAGCGCAAAGGGAGTCTTCTTTGGAATAGGCCTAATCAGGCATCGGTTCAAAATGTAGTTTGCAGTGTTTACTTCTTCTTACCAAACTTTTTCTCCAAGAGAATAGTCGTGGACATGTCCTCAAGAGTCTCGTTCTTTCTTTCAACAATAAAATTCTGTTCAGGAGTTATTGGAACAGAGAAATTCTGAGAGATACCAAATTTAGTACAAAATGAATCAAATTCAAGTTGATAAAATTATCTACCATGATCACTTCTGATAGAAGCAATAGGCAGGTTTTTCAGGATTTCAAGTTCTTTACAAAGCTTTGAAAATTCTAATAGAGCTTCGGAATTTTCTTTAAGAAACATGACCCAAGTATATCTAGAGTAATCATCAACAATAACAAGCACGTATTTCTTACCCTTTGGAGTTGGAACTCTCATAGGTCAACAAATCCATGTGAAATAGCTCAATAGGTCTAGTTATACTTACAAAGTTCCTGGGTTTGAATGAGCTCCTTGTATGCTTACCTTGAGCACAAGCTTTGCATACCTCTTAATCTTTGAACTTGATTGAAGGTAGACCACTAAAATGGTCTTTAGAGATTAGCTTGTTTAGTGTATGCAAACTAATGTGTCCCAGCTTTCTGTGTCAAAGATTTGAATAATCTTTAAAGGCCTTGAGGCACGTCAAGTTTTCTCCTGCAACTTTGTTAGTACTTAGAAAATAAACATTGTTTCATCTAGGAGCAGTGAGTATGAAACTGCCTGATTTCTCATCTAACACAACACATTTCTCCTTATGAAAAATGACCTTGTTACCTTTATCACATAGCTGAGATACACTAAGCAAATTGAACTTAAGACCATCTACAAGATAAACATCATAAATAGATTTTTCAGAACTATTACCAACTTTACCAATCCCTATGATATTGCACTTTCCTTTGTCAACAAGTGTGATTGTCCCTCCTGATTGTTCTTTAAGTCCAGTCATCATAGAACACTTACCAATCATGCGTCTGGAGAAAACCCTATCCATAATTTATCTTTGATCTTTGCTCTTAGTGACAACCTGCAAACACTATTCACTCCCTTACATAGCTGTTAGACCAAGTGTGAAACTTAGATTCATATTCAGGGTCAACCATGTTAGGTGGTCCCTTCAACCATGAAATGGAAAAGTGTTCCTCATTAAGTGAGGGTCTCTTCTTCTGAAGGGGCAAGTCATTTTAACATGACAAATCTTGCAACAATAATAGCATTTTGGAGAAGATCTTTTACTAGCCTTTACAAATCTGGTATTGTTCATCCTTGGAATGTTTGGATTGTATCCAATACTAGTTTTATGAACTGATTGTAAAGTTCCTCCAAGAATCATGTTTAGATTGTGTTCTAAGCCAGCAAGTTTGGTCAAAACATTTTTAGAGTTGTGGTTTCTCAAACAAGAGAGTCTTTTGTTCCTCTAATTCACCATGGTGATGTTTTAGAGCAACTAGGTTATAACTTAGAACTGAGTTCTCAGCGACTACTTCTTTGACCCGAGTTTTCAAGGCCTTGAAATTGGTTTCCAAGGATTTAAACTCTCTGTCAGACTTTGCCTGAGAGATTTCAAGATTCTTATTATGGAAAACTAGTTACAATTTTTATTTTACTTGCTCGTGAAACTTTTATTTTAAAGTCCTGATTTCACTCTGATAGTCCTCTTAATTTAAAAGAATTGTTCTAAGAACATCAGAGAGGACATATGTTGGTTTTGAAATTAAACAATTTACCATCACCTCAATGTTCTTTTCAAAACTTTCATCATGCTTGGCCATAAGCCAAAGGTTGGCTTGGTTTTTTCAAATTCTGATTCACTTGAGGAGTCTGAATCACTCCAAGAAGCTACCATATACTTCTTTTTCCTGTCATGGTCTTTCTTCTGAAAGTGTTTGCTCTTCTTGTGTAGGCAGTCTCTAATCAAGTTTCCTGCATCACCACACTCGAAGAAATTCATCACATTAGACTGATGTGAAGAGGTTTTACCTTGGTATTCTTTGCTGTTTGAGTATCTGAACTTGTCTCTGTTGACGTCCTTGTTTCCAAAGTTCTTATCCATTATGAAAATTCTTGTCAAGGCTTTGAAAATGAGAGAAAAGGGATCTTCATAATCCTCTTCTTCTTTGTCAAGACTTTGAGGCTATTCATTCTCTTTTGCATTGAGTTCCATATTCTTGACACTTTCAGGAAGTTCTCCATCAGCTTCATTCATGGAGATTTCATGTGTAAGCAATTTTCCTTCCAGATCATAAAGCTGAAGTGATGACAGAGCTTGAGCTTTTCAATGGAAGGAGTATTTGGTTCCCATTTTGCTTTCTGAAGAATTCTCAAGAACTTTTATGACCTTCTCGAAATTCTATCCCAAGGATTCCAGATTGTTGACTATGTCTCTGAATCATTTGAACATGTATTTGATAGATTCATCTCCATTCATCTTGAATAACTCATATTTTCGAAGGAATATATTGATCTAGGTCTGCTTCACTTGGTTGGTTCCTTCAAAGGTGACCACTAGTTTATCCCATATTTCCTTAGCAGTCTTGCATGTGGAGATCCTATTAAACTCATTGCATTCAAAGCACAATATAAGAGATTCATAGCTCTGTAATTCATATATAACTGTTCTAGTTCAGAATTAGAAAGAGAGTTATCTGTATTGGGGGTTTTAGTACCATCCTTTTCTGTATAGAAAGTATGTGGTCCATTATGGATGATTGTCCACAACTAAATATCTTGATCAATGACGAACATATTCATCAATGCTTTCCAGTGCACAAAGTTATCTCCACACAACAAGGGAGGTCTATTTGCAGCTCTTCCCTGTGAGAAACCACCCTTACCAAGAGTACTCATGATCACCATATTGTTTGGTCCATGTAGTGATACAAGCTCTGATACCAATTGAAAGACAGTATGTAGGCAAGTAATACAGGATAAATACTCTAGAAGGAGGGGTTGAATAGAGTATGACAACTTTTTCTAAAAGAGTGGTTTACAAGCTAAGAGTAAAGATCAAAAGGTATTTCAAGGCCTTGAACACAAATTCAAGCCTCTGAAAGCTCAAAGATATGGTAGGAAATTTTATGATCTTTTTTAGTGCCTTCAAAATCCTTTCAAGGTCTGGACAAAAAGCTAGTTTTCAAGAAGTTTACTAAACAAGAAAAGGGCAAATATGTAAATGTAAGAGACACAAGGAATTTACAGAGTTTGGTCCTCAAGGACCTACGTCTGTGACTGAGGGATCTGGTCCCTGCATGATTTGCAACAGACTTCTTATTAATCAAAGATAAGCCCTAGATCTCAAGCACAGAGAAAACCCTTTCTCTGTTACAACTTGTGGTTCACTCTAACCTATCAAGTACAAGCTCTAGCTTAATGATTCAATAAGAATCTCTTGCTGTTCCTATTGAACAACACCGTGAGATTAAGATAAAAATTTTATTATCAGAATGATATTCATGTGAAGTACACAAAAGAATAACTTCGTGACACAGTGAAACAGTTAAGTTTGCAGTGATCTTCTGATGCATGGATTGAGCGTGCTGATTCTTCCAATGTGTAGCTTGTCAATCCTTGAGAGTGTCTGAAATGTTTCTTCACAAACGATTAACGAAAAACTCTCAACAGTCTCCTTGTCTTGCTTGTTTGAATTATAATATATAGGATCTTCTTCAAACAAAACTTCCTAAAATTAAGCATCATATCTTTGACCCCTTAAGAGTCCATTCCCAATGGCCAGTTGCTCAGTATCTTCAAAGATATTGATATGATCTTCTTTATGTGGGTCTTAGGAAAGTTCGAACATGATTACATAAGACTAGGATTCATCTGCAAGCTTATTTCCTTATCTTCATAAAGACAAGTTAGGAAATATTTCCTTCAAAATAGGTAGCTAGTAAATCCTGTTAAAACTGAGTCAAAGCAATAAGATTACGTTATGAAATAACATGAAATTAGTTTGTCTATCATCATAAAATAAGAAATCATCAAACATAGGGGATAAAGAATTAAATCATAAGGAAGAAACTCCCCCTGAGTTAATGCTGTAAACTGCAGCATAACTTCAAAGCTTTGAAAACAGCTTCAAGGCCTTGAAACAACACAGTTTCAAGTCCTTGAACACTAGTTCAATGCTTTAAGGCAAACTGTGAACTTATATATATAAAGGCAAATCTAGCTAAATATTTTCTAATGATTCATCATTGAGTGAAATAGCAAGCAAGGAGAGAGCAAGAGACTAGGGCCAAAACCCTAGTCGTCTGCCCCTTGTGTCGTCGACTGCAAGAGGCGCGACAACCCTCGTTTTGCGTGATATTTTTCTTCCTCCTTCCTCATGTTTCTAGAACATAGACGTTGGAAGGACTCCATAGAAATCACAGGAGTGGATACTCGTAGGGACGTGGACAACATTCTACGTTAAGTGGTTTTTCAAACAAACAAGGTACACAACGATTTTACCCTTACCACGTTATGATGGCTTGTCCTGCGATTCATGGAGTAACTTGAATAGAATATACTTACTGTATTTCCGCTACGCATTCTGTATCGAAACCCTACAGTGGTATCAGAGCCACAGGTCGTAGCGCATAACATGGTTTTATGTGTTACTGTTTTTTCAGTTTTACACCTTAATCGATTTTTTTCGTGTAAAACTGAAATTGACATAATGATGCAAACTGAATATGATTCAGTAGAGAATGAGCTAATATTACATATCGTGTAAATAGTAGTGAATTTTGTTCACTTATGATGTCGGTTTTGGGGTTTTGAATAATCTTGGGATAGGGAAAAATTGGGGAAAATGGGATTTTCTCATGTTACGTTGCCTCTGAAGCTCAGAGTTCTTGGTGAAAAGCATCAGGCAAGTCACATCACTAGAATCTTCAACAATCTTATGATGTGCTTTCCTAGCGGCGGCAGTTTCATTTTCTGGGCAGACTCATTATTTATATTTCTTGTTTAGACGAGAAAGGGTTTTCCATTAAAATAAAGGAAAAGTGTTGCTCCATTCATTTTGATGGTTTGCATTATATGATTTATTGTCTAATGGATTGTATATCCTTGATATAGATAACTCCGTATATAACATTAATACTAAAAGGATTAAAACTAATTATTTAAATCCTACCTATTTATGGCATTGTCGTTTTTGCCACATAAACAAAAATTGCATAACTAGACTCCATAAGGATGGATTCCTAAACTCATTTGATTATAACTCATATGAGATATGTGAGGCTTGTTTATTGGGAAAATTGACAAAGTCCCCTTTCAAGAAGTAACATGAGAGGACTAGTGAGAAATTAGCTCTCGCTCATAATGATGTAAGTGGGCCGTTTTCCATGCCCTGCCAAAGGTGGTTATATTTATTTAATTACATTTACTGATGACTTCAGTAGATATGGATTTGTATAACTTATTAATTCCTTCGAAAAGTTCTAGTAATTAAAAAATGAAGTGGAGAAGCAACTTTGTAAAAGTTTTAAGGCTCTACGATCGGATCATGGAGGAGAATAATTAAGCCAAGAGTTTGATGACTATCTTAGAGAGTGTGGGATCTTATCCCAACTCATTCCAACTGGAACGCCACAGTGGAATGGTGCGTCCGAGTGGAGGAATCAAGCACTGTTGGACATGGTTCGATCTACGATGTGTCAAACTGATCTTCCATTATCATTTTGGGGACACACTCGATTACGTGGAGCTTTCACCCTTAACCGTGTCCCATCCAAATCATTCATGAAGATATGAGATGTGGAGTGGTAGGCGTCCCACAGTGTCTTTCATGAAGATTTGGGGTTGCGACGTCCATGTAAAGCATTTACAAACAGACAAGTTATGATGAATGTCGGATAAGTGTAAGTTTGTGGGATACCCCAAGTAAACAAAGAGATATTACTTCTACAATCCAGTCTTGAACGAAGTGTTTGTTGCTCAGACTAGTGTGTTTATAGAAAGAGAATTTGTCTCTAAAGAAGCCAGTTGGAGGACACTAGAGCTTAAAGAAGTTCAAAAATCACAAACCACTTATCCTACTATGAAACATGAAGAGGAACCGCAAGATGTTGTGGAGGAACCTGTTCAAGTAACAAAAGAACTTCGTAGGTCGAGTAGGGTGCGTCAGAAGCAAGAGAGGTATGGATTTCTCGTTACTTAACTCGGTGACGCATTACTCATGAATTATGAGCCTACTACCTATGGATAGCCCATGGAAGGGAGGTAATCTAAAAAGTGGCTTGAGGCCATGAGATCCGAAATTGAATCCATGTATACCAACAAAGTATGGACTTTAGTTGAACCACCCCAAGGGGCTCGGCCCATAGGGTGAAAGTGGGTCTTCAAGAAGAAGAACGACATGAATGGCAATTGGTGGCAAACAGATTCAAACAAATTCATGGTATTTACTATGATGAAACCTTTTTCCCAGGCGCGATGACCAAATCCATTTGTATCTTACTTGCTATTTTAGCTCATCACGATTATGAGATTTGGCTTATGGATGTCAAAACAGCGTTTCTGCATGGAAACCTCCTTGCGGATGTGTACATGACACAACAAGAGGGTGTTTTGAGGATCCAGATCATGACCATAAGGTGTGTAAGTTGCAGCGATCCGTTTATGGGTTGAAGCAAGCGACTAGCAGTTGGACTCTACGTTTTGATGATGCAGTTGAAGAGTTCGGCTTTGTTAAGAACGAAGATGAACTTTTTGTTTATAAGAAGGTCAGTGGGAGCTCTGTTGTGTTTCTGGTCTTGTATATAAATGACATACGACTCATTCGAAACGACATTCCTTACTTGCAATCTGTTTAACATTGGCTAGGGAAGTGTTTCTTAATGAAAGACTTAGGGGAGACAGCTTAAACACTTGGTATCAAGATCTATAGGGATAGATCGAGGAAGCTGCTTGGCCTAAGTAAAAGTAAATATATAGACAAGGTGTTGACACAGTTCAACATGCAAGATTCAAAGAGAGGATTCTTGCCCATGTCGCATGAAATCACCCTTTCGAAGGCTGATCGTCCTTCCAGTGAGATTTTGAATAGCCGCATGGGTAAGATTCGGTATGCCTCAACCATAGGATCTATCATGTATGCCATGATATGTACTAGACCAGATGTTTCATACGCGTTGAGTTTGGCAAGCAGATACCAGTCTAATTCGGGTGAGAGTCACTGGATTGCTGTCAAGAATATCTTTAAGTACTTGAGAAGAGCTAAGGATGTATTCTTGATATATGGAGGGGAGGAAGGGCTAAGTGTAAAGAGTTACACTGATGCAAGCTTCCTAACCGACATAAGTTATTTCAGATCGCAGTCGGGATTCGTTTTTTTCCTAAATGGAGGAGTTGTGAGCTAGAGGAGTTTTCAGCAAGAGACTATTTTTGATTCTACAACTGAGCCTTAGTACATTTCTACATCTGGCGCAGCAAAGGAGGCTGTGTGGATTAGGAAGTTCATCACTGAAATAGGTTTGGTTCCTAGCATTGTGGAACCAATAAAGTTGTATTGTGACAACACTAGAACGATCGCACAATACAAGGAACCCATGTCACACCTGAAATCCAAGCACTTACTAAGAAAATTCCATCATATTTGATAGATCATGGATAGAGGAGATGTGATGATATGCAAGATCCCTACATATGAGAATCTGTCATATTCACTTACAAAGCCACTTGTTCTGCGCGAGCATGAAAGGCACACTAGATCTATAGCCATACGAGATGCCCCAGATTGGCTCTAGTGCAAGTGGGAGAATGTTGGAATAGATGCCCTAGCGGCAATCTTATTTAGTATGAACATTTTTTTTTTAGAAAATTCGTTGTATTATTTATGGAGATATTTAATATAATAAATTCCTTAGAATGCAATTGTTATTTACCTTAAATATCCTCAATCGTTTATATTGATTAATAGGACAATCAACTATAGAATAGTACTTGGGTAGATTGATTTGGTGATATGAAGTCTAATCGATGGGTATGCGTTAGGGGTAATGGAATATTGGATTGACCCACTACGAGAAAGCTAAATATAAGTTATGAAAAAGTCACAAGTGCTTCTCGTAGTGACAATGGTATTGTGGTCCTTAGACTTAAAGTCACTAGATACTCTAGTTGTGGAGTATTATGTTTTTATATCGCCAAACACTACGCCGTGACTGGGTAGTAATAAATTCAATTATTAGACATAATAGGAAGCAAGCTTAGAGATGGTATTGATGTAGAGATGATTTTTCCCACCCACATAACAGTAGAAAATATTCGCGGCCACTCGAGGGTTAGCGCCTATGTAATGTCTGGCTAGACTCAGATAAATCAATATGGGAGATATTGATGTTATCTTCATGGATAAGTCTATTCCCAGTATCGAGAAACTATGGATTCGATATACGAGCGTGACTTGTATGTCTCGTGTCCAATCCGGATAGAGAAACAAATGGATTATACAGTACGATAACATTGGTCAAAAGGTTTGTCGGATCACTGAATATTTTTATTAGTTGGGTGGCATAGATGTGTTGCTAGACAACGCTCTATGTTAGTAATTGTTACTACCAAATAAGTAAAAACCTATGGGGTAACACGCCCTACGGATTAAACTGGACTTGAGAATTAATTAGTAGGCTTAATAAAATAATATGATCAATACGCAACCACAAGCAAACTTAGTATGACTAATTTGCAAGGTGGACTAATCCGTGAATGGATAAGATTAGTAATGGGGAAAATATGTAGATAATAAGGAGTTATTAACTATATAATGGAAAATCTAGCTCATTATTTTATAATAATTCATTATTGAGTGAAATAACAAGCAAGGAGAGAGCAAGAGACTAGGGTCGAACCCTAGCAGTCCCCCCCAGTGCCATCGACCTCAAGAGGTGCGCCGACCTAGGTGCCTCATTTTGCGTGATCTTTTTCTTCCAAATTCCTCTTGTTTCTTGAAAATAGACGCTGGAAGGACTCCAGAGAAATCCTAGGCGTGGATACATAGAGACGTGCAACATTCTATGTGATGTGATTTTTCAGACAAACAAGGTACACAACGATTTTACCCTTACCAAGTTATGATGGCTTGTCCTGCGATTCATGGAGGGTCTTGAACGAAATTTATTTATTGTATTTCCGCTTCCCTCATTAAAACCCTTCAGGTCACTTGGTACCGAACTTTGTGACAAATCATTGTGTTCATTGTCTTGCATTTCTGTTAGTTATTCAAAACTACTTCAGAACAAGATTCTGTTAAAAGCTTTGGAGGGTTTTCAAAGCCTTGAATATGAGTTCAAAGCTTTGAAATACTTCAAGTTCTTCTCATTTTTTTAAATCAATGGCAAAAGTTGCCATACTCCATTCAACCCCCCCTTCTAGTGTATTTGATCCTGTATTTTCTTACCTACGTTCAGTCTTCAGTTTGGTTTCATCAAGAATGAAGTTGAACCTTGTGTTTACAAGAATGTTAGTGGGAGTACAGTTTTATTTTTGGTCTTGTATGTCGATGAAATACTATTCATTTTGAACTACAATCTGTTAAAGATGGGCTAGGGAATTGATTTTAAATGAAAGACTTAGGCGATGCAACATATATACATGGAAGGATTCTTACATATGTCACATGGAGTTAATATTTCGAATGCTAATTGTCCTTCCAATCATATTGAGAAGGACCGTATGAATAAGATTTTTTAGCCTCGGCAACTGGAGCTATTATGTACGCCATTTTATGTACTAGGCTAGATGTGTCGTATGATTTGAGCATGACGGGTAGGTACTAGTTAAATTTCATATCTCACAAGTGGTGCAAGCATAAACATAGGAGATTCCATCTCACTCCAGAGATCATCAATAGAATAGATGTGAAGGTATGCAAAGTACCAACATATGACACTCTTGCGGACCCGCTTACCAAACCCTTGCTCAATGAAATTATGAGGGCCAGACTAGATCTTAGACATACGAGATGCAACATGTAGGCTATAGTGCAAGTGGGAGATAGTTTGAGTATGCCCTAGAGCCAATCTATTTATCGTGACGTATATAAAGCTTTTCTATACACTCTATTATCTATATAAAGAAATGTTGACATATTGAAGCCCTTAGAATAAATGTTGTATTCTTAAATATCCCTATTATAGTTTTATTATTAAATATAACAACTATAATGCATCGAGACTAGTATGTGGGTACATTTATATAAGATATATAGTCAACATATGGGTACGCATTAGGAGTAATGGCTTACAGGATTGACCCACCATGAGAACAGTATATGGGTGTTATGTGAGTGTTACAAGTGCTTATCATAGTGAAAATGGTTGTGAACCTATGAATTGAAGTCAATACATTATCTGGATGTGGAGTACATGTTTTAATATTATCAAACATCATGCCGTAACAAGGTGATTATAAAGTCTATAATTGGAAATGCTATTAAATGTGATGATGAAAGTTTGTAATGTAGACTAAATACAGTACCAAAATACTCTAGAAGGGGGGGGGGGGTTGAATAGAGTATGGAAACTTTTTGCAAAACTTAAATTTAACAGGAAAGCTTTGTGTGAAACTCAAATCTCAAGGCCTTGAGATTTTGTAAACTGTCTGAAACTCACTAAGGCAAAAATGTAAGCTTCAAGGCCTTGAGCTGTGAACAATTCTAAACATCTTCTAAACCCTAGTTTGGTTTGAGTTGTGTGCAGCAGATAATAATCAAACAAAAAAAGTAAAGAACACAAAGAAATTTACAGAGTTCAGTCCCAATGGACCTAATCTCTGCCTGAGGGATCTCATCCCACAAGGATTGGGCAAACACTTCATATTACTCACACAGAAACACCCCTAGATCTTCAAGCCTAAGTGATTTCCCTTACACCTATACAGCTTGTGGTTCCAAACCTATCTAGTTCCAGCTACTAACTGTTGAGCTAACAAGAACCTCTTGTTGTTCACTTGAACATCCAACCACTAGGTTAAGTGAGGTTTTAATAAGAATATAAAGATACACAGATGGAAGTACAAGTGAAGAACACAATATGAAGATAAGCTGTTGAAGCCTGGAAGTGTTCTTCTGGAAAATTGGATTGATTTGATCTTCAGAAGTCTGAAATGAAGCTTGAATGATTATGTGTTTGAATGAATGATCTCCCATGATTTTTTCACACCGCTCAGAGTATTCTGCAAGCCTCTCTCCTTCAAAATTCAAACCAGTCTCTTTTATCCACAGCTGCAACTGATTGAGAGATTTTAGGATCTCAGCTCCTACAAATCCTCCTTCTTTTTTCAACTTAAATTCAAAAAGATTCAAGTGGATATCCGTTAGAGTTTGTTGAGATTGCTCCTGCACGTTTAACAACCCTGCAACAGCATAGAAACACTGCAACAACAAAATCCAGACAGCTAACAGTACTAAGACTGTTTTTGGTTATACAGTTTCTGATAAAACTGTTTAATAAATTTAGAACAATAACTTGCATATCTTCTAAACCATATGAATCATGAAAAACAAGTTGAAGACACTTTGAAGTGAGTAATTAACCACAATACTAAGAGTCATAACCTGCAAGAAAGAATCAATTAAGTTCTGTAAAAACTGTCAGCAGCTCAAGGCATATCTCAAGGCCTTGGAGCTCTGAACCTGCTTCACAGAGTTTCAAAGTTAAACCCATATAGCTTTGATTCTTCCTGTTCTTATCATCTGCAATTGTGTTAGATATATAAATAGTATAATCCAAAAGTATATACCATAATCCACTGATTTGCATAATCAGATATCCAATTCTGCAACACAGAAATGTTAGAACTTAAAGTAGAATAAGATAACTCAAGGCTTTGAAGTTCAGTCAATCTTAAGGCCTTGAGATTACTTGAATGCTTTGCTGCTTATGTCTTAGCCTTTTGTCTTTCATCACTCAGAACAATTACCAGTCAAAGCACATTCAGGGATCTTGACTCAACAATCTCCCCCTTGATGAAAGACAAAACCTACAGTCTTGCATAAATATTCGTGCCACTCATATTCAAAAATTAAATACCCACAATTTGCAGATACAATATGTATACTAAACCCAAACAGATAACCAGTGAGAATAAAAATTACAAATTACCCACAGAAACAACAATTCACCAAAATAACTAGGCAAATCTTATTTTTACTAGTCCAAATACTGCAAACAGAGAACACATATCTCCCCCTTTTTGACTTTCATCAAAAAAGGTAGAAGAAATGTAGGATCATTTCTCAGAGTTTGAAAATAAACTTAAAATAAAAAACTAGCTAAAAAGTCAAGGCCTTGAGACAGAAAAGATAGAATAGAATGAGATAGAAGGTCAAGGCTTTGGCAGTCTCTGATCTTCACTTATTGTTTGATGTCTGGCCTTTCTCTGAGCCTTCTCCAATTTCTTCCTCAGTTGCAGCATCTTCTGCAGACTGATTACCTTCTTGTTCAGCTTCCACTTCAGCAACCACTTCTTTGATTATCTCATCCACTTTCTTCTTAGTCTGTACTGAATCTACCTCTGTAGCTGCATCAACACCTGTGTCTTCACCAGTATCTTCTTCATCAGTTTGTTCAAACAAGTCTTTTGAAGCTAGCACCACTGGAATTGGCTTCTTCTTATTCTTCTTCAGAAAATCTCCTAGCTTCTCTTCTGAATCCACACTGGTGTCATGACTAGTAGCAGAAGGTATCTTCTACAGATTCAAGCCCTTGATGACAACATCCAACTTCCCATTCATAGTATTCATCAAGCCCTTGAACTGGTTAAATTCAGTTGACAGGTCAAACAACCTTTGGCTGAGATCTTCAATCTCAACATGCTGATCTTCTAACTTCTCAACCAGCAGCTCAAGGCATATCTCAAGGCCTTGGAGCTCTGAACCTGCTTCACAGTGTTTCAAATTTAAACCCAGATAGCTTTGATTCTTCCTGTTCAGATCATCTGCAATTGTGTTAGATATATAAATAGTATAATCCAAAAGTATATAGCATAATCCACTGATTTGCATAATCAGATATTCAATTCTGCAACACAGAAATGTTAGAACATAAAGCAGAATAAGATAACTCAAGGATTTGAAGTTCAGTCAATCTCAAGGCCTTGAGATTAATGGAATGCTTTGCTGCTTATGTCTTAGCCTTTTGTCTTTCATCACTCAAAACAATTACCAGTCAAAGCACATTCATGGATCTTGACTCAACAGATGAGAAGTGTGAGTGATGTAGATAGGTTTTGTCCCTCCTACATAAAAGGTGTAAATATTCATGGCCACTCGATGAGAGTGACTTTTGAAAATGTGTGGCCGCACTGAAATGAATCACTATGAGATATTGAAGTCAATTGTCTATCTAAGTCTTCTTAGAGAATCGAGAAATTATACATTGAATAACAGGGGTGACACTACATGCCATGTGTCTAATATGAATATATATGGAAAAAGAGATTATACGACACAGTAACATTGGTCACAGAGGTTAGTCAGATAATTGACATTCCTATTACTCGGGTATCATTGATGTATTTCTTGATACTGACGCGATTTCTTAACGCCTATGCGCAAGTGCACGGTCAAGAAATATATGGCTGGTATTTCAACCACGAGTTACCGATCCCATGAGGAAATACTTTAGACTATTCAATTAGGCGATTAGTTTATAGTACGGTAACAGGAGGAAGAATTGTGATAAAAGAGGTTGACGCCCCTAAACAAGCGACGAATTAACAACTAAACTAATGTTTTTGTATTTTTTATTTAACAAAAAAATAATGGAAAAACTAGGAAATCTCTAGATCACCTAGGACTGTAGACGATTTCCGGATTAGGAAATTAACATGTTAACTCTATTATAGTTCAGCCGGGTAATAGTATTGACAATCTCCTATCAGTCTCTTGTCGCTCTACGTCTCGGCTGATTACAACTCCTTTTGGTCATGCACGTCTACCAGTCTGTTCTAGTAAGCTAACAACCTGCGCCAACGGTGCATGTCGGTCCACCGTTGCACAAAATAGTCAAATCTGACCTACCGAATCTTGCCACTAAGGCCAATCCTACACATGTCACTTTTCAGTATCAGAGATTCAGGATTGTCGTTCATATCTCATCACAACTAGGTCTTAACAAGTCAACTAAATTAATCCATTCTTGCCAAGGATTAAGCATAGCATATGAACAATTAGCTAAAAATAGATATTAACATTAAGCGCAATTACGATTCATGAATAAAGTCTAAGTCTCATGATTATCAAATTATCATATAATCGTGTCAATAGACTAGATTCAATAGGAACTTCACAAATTAAATGTCATCCAATAAATGAAATCCAATAAGCATTAAACAAGTCTAAAATCTCGATTTTTTGTGACATTCTGGATCACGTATCAAGAAGGGGAATCCGGAATAGGCCTTTTACCTAGAATTCCTGCACACACTGATTGGAGATATTAGTCCCACTCTCTCGCACTTCTAAAAATAAATAAAAATAAATAACATACATACAAACAGTATTTAATTCTAAAATAAAGCAGTAAATAGGTTGGGTTGCCTCCCAACAAGCGCCTTGTAATTTAAGGTCGACGACCCAACCCAGTTACCTCAGACATGTTATGGCGGTCTAGCACGACGTGCCTCCGCCTTCAATTTCTTGCTCTTGATCTTATGAACCACATCATGTGTATACACCACATTTGGCTCCTTCTCTAATTCAGGTGGATCAGGTTGCAAATTGTAGGCAACCCAAGAGTAGGATCCACACGATCTGCTGTAAACTTGATCATGGCCAACTTATTCTTCCCTTTTCCTGGTACAAATGCCTTAAACACTAATGATGAATCTTGAGTTGTGATAGTAAGCTCCTCATCCCCTAGATCCATATTTGCGCGCATTGTCTTCAAAAGCGGTCTTCCAAATATGAGTATAACATCGCGATACTTCTTGAAGTCCATGATCACAAAGTCAGTTGGAAAGACAAATGCACCAACTTTCACAAGCAGGTTCTCAATCACCCCATGTGCAGTTACAATAGAATTGTCTGCCAATTGCAGACCCATCTTCACTGGGGTTGGCGCACCAATGCCCAATCTCTGAAACAAGGACAATGGCATGGGATTGCTACTCGCGCCTTGATCACACAGTCCATGCATATGCTATCCACCCCCAAGAGTGCAGCCGGATAAGGCACACATGCATATGGGATCCTGGTAGAATGACACTACCAGGATCTCTCAGCTTGGGAATGTCTCTTTGTATCACAATACTACATGTCTCTGTTAGCTTCACCGTGGCATAAGGTTCTATGCTCTTATTTCCTAATAGGAAATCCTTCAAGAACTTATTTTACTTGGGCATCTGAGCAAGTGCTTCCACAAGAGGAATGCTGATATGCAATTTCTTTAATATATCCATAAATCTCCCGAAGTGTTCCTCGTCATTCCTCTTTATTGCCACTGGATATGGAACATATGGTACATACTGAGCCAGATTTATAGGGTTCTTCGGCTCTTCTTTCTTTTAAACTGTGTCCATTCATTGTGGAGTCACGGCCGTGGGCAAATTCTCACCCAATTCCTTCTCTGTGGCCTAAGTAGCTTCAGCTCTCGCATTGCTAGGATATTGAGGATCCTGAGTAATCTCAACATAGGAGAAGTAATTACCTTAAGCTGCTTAGTAGGAATGATGGTATTAGACGGTAGCATGCCAGGTGGTAGCTTAGTATTCGGATTGGCAATTTTCCCAATCTGTATCTCATGGCTCTTCATTGTGGCTTCCATGGAGACAATTTTGCTCTCCATTCTATCTTGATTAGCGAGCAGTTTTCTCAATAAAAGTTTTGTCTCTTGGTCCTCTTTTTGCAGGGCCTGCTGCAATGGTTCTTGTCTCTTAGACTAGTATGGAGGATTTGGCTGCTGACCCGGTTAATATAACCCACTGTTAAGGTTAGCACAACTAAAGTTTGGGTGATTGCGGTTGTTGGGATGATAAATATTAGGCCACTGCTGCTGTCGTGGTGGACCTATGTAATTCACATCTGTAAGGTCACAGGTTTCATGGACTTGAAATACTTTCAAGGCCTTGAATCAGTTTTTCAAAGCCTTGAATCAGGTTTCACATGCTTGAATTATCAGGCCTTGAACCAGGATTCAAAGCCTTGAAACTGTCCGACCTGCATACATGTTCTGAGGGGGAGTTTTTCTATACTCTTTTTGATTTAATACCATCCCTCTCATCCCTTTACTTAATGTGTTATGATTTGACGATGAAAGAAAAAATATTTTGATATATCTAACATGTTTTAATCCATTGTTTTGTCTCACTTTTGCAGGGAAATTTTACTTCCTATATTTGCATGACTTGTTTCCTTATCTGACTTCTTCAGGAAGGAAACTACTTAGTGAAGAGGATCCTGTGATCAATCAGATCTTCTTAACAGCTTCTCAATTTGTTTAAAAGAAAAGATCACTGCAAAATCTCAGAAGATTGTGATCAACTATCCATTGGAGAAGGCTGTTGAAGAGAGTCAAAGCTGTTGCCTAAAATACAGGAAGTTGTTGATGAAAATCTGGGAAGATTTGCAGAGCTTTAAACAGTATAAATGGAGCTCATTTTGAGGCAAAAATATAAAAAAATCAACGGGCAAAAAGAGAGACATAATTCTGGATTGAATAGCATTAAAGAAGTTCATCACTTTCACAATCCAACACACATAAGTTCACTGGATTCTTCACTGCAGTTTTCTACTCTAGTGTTCTTCTGTATTGTGCTTTATTGGTAGATCATTTCTGTAATACTTCTATACATCATTCTCAAGGATTTTTCAAAGTGAAAAATATAGAATACTTAGTTATTCAGTTATCTAGAGCAGGTACTAGATAGGTTAGGGAGAACCACAAGCTGTAACAGAGTAAGGCAATTCTCTGTGCTTGAGATTTAGGGCTTAGCTTTTGATTAATAAGAATTGAGTTGAAAATCCCACAGGGAGAAGATCCCTGAGGTAGAGACGTAGGTCCAAGTGGACTGAACTATATAAATCCTTTGTCTCTTGCATCAACAGTTCATTCACATTCATAATTTTTACAGCACTCAAACTTGTCTGATTTTCAAGGGTTTGAAACTCTTTTCAATGCCTTGAAAAAGACTTGTTTGTTTTATTGCAAACTGTATTTCATTCCAAAGTCTTGAATTTGTGTTGAAGGACTTGAACTCCTTTGCACTAAAATTACAACTCTTTTCCTCTTTAGTTTTGAAAAAAGTTGGCATACTCTATTCAACCCCCCCCCCTCTAGAGTATCTGTGCTGCATATTCATCTGCATAATCCCCTTTAAACATCTTCGATGGAGCCATATACCTGATTCTCATCCGCGATCATCTCGCCCACATACTTCACTCGTGCTGATGGTTTCATGCTGTTAAAAGCCAGGGTCATGACTTACATCTGCTGCTCAAATTTCTGCTCCACCATTGTCTCAATCTTGTTTACCAGCGCCACATCAGATTTTGAATTTCTACGAGTCTCAGACCTCGTGGACTCACGCTTTGCCACATTTTTCAGTAGGTCTTGGCATCTCTGCACTCCCAAACCCACAAAATTACCCTGAGCAATCATGTCAAGTTCATTTGCTGTCTCCTTGTCTAGGGTATTATAGAAGTAGTGGAGTAGTTTGTACCATGGCTATCCGTGAGTAGAACATATGCGAAGGAGCTGTTTGAATTTCCTCCATGTATCTCACAAAAACTCATCCTCTTGCTGAGTAAACCCAGTGATGTCAGCCATTCTCTGCGCAACCTTGGATGGTGGAAGATATAATCCTGAGAAACTCTTGGAAACACTCTGCCCATGTAGTAATAAAACCTACTGGAAGCTCCATGAGCCATGTCTTTGCTTTCCCCGATAAAGAAAAGGGAAAAAGCATCAACTTCAAAGTTTCATCTGGCACCCTCTGATCATGAATTGTGGACGTAATTTGGTTGAAGTTGAGCAAGTGGGTATTTGGATCATCCCCTGCAGCTCCAGTGAACAAACACTCTTCCCGCACCATTTTGATTAGCTGCCAAAATGAGCTGCATTGATTGGTGGCCTTACGATAGTGGGCTGGTATCTATCCGGCGTGGTCCTGAAATAGTCCACTAATGGACGTTCATCCTGATCAACAATGTTTACTTTGGCCTCAGCATTTTGCCTATTGTGTCCACCGTTATTTCCCCCATTGTTTCCTCCGTTATTTCTAATGACTACGCCCTCTCCACGGGGTGGATTAAGACGTGCCATTGCTGCTTCCATCTCAACCATCTGAGCTGTGCGCTGCTCAGTTTCTTTTGCTCTAGTGGGTGCCTATTGTATAACTTCTAGTCTGGCTGCCTCTGCATCTTGCGCTGCTTTACGAAAACTTTCTAACTCAGCTCTGTCCTTGTCATCTATAGGTACTGAGTTTGTCTTCCTCGAGTCTCTACGTCCTGTGCGCAATAAGGATTCCAGGTTCTCAAGTACTGGGTACAAAGATGCGTCACGAGAATGGGTCATGCACCGTGAAAATTAACCTCAAATCACAGATAGCACAACGAGAGTAGGTGAGTAACATATTTAAACAGAAAATAAAATCCCTGAGGCTAGGAATTATAAAAAAACAGAGCCAAAAACTTGCCAAGTTCCTAGCGCAAGTGTACGCTTGTCGTGTGAAGTAATATATAAGATTAGGAATTGTCTTGTCCCAAGAGACTTCTTGAAATTATTTAATAATAAACGACTTTATGTGGGATAGCAAGTTGATTTGATTGTTCAAATTCTACTAATAAAAAGACAAACTAAGTTATTGATTCACGCCGAATCAATAATTTACGTTTAGTGATTCCTCTAATGGATCACTAGGGCCACAACGAATATACGTTTTGATTCACGAAACACTAATACGTTACTCTTGTTAATCAAGAAATTTTTAACTAACCGAGTTACCAAGCTAGCAATCTATGTCTAACATCGATTCAAACCTAGTTACCAAATTCAATTCAATCCTAGACATGAATTAACTCTAATAATTCTAATTTTTGATCCTAGTTAACATTATCGAGTTACCAAACAATGATAAAACTAGGTGATTAGTCCAAATTTCTGACTAATATACACGGAGTTACCACATGAACACTAATTAAAATCAATCCTACGTGACGTCAAACGCAAGAGATGAAGATAATCACATAAACTACTCATAACAAGAGATTTACGTATCTAATTAAGTTAAAACATGAATCGAAACATCAAAACATGTATTTCACATAACCCTAGCTACCAAATGAAGATCACGATAATAAAGCTTAGCTAGACATGAGTTCTAAAACGATCTCAATGTTTTTCATCAACAAAACGCTAAGAATAATGAAGAAGAAGAGATAAAGAAATCCAAACGGATGAAATCCAAACTCCCAAGTGCTCCCAAGCTCCAAGAACGTCGTTCGTACCGTCTCTCCTCTGAAAAACGAACTAATAATGTCTAAAATACGTTCCCAAGTGTTTGGGACTAACTAGAAGTAATTACAAAAAGTTCCCAACACGTTTCACAAAATTCGGTTGCGTACCAGGTCGTACGACCTCCCTGTCCAGGTCGTACAACCTCTGTAAAATAGACAGTAGTCGTGCGACATATGTTCAGGTCTTGCAAGACCTCAGGTCAATTTCAGAATCTTCTGTCCAGGTCCTACGACCTCCCTTGTGAGGTCCTGCGACCTTTGGTCTTTTAGTTTGCACTCTGCCTTGTTTTTTGTCCAGGTCCTATGACCTCTTTGTGAGGTCTGGTGATCATCATAAGACATGGAACTTCCTTGATTTTCATCCAAGGCTTTTCCTCATCATCCATGCACTTCACGAGCCTCCTCTTGAACTACTTAGTCGCGTTTCGTGCTCAACTTCTCAATGCTTGCTCGTATCTTCCTTCTACATTCGTTTCAATTTCATTTCATCGCGTCTTGCTTGATCGTTCAAATCCAGACCTTGCCATAGCTACCGAAGCTCGTTTTCTCTATCCACTTGCTCCTAGCGTGCTTCGTTCCTGGAAAACACAGCAAGAACACCCCGAGAAGATCAAAGTGACAAAATACTATAAAAAGCACGTAAATAATGTAGAAAACGCCCAGACTTCTCATAGCTCATGAACTCATTATCAACAATTAAAACGTGATTCTCTCGAAAAGACGCTATCCATGATGAGCATACAAAGTGTAGCAAAATAAGAAATAAAATAACTCCGAAAATGGAGTTATCAGTTTCTCAAACGTATCTTCAGAAGCAAGAACAATTCGGACTTTCTTTTTCTTCTTCTTTTTCTTCAAAGCTTCCCCAATGATCTCATGTGAATCAATACTTGTGTCTCTGCTCTCTGAAGATGGAATCTTCTCTAAGGTCAACCCTTGATTATCACATCCAGCTTACCTTCCATCAAACCCTTGAACTTCACAATGTCATTTGAAAAATCAAATAGACCTTGTCTAAGTTCTTCAAGCCATCCTATAAGAGTTAAACCTTGTCAAGAATCTATGAAAAATACATGATACCAGGTGTCTTAGGTGTTGTAGCTGCTGTGGGTTTGATAAAATCCTTCTCATGCAACTCTTAAGCAGTCAACTCATAATAGAACTTCCATTTGCCTTTAGCAGTCTGAACTATCCCAATCATTTGAAAATATGCCTCATCCACCAATCCAAGACCAATTTTGATTTTCTCCTCTTCCTCCAAGGGTACTCCAAAGTGCTTGAAAAGTAATGGCAACACATTGGCACAGGGCAAAGAATGATTCCTAGTCCTTGTACCACAGCACACCATATGTTCCTGAAAACAGTAGGCAGAACAACCTCAAAACCTTGGCATATCAAATACATAAGTATTAAAACCCTTTCTGTCACCAACTCTTTGGAATGCTCCCTGGGAACTACACATCTCATGATTCGGAGAAGAGAATTTTGGCTTCAAAATTAAACACAGAATGTGTTAACTGTTTGGGTCCAGTAGGGGTTCTCTCCAAGAAAAACAAGGATTTGGCTAACTCCAAACATTTTATCCGATCTGGATGTTCACTTACCTTTTATTTGCTAGGCATTCCCAAAAATTTGGCAAAAACCCTATGGTCTAGCTTCATGTCAATCCCAGCAACCTTAGAAGTCAGGATAAAGTTGTCAAGATCATCCAATTCTTGAACCAAATTCAAGTAGAAAAGCCTAGTTAACCTAGGATATGCCTCGGAAGATGGATTCAACAAATTCACAAAAAAATACTCTCTTAACTTCCTGATGTAGTCTATATCCAATTTCTCTGATAAATCAATACTTGTGAGACTACAGTAGGCAATTTTTGATGATGCATACCCATTAATCCACACAACCTTAACTTCAGAATTCATAAACCAAGACTCAGGTAAAATATGCTTACCAAAACAAGAAGCTTTTCTTGGTCTTTACTGCACTATGCTTAACCCTCTTCTTCTCTGATGGTGGATCGACCTTCATATCCTCTGGCTTATTTTCCTTTTCAGATGAAGCACTCTTCTTATCATTTTCATTTTTATCAGTACTAACCAATTTCTTCTTCTTGCTTGACTGATCCCCTTAATTCTTACTCTCCCGTTCCTTAGATTTCACAACTATCTCTGTGGCAGACTCAGATTCAGAACCTTCTTCTTGAACCTCTTCTGGAACTTCTTTTTCCTTCTTAATCTTCTTTGAAGGTGGAGAAGTCTGCTTAAGTAGGTTGTTTCCTCTGAATCTGATCCATGAACAGTGATCTTTCTGTTAGCCTTTCTCTTCATCCTCTTACCAGAACTCTGACCTTGCTGCTTGATCCTCTCTAATTTTTGCTCCATTAGGTTTAAGGTTTTAGAGGGTTTGAGAAAGAAATTCAGAGAGAGAGAGAGAGATAGAGACAGGGAGAAAGAGGTGAAGAATGAGAGAAATAAGACCTGACGTTGGCTTAAGTAGGTACAACAGTTGGATTGAAAATAGAATTGCAGGCAAATCAGATTTTAAAAGATTTCATTGAGATATTTTGGGATATTTTGTCAAAATATCTGAACATGTGAAATATTCTATAATTATCTAAGAGATACTAGAAAATATTCCATGATCCAATTATTAAAAACATACACAACATATTAATCAAAGCTATTGAAACAGTGGATCAAGGCTTTGAGAAATTTCAAGGCTGCCAGAAAATTTCAAAGCTATGAAGCAAACTTTCAAGGCTAGGAAAATATGATTCCAAGGCTTTGAGATTTTCACACATAATACACATAAGAACTAATACTCCCCGTAAACCAATGCATCCTTATTTAACATACCCACTTCAAGCCTTAGGGATGAGAACATCTCATCTGGCAAAGCTTTAGTGAAATATCAGCTATCAGCATAGTAGTTGAAATAAAAGATAAAGATACATTACGTTTCTATGTATGATCTCTAATAAAATGATGTCTCACATCTATGTGCTTAGTCCTTGAATACTGCACTAGATTCTATGATATTGAAATGGCACTTGTATATCACAGTTGATAGGCACATTTCTTAAATTATATCCAATATCTCTTAATTGTTGAAAATCCATAGTACTTGTGAACATCAAGAACCATCTACAATGTATTCAGCTTCTGCAGTTGACAAGGTTACTGAATTTTACTTCTTTGAATGTCAAATGATCAATGATGAACCAAGAAATTGACAGCATCCAAAAGTACACTTTTCATCTACTTTGTAACATGCAAAGTCTGCATTTGAATAACCACTCAAAAAAAATTAGTTCTTCTTGGATACCAAAGCCCCAAGTATTTGGTTCCATTCAAATATATGAAAATCGTTTTAAGAATAATCAATGAATTTCCTTAGGATCTACGTGAAACCTTGCACACATACATACACTCAACATAATTTTTGATCTACTAGCAGTTAAATACAGAAGTGAACCAATCATAGCTCTGTATTCCTTTTGATTTACTCTCTTACCATTTATACCCTTATCTAAGGATAAAGATGAATTCATTGGAGTCTTTGCTACCTTGGACTGAGACATGTTATACTTGTTTAGCAATTCCTTGGTATATTTATCTTGATTCACAAATATTCCTTTCTTCAACTTGATGAACATGAAGTCCGAGAAAGAAACTGAGTTCACCCATTAATCTAATTTCAAATTCCCTGCACATTAGACTTGAAAACTCTTTTGAGAGAGTGTAATTAGTAGCAGCAAAGAGTATATAATCAACATAAATATATAATACTAACAAGTCTTTTTCAAGATTTTTAACAAAAAATAGTTTTGTCAGCTAGACATATCTTAAAAACATTATCAAGTAAAAACTTTAGAGTCTGTCATCGCAAGCCCTTGGAGCATGCTTAAGCCCATAAAGAGCTTTGTCTAATTTGTAAACATGACCAGGAAAATTTTCATCTTGAAAACCAGGTGGTTGAGCAACATATACTTCTTCTTGTAAATAACAATTTCAAAAGCACATTTAACATCCATTTGAAATAGCTTTATATATTTATGGGATGCAAATGCAAGAAGTATTATGATTGCTTCTAACCTGGCAAAAGGAGCAAATGTCTCCTCATAATCGATTCCTTCCTCTTGATTATACCCCTGTGCCAAGTCTGGATTTGTTTCTCACAACCTTACCATTTTCATCAAGTTTGTTCCTGAATACCCATCAGGTTCCAATAACAGACTGAGTATTTGTTCTAGGAACCAAGTTACAAATCTTATTCATTTCAAACTCATTCAGCTCATTTTTCATTTCAATGATCCAATCTGCATCTTCTAGTTCCTCCTTTGCATTTTCAGGCAGAATAAGTGATACAAAGGCACTGAATGCACACATATTCCTTAGCTATCCTCTTGTCTATGTTCCAGTGGTTTGATCTGAGATGATGTTGTCTGCAGGATGATTTGATGGGTATTTGAACTTCTTCCTCGGTGTCCAGGTATATGGTCTTTCAAGGCTTTGAGATTTTTACTCAGCAGGAGGCTCAAGGCCTTGAGATTCTTCTGACCGTTCTCGCAACTTAGTTTTGATTCTTTTCTCTTTTTCATAATCATCATCTACCTCGTACTTATATAAGTTGAGATCTGCAAAAAAAAAAAAAAAAATCACTCAAATAATCATCAGTACTTTCATCAAAAAGCACACGAATGCTCTCCTCTACAATATTTGTTCTCTTATAGGAAACTCTATATGCTTTTATTGTTTGTGAGTAACGAAGAAATACACCTTCCTCACGTCTAGAATCAGACTTTCCAAGATTATCCTTGCCATGATAGAAATACAGGATCAAAACTAAAGAAGGGGGGATTGAATAGATTCTTCAGACTTTTGCTAAACTTTGCAAGAATAGTGGTTTCAAAAGATTAGTAAAGAGATTCAAGGCCTTGAAATGAGTTTCAAGCCCTCGGAATGAAAACATTTAGAGTAAAAAAATAAAAAGTATATTTCATTGCCTTGAAATGAGTTTCAAACCCTTGAAATGAAACTGTTTCAAGTATGTAACTAAAAAGTAAATGCAGGAGACACAAGATATATAGAGTTCAGTCCACATGGACCTACGTCTCTACCTCAGAGATCTTGTACCTGTAGGATTTTAAAAACAATTCTTATTAATCCACAACTAAGCCCTAGATCTCAAGCACAGAGAGATGTCATACTCTGTTACAGCTTGTGGTTCTCACTAACCTATGTAGCCTGCTCTAGCTATCTGATTAACTAAGAATTCTCTATTGTTCACCTTGAACAATCATTGAGAATGAAAACTATAAGTATTATCAAAATGATACACAAATGAAGTTCAGCAAAGAAGAACACATGAAATGAAACTGCGGTGAGTATGCAGTGTTCTTATGATGCTTGGATTGAGATATGAATAAGCTTCTTTGTTGTTTGTCAATTCTTGAATGTGTTTGTGTCTCTGTGAGGTGCTTTGTATTGTTCTTTCTTCGAAATCCTTCAGCAATTATCCTTTTAAGCACACAGTTTGAATGGAAGATCTTCAGTATCTTCTCAAAAAACATTCCTGAAATTTTACTTCAAATCTTGACTCTTCTTCTAACAGCTTCTTCCAATGACAAGTAGCTCAGTATCTTTAGGGATCCTGATTTGATCATGTTGGAAGTATGTTAGCAAGCTTTTAAACACAACAGATTGATCACAGAATCAATCATCAAGCACTTACCATATCTGCAAAACATAAGTTAGGAAATAGATTCCTATAAAATAGGAAACAAAATTCCTTGCAAAAATGAGTCAAATAAATGATGTTAGATCCTGCACACAGTGTCAAAATACTTTTTCTTTTATCATCAAGTATCAACTAATCATGCACAGCGGTTTAGGAGTTGAATAAAGATCAGAAACTCCTCCTAAGTTTATGCATGTGAAGCTCAGTCAGTTTCAAGGCTTTGAAAGCTGTTTTATGGCCTTGAAATAGACAAGATATTTCAAGTCTTTATCCTGCATTGAACTTACAGTCTCCCCCTTGATGAAAGACAAAACAAAAGTCTTCTAATCTGTTTGATATTGTGTTTCTACAACAAATACTCATTATCACATAGCAGAATAAATCATATAATGTAAACACATAATATACTAAAGATCCAATTTATAAACCATATTGAAAATAGCAAATAAAGGCACAGTTTCAGGTAGTCCTACTGAAAAAAACCAGGTCTCTAACCACAAAAAGTAAAACATAATACCCTAAATTATTCCCCCTTTTTCACTTTCATCAAAAAGAATGAGAATATGTTGGATCAGTCTTTGGAAGTTTTTAAAATATTTTTTTTAAAAAGATAAAAAGTTTAAGACTTTGAAAAGGATTTCAAGGCCATGAAAAGGAGAAGAAAGAATAGGCAAGAGTTAAGGGGTAACATCTTCATCTCCTTGCTGCTCTGCATCTTTTTCCTGACTATCTCCCTCATCATCCTATTCTTCTTCTTGTTGAGCCACATCATCAATGATTGAACTTATGGTCTTGATTACACTGTTAAACAGGAAGGTTAACCCTTCTAATGCCTTCCTTCCATGTTTCAGTTTCTTCTTTACAAAGGAACTTTTATTTGCAAAAGAGGAAACTTTTTTCTGATTCTTTCTTTCAGATTCCATGCTGGATTCTGACTTAGTTTCTTGAAGATCTTTCTTCTTTCCGTCCCTTTTTGAAACTGAATAAACTTCATATGAACTTGAGGTTGCATCTGAATCCGAGTCCTGAATGTAGATCTTCTCTTTTCTTTTTCCCATATAAGGTATGTCAGCCCTCTTCTTTGTCTTCTTAGGGCTACCAATTTGAATTCCCTTCTGTTTTATTGCAGACTCCACTGCCTTCTTCTTCTTCCTGGACACAGGAGTCTCATCTTTCTTTGCCTTTTCCTTGGGAGGAGGAGGTGCTATGTCATATGCAGTAGGGTCTTTGAGCTAGAATCCCCACTAACGGTCTGAACCTCTTCCACAGTGGTCTTTCTTTTCTTCTCAGTTGCATCCTCTGAACCACCAGCCATCTTGATTCTGTATGAGGATGTTCTTGTGATCATTAGGGTTTGGAGTAGAAAAGAGATGTAGGATATATACGAAGGTGAGAAAGGAAAAAAGAATATAAATAGAAGAGAGTTTCAGTTTGAAAAGGAGACTTAATGTTCTTTCTGATCTTTGAAGATCTGATGAATCAAAAAGATTCAAATTTGTGTGTGACGTTGGAAATAAAAGATATAATACTATTTTGGCCGAAAAGGGTATTTGAAAGATTGAGGGGCAATATTAATCAATTATCTAGAAAGATAACACCCAATATTGAAAGATCTATTTTATTTGACTATCTAGCATGATGTCTTATTTACAAGGCTTTGGAAAGGGTTACAAGACCTTGAAAAGCTGTATGATGTAATGCACATATACTCAAATATTTGGAAGGATTTTCAAGGCTTTGAAAATCAGTTCAAACATTTGAAACACATAAAACTTACCTGATTCTCCCCCTAAACAAATGCTTCTTTGTTTAGCATTCCCAATTCCAATCTTAAGGCTGAGAATCTTTCATTTGGCAATGACTTAGTTAAGATGTCTGCAAACTGCAAGTTAGTAGAAACAAATTAAAGAACAATATCACATTTTTCAGCATGATCTCTGATGAAGTGATGTCTAACATAAATATGATTTGTTCTTGAATGCTAAAATGGATTCTTTGTAATTGATATTTCACTTGTGTTGTCACACTTGATAGGTATATCTTTGAAATCAAATCCAATATCTCTCATTTGTTGTGCTATCCATTAAACTTGTGAGTAGCAAGCTCCAGCTGCTATGTATTCAACTTCAGCTCTTGATAGTGCAACTGGATTTTGCTTCTTTGAATGCCAGCTAATTAAGGATGATCCAAGAAATTGACAGCATCCTGATGTGCTCTTTCAATCAACTTTATATTCTGCAAAGTCAGCATCTGAATAGCCACACAAAGAGAAGTTTGAATGTTTAGAATACCAAAGCCTCAAGTCTTTGGTACCATTGAGATATCTAAAAATTCTTTTAACTGCAGTCAAGTGTGATTCTTTAGGATCAGCTTGAAATCTAGCACACATACACACATATAAATGATATCTGGTATATTGGTTGTGAGGTAGAGTAATGATCCAATCATACCTCTATATTCTTTCACATTCACACTCTTACCATATTCATCCTTGTCAAAAGACAATGTAGAACTCATGGGGGTCTTAATTTCTTTGGACTGGGACATATTAAACTTGCTTAGCAAGTCCCTTGTGTACTTTCTTTGATGTAGGTATATGCCCTTCTTCATCTGATGAATTTGAAGTCCAAGAAAGAATTTCAATTCTCCCATCAAGCTCATTTCAAATTCCATGCTCATAAGACTAGAGAATTCCTTGAAAAGAAGATCATTAGTATCTCCAAACAGAATATCATCAGCATAAATTTGAACTACAAGCATGTCTTTCTCATGAGTTTTTATGAAAATGGTTTTGTCTACTAATCCTCTTTTGAAATCATTTTGAAGTAGAAAGGTTGAAAATCTTTCATACCAAGCTCTTGGAGCTTGTTTCAAACCATAAAGAGCTTTGTCAAGTTTGTAAACATGATCTGGAAACTTGTCATTTTGAAAACCTAGATGTTGAGCAACATAAACTTCTTCTTGCAGATAGCCATTTAGAAAAGAACACTTCACATCCATTTGAAATAGTTTCATATTTTTGTGAGATGCAATTGCAAGTAAAATTCTAATTGCTTCTAACCTGGCAACAGGAGAAAAAATTTCTTCATAGTCAATACCTTTTTCTTCATTTTAGCCTTGAGCTACAAATCTAGCTTTTTTCCTGACTACCTTTCCATTACCCATCTGGTTCCAGTGACAGACTAACTACTTGGTGGGGGACGGGATTCCAGACCATGTTCCTTTCAAACTCATTGAGTTCACTTTGCATTGCTATTATCCAGTGTGCTTCTTGTAATGCTTCCTTCACAGTTTTAGGTTCTACAAGAGAAATAAAAGCATTAAAAGCACAAAGATTCTTCAACTGTGATCAGCTTCGTGTACCAGTGGTTGGATTAGAAATAATGTTATCAACAAGATGAGATGAGAGATATTTAAATATCTTTCTTGGTGTCCATAATTCAGGCTCTCGAATTTTCTTCTCAAGTCTCTGAGAACTTGAAGTAGTAGCTTGTTCTGCTGTCTTCTCTGGAGATTTTGTTTCAAGGCTTTGTACATTGGTTTCAAGGCCATGAAAATGCCTGTCTTGTCCTGTGGCATTTCCTTGGATCCTTTTGCGGATTCTTCTTCAGTATCTGAATCATCATGCTTGTTCATATTGAGATCTGCAAAACCATCACTCAAAGAACCATCATAGCTTTCATCAAAAATAACATGAATGTTTTCTTCAACAAGCTTGGTTGTCTTTTTATAAAATCTATAGGCTTTTCTTGTTCGTGAATAGCCAATAAAAATACCTTCATCACTTCTTGCATAAAACTTACCAAGATTGTCCTTACCATTATTGTGGACAAAACCAGTACAACCAAATTGTTTTAAGTAAGAAATGTTTGGCTTTCTTCCTTTGAACAGCTCATAGTTTGTTGTATTCACAGCTTCTTCCCAATAATACTTTGGCAACTTGTTTTCCACAAGCATTGTTCTTGACATGTCTTCAAGAGTTCTGTTCTTTCATTCAACAACTCCATTTTGTTGAGGAGTTCTAGGAGCAGAAAAGTTGTGAGAGATGCCATGCTTAGAACAGAATACATCAAACTCAAGTTGATCAAACTCTCTACCATGATCACTCCTGATGGAAGAAATAGGTGGGTTTTTCAATGTTTGAAGTTCTCTACAAAGCTTTGAAAATTTAGTGAGATCTTTAGATTTTTCTCTAAGAAACATAAACCTAGTATATCAATATAAATCATCTACAATAAGCATGTACTTCTTACCCTTTGGAGTTGGACTTCTCATATCACCACAAAGATCCATATGCAGTAGTTAAAGAGCTTCTAGTTTTCTTGCCTTGTGCACATGCCTTGCATACTTCTTCATCTATGAAAATGATAGAGGGTAGACCTCTTACTAAGTTCTTGGAAACTAACTTGTTCAAGGTATGCAAGCTAATGTTTCCCAAACTTCTGCGACTTTGTTAGTTTGAAAAGTATAAACATTGTTTGATCTAGAGGCTGTGAGGATGCAATATCTAGATTTATCATTTTGCACCACACATTTCTCTTTATCAAAGATAACCTTGTTGCCACTGTAACAAATCTGAGATACACTAAGCAAATTAAATTTCAAACCATCAACTAGATATACATCAGAAATCGAATTTTCAAAATTTGTACCAACTTTACCAATACCAAGAATGTTGCATTTGCCTTTGTAACCAAGTGTAATTGATCCTTCTAATTGCTTTTTCAGTTCTCAGAATAGAGATCTCTTTCCACTCATGTGTCTTGAGCAACCACTGTTCATAAATTATTTTTGCTCTTTGATCTTGGTGGCACCCTGCAAACACCATTCACTGCCTTACTCAGCTGCTAGACCAAGTGCTGAATTTAGATTCATATTCAGGGTCAACCATGTTAGGTGGTCTTACCCCTTTAGGAACCCAAATTTGTCTAACTTTTCCTTTGAGTTGGAAAGGAAAAGTGTTCCTCATTATGTGAGGGTCTCTTCTTCTAAAATGACAAGTCATCTTAACATGACCAATCTTACTACAGTAATTGCACATAGGAGATGTTTTTCTTCCAGCTTTTACAAATATGGTATTTTGTTTCCTTGGAAAATTTGGATTGTGTCCAATACCAGTTTTGTGAACAGACTTTAAGCTACCTCCAAGAATCAAGTTAAATTTGTGTTATGAGCCTGCAAATTTTGATTTTACGAATTCAGATTCTTGAACTTTCTCAGTCAGAGCAGTGTTTTGTTTATACAATTCATCAACTTTATGTCTTGGATTAACAAGAATTTTACTCTAGAGAGAGTTCTCAGCGACTACTTCCTTGACTTGTGTTTTCAAAGCTTTGAAACTAGTTTTCAAGGTCTGGAAATTACTATCAGTTTTCTTTCGAGAGATTTTAAGATTCTGATTCAGGAAAACAAGATTTAAGTTCTCTTTTGCTTGGTCATGAACCTTTTCTCTCAAAACTCTAATCTCTTTCAGATAGTCCTCTTCATTTAAAAGTATTGTTCTAAGATAATCAGAGAAGCTTCTGTTGATTTTGGAATTAAGCAGTTTACCATTACCTCAATGTTATTTTCAGAACTTTTATCATGCTTAGCCATAAAGCATAGGTTGGCATTTCTTCTTCAGATTAACAGTCACTTGAGGTTTCTAAATCACTCCATGAAGCTGTCATAGCTTTCTTTATTATATCATGATCTTTCTTCTGAAAGTTCTTGCTCTTCTTTTGTGGACAGTCTCTGATCAAGTATCCTACATAACCACACTCAAAGCAATTCATTACTTTAGGCTTATTACCATGTGAAGAAGATTTACCTTTGTAGTCTTTGCTAATAGAGGATATGTGTCTATCCTTGTTGAATTCCTTGTTTCCAATGTTTTTCTGCATTTTGAGAATTCTAGTCAAGGTTTTGGAAATCAAAGCAATTGGATCTTCATCATCATCCTCATTTTCAAGGCTTTGAGATGGCTCACTCTCCTTTGCCTTGAGAGCCATGTTCTTGACACCTTCTGGTAGTTATCCATCAACTTCATTCATGGATATTTCATGTGTAAGGATATGTCCTTGCAGTTCATCAAGTTGAAGTGATGAGAGATCTTGAGCTTCTTCAGTAGCAGTAGTTTTTGGTTCCCATTTTTCCTTTGGAAGACTTCTCAGAATATTTCTAACATTTTCCTCACTGGAAATGTGCTTTCCTAATGAATCAAGGTTGTTGACAATGTCAGTGAACCTTTTGAACATGTCTCTGTTTGACTCATCTCCATTCATTTTGAACAACTCATATTGCCTGAGATATATGTTGATCTTGGTCTTCATGACTTGGCAGGTTCCTTCAAAATTCACACAAGCTTATCCCATATCTCTTTGGCAGTCTTGCAACCTGAGTTCCTGTTGAACTCATCTGCACTCAAAGCACAATATAAGAGATTCATAGCCTTATAATTCTTGGAAAAAATTTCTAACTCAGATGAAGAAAGTGAGTCTTCAAATTTGGGAGTTCTAATCCCATCTTTCTCGCTGTAGAAAGTATGAGGACCATTCTCAATGATATTCTAGAGCTCCATATCTTGATATGATGAACATTTTCATCAAATCTTTCCAGTGGACAAAATTATGTCCACAGCAGAGCGGAGGTCTGTTAGCAACTCTTCCCTAATAGAAACAATTATCACCTAGAGTACTCATAATCACAAGATGGTTAAATCTATGCAGTGATACAAGATCTGATAACAATTGAAGCGGTTTACAGTAGGTATAAATACATGATCAATACTCTAGACGGGGGGGGGGGGGGGGGGTTGAATAGAGTATGCAGACTTTTGCTAAACTTTGAAAGGATAGTGGTTTTAAAATATTATTAAAGAAATACAAGGCCTTGAAATGAGTTTCAAGCCCTTGGAATGAAAACAATTAGATTAAGGAACGAAAAAAGTCTATTTCAAGGCCTTGAAATGAGTTTCAAACTCTTGAAATGAAAATGTTTTGAATGCTGCAAAAATTCTAAGTATGTACCTGAAAAGTAAATGCAAGAGAAACAAGATATATAGAGTTCATTCCAATCGGACCTATGTCTCTACCTCAGGGATCTTCTCCCTATAGGATTTTCAACACAATTCTTATTAATCCACATCTAAGCCCTAGATCTCAAGCACAGAGAGCTGCCTTACTCTGTTACTTCTTGTGGTTCTCAGTAACCTAGCTAGTACCTGCTCTAGCTATATAATCAAATAAGAATTGTCTATTGTTCACCTTGAATAATCCTTGAGAATGAAAACTGGAAGTATTTTCAAAATCATATACAAATGAAGTTAAGAAAAGAAGAACAAGGGATATGAAACTGCAGTGAGCATGTTCTTTTGATGCTTGGACTTAGATATGAATCTGCTTCTTTGTTGTTTGTCAATCCTTGAATGTGTTTGTGTCTCTTTGAATTGCTATTTATTTTTTTCTCTTCGAAATCCTTCATCAATTCTCCTTTTAAGCATTCAGTTTGAATGGAAGATCTTCAGTATCTTTTCAACAAACTTTCCTGAAAATTTGCTTCAAATCTTGATTCTTCTAATAGCTCCTTCCAACGGCTAGTAGCTCAGCATATTTAGGGATACTATTTTGATCTTGTGGGAAGTATGTTGGGAAGCATTTAAACACAGCAGATTGATCACAGAATCAATCATCACGTAGTTACCATATCTGCAAAACATAAGTTAGGAAACAGGTCCCTATAAAATAGGGAACAAAATTCCCTGCAAAACTGAGTCAAATAAATGATGTTAGATCCTGCACACAGTGTCAAAATACTTTGTCTTTCATCATCAAGTATCAACTAATCATACACAGGGGTTTAGGAGTTGGATTAATATCAGAAACTCCCCCTAAGTTCATGCATGTGATGCACAGTGAGTATCAAGGCTTTGAAAGTAGTTTCAAGGCCTTGAAATAGACATGCTATTTCAAGTCCCGATCCTGCATTGAACTTAGACAGCCAAAATACTTAAAATAAGAAACACTTGGCTTTCTATCTTTGAAAAGTTCATAAGGAGTTTTCTTAAAAATAGGCTTGATCAAACATCTATTGAGCACATAATTAACATTGTTAACTGCTTCTTTACACATATACTTTAGCAAATTGCTTTCAAGTAGCATGGTTCTATACATATCTTCAAGTGTCCTATTTTTCCTCTCTACCACTCCATTCTGCTAAGGAGTTCTAGGTACAGTGAAGTTGTGTGAGATGCCATGCTTTGCACAAAATAAACCAAAATCAAGTTGATCAAATTCTCTACCATGATCACTTCTAATTGATGCAACATGTAAGTTTTTCAAAGTTTGAAGCTCCTTAGAAAGCTTTGAGAATTCAGATAATGCTTCAGACTTGTCTCTAATGAACATAACCCACGTAAATCTTGAGTAATCATCTAGCACAACAAACATATGTCTCTTACCTTTGGGTTTCTGAACCCTCATAGGACCACACAAGTGCATATGCATCAATTATAAGGGTCTGGAAGTACTTACAAAGTTATTTGGTTTGAATGAACTTTGGTCTGTTTACCTTGGGTACATGCCTGAAAAATCTCATCATCTTTGAATTTCAAGTTTATTATCCTCTTACCAAGTCTTTTGAGATGAGCTTGTTCATTGTATCCATGGTGATATGCCCAAGCTTTCTATGTCAAAGCTTTGAGTTTTCCTTCAAAGGTTTGAGACACTTCAGAATTTCACCTGCAACTTTGTTAGTACTAAATGCATAAACATTATGTGACGAAGGAGCAGTGAGTATGCACATGCCAGATTTCTCATCTTGCACCACACATTTCTCGTAAAAAACTACTTTCTACCTCTCACATAACTGAGATATACTAAGCAGATTATAATTTAAACCTTCAACTAGATAGACATCAAAAATTGAACTTGTAGAATCATTAAAATAATTCAAATACCCAGTATATTGCATTTAGCTTTGTCAGCAAATGTAATTGTCCCTCCTGAGTATTCTTTGAGTTATGTACACAGTGACTTCTTTCCACTCATATGCCTGGAGCAACCACTGTCCAGAAACCATTTCAGATCCTTTAAAGCCTTGGTGACAACCTGCAAAATTCAGTCAATGCCTTAAAAGGCTATTATACCAAGTGCAGAATTTGGATTCATACTCAAAATCAACCATGTTAGGTGGTCTAACTCCTTTTGGAACCCAAATCTTTCTCACTTGTCTCCTAAGTTGATAAGGATAGGTGTTCCTCAATATGTGAGGTTATGTCCTTCTAAAGGGGAAAGTTAACTTCACATGTCCAATTTTACCACATCAATGACATTTTGGAGAATGTCTACCTCCTAATTTTACAAACGTGGTTTGGATTATTTTTGGAAAATTTGGGTTATAACCTATTCCACTTTTGTAAACAAAATGCATACTTCCTCCAAGCATGAGATTGAGTTTATTTTCAGCCCCAACAAAGTTTGAAAGAATTTGTAAGATTCTTGAAGCTTCTCAGTCAATGCTTTTGCTCTAAATCTTCTGAATTATTCTTTAGGTCAACATACTTATCAGTCAAAAGAGAATTTGGATCAACAACTTCTTTAGCTTGTGTCTTAAAATATTTGAATCTGCTGTCCAAGGCTTTGAAGTCACTATCAATTTTCAACTTAGTTGCTTCAAGACATTTTCTTTGGAAAATCAAATCTAAATTTTCCTTTACCTGCACATGAACTTTAACTTTCAAAGAATCAATCTCATTCCTGTAACTTTCCTCATTTAAAAACATACTTTTGAGAGTTTCAGGTAAAACATCAGATGGACTAGAAAGAAGATTATTTACCATTTTGATCAATATCTTTGTCTGAGCCTTTTTCTTCATTATGCTCAGCCATTAAGAAGAGATTTGCATGTTCCTATCATAAGCTGAGTCTGTTGAAGAATCTTAATCACCCCAGGAAGAAACCATTGCTTTCTTCCTCCTATTGTCATTTTCCTTTTTGGAAAAATGCCCGCTTTTCTTCTTTTGAGGACAATCTCTCACCAAGTGATCTGCATCTCCACATTCATAGCAATTCATAACTTTATGTTTATATGTATGTGAAGAAGATTTACCTTTCTGATCCTTACTACTTGAGGGTCTGAATTTTTCTTTGTTGAAGTCCTTGTTTCCAAAGTTCTTTTTCTTCTTCACGATTCTGGCCAAGGCTTTCGAGATCAAGGCTAAGGCTTCTTCTTCTTCTTCATCATCATCATCATCATCCTGTTTAAGGCTTTGAGATTTTTTATTGTCCTTTTCCTTAATTTCCAGGTTCTTGATGTTGTCACTCATTTCACCATCCACTTCCTTCATTGAAATCTCATGAGTGAGAAGTTTGCCTTGCAGATCAACTAACTCTAAGGTACTCAAGTCCTGAGCTTCCTCAATTGCAGTTGTCTTAGGCTCCCATTTGGCTTTTGGTAAGCTTTCGAGAATCTTTCTGACTTTCTCTTCATTTGAGAAACTCTTTCCGAAGGATTCCAAGTTGTTCACAATATCAGTAAACCTCTTCAACATGTCTTTGATGGTTCATCAGAATTTATCGTGAACAGTTCATACTGCCTCAGAAAGATATTTACTTTAGTCTATTTGACTTGACTTGTTACTTCATAAGTAACAGTGAGCTTGTCCCAGATGTCTTTTCCACTCAATACAACTAATACTGCCTCCGTTGACAACAAAATTTGTCGGCAGATATTCTACCGACAAAAATTGGTTTGTCGATCCGTAGTCACAATAAATCCGTCGTTAGAGTGATAGCCGACAAGCGTTCTGTTTGTCGGCTGAAAGAGTAAGCAGCGACATAAATTTTTGTCTGTAGTTTCATTCTACTGACTATGTCCTTTTGTCGCCTTTATAACTGGTGACAAACATATATTCATGTGTAGTTAGATAGATGACATCCAGAATAGTCACTAGAAGAGAAGTTTGTCGGTACTTCATATTTCTTGTGACGTTCGTGCTTGTCACCTTTATCACAACTTAATAAAAAAAACAAACACTTTTGAAGACCATCCAAACATGCTGCCAAACATAAACAAGATGCCATAAATTGGCATTTTACATAATATTAGAGATTAGTTCAAAAACTACACAAGTCATTCCAGATTCTAGTCTAGTTAACAAAAATAATAGACGTAGTAGACATAGTGGATCCAAAACTCCGTGGCATGAACTATATATAGCACTCCATTCATGAACACTTGGTCCAAAGAGCTAACGTACTCCATTCACGAACCCCTGCAAATATTCATACATAAAGTCACTGCCTACTTGATTCCTGAAGACACTATAATTGATGACATAATTTAAATTCATAAACTTATTTAAGCATTTAGACAAAGTATGCAAATATTCATACATAAATCATATGATTTTCATGGTTTCAGAGAGCATGAAATGCTAAGAAACTCCTATAAGAAGACCCATTGAACAATATGACAGATAGGTCAAGCTTGATATGCTAGATTCAAACCAAGACTAACCTCAAATTGCATTTGCCATAACTCTTCTGGTAGGCTGCAAAAACTAAGCAAGTCAGGAACAAAGTATTAGGTTGGTGCTTCAAGTTGGGCAGAAATAAGAAAGATCATCAAAGAATTAACCATACAAAGATGAAAAGAGGACTATGTCAAAATACAGGGACCGAGTTCCACTGCCTCCGATAGGGCACATTGACATGCATCTAGTGTGGCTGATCAGCTGCAGCAAAAGAAATGAAACAGATAAACAAGATGGAGAATGAAGCAGCAACATGATTAGTTTTCGTTTTGGCTCCTAGAACAGCGGGAACAAAGTAAATGCAGGGGGATGGATGTTTGTCAAAGCATCGTTTTTTATGGGAAACCTCACAATTCAAGTCCAAACTTAGTTCTAAGTATAGACTACTAGCAAGAGGACTTCTACTCTAAGAAGTTTATGCTGTTACAAATCAACATTATCCAGTTTGAACGGATAAATCCACGAGGGGAAAAAAGGCATGATATGCACCTTCGATATGTGCAGCCCAAAAAGACTTATGTGGACAAATAGATAAGTTCATATCAAACGACATTGAGGTCATTCGGACTATTCAACCTGAACTACATTATTAATAGCAATAGAACTCTATCATGATGGACCTCATATGAGTATTCAAGTTACTGTGGTGACTGATGGCGAGCAGATTTTGGTAGCGAGGTGAGTGGACATTTTCCATTTTTAGCTTCAGATTTTCCATGAACGCCACTTTTTCAGTTTTTAGTTTTACTGCAAAATGGGGTTCTTATCTACTGCATTAAATTTTGCACCACTATGTAGGATTTCTTTCCAGATTCTGTGTTAAATATATATTTTCATCTATGCTAAAGGAATTTTTACTTGAATTGGATTGGTCAGAACTTCTTCCCAAGGCACATGTATATAATTCAATCTCATGTAATTCTCAGGGCATGGGAAAACCATTCAGGAAACTGACTCTGTATAGAGAACCTGGAGGAATTAGACCTTCTTCGGTACGCATTACCTTCTCATAATTCACTGTAAACATGAAAAACTGCTGCAGAAAAATAATTTTAAGGCATGCGTAAGTGGGAAGAGAGAACAAATAGTTTTCAAGATCAAACAGTGATAAAAGTAAAATGTATAAAAATATGTATGAGATTATTTTTCAACACGGTTCGAAGTCTTAGGCGTATACCATCGTTTGTCAATAGAAACTAGCAAATAGACCTCTAAGGTTCCAGAGAGCGAGAGATCAGATGGCGCAGAATTTTTAATGGTAAAATAGATGGTAACACAAAACACAACAAGCTTTATCTAAACCATGTAATGTACATGCAATGAAAACTAAGGGATTATCCCTTAGGGATAAGTGAACAATAATACAAATATTACTCAAATCTTACAACTCGTACCTGATAGGCTGATACTGTTGTGGCTATTTTGATCCATTCAATGTAAATCCCAAAGATCAACCAGCGATTTCACTACAAAGTAGTACTCAGAGGGAATTCTCAGTAGGTACAGTACCTATTTCAAAGTAGGTACAGTACCTTATTCAAAAAACAACACAAAATGATTTGAAAAACTGAAATAAATTTTGATCTGAAATTTCCGGTGATCATCTAAATACACATGGATGATAGGTCATACACCAAGATCACAGCTTGCCTGATTCCAATAGCCTCTAACACAAGTGGATCTCAAGTGTTGGCAAAGCTGATCATGGAGCTATCAACAAAACTGCCACTGTTAACTAAAATAGCAAAACCAACTCCACCCATATACTTCAAATACTTCACTACTAACAACTACAAGACATATTAGAGATGTGTCCACACTTCAATGAGTTTTATAAGAAAGAACATCCATTCAATCATATACTTACATCGTCAAAGAGAAAAGGAGACAAAGCAAATTACAAGACATAAACCAACCTGGACTAGGAAATCACTTCTACGACAAAGTGATTAATAGAGCAACATGCTGTTAACCTGCACACGAAAGAACTAAAATAGCTCTTGTATCATATAACTACATAATGCCATGAGTACAATGAATCTGGATGTAATAGCAGACAAGTGTGTGAAAACTGTAAGTGTTCAAAAACCCCCTTAAGATTGCACACACGAGTCTGAGAAGTCTTCGAAACTTCAAATATGTGGAAAAAAATTCCATTCCCTCGTTCAAGAAAACCCTAGGCAATCATAAACAACTATTTGAAATAAAAGGGAACATTTGAAGGTCTATGATTTGAAACCGAAGCAACGGAGCAATTAATGATTCCTCAATCAATAAGATACTTGCAAATTGGAACCTAGAAACAAGATTGCACCATGGTGATGATGGGAGAAATAAACCCCAAGCCATATAATACTAATCGGAGCAACGGGAGAAGGCTTTACCTGATAGCATACAGTTGAACTCACAAACCCTAAACCCCTTAGTCCGTCGATTTCTGCCGTCCTTCAATTCATAAACATCGACTATCGATTTTCTCGCTTCTCCAGTGCATCGACTATGAGGGAGTGAGGATCGGTGAAGGATTGATAGGAATCGTAGGATAAGAAGTCTCAGGGAAGGAGAGTGATAGGGATAAGGATAGGGAGAGGGAGAGAAATCTGATAGAGAAAGAGAGGAGTTTCGGTCAACTAGAACCTTCTTGGGGGGCAATTTTGCCGCTCTAAAATTTACAAGGGCGGAAAACAATTTGGGAAAACCAATTATCCCTCCTTTTTTTTGGTAAACTAATATCCCTCCACAATATATTCACTGTTTAACCGATGAAATATAACATTTTTATAATTTACAATCTATTTATAAGCTTTTTTAAGGAATCTTCTATCTGTAATAGACTTAGATGAATGTCTTGTGTACTTATTTAATTTTATTATATGATTCCAAAATATTAATCCAAATTGTGAGTACATACTTTTTCATCTTATTTCATGTTTATAAGCGAGACAAATGTGTTTTTCTTAATTTTTTAGTTTCCCTCCCTCCCACAAATTGGTAGAGCGGGAATATTTTCAATTTATTCTCCAAAAATTATGTACATTTACTTATTGTTGACAATTGTGTGAGTCACCAAAATATAAGGTATGTCAATATAATTAATTGTCCGCGATGAAATACCAAGCGCATAACATTCTTGAATAATTTTTCATTTAAAAGTTACAATATTGACAAACAATAGCACATATATCAACAAACAAAAATATTGTCGATTAATCACCTAACTAGCTACAGAAACTGCGTGTCGACAAAAAAACTGTCAACAAAGTTCATATTTGTTGTAGTGACTCTTGCAGTTTGATATTCCTGTTGAACTCATCTGCACTAAGAGCACAATATGATAAGTTCAAAGCTTTGTAATTCTTTGATACCTTTTCCAGTTCAGTAGCTGAGAGATCTTCTTCTGATTTGACAGTCCTTACTCCGTCAGAGGTAGTGTAGAGTGTATTGGTTCCATTAGCAATGATTGACCCAGCTCCATATCCAATTCTATAATGAAAATATGCTTTCCAATGCAGGAAGTTATCACCACAGAACATTGAAGGTGTGTTTGCTTCTCTTCCCTGTGAGAATCCTCCATCACCTAGATTACTAATCGTCACTAGATTGTTAGATCTTTCAGCAGTTACCCGAGCTCTGATACCAATTGAAAGTTTTTAATGCAAGTAGAATACCAGGATATAATAGTCTAGACCGGGGGGGATTGAATAGAGTATGGAAACTTTTGCTCAAAACCATCCTTTTAAAACTTTAACTACTTATGCAGTTGATATCTCAAAGCTTTGGAAAATATTTGAGAAGCTATAAATATAACTGCCACTCACAGAGACTTTAAAGCTTTGATATTGGAAAACCTCCAAAGCTTTGGAGCTGCCTATTCTTAACTAGAATAAAAAGAAACAAAATAAATAACAAGAACACGGGGATTTTTATAGAGTTCGGTCACAATTGTACCTACTCTTGAGGGATCTAATCCTTAAAGGATTTCAACACAACTTCTTTTTAATCAACCAGATTTAGCCATAGATCTCAAGCCTAAGTGAGCTACCTTAAACTTATACAGCTTGTGGTTCCCAACCTATCTAGTTACCAGCTATAACTTGCTGAAACAATAAGAACCTCTTGTTGTTCACTTGAACAAAAAAACTACCAAGTTTTGTGATGTTTTAGGAAGATAAAATGAATCATACAATTCAGTACAGGTAGAAGAACTCAGAAAAGATAGGGTGATGAAGCTTGGAAGAGCTCTTCCGATTTGATGAATGATCTTCGATTCCTGCAGTGTTGATAGGCCTGATTGTTTGAAGAGTTCTGTAAATTGATCTCTCTTGTTTGTAACTCTCTTAAATTCCCACTCTAATCAGCCTCTCTCAGTGTCTGCTCTATTTGAAGTTCGAACTCTAATCTTTTATCAACAGTCTGCAGCAACTCTAAAATATTTTAGGAACTGAATTCCTATAAATCCTCTCCCCTGATATGCTTCTTTCAACAGCTATGCTTGGGTAGCTGAATGGCTTGTTTATGAATTTTGGAACGGCCAACAAAACTGAACACACTCAGCAACAACGATCAAAAAACATCTAGACAAAATAGCAACAAGATCTGATCTGTAATAGGGAGACAATTCATGAGAAATGGGCTAATTTTGCCTTAGGTTATATTCAACTTCTATATCCAACTGAGTAGATATAGCTGTAAATCAATATATAACAAGTAGTAAAGCTTTGGAGATTATTGTTGAACTTAGCAGTATATAGTTATTATAAAATCTCAAAGCTTTGGGGCTTTGACTTCTAGTTCACAAGTGTGAGCCTTGATGCTCAAACCTGCAATCTGTGTTATACAATCAAAATCAAGACTCAATAATATTTGTAGAATACATAGTGAATGATAAGCTCATTCTCCAATCCTATTCAATAAACCTGGAAACAAAAAACAGATAAGCACAATATAACCATATGAAACACTACAATAAACACTACAGTATCTCAAAGATTTGAATCTTTGATACTTAGTGTTGTTTCTCAACTTCTGATTCTGGCTTTCATCTTCAAGGAAAAAACCTCCCCCTAAGTTTATGAACTCATTCAATACTAAAGAGCTTCTGATCTATCAATTTTGATTAGTAGATTTGTTTGGATTATTGTGGTGGTCAATTGGGTTTGTTGGTGGGGTTGGTCGTTTACAGGTGATGGTGAACTGATGTACTCGTTGTAGGAGCTTGTTTGGAGAAGGCATTGAGGAGGTGAAGAATGTTATGGTGCAGGCCATAGTAAATGGTTCAAAGTTTGCCACAACTTGTTTCTTCTCTTCCCCAAATCACTCATTTCTCTTCTCGAGTTCCATGAGCTTTCAATCGATTCCGAAGTTTGTTTCGTCTTCTCATTGCACGTTCTTGAGCCTCTGGTACATGTGAATCACAACACTAACAAACCGGGTGTAAAATGTGAAAATTATAGCTGAATTTGATGCGAAAACGCCCGGACTTGATATTAAGCATAACAAGCTAAAACCCACAAATATCTCAATTTTATAGTGCAACTCTCATGTATTTTACCCAAAATCACGCAAAACGGTAAGATTTCACGTGTAAATATAACACCGTAAATGGGGTTATCAGATAATGCTCAATTTTTTTAATTGTTACTGCCAACGTCAAAAGTGTGTAATGTAGAGTAAATACAGGATTTAATACTCTACAAGGGGGGGGGGGGTTGATAGAGTATTGAAACTTTTTTCTTAAAATGGTCTTTTAAACATCTAACACAAGGGAATAAAGAAATGTCAAGGCTTTGGAAAAGATTAGAAAGAGGTGAAAAAATTTAGAACCAATTGAAGCTTCAAAGCTTTGAGATGGAAAATTCTCCAAAGTTTTGGAGCACCACGTTTTGTGCTTTCCTGGTTTGTTGAATGAAATAACAATGTAGTAAAGTAAAGAACAGAAGGATTTTAGAGTTCAGTCACAATTGGACCTACTCAATACCTGAGGGACTTGATCCGAATAGGATTTGAACAAAATTCTTATTAATCACCCCGATTTAACGCGATATCTCATGCCTAAGTGAGCTACCTTACACTTATACAGCTTGTGGTCTCCAACCTATCTAGTTTCAGCTAAAATCTGATGAAACAATAAGAACCTGTTGTTGCTCACTTGAACAACTAACTTATAAAGTTGGTGAGCTTGAGTAACACTTAAGAATATTACAATGAAAGCAGTTTATGCTCAGAAGTGTTCTTCAGATACTGGATGATTTGATCTTGTTCAGTAGTTGAATCCTTGCTTGATTTGAAGAATAGACTGTATAAATCTCCCACGTATGAATAACTATTCTTTCTGCTGTGATAAGCTCTCTCTATGTGTCTCTTTGCAGCTCTTTAAAATTCAAATTTCCTTTATAACAGACTTCTGTAACCACCTGAGAGATTTCAGGAACAAACACCCTGAAAATGCTCTTCCTTTAAAAGATTCTTTCAACATCTATGTTTGAATAGCTTTTCAGATTTGTTTGAGGGGATTGAATGATGAACAACCCTGAAACAACTCAATAACAAGATCACATAAAATCCGGATAAATAGCATTAAGAATGCCCACTGTGTGGCATAACAGTTTAGCCAATAAACAGAGTCAATAAACCCTGAATAATCTCAAATTAATTCCCATATAAATAACCTGTGATGAATAATAATAGAAATAATAACATGATTAAGACTTATAAAAAGTCAACAATCAATCATGTAAATAGTTGTAATACCCTGCAATAAGAATCAAAATAACTGTCACATGATAAAGGTGATCCTTAAGAGCTTTGGAGCTTAAGATATCCTTCAAAATTTTTGCCTTGAATATCCAATAATCCAAGATGTATTAACACTAAGAGATTTTTTAGTTTTAGAAACACAATAAAATAGCTTAAGAATATTTGCAAGATACATTTAAGCATTATCTACTCCAATGCCCATCATGCAATACAGAAACTGTTAGCTGACAATAGCAAGTTCATAGTAGGCAAGTGTATCTCCAAAGCTTTGGAGCTTTGAGAATTGTCTCTTTAGAAACTGTATTTCATCATCTTCAATATATAAAATCTGCTGAGTTCATACTTCACATTTATCCAGAGGAATTGAATTATCAATCTCCCCCTGCAGCTTAATAACCATGAGTAACAGTGGATAAAGAAGCAACTAGAACACATAGCAAAAAATATGCACTTAAGAAACCATACATCATCCAAAAACTATAATAACATAGATAATAAATCCTACAGCATCCAAAATTATTACATAAACTTAAAAAACAATCCAAAAAAAACGAGGAATTTTAACACATTGAACACATAAACTTCACCCCCTTTTTGACATTCATCAAAAGAGTAGAAGAAATGTAGGATCATACACAGAGTTTTTGAAAAGAAAATAAAACTAACTTCAAGGCTCTGAAGAAAGAAAATAAATAAATAAATATTTAAATAAATAAATAAATAAATAAATAGAAGAGAAATAAACAGAAGGGTTCAAGGCTTTGGGCTCATTTTGTAGCATCCTTCTTGATTGTCTTCGTTCCTTATTTGCTTCTTCCTTTTCCTTTTCTTTTCCTGTGTCAGCTTCACCTTCCTTTGGCTCCTATTCTGCTGATCCTTCCGCATCTGAATCTTCTTCATCTCCTGATTTTTCCTCTACAAGTTTAGCTTCAACATCATCTACGACTTCGGCAATAACCTCATCAATCATTTCTCAAACTTTCTCAACACTTTCTTCAGCCATTCCTTCAACAACCTCTTCGGCAACTTCTTCACCCTCAGCTTCATCATCAGTTTGCTCAAACAGATCCTTTGAATTCAGAACCACTGGAACTTTCTTCTTCTTCTTCTTCTTCTTCTTCTTCTTCTTCTTCTTCTTCTTCTTCTTCTTCTTCTTCTTCTTCTTCTTCTTCTTCTTCTTCTTCTTCTTCTTCTTCTTCTTCTTCTTCTTCTTCTTCTTCTTCTTCTTCTTCTTCTTCTTCTTCTTCTTCTTCTTATTCTTCTTCTATTTCTTCAGAACATCTCCAATGAATTCAACAGAATCAACACTGTCTTCATTTCTATCAGAAGATGGAACCTTCTCCAGTTTCAATTCTTTGACTATCACATCGAGCTTTCCATTCATGGAATTCATCAAAGCTTTGAGCTTTCCAAACTCACTAAACAAATCAAACAAACCTTGTCTCAAGTCCTTAACACCATCTTCCAAAACCTTAACTCTGCCAGTGATCCGAGAGATATCTAAATTGGCTGAAGCCTTTGGTGTGGTTGCAGCCTTAGGCTTAATGAAACTCTTCTCTTTCAACTCAGCAGCAGATAATTCTGAGTAAAACTTCCAACTCCCTTTTTCAGTCTGAACAACTCCAATCCTTTATAGAGAAACTTCATTAACCAAACGAAACCTAGCAGTAATCTTCTCCTCCCTCTTCACAGAATTCCCAAAGTGCTCACAGAATAAAGGCAACAGGTTTGCATAAGGCAAAGAATGATTCCTAGTCCTAGCCCACAGTATACCATATGCTCCATGACTACACTAGGTAAATCAACTTCAGATCCTTGACATATAAGATACATCAAGATTAAAACTCTGTCAGTTACCAACTCCTTTAAATGTTCCCATGGCACCACAAATCTCATGATAATAGAAAAGATAATCTTACCTTCACAATTTAACATAGAATGTGTCAATTGTTTGGGTCCAGTTGGTGTAACCTTTAAGAAAAACATAAGCTTAGCCTTTTCAAAACCTCCTTTCTCTCAGGATGTTCATGGACTTTGTACTTCTTAGGTATACCCAAACCCTAGGCAAAATTTTTGTGATCTAGTCTCATATCAACACCAGCAACCCTATAGGTTAAAACATAGCTTTCTTCATCTTCATACACCAAATTCAAATAGAAATGCCTTGTTAACTTAGGACATGCTTTAGAACTAGGGTTTAACAACTTCCAAACATATGAGCTTCTCAATGTCCTAATGCAGTCCATATCAAGTTTGTTGAGCAATGCAATAGGCTATTTTAGATGATTCATACCCATCCATATTAACTCCTTTAACATCTAGACTAATAAACCAAGATTCTGGAAGAATATGCTTACCAAGTCCAGAAACTTTCTTACTTGCCTTCACAGCAATATGATTGACTCTCTTCTTCTCAGAAGGTAGATCATTCTTCTTCTCTGGTTTCTGCTTCTTTGGTGTCAGCTCTTTCTTCTTGCCTTCTTTAGCTTTCTTCTTATTTTCTCCAACTTTCTCTCATGTGGCTCAGATTAATCACCATGGTATCCTTTCGGTTGACTCTGTTCCAGTACATCATCTCCTTGTCCTTGATCCTTCAAAACTTCTCCCTGTTATTCCTGTTCCTCCTCCGATTCTGACCTAGATTCCTCCACAATCTTCTCTTTCCTGATCTTCTAGGCTGGAGGAGATCCCTCTTGCATGCTTTGGGTCTTCTCTAAATTTCAATCGGAGATGGTCACTTGCACCTTTCTGTCAGATCTTCTCTTCTTCCCCAATGTTGAATTCTGAGCCTTCTGCTTGAGTCTGGTAGAATTGTGATCCATTTGGGTTTTGGGTTTAGAGAGAAGATAGAGAGAATTGAGAGAAAGATAGAGATGGAGAGATTGAGAATGAATAGGAGAGAAAATCCCTAAATTTTAGCTTATAAGTTGAGAAAACATAAGGTTTAAAAAGGATTCTTTCTATTTGCATGAAAAATCGTATCTACAAAGATCTTTTAGATATTTTTAGATATTTTGAGCAAATCTCTGAGTAAATTAAATATTCTACATTTATCCACTAAGATAATGCATTATATTTGGTGATCCAAGTTTTTGAACAAAACAGACAGTTTTTTCTCCAAAGCTTTGAAGAACAAGTCCAAATCTTCGGGGAAAAATATAGTTTCCTAGAAACTCCAAAGCTTTGAAACATAATTTCAAGGGTAGGAAATTTTGATCTCAAGGCTTTGAGATTTCAACACATAAGCACATACATGATTCAATACTCCCCATAAACTAATTCATCTTCGTTTAGCATACTTAATTCAAGCCTTAGAGATGCAAACCTTTCATCTGGCAAAGGTTTAGTTAAAATATAAGCAACTTTCTTAGCAGTAGATATAAAAGATAAAGACACATCACCTTTCTCAGCATTATCTCTTATAATATGGTGTCTTACATCTATATGATTTTTTTTGGAGTGCTGCACAGGATTCTTTGTAATTGAAATGGCACTTGTATTGTCACAGTTGATAGGCACATTTCTGAAATTATATCAATGATCTCTTAGTTGTTGACCAATCCATAGTACTTGTGAACAAGAAGAACCAACTGCAATGTATTCAGCTTCTGCAGTTGACAAGGCTACTCAATTCTGCTTCTTCGAATGCCAACTAATTAGTGATGAACCTAGAAATTGACAGCATCATGAAGTAATTTTCCTTTCCACCTTGTAGCCTGCGAAGTCTGCATCTGAATAACCACTCAACAAAAAGTTAGTTCTTCTTGGATACCAAAGCCCCAAGTCTTTGGTTCAATTTTAATATCTATAGATCCTTTTAACAGCAACTAACCAAACATAATATCTGGTCTACTAGCAGTGAAATACAACAGTGAATCAATCATACCTCTGTACTCCTTTTGAGTCACACTCTTACCATTTGTATCCTTGTCTAAGGACAATGATGAACTCATGAGAGTTTTGACTACCTTGGACTGAGACATGTTATACTTATGCATAAAATCCTTGGTGTAATTTTCTTGATGCACAAAAAATCATTTCTTCACTTGATGTAAATGAAGTCCAAGAAAGAAATTTAGCTCTCCCATCAAGGTCATTTCAAATTCCATGACAACATGATAAAATTTCTCCTCATACCTTCTTCTTGATTATACCCCTTTGCCACAAGTCTGGCTATGTTTCTGACAACCTTACCATTCTCATTAAGTTAGTTTCTTAACACCCATATGGTTACAATCACTGATTGTTTCTTTGGCCTAGGAACCATGTTCCAAACCTTGTTCCTTTCAAAGTCATTCAGCTCATTCTGCATTGCAATGATCCAATCTGCATGTTTTTATGCTTCCTTTGCACTTTTAGGTTCAATAAGCTACACAAAAGCACTAAAATCACATAGGTTCTTCAATTTTCCTCTGGTTTGTGTACCAATTGATGGATCTGAGATAATTTTGCTTGTTGGATGAGCTGACAAGTACTTGAACCTATTCCTTGGTATCCAGGGTTCTGGTTCTCCTATAATATTTTCAATCCTTATAGAACTTGATGTAGTAGCTGGAGAACTTTGTGTTCTTTGAAGTTCAGTCTCTAGGCTTTGAAGTTTTGAGTCACAAGGATGTTCAAAGCTTTGAGATTCTTCTGGTTGTTCCTGCAGATTAGTTTGGCCTTCTTTTCTTTGCTCACAATCATCACAAGCCTCATATTTATTCAAATTTAGATCTCCAAAACTTTCACTCAAGAATCATCAGTACTTTCATCAAAAATCACATGAATACTCTCCTCTACAATATTAGTTCTTTATTGAAAACTCTAATGGCTTTGCTAATTTGAGAATAACCAGGAAATACACCTTCATGACTTCTGGTATCACATTTACCAGGATTATATTTACCATTATTATGCACATAACGAGTACAACCAAAAGTCTTAAAAAAGAAAAATTTGGCTTCCTACCTTTGAACAATTCATATGGAGTTTTCATCAAAATAGGTCTAATCAAACATCTATTCAACACATAATTAGCAATTTTAACAGCTTCTGCCCACAAATACTTTGGCAAATTACTTTCAAGTAGCATGATTGTAGACATATCTTCAAGTGTCCTATTCTTTCCCTCAAATACTCCATTTTGCTAAGGTGTTCTAGGTGCAGAAAAGTTGTGTGAGATGCCATGCTTTGCACAAAACAAATCAGAGTCTAACTGATCAAATGCTCTGCCATGATCACTTTTCATAGATGCAATAGTTATGTTTTTCAAAGTTTCAAGCTCTCTACAAAGCTTTGAGAATTCAAATAATGCTTCAGATTTATCTCTAATAAACGTAACCCTAGTAAATCTAGAATAATCATCTACCACAACAAGCATATGCCTCTCACCTTTGGGTTTCTGAACCCTCATAGTATCACACAAGTCCATATGCATCAATGTTAAAGGTCCAGTGGTACTTACAAAGTTCTTTGGCTTGAATGAACTCCTTGTCTGATTACCTTGGGTGTATGCCTTGCAAATCTCATCATCTTTAACTTTCAGGGTTTTTAATCCCTTTACTAAGTATTTTGAGATGAGGTTGTTCATTGTATGCATGCTAATATGACAAAGTTTTCTATTCCAAAGCATTAAGTCTTCCTTAAAATTTTTGTGGAACTTAAGACTTTCACCTGCAACTTTGTTAGTATTCAAAGTATATACATTGTATGACATGGGAGCAGCGAGTATACAATTTCCAGATTTCTCATCTTGCACCACACATTTCTCCTTTTCAAAGACTACTCTATTACCTTTATCACATAATTGAGATATACTAAGCAAGTTATACATCAAATCTTCTACCAAATAAACATCTGAAATAGAAGTAGCATAATGATTACACAAACTACCTATGCCAATAATATTGCATTTGGCTTTGTCACGAAGTGTGATTTTTCCTCCTAAATATTCTTTAAGTTCTGTAAACAGAGACTTCTTTCCACTCATATGCATGCCACTATCCAAAAACCATTTCTGATCCTTCAAAGCTTTGGTGACAGCCTGCAAAATTCAATCAATACCTTACCAGACTATTAAACTAAGTTTAGAATTTTGATTCATACTCAAAAATAAACCATGCTAGGTGGTTTGATTCGTTTAGAAACCCAAATCTGCTTTACTTGTCCATTGAGCTGATAAGGATAAGTATTCCTCATTATGTGAGGTTATGTCCTTCTAAAGGAACAAGTTAACTTCACATTACCAAGCTTTCCACAATAATTACTTTTTGGAGAATTTATGCTTCCTGATTTCACAAAGGTGGTTTGACTTTTCTTTGGAAAAATTGAATATTGCCAATTCCACTCTTGAGCATAAACTGCAGGCTTCTCCAAACATGAGATTGAGATTATGTTCTGAGCCTGCAAACTTTGATAAAATCTTTCTGGAATCCTGAAGTTTCCGAGTCAATGAGGTTTTATGTTGTTCTAAATCATCTAAATGATTCTTTATGTCAACATACTTATCAGCTAAAAGAGAGTTTTGATTAAAAAGTTCTTTGACATGTGCTTTCAAAGAATTGAATCTAATGTCCACGGATTTGAAGCCACTATCAATTTTTAACTAAGTTGCTTCAAGAGTCTTTTTTTTGGAAAATGAGATCTAAATTGTCTTTTTCCTGCTCATGAACTTTAGCCTTTAAAGAATCAATCTCGTTTCTATAACATTACTCTTTCAAAAACAAGCTTTTTAGGTTTTCTGGTTGAACATCAGAAGGACTAGAAAGAAGATTCTTTACCATTTCTTCAATGTGCTTGTCTGAGCCTTTTTCTTCTTCATGATCAGCCATCAAGCAAAGATTGGCTTGCTCTTAATCGGAATCTGAGTCTGTTGATGAATCAGAATCACTCCATAATGCAACCGTTTCTTTTTTCCTCCTGTTATCATTTTCCTTCATTGTAAAATGCATATTTTTCTTCCTTTGAGGACGATCCCTCACCAAGTGATCTTCATCTTCACATTCAAAGAAATTAATTACTTTAGATTTATGTGAATGTGAAGAGGACTTACCTTTGTGATCCTTGCTACTTAAGGGACTGGATTTTTCTCTGTTGTAATCCTTATTTCCAAAGTATTTCTTCATCTTCAAAATTATGGTCAAAGCTTTGGCAATTAGGGCTAAGGCTTCCTCCTCCTAATCATCATCATCCTGTTCATGGCTTTGGGATTTTCCATTAACTTTTTCCTTGAGTACATGTTTTTTGATGTTGTCACTCAAGTCACCATCCATTTCATTCATGGTCATCTGATGAGTGAGCAGCTTGCCTTGCAGATCATCTAATTACAGAAGACTCAAGTCCTGAGCTTCTTCAATAGCAGTTGTCTTTGGCTCCCACTTGGCTTTTGGAAAACTGGTCAAAATCTTTCTGACCTATTCTTCATTTCAGAAGACGTTTCCCAAGGAATCCTGATTATTCACAATGTTTGTGAATCTTTTTAAGATCTCCTTATAAATTCTTCGGAATTTATTTTGAACAGCTCATACTGCCTCATAAGGATATTGATTTTAGTCTGCTTGACCTGACTTGTTCCATTATATGTCACAGTTAGTTTTTCCCAGATCTCCTTGGCACTCTTGCAGTTGGATATTATGTTGAACTCATCTGCACTATGAGCACAATATAATAAGTTCAAAGCTTTGTAATTATTTGATAACTTTTCTAGTTCATTAGCTGAGAGATGTTCATCTGGATTGAGAATACTGACTCCATCATAGGTAGTATAAACCACATGAAGACCGTGAACAACAATTGACCACAGTTCCATGTCATGGTCTATGATGAACATCTTCATCAATTCCTTCTAGTGCACAAAATTATCACCACAGAACAGTGGAGGTCTGTTGACAGCTCTTCCCTGTGAGAATCCTCCATCACCTACATTACTCATTGTAACAAGATTGTTAGATTTTATATTGTGTCCCAAGCTCTAATACCAATTGAAAGTGTGTAATGTAGAGTAAATACATGATCTAATACTCTATAGGGGGAAGTTGAATATAGATTTGAAAGTGTTGCTAAAACTCTAACACAAGGAACTAATAAAATCTCAAGGATTAGGAAAATATTTGAGAGAGGTTAAACAATTTAGAACCAACTGAAGCTTCAAAGCTTTGAGATGGAAAATTCCCCAAAGCTTTGGAGCACCCTGTTTTGTGCTTTCTGTTTTGCAAAATGAAATAACAACACAGTAAAGTAAAGAACACAAGAACTTTTACAGAGTTCAGCCACAATTAGACCTACTCTCTGCCTGAGGGACTCCAGGATTTGAACACACTTCTTATGAATGACCCTAATTTAGCCCTAGATCTCAAGACTATCTGAGCTACCTTAAACTTATACAGCTTGTGGTCTCCAACCGATCTAGTTTCTGCTACAAACTGATGAAACTATAAGAACCTCTTGTAGTTCACTTGAAAAACTAGCTTCTAAAGTTGGTGAGATTGAGTAAAACTTAAGAATATTTCAATGAAAGCACAAATGAGCAGTTTATGCTCATAAGTGTTCTTCAGATATTGGATGATATGATCTTGTCCAGCTTGAATCCTTGTGTGATTTTAAGAGTAGACTGTATAAATCTCCCACGTATGAATAACTCTTCTTTCTGCAGTGATAAGCTCTCTCTTTCTCTCCATGTCTCTCTGCAGCTCTTTGAAATTCAAATTTCCTTTATAACAGACTATTGTAACCACCAGAGAGATTTCAGGAACACACTCCCTGAAAATCCTCTTCCTTTAACAGCTTCTTTCAACAACTATGTTTGAATAGCTTTTCAGATTTATTTGGAGGGTTTGAAAGACGAACAACCCTGCAACAACTTAATAACAAGATCACATAAAATCCAGATAAAATAGCATTAGGTATGCTGACGGTTTGGCATAACAATTTAGCCAATAAACTGAGTTAATAAACCCTGAATAATCTCAAGATTAATTCCCAGATAAATAACCTGTGATAATTAATAATAGCAATATTAATAACATGATTACGACTTATAAGAAGTCAACAATCAATCATATAAAAAGTTGTAACACCCTGCAATGAGAATCAAAATAACTGTCACAGGCTAAAGGTAATCCTACAAAGCTTTGAAGCTAAAGATATCCCTCAAAGCTTTAGCCTTGAATACCCTCTTATCCATTATGCATTCATAAAGAGATATCTGTTAGTGTTAGAAACACAATAAAATAGCTTAAGAATATCTGCAAGAGACATTTAAACAATATCTAATCCTATGCATAGCTTGTAATACAGAAACAGTTAATTAACAGTTAACAAGTTCATAGTAGGCAAGTGTATCTCCAAAGCTTTTCAGCTTTGACAATTGTCTCTTTAGAAACTGTCTTTCATAAGCTTCATTATGTAAACTCTCATGAGTTCATACTTTACATTCATCAAGAGGAATTGAATTATCAAACGTAATTAGGATTCTATAGGGACACATACAAGAATGGACCAAACTCGAATTAAATGCTCATAAGTTGAACTAAAGAGCAATATGGGATTTCGGACTTGAATGTGAACTAATGCTAAGTGTTAGGATTAAAGGGGAAGTCAAGTCTCTCGTCCCTATAAATAACCTTTAGGTGGGGCTAGGGTTAGATGATGCTTTTTTAATATTTGTATGAGATACAGTAACTAGGGTTTTCAGAGAAACTGCCAAGTCTAGTCGATTTTGTGAGACAAAGTCGCCCGTTTTCCTCCAATAGGCTAGCACCAGCGAAGACGGAGTCCAGTGCAGATCCGCTTGTGTGGATAACGTAGAGGCGCCAATTCTTTTATGCGTTAGTGATTGTCATAAGTTAGTTTGATTGTGGTAAACATCTAATCATCCAATTATGCTCATTAAAATGGGTCCTTGGTGGGTTTTTTCGCAAAGTTTTTATTATATCTGCTATGTTAGATTACCCATAACAAAACACATACCATCAAACATGGAAGCACAACCATCAGTAAAGAAACCTCTTTCATGGAAAGTTTAATGTTATCCTGCATGTTGGATCTTTACGTTATTTCAATTAAATAAATAATATAAACTAAGGTAACCTAGATATGATATACCAATTGAAAAAGGAGGAGAGAGCACATGTTCATACAATAGAACACACAAGTACGAATATGTATGTTCCTGTATACCCTCATTTGGCAATAATACGTGACACAACAGAAGACAACAATCCGAGAGCCAATATAGGAATGGTTCTTGAAGACAAACAGATAGATCTAGTAATAATAAATCTATAAGAAGATATATATATATATGCTAATACAAGAATTTACGTATGTATAAATACATATGAAATTGTGTAACGTTTTAGAGTAGAACTTATATAAACACTTGAAGCCGTTACAAAAACTAACAAACTCGGTAAACAAGATTTTTATTGTGGGGAAACCTTCATTTTGTTCTCCGCGTGAAAAGGTTAGTTAGGAGTAAACCCCCACCTGTTGGCAATAAATACTCCTAGACACTCTTTTGCCCAATACCTAGGAAAAAAGATACATAACGAGTTGACCCTCAGATCGGAAACTCACCACACTACCTTTTCCCTACCTAGTTTCTACAACCTCTTATGTAGCAACGCACGCCTGTGGCATTCCAACGCTTTCTTGAATCTAGGCGATGATAGCAGTAGTTCCGGAAGTTCATCAAATGAATAGCTTTATCACTGTTTAGTTCAGGAGTGAACAAATTTGTAGAAGAATACGAAACTATACTTGTGGACTATCAAATTCTAGACAATGCTAACAAAACCTACACCTAGCAGATAAACAGATATGAGCACGAGGGCTTACTCTACATGTCCCAGATAAAGGAAACGATACTCATGTTGGAAATATGCCCTAGAGGCAATCTATTTCTAGTGACATTTATATGGATTTATGATTCATTGTGTTATCGACATGGAGATATGTTAACACGAACGAAGTCCTTATAATATAATTGTTATATTCTTAAATATCCCTATTCAAATATATTGACTAACACGACAATTAATTATATACTAGTATGTGGTTAGATTGATACGGAGATATCAAGTCTAGCACATGGGTATGCATTAGGAGTAATGCCATACTGGAATGACCCACAACGAGAAGGCTACATACAAGTTATGTAAAGTCACAAATGCTTCTCGTAGTGACAATGGTATTGTGGTCCTTAGACTTGAAGTCACTAGATACTCTAGTTGTGGAATATTGTGTTTTGATATCGTCAAACACCACACCGTGACTGGGTAGCAATAAAGGCGTTAATCGGACACAATAGGAATTAATCTTAGAGATGGTAGTGATGTAGGTAGGATTTTTCCCTTCAACATAACGAGAGTAAATATCTGTGGCCACTCGAGGGGTAGTGCTTATAGAATTTCTTGGCAGACTCAGATAAATCAATATAGGATATTGACGTTATCTGCATGGATAAGACTATTCCCAGGATCAAGAACTATGGATTGGATATACGAATTTGACTTGTATGTCTAGTGTTCAATCCGGATATGGAGAGAGATGATATAATACACTAACATTGGTGACAAGGTTTGTCGGATTACTAACTATTTCTATTAGTTTGGTGGCATTCATGTTTTGCTAGACACCGCTCTATTTTAGTAATTGTTACTACCAACTAAGTAGAAACCTATGGGGTCACCCTCCCTATGGATTTAACTGGACTTGGGAATTAATTAGATGAAATAATTAAATGGAATGATCAATACACAACTACATGCAAACTTAGCAGGACTAATTTGCATGGTGGACTAATCCGTGTATGGACAGGATTAAGATTGGGCTAATATGTAGTTAATAAGGAGTTATTAACTATATAAGGGCACTCCTCGCTTATTTTCTCATAATGTAGGATCATTATGAGTGAGAGAACAAAGCAAGGAGAGAGGCAAGTAGAGGCTCGGCCTCTATCCGTCCGCCCCTATGGGTGCCGTCGGCCACCCCTTGTGGCACGACTCCATGCTCTCGTTTTGCGTGATCTTCTTATTTTTCCTTCTTCCCAAGCTAGCACAAATGGTGTGGAGGATCCGGAGACAATCCCAAGAGTGGACTACTATAGAGACGCGAATACTATTTTGCGTGTGAAGTCATCCAAGGCGACAAACAAGATACTTGATGTTCTCATCCTTTATCATCGTTATGAATTATAGACTTGTGATCCTTGGAGGGTCTTCAATGGATGATTTTTTTTTCGCTGTGAATCGGTGTCAAAAACCCTAGACTGGTATCAGAGCCACAGGTCGCAGAGCATAACGTGGTTTATGTGGTACGTTTATGTCAGTTTTACACCTTATTTGTTGATTATCACGTAAAATAGAAAAACTAAGCATAATTGATGTAAATTTGAATATGATTCAACCAAGTAAGATCTAATTTTACATATGACGTAAATATTAATGAATTTGGATCACATATGATGTTAAATTTTGGGTCTAGAAAACTATAGTTTGGGCACAAATTAGGAAAAAATATTTTTCTTAATTTGGAAACAAGCAAACTTGGGCAACAAGGAAGATAATGGAATAATAAACAACCTCTAGAGGTTCGGCCGCCAAAGGACCTCCCCCCTTCCTTGCCACCCAATTAAGCCATGAACAAGGGTCGGGCGTCCCTAGCGCGTGGCTTGGCAGCGTGGGCTAGGGGCCGGCCGGCCCAAGGCCTTTGTGGCGGTCCATTATGGGATCGGACAAGGTTTTGGTGGGCCCCTTCTTGGACCGTTTTTACCCCAGTATATCCAAAATCAAATAAAATTGACCAACACGCTAAAATTGGATTTTAACTGTATCATTTGCTGTTTGCATTGTGGTTAGATATGGCGAAAGATGTGCATGTTGTGGATGTTTATTTTTGGGGTTTGGTTGTTGGAATAGATTCGCTAGAGGCAATATAATTTTAGTATGAATTGGCTAGAATAATTATTGTATTATTTATGGAGATATTTAATATAATGAAGTCCTTAGATTTACAAATCTTGTTTTTTATCTTAAATATCCCTAATCAAATATAATGATTAATAGGACGATCATCTATAGAATAGTATGGGGTTGGATTGATCTGGAGATATCACGATCCAACACATGGGTATGTATTAGGGGTAATGACATACTGGATTGACCCAAATCCGAGAAGGCTACATACAAGTTATGTAAAGTCACAAGCGCTTCTCGCGGTGATAGGATTGTTGGAATTGTGCCCTAGAGGCAATCAATTAATTGTGACATTTATGGATTTACGATTCATTATGTTATCGATATGAAGATATGTTAACATGAATGAAGTTCTTAGAATATAAGTGTTATATTCTTAAATATCCCTAGTCGATTATAATGATTAATAGGACAATCATCTATAGACTAGTATGGGGTTGGATTGATATGGAGATATCATGATCCAACACATGGGTATGCATTAGGAGTAATGGCATACTGGATTGACCCATCTCCGAGAAGGCTACATACACGTTATGTTGAGTCACAAGCGCTTCTCGCAGTGCAATGGTATTGTCATCCTTAGACTTGAGGTCGCTAGATATTCTAGTTGTGGATTATTGTGATCTTGGTAGCGTCAAACGCTACACCGTAACTGGGTAGTTATAAAGGCGTGTACTGGATACAATAAGAAGCAAGCTTAGAGATCGTAGTGGACGTAGATAGAATTTGTCCCTCCCACATAACGGGAGCAAATATTCTAGGCCACTCGAGGGATAGTGCTTATAAAATGTCTGGCCAGACTCAAATAAATCAATATAGGATATTGATGTTATTTGCACGAATAAGGCTATTCCCAGGATCGAGAAACTATGGATTGGATATACGAGTGTGACTTGTATGTCTCGTGTCCAATCCGGATATTGGGACAAAGGGATGAGACAATTACTTGCACAAGGTTTTTCATGATGACTATTCTATTTGTTGGCTAGAATGGATGTCTTGCTAGAGGCCGCTCCATATTAGTAAATAGTTACTACCAACTAAATAGAACCTATGGGGTCACACGCCATATAGGGGTGAACTAGACATGGGAATTAATTAATTAATATGATTAATTAATTAAAAGGATCAAATCGCAAAAACTTGCTAACTTAGTAGGACTAATATGCAAGTTGGACTAATCCATGTATAGACATGATTAGGATTTGCCAAGGTGGCCTAATTCATGTAGAGACATGATTAGGATTAATTTTCAAATAGAACTAATCCACGTATTGACATGAGAAGGACTATTTTTCCAAAAAGGGACTAATCCGAACTTGAGTAGGATTATGAGGGGTTCTTTATGTAGTAGGACAAGGAGTTGTTGGACTATATAAAGAACACTCCTAGCTTATTTTTCTCTAGACACACATACACATCTATTTGATAGAAGTAAGGAGAGAACAAAGCAAGGAGAGAGCAAGTCCCATAGAGGGCCGAAACCCCTTGGGGATTGCCGCCCCCTAATCGTCGGCCTAAAGGGTGCCCCCCCACCTTTGGCACTCCATTGTTGGCGATTTCTTCTTCCTCTTCCATTCTTCCTAGCTAGCACAAGGGAATTGGAGGATCTAGATCTCACCTTTAGGCATGGATCAACCGTAGAGACGTGACACTATTCGCGTTTGAAGTCATCAAAGGAGAACCCTAAGGTGTGTTAATTGATTTCTTACTTTACCATCGTTATGTCTCTTGACTTGTGATCCTTGGAGAGTTTTGCATGGTTTATGATTGTTTGTGTTTCCGTTGCGCATCCATGAATCAAAACCCTACAGTGGTATCAGAGCCACAGGTCGTAGAGCATAAACGTGGTTTATGTGTTACGTTTTAGTTGTTTTACACCTTAAATTGTTTGTTTATCACGTAAAACAAGACAAATCAAGCATGGGATGCAATTTGTCAATAATCTATCATAACTAGATCTAATTTTTGCATTGGATGCATGAATTAGTGAGTTTGAGAAATTTTAGGATCTTAGATCTAGGGTTTGGGCATCCTTGGGGAAGAAGGAGTTCTTTCAAAACAAGGAAACAACCAAACTTGGGCACCAAGCAAGGGAGTTGTTTTGGAATCAACTCCCCATAGAGGTTCGGCCCCCTAAGGGGACCGCCCCTCTTGCTTGCCGCCCAAGTCTTGGCCGCCCTAGGGGCCGGGCGGCCCTTGCCCGCGGCCTAGCCTCGTGGGCTAGGGGCCGGGCCGGCCCTAGGGCCTTATGGTTCACCTTATTAGGCCCTGGCAATTTGATTGTTGGGCCCATGGACTGTTTTTACCCTAGAAATCCGAAAATCAATTAAAATTGACCAAGCGCGTTAAAATTGGATTTTAACTGTTTATGTGCAAATCGCATGGTGATTGGATATGGCCTTAGGATGTGGTTTGATGTGGATGTTTAATTTTGTGGTTTGGTTTTACGGCCTGCGAGCTGATCAATTAATTGTAATAATTAATTAGGGTTTTATGGCCTGCGTGCCATTTTTTTTCTCAACTTGTGAGATTTATTTTATTTAGTATAGAAGTTAGCTAGTGCTAGATAAAGTAGATTGTTAGCCAAGATTGAAGAAAAGGAGCCCAAAGCCAAAAGAAGCCACAAAAGATGGAGCATGGAGCATGGAGCATTCCACATAACTATGAATGATGGACCAAAAGATCAAGACGCATGGAGATGTGTTTGTTTTTGGGTTCATAGATAATTCCATTGGCTTGGAATTATCTTAGTTAGAAAAGGCCATATCCACATCACGTTTAATTTCTGTTTTGTGGTTGTTTACTTTATTGTCTTATTATTGTGTGGTTGGTGTATGGATGATGCATGCAATTAGGATAATAAGATAATTAGACAACCCGGATCTATTATTTGGAGTTGTGCCCAAACTCAAATAGATAGATTAGTTGATATTGATCAACAAAAACAATTAAAATTGAATTTAAAATCCCTCAAAATTCAAATATTGTGTTCTTGCCTTCTCGTTATTTAAACACTCATTATCATCATTATTTATCAAGTTTGTGCGTGCCAAAGCATGGCGACTTGGTTCATAATGATGGAATGCGATGGCACGTAACAATGTGCAATTGTTTAAATAAGAGGTTGAACACAACTGGGCTATTAATATGATTAAGAAACCTAGAGGCAACCAATTGGGATTATCCATACGGATGGATAAATAAGGAGTTATTTGCCCAATTGAACCAAGAGTTGCATAAGGGATGCAATTGGAATTGTTCCTACCTAAAGTAGTCAAATTATGGGTGACTTGCCAAAGCAAGCTCATAAGGAGATGAAACATGGATCTTGGCCCACTAGAAAATATAAGGATATTTTCCGCATTAATATCTTGAGGGTTATTAATCCGTAAAAAATAGTGGGAGCTATGTTTAACAATTTAAATCATTGTTGAATATAGTTAAAACGTCACAAACTTTGCATAATCCTTTTGGTGTTAAATACCCATGGCATTAAACAAATAAAAACGCGACTTTATCTTTTCCTAGACTGGTATCAAATTGAGAATTGTTCTCAAATAAAAGAGAAATTGTTGTACATCGTAGAACATAAAGTTCTCTTCCTACCAACTACCAAAACACACTAAAACCTATGAAAGGAACACCAAAGAATGGTTCTTTGGTTATGACTTGCCCCATGTTAGCTACCATGAACTCTGAGCTTTGGAAGCAAGAAGAGAGACATGGAGAAGTATGATATGATCATACATTGAAAGAAGCTCTTTCAAAAGAGGGAGCTAGACATGAAAGGTTTGAAGTGTTGCTCCACTTTGGGTTATGCAAATATACTAATTCAATATGATTGAAACATTACTGAATATGCATTATCTATGAGATAGATAAAGAATAAAAGGTTATTCACCCAAATGGACCAAGAATTGCATTAGATGCAATTATAATTTTGTTTTAAAGTTGATTTACTCAATATGATTGAAAAATCACTAAACAAAAATAATGGGCATGGGCAAAGTTGTTAATGGATAACAACATGGGTAAGGGAAAAATAGTTTGCGCCAAACCCATGAGAATAAAGCAAGCTTGTTGCTAAAACCAAGTTGCCCTGAAGTCCCATAGATGGTGTAGAGGAAGAAAAACTACCCAAAGTACCTGGAAGTAAATAGTAAAGGAATTATGAATTCCTGTATAGATATTTTGTTATAGAAATCAATGTGTCTATCTCATCATCATAAGTATATGATACTAGATGAGGATCTCACATTTATAGAAATGTGGAGGATCTCAAGAGACGAAGACAATTGGATAAGGAAGAAATAATCCTACACGTGGGGCTATGAAGCAAAGGGTTGCTGAATAAGCCGTAGGGAATTATTTCTACCTTTAAGAAATTGTTCATGAATTAGACAAAAACGATCATGTCCTAGCTATGAGTAGGAACATTATCATAGTTTCTTGTTTGGACAAGAAAGCTCCTTATCGTAATAAAAGACAAATGTTGTTCCATTTATTATGATATGCATGATTGTAATGGAATTTTGTCTAAATGGATTCTATATCCATGATCATGATAATTTCATCTATAACGTTAATACCTAGAGGTTTGCATATAATGATATGAACTTCACTTATCTTTAGAATTATTGTTTAGGCCTCTTAAATAAGAAATACATATCTAGAAATCCATGTGGATGGATATCTGGAACTCATTTGATGATTGAATCATATGAGACATGTAAGACTTATTAGGCAAAGATATGATCTTTTGGGAATCATACATATTGATGTATGAAGGCCGCTAAGCACAAATGCTAAAGATGGTTTTCAGTACTTCATCATATTTACTGATAGGATCAGGGAAATATGGATTCGTGTATCTTATGAAGAAACAAATCAGAATCCTTTGAATTGTTCAAAATATTCAGGAATGAAGTAGAGAACCAGCTTGGCAAAAGCATTAGGTCTCTACGATTGGATCGTAGAGGAGAGTACTTGAGCCATGAGTTTGACAAGAATCTATGGGAGTATTGGATATGATCCAAAACTTGCTCCACCTAGCACGTCACATGGGTTTGACGTGTCTAAGAGGAGAGTTCAAACCGTGTAGGACACAGTTCGGTCCAAGATGAGTTAAAACAGAACTTCTAGTTTACTTTTGGGGCTATGTTCTAATTACAGCAAATTTCGCCCTTAACCTTGTTCAATCAAAAACGCAATATGAATAACGCCATATGAGATATGGGCGTCCTAGTATGTCATTCATAAAGATTTGGGGTTATGACGTTTATGTAAAAGAGTTTACAAAATAAACTTGAACCCAAGTCGGATAAATGTTTTGTGGGATATCCTGAAAAGGATATTATTTCTACAACCCAATCGAGAACATGTTTGTTGCTCGAACTACAGTGTTTCTAGGTAGAGATTTTCTCTAAGAGAAACAGTGGGAGGACAGTAGAACTTGAAAAGTTCAAGAACCACAACAAAACATTGATCCTTTTGATGGAACATGAGTAGAATCACAAGGTGTTGTGGAGCAACCTACTCAGAAAACACAAGAACCTCGTAGGTCAGGTAGGATATATCGAGGGACTAGAGAAATAAGGATTTCTCATAACCCACCATATATTGCTCATCGAGATGAGCCTACAACCTATGAGATGGCCACGTGTGGGCCATACTCTCAGCTAGGAGCCATGGGATACAAAATGGAATCCATGTATACCAACGAAGTATGGACTTTGTTGGAACCACCTAAAAGGTGCAAGTGGGTTATGAGGAAACCAACATGGATGGTAATATGATTACCTATAAGGGAAAATTGGCAGGAAAGGGATTTCATGTGAGTTCATAGTATAGACTATGACGAAATCTTTCCCCAGTTGAGATGCTTAAATCCATTCGCATCTTGCTTGTAGCAATCTATTTATAGATTGGATCAAGCTTCTAGGAGTTGGACTCTTCAAATGGATGATGTAATCAAAGGAGTTTGATTCCATCAAAATTGAAGATGAGACTTGTGTTTACAAGAAGGTTAGTGGGAGCACAGTTATTTTTCTGGTCTTGTATGTGGAGACATACTTAATCATTTGGAATGTTGCCCCTACTTGGCAGTCTTACATAGATTGACTAGGGAGTTGACTTTCTAATGGTAGACTTTAGCGAAGCAACTTGTGAAGATCTATTGAGGTAGATCAAGATGGTTGTATAGCTTAGGTCATAGTACACAAATTGACAAAGGTATTGAAATGGTTCAACGTGAAAAGAATATTGATTCTTACCCATGTCACATGGAATTAGTCTTTGGAAGGCTAATTGTCTTACCAATTAGATTGGGAATGGACCGTATGAATTAGATTCATGAGATACGCCATGAGATGTACTAGGCCAGACGTGTCATAAAGCATGACAAAAAGATACCAGTCAAATCTGGGTGAGAGTCACGGGATAAATTGTCAAGATTATCCTTTAGTACTTGAGAAGCACTAAGGATGAATTTTTGATAAATAGAGGATAGGAAGAGTTTACTGTATGGGTTACAGTGATGCGAACTTCAAATCTGACAAAGAAATTTTTTAGATCATAGTCAAGTTTTATGTTTTGCCCTAGTAGGAGCGACTGTGAGCTGGAAAGGATCCAGGCAAGATTCAGTCACTGATTCTAACATAGAGGACTGAGTAAATTAATACATAAGATGCATTTACTAAGAATATTCAATCTCAATCAAATTGTTGATAGAGGAGATGTGAATATTTGCAAGGTACCAACAGATTTCTCGCCACAACGCAGCGGAAGCGTGGAGGGCCGCGCTAGACCAATAGGCATATGATGCAGGAGATTGACTCTAGTGCAAGTGGGAGACTGTTGGAATTGTGTCCTAGAGGCAATCAATTAATTGTGACATTTATGGATTATCGATATGGAGATATGTTAACATGAATGAAGTCCTTAGAATATAAGTGTTATATTCTTAAATATCCCTAGTCAATTATAATGATTAATAGGACAATCATCTATAGACTAGTATGGGGTTGGATTGATATGGAGATATCATGATCCAACACATGGGTATGCATTAGGAGTAATGGCATACTGGATTGACCCATCTCCGAGAAGGCCACATACACGTTATGTTGAGTCACAAGCGCTTCTCGCGGTGCAATGGTATTGTCATCCTTAGACTTGAGGTCGCTAGATATTCTAGTTGTGGATTATTGTGATCTTGGTAGCGTCAAACGCTACACCGTAACTGGGTAGTTATAAAGGCGTGTACTGGATACAATAAGAAGCAAGCTTAGAGATCGTAGTGGACGTAGATAGAATTTGTCCCTCCCACATAACGGGAGCAAATATCCTAGGCCACTCGAGGGATAGTGCTTATAAAATGTCTGGCCAGACTCAAATAAATCAATATAGGATATTGATGTTATTTGCACGAATAAGGCTATTCCCAGGATCGAGAAACTATGGATTGGATATACGAGTGTGACTTGTATGTGTCGTGTCCAATCCGGATAATGGAATAATAAACAACCTCTAGAGGTTCGGCCGCCAAAGGACCTCCCCCCTTCCTTGCCACCCAATTAAGCCATGAACAAGGGTCGGGCGTCCCTAGCGCGTGGCTTGGCAGCGTGGGCTAGGGGCCGGCCGGCCCAAGGCCTTTGTGGCGGTCCATTATGGGATCGGACAAGGTTTTGGTGGGCCCCTTCTTGGACCGTTTTTACCCCAGTATATCCAAAATCAAATAAAATTGACCAACACGCTAAAATTGGATTTTAACTGTATCATTTGCTGTTTGCATTGTGGTTAGATATGGCGAAAGATGTGCATGTTGTGGATGTTTATTTTTGGGGTTTGGTTGTTGGAATAGATTCGCTAGAGGCAATATAATTTTAGTATGAATTGGCTAGAATAATTATTGTATTATTTATGGAGATATTTAATATAATGAAGTCCTTAGATTTACAAATCTTGTTTTTTATCTTAAATATCCCTAATCAAATATAATGATTAATAGGACGATCATCTATAGAATAGTATGGGGTTGGATTGATCTGGAGATATCACGATCCAACACATGGGTATGTATTAGGGGTAATGACATACTGGATTGACCCAAATCCGAGAAGGCTACATACAAGTTATGTAAAGTCACAAGCGCTTCTCGCGGTGATAGGATTGTTGGAATTGTGCCCTAGAGGCAATCAATTAATTGTGACATTTATGGATTTACGATTCATTATGTTATCGATATGGAGATATGTTAACATGAATGAAGTTCTTAGAATATAAGTGTTATATTCTTAAATATCCCTAGTCGATTATAATGATTAATAGGACAATCATCTATAGACTAGTATGGGGTTGGAGTGATATGGAGATATCATGATCCAACACATGGGTATGCATTAGGAGTAATGGCATACTGGATTGACCCATCTCCGAGAAGGCTACATACACGTTATGTTGAATCACAAGCGCTTCTCGCGGTGCAATGGTATTGTAATCCTTAGACTTGAGGTCGCTAGATATTCTAGTTGTGGATTATTGTGATCTTGGTAGCGTCAAACGCTACACCGTAACTGGGTAGTTATAAAGGCGTGTACTGGATACAATAAGAAGCAAGCTTAGAGATCGTAGTGGACGTAGATAGAATTTGTCCCTCCCACATAACGGGAGCAAATATCCTAGGCCACTCGAGGGATAGTGCTTATAAAATGTCTGGCCAGACTCAAATAAATCAATATAGGATATTGATGTTATTTGCACGAATAAGGCTATTCCCAGGATCGAGAAACTATGGATTGGATATACGAGTGTGACTTGTATGTGTCGTGTCCAATCCGGATAATGGAATAATAAACAACCTCTAGAGGTTCGGCCGCCAAAGGACCTCCCCCCTTCCTTGCCACCCAATTAAGCCATGAACAAGGGTCGGGCGTCCCTAGCGCGTGGCTTGGCAGCGTGGGCTAGGGGCCGGCCGGCCCAAGGCCTTTGTGGCGGTCCATTATGGGATCGGACAAGGTTTTGGTGGGCCCCTTCTTGGACCGTTTTTACCCCAGTATATCCAAAATCAAATAAAATTGACCAACACGCTAAAATTGGATTTTAACTGTATCATTTGCTGTTTGCATTGTGGTTAGATATGGCGAAAGATGTGCATGTTGTGGATGTTTATTTTTGGGGTTTGGTTGTTGGAATAGATTCGCTAGAGGCAATATAATTTTAGTATGAATTGGCTAGAATAATTATTGTATTATTTATGGAGATATTTAATATAATGAAGTCCTTAGATTTACAAATCTTGTTTTTTATCTTAAATATCCCTAATCAAATATAATGATTAATAGGACGATCATCTATAGAATAGTATGGGGTTGGATTGATCTGGAGATATCACGATCCAACACATGGGTATGTATTAGGGGTAATGACATACTGGATTGACCCAAATCCGAGAAGGCTACATACAAGTTATGTAAAGTCACAAGCGCTTCTCGCGGTGATAGGATTGTTGGAATTGTGCCCTAGAGGCAATCAATTAATTGTGACATTTATGGATTTACGATTCATTATGTTATCGATATGGAGATATGTTAACATGAATGAAGTTCTTAGAATATAAGTGTTATATTCTTAAATATCCCTAGTCGATTATAATGATTAATAGGACAATCATCTATAGACTAGTATGGGGTTGGAGTGATATGGAGATATCATGATCCAACACATGGGTATGCATTAGGAGTAATGGCATACTGGATTGACCCATCTCCGAGAAGGCTACATACACGTTATGTTGAATCACAAGCGCTTCTCGCGGTGCAATGGTATTGTAATCCTTAGACTTGAGGTCGCTAGATATTCTAGTTGTGGATTATTGTGATCTTGGTAGCGTCAAACGCTACACCGTAACTGGGTAGTTATAAAGGCGTGTACTGGATACAATAAGAAGCAAGCTTAGAGATCGTAGTGGACGTAGATAGAATTTGTCCCTCCCACATAACGGGAGCAAATATCCTAGGCCACTCGAGGGATAGTGCTTATAAAATGTCTGGCCAGACTCAAATAAATCAATATAGGATATTGATGTTATTTGCACGAATAAGGCTATTCCCAGGATCGAGAAACTATGGATTGGATATACGAGTGTGACTTGTATGTCTCGTGTCCAATCCGGATATTGGGACAAAGGAATGAGACAATTACTTGCACAAGGTTTGTCATGATGACTGTTCTGTTTGTTGGCTAGAATGGATGTCTTGCTAGAGGCCGCTCCATATTAGTAAATAGTTACTACCAACTAAATAGAACCTATGGGGTCACACGCCATATAGGGGTGAACTAGACATGGGAATTAATTAATTAATATGATTAATTAATTAAAAGGATCAAATCGCAACAACTTGCTAACTTAGTAGGACTAATATGCAAGTTGGACTAATCCATGTATAGACATGATTATGATTTGCCAAGGTGGCCTAATTCATGTAGAGACATGATTAGGATTAATTTGCAAATAGAACTAATCCATGTATTGACATGAGAAGGACTATTTTTGCAAAAAGGGACTAATCCGAACTTGAGTAGGATTATGAGGGGTTCTTTATGTAGTAGGACAAGGAGTTGTGGGACTATATAAAGAACACTCCTAGCTTATTTTTCTCTAGACACACATACACATCTATTTGATAGAAGTAAGGAGAGAACAAAGAAAGGAGAGATCAAGTCCCATAGAGGGCCGAAACCCCTTGGGGATTGCCGCCCCCTACCCGTCGGCCTAAAGGGTGCCCCCCCCCACCTTTGGCACTCCATTGTTGGCGATTTCTTCTTCCTCTTCCATTCTTCCTAGCTAGCACAAGGGAATTGGAGGATCTAGATCTCACCTCTAGGCGCGGATCAACCGTAAAGACGTGACACTATTCGCGTTTGAAGTCATCAAAGGAGAACCCTAAGGTGTGTTAATTGATTTCTTCCTTTACCATCGTAATTTCACTTGACTTCTGATCCTTGGAGGGTTTTGCATGGTTTATGATTGTTTGTGTTTCCGTTGCGCATCCATGAATCAAAACCCTACAAGGATATTATCATCCTTAGACTTGAAGTCACTAGATACTCTAGTTGTGGAATATTGTGCTTTGACAACGTCAAACGCTACTCCGTAACTGGGTAGTTATAAAAGCGCATGTTGGGCACAATAGGAAGCAAGCTTAGAGATGGTGAGTGATGTAGACAGGATTTTTCCCTCCCATATAACGGGAGCAAATATATGAGGTCACTCGAACATTGCGCCTATGAAATGTCTGGCCAGATTCATATGAATCAATATGGGGATATTGATGTCATATGCATGGATTCGGCTATTCCCAGGATCGAAAAACATGAATTGGATATACGAGTGTGACTTTTATGTCTCGTGTCCAATCCGGATATTGAGACAAAGGGATGCGGTAATAAGATCACAAGGTTTTGTCAAGATGACTATTTCTATTAATTGGGTTGCATGGATGTGTTGCTAGACACCGCTCCGTGTTTGTAAATAGTTTCTACCAATTAAGTAGAAACCTATGGGGTCACACGCCATATGGATATAATTGGACAAAAGACTTAATTAATAGAGATTAATTAAGAAGGATCATATTGGAACAAGTTGCTAATTTAGTAAGACTAATTAGCAAATAATACTAGTCCATATATGGATATGATTAGTATTAGGCCCTTTATGGAAACAACTATGAGTAGTTGGACTATATAAAGGTACTCCTTCCTTCCCTCTCAATACATGTTATTCATAACACATATTTAGAGAAGAGAAAAGAGTTGAGAGCAAGCAAGTAAGAGGGCCGAACCCCCTTACCCGCCGCCCCAACCCGTCGGCCACAACAAGGGGGCCGAAACCCTCCTTGTGGCTTTGTTGCGTGATTTCTTCGTCTCCTTCCTCCGTTCTAGCTAGCACAAGAAGGTTGTGAAGGTCCAATTCTCTATCCTAGGCGTGGATCAACCGTAGAGAACGTGGCATTATTCGCGTTTTAAGTCATCAAAGGAGAATCCAAAGGTAAAGACATATTAATCCTTTACTATCGTTATGTGTTCTTGACTTGTTATCCTTGGAGGGATTTGAATGGTATAATTATCTTCTTCCTCTGCGATTCCATGTTCAAAAACCTACAGTGGTATCAGAGCCACAGGTCGTAGAGCATAACGTAGTTTATGTGTTACGATTTTGTTGTTTTAACACTTTAAATCCATGTCTATCGCGTAACACGAAAAATTAAGCATAGTAGATGCAATTGAATGGACATTCAATCTTAAAAGATCTAATTGTGCATTGGATGCAACAAATTAGTGAGTTTCTTGGTTTCAAGATTAGGGTTTGGGAACATGTTTGAAAAAGGGGTTTTTCAAATGGAAACAACTTGGATTGGGCAACAAGGAAGGAGTTGTTTTTGGAAACAACTCCCATAAAGGGTTCGGCCCCCCATAGGGGATCTCCCCCTATGCCTTGCCGCCCAAGCCACGCACGGCCTAAGGGCCGGCCGGGCCTAGGCGCGACCGGGGGGTTCGGCGGCTTGGGCTTGGCCGGTCCCTAGCGCCGTGTGTGATCCAATAGGTCTTTGGGAAGTCTTTTTGGATTGTTTTTGACCCTATTTCTTCCAAAAAAATTAAAATTTAACAAGCGCGTTAAAATTGGTTTCAACTGTTTATGTTCTTTTCACATGGTGGTTGGATATGGCCCTAGGTTGTGGTTTGTGTGTGAATGTTTATTTTGTGGTTTCTTTTACGGTCTGCGAGCTGATCAATTAATGTAATAATAAATTAGGTTTACGGCCTGCGAGTCGTCTTTTTCTCAACTTGTGAGATTTATTTTTTTTAGTATAGGAGTAGCTAGATAAAATAGATTGTTAGCCAAGATTGAAGGAAAGAAGCCCAAAGACATTGGATCCATGGAGATGGAGCATGGAACATTCCAAAAGTCTATGAAGAATGGACCAAAAGATGGAGGCGCATGGTGATGTGATCTATTTTAGGGTTCATAGATATTCTCATTGGCTTGGGAATATCTTAGTCTAGAAAGGCCATATCCACATCACGTTTATTTTTTTGTTATGGTTGTTTATTTTATTGTCTTATTATTTTTTGATTGGTTTATGATTGATGCATGCGATTAGGATAATAAGATAATTAGACAACCCGGATCTATGATTTGGAGTTTTGCCCAAAACTCAAACATATAGATCACGTTGATAATGGATCAACAATACAAATTAATATTGAAAGGCAAATCCCTCAATCAAAATATTGTGTTTATGCCTTCTCGTTATTTAAACACTCATCATGATCACTATAGCCCATGATTTTGCATGCCAAAGCATGGCAACATGGTTTATCGTGATTAGATGCGACGGCACGTAACAATGTGAAATTGTTTAAGTAAGAGGTTGGACACAACTAGGTAGATTTAATAAGATTAAAAGAACCTAGAGGCATACAATTGGGATTATTCATGGGGATGGATAAATAATGGTTATTTTCCCAATTGAACCAAGAGTTACATACGATGTAATTGGAATGGTTCCTACCTAAATAACCAATTCCGGGTGACTTGCCAAAACAAGCTCGGAAGAGGCGAAATATGAATCTTGGCCTACTAGAAAATATAAGGATATTTTCCTCATTAATATGGAGGGTTATTAATCCGAGAAAAATAGTGGGGGCTATATTTAATAATCTAGCCATTATTGAGTATAGTTAAATCATACTAAAATCTTGTATATTTCTCGTTTTTGTAGAATTCAAATGGCAAACAATTCATCGAATTCATCACACTCCCTACGGCTGTTCTTGAGAAGGACATGCTTTCTAGAACCAACTTTCTGGATTGTTACATAAATTTAAGAATTGCTCTTAAAAAAGAAAAGAAATTGTACACACTAGAAGAAGAAGTTCCAGAGGTTCCAGAGAACAATACCCCAGCAGCCCTAAAGGCGTATCAAAGAAGTGTCGACGATGCTAATGATAAGGCCTGCCTTATGCTTTGCACCATGTCTCCTCATCTTCAGAAGCAACATGAGAACATGAATGCATTCGATATGATCGAACACTTGAAGCTTTCAAGAGCAGGCAAGGGTTGAATGGTATGAAGTTTCTCGGGAATTGTTCAAGAGTCACTTGGCAGAAGGGAACCCAGTAGGACCGCATGTTTTGCAGATGATCGGGTATCTTGAGAATCTCGATCGCCTAGGGTCCCCGATTGGTCAAGAATTGGTTACAGATCTCATTCTGCAATCGTTTCCGGATAGTTATGGACAGTTCATCATGAACTGGAACATGAACGAAATCGCCAAGCCTCTGCCAGAGCTACTCAATATGTTGAGGACAGCTGAACAATCTATCAACAAAGGAAAGGGCAAGGCCATAATGATGGTGCAGAAAGGAAAGGGTGAAAGGTTTGCCTCTAATTCCAAGGGTAAAGGCAAGGCAGTTGCTAAACCCAAGGACACTGCTCTTAAACATGCTGGTGGCGTAGCCAAAGGCGTGATCAGGGGGGATTGTCACTACTGCAATCAGCCTGGACACTGGAAGAGGAATTTCCCAAAGTATATGGAGGATAAAAGGCTTGGGATAGTGATCCCACAACCACCATTTATTTTTGTTATAGATGTTAATTTAACTACTTCTTCATTTTGGGTATTGGAAACTGGATGTGGATCTCATATTTGTCAAAATATGCAGGATCTAAGTAGAAGTAGAAGATTAGCAGAATGAGAGGTGGACTTGCGCGTTGGGAATGGAGCAAGAGTCGCTACATTGTCTATAGGCGTGTATAGGCTGTCTCTGCCCTCTGGATTAGTATTAGAATTAGATAATTGCTTTTATGTTCCTGCTATGAGTAAGAACATTATTTCCGTATCTTGTTTGAACAAGAAAGGTTTTACTATTTCAATAAAGAACAATTGTGGTTCCATTTATTTTGATAGTATTCACTATTGTAGTGCGCAATTATTTAATGTATTATATATCTTTGATCTAAACTATCCAGTTTATAACATAAATACTAAGAGGATTAAAATAAATGATTTAAATCCTGCTTATCTATGGAATTGTCGTCTAGGCCATATAAATGAGAAACGTGTATCTAGACTCCATAAGGATGGATTTCTAGACTCATTTGATTTTGAATTATATGAGACATGTGAGGCTTGTTTGTTAGGAAAGATGACAAAGTCCCCTTTCAATAAGAAAGGTGAAAGGACTAGTGAGCAATTATCACTCATACATACTGATGTGTGTGGGCCGTTTGCTACACCTGTCAGAGGTGGTTATGTCTACTTCAGTACATTCAATGATGATTTCAATAGATATGGATTTGTATACCTTATGAAGGCTAAATCCGAATCTTTTGAGAAATTCAAGGAATTTAAGAATGAAGTAGAGAAGCAACTTGGCAAAAGTATCAAAGCTCTACGATCAGATCGAGGAGGTGAGTACTTGAGCCAAGAGTTTGATGATTATCTTAGAGAGTGTGGGATATTATCCCAACTCACTCCACCCGGAACGCCACAATGGAATGGCATATCCGAGAGGAGGAATCGAACCTTGTTGTACATGGTGAGATCTATGATGTGTCTAACAGATCTTCCGTTATCTTTTTGGGGCTATGATTTAATGTCTGCAGCTTTCACCATTAACCGTGTTCCATTCAAATCCTTCATGAAGACACCACATGAGATGTGGAGTGGAAGCCGTCCCACATTGTCGTTCATGAGGATATGGGGCTGCGCTGTTTATGTAAAACGTTTACAGCCAGACAAACTCGGGCCGAAATTGGATAAGTGTAAGTTTGTGGGATACCCTAAATAAATTAAGGGCTATTACTTCTACAATCCAACCGATAACAAAGTGTTTGTTGCTCGGACCGGCGTGTTTCTAGAAAGAGAATTTGTCTCTAAAGAAGCAAGTGGGAGGACTATAGAACTTGAAGAAGTTCAAGAACCACAAATTACTGATTTAGTTATGCAACATGTTCAAGTAACACAAGAGCTTCGTAGGTCGAGTAGAGTGCACCAGGAGCCAGAAAGGTATGGACATCTCGTGACGTAACCTAGTGACACTATGCTCATAGAAGATGAGCCTACTACCTATGGAGAGGCCATGCAAGGGCCGGACTCTCAGAAGTGGCTGAAAGCCATGAGATCCGAGATGGAATCCATGTACACAAACCAAGTATGGAATTTGATGGAACCACCCCAAGGGGTACGCCCCATAGGGTGCAAATGGGTCTTCATGAAGAAGACCGACATGGACGGTAATGTAGTTACCTATAAGGGCCAATTGGTGGCTAAAGGATTCAGACAGACTCATGGTATAAAATATGATGAAACCTTTTCCCCAGTCGCTATGACCAAATCCAACCGAATCCTACTTGCAATTGCGGCTTACTATGACTATGAGATTTGGCAGATGTATGTCAAAACAGCATTCCTTTATGGGAATCTTCTTGAGGATGTGTACATGACACAACCAAAAGGTTTTGTAGATCCAAAGCATAAAATAAAGTCTGTAAGATTCAACGATCCATTTATGTATAAAGCAAGCTTCCAGGACTTGGAATCAACGTTTTGATGAAGTTTTCAGAGAGTTTGAATTCATCAAGAACGAAGATGAGTCTTGGGTCTACAAGAAGGTTAGTGGGAGCTCCGTAGCGTTCCTAGTCTTGTATGTGGATGACATACTACTCATCGGAAACGACATTCCTATGCTGCAATCAGTTAAGGATTGGCTAGGAAAGTGTTTCTCAATGAAAGACTTTGGGGAAGCAGCCTATATACTCGGTATAAAGATCTATATGGATAGATCTAAGAGGTTGCTAGGCCTAAGTCAAAGTACATATATAGAAAAAGTGTTGAAACGGTTCAACATGCAATTTTCCAAGAAGGGATTGTTGCCCATGTTACATGGAATTACTCTTTCGAAGAGTGATTGTCCATCCTATAAGATTGAGATGGAACGCATGCGTAAGATCCCCTATGCCTCAACGATAGAATCTATCATGTACGCCATGTTATGTACTAGACCGGACGTATCATACGCTTTGAGTATGGCTAGCAGATATCAGTCTAATCTGGGTGAGAGTCATTGGATAGTAGTCAAGAACATCCTCAAGTACTTGAGAAGAACTAAGGATGCGTTCTTGATATTTGGAGGAGAGGAAGAGTTGCGTGTAACTGGTTACACGGATGCAAGCTTCCAAACCGACAGAGATGATTTCAGATCGCAGTCGGGATTATTGTATTGCCTGAATGGAGGAGCTGTGAGCAGGAAGAGTTCCAAGCAAGAGACGGTTGCTGATTCTACAACAGAGGGTGAGTATATTGCTGCAAGTGGTGCAGCAAAAGAAGCTGTTTGGATTAGAAAGTTTGTTTCTGATCTTGGTGTAGTTCCTAGCATTGGGGATGCCACCGTGTTGTATTGTGACAACACAGGCGCGATCTCTCAATCTAAGGAACCTAGATCACACCAGAAATCCAAATACAGACTCCGCAAGTTCCATCTTATTCGATAGATTATCGATAGAGGAGATGTGAAGATATGCAAGATTACTAAAGATGATAATCTGGAAGATCCATTCACGAAGCCGCTCGTTCAGCCCAAGCATGAAGAGTACACTAGGGCGATTGGCATACGCGATGCACCAGATTGGCTCTAGTGCAAGTGGGAGACTGTTGGAATAGATGCCCTAGAGGCAATCTAATTATAGTATGAATTGGCTAGAATAATCATTGTATTATTTATGGAGATATGTAATATAATGAAGTCCTTAAATTTACAAATTGTGTTGTTTATCTTAAATATCCCTAGTAAAATATAATGATTAATAGGACGATCATCTATAGACTAGTATGGGGTTGGATTGATATGGAGATATCACGATCCAACACATGGGTATGTATTAGGGGTAATGACATACTGGATTGGCCCAAATCCGAGAAGGCTACATACAAGTTATGTAAAGTCACAAGCGCTTCTCGTGGTGATAGGATATTATCATCCTTAGACTTGAAGTCACTAGATCCTCTAGTTGTGGAATATTGTGCTTTGACAACGTCAAGTGCTACTCCGTAACTGGGTAGTTATAAAAGCGCATGTTGGGCACAATAGGAAGCAAACTTAAAGATGGTGAGTGATGTAGACAGGATTTGTCCCTCCCACATAACTGGAGCAAATATTCGAGGCCACTCAAGGGATGGCGCCTATGGAATGTCTGGCCAGACTCTTATGAATCAATATGGGGATATTGATGTCATATGCATGGATAGGGCTATTCCTAGGATCGAGAAACATGGATTGGATATACGATTGTGACTTTTATGGCTCGTGTCCAATCCGGATATTGAGACAAAGGGATGCGATAATAAGATCACAAGTTTTTGTCAAGATGACTATTTCTATTAATTGGGTGGCAAGGATGTGTTGCTAGACACCGCTCCATGTTTGTAAATAGTTACTACCAATTAAGTGGAAACCTATGGGGTCACACGCCATCTGTATATAATTGGACAAGAGACTTAATTAATAGAAATTAATTAAGAAATATCATATTGCAGCAAGTTGCTAACTTAGTAAGACTAATTAGCAAATAATACTAGTCCATATATGGATATGATTAGTATTGGGCCCTTTATGGAAACAACTACGAGTAGTTCGACTATATAAAGGAACTCCTTCCTTCCCTCTCAATACATGTTATTCATAACACATATTGAGAGAAGAGAAAAGAGTTGAGAGCAAGCAAGTAAGAGGGCCGAACCCCCTTACCCGCCGCCCCAACCCGTCGGCCACAACAAGGGGGCCGAAACCCTCCTTGTGGCTTTGTTGCGTGATTTCTTCGTCTCCTTTCTCCGTTCTAGCTAGCACAAGAAGGTTGTAAAGGTCCAATTATCTATCCTAGGCGTGGATCAACCGTAGAGAACGTGACATTATTCGCGTTTGAAGTCGTCAAAAGAGAACCCAAAGGTAAACACATATTAATCATTTACTATCGTTATGTGTTCTTGACTTGTGATCCTTGGAGGGATTTGAGTGGAATAATTATCTTCTTCGGCTGCGATCCCATGTTCAAAACCCTACATTGGTTTTATTGTAATAATTAATTAATTAGATTTTGCGGCCTGCGAGCCGGTCTTTTCCTCAACTAGTGACATCTTTCTATTTAGTATAGATGCTAGCTAGTATTAGATAGAGGAGATGAGAGACAAGACATGGAGAAGAAGCTTAAAGAATTTAATAAACCACGAGATGGCGGCATCCCACAAAGCTAAGGAGCATCGACTTAAAGATGGAGGCACGTGGAGATGAGCTTGCTTTTTTAGTACTTATAGATTTTCTCATTGGAATGGGAATATCTTAATTTAGGAATCCATATCCACATCACGTTTATTACTGTTTGTGGTTGTTTAATTCTTGTGTTGTTTTTACCGTTGGTGTATGGATGATGCATGCAAATTGGTAACAAGATAAAAACAATCCGGATCTCTTATTTTGGGAGTGGTCAACCCAAATAAGTGATCACTGGATCAACAAAACAATTAAAATTAAATTGAAAAAACCCTCAGATTAAAATATTGTGTTTTGCCTTTTCATTATTTAACACTCGTCATAATCATTCTTTATCAAGTTCGGGCTTGCCAAAGCAAGGCGACTTGATTCATCATGATGTGATGAAACAACAAAAGGTAGTAATGTGTGATTGCTGAAGTAAGAGGTTGGACGCAACTAGGCTAGGTCAATAGGATTGAACGCCTAGAGGCAAACAATTGGGATTATCTATTGGATAGATAAATAAGGAGTTATTTTCCCTATTGAACCAAGAGTTCCATGGGATGCATTTGGAATTGTTCATACCTAAATAACTATTTTTTGGGTAAATTGTCAAAGTAAGCTCAAGAAGAAGTGAAATGTGAATCTTGGCCCACTAGAAAATATAATGATATTTTCGCATTAATATGGAGGGTATTAATCGGAGAAAAATAGTGGGAGCTATGTTTAAAAATGGAAGTCCTTATTTAATATAGTACAACGTCAAAATATAAGCATATTCTTCTGTGTTGAACACCTATGGCATTCAACAAACAAACCGCGACTTATCTATTTTCTAGACTGCAATAAAATTGAGAAATTTTCTCAAACAAAAAGAAAGGAAAATTGATGTACATAAAACATAAAATTATCTTCCCACCAACCCGCAAAACTACACTAAAGCCTAAATGAAGAATGTAACTTAACTCATGTTAGCAACCAGGAACTCTGAGCTTTGGAAGCAATATGAGAACATGAAGTGTATGACATGATCATACATTTAAAGAATCTCTTTTCAAGAGCAGGCTAGACATGAAAGGTTTGAAGTGTTTCTCCAATTTTGCGTTTCACCATCTCTTGCTTAGCACTTGTCATGATCAAGATGTAATGAAGTTCGGGCTTGCCAAAGCAAGGAGACTTGATTCATCAAGATATGACACGACGACACAAGCTAGTAATGTGTGACTGCTGAAGCAAGAGGTCATACACAAATAAGTCATTTCAATAGGATTAAATGCTTAGAGACTGGGAGTTATCTATGAGATAGATAAAGAATAAGGAGTTATTCACCCAATTGGACAAAGAATTGCATTGGATGCAATTATAGTTTTGTTCGAAGGCGATTTACTTAATATGATTAAGAAACTGCTGAACAAAACGCTAATAAGGGAAAACGAAAAACCATATTGGCGGTTAAAAGGGAAGCGGCAATTGTTTTGCCAAGAACCCCCAAGGATATAAGCAAGTTGTTGCTAAAGCCATGTTGCCTTAAAGCCCAATGTGTGGCCTAGTGGAAGAGAAACTGTCCAAAGTACCTGGAATAAAATGAAGGAATTATGAATTCCACTTTAGGTAATTTTTTTATGGAATTCAATGTGTCTATCACATCATCATGGGTATATGATACTAGGTGAGGATCTCACGTTTATAGAAATATGGAGGATCTCAAGAGATGTAGACAATTGGATAAAGATGAAATAAACCTTCACGTGTGGAAATGAAGTAAGGGGTTGCTGAATTAGCCATAGGGAATTATCTCTATCTTTTTGAAATTATCCTTGAATTAGTCAAATACGATTATGTCAATACTCTTAGTAGGAATATTGTCACAATTTCTTGTTTGGACAAGAAAATGTTTTATCACAATAAATGACAAGTGTTGCTCCATTTATTCTATATGCATTATTGTAATGCAATTTTTTTCTAAATGGATTGTATATCCTTAATCTGGATAATTTCATCTATAATATTACTACCAAGAGATTTGCATATAATGACATGAACCTCACTTAATTTTGGCATTATTGCTCAGGCCATATAAAAAGGAACGCATATCTAGATTCCATGTGGATGAACTTCTCGACTCATTTGATTTTGAATCATATGAGGCGTGTAAGGCTTATTTATTGCTCAAAGATATGATCTTTTGGGAATCATACATATTGATGTATGTCGCTAATCACAAGTGCTAAAGGTGGTTTTCAGTACTTCTTCATATTTACTGATGGCTTCGGTGAATATGGATTTGTGTATCTTAAGAAGAGAAAAATCTGAATCCTTGGAAGAGTTCAAGGAATTCAAGAATGAAGCAGTGAACCAACTTGGCAAAAGTATTAGGGCTCTACGGTTGGATCATACAGGAGAGTACAAAAGGTCAAGAGTTTGACAAGCATCTGTAGCAGTGTTGGATATGATCCAAACTCGGTCCACCTAGAACGCCACATGGGTATGGCATGTCTAAGAGGAGAGTTCGAACCTTGTTGGACACGGTTCGGTCCATGATATGTCAAACAGAACTTCCAGTTTCCTTTTGGGCAATGTTCTAATTACAGCAGTTTCGCCCTTAACCTTGTTCCATCTAAATGAGTTATGAAGAATGCCCTATAAGATATGGACTAGAAGGTGTCCTAGCATGTCACTCATAAAGATTTGGGGTTATGAAGTTTATGTAAAGGCGTTTACAGATAAAATTGGACCCTAGTCGGATAAATGTTTTGTGGTATATCCTGAAAAGGATATTATTTCTACAATCCAATCGAGAACAAATTGTTTTGTTGCTTGAACCGCAGTGTTTCTAGGTAGAGATTGTTTCTAAAAGAAATAGTGGGAGGACAGTGGAACTTGAAAGAGTTCAAGAAGCACAACAAAACATTATTCTTTTAAAGAAACATTAGCAGGATCACAAGGTGTTGTGGACTAACCTGCTCAAGTGACACAAGGATCTTGTAGTAAATGTAGGATATGTCAAGTGCTAGAGAAATATGGATTTCTCATAACATAACCCGGTGATGTGTTTCTCATAGATATGAGCCTACAACTTGTGAGGAGGCCACGAGTGGGTCACACTCTCAAAAATAGCTTGGAGCCATGGGATACGAAATGGAATCCATGTGTACCAACAAAGTATGGACTTTGGTGGAACCACCTGAAAGGGTAAGACCCATAGGGTGCAAGTGGGTTTGAGGAAACCAACATGGATGGTAATATGATTAATTTCAAGGGATGATTGGTGGGCGAAACTCTTTCCCAAGTTGTGATGCTTAAATCCATTCGCATCCCGCTTGCAATTGTAGCTTACACAATTTACAGATGGATATGAAACCTCCTTGAGGATGTTTATGACACAAAACAAAGGTTTTTGTTGATCCAAAGTTTGCCTAATAGGTGTGTAATTTACAACGATCCATTTATGGATTAAAGTAAGCATTATGAGTTGTAATCTTCAATTAATGAGGCAATCAAATGCTTTGATTCCATCAAGAATGAAGATGAATCTTGTGTTTACAAGAAGTTTAGTGAAAGCACAGTTATATTTATGGTCTTGTATGTAGAGACATACTAATCACTAGGAATGATGTCCCTACTCGGCAATCATGTACAGATTGGCTAGGGAATTGTTTTTCAATGAAAGAATTAGGCGAGACAATCTATAAAGATCTATGGAGGCTGATCAAGATAGTTTGTCGGATTAGGTCAAAGTACATACGTTGACAAGGTGTTGAAAACGTTCAACATGCACGAAGATGGATTTTTACCTACGTCACTTGGATTTAGTCTTTGGAAGACTAATTTTCTTCCAATAAGATTGAGAAAGGACCGTATGAATAAGATTCACGAGATATTCAATGTTATGTGATAAGGCCAGAGATGTCATATGGTATGACATACAGATACATGTCATATCCGGGTGAGAGTCACTGGAAAATTTCAAGAATATCCTTAATTACTTAAGAAGCGCCAAGGATGAATTCTTGATATGGTGGATTGGAAGGGTTCACTATAAAAGGTTACACTAATGAGAACTTCCAATCCAACAAAGAAGATTTCAGATTATAGTATAGTTATGTGTTTTGCCTTAACGGAAGGACTATGAGCTAGAAAGGTTCCAGGCAAGACTCATTTGCCGATTCTATCACAGAGGACTCAGTATCTTGATGCATCAGATGCACATACTCAGAAGATTCTATCTCATTGGATTGTCGATAGAGGAGATGAGAATTCATGGAAAGTACCAGCATATGTCTCTCTTACAAAGCTTGTTGCACAGTGGAAGCGTCAAGGGACGCGCTAGATTAATAGGCATACGATGCACCAGATTGACTCTAGTGAAAGTGGGAGACTGTTGGAAAGATTCCCTAGAGGCAATATATTTCTTGTGACATGTATATGGATTTGCGATTCATTGTGTTATCGATATGGAGACATGTTAACACGAATAAAGTCCTTAGAATATAAATGTGATGTTCTTAAATATCCCTAGTCAAATATATTGATTAACAGGACGATCAACTATAGACTAGTATGTGGTTAGATTGATATGGATATATCAATTCTAGCACAAGGGTATGCATTAGGGGTAATGTCATATTGGATTGACCCGCAACGAGAAGGCTACATACAATTTATGTAAATGTACAAGTGCTTCTCATACTGACAATAGTATGGTGGCCCTTTGACTTGAAGTCACTAGATACTCCAGTTGTGGAATGTTGTGTTTTGATATCGTAAAACGCTACACCGTGACTGGGTAGCAATAAAGGCATTAATCGGACATAATATGAAACAAGGTTAGAGATGGTAGTGGTGTAGGTAGGAATTTTCTCTTCCACATAGCGGGAGTAAATATCCGCTACCACTCGAGGGGTGGTGCTTATAGAATGTCCGGCCAAACTCAGATAAATCAATATAGGATATTGATGTTATCTGCATGGATACAACTATTACCAATATTGAGAAACTAATGATTGGATATACGAGTGTGACTTTTATGTCTCATGTCCAATCGGGGTATGGAGACAAAGGGATAATACAATACAGTAAAACTGGTCACAAGGTTTGTCGAATTACTGACTATTTCTTTTAGTTGGGTGGAATTGATGTGTTTCGAGACACCGCTCTATGTTAGTAATTGTTACTACCAACTATATAGAAACCTATGGGGTCACACTCCCTATGAATTAAACCGGTCTTGGGAATTAATTAGTTGGACTAATTAAATAGAAGGATCAATACGCAACTACATGCAAACTTAGTAGGAATAATTTGCAAGGTGGACTAATCCGTGTATGGACATGATTAGGATTGCTAATTTATAGTTAATAATGAGTTATTTGTAGGGTTTTGATCATAGATACGCAGCGGAAGAACAATATAATTATCCGATCAAGACCCTCCAAGGATCACGGGAAGAGAAATCATGACGATGTAAAGAAAATAGTGTTAGGTACCTTTGAGGTCTCCTTGATGACTTCTAACGAGAAATTTATCACGTCTCTATGGTTGATCCACGCCTAGAGGTGAGATATAGATCTTCCAAACGCCTTGTGCTATCTAGGAGGAGTGGAAGCGGATGAAGAAATCACGCAACGGAGCACCAAAGAGAGGGGCGGCCCTCTCTTGTGGCAGACGGGTAGGGGCGGACGGACAAGGGGGTTCGGCCTCTTGCTTGTCTTGCTCTCTCTTTCCTTCTCACCTACTCAAAGTATGTTGTGAGCATAATTTCTAGGGAAGGAAGCCAGGAGCATCCTTTATATAGTCCAACAACATCTTGTTACTACATAAAGGCCCTCTCCTAATCCTACTCAAGTTCGGATTAGTTTGCATATTAGTCCTACTAAGTAAGAAAGTTGTTGCGATTTGATCCTTCTAATTAATTAATCATATTTATTAATTATTTCCCAAGTCTATTTCACCTCTATATGGCGTGTGACCCCATAGGTTCCATTTAGTTGGTAGTAACTATTTACTAATATGGAGTGGCCTCTAGTATGACATCCATTGTAGCTAACAAATAGAAATAGTCAGGATGACAAACTTTGTGCAAGTATTGTCTCATCCCTTTGTCTCAATATCCTGATTGGACAAGAAACATACAAGTCACACTCGTATATCCAATCCATAGTTCCTCGATCCTGGGAATAGCCTTATTCGTGCAAATAACATCAATATCCTATATTGATTTATTTGAGTCTAGCGAGACATTCTGTTGAGTCAAGATCCCTGAATGTGCTTTGACTGGTAAATTGTTTTGGAGTGATGAAAGACAAAAGGCTAAGATAAGAAGCAAAGGCATTCCAGTAATCTCAAGGCCTTGAGATTGACTCAACTTCAAAGCCTTGAGTTATCTTATTCTGCTTTATGTTCTAACATTCCTGTGTTGCAGAATTAGATATCTGATTATGCAAATCAGTGAATTATGGTATATACTTTTGGATTATACTATTTATATATCTAACACAATTGCTGATGATCAGAACAGGAAGAATCAAAGTTATCTAGGCTTAACTTTGAAACTCTGTGAAGCAGGTTCAGAGCTCAAAGGCCTTGAGATATGCCTTGAGCTACTTACAGTTTTTACAGAACTTAATTGATTCTTTCTTGCAGGTTATGACTCTTAGTATTGTGATTATTTAATCACTTCTAAGTGTCTTAAACTTGTTTTTCATGATTCATATGTTTTAGAAGATATGCAGGTTATTGTTCTAAGTTATTAAACAGTTTTTTCAGAAATTGTATAACCAAACAGTCTTAGTACTGTTAGCTTTCTGGATTTTGTTGTTGCAGTATTTCTATGCTGTTGCAAGGTTGTTAAACGGGCAGGAGAAATCTCAACAAACTCCAACGGATATCCACTTGAAGCTATTTGAATATAAGTTGAAAACAGAAGGAGGATTTGTAGGAACTGAGATCCTAAAATCTCTCATTCAGTTGCAGCTGTGGATAAAAGAGACTGGTTTGAATTTTGAAGAGAGGGAGGCTTGCAGAATACTCTGAGATGTGTGACAAATTCGTGGGAGATCATTCATTCAAACACACAATCATTCAAGCTTCATTCCAGACTTCTGAAGATCAAATCAATCCATTTTTCCAGAAGAACACTTCCAGGCTTCAACAACTTATCTTCATACTGTGTTCTTCACTTGTACTTCCATTTGTGTATCTCTATATTATCTTAAACTTCACTTAACCTAGTGGTTGGTTGTTCAAGTGAACAACAAGAGGTTCTTGTTAGCTCAACAGTTAGTAGCTGGAACTAGATAGGTTTGGAACCATAAGCTGTATAGGTGTAAGGGAAATCACTTAGGCTTGAAGATCTAGGGTTGTTTCTGTGAGTAATAAGAAGTGTTTGCCCAATCCTGGTGGGATTAGATCCCTCAGGCAGAGATTAGGTCCATTGGGACTGAACTCTGTAAATTGTTTTTTTGTTCTTTACTATACAGTTTGATTATTATCTGCTGCACACAACTCAAATCAAAACTAGGGTTTATAAGCTGTTTAGAATTTTTCACAGCTCAAGGCCTTGAAGCTTACAATTTTGCCTTAGTGAGTTTCAGATAGTTTACAAAATCTCAAGGCCTTGAGATTTGAGTTTCACACAAAGCTTTTCTGTTAAACTTTAAGTTTTGCAAAAAGTTTCCATACTCTATTCAACCCACCCCCCTTCTAGAGTAGTTAGGTGCTGTATTTAGTCTACATTACACACTTTTTCAATTGGTATCAGAGCTGTCAAGTCTGAAGAAAATCTTTCAGTCACTGAACTGGAAAAGGTATCCAAAAATTACAAGGCTATGAATTTGCTATATTGTGCTTTAAATGCAGATGAGTTCAACAGAGTGTCAAACTGCAAGAGTGCCAAAGAAGTGTGGGATAAAATGGTGGTGACATATGAAGGAACCAGCCAGGTTAAGCAGACAAAAATCAACATTCTTCTAAGGCAATATGAGTTGTTAAAGATGAATTCAGATGAGACCATCAAGGAAATGTTCAAAAGATTTACTAATGTTGTGAACAACCTGGAGTCATTGGGAAAGAACTTCTCAAATGAAGAGAAGGTCAGAAAGATTCAGAGAATTTTGCCAAAAGCCAAGTGGGAGCCAAAGACAAGAGCCATTGAGGAAGCTCAGGACTTGAGTCTTCTTCAGCTAGATGATCTACAAGGAAAGCTGCTCACTCATGAAATGTCCATGAAGGATGTGGAAGGTGATTTGAGTGAAAATATCAGTAACCTAGCACTTAAGGCAAAAGGCAGTGAAAAATCTCAAAGCCTTGAGACTGAGGAGGAACATGATGATGAAGAGGCTTTAGCATTGATCTCCAAGGTCTTGGCCAGGATTCTCAAAGAGAAGAGAAGCTCTGGTAACAGGGATTACAACAGAGAGAGATCAAAACCTTCAGGCAGCAAGGATTACAAAGATCATTTAGTAAGGGACTGTCCACAAAAGAATAAGAACAGGAATTTTCAGAAAAAGGATGGTGACAACAGAAGGAAGAAAGCCATGATGGCTTCTTGGAGTGATTCTGATTCATCAAGTGACTCAGACACAGAAGAAGAGCAAGCAAACTTATGCTTCATGGCAAAGCATAATGAGTAAATTTCATCAGACAGACACATTGAAGACATGGTAAAAAATTTACTTGCTAGTCCTTCTGATGTACTTCCGGAAATTCTCAAAAGTATGTTTTTAAATGAGGAAAGTTATAGAAATGAGATTTCTACTTTAAAGATTAAGGTTCATGAGCAGGTAAAAGAAAACCTGAACCTAGTATTTTCAAACAAAACTATTGAAGTTTCTAAGACAATGCTGGAAAAAGACTTCAAGGCCTTGGACAGCAGGTTCAAAGTCTTGAAGGCACAGATAAAAGAGGTTGTTGATCAAAACACTCTTTTAACTGAAAGATATGGTGATCTAAAGACTCATTCTGAGAATTTAGAACAACAGATCTGCTCTTTGACAGAGAAACTTCAAGAGTCAAAGCATGGACTTTGTAAGTACTTCCAGAACCTTAGAATTGCTTCATATGGACTTGTGTGGTCCTATGAGAGTTCAGAACCCAAAAGGTAAGAGGTATATGCTTGTTATAATTGATGATTACTCTAGATTTACTTGGGTGATGTTTATTAGAGACAAAACTGAAGCTTTATCAAAGTTTTCTAGATTGTGCAAAGAGCTTCAAACTTTGAAAAACTTACCTGTTGCATCCATTAGAAGTGATCATGGTAGAGAGTTTGATCAACTTGACTTTGATTTGTTTTGTGCAAAGCATGGTATTTCACACAACTTTTCTGCACCTAGAACTCCACAGCAAAATGGAGTAGTTGAAAGGAAAAATAGGACACTTGAGGATATATCCAGAACCATGCTTCTTGAAAGTAATTTGCCAAAGTTTTTATGGGCAGAAGCTGTTAACACTGCCAATTATGTGCTGAATAGATGCTTGATCAGACCTATTTTGAAGAAGACTCCCTATGAACTGTTTAAAGGGAGAAAGCCTACTGTTTATTATTTTAAACCTTTTGGTTGTATCTGTTTTGTGCATAATAATGGTAGAGACAATCGTGATAAGTTTGATGATAGAAGTGATGAAGGTGTATTTCTTGGATAATCTCAAACTAGCAAAGCTTATAGAGTTTATAATAGAAAAACCAAGATTGTGGAAGAGATCATTCATGTAATTTCTGATGAAAGTACTAAGGATTCTCTGAGTGAAAGTTTTGCAGATCTAGATTTGAACAAGCATGAATAAGTTGATGATGTTGTGAAAAAAGACAAAGGCAAAACTAATGTACAAGATCAACCAGCAGAATCTCAAGGCCTTGAACCTCCTCCTGAACCAAAATCTCAAAGCCTTGAGACAGAAGCTGAAACTTACTATGATGCTCCCTCTACTGTTTCAAGGACTCAAAGCCTTGAAGGAGAATACTCCTGGGTACCAGAAATAATTTTAATTACCTTGCAGACCATCCAGCTGACAACATTATATCAGATCCATCAACTGGAACACAAACAAGAGGACAGTTAAAGAACTTGTATGCTTTTAGTACATTTGTATCTTTGATTGAGCCTAAGAATACCAAGGAAGCTCTGGAAGATGCAGAATGGGTTATTGCAATGCAGAGTGAGATGAATGAGTTTGAAAGGAACAAGGTTTGGAATCTGGTCCCCAGACCTAAAGAGAAGTCAGTTATTGGAACCATATGGGTATTCAGAAACAAGCTTGATGATAATGGCAAAGTGGTAAGAAATAAATCCTGACCGGTAGCTCAAGGATATAATCAGGAAGAAGGTATAGATTATGAGGAGACTTTTGCTCCTGTTGCCAGGTTAGAAGCTATTAGAATACTTCTTGCATTTGAATCTCACAATCACATAAAGCTTTATCAAATGGATGCTAAATGTGCTTTTCTAAATGGATATTTACAAGAAGATGTTTTTGTAGCACAACCTCCTGGTTTTGAAGATGAAAATTTTCCTGATCATGTTTATAAATTGGACAAAGCTCTTTATGGTTTAAAACAAGCTCCAAGGGCTTGGTATGACAGACTTTCAAAATTTCTACTTGAAAAAATTTCAGAAGAGGCTTAGTTGACAAAACTCTTTTCATTAAACATCAACAAAGTGATCTGTTAGTAGTTCAGATTTATGTAGATGATATATTATTTGGTGCTACTAATGATGCTCTTTCAAAAGAGTTCTCTAGTCTGATGTACAGGGAGTTTGAGATGAGCTTAATTAGTGAACTGAATTTCTTTCTTGGACTTCATATATTACAAATGAAGAAAGGAATTTTTGTACATCAAGGAAAATATACCAAGGACTTATTGAATAAGTACAACATGTCACAGTCAAAGGTGCTTAAGACCCCTATGAGTTCATCACTTTCTTTAGACAAAGATTCAACTGGTAAGAGTGTGAATTAGAAGGAATACATAGGTATGATTGGATCACTGTTATATTTAACTGCTAGCAGACCTGACATTATGTTCAGTGTCTGTATGTGTGCTAGATTTCAAGCAGATCCTAAGGAAAGTCATCTAACTGCAGTCAAAAGAATTTTTAGATATTTGAATGGAACCAGAGACTTAGGGCTTTGGTATCCAAGAAGATCTAATTTTATGTTGAGTGGCTATTCAGATGCAGATTTGCAGGTTACAAAGTAGACAGGAAAAGTACTTCTGGATGCTGTCAATTTCTTGGATCTTCATTGATCAATTGGCACTCCAAAAAGCAAAATTATGTAGCATTATCAACTGCAGAAGCTGAATATATTGCAGCTGGTGCTTGCTGTTCACAAGTGTTATAGATTGCTCAGCAACTTAGAGATCTTGGCTACAACTTCAGAAATGTGCCAATTCATTGTGACAATACAAGTGCTATTTCAATCTCTAAGAATCCAGTTCAGCACTCAAGGACAAAGCACATAGATGTGAGACATCATTTCCTTAGAGATCATGCAGAACAAGGTGATGTTGTTTTAAATTTTATCTCTACTTCAATGCAGATTGCTGATATTTTCACTAAACCTTTGCAGATGATAGGATTTCATCTCTAAGGCTTGAATTGGGGATGTTAAACAAGGATGCATTGGTTTAGGGGGAGTACTAGTACCTATATGTGTATATGTGCTGGAATCTCAAAGCCTTGAGATTATACTTTCTGAAGCCTTGAAAGTATAGCTCAAAGCTTTGAAATTTCTCAAACTGCAGAAAATCTCAAGGCCTTGAGATTGTTCTCTAGGTCTTGATAATATCTGTAATTTTTTTTAAAAAAAAAATGGATCATCAAATATTATATCTTATATTTTTAGATAACTGTATAATATTTGAATTACTCAGAGAATTTTCTAAAATATCCCAAAAAGATTTTTCAAGATTCTATTTTTGCATGTAGATATTGCAGAGTCCTTTTATGACTCATCCTTTTCAACCTACTTAAGCTGAAAGTCAGGGATTTTTCTTCTCATCCTCTTTCAATTTCCAGCGACTACTCTCTCTCTCTCTCAATTCCTCTCAATCACATTCTCTTCTCAAAACCCTAAAACCTAAAATGGAGCGCAAATCTGCCAGAATTCAGCAACAGGGAAAGCCCCATGGCAGATCCAAGAAGAGAGCAAATAAGAAGGAGAAGATAGTGATTTCTGATTCAGATTCAGAAAATACTCAAAGCTTGCATGAGGATACCCCTCCTACAAATAACTCAAGAACAGAGAAGGGAGATAAAGTCTCAAGTGTTGATCCATAACAGGAGAGTCAGGGTGGTGATCAAACTAGGTCAGAGAAGAAGAAAGGGGGAGAAAAGAAAAAGGCTACTGAAGAGGAGAAAGGGAAATCAACTAAGGAAAGCCAGAAGAGACCAACTGAAGGAGGACAAGAAAAGACCAAACCCTCTGAGAAGAAGACTAGGGTTAAGCAAGTTGCTGCTGCAACTAAGAAAGGATATCAAGGTAAGAATGTACTTCCAACTGAGTGGTTTGTTAGTTCTGAAGTTAGAACTGTTTGGATGCAAGGATATGCATTATCTAAAGTAGCTTTCTGTAGCATTATTTCTGATGAGTTGTTGGATAAACTGGACATAGAATGCATGAGAAAATTGAGGGAAACTGCTGTTTGGAAAGATCTAAATCCTAGTTCAAAGGCTTATCCTAGGTTAACTAGGTTATTTTATCTGAACTTGGTGTCTGAAGTTGATGATAGAATGGTATTAACATCTAAAGTGGCTGGTGTGGATTTGAGGTTAGATCATAGGACTTTTGCCAAAGTCTTGGGCATTCCTAGAAAATACAATGTTGGAGATTATCCTGATAGGAAGGAGTGTTTTGATAAGGCAAAGGAGATGTTTTTTGTTGAAGGTGTTCCCTCTGGTCCAAAGCAGTTGACACACTCTGTGCTCAACTGTGAAGCCAAAATTTTGTTTACTATTCTAATGAGGAGTGTAGTTCCCAGGGAGAACTCAAGAGAGTTGGTAACTGATAAAGTTCTGATTTTGATGTATTTGATATCTCAAGGGTTTGAGATAGATTTGCCAACAGTTGTTATGGAGCATATGATTTATTGTGCAACCAGGACTAGAAACCATCCTCTTCCATATGCCAACCTGTTACCTCTTTTGTTTGAGTATTTTGATGTGCCTGTGAAAGGAGAAGAAAAGATTACTGGAGGTTTTGGGTTGATAGATGAGACTGCACTTCAGAGGATTGGGGTAGTTCAGACTGGGAAAGGGCATTGGAAATTTTATTCTGATTTGTCAAAGGAAGAACTTGCTGAGAAGGAGTTTGTGAAGCCTAAGGGGACTGCATCTGGGAAAGGACAAGCCAATGAGGATTACTCTCTGCTGGTTGAGAAGTTAGAAGATCAGCAGGTTGAGATTGAAGATCTCAGACAAAGGTTGTTTGACCTGTCAACTGAATTCAACCAGTTCAAGGGCTTGATGATACTATGAATGGGAAGTTGGATGTTGTCATCAAGGGCTTGAATCTGGAGAAGATACCTTCTGCTACTAGTCATGACACAAGTGAGGATTCAGAAGAGAAGCTGGGAGATTTTCTGAAGAAGAAGAAGAAGCCAATTCCAGTGGTGCTAGCTTCAAAAGACTTGTTTGAACAAACTGATGAAGAAGATGCTGGTGAAGACACATGTGTTGATGCAGCTACAGAGGTAGATTCAGTACAAGCTAAGAAGAAAGTGGATGAGATAATCCAAGAAGTGGCTGCTGAAGTGGAAGCTGAACAAGAAGGTAATCAGTCTGCAGAAGATGCTTCAAGTGAGGAAGAAATTGGAGAAGACTCAGAGAAAGGCCAGACGTCAAAGAAGAATTGAAGATCAGAGACTGCCAAAGCCTTGACCTTCTATCTCATTCTCTTCTATCTTTTCTGTCTCAAGGCCTTGACTTTTTACCTAGTTTTTTATTTTTAGTTTATTTTCAAACTCTGAGTAATGATCTAACATTTCTTCAACCTTATTTGATGAAAGCCAAAAGGGGGGAGAGTTAATGTGGTATTTGTGTTCCCTCTTTGCAGTATTTGGACTAGTAATAATAAGATTTGCCTAGTTATATTGGTGAATTGTTGTTTCTGTGGTAATTTGTAATATATATTCTCACTGCTTATCTGTTTGGGTTCAATAAATATATTGTATCTGCAAATTGTGGTTATTTAATTTTTGAACATGAGTGACAGGAAGATCTATTCAAGACTGTAGGTTTTGTTTTTCATCAAGGGGGAGATTGTTGAGTCAAGATCCCTGAATGTGCTTTGACTGGTAAATTGTTTTGGAGTGATGAAAGACAAAAGGCTAAGATGAGCAGAAAAGGCATTCCAGTAATCTCAAGGCCTTGAGATTGACTGAACTTCAAAGCCTTGAGTTATCTTATTCTGCTTTATGTTCTATAATTCCTGTGTTGCAGAATTGGATATCTGATTATGCAAATCAGTGGATTATGGTATATACTTTTGGATTATACTATTTATATATCTAACACAATTACAGATGATCAGAACAGGAAGAATCAAAGTTATCTGGGCTTAACTTTGAAACTCTGTGAAGCAGGTTCAGAGCTCCAAGTCCTTGAGATATGCCTTGAGCTGCTGACAGTTTTTACAGAACTTAATTGATTCTTTCTTGCAGGTTATGACTCTTAGTATTGTTATTATTTACTCACTTCTAAGTTTCCTAAACTTGTTTTTCATGATTCATATGTTTTAGAAGATATGCAGGTTATTGTTCTAAGTTTATTAAACAGTTTTTTCAGAAACTGTATAACCAAACAGTCTTAGTACTGTTAGCTTTCTGGATTTTGTTGTTGCAATATTTCTATGCTGTTGCAGGGTTGTTAAACGGGGAGGAGAAATCTCAACAAACTCCAACGGATATCCACTTGAAGCTGTTTGAATATAAGTTGAAAACACAAGGAGGATTTGTAGGAACTGAGATCCTAAAATCTCTCAATCAGTTGCAGCTGTCGATAAAAGAGGCTGGTTTGAATTTTGAAGAGAGGGAGGCTAGCAGAATACTCTGAGATGTGTGACAAATTCGTGGGAGATCATTCATTCACTCAAACACACAATCATTCAAGCTTCATTCTCGACTTCTGAAGATCAAATCAATCCAGTTTCCAGAAGAACACTTCCAGGCTTCAACAACTTATCTTCATACTGTGTTCTTCACTTGTACTTCCATCTGTGTATCTCTATATTATCTTAAACCTCACTTAACCTAGTGGTTTGTTGTTCAAGTGAACAACAAGAGGTTCTTGTTAGCTCAACAATTAGTAGCTGGAACTAGATAAGTTTGGAACCACAAGCTGTATAGGTGTAAGGGAAATCACTTAGGATTGAAGATCTAGGGCTGTTTCTGTGTGAGTAATAAGAAGTGTTTGCCCAATCCTGGTGGGATTAGATCCCTCAGGCAGAGATTAGGTCCATTGGGACTGAACTCTGTAAATTGCTTTGTGTTCTTTTCTTTTCTGTTTGATTATTATCTGCTGCACACAACTCAAATCAAACTAGGGTTTAAAAGCTGTTTAGAATTGTTCACAGCTCAAGGCCTTGAAGCTTACAATTTTGCCTGAGTGAGTTTCAGACAGTTTACAAAATCTCAAGGCCTTGAGATTTGAGTTTCACACAAAGTTTTTCTGTTAAACTTTAAGTTATGCAAAAAGTTTCCATACTCTATTAACCCCCCCCCCCTTCTAGAGTATTTAGGTCCTGTATTTAGTTTACATTACACACTTTCACATTCTATAAGCACTATCCCTCGAGTGGCCTAGGATATTTTCTCCCTTTATGTGGGAGGGAAAATTTCTATTGACATCACTACGATATCTAAGCTTGCTTCCTATTGTGTCCGATAAGCGCCTTTATGACTACCCGGTCACGGTGTAGCGTCTGACGCTACCAACATAAAATATTCCACAACTAGAACAACTAGTGACTTCAAGTCTAAGGATGACAATACCGTTGTCACCGCGAGAAGCACTTGTGACTTTACATAACATGTATGTAGCCTTCTCGGAGTTGGGTCAATCCAGTATGCTGTTACTCCTAATGCATACCTATGTGTTGGATCATGATATCTCCATATCAATCCAACCTATACTAGTCTAGAGATGATTGTCCTATTTTAATCATTATAATGGACTAGGGATATTTAAGATAAACAACACAATTGTAAACCTAAGGACTTCATTATATTAAATATCCAATAAATAATACAATGAATGTTCTAACCAATTTATTGTTCATACTAAACTAGATTGCCTCTTGGGCACCTATTCCAATATTATTAGCTATATAAGGGCAGTCCGAGCTTATTTTCTCATAATTTTGGATCATTACTGAGTGAGAGAACAAACTAAGGAGAGAGAAAAGTAGAGACTCAGACTCTACCCGTCCGCCCCTATGGGTTTCGTCGGCCACCCCTTGTGGCACGGCTCCATGCTCTCGTTTTGCGTGATCTTCTTCTTCTTACTTCTTCCATAGCTAGCACAAAAGGTGAGGAGGATCCGGAGACAAACCTAGGGGTGTACTAATATAGAGACGCGGATACTGTTTTGTGTGTGAAGTCATCCAAGAACACAAACAAGGTACTTGATGTTCTCATCCTTTACCATCGTTATGAAATTTAGACTTTTGATCCTTGGAGGGTCTTGAACGGATGATTATTATTTTTCTTCCGCTGTGAATCCGTGTCAAAACCCTACAACTCAGGTCTGACAGCAACTTATTCAACAATTCATGATATTGAATCTTACACAAATAAGACTCTAAGATAGATATGAGAGAGCAATCCTATTGTTCAGAATCTGTGAGATGTATATATATAAGAGACAATGTAAAACACATATCTGACAAAATCAAACTAATAATAAACTTTAAATTACTTTGATTTACTATAACAGATAAAGACTCAATACTAGATTCAAATAAACACATAAAAGACTATTCTAGATCAATATGCGGAGTTTGATCTTGATACCTAATCACAATAATACATAAATACTTTGATAGATCTATTAGAGTATTCAATAGCTTTGAACTGAAGGATAAAAGCTCAGGGTAGCTGAAGTGTCGTTCTAGGGAGGCTGGAATTCCAAACTCAGCCAAGGTAGGTGAACTGTTGGTCTGAGAAGCTCCTCCTTAGTTGTGGATGAACTTGAAGAACTCTCTTTCTCTCTAACGTGTGAGAGTGGCTGACCTAATTCTTATTCTTAAAATTTTTCAACATATTTTCTCTCAAATCTACCTATATAGTCAGTGGGAGTTGATATGGTTTGGGCGATATCTTAGGGGTTCTGCGGGGCAGGCAATTAATTACCGATTTGGACATAAATCCTGTCGATTTTGCCGGTCTTTACGAAAAAATCCTGTAAAAGAAAAAAGTTTTCTCGGGTTGGGAAAAAATCGGTGAACGTGGATGGGTCCGACTGACCCAGTTCTCTAAAATAGGTTATAATTTTCATGAAATATCCACCAGTTCCATTTTCGAAGTTGAAAATAGTGAGTACCTTTCATGAAAAAAATGATATTATTAGAAAATGTTCCAGAACATTTTGAAATGAATAACCCTCTCCACACATTTGAAGATAACCATTGACATTGGTAATAAACGTTGGACATATTAGCACAAGTACTCATCGGAATAGATGCAAAATATGTAAAACACGAACAAAAAATTGATTACGATAATGTTTTCCTTCATCTAAGTCGAATTACAGAGTATAACTACAACACTACATTAACCGTATTTTTATGAACACAATGTAATGCCCATTAGTGTTCCAAGTCCGTCACCGATGCATGGAATTGATAATCACATGCAACTAGGACGTTAAAGGTGACACAATAACTATCCCACAAAACCCATAAACGACCACCAAACGCGTAAGGGTTAGCACGAAATGCACTGTCGTAGCCAAGGCTGGCACACAAGTTCTTTGCCTTGTCGCCTCTGATCCTTTGTTTCTGTGGTGAAACAACGTTGGGATAATTCCATGGCTTCTTTTCTTTGAAAATCTTCCACAACTCACTAGAATCTGCGTTAACATGATATCAAAACAAAACTTTGATCGGATAGTTTACGACGACCGTGCATGGCTTCATGGGTCCCCCTACCACCAGCCAATTCTTTGGTAGTAGAGAGTGTATGTACTCACATATGCACATTAATTCCACAATAGCACTAGCTTTTGGTGTAGCAGGGCACAACACCACGACCTCTTCATCTTGTGCTGGAAAATGTCCTAGCCAACACGTCCTTGTTAGTTTTTCCTTTATCAGACCTTGATGATGCTGTAAAGGTACACCTTATTTCTTAGATTTGGTCGCCTCTTCAGCTAAAAGTGAGGTTAAGGCATTGATATGATCTCTGCAATTGTACAGTTATCGCTCGAGTAATAAATGTGGAAGATAGGGTTTTCGAATCCTAGAGGACTTGTTGTGAATCAATTAGGATGATTAACTGTAATATGGGCAAGAGATTTGGATTTTCTAATAACTAAGAAACTGAAATAACAAGCTAATTATTAATATTGAGAGTAAATATGATACGAGCATCAGGATTTTCTCTAGGTTCACTAGGTTTCCACAGTTCATGAATTACGTTTTGAAACACAGACTACGTACGTCTCAACTTGATTTGCCAAATGAGCAAGGGTACTTTCAAGATTCCTCAACAAAAGTCTATAATTAGAAGCACGTAACTGATTACTCTTGCCTACATACGTCTCAACATGCATTATGATCTTCTAATCTACTCGATGTTGATAGTCTGTGGTTTATTCCACTAACCGGTGATTTTTACCCGAATTTTTTCAATTTCCAACCGTTCTGTAACGGTTTCGTAACCGTTCGTGAAAAGACCCAACCGCTCCAACGGGTTTCTCTGCTTCTTTAAAAGCAGAGCACCCTTCCCTGTTTCAGTCATTCTGATATTCCCAATTCCAGAAAATTTCAAAACTTTATTCCTGAGTGGTATCATTTCATTTGAGGGTTCGTAGGGTGTAATCCGGTGGTGCTACCCGATTACACAGTGAGGGAAAATTATCCTGTGATGCCATCGCTCCGGATCAAACGACATCTAAAGGGAGAATTTCTCCTTAAGGAAATTGAGCCTATGTTCGAGATTGTCTCTGATTTCTACAACTTCTTGCAGCGCTTCTCCCAACTTTGTATGTACTGTGTTTATTGTTTCATTTCTTCTTTCACATTCTGTTTCTTCTTCTTCTTCTTCTTCTTCTTCTTCTTCTTCTTCTCATATTCTATAACTTCCATATAATCCAACAATCTTAAGGCGAAAGACTTCTGGATTCTATAGACAATCTGTCTGTAATTAACGAGTTTCAAGAGTACTTGTTAATTGACAATAGTTTCGTAATCTGAGAGTTTCTAAAGTACTCACAGATTGTTGTTTAACGAGTTTTCAATAGCACTTATTAAACAACATTGTAACATAAAGTTTACTGTAAATAGACACTGATAATTTTCTTTGCAAATTTCAGCAATGGCTGGCAACACTCCTGAGGCGAGCACTAGTCAGGCAGCCCATACAGGTTCAACACCATCAGTTTTGTCGATTGGAACTCATGGGGAACGTCCAGAAAAATTTACTGGAAAGGACTTTCATGAGATGGCAAAAAAAGATGCTTTTCTAGTAGACAACCCTACACTTGGCGAAGTTCTTGAAAGAAGACGCTCCACCACTGCCGGAGAACGCAGACAAACATACAATCGCCGCGGTGGACGCTTGGAAACATTGTGACTTTTTGGCCAAAAATTACGTTCTTAACGGATTAGATAATACCTTGTATAATGTTTATATTGTTGCTAAACATGCTAAATAACTTTGGGAGTCTCTTGACAAAAAGTATAAAACTAAAGATGTAGGGGTAAAGAAATTCATAGTTGCTAAATTCCTCAAATTTTGTATAGTTAACACCAAAAATGTAATAAGTCAGGTTCAAGAGTTGCAGGTTATCCTTCATGATATTCATGCCGAAGGGAAGACCCTAAGTTAGTCGTTTCAGGTTGCTTGCATGATTGAAAAAATCCCTCATTCGTGGAAGGATTTCAAGAATTATCTCAAGAACAAGCGCAAGGAAATCCGAATGGAGGAACTCATCGTCCGCTTGAGGATCGAGAAATAAACCCGCAACTTAGACAAAGGTGGAATTGTGCAAGACAAGGCCAACATCGTGGAGCAAGGTTCCAAGCACAAACTGAAGGCTCACGAAGGCAATTGGGAATACAAGGCGTTCAAGGGAAAATGCTTCAATTGCGGAAAAACTGGCCATCGCCGAAGCGAGTGCGAGAAGAAGCGAAAGGTTCCCAAGTACAAAATCTAGGAAAATTTGGCTGAAAAGAAAGACGACGACGATGGCATCTGCTTGTCCGCGGTAGTGTCGGAGGCAAACATGATTAGTGTCAATACAAAGGAGTGGTGGATTGACACTGGATCCCCACGCCACATATGCTCCGACAAATCGATGTTCCACAAGTACTAGGAAGTGGAAAATGGAGAGCAACTCTTGATCAACTCATCTTCATCCAACGTGGAAGGAAAAGGATCCATCATCCTAAAGATGACTTTGGGAAAAATGGTGGTGCTCAACGATGTTCTTTATGTGCCGGATATTCGTAGGAATTTAATTTCGGGATCAGTACTAGTTAAGATACGGATTCAAGATTGTTTTCGAATCCGAAAAATTGTACTAGTGAAGAATGGTGCGTACGTAGGCAGGGGTTTCTTATAAGTATGAAGCTCATGGATACTATGATATGAAAATAAAAGCAGAGAGCTTAGCTCCTTGATGATGAAAGCCAGAACCACAAGCATAAGAAATTTCTAAGTACCAAAGCTTCAAAGCTTTGAGTTACTGTAGCAGTTCTTGTATGATGTATTTGTCTAACTATTTTGTGCAGGTTTTGTTTATGTTTTGATGATGATTAGTTTAGTTATATAATTATATTCAGTAATCCATATTCTAAGAGGATCACTGCAGGATTAGATTGGATTGAAAATCCAATACACATTTTGGAGAAGTTAGCAGGCAAAGCTTCAAAGCTTTGAGATTTTCAAGTCACTCTTTACTTCTAAGTTCTTCTAACCATCTTTCTGTGTGCAGATGAGTTCAGTGTTACTTGGATTTTGTTACATGCTGATTTTTTTTTATTATTGTGGACTCTATATTGGGTATTAAATATATTCATGAGATTGTATATAATTGTTAACTCAGAATTATCAGCAGACAAGTCTAGAATAATTATCTATTTATTGGTTAGTTGCTGTTTCAAGCAGATCTCTTTGCTAGATTGTATTGTTATTTGTTTGATCTTGTTTGCTAAGTATTTGCAGGTTTGTTGGACTCTCCAACGTTCATAAACAGATCAGCAATGTACTTAAATTAAGCTGTTAACAGAAGCTTAACAGATAGGAAATATTTTAGGAATTATGTTCCTGAAATCTCTCAAGTTAGTTGCAGACTAAAACAGCTAGCTAAGTTTGAATTGCAGAGACTATTTAGAGACACAGAGGTCGTATTTATGCAGAAGGCAATCATCTTGGAAGATCAATTATATACAACTCTTCAAATCATTGAGGGAATCAATTCAAGCAGGCTGAAGATCACTCAAATCCAGAAGAACTCTTCCTGGCTTTAAACAGCTTATTCTTTCTGAGTTCTTCTCTCTGTACTTAATTGTATCATCTTTTATGTATTTCTTAACATCACTAAACTTATTAGTTTGGTTGTTCAAGTGAACAACAAGAGGTTCTTATTGTTTCAATAGGTTATACCCTGTAACTAGATAGGTTGGGAACCAGAAGTTGTATTAGTGTAAGGTAGCTCACTTAGGTTGAGATTTAGGGCTAAATCTGGGTGAATAATAAGAACTTGTGTTTGAATTCTGGAGGGATTAGATCCCTCAGGCAGATACTAGGTCCAATTGTGACTGAACTCTGTAAAATATATGTGTCCTTGCTATTTACTTTTGCTGCATTTACATACAGTTTATATTGGAAGTTTCAAAGCTTTGGAGCTTTCCAAGTCTCAAAGCTTTGAAGCCTCTATACTCTGCTGTTTGTATCTTTCAGCTTCTCAAATCTATTTCAAAGCTTTGAGATATCAACAGCTTGTTTTACTTAAGTTTCGAAAACTTGAGTTTCCGCAAAAGCTAGCATACTCTATTCAACCCCTCCCCCCCTATTAGAGTATTATTTTACCTGCTTACACCTACATTACACACTTTAAATTGGTATCAGATCTTTGGGTCACAGTTTAAAGATCTAACAATCTTCTGACAATGAGTTTTGTAGGTGAAGGAGGATTCTCACAAGGAAGGGAATCTAATAGACATCCATTATTCTGTGGTGATAACTTTGTGCATTGGAACGCATTGATGAAAATGTTCATCATAGATCAGTACATGGAGCTATGGTTTATTATTGTGAATGGGCCAAACCTATTATACACCACTGTGGATGGTATTAGAACTGTCAACCCTGATGAAGATCTCTCAGTTACTGAACTAGAAAAGGTATCAAAAAATTACAAAGCTTTGAAATTATTGTATTAAGCTATTAGTGCAGATGAGTTCAACAAGATATCCAACTGCAAGAATGCAAAGGAGATCTGGGATAAGCTGACTTTTACCTATGAAGGAACTCGCCAAGTCAAGCAGACAAAGATTAATATCCTTTTGAGGCACTATGAACTGTTTAAGATGAACTATGATGAGTCCATCAAAGATATGTCCAAAAGACTTACAGATATTTTGAACAACTTGGAATCTTTGGAAAAGTATTCTCAAATGAAGAAAACGTCAGGAAGATTCTAATAAGATTGCCTAAATCCAAATGGGAGCCCAAAACTACAGCCATTGAAGAAGCTCAGGACTTAAGCATTCTGGAACTGGATGATCTACAAGAAAAGTTACTCACTCATGAGATCTCTATGAAGGAGGTTGATGGTCAACTGAGTCACAACATAAAGAATCTGACACTCAAGGCAAAAGACAATGAAAAGTCCCAAAGCCTTGAATCAGAGGAAGATGATGATGATGAGGAAGCCTAAGCCTCGATTTCCAAAGTCTTGGCCAGAATTCTCAAGAAAAAGAGGAACTCTGTAAACAAGGATCACAACAAAGAAAAAGTCAGATCCTCAACTAGCAAAGATCAGAAAGGTAAGTCCTCATCACAATCATATAAACCTAAAGTTATGAATTGCTATGAATGTGGAGATGCAGATCACTTGGTGAGAGACTATCCTCAAAATAAAAAGAACAAAAAAATTTCAAAGAAGGAAAATGACAACAGAAGGAAGAAAGCAATGGTGGCTTCATGGAGTGATTCAGACTCTTCAAACTCAGACTCTGATGATGAGTTAGCCAATCTGTGTTTGGCTGAACATCAAGAGAACCCTTCCACTGAGAAACCAATTGAATACATGGATGTCACCAAAGCTTTGAAAGATCATAATTGAATATGGATAGTGGATGTTCCAGGCATATGAGTGGGAATAAATCTCTATTCTCAGAACTGAAAGAACAATTAGAGGGAACAATCACAAAGCAAAGTGCAACATAATTGGTATTGGTAGTGTTGGTAACAATTCTCCTTATTCAATTATTTAGTTTATGGTCTTAAGTTGATGGTCTTAAGTATAATTTGTTGAGTATTTCTCAGCTTTGTGACAAAGGTAATAAGGTTGTCTTTAACAAAGAGATATGTGTGGTGCAAGATGAGAAATCAGTCAATTGCATTCTCACTGCTCCTAGGTCACATAATGTTTATGCACTGTGTACTGACAAAGTTGCAGGTGATAGTCTGAAATGTCTCAAAGCTTTGAAGGATGACTCAAAACTATGGCACAGAAAGCTTGGTCATATAAGCATGCATTCCTTGAACAAACTCATCTCAAAAGATCTCGTAAGCGTATTACCAATTCTTAAGTTCAAAGATATTGAGTTTTGTAAAGCATGCATTCAAGGTAAGCAAACCAGAAGGTCATTCAAGACAAAGAATTGTGTAAGTACCTCCAGACCCTTAGAAATGATGCATATGGACTTGTGTGGTCTTATGAGGGTTCAAACACCCAAAGGTAAGAGATATATGCTTGTTGTAGTTGATGATTACTCTAGATATACTTGGGTTATGTTTATTGAAGAAAAGTCTGAAAAGCATTATCTGAATTTTCTAAACTTTGCAAGGAGCTTCAAACTTTGAAAAACTTACATGTTGCACTTATTAGAAGTGATCATGGTATGGAACTTGATCAACTTGATTTTTATTTATTTTGTGCCACGCACGGCATAACACAAAACTTTTCTGCACCTAGAACTCCTCAGCAAAATGGGGTAGTTGAGAGGAAAAATAGGAATCTGGAACACATGTCTAGAACCATGTTACTTGAAAGTAATTTGCCAAAGTCTTTGTGGGAAGAAGCTGTTAATACTGCCAACTATGTGCTCAATAGATGTTTGATCAGGCCAATTTTGAAGAAAACCCCTTATGAACTCTTTAAAGGCAGGAAGCCTAGTGTTGCTTACTTTAAGCCTTTTGGCTGTACTTATTTTGTGCATAGCAATGGAAAAGATAATCTTGGTAAGTTTTATGTTAAAAGTGATGAAGGTGTGTTTCTTGGTTATTCTCAAACCAACAAAGCTTATAGGGTTTACAATAAGAGATCTAAATTTGTAGAGGAGAGTATTCATGTTGTTTTTTATGAAAGTATTGATGATTCTCAGAGTGGAAGTTTTGCAGATCTTAGTTTGAATAAATATGAGGCTGATGAAGACCTTGAGAAAGTCAGGAAGAGCAAAACTAAGTATCAAAAACTTTCACAAAAATCTCAAGGGCCTCGAATCCCCTGCTGAGCCAAAATTTCAAAGCCTTAAGACAGAGATTGACAGGAAATATGATGCTCCTTCTACTGTATCAAGAACTCAAAGCCTTGAAGGTCCATACACTTGGAAACCCAGAAAGAAGTTCAAATATCTCTCAGATCATCCTGTTGAGAATAATATATAAGATCCAACAACTGGAACTCAGACAAGAGGTCAATTGAGAAATCTATGTGCATTTAGTGCTTTTGTATCACTCATTGAGCCCAAAAATGCAAAGGAAGCACTAGAGGATGCAAATTGAATCATTGCAATGCAGAATGAGCTAAATGAGTTTGAAAGGAACAAGGTCTGGAATTTGGTTCCTAGACCAAAAGATCAATCGGTGATTGCAAGATGGGTGTTCAGAAATAAGCATGATGAAAAAGGTAAGGTTGTGAGAAACAGAGGAAGACTGGTTGCACATGGATACAATCAAGAGGAAGGTATTGATTATGAGGAAACATTTACCCCTGTTTCATGGTTAGAAGCTATCAGAATACTTCTTGCATTTGCATCACATAGTCACATAAAAGTTTTTCAAATGGATTTTAAATGTGCTTTTGTGAATGGTTATCTACAAGAAGAAGTATATGTTGCTCAGCCACCAGGTTTTGAAAATGAAATCTTTCCTGATCATGTTTACAAACTGGACAAAGCGTTATATGTTCTTAAACAATCCCCAAGGGCTTGGTATGACAGACTCTCAAAGTTTTTGCTAGAAAATGGTTTTAAGAGAGGTCTGGTTGATACAACTCTTTTTATCAAAAATCAGGAAAAATATATGTTCGTTGTTCAGATATATGTAGATGATATTCTTTTTTGGGCTACTAATTATTCTCTTTTAAAAGAGTTTTCAAGTCTAATGTGCAGGGAATTTGAAATGAGCTTGATGGGAGAACTGAATTTCTTTCTTGGACTTCATGTACATCAAATGAAGAAAGTATTTTTTGTGCATCAAGGAAAATACACCCTGGACTTGTTAAACAAGTATAACATGTCACAGTCCAAGGTCGCAAAGACCCATATGAGTTCATCACTGTCTTTAGACAAGGACACAATTGGTAAGAGTGTAAATCAGAAAGAATGTAGAGGTATGATTGGTTCACTTGTGTATCTAACTGCTAGTAGACCAGATATTATGTTTAGTGTATGCATGTGTACAAGGTTTCAGGCTGATCCTACAGAAATTCATGTAATTGCTGTAAAAAGGATTTTTAGATATTTGAATGGAACCAAATACTTGGGGCTTTGGTATCCAAGAATGACTAATTTTCTGTTGATTGGATATTCAGAAGCAGACTTTGCATGTTACAAAGTAGACAGAAAGAGTACTTCTGGATGTTGTGAGTTTCTTGGATCTTCATTGATAAGTTGGCATTCAAAGAAGCTGAATTCAGTAGCCATGTCAACTGCAGAAGCTGAATATATTGCAGCTGGAACTTGCTGTTCACAGGTTTTATGGATTGCACAGCAACTAAGAGATCTTGGATATGACTTCAGAAATGTGCCAATTAACTGTGACAATACAAGTGTCATTTCAATATCAAAGAATCCAGTACAGCACTCAAGGACAAAGCATATAGATGTGAGACATCATTTTCTTAGAGATAACACAGAGAAAGGTGACATTGTTCTATCTTTTATTTCTACTTCTAAGAAATTAGTTGATATTTTCCCTAAATAAGGATGCATTGGTTTAGGGGGAGTAATCAGTCACTATGTGTAGTATTTGTGTGATTTCAAAGCCTTGAGATTATATTTTATGGAGCCTTGAAAATATAGCTCAAAGCTTTGAAGTTTTTGTATTCCTCTGAAACTTCTCAAAGCTTTGAACTACTGTTTCAAGCAGATCTCTTTGCTAGATTGTATTGTTATTTGTTTGATCTTGTTTGCTAAGTATTTGCAGGTTTGCTGGACTCTCCAACGTCCATAAAAGATCAGCAATGTACTAAAATTGTGCTGTTAACAGGAGCTTAAGAGGTAGGAGATATTTTAGGAAATATGTTCCTGAAATATCTCAAGTTAGTTGCAGACTAAAACAGCTAGCTAAGTTTGAATTGCAGAGACTATTTAGAGACAAAGAGATCGTATTTTTGAAGAAGGCAATCATCTGGGAAGATCAATTACATACAGCTCTTCAAATCATTCAGGGAATCAATTCGAACAGGCTGAAGATCACTCAAATCCAGAAGAACTCTTCCACGCTTAAAACAGCTTATTCTTTATGAGTTCCTTCTCTCTGCACTTAATTGTATCATCTTTTATGTATTTCTAAACCTCACTAAACTTAGTAGTTTGGTTTTTCAAGTGAAAATTAAGAGGTTCTCATTGTTTCAACAGGTTGTAGCATGTAACTAGATAGGTTGGGAACCACAAGCTATATTATTGTAAGGTAGCTCACTTAGGCTTGAGATCTAGGGCTAAATCTGGGTGATTAATAAGAAGTTGTGTTTGAATCCTGGAAAGATTAGATCCCTCAGGCAGAGACTATGTCTAATTGTGACTGAACTCTGTAAAATATATGTGTCCTTGCTATTTACTTTTGATGCATTTACATACAATTTATATTGGAAGTTTCAAAGCTTTGGAGCTTTCCAAGTCTCAAAGCTTTGAAGCCTCTATACTCTGCTGTTATATCTTTCAGCTTCTCAAATCTAAAGATTTGAGATATCAACAGCTTGTCTTACTTAAGTTTCAAACACATCAGCTTTGGCAAAGGCTAGCATACTCTATTCCACCCCCCCCCCTTCTAGAGTATTATTTTACCTGTTTACACCTACATTAAACACTTTCAGTTTCCTTAGAGACGAAATGTTCAAACTTAATGTAAGGAACGTGACGCCATATCTAGCTATGAATAAGAAATCTGGTTCTATCTACTTGTTGGAGTCTTCTAATTTATGGCATAGTAGGCTTGGTCATGCGAACTTTGAATCGAATCGCAAACTAATGTCTATGGAACACATTCCGAGTGAAAAAAAACGACAAATACCACAAATGTGAAACATGCGTTAAAGCAAAACTAACTAAGAAACCTTTCCGATCAATTGATGAAAAAATGACTACTCCCATCGAATTAATCCATACGAATATTTGCGACTTAAAGTTTCTACAAACAAGGGGAGGAAAGAAACACTTAATTAAATTTATAGATGATTGCACAAGGTATTGTTACGTCTATCTCCTTCGGGTTTGATAACTTCATAATTGGAGTTATATTCTTACGTGATTCCTTATCTTTTCGCTTGTTTCTGATGCATTTTTAGGAGGTTCAGACCAAATCTTGTGAAAATAAGCATGTTTGAGCTTTTGAACGTCATTGTTGAATTCGGGCAATTTTTTCATTGATTTTATGATATTTTATCGCGTTTGACCTTCCGCTATGTTTCTCGTGTTGTTGTTTTCAGGTATCGGGATCTCGGGACGTTCCATTGGAGCAAAAGTGAACTTCGGAAAAGTAGGAGGCTCAAAGGAATGCTTGGGAGTTGTAGACGAAGTGGAAAAAGAACAAGAAGGTGAAGGAAAGAGTTGCAGCTCAGATTGTGATCTTACAAAGTGATCTTACACGTGGCCAGAAAGTGATCGTACGATCACCTTACACTTAGAAAAAATGTCAGCAGCAGTGATCTTACAAGTGATCGTACGATCACCCTACTTATCAGATTCGAAACTTTGGGGTTTTGTGCTATTTTGTAATAGTTATGATTACAAAAATCGTCTCCAAAACTATAAGAGAGTTAGGAACGGTGCTAGAGAGGGGAGCTAGGGAGAAGGCACGTTGGCTTTGGGAGAGCCTAGAGATTGTGCTTGGAGCTTTGGATCATTCGTTTGGATTCTCTTTCTCTTCTTTTCTTTGTTTTTGCTCCTGAACACACAAACTCTTGCTATTGTGATCATGAGTATGCGTAGAGATATCCTGAACTTTTTCATTCATAAGTAACTTTGGTAATCATTCTTCATTAATCGTGACACCATTCAACCAATTAATTGAGATAGTTGTTCTTTTATTTTTAGTAGGATTTAGAAGAAAAAAAAACTCAACGCACTTTACCCACACAAGGTTAAGAAATATAAACTAATTTACAAGAATTCCTTAGGGTTCGACAAACCCGGATTTACCGGAATTATTACTGCACACGACGGCTGTGCACTTGCAGTTGGAACGTGTCAAGTTTTTGGCGCCGTTGTCGGGGACTTCGGCTAAATTAGTTATAACTCCTAGCCTTAGGGAATTTTATATTTCTGTTTACATCTGTTACTCACCTGCTTTCTTAGTGCTGTATGTGATTTCAGGTTGATTGTCACGGTGCATGACCCGTTCTGGAGACAGAACTTTGTACCCAGTACTTTAGGACCCGGAATCCTTATTGTGCAGAGGACGTAGAGACTCGAGGACATCAAGCTCAGTTACTATGGACGACGAAACTAGAGCTGAGATTGAAACAATTCGCAAAACTATGCAGGATGCGGAAGCAGCTAGAATTACAGCTGTAGAGGATGCAGCTAATCGAGCAAGGGAGACTGAGGAGCTCAGAGCTCAGTTGACCGAGATGCAAGCTGCAATGGCACGCTTGAACCCTCCAAATCCACTTCAACTTCCTGGTGTGGGGGTAGTTGATAGAAACAATGGAGGAGCGAATGGTGGAAACGACGGTGGAAATAGGAATAATGGGGGCAATAATCGGAACGATAATGGTCAGAATGACGTAGAACAGGTTAACAATGCTGAATTTGATGAGCGTCCTTTGGTGGACAACTTCAGGACCACACCAGATGGATACCTTCCCACGATTGTCATACCCCAAATCAACGCAGCTCACTTTGAATTGCATCAACCGCTGATCAATATGGTTCGTGATGAATGTTTGTTCACTGGAGCTCCTGGGGATGATCCGAATGCCCATCTACTCAACTTCAACCAGATTACCGCCACCATTCATGATCAGAGGGTGCCAGATGATACGCTAAAACTGGTGCTATTTCCCTTTTCCTTATCGAGGAAAGCAAAAACATGGCTCATGGAGCTTCCAGCAAGATGTATCTCTACATGGGCAGAGTGTTGCCAAGAGTTTCTCAGGAAATATCTTCCACCATCAAAGGTTGCACAGCGAATGGCTGACATCACCAAGTTCACTCAGCAAGAAGATGATTCTTTGGGAGACACATGGAGGAAATTCAACCAGCTTGTTCGCAGATGCCCTACTCATGGGGAGCCATGGTACAAAACTGTTACACTATTTCTATAATGGCTTAGACAGGGAGACAGCAAATGAGCTGGACATGATGGCTCAAGGAAACTTAATGGGTTTAGGAATACAGGGATGTCGGGATATGCTGGACAATGTGGCAAAACGTGAGTCTACGATGTATGAGACTCGTAGAAATTCAAAATCTGATGGGGCACTGGTAAACAATATTGAAATAATGGTGGAGCAGAAATTTGAGCAGCAAATGGAAGTCATGACTTCGGCTTTCAGCAATATGAATCCATCAGCGCGAGTAAAGTCTGTGGGGGAGATGATGGCAGATGAGAATCAGGGATATGGCGCTACAATTAAAGATGGGAACTACTTGGGTCCACCACGATAGCAGCAGTGGCCGAATACTTATCATCCCAACAACCGTAATCACCCCAACTTTAGCTATCCCCACCCAAACAGGGGATTATATGCACCGGTTCAGCAGCCAAATCCTCCATACCAGGCTCAGAGACAAGAACCGCAGCAGCAAGCTCCGCGGTAGGAGGAACAAGAGACAAATTCTTTGAGAAAACTGCTTGCTAACCAAGACTGAATGGAGGGCAGAATTGTCTCCATGGAAGCTACAATGAAGAGTCATGAGACGCAGATTGGGCAAATTGCCAATCAAAATGCAAAATTTCGGCTAGGTATGCATCCTTCTAATACCATTCTTCCTACTGAGCAGCTCAAAGCTATTACTACTCGCAGTGGTGTGACTACTCAGGATCCTCCATATCCTAGTCATGCGAGAGCTGAAGCTACAAAGGCCACATAGAAGGAATTGGGTGAAGAGGTGCCCAAGTTCGTGAGTCCCCAATCAAAGGACACGGTTGACAAAAAAGAAGAGCCCAAGAACACTCTAAATACGACTAATTATGAGCCACGAATACCATATTCGGCGGCGATAAAGAGGGATGATGAGGAACACTTTGGAAAATTTCTGAACATATTCAAGCAACTCCATATAAATATTCCTCTTGGGGAAGCGCTTGCTCAGATGCCCAAGTACAAGAAATATTTGGAAGAGATATTGTGGGGAAAGAAGAGCATTGACCCTTATGCCACGGTGAAGCTGACAGATATGTGTAGTGCTGTTATACAGAGGGACATTCCCAAGATGAGAGATCCAGGCAGTGTCATCTTAGGTTGCACTCTGGGGGGTGGGTATCACACACATGGACTCTGCGATCTGGGCGCGAGTATCAATCTCATGCCATTGTCCCTATTTCAGATATTTCGTATTGGTGCACCAACCCCAGCGAAGATTGGTCTACAATTGGCCGACAATTCTATTGTTACATCAAATGGGATGATTGAGAATTTTCTTGTCAAAGTGGGCTAATTTTTCTTTCCAGCTGACTTTGTGATAGTGGACATGAAGGCGGATCGCGATGTCCCACTCGTCTTTGGAAGACCGCTTTTGAAGACTATGCGCGCTAATGTGGATTTAGAGACTGAGGAATTGACTATCAAATATTTAGATTCATCACTCGTGTTCAAGGCGTTTGTTCCGAGAAAGGGGAAGAATAAGTTGGCTATGATCAAGTTCAGACAAGAGCGTGTGGATCCTTCTCTTTGGATGTCTACAGTTTTACAGCCCGATCCACCGAATCAGAGAAGCAGCCAAATGTGGTAAGTGCACATGATGTGGTACAAAAGATCAAGAGCATGAAATTGAAGGAGGAGGCACGTCGTGCTAGACCTCAATAACATATTTGAGGTAACTGGGTCGGGTCGTCGACCTTAAATTACACGGCGTTTGTTGGGAGGCAACCCAACCTACTTACTGTTTTAGGATAGATTTAAATGCTGTTACTCTATTTTGTTTATGTTTATTTATTCTAAGAGGTGCAAGAGAGAGGGACTAATATTTCCAATGAGTGTGTGCAGGAATTTAGGTGAAAGGCCTATTCCGGATCTCCCATCTTGATGCGCGTGTCAAGAATGTCAAGAAAATCGAGAAAAAGCAGCACAACGGCCGTATCGGGATCCGGAATGAAGAAATTGAAGAGTAAAGACATTCCTACACTCACTCAACAAACGCACCTGGGGAAGAACGAGTATCCAGACTCCCCGTCTTGATATACGTGAAAAAAGTATTGAAGATTCGTAAAAGCTGGCATAATGGCACGAATTACGAGGAAAATTTTTGAAGGCATCACTGTGAGCTAAAATTGAAGAGTGCCATTGTGTGGGGATGGTTGAGAGCTTTCTGTAGACAGGTGGAACGCGTAAATCAGAGTCCGGATGAGAAAATTATGTCAAAAAGGATGCTTAAGCGAGTAAAGCATGGCCAAAAGCATCCAGAAATGCAAAACGAGCCTTGGAAGCGCGAAATTGAAGAATGAAAGGTTCCTCGGACTTTGGGAAGTTTTCTACATGAGCGATGACCCCGAACTTCCCATCTTGATGAATGTGATTACAAGATTTTGAAGAAAACCACATTTTGGATGTTTTTTGCGAAATTGGGCGATAATTGAGAATAGACGAGAAGATAATTTGGAAACGGGGTTTTCTCTACATGAATGAATTATACGTCGTGAAAGGTTTCCAAAGGTGTAAAAATCGCATTCATCAGAGTTCGGGATCACAATATGGGTTCTTAGTTGCTTTTGGAAGAAAGATGATCTCACGAAGTGATCTCACGATGTGATCTTACAAATTAGTCGTACGATTACTTTCTTTTCCTTAGAAAAAATTTGGAGTGGTTTTAGAGGAACGATCTGCCCAATCTCACGAAGTGATCGCACGAGTGATCCGACGATCACCTAAATACACAACACTTCTGAGTTTAATTAAAGGGTAAAATAGACTTTTTCTTTTTGTCTTCAGATCAAAACACGGACGATCCTCTCTTCCTTATAAGAACACCACGACGATGAACCCACTACTCCGCTCTTCCTCCTCACCCGACGCCATACCCCCAACCCATCACCACCGCATCACAATCGCCGACCACCGATCAAATCGCCGGCCACTAAGCAGCGCGGCGAGGAACAGGGAACCTCCTCCCGACGCCAACACCAGAACCTCTGCCACCCAACGTCTCCACCAAACCCACCATCACTTGCAAACTCCTCAAATTCTCAATGATTCTCACTTGTTGGTATGGTTTCGATCGCGCAGAAAGGATTACAACATCAAAGTGTTGGTTGGAATCGAGTGAGAGGAATTGAAATTGAAGAAAACCCACCTAGGGTTCTTGAGAGTAAATCCGAAATTGGTTATTTTTGGTTGTGATTCAGACTTCGGTGAAGAAGGATAAATCGACGGGGACTCTATGAAGAGCGCAAAAATATTATCAATAGCATTTTTCCGAAAAAATTTCGACGGTCGAATTTTCGACCCCTTCTTGTCGAACTTTCGCGGAACGGCACCCGTAAGAACGGAATTCCGGGTGCCCAGGTACACTCTTATATCTCGCAATTAAAATTTCTTTGAGTCTAAGCACATTGAGTAAAGCCCATTTTATTTTGTTTCGCTTAGGTGCGAATTTGGAGGAGATTGACTGGTGTCCTAGGCGTGCTTGATCACGATTTAATTGCTTACTTGCTTACGTTCTGTTACACTCCTTGCCACTATGCACATTAGTTGCTCTACTTCCTACACGTGCACAGGTTAACGATGAGTAAACGTACTCGTTTGAGTCGTGACGTGGAGTCGTCCGAGTAGACTTACCGCCCCCTGCATTTGAATGTTTTCTTGATATCTGCATTCGTTGAGGACAACGACGCATTCAAGTGTGGGGGGTATTCTTAGCCTTCGTTAGCCAGTCCGTGTCTGCATTCACCAGTAGCATATAGGTTGTGTGTGTCGTATTGTGAGTCAGTACTTGTGGTTCGTGTCGTCTTATATATGTTGTTCGTATCGTGTCGTGTTTAGTTAATATTTTCATTTATTATTACACGTTTTATTATTGAGTCCACCTACACAAATTGAGTTAGTTTGGAGTCTTCTTTCGCACCTGGCCTTGCATATAGAGTTAGGATAAATAAAATAAAAATACAAAAAAATTAAAATTTTGAAACTTTAAAAATAAATTAAAAAAATTGAGAAAGGGCAATCAAAATGAGCTTAAACCTTGGTAAACTCGAGGAGTGTGAGAACGTTAGGCATAGGGCATGACTAGCGACCGAGAATGACAAGGTGAGTTCCCACTAGTACAAATACAGAGACTTGCTTTACGGGAATGCCTACCTATTTTAATACACTTACTGGATTTTCAAATCTAAAGTGTGTGTCGTTTTTTTACAAGATTTGAGCTAGGTGTGAGCTAAACAAGCCGAACGTTCATGTGTTTGTCTTAGGTAGTCGCCAGCACGCCTTGTAGTGGCACATAGAACAGCTGTGCGAGGATGCATATTAGAGCACTCACTGCTTTTAGATCTCACCTTATAGGACCACTAGAAAACCCGATTGAACCTTGGTTTCTTTGTTAGCCTTTTGACCTAGGGTGACTATTCTTGGCCTTCATCACAGATCGTTTAGAATCACCACTTTAGTGCCTCACGAGGGAGTCGTAGTTGAGGGGGTTCGATGAGGGAGAGTTGTACTGCATATACTTGTGAGTTCTACATGATCTCTTGCGTATTATTACATATCTTAGAGGGGATGCGAGGGTGAGTGAGTAGGCTTGCGCACTTCGGTGTGGCGGTGGTCCATGTCATAACACCATGGATCACAAGTGTGGAGAGCCGTGAGTGTGCGACATCTAATCCGCACAAAAATGGGGTTGGTTGATTTTGATTGGTGGTTCGTGCTAGGTATCGTTTCTTTTCATCATGGTGTAGGAGGATCGGTTGGATTAGGAACGAAACTTACATCTATTGGACTACTTGAGAGGGGACATGGCTATATTCTAGTGTGGGGATGTCGAATATTGACTAAGGACATTGAGATTGAGCTTTTGACGACTCCATCCCCATACATGTACTTGGATTTGTTCGCGGCTTTGTTTGGTGGCACCGTGTATTTCATTGAGTTAGGGGAGATGGATTTTACTTGTGATATATATTCATTGGATTGTTTGCTTCCTCCCCTTAACGTATTTGCTTTGCTTAACATTCGGAAGACCACTCGAGTATATTTTTCTTGACATTTTTTGATATTGAGAGAGACATGAAAAAAAACAAAAAAAAAAAGAAAAAAGAAAAAAGAAAGAAAAAGAGAGAAAAAATGATAGATTGAATAAAGGAATAAATTTGAGCTTATTGGAAACTGAGTGGTGGAAAGCAACTAATTCATTAACGACATGTTACATTCCATGCACGATTCGCAACGGTGGCCACGGAGATCGTAGTTGTACCGGGGTTTGAGGGGATCGAGGGCGGGAGACGGTGAGTTTCGGGTTGCGGTTCCTATCATTGTGGTGAGGGTGTGTGATATGTGGGTTTTTATGTGAGAATGTGACGCTTAGGACTTTGTACTACATGATTATCCTTTTGTCCCTATTATCTACATTCTAACCCGTTAGCAGAATAGGAGCTCAGACCGTGAATGTGGATTAGTCTAGTGTAGCCCCTTATTTTTTCGGCACACGCGAAGATGTAGGCTATTCTCGTACTTAGTAAAGTTATGCTTTCTATACTAACTAGGGTAAATTCTTGTTTTCGAGTTTAGTTGCAATTCACACCTTGTCCCTAGATTTTGCATCACTCCATGAGAACCGGTTTGAGCTAATTGAGATTGCCCGATCTCACCATAAAAAGATAAAAAGTTTGTGCTTGTGTACATATGTGTTTGTGTACATATGTGTTTGTGTAGGATCGAGTCTAGATTGCATTACATCACCTAGTTGCATTGTTGAGTCGTGTATTCGTTGAGTCAACTAATTGAGGTTAGTATGCAACAGTGAGTTGAAAAGTATGCAATGGTCTTGGTTGGGATACTTGACTCGTGAGTGGAATTGAGAAGTGAAAGAGTTGGTCGGTTTTGAATTGTTTCTCGGGATGCGCAAAAGGTAAGTGTGGGGTTATTTGATAACTCCATAATTGGAGTTATATTCTTACGTGATTCCTTATCTTTTCGCTTGTTTCCGATGCATTTTTAGGACTTTTGGACCAAATCTAGTGAAAATAAGCATGTTTGAGCTTTTGAACGTCATTGTTGAATCCGGGCACTTTTTGCATTGATTTTATGATATTTTATCACGTTTGATCTTCCGGTACGTTTCTCGTGTTGTGGTTTTCAGGTATCGGGAGCTCGGAACATTGCATTGGAGAAAAAGTGAACTTCGGAAAAGTAGGAGGCTCAAAGGAATGCTCGGGAGTTGTAGACAAAGAGGAAAAAGAACAAGAAGGTGAAGGGAAGAGTTGCAGCTCATATTGTGATCTTACTAAGTGATCTTACACTGCGATCTTACACGTGGCCAGAAAGTGATCTTACGAAGTGATCGTACGATCACCTTACACTTAGAAAAAATGTCAGCAGCAGTGATCTTACAAGTGATCGTACGATCACCCTACTTATCAGATTCGAAACTTTGGGGGTTTTTGTGCAATTTTGTAATAGTTATGATTGAAAAATTCGTCACCAAAACTATTAGAGAGTTAGGAACGGTGCTAGAGAGAGGGGAGCTAGGGAGAAGGCACGTTGGCTTTGGGAGAGTTTGGAGATTATGCTTGGATCTTTGGATCGTTCGTTTGGTTTCTCTTTCTCTTCTTTTCTTTGTTTTTGCTCACGAACACACAAACTCTTGCTATTGTGATCATGAGTATGCATAGAGATATCCTGAACTTTTTCATTCATAATTAACTCTGGTAATCATTCGTCACTAATCGTGAGATCATTCAACCGATTAATTGAGATTGTTGTTCTTTTATTTTTAGTAGGATTTAGAAAAAAACTCAACGCGCTTTGCCCACACAAGGTTAAGAAATATAAACTAATTTACAAGTTCTTTGGGTTCAACAAACCCAGATTTACCAGAATTATTACTACACACGACGGCTGTGCACTTGCAGTTGGAACGTGTCAGGCGTAAAGACGAAGCAATTGATATGTTCAAGCACTATAAAAATGAAGTAGAAAATCAGTTGGGAAAGAAGATAAAAATGGTGTCTAGCGACCGAGGAGGTGAATATGAATGTCCGCTAAGAGGCATATGTCTAGAAAGCGGAATTATTCATCAAGCCACAGCTCCATACTCACAAAAACAAAACGGCATAGCCAAGAGGAAAAACATGACTTTGAAAGAAATGCTTAACGCATTACTACTTAATTCGGGTTTACCTCAGAACTTGTGGGGGGAAGCAGTCCTAACAGCCAATATCATCTTAAATAGGATTCCGCAAAACCATATTGGAAAAAATCCATACGAGTTATGGAAAGGAAACCCACCATCCTACTCATACCTTAAAGTGTGGGGTGTCTTTCAAAGGTAGCAATACCGGAACCTCAAAAGGTGAAACTTGGACCGAAAACAGTGGACTGCGTTTTCATAGGTTATGCTCAAAATAGTAGTGCATACCGATTTATTGTTATTAAATCACAAATCGAGGACATACACGTAAACACTATTTTTTAGTCATGTAATGCATCTTTATTTAAAGGAATATTTTCATATAAAAATAGGGATGTAGAAACTTTTAACAAAAGAACTCGAGAATCTACACCCGTGCAGTCCGAAGAAGAAGTCGAACCTAGGCGTAGCAAGCGGGCCAAAATCACTAAAAATTATGGCCCGGATTTTCTAACGTATATGATAGAAAACGAACCTCAATCCTATAAGGAGGCTATGTCTAGCTCTGAAGGAACATATTGGAAAGGGGCAATAAATAGTGAAACTGAATCAATACTTCAAAATCACACATGGAAATCGGTGGATCTTTCTCCAAGTTGTAAGCCACTAGGCTGCAAGTGGATATTTAAGCGAAATCTTAAAATTGACGGAACCATTGAAAAAGACAAGGCTACACTTGTAGCTAAAGGGTATAAAGAGAAGGAAGGTATTGACTATTTCGATACCTATTCACCAGTGACCAGGATTACGTCTATTCGTATTCTTATACAGCTCGCATATATAAATAACCTAGAGATTCACCAAATGGACGTAAAAACTGCCTTCTTGATTGGTGAATTAGATGAAAAGATTTACATGGAACAACAAGAAGGTTTCCTTGTCCCCGCAAAATTAAAAAAAGTGTGTCGACTAGTTAAATCTTTCTATAGACTGAAACAAGCTACAAAACAATGGCATATTAAGTTTTATAACACAATGCTCTCAAATGGATTCAGAACTAACGAATGTGACAAGTATGTTTATTCCAAAACTACACGTGACGGATATGTCGTTGTATGCTTGTATGTCGATGCGATGTTGATTATGGGATGTAATTCAACTATCATTAAATCAACAAAGTAATTGTTGACAACTAAGTTCGATATGAAAGATATGGGTATCGCTTACGTTATATTAGGGATGAAAGTCACTGAGATAAATGATGTATACTCACTATTCAATCGCACTATGTTGGAAATTACTTGAGAAATTCGAAAAAAATGACGGCAAGATAGTTAGGACTCCTGTTGATCCTAATCTACGTCTCGCCAGGAACCATGGTGCAAGTATACGACAAGTCGAGTATGCTCAAGTTATTGGTAGTCTAATGTACCTCATAAATTGCACCAGACAGGATATCGCCCAAGCGGTTGGCAAACTAAGTAGATATACATGCAATCCAAGTAATAATCACTAGAAAGGATTGACTCGTAATTAAAGTATTTGAGGTACACTTCAACATACGAACTACACTACTCTCGATACCCTGCTATTCTAGAGGGATATATTGACGCCAATTAGATATCAGATACAACGGGTTTTAAATCCACGAGTGGGTATGTATTTACCCTAGGAGGTGCAGCCGTATTATGGAAATCTTCCAAACGTAATTGCATTGCAAGATCCACAATGGAATATGAATTCATTACGTTGGATAAGACAGGTGAAGAAGCAGAATGGCTTCGACACTTCTTGGAGGAACTTCCAATGTGACACAAACCAATGACGGTAGTATGCATTCATTGTGACTATCAGTCAGCTATTGGTAGGGCGGCACAAAGTAGTATCTATAATGGTAAGTCTAGACACGTTCGTCAAAGACATAACACCATTAAGCAATTCCTCTTGAACGGAATTATATCGATCGATTATGTGTAGTCTAAGGTTAACTTAGCGGATCCCCTAACGAAGGGGTTAGCAAGAGAGCGAGTCTTAAGTTCGTCACGGGAAATGGGATTAAATCCTATCTCACCGAGTTGCAAGTAACGGAAACCCCAACCTAAATGGTTGGAGATCCCGAGAACTAAGTTCAAAAGGGACAACCTAACTACTGTGCAAATACAGTCACTGTAAGGAAATTTCTTTTTCCAAACCCATTTTTAGGGCGACGCCGAGTGACACTTGCATTGCTTACGGATAAGCATTTGGCTTGTAATGAGCTCATATCTTGGAATGAAATAAAAAAATGTGGGGTATGGCAAGATACTCTTTATGAGACTCACCTATATGAGTGGGAACTCGGGTCCGGTTCTTGGAGAAGACGAGGCTATATTCTCTAAGACCACTCAGGAAACCAGGATTAAGTGCTCCATGGCCAAAACGGACACGGTCATGAGAACCTCATATGGAAAGAATAATAACCGCGTGGGTAATATTGACTATGTATACACTATGGTGAGCAGTTCAAGGCTGTTCGCCACTAACAAGCCAGTATACCCTGTAGTATTCCAATATGTATACACTATTGTTCGCTAGATAGGACTCTTTCTTCCTTTTTGATATTCCGTCTCTTATGCCAATTTAATCATTCATGTGGTGGATTGTTGGAAATAACTCGATTTTTCCACGACTTTGGAGGTGGGTTTTGAAGAATCGGCTAAGTGCTTCACAAAACCGAAAGTTGCCATGGATTCCTTAGAGCTAGGTGAACATCCTACAACTTTGCTTCATCCGAAACCGTTGTTGGGTGAATGAAAATTCATGGGTAAAGATGGCTACTCCAAGAGGGAAAGTTTATTCATCCCACATTGGAGGGTGGAACAATCTTTTTCAACTTATATAGTTCAAGATTGCATTATAGGGCATGCCCTTTGGGCGATGCAATTTTTTTAAGGAGGGAGGACCTAGCTATGGTCCGAAGCACCACACACGCTCGCGCGTGCCGCCGCCGCTGTCCAGCCGGCCGGCTCGGTCTCGGGCACGGGTCGTGACGTGGCGCAGTGCGTTGTGTTGTAGCGTGGGATTGTTGTTAGGTTCAGGCCTATTTCATTTTTTGGCCCAATTTTTTATTGATGTCACCCAAAAAGTTTACCAGAATTTTGAATTCAATTTCCAACCGTTCTGGAACGGTTTCGTAACCGTTCGTGAACAGACCCAACCGCTCTAACGGGTGTCTCTGCTTCTTTAAAAGGAAAGCACCCTTCCCTGTTTCAGTCATTCCGAAATTCCCAATTGCAGAAACTTTCCAAACTTCATTCCTGAGTGCTATCATTTCATTTGAGGGTTTGTAGGGTGTAATCTGTGGGTGCTACCCGATTACACAGTGAGGGACAATTATTCAGGGAGGCCTTCGCTCCGGATCAAACATCCCCTGAAGGGAGTGAATTTCTCCTTAAGGAAATCGAGCATATGTTGAGATTGTCTCGGATTTCTCCAACTTCTTGAAATGCTTCTCCCAACTCTGTAAGTACTGTGTTTATTATTTCATTACTGCTTTAACTTTTTGTTTCTTCTTCTACTTTTTCTTCTTCTTCTTCTTCTTCTTCTCAGATTCTATAACGTCAATAGAATCCAATACAATCAACCTCTACCGCTTCTTGGTATTGCAAATGCATATGGAAGTTCCTTGCGTTAACAACCTCATCTCCATTTGAAAGAGTTTAGCCGAACTGGCCAGCTCAGCTGGCGGCTTCATTTCCGACTATTGCCTCGGCAGTAGGTTCCGGACTATTGCTTATGGATTGTTGTCGTCTCTTGCGGTACGTAGTCCTTAGTCATGCATTTTACGTAGTAGTGCTTGAAGTACAAGTATATGGATATACAATTGAACTAATGTATGTAGCACTATCGGACTTATCTGTATGGTCGCATTTTCTTCCTTTACCTTTGTCTTACTGCTTCCAAATGATATGGCAATTTAATCACTTAGTTACAGGATTGTAGTTATGATTACTTCTCTTTAGGAGTTACATCATTATCTTGGGCAAACCTGTTTCATGAACTTTGAAAGTGCTAGTTACTTAAAACATTGAACAAACATACAAATGCAATTACGCTGAGTCAGACTACTATCGTCGTGAGACAAATGAAAAATGTGGAACCACTTGCAGATCTATATATAAAGCATTACCAAATGTGTATGAGATATTGAGATCTCCACATCATTTTATTTCTTTTGAATTATGTACTGCTACACATATTGGTATTTGGGAATTAAACACTCGAGTCCACTACGCACATATGGCCTTTAACATTTTGTAGGGAATGGGGCCTTTTAACATTTAATGGATTTACTCATATGACCCAAATTTGTATGACTCCTTGACGAAATTTACTCATTTTCTCCTTGAATATAATTTTTGCAAATACATTAAATTAATCATATGACGTGGTAAAATTTTATGTTTAACTATGTATGCAACTTTATTACTCTTCAATTCTATAGAGTTTACTTGTACCTATTTTGTGTAGTCAAATTTCTGAAAGGAGCAATGAATTGTAAAATTTATAAAATTAGCACCACGGAGTTGCTTATTTGAGTCTGACGATAAAGGAAAAAAACAAATTAAACAAATTTCTTTGTCAACTGCTTGGTTGTGTTGTTGCAGTTATGGAGTTAAAGAGAAAAATGAATGCTTGAATTTCTCTTATCTGAACGTCGTCTAGGAATTTTGATCCTTAGCCTTTTTTGGTCTGAATTTTTATCCTTATTGCTCATTTCGTTTCCATTTCAGTTCCTATTTTCGTATGAAAAAATAAATTGTATTTTTTTTAAATGCATTCAACATTTTCATTCATCATAAACAATTACAATTTAATGCGGTAGTTGGCCGCTCCTTGACGGAAGAGAAACGCTCCCACGCGGTAGTTGGCCGCTTTAATGCGGTAGTTAACCGTCATTTGATTGAAGAAACCCGTTCTTAAACAGTAGTAACTGAAATACATAAATAAAATAACAAATTTTGATAACAAGAAGAAGATCAGGGGCCTCGCCGGCAGCGAGCCCCTATGATTTATGACAAACCAACTTAGAGCAAGTATAGATATCACAGAGAAAAGAGAGAGAGGGAAAAATAGAAAATAAGGTATACAAATTCAAGAAAATAAATTTTAAGTGAAACGACCAATTTAGTAGTCAGACTTCATTTTTTATAAAGTTACTGAAAAATTTTTTTCATGTCTATTAAATATCTTTTCTTTCTTGTTCTGTTTTATATTATGTACCGCTACACATATGGACTATGGCCTTTAACATTTTTTAGGGAATAGGGCCTTTTTTGAAATAGGAATGGGACCTTTAACAGTTAATGAATTCACAGATTCACCTTATGCATATGTATCTCTTCATCTGAATGTTTACCAACAAGTAATTTATTTGCTAATAAAATTTGATTCGGAATGTTGTCTTCCGACAAGAATCCCGCAAACAAGCAATGGAAAACAGTCAGGTTACACTATCTACGCTGACAGATCAAGTTAAAGTTTGGAAATTAAAGCTTCGAGTTGTTGAGAAGTCGCGTGTGTGCAGAGCTCGCTATAGTGATACTAAGTATCAGTGCTATGTATTTTCAGATAATGAGAAGATCATCCCGGTTTTCTAGATTTGTTTTATACCACGCCTTTCTTTAATCCGTGTTTTGTCTAATGTTCGTGTGCTAGGATTTTCCCCGCCATCCGGTAATAATGTATATATACGTATATAGGCATGTGTGTGTGCAAATAAATATATTCATATTCATATGTCACTGCAGGGAAAGAAAATCCAGGCTACAGCTTTCGAAGCGGAAATCCCACCATTTGATAAACCTTTGCAGTCGCACTGCATGTACTGGTTTGAAGATGGTGATGTACAGCGAGTGAATCCCCAGTACCGTTTCGTTGGTAATGAATTCGTTCTGATATTCAATGAAAAGATGAAAGTGACACCTGTTGAAAGTGTTGCGGCTGACTCATCCAGTAACAATTACAGCTTCAAAAATCTTACTGAAGCCCGGCAGTTGATAGGCAAACCTGAAAAGTTTGGTATGTGTGTGTGTGTGTGTATACTCCTTTTCTTTTCTGTTCAGTATCTATTTTTTTGGTTTTCATTGTTTTGTACCTACAAGCTTGATGACGTCATAATTAAATATATATGTATTATTCGTTGGCCAGATGTTGTTGTTGTCGTAATCGTTGTGTTATCTTCTAAAACTATTCATCGAAAAGATTCATCTGGTCGTGCTCAAGTTCGGGACATCATTGTTGTGGATGAATCGTAAGAGCTTCTGATTGTTAAATATGACTTAATTTCTTGTATCACACATACTCATTGTATGCCGATTTCATTCCTTATGTATCTTTACAGTCTATCTCCAGTTTTCCTTTATGCTTGGGATGAAATGGCTGCAACAGATGAAGACAAATTAGCTACTCCAGCAAATGCATACCCGGCTATCATAGTCACTAATGTGTTGGCCACTACGTATCTAGGTATATTTTTTTTCCTGTTGATTGTATTCGACAACTGAATTTCATTTACAAGTTCCATTCTCATGTTGCCATGTGTTGAAATTATTGCCCAATAATTACAGATTATTCCTTGAAGACAAATCCATCCTGTATGTTCATATATGATGACGACTCGGCACGAGTTGGGCAATTTATTATTTGGTCTACTCCTTTTGCTCTCCAACTTGATGTAAAATCTTTGTATTTTCATTCTTATACTTCTGTTGTGTTGCAGGCGAAATGCCAACTGCGATGAACTTGCCAAACAACTAGATCCTCAGTTACTGCTTGCAGCTAAGGGCAATAACACCCCTAGTTCTGAATTCAAACTCTCTAAAATCGCTGATCTGCCAACCAATCTGGTAAAATACAATACCTGTAATACATTGCAATATTGACTCCCTAATATGATACTTCATTCCATTTACACAACGTTGTATTGTAGAAATCTGGTGATTCTGTTGTATGGCTGAAGGCTACTCCAGTCGTGTCTCCAGCAAAACAGCAAATGTGGTATCGCGCATGTAGTCACTGTCACCGCGCTACCAGTCTTACACTTGGTGATGATTTTACCTGTGCCAGCTGTGCAAATACAGACTGCATCAGCACACCATGGTAAATCATTATATGTTGTTCCCCTCTGTGTCAATTGCTTCGTCATTTGTTGAAATTAAAGTATGATTATTCATGATGTCTTACTGAAATATTTTAACACTGATGCAATTCACACACACACACATATGTATATACACATGTGTCCACGTATGTATATATATATATATATATAAATGTGTGTGTGTGTGCATTGACATACTCACATTTATGTTGTAATGAATGAACACATATATAATATGTAATTGCAGGGCTCGCCTAATTACTCGAATCAGTGATGGTACTGGTGATCTGGAAATTGTTCTTTTTGGTCATGCTGCTGAAACTGTGTTAGAAAAAAATGCTGGTTCACAATTGACAATGGGAGAAGAGGTACATGGTCTTGAACAGCGGATATTACTGTAGTAATTTTGGTTGCAACAAATATATCCATGAACTTGACAAAGTGTACCGTATTTACAGGAACAGATAAGTGTTATAAGCAGCGCGAATGAAACCAACCTCAAGAAAACTTTCTACTTCAGACTTGCTGCCTCAATTAGTACAAATCCACGATGGGCAAAAAAGTGGAATGTTCGGCAATTAGAAGATGTTTAGAAACTGATTATTATCAGACATGATAATTAACTCGAAATGGAACCAGCACCGTCTTATGTACATAGATGCAGTATAGATAGTAAGTAAGTATGTTTTTGTAACAAAACCGTATGCAATGTTGTAGCATCAGAAATGATGTATGTGCTCTGCAGGCACTGTAGGTTGTCACATGCTGTGTATGATAAGCTGTCAAGAAGTAATGCTACAGTAGGCCGCAAGTGTTTTGTCTGCATATTATGTCAACCTGACAACAATGGAGATGTATAATATTATGTTTTGTACACGCCGTATTTTCTTCATTTTGCGACTCCATATAGCAAAATATTTACTCCAATGTTTCTATGATTTATCTGGAAATCAGGATTCCTTGCAAATCTGCATATTTTAGCGCACCTTTAAATATGTAGCATGGAATGCTCTTCCCCCTGGTTTTGATGTCATCTGCATTTACAAACAACAATCACTGATCAATATGCTTTTACTAGGATACATTTGCCTCACCTACACTAATACAATCTCCTTACAGAAAATAATTTCAGAACTCATGTTTATCTCGCTGGTTCAAATTCCTTGACAAGAATACATTGGAATGCGTGCCCATCTATGAAGAAATTAAATAACAAACTATGCAACAAGCCTAATTACTGACTATCTAGAAACGCGTGCCAATATACACCCAATTTTTGCATTGATGATTTTTACATAAATGACTGATCCACATGATGCTATATGCTATATAACTCAAACAAGCAGCTGAGGGATCTACTATCTCAGCTGTTAAAATATCACGGCTTAAAAGAGCAATGTCTGATGGAAAATGCATTGGTGCTGGGAGTATTCAAAGCTCCTCAGGTTCATCTCCAACACCGCCAATTTTTTTGAGCGCAGCTGCTGCTCTCGGTGAAGTTCCCCCCCCCCCCCCACCAATTCAAACTAGACGCCGTTAGTTTTTTGCCACTGCAAACTTCTGAATTTATATTTCTGAATATTAATAGCTTGCAATATCCAGTAGTCACAGATGTATTTCACTATAGATAACTTTCAATGTATTATGTTAACCTTTCTACCTTATATAAAATCATATTTCGGCCTTACACGCTGGCACCACGTCAGCGTTCGTCCACTCTGTCCATGTGTTTTGTTGCCAACACTGCTTCTCAAAATTCCTCTTTTGCCCCCCACTGATTTGCTCTGCTGTTTCACACCCACCTGAGGTTATTAGTGTCAATTCAGTGTTATCCCAGAGGTGGTTCTCTCTCTGCCCTCTCTTCGTTCCATTGTTCTCTGTGAGAGCTTCGGAGGATTCTATGGCTTCGGTTGCTTAGTGGGCGTACTGTTGCAAGTGCCAGGTGTTGCTATATCCAGGCAAGTATTTAATGGTGGCCTCCGGTCTTGCAATCGTTTGTGTCTTCTGTGGCGTTGGGTGAGATCCTCTCTTCTCCGGTTTCCACCCTTGCTCCGTTATGTTCTTTGATTGCCCGATTGGGTTTCAATTGCGTATTGTTGCATTAGAGTGTTGTATTTTCTGGGTTGTTTGGCGGATTTCCTAATCTGTAAACGGTTGTTGCTTCATCGGTTCAATCGAAGGTTTGGGTTGGTTAACCCGCCGCCGTTTCTACAGAAGTGATGGTTTTTGGGTCTTACTCCTGCTGCTGGGTTTTGTTTGCTTTTTCTTGATTTTCTCAATGCATGTCTGCTTTCTATAGTTCTCTAACTCAATTTCCGCTTATGATGGGTAGTTTTGTTTGTGGTGATGGTATTGGTGTTTAAATATTCCTTGCATGTGTGCCATCGCCTGTGTTTGGTGTGTTTCATTTATGGAGGGAGATATACCTATTATTGAACTATTCCATTTGTTGCTTTCTCAGCTTTCCACATGTTGATTTCTGATGTTTTGCCTACTCATGCTGCATGGTCTTTCTGAATTAGGAATTATCATGTGTGCCAGTTGTTTGGTCTCAATTTGAATCATTTGAGGTTGTGTGTGTTGTTAGGGAAGTGGTTCTTCAATTGTTTTCTAATGTTTGCTTCCTAATTCTGTGTGCCAGTTGTTTGGTCTCAATTTGAATCATTTGAGGTTGTGTGTATTGTTAGGGAAGTGGTTCTTCAATTGTTTTCTAATGTTTGCTTCCTAATTCTTTTATTATACACAATGGTTCATGTCTTTCACCTCATTATCGTGTTTCCCTGGTTACCTGTATGATTGGTTCATTTCACGCTCTGTTTAGTTGGTTTCCTTTGTGATTGGTATATTTGATGTTTAATTAATTTGGCGGACGGGTGTATTTATGTATGCGTATGTTTTCGTACCTGCAGGTTTGTTAGTTCTCATTTGCTTGCACAAATTGCAGTGGTTTGCTCCCTCCATCTACAGACAAGGTGTCTGCCTGCTCCTTTATGGTTTTGTTTGTTATTTAGATTTGATGCGTTTTTCTCCAATAATGTGGTTGCTGTTGTGTTACAGGTTTGATTGGCATCGTCTCCTCGTGCCGGTTTCTGTAAGGAGATTGTGCGTGTGGGAAAGGTTCGCTGGTTGTTAACCTGTGCTTTATATGTGTTGTAGTACTTTTTGTGTGTTCTTCCTGTTGCTGTTGTGATTTCAAATTTTTATGCATGCTTCAGTTCATTATGTTTTGTGATTGAAATGTTTGAACGCTTGCGTTATATTGCAAATTATGGTTTCTAGATTAGGTATGTCTTCACATGATCGTGGTAAGCGTCTGAAGTATTCTTCTTCTCAGCCATTGGATATGTCTGGTAGTTCTCAAAATTTATTTATCAGAAAGAGTCTTGAGCGTACGTCTGCATCAACGTCTTGATTTGATCCGAGGTTTGCCCAAACTCTGCCTGCTTACAGGGCCATGCCTATGTTTATGGTGTGGCCTCAGTTTGGTGTAGCGAGTAATTACACCACGGCTTTGGATATCTACAATAGGGCTCAAGGTAGTATCTCGGGTTCCGTTCCATCTGCTGGATTTTCATTTTCGTTCCCTCCTCAGGTGTAATATCCTCCTGCTATGTCTCCTGCGCAATTGGTTCCGAGTAATGTGCCTGTAATGTGTGCATATGGTGGTCCTTCTCGGTCTGCAATCAATGGATTCGGTAATCGTGTTGCTGCATCTTCGTCCACCTCTGTGAGTGAATGTAGCCATCTATCAGACCCTATTCCTCAACAAGTTGGTGGTCTTTCTGGGTCTGCAAGCAATGCATTCAATACTCATGTTTATACATCTTTGTCCGCTTCTGCGGGTGAATGTAGTCATCCATCAGACCCTATTCCACCATCTGTCAGTTGGTTTCCGTTTTTTTCTTCAAATTAGTGTAAGTTGGTTGGTAATATGATTGATTCTCTGTTACAGGTCGGCCGCGATCGAAGAAATGGGAGCGAGATCCTCCTCCCCCGCATACTGAACCCAGTGTGTTGCTGCCTCCAAGAACATGCCGATATTGTGATGCTAATTTATTTGCATATGAACCAGATGGATTCTGCTGCAGTCAGGGTCGTATTGTTCTTGCACCGCATGAGATCCCCGAATAACTACTGAAGTTGCTCTTATCCGATGATTCAGTGGTGGAGGATTTTAGAACCAATAATCGTGCATACAATTGCCTATTTTCTTACACATTGCTCGGCGCGAAGGCGGATGAGGACACGAAAAATAAGATTAAAGGCATATATACATTTCGCATTCAAGGGCAAATATACCATTACATATGACCTTGATCCTGGTGAAAGAAATCCAAGGTACATACAAGTTTATTTCTACGATCCTGCATTTCAACTGCAATGTCGAATCAATACTTTTGACAATCTTGATCCCACTATTATTGCTCACTTGAGTGAAATATTGGAGGTAAATCCTTATCAACAATCCTTCAAGGCTATGTATGAAACTCCTGAGTATGCTGATTGTGATGTTCGCATCAAGTGTGATCCCGGGCTCGATCAAAGAACACACAATTTACCCACTTCTGGTCAAGTTGCGGCATCTGGATAGAAGATGAGTCTCGATCAGGCAAGTATTCGCGCGACGTTCTCGTGCGCCGGAGGGGTGGTGGAGTCCAAAAGATGAAATATCATGTGGCATATTTTGATCCACTGCAGTATCCTGTGATGTTCCCTCATGGACAACCAGGCTGGCAATCAAAAATTTAAAAGAAACCGCCGAAGCGGAAGATGCGACCAAGTTAGATTTATGAAATATGATATCCTGGTTATTTAATGTTTTGTCATTGAACTTCCCTGATAATTGTTGTCATATTTCCAATAGGTGAGAATGATTCCGAGTCACGGGACACCACTGTCAGTTGTCGGCAGTACTATTTTTACCAGTTGCAGATACGGGATATGCGTCAGTCATCGCTTCTATTATTTGGTCGTCTTCTGCAGCAATATATTGTCGATATGTACATTAAATTTAAACAGCACGACTTGACTTTCTGCGCTACCACCAAGATGATATACGTGCTAAATATTACAGGGGGATACTTGACAGTATTGCTATCGGTGAAACAAATTCTGACAATATTGGCCGTCAAGTAGTACGGCCACCATCGTTCATCGGTGGACCTCGAGATATGAAGCGTCGGTATCAAGATACGATGGCTCTTGTGAGAAAATTTGGTAAACCAGATAAATTTGTGACAATGACGTGTAATCCGAATTGGCGTGAGATCCAAATAGAACTACTACCGCATGAGAAAGCGCAAGATCGGCCTGATTTGGTTGCCCGTATTTTCCGAGCAAAGGTTGTTGAATTAAAACATGATTTAATAGATAGAGAAATCCGTGGTCCAGTTGCTGCATATACTTATGTGGTTGAATATCAGAAGCGGGGTTTGCCGCTTGTTCATTTCCTTTTGATTTTGAAGCGATTTGCGAAGTTGATGCGTCCAGATTAATATGATAGATATATCTCAGCTGAAATTCTAGATCCGAAGGAAAATACACATCTTTATAATGCTGTAGTCAAGCATATGATGCATGGTCCCTGTGGACATCACAATTGTAAGAGTCCTTGCATGCGTCCAAATGGTGGGTGCAAGAAGAGGTACCCAAGGGAATTCTGCAGTGTTACCAAGTGTGGAGAAGATGCGTTTCCCATTTATCGTCGGGAATATAATGGCCGCACTGTCAAAGTTAGAGGTTCCACTCTAGATAACAGATGGGTGGTTCCCTACAATCCATATCAGCTTGCGAAGTACGATTTTCATTTGAATGTAGAAATATTCTCAACTGTTAAAGCTGTCAATTACTTATATAAATATATATATAAGGTTCATGACAAGTTTTTATTCCAGGTAATATCTACCAAAGGTTTCCCATTGATGAAATTTCAGCATTTCAGTCAGCTAGATGGATTTCTCCCCCTGAGGCTGCTTGGCGTATCTTTGGATTTCCAATGAATGACATCTACCCTCCTGTTGTTGCTCTGCAGCTTCATCTTCCAGGGATGCAATCAATTTCCTTTAATAAACATACCAAGCTACCTTACATTGTGGCTGACAAGAAGTATGAAAGAACAATGTTGAAAGAATATTTTGAGACAAATAAACGTGACAAAAGTGCAAAACGGTGGCTTTATAGTGAGTTCCCGCAACACTATGTTTGGGATTCGCAGAAATTAGAGTGGAAACCATGGAAGCAGGGCCATACCATTGTATGAATTGTTACTGCTAATCACGCAGAAGGTGAACGTGTCTTTTTACGAATTCTCTTAATGCGTGTTAGAGGAGCTGAATCGTTTCAAGATCTACGAACTATAGATAATCATGTTTGTCAGACTTTCCGTGAAGCATGTGAAAGATTGGGGCTACTCGAAAAGAATACTGCACTTGAGAACTGCATGGAAGAGGCCATCACTTTTCAAATGCCGCATACACTACGACGATTGTTTGCAACTATTCTTGTGTACTGTCAACCAACCAGTCCTCGATCTCTGTGGGATCGCTTCTACGTTAACCTTTCTGAAGATCACAAGCGTGGAGGAACCAGCAGTGAATTGCAGGTATTATCGAAAACCATAAAATGGATTAGCATGTTTCTTTAATCAATGGGGACACGGTTGTCTGACTTTGGTCTGCCGATATATATGGAACAAGCTGACATAGGAGCATCTGCAAATCGTGAAATTGATGAAGAGTTGCATTTTCGAATTCATGATGATGATGTTCTTGCACGAACACAGCTTAAGTATGCGCAAAAGGAAGCATACAAGATCATAATTGATCATATTGAGAACAAAAAAGGTGGATGCTTTTTTGTTGACGGACCTGGGGGAACGGGGAAAACATTTTTTTATAGAGCAATCCTGGCTACTGTGAAAAGAAAGGGTCATGTTGCATTGGCTACGGCTAGCACCGGAATTGCAACATCAAACTTACCTGGTCGCCGAACTGCACACTCGCGATTCAAATTGCCCCTGGATACGAGAGAAAGGAATACGTGTAAGATTGGAAAACAAACTGCTCTTGCACATCTCATTCGAGAAGCAAAGTAATTATTTGGGACGACATTACAATGGCTAAGAAGCAGAATATCGAGGATTTTGAATGCATGCTTCGTGACATTTGCTCGAGTGATGATCAAATTGGTGGAAAGTCTGTAGTCTTTGGTGGTGACTTCAGGCAGGTGCTTCCTATGAGAGTGCGAGCTACAAAGGAAGAATCCATATCTAATAGTGTTGTGGATTCGCATTTGTGGCCGGCGATGTGGAAACTTCAGCTCACGGAGAAACTGAGAGCTATTCATGATCCCGCCTTTTGTGAATTCCTGTTGTCTATTGACAACGGTAGCAATCAAAACGGTGATGATTCACTGATACAACTGCCGGAATAAATGATTGTGCAATTCAAAGATGAAAAGACATCGCTCAACGTTTTCTTAAATTCCATATATCCTGATTTTGAAAAAACTTGTTTAAATGGTGATTATCTTACTGATCGAGCTATCCTTACTCCTAGAAATGAGCATGTAGATATCCTGAATTAGGTTTTGATCATAAGAAGAAGAAAGGTATTCAGAGTTAAGTGCTAAGGAGCTGAAGGAAAAGAAGTTTATCAAACCTAGAGCTGCTTCAACCCCTAAGGTACCTGGTCATCTGGATTTCTAACAGATCATAGATAGATATGTGGAAGACTTGAGACAGGATCGTCCGCTGATCAATATGGTTCGTGATAAATGTTTGTTCACTGGAGCTCCTGGGAATGATCCGAATGCCCATCTACTCAACTTCAACCAGATTACCGCAACCATCCATGATCAGAGGGTGCTAGATGATACGGTAAAACTGGTTCTATTTCCCTTTTCCTCATCGGGGAAAGCGAAAACATGGCTCATGGAGCTTCCAGCAGGATGTATCTCTACATGGGCAGAGTGTTGCCAAGAGTTTCTCAGGAAATATCTTCCACCATCAAAGGTTTCACAGCGAATGGCATACATCACCAAGTTCACTCAGCAAGAAGATGATTCTTTGGGAGACACATGGAGGAAATTCAACCAGCTTGTTCGCAGATGCCCTACTCATGGGGAGCCATGGTACAAACTGTTACACTATTTCTATAATGGCTTAGTCAGGGAGACAGCAAATGAGCTGAACATTATGGCTCAAGGAAACTTAATGGGTTTAGGAATACAGAGATGTCGGGATCTGCTGGAAATGTGGCAAAACGTGAGTCTACGAGGTCTGAGACTCGTAGAAATTCAAAATCTGATGGGGCACTGGTAAACAACATTGAAACAATGGTGGAGCAGAAATTTGAGCAGCAAATGGCAGTCATGACTTCGGCTTTCAGCAATATGAATCCATCAGCGCGAGTAAAGTCTGTGGGGGAGATGAAGGCAGATGAGAATCAGGGATATGGCACTGCAATTGAAGATGGGAACTACTTGGGTCCACCACGACAGCAGCTGTGGCCGAATACTTATCATCCCAACAACCGTAATCACCCCAACTTTAGCTATGCCAACCCAAACAGTGGATTATATGCACCGGGTCAGCAGCAAAATCCTCCATACCAGGCTCAGAGACAAGAACCGCATCAGCAAGCTCCGCGGCAAGAGGAACAAGGGACAAATGCTTTATTGAGAAAACTGCTTGCTAACCAAGACTGAATGGAGGGAAGAATTGTCTCCATGAAAGCTACAATGAAGAGTCATGAGATGCAGATTGGGAAAATTGCCAATAAAAATGCAAAATTTCGGCCAGGTATGCTTCCTTCTAATACCATTCTTCCTACTGAGCAGCTCGAAGCTATTACTACTCGCAGTGGTGTGACTACTCAGGATCCTCCATATCCTAGTCATGCGAGAGCTGAAGCTACAAAGGCCACGGAGAAGGAATTGGGTGAAGAGGTGCCCAAGGCCGTGAGTCCCCAATCAAAGGACTCGGTTGAGAAAAAAGAAGAGCCCAAGAACACTTTAAATCCGGCTAATTATGAGCCACGAATACCATATTCGGCGGCGATAAAGAGGGATGATGAGGAACACTTTGGAAAATTTCTGAACACATTCAAGAAACTCCATATAAATATTCCTCTTGTGGAAGCGCTTGCTCGGATGCCTAAGTACAAGAAATATTTGAAAGAGATATTGTGGGGAAAGAAGAGCATAGACCTTTATGCCACGGTGAAGCTGACAGATATGTGTAGTTCTGTTATACAGAGGGACATTCCCAAGATGAGAGATTCAGGCAGTGTCATCTTAGGCTGCACTCTTGGGGGTGGGTATCACACACATGGACTCTGCGATCTGGGCGCGAGTATCAATCTCATGCCATTGTCCCTATTTCAGATATTGGGTATTGGTGAACCAACCCCATTGAAGATGGGTCTGCAATTGGCCGACAATTCTATTGTTACATCAAATGGGGTGATTGAGAATTTGCTTGTCAAAGTGGGTGAATTTGTCTTTCCAGCTGACTTTGTGATAGTGGACATGAAGTCGGATCGCGATGTCCCACTCGTCTTTGGAAGACCGATTTTGAAGACTATGCGCGCTAACGTGGATTTAGAGAGTGAGGAATTGACTATCAAAGCTTTAGATTCATCCCTCGTGTTCAAGGCGTTTGTTCCGAGAAAGGGGGAGAATAAGTTGGCTATGATCAAGTTCAGACAAGAGCGTGTGGATCCTTCTCTTTGGATGTCTACAGTTTTACAACCCGATCCACCCGAATCAGAGAAGCAGCCAAATATGGTAAGTGCACATGATGTGGTATAAAAGATCAAGAGCATGAAATTGAAGGAGGAGGCACGTCGTGCTAGACCTCCTTAACATATTTGAGGTAACTGGGTCGGGTCGTTGACCTTAAATTACACGGCGCTTGTTGGGAGGCAACCCAACCTATTTACTGTTTTAGGATAGATTTAAATACTGTTAGTCTATTTTGTTTATGTTTATTTATTCTAAGAGGTTCGAGAGAGAGGGACTAATATTTCCAACGAGTGTGTGCAGTAATTTAGGTGAAAGGCCTATTCCGGATCCCCCATCTTGATGCGCGTGTCAAGAATGTCAAGAAAATCGAGAAAAAGCAGCACGACGCCCGTATCGGGATCCGGAATGAAGAAATTGAAGAGTAAAGACATTCCTACAATCACTCAACACACGCACCTGGGGAAGAACGAGTATCCGGACTCCCCGTCTTGATATACGTGAAAAAAGTATTGAAGATTCCTAAAAGCTGGCATAACGGCTTGAATTACGAGGAAAATTTTTCAAGGAATCACTGTGATCTAAATTGAAGAGTTCCATTGTGTGGGAATGGTTGAGATCTTTCCGTAGACAGGTGGAATGCGTAAATCGAAGTCCAGAAGAGAAAGTTATGTCAAAAAGGACGCTTAAGCGAGTAATGCATGGACAAAAGCATCCAGAAATGCAAAACGAGCCTTGGAAGCGCGAAATTGAAGAATGAAAGGTTCCCCGGACTTTTGGAAGTTTTCTACATGAGCGAAGACCCCGAACTTCCCATCTTGATGAATGTGATTACAAGATTTTGAAGAAAACCACATTTTGGATGTTTTTCACGAAATTGGGCGATAATTGAGAAAAGACGAGAAAAAAATTTGGAAACGGGGTTTTCTCTACATGAATGAATTATACGTCGTGAAAGGTTTCCAAATATGTAAAAATCGCATTCATCAGAGTTCGGGATCACAATTTGGGTTCTTAGTTGCTTTTGGAAGAAAGGTGAGCTCACAAAGTGATCTCACGATGTGATCTTACAAATTAGTCGTACGATTACTTCCTTTTCCTTAGAAAAAATTTGGAGTGGTTTTAGAGGAACGATCTGCCCAATCTCACGAAGTGATCGCACGAGTGATCCCACGATCACCTAAATACACAACACTTCTGAGTTTAAATAAAGGGTAACATAGACTTTTGCTTTTTGTCTTCAGATCAAAACACGGACGATCCTCTCTTCCTTATCAGAACACCACGACGATGAACCCACTACCCCGCTCTTCCTCCTCACCCGATGCCAGACCCCCACCATCACTCGCCAACTCCTCAAATTCTCAATGATTCACACTTGTTGGTAGGGTTTCGATCGCGCAGAAAGGATTACAACATCAAAGTGTTGGTTGGAATCGAGTGAGAGGAATTGAAATTGAAGAAAACCCACCTAGGGTTCTTGAGAGGAAATCCGAAATTGGTTATTTTTGGCTGTGATTCAGACTTCGGTGAAGAAGGATAAATCGACGGGGACTCTGTGAAGAGCGCAAAAACACTATCAATAGCATTTTTGCGGAAAAAATTCGACGGTCGAATTTTCGACCCCTTCTTGTCGAACTTTCGCGGAACGGCACCCGTAAGAACGGAACTCTGGGTGCCCAGGTACACTCTTATATCTCGCAATTAAAATTTCTTTGAGTCTAAGCACATTGAGTAAAAGCCCATTTTATTTTGTTTCGCTTAGTTGCGAATTTGGGGGCGATTGACTAGTGTCCTAGGCGTGCTTGATCACGATTTAATTGCTTACTTGCTTACGTTCTGTTACACTCCTTGCCACTATGCTCATTAGTTGCTCTACTTCCTACACTTTCACACGTTCACGATGAGTAAACGTACTCGTTTGAGTCATGACGTGGAGTCGTCCGAGTACACTTACCGCCCCTGCATTTGAATGTTTTCTTGATATCTGCATTCGTTGAGGACAACGACGCATTCAAGTGTGGGGGGGTATTCTTAGCCTTCATTAGCCAGTCCGTGTCTGCATTCACCAGTAGCATATAGGTTGTGTGTGTCGTATTGTGAGTCAGTACTTGTGGTTCGTGTCGTGTTATATATATTGTTCGTATCGTGTCGTGTTTAGTTAATATTTTTATTTATTATTGCACGTTTTATTAATTGAGTCCACCTACCCAAATTGAGTTAGTTTGGAGTCTTCTTTCGCACCTGGCCTTGCATATAGAGTTAGGATAAATAAAATAAAAATACAAAAAAATTAAAATTTTGAAACTTTAAAAAAAAACTTGAAAAAATTGAGAAAGGGCAATCAAAATGAGCTTAAACCTTGGTAAACTTGAGGACTGTGAGAACGTTAGGCATAGGGCATGACTAGCGACCGAGAATGACAAGGTGAGTTCCCACTAGTACGTATAGAGAGACTTGCTTTACGGGAATGCCTACCTATTTTAATACACTTACTTGATTTTCAAATCTAAAGTGTGTGTCGTTTTTTTACAAGATTTGACCTAGGTGTGAGCTAAACAAGCCGAACGTTCATGTGTTTGTCTTAGGTAGCCGCCAGCCCGCCTCGTAGTGGCACACAGAACAGCTGTGCGAGGATGCGTATTAGATCACTCACTGCTTTTAGATCTCACCTTATAGGACCACAAGAAAACCCGATTGAACCTTGGTTTCTTTATTAGCCTTTTGACCTAGGGTGACTATTCTTGGCCTTCATCACAGATCGTTTAGAATCACCACTCTAGTGCCTAACGAGGGAGTCGTAGTTGGGGGTTCGATGAGGGAGAGTTGTACTGCATATACTTGTGAGTTCTACATGATCTCTTGCGTATTATTACATATCTTAGAGGGGATGCGAGGGTGAGTGAGTAGGCTTGCGCACTTCAGTGTGGCGGTGGTCCATGTCATTACACCATGGATCACAAGTGTGGAGAGCCGTGACTGTGCGACATCTAATCCGCACGAAAATGGGGTTGGTTGATTTTGATTGGTGGGTCGTGCTAGGTATCGTTTCTTTTCATCATGGTGTAGGAGGATTGGTTGGATTAGGAACGAAACTTACATCTATTGGACCACTTGAGAGGGGACATGGCTATATTCTAGTGTGTGGATGTCGACTTTTGACTAAGGACATTGAGATTGAGCTTTTGACGACTCCATCCCCATACATGTACTTGGATTTGTTTGCGGCTTTGTTTGGTGGCACCGTATATTTCATTGAGTTAGGGGAGATGGATTTTACTTGTGATATATATTCATTGGATCGTTTGCTTCCTCCCCTTAACGTATTGCTTGGCTTAACATTTGGAAGACCACTCGAGTATATTTTTCTTGGCATTTTTTGATATTGAGAGAGACATGAAAAAAAAAAAGAAAAAAGAAAAAAAATGAGAGAAAAAAAAAGGAGAGATTGAATAAAGGAATAAATTTGAGCTTATTGGAAACTGAGTGGTGGAAAGCAACTAATTCATTTATAACATGTTACATTCCATGCACGATTCGCAACGGTGGCCACGAAGATCGTAGTTGTACCGGGGTTTGAGGGGATCGAGGGCCAGAGACGGTGACTTTCGGGTTGCGGTTCCTATCATCCTGGTGAGGGTGTGTGAGTTGTGGGTTTTTATGTGAGAATGTGACGCTTAGGACTTTTTACTACATGATTATCCTTTTGTCCCTAAGCATCTACATTCTAACCCGTTAGCGGAATAGGAGCTCAGACCGTGAATGTGGCTTAGCCTAGTGTAGCCTCTTATTTTTTCGGCACACGCGAAGATGTAGGCTATTATTGTACTTAGTAAAGTTAGGCTTTCTATACTAACTAGGGGAAATTCTTGTTGTCCAGTTTAGTTGCAATTCACATCTTGTCCCTAGATTTTGCATCACTCCATGAGAACCGGTTTGAGCTAATTGAGATTGCCGGATCTCACCATAAAAAGATAAAAAGTTTGTGTTTGTGTACATATGTGTTTGTGTAGGATCGAGTCTAGATTGCATTGCATCATCTAGTTGCATTGTTGAGTCGTGTATTCGTTGAGTCGACTAATTGAGGTTAGTATGCAACGGTAAGTTGAAAAGTATGCAATGGTCTTGGTTGGGATACTTGACTCGTGAGTGGAATTCAGAAGTGAAAGAGTTGGTCGGTTTTGAATTGTTGCTCGGGACGCGCAAAAGGTAAGTGTGGGGTTATTTGATAACTCCATAATTGGAGTTATATTCTTACTTGATTCCTTATCTTTTCGCTTGTTTCCGATGCATTTTTAGGAGTTTTAGACCAAATCTTGTGAAAATAAGCATGTTTGAGCTTTTGAGCGTCATTGTTGAATCCGGGCACTTTTTGCATTGATTTTATGATATTTTATAACCCGTTTGATCTTCCGGTATGTTTCTCGTGTTGTGGTTTTCAGGTATCGGGAGCTCGGAACGTTGCATTGGAGCAAAAGTGAACTTCAGAAAAGTAGGAGGCTCAAAGGAATGCTCTAGAGTTGTAGACGAAGAGGAAAAAGAACAAGAAGGTGAAGGGAAGAGTTGCAGCTCAGATTGTGATCTTACAAAGTGATCTTACACTGTGATCTTACACGTGGCCAGAAAGTGATCTTACGAAGTGATCGTACGATCACCTTACACTTAGAAAAAATGTCAGCAGCAGTGATCTTACAAGTGATCGTACGATCACCCTACTTATCAGATTCGAAACTTTGTGGTTTTTGTGCTATTTTGTAATAGTTATGATTAAAAAATTCGTCTCCAAAACTATTAGAGAGTTAGGAACGGTGCTAGAGAGAGGGGAGCTAGGGAGAAGGCATGTTGGCTTTGGGAGAGCTTGCTATTGTGATCATGAGTATGCGTAGAGATATCCTGAACTTTGTCATTCATAAGTAACTCTGGTAATCATTCTTCACTAATCGTGAGATCATTCAACCGATTAATTGAGATTGTTGTTCTTTTATTTTTAGGAGGATTTAGAAAAAAAAAATCAACGCACTTTTCCCACACAAGGTTAAGAAATATAAACTAAGTTACAAGAAGTTCTTTGGGTTCGACAAACCCGGATTTACCGGAATTATTACTACACACGACGGCTGTGCACTTGCAGTTGGAATGTGTCAGGCGTAAATACGAAGCAATTGATATGTTCAAGCACTATAAAAATGAAGTAGAAAATCAGTTGGGAAAGAAGATAAAAATGGTGTCTAGCGACCGAGGAGGTGAATATGAATGTCCGCTAAAAGGCATATGTCTAGAAAGCGGAATTATTCATCAAGCCACAGCTCCATACTCAAAACAAAACGGCATAGCCAAGAGGAAAAACATGACTTTGAAAGAAATGCTTAACGCATTACTACTTAATTCGGGTTTACCTCAGAACTTGTGGGGGGAAGCAGTCGTAACAGCCAATATCATCTTAAATAGGATTCCGCAAAAGCATATTAGAAAAAATCCATACGAGTTATGGAAAGGAAACCCACCATCCTACAAATACCTTAAAGTGTGGGGGTGTCTTGCAAAGGTAGCAATACCGGAACCTCCAAAGGTGAAACTTGGACCGAAAACGGTGGACTGCGTTTTCATAGGTTATGCTCAAAATAGTAGTGCATACCGATTTTTGCTTATTAAATCACAAATCGAGGACATACACGTAAACACTATTTTTGAGTCTTGTAATGCATCTTTATTTAAAGGCATATTTCCATATAAAAATAGGGATGTAGAAAGTTTTAACAAAAGAACTCGAGAATCTACACCCGTGCAGTCCGAAGAAGAAGTCGAACCTAGGCGTAGCAAGCGGGCCAAAATCACTAAAAATTATGGCCCGGATTTTCTAACGTATATGATAGAAAACGAACCTCGATCCTATAAGGAGGCTATGTCTAGCTCTGAAGGAACATATTGGAAAGGGGCAGTAAATAGTGAAACTGAATCAATACTTCAAAATCTCACATGGAAATCGGTGGATCTTCCTCCAGGTTGTAAGCCACTAGGCTGCAACTGGATATTTAAGTGAAATCTTAAAACTGACGGAACAATTGAAAAAGACAAGGCTACACTTGTAGCTAAAGGGTATAAAGAGAAGGAAGGTATTGACTATTTCAATACCTATTCACCAGTGACCAGGATTACGTCTATTCGTATTCTTATACAGCTCGCATCTATAAATAACCTAGAGATTCACCAAATGGACGTAAAAACTGCCTTCTTGAATGGTGAATTAGATGAAAAGATTTACATGGAACAACAAGAAGGTTTCCTTGTCCTCGAAAAATTAAAAAAAGTGTGTCGACTAGTTAAATCTTTCTACAGACTGAAACAAGCTCCAAAACAGTGGCATATAAAGTTTTATAACACAATGCTATCAAATGGATTCAGAACTAACGAATGTGACAAGTGTGTTTATTCCAAAACTACACGTGACGGATATGTCGTTGTATGCTTGTATGTCGATGCGATGTTGATTATGGGATGTAATTCAACTATCATTAAATCAACAAAGAAATTGTTGACAACTAAGTTCGATATGAAAGATATGGGTATCGCTGACGTTATATTAGGGATGAAAGTCACTAAGATAACTGATGGATACTCACTATTCAATCGCACTACGTTGGAAAATACTTGAGAAATTCGACAAAAATGACGGCAAGATAGTTAGGAATCCTGTTGATCCTAATCTACGTCTCGCCAGGAACCATGGTGCAAGTATACGACAATTCGAGTATGCTCAAGTTATTGGTAGTCTAATGTACCTCATGAATTTCACCAGACTGGATATCGCCCAAGCGGTTGGCAAACTAAGTCGATATACATGCAATCCAAGTAATAATCACTAGAAAGGATTGACTCGTAATTAAAGTATTTGAGGTACACCTCAGAATACGAACTACACTACTCTCGATACCCTGCTGTTCTAGAGGGATATATTGACGCCAATTGGATACCCGATACAACGGGTTTTAAATCCACGAGTGGGTATGTATTTACCCGAGGAGGTGCAGCCGTATTATGGAAATTTTCCAAACATAATTGCATTCCAAGATCCACAATGGAATATGAATTCATTGTGTTGGATAAGACAGGTGAATAAGCAGAATGGCTTCGACACTTCTTGGAGGAACTTCCTATATGACACAAACCAATGACGGTAGTATGCATTCATTGTGACTGTCAGTCAACTATTGGTGGGGCACAAAGTAGTATCTATAATGGTAAGTCTAGACACATTCGTCAAAGACATAACACCATTAAGCAATTCCTCTTGAACGGAATTATATCGATCGATTATGTGTAGTCTAAGGATAACTTAGCGGATCCCCTAACGAAGGGGTTAGTAAGAGAGCAAGTCTTAAGTTCGTCACGGGAAATGGGATTAAATCCTATCTCACCGAGTTGCAAGTAACGGAAAACCCAACCTAGATGATTGGAGATCCCGA